>CM066987.1:9138591-11646091 GCA_033977485.1 Hydrangea macrophylla
TGGGGCCAAATGTGTTACATTCAAAAGATCACCCTTGTTCTGATAAAATTCTTTTAATGACAGTGAAAAGGATAAAGCATACCCATCAGCCCATGTACACAGAGATTTTGACTTTGCAAGAAGAAGAAGAAAAAAATAATCTTTACTGTATTAAAATTATATACATTGTTAAATGGTAAATCAAATTGTGAATTGGTTTTCCAAAATCGTGAATCGTAAGATTCACTTTCTCTCTACAAAATAAGCATAAAACATGCGTAGAGTGCTTAAAATGAACAAAATAACAATTTAACATATGTTTTTTGCAATATGAAGGCTCAAAATGTTGAAAGTTTTCCACTTAAAACTTCAAAGTTCAAATTTATGAACCGTGAATCACTTTGAATCGTATCGGGTTGTATGGAACTCAAATCGCCTCATATGAATAAGCACTAGAATCGACCGATTCTAACAACCATGACTATATCTATACTTGTGACTATGCATAACTATCAAGTTCCTAAGTTTAGTGTGAAATTCCCATCTCCAATCAACATTGGAAAGGAAAGAAAAATCTGAATTGACAATGAATCAATGTCTTCAGATACAAACAGCGTACCAGTGTTGCGCATTCTTCGGCAAGACCAGGTCCAGCTGCTGCATGCAACCCAGGGCTGCTATGTGCTTCATCCAGGCTCTGTAAACCACAGATTTAATAAATAATCCTACAGGGGAAAAAATCAATGCTTATCCTGTTGGCGAATCAAATCCAATATGTGCAAAAGGACAAAAGGATGCTTGACGGTTCCTTGTGAAGAAATATTTTGAACTGAAACTACAGTGCACTCAGTAGACCTGATAATTTATTATGATATATTTGATAAATTTAGAAATCCTGGATTGGCTGAAGATAATGGTAGTTGGTACTATGATGATTGGGTGATTTAATCTGCTAAAGAAGCTTCCAAACACATTACGAAGATTTGGTGAAGTAACCCGGTAAAAATATAATGAATACGCTCTGTCACTTGTATCAACTATGAGTTTGAAAAATAAACATTTTCCCGATCTCTATGAAAGAATTACAGTGTGCCACCTTCATAGACAGACTTAAAGAAAATGGCACTGGGTGAAAGACCTCTTTGATTCAAATATTATGCCTCCAAATTAGTGCATTCAGAACATAGTTCAATTAGGATCAATTACATTTCTGTCCTAACGACCAAACAAAACTTTCTTATTTGAGTTGCAGGAAGTGATTTGGAAGAAATTTGGCTACAATATTCATAATTCCAGTGTGCAAACGGAAGTTTAAATCACTTTCCTTTCCACATAGGGAAACCCCCCAATAAAATACAATAAAAGAAACCACCAGAAATCAGTCAGCTAATAGATGTGCTGGTTGAGTTCCACCCAATTGTAATCATTCTAACTATCCACTAGAGATTCACCACTCTCAAGTTGCTTAATTAAACATATGTTAAGAGAATTGCTGTCAAATTATGAACCAGTTTGTCATAATTATGAATGGTGAATCGTAAGATTCACATTTGTTAGAAATTAAATAATTAACAGTGACGTATATATGGTTTACATATAAAAACACATGTGCAATGCTTTAAATGAACAAAATAACAATTAAACAAAACAGTACCATGTAATATCGAGGGTCAAAAATTTGGAAGTGTTCTACTGCAAACTTTAAACTTGAAAGTTCAAAATTCTGAATCATGAATCATTGAATTGTGAATCGTATTGGGTTGTACGAAACTCCAATCAACTCGTGAATTGACCAACTCTAACAAGTAACAACTATGGTTAGAGGGTATTTACTGCTCACCTCATTCGTAGAGTTAACAACAGCATCTACTTCGAGATTCCAAGGGTGTCCCCTCCACAGATAAATCTTCGAATTAATTCCATGGTCAACTGGAAACCTGGACACCATCCCATTTCCACTACTCTCCCCATCTGCAGGAGACGCCAAAGGGTCAAGAAAGTGCGAATTCGGAAAGCCAGAATCTTCATTATCATAAGAAATCCTATACTCCTCATCGCGCCAATGTGGAACTTGATCAAGTGTAACCACAGAATCCCCACTATCCATAGGTAATCCACCACGGGTAGTGGTTGCTGCCACAGACCGATACATTTAGGCAACGACCAATCAATACGTCGTCAATTGGCTACAAACACTGATATTCCTTTAAACCCCTCAAACAGTCTGAAATTCGTGAAACATTCTGAAACTTAAACAGCTCCGCATATAATTTAAATGGAAACCAAATCAATATCACCAAGAATATCTCCCTGAAAAAAAAATGGGAAAAACAAAAAGCTTTAGCACATTTGAATTAACCTAGCTGTACTAAATTGATCACAGTTCCACCAAAAGAGCACATAAAAAATTCCTATACAAACAGAAACTATTCAGCTTAAGGTTAATCTGGAAATTCAATCATCTAATCATATGGACCCCAGAACCACAAAACAACACAATCGAAGAATCAAGTAGCGATAAATTCAAATTCATTCAAAGTCCCCTCATATAGAATTAAACACACAATATGCACATATATATACATACTACATACACACTGTTATACGCATATGTACCCAGAACCCTAAATTGAATTGTATTACAAGCTCCTGAAACATGGGTTAACGAAACAATTGAGGAGAGAAGTGAAATCAAAACCTCAATTCATTCAGGAATTAAAAGCATATATATATATATATATAGATATAGATATAAATATAGATATGGATATGTACCTGTGATTTGTTGATTTGGGGGAGCGGAGCAATTGGGGATGATTTTAGAGAGAGAAACAGAGGACAGTTGTTGCTGGACCTAATGATGAGCTTGGGAGACTCATTTTGGCCAGAAACAGAGATGTTGCAATAAAAATTGAAGTTTATTTACGTTTTGTCTGTTTGTGTGGGGTTCGACTTTTTAAAATGACCCCTATCTTTTTAGAAATTCCGTGTAGACCCCAGTCAACTATGTTTACACTTTTGGGTTTCAATGAGCAAGAGTAATCCAACTATATAACCACATCCCTTCTGAGCTGAGTGGTAAGTTTTTTTAATGTACTACAAAGAGATTTAGTCATGGGGAGCCTGACCACTCAACAATTCACCCTGCGACTCTAAGATTTTGGGAGATTAATCAATGTACGCGTAAGCTGGCCCCATCACCCCGATTACCACAAAAAAAAAAAAAAAAAACAAGAGTATCCAACTACCAATAGAATTTGGACCATGTTGATTTAAAAGTTGGATTTAGATATAAAGTCTGGAGATCATTGGGAAAAATTTTCTAAAAATAATAAATATTGTAGTGGGTTGAGTTTTTTTTTTAAAAAAAATTAGCTAGAAATATTATAGTTTTTGGTTTCTACGGACTTAAAAATTGTGCGGTTGTTAGGATTGGTCTACATATAGTGATTTAGGGATAAAGCATAACTATTTAAAGAAAATCTTTTTAGAATTTTTCTTTATATAAAAACGTGTTCATATGTTTAATTTCTTTTCCATCTCTCTGTTAAAAAAAATTAAAAAATAGTTTCGCCTATAAAAGTAAAATCAACAAAAATAGTTTCGCCTATCAAAGTAAAATCAACAATTCTTAATATGTTCAAAAGTACAAGTACTTATTAGGGTTTAAAATACTCAAGGTTCTACGATGATTTTTTTTTTTTGGTCAAAAGAACTTCATTAGAACAAAAAGGGAATTACAAGAAAACCAGCTTCCACAAAGCACAAAAGAGGTACAGAGAAGAAAACCAAAAAAACAAAACAAAATCATCCCACACCAGTGGGGGGAAAATCAGCCAACATAATAGAAAAGAGCTCAGTGGGGACTGAGGGCCACCAATCAGGTGGGAGGGAGTGAGCCTTAGCGGCTTTTGCGATCCAATCAGCAGCCTTGTTGGCTGTTCTACTAACATGAGCAAATGAAGCATGACGGAATGAGGGAAGGATCTCTTTCACTTTTTGACAAACTGACTGGATTTCCCAGTGAACTTGAGGGTTGGGTCCCTCAAAAGCTTTTATCAAGTTGAGTGAATCACTCTCAAACTCAACCTCCAAAAGACCTTGCTGCCGAGCAAGTTCCACTGCATCAAGGAGAGCAAAAGCTTCCCCCAAAAAGGCGGAGGAACACCGGTGCATATGGCTGTGACCCATAATTGGGCGACCCGAATCATCACGAACAATCACACCGGAAAAGGACTGGAGATGGTCTTCCTCAAAAGCAGTATCACAATTAACCTTAAACCATCCCTGTGCAGGGGCCTTCCAACGAGGAGCTGGTTTTGGGAAGTGGCAAGGAGGGTTAACACTGGTCTTCTTTGATTCCAAAGCTTTCAAAAACTCAAAAGAGGATGCCGATGCTCGTCGAATAGTATCAACTGGATTAAGTGGTTTCGAGTCAAATAAAAGGGCATTTCTCCCTTTCCAAATAAACCAGCAAATATAAGCAACAAGGGAAGCCTGCGACACAAAACCATCAGAGTGTGCATCCAGCTTGCCAAGGAAAGTTGAAATCCACAAACCAAAAGAATGGATTCCCACTGGGAGAATACTAATCTGAAGAGGGGATCCAAACCAGATGCATCTCGTCCAAGGGCACAATAAGAGCAAATGTTCTGTAGTTTCCACTTCTGCCAAGCAAATCTGACACATAGCTGGGAAATTAGTTTTTCGTTTGGAAATGTTTTCAGCAGTGGGAATAGCATTGTGACAAGCTTTCCAAATGAATGTCACAACTTTAGGTTCAGCTTTAATGGTCCAGATCTTCCTCCAGCAAGGAGAGGAAAGAGAAGAAGAGGGGGGAGAAGGGTCCGAGATGAGGTCCAAAGCAGTCTTGTATCCGCTTTTAACTGTGTACATTCCAGAGGATGTGAACGGCCACACGACCCTATCTATAACATTTGCCGAGACGAGGGGGATAGAAAGACTCCGGTTTCTTATTTCCGGAGAAAACAGGCAAGATATGAGGTCTTCGTTCCAGCCCCCCGAAAGAATTAAATCGCTGACCAAATGGATTCCATTATCAAAACAAACTCCAAGAGGAGGGGGTTTCTTGGGGATCCAGTAGTCCTTCCAAATATTAATTCCAGTCCCATCTCCAACTTGCCACTGAGAGGATGAGGAAAGTAGATCTCTACCAATAAGAATACTTCTCCAGCTCCATGAAGCTGATCTTCCAGCTTTAGCGCTCCAGAAGGGTGAATTTGGGAAGTAAATGGCTTTCAAAGTGCGGGCCCAAAGCGCATCTGGATTAGCATGAAGTCTCCACGCTTGCTTGGCAAGAAGAGCATTGTTCATGGCCTCCAAATTTCTGAATCCAAGACCTCCATCCATTTTTTTCTTTGATAATTTTCCCCAACTCAACCAGTGGGTTCTAGATTCTCCCGAGGAGTCATTCCACCAAAAACTTGCCAGGTGAGAATTAATCTTGGAGCAGATGGTTTTGGGAAATTTGAACACAGACATGGGGTACTGGGGGATAGATTGTAGGACTGCTTTAATCAGAACTTCTTTTCCCGCTGGAGAAAGTAACTTTTCTTTCCATCCCACTGTCTTGTTAGTAATTCTCTCCACTACTTCATTGAGGGTCTGGGTTTTAGAGCGAGTCCATAGAGAAGGAAGGCCAAGGTACTTTCCCAGATTGGAAACAATGGGAATATGCATCAAGTTTGAGAGCTGCTCTCGCAAAAGAAAAGGAGTATTGTTGCTGAAGAACATTCCCGATTTGTTTAGATTTATCATCTGACCAGAAACGAGGCAGAATCTGTTAAGGACATCAAGCAGAGCAGCGCATTCATGTGGGTCAGCTTTTATAAAGAACAAAGAATCATCAGCAAAAAGGAGATGAGTGAGAACAGACCCGTTCCTAGCCAACTTGATGCCTGTGATAGATTCAGAAGCAACAACATTTTTCAAAAGGCTATTAATAGCTTCAGTAACAATGATGAACAGGTAGGGGGACAAAGGATCCCCTTGGCGAAGTCCACGAGATGGAAGAAAAGGAGGAAGATTTTCTCCATTGAGAAGAATGCTATAAGAGACGGAACAAACGCATTGCATAACCAAATTTACCCAAATAGGGCTAAACCCCATTCTGATCATAGCTTCCCTTAAAAAGCACCACTCGACTCTGTCATAGGCCTTGTTCATATCGATTTTTATAGCAACATCACAGGATTTCCCTCTTCTCTTACTTTTCAAATAGTGGAAGACTTCTTGAGCCACTTGAATGTTATCTTGAATTTGTCGGCCAGGAACGAAAGCACTTTGAACCGGATCAATCACCTTGTTGATGATAGGTTTCATCCGATTGACAAGAACCTTTGAGATGATCTTGTAACAAACATTACACAAACTGATTGGCCGAAATTGCTGAATCTCTTCAGGATTACCCACTTTTGGAATGAGAACAATGTTGGTCCTATTAAGCCCTTTAAGAAGAAAGCCAGTTCTAAAGAAATCAGCAGTAGCTTGGAACACGTCCTCTCCAACAAGATGCCAAAACTCGTGGTAAAAGAAGCCAGCGAAGCCATCTGGTCCAGGAGCTTTATGAGCCCCAAGCTCCAGAGCTGCAGAATCCACTTCCACTCTAGATATTGGACGTAACAGAGCACTGTTCATCTCCGCTGTAACCTTTCTATCCATGAGCTCAAGGACAGGATCCATGAACCTTTCCCCTTCCGAGGAGAATAATAGTGAGAAATAGTGCTGGATATGGTCTTTCAACGCAGGAACTTCATCGATCCAGGTCTCCTCGTCAATTCTGAGTCTAACAATCCTGTTCTGGCTCCGTCTTTGAGCAGTAGAGGCATGGAAATACTTCGAGTTTTTATCTCCCCATTGAAGCCAATTAACCTTAGCTCTAGCTCCCCAGTACTTTTCCTCCCTAGTCCATAAATTTTCAATTTTATCAATGGTGCTTTGAAGCTCCCGTTGATTAAACTGGTGGGGAGGGAGGCTTTGAATATGAGAGACTTTAGCTTTTAGAAGATTCAATTCAGCCTTCGGGTTGCGGAATTTCCTCTGGCTCCAGATCTTTAGATCAGTCTTGCATTGTTGAATCTTCTGAAATAGTCTAAGCATCTTGAAATTTGAAAACTGGCCACCCCATCCCCTTTTAACAGTAGGATCGCACTCCGGGTCATCAAGCCAGTAGGCTTCAAATTTAAAACTACGGATTGGTAAGGGTATTGAGGGGGAAGTAGATAAAATGAGAGGACTATGATCCGAACCAATAGCAGGGTAAGCCTCACAGACAACATTTGGAAAAAGACATTTCCAATCCCAGTTAGCAAGAGCTCTATCAAGCTTTTCACGAACATTTGCTAATCCCATCCTCCGATTATTCCAAGTATAGCAGCATCCTTTCAGGTCAATCTCCAAAAGTCCACAACCATTAATGAAATCCCTGAACGAGGTCATGAAACATTGTGACTTTGGGCGGATACCAGTCTTTTCGGCAGAATGAAGAATGTCATTAAAATCCCCTAAACAAATCCAGGAAAGACGAGTTCGATTAGCTATCTGGATTAGACGATCCCAGAGAGCTCTACGGTCACGGTACTCTGGACATCCATACACGAAACTAATTCTCCACCGGGGTTGAACACCGGACCCCTCAATAATAGCATCAAACAGGTTCTTATTACTCTCAGTTAAGGAGAGCGAGATCTCATTCTTCCAAAAGATAGCACTACCTCCCGAGAGGCCTTCCGGAGGGACTTGACAGAGTTGATCAAAATTTAACTGGCGCTTGAGCCTTTCCAGAACATAAGGTTGTGATTTGGTTTCCAATAAGCACACAATTTGGGGATTTTTTAGGATACAAATATCCCTGAGGTTCTGGACTGTCAGAGGATTCCCCAACCCCTGACAGTTCCAGCAGATAATATTCATCTATGACCTTGGGGCTGATAAGGGCCAGCCACCAAAGCCCGTTTATTGTCATGTACCAGAGATAAAGGGTCATTCAAAGCACCAGTACTACCTTCTGATTGAACTGGGACCTCAACAAGTTCTTCATCCATGATAATCCAAGTCTTTTTTCTTCTTCTCACAGTCTTCAAAGGTCTCCTCTCACAATTCCCCTGCTCAATTCTCCTCTTGGTACACTCTTTCTCCGTTTCTGAACAGGTAAGGTCAATATGGGTGGGAGGAAGACGAGGGGATATCGAAGAAGATAAATCACACTTCTGAAATTTGGTTTGTCCAGGGACAATTTCCCACTGGGCTGAGCGCTTCAGACTCACAGTTTCCTCAAATAACTTTTCGAGGTCTATGAGGGGATATGGGTTATGGGTGATTGGGTTACGGTTTGAAAGAAGATGTAGGGGTTCTGGGCTTGGTATAGGAGCAGGGGCTAGTGGAAGAAAGTGGGTTGGGCTCTCTGGGGGCTCCTCAACCTGGTAGGATTGGGCCCTAAAATGGATTGGGCTTTCTGGTATTTCTTCTATTCGCACAGTTGAGGTCCCAATAATGTGATCCTTTCTCCTTCCCAAACAAGAAGAGTTTCCCTCTGCCAATTTGGAGGACGATGATGCAATATGGTGGTGCCCGTTCTCTTCAGTCTCGTACTGTCCTTTTTCCCTCGGCTCCAGCCACGTGGTGAAAGCCTGTTTTTCCACCTGCATAGATCTACGATGATTATTTAAAGGGTAATTACACTTTTTCTCTCTGTAGTTTGGCTAGATGTCACTTTACCATCCTATGATTTAAAATTGATCACTTAACCCCCATGTGCTTTCTGGTAAAGTGTCACCGCTAAAATTAGTGACCACTTTTATCCCATGTGGTTTGGTCTGATGACACTTTGCCCCCCTATGGTTTGGCCCGATGACACTTTAACCCCCCGTGCTTTCGAGGTAAAGTGTCAACTTAACACTAATTTTAGCGGTAACACTTTACTCGAAATCACAACGGGGTTAAGTGGTCAATTTTAAACCACAGAGGGTGAAGTAACATTGAGTCAAACCACAAGGGGTTAAGTGTAATTAACCCTTATTTAAAACCAATTTACTCCACCAAAATTACAAAAACTAGCACATCCAACAAATATATTGTGTTTTTTTTTTTGGTTTGTGTCTCAAAAACAAACCACTCTGTGAGTCTCAGTAACACACGCACACACAAGGGGGGGGGGGGGGGGTGGCATACCCCACTTACAAAAAAATCTCCCTTGTTTATGCTCCCCTGTGGGGAGCTTCGAACCCACAACCTCCCAATTGGGGAGATGGGCCTTGGCCAACCCCACTTAAAAAAAATCTCCCTTGTTTATGCTCCCCTGCGGGGAGCTTCGAACCCACAACCTCTCAATTGGGGGATGGGCCCTGGCCAACTCGGCTACAATGGCTTCTCCGTGGTCCCTAAAAAATGAGAGCGCAGTATCATGAACAAAATCCTTTTATATTTGTCAAAATTACAATATTTATAATTAATCACAATACTTATCAAACTTCAGATTTACTTTCGTAGCCATATTATGAAAAAATACAATTAGAAATAATTTTAATAGTAAGATCTATGCAAAGATTGTGATTATACGTATTTTTCAGGCTAAATTACCCTAGTTACTATAGTTTTTTTCCCCAAATATAGGCCAAATTGAAGCCAAGCTTGGAATATTTTGGATAAGCACAAAAGGTTGCAAAAGTGCAAGCAAATTTTGGGTTGCACTCAGACCAAGTTTGGGTTGGCCTTCTCAAGTTGTAGTCCTATCCCTAATTTGGAGAAACTAGTCTTATGAGGGTGTGTCTTGGCACAACGGTACACTTAATCCGTTGTGACCTAGATGTCATGTATTTGAAACATGGAAACAGACTCTTCACATCCTCTTTACATGCAGGGCAAGGCTCTGTACATCCAACCCTCCTTAAGCGCTGTAGTGGTGAGACTCTAAACTGGGTTCACCCATTTTAAAAATTTTGTTAGTCTTAGTCTCATAATGTTATTTTGCTCAATTAAAGAAACTGCCTTCCTGCACCAGGGATAAAAATGAAAAAGCAATATTTGATTCAACCAAAAAGAAATATAAGATTTGCACTTTCCTTCTGAATTCCAAGAATGCATTGAGAAATTTTTTTTTTCAATCAACTGTTACATATACAAGAACTCCTTGCACTTGTTGTCTTTATAAACTCCAAAAAAAAAAAAAAAAAAAACCAGTTAGAATTACAAAGTTGTTGCATAATACAACCATCTAACTTGTCTCCAAATTACAAAAAGCAAAGAAAGTGTTCCTCAGAATGGGAAAAAATAAGCTGGTCCAAATGGAACCAAACATGGGTATTTTTCTGAGCAGCTAATCTGGAAACCAAACATGACGTACAATTCCACAAGGGTTTCAGTCTTTTATCCCAGCCTTCTCTTTCAACATGGCAATGAACTTTTCTCTCTCCTCTGGTTTCATTCCCTCGGCTGAACAATCTCCTACTCCCCACTCCGCCCCTCGTACGCAGTACTTATCCTGAACTTCTCGCTTGTTCCTGTAAATTTCATATCAATATACAAGAACAATCCATGGTCTCATATCACATAACTATTTGTTGTAAACATTTGAAAGAAAAATCGATTCAGAAAGAGCTTATATATTCAAGATAGAGAAACCTTTACTTCGTGTTCGGTAACTTTAGCTTCTTTTCGTGGTGAACTAAGGTAGTTGAAACAAAGGTAGTAATTCTCATAGAAAAGTAAGTGAAAACTCTACTGCTGTGTTTGGTAGGAGGGGTCGTAAAAGTGGAAGGGAAGGGAAGAGAGGAGACGATTTGAGTATTGTTTGGGTCCCACAAGGGTCCCTCATTAGTGGTGAAATCACGGTGACCGTCACACGGTCATTGTCACATTACCGAGTAGAGTAATTTCTAGGGATAAAGAGGTATCCCTGGGTAATGAAAGGAAGGAGGTCTTCTCTCCTTTTGTTTGGTTCCTCGGCTAAACCAAAACGAAATGACAAAGGAAACGAAATGACAAAGGAAAGATTGAGTAGTTGTCTCTTTAATGTTAAATGTTTAAGTAAAAAAAGGATGAGAATTTTTATGGAAGGACAAGGAATTCAGAAGAGGAGGGAGGTCTCTTCCCTTTCCCAATCCGTCAAGAAGAGGACCTATTAAAAAGTTTTCCCTCCTGGCTCCTACCTTTATTTACCTTCCCTCTTCCACTCTATCAAGCATACGTTTTTCTCCTCTTCCCTCCTCTCCGCTCCTTCCGTCCCTTCTTCCTTTGTGCCAAACATACCATAAACCTCTTAACATCAATCAAAGTGACAAACTTTTTCCATTTCTTATTTTTCCACGCAGTTAGGCTTTGTTTGGTTTCAATAATCATCGAAAGAAAAGAAGAGGGAAGGGAAAACAAGAAGAAAAACTAGTTCCCTTGTGTTTTCTTCCATGCTTAAATAACAATAAAACTTAAGAATCTTCAAAAAGTTATTGTAACAAATAAAAAGGGAGGAAAGTGACTCACAAAATTCAAACGTATTAATTTATTTCTCATAATATTTTATTTTCCTTTGTAATTTCCTCCGCGTTTTCTGTAGTAACCAAACAAAGGAAAAGTTTTCCTTCGTGTTTTTCCTTTCCTTTCCCACACTAAATTCATGAACCAAACAAAGCCTTAATGAATGGCAAAACTAAATTCACATTCATTACCAATCTTAGCGGCGAAAGCTGAAATCATTTTCATCCCAACTGAGACAATTTGACTATTCATATATACTCACAAAAAAATTCAATTACTCAGACAAGAAAAATTACTTTTCTTTATTAAGCTTTGATCGCTCAAGTAACTGCTTGAGTATGGGTGATTCCTTGAATTTTGCATCAAAATCAGCATACTTCTTCTGATTTTCATCTGCAAAAGAAGGAAAATTTGAAGCCTTCTTGATTTCACTGTCCCAGTTCTTGTATATATAAATTTGTCTAAGAATTATGGTGAAGTAAAATGAAGTTCAGACCATTAAAGCGATTGAGAAACTCGATGGGAGGTAATTCCGGGCTAGGAATTGATTCTATTCCTGGGAACCCAGACAGAAATCCGGCTTCAGCTGCAAAAGCCCAGAAAACCCAAATGATTAGTCTAAACTCCACAATCACACATTGTATACACAGTACGGTTATAAATCTATAAGGTCAAACATAGTGCAAGGGGACTCCCGCGGATGCAACGTTTGAGTTATTCATAATGCCATTATCCAACCGAAAAGTATTTATTCATTTTTTGTGTCTTCTCACATAAACAAGGTGTGATGTTTAAAGATTCAAAATTTGATAGCAGATAATGCTGCATTTGGAACGGAAGTAACCTTTTCTTTATTATATAGGTTGCATTATAGGAATCAATATGAATCTATGATGTTCTTTAGAGCTTCACCAATGCACCTTCTTTCCCTCATGCTATAGTCAAATTATATACATCTCTCGGTCCTCTCCCATATACCTTTTTATCCTCTCAAAAAACAGCAATGCTAGCCTTTGCTATTGCTTTTTTTTAGCCCATCGGACAGGGTCTTTTTTGCATTCATTGTGCCAAATAAATGACACTTTTTAAAATATATATATATATACACACCGTTGCAGTAGAGATGTCGAAATATGGTATTTTAGCACTTTAGTAATGTCAAAATATAAGTTTGGCATATAAAAAATGACATTTTGCATTGTAGATGCTCAGATATAGGGAAGGAAAAAAAAAAGATGGAGACGGAAGTACGTTAGAGTGAGAGCTATTTGCGATAGTAATCGAGGAACATTAGATTCCTTCAACTCTAAATCATGTACTCGTGTTCAAAACACCATCTCCAACTTAAAAACGAAAACAAGTAACTTGTAATGCATTTTACTTCTATGAAAACGTAAAAATTTTATTAAGTAGATTTTTTTATTTTATAGTAAGTAAAGAATGGAGAAAATAAATGTTGGGTAAATTACAATTTACACCCCTATTATAGTTTGGGTTATTATTTTGGTCATGTAGTTTCAATTTTGTCAATTTGGCCATCATAGTTCGGTTTAGGTTCAATATAGTCTATTCGTGAAAATTTTCTACAATTTTTTGACAAAAATATGTCATCTTATGCACACATGAGGTATATTAGTGACATAATGGTAAATTTACTTAGAGAAATTACACTTAACACATCTATTAATATTGAACCTAAATCTGTAAAAAAAAATGTTAAAAAATTTGATAAATGGACTATATTGAAACTAGAATGAAATTGTAAGTACCAAAGTGACAAAATTAAAATTACAGGGACCAAAGCGAAATCACACCCAAACTATAAGGGTGCTAAATGTAACTTACCCAATGATGTTATATACAATTGCTTGAGAATGTGAAAGGAAAAAGGGGGATTTTTTTTTGCATTAGGCTCAGTTGAGTGGATTTTTTATTATTATTATTTTTTCCTTTTTCCTTCTCTTTAAGGGGTACAAATTAAAATAAATGAGCTCTATACCTGCTTTTTATTCTTATCCTCTTATTTTCTCAGTAACCAAACAGATTGTTTCCTCAAAATTACACAGAGTTAATAATAAAGGGTTGTAAACAAAAATGGGTATACCTGGATTGGACCAGAGAAGAATTGCAACAGAAGCAGCCAATGGAAGAAGAGATTTATGAAGAACTCGTTTAGTGTGTAGAGAAATCACTGAATCCAAACGGAGAATAGTATTATCCTTAGCAGAACCAACAATTTCTGATTTTTTGCTGAACCCAATTTGTGGGAATTTAATTTGAGGCAATAGTGAAGGGTCTTTGAATTTACCAGATAGTGAAATGGTAGCTGATGGTATCTGAAACAATGGGTGGTCCAGTTTAGGAGAAAATGAAGAGGAAATCATGGTGTTTGGGTTCCCTCCTCTCTCTCTCTCTCTCTCTCTCTCTGGGTTGAACCTGAAGGGGATTTATAAATGTTGGAGAGAGATAATACAAAGGGAAGAATTGATGGTTGATATTAATACAGGATTACAGGATAAAAATCTAGCAAGTTGAAATCATTCTACTCTACTATTTGTTTTACTTGCAATATTTTGCGACTAATAATGGGAACACACTTTGGTAAAGTTATATAAGTGTGGTTTGTTAACCTTAGGTTACTCTCACAAATTCACAATATTGGAATCTAGTTAAGAAAAAAAAAATTAAACATTACTCTCTCCGTCTCATTTTAGAATATTCAACTATTTAAGTGGATAAAAAAAATTTATACATATTTTTCACAATTGCCCTTAATCATTGTACTTTCTTTTTTTGTTTTGTTTTGGTGTTGATTGCAAGGAAGGGTAGTTTAGGAAACTAAGTAAAATTTGCATACTAATTTAGGAAAGTGGACAATAATTTTGAGACATCCAAAAATAAAAGATGGACACATAAAATTGGAAGGAGGGAGTGTTTTTTTTTTAATTCTGGATCCCACTGTTGTGAGAGGGAACTTAAGGAAGCACACCTAAGAACTTTACCCAGGTATATTTCTAATAATGGCATGCTTCCTAATTTTGTATATTTATGGTTAGATCTATTTTCATTTTACTCTCTGTGGTTCAAAAGTTGACACTTAAACTCATGTGGTTTCGGAATAAAGTGAAACTATTAAGATTTTCTTTAATACTGATAAAAATTGTAAAATTGGTCAAAAATATTATCACTTAACCCCCTTTCTAAGGATAATTTTGGGGTCAATCCATTCTGTGAGGAAAATACTGTCGTATTTAACCCAAGAATGTGGGGCTAATTTTTTACACTTGACCCCTTTAGAAAGATATTTTTGGGGTTAACTGTTTGTGGTGTTAATTTTGATACATAAACTCTTCTATGTGGGGCTAATTTTAACACTTAATCTCTATATAGGGTTATTTTGAGAGAAATCTTAGCAGTTTCACTTTAATCCAAAAATGCCCACTTTTGAACCACAAGGGGCAAAGTAAAAAAGAGCCTAACCACAAGGGAGGGATTAACCCTATTTTAAATGGTTGCCAAACTCATAAGGCAGTGAGCTCACTTTGATTTTGATTGAATAATGTTGAACTGGTCCACCATCATTGAAGGTGATTCCAATGCCACACCTGTTTAGGAGTATTTGAGAGTACAAAATTTGGAAATCATAGGTTTACTCATATTTTGTACCTCAAATTGTTTGGGTAAAAAAGGTTTGAGTGACGTATAGTTTCAGTTGAGTTTCATGTTCGGCATACGTTTTACATTGCATCATTTTGGTTCCTTCAGTATGAAAAATGTGTCTATTTGAAACTGAAAGAACCAAAGTGATGCATTTAAAAATGCAAAACCTAAAATGAAACTCCCTTAACAAAAATGCTACACTCATATTTAAATCTACATGCAACAACCCTGATTTTTTATTCTAATGGGCCCCATGTGAATCCCACTTGGAATCCACCGAAATCAAGGGCCAGGATGTGTTCGGTGTGGATTTTAATGTGGGTGTAGCATTACTTCTCCCTTAAATCCCACACGGGAACCACTGAAAATCATGGTTTAGAATGTGTTGGTTGTAGAATTCGTTGTGGAATTCATTATAGGTGTAGCATTACTCGAGAGAGACAGAGAAAGGTGGTTCAAAACTCGGCAGTCAACAAAATAGGTCCATTTTCATCATCCTAGGCATATTTTTTGTCCTAGTCATCAATATATAAGCTATAAATATAATATAGGAGTAAAGATTGGGACACACACTGTCACACCCCAACCCGTCCCCGACAGATTAGGACACGTGTGGCAAGAACAAACGCACCCAAAATACACTAATAAGCATTAAAACATGCTAGTTATTAAGAAAAAAAACACGATTTAAACCAACAGAAAAGACCTTGTTGTGACAAAACAGCCCCAAGGGCAAAATGGTCATTTAGAAAAGTATATCAAATTTTATACCAAAAGATAGGTCTTTGAGTACCGGTTCTAACGCAAAAAACGGTGCGCGAATCCGATTTTTCTAGAAAGAGTTATGAACATTTCTGTAAAAAGCGAACGTGCTGTGAAAAACCTAAGCGAATCGATCCGTACTGCAATTTTCTCACAGAAAGTCCCCTGAACAGGCCCCGATCGATCCGCCCTTTAACCCGGATCGATCCGGGCTCTGCAGAACTGATTTTTGCTGCTAAAAACTGTCACACCCGTTCCAAAAATTTATAGTTTTATCATGCATAATTGTAAATTGAGAGGTTATCAATGTTAATTGATAATGGTGGATTGAGGTTGACTGGGAGTCAACGGTAAGGTGTCAGTAAGGACACAGGAACATGGCAGTTCATATTGCATAATCATGAGTAAATGACATTTATATGATTTAAATGTTATTTGACTTTATCTGGTATTTGTTGAATAGTAATTATACCTGTGTAGTATAATTCTGGTAATTTGGATATGATAGTATCATTTTGAGAACTGTGGTGAGAACGTGAGAGATGCGTTAATTAAAAAGGTAGGTTGTGTAGAGATTTCACAGAATATAGTTTTCGGACGTTATTTTGGACCCAAACGAAACCTAGTCGAAAACTTTTAAAATTTATAGTTTTCACTCGTAAAGGCATAAAATGGACGTGTGCGAAGTTTCGAGATCTAATTAGAAGTTTGAGAAACTCGTGGGGAGGTAAGCGTAATTTCCATAACTTTTGCCTATAAATAGATGAGGATGAGATTCATTCTCATCCAAACTTGCCAAAAATATCTAGAGAGAGGAGAGAGAAAGGAGATTTGGTTGCTCCGGGCTTTGCGACGCCGATTGACGACCGTTCGTCCGTCAGATTTTCTCCAGATTTCAGATTTGAACTCGTGGAGGTAAGATCTACGTTTTGATACCACTTAGGTCATGTTTGGCCAAGTTTTGTTAAAATCTTAATTTTGGACTTTTGGGAAAAATCAGGTAAAACTCATAGGAATTGTACCAAATTCGAAATCCAGCGTTTATTTATTCCCCTAGACGATCCTTCAAAGTTTGAAGAGATTCGCACGAGGTATGAATTCTAGATCTATGAAATATATGGATTTTCATGTTTTGGACATCACTTTTGATATTCTTGGATCCGGGCGAAATTCATGTGTTAGTTAGGCCCGTTAATTATGCACGTGAAATTATGATAAAAGCACGTATAACTGTTTATGTGAGCATGTTATGTGTCTACTTGGGTCAAAGGGGAGTTTGGTGCAAATTCATGCCGGAGTAAGCTTCTCGATGTTTGAGAATTTTGGTAGCGACGGCTACTGTGCATGGTTGTAGGCTTGGACTTGCCATGGCACTCGTGGGATGTAATGGTTGTAGGCTTGGACTTGCCATTGACATCGCGGTTTAAGGCTTGGACTTGCCGCTACCGGATGAATGCGTACCACTCACCCTAGAGACTATTTTTATGTGTTTTAGATGCTTAAACCATGAACTGTCATATAAGCATACATTTAGAATTGTACGCTCAACATATAGCTGAGCAGTGGAGATGTACTCCATTGCAGGTAAGAAGAAAGACAAGAAGAAATGTGTGGAGTGAGGCCGATGAACGCCGGGGGATCACCTTTGTAAATGTTTTGTGTTTTAAATCCTAAACTTGTGTAAGGCTTGGTAAGATGTTGTAATAGAACCATAGATTAGTCCTGCAGTACTGTAATCGTGTAATTGAATGTCTGTAGTTATGTTTTGAATGTTAAAAATCAGTTATGGTTGTGTTTGTGGTTGGGGTGGAGAAGCATGAGTTGTTAATATTTCATTACAGGCTGCCCAGCAGGGGAGCAGTCGACTGGACCCAGGATCAGTCGACTGGATCTCGTGGGATTGAGACACTGAAAGTCTATAGTAAGAGAAGCAGTCGACTGGATCCTTGATCAGTCGACTGAGGCACTGTAGATTTTAGCTACTGATCCAAATAGTAACCAATGCAGTCGACTGGGTTCCCTGATCAGTCGACTGAACCCCTGATGAGCAATGTTAATTTTAGTTCTGCATAACACAGTCGACTGGGGTTCCCTGAGCAGTCGACTGGACCTCTTTGCAGTATGTTGTATTTTGGTTCTGCTTAACACAGTCGACGGAGCAGTCGACTGGACCTTTGTACAGTCGACGGGGCAGTCGACTGAGCCTCTGTTATTCAAAACTGATTTCTTTGAATGTTTTTTTTCTATGGCCAAAACTTTTTATAACTCTGTTTTCAATAGATTTTTCAAACACAGAAGGGAGCGTTTCCTAAGTTTTAAATTACCAGGGTTGTTTTATAGAAGTTCTTTCCGCTGCGTATTATTAGATGATGCTTGGTTGAGCCTTGGTGGCGTGCCACGTGTCCTATCTCCACGCGTAGTGGGATGGGTCGTGACAAAAACTTTGTCAAAACATTACCAAATCATATCCAAACCAAACCAAACTTCATGGATCATTAGGAAACCATTTCAAACCATTTAAAAACACACTCAAAACATTTCTAAACACAAATTCAAGCTCTTCCAAACAATCAAAACATGAACATAACTTCATTTGAATCAAACCAACCCATAAACACACCCTTTTGAATCAAATCAAGTTTTGATTGAAGTTTAACTCTTAGCAAAAGCTAAAATCTCATGAAACCTTCTTGGAAATGAACCCAAGTTATAACCAACAACATAAAACATTAAGGAACCATATCAAAACCATTTCCAAACCTTCTTAAGCTTTACCAAACAAGCAAGTATTTACATGAAACCTTCCGGCAAGAGGATCAAACTTCACAAAACACTTGCTTACAAAAACGGAACTTGACTAAACTCTACAACCCATGTATCCGAACTTGCCGAAATGATCCAAACATACAACTTACACATAAACCGACCGATTACATAGAAGTTTACATAAGTTCCTTCAAATCTACACTATCCACGAGTCAAGGCTTCAAGCCACAAGTTAAGGAGTCTAAGTTACAAGTTACACCATATTACTAGTTATAGACATAATTACAAGTCCCAAATCTCTCCCCCATTCCCGAGCACGTTACTTTCTCTCCGGATATTGCTTCATACCTGCAGTGGTTGTTATTTTCCACAACAGAAAAGGAAAACGGTTTTTTTAAGCATTACGCTTAGTGAGTGATCTAAACATGATTGAATGCTTAACATGTGTAATGCTACAATTTAACACATAAATCATATGTCACACCCCGATTTTTGGACAACCAAATATTCAATCCAGAGCCTGTATCCGGACTAATATTCAATTACCAAAAATCACGAGAGCGACACCCTCCCATATGCTATCAGAAAATTTATTGAAAACAGTATTTAATACTCCTTAAATAAGGACATGTGATTTTGTGTTTAAAGAAAAACTCTTTATTATTAAACATGTATTCCCAAACATCCATTTCATTGTAAAAGAAATAAAGTTCCATTATAAATATAATATCACTTTTCAATTTAAAAAAAAATATCATTTTCATAAATAAAATGTCCACATATAGAGTTCAGCGAAAATAAAAATAAATATGAATAAAATCTATACATCCATTGGTCAGAGTAACTACAACGTTCCCAATACCCAATATACCATATTTATTACAATTATACATACTGGCCCACAATGCCAGAAAATAAAATACAATCAAGTACAACAAAAATAAGTACAACTCCAATAATAAACAACACAACGACCATCTCTTCACCCAAACAGAAGCTCCAACGAAAATCTCCAAAAACTAAACCTGCACAAATACATTCGACTACGTTTCATATAGAAACGCCCCCGAATGTATAACACACTCGGGTCAGTCACATGACTGGTATGAGTTAAACAAAACAACAAGTCTTAGGGATCCAATTTGAACCCGTAGACAACAATTTACACTATAATACTCTTGGGTCAAGACAGGTAGTTCCACACACATATCTGGACAATAGAGTAGTTTCCATTTATGTGGTGGCAAGTAGTTTCTTGCCCAAAATCCAAAGTTACGACGAGTTTCATACTTACCCATTACTTTTGGTGAGCCAAACCTGTAATACGTTAGTGGGCCCACCATCCTGCAAATTGAATGATTATAAATCAAGCAAACAATTCTGTATACAAACCGTCCACATTCTAACTCAAACATCGCATTCATTTTTCCACGCTTATCAGTCTTATGAAATACTCCATTGTCATTATTTATTAGCCTTTAATTTATCTTTGTGTTCCCTAGCTTCACCACTTGGCCACCCTCCATGGTACACCCACACATATATCCCATGTGTGCCCGGACATACTACTAACATCCACTCTGGTGCTAGTTTGGTTGGGGTATCAACCAAACTAGGTATACACACAGAAGGCCAGTCAATATGCCTAGACGTCTAACAAATAAGCCCGTACAAAGAAACATCTCTAACAATTTTCAACCCATGCTAGTTTTGGGGCTGTTTAATATAAGGTTTGTTTGGGATCATTTTAAATAGTACTGTTGAATGTCGATTTTAAATGCTATGACTTATGCTATGTGTAGTATTAAATGATGATTGTGGAAATACTACGTTAGAGACGTGAATAGAAGTTTGGCGTAAGGGCCTTATTGTGAATAATCGGATAATGATAATCCATGTAATAAATGATAAATTTTTGAAGTGGTTAATGACGTGATTAAATCCTCATGAATGGTACTTGTGTGAATTAACGTAGATGGTAAAAAAAAAAGTGGTTTCAAGTTCCTTAGTGTTCACCGCTCCCCGTTGTGTGATATGTTTTTTTTTGGTAGCTCGACTTGCTGAATGTACCCTTTTGCCAGTGGCTTCGTGATCAAGCTGGCCTAAGCCTTATGCCCGGCTTATTTGTTAGACGTCTAGGCATATTGACTGGCCTTCTGTGTGTATACCTGGTTTGGTTGATACCCCAACCAAACTAGCACCAGAGTGGATGTTGGTAGTATGTCCGGGCACACATGGGATATATGTGTGGGTGTACCATGGAGGGTGACCAAGTGGTGAACCTAGGAAATTGAATAATGAATCATTCATAAAAAAAAGTAAGTTAACCATGAGTAGGGTGACCTTAGTGGTGAACCTAGGGCAAGAAAAAAATGACAGTGATTGTAGAGCGTTAAATGCAAATGGATAAACTGTTGCGAAACATGAAATTGAAAACTCGAAATGGTTACCGTGGTATAATGCGAAGGAAATTGATATAATGATTCGATATTGGAGAATTTCTTATTCTAATACTAAGGATTTGTGCTAACTCTCGAGTTGCAGGATGGTGGGCCCACTAACCATTGTATGCAGGCTTTGGCTCACCATGTTATTTAAGAGTAAGTGTTTCTTTTACTTTGTGGGTGGAACAAACTGCCGCCGTGACTCGAGGAAACTACCGCTTGTCCTCACTCACGTGTGGAACTACAGTTCTGCCTACAACTCTATATATGTTTGTGGTCAAGAAAAGGAGGGAGCCCAGCGGATTCCCAACCTCAGAGAAATTTATTGGGTATTATTATGTTAATTGATTATTGTTGGGTTGGAGTCGAGGGGACCACGGGTGATCCTTGAGACTGGGGCGTGTTTACTCATACCAATGTTGTTATACAATGCTGACCCGTGTGATGTTTATCATGCGGGGGCGTTTCTCGGGAAACGCAGCCGTTTTGCAGATTAAGGAGTAGGCCGGTATGACTATTGGATTGCATGGATTTGCTTGAGGGCATGAAGACCTTTACTGTTCATTTTCTATTTTCATTTATTTGGCATTGTGGGCCATTATTGTAGTTGGTATTGGGACGTTTAGTAGCTCTGACCAAAGGTTGTAATAGAGATTATTCTTTCAAAGCTTTAATTGTAAATGAAAAGATTTTTATTCTTAATGAGAATTGAGAAATATTTATTCAGCTTCTGCTTTTCAATATAAGTGATTTAGTAGTTGTACCTTTAATCTAATATATTTGAGTATTTTCGGAATCGCATGAGTGTTTTTTTTAATGGAAATGTGGTGGTTTTGTTTTAAAAACATAGATGGAGATTTATTACAAATGTTTTAACCAGGTTTTTAAGAACATCTATTTCCATTAAAAAGTTTTATTAGGATGAGCTTCATGGTGTTTACTCCGATAGTTGGGCAGTCGAATAGTAGTCTAGATTTAGTTCTATACTGATTATTTGGCTTTCCAAAAATCGGGGTGTGACATCATATCCATAATCGCCGAACCACCGGTTTAATGATTCATTCAGACCCGAAGACTTACCTTTGGTCCCGTGGCCACCTCTATTCCTTGGACTTCCGTCTTTATCAGATTCTTCTTCTTCGTCTCCCTTATTACTCCCAACTAATGAATCATTTTCCCCCGTGTTCATTGATTACCACATAATCATATAAACATATAAGCACATAAACATGTAAGCACAACGATTTTTATATAATTAACATGCAACTTACAATTTCATGCATCTCCATGACTTCTAAACATGAATAATCAGTATAATAAGACATTCTCATAGCTCCTAAGCATAAATTGTAATCTCTAACATCATTGAAGCCTTGAACATGGTTAGACACAATCTCTCACATCCTCAAATTATACGCAATTATGCTCCCAAAATCCCGATTCAAGCAATAACCAAAGCCAATTCTTGTTCTAAAGTAATCCTACATAGTTTTGGTACAACAAATATCGTCTATCAAGAACGGTTGCCGGAAAAACGTTGTCGAAAATGAAAACAAATTACATGCATGTGATCCTCTTACTTCCACGAGTCCAAAAGTGGTCTCGGATCGTAAATCCGGTGTCAAACGACAAGAAAACGATGTCGGCGACGGTTCCGCCTTTCTCTCGGTGAGCTCTCTCTTTTGTTTTGTTTTAATTTCAGTAAAATGAGAGTCTCCCTCTCTCTTTTGACACATACACACACTCATGCAACTAAACATGAGGTGTCAAAGCCTCATTTATCTCATTTTTCGTTTACACTCCCAAAATTTCCTAAGTTCCTATTACGAATTCCCCCAAACATTCCATTAACTACTCAATTATCTAATGAGTGTTTATCTAAGTCCCGTATGAGTCCCAACGTGGGTCCCAAATATTTTGTGAAGTTACTAACGCACCTACCAATTATAAATCTTTTTCATTTATACCTTTATTTGGGTGTCAAAACTAATGCTAACACATAACAATATAGTATGAAAGCAACTTAACAAATATCTATGTAATCATATAAAATGCATTTAATTATTTAAAATGCAAATTACTAATTAACCTTTCATTGGGTCCCACTCCAGTACTTGTCCCACCTCACTGGGGACTTTTTCCAAGTGGTGTCATTTACTGAACACTTTTCCATGGGCAAGTCCAAGTCTCCCCTTATTCCATAATATACACTAATTATACAAATTAATGCATATTAAGATAATAAGAAACCTTTTATGGGTACGGGTGTTACACACACAAAGATATAACTTTTGGGACACAATCCTAAAGATAAGTCTATATCTCTCCTGTGATATCACTGGGCCCCACAGTGATACAGTAGAGAGATAAACACATCTCTTGGATTGTGTCTCAAAAATTGTGTTTTTGGGTGTGTTTCAAATATTATCCATAATATGACCAAGAGTCAGTTAGCCTAAGTGGAAGGGACTTTGGCCCCTTAAGCAAGGGTCTCAAGTTCGAGTCCTTGTGTATGCAAAAAACTATTTTGGGAGAGGGCCCCACTTCGGTGTCCGACAATATCTCGGAGAATTAGTCCTAGGCGGAAGGCCTGAGGATACCTTGAGAAACCAAAAAAAAATATTACCCATAATATAGATAGTTTAACAATTGACGCAATAAATTTTAAAAATTTTAGTTTGTGTTAATCTGTACATTTTTTGTCAAGTTTTCGTAAACAATTTCGCCAAAAAAAAATCATAATAAAAATGAAATTCGCCAGTATACCATCAACTAGTCCATGAATTTTTGATAGAATGTGAAAATTGACCCAAAATAAAAACTTCAGTTTATCTCTTTAATGGATATCCAAATTCGATAAACATATCCAAAACAAATTAGATTTGAACTTTCCGGATCCGAACCGAGTCTTACCTATTTACGAGGCTAGAATTAATTATATTTTATTTCCATGTGGTAAGGTTTGTTTTTATTTTACTCTATATGATTTAAAAGTAGACACTTATCCCTTACCACTGTGAACTAAAGTAAAATTGCTAAATTTTCTATTAATTGGAAATTGAAAACATATTTTTTTTACACTTAAACCCCCCCATTTTGGGAGATGATTTTGACACTTATAACCCCATGGTGGATAAAAAATAAATCTCCGCACCAAACAAAAATTTGAAAATTTTGTAATAAATGACGGAAATTTAATCAATTTCACTTTAATCCACAACTATAAGGATTAAGTGTCAACTTTTAAATCACAGGGATAAAATAAAAATGAGCCTAACCGCTAACCACACACATGATGTAAAATGTGATTAATCCAATAAATTATGCATCCGCCTAAAACCACGTCGTTTTTGATTATATACGTTCATCGTATTTGCCGTTTTCCATTTTGGTAGATCGTCGCCAGCAGTATATTCCACCAAGCAAAAAAAAAAAACTCGCTGTTCGTTTTCCGTAAAGCGAAAGTAGAGAGAGAGAGAGAGAGAGAGAGAGAGAGGGGAGGGATCGATTTCTTTGATCTCTTCTCTTCTACCCTCCTCTTTTCCTCGATCATTCAAATATTTGCGATATAAATTACTGGTAAGCTTGGGTTTCAATTTCCTCATTTTTTTTCAATATTTGTAAATGTTCTCATTTTCTGCAGTTACATGAATATGTGTGTATATATATATATATATATATATTTGTAATTATTCATATATTTCAATTACTGGTAGGACGATTGGGATGTTAATGTACGCATTAAGGAAGGCAATTTATTTTTAATTGATATCAGTAATAAATTTATGTTTCCAAGGATGATCATGTTTGAATTATGACATTTTATTGCTTTTTTATTCATAATTTTGCTTCTTTTTCAACAGCACCAAGAATATCCATTGCCTGTTGCATTACATTTGTATTTGTGTATGTGCTATGTAAATGTATGTATGTGTTATCATATATATATATATATAATCCGGATCTTAAACGGACCATAAGGGACGTACCACTTTTCCTTGCTAAAACAATATTTTTTATTTCGTCGCTAAAAGCGACATTTTCGTTGCTAAAAGTGATCCATCCGGTAGGATTCGCACTTGATCCTTGTATATATATATATATACACAAAGTCCTTCTAATGAGGGATCCCTCACTTTAACAAAGTGAATACTTCTAATCCTGGCTGTCGGAGCTCATTATATATATATATATATAAATACATATGCAATGTCTAAAAAGTTAGATAACGGTTGGTTTATTGAAATTTCTTGTGTTGCATTCTAATTGAAGCTACACTTGGTCTCCGTTCAGTTCAATAGCGTGAGAAACGGAGAGGAAAAGTAGTTTCTATGCTAATGATAAATTTTGGGTTCTTCAGCAGCTATGTAAAATATATATAGTTTTCTACCTAGATGGGCGTTTTACTGTAGCTTGTTGTTTATCACCTTAATCAATAATTCTGTAACTTTCTTCCTATGCGCCATTTTGCAGGTTTGGTTTGACGAACAGAAGCACCTGGCACTTGCCTCTATGAGTATATGAGTTTGAAATTCAGCTTCATGGCCAAGAATATGTTTTCTGGTGAGAAAAAATGGGCAATATTCATACGCTTTAGGCTGTGGAACCAGAGTTACTGACTCAATTTGCTTTTGATCGTCAAACTTGCTACCATTTTATGATGTGGAATTTAATTTCCAATCCATTTGCAAGTTTTAGACCAAAAAAAAACAGCCCGATTGATCAAAGTCGAGATTGTTTAGATCTATCTGATGATGAGATCTGTCCAAATGCGAGCTCCGACGAAGGACTTGAATGCCTGATTTGTTGGGAATCATTTAATATCGTTGAGAATGTTCCATATGTCTTATGGTGTGGCCACACGCTCTGCAAAAACTGTGTTCTTGGTATTAAATGTGCATCCTTCAAGGTCTCCAATCAACAAATCCAAATTCCGTTCTTCATTTCATGCCCATGGTGCCATTCGTTAACGCTGAGGCTGGTTTACAAAGAAAATCTAAAATTTCCTCGCAAGAATTTCTTTCTCCTCTGGATGGTGGAAAGCTTGAATGGGGATAGAGTGAAATCTCCTTCATCCTTCTGTGGGGCCAATCAAACTATTTGGTCCCCGAGAAGCACATCGGTTCTTGGAAATCGACAGGGAAATGCTAATCTCAGGAGGGTCTCAAACACTCATCATATAGGACGTTTGGGGTATAGCAGTAATTTCCTTAATCTGGAGAGGCCCCATCTCACCCTTCATAAGTCCTTGGATTACTTCATCCACTTAACAGCCAAGGCCCCGCTAGTTATTTTACTTCTTCTGATTATCGTTTTTGTGATACCTGCCAGTGTGGCCATCTTGGCTCTGTACTTACTAATCACAGTTCTTTTTGCACTGCCTTCTTTCCTAGTCTTGTACTTTGCATATCCTAGTTTGGATTGGCTGATTAGAGAAATAACCTCTTGAAGTATTGTTGGTTCCTCTTTTCATCGACAAAAGGACTTTGTGGCTCTAATACGAGTTTCGTGTTTTGATTGAGTATGGTAATGGTGTATTTTGTTTTCAGTGCTGATGCAATTGTCTCTCTTTTTCAAAATGGTGGTTTTGCTTCTCTTTGATTCTAATACGTGATGTTAAGAAGCTTTTATGTGCTCTCTCTCTCTCTCTCTCTCTCTCTCTCTCTCTCTCTCTCATTAGCTCTGTTAGGTCCCCTGTTTATGATTTCTATCTCGGACTGTTGGAAGTACTTAATTCTTGGATTACTTCTTTTGCGATTTTTTCCTTGAGAGGATGTTTCTACATTGTTTGATTGTGTGTGCTTAAGTGGGACCACCACTTGGTAATGACTCTATATTAGGAGCTTTGGAATAGTTTTCTCTCATATCATGTTAAAGCTGACGGAGCAGATAAGGAGGAGAAGTATTACTTGCTTGGCCCGCGTGAGTCATGTCATTGGCTTTGTTCAGTTAGACTCCATCTGTTTTTATGTAATGTATATTAGTCCAGGAATGTTGAGTCTTTTACACAAAAAATGAACATTCTTCTTCCCATTTTCTTTACAAATACTACAAAAACACACTGTTAACTCTTACATGCACTCCCTATTGGAGTGAATATCAGTATATAGCCATGTGAATTATGTAAAGGAGTATCGATTACGTTCAAACAGAATGCGCACATATATATGCAGCCATGGTGTTGAATTTGTTGGTTATCTTGATTGACTTAAAGATGACATTTGATACTCATTTTAAATTATGTGCATAGACTTTCAAATCATGCAAATAAGTTTTCGTAGTTGTCAGTGCTTCAGTTGGCTATAGACTTCCATTCCTAAATGTAAGAACTTTCCAAACTTCTTTGTATTAGATGACTTTCCTAACATGTTTGTATTTGATGTTTGATAAGAATTACATATATGTGTGTGCTATATTTACAAGTTGCTGTTTGACCAGGTGAGTCCCTGTAATTTTCAGAAGCAGAAACATGTTGCTGGAAATTTCCCCGTTGATCTGATTTTATTTGCCTTCTCTTTCACCTTAAACTCCTCATTTCTTTGATTTGCCACTGCCTGAGCTCTTGCTCCGTCTGCAATCTGATTGATCCTTTCCATCTCGCTGCGATGATGTTTGATGGCTTTTGCTCTTCTTCTTTCCAGTTCGCTCTGTATTTTTAAATGAGTAAGTTGTCAGCTCAATATCACTAGTTATGTCTATCTGATAAGGAGCAAAAATTGAAGCAAAACCTCTTTTCTTTCCATTCTGCGTTTGGCTTTTGTCTTCTTCTTAGTCTCCCAATCAAGAATTTTTGCTTTCACCTTCTCATACCTGAAATTTCTCCAATGAGTGGGTGAACATACAGTCTCGATATTTCATAATATGACAATTTAACTTAATGCTATGTTTGGTAGGAAGGATGGAAAAGTGGAAGGGAAGGGAAGGGAAGGGAGGAGGGATGGAAGAGGCATCTATAGGGAAAGGTAGGGAGCCTTTCCTCTTTTTGTTTGGTGAAATAAGAAGGAAGTGAGGAAGGAAAGGAATATAGTATGTTTTACAATTATATCCTAACTAGAGAAAGTATCACTTTTTTTCAAGGTTTTGAGTCAAACGAAGAGGAAAGCTTTCTCTGTAGCTCTCTCTCTCAATCCTTCCACTTTTGGACAGATTGAACTTTGCGGGCCCGGAGCAAAGAGGCATCGCCTTCTCCTTTCCCTCCTCTTGTCCATACTAAGAAAACAAGTGATTCTACCATATCTTCTCTCCCCTCTCTCCTTTCTTCCCTTCTTCCCTTATACCAAACATACTGTAAAAGGCTTGTGTGCTGGTCTTGGGTTTGGCAAAGAATCAATGACTTGGCGAGCTTCCTCTTGTGCTTGTGACTTTTTTCTTTGAAAAATTTCTATCGTTAGTACTGTCTCTAGTAGACCAAGAAATTTGTGGTGATTACATTTCAAATAATTTGAGGGTAAGTTGTTAAAGATAGTTAATTCAATGCATAGAAAAGGAGGAGTAATTGATTCCTGCTGAAGGTGCTAATAGGACATTGCAAAAGAAGTTGCTTGAAATTAGGTGGTATATTGATCTAGATGGAGAAGACGGGTTTGGGTAATCAATCACAAGGAGTTGGGATATCAGCTTTGTTAATCGATTAGACTAAGCCTCTGTTTGGTTTACGGATTTATTGAGGGAATGGAAAAGAATGCACCGAGGAAGACTTTTCTTTGTTCGGTTAATAAGGAACGCGGTGAGGAAAATAGAAAGGAAAACAAACATAGCGCGAAATAAAATTGAGTTTTTTGACTCCCTTCCTTTCCTATTTTGAATTTTTTTTTTTTTAATTTCTAATATAATTTAAACAGGGAGAAAACACCAGGGAAACAATTTTCCTTCCTATTTTCCACCTCTAAATCTGCAAACAGAGCGGAGCCTAAATATCTTGTAAAGAAGAAGTACCGTTTTTTTATCTTAGCAATCTTAGTTTTCTCCCAAACATCTGCATCAGTTTCTTCTACTCCAAGGTTTGCTGAACTCTGCCTTCTGAATTCATTTGTTGGAAATGAGGATTGCTTGGTGAATGGAAGATCTTGTTTTGGTGCTGCACTATCGGCTTTCGTAGTAGCACTGTTGTTCAATTGCTTATCTGGAAAAGTTGGAGTTTTTCTGATGGATGGGGTTGGACCAACGGCCTTTTCAGGTAACTTTTCCATTGTCGCAGCTCTAATTGGTACCCTCTTATCTTGAACTTCTGAATTCTTCATTGGAGCTTCACCTGATATATATATATATATATAATCAGGGTTAATACCTTGTAGTTTACACCCGGTGTCACTTTTCCCTTGTAGTTTAGAAGTTGACATATTACTATATTAGACCCTGAAGTTTGTAATATGTGTTAATTTGCACCCTAGTCAAAATCCATTGGAAATTGTAAGAATTCTGTGAGAATTGTTGACAGAATTTTGACGGAAGGTGCATTGACACAAATTAGAAACTTCAAGGGTCTAACATGTCAACTTCACAACAATAAATAAGGGGCAAAGTGACGCGGAGAGTAAACTACGACGGTGCAAAGTGTAATGAACCCATAGAATTATATGGAAAATTGTTTATTTTCCCAATGTTTTGAAAACCGGACCGTTCGTCGAACCGGAAAGTATTGATCGGGTCACGCGTTAGAGGTGTCACCGTCGGGTGAACCGTAATCAACCCGTGATGTCATAATTATGTAATATTTAATGATTAATATTTATATATAAGTTTTAATAAGTAAATATAAACAAAAAAATACACAAAAACTCAATTTTTTATTTTCACACTTTCCTATCATAAGTATAAATTATTAAGAGATTCATAGTATCAAAAAAATGTAGGGGAAATAAAAAAAAAAAAAAAAAAAAACCTTTTGTAGGCAAAAAAATGGTTTTGAGCGGTTTTGGTGCCAATAACGGTTATCGAGTCAAACCGGACCGGAAAACTGACCAGTCGACGGTCGAACCGGCCGATCCGGTCCGGTTTTTAAAACCATGTATTTTCCTCTATAACCTTACTCTTGATCTCAGTGAAAGAAGTATAAGGACCATCACTTTTCTTTTTCTGATCTGAGATGTTTGATTCTCGTAATGAGTTGATAGCAGCTGCAGCTGCAGCCACTGCTGTTGAGTACTCAGCGTTGTCGCTAGAATCGTAGTCCCGACTCATTTGTCTAGAAAACTGTCTCTGGAACCAGTTCTGGGATCTTTGCTTCTCTGCAAAAACCACCACCAAGGTGTGCTTACATTGCTACGTAGTGTCGATATTGAATATACACATATATCTATGTATATATATGTGCTATATTATATATAACTTATATATTTGAATCTTATATAAATCTAGTAGGTAGACATTTGAGACATTCGACAAGATAAAAGCAGGGTTTCCTTCTATTTCTACACTTTAGTCGAGAACTGAAAAATAGAGCATAACATGCTAAAAGTTATCATGTACCTCCTTTGAAGGATTGCGTACTTTGGGGCTGTATCCTTTGATCTCTAATGTTGCTGCTCCCCTCTTTGCTTTCCTCTCCTACACCAGAAAATCTCACCCTAAAAATAGTAGTCTGTAGTCACTTGAAAGCCAATCCCACATAACATAAATACGAGACACTGAGAAATATTTGTGGTATTTTATTTTTCAGTCATCTTATTTTCTGCATTGGATCTGAAGTAACCTTTTTTTTGGTTTGGGGGGGGGGGGGGGGCGGTGTGGTGTGGGGGAGGGGGAGTGGTGGATAGAATTATGATGTCGAGGAGCTTGGGGTTGCGTCAGTTCTCAAGTCATGTCCTTATGTGCAAAACACCATCTTTAAATAACAGTGGAAACAAGAGTTTCTTATTTTGGAAAAATTAGTGAGAATGAATACCGAAAATGTCATTACAAACATACCCCATTTTAGGCCACGGGATTTTTTGTACCTATATTTTCTTTGCACTATGGTGGTACATGATATGTTAATATGTGAATGTGGTCTTATTTAGTAGTTTGTACGCATTATTGGAGAAGAAGTAAGAACCAAGTTTTGCAATAATTGGCTACGTAGATGGCTAAGACTCTTGAGGCTAGACTACTATCGAACCAGATAGATCTTCTAATTTGTAATATGTGGCAGTAAAAGCCTCTGAAAAAGGTGTATGCAATCAAATGCTTTATGCCTCTCTTTACGTCAAATTTCGCGCGCGCGTGTGTGTGTGTGTGTGTGAAGGTCATACAGTTCTATTTCCATATAAAGAGATCTATTTCTGTAGAGTTACCTCATTTGCTTAATCAAACTGTCCATTCTTTGAGATAGCTTCTAATCTGAAATATTTTCCTTCAAATGAATGATATTGGATATTCATGGTTTGCTGTTTATTTGAAGGAGACTCCTATGATAGAAAAGGGTAGGCTTTCAAGGTTGGTGAATAGGCTGTAAAGTTGGGAGGGGTGGCAAGCAAAGGTGTGATATGCTTTGCATGCAAAACTTGATTTGAGTCTTCAAAGACTCTCTAGAGAAGGAACATATTCTTTTCTTTCTCTTGATGCTGAGTTTTCTAGGTTGGAGCTTTTGTGTGGTTTCCTTTCTACAGGTTTCATCTTTTGAAAAAGTGTTTGGAAAGTGGAGTAGAATCTCATTTTCAGGTGACCTTTTTCTATTGTTTGCAATATGGGTTGGAAAAAGGAGGGAAAAAGTCTTTTCCCTTTGAGGGTGTTTGGCAACTACTTTTGGATTTCGTAAGTGATTATAGCTAGAGCTCCAAATGCTAAAATGAAACAGTTTGGCAAACCAGATTTTACGATTCAATCGCCAAAATATTTGAGTCAATCGCAGAAATTTGTAATTGGCCAAAAGTTATCTTGGGCAGCTTTTGGTCAAAAGCAGTTTTTCTGCGATTGAAGTGTGGAAGCAGAAGCTTTGCGAAACACCTCCTACGAATGAAAAGTTTCTTCACCTTGTTGCAATCTTTATGCCCATTAACCATGACCAAGTGGCCGAGCGGTAAGCGCCTAGGGGTACTCCCTTAGGTCTTGCGTTCGAATCCTCTTGGAAGTGGCCACAGGTGATTCACCCGGACGCCCTGGCCTCATGGAATTAGTTGAGGTGTGCGCAAGCTTGCCCGGCCACCCACGGTTAAAAAAAAAAAAATTCTTTATGCCCATTGAAGCTTTGTGATCTAAACAATATTTGAAAACCGGTTTTTAATAGGATTAGGTTCGACCCCCTCCCTCAGTTTCTTTCTTATTTGGTTTTTATGAAAATCAACATCCTGTTGCTTTTAGTTTGAATAGGATTTAAGATTGTGTTTGGATCGGGTACAACCTTCTAGTTAAGGCTCTGTTTGGTTTTACACTTATACAGATTTATTGAGGGAAATGAGAGCAAAACACTTGGAAATCACTTTGTTAGTTAATTAGGTAAATAGTAAATAGTGAGAAAAATGGGTAGGGAAAAAAAATATGGACAGGAATAAATTATGATCCACTTTCCTTTTTTTTTTTTTTTTTTTCTGAGGGGGGACTGTCATTGCTTTCCCTTTTCTCAATCTGCAAAACAAACAAAGCCGAAGAGAAAAAACTGAATTCACCAATCTACAAACCAAAGAAAGCCGAAGAGAAAAAACTGAATTCCCCAAAGCATTGAGAATGATTCCAACAATCTATCAACTATCATAGCAACTTAAAAGGGCTTAAATGTGTTTACAAAAGTACAAAAAATTCATGTTTCTTTTTATTAAAATTGAAAATTTAATAAACGAAAAGAGATAATAAGATCGTTTATGACGACAATGAGTGCTAAAACTAATCTCCAAATTCTAGAAACTAATTAATAACCAAAAAAGAGCTACACCTATTCTACTATCTGAAATTCCTCTTTGAAGAAAACTAGAGAGAAGTTAGAGAGAAAAAGTCTCAAGTACAGGCAGGGGCCCGGAAGCCTTTGATATGGACAAAGACAAATGAATCTGGGCCCACCTTAATGGGTGTAAGAGCATCAACTAGCTCTGGATTCATAGCTGGTATATCCATATCTTTTGTGAGCTTCAATGGAGTCCCATTTAAAAGTAACACATCACTTTGAATGTTACCATCTTTTGGTGTCAAATGGTACTCTTCTCTATCTAGACCTGTTTGGCCATCACCATAACTTTCCACTGACAGACTTTTCCTTCCCCCAGGAATCAAATTCAAATCATTCTCCACAGAAACTGAAAAGGTTGTGGAGTTTGACATGTTGATTAGAAGAATAGTAACACCCTCCTGATAGGACCAAAAAAAAAAAAAAGAAAGAAAGAAAAGAAAAAGAAAAAGAAAAAGAAAAAGAAAGAAAGAGATTTTGAATCAAACTTAGAAACAATTCAAAGTTATTCAAGCAATTGAAGTTCTTGAGATATAAACATAAAGTTGAGGGTACAAATGCATTTTTCACCCCTGAGCTATACACCATTTTTCTTTAGATTTTCAATTTGGTCCCTTTACTTTTAGTCCAATTGTAAATGTAAACATTATGTTATGTGGCTTCCGTTTGGAGAAGTTACAGAAAGTTTTCACGTAGTACATTGTCAACTTCCACGTGACAATGTTTCCGGCTCTTTTCCAATGAATTCATAATCACTTTTGAAAGTAAAGGGACCAAATTGCTATAATTGAAAGATGAATGACTAAATTGCAACTTAGTATATGGTTTAAGGGTGCATAATGCATTTTATCCTAAAATTAGTGATGATATTAGCTTACGTTTTTCTTTGAACAATGTGTATAAACGCGTAGATGAGGGGGGCCATTGTGAGAGTTTTGGAGTACATTCTTTCCCATTAGGCGATCCCACAGAAGTGCGCTGCAAACAAGAGATTGTACACTATAATAAGAGAAGGAAAATGAAACAAGAAGGAAAATCAAGAAAAAGAGCAAGAGAAGTGGCTCAAAACGAACTAGAAAATTTAGTTTTACATTCATTACGTTTTCTTTTCTTTCATGTTTTCGAAATTGTTTTTCTTGTTAAGGATCTGTTTGATTTGCGAAACCAGAGAAGGAAAAATAATGAAAGAAAAACGAGAAGAAAAACTACTACCCTTGCGTTTCCATACAATGCTCAAATAACACTAAAAAATTAAAAATTCCCAAAACGTTGCTCAATATTTCTCATTTTCTCTCCCCTTTTTTTCACTAAATCCGTGAAGCAAACAGAACTTAAGTATTCTTGATTTCATCAACCTTAATGATTAGATTTATGTTAGAAAAGTTACCTATAATAATCTGGATTAGGGATGAATGTAGTAGTGTTAAGAAGAGCATAGTTTCCTCCTATTAAGGCTTGTCTGCAGTACACCTTATGGTTGAAAGTTGATGTCATGCCCAGTTGATCCAAGTACCTGTTTCACCCAAATAAGTTTTTACACAAATGATACAAGGACAATGCTATTCGCACTCCATTGATTACTAAATGCACTCTATAGACTGTATTGAGTGCATGGTACAACATTTTATCAGAATGGTACCATGGAGTGCACTAGTTGATTTTTGGAGTGCAAATAGTAATTCCCATGATACAAGTATATAAATATATGCGGTAAATTGCATTTTCCACCCTCCAACTTTGGGGTCAATTTCACTTTAGTCCCTACACTTTCAATTAGTCCTCGAAGTTGGATAAGTTTTTCAATTTGGACCAATAACAAACATTTCGTCGCTAAATTCGTCGCCAAAGTAGTCTTTAGCGACGAAATGTTTACTTTTTTTGTGACAAATGTTTATAGTTGGACCATATTGAAACACTTATCGAACTTGAAGGACTAAGTTGAGAAAATTTAAAGTATAGAGACAAAAGTGAAATCGAACCCAAAGTTGAAGGGTGAGAATTATAATTAATCCAAATATATAATATGTACATTTATGGAGGGAGAGGGATTCTAACCAGAAGCCATTGGCAAAAGTATGGGACACATCTTTGCCACCACTATTATAAGCTCCACCAGCTTCCCCAACCCATGCCCCTGACCATGGCCCAAACAAATTGACTGTGGTGTATATATCTTTGAATGTCTGAGCTATTTGGGAAAGATAATATGGATCTTGAACTTTGTCTATAAGTGTCTTGTCAACCCCTGCATAAAACATCATATACGAATTATTATTAATCATAAAACCATGCATGTACATAAGCATATACATATTAAAATATATTATTTCAGTTCATTTATATTGAAAGAAGTGGAGAAAAGCGAAGAGAAATTAATTTTTTTTCTCTCATGTTTTCTTTTCTGGTAAGTTAAGTAGGGAGAAGAGACGGAATTAAGAGATGTGGAGAGAAAAGAAAGAAAAAAAATAGTTCATTTTTATTTCTGAATTTTCTTTCTGAATCCCCCCGAAAAATTCAGAAATAAAGATAAGTGACTAGAAATAAAACATTGGAGTATTTTTGGAATATAAGAATAGCCCTATGTATGTCACACTTTATATTAATTAAAAGAAATCTAAAAGAGTAAATTGATTCTAAGTGCTTTATTTTCTTTTCTCTTATAAAGTTAAGAGTACAAGAGAAAGTTATATTTTATCTTCTCGTCTCGTTGCTTCTTTTCTTAGTGAATTTCTATTCGCTTCTACTCTGAATTCAAAAGGCGTTTAATGTCCTCATTGTAAAATTAATTTAAGGCCTTATTTTAGTAAAGTGACATGGATATTTCTTCTCTATTTAAGATATAGTAAATACTATCAAACAAAATTTCACTTGATACAGAAATATTAAGTGCAATTTTACTTAATACAAAAATATTAAGAGAAATTAGACGAACTCTAAAAGGTTAAGCTCCTTTTGTTAACAAATACATTACCTGCACCAAGATTGTATATATGGTGGGTCAACCCATCAACAACTCGGGGTCCACTGGCCATAAGGAAATCTTCAAACCATTTCTTATCATAAAAACCAGCCGGACCCAAGACTTTTGGTTGAGTATTTAGATTTGGGTACAAGTCTTTCACAAGTTCTTTGAGGGCAATCATGTCTTTTCCATACTGATCAGCCTCCACTCTTGCGGAAACACCACTACCACATAGCTCATTTCCTAGGAAAAAATGTAACTCAATTAAAGGGTGTTTGGTTACAATTTTTGTGGTTAATAAGCAATTACTATACGGAACACCAAATGATAAAATGAAATCATTTGGCTAATCAGATTCCGCGATTTAATGGTAAAATTTGTGATTGGCAAAGGCTACATTGGATAACTTTTGATCATAAAATATTTTTTTTGGGTAAATTATATAGACACCCCCTCATGTATTGTCCTTTTTTACTAACACCCCTAAACTGAAAATTTACTCAAATTAACCCCTTCAACTATTATTTTTCTTCTCAAATTGACTCTCTCAAATACCCCTCACAAATAGTTGAGGGGGTTAATTTGTTGTATTTTTTAGCTCAAGGAATATTAGTGAAAAAATGCAACACGTGAGGGGTGTCTTATAAGCTGCTCCAACCGGGCCGCGGGACCCTTAATCGCTAGCCAAACATAGAATAGAGTACTTGCACAAAATCAAGATTAAGATTTGGGTTCTCACCAAGTTCATATGAGTCAATCTTGTAGCCCTTAGAAATGGTGTAATTCATGAAATCTCTGGCATTTTGTGGGTTCCAATCACCAACCCAAAGAGTTTTGTCTTGTTCTGACTGTTTTCTTCCATACAGGGCATTCAACCCAAAGGTTATCTTAGCTCTGTGGAGAAGAATATGCAAAGTAATGTAAGATTAATATTATTCAATTAGAATTCTATATTGAATTCAATTCTCATACAAAATAATGTAGCATATTCGGGTTCTATAGCATCAAAACAATTAAATATTTTTTTTTGATATGTCACTGATGGGTCCACCGGTTAGCTCTTACCACCGAAATGTTAAGACTCATAGGGCATGTGATACTTGAAAGTAGGGCTAGCTTAGGTTTATTTAGTTGATTGTTTAAAAAGCGGAACAAAAAAAAGAAGAAGAAGAAAAAACGAGAGAAAATATTTTAGTTTCGTGGGTCTGAAAAATGAGGAAAAAATAAGAAAAATAGTTAACATAAAAAAATAAATTATAATTTGTTAATTAGTGCTGCGTGTGAAAAATTTTAGTTTCTAATTTTATTTAAACATGAGGAAAAACACTAGAGAAATAATTTATCTCTTCTTTTTCTTAGGCTCTGTCGAAACTTTTCAGACATAGAAAAAAGTTTTAAAAGGTTTGAAAAATAAAGAAAAAAAATGTTATATATTCTCTAAAATTTTGAATTTCGCTCAACGATGTTAAATTCATGAACCAAACAAAGCAATAAAAGATTAGGTGGGTATTGAAATGTACCCTGTGCTGTTGAATAATTGATTGAGCTCATCCCATCTCTTCATATCAAGGCAACCATTGGTGAATCCAAACATGCAATCACTACTCTTTTTGAAATGTGGGCATTTGGCGGCTGCTTTTCCAACTTTATACAATACTTGATCTTGCAATGACCCTCCTATTCTTATTCTCATAGAATTAAATGCTGCAATTACAAATTTACAACAACGTTTTATTTATTAATAATCTTATAAATTATAGTGATTTTGCAAATAGTTCAGTTTTAATGAATTAATATAGGGCATTATGCAAAGTAACAAGAGCAAACTAAATTTCTTAGGTAACTTAGAAATTAGGCACATGAAACTTGGAATGCTGTACATTTAGCCAATTTCGGGGGCGGAGTCAGAAATTTTGGTCAGGGAGGGCCTAGGCTATAGGGGGATTCAGGAATAGTGCCCCCGAGACGATTTTTTTTTGGGTCTACTTATATATAATTGACGATTTTTTTTCTGATCCTACTTATACATAATTGGTATTTTTTTTTGTGATCTATTTATAATATGAATCTATTTGGTAATACATAAATATTCTATAGTGTCTTTCAAAATTTTAGGAGGCCTATTTCTAAAATTCATAAAATTCTTACACTAAAAATATAATTTTCAAAATTTTACGGGCCTTTACTTTTGAGTTATATATACATGTATATCAATACACATGTAGTTGATGTCACTAAAGGGCCAAAAGGGGCCTAAACATGAGTTGAAGGGGGCCTAAACATAAATTGAAGGGGGTTTAAACGTAAAATACTAAAAAATTTAAAAAAAATATATAATTTTCAAAATTTCAGGGTGGCCTGGGCCCACCCTGATCCCCACTTTCTCCGCCACTGACCAAACAAGATTCACAGTAGCCAGATAATTCGAAAAATACACTTTGAAATTGCATTTATACATTGTTGGTTTCCTTAAAATAAAAAAGAAAAAAAAAAAAAAAAAAGCTGTTGGGCATGGACTAAAAAGCTCACAGAAAAATCCCAACAAGAACCGTGAACCAGGAATTTTATATTGGGGGGGCTAAATTAAGGAAAAGCTTTTGACCAAATATTTAGAGTGTTTGATTAAAATTTGACTAAGATACTACATACAGGAAAAATAAAATTCAAAATTTGGGGTGTTGAGACATTATCAACACTCACTTTTCACTCTAATTTTTACATGTTTTATATAATATGTATCTAAAACATACAAACATGCAGTTTAAAATCACATGCGAAAAAAAGATCACATGCAGTTTAATATTCAAATATGTATCTAATTTTCCGTTTTTTTTTTCCTTTCTTTTTTTCTTTTTATGTGAATATCTACTTAAGCTTCTTCTTTTGAGTAATAATTGATTTTAATAAATCCGTACGCAAGTAAGAGTATACACGCATAGTTGCGAAAAAAATTAATTACACAATTCAACATAAATAACATTGTGGTACTAATTAAAGATATCACAAATTTTTTTTTTTTTTGTTGCTAAGAATGAATAAAAGATGACATAGTTTGAAGTTACCCTTGATAGCATTCGAGAGAATCTTGTTTTTCAAGTCCTGCAAGCATCATAAAAATCCACAAGTCACTACACAAACAATCATCTACATACACACATTCCTGTGATCAAATATACGTATATGCTAGTGCTAATTATGTATGCATACCCTTAAAAATGGGTACGTATTCGTGTGAGCAATATATATATATATATATATATAGGGAATGCCAATCTATAGTACGCTCTTTTAGCGATTTCTTGTCGTTAACTGTGTTGTATGTTAGCAGCCCTATATATATATATATATGTATATATATAGGCCGAATTTCTTATATCAAAGTTCCCAGTTTGGGAACCAATTTGTAAGATCTATTGAAAAGTTGAGAGTACTGTTTAGTAACCAAAAATCAGTTTTTTTTTTTTTTTTTCAAAGAGCAAAACGAATAGATCAATCAAAAAGCAACAAATTAAAGCTTTTTTGGAAAAGCTACAAAAATCTCTAATCCCACAACAAAGTCAAAGGGTAAACAAATTTTTTTTTTTTTTTTTTTTTTTTTAAATTCTTCTAAAAAAAGATCTCTTGTTCTCACAAAAATCCGAAACGGGTTCTACCCACATAAACAAACACAAATATAATATGTAAATATGTGAGAGAAACAAATAGGTACCAAATTGAGAATTCCAGCCATTCCCCATGGACATTGATTGTAATCACACTTATTAACAGGCCACCAATCCAAAGTTGCACAGATAAAATTATCATCTGTTCTAGCAATTGATGTAACTCCTCGGATTGTCACCTTCACTTCTTCTTGAGCAGAAGAAGAAGAAACACATAACGAAAGAACACAAAGCAAGAATGCAACCCTAAACTCCATTGTAATTATTATTATTATTATCAGAAGAAGTTGGAAAAAAAAAGTTGCAAAAAAATTATTTATGATCGTTCCAAGTTTGGGTTTTTAATAGGGAAAAGCTTAACAGAAGTTGTTTATAACTCAACAATTGAAATAAACCAATTCAAGTGTAAATAGATATCTTTAAGCTTTATCTGTTTATGATTTTGTTGATTTGAACTAAAAGATGGTACGGCACAATTGTAGCAACAGATATATATATATATATATATATTTTTTTTTGAGTTTTTGTATTGTTTTTTTTGTTTGTTTGTTTTTTTGTATTTTTTTTTTGTCTATATTTATATAATTTTTTTTTTTTAGTTTTTGTTTTTGTTTTTGTTTTTGTTGGCTAAATTACTCTCAGCTCCCTTGAGATTTGGCATAGTATCAGCTCGCCCCCTTGGTTTGAAAATATTTCACTACCTACCTTAAGATTTACAACTTTCTTACATTTAATACAATATGTGATACCGCCAAGACCCTTGTTTGTTTTTTTGTATTTTTTTTTGTCTCTCTCTCTCTCTCTCTATATATATATATATATTTTTTTTAGTTTTAGTTTTAGTTTTTGTTTTTGTTTTTGTTGGCTAAATTACTCTCAGCTCCCTTGAGGTTTGGCATAGTATCAGCTCGCCCCCTTGGTTTGAAAATATTTCACTACCTACCTTAAGATTTACAACTTTCTTACATTTAATACAATATGTGATACCAACAAATATTTTTAAAATGCCAATATTGTCCTTTGCAAAATCTTAAACCACCTACAGTTTATCGTTAATTTACTCTCTCTCTCTCTCTTTTTTTTTAAATTAATAGTTCACAAAGATTATAGACAGTGACACACTCTAGTTTTAAGCTCCACCAATGTCAATTTAAATGCAAATAAATATAAATAACATAAATCATCTAAAGCTTAAGATTCTGCCAAGGACAATTTTTGGTATTTAAAAAAAGGATGGTTTCATCACGTTTTCTTGTAATTTCTAATATTTCTTAAGAAAATGGGGCTAAGTGTAAGATAGTTGCAAGTCTCAATGGAGGTTAGTGAAACATTTTCAAACTAATGGGCTAGTTGATATTATGCCAAACCTCAAAGGAGGTCAGACAGATTACATAAATACAATATTTGCACGTATAACTTTTTTAAATTTTTTTTTATTTATTGCAATTTGCATGTACAATTATTAATTGTTATCTAGTTCTTTACCATGGTTTGTAAGACACCTTTTTGGTCTACTTCTCAAAATTTGATTTCCCCCGCCCCCCCCCCCCCCCCCCGAGTTTCATGACTTTCTGCCGAATTTGAATTTTTCGGATTTTAAATGTAATCAATATTTAAGGTTTTTTCCAACTGACATTGTACTTCCTAAGTGTGTTTAGATATTCATTAACTTCTTTTTTCGTTTCACCAACAAAACTACAAATTAACTTCGAGAGTTATATTTGGGGCACTAACAATATCCACTAACACTTATTAACACATTCTATCTCTCTCTTAGTGGCATTGTGGGTCCACTGCAGACCCCACACTGCCACTAGGAGAGAGATAGAGTGTGTTAGTAAATGTTAGTGAATTTTGTTAGTGCCCCTAACATTACCCTAACTTCAATTCAATTGCAATCAATATTTTGTACTAATGGGCTAAAATATTTTCCAACTGAGTTTGTACTACTTGAGTCTGTTTTATCTGTTGCAGAATTCTACATGGACTACAATTGTGAAGAGAAAAAAACAGAGAGAAAAGTAAACATTGAGAGTGTGTTTGATAACCTAATTAAGCGGTTAAATGAAAACTTTCAACACTTCATTTATTTCAGTACGTTTAATAATGTACCACTTAATTGAAAAAGAAGCCACAAATCCACTGAAAACTTTAAGTGAAATTTTTTTACTGAAAATAATTACTGAATTCAGTTTATTTCAATACTTAAAACACTATTTTCACTATTATAACACTAATCGCTTAAAATTTTCAATACTTAAAATTCAGTACTTAATTTTCAGTTTTATCAAACAGGCCCTGAGTAATCTAAACACACAAGTTGAAGCAAGTAAAACTTTTATTTATTATTATAATCAAAGTAAATAAAAAAAACTATGTTAGAAATGCATTTTTAAAACAAATTGAAAATGACTAGTATAATTTAATTATTACTACGGACAGGAAGGCATTATGAGAATGTCATTCCAAACAGACCCTTGGCTTTTTCACCAAGGAACAAAAATAATAAAATGAAACAAAATTTTTACTACAAAATGGAAAAAGACTATACCAAATATAAATAACAGGTCACAGCGAGACTAGAAAAGGAACTCCGAATCAGAAATTTCAAGAACTTTGTGGGTCCCAATTGGGTTTACACCCGCTCGGAATGCATTTCCTTCAATGTACCTGCATGACATCCACAATCAGTTATTTGACCAAACATATTCTTTCCTTGTTGACTCTCTGTTTGCTGTGAATTTAGATTCGGAAATGAAAAGGAAGGAAAATAAAGAACAAATAATCATTTGCTTATGTTTTCTTCATACTTAAAAATTAAAATAAGGGTTAATTATACTTTACCCCCGTGGTTTGGCTCGACGTAGGGGTGGCCAAACGGCCCGTGGCCCACCCAGCCCGGCCCTAATTTTTTAGGACTTGGGCAAAGATATTGGCCCGTTCAAGCGGGCTTGGGCAGCAATTTTAGGCCCGATCAATTTTAGGGCCGGGCTTGGACAAAGCAATGAGGCCCGCTTTGGCCGGCCCGGTCCGACTATTAGTAAAATATATTTATTTTTTGTATTTTCTATTATGTAATATATAAATTAATATAATTTTACATAAGATATTCAATGTATATGTATTATCACAAGAGTTTTTATTACATTTTTGTTAATAATGTGTCTTAATAATCATTCAAAACATTATTTATGGTAATTTTTTTTATATTTTTTAGTTCAAGTTTTTAAAAATAAAAAATAAAAAATAGCAATAGGCTGGCCCGCGGGCCGGGCTTGGGATTTTAGTGGTTGGTGTCGTGCCGGGCTTGGGCAACCAATTGTAGGCCCGCCACGGGCCGGGCCGGGCTTGGACAAAGGTACTTACCCTTAGTATAGAGTGCAAGCCCGGCCCGAGCCCTGCCCGGCCCGGCCCATGGTCATCCCTAGCTCGACGTCACTTTACCTCCCTGTGGTTTAAAAGTGACCACTTAACCCCCTGTGTTTTCGGATAAAGTGTCACCGTTAAAATTAGTAACCACTTTACACCCTGTGATACCACTCCCAAAGCATGTGGTATCATGAACAATATGCAACCCATGGAGTGCATTTAGTAATCCATGGAATAGGAATAGCAGTCCAAAAAGAAAAAAATTCAAGTATAGTAACAACTTAAGAAATGGGACGGGAAAGTGACTAATAAAATTCAAAATCGTTACCTTATTTTCCAGAATATTTTGTTCTCACTAAAATTCAAAATCGTTACCTTATTTTCCAGAATATTTTGTTCTCACTGCTCTTAGCAAATAATCAAAAAACAAAAAAGATTTTCCTTAGGGACTGTTTGGGAAGGTGTGCAATGGGTTGTGAGATTTGCAAGTGAAATGGTTCTACAAATTCAAGTACATGGTAGAGGCCCTTTTGCGTGCATGAGAGTCCGTGCTCAACCAAAAATCATTCCTGTAACTGTTTTTTTTTTATTTTATCAAACCAGCATGATGTTGGTTTTCATAAGAACCATATTTAATAGAAGTGAGACTGAACCTAACCCTGTCTTGTGTATTCCTAAACAAGCCCTTAGTGTTTTCTTTTCTTATCGCACGGACTCCATAAAACAAAGAGTAATGCTATGGTTCCCAAAAGTTTTACACTTTTACCACATTTAATTACAATGGGGACCACTGAATTTTCATTAGAGTAAAACGAAGAGTAATGCTATGGTTCCCAAAAGCTTTACACTTTTAATTACAATGGGGATCACTAAATTTTCATTAAAAGTTTTTTTTTGGGTGGTACAACTGTTAAAGCTTTTGGAAACCAAATTTGGAATTCAGACTTGGGAACCATAGCATTATTGCAACACAAACGAAGCCTTAGTTGCCAGGATGTAAAGGAAGATAGAAGCTCACATTTCTTTCAGGAAAGGATGCTTATAGAAAGCGTCAGCAATTCTCCCAGAAAATTGATTGTGATCCAGGTACCTGAAAATTAAGTTAAAGCAAATGGAGATCTGACACATACTACACAAGGTACAAAACATGAAATGTATACCATATTTACAAGATCAACAAGCAAAGAAAACATGCTATTAGTAATATTTGCGCAAAAACGTCAACACAACAAATACAAGAATGGCCTGTTTGAGCGTCATGTGCATTTGAATAAGCTCATTCACAATTTGTAAAGCAAATCAATGTGAAAAGCCATCATCTTGAACGAGGTCTTCTGAACTATGCCATCATCAATGTGAAAAGCCATCATCACAAAATTATCAATTACATAAGCTTAAGAAAAAGCCAGAAATGACCACATATAAAGATACTTGATAAAGGTTGCTGTCTTTTCTCAATGGACAACTTCAAGATGAATGATTTACATGTTCAAACGCTTTACAAATTGTGAATAAGCCAATTCAAATTCATGGGAGACCTAAACGGCCAGTAGTTCATAGGCCATAAGTTCTAAACTATGGAGAAGGCAATGATTTAAAGTCCATATAAGCAAGCAAGACATGATACAAAATGAATTTACAAGATATGAGGGATGGACTATAACTTGATTCTTTTAAGAGCTTTTCAGCAAGCATTAATGCAACTACAGAACAAAATCTTAAGTGGAACGGAAAAACATAAGGAACAGGCAGATTTCTCGTGATAATGATAGTCTGAAGCATTTATGTCCCACGTTGTTCGTGGGTTAATTTTGGCACTCTGGTATGTAGTTTCAATTGTATATGTTTTTGAAGATAAACTAATAAGATCTAGGTCTGATCCAATGAGCAGTTTGGTCACTGCCAAATTAATGAGCTTCTGTGTGTGTGTGTGTGTGTGTGAGAGAGAGAGAGAGAGAGAGAGAGAGAGAGAGAGAGAGAGAGAGAGAGAGAGAGAGAGAGAGTCCTCCTCGTCCATGCCAATAAAAGCATTTTTCAACAAACCAATCTAGCACATTCACTGTATGGACTATGGACAGAAATTGAAAAACAAACTCACAAGTAAGTCAGTCTGGGTATATGAGCAAGTCCAGCTGGTACAATTCCAGACATTTTGTTGTGGGATAGATACCTGCAACCATCAAAGCAACCATACGATCTGACAAATTTAAGATACAAAACAACCAACAGAAACCGAACAAGGAGAATAGATTAATACATAAATTCATTAATCAACCAATACTTACAAGATTTCCAAATTTGTCAAGTTAGCAAGCTGTGCTGGGATTCTACCAGTCAGGTAGTTATTGTTTAAGTAACTGCATATTATAGTCAAGATGTAAAAGATGAAGGCTTTAAAGTTAGCCAGCACTTTCTCTATAGACTTGAACTACGTTTCTATTTAGTGAACTGATAAAGGATACACGGACATGACACTTCGTGCACACTTTAAATGCGGTGTCGCTGTGCAATTTTTTTTAGGATTTGGCATGCTGATGCGTCCGTGTCATGTCGTATCCATGTCGGTGTCCGTGTCAGTGCTTCATTGGTTGCAACTTGCAAGATATTAGCAATTCAGAATTCACTAACTGGGCTTGACTTACAGATTACGAAGAGCTGGAAAGCATCCCTCGATACGTATCATTTCTCTTATAGTCCCCACCAGATGATTGTTACCAACATCCCTAATATACAAGGCACCACTATGAGATCATCTGTTAAAAGATACAAACTGCAAACTCTAGAAATTATATAATTAGAAGCATGGAAACTTACAAGTGCCGTAGGTTTTGTAGAGTGCCCAATTCTGGTGGAAGTCGTCCAATAAAACGATTTTCATGGAGATAGAGATAGCGCAGCTCAGGAAGACTCGCTAGCTCCTTTGGGATTTCTCCTCTGAAGCTGTTGAAACTCAGGTATCTGCACAAGTTTCCCTTAGTAATTCCTCAACTGTGTATAAAATAAACAATAGGAAAAACCAAGAAAATACCAATATAATTAAATTCCTAGAAAATGTTCAAAACTACTCACAGATGTGTTAGTCTCTTTAGTTCGCCAAGTTCAGGAGGTATGACATCTTGTAGTTTATTCCACCTCAAGTTACTGAGAAAATAAATGGAATATCAGAAAATACGAAAGGAGAGTATATAAAAAAGAAGATAAAAAATTTTTAAAAAAAAATGTTCAAAAAATTGAACATTTTTTTCAGATTCAAAATTGGTTGATTAGGTGGAGAGGGGTCAGGAAAAAAAAAAAAAAAAAACCCTCTCCACAAATCAATGAAGCATTGATCCGAAAGAGAATTCTGCCTGAAAGAAGTTACTTCTGAAGTAACATAAGACAATCACGCAAATCATCTTCAAGATGCCTTTCCCAGGTACTTGGGATTGGCTAAAAGTCCTACTTTTCCATTCAATATTCAATATCAGTTTCCAGCTAAAAGAGCCGTATAAATAAGCCAGTGGCTATACATAATTCAAACAAGAAAAGAAGATCCAGAAGAAAACATAACCAATGAAAACATGATATTTGGGACCAAGTAAAACTGCTAAACACCTTGTTCATTTGATAGCTTAAAAACGTCTTAAGACATGTAGAGAAATGATAGAAGGGGAATTCTGTCCCCAATGTTATATGACAGAGACATTCCTTTTAGCCAAAAACATATAATTGATAAAGAGTAGAACCATAAGCAAAACATAGGAAGCAAAAGCAGGACACAACTCCTTTTCCTCCATCAATATTATCTTCTAAGTTCTAACACAGATTTTTTTTCAGGAAATGATATGAAGAATTACCAGAGCACATACTGTTCATAAATTTTTGTAGCAAGCAGGCATTACAGAGCATCTATAATCTGGAAAAAACAGTACTTACATCTACCTAGAATAACAACACCACCTCTAGAAAAAGATAGAATTATAAATCTTCAAATATTGGTCAATACCACTTAAATTGCAACTGAACAATTCAAATCTCATGCATAATTAGATAAACAATTTTAATATAACTACATTGACCAAAAGGTGAAAGTAAGATTGGAATCCATAAGCAAATTGCAAGCATTGTTGTAGAGATTATCTTCTAAAGGAAAATTTTTGCAGAAAGGAGGACAACATTTCAACAAGGCAATCAAGCATGAATGATCCTGCTTTAAAGATTTCGCTTGGTCTCCAAGGGTTTTACCCAGTTAACATTTTGCCTGATTTGCTGGAAAATAACGATCTGATGTCTTACATAACATTGGACAAGCATATGCAATTTCAAATTTACCCTTAACCCATCACCACCGCTCCCACCGTGCCATCACAGGCACTCAATAATAACATCCAAAACAAAGCAAAAAAAGAATACAAGAAGAAAAAAAGAAAAAAGAAGAAGGTATCTTCTCTGTAGATTTCACAGCAGCCTTTTAATAATTACTTACAGAAAACATTACACAGATATGAATAAGTTATTCAAACTGATAAAAAGCAATCAACAATATATTGTGTGGACAAGTTGAACAAGAAGAATTATGTGGACCATACAGTGTTTTAAGACGCTTCAAACGTCCAATTTGAGGAGGAATTGGCCCAGTCAACTTGTTATTATGGAGATCCCTGCAATACAGACACAGCAATACAGATTTGAGGCATTTCGAAGAAAAATTATTATTTACATATCAGAAAAACCTTTTACATGGTCAACTTTTCTATCAATTAGGTTCAATTGATAAAAAAACAACGGCAGGAGCAACAACAATAACTCAAAAGAATGAAAAAAAAAAAAAAAAACCGCAAATATAATAGTTAGAAGTGATAAAAGAACATTACAGCCTAGTAAGATCCAACAGATTGGTCACAGCAGTAGGAAAGGGGCCAACAATTGACACTGCATAAACTTCCCTGCAAGTAAACAAATGAACTCAACACGGATATATATATATATATATATATAAAAGAGGTGCAGTTCTAAATGAACATCTAAAACAAGTGTACGTAATCACAAAATCCAAGCCGAAAAAATTCTTATGATTACTGGCTTCAAAACATAATAACATGAACACATTGTAAGAAGGGCTAAAAAGTCGGTGCCCAAAAATTGCTATACAGAGATATATATTGAACTTTTGGAATCAGATAGACTGATTCCAAGTGACAGAGATAGACTGAGAATATAAGGGAGGCAATGCTTACAGTTCTGTAACAACTCTATAATCACCCTGAGTAGAGCAAGTGACACCTGACCAAGGTGGTAAATCACCATCTCCACAAGGATCATCTCCTACCCATGCATAGACCACCCTCCATCCCAAAGATGCCTTAATTTCGTTCAAAGCTTTAACTGCAACCATGTAATGTAACCAAATAGTACAATTTCAGACTAGACCCAAAGAAGAAGAAGAAGAAAAAAAATCGTATACAAATCTATTCAGTGAAAGTGAATTTAATACCATGAGGAATATGCTTTTCACTATTTTTTCCAACCATTTCATAAATGCAAATTATTAGAATGCAATCTGTCTAAATATCCAAATGGGCTACAATTTTATCAATTACTAATAAACTAGAAAATTATTGTAAACTATAGCCAAAAAAAAAAGAGAGGAAATTATTGTAAACATATTTAATGACGTATTATTAATCAGCAACTATTTAACGAACTTCAAACAATCATTAAAAATTGGGTTAATTGCTCAAATAAAGGATCACAGCGTGATGGTGCCTAGAATTAGTAAGAGAGGATTCAGAGAGAGACAAAGAAACACCAAGGAGTTGTTAGTGGTTCGGCCCCGTTAATGAGGTGACCTACGTCCACGTGTGCGTCTAGGCGCTATAGTAGCAGATCACCGGCGGCCTGGTGAGCCAACAATGGTGGGCGACACTACCAGAAATACCGTCCGGGTATATGCGTTTCAGTGTATGCTCTAGTTATTAGGTTTCTCAAGATCGTTTTTTTTCTTAGAAGGGTATGGGTGGGCTCTTTTATAGATGCAAGAGTCCACCTCTACATGGAAACTTAGATCCATTAGGAAGCCTCTATCAATCACAATTTGATGTGCATAAGTTAAGGGAAGATCCTTATCAGATTAGGAATCTATCGAGTTTTATTCCTAATAGGACTCTGGCCGCACAAGGAAACTGCTGGAGTTGAGCCGCGCGTCCGGGAGAGCCGCCGAAGGTCACGCCCGGGCGCGCGGGCACCCCGAGCGGTGACGCTGGCAAGCCCTGGGTGTGGACCCCAGGGTTCTACTTGGTCTTCGATGCTGACGTGGCCGTTGGGCCCATGCTGGATAATTCTGAGCATATCAGCTGCCCCCCATTTCCAGAGCTAATTGGATGCCATATCTGATGAGGTTTGGAAATCAGAGCTGTTCACGAGAAACCGCTCGGGAAGAAGCCGAGGCCTTCCCCGAGGTAAGGCTGACCTGGGGTTGTCTTTCCGGGAAAGGACCGAACGGGAGCCTGGAGGGTCCGGTATTGCCCAGGGCCACGTGTCAGCTGTTTGCAGGCCTAGTTGGGATGCGACGGGGCCATCGTGGAGGTAACCGAACCGTTTGCGTTGGGACTAAACCGTCACATCGTGCATTTAATGCATGCGCCTTTTGAGGCGGCGTATGGTATGCCCGATGTGACAGCCGTCAGTCGCCAAGAGCGGGAAAACGTCCTGACCGTCCGATCTGATTCAATCTGAGCCGTCCTTTGTTTTTATAAAAGGAGCGTCAGTTCATTCTACATATTCACCACTGTTTGAAGATCAATAATCACCGAGCGGGTTTTCAGAGCAAAGCACTCCCGACCCCTTTTCCTCTGCCCATACTACTTCAATCTTCGTCCCAATGGCTTCCAACATCGACCTGTCGTCTGACGAAGGGCTCAGAGCCTTCCGAGAGGACTGCCAAATTCCGGACGACGTAGTAGTTCGTCCACACATTGAGGGAGAGGAAGTGGCCTTCCCTTTCGTCCTTATTAGCAGCTATCTGCTGCTAATTGTGGGACTGCGCTTTCCTCTTCCAGTCTCCTTTTGTGACCTGCTCATGGGGCTGTACATTCCGCTCCACAGATGCCGCCCGAATGTCGCCCGCCTCCTCTGGGGGATTTCGGTACTGAACGAGCGACTGAGGTTGTTCCTCCAGTCCGCCGACGTCGCAAGGTGCTACATAATGGGGATCGACAACGGAGGTCCTTACTTCCGCCCCAGGACTGAGGGAAAGGACCTTGTCCGAGGCCTGGATTTTGCAAATAAGAACTGGCAGCAATACCCCTGGGTTATGGTTGCCGGCAACTGGCTGGAAGATGGCGTTCTCTGCCCCCCCGAGACTTTTGATCCTGACCTCTGCAGGCGAACGTTTGCCGCCTCCCGTGGTATTGCCCCCACCGCTGATGAAACGGAGGCGATTGACCGAGCTATCGAGGCCGGGCTTTCGTTTTCTGATCTGGTTGGGGGACCAGTAGACGATGCGGGCGCTGGACCCTCCTCTACCGCTGTGGCCTCGGGGTCACGCCGCTATACTCGATCCATGGCCTCTGGTTCACGGGCCACGGGCATGGCCGGACCGTCCAAGGGGCCGGTCACCTTGTCCACCAGCAGTGATTCAGTCTCATCTTCATCTGAGGACGCGAGCCCGCCACCTGCCCCGCCCGGGAAAGGGAAGGGAAAAGCTGTTGGTGAAGTCTCTGGATCTTCGCCGAAAAGGAGCAAGCTTGACACCCCGAGCGGTCTCCGTGTGCCCACCTGGACGGACCTCTCTCTTGCTAACATGGAGGGCCGCCTGCAGGAAGTGGAAAAGCAGACCGCTCACCTGGAGACGAACTTTGTCATGCGGGAGGTGGATGTCCACGCCCTAGAGTTGACCGTCCAAGGGCTGGTGGAGAGGATGGCTGCCCTGGAGGAGGAGATCAAGGCCTTGAAGGATAAGGGCACTTGAAGTCTGCCGTCCTTCTCTTTTTTTTTTTTTTTGGGGAGGCTACTACAACTGCCCCCCGAACTTGTACAATTTTTTTTTTTTTTTAATCAATGAACAAGGTCCTTGAGGCCACCCCTTTCGCGTTAATTGCACTTTGTTGTAGCTGTTAATACTCGAACTGTTGTTGACCTATCGGTATTTCCGATTTCCATTTTGACAGTGGTTTATTCGGTTGGAGTTCCAAAATTCCAACCAGTGTCCAATAAACCTCGTGGACTTGCTGTGTGGTTACGCCGAGATTCTCGTGCACGTACCACCTGCCCCCCATTTTCAAAGCTGATTGGACGCTCCGTCTTGAAATTTCCCTTGGGAACCGTTCGGTAGTAGACCCGAGCGGGCGATCCGTTGGTTCGGGAGTCGCTGCTGCCACGTGTTCGCTGGTCGTTGACCTGGTTAGGTTCGAACTACGCCAGCGCGGACGCAACCAAGCCATTTGCGCGCCAACCGAACAGTCATGTCAGGCCTTTAATGCGCACGCCTTTCTAGGCAACGTTTCATGCGCCCGAGGAGACAACTGTCAGCAACTTCGGGCGGAGGATCACACGGACCGTTGGATACGCTTTGATCTGGGCCGTTCCCGGTTTCTATAAAATGAATGCTTGTCCACTTTTCTGGCCCTTTACTGCAGAGAGATCGCCGAACGTCCTGAGAGCAGAAGCTAGTCCGAGCAAGATTCTCGAGTTCTCTTTTCTGCGCAAGCTTTGTAAGTCCTCTTCCTTCCGCACTTTCGTCTGTTGCTCCCTTCTTCCCTTTCCCCATCTTCTCTTCTTTTCGTAGTGAAACTGGAGAGAGTGAGTCCGGTAGGGTTCGAGCGGGAGTGGGATTTTTTCTTCCTTAGATTCTGCTCGTTTTTCCGGTCGGGTGGAGACTCAAGCCAGTTGAGCCGGACCGGTGTCTCCGTAGTTTCACTGAGAGAGTGCCTTCTGACGTTTAGGGCCATCTACTCTCTGCCTTTTAGGTTAGTGACATTGCCTTCCCTGTACCTCAGGCTCGGGGTTTCCGATCCGTATTTAGGTCGCGATCTACTCCCTCTTCCTTCCCCAGGGGCATCCGAGATGGAGCATTCCGGCTTCAATTCTGCGTCCCGTTCGATTAGCGAGATGTTCCGGTCGGATGGCTCCGACCCGATTTTGGACCCTCCTTCTGACCACCAGAGTGAGGGCTTGATTCCAGCCCGTCAGTCTGATGACGAATCCGCCGAGGGGGCCCCCGTTGCCTCCGTCTCTAGGGGTTTGGGCGACGAGGCGCCCGGGGAGTCCGATCCCGGCGTTGCGTTTGCTTGTGAGTCAGTGTTCTCGATTTTGCGTTCCGAGGACCTTATCCGGATTAGGAAGAGATACTCCTTCCCGGGTAGTTGCTCTTTGGCGGTGAATTCCGGGGGAGCGCACCTTTACTATCCGGGCTTCACGACTCTTTTCGAGGATGCAATGATGGCAGGTCTCCGCCTTCCGCTCCACCCAGTAGCCAGGGCCATCCTGATTCACCTTGGGATTGCTCCCGGGCAACTGGCCCCCAACGGGTGGAGATTCCTGATGGGTTGTATATCTCTGTGGCCCCAGGCGTTCGGGTGTGAGGTGACCCTCGAGGAGTTTCTATGGGCCCATCGGCCGTTTCCCGTACACGGGGAACTGGGGTTCTTTTCTTTCTCCGCCCGGCCGGGCAGAAAGATTATCGACAAGTGCCCCAGTAACAACAAGGGGTGGAAGAGCAAGTTCTTCCAAGTGTCCACCCTTCTCCTTTGTGACGAGGCCGCGGGGACCCGGCCGAGGACATCCTGGGTGAAGGAGCTGAGGGGTAAGGCTACCTGTCTTTCTTTTGTTTGTCTCTTTCGGTTTTATGGATTTATTGACCTGTTAACCGGTTTTATGCTTCTACTTGCAGCTGGGTCGGCAGACATTCCTGAGATCTCCGAGGCGTCCCAGGCCAGGATTTGGGGCTTAGCACAGTTGCCCACCAACATTCGGAACGTTCTGTCCCCGACGGGAGACATAGTGGTGTCTTATTCCCCCGCGGAGCCCTCAGAAGTCCCGGCTTCCTCTCCTACTGTTCCCGGTCAGCGTTCTATTTATTCCACTGTTTCCTCTTACATCTTTCTTTGCGGCCTAATATCTTTCCGGTTGTTTTGCAGCAATGGCTCCCAAGGATGCGGCGGCGCTGAAGGAGAAAGAGGAGGCCCTGCTTGCCCGAGCTGGACCAAAGAGGAAGAGGCTGGAGCCCACCGAGGGCCAGAAGCTCAAGAGACTCACCCGGGGCATCGTCATCCGCCCTGACAAGGAGGGGGTAGGCACCTCGGCGCCCGGGGTGACCATTGCCGTGCCCCCCAAGACGCCCGCTGCTTCCAAAACAGCTGGCGTCTCCTTCCCTACTGTGGAGGAGACCGTGCATAGAGGGCTTCCTGCAGTGCCGCCGGTTGAGAGGGCGGATGAGGTACGCGGGAGGATCCGCCCCGCTCTGCTGCCGGGTCAGGTGGACAAGTGCTCCTTGTTAAGCCCGGAGGACGTGACCGCTTGGCTCTATAGCATTAGCCATATGGTGCGTCCATATTTCGTACTTCTCATAGGTGCTTATTGCTTGTTTCGCTCATAATGCTTATAGCTGTTTTCGTTTGCAGGTCGGTTGTATAGCAGCGGGGTCCGAGGCGACCTTCCCCGCGCTGACCGGGAAACTGGCGGCTGCTGAGGAGGCTCTCTCCATGGAAAAGACGGTCCGGGAGGCTGAGGCGGAGAAGGCAGGAGCTGGGGGAGGCCCGAGGTGTGGTTTTAACCGAGCGGGCTTCCCGAACGGCTGCTGAGGCCCAGCTCGCTGCTTTAGAGGCCAAGCTTGCCGCCGCGGAGGCCGGTCGGGTTGCTGCCGAGAAGGATGTTGAGGCTCTGACCGCCACTCTGTCCGAAGCGACCGCCACCCTTGAAGCAGAGATGAAAGATGCCGAGGAGGAATTCGAGGCTGGATTCCTCAAGGGCTACAAGGACCTGATTGCCCGTGTTATGGCGGATCACCCGGACTGGGACGTCTCCGGCTATTCCTGGGCCGAATCCAATTACTGGAAAGAGGACCGGGCTGCTGGCGGGAGGCCTGCGGAGGCTGCGCCAGTTGGAGCCGCTCCTGCTGCGGAGGAAGAGCTGGACGTTGTGGGTGACCAGTAGGGCTTTTATGCCCTTTCTTTTTCTTCTTTTACTGTTGTAGTATTTTTTTTTTTGTTTTGTGGGGGGGTGAGCTACTACAACTGCTCACCCTAGGGTCTGTACAAGTCTGCTTTTAATCAATGACAAGGCCCCTGAGGCCACTTTCCTTTCCATTAACTGTTTACATTTTGTACTTGCATGCCCATGTGATTGCCAATCCCCGACCAGTTTTTAATTGCAAGACCCTTCACTTAGCACATGGATTAGGGTTGCAACCGGTTGAATAATTGGTCTTCTGCCAGTATCTGACCAGTTTTAGTCGAACCGAACACTGCCTTAGCAAAATGGTTTAGGACCGTAACTGGTAGAACGCCTGGTCTTCTCGACCTGTTTTTGAAGGCATACCCGGTGTATTATAGGACTTGTCCTGTTTTACCGTCCGGGTTATTTATCTCTGATCACTGTTAGTACTTGGGAATGCTAGGACTCCAAGTACTGTTAATGACCGGTGTGATTCCCTGTTAAAGGCTGCATTCCCCTGCCCCCCAAGCATTTTGGTAAGGCGGGTGCGTAGTAGCGAGCAACCTTAGAAAACCGACCTGGAACATGGGTGGTTGCAGGGTCCTTTGGGGTTTAGCCATCGTGGGTCACCTAGGGGGTTTGCCCCCATTGTCGGTTGGACCTAGGTTAAACCTTGTTTAATTTCCTGTTTAAGCCTGCATTCCCTTGCCCCCCAAGCGTTTTGTTAGGGAGATGGACGGGAATACCGACCGTAGGAAACCGACTTGGAACATGGGTGGTTGCAGGGTCCTTTGGGGTTTAGCCATCGTGGGTCACCTAGGGGGTTTGCCCCCATTGTCGGTTGGACCTAGGTTAAACCTTGTTTAATTTCCTGTTTAAGCCTGCATTCCCTTGCCCCCCAAGCGTTTTGTTAGGGAGATGGACGGGAATACCGACCGTAGGAAACCGACCTGGAACATGGGTGGTTGCAGGGTCCTTTGAGACTTGCCATCATTGGCTGCCTAGGGGGTTAGGCCCCATCGTTGGCTGGACCTAGGCGAAGCCTGCGCCTCGGGGTTAGGCCCGAGGTCTTTTTGTGCCTTGGTGTTTAGCCAAGGTCTTTGAAGGTGCCTCGGTGTTAGGCCCGAGGTCTTTTTGTGCCTTGGTGTTTAGCCAAGGTCTTTGAAGGTGCCTCGGGGTTAGGCCCGAGGTCTTTTTGTGCCTTGGTGTTTAGCCAAGGTCTTTGAAGGTGCCTCGGGGTTAGGCCCGAGGTCTTTTTGTGCCTTGGTGTTTAGCCAAGGTCTTTGAAGGTGCCTCGGGGTTAGGTCCGAGGTCTTTTTGTGCCTTGGTGTTTAGCCAAGGTCTTTGAAGGTGCCTCGGCATTAGGCCCGAGGTCTTTTTTGTGCTGGGGTGGAACACTTGAGTAGGAACTTTGCAGAAAGGTAATTGCTTTATTTCAAAAAAAAAAAATTTTAACTGCTCGGGTAGAGCTACAAAGAGTCCTAATCGATCGCTAACCCCCTTCATCCCAGCTACTGAAAATATTTTCGAAGGTGCTGTATGTTCCACGGGTGGGAAAGCTCATGCCCGTCAAAATCTCGTAGCCAATAGGTTCCCGGTCGATGAATCCGGGTGACCGTGTATGGGCCTTCCCAGTTCGGCCCCAACTTCCCATGATTCGGGATTCTAGTCGACTGGTTTACCGCCTTCAGGACAAGATCACCCACTTGGAAGCTGCGATGCTTGACCTTGCTGTTATAGTACCTCGACACCCTCTGCTTGTACGCCGCCACTCTCAGATAGGCCTGATCTCTTTTCTCTTCTACCAAATCAAGTTCGGTTCTCAGAGCTTCCTCGTTGCCTTGCTCACTGAAATTGGCTACCCGGTAGGAGGGCAATCCGAGCTCTGTGGGGACTACGGCCTCGAAGCCATAGGTGAGTGAGAAAGGCGTTTCGCCTGTTGCTGCTCGGGGAGTGGTACGGTAGGCCCACAGGAGGGTCGGCAACTCTTCAGCCCACAGACTTTTGGCACTTTCAAGCCGAGTCTTGATTGATTGCAAGATCGTCCTATTCGTCACCTCGGCTTGGCCGTTGGCCTGAGGGTGCTCGGGAGAGGAGTAATGGTTGGATATCCCGTAGCCCGAGCAGAATTGCCGAAACACCGGGGTGTCAAATTGTCTGCCATTGTCGCTCACCAGTACACGGGGAGTGCCGAACCTGCTGAGGATATTCTTCTCTATAAAACCCTCCATCTTCTTCTCGGTGATGGTGGCCAATGGTTCGGCTTCTGCCCACTTGGTAAAGTAGTCCACGGCTATGACAGCAAACTTGACTTGCCCTTTTCCTGTTGGCAGGGGGCCTACTATGTCGATGCCCCATTGAACAAACGGCCAGGGGCTAAGGATGGGTGTCTGCAACTCTCCCGGACAATTGATCATGGGGGAGAACCTTTGGCATCTGTCACACCTTTTCACATAGTCCCTGGAATCCCGAGCCATAGTTGGCCAGTAATAGCCTTGCAGCAGCGCTTTCCGCGAGAGTGCCCGGCCTCCAACATGGTTCCCACAAATTCCTTCATGGATTTCGTACAAGATCGCTTGAATTTGCCCGGGATGAACGCAGCGGAGGTATGGGATGGTGAAGCCCCTTTTGTAGAGTATGCCATCAATTAAATGGTACCTGGCTGCACGGTATTTGGTGCGGCGGGCCTCATCTTTTCCGTCCGGTAACACGCCGGTTGCTAAGAATGTAACTATGGGGTCCATCCAACTGGGTCCCAGGTCCACCGGGTCCACCTCCATTCCTTCTGAATTGATCACACTTGGCTCGGGCAGGTATTCTATCCTTATCCCGGGCAAGTCTGACTCAGAGGATGAAGCTAGGCGGGTCAACCGGTCGGCCCTGGTGTTCTCCTCCCGCGGTATCTGCGTGATGGCCAGTCCTTTGAGTCTCTTCGAAACCGCTCGGACAAGGGCCAGGTAGGCCACCATGTTGTCTTCTCGGGCCTCATACTCCTGACTGATTTGGTTAACCACGAGCTGGGAATCACTGTACCCTTGGACCTGCTGTGCTCCCATAGATGTAGCTAACTGTAACCCTGCCAGTAGGGCTTCGTACTCGGCTTCATTGTTTGAAGCGCGGAATCCGAACCGCAGCGCGTACTCGAGCTGGATTCCGTCAGGAGAGGTCAGGATGATTCCTGCTCCGCTGCCCTGGTTGTTGGAAGAACCGTCGACGTAGAGTATCCAGGTTGGGATGTTGATCTGCAGCCCGGGCGGCAAGACTGGTGGGTCGAGCTCTTCGGTCTGATCCTCTGCATAGGTAAACTCGACCAGGAAATCTGCCACTGCCTGCCCCTTGAGGGCTGTCCGGGGTCGGTAGACCACTTCAAATTCTTCCAATTCCAGGGCCCACTTGACGAGTCTTCCCGATGTTTCGGGTCTGCTCAGGATCCGGCGCAACGGCTGGTCTGTGAGCACTGCAATTGTGTGGGCCTGGAAGTATGGGCGGAGCCTTCGAGCAGATGTCACGAGCGCAAAAGCGAGCTTCTCGATCCGGGAATATCTGCTTTCGGCGCCCTGGAGTGCTCGGCTTGTGTAGTACACGGGGAACTGTATCCCGTGCTCTTCCCGAACTAAAGCTGAACTGACCGCTGAAGGTGACACCGCCAAGTATAGGATCAGTTCTTCCCCCGGCGCTGGCGTTGAGAGCAGAGGGGGAGAGGCCAAGTACTTTTTGAGTTCCTGGAATGCCCCCTCGCACTCCTCCGACCATTGAAACGCCTTTCAGAGGATTTTGAAGAATGGCAGGCAACGATCGGTGGCTCGGGAGACGAATCTGCTCAGTGCGGCTACCCGTCCGGCCAAACTTTGGACTTCTTTGGTTGATCGGGGGGACCTCATGTTGATGATGGCCTGTATTTTCTCGGGGTTAGCCTCGATTCCCCGCCTGCTGACAAGGTGGCCAAGGAATTTTCCGGACGAGACACCGAATGTGCATTTGGCCGGGTTCAACCTCATTCCGAACTTTCTCAAAATGCTGAAGGCTCCGGCCAGATGGTCCAAGTGGTCGGTCTCCTCGCGACTCTTGACCAGCAGATCGTCAACGTATACTTCCATAGTTTTACCAATTAGATCTTTGAACATGTGGTTGACTAACCGCTGGTAGGTTGCCCCGGCGTTCTTGAGGCCGAAGGGCATCACCTTGTAACAATACGTGCCTTGATCTGTGATGAAGGCAGTTTTTTCTTCGTCTCCGGGGTGCATGCTTATCTGGTTGTACCCGGAGTAGGCGTCCATGAAGGAGAGGAGCGAATGGCCGGCGGTGGAGTCCACAAGGAGGTCTATTCTAGGCAGTGGATAGCAATCCTTGGGACAAGCTTTGTTCAGGTCCGTAAAGTCCACGCACATCCTCCATTTTCCGTTACTCTTTTTGACCAATACGACGTTGGCCAACCAGTCGGGATAGAGGACTTCCCGGATTGAGCCCGCCTTGAGGAGCTTCTCTACTTCCTCAGAGACCGCAATTTGCCTTTCGGGGGCCATGCCTCGTCTTTTCTGCTTCACCGGCCGAGAGTCCGGGTTGACATTGAGGCGGTGAGACATAACCCGTGAGTCAATCCCGGGCATATCTTCGTGGCACCACGCGAAGACGTCCTGGCTTTGGCGCAGGAACTGGATGAGTCTTTCCCGGAGGCTAGGCTCAAGGAGGGTACCGACGCTGACGGTCCGGTCTGGGAGTTGAGGGTCCAGGACCACTCTTTCCAACTCCTCTACCGGGCCGACTTTGTCGCTTGGGTCCCTTGGATCCATCTCCTGGACGCTGAAGGATTCTGCGATGGCGCCCTTTCGCAGGGAGCTGACGTAACAACTCCGTGCGGTCATCTGATCTCCGCGTAGGCTCCCGGGCCCCTGGGGGGTCGGGAACTTAACTGTCAGACTGTACGTCGAGACGACCGCCTTGGCTTTGTTGAGGGTTGGCCTACCGAGGATGACATTGTAGGCGGATGGTGTTTCCACGATAACAAAGTTCGCCAGCACAGAGGCTTGCTGAGGGTAAGTTCCCATGAGGATTGGAAGGTCGATGGTGCCGAGCGGCAATGTGCTGGACCCATTGAAGCCTACCAGTGGGGTCGTCACCGGTCGTAATCGATCCCGGGATATCCCTAGCTGCTCGAACGCTGAGATGAACATAATGTCCGATGAACTGCCCGTATCCACTAGTACCCTCTTGACCACATAATTGGCGATGGAGAGCGTTACAACCAGCGGGTCATCGTGGGGGCAGTGGAGATCCTGCATATCGTTGGAAGAAAAGGTCAACACGTCGGACGGCGGGGAGTCGGTGGATTGGACGTGCCAGACATCCGCCCGGGATGCCCGAGCATGCCTCTTCCTTGCCGACTGCGAATCTCCTCCGCCCGAGGTGCCGCCGGAAATCACATTGATCTGGCCGAGAGGTGGAGGCTGATCCGGAGTTCGGTTACCTTGTCGGGGTTGTCTGTCTGTTGTGACAAACTCGGCTAGGTGCCCCTGCTCAATCAGCTTTTCTATGGCCATCTTCAACTTAAAGCAGTTGTCCGTGTCGTGGCCGTGGTCCCTGTGAAAACGGCAGAATTTGTCCCGGTTTCTTTTGCCGGGGGGTGCCCTAAGCTTTGCTGGCTGCGGGAGTAGCCTCTGAGCCTCGGCAGCGGCCATTACTTCCTGGATAGGTCGGGAGAGCGGGGTGAAGTTGGCTTGGGGCTGATCCCGGCCACCCCGCTGTTGGTCCCGACCGCCTCGCTGCTGATCCTGTCTGGGCTTCTTGCCCAAGCCTTTGTCCGGCCCTTCGTGCTTGCGCTTGGACCTCGGAGACTCATCTCCCACGGTTCCGGAGCGCTTTGCCCTTAGGAATTCCTCAGTATCAATGTGCTTGCCGACCCTGTCTGAGAGTTCCACCAGGGTTGTCGGTCGGTCACGATGGAACGACGTGGCAACCTTGGTGTGTTGGACCCCTGAACAAAAGGCCATGATTGCTGCTGTCTCATTGAGATTACGGATCTGGAGCCTCTGCTGATTGAAGCGGTCCACGTATTCTCTCAGAGACTCTCCTTTGCGCTGCTTCACAGTGAGCAGCTGGGTGTCCGGCTGTGATCGGTCAAGCATCCCCACGAACTGGCTGATGAAGAGCTTGCTCAGAGATTTGAAGTCGTCGACCGTCCGGGGCCTCAGCGAATGGAACCATTGCGCGGCCGACCCCTTTAAGGTGCTGGGGAAGGCCAGGCACAGCAGTTCGTCGGTGGTCGTCACGAGTGCCATTTGAGCCTTGTAAGTGCGGACATGGTCCACGGGGCTTCCCGTGCCGTCGTAGGAGCTGAGGTGTGGCGGCTTGAATTTGCGAGGAATGGGAAACTGCGTTACCCGAACTGTGTAAGGGGATTCCGTTTCCGCATTGGTGAGATCATGCCGAGACTTGCGGCTCAACCTCTCAATCTGCTTCTGGAGGTTCTCAATCTGGGCCTTGACGTCTTCCTGCCCGGTATTTTTGCACTCTTCCGGGCGATAGGACGGATCTGATGTCGAGGCCTCCTCCTCGAAGTGTGTCGTCCTTGGGGATAGAACCCGGCTCCTACTCTGGGTAATCGTATGCCGGAGGTCCCTCCGGTTCCCGACCGGGGGGTCCTTAGCCGATCCCCGAGTTTTCTGGCCTGACCCCTCCCCTCGGGCGGCACGTCGTTTGTTGATGATGTCTCTGGCATCCTGCACCCGGCGGGGTTTTCTTGATGCCCCTGCTCGGGTACGCCTGGATGTTCGGCTGCGATCGCCATCTCCGGGGCGTTTCTCTCCCGGCTGGGACGCCGGCTGAGAGTGGGTGTGCTGTTTACCTTGCGAGACTTCACGGTCGCGCACGCTCTTCTCTGGAGGTGGCTCGCTCGCCAGGCGCTTCTCCTGCAGGGTCAGCAACATTTGGATCTGCTGCTGGGTTCGTTGTTGTCCCTCCAGGAGTTGAGCGAGCGTGCCGGCAACTTGCTCAGAATTTATGGAAGTGGCCGGCACCTCTTGTCGTGATACTTCCGCACCGTCTGCCTGGTGCGAGGTCTCCTGGCCACTCTGAGCGGCGGTCTTCTTACCCTTCTTGGCGGCCATATCGATCAGTCAAGATTTGTTTTGGTAAGGAAACTGTCGTTCCCACAGACGGCGCCAAACTGATGGTGCCTAGAATTAGTAAGAGAGGATTCAGAGAGAGACAAAGAAACACCAAGGAGTTGTTAGTGGTTCGGCCCCGTTAATGAGGTGACCTACGTCCACGTGTGCGTCTAGGCGCTATAGTAGCAGATCACCGGCGGCCTGGTGAGCCAACAATGGTGGGCGACACTACCAGAAATACCGTCCGGGTATATGCGTTTCAGTGTATGCTCTAGTTATTAGGTTTCTCAAGATCGTTTTTTTTCTTAGAAGGGTATGGGTGGGCTCTTTTATAGATGCAAGAGTCCACCTCTACATGGAAACTTAGATCCATTAGGAAGCCTCTATCAATCACAATTTGATGTGCATAAGTTAAGGGAAGATCCTTATCAGATTAGGAATCTATCGAGTTTTATTCCTAATAGGACTCTGGCCGCACAAGGAAACTGCTAGAGTTGAGCCGCGCGTCCGGGAGAGCCGCCGAAGGTCACGCCCGGGCGCGCGGGCACCCCGAGCGGTGACGCTGGCAAGCCCTGGGTGTGGACCCCAGGGTTCTACTTGGTCTTCGATGCTGACGTGGCCGTTGGGCCCATGCTGGATAATTCTGAGCATATCACAGCGTAAAGTGAAATAGCAAAATTAGAAACAAAGAGATCAGAGTCAGCAATGAATTGGTAATTATTAGTAGAATGCAATCTATCTAATATCCAAATCTGGGCTACAATTTAATCAATTAATAAATTATTGAAAACACATTTAATGAAGTATTAATCAGCAATCGCCTGAAATAGAAATAAATGAGTGACATTCACACCTACATTTTCATCAGTGTGGATTCCCCATGTATTTTGTTACTGAGTGTGAGTAATGCTATGCTTCCCAAAAATTTCCGTCCCAAAAATGTTTCCCAACACATGTGGCAGTAGACCCTCTTCAATAAATGGTGGGATCACTTTAACGTTAAACAATCAAAATTAACTGGTCCACTTACATATGGGTTGGAAAACACTTTTGAGAAAGAAAAAAAAAATTATTGAAAAGCATAGCATTACTCTTTTTTACTACTTTAAGCTCCTTAGGACCCATGTTAATATTTTCCTCATCAGAAATGGGCTTAATTACACAAATAAATATAATTGAAAAGGCAAAATTAGAAACAAAGCTAACAGAGAGATCACTGTGAGCAAAGATATGGTTGATCTAAATAAAACACACAAAATTTTCAGAGATTGAACAATCGAAACGAAACGAAACGAAACTGGATCGAAGATCGGAAGAAGTGAAGAGAAGTAAGAATTACCGTCTCGTTTGAGGGTTTTGCACTCAACAGAAACGTTGATAAACAATAGGATCATCGAAAACACTGAAGAAGATAGACGATTACATTTACGCGCCATTTTCAATTGAGAATTACTGACTTCAACACTTCCAAATTCGAAGGCTTATTCACATTCATATATACATATATAGAAAGATATATGCATTTTTCGTACCTAAAGATCCAAACAGTGTTAAACATCTCTCGGTTTCTACTTTTAGTGAGAGAGGGAAGAGAACGGGGCCCCAGTTTTCGGCTACAGCCTACAGTACAGTACAGACGACTCGGAAGTCGGCTTCCACGTCGGTGGAAATAAAATAAGATTTTTTTAAAGAGACTAGGATAAAGGCCCCGTGCAAATGCACGGATCCGTCACAATTAGAAAATAAATTAGATGTATTTAGTGTTGATGTATTTATAATTTTGTCACTTGAAAAAAATTAAATCAAATAATACTAAATCCTAAAAAAATAAAATCAAACAACATTAAATCCTAAATGTATTAAATCTGTACTACTAACAAAATAAAGTTGTAAACGTAAAAGCTTCAATAATCCTGGATGGAAGCAAATATATTTTCTTTTCTTTATTTTTTTTTCGTTTCCAAATCTTTACTTGGTGTTTTCACTTCTATTTGTTTTAGCATTTCTCTCCTTTAATTAATTTATTTTTTTAACCACAATTTACTGTATGAATTATGTACAAAATAATACAACTACTTATAAACTTTATACAATAAAGTTGAGAGTAATGTTGTTTAAAAGTATTAACTTATTTTTAATATCATAACACGTGATATTTTGAAAAACCTTATCATCTTTTTGTTTTTTGTCTTTTGTCTTTTGTCTTTTTTGTTTAATTACATACTAACTTCATATAATAAAATTGAAAGTGTTATTTAAAAGTAATAACTTAGTTTTAACATTATACCACATGATATTTTGAAAAAACTAATCATATTTGTTCTATTATTATAATATATTTATGAGGAGTATGAAATGATATGAAATTAAATTTAAAAAGCAAACGAATGTATGTGTGTGTGAATTAAATTTATAGGTATGTGTGTGTAATAAAATATGATTTTAGATGTATTAGTAATTGTAAATTACAATTTGTCTTTTAACTTTGCCAAGTATTTCTTATATATGTATTATGATTATTATTATATATTTATTATGAGTATAAAACAACAATAATAGGAATACACAGCAAACGACACACTGTGCTTTAAATGCATGTACCATGTACTGTTTGAATTTTTCACACTTTTCTGTGCATCACTTACACAGCACATGGTACATGCATTTAAAGTTGGTGTGCCGTTTAGTGTGTCATTTGGTGTGTATCCTTATCATTTTTTAGCATGAAAATATATGATATTGTATGAAATAATAATTTTATAAAACAAATGAATTAAATTTATTAAGTGTAAATTATATATGTATAAAGCCTTATTTGGGAATAACCAAAACAAAAAAATAAAAACCAAAGCACAAAATCGATTTGCCAAACAAGGCACTGAAATTGTTGACTTTTGATCTTGTGTAAAGCATTGTTTGGGAAAAACGAAAACAAAAAAACAAAAATAAAGCACAAAATCGGTTTGCCAAACAAGGTAACCGAAATTGTTGACTTTTGATCCATGGATTTAGTGCCTTGTTTGAGAAAAAGTGGAAACAAACAAGACAACAAAGCCACAACTGATTTGCCAAACAAACCCTATTAATTTTTGAGTGCCTTGTTTGGATTTAAAAAAAACAAACACAAATAAAGGCAAAATTCGGTTTGCCAAACAAGGCATAGCATCTCAATGTATGAGTAAAGGCAAAATTACATATAAGGGGAAAACAATTTAAAGAATTCCAAATTAGGACAAAATTGAAATTGAAATCATTTTTAGGCTCTTTTATAATATAGTGTAGATATTAACCCCTCAGTATTATATATGTATTAGTCAAAATTCATGTAATTTGGCCATTTTATAAATTAAAAAAAAAAAAAAAAAAAGCCCCTATCGCCAAAACCCTTGTGGTCTAGTGACATTACTCACCCTCTCCCAAGTGGGAGGTTGAGGGTTTCATCCCTCTTAGGGGGAGGGGTTTGAGGGGTTTTTCCCCTCTTTGGCCCATATGCTCAAGTGTGTCTTATGGGCTTGCTTTCGTAGATCCTAGTTTCATGGGATTTACATGGTGTGTGTTCTTGCATAAAGTAAAAAAAAAAAAACCCTATCTATTTTTTTCAATTTGGTGAAAAGTCTCTCTGCTATCCACAGAAAAAGGCTAACTTAATTTTATCTGTCAACTTTAAACCACCTTACTCGCTTTTTTTTTTTTAGCCCTCTTGGGCGATTTTTATTTTTAGATTTCATATATTTGTTTGTGATCTACACATTGAAGTTGAAAATTATATAATAATAATAATAATAAAAAAGATTGTATCCTAAAAACTTTTCAAACACATGTGACAGTAGGATGATCTACAATAATGGTGGGAGCACTTTAACATCCCTAATCAAAATATAATGGACCCACTACCATATGTATTTAGGAAGCATACTAGTATTCTTTTAATAAGGTAGCATTTGTATATTTGTTCATTAAAAGTTACACACACACACATATATATATATATATAAGCATGTAGTAGTTTATTAGCATTTTACTTTGTTATCCGAAACCAAAATATGGTTCACAATTGACAATACAATGCCATCTTAGTGAGACCATTGCCTATTTTTAGTAGGGGTTTACATCAGTAGGTTTTTTTTTTCTTCGATCTTTTCATGTTTTAATAACCGATTAGTTCGGTCAATTCTGTCTGTTTTTTGTAAACGATTCAGTTCGATTCAGTTTTAAACTATGGCCTGTGGGTGATTTTTAAAAACCAACCAAATTGAGTGGTTCGATCCACGATTCCCCGCCCCCCCCTCCTAATATTTTGCATTGGAACCACTCCCCCTCACCCCTAATATTTTGCATTGGAACCACTCCTTGAAGCCATTATAGGCAATAGGTTATGAAATGGTATAAGGTGGTGTGAATGTTTGAATAGTGGTTTGAGTAGGACTTCACTTCAAATAGGCAAATGGGAGAAATTTTTGTTAACCTCAACCACGCAATAGAAGAGTTAGAAGAGTTAAGACAAAAGTCAGCTCTGCAACACCGGCGGCCTTAATCATCATATCTTTCAATTGAAATGTGATCAAATGCCTAGATACAACTCTTTAACTTCATGTAATATTGTTCTACTGTAGAACTCGCTATATGATTGATTCACACGTACAGTATCATAGACATGGACCAACTACATAATAAAGTCGTATACCTACAGAAATGTAATTTGAGTAAATTTTTTTTTTTTCAATTTTAAATATACCTATTAAAATTGTATAGGTAGCATTTTCATTGGAGTAGTGCATTTTATTGAGTTTCCTCACTATACTACAATAGTAGTGAAGTTTGTGTTTTTATTGGAGTAATGATGTATTTTTAAAATTTGATATATCTCGAATGGTATAAGAGTGGTACTAATATTGTGGTATCATGACTACAGCTCAACATATGCTCTCATAACATTTACGATATTCCAAAATTTAGACCATATCACTGCTCTTTCTACAAAAAAGCTTATAACCTTGCCTGAATGTGTATATATATATATATATATATGTATATGTTAATAGGGCAATGCTATGGACACGCCTAAAATACACACCCAAATACACTCCACATTCACATCACTCTAGTGGATCCCACACTGATAGTGGACTCTGTAGTCTCTTTCTCTCTTCTTATTGGTCCACCTTAGGGTATAGACTTGAGTGTATGGGTTTTGGGTGTATCCCAAACTTTACCCATATTAATAAGAAACAATTTTTTAACCCCTTTCATATGCATGAACCAAAGAAACTTGAATTGGAGAGGTTTGTAGTATTGAGCCGCGCCACAATATTTGATTTTTGAATTAGGAAGGTTTGCACTTTTGGCTCAGAATTTTTGTTATCAATTTTCTTTGTTTAGTGTTTTTTTTGTAAACTTGTACTAGTTTTTTTGGAAATATGCTATAACAAGAAAAGAAAGAGATCAAGGAAGAAACCAAGCGAAATTAGTCCAATTGGTACGACCTCTCTCTCTTCAGTTGGAAGATTGAGGGTTCAGGAGATTCTTTTACTTGTCCTCTATAATTCGTCAGTCGGAATGAGTGACCCTTGTTGAAATTTCTTGTAGGATATTGTGAGACTTTAGAATTAGATTGAGATGGAATGTGCGTATGTATGGTGTGTATATATATCCAGACATAATTCAAGTAAGTTCAAAATAAATAAATAAAAAGGAGAGAAACGAGGTAAAATGGGTGCAAAAACGACTGACATATATTAAATCACAAGAACATTATATACATGACTACATTTATTGCCCAAAAGACTATTTTACCCTCACAACAAAAACCAACTCTATGAATTGGCATTTTCGTGAAACTGCTCCAATCTTAATGAAACCTCGTGGGCTTCTCTTGAACTCCACCTGCCCTGTCAAAAATTTGATACAAAAAAACCCTAAATAACAAACATGGGGTTACCACATTTCCATTCTAGAATAATAGTCATAAACGGAAATACTACTTGTATAGGAAAAATGGAAAATGTTGATCTAGTATTTATATAAAACTACCAATTTTTAAAAGAATTCGTTAAAAGAAAAAGACATTAAAAAGAAAGGACTAAATATAAAACTACTTCACCCACATAGATGCATTGAAGAGTAGTACATTCAACATGTCATATTATCTAGGTGGGTGTATTTAATAGCTATCCTACTTTGATACTCGTAATGTAAAATTACTTCTTCTTCTTCTTCTTCTTTTTTTTTTTTTGAAAATTATGTAAAATTACTTAGCAACCCTCATCTAACAAAGATTTTTCTTTTCCTAGCTAGAAAGCCCCATGTTTATACTTAAATTACATATATTTGGGTATACAAATCCAAAAATAATATTGGAAGTAGCAATCTTTTGTAAAAACGAAATGGAGAGTAGAGTCTGTGATCGATGTCATTGCAATTCAACCCCAAGAAAGCTGTACATATGATCAAGAAAAGGGGGTGTGTGTAAATATAGATAACTATTTTACATGTAGTTCGTGAAAGACACCAAGAATTAGAAATAAACTATAATAAAGATAGAAAAAAATTCTAATTAATTAAATTCATAGGAAAGTTAAAATTTGGGTTTGGTTTTCTCAGTTGTGAAGAGGGTTGGGCCCTGATGGGACTAGTCTCTTCTCTACACCATATCTTGGATCAATCTCATCTACTGGCGACGGCGGCAGTGGTTGGAGAGGTGGGCATATAGGAGGTGGGTCTCTGGCGGAGATTGTATTGTAAGAATGGTGGTGGTGGGTGAAATGTGTTGATGATATGAGGAGGAGAGAGAAAATCAGAAGAAAAAGATGGGTGGTGAATGAGGAGGAGGGAGAGGAGATCTTCATGTTGATGATATTTCAGAAAGAGAGAGAGAGAGAGAGAGAGATGGAATTGGAGGTGGGAAGTGGTTAGTAGGGGGAGGGAGTTTATAGCATTGGCTAGAGAGACATGACCAAATGTTTGATTTTTGCCAAGAAAATATAAGCAGTGGTGGCTACAAATCAACATCATTCTCATCAAAGGAGTCACGCATATGAACACCTAAAATCTAGTCATATATTATAGGGTAATTTAATATATAATTCTAATATATGCATCTAATTAGAAATATGCCCTTTTTAAAAATGAATCTAGAAATAGGTCCTTATAGTATTTTAAAGACAAAACTGCCCCTGTATATATATATATATATATATATATATATATATTCACATAAAATCTGGATTTCAAATTCAAATCTACGATTATGCTTTTACACATTGTATGTAGATTAAATTAGTGAGAAATTTCTCACTTGCATAAGACTGGAATCAATAGATCATATGTTATGTAAATGAAATTAGTGAGAAATTTTGCACAAAAAGTGAAAAATTCTCACATCATTCTGTTAAATCGAAAATCCCTAATTTTAGGGATATTAATTCTCTTATACATGATCTCCTAAAAATATGTTTCCCAAAACTGCATATAACACAATTTTGGAAGTTTTCGAAATATACAAAGGAAAAAAAAAAGTGAGAAATTCTCACATTACACTGTTAATAACCGAAATCCCTTGATTTTTGGGATATTAATTCCCTTATCCATTATTTCCTAAACACATGTTTCCCATAACTGTATATATATATATAACTATATATATGTATGTCAAGGGTATAATGGTCCGAATTTATACTAATCATTTAGGAATAGGGACTAATTATTGATTTCTATTACAAATTAAGATTTAATTTCTATACCCCAAATCAAGTCAGAATCAATTGCTATTAATGGCCATATTTAGGGACCAAATTGTATATTTCTATATATTATAATTTGAGTAATGATATCTTTTTCAAATTTTGATTCTCAAATGCTTTTAAATAGTGTGTCCTACAGCCATATGTATTTGGAAAGTATTTAGTGACTGTTTGGAAATCATTGGGAATAGACTTCGGGAATTCTGGAAGAAGAAATCCATTTATAAAAGTAGAATCTGTTTGATGAGGTTTATGATTGAACTTCTTGATAAGAAGTGCATCTCTGGAATGCCCATCTAGAGAAGTCAAAAATCCTGACTTCTCAAAACTGTAATTTTGCCACTTCTCTAAAAAGTCAAGAATTTTTGACACACAATTATACTTTCCCTCATTTTACAAATTAATGCCAATTTTATCCAAATCCTATAATTAAATTACAACACCAACTGATACATACAGTTTTACTAACATTTCTTACTGGTCTATGATTAACTGTAAACCAAATTGGCATTGATTTTTTTGTTTTTTTTTTCGGTTTTATTTTTTTTATTATTTTTTATTTTGGGTCTCTATCACTTTTTTTACATTAGAGAAAGGGGAATTGAATACACACCCCACTTGAGTGGGGGAATGGGCCTATGAAGGATGATCATCCTGAGTCTCTATCACTTATGCTTGAGCACTATAGTGTTTCTTCTTTATATTAATTCTTGTATGGCTCATACTACTAACAAAATAATAATTTCCCAACATTAATTTGTACCATTGTAGTTCATTTGACCTGATAGTTACAGATGAGTATTTTTAATTTGTTTCAATTCACTATTTTGCACGCTAGAATTATTTACTATTATATGTTTTGTATTTAGTTTTAAATTCTTGGTTAAGGGTGAAAAGTCCATTTTGAAAAGCCCATTCTACGAATGAACTTTTGTGTGAGAAGCTACGCCAAACACTACAGATTTGGGAAGCATACTATTGCTCATTTTGGAATTTGAGATTTAAAATTTGGGAAACATATCATTACTCTTACAATTTCCTTACGTGTGTACGTGTATATACGAGTCATATTGTGGTTCTCAAATTTGGATAAGTTTTTAAATATCTTCAAGTATCGCATGACATGCTGACGTTGGACTCTGTTGTCAATGAGAGTGGGGCATTTCATATCTATTGAGGCAGACCAACCGCGATGGTGGTGGGTGCCAGGGCACCCCGCATTTTTGTTTTGATGTTGTTGTTGTTGTTGTTGTTTTTTGTTTTTTGTTTTTTTTGTAATAACCTTTACATATATATGTTAGAGGCCTTCTAAGATACATCTTAGTGGTTTTAGTTGTATTGTACAACCAAGTTACTACACTTTGAGACCGCTTTTGGAATCATATTGCTATAAATTCGAGTCAAATGTAGTAACTTTAAAAACCGTATTGTTTTTTGAAAAAAAATTGTTACTTTTAAAAACCCTTTTAATTTGTTCCCAAATGTTACTACATTTTGGTCTTTTATTATATAACATATACATATATACACACAATATATAATACTGTAAAATTAAGAGTGGGAATAAGTTATCAATTAAAATCATGTCAAATTTCTTCAAAGTTCTAAAATTTACAAAAGAGTAATGCTATGCTTTTCAAATTTCTATTTCAAAAGTACTTCCCAAATGACCTAGCAGTGGGGCGAGGTAAACAACTTTCAACCAAAATTCAACTGGTCCCACTGTATTTGACCTGGCCCCACTGTCGCATCATTTGGAAAACACTTTTGGGATAGAAATTTGAAAAGCATATCATTTTTTTTACAAAAAACCCTCAAATTAATAGAAAATTTAATAAAAGTCTACATATTTTTTAAAACTATCATATATAACTTGGTTTTTCCCGAAAGTTCAGTGGGGTCGGCTGCCCCCGCTCGCCCCCACTGTAGGTTCGCCTCTGACCAAAATTATTATAATGTATATGCTACATCCAAAACACTAGAAAAGTCTTATCGAATTTTCTATATATCTATCTTGTATTGGGCAAAGGTGTGAGACCCAAAAAAAGTATGATCCGACAATCGAGACTTCCTTATTTAGTTATTTCAATTCCCCAATTTTGAATGTTGACCCTTATCACATTATGTCACAGCTCGGTCCCACAATAGTAGAACCGGAGCCCGTGGCACGCCACCGAGACTAAACCAATTCATTAACGTTCCCAAAAATTAGTTTTAAGAACACACGCAGCGGAAAACAAAACAAAACATTTAAAAACTAGCAGTCTAGTCGACTGCACCTCATGCCCAGTCGACTGATACTGGTCCAGCAGAAAGTTGGATTTTGAACCATAATCCAGTCAACTGTTTTCTATGCCCAGTCGACTGGGACTTCAAATCTTCAGTCGACTGATACGGTCCGGTCGACTGAAGTCCAAGCAAGCAGAAAGGTAAATTCTGAAAATCATAATCCAGTCGGTTGTGTCGGGGGACCAGTCAACTGCACCTAATGCAGTATCTCGTTCACAAAAGGGGTCCAGTCGACTGGACTCGCAAACCAGTCGACTGTTTTCTAGCAGCATGGCATTCTGCAGAATTCCCCAAGTTTAAAAGCTTTCTGAAATCATCCAGGGCCAAGCACACACTCCAAACTTAATCCAAAGTGATCCTAAACGTATTATAACATTACTGAAATATAATTACTAGAGATTATCATCTATTACAACATCATTAATCCGTGCTAAGATATTAAGTTCAACATAGTGAAAAGTCAAAAAGATTCTTAATGCAACAAGTCTATTACAAAACGACGAGATCAACATATTGAGTCGCCTTCTAAATGAACTCTCCAAACCCACGTGCTCACTTCTGTGATTCCTCGCCGGCATTAATACCTACAATGGTTATTTGAATAACCATACATATTCGATTTGGTTAAGCTAATGCTTAGTGATTAACAACCAATGCATATGAATGATAAACATGCACGCATTCACATCTCTATATTTCATACTTGTCTCTAGAGATCCCATGTGTACGTTCCATACTTCCTAATCCGCGACTTGCCACGCCCCAAAAATTCACTTACATAATAATATAAATAATTGCATTAAAATTGTAAATAGTCAAGTGTATTTTAAAACAACAAAAATAATTATACTTGAGTGCCCAAAATTACAATTAAATTCATTTACACGACTAGGACCCAAATAACTCAAACCCACATGGCACTCTAATGTGCTCCAATTTGACTGCTACCAGTGGTACCTGCATCTAAAATAACATACGGGGAAGTATACAATATGACAACAATAATAAAGGCTCAAAAGTACAATGAACAACCACGACGACATAAGATTGCTAGGATTAAACAGAATAGACCAATCACACAACCATAAGAGCATCATACTAGGTTTCTCTTGGTAACATAGCAATAAGAGAGACTAACCTCACCTCACCCGTCACCATTTATCGGTCCCTGAGGCCTGTTGGATCTTGGTAGGTGCTCATTGTTCATGTACCCTTCAGTTCTATAGCATTTAACCAAAATAATATGTTGGCCCAAATATGGAAACCTTATAGGGGGTGAATAAGGTTTTAGCGGAAATTAACCTTTTAAAAACTAAATTGCAAATTAAACACAAACACAAACTGTCACGACCCATCCCACTACGCGTGGAAATAGGACACGTGGCACGCCACCAAGGCTCATCCAAACATCCTCTAACGATACGCAGCGGAAAGAACTTTAAAACAATCATGAGTATTTTAAAACTTAGGAAACATTGCCCTCTGAGTGGTAAAATCCATTGAAATTAGAGTTATAAAAAGTTTTGTTCAATTGAAAACACATCCAAAAGAATAAATTTTGAAAACAGAGGTTCAGTCGACTGTGCCTAGGGTCCAGTCGACTGTGCCTAGCAGAAACCAAAACCCTAAATTCTTAACAGAGGTCCAGTCGACTGATCAGGGAACCCAGTCGACTGCACTGGTTACTATTTGGATCAGTAGCTAGAATCTACAGTAGTTCAGTCGACTGATCAAAGGTCCCCAGTTGACTGTGTTAAGCAGAACCAAAATACAACATTTCAAAAGGGGTCCAGTCGACTACGTTATGGCACAGTCGACTGGTTTTGCCATTTATAGAAGCAGTAGCCAAAAATCAACAGTGTTCAGTCGACTGATAAAGGGTCCAGTCGACTGTTTCCATTACTATTCACTTTCAATGTCTCAATCACACGAGATCCAGTCGACTGATACAGGGTCCAGTCGACTGCTCCCCTGCTGGGCAGCCCTGTGAAGAAAATTAACAACTCATGCTTCTCTATATCAACAACAATCACAACCAACGCCAATTACAACATTTAAAACATAACCACAGGCATTCAATTACAAGATTACAATACTGCGAAACTAATCCATGGATCTATTACAACATTTTACAATTTACAAGTCCTTACACAAGTTTTAGAATTTAAAACAAAAACATGTACACATGTAGCTTCCCGGCGTTCCTCGGCCTTACTCCTCACGATTCTTTTTGTCTTTCCTCTTACCTGCAATGGAGTACATCTCCACTGCTCAACTATATGCTGAGCGTACAATTCTAAATGTATGCTTATATGACAGTTCATGGTTTAAGCATCTAAAACACATAGAAATAGTCTCTAGGGTGAGTGGTACGCATTCATCCGGTCGATGCCGTAAGAGGCCCACCTCTCCCACGCATCTCGTACACTGGTTGGGCCTTCCTCCATAACAGGTACCGTGTCCTGGTTGGGCCCACATCCAATCCAGACACAACCACAAATCCAATTCCATCACAATCACAATCAAAATCACAATTCTCAAGGTTCGAGGAGCTTACCCCGGATGAATTTGCACCAAACTCCCCTTTGACCCAAGTAGACACATAACATGCTCACACAAACAGTTATACGTGCTTTTTACATAATTTCACGTGCATAATTAACGGGCCTAATTAATACATAAATTTCGCCCGGATCCAAAGATATCAAAGTTGATGTTCAAAACATGAAAATCCATATATTTCATAGATCTAGAATTCATACCTCGTGCGATCTCTTCGAAACTTTGAAGGATCGTCTAGGGGGCTAATTAATCGTCGGATTTCAAATTATACGCGATTCCTACGAGTTTTACCTGATTTTCCCCAAAAGTTTAGAATTAATATTTTTACAAAAATTGGCCAAACACGACCTAAGTAGTATCAAAACGTAGGTCTTACCTCCACGAGTTCAAATATAAAATCTGGAGAAAATCTGACGGACGAACGGTTGTCGATCGGCGTCGCAAAGCCCGTTGGCTCAATCTCCCTTCTCTCTCTAGATATTTTTGGAAGTTTTGGATGAGAATGAAATCTCATCCACTTCTATATATAGACAAACTTTCTGGGAATTACGTTTACCTCCCCGCAAGTTTCTCAAAACTTCTCATTAACCCATGAAACTTCGCACACGTCCATTTTATAACTTTACGAGTGAAAACTATAATTTTCAAAAGTTTTCGACTAGGTTTCGTTTGGGTCCAAAATAACGTCTGAAAACTATATTCTGTGGAATCTCTACACAACCTACCATTTTAATTAACGTATCACTCACGTTCTCACCACAGTTCTCAAAATGATATACGAAAGTATCCAAAAACCAGAATTATACTACACAGGTATAATTACTATTCACAGGAATACCAGATAAAGTCAAATAACATTTAAATCATATAAATGTCATTTAGTCATGCCCATGCAATATGGACTGCCATGTTCCCGTGTCCTCACTGACACCTTACCGTTGACTCACCGTCAACCTCAACTCAAATTATTAATAACATTAATAATTTCAAAATCTTAAATGATGCATTTTCAAAATCATAAATTTCTGGAACGGGTGTGACACAAACAAGAATGTAAAGAGATAAGAGAAGAGATACTTGCAAACCAATTTTTTAAGTGGTTCGGCAATCGCACCCCGCGACCTACGTCCACACTTCAAGAACACCTCTTGAGGATTCCTTTAATCCGATCTACTTCACGGGTGTAGACCAAACCGTTCCCGGAGCACTTACGGGTGTGCACCAAACCGTTACAAGAGCCTTCAATCTTTCCCAAAGAAGAAATCCTCTTCTTTGCAATCAAGGGTTACTAACCCTCAACCTTTACAAATTGATTTGAATACAAATTGAAAACTCTCTCTCTAGAGTGGATAATACAATTAAAGCTCACTACAATTTTGCTCTCTCAAGAAATACAATTGAAAGATTTGAGCAAATTGATAAACTCACACAACTAGGGCTCAAATGATAATGTTTAAAGATCAAAGAGATGTGTGATCAATAATATGTTTTCCAATCAAAATCTCAACAAAAAATAGCTTGGGAAAACATGTATTTATAGGCCATGGAAGATTATAGCCGTTGGTGGCAAGTTTGGTAATTAAAAACCCCTCTAAAAACTAGCTGTTATTGCCTTTCAGGTCGATTCAGTCGACTGGACCTTGAAGCAGTCGACTGGGTCTTGAAGCAGTCAACTGACATGTGTTTACAGAGGGTTCTGTTTGCATTCTGCTCACTTCAGTCGACTGCATCGGGCCCTCAGTCGACCGCCCCTCCCTGTTTGACAGCCTGACACATCTCCACTAAAATGGCCATAACTCCCTCTACAAAAATCGGATTTGTGATCCGTTTGATGTTTTGGAAACTAGATTCAAATACTTTTCCAACCATATAAGATTCAACATTTAATTATTTTCTAATTAGTTGGGGAATATCTTTAAAGATGTCCTTCTTAAAATTTATTTCCAAAACTTTAACTTTTAGAGTTTGTTTGAGCCCCTATGAGTGTGAGATCTAGATGTCTTACAATGATGGTCCTAGACTTCAACCAAGGATGAAATATCTTCAAGTCTTCAAGCTTGATCCTTGTTAAGCTCCTTGTAATCTTGATCTTCATCAATTAAATCTCATGCACACAAAGATGTTAAAAACATTGATACAAAATTAATACATGAGATTATATATGAGCATAAAAATGACTATGATAATAACAAGGAATGAATCAATATGAATCATGTAATTATCATAGCATATTTGACATCATCAAAACATAATTAAATATGCCTTAATATACCTTAAGGCTAACAATCTCCCCATTTTTTATGATGGCAAACAACCAATGAAGGATATGGCAATATAAGCACATTTGGTCATTTTTATATTATCATTCATAGTGGATATCATATGTTAAAGAACATGAATGATAACTACCCAAATACTTCTCCCCAATACTTCTCATATTTCTTCCCCTTTGACATTATCAAAAAGATTTGGGGATAAAACACAAAGCTCCCCCTCACAATAGGCATACAAATCAAAAGGCCAAAATGATACCAAAAATAAACAAATATAACCACATGTGAGCTAATGAAACATGAAAGTGCTCTTCCTAAGTATGTGCAATGATAAAAGATACCAGAAGATATGAATAGAGAGCATATTCTCTCAAAAGATACCAATAATAAAGTTGGAGAACTCAAAATATAAGATAAACAAAAAGTTCAGTCATATCAGTCGACTGTGCATTCCATCAGTCGACTCCTCAGTCGACTTAACAATGCAAAATCAAAAAGTTCAAAGCCTCACACCTGAATCAGTCGACTGTGTTGGGGTACCAGTCGACTGCTTTGTTCAGCAGTCCATAAAAATGACAGTTCAACAGCAAAAATTTGAATGATTCACAAAACATCATTTCGTCTAACCATTCTAAAAACTTTGTCTCATCAAACAAAAGCATATCAACATTTTTCAAATAAGCAATATCAAGAGCATGATGATTTATGTAAAGGCATATCCAAATCACAAGGGGATGAAACAAGATTATGCATTAAAAAAAATCAAGTACGCATATCTAAACAAAAACAAAGTGATTTGAAACAAAAAAAAAAGTATGATATGAAATCAATCAAATAAAATAAACTTAAGTAGGATGATGAAAACAAATCAAAACAAAATTACCTACTAACCTACCATTACCAAATCAATACTTAACCTTTGTCCAAGCATTTCTTGGATGCTCCATTTGCCGAGATGGTAGGAGAGGATCCCTTCACAACCCAAACCATGTTAACTTTCTTTCGAAATAAACATTTATAATTAATATGCCCCTTTTTCATGCAATAATGACAAGTTACATGGGGGAGGGTCTCATTTGAGATTGATTCTTTAACAAAGAAATTCTTATGAGAATTTTGAGAATTTGAAGTAGAGGATGTGGACTTTACAAAGAATTTTTTGTACTTCTTTTCCTTGAATGTGGGATTAAATCCCAAACCGGCTTTGTCAAAAACACATTTTTGCTTTCCCACAAGCATATTTAAATTTTGTTCACCTTGTGTGAATTTGGCCAAAGTTTTTGTCAAATCATCCACCTCCTTTCTCAATCATTTCTTCATTAGTATAAACTTTACCAAGGTTTTTCAAGTTATTAATAAGAATGGTAAAACGAGAAAATATATCTCCAATGGATTCATATGGCAACATTTTAAACATTTCATAAGTTTGAACAAGCAAATTGATTTTAGACTTTTTAACTTGGCTTGTTCCCTCATGAGTATTTTCAAGTTTATCCCAAATTTCTTTTGCGGATTCGCAAGATGAAATTCTATTGTATTCATTTGAGTCTAAACCACAATATAATAAATTCATTGCCATAGCATTTATTTTTATGCATTTCTTATCGGCATTATTATATTCATCTACCGTTTTTGGAATAGAAAAACCATTTTCAATTTTTGTAGGTAGATGAGGCCCTTTGGCCACGATTTGCCATAAATAAAAATCTTGAGAAATCATATAGATTCTCATTATATTTTTTCAATAGGCATAGTTTGAGCCATTAAAACATGGTGGTCTTAATGTTGATTGACCCTCACAATAAAAAATACAAGAAGAGTCGGTTTCTATTGGATCATATCTCTAGATTTTCAAAAATCTTTTGAAAAAGGTTTTAGCAGAATTTTAACCTTTCAAAAATAAAATAGCAAATTAAACACAATCACAAGCAATTATGTAAAGAGATAAGGGAAGAGATATTTGCAAACCAATTTTTCAAGTGGTTCGGCAATCGCACCCTGCGGCCTACGTCCACCCCTCAAGAACACCTCTTGAGGATTCCTTTAATCCGATCTACTTCACAGGTGTAGACCAAACCGTTCCCGGAGCACTTACGGGTGTGCACCAAACCGTTACAAGAGTCTTCAATCTCTCCCAAAGAAGAACACCTCTTCTTTGCACACAAGGGTTACTAACCCTCAACCTTTACAAATTTAATTTGAATACAAATTGATAACTCTCTCTCTAGAGTGGATAATACAATTAAAGCTCACTATAATTTTGCTCTATCAAGAAATACAAATGAAAGATTTGAGCAAATTGATAAACTCACACAACTAGGGCTCAAATGATAATGTTTAAAGATCAAAGAGATGTGTGATCAATACTATGTTTTCCAATCAAAATATCAACCCCAAATAGCTTGGGAAAACATGTATTTATAGGCATTGGAAGATTATAACCGTTGGTGGCAAGTTTGGTAATTAAAGACCCCTTTAAAAACTAGATGTTATTGCCTTTCAGGTCGATTCAGTCGACTGGACCTTGAAGCAGTCGACTGGGCCATGAAGCAGTTGACTGAGATGTGTTTACGGAGGGTTCTGTTTGCATTCTGCTTACTTCGGTCGACTACATCGGGCCCTCAGTCGACTGCCTCTCCCTGTTTGACAGCCAGACACATCTCCACTAAAATGGCCATAACTCCCTCTACAAAAATCAGATTTTCGATCCGTTTGATGTTTTGGAAACTAGATTCAAATACCTTTCCAACCATATAAGATTTAACATTTAATTATTTTTCAATTGGTTGGGGCATTGCTTTAAAGATGTCCTTCTTAAAATTTATTTCCAAAACTTTAACTTTTAGAGTTTGTTTGAGCCCCTATGAGTGTGAGATCAAGATGCCTTACAATGATGGTCCTAGACTTCAACCAAGGATGAAATATCTTCAAGTCTTCAAGCTTGATCCTTGTTGAGCTCCTTGTAATCTTGATCTACATCAATTAAATCTCATGCACACAAAGATGTTAAAAACATTGATACAAAATTAATACATGAGATTATATATGAGCATAAAAATGACTATGATAATAACAAAGAATGAATCAATATGAATCATGTAATTATCATAGCATATTTGACATCATCAAAACATAATTAAATATGCCTTAATATACCTTAAGGCTAACATAATATTTTAATAACATTTAACCAAAAAAACATAGATTCCAATAGAAAGACAACATAAGCAAAGAGAGTACAATTAGGGATGACAAGAAAATACTCCGGAGATTTAAGAACATATTGTACACTACCCCGTACCTTAAAAATAATGTTGAGCAATTTCCAAACTCTCTAAATATATATGGTTGTGTGAGTATATATGTAAATATGTGCGTGTGTATGTGTGTGTGTGTAAAATGAATATATATATATATATATATGTAAGTCGAGAAAGAGAGACAATAGGGAGAAAATAGAGTGGCAGAGAGTTGTGAGTTTGGGAAAGGGGGTGTTGTGTGTGTATATATAGATTTGGGGATGCTTGGGGGCCACAACACACACATCACACTCAAACACACACTAAAACACAAGCATACACTCACTGCACAAACAAAATAATTGGGCTCCAAGTAACTTCATGGGAGTTCATCCCATGTGGTTGAGCTCATGCTCACACTCATACATACATGTAAAAATAATACAGTTTAAATTCTAAAATTGATATTTTTTCATTTTCAAATATGATTTTAAAACACGGGTTATTACACGACTCCTCGCCAATATGTCCACGCGAAAAGGTAAGACCCACGTTTCTTCTCTTCAAACGTGTGACCTTATGCCTATAACGGCTCCACAACGATGGCTTGATACACGCACTCCTTTGACCCAAATAACAACTCAACATGCTCAAATCACATATCACCGTGCTTTCGACGTTATAAAAATATTTCACCGTGCTATTGGGCCTACTTATCAATATAATTGCCCAATATGAACTACATAATATATATCTATAAACTAACACATACTTTTCATATCAAACATGAATACATATCAAACATGAATACATATCAAGAAATCATTCCAAAACACATAGTTGAATCATTCACCTTCGAATAACTCTCCTATAATTTGTTCCAAAGAAAACCCAAGCACAAAGAACGTGCAGAAGTCCGTCTAGTATAATTCTGATCCATCAAAAATCTGATTATCAACTTTTTAGAAAAATTCTAGAAAATGAGTTTTCGGAAAACTTAGCCAAGCATGGCCTAATGTGTAATAAAATGAAGGACTTACCTCGAGGAGTTCAAATATGAAATTTGGGGGAAAACAAACAGACGAACATGCCGTTGTCTGGCGTCGGAAAGCTCTAAGCAACCAAATCTCCCTCTTTTGGCATCCTCTTGAGTTTTAGGTTAAAACTTATAAAATGAAAATATCTCATGAGTTTCTATATATAGGCACAACTCTCGGGAATTATGTTTATCTCCCCACGAGTTCTCAAAACTCCTAATAAGTCTCCGAAACTTTCTACACAGCTAATTCATAGCTTCACGAGTGAAACCTAAAAAATTATAAAAGTTTTTGCCTAAGTTCTGTTTGGTTGCTAAAATGCAAATTCTTATATGACTTTAATTTCGAAGTTGCTAATTAGCCTACCAAATTAATAGCGTCCTCACAAGGATACTAAAATTAAGAACAGAAATATATTCTAAACCAGAAAACAATACAGATAGTGAAATACACAGGTAAACAGTTATTTTCAGATAAACATTAAGGTATTCCACAGTGACCGTCTCAATCTCGGAGAGATGTCGCAACATCCAAACTCTTTCACACCGTCTCAGAGGGTTCTCTAATACAGATACCCAAATCGACTCGTGAGTCAAAACTCATCCAACATGTGCCAAAATGCACAACACATCACATTATTATGTATGACAATGTAATGAAATCCAATAACACAAGTACGGGTGTTCTACTTTACATCCACTTTCCACCGTAAAATCTATTTCATCCAACGATCCACAAAAAGCTCACCAACATACATCAAGCATTGTATAACTTTCTATCTATCATTCCTCATCTAAACTCCTCTCATTACTTACGTAACCTTCTTTTGCCACAATTATCTTCACCTAATTACTCACCTAACTTCCCTCTGCCACATATTCCAAATTCATTAAAAAAAGGTTCAATTTTTCCTTGAAAGGGGGTGAAATTCATCACAACCAGTTCGCACACTCTCTTTCCTCTCCCCACGGAAAAATGTTGGTTGCAACGGTTATAGAGGTGATTTGGTATCCCAAATTAATCAGATTCGTGACATGGTATTGTGGATACCGGCATTTGGGTCCACTTCTTTCAATTTTAAAACAAATTTCAAATTCAATTTCAAATACAAAGAGTCGCCACTTAATTTTTAAAAGAAAAATTAAGAAACCATTTTAAAGCAAACTGATCTTTTAAGAAATCAGAGATTTTCTAGGTCTGGGGATTATGGAATGAGAGGGGAAGGAGCCTGTTGGACTAAAACACCCCCTCTCATCCTATCTCGCGATAGACCTCTACTTAACATCATTTTAATCAAATTAATAATCTAGGCATGTCCTCAACTAATACATATGTATAAATATACATTACAAAAGCATGTCTATAGGGGTGTAAGATCGCAAGTGATAGAATATCATTCAAAAAACCACATAATTCAAGTAGTAAGCAATATGATATGCAAATAGGGAACTATGGAACTTACCCGGGATCCATGCCGTGAATATTAAACGCGCAATGCATACGAATAGAAAGATCCTAAGAAAAGGTCTCTAATCATATATACACATAATGCAAAACCTAATTCTAAGGTGTCGCGCATTAAGTTGAAGAATCGATAAAATCAAGAAATTAAAATAAACTAGAGAAAGCATTGAGAAATTGTACCTCAAAGGTGCTACAAAACAAATGTTAGTCCACATACTTTAGAAAGAATGTATAGTATCAAATAATTGTTCCCAAACTTCTAGCTTAATTCTATCATGTAGAAGAAATAACATAATTATGAATCCTAATACCAATCTACATGGATGAATGTGTATGATTACATAGATGTGACAAGAATGAGCTATTGAATTATTCCTTGATTTGTATTGTTTAGCCTCTGTATTTAAACTTAACTAATCATTATTAATACATGGTGTTGGAAAAACAGGTTTAAATGGAAAGTTTAAACGCGCAGCGGAAAAATCAAGTTATGAAACTTTATTGGCATGCCCGGATCTACTACTCGTCAATTCTACATATGCGCACAAGAGGGGACACGAGTTATACCTTAGTGTCTTGAACCCAATTCTGATCTTCAACTTCCAGCAGCCTCCACTAGATGATCTTCACCCTTATGACTCCTGCGGATGCCTGCCAGAAAGACTAGGGTTGGTGGGAACCCTAATGGAGAGGATAGAGAAGGTTTTGGGACTCCAAAACAGTTTCTGCAGCTTCTGACGTTCAAAACGACGAACAACCTTTTCCAGAACGCAGCTGCCCTATTTATAGATTCCCAGAACCGACCTAGACTTCGAGCGATCGAAGTGCCTTCGATCGATCGAACATTCGATCGATCGAACCATCTTCGATCGATCGAACCTTCAGACTTCAATCGATCGAGACATCTTCGATCGATCGAACCTGTCTGGACATCATCCTCAAGCATCTTTCCAAGCATCCTGGCGGAGCTAAGAGTGGGACCTCCTAGGCTCTTTATTGTTGGCTCAGACCAGTTTGTTAATTACCATGACCAAACTCTTTGATCAGCAAACTAACTAACTGGTCAGTTAAAGTTTACTCCACTATAAAACGATAACTGAACTCCAACGCAAAAGAACATATCCGAAGCGATAACTAGACTTGTATGGTGTACTAATGTCCCTCTACCGTCAGCATTCGTAATCATATTCAGGTAATCGGATAACTGTTACTGTCAACCTGAATCATGATTACTTCTTGTATTCCTTGAGTCCCATTCACCTCTCATGATTACCAAACATGTTGATAACTCTTATCAACAAGACTGCAGTACTCAGTAATCGACTTGGTGACATTCTCAAGGGAATGCTTACTCTGAAACAGAGGGTAGATTCTATCTTGACAATGCATGTTCACAACCCTATGAACATGACATACCCAAGATACCCAGGTGTTGATCTTTTATAGACCTCACTGATTGGTAAATCAAAGCAGTCATATCCACAGTCTGTGTTCATAATCGTCTCAAGATTGAGAACACGTACCTTATACAAGTTATGAGTTCCTATTGACTGTTTGACAGTCTTAAGCGTCAATAGGAAACTCAGGTCCGTCAATGCACTATAAGCACTAGCATATCAACTAAGAGCTACACTCTGGTGATTGAGATTAATCACTCCATCCAATGGTAGTTAATTATGCTACAGTGTAGACTTGATGAGGTATCCAGTCTCATCATCCACTGTGACACATTCTAAGTATTAAAGAATAGTAATTCGTATCTCACTTGTGTGCATCTCATACACACACGAATTACTTACTATAATACTTAAGGATTAACAATCATCTCATGAAAAGAACATACACAATAAAATGTAAAGCTGATATCCATATATTAAAATGTCAATGTCTCATACAGAAAGTAATGGTTTGAGGGCACAAACCCAACACATGGTTCAAGCCTTAGGTCATGGAAAGATCATTTGGGCCATTGTTTGCAAGATATATTAAAATTATGACAGAATTTTAAAAATTGCTAAGAGCAGATCAGAACTTCAAAGAAATAAAAAACATGTTTCCCACGATTTGATCTTGATGATTTTTGGACACAAGGTGCCTCTATGAATCTAGTTTTTAACCCAAAAAGAAAATTAAAGTTTGAACGGTTAGATCTCTGGGAATAGGACAAACACTAGACATCACTCAGAGGCTTACAACTCTCCATCCAGAGTTTTTGTATGGTTTTCTAAAAATAGTAAAAAAAATCAGAAATACTTTGGTCTTTTTAGGGTAGCTTTCTAACACATTAAACTACACAGAAAAATTTATTTGGAGCCGAGAATGTTTGATTAAGGCTCTGATTTACTCACTTTAAAAACGTGTTACTGTTCTGAAACTCTGGACAGATTGTAGTTGTCTCACAAAACTCATGATCAAACCACTTTAAACATGAAATCTCCTTAAAACAAAAATCACAGTGGTAGAAATTTGAGTTATAAACACTTTCCCGTTGGTTTCATTCAGTTCCAACGGTTCGATGTTTAACTAAAAATCTATGATCAAAAACAGATTGTGAACTCACTGCATCATTTATCAAATGCAACTTTGTTAACTAATTTGAGCCATGGGATTTGGTTTGAACCACACTACCTATCCTACCATTTGATGGTCATGGGAGACTTACTACATTCATATCTTAAAAGTCTCAAAGAAATATGGAGAGATTTTATGAGACTTAATCCTAACAAACCTAAATCATTGAAGATAGGTTTAAATTTGTTAATCAAATGTACTAATATCAACTTTAATCCCCTTGTGAACCATAAGGTTGCAAAAGAATTGAAGTATTTCAAGTCTAAGGATTCAAGTAAGACATTGAGGGTCTTATGAATCTCAAAGATTATAAGGAAGAGAAGGAAAAAAAGAAAGTTTAAAGACTCTAAGTATATTTGTGATTAGAACATAATTAAGACTAATTAACTTAAAGTTTTACCTCCAAAATATCCTCAACTTTGTGATTTTTGAGGAACTTCCAAAGACTAATCAAGCTTTCCAACCTTCAACTCTCCTAAAACTACCTTCTAATTATGTTTAGAGAAGAAATTTTGAAAGTTTAGGATTTGGAGAACTAATACCATCTCTAGATTCAAAGAAAAATTCTCAACCCCATGCAAGAGAATATTCATCCTCTATTTATAGATAATTTTGAAGGGGTATTTCAGTCATTTCAGAGCATAAAACCCTAATTCATACTGTCCTTTGGTAGTACAAAATGTGCTATATTACAATTGGCTGTTACAAAAATGCGGCAATCAATGGAGATGGAAGCGACACTCGCTGAATGCCAGAACGACACTCAGTGAATGCCGGCGCAGCATTCTCTGAATGCTGCAACGACACTTATAGAATGCCGCAGATAACTCTATGGACTGCCGTCTTTTTAGGATTTTCAAATTTAGCGGCACTTGAAGCATTTTAGCGGCAGTTAATGGATGCCGGTGCGGCTCTCCCTGAATGCCGTTTCGGCAGTTAGCGAGTGCCGCATCGGCAATCCGTGACTGCCGCAAGTCTGCCTAAGTGCCGTTTTGCCTCTATTCTCCTCTTTCTTTCTTTTTGCTTTTTGTTTAGGTTAGAGAGTCTTTTGAAGAGTTTGAATCATCTTTGGAAGTCCTAGATTGGCCGGACATTGTCATCCTCGGGTCTTGGAGGTATCACTTCCCTTAACTCGATGTTTGGTCAAAATCGGGGTGTCTATAGGTATCCCAAATCAATCAGATTCCTTTACCATTTCATTTATCTCTCATGCGTACTAGTGGTTTTGGGGTCCCAAATCGTGATAACTTGGTCCCAACGTATTATAAAATTAAATGTACAAACGTTTTAATTGAATTTTAAAGAATCAGATTCCCTTATTTGATTACTTTCCATGCCAACCAAACTGGGCTTTATTGTATTATTGATGTTATAAATGAGAGTAGTGCTACACAACACACATACACATACACACTCTTTTTGACATACTTTTTGATACGCAGCTTTAAATGCATGTACCATGTGCTGTGTAAGTGGTACACAAAAAAATGTGAAAATTTTCAAACAGCACAAGGTACATGTGTTTAAAGCATACTGTGTCAAAAAGTGTGTCTGCCAAACATTTTCCCTTTTTATATATATTCTAAATCTTTTTTCCAATTGAGTTCCCAACACATGCATGTGGTAGTGAGTCCACCCAAAACAACATCTAATTAAAATGAAGTAATCCCATTATAGGTCAGTGTGGATCCACTGCCATGTGTATCGGTTTGACAAAGAACTAGTTTAAAAAAGCCCTTGCAATTTTATTTAAGATCTATGGTATGTATATGTAATTTTTTTGTTAGTTTAAAATTAATTTCTGTATTGGCCCACAAGTTTCTAACTTTGACAAAATGGTTCATACCTATAAAACTCAATTTGGAATATAAAATAATTGGGCTAATATTACATACCACCCCTGAGGTTTGTACCAAGTATACTTACCCCCTAAGTTTGAAGAACAACATTCCCCCTCGAGCTTTTATCAATCATAACAAATCTCCCATTCAATTTATTGAATAATGTTGAGTTTATTAAAATATACCTAAACTAGCCTTACCCACTTTTTAGAAAACTGAAATGACGTTAGCGTTGCCATAAAGACCCATCTTTTCGGGTTTGTTTGTTAAAAAACTAAAAATTAAATACTGAAAATTTTAAGTTAGTGAATTTGCAATACTGAAAACAGCATTTCAAGTACTGGCATAGACTGCATTTCGTGATTATTTTCAATAGAACTTTTTCACTTAACGTTTTTTGTGATTTTTTGGTTGCTTTTTCAATTAAGTGGTATGTTATCAAACACACTGAAAAAATTAGTGGTAAGATTTTTTTAATTTTCACCACTTAATTGGGTTATCAAACACACCCTTCCTCTTCCAATTGAAAACTACATAAATTTGAAAACTATTTATACCATAAGACATGGGGAAAAAATTATAATTAAAAAAATATATATGGATGTGTTTCAAGCGTCAAAATGTTGAAAACAGCTTTCACATTCGTGAAATTCTCATGAAAAATTGAAGAACAATGAAAATTGTTCAAGAAACTTTCAGAAAAATAACTTTTGAAGAATTGTGCAAATAAAAAAATTTGCAAATACCTACCAGAGTGGATCATTAGACATTTTGTAAATACTTCCAATTAATTTCTTTATTTGTTTTGGAGGGCTAGAATATAATTATAGTATTTTACCACGGTCGTTAGGTGACGGGGGGAAAGTGTTATTCTTCAAATGTGAGGGGATAATTGTTCTCTACTTAAACCTCAAGGGTGGTTGGTGATATTAACCCAAATAATTTTGTTAAAGATATAAAATTTAGGGTAAATTACATTTTACCTCCCTGTGATTAGGCCCACTTTTACTTTACCTCCATGTGCTTCAAAAATTGACACTAGACCCCCCGTGGTTTTGGACTAAAGTGAAACTACTAAGATTTCTCTCAAAATAGCCCCCCATGGAGATTAAGTGTTAAAATTAGCCCCACATAAGCGCCCTTAAGTGTCAAAAATAACCCCACATAGGTTGTTAACCCTAGAATTAGCCCGACAAAGGGGTTAAGTGTTAAAAATTAACCCCACATAGCTGGGTTCAAATGCATCATTATCGTCACATAGGGGGTTAATCCCAAAATTGACCTAATAGAGGGGGTTAAGTGTTAATATTTTTGGTCAATTTTAAAATTTTCATCAATTTTAAAATTTTCATCAATTTTGAGAGAAATCTAAACAGTTTCATTTTAGTCCGAAATTATAGGTTTAAGTGTCCACTTTCGAAAGCACGGGAGATAGAGTGAAAATGAGCCTAACCACATGGGGGTAAAATATAATTAATCCTAAAATTTATGTCTGATCTAAGGTTGTAACTTGTAATTTTGTAAAATTAATTCATATATTGGTACATACCTCCAAAATTCCAACTTTCGCATAGTGATCCATACCTATAAATAATTGCAATAATGAAGGCCTTTTTGAAAAGTTCTTGTAACACCTGTACTCAGGGAACGGGTTAATTACTTGTTAATATGCATTAATTAATATAATTAGTGTATAAAATGGATTAAGGGGAGGCTTGGACTCGCCCATGTAAAAAGTGTTCAGAGAGGGACACTAGTTGGAAAAGTCCCCAGAGAGGTGGGACATGTATTGAAATGGAACCCAACGAAGGGTAAATTGGTAATTTTTATTTTAAATGATTAAATGCATTTTATGTGATTACATGATTATTTGTTTACATGCTTTCATATTACATGTTGATATTTGTTAGCATTAGTTTAGACACCCAAATAAGGGTATAAATGAAAAAGAGTTAAAATTAGTAGGTGCGATAGCAATTTCACAAAATATGTGGGACCCACGTTGGGACCCATACGAAACTTAGACAAACACTCATTAAGTAATTGGGTAGTTAATGGAATGTTTGGGGAGCTCATAATAGAAACTTAGGAAAATTTGGGGATGCAAATGAAAAGTTGCAAAATATGTGGGATTGACACCTCAACATGCAAAGCATGTGTGTCAAGAGACCATGGAGTCTCTCATTTGCACAGAAATTAAATAAAACAAGAGATCACCGAGAGAAAAAGACGAGCTCGAGACGTCGACGTCGAAATCTCGCCGTTCCGTCACCGTCGTTTGTCGGATTCACGAATCGAAGCCATTTTCAGACTCGTGGAGGTGAGATGATCGTTTCTATACCTTTAATTTACGTTTAAATTGCTGGATTTTAGTAGCTCATACTTAACGGTGAAACGTTGTCTACCGAATTCTTGTAGGATTCTTGTTGGAGTAGAAATTGAGGTTCAATTTGGTGAAATTCAGTATTTTACTAGCTTAATTTTGGGTAGATCTTGCTTAAGGTGAGTTTTCTACTCTTAAAATGATTGTGTTTAATGTGTTCAAGACTTTAAGTGATTTTAGAGATGATAATTCATGTTTAGAAGCAATTATATTGTTGGGTTGTGAATTTCATATCAATTGTATGAGAATTATGTGTCGATACATGTATATGTGCTTATATGTCTATGTGGTAGTCAATGAGCACCGGGGAAATGGTTCATTGTTGGGAGTAATAAGGGTGGTGTAGAGGAAGAATCCGATAAATACGGAAGTCCAAGGAATAGAAGTGGCCACGGGACCAAGGGAGGTCTTCGGGTCTGAATAAACCGTATAACCGGTGACTCGGCAACTACGGTTGTGTTTTATGTGTTAATTATAGCAGTGCACGTGTTAAACATACAATCATGTTTAGATTGCTCACTAAGCGTAATACTTAAGAAAACCATTTTCCTATTTCTGTTGTGGTACATAACAACCACTGCAGGTTCGGAGCCGTATCCGGAGAGGAAATGACGTGCGTTGGGAGAGATGGGAGAGATGGGGGAGATTTGAGCTTCATACATATGAACTTCTTTGGAACCTGTAAAATGATGTAAATTATGGTTACTTTTATGTTAATATTCATACTTAGGTTGTTGGAGATGAATTTGGATCTTAATGTTGTATTTTGGAGAGTTGGAAGTGAAGTTGAGAACTTTTGTGTAATCTCTCTTGATTTGCTCAAGTGGTGTAAGTTAGTAGTTAGGACTAATTCAGCAAGTCCGAATGGAGTCGTAGGTGTTTTGAACATGCTTCATTTGTGATATAATGTTGTTTGAAGCTTGAGCTTATGTCTATCATGTTTTATGAACTATTTGCTAAGAGTTGAGTTCCAAAGCTTCAAAGCTTGTTTTGATTCAAAGGAGTTGAGTTCATAGTTGGATTGATTCAATTGTGGTTATAATCATGTCATTCATGCCTAGTTGATGTTAAAACATGTTTATGAATGTGTTTGAAAGGTTTTCTTGAAGTCCCAAGAAGTTTGGTTTGGTTTGGGCATGATTTGGTAATGTTTAGCAGCAAAATTTTGCAGCAGAAACCATTCTGCAGGAACCCGGATCGATCCGGGTACAAAAGGTGGATCGGTCCGGGGTTCTGGAGGGACATTCTGCTAGAAAAACAACAAATTGGATCGATCCGAATTTTGTGGGCGGATCCTGTTTCCAATAGTCGTCCACTTTTATGGAAACGTGCATATCTCTCTCTAGACAACTCGGATTCGCACACCGTTTTTTTTGTTGGACCCGGGACTTAAAGACCTATCTTTTGGTATAAAAATTTGATATATTTATTAATAACTATTTTACCCTTGTTGGTTTTTGTCATAATAAAGCTCTTAAAGGTGGGTTAAATTATACTTTTTATTTCTAATTAGTGTATTTTGGGTGTGTATCGCCTTGTTACACGTGTCCTAATCCGCTGGGACGGGTTGGGGTGTGATAGTTCTACAACTGGGTCAGGTTTAATCTAAGTCTTACTTTTAATCTAGTTCTTGTGAGAATGAAGATAGTGTTGGTTTGACAAAGAACCAATTTTAAAAAGTTTTTGCAATGGCACTTACTCCTATGCAAGAAATCCATACTCACCAATCACTTGGATTTATCGAACTGGTTTCCTTTGAACCACAAAATCGGCCTTTTGCTTTCCCAATCAAACTCTTATTGCCATTAATTATGAGCCAAAGGATTACAAACACCAAACTGTCCAACTATCAAAATGAGCAAAAAACCACATAAGAAAACTGTAATCCTTCTAGTTAAAAAAAATCATTTGCGCAAAATATGTATTATATATATATATATATATTTGTAGGGGGGTTGTGTTTGGTCTGGGAGCACTGAAAAATGATACTTAACTTTCTCATGGTGTGGCCTTTTGAGGGGACTTTTTTGAATGTATTTTTTCGAGATCTATGCATTCAAGTTGCTAATTTTACAAAAAAAAAAAAAAAACAGGTGTTTTTAAGCCTCAAACATGAAAAATAGATAATTTGATCCAAACAGATATCATCTATTTGAAAATTTTGAGTTTAGATGGCCATAACTTTCTCTTTTTTTTGGGGGGGTGATTTGGTTTTTTTTTTTTCATGTATTTTTGTTTCAAGATCTATGCATTGGGCTTGCAAAATTTGCAAAATACAAATAGTTTGAAGCATCAAACACCATAAATAAATAATATTATCTATTTGAATTAAACGGCCATAACTTTATCATTTTTGGCCTTTTTGAGTGATTTTCCTTTTTTTTTTTTTTTAAGATCTATTCATTTATATATGCCAATTTTAAGGAAGAAGCCTGTGTTAGATCTATGCAAAAAAAAAAAAAAAATGCATTTTTTTTGGTCTTTTAGTTCAAATTTTATTTCAGTTTTCTTCAAAATTTCATAGTCAATATTGATGGTGTTTCATAGATCTCATTTTTTTTTTTATTCCAAAATATCAAATTTTATAAAAATCAAACTTATAAAACAAAAACAATCAAAATTTGAAAATTTTTAGTTGTTATGGACATAAGTTCTTAACCAAAAGGTGTGCAAAAGATATAATAAAGTGCACAGGGTAAAAACATGTTTATGTTCACAACTCACAATTACCAACTAGAATAACATAAGATTAGTATCGGAGAGGATTTTAAGTGCACATGGTAAATGCATTCTATCCAGTGCACTGACTTTTAAGCCTGAAAAAATTCACGGACTATTCCGTTGATCTGTGCTCCGTCCTATGCTCTGCTAACCACAGATTATTTTAGGCTTAAAAATCAGTACACTTAAACTCCTTTTTCAGATTAGTATTTCAAAGGAATATTCTATGGTGATCCTTAAGTTACAATCAATCATAATATATATTTAGGAAATTATGTTACACACCATAAGCCTTAAACTTAAACCACACACTATATGTTCACTTCACCTCCAAATAGGCCTACCCCCTGACCAAACCCATCTGGACCAACAAAAAAAAACAACCTCCAAAAATGATGCTTCTTCCCCTCAGTGCCCTCACCCCTCTCTCTCTTCTCCCTCTTCTCTCTCTCCTCCTCATCCCCTCAGTCTCGTCCCAAGTCTCCCTATCTGTATCCCCCAAAACCCTCTCCAAATCGGGCGACCCGGTAACGATCAAATGGTCCGGCATCGACTCGCCCTCCAAACTCGACTGGCTCGGCATCTACTCACCACCCAACTCGCCCTCCGATGAATTCATCGGATACGTTTTTCTCTCCACCTCACCTACATGGCAATCCGGGTCGGGTTCCATTTCCATACCACTTATCAACCTCCGATCCAACTACCAATTCCGGGTCTTCCGATGGTTGGAGTCAGAGATCAACCCGAAAAAGCACGACCACGATCATAACCCGTTGCCGGGGACGAAGCACCGGTTAGCCCTGTCGGTAGAGATCGGGTTCGAACCGGGTCGTGGGCCGGAGCAGATCCATCTGGCGTTCACGGATCACGAGGATCAGATGCGGGTCATGTTCTTGACCCACGATGGGAAGGAGAGCTTTGTGAGGTATGGGTTGAGGGAAGATCGGACGGACCAGATTGTGAGCACACGGGTGGATCGGTATGAGCGAGAACACATGTGTGATTCCCCAGCCAATCATAGTCTTGGGTGGAGAGATCCTGGGTTTATACATGATGGGGTCATGAAGAACTTGGACAAAGGAAAGAGGTATTATTACAAGGTAATTTTTGGAACAGTATATATATATATATATATATATATATATGCGCGCGCGCGTGTGGAGTTTTGTTTGTAGCTCTTTTGAATTAGTTAAATGGGTTATTGAAGTTGTATGAATTTTGTTAGTTATTTGGTGTTCATAACATGGTTGCTTAGCTATTTGGTTAATTTGGGTGATTAACATATGTGTGTGTGTGTGTGTGTGTGTGTGTGTGTGTGTGTGTGTGTGTGTGTGTTTATATGGAGTACTATTTGTAAGCTCTTTTGAATTAGTTAAATAGGTTATTGAAGTTCTATGAATTTCATTAGTTATTTGGAAATCATAACTTATTTGCTTAACACTTTGTTTAATTAGTGCGTAGCTGTTTGGTTGATTGCTTAATTACACTGAAATGCTAATATCTTAGCCACTTTTTGAATTTGGTAGTGTATTGGGTTGTCCTAATTTGAATAATTATCTGTTATTCAATCTATGAGACATAATTTGTTGGGCTTTACTTAAATCAGCAATTGGGAAAAGTTTTTTTAGTATTCTTTGTTATGTTGCTCTTTAATCTTCTGCTGAATTGGGATGTTGGGTTAATTTTGATTCCTAGAATGGTTTTCTTCTGCCATTGGGATGAAAATGTGTGTGTGTGTGTGTGTGTGTGTGTGTGTGTTTAGATGGAGTTATGTTTGTAGCTCTGTTGAATTAGTTAAACGGGTAGTTGAAGTTCAAAGAATTTCGTTAGTTATTTGGAATTCATAACTTGGTTGCTTAGCACTTAGGTTAATTTTTGGCAACTGTTGGGGTTGATTTGGTTGATTACACGGCAATGTTAAAAACTTTCTTAGCTACTTTTGAATTTGGTAATTTATTAGATTGTCCTAATTTGAATAATTCTGTACTTGAATATATGTAATGCTTACAATTTGTTGGGTTTTACTTAAACCACCAAGTGGGAAAATTTGTTAGCTACTTTTCCTTCTTTTTTTTTTTTTTATCTTTTTTTTCTTTCTTTCTTTCTTTAGTAGTTTTTGTGGTTGTTCTTTAATCTTATTCCGAATTGGGATGATGGGTTAATTCTGATTGCTAGAATGGTTGTTTTTATAACATGGGGATGAAAGTAGTAGTAATATTAATTGGAAAAATTGTACCACATTAGAATTAGTGTTGTTCTTGAAGTAGATGTTATATTAGAATGCAGTATATGAAAGTACTGAACTTGATATACTCAGAACTTTGTTTAGTTCTGGATGTCTAATGCACTCAAGAGTAGTCCTTAACTCTTTACATAGTCGATTCAAGTTCCATACAACCCGATACAACTCACAATTCCATCCTACTCACAAGTCATAATTTTAGACTACAAAATTTTAAGTGGAAAGATTTTAGCATTTTGAGCCTTGATATTGCATGAAGCTTGTGTTAAATTGTTGTTTTGTTTATTTTAGGCATTACACATGTGTCTTAGATCATTTATTTTCTAGAAAAAGTGAATCTTACAATTCACAATTGGATACGATTCTAGGATCACAATTTTGGCAAATTGATTCTGATTTGATTTACGATTTGATGACAATACTAGTGTATTTGCCACCTGAATGTTAAACCACAGATTCTTCTCATAACAGGTTGGAAGTGATTCTGGAGGTTGGAGTAATACTTATAGCTTCGTATCACGAAATGAAGACTCCGATGAAACAATTGCTTTCCTATTCGGAGACATGGGTACTTCAACACCGTACTCAACTTTCTATCGTACACAAGATGAAAGCTTATCCACCATGAAATGGATCAAACGTGACATTGAAGCTCTTGGTGACAAGCCTGCCTTTATCTCCCACATAGGAGATATAAGCTACGCGAGAGGCTTTTCGTGGTTGTGGGACCACTTTTTCGTTCAAATCGAGCCCGTTGCCTCCAAAGTTCCCTACCATGTGTGTATAGGTAATCACGAGTACGATTGGCCATTGCAGCCATGGAAACCCGACTGGTCCTTTTCGCTATATGGAACAGATGGGGGCGGTGAGTGTGGGGTACCCTACAGTCTCAAGTTCAACATGCCGGGGAACTCTTCCGAGCTAACTGGTACCCGTGCACCGGCCACTCGGAACCTTTACTACTCGTTTGATACAGGGTCAGTCCATTTTGTATATATATCAACGGAAACTAACTTTCTCCCTGGGAGTGGCCAATATAAGTTTTTAAAGCAAGATTTGGAGTCCGTCAATAGGAAAAAGACCCCTTTTGTGGTTGTTCAAGGGCATAGACCGATGTACACGACTAGTAATGAAATTTGGGATGCTCCGATTAGACAGAGAATGCTGGAGCATTTGGAACCTCTGTTTGTGAAAAACAATGTAACACTTGCTTTGTGGGGTCATGTCCATAGGTACGAGAGGTTTTGCCCGGTGAATAACTTTTCTTGTGGAAGCGCTGGCTTGCCGGTGCACGTTGTGATTGGCATGGCGGGACAGGACTGGCAAGCGATCTGGGAACCGAGATCGGACCACCCTAGTGACCCGATCTTTCCGCAACCAATGCGATCGATGTATCGTGGGGGTGAGTTTGGGTACACTAGAATGGTTGCTTCGAAGGAGAGACTTGTCCTTTCTTATGTTGGAAATCATGATGGGGAAGTACATGATACGGTGGAGTTTCTCGCGTCCGGACAAGTTCTCAGTGGTGGTGGTGGCGGCAGTGGCAGTGGAGGTGCCGCCACAGGGAAACTGGTATTAGAATCGAGGTTTTCGTGGTATGTAAAAGGAGCAAGTGTACTTATTCTTGGGGCTTTCATTGGTTATGTTCTTGGATTCGTGTCGCGTGCCAGGAGAGAAAATTCATCTGGAAAGAATTGGATTCCTGTGAAGACCGAGGAAACATGAGTTTCAGAGCTTCTTTGAAGCCAAGGACAGTACTCGAGTGAAGTTCTTTAGGAACATTTCATCTTGTTTTGCTTTTTTGATTGGTCCACGTGTGCATTGTCGTCTATGTGGATCACATGGGACTGGTCACGAAACAAAACATGACAAAATGTTCGTAAATGCTTGAAATCACAATGCTTGTTTGAAATTGACAAGAAGGTTTTTAGAGGTAGTTCATACATACCTCTTGGAATAAATCTACCTTTCCCAACATAGGTAGATGGGATTATACTTATTTTAGTTTTGATTTATTGTATTATATGGTATGAACTCTCTGATGATCATTGTAAATATGGTTCTATGTGTGTGTTTTTTTGTTGTGTAAAATCAAAATTTTACGGCATATTTGTGGTGTTTTATTACTGGAAGTATTCACGTCTTTCTGTTATATTTCATTTTATTTTTTGGATTTTTTCCCCCCTGTTTGATGGGTTGTATACTTGTGTTGTATTATCAAACACTTGATTTTGGACAACTAACGCTATCACTACAAATCCTGTTTCTACATCCCAACAACCTTCTTATATTTCTTTGTCTCACCTCTCCCTTTCTTCTCAAATACTCCTCTCTCTATCTCAAACTCTCTCTCCACCTCTCGGTCTCCGACAAGAGCACTTGTATCGATGTCTCCAAGCTGAAACATAAAAAATTAAGCGGTGAATTGTGGATTTTAAGGGGAAAAAAAAAGCAATTTTTTGGCAAAATAGAAGTGTATGGATTAGCATAAAACTTCAGCACTTACATAAATGAACTGAAAAAATTAGATTCTTTAAACACAATCGTTTATTTCACTTTTAATTTGTTAAAATACAAAAAATACCCCATATGCCCTTTTTTCTTCAAAAAAAAAAAAAATTACATGTCATTTATACATGTCAGTTTTGGTCAATGCGGCATCGACACTTTCTCAACACAGTATGATTATATTTCATGTTTTCCGAGAGAAATCTTAATTTTAATGGGTAAAATAAGAAGCAAAATAGGAGTTTACTTTGAAAAGTTTAAGGTATTTTCAGTTGAATAGAATGAATATTAGAAATTGAAGGATTTAAATAAGAAATAAAGATTTATATGCATCAAAGTAACGTCTGAGACCCTTCTCTCTCCTCCGCGCATGGTGTGCACATCACCACCGGTGTGTACCCAGGGCCGGTCCTGAGTATTTGGAGGTCCGCGAAGAACTACTAAAAGGGAGGCCCTTATACGGGGGTTCGGGGGCAGTGCCTCCGAGGAGATTTTTTGGGGGGGTCTATTTTTATAAATTGGCAATTCGTTTAAGGGCTTACTTATATATATATATATATATATATATATATATATATATATTGACGATTTTTTTGGGGTCTACTTATAATATGAGTCTATTTGTGAAACTTAAACATTGTATAGTGTCTTCAAAATTTTAGAGGGGCCTATTTTTAAAAGTCAAAATATTCTTACACTAAAAGTGTAATTTTTAAAATTCTAAGGGCCTTTGTTTTTGAGTTTTATATACATCTACATCAATATATCAATATACAAAGATTCTCTAAACAGGGCGCCCTCTCTTTATTAAAGAGAGGACTTCTGTTTTAGCCGTTGGATCGTGTTTAAAAACTGTAAAATGACAAAGCTGTCCTTAATAAAAACACGATCCGACGGTCAAAACAGAGGTCCTCTCTTTAATAAAGAGAGGGCGCCCTCTTTATAGCCTGACTGATATCAATATATATGTAGTTGATGATACTAAATTGGGCCTTGGCGAAGGCCTATATATGTGTGTACCTTGCTTAAGTTCACCGCACCCAATCACCACAAGCCAATTAAAATACAGATAGATATAGGAAATAGTGATACATACCAATTATCAATTCAGTTACATCTAACTCTACTCTTGTTTCTATATTTCTTTATACATCCCAACAACCAAACCCTTTTATATATACTCGTCTTCCTCTCTCTCTCTCTCTCCACGACTCCACCTCTCAGTCTCCATCAAGAGCTCTCCCATCGCCGTTACCGTGGCCGTTGCCGTCGACTTCCTTTTATCTTGTCCCGATGGAAGTCGAGAGAGAGAGGTCGACGCAACGGCCATGGTAACGGCGATGGCGACGGGTTCATCGATCTGTGGAGGACAACTCCATCCCGTGGCGGAGTCACATCATGCCTCTTTACATTTTGAGACTAAGAAACTTTCTATTCTGTATTTTTATGATTTTAGAATAATCTTTTTACTAAGTTGAACCCTAAATCAAAGTGCAACATTAGATGTATTTGACGGCATAAGCAACGAGTCTATCTTGTAACGTCCTTAAAATATGAAAAATTGCCGATTACAGTTGTGAAAAAGTGTTCTTTAATGCTTTTGTTGAAGTAATGATATTAAAGTACTCAAATTTGTTTTATTTTGTATGCAATTTTATATAAGATTTAGAATTTATTATTATTATTATTATTATTATATGGTGTTAAGTATCTGTCTGTTGATCGATCTAATTAAGCCTGTTAAATGGCCGGCGGAGAGTTTAGAGAGAGAAGATTGCAAATAGAGATCCTAACTAAGAGATGTACCAGAGGTGAGATCCCTCTCCTTGTGAACCCGGCCAATTGCACAAAGCCCAGTTTTTTACCGCACGTTCAATTAAAATTTGTTTCACATTGATTTTCACCAATTTAATTGTAGAAACGGTCCAAGTAAAGAACCAAACCTAACCCTTTGATCAATGTTTAGCCGGTTTGGTACGGCTTTGATAACTATATATGCTTTGAAGAAAACAAATTTTTTTTTTTTTTTTTTGATAAATGCTTTGAAGAAAACTTTTGAGTAACACACACATATATATATATATATATATATATATGTATGTATTACACTAGTCTCTTCGAATGGAAAGTAAAACTTTTCTTAGCGGTAGATTTGTCTACCCAATTACTCATTCTACGATTCTCCTCTGCATGCGCACAAAACCACCGGTGGCTGTGTGCACCAAAAAAGTTCCCTCGGTTAAGAGTCCGTTTGAGTTATTTGAAAATTAAAAATTAAGTAATGAATTAGAAATTTTGAAAAAAAAAGTGATTGTTTTATAAAATAAAAGTGTTTTAAGTTAGCTTAAAATTTCAGCACTTAAACAAATAGGTTCAAATATTAAATTGAAAATCCGCTGAAAAATTAAATTTAAAATAATTATTTAATATTACAGCTAACTCAAACCGGGTTGACTGCACCCAATCAGAACATGAACCTTTGTTTGCACGAATCAGAAAGCCAATTAAAAAACAGATAGATATAGAGTATGGAGATTAATACCAATATCAGTTCAGCTACATGCAACAAACTCAATCACACACACAAAAAAAAAAAATCTTGCTTCTAAATCTCTTTCTACATCCCAACAACCTTCTTTTATATATATATATATATATATATACTCGTCTTCCCTCCCTCTCTCTCTCTCTCTCTCTCTCTCTCGCCACGACTTCACCTCTCAAGTATACATCAAGAGCTCTCCCATCGCCGTTTCCGTGACTGTTGCTGTCGACTTCCTTTTGTCATGTCCCGATGGAGCTAGCTAGCTCGAGAGAGAGGTCGACGCAACAGCCACGGAAACGGTGATGTCGATGGGTTCATCGATCTGTTGAGAACAACTCAATCCGGTGGCCGGCGGAGTCACATGCATGCCTTTTAACTTCTTAGAATAACAAGAAACTTATATATGTTGTATTTTTATGATTTTAGAATCTATATATCTTTTTACCATAAAGATATCCTGTAGCCTCCTCTAATATATGAAAAATCACCTAATACATTTGTGAAAAAGTGTTCTGTGTAGTCCTTTTGTTGAAGTAAGTAAGTAACGATATTAAAGTACTACGATCATGTTTCTTTAATTTATTTTATGTGCAGTTTTCAGATCTTGAATTTTGTTTTTATTTTTTTATATGATGTTAAGGTATATATCGATTGAAATCACTGAAAAAAAAAAAAAAACATTCATAGGTCGAGGAACGCGAGCGTCCCTTGATCGATCTAAGCTAGTTAAGTGTTGGAGAGTTTAGAGAGAGAAGAGTGCACCAGGGGAGAGACCTCTCCTTGTGAACCCAGTACTGCATAAAGCCCATATTAAATTTTCCTTTATATATATATTTCTGGAGAAGAAACTATTTTCTTGAAGACCAAACATTCCAAACAAGATTAGAAGCAGAAGGAAATTTAAAGTTGGGATAATAGTGATCAGCATGGAAAAAGTTTGGCCCTGTGATGAGCCCTTTAGAAGTAAGTTTCCTAGGTTTTGAGTTCCACTTTGTTAGGTAATTGGATTTAGGGATGGAAAAGAAAAGGAAAAAAAATATATAGAGAATTTTTTTTTTTTTTTTTTTTTTGTTTGTGTTGTTTTTACTGTTCATGTGTGTAAACAGCATTGAAGTCTGTTCCAATTTATTGGTTCGATTAAAATTTGGCTAGGTTTCCTGATTCGCATTGATTTTCACCAATTTAATTGTAGAGACGGTACAAATTAATAAAGAACCAAACCACCCTTTGATCAAGGTGTCAGAAATTGAATACGAATTCCTGAAGATTTGTATAAGATCTTACTGAAATTGACGATGAAGTTACAGAATTAAGAGAGAAAAGAGATCGCAGAAGATGAACAAGATGAGAACGAGAGAGAGAGAGAGAGCTAGAGAGAGAAAACTAGAGAGAAATGAAATTGTTTATTCAACTGATACCACTTCTCAGAACAGAGCCCAGCTATATACACATTCCGTAACCGACTAACAACTCACAACCACCCCCCCTTCTCATCCACTCATTACAAGACACGTGTTCTATTTGAAATGACGTCGGTTTGCTTTTACTCCAACGGCTACTTTGTACAAATTGAATAAAACGAATTGAATCCTGAATCCTGAACTCTTTCTTCTTCTTCTGCTAACTGTGACAATACCCCCCCCCCCCCATCATTTCATCCTTGTCCTCAAGGATCATTCTAAAGGAAATTGAGGAAATTTTTCTCTCATAACAGCCCAATCCTCCCAAGTGGCTTCTGATGGAAGGGTTGTACTCCATTGGACCAGAAGCTGAACCTCAGCTTGATTATTGCGCTTGACTATCCTCCTGTCCAAAATAGCAATTGGTTCCAGCAAAAATTGTCCTTCTGAGCCTACCGGAGGAAAGTGATGACAAATTTGCACATTAGCCCCAATCTTCTTCTTCAATACAGAGACATGGAATACAGGGTGAACTTTCGCTTGCGGAGGCAAATCTAACAAGTAAGCCACCTTCCCAATCTTTTTTATCACTTGGAATGGACCATAGAACTTAGGAGCTAGTTTCAAATTTTTGCGAACTGCAACCGTGGCTTGTCGATAGGGCTGTAGCCTCAAATAAACCCAATCCCCTTCCTGAAATTCCCTCTCAGTCCTCTTCAAATCTGCATAGAATTTCATCCTTTGCTGTGCCACTACCAAATTCTCTCGTAGCAATTCACTCATCAGCTTCCTTTCTTTAAGGAAGTGGTCAATGTCTTGAAAGGAAGATTTGAGTGATTGATGAATGTTGAATTGGGGAGGGGCATATCCATAGAGAGCTTGAAAAGGGGTCATCTTTAGACCAGAATGGTAGTGAGAATTGTACCACCATTCAGCCATAGAGAGCCATTTCTTCCACTTAATTGGTCTATCACTTGTCATACTTCTCAAATATGCTTCCAAACACTGATTTAATCTTTCTGTTTGCCCATCGGTTTGGGGATGATATGCAGTAGAGTGCAACAATTTTGTACCCACTAACTTGAACAAGGTCTGCCAGAATTTGCTGAGGAACACTTTATCCCTGTCAGACACAATGGTAGCTGGAATACCATGAAGCCTGTGAATCTGATCAAAGAAAATTGTAGCTACAGTTTCAGCAGTATAAGGGTGAGATAGGCTGATAAAATGGCCATACTTAGTTAGTCTGTCCACTATCACAAAAATCACATCATGACCCTCAGACTTAGGAAGCCCTTCCACAAAATTCATGGCTATGTCTGACCAAGGCTGTGAAGGTATGGGCAAGGGTTGTAGTAACCCGGGATAAGGTACCACTTCATGCTTCATTCTTTGACAAATGTCACATTCTTGAACCCAAGTTTTAATAGCCTTCTTGAACTCTGGCCAATAAAAATAAAGACCCAATCTTTTCTGGGTACCAATAATTCCCTCATGGCCCCCAACTCCTGAGTTATGTACCTCCTTAATAAGGTCCTGTCTCAAATTTCCTCCACTACCCACATAATATTGACCTTGGTGTTTCAGTAACCCATTGCAAATCTTGTATGGAGGAGCAGACTGTGGCTGAACCATTAGTTGAGCCATTAACTGTTGTGCCCAAGTGTCCTCTTCATAACTACTCACAAGCTCTTGCTGCCAAAGAGGTGTGATTACAGTGACTGCTTCCAGATGATGATCCTCTTCATACAATCTGGATAGAGCATCAGCAGCTTTATTTTCAATACCCTTTTTATATTCAATCTCATAATCCAACCCCATTAACCTTGAGATCCATTTATGTTGCAACATGGAAGAAATTTTTTGTTCCAACAAGAATTTGAGACTTTGGTGGTCAGTTCTTATGGTAAACTGTTGCCCCTCCAAATAGGGTCTCCACTTTCTGACAGCCTGAACCACTGCCATAAGTTCCTTTTCATATACTGACAGACCCAAATGCCTTTTGGCCAGTCCTTTACTATAGTAAGCTATTGGTCTCCCTTTTTGCATCAACACTGCTCCCAACCCATTGTAGCAAGCATCTGTTTCTAATACAAAAGGCCAAGAAAAATTTGGTAGAGCTAAAACTGGAGCACTTACCATAGCTTGTTTAAGAGCCTCAAATGCCCTTTTTGCCTCATCCTGCCATTTATACTGCCCTTTCTTAAGTAACTCTGTCAAAGGCCTTGCAATAACTCCATAATTTCTTACAAACTTTCTGTAGTAGCCTGTTAAGCCCAAAAATCCCCTTAAGGCTCTAATACTCTTAGGCTCAGGCCATGAACCCACACTAGCAACCTTTTCCTGGTCCATAGCAACCCCTCCTCCAGTAATAACATGTCCCAAATACTCCACCTGATTTTGAGCAAATGCACATTTGCTCTTCTTAGCATACAATTGATGCTTCTCCAATGTTGCCAAGGTCTCCTGCAAGTGCCCAACATGATCTCCCAATGTTCTACTATAAACCAATATATCATCAAAGAAAACTAAAATGAACTTCCTCAAATAAGGTCTGAACACAGAATTCATAAGAGCCTGAAAAGTGGCAGGAGCATTTGTCAATCCAAAAGGCATAACCCTGAATTCATAATGTCCCTCGTGAGTCTTGAATGCAGTCTTAGCAATATCTTCTTCTTTCATTCGTACTTGATGATACCCAGCTCTTAAATCCAGCTTAGAAAATATTTTTGCTTTCCCCAACTCATCTAACAACTCATCTATAACCGGAATGGGGAATTTATCTTTTACTGTCAGATCATTCAACTCTCTATAATCCACACACATCCTCCATGATTGGTCCTTCTTTTTAACTAGCAATACTGGAGATGCAAATGGACTTTTACTGCATCTTATTACCCCTGATTGTAGCATTTCATTCACCTGTTTTTCAATTTCAGCTTTCTGTAGATAAGGGTATCTATAAGGTCTGATGTTGATGGGGTTACTTCCTTCTTTAAGTAAAATTTGATGGTCAAAATCTCTGGTGGGTGGCATCCCTTTTGGTTCATCAAAAACTTTATCAAATTTATCTAATATCAACTTGATTGGCTCTGGTACTTCTTCTTGCTGCTGCACCATTTCCACAGAATATAGTTGCACTACCACTGCTTGCTCATTGCTACAACAATATCTTTGTAAGGCCTCCCCACTGATCATAGTGATCAAGTTTTCCTCTCCACTTACAGTACCCTTGAGACAAATTGGCTCTCCTTTCAATTGGAATGATAGACTTAGTTGATTAAAGTCCATCATCATAGGACTTATTTCCTTTAACCATTGCACCCCTAACACAGCATCACAGCCTCCTAGGGGTAGAATTCTCATATCTGCTGTGAATTGTTTTCCTTGAGTTTCCCACTGAAACTGATTGCATTTAGCCTTGCTACATAATTGTTCCCCATTTGCTACCACCACCTTAATGGGATTAGTTGGTTGAATGTGACAGCCTAACTTTTGAGCTGTTTTGATATCCAAGAAATTATGGGTACTCCCACTATCCACAAGGATTACAATGGTGTTTTTCTTGACTCTTCCCAGGAATTTGATAGTCTGTGGGTTCTTGTTACCCATTAAAGCATGGATTGATATGGCTACTTCTTCATTGTTTTCTTGTTTCATCATGGTCTCATTACCCATTTCCTCCTTAATCTCCACCCCTTCTTCTTCTTCTTCTCCTGTTAACAGATACAATTGCCTCTTGGCACAAGTATGACCTCTATAGTAAACCTCATCACAATAATAACATAAGTTTTTATCCCTCCTGATCTGCATCTCCTCAGGGGATATTCTTTTCACTCCAGAAAATTGATTTCCAACATTAACATTCAATCCCCTAACGCCTTGATTGTTCTTATTTTGGGAATTTCTATTAAGAGAATAAGAATTGCTACCTGAACTACTACTAGTGTTTAAGGGGCCACTATGTTGAATAGTAGTAGATACTTGTACCTTACGATTTCTCTCCACTGCTGCTAGGTGTTCTTCCTGTAACCGTGCTAGATTAATGGCTTGTGATAAAGTCCTGGGGCTGAACATCTGGACTAAGTGTGCAATGTCCTCTCTTAAGCCACTGATGAAAGATGCTACAAAGTATTCCTCACTAAGTCCCCTGTTTCTAGCCAATAGCAGTGGTTTCAAGCCTTCAAATTGACTCTGGTATTCTTCTACTGTACCCCATTGTTGAAGTTTCTTAAATTGCCCTACTATTTCATCAAATCCTCCTTCCGAAAATCTGTCACAAATATCCTCAGAAAATTCTCCCCAGTAAATTCCATCTAGAGTGTCATAGTGAGCTTGAAACCAAGCATCAGCTTTTCCTTCTAAATTAATTGAGGCCAATAGAACCTTCTGTTCTTCCAAAACTGGTGTTAACTGAAAATACCTTCTACACTTCTTCAACCAACCCTTAGGGTCTGTTCCACTAAATTTAGGGAAGTCAATTCGTGGTGTATGCAATTGGTGAATAGGCATACCATTTTGACGATCTCGATCCTCATTAAAGACATTTCTATTTCTGAACTCTCTCTGATCTTGGTGAAATGGTGTTGATAGCCCGCCTAATTTGATCCTTTCGTAACCTCCATGTGAATTCTGTCCCATATTCGAGTTCTTCCCCACACTTTCTTCCGGATTCGATAACACTCCAATTTGGCCCTTGCCTTTATCAACAACTAAGCGATTTACACAGCCCATTAAAGCTTCGAGCTTAGATTCAACATTACTCATCTTTTCATTCACGATTTCAACTTGACCTTGCAGAGAACTCATGACTTCTTGACTCTGATGCTTCCAACTCATTAGCTCCTGAACTTCCGTCTCTGGTGTCTTCATCGTTCCTGAAACTGCGGCTGAATAGGTCTTTGCTTGCTCAAACGATTGAGTTTTCGATTGCTGGTGCCCAAGATTTTGCTCTGATACCATTTGTCAGAAATTGAATACGAATTCCTGAAGATTTGTATAAGATCTTACTGAAATTGACGATGAAGTTACAGAATTAAGAGAGAGAAAAGAGATCGCAGAAGATGAACAAGATGAGAACGAGAGAGAGAGAGAGAGCTAGAGAGAGAAAACTAGAGAGAAATGAAATTGTTTATTCAACTGATACCACTTCTCAGAACAGAGCCCAGCTATATACACATTCCGTAACCGACTAACAACTCACAACCACCCCCCCTTCTCATCCACTCATTACAAGACACGTACAAGACACGTGTTCTATTTGAAATGACGTCGGTTTGCTTTTACTCCAACGGCTACTTTGTACAAATTGAATAAAACGAATTGAATCCTGAATCCTGAATCCTGAACTCTTTCTTCTTCTTCTGCTAACTGTGACACAAGGTTCAGCCGGTTTGGTAATTCTTTGATAACTATGCTTTGAAGAAAACTTTGAGTTACACATAGATATTCATATGGTAATACTAGTAATCACACTAGTTTCTTTGAATTGGAAGTTAAACTTTTCTTATTGGTAGATTTGTCTACTCAATTACCAACCCTGAAAACACAGATTTTTGTAAAGTCAATTGCTTTCTTTCTTTTCAATCTAATTAGAGTTGTTATGCTTTTACAAAGCTTTCCTTCTACTAACGGAACAAAGTAATTAAGTCAAAGCTGATTCGTTTAAGTGCTGAAATTTTTAGCTTACTATACCTCAAACACTTCTATTTTACAAAAGAATTACTTTTTTTCCCCCTCAAATTCGGTAAATATACATCACTTAATTAATTTTTAATTTTCACTTAACATGGACAGACTCTTGTGGAGTTGTGAATGTTCTGAATTTTTTTGTTTTTGTCCACTTTTTTCTTTTTGGTGGAAGGGATATTGTCAAGTCCCATCTCCTACCTCTAGAAGTCTTTCTTGCACGATTCCTTTTATTTTATTTTTTCTAACCCTACTAATTTCATATAATCTTAGTCTCACACTTAATTTTAGTAAAAAGTTTTATTAATGTTTCAATTTCTAGTATCATAATGGTAAAACAAATTCGGTTATGAAAAATAAAATTAAAAATACCCTTTGGTTTTTTTCCCGAAACAACTGCAAATAGTTGCAAATAATTTTAGGCATGGTAATAAAGAAATTGAAAAACTAAGACAAATCTTCTGAAGCGAGTTAATTTTAAATACCACTATGATACCATATCATCGGTATCACCACACCAATATACCCGGGTATAGTGTTTGTGTGAACACTGTTTTTCTTAAAAATAGGATTGGTATGTGCTTGAACACTTGTTGGTTTGTGATGCCAAGTAGCAAAATAATTGTTATCACAAATATTTTCTCCTATCAAACACGTCTTCTGTGACTTTGAAATCAATACCTATATATTGTCGTTTTATCGGTGTAATACATGTCACTTTCGATCCAGTTTTTGGGATAATCAAATTATGTTAGTTTGACAAAGAACAAATCTGAAGAGATCTACTATATTGGATGAGAGGATTATTGCTCACCCAAATTTGGTTCACTATTGCTCACCCATGCCTTCATTGTATAACATTGTCTACTTCCATTCCCATTTTGCTTGTCCTTGTATGGACACATGTCAGACAGTGAAAGCATGGGTGAGCAATGGTGGACCAAATTTGGGTGAGTAAAAGTGTTCTCATATTAGATACAAACTCATATGTAAGAAGTTGCTATAATGCTATCCCAAAGAATCTGTGAAGGAGGTAAAAAAAAATGGGATTCATGAGTACTTCTAGTTAGAAAGTAGCTCCCACTCGCGAATATGCGCGTGGGACAACCAATGAGTATAATTGCTCAAAATTAAAAAAGGTATTATTAGATATCAGTCTATAACATGTAGAGATTTTAAAAGCCAGTCATGTGCTTTTTGAAAATACAAAGAAAATCTATTTAAAACTACAAATTTAAATTTACATCAACTTTTCGTTAAAAGCACATAAATGCCCAAACACCTCTCTCTCTCTCTCTCTCTCTCTCCTCATAGCTGGCCATCACCACCACCACCATCGGCTACCGCCTCCACCCCCACCCCTAACCCAAATCCCAACCCAACCACCAACCTTTCTTTATCACTTCTCTCTTTGGTCTCCTCTCTACCCCCAACACACTTATATAGATAAAGAACCCACCCGGGAACCCAAACCCCAACCCACAATTTCATCTTTCAACACTTTGATCCCAAAAAACAAACCTAAACAATAAGTTTATAGTTGATTTCATACATAGAGTCAAACCCTAAATCAAAGCCAAATTCCTAAATCTCTTACCTTCTCTGTGTATGTGTATATATATATATATAAATACATACATATGTATAATGTATAAATACATACACATTATCTTCCTAGTCTGCAAATTTGGGGGTTTGGGGCTGAGTGGCGGCGGCAGCTGGTGATTTGGGTAAGATATCGTCCTCTCCCACTTTTCTCTCTTTGAAAAAAAAAATAGAGCACTCTTGGTCTCCTCTCTCCTCTCTCTCTCTCTCTCTGTTGGTGGAGAAGGTGATTTGGGAGGTAGGGTTTGGTGGTGGTGTGGTGGTTGTGGATGAGAGAAAGATAGGGGTTGGGGTTAGGGTTTGGGTAGGTGATGGTGGTGGCGGCGGCTGTCGATGGTAGTGGTGGTGGTGGTGGTGGCGGCAGCCTTGTGAGAAGAGAGAAAGAGGAGACCAAAGAGAGAAGAGATACAGAGATGTTGGGGTTGGGGTTGGGGTTGGGGTTGGGGATGGGGTTGGGGTTGGGGTTGGGGTTGGGGTTGGATTGGTGGTGGTGATGGCTGCGATCGGTGGTAGTAGTGGGGGCGGCGACCCGTGACGGTGGTTGGTTGGTGGTGGTGAAGAGGAAGAAGTTAAGGGTAAAATGATAAATATTTTGTTGTGTTTAATTTAGGAAAAGACCAAAAGTTGATATAAACTTAAATTTGTAGCTTTAAATAGATTTGTTGTGTTCAGTAACAGTATAAATTCATAAAATACTCGCATCAAAATCCTCCTAACATAATTCAAAACTTAAGACACACAATCTATGATTATCACATTCACGCTCACACACAATGATTACAACACGAAAAATTATTAGAAAAGTCGATTTTAAGCATGCTAAAATAAGCGTGTATGCATGATCGTGTAATTACGTGTCATTTTATTCAATTTACACGTTGTATTCGTCGTCTCTCGTCCCCCAAAGGCTCTAACCTATTGCTTTGATACCAAATATTGTCATACCACAATCCGTCATGGACGGATTAGGACACGTGTAACAATGCCATCGAAGCACGTACCCAATGGATATAACTTAAATCAAGTCTAAACTATCTTTTAAAACTCATTAGCATGTAACCAACTCCAAAGTTAAAACGGTCATTTTAAAATTTTTATTGAGTTTCCATCTCAAAAGGTAGTTTTTCAAATAAGGAACTCAACGTTGAAAACGGCGCGTGAAAACGAACTTCCTAGACCAAGTCATGCTCATTTAAATCATGAATTTGATTGTACCCAAGTTGTTTAAGTATTTTGCCAAGAGTTTGCTTAATCCAACTTTCTACAGAAAATATTCTGCCCAGGGTTCGCTCAAGCTAACCAGAGTTTGCTCAAGCTAACTTTCTGCAGAAAAACATTCTGCCCAGGGTTCGCTCAAGCTAACCAGAGTTCGCTCAAGCTAACTTTCTGCAGCAAGTATTTTGCTGCTAAAAAAACCCTGCTTCAAATCCAAACATATCCAAGTTCCATTTTTATGATTCCAAACCTCCCAAAAACTTTTGGTAATATCCTCCAAATACTCATAAACATGTCAACAACATGTTTAAGCTCTCACAACCATTTTAAACACAACCCAACCCTCAAACAAATGAAGAACTTGACATAAATCTTAAATCAAACACAAGTAGTTAAAAGATAGAACTTTCTTTGTCAAGATAAATTCAAAAGCCTTCAACAACTTGTTTCAACCAAAATCCATCACATGAGGTTCCATAATTTCATTTCTAAATGATTGCAAGTTCACTTACTCAACAAAATCCTTAAAAACCCTTTGAAAGAACCAACTTCCATTTTCTTATCCATGCTTGACTCAACATGAAATCAAAGGCTCAAACTCAACTTCATTTCTTAAAACATGAGTTCAAATGTCAAGAATCAAAACTCAAGGAAATAACACCCAACATGTTAACAAGTTCCCAAACCACATTCTAAACATTAAGAAGGTGATGCTTAACATTTTACAACTTGCAAAAGGAGATTGAACCCAAGTACAACTTGTTTTCCAACAAAACCAATTACAACTACCATATTACAACCATGAGTTCCACATCCACCAACACTAACATATTTACATATCTATGAACATATAAACAAGAAGGTACTCTGCCCAGATTCCCGTTTACTTTCTTCGCTCATCACGATCCGTACTTGTGGTGGTTATTTAATAACCACACAGAAAACAGTTTTGGTTTTTTTTTTTTTAAGCTTACGCTTAGTGAATACTTTAACCATGCCATTAGAGTATGAAATGTGCATATGCAATATAAGCAGCACAATGATAAAACTAGTCGTCGGTATGTCAAGTAACTAATCACCATCGCAACGGACCCAAATTTGGGCCTTTTCTCACTTCAACGTCGCATATAGCGAAAACACACACTCTCACGTGACCGTAGTCAAATCGTTGTGGTCGTTACCACCGTCCCCTTTTTCTTGAGGAAAACATCGTCCCGTTACTACGGGCTAAATAATGGTGATCATTACTTGGCATCCATTAACCCAATTAAGCACATAAGCACATCAAACATATCACATAGCAATTTCCAAAAAATTGACATGTTAAGCTCAAATTAACACATGCTTTATCTATTAAGTCAAGAACTAAACATATAATCATACTCAATATCACATAAGCCTCATTTAACACCCAATTTAAAATTAGAGTACTCACCTCACAAATTGCTCCAATTAAAGCCTAGAACCCCAAATTTCGTGCTAATTTTAGCACTAATCAACTCCAATGATATTCCTACATACAAATATCATGTGTATGTATCGTCACCTCAAAGAGGGTCACAGAAAAACGTTAACGAAACTGAAAATGAAAGATATAGAGATGATCCTCTCACCTCCACAATTCCGAATACGGTTTTGGTTCGCAAAACGGTGTACCGACGACGATGAAACGACGAAGACGGCGGAGACGACGGAGCTTCCGTCAATGGCTGAATTTCTCTTCTCTTGTATCTAATTTTTTGTTTTGATATACATGGAGAAGATGATGGATGAGTCATGCTCAAGAGGTGTCAACTTCTTGAGCTTCCTAGCCAACTTTGGTTGATTTCCATTTACATCCCCAATATTTTCTTAAGCTTTATTATGAAATCCCCTAAATAATTATACTAACCACCCAATTATCTAAGTAGATATTTATCTATGTCACGCGTGGGGTCCAAACGTGGTCCCACATATTTTGTGAAGTTGCTAATTAACCTACTTGTTATGAATCTGGTTCCAATTCACTCTCACACAGGTACCCAAACTGGCACAATAAAAGATCCAACTAACAATAAAAATATTAAAGTAATTAAACAAATATTCATTTAATCATATAAATGCAACTAAATGCAATTTATTTAATCCGGACCTCCCGTGGGTCCCACTTCACATCCGTTCAACTGTGCCCTTCTCGTGTTTTAGTCTGTATAGTTTCAATTGCATCAATGTGGTCTCTAAAGTTTTTAAATAGTATCAATGTGGTCCAAATCTCCAATTCGCTCAAAAAAATCTGAACCTATTTATACATATTGTGCATATTTTGTGTAGATGAAAAACTAATGCTATAAAAACTATCACAAAAACATATGACTTTTATTATTAGCACAAATATAAGAGAGAGAGAGAGAGAGAGAGAGAGAGAGAGAGAGGCTTAGCTTAGGCTTAGTTCCAAACCACAACCCCCCCCCCCCCCCCCCGTGGTTTTTTAAAAGTAGCTTGTGAAATTATTATTAAGGTATTTGATAATTTTGTACAAATGACACATTTCTCTTAAAAAAAAAAATCATGAAACAAAAAAAAAGGCCCTAAATTCAAATTTTGCAAAGCGCATAAACTAATTACCAAATGAATTAACATGAAATTGTGCTTTAAAAAAGTAGAAGCACCTTAGTATGAGATTTGGTTTTTTTTTTTTGGAGGGAGGGAGGGGGTAACAGTAGTTTTTTTTTTTTTTTTTTTTTTTTAAGTGTAAGTCAACAATTTGTCAAAATTCTGGGATGGGCTTGAGCCCCCACCCTCAAGGGCGGATCCAGGAACTCGTAAAGGCGTGGGCTAAACTTTAAAACAAAAGTAACAAAAAAAATAATGTATTCTTTCTGTAGCAAAAATCTTCACATCAATAAGTCTATATTAAAAATTGACAAAAGTAAGTACAAGATGTCAAAAGACCTATTGGAGTTGTGCTCGACTAATGGTTGTTTCAGTGTCATTTTGGTTTAGAGTAATACTTAGGACACAACCAAAAGACACAACCTTGTGACACAACCTCCATTTTGTGTCTATCTCTCTCCTGACGGGCCCCAAAGTGCCAGTGGACCCCACAGTACCCACTAGGACCATTAGGAGAGAGATAGACACAAAATGGAGGTTGTGTCCCAAGGTTGTGTCTTTTGGTTGTATCCCAAGTATTACTCTTTGGTTTAAATTAGAACCGAAGAAAGTAAAAGGGTAATACTTAGGACACACCCAAAGACACAACTTTTGGAACACAACCCATTGAGGAGAGATAGACATATCTCTTGAGTTGTGTCCCAAAAATAGGGGATAGATAGACACAACACATCACTTGGGTTTTGTCCCAAAATTTGTGTCTTTGGGGTGTGTCCCAATCTTTACTCAAAGTAAAACAAAGAGTAGTTCTATGTTTCCTAAATTTTGTACCCTAACAATCATGTACGTGGTAATGGGATCTTCTTCAATAATGGTGGGACCACCGAAATATCCTTCAATCAAAATCATGTAGGCACAATACCACATATGTTTGAGAAACATGTGAGATACAAAAAAAACTTGAAAAGTAAGGCATTGCTCAAAAGAAAAGGAGACTAATTATCAAGTTCGAATCTCATGGGGCCCTGACCTCGTGGAATTAGTCGAGGTGCGCACAAACTGAATCGGACACTGTTTGGTTGGAAAATTTATAAGTGTGTGCGGGCGTGCCAGGCAAGCAAATTGCCAATGTGTGTGAGTGATTATCCAAACTGCGCCTCACCAGGGAATTGTGGTGACGTTCGATGCCTTGAACAGGACTTTAATCGTGTGAGATGAAATACCAAATGAAAGGCCTTCGAGGCACGATTACCCACTTCGAACCAAAACTAAACTAAAGAAGAAAACAACTAGCACTGAAATTAAAGCAATAGTGGGATGATACTGCTTCGAAGTACATGATCAGTAAGTAAAGACTACTTTGAAATATCAAACCAACTACAAACTATTCTGAGTATTTGAAACTATTCAACATACTTATCACTACACCTACTGAAATCAAAACATTAAAGAAACACTAAACTAATCTAGCCTAAACTATTAAAACTAAAGGCACTAGTGGCCGAAAAGAACAAGTAATGGCCATGGTGGTCGGATGACTATGAAGAAGAAAGTTAATGTACTAATGCATTTGTTTGTGTGGTCAAGGACCATTACAAAGAGTACATCACAACATATTTATAGATGAACAACATAACTAACTATTTGAATTTAAACATTTCCCTCCTATTATATTAACTACCAATTTCAAATTCATACAACTACCAATTAGTGGGAGATGATCCTACGATGACAAGTGTCTTCAAGCAACTTCCATCTTCATCATCACCATTGATCTTCAAGTAACCAATCTTGATCTCCCTTTGTAATGCCAAGTGTCCTTCATGTAAAGCTACTATATGGCTTCCATGACAAGCCAAATAGTTTACAATAATAATATTATTATTATTGTATAGTAATATAGTAACATATTAAAATGGCATAACTATACCAATATAGTAATATAGTAAAATGATATTTTATGGTATAAACATAAGCCCCCCTGGTTCTTTGAAAATGAAGTATACGTAATTTTTGAAGAACCAACTTCTTAATTTCCATAAAATAACACAACTTGTTTCGAAGCCAACACAACTACTTCAAACACGAAAAATGGCTTTAAAGTGGCTTTGAAGCCAGTGCAACAATTTTGATCACAAAGTAAACTGATTTACTTTTGCTTTGAAGCCAACACAATTGCTTCGAACACCAAATAGTGGCTTTAAACTTGATTCGAAGTCAATATAAAGACTTCGAACACAAAAATAATGGCTTCAAAGTTGCTTCGAAGCCAATGAAAAGGATTTGATCATAGAATGATGGCTTAAAAATGTATTCGAAGTAAATATAGGGGGTTCGAACACAAATAAAGGACTTTAATTTTGCTTCGAAGCCAAAATAAAAGCCTTGAACACAATATAAACTGTTTTTAAATTGGTTTAAAACCAATAGACTAACTTTAAACACCACACCAAAAATGGCTTTAGACTTAATTCAAAGCCAATCTAATGGCTTTGAACACCAAATGGGTGGGTTAAATCTGGATTCGAAGCCAATAAAACAGCCTCGAACACAAAATTAACTGCTTTAAAATTGGTTTGAAACCATTAAAATAGCTTTCAACACAAAAATAATGGTTTTAAACTTGCTTCGAAGCCAATGGAATAACTCCGAACACAAAATGAATGGCTTTAAAGTTTAAACTTACTTCGAAGCCAATACAAAAGGTTTAATTGAACATAAAATGGTGACTTAGAACTGAATTCGAAGGCAATATAACAGTCTTCTAACACAAAAATAAATTGCTTTAATTAACTTGCTTCGAAGTCAATGACAGTATCCCCAAAACTACTACCATTTGAATGGATCACCATTGGTATATCACCATCAATCAAAACAAACTTTTGGTTTAAACATATAACCAATCAGAGAACTAATGAACTAAAAAATTCTTATTTTTGGGTACATATATAAACATCAGTCTTCACTAATTGGACCGATTTAAAATAAACTCACCAACTATCAATTTGACCGATTTCGATCTTACTTATGAGACTGAGTAATTGTCTCTGGCCTCCTCACTTTTTATGCACATGCCATGCACTTCAATTGTAAAGCAACTAACCAAAAACATTTTGTATCCTTGATCAATCTTGTCATGGTCAATCACCAATTGGGTCCCACGTAAGCAACATCTTACAACTTAGATTACCATGCTTATAGAAGCCATGACATCAACAGGACCTTCCAGAGCAAATTTTATTCTACCCTTGGTCCAAATGCTTACAGCGGTTTGCAATAACCGATATTATTACCATAAAAATCAAGCATATGGGCTGCTGGATTACATGATTGGACCTGCACTTCTGTAATCTTTCTCCACATCAAAATAGGCAGCATCGCTCATCACTAATATCGGTAACACAATAACCGAATTAATGTTTATATTCAGTTTACAGTTTCTTTTTCTCTTCGTAATAAAACTGCCAAATAAAAATCCACATGGTCACAATCCATTTTTGATGAGCCCCACAAAGCCAAAGTGGGTATTGACCAATTAAAGCCATAAGTGGCTTAAATAATTCATAGATTTCAACACTTTGTATAGAAATGTTGAAACACTCGAATTCATGAACAAAAGTTTGTTCATGATTCTCAACCAAAGTTGGTTGAAAAATACATCCCTCGGGTACATTTTCATCACTATTATTTGGTTGATTAACCAATATGGGTGATGAGAATGTTGGTGATTTTTTTATTTCCACCATTAAAGGATCTTGAAGATTCTTCATAATCAATTTGTTTTCATTACTTGGCTCATAGTTTTGGAGAATAGTTGACACCCCTCGAGCCATTTCATACATTTTAGTTTTCAAACTAAATGCTTGATCCTTTAATTCTTCCAACAATGGAACTAAATCATTGATCCATTTTTCACCACCATAATTTGGTGTTGACGGTGGTGAAGCATACAACATTTCAAAATTGTTGTCACCAAGATTTGGTGTTAATGGGGGTGACAAATACACCCATTCGTAATTGCTACTACCAAATTTTGGCCTTGACGAGGGTACAACATACCACCCTTCAAAATTCATCTTGACACTTGTGTCCCACCGGGCGTGCCAAAAATGTTTGGTTGGAAAATTTATAAGTGTGTGCGGGCGTGCCAGGCAAGCAAATTGCCAATGTGTGTGAGTGATTATCCAAACTGCGCCTCACCAGGGAATTGTGGTGACGTTCGATGCCTTGAACAGGACTTTAATCGTGTGAGATGAAATACCAAATGAAAGGCCTTCGAGGCACGATTACCCACTTCGAACCAAAACTAAACTAAAGAAGAAAACAACTAGCACTGAAATTAAAGCAATAGTGGGATGATACTGCTTCGAAGTACATGATCAGTAAGTAAAGACTACTTTGAAATATCAAACCAACTACAAACTATTCTGAGTATTTGAAACTATTCAACATACTTATCACTACACCTACTGAAATCAAAACATTAAAGAAACACTAAACTAATCTAGCCTAAACTATTAAAACTAAAGGCACTAGTGGCCGAAAAGAACAAGTAATGGCCATGGTGGTCGGATGACTATGAAGAAGAAAGTTAATGTACTAATGCATTTGTTTGTGTGGTCAAGGACCATTACAAAGAGTACATCACAACATATTTATAGATGAACAACATAACTAACTATTTGAATTTAAACATTTCCCTCCTATTATATTAACTACCAATTTCAAATTCATACAACTACCAATTAGTGGGAGATGATCCTACGATGACAAGTGTCTTCAAGCAACTTCCATCTTCATCATCACCATTGATCTTCAAGTAACCAATCTTGATCTCCCTTTGTAATGCCAAGTGTCCTTCATGTAAAGCTACTATATGGCTTCCATGACAAGCCAAATAGTTTACAATAATAATATTATTATTATTGTATAGTAATATAGTAACATATTAAAATGGCATAACTATACCAATATAGTAATATAGTAAAATGATATTTTATGGTATAAACATAAGCCCCCCTGGTTCTTTGAAAATGAAGTATACGTAATTTTTGAAGAACCAACTTCTTAATTTCCATAAAATAACACAACTTGTTTCGAAGCCAACACAACTACTTCAAACACGAAAAATGGCTTTAAAGTGGCTTTGAAGCCAGTGCAACAATTTTGATCACAAAGTAAACTGATTTACTTTTGCTTTGAAGCCAACACAATTGCTTCGAACACCAAATAGTGGCTTTAAACTTGATTCGAAGTCAATATAAAGACTTCGAACACAAAAATAATGGCTTCAAAGTTGCTTCGAAGCCAATGAAAAGGATTTGATCATAGAATGATGGCTTAAAAATGTATTCGAAGTAAATATAGGGGGTTCGAACACAAATAAAGGACTTTAATTTTGCTTCGAAGCCAAAATAAAAGCCTTGAACACAATATAAACTGTTTTTAAATTGGTTTAAAACCAATAGACTAACTTTAAACACCACACCAAAAATGGCTTTAGACTTAATTCAAAGCCAATCTAATGGCTTTGAACACCAAATGGGTGGGTTAAATCTGGATTCGAAGCCAATAAAACAGCCTCGAACACAAAATTAACTGCTTTAAAATTGGTTTGAAACCATTAAAATAGCTTTCAACACAAAAATAATGGTTTTAAACTTGCTTCGAAGCCAATGGAATAACTCCGAACACAAAATGAATGGCTTTAAAGTTTAAACTTACTTCGAAGCCAATACAAAAGGTTTAATTGAACATAAAATGGTGACTTAGAACTGAATTCGAAGGCAATATAACAGTCTTCTAACACAAAAATAAATTGCTTTAATTAACTTGCTTCGAAGTCAATGACAGTATCCCCAAAACTACTACCATTTGAATGGATCACCATTGGTATATCACCATCAATCAAAACAAACTTTTGGTTTAAACATATAACCAATCAGAGAACTAATGAACTAAAAAATTCTTATTTTTGGGTACATATATAAACATCAGTCTTCACTAATTGGACCGATTTAAAATAAACTCACCAACTATCAATTTGACCGATTTCGATCTTACTTATGAGACTGAGTAATTGTCTCTGGCCTCCTCACTTTTTATGCACATGCCATGCACTTCAATTGTAAAGCAACTAACCAAAAACATTTTGTATCCTTGATCAATCTTGTCATGGTCAATCACCAATTGGGTCCCACGTAAGCAACATCTTACAACTTAGATTACCATGCTTATAGAAGCCATGACATCAACAGGACCTTCCAGAGCAAATTTTATTCTACCCTTGGTCCAAATGCTTACAGCGGTTTGCAATAACCGATATTATTACCATAAAAATCAAGCATATGGGCTGCTGGATTACATGATTGGACCTGCACTTCTGTAATCTTTCTCCACATCAAAATAGGCAGCATCGCTCATCACTAATATCGGTAACACAATAACCGAATTAATGTTTATATTCAGTTTACAGTTTCTTTTTCTCTTCGTAATAAAACTGCCAAATAAAAATCCACATGGTCACAATCCATTTTTGATGAGCCCCACAAAGCCAAAGTGGGTATTGACCAATTAAAGCCATAAGTGGCTTAAATAATTCATAGATTTCAACACTTTGTATAGAAATGTTGAAACACTCGAATTCATGAACAAAAGTTTGTTCATGATTCTCAACCAAAGTTGGTTGAAAAATACATCCCTCGGGTACATTTTCATCACTATTATTTGGTTGATTAACCAATATGGGTGATGAGAATGTTGGTGATTTTTTTATTTCCACCATTAAAGGATCTTGAAGATTCTTCATAATCAATTTGTTTTCATTACTTGGCTCATAGTTTTGGAGAATAGTTGACACCCCTCGAGCCATTTCATACATTTTAGTTTTCAAACTAAATGCTTGATCCTTTAATTCTTCCAACAATGGAACTAAATCATTGATCCATTTTTCACCACCATAATTTGGTGTTGACGGTGGTGAAGCATACAACATTTCAAAATTGTTGTCACCAAGATTTGGTGTTAATGGGGGTGACAAATACACCCATTCGTAATTGCTACTACCAAATTTTGGCCTTGACGAGGGTACAACATACCACCCTTCAAAATTCATCTTGACACTTGTGTCCCACCGGGCGTGCCAAAAATGTTTGGTTGGAAAATTTATAAGTGTGTGCGGGCGTGCCAGGCAAGCAAATTGCCAATGTGTGTGAGTGATTATCCAAACTGCGCCTCACCAGGGAATTGTGGTGACGTTCGATGCCTTGAACAGGACTTTAATCGTGTGAGATGAAATACCAAATGAAAGGCCTTCGAGGCACGATTACCCACTTCGAACCAAAACTAAACTAAAGAAGAAAACAACTAGCACTGAAATTAAAGCAATAGTGGGATGATACTGCTTCGAAGTACATGATCAGTAAGTAAAGACTACTTTGAAATATCAAACCAACTACAAACTATTCTGAGTATTTGAAACTATTCAACATACTTATCACTACACCTACTGAAATCAAAACATTAAAGAAACACTAAACTAATCTAGCCTAAACTATTAAAACTAAAGGCACTAGTGGCCGAAAAGAACAAGTAATGGCCATGGTGGTCGGATGACTATGAAGAAGAAAGTTAATGTACTAATGCATTTGTTTGTGTGGTCAAGGACCATTACAAAGAGTACATCACAACATATTTATAGATGAACAACATAACTAACTATTTGAATTTAAACATTTCCCTCCTATTATATTAACTACCAATTTCAAATTCATACAACTACCAATTAGTGGGAGATGATCCTACGATGACAAGTGTCTTCAAGCAACTTCCATCTTCATCATCACCATTGATCTTCAAGTAACCAATCTTGATCTCCCTTTGTAATGCCAAGTGTCCTTCATGTAAAGCTACTATATGGCTTCCATGACAAGCCAAATAGTTTACAATAATAATATTATTATTATTGTATAGTAATATAGTAACATATTAAAATGGCATAACTATACCAATATAGTAATATAGTAAAATGATATTTTATGGTATAAACATAAGCCCCCCTGGTTCTTTGAAAATGAAGTATACGTAATTTTTGAAGAACCAACTTCTTAATTTCCATAAAATAACACAACTTGTTTCGAAGCCAACACAACTACTTCAAACACGAAAAATGGCTTTAAAGTGGCTTTGAAGCCAGTGCAACAATTTTGATCACAAAGTAAACTGATTTACTTTTGCTTTGAAGCCAACACAATTGCTTCGAACACCAAATAGTGGCTTTAAACTTGATTCGAAGTCAATATAAAGACTTCGAACACAAAAATAATGGCTTCAAAGTTGCTTCGAAGCCAATGAAAAGGATTTGATCATAGAATGATGGCTTAAAAATGTATTCGAAGTAAATATAGGGGGTTCGAACACAAATAAAGGACTTTAATTTTGCTTCGAAGCCAAAATAAAAGCCTTGAACACAATATAAACTGTTTTTAAATTGGTTTAAAACCAATAGACTAACTTTAAACACCACACCAAAAATGGCTTTAGACTTAATTCAAAGCCAATCTAATGGCTTTGAACACCAAATGGGTGGGTTAAATCTGGATTCGAAGCCAATAAAACAGCCTCGAACACAAAATTAACTGCTTTAAAATTGGTTTGAAACCATTAAAATAGCTTTCAACACAAAAATAATGGTTTTAAACTTGCTTCGAAGCCAATGGAATAACTCCGAACACAAAATGAATGGCTTTAAAGTTTAAACTTACTTCGAAGCCAATACAAAAGGTTTAATTGAACATAAAATGGTGACTTAGAACTGAATTCGAAGGCAATATAACAGTCTTCTAACACAAAAATAAATTGCTTTAATTAACTTGCTTCGAAGTCAATGACAGTATCCCCAAAACTACTACCATTTGAATGGATCACCATTGGTATATCACCATCAATCAAAACAAACTTTTGGTTTAAACATATAACCAATCAGAGAACTAATGAACTAAAAAATTCTTATTTTTGGGTACATATATAAACATCAGTCTTCACTAATTGGACCGATTTAAAATAAACTCACCAACTATCAATTTGACCGATTTCGATCTTACTTATGAGACTGAGTAATTGTCTCTGGCCTCCTCACTTTTTATGCACATGCCATGCACTTCAATTGTAAAGCAACTAACCAAAAACATTTTGTATCCTTGATCAATCTTGTCATGGTCAATCACCAATTGGGTCCCACGTAAGCAACATCTTACAACTTAGATTACCATGCTTATAGAAGCCATGACATCAACAGGACCTTCCAGAGCAAATTTTATTCTACCCTTGGTCCAAATGCTTACAGCGGTTTGCAATAACCGATATTATTACCATAAAAATCAAGCATATGGGCTGCTGGATTACATGATTGGACCTGCACTTCTGTAATCTTTCTCCACATCAAAATAGGCAGCATCGCTCATCACTAATATCGGTAACACAATAACCGAATTAATGTTTATATTCAGTTTACAGTTTCTTTTTCTCTTCGTAATAAAACTGCCAAATAAAAATCCACATGGTCACAATCCATTTTTGATGAGCCCCACAAAGCCAAAGTGGGTATTGACCAATTAAAGCCATAAGTGGCTTAAATAATTCATAGATTTCAACACTTTGTATAGAAATGTTGAAACACTCGAATTCATGAACAAAAGTTTGTTCATGATTCTCAACCAAAGTTGGTTGAAAAATACATCCCTCGGGTACATTTTCATCACTATTATTTGGTTGATTAACCAATATGGGTGATGAGAATGTTGGTGATTTTTTTATTTCCACCATTAAAGGATCTTGAAGATTCTTCATAATCAATTTGTTTTCATTACTTGGCTCATAGTTTTGGAGAATAGTTGACACCCCTCGAGCCATTTCATACATTTTAGTTTTCAAACTAAATGCTTGATCCTTTAATTCTTCCAACAATGGAACTAAATCATTGATCCATTTTTCACCACCATAATTTGGTGTTGACGGTGGTGAAGCATACAACATTTCAAAATTGTTGTCACCAAGATTTGGTGTTAATGGGGGTGACAAATACACCCATTCGTAATTGCTACTACCAAATTTTGGCCTTGACGAGGGTACAACATACCACCCTTCAAAATTCATCTTGACACTTGTGTCCCACCGGGCGTGCCAAAAATGTTTGGTTGGAAAATTTATAAGTGTGTGCGGGCGTGCCAGGCAAGCAAATTGCCAATGTGTGTGAGTGATTATCCAAACTGCGCCTCACCAGGGAATTGTGGTGACGTTCGATGCCTTGAACAGGACTTTAATCGTGTGAGATGAAATACCAAATGAAAGGCCTTCGAGGCACGATTACCCACTTCGAACCAAAACTAAACTAAAGAAGAAAACAACTAGCACTGAAATTAAAGCAATAGTGGGATGATACTGCTTCGAAGTACATGATCAGTAAGTAAAGACTACTTTGAAATATCAAACCAACTACAAACTATTCTGAGTATTTGAAACTATTCAACATACTTATCACTACACCTACTGAAATCAAAACATTAAAGAAACACTAAACTAATCTAGCCTAAACTATTAAAACTAAAGGCACTAGTGGCCGAAAAGAACAAGTAATGGCCATGGTGGTCGGATGACTATGAAGAAGAAAGTTAATGTACTAATGCATTTGTTTGTGTGGTCAAGGACCATTACAAAGAGTACATCACAACATATTTATAGATGAACAACATAACTAACTATTTGAATTTAAACATTTCCCTCCTATTATATTAACTACCAATTTCAAATTCATACAACTACCAATTAGTGGGAGATGATCCTACGATGACAAGTGTCTTCAAGCAACTTCCATCTTCATCATCACCATTGATCTTCAAGTAACCAATCTTGATCTCCCTTTGTAATGCCAAGTGTCCTTCATGTAAAGCTACTATATGGCTTCCATGACAAGCCAAATAGTTTACAATAATAATATTATTATTATTGTATAGTAATATAGTAACATATTAAAATGGCATAACTATACCAATATAGTAATATAGTAAAATGATATTTTATGGTATAAACATAAGCCCCCCTGGTTCTTTGAAAATGAAGTATACGTAATTTTTGAAGAACCAACTTCTTAATTTCCATAAAATAACACAACTTGTTTCGAAGCCAACACAACTACTTCAAACACGAAAAATGGCTTTAAAGTGGCTTTGAAGCCAGTGCAACAATTTTGATCACAAAGTAAACTGATTTACTTTTGCTTTGAAGCCAACACAATTGCTTCGAACACCAAATAGTGGCTTTAAACTTGATTCGAAGTCAATATAAAGACTTCGAACACAAAAATAATGGCTTCAAAGTTGCTTCGAAGCCAATGAAAAGGATTTGATCATAGAATGATGGCTTAAAAATGTATTCGAAGTAAATATAGGGGGTTCGAACACAAATAAAGGACTTTAATTTTGCTTCGAAGCCAAAATAAAAGCCTTGAACACAATATAAACTGTTTTTAAATTGGTTTAAAACCAATAGACTAACTTTAAACACCACACCAAAAATGGCTTTAGACTTAATTCAAAGCCAATCTAATGGCTTTGAACACCAAATGGGTGGGTTAAATCTGGATTCGAAGCCAATAAAACAGCCTCGAACACAAAATTAACTGCTTTAAAATTGGTTTGAAACCATTAAAATAGCTTTCAACACAAAAATAATGGTTTTAAACTTGCTTCGAAGCCAATGGAATAACTCCGAACACAAAATGAATGGCTTTAAAGTTTAAACTTACTTCGAAGCCAATACAAAAGGTTTAATTGAACATAAAATGGTGACTTAGAACTGAATTCGAAGGCAATATAACAGTCTTCTAACACAAAAATAAATTGCTTTAATTAACTTGCTTCGAAGTCAATGACAGTATCCCCAAAACTACTACCATTTGAATGGATCACCATTGGTATATCACCATCAATCAAAACAAACTTTTGGTTTAAACATATAACCAATCAGAGAACTAATGAACTAAAAAATTCTTATTTTTGGGTACATATATAAACATCAGTCTTCACTAATTGGACCGATTTAAAATAAACTCACCAACTATCAATTTGACCGATTTCGATCTTACTTATGAGACTGAGTAATTGTCTCTGGCCTCCTCACTTTTTATGCACATGCCATGCACTTCAATTGTAAAGCAACTAACCAAAAACATTTTGTATCCTTGATCAATCTTGTCATGGTCAATCACCAATTGGGTCCCACGTAAGCAACATCTTACAACTTAGATTACCATGCTTATAGAAGCCATGACATCAACAGGACCTTCCAGAGCAAATTTTATTCTACCCTTGGTCCAAATGCTTACAGCGGTTTGCAATAACCGATATTATTACCATAAAAATCAAGCATATGGGCTGCTGGATTACATGATTGGACCTGCACTTCTGTAATCTTTCTCCACATCAAAATAGGCAGCATCGCTCATCACTAATATCGGTAACACAATAACCGAATTAATGTTTATATTCAGTTTACAGTTTCTTTTTCTCTTCGTAATAAAACTGCCAAATAAAAATCCACATGGTCACAATCCATTTTTGATGAGCCCCACAAAGCCAAAGTGGGTATTGACCAATTAAAGCCATAAGTGGCTTAAATAATTCATAGATTTCAACACTTTGTATAGAAATGTTGAAACACTCGAATTCATGAACAAAAGTTTGTTCATGATTCTCAACCAAAGTTGGTTGAAAAATACATCCCTCGGGTACATTTTCATCACTATTATTTGGTTGATTAACCAATATGGGTGATGAGAATGTTGGTGATTTTTTTATTTCCACCATTAAAGGATCTTGAAGATTCTTCATAATCAATTTGTTTTCATTACTTGGCTCATAGTTTTGGAGAATAGTTGACACCCCTCGAGCCATTTCATACATTTTAGTTTTCAAACTAAATGCTTGATCCTTTAATTCTTCCAACAATGGAACTAAATCATTGATCCATTTTTCACCACCATAATTTGGTGTTGAAGGTGGAGAATAATACAACATTTCAAAATTGTTGTCACCAAGATTTGGTGTTAATGGGGGTGACAAATACACCCATTCGTAATTGCTACTACCAAATTTTGGCCTTGACGAGGGTACAACATACCACCCTTCAAAATTCATCTTGACACTTGTGTCCCACCGGGCGTGCCAAAAATGTTTGGTTGGAAAATTTATAAGTGTGTGCGGGCGTGCCAGGCAAGCAAATTGCCAATGTGTGTGAGTGATTATCCAAACTGCGCCTCACCAGGGAATTGTGGTGACGTTCGATGCCTTGAACAGGATTTTAATCGTGTGAGATGAAATACCAAATGAAAGGCCTTCGAGGCACGATTACCCACTTCGAACCAAAACTAAACTAAAGAAGAAAACAACTAGCACTGAAATTAAAGCAATAGTGGGATGATACTGCTTCGAAGTACATGATCAGTAAGTAAAGACTACTTTGAAATATCAAACCAACTACAAACTATTCTGAGTATTTGAAACTATTCAACATACTTATCACTACACCTACTGAAATCAAAACATTAAAGAAACACTAAACTAATCTAGCCTAAACTATTAAAACTAAAGGCACTAGTGGCCGAAAAGAACAAGTAATGGCCATGGTGGTCGGATGACTATGAAGAAGAAAGTTAATGTACTAATGCATTTGTTTGTGTGGTCAAGGACCATTACAAAGAGTACATCACAACATATTTATAGATGAACAACATAACTAACTATTTGAATTTAAACATTTCCCTCCTATTATATTAACTACCAATTTCAAATTCATACAACTACCAATTAGTGGGAGATGATCCTACGATGACAAGTGTCTTCAAGCAACTTCCATCTTCATCATCACCATTGATCTTCAAGTAACCAATCTTGATCTCCCTTTGTAATGCCAAGTGTCCTTCATGTAAAGCTACTATATGGCTTCCATGACAAGCCAAATAGTTTACAATAATAATATTATTATTATTGTATAGTAATATAGTAACATATTAAAATGGCATAACTATACCAATATAGTAATATAGTAAAATGATATTTTATGGTATAAACAGACACCCACGGTTACAAAAAAAAAAGACTAATTATCTTATCTAAAACTTTAAATCCCACTATCTTATTTCTTATCTTAATTTATATAAGATTCTCAATTAAGATTCTTATGTTCAGAAAAATAAATTTGCAATCCTGATTTACCTAAAGCAATAATAATCACATAAGTAAAATAAATAAATAAATAAAGAGAGAGAAAATGTTGAAAATATTGATAATGTGCAAAGCATAGATCATGGGTTCAACAACAATATTAGGCACACACTTTCAAGCACACTCTAAATTACAACCATGTTTTAAATACATGTATTTTGTGCTTTCCAAAAAAGTGTGAGCTCTGTGTGTGTGAAAAATTCACACAATACAAAATACATGCGTTTAAAATATGTATTATGATTTAAAGTGTGGTTGAAGATATGTGCCTAGGGTTATTGTGGTTTCAAAGCTGGTAAGAAGAAAATAAGGGGATTACGGTAAGCCACTCTGAGTGCAGTGGGTCATTGGCGAATGTTGGTCTCCACTTTTCAGCCCTAATATGTGATTGTGTGGAATGTAATATATGGGTGTGGGCATGGGTAGCTGGGTTGGGTTAAAGGACTCTATTTATGAACTGTACTACAGCCCAGCTCAGCCCAGTGCTGAATCCCCCAGTGCTTACATAAATCTACCGATTCTACCCCCTGTTTCTCACTTCTATTCTCATGGAAGCGTATGGAAATTGAATTATGGAAATTCCAGTTTCAGCTACTAGTAGGCATTGAGGGCGACTTGGATTATAAAACAACTTACGGAGTTTTCGGCCCGGAAATTAATTTCCGTCGGGTAGTGAAAAATGGTTTACCTGTAAAGTATTTTATTCTATTTTTGTGCAAACAAACGGTTAAAAACAAAACAAAAAAATATATATATAGTTTTTAGAAAATACTTTACATTAAAACAAACAGATCGTAAAGTCACAACAGACAAGCATTAGTATTTTCAAAGGAATATTCTTGGGTGATCCTTAAATTATAGCTAATCATAATTTGTATATATATATATATATATACACACACGCCTGTTTGGGAATATTTAAAATATGATTTGGTTCAGTACAAGTTCAACTTTTGAATAAGTTTTTATGAGAATCAAATGTTATTATGACCTTGAACTAGTTCTAGAAAATTTATTAGATTCGACGCGAACAAGAAATAGACACTATTCAAACTTTGTTTTTATTTTTTTGGAATCGGGGATGTCCGGGCCAGTTTGCGCGCACTTCGACTAATCCCCCGAGGCCTGGAGGCGCCGGGTGAATACTCCAGTGGCCACGCTCCCCATGACTCGAACACTAAACCTCTTGGGTAGTACACCCAAAAAGCTTATCACTCGGCCACAAGAAACTTGGTTCACTATTCAAACTTAGGGTGTGTTTGATAACCCAATTAAGTGGTGAAAATGAAAACTTTCAACACTTATTTGTTTTCAGTGCGTTTGATAACGTATCACTTAATTGAAAATGCAGCTAAAAAATCACTGAAAACTTTAAGTGAAAAATTTCTACTGAAAATATTCATTGAATGTAGTCCATTTCAGTAGTTAAAAATATGTTGTCAATACTACAAATTCAATCGCTTAAAATTTTCAGTACTTAAAATTCAGCACTTAATTTTCAGTACTTAATTTTCAGTTTTATCAAACGCACCCTTAGTTCTTACAAAAAAAAAAATCAAATAAAAATTAAGACTTAAATTGAAATTGGTCCTCTTTGGGCCTATTTCGGATTCCCCAAACAGGCCCATCGAAATCTATGTTACACGCCATCGGCCCTAATAACATAAACCCCACACTATATATAACGCACCTCCAAATTAGGCACCCCTCGTGATGACCAAACCCATCTGAAAGAAAATTTCCCAATAAATGCTTTCCCTCGCACATTTCTCTCTCTTCTTTCTCCTCTTCATCCCCTCAATTTCCTCCCAAGTCTCCATATCCGTATCCCCACAAACCCTCTCCAAATCGGGCGACCCGGTTACAATCAAATGGTCCGGCATTTACTCGCCCTCCAAACTCGACTGGCTCGGCATCTACTCACCACCCAACTCGCCCTCCGATGAGTTCATCGGATACGTTTTTCTCTCCACCTCACCCACATGGCAATCCGGGTCGGGCTCCATTTCCATACCCCTTATCAACCTCCGATCCAACTACCAATTCCGGATTTTCCGGTGGACGGAGTCGGAGGTCGACCCGAAAAAGCACGACCGCGATCACAACCCGTTGCCGGGAACGAATCACCCGTTAGGCCAGTCCGGGGAGCTCGGATTCGAACCGGGTCGTGGGCCGGAGCAGGTCCATCTGGCGTTCACGGATCACGAGGATCAGATGAGGGTAATGTTTTTGACGGGTGATGGAAAGGTGAGCTTTGTGAGATATGGGTTGAGGGAAGATCGGACGGACCAGATTGTGAGTACACGGGTGGATCGGTATGAGAGAAGACACATGTGTGATTACCCAGCCAATCACAGTACTGGGTGGAGAGATCCTGGGTATATATATGATGGGGTCATGAGGAATTTGGACAAAGGAAAGAGGTATTATTACAAGGTAATTTTTGAAACAGTATATGTGTGTGTGTGTGTTTTGTTTGCAGCTCTTTTGAATTAGTTAAATGGGTTATTGAAGTTGTATGTATTTTGTTAGTTATTTGTTGTTCATAACTTGGTTGCTTAGCACTTTGGTTAATTTGGGTGATTAACATGTGTGTGTGTGTGTATGGAGTACTGTTTGTAAGCTCTTTTGAATTTGTTAAATGGGTTATTGAAGTTATTGAATTTGTTAAATGTGTGTGTGTATGTGTGTTTATATGGAGTACTGTTTGCTTTTCTTTGTTTTTGAATTAGTTAAATGGGTTATTGAAGTTGTAGAAAGAATTTTGCATACTAACACTTCGTTTGGATTGAGAGAAATGGAGAGAAGAGAAGAGAAAGAGTACCACTTTCTCTTTAGTTATCTCGTTTGGTAATTTAAGTAGGGAGAGAAGAGAAGAGAAATGGAGAGAAAGCGGGGAGAAAGTGGAGAGAAAAGAGCCCAGTTTTGTTTCTCTCCAAATCGGAGAGATTCCGGAGAGAAAAGAAGAGAAACTTAATTAAATAATGTGTAAAAGACAAATACGCCCCAATATATTATAATTCCATCTAACATTCATAGAGGACAAAAAAGCAAATTGGTTATAAGTACTTTCTTTTCTTTTCTCTTATGAAAGTTATCCAAACGAGAAAAAGTTATGTTTCTTTTCTTTTCTCTTCTCTCCTCTATTGTCTATTCAAACATGATGGAGAAAACTCAACTTTCTCTTCTCTTCTCTTCTCTTCTCTTCTCTCCACTTCTCTCAATCCAAACGAAGTGTAAATTTTTTTTTGTTTTGGATAAGAGTTATAGAGAGATTCCTTTGTCTTTGACTAATTATGTTTTAATACTCAACCCGCTATAATGAAACCCTTGGAACAACCACACAATTGTTAAAACCCAAAATTGTAGTATTTTGATCACACTAAGAAAGGGGATCAGGGGTGCTGCCCTTTATCTGCTCTATAAGTGTGTGCCCCCGTTAGAATCAAATCCTGGCTCCACCCCTGCTCACTCCCTCAACGGGGCCAATTTGAGAAGAAAAACAATAGTGAGGGGTCAGTTTGTTAAATTTTTAGTTAAGGGGTGTAAGTGAAAAAGGGCAATATAGGAGGGTTGTCAATATAATTTACCCTTAATAATTTTCAAATATTTTTAGGGAGCAGGTCTGCATACTTCAATCATATTTGTGAATAATACGAATATAAACAGGCTTTTTTCCTCTAACCTAGGGGTAGCAGCCACCCGTACTTGCCCCCTCTGGATCCATTCTTGTCTGTGTGTTTATACCGAGTTTTGTTAGTCGCACTTTTGAATGAGTTAAATGGGTAGTTAAACACAATTTGTTTGGTTCTACTCAATTCAATAATTGGGGACGTAGGTCTGTAGGGGTATGTCCGATTCTGAATTCCTTGTTATGCTGCTCTTTAATCTTCTTCTGAACTCGAATGGTGGGTTAATTCTGATTCCTAGAATGATATTCTCCTACCGTTGAGATGACATTTGTTAATTGGACAAGTTGTATAATATTGTAACTTGGTTTGCTTCTTGAAGTTAATGTTATATGAAAATCAAGTATCTTAAAGAATTGATCTGAATCTAGTGCCACTCAAGAGTAATCCTTTTATGATCTTTAACAAATGTCTCATTCTATGTCCGTGTCACAGCATTTCCTAAACGCTTGTATACATAGTTGTCAAAAATTCAAAATCGGTCGATTCACGAGTCAATTCAAGTTCCATACAACCCGATACGATTCACTGAAGTTTTAAGTTTTGCATGGAAATCTTTCGCCAATTTGTTGGTATTGCATGAAACTTGTGTTAAATTGTTATTTACTCGTTTTAGGCATTGTACATGTCTTTACATGTGCAGTATATGCATGTGTATTATTGTTATCTGTTGTAGAGAGAACTTTACGATTCATGATTCGATACATTTCATGATTCACAATTTTGGCAGACTGATTGACCGTTTGACAACAATGCTCGTGTATTCCCCATCTAAATGTAAAATCACATCTTCTTCTCATGACAGGTTGGAAGTGATTCTGGAGGTTGGAGTAATACTTACAGCTTTGTATCACGAAATGAAGACTCCGATGAAACAATTGCTTTCCTGTTCGGAGACATGGGAACTTCAACACCATACTCAACCTTTAGTTATACACCACGTGAAGGCATATCCACCATGAAATGGATCAAACGTGACATCGAAGCTCTTGGTGACAAGCCCTCCTTTATCTCCCATATCGGTGATATTAGCTACGCGAGAGGCTACTCGTGGTTGTGGGACCACTTCTTTGTTCAAATCGAGCCCCTTGCCTCCAGAGTCCCCTACCATGTTTGCATAGGTAATCACGAGTACAATTGGCCATTACAGCCTTTTAGACCTGACTGGTCCGTTAAAATATACACAAGAGATGGGGGTGGTGAGTGTGGGGTACCCTATAGTCTCAAGTTCAACATGCCCGGAAACTCCACAGAACTAACCGGGACTCATGCACCAGCCACTCGAAATCTTTACTACTCATTTGATATGGGTTCCGTACATTTCGTTTATATGTCGACTGAAACCAATTTCCTTCCCGGGAGTGGCCAATATAATTTTATAAAGCAAGATTTGGAGTCCGTTGATAGGAAAAAGACCCCTTTTGTGGTTGTTCAAGGGCATAGACCGATGTACACAACTAGTTACGAACTTCGGGATACCCCACATAGGCAGAGAATGCTTGAGCATTACGAACCTCTATTTGTGAAGAACAATGTGACACTTGCTTTGTGGGGTCATATTCATCGGTACGAGAGGTTTTGCCCAGTTAATAACTTTTCTTGTGGAAGTGCGGGCTTTCCGGTGCACGTTGTGATCGGAATGGGGGGAATGGACTGGCAACCGACCTGGGAACCGAGAGCAGACCATCCTGATGACCCGATCTTTCCGCAACCGATGCGATCCATGTATCGTGGGGGTGAGCTTGGGTACACTAGAATGGTTGCTTCTAAGGAGAGACTTGTACTTTCTTATGTTGGAAATCATGACGGGGAGGTGCATGATACGGTGGAGATCCTCGCGTCTGGACATGTTCTCAGTGGCGTCAGTGATGGTGGCGCATCTGCAGTGAAGGTGGTGAAATCAAGGTTTTTGTGGTATGTTAAAGGAGCGGCTGTACTTGTTCTTGGGGCTTTCATTGGTTATGTTCTTGGATTCATATCGCGTGCCAAGCGAAAAAATTCATCGGGAAAGAATTTGACTCCTGTGGAGACCGAGGAAATGAATTGGATTCCTGTGAAGACTGAGGAAATTTGAGTTTCGAAGCTTCGTTTAAGCCAAGGACACTACTCCAGTGAAATTCTTTAGGACCATTTCGCCCTGTTCCACTTTGTGTTTGGTCCACATGTGCATTATTGTCTACGTGGATAACACACGGATGGACCGATCACAGAACAGAACATGGCCAAATGTTCCTAAAAAACTTTACTGAAGTGCAGAAAATGCTTAAAATCACTATGCTTGTTTGAAAATTGCCAACAAGGGTTGCTTTTAAAGAAAGTTCATTCCTACATCTGGGAATAAGTTTACTTTTTTCAACAAAGGAAGATGGGCTTATACTGCTTTTGTTTCAATTTATTGTTTTTGAGTATTTGGTATGTACTCTCGGATGATCATTGTAAATATGTCTTGTGTTTTTGTACAGTCAGCTCTAAAGAGGGCGTCCTCTCTTTATTAAAGAGATAGCTTCTGTTTTGATTGTCGGATCGTGTTTAAAAACTGTGAAATGACAACACTGTCCTTAATGAAAACACGATCCGACGGCTAAAACAGAGGTCCTCTCTTTAATAAAGAGAGGGCGCCCTCTTTAGAGAATTTTCGGTTTTTGTATTTTTATGTTTAATACTACCTTCGTCCCATTTTATGTGTCCATTTTGGGGAATCCAACTATTTAAGGGGGACAAAAAGAATCTACACTTACTTTTTACAATTGCCCATAATCATTGCACTTTCTTTTTTTATTTTGTTTTGGTATTGATTGCAAGGAAGGGTAGTTTGGGAAACTAAGTATAATTAGCATACTAATTTAGGAAAGTGGACAATAATTTTGGAACATCCCAAAAAGGAAAGATGGACACATAAAATGGGACGGAGGGAGTATAATTTTACGGCATATCCAGTGTTCTATTGGATTTCATTTCTTTATTGGGGTTTCTTTTCTTATTTGATGGGATGTAATTGATTATTATAGACTTGTTTTTAATAAAAGATTTTAAAATTTTCTAGGCTGAAGTTTTCTTGGGAAATGCCATTATATGGCAAAAAAATGGTTTGGAAAAGTCTTCCTTGTGCACTCGACGGGGGTGGATACATGAATTTGAAATTTGGGGTTTGGCAGGAACAAAGTTAGGAAGGTGCACCTAGGGACGAGTTTACAGAGGTTCAGGGACAGCGTCCCCAACGCGACTTTTTTAGAGGTCTGTTATACTATTGTGTTGAATTTTCTTTAGTGCTTAGAATGACATTAATTTAATTTGAGTTTGGTTAAGATAAGAAGTGAGAATAAAATGTGTTGGGCCAAATAGTTTGGATGACTTTGTCAATATTAGTTCAATTGCTTTTTGTTAGAATCTATAGTTTGGCTTGTTGTTTAGGATGTATTAGATTGCAACCAATCCAATACAATAAATTTTTTTCCGAAGTGGGGTGTGTTTGAGATTGAGTTATATTTGGGGTACTAACAACTTCTACTGCAGCGGACCCCACAATACCACTAGGAGAGAGATAGAGTGTGTTAGTAAGTGTTAGTAGAAGTTGTTAGTGCCCCTAGCATTGCCCCGATTACAATCTTAAAATTTTATTTCCTTGGAACAAAATGTGATTAAAAAAAAAAAGATATAAACTAATGATATCAAAATTTACATGAAAATTTAAATACTAACAGAATAGGGGCTTTATGAAATTTGTAAATGGGGGTTTAAGTGTAAATTTATGCTTATATAAAGAATTTTCCAAAACTCGGGAAAATTTCTTTGCCCCTACACAAATCTGCCCCTAGCAGTACATAGTTAGAGCTTGAAATTAGACTTGGTAAGAGCCATTTGGTTACTTTTAAATGATTGCTTTTTGAAAAAAGAGATTATTAATAAGCTAATGAGTAAGGGCTTCTTTTTATCTTCTTCTTCTTCTTCTTTTTTTTTATTTTTAAGGAAACTTAACTGTAAAAAAAGAGCCAGTCACATAGAGTGATGCCCTATTATGAGCTGTCAATTCCTATGGGGTTTATGTGGGACCCATAAGATCAGTGGTCCATAATATCCCGCCACTCCATGTGACGGACTCATGGGATAATTTCTCCTTGTATTGAGCACAGAGCAAACTTTTTTCTTCTTCTACTATCGCCTTGCAAATTCAGAATATTTTTGAGGACGATGTATCAATCTTAAAATACTTTCATACAATGCACTAAAAAAAAAATCATGTATATAGAAAAAAGGAGTCAAAGATGTGTAGAGAAAGTAACATGATAGGGTGAGAGTTATTTATTATAGAAGTTGAAGAACAACAGGTTAATTCACGAGTTTAGCTCCTCCACATTGTCGTGAAGATGATAAAAAATAGGGGTGTTCGCGGTCAGTTTTTTTTTCGATTTTGGTGATTTTAGAACTGACTATTCGGTTTTGATAGGTCGGTTTTAGGCGGTGTTGGTCGGTTTTAGTTTTTGCACTTCTTTAAAAAAAAAACTGACCAATCGATGTTTGATCGGTTTTGATTTCGATCGACTTTCGATTTTTCTGCTTTTATGAGCACCCCTAATCAAAAGCTTTGTTTTGCCTGCATTTTCATATTTTAAGTCGAAATACAGTTTTAATTACTAAGTGGTTAATTATATGTCAGTCTATTGTTTGTGCAATAATTATGTGACAGTCATGTAATTTTTGAATTTTAAAATGACATCTATTTAAAATTATAATATTAAGAATATATCAAATTTTAATGTGTTTTTGTAGAATTGCGACTAAAGGTAAAATTAAAAAGTCCAAAGTGCCCACATCTCTCTCTCAACCCACCATTTCCTCTCAAGCTAAACCCTAGTCCCATCTCTCTTTCTCTCTCAACCAATCATTCTTCTCAAGACAAAGCCTAGCCTCCCTCACACTTTCACAAACCCATTTATTAACTACGTAATTTCTTCTCTCTCGCTCTATCATCGCCTACCTTGTCGCTGTCAGCCTTTCCTGTAGTTTTCGTTAAGCTCTATTCATGAAAGTGCAAGGTTTCCTTATGAAATGTTTCGGTGCTATGTGTTAAACATTGGGAGAAAGCGATCACCACAACTTTCAAAACAACTATCTACAATATTTAGAAAGGTAATTTTTCTGTTAAATCGGCTTACCTCACAGAGCAGAAACCTAGAATGGTTCCCTCTCTGTCGTTTCCTCCGAAAAGTTGGAATCAAATTTGGAGTGCTAATTTGCACGAACGCCTCAAAACTTTCCTCTGGAAAGTGGCGGCCAATGTTATCCCTACTAGATCAGTTTTGGCTTCTCGTTTCCTTATTGACGATATCCGTTGCCCACTCTGTCACTTCTCGGTGGAATCTCCGGTGCATCTGTTTTTATTTTGCCCTATTGTTCGAATCACTTTGAGTTTTTCGAGGTGGCCTTTGGACCCTTCTCTCGTTTTGGTGACTGATATGAAACAGTGGATTCACTTGATTCTGAACCCTACCCGGGCTTTTAGCATCCCTTCGGCGGAGGCGAAAGATTTTTCTATCTTTGCTTCCATTGTCTTATCCCAGACTTGGGACCTCAGAAACAAAGTTTTATTTCAGAAGGTCAAAGTGGATTCTCGTCGTTGGGCTGCCCAGACTATCTCTCTGGCTTTGGAGCACCAGATTTCTCAAAAGAAAGCCTCCCAATCTGCCCGTAATCTTAAAGAAGGCTGGACCCCTACCACCCCCCCCCCCCCCCCCCCCCCCCGGATTGGGTTAAAATTAATTTTGATGTCGCTATACGCGACCATGGCACGACTATTACTACCATAATCCGTGACCACCAGGCCAAAGTTCTTTATGCTAGATCATGGAAACAATCGCCTATGGATCCAGCTAAGGCGGAAGCAATGGCAGCTTTACTCAGTATTTCATCCGCGATCGAGTTGGGTTTTAATAAGGTTATCTTTGAAGGGGATTCAGTTTTGGTGTGTCATCCTCTTTCGGACTGGACATGCAATCCCAACTGGGCTATCGAAAGCATCATTTCGGATGGTAGACGGCTTCTTGCAACCTCTTTTATTTCGTGGTCCTTTGTTAAGATTCCTAGATTAGCAAACTTTGTGGCTCACAATTTAGCCCAATGGGCAATGCGTTGTAATTTTTTTGCGCCTATCCTGGTTGACGAAATTCCTCTTGATGTTTTTGAGGAATTTCCTCAAGGGGTTGAGGTTTTGTCTTGTTGTTTTTCCTTTTGGTTTTTATGAATGTTTCTTCCAGCAAAAAAAAAAAACTATCTACAATATTTGGCGCAACTTGTATTAAGTTGTCCCTCTTTTCCCTCTTTAGGAGGGTTTGGTCCCCCAACTTGTATTTAGATGCAGCGCTACCTCCATCAGATCCGACATTTTTTCGTCAGATTTGGTGATTTGGTGCGGTCTTTTTACGGCCATATTGGTGAGATTTCAGGCAATCTCTATTGTGGATTAGTTTGGCAACTTTTTCCCTCAGTTGACTTAGACTCGAGTTACGCCACAGACAGTTTCATCAAGGATTGGGGAGATTTGCAGTGCGACTGAGAAGTTTATTTTAATTATTATTCATATATTTTCTTACTTTTGTATGCTTACACTAGATCCTTTTGGAATTTGCTTTTAATGAAATTTAACTCTTGCAATAAATTTTTTTTTAAAAAAAAAATCAAAAATTGAAACGGTTGAGACCTATATCTCCTCCGCGCATGGTGCACGCCAAAACACATGTGTGCACCACATTGGTTAAATTGACCGCACCCAATCACGCTCAACCTTTGTTAATTCGCTCGAATCAGATAGGAAAAAATGTTAGGAAACTGTGTTCCCAGAATTCATTGACAGCGCGTATAAGTTGGTACTGTAAAAAAATTATGGGAAAACTACAATAACTCTACAAGGGCGGAACTAGGGTTACCTTAAACTGCTAAAACGGATTGCTGTAGTAGACGAATCGAGAACACGGGCTCGATAACAGCACACGATCTTCTACCGTATTCTTTTGCTGTCAGAATATCGAACTGAGTGTGGGCTCTTTCGAAATCCTTTCTGTTTTCTGCTCTCCCTCTTTTACGCTCTCTTTTCTATTCCGAGTTATAATTCTCTATATAGAAAAACGCTAACTGAGGAGAGAGCCAAAGCAGCATATATAAAGGCTACGATAGGAACCATAAGAAGTCAATAAGGAATAAGCTTCCTTATGGAATTAGGAAACCCTAATTCGAACTGAATCAGATTCCTATTTCCATAAATTATAATATATACCACTAAAGAATTATAATTGCACTCCTACCCTTATCTCAAAAATATCTTTCGAGCTCCATGTTATTAAATGCTTATTATTTCCACATGTTAAGATTACAAATATCCATTAATTAAATATAATTACTGACAATCATATTTAATTAACCTCTTAAAATTCCTTGAGATCCTCTGCTTAACTTATCTGATATGTCGGATACAAAATCCACCTGCAGGGTTTGACATAATCAAAACTTATAAGTTTTCTCAAGGGGATATCATCAATCCCAAAATTGAGACATGGATTCCATCATTAATTAATATCCACCACACAATTAATATTGTCACCCAATCCAATGAGATATTGACCCATTTAAGGATCTCACCTTTTTAGGGATCAAAGTGTAAATATCAAATGTACGTGTCCATAAAATAACTTAGGATTTAGAGCATAAGCACTCATAATAGTCATGAGGTATTAATTATCTTATAAGTCAGTATAAAGATAATTACCCCAAGTCGGTCCCGTTTAATACACAAAATGTACCAGCATGGTGAGTTCAAACTATACTGTTTCCCGCAGTCAAGACAAACCTACTACAACACCATGCTGCAGTCCTACCGATGGTGTGTCCAATCCATCTAAGACTGTAAACCAAAATCTTACATTCTACAAGATCCGATGGTCTGATCTTCCCTGTGCAAGCCAAACTCTACACACCAAACCACCTACTATGTAGAGTGAAAGACACACATGCATAATATTAAATAAACAATATAATACAAATATTGCCCACACAGATTCTCATAAAAATGGATTAACTGATTTTATTAAATGAATAATAAATCAAATACATAAAGCATTGCTTTTAGTATATATCCCTAACAAAAAAAACATAGGGTCCTTTAGATTTCAGTCCTTTATTATAGCATTTTCTAGAAATTGATCCATTCTATAAGTCTACTTTGAAATTAGTCCTTTGTCTATTTTGAGGGCCAAAATACCGCCACTCCCATAAATCAAGGTTTTGAAAATCAAAATTAGATTTGATATATATATATATATATATACAGAGCCCTTCTTATGAGAGATCCCACATTTTATTAAAATGAGGACTTCTAATCCTGGCCGTTGGAAATTATTTAATCAATGCAGTAAAAGTGAAATTCACTATGCAGTAAATGATCTCCAACGGCCAGGATTAGAAGTCCTCATTTTACTAAAATGAGGGATCCCTCATAAGAAGTTTTCCTTATTATATATATATATATATATATGTAGAGAGAGAGGGAGAGAGAAATAACCCCACTCCCATAAATCAAGATTTTGAAATTTAAAACCCAGATTTGTTATATATATATATATATATATACAGAGAGAGAGAGAGAGAGAGAAAAAAAAACATAGAGAGAGAGAGAATTAACCGGGAAAAATTATGCAAGAGAAAGAAAGAAAAGTGAGAAATTCCTCACTTTAAAATACATCACAGAAATTCCTCAATTACATAATATGAAATTCTATGTATTATCGTGAGAATTCTCACTTCTAACCACAATGAGAAATTTCTCACTTTAAAAGTCATCACTGACCATATGTGATAAATTCTAACTATTATGATGAGAAATTCTCACTACTAAAATTTTGATGGAAGTGTGTAATGTACTAATGAAAAATTTTGCATACTCTAATGACAAATTAGTCACTTTTTAATGCAAAATTTTCACTTTTTGTGAGAAATTCTCAGTTCTAGAATTTTGATGGAAGTTTAATAATACAAATTTCTCACAAATAAAAAAATATTCTCACCTTCAAAACTCAAAACGTAAACATAAACAAAATCTCTCTCTCAAACTCACAGTCCAAAGCTCCAAAATCTCCCCAAACAGGGCCTTATGAGCCGTCGCCAACACCGATGACCTGAAACTTCCTGTGCTGCTAATGCTACTCTGGTCGGAATCGAAACCCAGAATTGGGATTTCCAAAACTCCTCTTGGAGATGAATTGTTGTCGCTGTTCTCTTCTTTGTTAATTTCATCTATATCCTCTGTTTCTATATTTTCTTGGGTTTCTATAATGAATTTTCAAGAAAATAAAAATATGATTTATATTATATATATATGTATGTATCATTGAAATAAGATTACCTTCCATGGAAATTGATATGGGTTTGTGTTAAATAGCCTAATCATCAGTCTTCCAGGACGCTATGAATCGCTGCATGAAAAAAATAAAGAGGATGTAGAATATATATATACATAGAGAGAGAGAGAGAGAAAGTGTGTGTGAGATAAATATATATATAGAGAGAGAGAGAGAGACCATGCATTTAATGGGTAGTATTAGTAGAGGAGAGAGAGAGAGACAGACAGAGTGTGTGTGTGTGTGTGAGAGAGAGAGAGAGATAAATATATAGAGAGACCATGCATTTAATGGGTAGTAAATGAGAGGAGAGAGAGAGAGAGAGATCGTGAGATGAGAGAGAGTGGATAAAGATGGAGAGAGATATAATTGCATTTAATTGCCCTCATCAATTTGAAATCCCTAATTTTAAGTTGAAGATACATATATACACATGTATATATCTAATGATGAGGGCGATCTAGTCCATAAAAAACACACAGTTGGGGGAAAGGACTAATTCTTATGTTTCCTTAAAAATTAAGGATGAATTTAAGAGTTTAAAAAGTCAAAGTGACTAAATGTATGTTGACCAAAATCTGAAAGACTAAATTGTATAAGCATATAGATATCTATACTATTCTATAAAGGCAAAGATAGGGGTACCAACAAAGTTTAGATGTATCACTCATATTTACAATTTAACCATAAAACTTCTCCATTGGAATATCAGTACAAGGGTTGATAAAAATAATTTGTCATCATTACTATAATCACATTTAAAAACTGCCCCTTGAAACTCCTGAAAACTGCCTCAACTCCATAAAACTGCCTCCCACTTTCAAAATGGAAGTAATTATAATTTAGAACCCAATCATGCCTCCACATTTCTATTGAGTTTTGAAATGATCATATTTCCTCATTGTGTCTCTACAGTTGATTCTATGGGCGGATTGGCTGAGCCTGCAACTCTCTAGCAAAGAAACGATTTTGATGAAAGTTTCATTTCTAAATTCATACGCCTTTATATAGCTAGCTAGATACAAATGTCATATATTGGGAACCCAGCTGTACGTGTGGAAGATATAGGTATGTTTTTCTGGGTTGCACTGTTGTACGTTTTTCTAATGTTTTTATAAATTTTGTATAACAATTCTGGGAATAGAAGTTTTATCTTTGTAAATAATCACCTCTGTATGTGGAAGGCCTTACCAACAAGGGAAGGCTCAATCATAAGCAATGACAAAATCCTACACGCAGTGAGTACTATCTCTGTTTTGTGGTGGCCAAGGCTTGAAATGAATGATTTTAGTTTTTCTTTTCTATTTTTTTCCCCATCTTTTCTTTGTCTTGGACGGTTGATGTTTATCTAATATGTTGAGATAATTATTGGATTTTTTGGGGGAATTTCGCTTTTTTAATTTATGGGTTAATTACACAGACCTCCCTTGTGGTTTTGCAAAATTACACGGACCTCCCCTCTATATTGCAAAATAACACAGACCTCCCTTGTGGTTGGGATTTTCATTACACAGACCTCCTCTCTAGATTGCAGAATTTTCAGAGACCTCCCTTCTTGATTTACTAATGTCGAAAATACCCTTATAAAAAAAGACCCCTCTCTCCTCTCTTTCTCTACTGTATACATATTACATATGCGTATACATACATACATAAATACATACATACATACATACACACACACACACACACACCCCATATATACGGGCCTCCCCACCATATATACATACATACATATTGGTATACATCTTTGATGTTCATTAGATGGTGAGATGGGTTTGGTATTTTGGGTTTAGATCTTAGGTTTTTGGGCCAAATTGATTTTGGGTTTAAATCTTAGGAACAAATTAGTTTTCGGAATAATTTGTTGTTGGGTTTAAATTTTAGAACAAATTAGTTTTTGGAACAAATTGATTTTGGGTTAAAAATTTTTATTTTTTTGAACAAATTCATATTTGTGTATGTCCATATATTGTGTATGTATTTGTATATCTATATATATCTACACACCGTATAGATAGATAGATAGATAGATAGAGAGAGAGAGAGAGAGAGAGAGAGGTTTGTGTAATTTAGTAAAATAGTAAACAGAGTAAGAGTAAAATAGTAAATTCACGCAAGAGGGGAGATTTGTATAATTTTGTAATATAGAGGGGAGGTCCATGTAATTTCTCTAAACCTTAGGGGAGGTCCATGTAATTAATTTGGAAAAGTTAAAGTTTGATGATGTATTGTATAGAATTGTTTTTTATTATTATTATTTTTTTTTTATTTTCCCCCTGATCTAGACTATAAAGAATTTGTATGGTTTTAGTTGAGGCCTTAGAGAGTCGGTGTGCAAATTAGACAAACATGAAAACACATTTTAATTGATTTCCCCAAATGTATTATATTTAGTTACAGTAGCAATGCTATGATTCCAAATTTGAATCCCAATTTGTTTCCCAAACATTTTGACGATTGAACCATATGCTTTGACGTTTCATGTATCTCAAAACCATTGAATTTTCATTGTAGTCGCCCATCAATTCGCTCATGTGCTATAGATGTTACATACTAACAAATACATCACATTACGCATGCAATGCGTGTGCCCCGACCGCTAGTAGGAAATAGTGGTAATTACCAATATTAGTTCAGTTACAACTTTCTTTATAACTAAAAATCTTGTTCATACATCTCTTACTACATCCCAATTCCCAAAAGAGTAATGCTAAGAGTATAACCCATTCTTACAACTTATTTACAATTATCTCTGTTTTTGTTGACTTGGCCCAAAAAAAAGAATAGTACTATTTACAAATAAATATATGGATAGTTACCTAGTTTATATTTATCTATTGCAAAATTCTACAACACAACCATGTACTTTTAGCTGTATGATGTATTTAGTTTTTAGGTCCCAAATTGGATTAACAAAGTGTAATTATAATCTTTGGAACCATTTGATAGTAACTTTTTTGGGGTGCCATTTCGTGTTAATCTTTTTAGGGATAATTTGCTAGTAATACAATGTCAATTGATAATTACTTTATGAGTCATAGTATATAACTCTCTCTTATATGTATATATACATGTGTATACCCAAATTTGGCACTGGCATGTACACGTGTGAGAGTGAGGGGGGAAATGAATGAAGGATAAAAAGATAAGATTAAGATTAAATAAAAAAAAAGAGGGGAAAAAAAGTGGATAAATATGACTCCAACTTGGAGGCTAAGTTAGTTTAAAAAGATAAGATAAGAATGGAGGAAAGACTCGGTTACCAAGTTGGTGTAAGTGTGTCTATATATATGTTATACGTATACACATACAGGGAGGGTAAGTCTTGGTAGAGTATAGCAGAGAAAGAGAGAGGCCGTGAGAGAGAAAAATAAGAAGAAAATTGAGGGGAGAATGAGAAGAAAAGATACTGGCTAGAGATAGAGGTGAGAAATTGTTTGAGTTTGGGAATTTTATGTAGTATGTATAGATGTACATATATACGATATTGTTTATGTGTGCCTTTGTGGTAGAAGAAATTTCACTAAAAGTGCTTCCTGGTGTTCTTGCATATATGTATGTAAATAAACATTTATGCATACATAAACATATTTACTGTTAATTATTATTTATCAGTTCTAATTGAAAATTTAGTCATATGTTGTCTAATTACATTATTTAAGGACGTAAGCACGCATTGATTAATACCATTAATAATGACACTAGTTAAGGACGAGGCCTTATGATGGTTAAAGGACTGAGGTAGTCCATGTTGAGATGGCTAGGATTGAGATAATCCTACAGTTAGTGTACTATACTAACATACTATTTCATTTCAAGCTGGACTGATGGATAGTATATACCTTTCGAGCTGGGCTAGTGTCACACCCCAACCCGCTTCGACAGATTAGGACACGTGTAACAAAGCTATACCCCCAATTAACAAAGAAATACACGATTTAGGCATCACAAAAGAGCTTTATTAGGACAAAACAGACCCAATGGTAAAATGGTCATAAAGAAATTATGGTTAAAATTTATACCAAAAGTTAGCTCTTTGAGTTTCGTTTCCAATGCAAAAAATAGCACGCGAATCCGAATTTTCTAGTAAGAGTTATGTTTGTTTTCATAAAGTCGACGGCGGAGATTTTTGTGGGCCCGGATAGATCTATAATTAAGTTTTCTGGCAGAATGTCCCCCGCCCAGATCGATCTGGTTCTGCAGAAGCACACAACTATATTTCAGTTGCTAAAAACTCTATTTTTTCAAGTTTGAAAACATCCTAAATCAAAACCAAACCTTATAGAACACAGGAAAACATTTCAAAATCATTTACAAACACACTTAAACTTTTCCAAACACATATTTAAGTGCTTCCAAACATTCAAAACATGAATATGAACTCTCTTGAGTTAAAACAATCCATAAAAACACATTTTTTTGCTCAAAATGACAATACCATAAGAATTTTACCAAAAACATTCCAAAAGCTTTGCATATAACTTAGTTATACATGGAACTTGTCCAAAATAGTTGCGACACATAACCGGACTTGCCAGAATGGTCCAATGCAACAACTTACACAACCTAACTAGTAATTCAAGAAAAACACACAAATTCCCAAAAGAAACTCCAAGCCACCAACTACCATATTACAACACAAGTTCTAGGAATTCCCAAAATAGTAAGTACATGTTTAAATAAGTTTATAAACATAACAAGCAAGTCTCGAGCCTTGCTTCTAGCCCCAAGCTCACGTCACCTCCTTTCCACGTCTTATTCTGAACCTGCGGTGGTTGTTATTGTTAGGAAACTGCGTTCCCCGAATCCGTTGACAGTGTGTATAAGTTGGTACTGCAAAAATTTCATGAAATCTATAATAACCCTACAAGGGCGGAACTAGGGTTACCTTGAACTACAAAAACGGATTGTTGTAGTAGACGAATCGAGAACACGGGCTCGATAACAGCTCACGATCCTCTACCGTATTCCTCCGCTGCCAGAATATCGAACCGAGTGTGGGCTATTTCGAAATCCTTTCTGTTTTCTGCTCTCCCTCTTTTTCACTCTCTTTTCTATTCCGAGTTATAATTCTCTATATAGAAAAACGCTAGCTGATGAGAGAGCCAAAGCAGCATATATATAGGCTACGATAGGGACCATAAGAAGTCAATAAGGAATAGGCTTCCTTATGGATAAACCCTAATTCAAACTGAATCAGATTCCTATTTCCATAAATTATAATTCATACCACTAAAGAATTATAATTGCACTCCTACCCTTATCTCAAAAATATATTTCGAGCTCCATGTTATTAAATGCTTATTATCTCCCCATGTTAAGATTACAGATATCCATTAATTAAATATAATTACTGACAATCATATTTAATTAATTTCTTAAAATTCCTTGAGATCCTCTGCTTAACTTATCTGATATGTCGGATACAAAATCCACTTGCAGGGTTTGACATAATCAAAACTTATAAGCTTTCTCAAGGGGATATCATCAATCCCAAAATTGAGACATGGATTCCATCATTAATTAATATCCACCACACAATTAATATTGTCACCCAATCCAATGAGATATTGACCCATTTAAGGATCTCACCCTTTTGGGGATCAAAGTGTAAATATCAAATGTACGTGTCTACAAATTAACTTAGGATTTAGAGCATAAGCACTCATAATAGCCATGAGGTATTAATTATCTTATAAGTCAGTATAAAGATAATTACCCCAAGTCAGTCCCGTTTAATACACAAAGTGTACCAGCATAGTGAGTTAAAACTATACCGTTTTCCGTAGTCAAGACAAACCTACTACAACACCATGCTGCAGTCCTACCGATGGTGTGTCCAATCCCATCTAAGACTGTAAACCAAAATCTTACATTCTATAATATCTGATGGCCTGATCTTCCGTATGTAAGCCGAACTCTACACACCAAACCACCTACTATATAGAATGAGAGACACACATGCATAATATTAAATAAATAATATAATACAAACATTGCCCACACAGATTCTCATAAAAAAATGGATTAACTGATTTTATTAAATGAATAATAAATCAACTACATAAAGCATGGCTTTTAGTATATATCCCTAATAGTTATTTACCACAGCAGGAAAGGAAAACGGTTTTTTTAAGCACTACTCTTAGTGAGCAATCTACACATGATTGAATGCTTAACGTGCAATCCTACAAATAAATACAAAACTCAAGTCCGTGAGCGTCGAACCACCAGTTCAATGATTCATTCAGACCCGAAGACCTTCCCTTGGCCCCGTGGTCATTTATATTCCTTGGACTTCCGTTTCCAACGGATTCTTCTTCTTCACATTCTTTATTACTCCCAATAGAGAATCATCTCCCCAGATATTCATTGATCACCACATAAGCACATAAATATAGCAACTTTTGCATAATTGACATGTAATTCTCACAATATCATGTTCATGACTACTAAACATGAATTTACCAATCCTACTCATATTTGAAGCATTTCAGAAGTTAAACCACAATCACTTTTAGTTAGAAACTCACCTCTAAAGATTCCTACCCCAAATAAGCTAATAAGTGCAGAATTTTACCAATTTCCAGCCCAAAACTTACTATGGAGTAATTCCTACACGTTTTCAGCAAACCACGTATTACCGATTAGATTGGAGTACCAAAATACGATGATTAAAACGTAAAAGAAATGTATAGATAATGGAATTGACGGTCTCACCTCCACGAATCCGAATATGGCTTCGGTTCGCGAATTAGACGACGAACGGCGTGAAATGTACGTCGGAGTCTCAGAATCTCATCAGCTCTCTCTTTCTTCTTTAATTTTCTGTCAAATTTTTGTAATTTCTTTTGTTTATTGAGAGAAAAGACACTTGTCTTCTTCTCCTCAAGCCAAACTATGACTCATGCACCACAATTGTGTTTAGCACCCCTAAGTTTCTAAGTTCAATTATGAAATCCCCAAACATTCCATTAACTATCCAATTATCTAAATAGGTATTTGTCTAAGTCCCGTATGGGTCCTACACATGGTCCTAAATATTTTATGAAGTTGCTATCATACCTACCATTTATGAATCTTTTCCAATTATGCCCTTAAATGGGTATCCAAATTGGTACCAGAAGTTAACATATAATATCATAATATGTAAGCAACTTTAAACACATACTTATTTAATCATGTAAAAATGCATCTAATCATATAAATGCAAATTTCATTATCCGGTCCCTTCACTGGGTCCCATTTCATTACTTGTCCCACCTAATTGGGGATTTTTCAACTGTGTTCTTTATTGAACAATTTTTCACGATTGAGTCTATAGCCTCCCCTTAATCCACCATATATACTAATTAATATTAATTAATGCATATTTATGAGATAATTAAACATTGTTTCTCAAGCACGAGTGTTACATCTTGGGTGTTGTGGCCATTTGGATTATACACATTTCGAGCTGGGCTAGTGTATGGAATCGTGTTGGTAACCAATTGTGAGTTTGATTATATCTAGTGTCGATGAAAGATTATTTATTGCATATGCATGCATTGGACAGTGTGAATTTCATTATAAATGAATGGTAAATGTGTGACATGCTATTTGCATAAAAAAATATAGCAACGGGTAGGGGTGGGCATTCGGTTAGATCTGTTCGATTTGGGGTATTTCGGTTCGGTTTTGCAAAATGCCAACTATTAACTGACTGAAATTTAATTTGGTTGGTTTAGTTTGGTTAATCGAATTACAAAATCGGTTCGGTTTGGTTATTCGGTTAACCGAATTGTAAAAAATCCAATTTATTTTTATTTATCTTTTTTTTTTTTTTCATTTTTCACAACTTTTTATGGTTTTTATTCTCTCTCTTTCATATTGTAAAGAAAACATATTTTTCTTTGTTTTCAATTGTAAAAATACATATATTTTATTATCTATAGTTATATATAAGTATATTAATAATATAGAAAATAAAAAATAAACAAATAATTCGGTTTTTCAATTTGGTTCGGTTTGCCTAGATGCAACTGTTAACCGAACTGAAATTTTTAATTCGGTTCGGTTTTTAACCGAACTGAAATTTTTAAGTGAAATAAGCAAACTGAAATTGAAAATTCGGTTCGGTTTGTTTGATTAACCAAATTGTTTGCCCACCCCTAGCAACGGGGAAAATTTTGAGATACTAGAAAATTTTGTTACCTATCTAAATTATTCAACTATTACTGTAGATTATAATAAAATATTCTGGGATTAGTATTTTTGTGTGACTACAAATTAATTTTTCTAAAATAAAGATTAATAGAATTTTTTCGCTGAGCATGTGGCTTACAAATTATTTATTAATATTTTTCAGGTGAGAGGTGGCAGCAGGTACAAATTTCTTACTTACCACATGCAATTTGCATAAAAATATAGCAACGAGGACAAATTTGAAATACTAGAGAAATTTGTTACCTATCTTAATTATTCAACTATTACTACAGATTATAATAAAATATTATGAGATTAGCATTTTGGTGTGACTACAAATTAAATTTTATAAAATAAAGATTAATACAATTTTCTCACTGAGCACGTGGCTCACTAATTATTTATTAATGTTTTTCAGGTGAGAGGTAGCAGTAATTGCACCAGGTAGCGTATAGTTGAACCTTCTGTCAACTAACCATGATTAAGACTTGCGCATAGGTGTAGCTGTGTATTTATTTGTTAGAGTAAAGTAACAGATGTAATCATTTTTTTTTATTATAAATAAAATTAATTGAGTTTTTATTATTACTATTTTTTTTATATATAATTGAATTGTCATGTCTTATTCGTCTCTGCTCTTCCTCTCCTATCAGATACTCTCTCCCTCTAGGACAACTATACCAATACGACGTCGTATAATGGGTTGAGAGTTTAGAGACATTACAATTCAAGAGTGCTATATATGCACTAGAGGAAAGACATTTCCTTATTAACCACCTGCGCATAACGCCGATATTAGTTTTCGTTAAGAGACCCATCCCTGGAAAGCTTTGTCTGATTCTTGGATTTAATAAGAGAAAAGGCATAAAAAAAAAAAAAAAAAACCTTTGTTTGGTTAATAAAGACAAAGAGTAGGAAAAAATGAATGAAAAAGAAAATAATTCGAAAAACATATTAAAATTTTAAATTTTATAACTCATTTTCCTTCTTTTATTCATATGTTACATTTATATTTTAGAAATTTTGTTAAATTTTAATATTATTTGAGCATGAGGGAAACACGAGGGGGTTGTTAGAGTTTCCTATATCGGTTAGGGAAGGGGCAGGTGGTCAGTTTATAAGTGTGAGGAAATGCCTCACCCCATGACCTAACTTTTGGGGTTAAGAAGGCCCAAGACCACCCAACACTGATATTAGAGCACAAGTTATAACATAACATCTCGGCCCAACAACAACAATGGAGAGACTGGTCGAGGGTTTGTCAATCCAAGGCCCGATATGTGAGGGGGAGATTGTTGGAGTTTCCCACATCGGTTGCGGAAGGGAAGATGGTCAGTTTATAAGTATGAGAGAATGCCTCATCCCATGAACTACCTTTTGGAGTTAAGAAGGCCCAAAGTCATCCAATTAAATTGTGATAGATAGGAGTAGGCAAATAGTTCGGTTAACCGAAAATTGAACTGAAATTTAAATTTTAGTTTGGTTATTTCAGTTAAAAATTTCAGAGAATTAAAAATGCAATTCGATTTTCGGTAATCTATTAGCAAATCGAATCGAATTGAAAAACCGAATTTCAAATTTTTTTTAAAAATTATATTATTAATTTACTTTATATATAATAGAAATATATGTATTTTTACAATTGAAAATGAAAAAAAAAAAAGAAAAGAAAAATAAGAAGTATGCTTTCTTTGCAATATAAAAGAAAAAGAAAAAGAAAAATGGTTAATTACACGGACCTCCCCCGAGGTTTGGTAAAATTACACCGACCTCCCCTCTATATTACAAAATTACACAAACATCCCCTCTAGCATGAATTTACTATTTTACACTTACTTTATTTACCATTTTACTACACACCTCTCTCTCTCTCTACAATTTGTGTATATACTATATATAGATAAAGGTATACATATATAAGTACATACATAATATATAGACATACATGGTCAGTATATATGTATATGGTGTGTATGTATGTATGTATGTATGTATGTATGTATGTATGTATGCATGTATTAATGTATATACACTAGAGAGAGAGGAGGGGGATTTTTTTTTGGGAAAAATACCTTTTACCCCCCTGTGGTTATACCAATTTTCTCATAACCCCCATGTGGTTTATTTTGTAACACTTAACCCCCCTGTACTACGGACTAAAGTGAGACTGTTAACTTTTCTAACGGAAAAAAAAGGAAATGATGTTAATACCCCCAAGCCCCTATACATATTCTTTAGAGAAAAATACATTTTACCCCCCTATGGTTACACCCATGTTCTCATAACCCCCATGTGGTTCATTTTTGTAACACTTAACCCCTTTGTACTAATGACTGAAGTGGGACTACCGTTAGAAAAGTTAACAGTCTCACTTCAGTCCGTAGTACAGGGGGTTTAAGTGTTACAAAATAAACCACATGGGGGTTATGAGAAAATGAGTGTAACCACAGGGGGGTAAAAGGTATTTTCCCCCTTTTTTTTTTATAACTATGGGTATTTTCGACATTAATAAATTAAGAAGGGAAGTCTCTGTAAATTTTATAATTTAGAAGGGAGGTGTGTATAATGCAAATTCAAATCTCAATGGAGGCATGTGTAACTTTCCAATATAAAGGAAGGTATTTTCCCATTTTACACCGTTCACACTAATTTTCACCGATTTAATTGTAAAAAAGGCCAAATAAAGAAACCAACCAAACCCTTTTATTCACGGATCAACGGGCTACCGGTTTGGTAGGACGTTGATGAGTATGCTTTGAAGAAAACTTTGATTGACACATAGATATTGAAATGGTAATTATACTAGTCTCGATTATTATTATTATTATTTTGGTCATAGTTTCTCTTGATTGAAAGTTTAACTTTTCTTGTTGGTAACTTTGTCTAATCAATTACTCGACCATTAAAAAACAGATTTGTGTGGTCAATATTGATTTCTTTCTTTTCAATCTAATTATAGGTGTTATGCAATTTAAATAAGTTCAAATTATGAAATTAAAGGATACAAACTTTCGTTAAGTTATCAACATCGATGGCTCTACCGATTTCTAGTATGGCCAAAGTATAGAATTAGTGGGTGATAACTAAAAACTAGTGGTTATTAATGTTCGAAAATTATGAATTTCTTTTTAATCACTATGATAATTATTAATCAGATAAGGCATCAATCTAACCACTTGAATTGTGAATATTTCCACAACCCCCGACACACACACACACCCCCCTTCCTTAATTTTCTTGTCCACTAGTATCTATTTAGTGGCAAAGATACTGTCAAGTCATATCTCATACCTCAATATGTCTTTTCTAGGGGTAAATATTGTTGATTGTAACAAGGATCGTTAAGTCTCTAATTTCGTAACGTCTCTACTATATGAGAAGTATTTGGATTATGTGAAAAGAGTTTGAACTTATGTGAAAAGAGATTCTCCTAGAAATAAGAGGTCAATAGATTACTAAAGATGTTTGGTTGAATTGAGATACTATGTCATATACTATCCCCGCTACAACCAAAATTTGTTCCTTTTCTAACATGATTCCCTGATTTTTTTAGCCCTACTTAATAGCTTTAATCTCATTCTCACTTTGAATTTTATATTGTTTTTCTATTTCTAGTATGGTCAACAAATTCACTTATGAACTACAAAATTAGCTCTTAAGTTTTATAACAGCTGTAATTAGTTTTATTTATGGAAATAAAAAATTTTGAAAAGATTACGGTGTTTATAATAGGAAAATGTTATTCGCACTCTATTGATTACTAAATACACTCTATAAACTACATTGAGTACATGATACGATAGGTTGTCAGAGTGGTACCATAAAATACTTTAATTCATTTTTGGAACGCTAATAGTAATTTCCTTATTTTATATTAATGTTGTATCTTGTTCCGACCGTACCAACACATATAGACTATATAGTAATATGGTCATATTTAATAAGCCGTACCTTTTATATTTATAAATTGTTATATAAAATAGCCCATGTACGGTGTACCACATGTATTTGATCAGAATCATATATATGTGTGATATGAATTCGGTACACTATGACACAACACATTCGCCTTTGGGGGGAAACCGGGACAAATCCTCTAAAACGAGTACCAATTCAATCTCACCGTGACTCCACATCATCGGTATCATTACACTAATATATGTGATATAGTGTTTGTGTGGACACGTCTTCATCCTTAAAATTAAGACTAATACATGTTTGAAGAGTAATCTCTTATTAGTTTTTGATATAACATCAGAAAAATAACCATTTTATATAACGAATTTTCTTTCCTCTCAGACAAGTCTTTTACAACTTCAAAATTAATACCTATTGTCAATTTATCGGCGAAACACATAGAGTCAAACTCTGAGAACGTACCGACCTAAAACACATGCACCATTTAAGTCGGAGAAGAAAATTATCAGTAGAATTTAAATTCTTACCAAAACCTATAGACTTTGTACTGTTAGTAGGAAGGAGAATCATAAAACAACAATTGGATTTTGAGGCGTGCATCACTTTCTATAAAGTGATATTTGCCCTTACTCATAAGCCCAAGGATTCTAATCAACACAAATTTTATTTTTTTGGTTTTTTTTTTTTTTATAAAAATATAATAATGATAAAAATAAACTTGCAGTCCTACGACACCCACATGGATGCTGTCTAAAGTGCTGTTGAAGATCCTTACCCTACTCATATATGATGAGTTTGGTAATGGGTTCCTAAAAAATATCTTCCAATACACGACCGAACCCTAGAATATGTAAATAGCAAATTCAAAGATTTCCAGAAATTTTCAAAAATTAAGAATTAGTAAATTACTGAGTAAGAAAGAGAGCACTAATTTTTTAATACAGTATATAACAAATCTGCGGGGGCATAATCTATATTGACAAAAGTGTAGAGGCACTTATATGGAACCTTTCACATGCACCTTTTAATTTAAAATATGTGCCAGTTAGTAATTACTGCAAAAATAGTTGTTGACTATCGGTAATTGTCTGTTTAAATAAAAGGTAAAAGATGTGATCATGTGTTATACGAACCACATTCTCAATGAGAAAAAATGGGAGCGAATTTGGAAAAGTCTAAAACATGACCAGGTTCTGTCAAGTCTCACTTTCTATATATTTGGTTCTTATGTGAACTAAGGTTATGTTGGTTTGACAAAACATCAGTTTGAAAAGAGAGAGGTACTATATTGCATATGGACTGATGTTCAAGACGTTGACACCCACCAACACTTGAATATGTACAATCTGTTAACTTGTAAACCACAGTATCGATTATTTGCTTTACCATACACCGACGGAAGAGGAAAAAAATTTGGATTGAACACCTCTAGTTAGAGCATCTTCAGCAGTGAAATTGTTTATAACCAACTACTTTATTTAAAAATTGTTTTAACTATTCGCTATTTTACCTTCAATTTCAATCGTGCTCTTTATTTTATCTAGTCATCTAACTTTGTTTTATATTTTATGGTTGAGATTTGCGTCATTTGAGTAATGAAAGATTCAAAAGGTTGAGTTTGAGAGAGAACATAGAGAGTTATTCTTGACTAGATAAATCTAGCTAGTAAAAAAGACAAATGTTAAAGTGGCTAGCTTATTGGGGCACATAAAATACCACCTAACAAGTTATTTTGCCTGAAAAGTTAAAATAACTATGCTAGATTTGGAGTGGCAATTTCTGACGCGACACAAACTCTACATAAAATAAATTTTGGATTTAGCCTATACGGAGTTTAGGTCATTAATGGTCAACCCGTTTATGACGATTAATTGTGTCAACCCGTCTAATTAACCCACATAACCCGATTATGCACTTTTTGCATAAGCTAATTCTGAAAATAAACCAAATGACTTATTATAAATGCCTAATAACACTTACAAATTCCAAATAAAAAATAAACAGTCGCTCACTAGTACTTCTAGCTGTCTCTCCACCAGAGTCACAACATCAAGATCAAAAGACGGAGGTACAAGTTACAAGGTCGAAATATACTTTTAAAACTGCAGTTCTATTGCGCGCAACCATTCGAATTACTTGGTTGTTTTCAAGTCCTATTTTCTTACCACGCAATATGCATTTACTCTTTCCGTCTCATGTTGACGAGTTAGGGTTTGGAATTAGAGAAGCTTTATCATTACTTTGTAATTATTTCATTAGCTTGTAAAGTTTACATCAAATGTACCACATTGTAAAAATCATCAAGAATTTTATAAAGATCTCCAATATTCGAAATCACATTGGACTCCGACTAATTTAAATCGAGTCAAGTAGAATCCGTTAACATCAAATATTTAATCGTAACTGCATATTTAAAATTATATTGAATGGGTTAATAAATTAGACGGATTAAATGAATAACACGTAGGATAATGGTATCATTTATCACATGACAACGACACGATATTGCCACGTTAGGATAGATGCTCTTAGAAAGTAGAGTCGCTATTATTAGTGGCGCGGGAGTGGGACGATGATCAATGAGTACGTTGCTCAAATATCAGCCTTCCCCCCTCCCACCCCGTACTATTTGATGGATGATTTTTTCCTAACTTATCTATTCTCATTTTTCTTTCTTCTCTCTTATTTATATTCTCTTTCATCTCTTTTTTCTCATTTCCGTGATTCAACTCTCTCTCTCTCTCTCTATAAAAGTCCATCACACTTCGCGTACGTGTTACCCCTTGAACCCTAACTTTCTCTCTCTTCAATTCACACCTACAAAATAACTGAATTTAGGCGCACACACACACATATATGTATATGTAAGTGTATTTAGATCGTGGTGGAAATTATGGATGAGAAGGACGGAGTAGATCCGATCAGGTCCGAGTTCTCTTTGGAGTCGAGCTGGAGACTCGTCGGAGGTGACTCGTACTTCTTTGCAATCGATGGAGAGAGCAGCATACTGAGTCAATTCGGGTGGAATCTGCAAACAGATACGGCGGCCATGAGCGGCGGCGACGCCGATGGTTTCGGAGAGTGTGATCGGATCGAGGCGGCGGAGATGTCAGATTTGGCGGGAAATCAGACGTTGCGGCAGGAGTGTAGTGATACGGCCGCCGATGCTTCGACGTCGAAGCGGACTGTTTCTACGTGCTCGTCGGAGGATCTGCCGGATAAGTCCACCGCCTCCGGCGACTTCGTTGGAAAATCACCGCCCGAGTCACTGTGAGTGTCTCTGTGTGTGTGTGTGTGTGTTGCACTATTGTGTTGCGTCGTGAAGTTCATGTTGTGAGTGGCTAAAGTCGTAATAAATTGCACTATTCGTGGGCAAATAGCGAGTAGGCTAACTGAAATTTTGTTGATTTCTTCGAGGAAAAAGTGGAATTCGGTGTCCGTACAGTTGATAGAACTAGAAGGACTCGAATTCATAGCGCCTTTTTCGTAATTATCCAAAATTTGAAGGTGCAAAACTCGGAAATTACGAAAATGGAGGGGCAATATTTTGTGTTAGAAATTATAGGCTTTTGATTCCCCGCCGCCATTGCGGCTGGAATTCCGTGGTGGAGTATAACTTTTAGTTGCATGTGCAAATATTACTCACAAGTGGAATAGGGAGAGCGCTCATAACACATCATCATAATCACGTCTGACGCTCCAATGACACAGATGGCAGGTAGTCATATAGTCACTAAAATTAAGAGAGCAGAAAAAATGTGCCCTTAAAAATAGGAATTCTTTGGAAGTACAGTAACTGATTATGTCGATAAGATGATCTGTGACTGACTCACAGCATAATTTCTCATTGACAACTCATTGTCAGTCACACCCATCATCGTGTGGGGTCATTGTCTAATTCAGAACATACACTTAGGGTGTGTTTGATAAAACTGAAAATTAAGTGCTGAAAATTAAGTGCTGAATTTTAAGTACTGAAAATTTTAAGTGATTAAATTTGTAATACTGAAAACAGTGCTTCAACTATTGAAATAAAATGCATTCAGTGATTATTTTCAGTAGAAAATTTTCACTTAAAGTTTTCAGTGATTTTTTGGCTGCTTTTTCAATTAAGTGGTATGTTATCAAACGCACTGAAAAAGAATAAGTGCTGAATCTTTTCATTTTCATCACTTAATTGGGTTATCAAACATGACCTTAGTCTTATTTTGAGGGACATCGTGACAAAAGGCGTGGTATGACTGTCACCCTAAATAATTTCTCCCTTTTGAGTGTTGTCAATCCAACAATACTAATGGATATTTGACAGAACAATAACGGGTGTCGCCATTTTCCCATAATTGCGGATTCTTCAGGACTGCGGCAATCCATTTCTTTAATTAGTTTGTTATATAAAAAGAGGGACTCTTAATATATTTTATGATTTTTGAAGTCAATTTAAGTAGGTTGAGAGTTGGATTACTAATCAAAAAGTTAGTATTTACTTATTTTTGTTTGTTATTCGTCTGAATTATATAAAATATAAAAAAAAAAATTCAAAAAAATGTACAGTTTACAAGAGTCTATAAAAGTATGTATTTATAATTTGTAAAAGTACTGGAGCGGTCGCAACCTTGATTTTTTGAAAATTCACGGATCCCTCACTTCACATGCATCCCCACATTCGCACCTATGCTTCATAGAATAGACATTTAAGATGTTTACTATAACGACCTTATATTCAGTTCTAATTAAATTGTCATGTTTGTGACATTGGCTTGCATTTACATTTTAATTTTATAAGATCAAATTTTGGTTTTCCAGTTGATTAATGTAACAGTCTATATATATATATATATATATATATTCTGTAGGGACAAAGTGAGAAAGAAAGGGCAGAAGCGAATCCGGCAGTCACGTATTGCATTCATGACTAAGAGTGAAATTGATCATCTTGAAGATGGCTATCGATGGCGTAAATATGGGCAGAAAGCTGTTAAAAATAGTCCCCATCCTAGGTTTGTATTCCTCTCAAAGATTTATGGTGTGTTTGATAAACCAATTAAGAGCTGAATTCACTATACATAATTTATTTCAGTAATTGAAACATTATCTTCAATAGCTCAAAATTTTCAAACACTAAAATTCAATACTTGAGCTTCAGTACGTAACATTCAGTTTTATCATGGGTTGACCTAAATTTGTATGTCTAATATAATTTGCACGTTAATTTTGGGATATTCGAGAGGTAAAAAGTGTTGTCGAAGTTCACTTTCACATTCTTTTGTGCTTATGTTCTTTCTTAAAAGCAAATTTGTGGTTTGCATTCTAATTTTCAAATTCCGTATTGTTGCCCCTTCTTTAAGTTTAAAATTCAGTGTCACATGAAATAAAAAGTTAAAGAGCTTTTATTTCATGAAGTGTAAGCTTAAAAAATGTGTGATTAAAGTACAAAGACTTTTAAGAGGCTATTTCGATAATTCAAGAACCAATACTTGTGTGTTTCAGAAAAGAACTGCTAGTACTATTAGATAGTTCTGTGTGTTTAGTTATTTCTCACTTTACATTTGGCAGGAGCTACTACCGCTGTACGAATAGCATATGCACAGTAAAGAAAAGGGTAGAACGGTCATGTGATGATCCCACAATTGTGATCACAACATATGAAGGCCAGCACTGTCACCACAGTACTGTTGGGTTCCCAAGAGGTACTGGTTCACTTGTTATAAGGCCTGAACCTCATGCTTTTACAGGCCAACTGACATCTCAGTCCTCATCACCACTGTTTCACTATCAGGGATCAGTGCTTCAGTTTCCTCTTGAAGTTTCTCTCTCTAAAACTCAAAAAGCACACCTAGCACAAAATGACCAAATTGGTGAATCTTGTGGTTTGGCTAGTACTGATCATCCTTCCAGTACTGATCATGAAGGACTGCTTGGGGACATGGTGCCTCCAGGAATGCGCAACCAATGATTAAATTATATATGGTAGTCATATACTATTGTCCACCTTGAATCACTTTTAATGGTAAATTTGACTTCTCATCCTCCAACTTTGGAATTTATTTCGTTTTAGTTCTTATATTTTTAATTTTCTCAGTTTAGATTTTCAAAATTTTGATAAGTGTTTTAATTCGAGCCAATTAATGACAAACTTTCTGTCACAAATAGTAGTGTTTAGTGACGAAATGTTTGCTCTTAATTTTTGAACATTTAGAATTTCTAATTAGCTTTGTGATAGTGTACAGGCCATGCAGAAGATAAGGCGGCACTGGTATGTGAAACAGATGAGGTACTTCTGATACGTTACTACGATCATCAACCACCATTCATATGACTATACAAAGACCACTGCGTAATTTCTGAGCCAAGTGTGAGTGAGTACTTTTTTACCTAGTGTACCAAAAAATTTATTTTCCTTTTTATTTCATACATGTGTGTGTATATATATATATATAGAGAGGAAGAGAATCTTAAGTGCACAAGGGTAGATCGTGCACTGGATTTTAAGCCTAAAAAATTACTTGCGGGTCAGCAGGACAGGGCATGGGTCAGAGCGGCAGCCCTCGGGCTTTTTCGGCTTAAAAGCCCAGCACACAGGGTCAATGCACTTATCCATGCACCTAATATCCTCTCCCCACATATATATATGTACAGTGCACTGTGTCAGTGCACCTAAGATCCTCTCCCCGCATATTACCCCGCATATTATATATATATATATATATATAAAATCCACGGGTCAGAGGGGCGGCGGGACGAGACATGAGTCAGTAGGGCAGCCTGCGGATTTTTTAGCCTTACCTAGTGCATTTAAGATCCTCTCCCTATATGTGTGGGTAAAATATGTTTGGCACTTTGGTCCCTAAATAAATTTTTTCGCATTTGGTCTCTAAACTATCATTTGTGGCATTTTACCCCTTTCGTCATTTTCAGCCTTTAAAAGTGATAGAGAGCCAATTTTTTTTTTGGGAAAAATGATTAATTATATATGTACACCCGTGTAAGACCTTTTACCCTATTTTGTTGTTTGGTTAATCAAAAAGTTTTATTAGACATGGCAAAACCATGAGGAGATACAACACACTAACATGTAGCAGAGTTCAATAATATATATATATATATATATAAATCTATCAAAGAGATCAATCGTACCTGGCCCTTTTCGTATGGACTGTTTGGCAACTTCTTTTTATTATGTAATTAAATCACAAAAATTTACAATTGGGAAAAATTGTTCAAGGTAGCATTTGGCCAATTACAATTGTAGATGCTATTTTGCTAAATGTTTTATTCTAAGTTTTGGAGTTTCATAATTATTGATGAACTCCAAAAACATTTAGCCTATGTAGGCTTTATTTTGCCAGTTAAATTTCCCTAATCTACCAACAGTTTCACATTGCCCAAAGTACGGGGGATATTAGTGATATCATTAAAATAGATGGTAAAAAGTAAAAAGGGATGCAAGTATAGGGGGTGTATATGTAATTAACCCTTTTTTTCCCAAAACAATTGGCTTTTTCCGTCACGTTCAACAGTTCAACCGCTGAAGTGCCACAAAGCATTAGTTGAGGGACCAAAAGTGAACAAAAAAAAAATGTTTAAGAACCAAAGTAACAAACAGGGTATAGTTGGAGAGTGAAAATAATATATTTCCATATATATATATATATGTATATATATGTACAATCATTCTCATGAGGGAGTCTCTCTTAGTTCAAGTGAGAACATCGTTTACAGTCGTTGGATCTAGTTTTCATTAAGGGCACTGAAGTAATTTCACAGGCTAAAAACCGAATCCAATGGCTATAAACAAAAGTCACCACTTTAACAAAGTGATACTCTCTCATGAGAAGGGGACAGTATATATATATATATATATGTATGCACACATATATTGACTGCTATTCTGCTACATGGTCGTAGCCACGTAGGATAGCTGTGTTTGAATTTAAAATGATCACTATAAGTTTTTGTCAATTCATTAAAATGGGAGTATAAAAGTAATTTAATGAAAAGGGTACTGAAATGAATTATTTTAAGTCACTTTAATAAGGTGTACAAAATTTATTAGAGGGAAATGCTAACCAACTAAAAATCAAAAGTTTGCAAATTTTTATGGACAAACTTTTCAGTGATCTCATTAAAATGATCGCAAGTAATTTTATGAAGAAATTAATTAAAGTAAATTATCTTTTAGTCTCGTCATTGTTAAATTATTTTGGCACACTATGTTTAATAATTAAGATGATAGGGACATTACTATCCACTAACTACGAGCATAATCCTATCCCCACAATCTTCATGTGGTAGGATAGCAAATCCCTGTGCAGACACACATATGAAAAACACTTGGGTATTGTGCTATTCTTAAATATAATTGGCCCAATTATATATATATATATATATATATATTACAAATAACTAGTCTCATTTACACACTATCATGCCAGGTATTGAGATGACATGGATGCCACTCCTGCTTTGAGCTGAAATTTAATTATCTGAACAGCAAAAATGTATTAATGTAAATTTATCATTTATTTTTTCACAGTTATAGCTTGCATATAGGGCAGCTCTATCCTTTGATCAATTTACGTGGTCCCACTTCAGTTTTAAAGCTGCTCTCTTTTGAATCCCTTCTCTACTTGTATGTACATTTGTGTGTATGTTTATTAAGTGATTATTTAACTTAATGAGATATTTAGATATGAACCAGATTTTAGATGATTAACGGGTTTGAGATTTTATCACTTTTTATTGATCTTCTATTTTTACCCTTGCATGATCTGATGATCATGGTTCGCACGTTACAGTAAAAAAATAAATAAAATAAAAATAAATAAAATTGGGAGACCAAATGCTGTCAAACTGTTGCGTGGATTTCGATGTTGCTTGAATGTCGGCCAATATTTGCTTTTTACCCCCTCTTTAGTTAAATTTTTCCTTTTTTATTAACACTTTTTCTTCTAGAATACGTTAATATCACTGTCACCTCATAGCCAAAGGTAAAAATCTTTTTTTTAATCATCAAACGTTCTTTTTACTCGACACTGTAATAGTGTAATCTACAATGCACAAAGAAAAGAAATTATTTTATGATCATAAATCATATACTAAGTGGTGGGTTTAGGGTTTAGGGTAAAAAAAAAAAAAAAGAAAGAAGAAATTATTCTTTGATCATAAATTATATGGCAAGTGGAGGTTTTGGCTTTACAATGCCATGTGGTAAAATTATTTGTTTTTGAGAGACAATAAGTCTACACTCTGCTACATCGCCATGGTTTCGAACTCCAGAATAATTCCTCAATAAATATAGGAGGCATGGGTATCACAAATAGGAATGAGTGTTACGAATAGGAATGGCAATGGTGTGAATTTGTTCAGGAAATTGTCATTTACCAACTCCACATCGCCTAAATACCTAAATGTATGCTTACTCTGACTCCACTCCACCGCTCCATCCTGTCTCAAATAAATGATTTTTCTCGTATATATCATTATAGAATTGGAGTTCATCCTGTCTCGAATAACTAAAACATGTATTGACCAAAAAAATTTCTGAAACTAAGTTTTGGAATGATCATGTATAATTTTTACATGGAAAGCTAGAAGTATATAAGTTGTTTATACAAAAAGAGTATTCTAGTGAATAACGATATGCTAGTAAATTAATCCAAAATCAGAGTGGAACGGGGTTAGAGGACATTTTACCAATTTGGGCCATAACTTCGTAGGTTTAATCTTAGAATATCAAATCTGCACCTGCTCCTATAATTCCTCCACCAAAATAGCTCCCTTAGCAGTGGAGTGAGGTGGTGAACCGGTAGTGCATGAAATTTTGCCATCCCTAGTTAAAAACCATGTCTTTATTTGTTAATTTGTCTTTAATTACACTTTGTACCTGATTGCCTAATTCGCGAATGACCAGATTCAGTGGAACCAGTTTCCAATACTGTTTCCAATTCAAAAATGTCATTTTTTGCGTATTAAATCTATATTTTGACATTGTTAAATACCAAAAACATTGTACTTTAAAATCTTTATTTCAGAGGCACATTTATGAAAAATAGTAATAAAAAAAAAAAATTTACACTATTCTAATTGTACATTAGTTCATAGACTAAGAATGCAAACGTCAAATTAGAGGATACACACAACGAAAAAACTCTCTAGCAGACTTTCATCCCTTCTTTCACAAATGGCAATCCTACCCACTATCCTTTATGGCACATATTATAACATTGCTATCTTTTTGAGAAAAAAATTACATAAGGTGAATTAGAGAGGTTTTCTTTAACACTCATGTTATAATCTAACAATACACAAAATTAATCATACCTGAAACTATTTATGAGTAGATCAAAAAAAAAAACCTTGAAACTGCTGCCCTTGAACACTGCGTGTCCCTGTTAGGACTTAGGAAGTCTACTTGGTATCTCAGCCCCAAGAACTAATTCGTGGTTCTGCCCCTACCCTACCCCTGCCCCTATCACATTAGAAATCATATTCGGAATATAAAGTTTTTTTTTAAATATAAAACATATCCTCTCAGTCAATCCTTCACGATTTTGGAATCCATCAATATTTTAGACAACGATAACTCTTGGACATAAAAGAATCTCACAAAAAAAGATACATAAACCATAATGTGTCTTATCTCTCTTTTGGTGGGGTCCACTAACATTGTGGAGCCCGCCGTGTATAGGGTCCACCAAGGAGAGAGAGACACATAAAATTTATAAATCTTATTTTTGTGAGATTCTCAACAATGATATTCTTTTCAACTAGCTATTTAATCAAAAATTATTTTAGCTATTCACTATTTGATCTTCAATTTCAGCAGTACTCTTCAATTTATCAAATCGTCTTATTTATTACATTTTTTATGTTGGAATTTGTGTCAATTCATATTGAAGAAATATTCAAAGGTAAGATTTAAATAGAGAAGATAGAGAATCATTTCTTATTAGATAAATTTAATTAGTCAAAAAAAATAAAAATTAAAATAACTAATCTACTAAAACTCAAAATCTCATTTCTAACTAACTATTTTAACTGAAATATTAAAATAATTAACCTACTAGAAATGCTCTTATGTACTAGATGGGTTATGCTTTACACAATTTACCTATTACACATTTTAATATTTTATGCAGGAGGAGAGAGAAGCATAATCATTATTCTATCGATAGTATGGTGTTGTGGTCACGCGTGAAGACCGCTTTTTCTCACATGTAATTGTCATTTCGAACAACTATATCAATCACTTCCACAACCGTACACGTGTCGGCTTTATTTGTCTGACTCATCACAGTACCCATAGATTTTGGCGGGTAGGAAAGCCGTCTCCATTGCGACTGTATTCCGGGATGTGCCCACAATTCGTCGGCAATTTTAACGAAGATTCCTCGTTCCTTAAACATGCCAAATGTCATATGAATTAAAGTTGTGTTTGATAGTTTAATTAAGTGATGAAAATGAAAAATTTTAAACACTTATTTTTGTTTAGTATGTTTAATAATGTACCACTTAACCGAAAAGACAATGAAAAAATCACTGAAAAACTTTAAGTGAAATTTTTCTGCTCAAAATAATAACTAAATGTAGTCTATTTCAGTGCTAAAAACACTATTTTCAGTATTACAAATTTAATCACTTAAAATTTCCGTTTTTAAAATTCAGCATTTTTTTTCAGTACTTAATTTTCAATTTTATCAAACCGACCCTAAGAGTAATGCAGTAATTCAGATTTCCTTCTTACCCAAAAAAAAAAAAGTAATTCAGTGAGTCGTCATCGTGACGTGATGTGGCGTTCCAATGATACGAGATCATATGGCCACTAAGATGAGGAGCTTAAGACAAGTGGAAAATGATGTATCCCTGAAAGAGAGTATTTTTGCTCATCCAATTTTAGTTCACCATTGCTCACCCAGGCCTACAGTGGGTGACATGTGTCTCATTTCAGTAATTATGTTGATAGTACAAAGGTAAAATGGGAATGAAATGGGACACATGTTACCCAATGAATGTGTGGGTGAGTAATGGTGAACCAAAAAATAGTGAGCAAAAATGCTTTCCCCCTGAAAATAGGGGGCCATAATTAATTGTTATGCTTCTTTATCTTAGTTGTCACATGTCTCTATATTTTTGGGTATCACGCTACATTAATATAATGATGTGGTGTGACGAGCTCACTGAATAATTTCTCGTTCCTGAAATATGCCAAATGCCATATGAATTAAGAGTAATGTTGTAATGCTATGCTTGTCCCAAAAAAGTTCTCAAAACGTGTTTTCCAACACGTGGTTGTGAGACCTTTTTTAATAATGGTGTGATCACTTTAACATTAACCAATCAAAGACTAAAGATTGGGACACACCCAAAGACACAACTTTTGAGACACAACCCAAAAGATGTGTCTGCATCTCTCCTATGATGTCATTAGACCCCTCAGTAACACATGAGAGAGATAGACACATCTCCTGGATATATTGTGTCCCAATAGTTGTATATTTGAGTGTGTCTCAAACATTACCCTCAATAAAAAACAATTGGACTCACTGCCACATAAGTACTTTAGAGTCCCAAAGCAACGTTTTTAGAGCAATCTCCAATGATAGTAGTTGTTTAGGGTCTCCAAAAGACTCTTTTGGATCATTGAATAGTGTTTTTAGTGACCTAAGTAGATTTTTTTTTTCCAAAGACACTCAACCATAGTATTTAAAATGGGTATCCATTTATCTATATAATAATAAGTTAGATCGGTGTGAATTCCTCCCAAATTAGCAACTTACAATCCTAGCCATTGAGATAATTTTAGATATTTCAACCGTTGGATCGTTGGTCCACCAAAAATGGTTAATTCCATTAAATATTGCATTGTAATTTGTATCCTATTAAAACTCACCTCAATTTAGCTTATTTCGTGAGAGAGAGAACGATCTATAAAAAAAAAAAAAAAAAATTAGTCATTCTCACCCATTTCAAATGTACCGTATCCTTTCAAATTGGAAATAGTTTGGAGATAGTTTAAAAAAAAATATATCAACTATTATACCATCCCATTCGTGTATATATATATATATATCAACCGCATAAAATATTGATTTTGAGCAAGGTTGGGTCAATTTTCAACGTAGAGCCAATTTTAATTCAAAAAAAAAAATTTCCTTAATTGTTAACTTAGATAGAGAAAATCATGGGTGAGAATGTGTGAGAGACAGAATTCCTTAATTGTCAAAATTCCTTAATTCTCTCTCTCTCTCTCTCTCTCTCTCTCTCACACACACACACACCATTGCTTACCATTACCACTGCCACCATTTAGGTATCCCGTTTAGGTGTACTTAGCATTACTCTTCCAACATGGATCCCTCATTGAAGTGTAGTTTTTGGGATAAAAATGATCAATTTTGACATCTTTTGATTTCAGATACCCATTTAAATCCCCATTAAAATTTCTCTCATCATTCGAAATAATACAGCACTTTAGTGATTTTATTATTAAGTCCATAGTAAGTTTCGGATACAGCGCATATAAATATTTGCTAAAAAGAACACAAGCAATTTCCACCAAACAAATAGCTGCCAAACAATTGGAATTGCTTTCAAGATTAGCATGCCCTCTCCCACAGGGAGTTCTTTAACCAAACCTTCCAAAATTTCTACTTTCAGTTCCTTCAAACCTTTGGGTGCTGGATTCGGTCTCCATGCACTTGGTGGTTTTCTGTTTACTACTTTCGATGTCAGTACTTGATCTTGGTTGAGAGTAATGCTATGCTTACCAAAATTTTTTATCTCAAATGATTTCCAAATATATGTAGTATTGGGTCTACTAAAATTTAATTATTGGATGTTTAAGTAACCACACAGTGATTCCACTGTCACATGTATTTGAGAAGCATAGAATTACTCCTTGGTTGATGGCTGTTGGCTTAAAAGAAATATCCTCTTCTCTTCTTCTTCTTCTTTTTTTTTTTTTTTTTTTTTTTTTTTATTGCCGTTTATGAATAGAATTGCAAAAACAGAAGCTACTGCCAAACGGCCCAAGTGAAGAAACAAATGAAAATTTTTGTTTCCTTTCCTCGTACATCGTTAGCAACACATCTTAGCTATTGTTATGTATACTTTGGAGTAGAACCTCTACAGGAGTTGTTGCTATAATAATGAAAAATGTGCCAATATTGTTACTGAACAATTTCTCTAAAAATAAACAAAATTTGGGCACTTAACCCTAGAAATGATAGAATTTGTGTAATGCACAAATGAATCCCTTAGCCCAGATTCCACATTGTCAATATACATAGATATACACAAATACATCTGATAAAACTGAAAATTAAATACTGATTTTTTTAATGTTGAAAGTTTTAAATCATTGAACTTACACTAAAGAAAATAGTATTTTGCTTAAGATTTTCGGTACAAATTTCTATTTAAAGTTTTCCGTAGGTTTGTTTTACTAGTTTTTCAATTAAGCGGCAAGTCTTTTTACAAAATCAAACAGACTAAAATGCTGAAAAATTTCAGCACTTAATTGAGTTATCAAAGATACTCCATCTTTAATTTACTAAATCATAACCATTTTCATTGCTTGATAAACTGTTCGATAGCTACTTATATCTGTCCTGCCAGCACTTTTTTGAGTCTTCTAGACTCGTTCTTTCTTCTTTCCAAGCTATTGCTAATGGTCACTACAAAGCTTTATGTCTGACAAAATAGATGTATTATCTACAAACTTGAATCAACTTCATGAAAACTAAAGATACAAAATACGTATTCTCTGTCCTAAAATCTACAGAGAATTTATAGCAAAAATCCTTTTCCCAAATTCAGTTTCAAGACAGGGATATCCGCGTTGATTAGACAACAAGTGTATACTTGACTTATAAAACACCACAAACGTTGTTATTTGCTACTAACGACTTAGACTTAAACATTTTGAGCCATGTTGCTTGGTCCTTTCTTCAACTTAGGCTTAGTTTGGCCCTCTCGTGGCTTAGTTAGGCCCCCATTTTGGTGCTTCTCCTTTTTTAAAGCACAATTTCATATTAATTCTTTGATAACTAGTTTATGAACTTTGCAAAAATTGAACTTAGGGCTTTTTTGGGGAGAGCTTTTAAAAGATCTAGAATGGAGCTTTTAAAAGCCCAAGGTTGCGTTTTGGTTTCATCGTATCTTTTTGAAGAGTAGTGTGTCACTTGTATAAAATTATCAAACAACTTAGTAATAAATTTCATAAGCTCCTTTTAAAAAAGCCACATGAGGGCCAAACTAAGCATAAGGTGTTTGATATACAAGTGACACACTACTCTTCAAAAAGACGTCATGAAACCAAAAAGCCCTAAGTTCAATTTGTGCAAAGCTCATAAACTAGTAACCAAATGAAAGCACCAAAATGGAGGGCCAAACTAAGCCTTAATATGGGAGTACGTAAGAGGTGAAGTAAACATAATTCTAGCAATATGGACCGGGTCTGCTTCCCATTCATTCTTTTATGGCCTTCTTCTCCAGTCGCGGATTCTCCACTTCTTCGGATTCGGATGTAGATGTGTCTGCTGAAAGCCTAGCCATTGGGCTTGGGGCGTTAAAAATGGAATCCGAAAGGACAATGGTCTTGGGCCATGTGATGCAACAAGAGTGTTGCTTAATTAAGTGGGCAAAATTATGATATAGCACACTGGTTAGACAACAACTGTCTAATTGACTTGCTATAAAACACCACAAGCCTTGCTACTGTTATTACAAAGAAGGACCCAACAATCTCAGAAGTGTTCAGCTTGAATTTCATTGATTGCAGAGGGAATGGAAAGAATATCTTTTAAGAATTTCCTTAGCACGGATCTTATTACAATAAACCAATAAACAACGTATTCAGATATGCAACTAACTACACAATATTAGACATATCAAGCCATGGAACCCATAACATTGACAAAATTAACAAACAACATAAACCAAATTCCACTAAGAACAAAAGGGTAATGAATATAAATTGGAGATAAAGCTTCCTCTTTCATATACTAACCTCAAACATTGAAAGGAACGATTCTCATTTCTTTACGCAACAGCAGGCATGTCCTTGAGAAACTCATCCAAAGGCTTACCGATGGAGTAAACAATAAACCCGATTTTCCTCAACTTCTCCACATCCACGACATTCCTACCATCGAACATATATGCGGGTTTCTGCATATTATCATAAATCTTCTGGTAATCAAGTGATTTGAACTCGTCCCACTCGGTCATAATACACACTGCATGAGCATCTTTTGTGGCCTGGTAAGCGTCCCACACAACACTAACTTGCTTGATCGTAGTTGGACTCATAGGTTGAAGATGAATTGGGTGGTCCCAATCGAACTTCTTCATCGAAAGATCCCTCTGAATCTGCTCTTCGGAAACTTGTGGGTCGTATATGCTCAATTTGGCTTTGTCTCCCAAAAGCCCTTTGCACACATCAATGGCCGGTGTCTCTCTCGTATCACCGGTGTCCTTCTTGAAAGCAAATCCCAAAATAGCAATCTGCTTACCCGAGACGGTATTAAACATTGACGAAACTACCCTATTCACAAATCGGGTTTTTTGGTAGTCGTTTATCTTAATAACCTGTTTCCAGTAATTTGCGACTTCGGGAAGGCCATTGCACTCGCAAATATAGACCAAATTTAAGATGTCCTTTTGGAAGCAAGACCCGCCAAAACCAACACTTGAGTTGAGAAACTTCGGTCCAATTCTTGTATCTTTACCCACAGCATGTGATACTTGGGCGACATCTGCACCGGTTGCTTCACATAGTGCTGACATGGCATTAACCGAAGAAATTCTTTGTGCCAGGAAAGCATTGGCTGCGAGCTTGGAGAGCTCGGCAGACCAAAGATTAGTGCAGATAATGTTCCCTTCAGGAACCCAGTGGGAATAAACATCTTTTAATGCTTTGATCGCCTTCTGGCCTTCCGGGGTTTCTCTGCCTCCGATGAGTACTCGATCAGGATTGAAAAGGTCACTTATTGCAGTTCCTTCAGCTAGGAATTCTGGGTTGGAGAGAATTTGGAAGTTGATGCCTTTGCTGTTGTGGGTTAGAATCTTTTCTATTGCCTCGGCGGTTTTAACAGGGACCGTTGACTTCTCCACAACAATCTTGTCGGATTTTGACACGTCTGCGATCATTCTAGCAGCACTCTCCCAATAAGTCAGATCCGCAGCTTTTCCAGCTCCGAGGCCTTGGGTTTTGGTTGGAGTGTTAACTGAAACAAAGACAATGTCTGCCTCACGAACATGTTTTTCTACATCGGTACTGAAGAAGAGGTTTTTTCCTCTGCACTGCTTCACCACATCATCGAGGCCTGGCTCGTAGATGGGCAGCTGGTCGCTGTTCCAAGCAGCGATTCGCGGAATAGATATGTCAACAACTGCAACCTCGATTGATGGGCACTTCAATGCAATCACAGCCATGGTGGGTCCCCCAACATAGCCAGCTCCAATGCAACAGATTTTCACCATTTTAACTTGCGCTTAATAATAGCCTAAAACAGGATATATAAGCAGGATAAGAAAACGGATTTAAAAGAACTTTATGTGAAGATATGCTTTAGTCCAGCACTCTGGCAAAAACAAGTCTGTATAGAAAACTAAAACAATCATGTAGGATCTTTCTGAGAAATTTTCGTTTCTTATTTCTATTTTTATAATTTATTTTTCGTTTCTTTTTTTTGCTTGGGGCAATAGGATGGATGTCACTGACTCCCAACACACCAACCCCATTCCGGGATTGTAACTTTGAAAGCCAAACACGAAAGCTTCTCTGACCCTAAAGTCTTTAGTTCAAAAGCTTTACGTCTTTCTGCTTCTTTCTTTAATAGATGTGGGCATGTATAGACATCCATATCCCTCTGACTGACTTCCAACAGCCCAAGCCAATTCCGTATAAGCAAAATCTTCTTTGAAACTCAAGTCTTCAGTTCAAAAGCTTTTGATCTTTTTTATTCTTTTAGTTATACGAGTGTATGTGTGTGTTAACTATCCGGATCCCTCTTATTTCCTGCACATGCTCATGTCTGCACCCTAGTGAACATAAACAGATTCTCAAAAGGTTCATTGTGGTTAGTCTGCCTAGTCAACTACATCCTCAACATCTTGAATCCAAAAAGCTTCTGATGCACAAATTCATTGTGAACATTAGCCAAAGCTGCTACCTTTTAGTAGCCAGTGTTTGTGCATTAGTTCAAAAGCTTTTGGCCTCTGTGTGTGTGTGTATACCTCTTATTTCCTGCACATGCTCATGGGTGCACCCTTGAACATCAGGGCCGACCTGTAGTGTAGGGAATAAGGCCACCCGCCTAAGGCCCCTAATATTTGGACTATTTAGGGGCCCCAATTTCTACGCACTTGTGTATTAGTAGAGTGAGTTTTTAAGCTCAAAGGGCCTCCAAACACACCCTTATTGTTTATCCAGCAGTAGTAATTCAGCCCAAGTCCAGTCCAGTGTCAATGTACCCGTATCGTGTGAAATTATTTTTTAGGATTTTCCATGTCAATGTACTTGTATTGTCCGTATCGTATCGTAGTGTATCATGTCTGTGTTGGAGTATCCGTGCCTGCGCTACGTAGATCATGCTAATATATAGAGGGCCCCATTTGACAAGCTCGTCTAAACCCCACCCCCCACCCCCCGAATACTCAGGGCCGGCCCTGCTGAACATAAACAGACTCTTGAAGGTTCAAGGTGCCTAGCCTGCCTGGTCAATCAAATACTAAAGATTTTTACCCCCAAAAAAGCTTCTAATGTGCCAATTATATTGTGAACATAATCCAAAGTCCCTACCCATTAGTAATCAGCGATTGTGTATTACTTCAAATATTCATTCAAGTGTAAAAGGAAAATAACAACATGGTGTTATTGCTATACAGAGAGAAAAATCAAATCTACAATTTCAGTATGTGACGTGCCACTATAACTAACTTACAGATCTACAGTTGCAAGCAAATGAATCCCTCAATTTTTATTTTTATTTTTTAATTTTGGAATGTTCATTTCAACTTTGTATTTGTACAAGCAGCTAATCACAAACTATCATGTACGGACAAGTTTGGAGACCAAATTAACAAACACATAAATCAGATCTAAAATCAACTACAAGAAAAGCAACAGATCCAAACCATTTCAAAGAGATTAAAATACATAAACAATTATACATAAACACGAGAGTCAAAATCACCCCCAAATATAATATTCATGAATTATCATTCGGCAGCAATGTCTTGCATGTACAAGTTGTTCAATCCCCCAATCATCCCCAAAATTCAACAAATTCATGCGTATACCTATATGTATATTTATGTGTGTGCATTCAGTGTATATATATATATATGTGTGTGTGTCTATACAAACATAAACATGTATCTATTGGGAAATTGGGATTACCTTGCGATGATCGTCTCTGTTTTGGTATCTGAAATGAGATCTAGAAGCGGAAATTGAAGAGAGAGAGAGAGAGAGAGAGAGAGAGAGATTAGATCTGCAGGAGAGAGAGAGAGAGAGAGAGAGAGAGAGAGATGTGGGGATCTGAAGGGCTAGGCTATTATATAGACCCGCGCAAAAAGGGGTGAGCTCAAATTTCAGTGTCAAATGGTATAAATGGTGAAAAATAATTGCCGAACATTAAACACGTCTCTCTCTCTCTCTCTCTCTCTCTCTCTCTCTCTTGGTAATGCCAACTACCAAGGAAAAAGGGTGGGAAATTATTAGAGTGAAAAAAGTGAAATACTTCATAAAAAAAAATGTTATCCTTTCATCTAAATTCACATTCAATAATCTTGACTTTTAATTTTAGTGAGTCTCGTGTGGACAGAATCAATTGCCATGATTGTTGGATGTGAATTTAGATGTAGGTGTAGCATTACTCGTGCTTTATTATGGGTTGTTTAACAAAATTAAAAATTAAGTACTAAAAAATAAGGTATGAATTTTAAGTACTAAAACTTTTATAGTCCATTTCGTTTGTCACAAATTTGTTTGTGAAATTCTTGTGTTTGATTTGACCTACAACTATAATTGAATTCTTTCCAATTCTACCCAAATTTTATTTTAGGGGGTTTACAAATCCGACTAAAAGTGGTTGGATTTGTCGAGAATTCATTTCAATTCTTATTCTATTCTATTTTAAAATCAAACTAAGCGGAGTGTTAAGTAATTGATTTTCCATAATTAAAAATAGTGTTGCAAGTACTTGAAATAGTCAGTGATTAATTTTAGTACAATTCTTTCACTAGTTCGTTTGGTTTGATTGCAAGATTGAATTGGATAGAATAGAAAGGAACATAATTGAATTGAATTGGATTGATTTGTCATTCTAATTCTCATGTTTGATTTGAAACAGAAATGAAATATTGTCTTTTACTATACTACCCATATAAAATGAGGAGGAGTGAGATATTTAGGGGTATTTTAGGTATATCACGTTTGTTTCACTTAAGTGAAAATCATTTCTCATCAAATTCGACCAAAAGTGGTTGGATTTATTTTTAAGCTAAAACAAGAATTGGTGAGAATTGACTAGAATTGAAAATCAATTCTTTTGTCAAACCAAACAAAAGATTTGCTACAAATAAGAATTCCAAATCAATTCTTTTCTTGTTTGTGGCAAACCAAACAAGCTAAGTTTTCAGTGATTTTTTTGCTGCTTTTTAAATTAAGTGATACGTTATAAAATGCACTGAAAAAAAAAATGCTAAAAGTTTTCATTTTCACCACTTCATTGGGTTAGCAAGAGTAAAGGTTTGGGCACAAACACTCTACAAACAAATTACAATAATACCAATGGGAGACTGCCATGTGGCAGAGTTGGACAAAAAGGTATCAACTCTGCCACATAGCAGTCTCCCACTAGTGTTAGTGTAATTTATCTGTAAAGTGTTTGCACCCAATTATTTACTCGGTTATCAAACAGAGCTATGTTAGGGGCCATTTGGTGAAGCAAAGAACCTGTATATGCTTTTATAAGTGAATATATTCGATAGATTCAAGCATTTGGTAAGAGTTCAATAATAGTAGATGGTCGTACCCAGTCTTATCTCTTATAATTGGTTTTTGATCAAATCGACATGATCTTTATTTTTACCAAAACCAGATAAAAATGATACTTGATCTGAATAGATTATGTTTTAAGGAGTTCCTAACATACCCTTAGTTTTGTGAACAATGCTTATTTAGGGGGCATATTCATGAATCAATTTTCATTGATAATTTTGTCCTTCATTTATTTTTTTCTCTCGTGCTCAACCAAATACAAGTAAAATCCCTGTCTTTTTCTATACTTTCCTCAATTTTTTTACTATATGATAACCCCATTGTTTTAAGGGGCGCTAGGTCTAGGGTCCTTAGCCAGCAATATTTAACTAACTAGATTCACAAAAAATTCCAGCACCTTCTAAGGTCCTTAATATGTTTTTGGACAAAAGTCCATTGTAAGTACTTGTCGCGCTGATGTTAGCGATCAAATTAAATTATTTTAAGGTTGACGTCAACTTTTGAAATATCTCTAAAAATGAAAATTTCTAAGGCATTTTATTTTGGGAAAACATCTCTGAATCCGAGTAATTCAGACACATTCTAAGAAAAAAGGTCTCTAAAAATATTTTTAAAAATATCTCTGAATCTAGAGAATTTAGAAAAATTTTGGAGAAATGCTAAAAATTTCCAAATGTCTCTAAAAAAATTTCAGAGGCAATGCAAAAGTTGACAACAAAAACAAAAAATAAATTGATTTTTTTTGTAATAATAAATATATATATATATATATATATATATATCGACCTGACGTCAGCGCACGATAGGTACAATGGGAGAGGTGTAATTTTGTCCGCAAAATGAGGGACTTTAGCCAAAACAAAAGTGAAAAAAATGTGTTCCTTTAGGCTGTTCTTTTGACCTTATTGACCTAACCTCAAGGACATTAGCCCAATTTTCTCTTTTTTCTTTAATCACCTCACATTGTTATTACACTCCTCACTAGACCAATATTAGGGTTCTTGTAAAGTCGTCTCTCCATACGAATTGGGCAAATTTGAGGCGGGTGGCCCCAAGAGATTTTAGGCTTAGCAGAATTTTAACCCTCAACTTTATTCCTACCACTCTATAATCCTTGAAATTAGTTTGTTTTGTTTTGTTTTTGTTTTTTGTTTTTTTTTTGTTTTTTTTGTTTTTTTTTGTTTTTTTTTTGTTTTTTCTCTCTATTCCTCCTTCCAAGTGAAGCAACACATCTCATGATCTTGAAGGTAGGGTAGTGTTGGAGTAAGATGGAAGGCATGAATGAATAGAAAATGGCAGTTAGATGCCCTCATTAGAAGAAACACAACCAGAGACTCAAGGAAGCGTTGAATGCTTATAGATCATGTAAAGTTATGGTTACATATTTAAAGAGTTGTAGAGAGCATATTTTGTGTAGGACACTAATAAGTAGAGATTCATTATTATTATTGTAATAATGGATTGGTTGTCAAACTTAGTTCCCAAATATATATATATATATATATAGATATATAGTTAGGCTTTAAAGAAGCAAGGATTCTCTAAAGAGGGCCACCTCTCTTTATTAAAGAGAGGACCTTTGTTTTGGCCTTTAGATTGTGTTTAAAAACTGTGAAATGACAAAACTGCCATTAATGAAAACACGATCCGACGGCCAAAACAGAGGCCCTCTCTTTAATAAAAAGAGGGCGCCCTCTTTAGAGCCTTACTGTTAAAGAAGATGTCCTCTCTTTATTAAAGAAAAGACCTCTGTTTTGGCAGTCGGATCGTGTTTTCATTAATAGCAGTTTTGTCATTTCACTGTTTTTAAACACAATCCGACGGCCAAAACAGAGGCCCTCTCTTTAATAAAGAGAGGTGGCCCTCTTTAGAGAATCTTTGTATATATATGTGTGTGTGTGCGCGCGCGCGGCCGTTGGATTAGATTCGATTAGAATAATGTAAAGATTCTTAAATTTGGACAAATTTGTTTCAAATGTTTTGATACTTGTACGGCATTTAATTATAGTGTTACCATTCCATTTTTATTAGAAGTTATATTAGGTGATACAACTGTCAAAAGATTTGGGAACAAAATTTAAGGTCCATTGCATTACTAATTCGATTATATTGTGACCATTCAAATTTGGGACCCATGGCATTGCTCATTCAATTATATTGGAACCACTTGAATTTGAGTAATGCTACAGTTACCAAATATGGTTTCTAACAAATGTGATAGTCGGAGCGGATTCGATTATAATGGGACCACTTAATTTTGAGTAATTCTATGGTTCCCAAATTTGTGTCTCGAAATTGGATCTCAACACACATGTAGTGGTGGGACTACCTCAAAGAACTTCCAACAAAAATTTAGGTGGCCTATTGTACTTATGTGATCCCACTTTCATATATGTGTTGGAAATCAAATTTAAAAACAACAACATTTTCTTCGATTGTTAATAAAAATTGTTTTTGTTGACCCCACTACCATATGCGTTTGAAATCAAAGTTGGGATAAAAATTAGATAGCCATAGCATTACTGTTGTTATTATTAATGTTAATATAACAAAGGTGATAAAAGAAAAGGCCAAATGAACTATCGTGTCTCCAGCTATAGGATACACCTGTTGTCCAATTAATTTCAAGATTTATATGCCATCTCTCTCAATTCCTAAGAATTCAACACTTGTTTGACACAATTTCTGTTTCTGTGATTCAGCGATTCCAAAAAAAAAAATTGCTTTTGACTGGCTCACCTTTTTTGGCACTTGAATTGCAGCATCTAATTTGCGATAGAATTTCATTTTAACTTTTCAGAGTTCCACCGTACTTAGGCTTAGTTTGGCCACTATGTTATTTTTTAAAACGAGCTTATGAAATTTATTAGTACAAGTTTTTTGGTATTTTGTACAAGTGTCACATTACTCTTTAAAAAAAATCATAAAACTAAAAAGTAACCTTTAGCTTTTAAAAGTTCCCCCCAAAAAAGTCCTAAGTTTAATTTTTATAAAGCTCATAAATTAGTTATCAAATGAATTAACATGAAATTGTGCTTTAAAAAAACAGAGAAGCACCAAAATGGGAGCCAATTTAAGCCTTAGAAACTTCGAAAGCCGTTGCCAAACACTCTCTTAGTCTCTAACTCTAACATTCAAGTTTGGTAGGGGGAATAATGGAAGGAAATAAAAAAGAAGAAAGGAATATAGGGTCTCCTTCATTTGTTACGAGAAAAATGGGAAGAAAGCGAGAGGAAGTGAGCTTCTCCTCATTGACTTTTCTTTCCCTTGACAAAGAAAACACTATTTCCTATGTAAGGGTAGATTAATTGTCTCAATTACTATTTCTTTCTTATTTTGTTAAACAAAATGTTGGAGAATAATTCAAAAAAAAATCCTTTCAAAGAATTCATCATAATATAATCACCTCAATTCCACCATTGAATAAAATTAATAAGGGAGTGATTGGGATGAGGCGCGATACGCTATCTTGAGATGATACTTGCCATCTACAGATAATACCCGATATAGCAGGAAATAATACACCGTGTTCGGAATACAACAGCGCGGCCACCCTTACCGTAAAACTATTAAGTCTACACAATTTGCTAAGGTAAAAAATTTGCCCACTAGTACTTTCTTTACCCGAACAAACCTTATGTGAAATAAATAAAATATGTTAGATTTGTATAAAACTGCTAAAAAACAACTAGGAATCCTTCATTTTACAGAAGGAAAAAGTTGAGTTACATATATGTACGTAGCCCATCAATATTTTATATGTAGCTGATATGCTCTGAATGAGTATAAGACCATTCAAAGAGACAATAACTTTTTTTAACCCACAGGAACTAAGTAACTGATGAAACAGTTACTGCACAATTGGGTATTAAAAATGCTAATAAAATCTTTTTGCCTGTTGGGTTATAGAGACCAAAATGTGGAACTTTTAACTGTCACATAAAGGATGTTTAACAACCCATTAACTCTACATAATAATTTTAAATAGTATTTTTAGTAAAATAATCCAACACAAAAAGGGAGAAATTTCATCCTCCATTGTCTATTCTCTACGTTCTCCCTTCCTTTTATTTTTTCGTCCCTCTTGTCCAAAAATAAATATTGGGTGAAAAAGAAACTCAACTTGACCTGAGCTGGATTTGATAAGTAATATCTCCTACGACTACATATAAACTTTGTTACCTTATGACAACATTCATCGTTAGAGCAACTCTAATTACATTATTCATATTTAATTTTTAGCTATTTTGAAGAATCAAAGTGTATTTTTTGAGCTCCATTGGATTTCCCAAATAGTTCTCCATTTTGGAGAACTCCTTTTTTATTCTCCACATATGAGGAGAGAGAGTGTGAATATGGGTAATTGCCAGTGCATTATAATTTTCAATTTTTGTATAAAAAAAAATTAATATAATAATTCATACCTTCTTAGAATGGAGAACATGATTGGAGTTAGGGGCTTAAATTGATTAACTAAAATAGCTTTTTAGCTATTTTGGCTAAAAATTAGAGAATTTTTAGGTAATGTGATTAGAAATACTCTTAGAGCACTAAAATATAATAAAATTGAAGAGAGCTAGGAAGGTTACATTTTAGATTAAAAATGAGACAAAGAGAGACTCAACTTGATCCAAGCTGTGGATTTGAAATGTATTACTCCGTATCTTGTAAAAAACTACATTAAAACTTTGTCAAGTAACTTGTGCCATTTTAATCATTAGATAATATATGAGTAATACTTGGGACACAGTCAAAATACACAACCTTAGGACACAACCTCCATTTTGTGTCTATCTCTCTCCTGACGGGCTCCACAGTGCCAGTGGACCCCACAGTACCCGCTAGGACCACTAGAAGAGAGATAGACACAAAATGGAGGTTGTGTCACAAGGTTGTGTCTTTTGGTTGTGTCCCAAGTATTACTCATAATATATTGTGCTAATAAAAATTAAGAATATTACTACACTTACCCGAACACAACCGAGAGAGTGCACCGAAAGTGAGGTGGATCCCACCATTTGAAACACTTTGCTTGTTTGGGTGTCATTCATTTCATTACTGTTTGTGGGGTCTATCTCACTTTCGGTGCACTCTCTCGGTTGTGTTCGGTAAGTGTAGCAATATTCAAAAATTAAAGAGTGAAAGTAATTTAGATAATAGGAACATTGATCTCTAAATAAATCCAAGGTCTCTAGTACCATAAAACCATTGAATTTCTTTCTTTCCTTTATATATATATATCCACTCTATATAATAAGAAGACAGCCACATTTAGCAAGCACGTTAAAAAATATGAACTTCCTCTTTTGCCCTTAACTACATCATAATTACTCATATATCTATCTATACATCGTAAGGATATATTGATTTGTGTGAGGATAAATCTGTCATTTTGGATAAATAATTACATTCAAGTCAGCTTTTGAAATTTTATTTAATATAATAATGAGGTTTTAATCAACAATCTTGTGTCTAATTACATTTGGGTCAACAATTTTTGGGAGATTTATTATTCACTTTAAAAAGAGTCAACAAAAGTGGCTATTTTGGTGGCTATTTATAAATTGGTCACTAATATTTACAATTGGGTCAACTTCTTCTCTCAAATGAGGTTTCAATCAACAATTTGTATCTAGTTACATTTGGATCAATAATTTTTGGGATATTTATTATTCACTTCATAAAAAGTCAAAAAAAAAGTGGTTATTTTAATGGTTATTTAGGAATTGGTCACTAATATTTTCAATTTGCTCAACTTCTTCTCCCAAATTTAGGATTCATACATTGTAATATGTGTAATTGCATTTAGGTCAGCAAGTTTTGGGATATTTATTATTCACTTTTAAAAAAATTAAAAAGTGGCTATTTTAGTGGCTATTTAGGAATTGGTCAGTAATTTCACATTTTGGTCAACTTCTTCTCTAAAAATTAAGTTCTGTTATATCTAAAATGTCAAATAAAGTGGTTATTTTAGTAGCTATTATGAATTGATCACTAATATTTACATTTTGGTCAACTTCTTCCCTCAAATTCAGGATTTATAGATTGTATTCGAATATCAATTAAGGCCTACAAACACATTCATGCCCTTTTTTTAGAGGAAATACCCTACTTGTGTCATATATTTTTAGTGGCGCTTTATTAGGTACTTTTACTACTCATTTATAAGATAGTCATAATTATCAACTTCTTCCGTAAGAAGAGTTTTAGATTAAATAGTTGCATTTACAATTTCCTAGTTAACTGTTTTAACATCTTATTATACACTTTTAACAACCACTTAATCACACAAAACTACACAATTAAATTTCCTGCACAACGCGCAGAGCTCCAACTAGTATATATATAAATTCCTTTCTGAACTTCCACCAACCCTTCCAATTTGATCAGCCAAATAGTCACCAGTAGGCCCAATCAATTTTCAGTGAACCAGAGTGTTATTTAACACTAATTTATTTATATACTAGTAATAACCCGTGCCCGTGGGCACAAAGCAAAAAAAAAAAAAAGAAGAATAAGAAGAAAGGGAAAAAAATAATGCAATACTTTAAAATTTTCAAATCTTTTGCGTAAAATTGTACAGGTCATTCAAACCCACATGCTATTTGGTACTAACCCGTGCCCGTGGGCACAAAGCAGGAAAAAAAAAATTTAATACTTTAAAAGATCTGAGATATGATTGGAATTTTAAGTGAAAAAGACATTCCAATATTAAATATATCATTAACTTAATTTAGTTAAATATATTTAGTCCAACATTAAATAAATATTTTAAATATAATTAATGTTTATTCATAAAGACATTCCTCGTGCCCGAATGCATATCAAACTCTAAAGCAATTGTTTTTTTTAAATGACAAGTCAACTACGGAGTATTTCATTTGATTTGTCTTTCAGTTCAAGAAACACCCACCCAATAGATAGGAGTTGGAGTGGAATGGCATGAAATTATCAAGTGGGGTGGGCTAATGACATTGGGTGGGTCAAAGAGCGAAAGGGAAAAGACATGTATATATATATATAGTTTGAAGTCAAATATGGTTAGAGAGAGAAAGAAAATGACATTTGAGATAAAGAGGACCATTTCAAATATCAAATTTAAGGGGTTGTTTGCGTAAAGTACCCATTTTATGGTTCACAAGTTATGCGGGTCTAAAACTTTGATTGAGGTCAGTGTCTATTAATATGTCTTGGGGTGAGGGACTTATAATTTCTGGTCTAAAGTTGGACTTAACTAAGACGGGGACTCGAATTAACACACAATATGTTATAGGGTTAATTATACAAATATCTCTTGAGGTTTATCTTAATTATAAGGAATTTTTTTTTTTTTTTGTATTTTGAAAAATTACACAGACCTCCTTTGAGGTTTAGGTTGAGTTACACTTACTTCCCTTTCGTTAGTGGACAATTTACCCCCTTCACGAAAATCGATGATAGCTTTAATTACCTAATGCCAAAAATACCCTTACTTATCATAATAAAAAAACTCGGAATAACTACACAAACCCCCCTTGAGAGATGGCCTAATTACATAGACCTCCCTCATTACAAAAAATATTTTTTTGTTAATTTTATTCTCTCTCCCTTGTTCCGTCTCTCAACAAATTTTTTTTTCGCCAAAGTTTAGAATCAACTCGTTTATTTTTCAAAATAACTATATTGCCCTTACCATTTTTCACAGTCCCTTCAATTTTTCATAAAGTACAAAAAGTTCTTTCCAACAAACCAAATTAAAGATTGACTGGATTCTTTTGACCTATCATGTCCGTCATATTTATTCTATGAACTTAACTAAAAATTGGATGAAATGAATAATCCAAACCTAAGAAATTTAATTGTGAAATTGAAGAATTTGAAGATATTCTTGAAGAAATTGCAGATCTTAGAACTGAAAGAAATTTAAAGATATACTTCTTAGTGGTATGAAAAGTTTAACTCAAACCCTCTCTCATTGCAAAAATAATTTTATTTGATGATATAATAATACATTTGCACAAACTGTAAATCTAGTTAGGGTTTTGTGGGTGATAACTATAAGGGAGGTTCGTGTAATTTTTTAAAATACAAGAGAGGTTAACATAATTAGACCATAGTTTAGAGGAGATTTTTGTTATTTAATGCAAGGGTAGTTAGTACTTTTATAGATTCCATCATAGACGTTACACTATCGTTACTTTTAAGTGAGATCCGTGTAATTTCTCAAAATACGAGAAAAGTCCGTATAATTAAGGCAAACTTCATGAGGAGAGGTTTGTGTATTAACCCTATGTTATAATGTAGCGGTGGCCCGGCCCAGCCAAGGGCCTCCTCTGCTCAACATCTAATGTTTTAAGTAGAATTTACAACGATGACACCACTGTGAGTGTTCTTATTTTTATTGAGATGAGATGTAAAACATAAAGAGTAATTCTTGGGACACAACTTTCACACAATCTTCTTAAAAGATGTGTCTATCTCTCTCTTGTGATGTCACTGGACCCCATAGTGACACAGTAGAGAGTTAGACACATATTTTAAGAGGTTGCGTGAAAAATGTCCCAAAAATTACCCAAACATAAATAGAAAAATATTGATCATGCATTCGTGAAAGTGTAAAGCCAGTTGGGAGGCTTTAGGATCAACGAATCTAGTCTTCCATCTTATTTATACTTGTGAAATTTGGATATAATATTTGCTATTCTTTAGGGTATGGGAAATTAAGCCCATCTAAATGAACTTCTCATGAACATTTATTTTGGTACCTCAATAGAATAAAATATTGTCTTATTACCACATCAGTTAAGAACCAAGTTAAATATATAAATTTGAAAAATTGTAGCATTAGTTTTTACGCATTAGTCAAATCTACGAATTAGTTTAACGAAGTTAGAGGGTGTTTGCTAACAATAAGTGATTGTGAAACTTCAAAAGTAAAATAAAACTGTTAGACCAACTAGTTACTGCCATTAAGTTGCAAAAAAAGTGTGTTCATTGTAGGATTTTGTGATTGGCCAAAGATTACCTCGGACAATTTTAGATCAAATTATATGCTTATCTATTTATTTTTTATGATTGAATTCCAGAAAAAGAAGTTTTTCCGAACAGAAACTAAAAAAATCAAAAGGAAGAATAACAATTATAATCTAGCATCATACTCTAGACAGTTTAAATATTTGACTAATAAAATATATCTCCACTGAGATATTTGACAATCATTGAATTTTCTTCGTATTTCTAAAAATTATTTTTACACCCCTGAGATTTGTATCTTGACTTATCAAATATAGAATTATAGTATTATACTACAAGTAGATCGGTAATTACACATGCCCCTTCAACACTGTCATAATTCCCGTGAAAAATTCCAGCATACATTCCGGTAGTTTAGAATGTATTATACATATTAGTGGTTTTGGATCAAATGATGTGTTTTTTTGCTAAGGATGTTTTTATGCTCAAATGATGTTAACTAAGATCCAAAATGGGCTTTGAGCCTATTTAGCTTTTAAAATCAAAGTGGTTTCAAAATTTTCAACGTTTTGTAACCTAACAATATTTTAGAATCCAGAGTAGGAGGTATCATATAAGATCCCTAATTTCTTAATCTTAATATTTATAAAATTTACAAAAATTTGAGAAACATAAAGGTATATATCAGATAAATTAAGGGAGTTAAGCACAATTTAAATAAATATTTCCCAAATACTTTTTAATTATCACTCAATTTATGGAGAAAATATTCAATTAGCCCATCACGTGTAATACCATGTATTTTTAATAGGTATTTATGCACAGAGATTCTATATACTTCCCTTGATCATATTTGAAATTCTACCTTCAATCGATTGAAGTTCATTCGAACGATCGAGCATTTCAAAGTTCAATCGATCGAACCCTCTTCAATCGATCGAAACCCTACCGACCTGAATTTATTACGTGGTCCCTACTTTAATCAATTGAATAAACTGGCCGATCTGAGTTCGAGCGATCGAAGGACATTCAATGGATCGAACGTGTAATCATCAGAATTCCCAGGTTTCACGCAAAACCAACCACCTGCACCCCCCTTTCCCCTATATATACTTTGTGCTCGTGTGTTGGGTGTGATTACTGAACTTGATAGAGTTAGAGAGTGTGTGTGTATGCTTGTATTTATTTATATATACACAAACATTCGCATATATATACACACACATATATAGATATATTATATATACTTAGAAAGAGAAGAAGAAGATGAAGAAGAGGGAGAGAGAAGGAGATAGAGATAGAGATAGACATAGACAAGGCAGAGAAGACAGAGAGAGGCCGCCATTAAAGCTTCGGAATTCTAACGAGCCAAACGCCCCCTTAACGACGTTCAGTGAGTTCCAAACTCACTCAGTAGCTTAGTTATGATATTTCATATGTTTTGGACGTTTAATATTAACCCAAAGACGTCCTAACAGATTCTGGGCGTTCACTGCCAGAATCTGAAGAAGACGAAGTTCGAGCGATCGAACTGAGTTCAATCGATCGAACAACCCTGATTCTCAATCGATTGAAATGACTACAATCGACCGAGACCACCTTGATTTCAATCGATCAAGAACACTTCGATCGATCGAACCTCACTTTCTTCAAGCGATTAAGAGGACTTCAATCGATCGAACCTTAATAGAACTTGATTGTTTTCTTTAATTTATAATCCATAATGCTTAGCTGTTCATAGATGTTTCATGTTCTATTTATGCGATATTATGGATTACAGAGGTAATGGAATGCGATAATGAGATTGAGATAATGTGGTGAGAAACGTAATAAGGTTCGGAACGTTAGTAACATTACGACACATTAAGGAGATAAGGTTTGAGTTATGTTGGTGGGTAACATTAGTTAATCCTGGTGTTTGAGTCATTGGGGTATTGGTGACCGTCAGTACAAGTGTGTCAGTATCATGAATTGGTCGTGAACACATCTGCGTGGGGTGTGAGCGTTATGTATTGTGCTAGCAAGAAGTATGTATGCATGTGAATTATGAACGAACGATACTCGTAAGCATTCTTAAAAGCGGTGAACAAGAGTATTGGTGTGTCCATAGACTAGTCGTTATATGAGAGCGATGTATAGTGCTCGTAAGCGTTCTTAAAAGCGGTGAATAGTAAGAGTTCTTAAAAGCGGTGAACAAGAGCACTAGTATGTCGTAATGATATAATCAGTTCGATATAGTCAGTGGAGATTTAGTACAATCAGTCTTAGAGTTAGAGAATGATGGGAAGCTGTTAGGGATGAGTCTGAATAAAAGAAGAGAATATATTATTAATATCACTGCGATATATCGTGCAAGACAGATGATTACATTATTTCTATGAGACTGTGTTAGTTAGTTCTTACTTAGCTTTCAGTAAGCTGACGGCCTTTATTTGCCTGGACATTCTCCATCCAGACTACCATGTCCCTAACAATGCAGGTGTTAGAACCTACGGTGATAGCTACTACCCAGAGTTGGATTATGCAGAGGGTGGCCCCACTGATGCCGGTTATGCTAGAGAGGAATGTTATGTTGATGACTATCCTTACGCCAGTTAAAGACCTGAAGATAGTCATATCTAGTGTTTATATTTCTATGATTTCTGTTGAACTTATTAGTTTACGGGTACTTGGGCATATATTGTCTCCAGACCTGTTGTGATCTTGAAGACCACTCTGATGTTTGTAATAGTGATACGTCTTTTATATTTAAGTTGTTTACTGTTTATGTTTGTCTTGTGGACTAATACTATGTGGTGTGGAAAATTAGTGACATTCACCCGTCATTCCCTATGGACTCAAAAAGGAAATTTATTTTTCTCTATTTGTGTTGCTCTCGGGCGTGACAGGATTTTTGGTATCAGAGCTTTAGGTTTTTGATACTTTTGTTCACTAATGATTCCACACCATCTAGTCCTAGTATTTAAAGATTCCCTGAGATTAGATATGAGTTTAAGATAAGTTCGTCCTTCTGGCAATAGTTAGTTTTCCTTTGCAGGTTAGCATTATGGATCCAGAATTCCATAAGTTTGTGACTGATGCCTATGGATGACACGTGATTCATAGGGGTACCGTAAAGCCAGCTGACTCAGAGTTTTATCATGATCGCATACACCAGCCAGCTAGTAGATATCTAGAGGAAGATATGTGGAAGGCTCTTTATGTGACTGGGAAGACTCACCCTACAGAGGTACGTATAGATGCTTACCATTCAGTGAGGATTGTTAGGGATATTTACCAAGCTAGAGATGGACACTATAAAGCTTCGAGCTATTCTTGGAGGACCTATTGAGGCAGCACCAGCAGTAGCACCACCATCACCGCTACCCGACATACCAGTGCCAGTTCTAGAGCCTGAGCCGATTCAGGGCGAGGAGGACCCAGAACCGAAAGATAAGCATCCTGACGAGGATATTGACAGGGATGGAGAGCAGGAGCCTATGGATGATGAGGACCTAGCAGAGGAGGAGCCTACAGATGGTGACGATAATGACGAGCCGGAGGATGACTCGGAGGAGCCAGAGTTTGAGCCAGTAAAGGAAGACAAGATTTTGGAGGTACCAACAGAGGATATTCCTGATGAGGATGTAGTAGTACCCGAGATACCTGTTGTGTTCAATTTACCAACAGGACTTGTACTATATATGGCAACCATTGCCAATATGGCAGTCGAGTGGGTAGCAGCGATGGTTGCACAGCCAGCTGGACTTCCGATAGGATAGGCTACACTAGTAAAGGCTATGGCCCTAGTTGGGGATTTTGCTGAGTTAATCGCCGATGTCGCCGAGCCAGCATTTGGTGTTCAAGATATGGATGTTGACGAGATGATCATTGAGGATTGGGATATAGGAGTAGTAGTTGGAGGACTTGTTGTACTAGCAGAGATCGATCCACCTGTGATGATGGATATTGCACTAGAGGATGAGGCACCAGTAGCAGGATCAGATGCTGACGATTTTTGAGTCAGGACCTGCAGGGTTTAGATTTTTGCTAGTTATATTAGGACATGTTATCCACGTGTTTGGGGACCTTAGAGATGGCTATTTGACCATAGCCTTGTATAGATATTAGCAGCAGTGATAGTATTGTTAATAGTCGTAGACTCCGTTCTGAAAAGTTCGATGGGTTAACCAAATCGTGGAAAGCCGAGCAATGGATAAGAGAAATGGAGTTGATTTTCGAAGCATTAGAATGCAGTGATCAAGAGAATCATCGTCTAGCTACGTTTCAGCTCACCTACGCCGCCGCAGATTGGTAGGAAGTTGAGCGAGCCACTATAGGGATAATGTTGCAAGGCCGATGACTTGGGAGATGTTCAAAAGAAGATTTCTAGAAAAGTTCTTCCCAGGAGATGAGAGGGGTCAACAAGAGATGAACTTTCTTAATCTGGTCCAATGAGTATGGACTGTGCGGGAATATACTACACAGTTCGAGCGTCTATCCTGATTCGCTCAACATATGATAGACACATCACAGAAGAAGGTGAATAGATTTCAGCAAGGATTGAACCCCCACCTAATACATATGATGGTTGGCCATCTAAATCAATCATTTGAGGGAATTGTTAGATTTGCTACATGATTGGAGAAAGACGCCTATCCAAGTAACTACAGATAAATCAACCTCAGTCGTCAAGAGAATTTCAGCCGCGGAATTTTCAGAACCAACCACCGAGGAATACCCAAGGGTGGAGACCCCAGGGAAATTTTCAAAGGAACAAGAGAACCTGTGAGGGAACCAGGAAGCTACAACAGGGTTATTCTCGACCCCAGCAATATCGTCAGCAAGGACCACAGCCTCAGGCATTGTTGACAGCACCGCCCAACAATAATGAAGGATGTTTTAATTGCGGAAAGCCAGGGCACATTGCCAAGTTCTGCACAGCCTCCAGAGTTAATCGCCAGATGGATGCTGTTTGCCAGAATTGCAATAAGCCGGGTCATTTGAGCAAGGATTGTCATGCACCACGCAGAGGATACTATGTGGCACATGTTCAGGGAATACAAGGACTCCCAGATTAGACTAAGATGAATGCTATCATCCCAGCTGCAGTATCCTTAACAATTTATATATTCAAAAAAATGGTAGCAATATAAATAAATAATATAAAAATGTATAGATATGCACATTATAACAGGAAATGGAGGGGTACCATGAGAAAATTTTCTACTATCAATAATTACACAAAAACCATTAATTTTTTTTTCTAATAAACTAAAATGACACAAACATTTTACACAGAGACTACTTTTAACTTCTCCTAAAATCTCTCCACCCACGAAGTGAGTAGGCCCCTACTAGTCTTATTTCCGACCCATAGTTTATGACAAGTAAGAGTTGTAGGGAATAATTGTTGAATTATTTATGCACATAATATGTATTTAAGTATAGGTAAAATAGATAAATATCAACAGTAAGAGAAGTTTCTAGCCGTACACGCCAAGCTGGATGTGGCTAAGAATGGCGAGAATCAGATTAGAACAAGTACTAGGTAGGTGGGTAGGCAAGGGAATGATTGACAAAATTCTCCACCACAACTTTCATCCATGTCATACCTAAGCTGATGGTGGCAATATTCTCTAGATAGAATCTGTTGCATGCCTAGGCTATATATATATATATGACTATTCATGGTATAGTATAAACACATCAGCACAAGTAGAAAGAAAAGCGAGAGAGAGAGAGAGAGAGAGAGAGGGGAGAGAAAGGGGAAGAAAATCAAGGAAAAAGAAAGGGAGCAAAAATACCTTGCTGAATCAAAGAAAAGGGTAAGGATTCTAATACCCCAAATCAATATTATTTTTTTTATAGCTTGTGGTAATTTTTAAATTTGGGTCAATGAGTTATGGAAAGAAAATTAGTTTAGAATAGTGATTTTTAAGTATTAGAAACATGTTCATGGGGTTCCTAGGATCGTTTTGGAAGAAACGGCATCAAAAATGGATTGAAAACGAGCAAGATATGATGAAATTTCAGCAATAGCATTTTCCAGGCAACCATCGCCGGAGAAGACGCCGGAATAAATCTGTGTTATGTATTGGTATTTATGCATTAGTATTTGGTAGCATAGGGACTGAAAGTTCAGTTGGCCGAATGGTCAACTTAGATGTTATCCAGACGAGAATCCTAGGTTCGAAACTCGTTGTTCGTTTTGTTGATTTCTTTCTTTTCACACCAGTAGCTTTCATAAGATAAAATTATATTAGGCATTTTAAAACAAAGGAACTAGTTGACAGAGTGGGTTGGCTTTTACTTCAAACCCTCCAGATTTAGCAACCCTTTAATTTTTGGGACAGTTAGAGATATATTCTTTGTCAACTAAAAATTTAATAAAAAGTACCTTCAATATCTGTATTTAATCAAAAGTCCCTTAGCTTTGACAAAAGGACAAAACTGACATGCACACAAACATTTCCTACATTTTCCCACCCGCCCAATTTTTCACGCGCCCATGCTTTTGTGGCCACTCATACGGTATGAGTACTGTACCGTATGTTATTTTAAATTCAAAAAATATTTAGCAACTTTAAACCTCCATAACTTTCGACATACAACTCCATTTTTTCTCAAATTTTATACCGTTAGAATCGTGTCGTTAAGAGCTACAAAACTAGTACCATTGTTGATATGTTTTGAGCAAAAAAAAAACCAAATTTTTACATGCCTTGTGTGAAAAATTCACAAAATTATTTTCAACAACTTTGACAAAATTATTTTCAACAACTTTGACAAAATAATTTTGTGAAATTGTCAGATTTCATAAACTTTGTTTTTTTTTTTTGCAAAATTTCTTCAAATTTCACAAAACTTTTTTTGTGAAATTTCACAAAAGTAGAAATTTCACAAGTCTACTTTTGTGAAATTTCACAAAACTCTATTTTTTTTACAAAATTTCTTCAAATTAAAAAAAAATGCTCAAAACATATCAACAATTGTACTAGTTTTGTTGCTCTCGTCAACACAATTACAGCGGTATAAAATTTGTAAAAAATAGAGTTGTATATCTAAAGTTCTGTAGAGTTAAAGTTTTGAAATATTTTTTAAATTGAGAAATACTATTGTACAACCACTCACACGATGTGAGTGGCTGGAATGTTTGGGGCTATGCTTGGCCACGTGCTTGTGAGAGGGATTTTGACTAATTAAAAAAAATGGCTCATTTGAACTTTTTGTTTGCTTTAATTAAGGATTTGGTCATAATTTACCCTTAATTTTATTTTATTTTTTTCCTCTTTCCTTTCCTTTGGTGTTTAAAAAAATAATACTAATGATATGCATTCAGTAGGTCTTGACCCATGACCAACACATTTAGGTACTAAGTATCAAACCATCCAGCATCACAGCCATCTCTTTGAAAACATTTTAGTGGATATAGATAGTAACTTTGACAGATTAGGAGAACGTAATAATCAGTTCCATTTTTTTTTCGGTACTACCTATTGTGAAGTTCCTTCTGAAATTTGAAATTCATATCTAAGGGGGTTGTTTGGGGTTAAAACTTTAGGGTAGGCTGATATCCATACTCTAATTAAATTATGAATTATTGTCAACATAAAAATATTACGGATATACTATTCTCAGTCATCATAAATACATTATTGATACTTGCTAGAGTTAAGGCCAAGACTTTAAAAATATTGTAAGACTGAGATAGTCAAAATTGAGGTAGCTAGGGACTGAGATAGTCCTACAGTTAGTGCACTAATATACTACCTATTTCGAGCTGGGCTGGTAGGTGGTATACACCTTTCGAGCTGGGCTGGGGTGCCGTTGCCTTGATGTAATAAACATTATGTGTTTGGTTGATATAATCTTTAAAATTTGCTTTATTTTGACAGGATTATAAGGCTCAGGTATAATTAGTATATGCAACTGATAAATGCATTATTAATTCTGCAATTTATTTAACTTTATTGATTCGGATATAGATATATATATATATATATGTACTAATCCTAACACAATGATTTCTTTTCAAAAATAAAATTATGTCCTCACTGGGCCCACAGCTCATTATTTTTATAAATAAAATTTACAGGGACAGGAACAGAAGGTGAGAACTGAGGAAAATGGCTACTTAAGGATCAAGATCGTTTACTTTGTTTACTTCCTTTCTGTTTGGTAAAAAGCAATGTCATAAGAGATTTCTCTTATAGAAGTTTTAGTGTGAAATATAAGTATTTTATTTTCAGGAATTGGTTATTTAAAATATTAATACTGTCATAGCTTCATTAATTTCACTATATACCATAATCATATTGGTATCTGTACTTAAATTTGGGGCCTGACAGTTAAAGTGGTATCAAAGCCTAGGTTGTATTAAAGTTAGGGTTATTCTAGATTATAAGTTAATTCTTAGTATTACTTCCTTACAAAATTTTTTTTTTTAATAATCTTGCATTTTATTGTTATCTTCTTGTACATGTATAGATGACAGGAATCGAGGACTATGACGAGTGGGGGGAGGGTTCTACTTATCACCAGGAGGGACCATTACACCAACTGACACAAAAAAGGAAAAACGAGAAAAGGAATTTATGGATTTGACTCAAGGAAAAATGACTGTCACGGAATATGAGAATAAATTTGAGGACTTATCTCGATTTGGTCTTCACCTAATTGAAAGGTGTGCCCAAAAATTTGCTGAAGGACTGACTTCTTCAATTCGACAAATTGTTATTGCAGACAAGGATAAAACCTATCAGGAGGGGGTAGAGGAAGCTTTAGCTTTAGAAGAGGATTATCAAGAATATAAAAAGGAAATAGAAGCGAGAAATCAGAGTAGGGTGGGACAGACAAGAAACCCAAATTGGAAGAATGAACAGATGAACAAAAGATGCAAAACAAATGCAAGAAATGTTCAGCACCCTTTTCCTTTTTCTACTGGAGTCAACATGAATCGGCCTAGAACTATCTATTTTAACTATGGAGAGGCGAATCATCAGACAAGTGAATGTAATAAACCAAGAGCATCAAATGTGACCTGCTATAACTGTGGTGAAAAAGGACATTATAGCAGAGATTGCCCAAAACCAAGAAAAAATGATTGGAATCGCTCATAGAATAACAAGCCACCACTACCTCAGAAGCAGAACAATCAGGAAAAAATTTATGCAATGGTGCCAGAGCAGGCTGGACTGGAACGTACAGTAACTCTTTTTAACAGTTTTGCTAAAGTTTTATTCGATATCGGTGCCACACATTCCTTTATTTCAACTAAAAGAGTAAAATAATTAGGGATAATACTTGATAGATTATGTATCTCTCTAGCAATAGCTACACCACCAGGAGTTACCTTAAACCTTCATTATATGTAAGAGCTGCATGGTGAGTTTGGAAAATAGAATCATGCATGCCTAGTTAATTGTGTTGACAATGAGTCAATTCGATCTTATTTTGGGAATAGATTGGCTCATAACTTTTCATGCTAGTCTCAATTGTTTCAAGAAAACCATCACTTTCTCAATTCCGGGGCATGAAAAATTCACATTTTATTGTAATCAGTCAAGTGATGTTTTTATCACTGAACTTTTAGCACACATTGAGGTAGTAAATGAATAATCATCAATTGCAATAATTCCAGTGGTACGTAAATTCCAAGAACTATTTCAGGACATCCCAGGGTTACCTCCAACGAAGTTGATTTTTGCATTGACTTAGGCCCAGGCACAATCCCTATCTCTCCATTAGAAATGCAGGAATTGAAAAAATAGATTCAAGAGTTGGAAGAACGAGGGTTCATAAGACCAAGCTCGTTACCCTGGTAAGCACCAGTATTATTCGTGAAAATGAAAGATGGGACATTTCGTTTGTGCATTGACTATAGAGAGCTCAACAAAGTGACAATCAAGATCAAATACTCGTTACCAAAAATTGATGATCTATTTGATCAACTGCGAGGTACAACGATCTTTTCAAAAATTGATCTAAGGTTAGGATATCATTAGTTACTGGTTAGAAAGGATGACACCTCTAAAACAGCTTTTAGAACTCGTTATGGACACTATGACTTTCTTATAATGCCCTTTGGATTAAGCAATATATGCCCTAGCTGTTTTTATGGATCTAATGAACAGAGTTTTTCGACCACATTTGGACCAGTTCATTATCGTCTTTATTGATGATATTTTGATTTACTCAAAAACAAGTGAAGAACATGAGGAACATCTATGGATTACACTCCAGGAGTACCAGTTATATGCCAAGTTTAGTAAATATGAATTTTGGTTGGAGTGAGTTAAATTCCTTGGCCATGTGATCTGTAAGGAAGGTATATTTGTAGATCCATCTAAAATTGAAGCGGTGATGAACTGGAATCAACACGCAACACCCACTGAAGTTAGGACTTTCCTTGGGTTAGTCGGTTACTATAGAAGATTTGTAGAGGGATTTTCGCGAATAGCTACTCCACTCACTCGATTGACTCAAAAGGATGTAAAGTTTGTGTGGAATGAAAAATGTGAACAAGCATTTCAGAAACTAAAAACAAGATTGACAACAACACCTGTCCTTACAATCCCAAAGAATGGTGGTCACTTTGTCATTTATAGTGACGCTTCATACCAAGGACTTGGATGTGTTTTGATGCAAGACGACAAAGTAGTGTCTTATGGATCCCGAGAATTAAAACCCTATGAGCTCAATTATCCAACCCATGATTTGAAACTTACAGCAGTCATATTTGCCTTAAAAATCTGGAGGCACTATTTGTATAGAGAAAGTTTGATCTCTTCTCAGATCACAAAAGTTTAAAATATTTATTTTCACAGAAGGATCTCAACATGAGACAGAGAAGGTGGATGGAATTTCTCAAAGATTATGACTTCATTATTCAATATCATCTAGGTAAAGCCAACGTAGTAGCTGATGCTTTAAGTTGCAAACCTCGAGGAACGATTGCATTTTTAATGGCCAAAGAGTGGTAGATGTTGAAAAAATTAACAGAACATAAGGTACAATTATCATTTCAAGAGGGAGCATCATGTCTTTATAACTTAACAGCTCATCCTACATTGATAGGAAAATTTTTGGAGGAACTGGTTAAGGATGAAAAGCTGCAGATGAAATTTAAAAAGATGACAAAAAAGGAACCCATCACATAGACTATAGGAAGTGATGGAGGAATTCGATTTCAGGGAAGACTTTGCGTACCTCTCCAACATAGCTTGAAATAAGAAGTTCTGGAAGAAGCACATCGATCACGATCAACCATACACCCAGGCAGTACAAAAATGTACAAGGACCTTAAAAGAAGTTATTGGTGGGAAGGTATGAAACGAGATGTAGCAGAATTTGTGTCAAAGTGTTTTACCTGTCAACAAATCAAAGCTAAACATCAGAAACCCTCTAGACTATTACAACCTCTACCAGTACCAGAATGGAAATGGGAACATATAACAATGGATTTTGTCACAGGGCTACCAAAGACTAGACAGGGTTATGCGATATGGGTGATTGTGGATCGTTTAATGGAGTCTGCACATTTTCTTACATATTGCCTGATAGACTCAGTGGAAAAAATGAGTAGGTTGTACCTTTAGCAAATAATCCGATTACATGGGATCCCTGTATCCATCATATCGAACCGTGATACAAGGTTTACTTCAAAATTTTGGTTAAGTCTCCAAAAGGTCGGGCCCTTGGAACTATAATAAGTATGAGTACTGTATTTCACCCGTAAACTGATGGCCAAACTGAGCGAGTTAATCAAGTTATGGAGGACATGTTGTGAACATGTGTTTTAGAATTTGAAAACACTTGGGAAACTCATTTACCTTTGATTACATTTACTTACAACAACAGCTATCACTCTAGCATTGGTATGGCCCATTTGAAGCTTTATATGGAAGACCGTGTCGATCTCCTATCTGTTGGACTGAAGTAGGTGAAAGTGAACTCCTTGGACCGGACATGGTCAGAGAAACCACTGAAAAGATTGCAATAATTAAAGATTGAATGAAAACAGCACAAAGTCGACAGAAAAGCTATGTAGACAATCGGAGGAAAGATTTAGAATTTAATATTGGGGAACATGTGTTGATAAAAGTATCCCCGATTCGAGGAGTTATGAGATTTGGCAAGAAAAGAGGAAAACTATCTCCACGATTTATTGGACCCTTTGAGATTTTAGAAAGAATTGAAAAAGTGGCATATCGTCTTTCACTACCTCCAAAATTAAAGGGAGTACACAACATTTTCCATGTGTCAATGCTTAGGAGGTACGTATATGATGAGTCACATGTCATTGACTTTGCTGATGTCGAGTTAAATGACAATGCCACATACAAAGAAGGACCTGTATGAATCATCGATCGTCGAATGAAGCAATTACGGACAAAGGAGATTGCTTGGGTTAAAGTCCAATGGAACCACTATGACGAAAATGAAGCTTCTTGGGAATTGGAATCAGAAATGCGAGAGAAATACTCGCATGTCTTCAATGAGTAGGTACGTTGATTTCGGGGACAAAAATGTAGTATCCTTAACAATTTATATATTCGAAAAAATGGTAGCAATATAAATAAATAATATAAAGATGTATAGATATGCATATTATAAAAGGAAATGGAGGGGTACCGTGAGAAAATTTTCTACTATCAATAATTACACAAAAACCATTAAATTTTTTTTCTAATAAACTAAAATGTCACAAACATTTTACACAGAGACTACTTTTAACTTCCCCTAAAATCTCTCCACGCACGAAGTGAGTGGGCCCATACTAGTCTGATTTTCGACCCATAGTTTATGAGAAGTAAGAGTTGTAAAGGATAATTGTTGAATTATTTATGCACATGATATGTATTTACGTATAGGTAAAACAAATAAATATCAACAATAAGATAAGTTTATAGCCGTACACTCCAAGTTGAATATGCCTAAGAATGGCAAGAATCAGATTAGAACAAGTACTAGGTCGGTGGGTAGGCTAGGGAATGATTGACAAAATTCTCCACCACACCTTTCATCCACGTCATACCCAAGTTGATGGTGGCAATATTCTCTAGATAGAATCTGTTGCAGGCCTAGGCTATATATGTATATATATATATATATGACTATTCACGGTATAGTATAAACACAGCAGCATAAATAGAAAGCGAGAGAGAGAGAGAGAGAGAGAGAAAAAAAAAAAAGTGGAAGAAAATCAAGGAAAAAGAAAGGGAGCAAAAGTACCTTGTTGAATCGGTAAGGATTTCAATACCCCAAATCAGTATTATTTTTTTTTATAGCTTGTGGTAATTTTTAAATTTGGGTCAGTGAGTTATGGAAAGAAAATTAGTTTTAGAATATTGAGTTTTAAGTATTAGAAACATGTTCTTGGGGTTCCTCGGATCGTTTTGGAAGAAACGACATCAAAAATAGATTAAAAACGAGCAAGAAATGATGAAATTTCAGTAATAGCGTTTTCCCGGCGATCGTCGTCGAAGAAGATGCCAGAATAAATTTGTGTTATGTATTAGTATTTATGTATTAGTATTTATTTTGGCAGCATTGGGACTGAAAGTTTAGTTGGCCGAATGGTCAACTTAGATGTTACCCAGACGAGAATCCTAGGTTCAAAACTCGCTATTTGTTTTGTTGATTTCTTTCTTTTCACACTAGTAGCTTTCATAAGATAAAATTATATTGGGCATTTTCAAAACAAAGGAACTAGTAGACAGACAGGGTTGGGCTTTTACTTCAAACCCTTGAGATTGTAGGTTCAACCCCTTGCTCTAGCAACCTTTTAATTTAATTTTATTTTTTTCCCTTCTTTTCCTATTTCCTTTCCTTTGGTGTTTAAAAAAAATGTTATAATGATATGCTTTCAGTAGATCTTGAACCCATGACCAACACTTTTGGATACTATGTATCAAACCATCCAGCATCACAACCATCTCTTTGAAAACATTTAAGTGGATATAGATAGTAACTTTGACAGATTAGTAGAACTTAATAATCAATTCCATTTTTTTTTCGATACTACCTATTGTGAAGTTCCTTCTGAAATTTGAAATTCATATCTAAGGGGGCTGTTTGGGGTTAAAACTTTAGGGTATGCTGATATCCATACTCTAATTAAATTATGAATTATTGTCAACATAAAAATATTACGGATATACTATTCTAAGTCATCTAAATACATTATTGATACTTACTTGAGTTAAGGCCGAGGCCTTAAAAATATTGTGAGGCTGAGATAGTCAAAATTGAGGTGGCTAGGGGCTGAGATAGTCCTACAGTTAGTGCACTAATATACTACCTATTTCGAGCTGGGCTGGGGTGATGTAGCCTTGATGTAATAAACATTATGTGTTTGGTTGATATAATCTTTAAAATTTGCTTTATTTTGACAGGATTGTAAGGCTCAGGTATAATTAGTTTATGCAGCTGGTAAATGCATTATTAATTCTGCAATTTATTTAACTTGTATTGATTTGGATATAGATATATGTATATATATGTACTAATCCTAACACAATGATTTCTTTTCAAAAATAAACTTATATCCTTACTGGGCCCACATCTCATTTTTTTTATAAATAAAAATTACAAGAACAGGGACAGAAGGTGAGAACTGAGGAAAATGGTTGCATAAGGATCAAGATCGTTTATTTTGTTTACTTCCTTTCTGTTTGGAATAAAAAGCAATGTAATAAGAGATTTCTCTTATAGAAATTGTAGTGTGAAATATAAGTATTTTATTTTCAGGAATTCCGTCATAGCTTCATTAATTTTACTATATACCATAACCATATTGGTATCTATAATTAAATTTGTGGCGTAACACTAGCAGAAATAGGCTTTAATGCTGATGAACAACAATATTTGGAAGGTACGCTCGTACTCTTTCATAATCCAGTTAAAGCTTTATTCGATACTGGAGCTGCACGTTCATTTATCGCTGTTAAGATTATGCGTCAGTTAGGTTTAGAACCCCAGACACTTGAGCCAACACTTAATGTTGTGTCATCATGGGGAGTGACCGTTAAGTTAGGTAATGTATGTAGAGATTGCCCACTGACCTTAGGAGATAGGTATTTTCCAGCAGACTTGGTAGCATTATCAATGTTAGAGTTCGACATTATCCTAGGGATGAATTTGTTGACTAAGTATGATGCCAATTTAGACTGCCCTACTAGGACGATTGTATTTCCAATACTTGGAGAGCCAATGATAAGATTTTAGTGCCAGCCGACGAGTGATATGTTCTTGACAAGTATTTTGGCTACAATCGGGAGTACGAGTACGGAACCAATGATGGATCAGATTCCTACCGTACGAGACTTTCAGGATGTATTCATGGATATTAAAGGACTTCCACCGAAAAGAGAAATAGACTTTTGTGTGGAACTAGTACCTGGTATTTTGCCAATATCTAATACTCCATGTAGGATGGCACCAACTGAGATGCTGGAATTGAAGAAGTAATTTCAGGAGCTTATAGATTTAGGTTTTGTTCATCCGAGTACATCACCTTGGGGAGTACCAGTTCTGTTTGTGAAGAAGAAGGACGGAACACTTCGACTCTGCATGGACTATAGGGAGTTGAACAAGGTTATGATCAAGAATAGATATCCACTTCCTCGGATAGATGACCTATTCGATCAGTTGCAAGGATCAAAAAATTTCTCTAAGATCGATCTACAATCTGGATATCATCAGTTATTAGTTCGACCGAAGGATGTATCGAAGACTGCATTCCGAACAAGATATGGGCATTATGAGTTTCTGGTTATGCCTTTTGGATTGACGAATGTGCCAGCAGTATTTATGGACTTGATGAATAGAGTATTCAGACCATATCTGGATAAATTCATTATAGTATTCATCGACGACATCTTGATTTACTCAAAGACGGTGCGAGATCACAAGGAACACTTACAGATTGCTTTACAAACACTTTGAAATAACAAGTTGTATGCAAAGTTCAACAAGTGTGAGTTTTGGCTATAAGAGGTTAAATTCTTGGGACATGTTATATCTCAGGGCGGTATCTCAGTGGACTCATCTAAGACTGATGCAGTCTTAAATTAGAACAGACTGACTAATGCGACAGAGGTCAGAAGTTTTCTTGGTCTAGCAGGATATTACCAAAGATTTATCGAAGGATTTTCCAAGATAGCAGGACCTTTGACGAATTTGACAAGAAAGGAGACGAAGTACGAATAGACAAACATACATGAGCATGCATTTTAGGAATTAAAGAAAAGATTGACTTCTGCACCAGTACTCGCGATACCTAAGAGTGGAGAAAGGTATATAATCTATAGTGATGCATCGCACTAAGGATTAGGTTATGTGCTTATGCAAGACGGGAATGTCATTTCCTATGGATCAAGATAGTTGAAGGTACATGAGAAGAATTATCCGACGCATGATCTGGAATTAGCAGCAATAGTGTTTGCATTGAAGATTTGGAGACATTATCTGTATGGAGAAAAGTTTTATCTGTTTTTCGATCATAAGAGCTTGAAATATTTATTCTCTCAGAAAGAATTGAACATGTGACAACGAGGATGGATGGAGTTACTCAAAGACTATGACTTTTCATTACAATACCGTCCAGGTAAAGCAAATGTCATAGTAGACGCTTTGAGTTGTAAATCTCGACTAGTGATCGTTGCATTATTAATCCAAGAACGGATAGCATTGGAAGTGTTAGTTGAATTCGAGCTTCAGCTAGTAGAACCAATGAAAAGATAACATTTTGGATGTCTTATGGTATAACCAACTTTGATCAGCCGTATCATAGAAGCTCAACAGACGACGAAAGATTTGAAGTTATGGTTCACCAAGATGTCAGCCAAAGAGCCAGAGATCTGGAGTATCAGTACAGATGGAGCCTTACGATGTAAAGGTAGACTCTGTGTACCTAACAAAGAAAATCCCCGAAAAGAAATATTGGATGAAGCACATAAGTCACAGATGACTATACATCCTGGAGTTACAAAGATGTACAAGGATTTGAAGAGAAATTTCTGGTGGGAAGGAATGAAGCAAGAAGTAGCTGAGTATGTAGCCCAATGTCTTACTTGTAAACAAGTAAAGGTAGAACATCAGAAACCATCGGGACTTCTACAGCCATTAACGATTCCCCAGTGGAAATGGGAATACATAGCCATGGATTTCATGGTAGGATTGCCGAAGTCACAACAGAAGCACGATGCTATTTGGGTAATCGTAGATCGACTTACGAAGACGACACATTTTATTGCCTATAGTATGACGTATTCAGTGGAACGTTTGAGCTAAATGTATCTGCAACATGTTGTACGGTTATACGGAGTACTTGTTTCTATCGTGTTAGATCAAGATTCGCACTTTACTGCAGAATTTTGGAAGAGTCGCCAAATAGCGATGGGAACTACATTAAACTTGAGTTCAACTTTTCATCTGCAGACCGATGGTCAGACTGAACGAGTCAATCAAGGGATGAAAGACATGTTATGTGCTTGCGTTATTATTTTGAGAGTTCTTGGGAGACGCACTTACATTGATCGAATTCGCCTACAACAACAGTTATCATACAAGCATAGGGATGGCACCGTTTGAAGCTTTGTATGAAAGACCTTGCCGATTACCGTTGTGTTAGGCTAAAGTTAGAGATACTCAACTTCTTGGGCCAAAGATGGTACGAGAGACCAACGAGAAGATTCAGATCGTACGTGAGAAGATGAAGACAGCTCAGACGCGACACAAAAGTTATACCAAAAAGCAACGCAAGGACTTAGAGCTTGTAGTTGGAGATCATGTACTGCTTAAAGTTTCACTTGTTTGAGGGATTGCTCATTTTGGTCAGAAGAGAGGCAAGTTATCGTCGCGATTCATCGGACCATTTGAGATTCTAGAACGTGTTGGGAAAGTTGCTTATCGACTTGCATTGCCACCGAAGATGTCAGGAATGCACAATGTGTTCCACATCAGTATCCTGAGGAAATGTGCTCATAGCCCAGCGCACGAGATCAACTTCGAAGATATTGAAGTGAACGATAGCTTCACATTCAATGAAGGACCAGTGCGTATTTTAGATCATGGAATCAAGAAGCTCAGAAATAAGGAGATTCCGTTAGTCAAGATTCAGTGGAAACATCATAATGAATGAGAAGCTTCGCGGGAGCTAGAGTCGAAGATGCGTGAGAAGTTTCCATTTTTTTAATAACTCTGTATGCCTCTGATTTCGAGGACGAAATCTTTTATTTAGTGGTGGATGATGTAATACCCTATATTTTCAATAAGTATTTATGCACAGAGATTCTATATACTTCCCTTGATCATATTTGAAATTCTACCTTCGATCGATTGAAGTTCGTTCGAGTGATCGATCATTTCAAAGTTCAAGAGATCGAACTTTTTCAATTGATCGAAACCTTATTGACCTGAATTTATTATATGGTCCCTACTTCAACCGATCAAAGCCCTTTTCAATCGATCTAAACTGGCTGATCTGAGTTCGAGCGATCGAAGGACATTCGATGGATCGAACATGTAATCATCAGGATTCACAGGTTTCACGCAAAAACAGTCACCTGCACCCCATTTCCCTTATATATACTTTGTGCTCGTGTGTTGGGTGTGGTTGCTGAACTTGAGAGAGTTAGAGAGAGTGTGTATATGCTTGAGTTTATTTATATATACACAAACATCCATATATATATACATACACATGTAGATATATTATGTATAGTTAGAGAGAGAAAAGAAGAAGAAGAAGAAGAAGAAGAAGAAGAAGAAAAAAAAAAGGGAGAGAGAATGAGACAGAGAAAGACAGAGACAAGGCAGAGGAGATAGAGAGAGGCCGCCATTAAAGCTTTGGAATTCAAATGAGCTAAACGTGCCCTTAACGATGTTCGGTGAGTTCCAAACTCACTCAGTAGCTTAGTTATGATATTTCACCTGTTTTGGACGTTTAATAATAACCTAAACACGCCCTACAAGATTCTGGACATTCACTACCAGAATCTGGAAAAATCAAAGTTTGAGTGATCGAACTGAGTTCAATCGATCGAACAACCCTGATTCTCAATCGATCGAAATGACTTCAATTGATCGAGACCACCTTGGCTTCAATCGATCGAGAACACTTCGATCGATCAAACCTCACTTTCTTCAAGCGATTGAGAGGACTTCAATCGATTGAACCTTAACAGAACTTAGTTGTTTCCTTTAGTTTATAATCCATAATGCTTAGTTGTTCATTGTTGTTTTATGTTCTATTATGTGATATTATGGATTACAGAGGTAATAGGATACAATAATGAGATTGAGATAATGTGGTGAGAAATGTAATAAGGTTCGGAACGTTAGTAACATTATGACACATTAACAAGATAAGGTTTGAGTTATGTTGGTGAGTAACTAATCCTGGTGTTTGAGTCATTGGGGTATTGGTGACCGTCAGTATAAGTGTGTCAGTATCATAAATTGGTCGTGAACATATCTGCGTGGGATATGAGCATTATGTATTGTGCTAGCAAGAAGTACGGATGCATGTAAATTATGAACGGACGATACTCGCAAGCATTCTTAAAGCGGTGAATAGTAAGAGTTCTTAAAAGCGGTGAACAAGAGTATTGGTGCGTCCATAGACTAGTCATTTTATGAGAGCAATGTATAGTGCTTGCAAGCATTCTTAAAAGCGATGAACAGTAAGAGTTTTTAAAATCGGTGAACAAGAACACTAGTATGTCGTGATAATATAATCAGTTCGATATAGTCAGTCGGGATTTAGTACAGTTAGTCTTAGAGTTAGAGAATGACGGGAAGCTGTTAGTGATGCGTCTGAATAAAAGATGATAAGATATTATTAGTATCACTGCAATATATCGTGCAAGACGGATGATTACATTATTTCTATGAGTCTGTGTTAGTTAGTTCTCACTCAGCTTTCAGTAAGCCGACGACCTTTATTTGCCTGGACATTCCCCGTCCAGAATACTATGTCCCTAACAATACAGGTGTTGGAACCTGCGGTGATGGCTACTACCCAGAGTTGGAATATATAGAGGGTGGCCCCACTGATGTCGGTTATGCTGGAGAGGAATGTTATGCTGACGACTATCCTTATGCTAGCTGAAGACCTGAAGATAGTCACATCTAGTGTTTATATTTCTGTTATTTCTGTTGAACTTATTAGTTTACGGGTACTTGGGCATATGTTGTCTCCAGACCTGTTGTGATCTTGAGGACCACTCTGATGTTTGTAATAGTGGTGCTGCTTTTATATTTCAGTTGTTTACTGTTCCTGTTTATCTTGTGGACTAGTACTGTATGGTGTGGAAAATTAGTAACATTCACCCGTCATTCCCTATGGACTCAAAAAGGAAATTTATTTTTCTCTATTTTTGCTGCTCCGGGTGTGGACCACTGCGAATGAGGAGGTCCTGACGCTCTCCCTCGATAGTGTCCCGGGACGGATCCCAAGGAGCACACTTCAGGGAAAACTAGGACTTCCTCACGCGATCCTAGAGACAAAGAGTCGCCACCTAATTTTTATCGGGAATTAGGAAACCCAAGTTTGACTCGCCCAAAATTGAATAAGGTTACTCGCCCTTCATTACCAGAAACAAGGTTCGGGGGTCTTGGTACGAGAGGGGAAGGAGCCCAAGCAGGACTAAAGCACCCCCTCCTCGCCCTACCGAATGGTAGGCCTTGATTCAAATATCCTTGTTATTAATTCATAATAGATGTTGTTTCCTCAAACATACTAGATAGATATATACATGGCAAAAAGAAACATCTAATGAAAATCATTTCAAGAGACTAAATCAAGTAGAAAGCGGATGCTCATGCAATACAAGGGAGAAGTATACTCACAGTGGCTAGTCCCGCCCAGGACCGATGCAAATAAAGTAAACATGTCATGATATGCAAAGGGAACGAGAAGACTTACATTGGTTGACTCAAGCGGAGTCGCGAAAGCAAAAAGAATGGAAACGTGCAATGCAATCATGCAACAATCCTAGATAAGATGTCTCTAACAAATAATCATATAAACGGAGACTATCCTAAAGGAATTGTGTCGTTGAAATCAAAGTTGTAAACCTAGAAAAATTCTAAGAGAAAGGATAGAGATAGTACACGATACATGGGCACTAAGCCACATGTAGACGAGGCAAACCACAAATCGAAGTCCGGGTCCGAGGCACTTAATTCTCTGCACTAATACACCAAAGAATACCCAAGCATTGCAAAAATACAAGCAAACAAATGATATGCATGATAAACAAAGAAAACATGTCATCAATCAAATTTCCAGATTCAGCAACCTCTAATGAATCCTATCAAAAGTGGTCTTAAACATGAGCTGGATAAAAACCCTTTTACAGAAAGTTAGATACATGTCTTAGGGAACTTCTCCAAAAAGTGGGACCTCAATATCAATTTTATTGTTTGAGAAATAAATGTTTTGGGAATAGTGGATCAGGACTGTCCACTGTTCTTGTAAAAATCATAATTAAATCTACAAAAATCATATGAAGCTCTATTTGGTGTCAAAAGAAAGCTATTTCATTGTAGTATATGATAAAAATAAACCCATGGACATTCTGTAATCACAAGGTTTCTGAAAAGTGTTTTAAACAGACTCTGTTATTCTGGAAATTTGGTATCATTTGACAAATGAATGCAAAACATAATAGAAGTATAATAGAAGTTCATGAATCATGTTAACCAAGTTGATTTAAGCTTTTGATCTCTCATCCATTTATCCTAGGTGATTTCTAAACCAAGTTTTATTCATCAATTGTTGTTGAGTGATCAAGGTATGACCATTTTGTATACATAATCATATTTGTAATTAAACTTAGAAAATTCCAGAATAGTTGTATCAACTTTAAACGCTTAGAAAACGATCCTAACTCGATCGTATGCTCACGATTTTACATCGGCATATAGATATATGAGTTAGGAATCATCCCCAAAAAGCGGAACGTCGATAACTATTATAGATTTTCTGAAATTCAAGCACAAAGAGACGATGTTCAAATCTGTCAACCGATTTCTCAACAATTTCTAAAAATAGTATATGAATCCTAAAAGCTCTCAAAACGGACCGGATGAAAGCTAATTCATCAAAGTTTACCCAGAAAATTTGAAATCCATCAAACTATGGGTTTTGATGGACCAAATCTAATGGACAAAACCAATCTGCTTTGCTGAATTTTTATCTAGTTCATTTTAAAGTGTGAGGAAAACATTTTAGTGATAGTTGAAGCTTATTAGAGAGATCAAACTCATAGATCAACTTAATTATCATGATTCCCAATCAATTTAGCCCTCAAGTTCTATGAAGAACTTTTAGATCAAGGATCAAAGGGACTTATAAATATCATGTTGGAGATGAAATTCAATAGGAATCCTAGGTAATAGGAATAATCAAGAGATAGGTATGAACATAGAAATCATCCTTCTCATAGACCATATTTCCAAACCATCATGGAATTCAAAATAGATATATGTATATATATATAATCATGTATGCATGAATCTAAACTAAAATTGAAGAATGAAACCAAAATTGAAAATCAAAGTGAAAAACAATCTCTAATTGTAAATTATCAATAAAAATCAAAGAGATTTGGATCTAACTATGTGAGTGTGTGAAGAACATGAGAGGAAGAAGATGAGTGTTCTAATAAGTAGAAATAGAACTAAGTTAGATCCAAATCTTATAGATCTATATATACAAAGTAGGAATTAGAGATGAACTATAGTGTTTACCTCTTGGAGGATTCTCAATTACAAGACCAAAATTGATTTGAAGATCTTCTTCTTCAAGTGTTATTCAAGTGTTCTTCAAGCACTCATCCATGGAAGTTGAGGGAGGCAATTGATGTTAAAATTGTGGTCTAATTAGCCTAAGTTAATATTCAATTCATAATTTTCTCTCTCTAGAATTCACCTAAATTGAAAGTATATTCAAAGTATACTTATCTCTCTTGTATGTGCTTCTATGTGTGTTTGTATCTCCAAGTATATTCAAGTGTATCTCTTCCAAGTGTCTAGTGTGTTAAGATGTGATCTCATATGAGATGTATGAGATCTTATATAGAGTTTTGAAGACTTAGCTCTTAAGTTTCAGGGTTAAAACAGGATTTTTAGAGCTTAAAAGAGGGTTAAAATGGCCATTTCGGAGCCTAAACGCAATTTCCAGGCAATTTCCTCGCAGTGGGAAGCTTCTAGAAGGGTCTGGAACTCAAAAAGCTCCGTGGAGGACACAAATGGAAGTGGCGGTTATGGTGGGACCCGCCACCCCTATACCCAAAACCGCCATTTACTATTTGGGTCCCTCTGGTCACCCATAAGCTCTGTTTCAAAAATCACGTGCACTGCTTTTCCAGATTTTTGTAAAAATGCTTTTTGGTGTCCGAAATCGTCCGTTTACGTACCGTTGGAAAGCTGTCAGGTTGAATTTCAGTATAAAAATATTTCCAGAGGTTTTATAATGAGAATTGAAGTCCGGAAGTCCTCCGGAACTTTCGTCGTCTTTTTGAAATCAAATGACGTCTTTTCCAAAATTGCTTTCAAATGTGCGTCGATTTCGAACTTTTCTTTAAAATTGAATCTCTGGATACCTAGAATACTGCGTTTAGAACACTTAATGTTCATATAACCCTGAGAGAATATGAATTCTGAGAGATGATTTTGACAAAACCGGGATTTATCCATGGAAAAGGGCTTTTCTGAGCTTGAAGTCACTTTCCGAAGTCCGATCTTCTGATTGTGTGGAATCCAGTACCTTCCACGGGGTACTTTTCATCATCGAATCCTCCAAGACGTTGTCCACCCTAAATCCTATCAGTGTGGTCAAAATTGGGTGTCTACACCGGGGCGTGACATCATACCACATTTATGTGGTGCGAACACTCAATCTTAACTATGCAAATGCCTCCTAATTCTCGGGGGGTCATGAAAATTAGTTGGCGATTTATTAGTTTGAAATGTTACTGTCATGACCCATCCCGCTAATGTGCGGAAATAGGACACGTGGCACGCCACCAAGGCTCAACAAATAACTATACGCAGCGGGAAAGAACTTTAAACAACCTTGAGTATATAAAACTTTTGGAAACATTACCCTCCGAGTTGTAAAATCTGTATAAAATTGAAAACGTAATTATATTTCGAAACAAATGATTTTATGTTGAAAGGGATCCCAAAGGTACCCTAAGAACCAATCAAAACCTTTTAAAATTTCCGAAAGAGGTAGAAAAAGAATTCTGGCAGGGGGGTATTTCGACCAGTCGAACGACCCTCCTCGACCGGTCGAATGACCCTTTAGCAGAATTCCCTCAATGCTGCAGAATTTTGCTTAAGGCATCCAACCCTCACCATTTACACCAATCCAAACATGTATACTAAATTCCAACTACACAAGCTATAACATGCTATCAAAATAAAGTTTAGGCTTACTAACCATGAACAAAAATAATAGCAGAACAAGCTAAGACTTGTTTGGCGCAATACACAAAACTCTATCCATATTCCTTTAAACCTCGAATTTGACAAAGCAAGCATTCAAAAAATGAATCCACAAGTTTGGATTCATTACCCATAACCCAAAAGAGTTTTAATACCTATTACAACATCATGAAATCCACACTAAAACCTCCAAGTTAAATCCATGGTTCTAGTTATTCCAAAAACTCATTATTACAATGATTGGCAAAGAAGACAAAACATATACAAGAGGATCCTTGGCATTCCCATCGGCCTCACTCTTCTCGCTTCCTCTTGTCTTTCTTCATACCTGTAATGGAGTAAATCTCCATTGCTCAGCTATATGCTGAGTGCACAATTTCTAACATATGCATATATGACAAATCATGCTTTAATCTCATCATAACACATAACTATTGGTCTCTAGGGAATAAGTGCACATTCATCGATCCAAAGTCTTAAGACTCAACCACGACCCATGCCCCTTCGACATGTCGCGTTAATGCCTTTCTCAGCAAGTGACCATCGTCACTCATAATCCTTCCCCTTTGAGAGGACGTCTCACGGTGATTTAGCACAAATCCCCCTTTAACCCACATAGGCACATAAATATACTCATTCAACACATATACGTGCTCGCGTAAAAATAGACATGCTTTTCACATTTAAGCACGTGCATAGTTAACGATCCTAAGATTGACACATGGATTTTGCCCGGATCACAATTTCGTCATCGAAATATAAAACATGTATTTCACATATATAACATAGGCTAAAAATTCATACCTCGAGCTATCGTCGTATAACTTTGAGGGAACGACTAGAAGCCCGATTAAACGTCAAATATCTGATCCTACACGAAACCTACAAATTTACACGTGTTTTTCCAAAATTCCTAGATTTAGAAATTTATAAAAACTTAGCCAAACGTGGCCTAAAGACTATCAAAACGTAGCCCTTACCTTGGGGAGTTTAAATATGAATTTTGGTTGAAAATAGATGGACGAAAGGTCGCCGATCGTCGTCGCAAAGCCCGTGGCAATAATCTCCTATTTCTCTCTCCTCTCCAATGATATTTTTATAAGTTTTGGCAAATAAAATCTCCACCCTCACCTATTTATAGAAAAACTTCCTAGAAATCACGTTTACTACCCCGCGAGTTCTCAGAACATCTAATTAACTCCTGAAACGTTGCGCACGTCCATTGTCGCGCCCGCCCCGATGGCGGGGGGCGGTCCCCTCGTGGGTCACGACCGTTTTAAAAGGAAATGAAATAAAATAGGATAAAAGGCTCAAAGCAGCGAACCAAGGCGCGAAAGGAAATGTATGAAAGTACGTACAAGTGGGAGTAGGGCCAGGTAAGAGTTCAGAGTCGCCACCTAACGTTATCGGGAGTTAGGATCCCTGCAAAGGCGATTAGAGTAATCATCTTAGACTTTTGAGAAAACAGTTTGAGAAGAGTGGGGCCCTTTTAAAAGTGTGACTCTTGACAGTCGTGCGAAACCAGAGTTCTTAAAGTGGGTTCGGGCACTCGATTATGTCGAGGGAAGGTATTAAGAACCCCTCAACATCCGTGACACACGGTTGTCGTTTTAGTGGTTTTCATAGTAACGGGGCGTAAGTAAGGAGTAGTATGATACATATATAAGAAATTAAAATGCGAGCATCCGTGACACGCAGTTGTCGATTTACGTATCTCGACACGAGATAGTTTTGAAAGTATGTATTAGTTTGAAAGTATGTATACGTATCTTGATACGAGATAGTTTGAAAGTATAGTTATGGCCGCACCCAAGTATGGGTTGCATACGTATCTCGACACGAGAATCAGGCCGTACGTAGTTCTGTGCTGTGTATATGTATGGGTGTTTGGTCGATCTAGACCGTGAGTGTATAAAATAATGTTTGAGTAAAGTCGGTGTAGCTAGGAACTTTAACCTGTACGGTGTAATCCTAGACTTTAACCTTGAAAAAGTAATGAGTTATGAGAGAGTGTTTTGAGTAAAAGACAGAGTAGATCAACCGTGCGATGCGTATTTTGTATTTTTTTTGTTTATATGATTTTTTTGTCTTTTTGTTTTATGTTTTGGAAGTAAGGGTCGGTGCCCATTAAGAGTGTGAAGACTTACATGTCTTACCTGTGCTGTTTGTAGGTTCCAAGCAAAGTACCGGAAGTACGGGTCGGTGCCCAGTAGTTTTGAAAAAGGATTTACCGGAAGTATGGGTCGGTGCCCGGTAGTTTTGAAAAAGGTTTTACCGGAAGTATGGGTCGGTGCCCGGTGATTTGAGAAAGTGCCGGAAGTAAGGGTCGGTGCCCGGTGATTTGAGAAAGTGCTGGAAGTAAGGGTCCCGGTAGTTTGAAAAAGTATGCCGGAAGTACGGGTCGGTGCCCAATGGTTTAGAAAAGTTCTACCGGAAGTACGGATCGGTGCCCAAGTAATGAAAAAATACCGGAAGTACGGGTCGGTGCCCAAGTAATGAAAAAGGTTTTACCGGAAGTATGGGTCGGTGCCCAGTGGTTTAGAAAAGTTCTACCGGAAGTACGGGTCGGTGCCCAAGTAATGAAAAAGTACCGGAAGTACGGGTCGGTGCCCAAGTAATGAAAAAGGTTTTACCGGAAGTATGGGTCGGTGCCCAGTGGTTTAGAAAAGTTCTACCAGAAGTACGGGTCGGTGCCCAATGCGAATGGAGAGAAGTATCAATTTTTTTGCTTCTCTGATTTATATCAATGAAAATCTATAACAAGAGATAAAGTGCAGCCGGATGGGTCATTAGATCTCCTTCCGACTGGCGCAGGATATAAAAGTCCAATCGGGTGAAGTTCGAAGGTCTCCTTCCGACTGGCGCAAGATATAATAGTTTGATAAAGTTCAGCCGGGTGGGTCATTAGATCTCCTTCCGGCTGACGCAGGATATAAAATCCAATTGGGTGGAGTTCGAGGCCTCCTTCCGACTAGCGCAGGATATAACAGTTTGATAAAGTTCAGTCGGGTGGGTCATTAGATCTCCTTTCGGCTGACGCATGATATATACAGTCCAATCGGGTGGAGTTCGAGACCTCCTTCCGACTGGCAAGAGAAGGCGGAATATCCGACCAGTGGATTTATAGGGAGACCACACCACTAAAACATATAAGATAAAAGAAAAGAAAAAGGCGGAATATCCGACCTGTGGATTTATAGGGAGCCCCAGACCACTAAAGCATATAAGTAAATAAAAGAAAAGAAAAAGACGGAATATCCGACCAGTGGATTTATAGGGAGCCCCAGACCACTAAGTGTAAGAGTTTGAGGGAGTTACCTGTGCAGAAGGGGCTATTGAAGCCGAGTCGGTGTGTTGTTGAGAAAGAATGAAAGAATTCGGAGATTTGAAAGGATCGTCACCGAGAAACGTCGCAAAAATAAGCCGAGAAGGCCCGAAGTTATATTTTGACACGCAATCGACTTGAACGAATGTCATAGTCGGGTCCGGAAGGGCCGGAATAGTCGAAAAAGCCAAAAGTCGGGCAAAAATGGATCCGGGCTGAGTTGAGCGGGACCCGCGAGGGTTAGAACTGGCCAGGATAGCCTGAAATGGACATTTAAAATGCCAAACAGCCCTTAAGATTTAGATTCGGCCAATTCGGAGGTCACCGGTGCGTCCGATACGGCCAAATTAGCTAAGAACAAGTGTCCGTTAGTTGAAATCTGGACCCGGAGTGGAGAAACTTTGGAAAAGCCAAAAGTGGGGCCCAAGTGCCACGTCAGCAAGCCACGTATCAGTCAAAGACACGTGACGCCTTCTGGTTGGCTGGTCAAAGCTGACGAGGTGCTGATTGGGCCGCTGTCTGGGTGTACTGCGTGGGCAGTCAACGACACGTGGCAGCCTCTAAGTGGCTGATCAACGTGGTGATGTTGCAGTCATTGCCACGTGTCAATCCCTGATTGGTTGGTCAACCTGACATGCCAATGAGGTGGCAGTACACGTGGCAGTCAGTGACACGTGTCAGAAGCTGATTTGGTGGTCAATGCTGACTCAGCAATGACATAGCAAACACGTGGCCTGCTGACTAGACTGGTGACTCAGCAGTCGTTGCCATGTGGCGGCTTCTGATTAGTTGGTCAACTGCTGACTCAGCGCTGCCTGTTACCTGCGCGTGGGGAGGCGAAACGGAGCCCCGGGTGGCGAGTGTAGCGCGTGCGGCGGTTTTCGGTGACTTTTGGAGGTCAGACCGTCGGGGTTGTGATCGTCTGGAGCAGACGAGTGGGCTAGTGGTGGTGGTTTCCGGCGGTTGTTGCCGGAAAGTCTGCCGGAGCAGAATCTGTGCAGCGGCGACGCGTGGGGGTATTCTGGAGGCGCGTGACGCTTCCTGCGGTGTGCTTTGATGTTCAGACCACCGGGGTTGGCTCCGGTTTGATGAGAGGAAGGTCCTGGTGTGGGCGGTGAGATATGTAAAAGTGGTTAAGGCTCTGTTTGGTTGGATTTTCAGTTTCTGGGCAGTGGCTAAGGCTCTGTTTGGTTAAACTGCTTTTCTGGGCTATCCGAGGGTCCTTTGAGACTGGGTTTGTGAGGGGAGTTGGGTAATGGGGTGGTGAGAGTGGGTTATTGGTGGTGGAGACAGTGGTGGTGTGGTGGTGGTGATATGGCTGTGTTTGGTTAGCAACCAAACATAGCCTAAGGGTTTTGGGAGGACTTTGTTTGAGCCAAACAAGGCCTTAAAGAGAGGCTGCCCTTTTTTTTTTTTTTTTTTTTGTGCGTGGGGGAAGCTTTCTATTTATAGAAAGTTTTCCCAAAACCCTACATGGGTTTTATTCCCATGTAGGCAGAACACGAGACTGTAGGTACAACCTTCGATAGGGGCCGTCGATCGTTCCGGACTTCGATCTTTGATATTTTTCAATCCGGACGTCCGATTTGGATGATTCGAAAAGATCCGGACTTGGTTTAACGTTCTCTTTAAATCCGTGTATGGTTGGATCGGAATTCGTTTGAAACCCGGAAACGACTCCGTTTTCTTCAGACCATCGACGTCTGATCTAGACCGCCTAAACTCTGACTGTCGAAATCTTTTGATCCTACCGTCTGATCTTCCTGATTCAAGATGATTTGAATTCGTATTGACGTTTTCTTTGAATCGGTATGGTTCGATTGAGAATCTCAGATTTAGAAATGACCGTTTTGCCCTTGTCTTTCCCAATTGAGTCTCAAAACTTCGATTAGACGCCGTTTCTTCTCTGATTGTCCGATTGAACTGATTCAAGTCGTCGAACCTCTATTTTTTTTCCGTATTTCAATTATTCATGTCTAGTCAGACTTTCAGTGTTTTTGGATTGACGATCGTGTCCCTTTTCCTTGATTTCGATGCATCAAAACTTCGATCAGAGCCCGATTCTCCGTCATTATCAAAAGTTGATGATTTGAAATCCTATGGGTTGGAATTGATTCCTACTTTGCCCTGATGTAATCGAATTCAACCTTCGGTCATCCCAGACTTGATTTTGGTCTTGAATTTTGTGCCGAACTTCGATTCTGGTTGAAAACGTCGTCGATTATCGTAACCGGACGATCCTAGATTCTGGAACTCATGATCGATGAGCTATGGGCTTTGTATTGACTTTGATTTGACCTCTGGGATCCCTGTTTGGATTCTGGAGCTCTTTTCTCGATTTGTGGGCCTGGTGGGCCCCCTGTGACAGTTATTTCTTTTTTTCTCAGGTCAAAATGGGGTGTCTACATCCATTTTATGCCTTTACAAGTGAAAATTAAAATCTACAAAAGTTTTCGACCAAGTCTTGTTTGTAGCCATAATTACGTTCCGAAAACTATTTCCTGTGGAACCTCTAGGTAACCTACCTATTAAGCAACGTATCACTCACGTTCTCACTACAATGTTCAAACGATCTAAAACTAGATCAAAACTATCAAAAATTATACTACACATGTATAATTACTATTCATGAAAATACCAGATAAGTCAAATAACATTTAAATCACATAAATGTCATTTAGCTATGCCACTGCAACATGATTTTCCATGTTCCTGTGTCCTCTCTTGACACCTTCTGTTGACCCATGGTCAACCTCATCCACAATTATTAAACCACGTTAATAATTTCATTTAAGACATTTATGCCTTTAAAATAAAAAGATTTTCCGGGATGGGTATGACAGTTACTTGTCACGATCTCCTGGAAATAAGGGGCACGTGTATGGTTAAGATTGAGTGGTCATATCACGTTAGCTTGATGATGTGTATGACAACTCACTAAATAATTTCTTCATTTGAGACATTATCAAGTGTGACCACTATAGAGTGCATTTTTCTTACCCAATTCTGATCACCCCCACCACCATGTGGACTTATATCTTATTAATGTCCTACTCAATAACTGAGCAATAAAATGGGACCATATTGACATATATCTCATTCATGTCCCACTTAGCAATTGCGTTGCTCAAATAACGATAGATGATGTTGTCGCTAAGACACTTGTTGATGAAGTAAAGGATAAATTAATCCAGTTATACAAGCACTACGCTTCTATTTCTTCACCTCATGTGCCAGTTCAAAGTAATAGTGGGATAGTTTGTATGGAAGTTGATGTGGATGATCCACATAAGGTTATGGCCTCTTAAGTATCAGAGTTTTTTGGAGGCACAATTGTCAGGGTGAAAGAATGAACTAGAAAAGTACTTGGCTGGAAACCCTTAAGGAGAAAATGAGAAAAAAATTGATATATTGGGTTAGTGGAAGCACAATATTATTAGGTACACATTGTTGTCTCAAGTACTGGTACAAAATGTAATGGCAGTTCCAATTTCAACTGTTACTTCAAAATCAGGGTTTAATATAGGAGGGCGCATATTGGATTCATTTAGGCGTTCACTATCTCCTTTAATGGTGCAAAGTCTTGTATGCACACAAAATTGGCTCCAAGCATTGGTTCCACATAATCTTCGCAACACAATGGATTTTATTGAGGAGCTTGAAGAAGCACTAGAATCGGGTTTATTTCAAAGTTTTTATTCTTTTCTAGTTTCACTTTCTTTTTAATTTATTGTTTCTTCAACTTACTTTTGCAGATGTGTTGGAGTCGGAATTCAAGCGCGGTTAATGTTATTGACTGAAGTAATTGTGGTGGACTATGGAACTGTAGAAGTCATTGGAAATCATGATTCATGAACTTTATGTTGGATTGTATTAGTATTAGTATTACTATGTGATGTTTGATGTTGCCTGTTGGATTGTATTCAAGACTATTTCTTTTGCCTTTTATTTTTTAATTTTTTTAAGACTTATTCCAGTAAGCTGAACTTACTATTGTTATTATGTTGCTTTTGGTTTTTGTTATTTTATCAATACTTTCATGAACATGTTGTAAAAGTGTTTCAGGTTGTGCTATTGTATGGTTGCTTTGATGTGAGATTATGATATATTAGCTAGTATGTTATCATTATTGTTATTGTAAAAGGTTACAAAAAAGTTGAAAAACATGCTGTAAAAAGTGTTTTAGCATTGTATGCTCTCTGTCGGGTTTCACGCGAAATCAACCCGACTCAACCCGAAACCGATGGATCGGTTTCACCAGACTGTACGGGTGGATGACACGTGCTAAACTCATCACCTGATGGGATTTAGATGGATTGTCAGGTAGGGGGTCATACCCGACTCACCCGACCCATGACCACCCCTAGAAATGTGGATGAGCAAGTTAAGCAAAAGTAGACTCCTCATTTTCAATTACCTTATGAGTCCTTATGTGTGTTCTACAATAATAGAGGGATCATGAAAACCTTCACTGGCATGGATGATAGGTGCTAAACTCATCACCCGATGGGATTCAGATGGATTCCCGGGTAGGGGGTCACACCCGACTCACGGCTACCCCTAGAAATGTGGATGAGCAAGGTGAGCAAAAATGGACTCCTGATTTTTAATTACCTTATGAGTCCTTATGTGGGTTCTACAGTAATAGACGAATCACGAAAACTAGGGGTGTACGTGGCCGGTTTCGGTTGATTTTTTGTGTATTTTAAAACCGTTGAAACCGACCGATAGGTTCGGTTTTGGTCTATCAGTTGATTTTGCGATTTTGGTCGATTTTTCGGTAGGTTTTAGCTTGTACATGCATTTTATAAACCGACCAATCAGTTTTTTAATCGGTTTTCAATTTTTTAATTTTTTTGTTCACCCATAACAAAAACCTTTACTGGGAGTAGAGTCATATGGAATAATTTCTCTAGAATTTGAGGACCTCGCAACATAAAAATTGCAAAACCACCCATATTTTTTGGCTCGATATACGATGCATCCAAGTGATTTGTGTGTACTAGTAATGACCCGTGCCCGTGGGCACGAAGCGAAAAAAAAAAGGAAAAAAAAAGAAGAAATTCAATGATTCAAAAGATCAAATCTTTTGCATAAAATTGTCCATGTCATTGCAGTTGAGTGATATCTCTTTTATGTTTATAAAATTGAGTATGAAGGTTCTAGATATATGATATTCTTTTAATACTTCTAAAGATTGTAGGGCTCTGTGTACTAAATCAAGAGCAGAACTACTTAAATTAAGAATAAAGAAAAAGTAAAATTTTGTAGAGAGTAGCCAAGTTTAGCTACCATTACTTCAAACATGATAAAAAAAATAAAAATAAAATTTAAATTTTAAAAAAAGGATGTTAATTTTTTTCGTGTTGTTTTTCCTTTTTTCCTTTTAAAGCCTGGAAAAAAGGCCAATATGACTGTTTCTTTTATATGTTTTATTTTTATTTAAAACCTAAGGCTCTGTTTGGCAATCCAATTTCCTAACACATAAAAATATGCCCATAAACTGATTTTCCAAACAGGCCTTAACCCAACCTATCTTCTTCCTTGTGTGAACACACAGTGAGTACATATATAGAAGCACGGGTGAAAAAAAAAATGCGGAGTATAATGATTGTATATGTGGGTTGTAAATTTGTTAGGAAAAAAAAACATAATTTCATATGCGCACCTCTTTCATTTCAGGTCATAACCTATTTAGCTTATTGAGTTTGCATCAACCTACATGTCAATATTAGTTATTTCTAATTTAGTTATGCTATGCTTCTCAAATTTAGTTATTATAATAATTTAGTTATTTTTAAAACATGTTATAGAGACCTTAAATATTATTGGATTACTTTAACACTCTCTAATGAAAAATAAAATGGTCCCATTACCATACAAATCTGAAAAGCATAATATTACTCAGTAGTTTTAGATAGTTGTGTTGTGGCCCACACATCACTTGAACTACTTAACCAATCTATACTTAGTCTTTGGTTTTTTTTTTTCCCCCCCTTCTGGAAGCTTTTGAAAAACTATACTTTTCATGTATTTAGAAAGAAAAAAAAAGAAAGAACAAAGGCTTTTTCTAAGATTTTGGAAAGAACCAGAAAAAAAAAAAAACAGAAAAGAAAAAAAGCAAAATTAACCAATCTATACTTAGCCTTTGTTGACCTTTTTTTTTTTAAGTTTCTATAAAAAAAAAAAAAGGCTTAAGAGACATGGTCACATGAGTGATATATGGGTCTCTCCATTTGGAGTTGAGGTTGTGTGTGTGTGTGTGTGAGAGAGAGAGAGAGAGAGAGTTTTTGGGGTGATTTAAGTGAGAGAGAGAGAGCCGAATTAGAAGGTATAAGAGTAAATTGAAAACTGATTTGGTGTTTGTGCATGTTACCATTTTTGGTGGACTAATGATCGGACGATTTAAAATATCTAGACTTGTCTGAATGGTTCGGATTAAAAATTACTAATTTAGAAGGACCCACACCGCTCTAACTTATTATATAGATATTATATCCAAAGTTTGGTAAAGAATGTTTGTACCTAGAAATATTTATTCTTTGGTAAAAGGTGCTTGTAACTCTTAAAAAAAACCACAAATAATTTTGGGTACAAACATTTCTTATTGAGTAACAAAATAGTATTTCTTATCAAATGTATAAATATTGCTTATCAAAACTAGTTGGGTGTAGTATACATCCAAACCACTTTGGGTGCATGGTAGAACTCTCCCATATTCTGCTCATCATCATCGTCATCACTCGTTCTTCATTCAAACAGTCGATAGTCGACCCCCTCTCTCTCTCTCTCCACAGATATACATACATATATTATATCACACTCTGCAACTAATCATAAACCACAAGCTCAGAAAAACCTAGATATGGCGACTCGCCACCTCCTCAACCTCTCTCGCCGCTCTCGCAAACCCTTACCTTCTCTCTATCCTCCCTCTCTCTTTCATCCCTCCCGATCCGCCTCCAACTCCCCCGCCCCCGCCCCCTCACCGTCTCCGCCACCATCTCCGCCGCCTCCGGACGCCATGATCTATGACCGCCTCGCCGAATCCGTCAAATCGAAGATCAAGCGGCTGGAAAACCCCGACCCCAGGTTCCTACGCTACGCATCACCTCGCCCGATCCAATCCGACCACACATCGATCCTCTCGGCTCCCCAAACTCGGGTCACGACTCTGCCCAACGGCCTCCGAGTTGCCACTGAGTCGAACCTCGCCGCCCACACCGCCACCGTCGGGGTATGGATCGACGCCGGTAGCCGATTTGAGACTGACGACACCAACGGCGTGGCCCACTTTCTCGAACACATGATATTCAAGGGAACTGAGAAGAGGGGAGTTAGGGTTTTGGAAGAGGAGATTGAGAACATGGGTGGGCATTTGAATGCTTACACTTCGAGAGAACAAACGACTTATTACGCGAAGGTTACTAAAAAACATGTGCCGGAAGCGCTTGACATTTTTGCGGATATATTGCAGAATTCTGTGTTTGATGAGAACCGAATTAATCGCGAGCGTGATGTGATTCTTCGTGAAATGGAGGAGGTAAGCAAGTGGTTTTTTTTTTTTTTTTTTTGTATTGTATTGTGCATTTTAAAGAAAAAAAATCAAGTTCCCAAAATTTGATCTGTTGTTGATATGATAGTCTTCAAGTTAATTAGTACTACTTTGTTTGTGGCTATTGATGCAATTGAGACATATTTTTGGTGAGCAAATGCATGTTAAAATTCTAAAATTTCTTATGTTGTTATATATATATATATATATATATATATAAGTCGTAAGCCCTGTTTGGGGCATTTTAAATGCAATAATTGTACTCATACTTTTAGGTACCCTTTGCCTTTAAGTAACTTTAGGAAAAGAATATCTTCAATGGTTCCATTTAGGAATATCCTATCTATCCTTATAGATTCACTAGTAATAACCCCTGCCGGTGGGCACGAAGCGAAAAAAAGAAAAAGAAAAAGAAAAAGAAAAAAAGAAATTCAATATTTCAAAAGATCAAATCTTTTGCGTAAAATTGTCCATGTCATTCAAACCCATGTGAAGACTTTGGTTTCTCGGGCACAACAATATATTTTCAATAATTTGCTTTTGATTTTCAAATTAAACTGCAATATAGTTAGAATTTTATAACAGATTCATAGATATCATCACAATAAAGACAAAAAATGTGGTAATCTTCATCAAACAACAAAAAAAGAAATGATAGAAACTATAATGACAAAAAAAAATAACACTACCAAAATAGAAGTAGAAGCACTCTCTTGATCATATTCCAAACAAATTTATGTAACAAAATTACAGTGGCTGTTAACTTCAAGTCATGTTTAAAAAGATCTAAACTTATGCCAAAATGAGTATTGTAACATTTAATTACATCATTAGTTAAACTTTGCTGTGAGGTTTCTTCATCAATTTATAAAATGTGTAAGTGTCAATCTCGATATGCTTAGCCCAACCCGGTGAATGCACAACAATCTGAAAAGTAAAAAAGAATAGTTGCATAAGTTATATTGACATGGAAAACAGTACAGCGTTGAAAACATAAGGTAGATACAAATGTTATAACGTTATGCATTACGGGCTTTTATTAAATTTAAATTACGGGCTTTTATTAAATTCAATTTCTCATGCAACATCTCTAAACCATTTCTACAAAAATATAGTCTGGGTCAATAACAGTAGTAAGTACGGATCAAATATCAAATTTAATAAAACACAAATAAAAAAATACAAAACAAACATTACCTGTCAAAAGCACATTTCATTTCGTGCTTTTACTTGTCAAAGGCAAAAAAGTTAGCAATTACTTCAAAGGGGTTTGTTTCCTAGAGAATCAAAAAATTATCTTTGCAAGGAAGATGTATAAGAAAAAATAAAAGGAAAAAAAAAAAAAGGTATTCGACTCACTATGCTTAATATTAATGATGGCTACAGAAATGCTCAATACTGAGATGTGAAAACCTATAAGAAAACAATAGGGAGAGAACAAATCAGTGTACGACTAATATCTATATAGAGTGTTAAAATATGAATATAACAATTTTAAAAAGGGGCAATGTGAACATGCGCGCGCACACACATGCACGCACACACAGAAACACCCCCACACACAGCTAGACGCACACATGTATAGTTCCACGCACATAGTTGCACACACATAAACACACATACATGTACGCACACACAAAAACACCCCACACACAGAGACGCACATATGCACAGCTCAACTCACATAGTCGCACACACATAAACACACACATGCACGTGCACACAAAAACACCACCACACACAGAGACGCCCAGTTATTGAAAAATGATTGAATTATAAAAAAACAATTATTTGATTACAAATTAATAATAACTGCAAAATTACCACTCATGACACAAATGCAAAGAATTCTTAAGAATTAAAAAATTGTGCCAAGGAGACTCGCTACTATAGGTGCCAAAAAGATAATTTTTCATGCCCCACACACGGCTAGACGCACACATGCATAGTTCCATGCACATAGTTGCACACACATACATGCACGCACACACAAAAACACCCCACACACAGAGACGCACACATACACAGCTCAACTCACATAGTCGCACACACATAAACACACACATGCACGCACACACAAAAACACCCCCACACACAGAGATGCCCAGTTATTGAAAAATGATTGAATTATAAAAATTTATTCTTTGATTACAAATTAATAATAACTATAAAATTACCACTCATGACACAAATGCAAAGAATTCTTAAGAATAAAAAAATAGTGCCAAGGAGACTCGCCACTATAGGTGCCAAAAAGATGATTTTTCATGGCTAAAATATTGTGAATTTTTTTTTATGATAGAATTTACCTAAATTTGGTACTTAGTATTAGGGACCATTTTCTTTTTCTTATATAACCTACACATTTTTAAAATTGAGTGAAATTTTATTTATTTAATTTTTTTTTTTTTGCGTATTATAATATTCAAGTGCTAACATTTTAGCAACTATTAACTATATATGTGTTATGTGTGTGACATACAGCAATAATGTATAATTTGCTATCTTATTTCTTCCAATCTCCTTAATAAAGTAACTACAAAGAATTTTAATTTTAGTCAATATTCACATATACCATATATATAGCTTGTGGTGATTCTCTCTGATATGGCAACTCAAAAAGAGATTGAGTTAGGTGAGAGGACTAATGTGAGAGTGAGATTTTTTGAGATTTGGTGGACCAACGATCCTAGGGTTGAAAATATCTAAACTTGCCTCAATGGCTAAGATTGTAAGTTGCTAAAATATGAGGGACTCACATCGCTCTAACTTATTATATAGATTCATTATGATGGATTTTACACTGACGTGGCTATTCATATTCAACTGTCAACCGAGTATGGTATTAGTAACTTTTTGGTACTTATGTGTAGCTATTGATGCATTTGAGACATGTTTAGGTAATAATTGTTGTCTTTTCAGATGATGTTTGGCAACTCCTGCAAGTGCTTAAAACCTTAAAACTCTTTTTAAGTGTTTGGTAACCCGACGTCAGATATCACCCAAATGCAAAATTTCTCATACAATATGGGTTAGAAGTTTGATTGAGATTGACCTGTCATTTAACTAGATGCCTAGAAGAGTGCTCAGTGAAAAGCTATTCTGTATTTTCCTCTAGTATACAAGCTTAGTTTTACAAATTCAGTTGTCTCGAGTTTTTAGGACTTCTGATCTAGTTCTAGTTTCTAAAGTTGTTTATTTTGAGTTTTGTCATGTAGCATTAGATTTTAGAGGTTAGTAAATCGTTGCGAATCCTAATCTAGAGTAATGCTTGCATAGGGATGATCATAAGTAAATGGACATTGGTGAACCGAATGATTGGGCACTTTTAGTAGGAAGTGACGCTAGTAGCATGATTAGAACTACACATACTCAATTATCATATAAACTCTCCTTATATATACAAACTTCAAAGCATGCTAAGGTACCCTTTTCGGAGTCAATGACAGAATCTGGATTTTGGCTATATATCTCATTTCATAAGAAACAAAAAGTTGATTTTATTTATTTATTATTATTATATTTTTGTGTTAGCGACGGTGGGGTTTAAGCCTGGTCATCTTTCGGAAATTTGTTTGTAATGTTTAACTAATGTGGATATAAAAACCCAGAAATAGCTTCCAGTTATGGTTAGAGTAATGCTATGCTTCCCAAATTTGTTTTTCCCAAAAGTTGGTTTTGATTGGTTGATAAGTGGTCCTATCGTTAATGAGAGGGGCTCACTGCCACATGTGTTGGGAAACATTTTTTGGGAAAAAAAATTTAGGAAGCATAGCATACTCATATGGTTATACGTTCACTTGTAATTTCTCACTTAGATTTTTTTTTGTCTTCTCTTTTCTTCAATCATTTCTAGTCCTTATTGCATTTTGATTCATGAGAACAACCTTCCACCCCTTCCAATCCCCTCCCCCCCCCCCCCCCCCCCCCCCCCCCCCCCCCCCCCCCACACACACACACACACACACACACACACTCTCTCTCTCTCTCTCTCTCTCTCTCTCTCTCTCGCATGTGTGGCTCTTCCATTGATGCTTTTACTTACTTGATGGGTGCCGGTGTTCCTTGTAAGCCTTTTCATTTTTCTTTAGTTGTCATTCCCCTCATTCTAAACTATATAGGGTGATGTCTTATTTATTTATTTTTTGTAAATTTTGTTACGAATTGAAGGACTATTGTATGATGAGAATTGCAATGGCAAACCTTTGTAAAATGCATATGACTTTCTTCTCGTGATTAGACCCAAACGGTACTTCGAAGGTGTCGTAGTTATCTAGTCTTTGTCCACAATGTTATCCTTTCTGTCAAGTTGATGTGGATCTGAATGGGAGAGTGCCTCTGAACAGCAATGTCTTCCCCGTTTGCTTTAAGGAGGTAGAGATCTTTGCATTCGTCATGCTTGGACTTAGGAATCTGTAGAGAAACTTGGGATTGAGAGGAGGGAGGAGATAAGGAGAGGTGAGAGCCTGAGATTGATAGGTCGAGATGACTTAACATCTCTTGATGAGTTCACACAGATCTGTCTAGGGTTGATGGGACATCACCGACGGTCATGTATTTTCCTACAGGTGGTTCTGGTGAGGCTAGTGGATGATTATCTGAAAGTTGTAACTAATTTCATAATATATGTACATATAAACACGTATATGTTTCGTTCCATTGTAAAGGGAAAAAATCATTGGTCCTTGGGTTGGTTCAGTGGTTCGGTCATACCCGAACCAACCCAATTTTTATGAATATAATATAATTGGAGCCATAGCCAACACAAGGGCCCAACCCAAACAGTAGGAGTCAATTTAGGAATGGAAACTGGTCGGGTTTGGTATGGAGAACATCTCTACTAACTCCGACTCCGCTAAGCAAAGTTCGTCCCAAACCCTTCCCAACCCTATAACAAACTGCGGAGGTGTGAAACCCTAATGGTTTCATGGTGGGGCATGTTTCCCATTGGCGTTAACAAACTTTCCAACTTGTAAATATATTTAGTATTCTACTTAATTTTTTCATTGTCATATATAGTTGTCCCACATTGCTCCTAAATCACTACTGCTTGTTCTTTATATATCCACATTACCCAGTGCAAAGCAGTTTGTACTGGAGGGGGCCTCTGCAACACATTTATTTATGCTTACTACCATCTCCGCTCCTAACGGGTTGAACTTTTTGCTCCCACCCAGCTCTTGCTCTGGTTACGACATTCCCAAAATCCGTACCAATGGGGGCGGTCGGGGTTGATTACCAATGGAGCAGGTTGAGTTGACATTCTTGGTCGGGTTGGTTCGGTTCCGTAAATTGGGTACCCCTAGTAGGAATTAGAAATTGGGTACCCCTAGTAGGAATTAGAAATTATTTCCCAAAGTGGATCAGAGATTATTCCCAAGTCATTGGAAAATGGAAAGGCATACAAAAGAAGAGTAAAAGAGAAAAGTAAATAAATATATATTGCATTCATGTAACCCTTATGTTTTAAACACTGAAATTGCAACTGTGGCAACCTATGTTACCTGTACTCTTCTACTACCCCCCAAGTACGTACCCATTTGGACGCTCGAATTCTCCATCTGAGGTTAAAAAAGTAAGAAGAGGCTCAAAATTGGGAGCAAAGTAGGAGTCTAACTATTCATATGAAGAACATAGTGTGGTTATATGTTCAAACCGTGTCCGCATACCCATACCCAACGTTTAGACACGTCCCCAGCAAGGATCAAAATTTCGTTTCGGTCTATTGTTTCGGTCTTCCCAGAAATGGAAACGTTTCGGAAACATTTCGGAAACATGTGGAAATAGTGGAAAAAATTGGAAACATTGAGAAACATGGGGAAACATAACTTCAAACTTTACTATATGCGTGTATAAAGCTAATAATTGATTAATTGAACATTTGAGAGGTCTATATACGTAGAGCTGCATTAAAAATGTGTGGTTTAAATTTAAAATACATGAGGATTTAGTCACCAACTGTCAAACACTTCATAGAATCCAAAAAACACTTCATAGAATGCAAAAGATACATAAAAGTACATAGTAAGCTAATAAGCCATCTCTAAAATAAAATGGTTGTTCATATGACAAGTACACAACCACATGATTATCTCAATGGAAACAAGTATGTTTCGTTGGAAGCAAATGAAACGATGCGGAATCATAGGTTTGTTTCGATGGAAACAAAAGAAATAAAGTCGTTTTTTATGGAATCCATGGAATTTCGAGATTCCATGGCTGTTTCGTTTCCATGACCTAGGAAACGGAAACGTTTCGGCCGTTTCGATGGAAACAGAAGGAAATTTTGATCTTTGATCCCCAGATCCTAAGATTTGCATTTTGTGAGGTCCGACACCTAGATAGCACCTGCCCTCGGGTAACATTGGTGGCACCACATACATGTCTTTGAATTAGTCTTGTGTCAGACATCCATTAACAGTTTATATTAGGTAAAGGGATTTGATGTGGTTAAAGGGTGGATATTCTCTCCTAACATCATCAGTGTGATATATTTATGGTAGATAATTGTGTTAGAAATAACAGTAAGACTACAGATCTGATCTGACAATCATGTTGTTTTATTTGTTGAAATATTTCTTGTAGGTGGAAGGGCATGCTGAGGAAGTAATTTTTGACCATTTACATGCTACCGCATTCCAGCATACTCCGTTGGGTAGAACCATTCTTGGACCTGTTGACAACATCAAGACCATTACAAAAAAACATATCCAAGATTACATTTCCACCCATTATGCAGCTCATAGAATGGTATTAAATGGATACTGTGAGATTGTGATCTTGCTTATTGATACTTAATTGATTGTGTTGGTTTATACTAGTAATTTTTATTTATTGTTTAACCGTACATATCTGCACCTCTTCTTAAAGGTATTTTTTAATTTTATTTTGTAATTGCATTCAGGTAATTTCTGCTGCTGGGGCTGTTAAGCATGAAGACATTGTGGAGGAAGTGAAGAAGCTTTTTACAAAGCTATCGTCTAATCCTACCACCACATCTCAGCTGGTCGCTAGTGAACCGGCAATTTTCACTGGTTCTGAGGTGCTTGGTGTAGAAATTGGGTGGCTTATAGCCCATTTCTAGTACAGTTTAGCAAGTACTCATGCTGTCAGTATTTTGAAGCTTGCAACTGATTGTACTATGAAATTTCAGGTTAGGATAATTGATGATGATATGCCTCTTGCACAATTTGCGGTTGCATTCAATGGAGCATCGTGGACAGATCCAGATTCCGTTGCTCTGATGGTCATGCAATCTATGCTTGGGTCATGGAATAAAAATGCAGGAGGAGGAAAACATGCTGGGTTGGTCCTCTCTCAAAATACTTAGTTCAGACCGCCACTAGTTAATGAAAAATCAGGCACCTTTTTATCTTTGCTACTGGAAGGAACGATGGTGTACTGCTACCTCTTTTCCAATCCTTCTCATTAAGGACTTCTTTGCATATAGAAACAAAACAATAAGCAACTATAATAGGCAGAGAGCATGTGATCCAAGTTCGACTCTTAACTCAATTGTTATGGTTATTATGAACAGTTCGGAGCTAGTACAAAGGGTGGGTATTAATCAAATAGCAGAGAGCATGATGGCTTTTAACACCAACTATAAAGACACTGGCCTATTTGGTGTTTATGCAGTTGCCAAGGTGAGGCCACTTCTTTGCGATTCAATACATTTCAGAAAAGTTTGGGTGCATTACGGAGTGGAATTAATTGATAGATTATTATTTTGGAAAGTCTGGAGAAGCTTTTGACTATGATGAATTGAATGCCTAAGCTTCGGATCTAATTGATTTTTTTGGAATAAAATCATTAGCAGTCTCATTCTTTCCTATTTTATCTAATTAAGCCAGAACCTTGGTTTATTTGTTCGACTGCTTTGGTTTGCAAACTGTTTTAGAATGAACTTGCCTGTTGTATAAACATGCCAAAGAGAATTTCTGCCGACAAAAACAACCCAAAATAGAAATGCAGAGTGACTAATTTTATAGTTACAAAATCCTAAAAAACAATAGCTGTCTATTCAGTATCAAGTGGATATGAGTATTTGTGTTTGTTTGTGATCCTACATATCTGTCTTACCAATTCAGGTTATTGATTACTAGTTCGAAATTCTTGGAAACTCCCCCTGAGGTCAAACGTTTTGGCTTACAGATACATGCCCAATGCCCATCACATTATTATTTTTTGTCCCTCCAAATTGCCCTTTTAAACTTTCTATTTCAAATTCTTTCTGCATATTATTCCGCCTTCTTATGAGTTATGACTTCATGTTACGTGGGTCTTAAAACATGTCACAATCAATCTAAATAGTTTAATATTTTTATCTGTGTTTCAGTAAGCATTTTTTAGTTAGTGAGCACTTGAACTATAATTCTGGTTTTATCATTGTTGACAACTTGTGCTATTATTTGTCCTGACAGTGGTGTTTAGTTTTAACTGTATTTTTTGTTTCTCCTTCCTTTTTTTTTCCCCAATTTTTTTTTTCAGCCGGACTGCTTAGATGATTTAGCTTATGCAATAATGTATGAGATGAGTAAGTTGTGTTACCGAGTTTCAGAACCCGATGTTACTCGTGCTCGTAATCAGGTAATTGTCGGTGCTTCTTACTTCCGATGTTCATTCTCAGGTCTTAAATATGTCACAGTTAAAGAAAGGATGGCCATCTGTGCAATTCTCTTTCTTTCAAGTCAGCTTGGCTACATTTGCTTCCTCAATACATTGTTGATTGTGTGGAGTTCACACGGCGTTAGTCTTGTTTTGATATATTTTGTGCGTGGATTAGAGTTTTTGTTGAGTTGTTGCCTTAAGTTGTGCTTTGTTTGAGTCAATTCCTTTGACGGTGAAAATTAATAAATTGCAATATTATCAAGTTGTTTATACTGATTTTGTGTATAAGTTGCAATATTATAATGTTTGAAGAATACTATTCATGTGTGTGTGTGTTTTTTTTTCCTTTCTCAGAAATTGTTCGTGGGGATTATTGCTTTCAATATCTGTTAGCCGACACACGGTTACGGGGTTTTGTTTTCCTTAGCTGCAAGTAGAAAATTTACATAATTTTGTTGGGGAAAAAAAGGAAAATGTGGAACACTTGTCTAAATATAGGATAATTGTCCAGAGACAAAACTGCTCTCCAGAAGGTTCTGTGGTTTGTGATATACGGTTCATATTTCTTTTGTTATCATTGATGGGAGCCGTATCAAGGTTGCAAGTTATTTTTTTTTGAATTTGTTCATTTATTACCAACTGCTGAAGTGTACCAAAGTTTGTTGTATACTAAGATTAGCACTCTTAATCACTGGAAAAGATTCAGTTGGAAGCTATTATTGTTTGAAGTTTTGAGTTATCATCTACGACTGAAGTTTACATGTCCGCAGTTGTACTTCTAACTAATGTCCTCTTTGCAGTTGAAATCCTCTTTGCTTCTCCACATTGATGGAACTAGCCCTGTTGCTGAAGACATTGGACGTCAGGTGAAATCTTTGTCCCAAAGTGAAACAATGTAGATTGTAGCTCGATGAAAAATGCTGAGGCCCTCCATTGGTTTAGGAAGTATTATGTTTAGTGGATTTTTTTATATTCTTTGTTGGCTGGAGTAGATTTAGATCGTAGCAAAAGCTAGGATGACGTTGTTTATGGTACAACTCATTTCAAATTCTTAGAACTCATTTGGGTTAGCTTTTAAAATAATCAGTTTTGGAATTTTTATTTATTTGTTTGTTTATTTTTTATTTTAAATAAGCTACAAATTGGAGCTTAAAAAAAACTTTTTATTTATTATTATTTAAGCTTTAAAAAGGAATCATGTTTTTAAAAAGTTGTTAAAGAGCTAATGCAAACGTCACAGCTCTTTAAACAATCAATCAATAATATAAGTGATTGTCTGGCCGAAAAAGCTTTTCCAAATGGACTATTAACAAAGCCTTGTTTTGACCCCTGGGTTCTGGTTCCAAGAACTGAAAGTTTTTCCCCTTTATTGAGCTGGTCTGGGCCATTTCTTCTATCAAATAATAGGCCATGTGTCGGTTGCGACCAATTGTTGGCCTTTGCCCTTTTCACTGGAAGTTGTTTAAACAAGCATTTAGATAAACAAGGACTTGCTGGTGAACGGTATGCGTGCTACTAACTCAGTCGAGGGGCGTTCCTTTTTGGGGTTGGTAGAGATGTAGATTTGTCCAAAGTGGGAAAAAACAAGCGAAGTGATATATTACTTGATGTAAGGGTTCCTGTTGTGCTAACCACTAATATGTGCTACAAAGTATACAATTACTCTGTAGTGAACTGGAGTATCCTTTATGTATGAGAAAGACCTGCGTTGTGGTCATTATTAAGTTTCAACTTCTTTTTACTCTAGATTGAACTATTTTGTCAGATTTGGTACAGTAGCAGATCAATTTTACTTTAGGAAATTATATGTGATTATATATTAGAACAACCAAGTTTAAGTCATCGTGTGCTGGGACGATGATGTCGTTGTGTTCAAGGGTGGAACCAAGAATGTGCACTTGGGGAGGCCAAGTATTCTGGCTTGGATCCGCCAGGATATAGGGCTCAAGAAATTTTTTGGATCTATTTATCTATTTTTCGGTTAGATTTTCTGTATCAAAAAATTATAGTGATGGTCTGAGATTTTTCTGCAGTTTTGGGAGTTAAGAGGCGGTGCTTCTAATTTGATTTTCCTTGTTGAAATGCGTGACTAATTGATGACTTAGGACGAGTTGTATTACAATTAGTGGTGTAATATGTACATTTACCTAGACCATTTTGTGAAAATGTAAAATTTGAGAGGGAAATATTTATATTAATTGTATTTGCAGGGGCCAATATATGTACTACCAATAATTTTTTAAAATTTAGTAGGTAAAATTAGAATTATTGGAAAATTTTACGGATGCCATGGCCCCCATATGTTCTGCCCTGATTGTGTATTTTGACTGTAATGGCTGTTATGAGAAAATGAATGATAACAGGCCATCTTTTTTCCTTTTTATCATGTAGTAGATCATTTTCTTGACCTCTTGTCCAAAGGTGAAAACACCTTCAAAAAAATAGAGAAGATTGTATCTCAAACAGATATGTAAACTAGTGCAACCAAATATGAGCTCAGGATGCAACTCACAGCCAAGATGGCGGCATTCTTCTCCTGGTTTAACCCATATTGTTGTTAGGGATTTACTATGTCCAGGATATGTGAGATATGGAAAACATTTTTTTACGGTTCACCCAAACTAGGGCTACGTCCACGGAACTATGGAGCTATGCTAGCTGCCCTTATAGTGAACATACAATTAGGGCTAAGATTACAGTATTACCAGGCAATAAGAGTGCAAGTTAACAGAAATACCCTCGAAAGTGGGCTAAGATTACAGTATTACCAGGCTCCACACAACCCAACATCAACTGTAGTACGTATGTGCGGCTGTCCAAAGGTGAGTAACACTTGAAAATGTAAGACATATGTCCATACATGATTTGGCGTTTATCTTAGATATAAGTAGGAAAATGAGTGGACAAGCCAAATATGTGCTCAGGATGCAACTCACAGGCAAGATGTTTAATGACATGTTTTGTGTTTAACTCACATGGATGTTTTTTTCTGCAGCTAATCACGTATGGCCGGCGTATTCCGTTTGCTGAATTGTTTGCCAGGATTGATGCTGTTGATTCTTTCACCATCCAACGGGTTGCAAACCGTTTCATATTTGACCGGGTAAGCACTATTCTTTCTGCCGCAGATTTTTTACTGCATTTGGTAGTTTAGAATACAGTATAATCTGCTATTCTTTTGGGTATATGTTGGGTTGAGAGAAACGGAGAGAAGAGAAAGGAATTCCCTATCTTTCCACCTCTCCTGTTTGGTTCATTAATGCTTTGTTTGGTTCTTGGATTTAGTGAGGGAAGAAGAAAAGAAAACAGAGAGAAAAACCTTTCCCCCCTTTTTTTTGGGTTAACAAGGAAAACGAGGAGAAAAATAGGAAAGAAAAGACAATAAATTGAGAAATAAATTAAACATATTAAATGTTACTCCTATGATGCATTCTTTTACTTTATTCACATCCTATATTTTACAATTTTTTTTAATTTTTAATGCTATTTAAGCATGAGGGAAAGCACAAGGGAAAACACGAGGGAACTAGTTTCCTTCTTGTTTTCCTTTCCCTTTTCTTTTCCCTCACGAAAACCATGTATAGCCTAAGTTGGGAAGGGAGAGAAGGTTAATGCCATTGACTTAAGGGAGAGAAGTGGCAGAAAGTTGGGGAGAAAAAATTCCATTTTTGTTCAGTCCGAACTGGGGATACGAGGAGAGAATATATAATTTAATTGAAATAAAATCATTCCAGAAAAGACCCATATATCTCTGAATATGTTGTACTCATGAAGTATCATTATATAGTAAAAGGTAAAAGGAAAACCCAGTGCCCAAGCATCCACTACTGAGGGGTGGGGTCTTACCCTGCATGCAGAGAGGCTGTTTCCGCTATTCGATTCTGCGACCTCTAGGTCACAATGGAGCAAGGTACTGTTGTGCCAAGGGTCACCCTTGTTGGCAGGGGCGGACCCACAGTGGGGGCGAGCGGGGGCAGCCGTCCCCACTGAACTTTCTGGAAAAACAGGTTATATATATGATAGTTTAAAAAATATGTGCACTTTTATTCAGATTTTCTGTTAATTTGGAGACTTTTTGTAAAGAGTAATGATACGCTTCTCAAATTTCTATCCCAAAAGTGATTCCCAAATGATGTGGCAATGGGGCCATGTCAAATACAGTGGGACCAGTTGAATTTTGATTGGAAGTTGTTACGCCCCACTGCTAGGTCATTTGGGAAGTACATTTGAAATAGAAATTTGGGAAGCATAGCATTACTCTTTTGTAAATTTTGGAACTTTGACACGGTTTTATTTGACAACTTGTTCCCACTCTTAATTTTTATATGTTGTGTTTATATGTATATATATGTTACATAATAAAAGATCAAAAAGCAAAACAATGACCACCTAGAGTTCCCTAGTGTTCCCTAAGGCATTTTCTAAAAAATAATTAAAAAAAAATGTTCCCATGTAGATGAAGATTGAAGTTTCGCAGAAGCCCTCGAAAGACTCAAAGACCCCATATCCACCATTAACCTCCTCTTGCTCCTGTTTAGCGGAAAAAAAAACACCTCATCTTGCTCATTTTCTGTCTGAGAGATAAAAAAACACACTGAATTTCCAACCCCGTATATATACATGAAACTTATGGAAAAAATCGTATATAATTATACTATTTCTACAAAAAAAAAATTCAATCGGGGGCGCTGGCCCCGAACCCCCATAAAAACTTCGCCCCCACTGAATTAAAGTACTGGGTCTGCCACTGCTCTCTCTCTCTCTCTCTCTCTCTCTCTCTCTCTCTCTCTCTCTCTCTCTCTCTCTCTCTCTTCTTATGAAAGATGATCAAACAAGAAAAACCGGACAAGAGGGTTATATTTCCGTTCTCTTCTCCCCTATCTATTCAAACAGGGTGGACTATAGCTTATAGTAAACACGAATTACTTCTCATTGTCTGTTTTGGACACTTCTCGCAGTTCCATTTTGTCTGTAATATTTAATATTTGTTCGTAATGACCGTGAGTAACTTCTCATGGTCAATTTTGTAAAAGTAGCATTCTCCAAATTTGATATCTAGTTGCAAGTTTCGAACTACAATAGATATTGCGTGGAATAAAGTGATCTGTTTGGCAAGTTGAAATTATCGTTGCCTCTTCATGTAGTCTCCAGGAAATACTTCCTACACTCCGACATTCTTAGGCCTTGTTTGGGACAGCGAATAACCTGTTCTACAGTCAGAAGTGAACTGGTTCTATAAGGTCACATGTTAGGTGAATGTCCAGATTTCTTCAAACCAATATAAACCTTGTGAGAGGACGACTGAACCAGTTCCTATGAAGAATTCCCAAACAGGCCTTTACAGCTTTCAATTTACTCGGATTTTAATTCTTTGTAAAGCTACTCCATTAATCTTTGTAAAGCCACTCCATTTTGTTATGCAACTTTTGAATGTAATGTTATGTTTTTTTTTTGTTTCACTGTTGCAGGACGTTGCAATTGCAGCAATGGGACCAATCCAGGCTTTACCCGACTACAATTGGTTCCGACGCAGAACTTATTGGCTCCGTTACTAAGCTTATTCTCTCTCTCTCTCTCTCTCTCTCTCTCTCACATTTTGTCCTCGTTTCTGTCTATATTGTTATTATCAAATTCCGCTTGAGAGCCATTAATGGGTAACAGAGTATTTTTCAATCCTCAAGATCTTAACATCTTTGAAGGATATAATAAGATGTCTTTTTTGTCATTGCCTTCCTCTTTATGATTTCTGTTTTCATGTATACACGTGCAATGTAATATTCTTCTTGGGGTCAATTACCCGGATGATATTTGAATCTATCAACTTGTTAAAAGTAATAAATAAATTATGAGACTAATTTTATTTGTTCATGCAAATATTGGTGGTCTTTTTTTGTGTTTTTTTGGGGAGATATTTTTCATTTGAATTTGGATATATATATATATATATATATATTGGTTGCCCTTTTGGAATTTGGAATTTGGAATTTTTGCTCGTCGTTGCAGCTAAAGTGTAAACCATAGGTGGCTAGATCAGAGTGCTTAACTTGTCACATTTTTGGTCAATTATTTACTTTTTTTTTTTTTTTTGGGCTAAGAGTCAATTATTTACTTAGGCATGTTAATGTAATGTCCTGTATTGGAAAATCTGACCTACCCGTAAAAAAAGTGTGCGCGCTTATGTGGGTGTGTATTCCAAGCTCGGTTCTATCTAGCCAGCTTGCTGTGATGTTTTGATGAAGTCAATGCATGAGGACTCCAACTTCAGCTTAAACTTAAGCTAAGTTGTGGTACGAGAGGTGTGTGGTTCATAGTGGTATAGCAAAGAGACGGACAAAAGTTGACTGTTTCACAATTAAACAGACAAAAGTTGACAGTTTGAACTTTAAACAGTCAAGAAATCCGTTTGGCATTTAAACGATCAAAAATTAACCCTATAGCAATTTACTCTTTTGGCACTCACACGGTCTCCACATAAACGGTTGAAATTCAATAGTGTGCTATTCGCAAATTCAACAGTGTGCCATTCACACTATCCTACCAAGTTACCAATTTTAAATTTGTGGTACAAGCTACACTATTGTAGGACACTATCACCTTAGTTTAAGCTAAGTTGTTGTACCATTTACATCATTGTGGATGCTCTTGTAAATAGCTCTTTAATTCCAGAACATGAACTTTTATTGCTGTGATACTCTTGACAAGAAAACTTTGAGAAGTTGGAAAGAAAAAGGATAGAACTGGGAAAAACTAAAAGTAGTCCATATTTTTGGGACATTCCCGAAACCAAAAAATCTCCTTGTGTGACTATAATTTTCTTATACAAAATCTCTAGAATTCCTCACTCCTCCTTCAAAATCAGTTGCTTTCCTTATGCATTGCTAATCTGGTTTTCTTCTTCAGTGAGGTTGTTGACTCTGTTGGTGAATGTAGTCTGCTCCTCTTCTTAAAACTCTTGCCATGAATATTTTTGTAGCAAATTTTGCATATTACACACTCCTCAATCTGAAAAGAAGTTTAAGATTAGGCGCTATGTAGCAAAAATTTAACTTCATAGTTGGAATATCGAGTAAAATAGTAAACACGATTTGACCATTAAAAAAATGCGACCTATCAACCGAGATCAATATTGACCATGAAATATTGGGGCAAAAAACTAAAACTAAACAAATATGAAAACTGTGTGTGTGTGTGTGTGTTTTTTTTTTGTTTTGTATAAATATAACAAAAACATGTTCTTTTCATAAAATTGGCACCATAGGTGCATAGATCTCGAAAAAAATACAAGGAATAAAAAAAAAATCACTCAAAAAGGCTAAAAAAACGAGTGGGCTATGTTGGTTTAAAGTTGACAGATAATATTGCCTTAGCCATTTTTCTATTCCAGTGAGGGACTTTTCACCAAATTCAAAAAGTAGCGAGGGGCTTAATAAAAAATGGCGAAATCGTGTATGTTTTTGACTAATGCACTTAATTTTAAGGGGTCTAATATCCCCAAAAAAAATACTAGGTTACAAGAAAGTATTGTTTGAAATATAAATATGAGAGAGAAAATCATAGAAAGTGTTTCTTTTTTGTTTTCCTTCTTTAAATCGCAAACCAAACGCAGCCTTAGTAAATACAACGTTGGAAAATTAACTCTTACCTTTCTTTGAAAAGTTTCATCAAGTGATTGAACACCGTGAAATATGTGGGGATTGACTCTATATTCATGCAATGTCCAAACGCACTTTTTACCTTTAGGTGCTTCTCCCCAATCGTATACCATAACTTTCTTGAACCCACTGATTTTTTTATTGCTGCCCGTAATTTCATCATCATTCTCACCAGTTGCTTTCCAATAACCTCTCTCCCGGCTTTGTCTTTTTCGCGTTTCTGAAAAGTGCTTTTGCTCTTTATTAGTGAAGAAGTACACCTCATTCCTCTTGCCATATTTAGATTCACCTAAAAATCAAAGGAATTAAAGCATATGTTATAATGTGTGTGTGTGTGTGTGTGTGAGAGAGAGAGACTGCAGTACTAGTCAACCAATTTCATAACATGAAGCTGAATCTGTCTGCTGATATGTTCTGATAAAGGAACAATTCAAAAAATTCAAATCCAATATAGAGAGAGCTCTCAAGCTCTGTTTGGTTCACGGAGTTAGTGAAAATAAGTACTTTCTTTGTTTGTGTAAGGAGGAAAACAATCAATGAAAAAAGAAGAAAAATATATTAGTAAAAATTTTGGGTTTTTATTTTGTGAGCCAATTACCTTCCCTTTTCCAAATTTGGCACACACACAGAGAGAGAGAGAGAGAGAGAGAGAGAGAGAGAGAGAGAGAGAGAGAGAGAGAGAGAGAGAGAGAGAGAGAGAGAGTATTTTTTTATTTTTATCTATTTTTTTGTATCAGTAAGGTAATGCATATATATTGAGCATTTTCTCCGAATGTAGAGGAATCTCTTTAAGTTTCTTAAAGAAAAAATTTATTAAAACCCAAATTGGCACAAGTCCATGAAAGCCAAATCAAATCACTAACAATCAAATCAAACACTTTTATGTTAATAGTTAGAAACACATGCATTGGCACAAAATATATAAAGACAATAAACATGGAAAATAAAAACTTCTTCATGATAAACAGAGTTCTACAAAAACTTACTTATGGGAATTTGATCAGGACCATACTCATACAAATTTTCAATCTCATTGATATTATTTGCTGGAATTGGGCAACCCAAAATCTTATTTATCAAGTAATGCTCAATTATCTCGCAATCGGTCGGAGAAAATCGATACCCGGGTGGTAAATTCAGATCTTTTTCATCACTCTCTCCATGAAATTCTGAATGAGTTTGTAAATTTTGATCTTCTAGTAGTGCTTCTCTCTCTTCATGAGTTGACGAAGAATTTGAACAAGCTACATCAATGTCTGATGGTGCCATGAATGCAATTAGCTAGTGACACTTTCTTTCAATCCCCAAAATCACAGTGCAAAGTATGTGATACAAATTATATGGTGGAACTATATATAGATATACGTATATTTAATGTGAGAGAGAGAGAGAGAGAGAGAGAGAGAGAGAGAGAGAGAGAGAGAGAGAGAGAGAGAAATCCACGGGGCTGTTGGATTGGGTTGATATAGGGAAATTTGTGAGTAATAGTAACTCCATGTTTTGGAATATATTGAATACAGTTACCATATATGGAAATAAGAAGCAGGGGCGAATCTATATGTTGGGAATTGGGATTGGGTTTGGAATATAGAGTTACCATATATTGGAATAAGAATCAGGGGCGAATCTATGTTGGGCGAGGGGCTATAAAATAAAGTTATATTTAAATTAAGTCTTCTAATAATTTAATTAAGCCCTTATTCTATTAAGCCTTGTTTGACAGGCCGTATAAAACTGGTGGATAAGACTTGTAAATATTAAATGTAACGGGGTTACTGTGTTATCATCTATCCCCTCTCACAGATTTGAAAATTGTGCTGGTGTGGCGGGCTGATTCTTTGGAAATAGGGGGCTATATGGATTATCAATGAGATATAATTGGTTAGTGATACCGTGTTATAAAAAATAACAGAGGTATTGAATATTTTTCTGGATAAGACAGGAATAAGGCAGGATCGAATAGGAAAGTAATTCTATCTGATAAATTATTATGTTGTCCTGTGTTTTAGAATGTGCCCGAATACAAGTTTCATAGAATAACTAACTGATTTTTAGCACTAAAAAATCGCAAATCCAAAAAAAAAAAAAAAAAAGAAAAAAAAAGAGAGATAAGAAAATGAAAAAGAGAGAAAAAAAAATAGACCCAGAAAAAAAGTAGATCTGAAGGGAAAAAGAAGAAGAGGGATTTGGAAAAAAAAAAACAAAAACAAAACAGATATGAGAATGAAAATGAAAAGAAAAAAAAAATAGGATATGAAAAAAGAAAAGAAAAAAAGAGATCTACCCCCCCCCCCCCCCCCCCCCCCCCCCCCCTAGCATGAGTTAGAGTTATTGCACTCTCTATGAGATAAAAACCTAGTTGAGGACTATTTTATTATGTCCGATGATTTAGGGGTTGTGTTATGTTAATTAAATTAGGGAACTTCTCTCTGTTCGAGAAAAATAAAAATAAAAAATAAAAACCTTTAAGGAACTTTTATTGTGTTGTAAGTGATTTTGCATGAACTTGTACAGAATGCTCAGAACACCCTAGGTTTAAAGGGAATCATTGAATTCTCTAGAGTCTTTAAGAGACTGACTTTATTAGGATGTCCAAAACTTCTAATCTATTATCATGAGTTTCTATTCCATTGGATGATCGCATCTTATATAAATTCTGGCCATTGACCATACTAACTATTATTTAATAGGGATAGTAGGTCATAGACCCCTTAAAATTAAGTGTATTAGTAAAAAAACCTACACGATTTGACCATTTTTTAAGAAGCACGAATTTGGTGAAAAGCCCCTGGTTGGAAGTTGGAACAGAAAAATGAATACATTTTTCCTCACCCAAAAAATCCTCACTTAATGCTCACCCAACTCTTCCATTGGCCAATGCAGTGAAACCCATAATTAAATGAGAATTAATTAATTGTGTAAAATCCTGGATCCTGCTGCATTGGCAAATGAGAAAGTTGGGTGAGCAAAAATGCTCTCCAGAAAAATGGTTAAGGCAATATTATTTGTCAACTTTAAACCATCATAGCTCACTCGTTTTTTAGCCTTTTTGAGTGATTTATTTTTTGATTCCATGTATTTTTTTTTTCAAGATCTACGCAATGAAGTTGAAAATTGTACAAAAGAAAGTAATTTGGGATCTCATTTTTTAATTTTATTTTTCAAAATAGATGATATTATCTATTTTGACAAATAATATTATATCTGTTAACTTTAAACCACCATAACTCACTCAATTTTTTTTTAGCCTTTTTGACTGATTTTTTATTTTGATTTCATGATTCGAGACCTACGCAATGGGGTTGAAAATTGTACAAAAGAAAATATGTAATACCCTGTATTTCGGTATATTAATAAAACCTGGTATTTCATTTCTATACTCGTATAAACTTTCCCTTCCTTTTTGGTGATTTTTGATACCAATCGATTGACATATTCCCAATCGATTGACACTTTTCTGATACCAATCGATTGATAAGTTATCCCAATCGATTTACATTCAACCGACTAAAAGTGATTACGTGTCAACATTCCCAATCGATTGACATTGTTTCCAATCGATTGACTACAAATATCTGTTACCAATCGATTGACATGTTTATCAATCGATTGACATAACCTGAGAAATGTTTTCTTCTTTCCTTCAGCTTTAAACGCGTGGCACTCCCTTATCTCTATATATATGTTTCATTTTGTGGCCTTGGGGCTGTTTTTCAGACCTTGGGAGAGATATATACATACTCTTGTGAGATATATACATATATCTATCTATATCTCTATAATTACATCTATATACACACCCTCACACACACTCACTCCTTCGGCAGCTAAGAGAAGAGGGAGAAACAGAAAGAAGAAGAAGAAGAAGGAAGAGACAGAGAGAAAGAAGGCAGAGACAGAGAAGAAGAAGAGAGAGAGTTTGGAGATTTCAAGTTGGAACACACCCAAACGCACCCTAGGTGAGTACTAACTCACTTGGTCCCTTTATATGAAGTTTATATAAGCTATTATGATGTTTAGATGGGTTACTTGCATGTTGTGTACGTTTATATATGCTGTTTTTACAATCTGCTGGAGAAGACGTAGTGCCAATCGATTGACATAATCTCAATCGATTGACATCAGTTGCATCCCAATCGATTGAATAGGATTTTCAATCGATTGACATTATTCCAATCGATTGACATGTTTATCAATTGATTGACATAACTTTTGTTCCAATCGATTGAACCTATGTCCCAATCGATTGACATGATCAGGATATGGATTCTTTTGCCTGTTTATTATATAAGAGGTTTAGTTGTTCGATTCCTGATTCGGATTTCCCTTATGCGACTATGGGGTAGACAGGAGTAATGTGACACCAAAGATTAATGGATAATGAATAAAAAGAATATGAAGACATGGGTGACGTGTTGATTCTGATATGAGTTTGATATCCGATTTCTTTTAATCCGAGTAGTCAGGCCACATTGGGAGTCTGTCATGTGTCGATGTAGAATGGAACGTAAGTAGGTTTGGTAAGTTCTGGGAATGGTACGTGGATGGACGTTCGGTCATGATATGCTCTTAAAAGCGGTGAGCTGTGCATATGCTCTTAAAAGCGGTGAGCTGGACCAAATAGTCCTAAGATAGACTGGATGATCTATGATATGCTCTTAAAAGCGGTGAACAGGACCATTGTTCTTACAAGCGGTGAGCTGGGATCACTAGTAGATGACGTTAAGTCGTGGCAATAGATTGATATGCCTTGTTCGAAACGTTATATCCCTGAAATGCGGTGAACAGGACCATTGTTCTTAAAAGCTGGGGACAGACTGACGTGGAGTCCATGACATGCGGTGAGCTGTTCATATGCTCTTAAAAGCGATGGACAGAATAAGGGTGTATCCCTAGAGTTAAACGATTGAGTCTGTTCAGGAAAGATCAGAATATGTTGAGTTCAGTATTCGAGTAACAAGACGTTAAGGGTCGGGTTACAAGAATGAATAGAGAAACAAGATATGGTTATAATAAGATGTTAACTTGTGTTTTCATAAGCTTGTGTTTATTTCAGATAACTGGTACTTCGTTAGTTTATGCTCACTCAGCTCTCAGTAAGCTGACGGCCTTTTATTGCCTGGACATTCCCTGTCCAGAATATCCTGCCCCTTATTCTGCAAGTAAGGACCAGTACACTGATGACTATTATCCAGAGGAGGGCCCCACCGATGACAGTTACGCCAGGAAGGATTATCCTTATGCCAGTTGAAGACTGAAGATGTTATAATTAGATTTAATTTCAGTTGTTCTGTTAAATCTTTTGTTAACGGGTACTTGGGCATTTGTTGTCTTCAGACCTGTTGTGATCCTGTGGACCATACTCTGATATTTTGTAATAGTTAGCACTGTGTGCTATTTTCAGTTGATTACTGTTGCTTTTCTTTTGGACTAGTACTGCGTGGTGTGGATTATTAGTGACTTTCACCTGTCATTCCTTATGGACCCATAAAGGAAATTTATTTTTCTCTATTTATGCCGTTCCGGGGCGTGACAAAATAACTTGGAGCCTCATTTTTTGATTTTATCTGTAGCTGTTTTGACAGATAATATTATATGTTTTGACTGTTTAAACCACCATAAATCACTCGTTTTTTTAAGCATTTTTGAGTGAATTTTTTTTTCTTTTCAATTTCATGTATTTCTTTGAGATCTATGCAATGGAGTTGAAAATTGTACAAAAGAAAGTAATTTGGAACCTCATTTCTTGATTTTATCTGTATCTGTATCTGTTTTGACAGATAATATTATCTGTCAATTTAAACCACCACAACTCACTCATTTTATAGCTTTTTTGAGTGAATTTTTTTTGTATTTCATGTATTTCTTCGAGATCTACGCAATGGAGTTGAAAATTGTACAAGACAGTAATTTGGAACCTCATTTTTTATTGGGAATTGTTATTTCCACTCCATCATTGAACTAATGCACTCCATGGTACCACTATCAGAGCATGTGGTACCATGTATGTAATGCATGACATGCATGTACCACATGCTTTAAGAATAGTACCATGGAGTGCATTGGTTCAATAATGGAGTGGCAATAGCATCACCCTTTTTATTTTATCTGTATCTGTAATGACAAATAATATTATCTGTTTTGACTGATAATATTAATATTATCTGTCAACTTTACACCGCCATAACTCACTCGTTTTTTTTTTTGTTTTTTTTGAATTTATTTTTTTATTTCATGTATTTTTTTCGATATTTACGCAATAGAGTAGAAAATTGTACAAAAGAAAATAATTTGGAACCTCATTTTTTGATTTTATTTGTCAAAACATATATGATAATATCTGTTTTGACAGATAATATTAATATTATCGGTTAACTTAAACAACCATAACTCACTTGGCTTTAGCCTTTTTGAGTGATTTTTTTTATTCCCTGTATTTTTTCGAGATCTATGCACTTATGGTGCCAATTTTATGAAAGGAACATATTTTTTTGGTCATATTTATGTAAAAAAATCACAAATTTTCATATTTGTTTAGTTTTTAGTTTTTTTCCTTAGTATTTCATGGTCAATGTTGATCTCGGTTGATAGATCTCATTTTGCTAACTCCAAAACATCAAATTTTGCAAAAAGGGACTTGTAGAACAAACATTATAGCATTTTGAAGTTGTTTAGGCATAAAAAAAACCTAATGAGTTAAAAAAAAAGTAGCATGAATTTTAGTTTGAAAGGGTTCTAAGTGAGGGGACTATGGCCGAAGCCCCCTATCTTATAAGTAGGGTAAACTTCATCAAAATTATTTAAGAACTATAAATTTTCTCGAGAACAAGAACTACACTTCATCAAAATATGCAGATTATTAACAGAGTAGTAAAAAGTCCATATTTATGTGGTTTCTCTACTTTTTCATATCTTTTTATCGTAAATATGAAAAATATACTTAAATTTTGTAAAATGTAAAAAATTGTTGTGTTAATCCTTGAGCCAAATTCCTGGATTCGCCCCTGATAAGAAGGATTGTTGTCTTAATTAATATTTGTCTCGAATTTAATATTTTTTTGTCCTCACATGGATGGTTATATGAAAACAAGAAGGATTGTTGTCTCAATTACTATATTTGTCTCGACTTTAATCTTTTTTGTCCTCACATGGATGGTAGAAACCCAATTAGGAAATTGGGTGAAATTTATTTGGAAGTTTGTATCATTATTATTATTATTATTATTATTTGAAAAAGTTTCTATCATTATTGAATTGCCTTATTTGAATTCCTAGTCTAAGCCTTTCCTTTGAATCCAAGGACTATTAGGATATAACCATCTGCCTAACATGTCAAATTGTCAATCCCAGGAGCGGAGCCACAAATGTGCGGAGTTCATCAATTATGAAATTAGACTCGTTGGGAGGTTCAGGGCAGTACTCTTCAAGCCAAAAAATTTGGTTTTACATTTCCATATACTGGGGTTAGGATATTCAGTATGAGAAAAGATACAGTTTTATTTTATGGGGTTTTGTAGTCATTTTAAGAGTTGGGAAGTTTAGTGTTTGCAATTGTCATTCTGTATATTGGATTTTGATCTTTTTAATTTAAATCCCTGATTCTTCAATGCTTTAGGTAGGTTCACTACAATTAGTGTTGCAATACGTGTATTTCTATGGATTATTTTGTAAAAGTTAAAATTTAGAGGGGTCAATCTGTAAATTAATTTCATTCCAAGGGCCTCTATGTATCACAATTGTAAATTTCACAATTTATCATGATAGGTGAATGGATTTTTGTTATTACTTGTCCCAAGTGAAAAGTTTAGAAAATGGAGGGAAGAGGAAATAACTTCACATTTAGTACGTTGGAAGAGGAGAGGGAGGATACAGTAGCACTTCAAGTCCACCGTTTCGCATCTGTCCAAAAGTGGACAGATTAGATGAAAGAAAAAGCTTTCAACTTTTGTGTCCCGAAAATAATGTCATTTTGTTATGAAAGAAGACAATCCATACTTTTTCTCATCTATTTCGTCTTATTTAATTTAACCTAACAAAAAGAGGGAACACCACATTCATTTCTCTAGAGATATCTCTCTCCTCCTTCCTCCATACCATTCCTTCCATTTTCATCTCCTACCAAACATAGTGTAAAAGTGGCAAAAGTTCAACCTATTACTCGAGGAAGAATGAAAGAAAACCTTGGATATATTAGATTGGGTTGTCTCGTACATCTTAGTAGTTTTGGTGCTAAAATATTATACCATTTACAAAATAATGGTCTTCAAATATAAAGCAGGTTTTTCAAAAGTTACGCGATTTTCAAAGTTACAACAGTCTGACACCAATTTACAATATTTTGACACTAAACCATTGGAATATCATGTAGTATCATACAAGTTCTGAAGTTCCCTTAAACTAATAGCTCACATGGCCAAAACAATATTATAATGGGACTTAATTTCCCAAGAGTACCAAGTTGGGAATTTTTTCAAATAATTAATGCTATTTTTGGCCAAAAACTCCATGCACATAAACAACCCTTATATGCATCAATGCATGAAAATGCGTCTATGTATGTGAATTCAATCTCTAGCTCCATATTGTTCTATGAAGAAGTCAAGAAATTCTTGAACCACTGAACTGAGTCCTTGGGATATCTCTTGAGCTTGTCTTTGTAATCCACATAGTATAGACCAAATCTAGAAGAAAACCCAGCTGCCCATTCCCAATTGTCCAATAGAGACCATACAAAATAGCCTTTCACATTGCATCCATCTTCTCTGCAATTTATTATTATTTTTTTTTGTTCAAATCCAATCAAACCATATTAGCTCTTTCACCCCTACACACACACACACACTACCTTCAATTTTTATTATGTAAGGGTCTGTTTGAAAACGTTAAAAATAGAAATAGTTCGATCCAAGTCTCTTTTACTATTTGGTGTGAGAACTAATGTTATGTTGGTTTGACAAAAATACCATTATCGTCTTATCATAACGAAGGCACTAAGGTAGTTTTACAAAGGTCTCAAAACTAATTTACTGAGGTTTCTTGTAAAACTACTTCAATGCCATAATTTTTTTCAACTAAAAAAATGAGAAGTAGTTATAAGTTAGTATTTTCAACGTAATAAAATTGATATAATTCCATATGTTATGCATGTTATATATGCAAGAGTATAATGTAATTACATACTTGATAGAAGCTAGCAAGTTTGAGAGATAATCATTGTGGTATTTAATCCTCTTTTGATCCTTTAGGGCATCTTTGAGAGAGACAAATGGGCTATTCGAATCATCCATCCCTGTCAAACAAATAAAGGAATTGCCTTATGATATTTTATTTTTCAATGGTAAGAATTTCAAAATTTTCTTTTTTCTCCTGTAAATTAACTTTTCAGAAATTGCAACAAATTCATGGCCTCATAAATAATATTCTTATGCAATTTTTTCTAAATAGTATGAAGTGAAGAAAAGATAAGAGAAAAAGTAAATTAAAGAAAGCAGGGCCAACTTAGCCATTATGCCAACAAAGCCTTTACTTTAAACCTCAGAAAAGTGAAGGCCTCATAACAGTAGAAATCTACACCACCACATTCAAATAAATCCAACAGCTGGGATAAAAAGAACATGTCTTCACAAAAAGAAATGTTAGCAAAACTTGACCCTAACCGTTTCGTAATGTTGGGTTATTTGTTTTCATTTTTCTGAGAACAAAAACCGAAAACGTGTTTGGTAATCGTTTCAGGGTTTTTTTTTTTGAAAACGGCAACGAAATTAGTCCAGGAAACAAATACCGAAAGAAGTGATTCCAGTATCCGTTTTCATAACAGGAAAACAAAAGTAGAGTCTCTAATTAGTGGTTTACTATAATAAATATGCAACAAACATAGAATTTTAAAGAAAAGTGGCCTATTTTACAACTTTGGCTTTAGGCCTCATCTTCACTTGATATTCCAATTCATAAACTAGAGAGGGGGAGGAGAAGATTTTTCTAATCCATAAACTAAAGATAGAAGAGAGGAGGAGAGAGAAAGTGCTCAGAACTCTTCCAAAAAAAAAGAAAAAAAGCCACAGATGTTATTCATCTTTCAAGTTGAGACTTGAGTGCACTAAAATGCTACTAGGATGTTATATAATGACAATCTAAATGGAACAATCAAATTCTCAATAAATTTTCATTTTTTGTTTTTTGCAGAAAATTTACCATTTTCAGTGATAATCACTGGAGGGTTCCCATATTTTTCCTTGATGTAATTCATTAAGCTTCTTATCCCACGTGGCACTATGTACAACCATATAGAGTTTGCCTGCAATTTTAAATGAAACCATACAATTAGGTTAAAAAAAAACCATGCTCATGTGTGTGATATTACACTTGTAGTGTGTGTTTGACTTTTATATATTCAATTTCTTGCTTTCCAACAAACAATACACCATAAGGTTCCAAAGTTTCTTCATTACATACCCTGTCTCCTATTGCTTTCATGCCTCTGAATGCTGAAAAATAATAAGATCATTTAGTTAGTCACTTCCATCAAATAGGAAAAAAAAAAAAGAAGAAAACATTAAGGGTCAATTACATTTCACTATCCTTTTTAGGCTTACTTTCTTCTATTTTCTTCCTAATTTCTATGAAACTTAGTATATATAGAGGCCTTATTTTTTAGGCCCCTTTGAAAGTTTGCTTGAGGCCTCGGATAATTTTTGTCATATCAATTTTTTGTCATGACCAAGCTAACATTTTTGAAAAAAATATAAGGAAGTGATATTATATTTGATCCAAATTAAACAATATATATATATATATATATATATACAACAATGGGTCAAAAACTCTATGATTTGTTAAATTTGATTACAAATCCAAAAGAGTATGAATCAAAAGATAGGGACAGATTAAATCATACGAAGTGTAATGGCACCAGAGTCTGCAATGGAGTCATTGAGAAGAACACCAATTATATTAGTTGAATTGTGCTTTGCATAAAAGGTTGTGTAGTGATTTATGCCCACAAAATCCAAAGACCCCTTTAGAAGAGTTGACTCAGATATGGAAAATCTTGGCAATCTGTTTCCCACTCTTTTTATCATTGAGCTTGGATAATCCCCAAAGATCAAAGGCTCAATAAACCTGCAGACATGAAAGAAAAAAAAAATATACACACACACACACACATTTCACTAATGTTTTCCTTAATATCTACCTTTATGCTTAAATAACATTGAAAATGAACAATTTTATCGAAAAAAAATAAAGGAGAGGGGAACTAAAACTTTATAAACCGCCCAAAAGGGACATAAATGGGGGATGTGGAACAACATTCCAACAATAAGTATACTTACCAGCCTAACTGAAAATCTTGAGCTCTTTGTGTTGCTTCAATGTCCTCTTTGGAATTAGTTGCTGGTTCATACCATATAACATCAAATGCTACCCCAATTGATCCATCTTGTTTTGGCTATGCAACAAAAAGACTATGATTAAAATAAACCAATGACCAGAGAGTCAAGTTATAAAATTGAATTGCTAATAGGGTAAATTATGTTAACCTCCCTATGGTATCTGATAGTTACACATACCTCTCATTTCAAAAATTACAGAATTACATAACATCCATTGAGATCCGTATTTGAGTATCACTAGCCTCTCTTCCATTAATTGTTGACTACATGACTGTGAATTTTTGGGTTATTTTCTTAAATGACTACTTCACCGATATTAAATCCAAGAAAAAAAAGGGGAAATAAAAAAAATCCCCCTAATGTTTTCTTAATCTCTTTCCTTAAGAAAGAACATATCTTAAGACCAATTTATTTTTTAAAAAAACAAAAAAAATTCATATTGTGGTCATTAAGAATTATATTATATTTCAAGAGTAGATCAGTATTTTCACATGTACAATCCTGCAACGCTATTAGAGTTTCTTCTTAACAAGAGAGGTCAGTGTAATTTATCCTTTAATTTTAAATAGTGAAACCCTTATAATTATACCTTGTATTTTCTCCTATAAATATCCACCACAGTTGCATGAGAAAGAAGAGTGTTGTGCGCAACAATGTAAGGTTCCGTTGCAGAGTTTCCAGCTCTACAGAACAGGCGAAGAAGGATGGAACAATGGCCGGGTGCTTGGAGCCCCACATCATAGCCTTGTGTAGCAAATGTATGGGGCTCGTTAAATGTAATCCAGTACTTCACTCTATCACCAAATTTTTGGAAGCATGTCTCAGCATATATTGCAAAGTCCTTTCTGCAAAAAATGGACTTAAAGGTCATATTCATTTGCATCATAAAGAGCAATTTAGTCATTTTACAAGCAAAACCGAGAGCACAATCCATCCGGTTGGCCCAAGTGTAATCGGTCTTGCTTGGGATGAACTGTGACCTAGACGCCCCGAGTTTGACTCCTCTTGGTGCCTGTCATATCTTAGCCAATAATGGGTGGCTTGTGAGTTGCTGCTAGTATTCAAGGATTAATTACTCTAGGGGGTCGGTTCCTTTGGCCCAACTTTGAAAGGTCCACAAGTCTTGGAAAAATTAAAAAGAAAAATTAAGAGCAGAAGTAGTTGAGTTAAGATGATTCATTTACATGATTTGGGGACTTAGCCATCCTTTGTATTCGTCTGCCAAGGCTTTTGGGAGATCCCAATGGTAAAGGGTCACATATGGTTGAATTCCTGCATAAGTTGTATTTTATGCAATAGCAATTAGAAGCAAAGTTTTGCATTAGTATATGATGCAGAATAGGTGGAACAAGATTTCTGGGTCAGAGTGGACAAGGGCCACAAAGCCCATGATTGATTGGGCTTCACACACGATCAAAGGAACATGAAGGGCACATTTGTCATTTTAAGTCAAACGTAAATGCCATTAGTATCTGCACTTAACATTCAACTACAGTTAGACAAGAACTTTTCTCACTTATGAAGAAAGTTACAACTTACGGACATACATAATAGAGAAATCACACGTGGAAAGGGTGGACAATTAATTAATTAGAGCAGCGGGTACTGTAGCGAAACCGATTGCAAGTCAATTTTTGAACAATAGGGAGTAAAGTAAAAATAGGCATAACCATATGTGAGGGTAAAATGTAATTAATTCTTGGTAAATTTCTGTAAGAGGGATACCATTGGCTAGTAGAGCATTGATGAAATTGTTGTAATGATCAACTCCTGCCTGGTTGACTTCCCCAGTTCCATCTGAGGGAGAGATAAAAGTTATTGTCAGATTTCTTCAATTCTTTCATCAGTGCAGAGAATAGACAACAAAATGGAAACTAAAATAATATTAAGGTGTTGTTAGGCAAGTGTCAAAATCGGTTATGTGGTTTCTAAGTGAATCAGTTTTATACACTCAAGTGTTTGTTAGATTTATTGTGTGGGTCTCTTAGAACAAGTTGTTTGCCGAATCAATATGATCCTAGTTTTCAAAAAAGAAAATTTTTTTTTTGAATTAGAGTAGGACTGAACCAAATCTTGTATTATTCATTCTCAAACAAGCCCTAAGAGTAAATAGGTAAAACTTTATGCAATCTCAACCCACGGGTAGCTTAATTGGGAGAATCCTTAATTCAAATCCCTACACTTTTCTTTTTTCTCACGAAATTCCTTGTGAAATTCAAGAACCAAACAAAAGCCTAAAAGTAATACCCAGATGATACTGGTCCAAGTGGTTGGGGTCTATCCCCAGGCATGGGTCAGTGAAAACCCACCTATGTGAGAGTGCTTTCAGGGCTTGTGAGATTACAGTTTAGGGCACGGGCCATCCGCAGGATTACTAATCATATAGATGAAAAAAAAAAAGTAAATTAATCACAAAGGCTATGTTTAGTTGGGGAATTGGTGAAGGAAAGGAAAAGATAACATGCATAATGTAAACACTTTTCTCTATTTGGTTACTAATAATGAAAACTGTGAGAAAAAGTTAAGGAAAAGAAAGTACAATTAAAATGAAATTAAAAATATGGAATTTTTTAGGTCACTTCCCTTCCTAGGTTATATTATATATATATACATATATATATTTTTAATTTTTAGTATTTATTATTTAAAATGGAGGAAAATATTAGGTGTAACTTCGAGGAATAAAAATTTTCATCCAATTTTTCTTTTCTTTTTCTAAATCTGCAAACCAATAGAACTTAAATGGAGTAATTGTTTAGAGGCAGTGGGAAAGAGAGCTCACTGGGAAAGATCCTTGACCAAGCAATAGAAAATCTGTAAGCATCCAATCCCATGTCCTTCATAAGTTGTATATCTTCCTATTAATATCCATAAAGTTATGTTAAAGCATAATTCAGATCAATGAGTTAAAAAGGAAAAAAGGTTTTAAAAAAGAAAAAGAAAAAAGAAGGGACTAAGCTACGAGAAGTCTACATTGTAGAGGTTATACTGATTGACAGCAACATCTGCATTACTAAAATCAAGTACCTTGCCTGCAAACAAAATGCAATAAAGAGAATCTCATTTTTCTTTAGATTTTAGTGGTAAAAATGGTATAAATTACACTTTTCATCCTTAAAGTTTGGGCGGTTTGGCATTTTAGATTCGAAAGTTTCAAAGATGGTATTTTGGTCCCTAGAGTTACTCAACTGCAGCAAATAAGTCCAATTAGCCATTTAATAGCGAATAAGTTCCGTCAATAAAAGTAAAAATTCCGTTGCAAAAGTCTTCGAGGACCAAATTGCGACTTATCCCAAACTTTAGGGACCAAAATGTCACATTTGAAACTTTAATATCTAAACCAACCCTTAAAAAAAAATGTGTCTAGACAAGATTAAAAGTGTTAAGGATTGTGACATTAGTGCCGCAATACGAAATTTTTTAGATGTTTTGGGACTGTTGTGGGCTAGAAAAGCCTAGAAATCTCAAGTTCAGCTTGATTTTGATTCTTTGAATTAGACTTGGACAAAGACATCAAGCAACAACCCCAAGCCGGAGCACAAACCTAAGCCTGATTACTATAACTACATATACACACACATGTCAAGGAGGCTAAACTCAAAAATAGAAGCAAAGTGTGGATTTTTTTTTATACTTGCTTAAATTATGGCTAGACACACACACCTTTAACCCACCCCAAAGTTTCACAATAGACCATAATAAAGTCCAATAAAAATCACTCATTCCAAATAAAGAACAAATAAAGAGGACAAACAAAAACTCTCCTAAAGAAGTCGAACCCTCAAAATGGTGTGAAAGAGGTCACGTCACACCAACCGCTTGGTGAAGTAAAGTGTGGGTTGGACTAACATTTATTAACATGTAGAAATAAAACTTGCTATAATTTGGGATGTGGGGGCAACTATAGCTCACGCATGTCTACACATGGCTTCATCCTTGATATGTACATATATATATATATATATATATATATGTGCACAGTGTATAAAATTGGGCTGGGGCTGAGCCTAGACAAAAGCTAAGTCCAGACCACCTAAGTTGCACTCTTAATCAGACCGATCGAAAATTGATTGGGTAATGTCTTCATTTGTAGAATTGTGAAATTTCAGCTCTGTACCTAAAATATATATATATATATATATATACTAAATAAAGAGTCCAAAGATATCTATACCATTATTTAAAAGAGTCTTAAAAGGAATATTTTCTAAAATTCTAAATTAATTTGGCCTTATTGGTCATTTTAAATTTCTAATTTGATTGTTTGGTAATTTTACATCACATATATCTACCTCAAGTTACTATAAATACTAACTTGACTCTTGTTTGACAAAGTTTATTTGAGCCTAAAGGTATCTTTCAAGGAACCTTTGCGTTAATTAAAAAGCCTCAAATTAATTTTTGTAGATTAAGGCTTGTTTGGCAAGGTTGTTTGACTCTTAAGACATATTTTAAGGAATCTTATAATTACCAAATAAGCCTTAAGTTACTTTTGTAAATTACCCTTTTGTGTTTATGTATATATACAAATACATACATACATATTACTCGTATAATTTATTACTCCTATAATTCTTTATATATTTAAAGTGTGTACAATTATAAATTGAATTATCAAATTACTCTTTTGCCTTTTGTTACTACCCGTGTGTGCATAATATTATATATATATACATATACTAATATAATATATATATACATATACTATTTTATTATATTATAAAAATTACCATTTTGCCTTTTGTAATTTGTTAAAGTTGAAAGGGTGTACAATTATAAATTGAATAACCAAATTACCATTTTATTAAATTGAATTATCAAATTACCCTTTGTCTGTTGTAAATTACCCTTTTTGTATATATGTATATCTACAGATATACATATTATAATTTATTAATATTATTTATGTATTTAAAGTATGTACAATTATAAATTGAATTACCAAATTACCATTTTTTTTCTTTTTGTAAATTATCCGTGTGTGTATAAATATACATCTATATTATTATATTATATTATATTATATTATATTATATATATATATATATATATTGAATACCAAATTTTAATTTATATACTTAAAGTATGTACAATTATAATTAAATTACCAAATTACCCTTTTGCCTTTTTGTAAATTACCCTTATGTGTATAAATATACATTTATTATTTTATTATATTATTATTATATATATTGAAAATATTATATACATAAAATTGAATAAAAGTGTGTACAATTATAATTTGAATAACAAAGTTACCTTTATACTTTATGCAAATTATCTTTTATTTCTATATCTTAAAGAAAAGAGCCTTAAAGTTTAAAACATTTACAATTATGAATTCCCTTTTGTTAAATTGAATTACTAAAACTCTTTTGCATTCTGTACATTACCCTAATGTGTGTGTGTGTATATATATACATGTATTTTATTTTATTATATAATATATATATATATATATATATATATATATAAATTGAATAACCAAACTACCCTTATGTCTTTTCCAAATTACTCTTTTGTTAAATTGAATTACCAAATTACTCTTTTGCCTTTCATAAATTACTTTTTGTATATTTGTGTGTGTATGTATGTGTATATATATATATATATATTTTCTATACGTTAAAGAAAAGAGCCTAAAAGTTTAAAGTGTGTACAATTGTAAATTGAATAACCAAATTATCCTTATGCTTTTTACAAATTACCCTTTTGTTAAGTTGAATTACCAAATTACCCTTTTTTACATTTTGTAAATTATCCTTTTTGTATATATGCATGTATATATATATGTCACACCCGTCCAAAATTTCATAGTTTATCATGCATATTTATTTTTGTGAATTAATGTTATTTGATAATTGGATTGCGGTTGACTGTGAGTCAACGGTAAGGTGTCAGTAAGGACACAAGAATTCAGTAATCGAGATTGCATTAGTATGAGTAAATGACATTTATGTGATTTAAATGTTATTTGAAATATCTGGTATTTTGTGAATAGTAACTTTTCCTGTTTTGGCATAACTTCTAGTAGTTTTGATATTGTTATATATCATTTTGAGAACTGTGGTGAGAACGTGAGTGACACGTTAAATAAAAGGTAGGTTGTGTAGAGATTTCACAGAATTTAGTTTTCGGACGTAATTTTGGACCCAAATGAGACTTAGGAGAAAACTTTTATAATTTATAGTTTTCACTCGTAAAGGCATAAAATGGACGTGCGCGACGTTTCAAGAGTTAATTAGAAGTTCTGAGAACTCGCGGGGTAGTAAACGTGTAACACCCGTATCCGGGGAACGGGTTAATTATTTGTGTTAATATGCATTAATTAATGTAATTAATTAATTAATTTGTGTTAATATGCATTAATTAATGTAATTGGTGTATATAAAATGGATTAAGAGGAGTCTTGAACTCGACCATGTAAAAAGTGTTCAGAGAGGGACACTAGTTGGAAAAGTCCCCAGTGAGGTGGGACGGGTATTAGAATGGAACCCAATGAAGTGTTAATTCGTAATTTGCTTTTTAAATGATTAAATGCATTTTTACGTGATTATATGAATATTTGTTTAAATGCCTTCATATTATATATTGATATATGTGTAGCATTTGGAATTAGTTTGGACACCAAATAAGGGTATAAATGAAAAATATTCAAAATTAGTAGGTGTGATAGCAATTTCACAAAATATGTGGGACCCACGTTGGGACCCATACGAAACTTAGACAAACACTCATTAGATAATTGGGTAGTTAATGGAATGTTTGGGGGATTTCATAATAAAAACTTAAGAAGTTCCGGGGGTGTAAACGAAAATAATGGGAATTGAGGTGATGACACCTCATATACATGCAAGTATGTGTCAAGAGACCAAGGAGTCTCTCATTTGCACAGAAATTAAAAACAAAACAAGAGAGAGCTTGGGGGAGAAGATGGAGACGAGTCGCCGACACCGTTTTTCCGCCGCTCCGTTGCCGCCGTTCATCGGATTCACGAATCGAAGCCATTTTCGGACTCGTGGAGGTGAGACGAACGTTTCTATACCTTTAATTTACATTTACTTGCTGGATTTTGGTAGCTCATACTTAACGGTGAGACGTCGTCTACCGAATTCTTGTAGGATTCATTTTGGAGTAGAAATTGAGCTTTAATTGGTGAAATTCAGCACACCTCTAGCTTGAATTTGGGTAAAATCTGTGAATAAGGTGAGTTTTCTATACAAACCAAATGATTGTGTTTAATGGGTTCAAAGCTATATGTAATGTTAGAGATGATAATTCATGATTAGGAGTTATAAAGATGTTAATCATGTGAATTCTATGTTAATTCTATGAAAATTATATGTTGATACATGAATATGTGTTTATGTGTGTGTGAGTTCTATATCCGATGTGGATGGTATATGAGGGATGGTATAACACGTAAGATGGTTAGTGCCAAGTGGAGCAACAAGTGATGTGCGGTGGAAAAGTAAGAGTGAGAGTTTGGTAAGATAATAATAATGATAATAATATAAATATATGTAAATAACTAATGATGGCGGGACTTGGAGAGTGTATGGCTCGAGTGAGAACCAGAGTAGCCCCAAATAAGAGAGAGAGAAAGCAGTAGAGGGTTAGCGCTCGGTTGGAGACTGGTGTACGGAAGGGAGCTATTCTGTGAGGGTAAAGGAGAGGTAGAGAAGGTTGAGTAATGGCTGAGAGTTGTGTTTCCGGGGATTTTGGAGAAGGTGATGAGTGTCCTGAGTGCTTAGAATCGCAGCTTAAGACCGGGTTAAAGCTTAAACTCTAGGTTGAGCTCGGGTTGTTGGATGTATTGAATGAGGTTGGTATTTATACAGAGTTTGTGAGGTTCTTGGTACAACTGAGGGTGGCTGAGTTGGCATCTTTAGAGTGGTTCCTGGTACAGCTGAGGGTGGCTGAGTTGGCATCTTTAGAGTGGTTCCTCTGTTTGAGGTAGATGGGGACTTAAATGCATATGTTTAAGGTAGTTGACGCCATTAAATGGGGATGTGGACAAGTCAGTGTATTGGGAAGGTGAGACGAGGTACTGTCATATTGTCGTTGTGATGGTGAGCCGATGCCATTGGTTGGTCAAAGGGAGACAAAAGTGGAAAAATACTGTAGGTGCAGAAGATGCAGCGAGGGAGTAAGCCGAGGTTCTTTTCTATTGGTTCTAAGGTTTAAGCGAGGGGGAATATCAAGGCTTTTCTATTGGTTTGGCGAGATGTATTGTCACTTGGAGTGACAATTCAGTATTGTATAGCGATGGTTTCTACGCTGGTGCAGAAGGTTAAGCATTGGGGCTGTTCAAGATCATGCTATTGGTTTGCAGAATGCTCAGTGAGGTTGAGCAGAAGGTTAAGCATTGGGCCTCTTCGAGGTCATGCTATTGGCTTAGGTTGAAGCGCATAGGCAAGTCAAAGGTTCCAGTTGGCCTTTGTGGATACGGGTCCTTTAATTGGTTGTGAGGCTAGAGGGGCAGGGCACGTGATCGATGGTCACGTGTCTCTCTTTCTCTTTGGGACCAACCCTAGCTTTGCTTGTGAAGCGTTCAGGTAGGGAGTTGCCCCTGGTTCTAGCCACTGAGCCATGAGCTCTCGAATTCCCAACAGACTTGACCACCCTTAGGTACTGCTTCCGGACCAAGGGTGGGTGTCTGAGTGCTGAGTGTGTATAATTAAAGTGGTACGTGATTGGAGCAAGTGGAGGAGTAAAGGGTGAGACACAGGGAGCATTTTACTTTTGGGTGGACTCCTTTGAAGTAGACTTCCCTTGTGAGCTGAGGCTTTGGAGTGGGTTACTCCTTCTTAGTGGGCTATTCTGAGGGCTTTGAAGTGGTTATTCCGGGATGAGACTTAGGAATGGGCTTCTCCGAAGTGAGGCTCCGGATTGGGCTTTCCCGAAGTGTGGCTTCGGACTTCTCCGAAGTGAGACTCCGGATTGGGCTTTCCCGAAGTGTGGCTTCGGACTTCTCCGAAGTGAGGCTCCGGATTGGACTCCGGATTGGGCTTTCCCGAAGTGTGGCTTCGGAATGGGCTTCTACGAAGTGAGGCTCTGGATTGGACTTTCCCAAAGTTAGGTTCCGGATTGGGCTTCTCCGAAGTGAGGCTCCGGATTGGGCTTTCCCGAAGTGTGGCTTCGGACTTCTCCGAAGTGAGGCTCCGGATTGGACTCCGGATTGGGCTTTCCCGAAGTGTGGCTTCGGAATGGGCTTCTCCGAAGTGAGGCTCCGGATTGGACTTCTCCGAAATGTGGCTTCGGATTGGACTCATGGGAGGAGGAGCCCATAACACGTGCGGTTATTGGTGGCATATGTTGGTCAAACTGGTGGATTTGTCAACCACTATCTACAATGTGCTTATATGTCTATGTGGTAGTTAATGAGTACCGAGGAAATGGTTCATTGTTGGGAGTAATAAGGGTGGTGTAGAGGAAGAATCCGATAAATACGGAAGTCCAAGGAATAGAAGTGGCCACGGGACCAAGGGAGGTCTTCGGGTCTGAATGAACCATATAACCGGTGACTCGGCGATTACAGTTACGTCTTATGTATGAATTGTAGCATTGCACGTGTTAAACATACAATCATGTTAGAATGCTCACTAAGCGTAATGCTTAAGAAAACCGTTTTCCTATTTCTGTTGTGGTACATAACCACCACCGTAGGTCCGGAGCCGTATTCGGAGAGGAAATGACGTACGTTGGGAGAGAGATGGGAGAGATGGGGGAGATTTGTGCCTCATGCTTGTGAACTTATTTTGAACTTGTAAAATGATGTAAATTATGGTTTCTTTTATGTTAGTGTTCATATTTGGGTTTAGGAAAAGAGTTTGAATCCTAAATGTGTATTTTGGTGGTTGGAAGTGAATTTGAGAACCAATGTATAATCTCTTTTGTTTTGCTCAAGTGGTGTAAGTTGGTAATTAGGATCATTTTGGCAAGTCCGGATGAGTCGCAAGTGTTGTTGACAAGTTAAATTTGTATGTGTAATGTTGGTTATAATCTTGGGTTCAAGTCTAGTAAGTTTTATAAGCTTTGGATGAGAATTGAGTTTAAACCTTCCAAACTTGTTTTTGATTCAAATTAAGATGAATTTATAGTTGGTTTGATTCAATCATGAGTGTGAATGTGTTCCACATACTTGGTTAATGCTAAAATGTATTTAGAAATGTGTTTGGAAAGTTTATTGCAAGTTTCATGTGGTTTGGATAAGTGTTGGTAGGTTTTGGTAATGTTCGACAGCAAAATTTAGCAGCAGAACCTGTTCTGTAGGTCGCGGATCGATCCGGGTTTATGAAGGGATCGATCCGGCCTTTTAAGGGAACATTCTGCGGGAAAAACAGGGAAATGGATCGATCCGGGTTTTATGAAGGGATCAATCAGCTTGTATTTTCCACAGCGCGTCCGCTTTTACGGAAACATGCATAACTCTTTCTAAAAAATTTGGATTCGCGCACTTTTTGTTGCGTTGGAACCGGGACTCAAAAATCTAACTTTTGGTATAAAAATTTTACATATTTTCTAATGACCATTTTGCCCTTGGGGCTGTTTTGTCACAATGGAGTTCTTTAAAGTGGTTTATCCACATTTTCTTCTAATTTGTATGTGTTTTGGGTGCGGTTACTCTTGTTACACGTGTCCTAATCCGCTGGGGGTGGATTGGGGTGTGACAAAACGTGATTTCTGTAAAGTTTTCCTATAAATAGGAGGGGATGAATTTTCATTTGTTCCAAACATTACAAAATATCGTTAGAGAAGAGAGAGAAAAGGGAGATTGTTGCCACGGGCTTTGCGACGACGATCGGCGACCTTTCGTCCATCTGTTTTCAACTAAACTTCATATTTGAACTCCCTAAGGTAAGGGCTACGTTTTGATACCTATTAGGCTATGTTTGGCTAAATTTTTATAAAATTCTAATTCTAGAAATTTGGGGAAAACACGTGTAAACTCGTAGATTTTGCGTAGGATCGGAGATTCGGCGTTTAGTCGGGCTTCTAGTCGTTCCCTCAAAGTTATACGACGATAGCTCGAGGTATGAATTTCTAGCGTATGTTATATAGGTGAAATACATGTTTTTAATTTCGATAACGAAATTGAGATCCGGGCAAAATTCATGTGTTAATCTTATGTCCGTTAATTATGTACGCGATTAAAAGTGAAAAGCATGTCTACTTTTATGTGAGCACGTTGAGTTGTCTATATGGGCCAAAGGGGGGATTTATGCAATTTCATGCCGGAATAAGCTTCTCGATGTTTGAGAATTTTAGTACCGACGACTACTGTGCATGGTTGATAAACTTGGACTTGCCATGGCACTTAAGGATGCAATGGTTGATAGACTTGAACTTGCCATTGGCATCGCGGTTTAAGACTTGGACTTGCCGCTACCGGATGAATGCATATTTTTTCCCTAGAGACTATTTGTTATGAATTGTGAGATTAGAGCATGTTTTATCATATATTGCATATGTTAGAAATTGTGCACTCAGCATATAGCTGAGCAATTGAGATTTACTCCATTGCAAGTAAGAAGAAATGAAAGAAGAAGCGTGAAAAGTGAGATCGTGGGAATGCCAGGGATCACCTTTTGTTTATGTTTTTGGTTTCCTTTCCATGTTGTAATAATGAAATTATGGAGCTAGAATCATGTTTTGCTTGAATCAACCTTGGAAGGATTTTGGAAATATTGTAATATGTAATTAAACTTTTTATAGTTAGTTTTGAATTCGTCCGAACTTGTAAGTTTGTGTTTTGTAACTTAACTTGTCAAATTCGGATTTTGAAGGACTGTGGATAGAGTTTTGTGAATCGAACCAAACAAGCCTTAGCTTGTTCCGCTATTATTTCTTTTTATGGATTAGTGAGATTAAACTTTGATTTTGAAAGCTTGTTACAGCTTGTGAAGTTTGGAACTATGTATGCATGTTGGGAGTGGTGTAAGGAGTAAGGGTTGAATGGATCCTTAGCAAATTCTGTTGCTAGAAGGAATTTTGCTAAAGAGTCATTCGAACGGTCGAAGGGGGGTCGTTCGACCAGTCGAAATGCCACCTGCCAGAAATCTTTTTCTACCACTTTCGGAATTTTTCAAAAGGTTTTAATTGGTTCTTAGGGTACCCTTAGGACCCCTTTCAACATAAATTCATCCGTTTTAAAATATAGTTATGTTTTCAAATTTATCGGATTTTACCACTCGGAGGTATCGTTTCCAAAAGTTTTAAATTTCAATGTTGTTTTAAATGTTCTTTTCCGTTGTGTATGGTTAGTAAATGAATTGGATGAGCCTTGGTGGCGTGCCACATGTCCTATTTCCGCCCGTAGCGGGATGGGTCGTGACAATATATTATCTATAAAAAAAAAAATAGCCTTAAGTTGTATGTCTAACGTCAATTAATATAGTTGATTAAGTAAATTTTTTCTACCATTATCATAATAATTAATAGAACACATTTCTCTTTCTTGTACACATTAAAAAAAATACATTGCACTTTTTCTACCAAATCTAATGCATGTGCCTTGCACGGGGCGACGTTCTAGTTATAGTATAAAATAGATCTGTTTGGCAGATAATTTCTTTTCTACCACCAGACAATTCGATGCATGAGATAACTTTCGGTCCATTTGGTTTGCCACAAACAAGAAAATAATTGATTTATAATTCTTATTTGTTGGCTATTCTTGTGTTTGGTTTGACCTAAAACTAGAATTTAATTTGTTTCCAATTCTATTCAATTCTTGTTTTAGGAGGGCTTACAAATCCGCCCAAAAGTTGTCAAATTTGTCAAAAATTCATTTCAATTCGATGTTATTCTATTCTATTTCAAAATCAAATCAAACGGAGTGTAAAAGATGAAATTTGTCATGATTATAAAGAATTGATTACCAAATGAATGTGCAAATTGGTCCCACACAGTTAATCCTCTTCCACCATCTTTCACACCTCCTTCATACTGCAAGTAACACAAGTTTGACAGTTCTAAATTAGAAATTGTAACATAAATAAACCATCTGGTAAAATTTTTTGTGGCACCATACTATTGTCAATTTTTTTTAAAACTTTTGTGTGAAAGTAATTATTTCTATAAGAAACCAGTCTCATATGAAACCAAATGAGCTCTAAGCATTTGAACTTATTTTGAGCACATCCTTTCTTCTTTCTCACCTAATTTAATATCTTCCTTATTTACCCTTTTCATATGATTGAGGCACAGTTTTGCTTGCAAGGTGTAGGAATCAAGAGTGCTAAATTGCCTACGATCGAGTTGATTTACCTTTGAAACTCGCATATCTCATCCCTAAAATGTATACACGTCAACCTCTGGATTTTGTGGCTGAGTTATGGGTTTATCTAGATCCTTACATACTTTTTTTTTTTTACTGTTTTGAGGTGTGATTGATCCACGTGCATAAGAGTGCTAGATTAAAGTTCTAAAAATGCTTGTATATTTTAAAACATTTGAACCAATTTTCATTTTGCCTTTGGGTGTTAAATTTTATTCATTTTTAAATTTTTTTTTTTAAATTTTAAGATTACCTTATGCTATATCTTATGATGTTTGATGAATATTTTAGTATCCTTTACAATAAATTGTTTTAAAAAATTATTATTTCAAGTTTTATTTCTTTACTGTTAGATGCGTGTTTCTTGTATCTGTAATTACACTTTATCCAGTTGTACGTCCATATTCAGTCCCCACCCCCCAACTAATTGTATACTATAATTCGACTCAAGCGATATTAAAAGCGAGTTTTGTTATCTGGCGAATATATAGACTGTGCCAAACATTGGATACAATAAGACTTATCATATCCTGATCTCTTATATGTCGTGCCTTTAACCGTAAATATCAAATGAGGTGTGCGTCAAATTTTTTTCAAAGAACATGGATATCATCACAAAATTTAAAAGGTTAAAGGTCCGTCAATTAACGATAAGTTGGCAACAACCGGTCAACCCATAATATTTAACTAATTACCAAACTACACTCTATTCTCAATTTATTATTATAATATACATAATATCAAAGTTATTCATCGAAATATTAAGGGCAAGTTAGTGAAAAAGACACTATGATAAGATATTTTAGCCTTAAGGACAAACTATTTTTGACTTTAATAAAAGGTCCTCATTATTTTTTGGAACAAAAATGCCCCCTACTGTTCACCGCGCGCACTATTCACTGGTGACACTGTTCATCGACGACTATTCACGATAACAATATTGTTCACGATGACTTTTCATGACGATTGTTTCAATTAAAATCTTAAGTGAAATTTCACTCATTGTATTCAGTTAAGTTTCCAAATTCACTAGAGTTGTCTTTCAATTTAGAAAATAAGAGAAACTTCACTTAAAATTTTGAAAAAATTCACTTTAAAAATATTAAGTGAAATTTCACTTAATATTTGTAAATTATGCAACTAATATACTAATGCAATCAATGCAGCCATAACAGAGGTATCACTCATGAGATCACAATCAACAACAAAAAACTACTAAGGCTTAACAAGCACCTTGCTGCATAAAACCAAAACTTTCACAAACCATCATCTTAAGTGAAATTTCACTGATCTTAATGGAAGTTATAATTGTTCACTTAAGTTTGCAATTTCATTGAAGATTGCCTTTACACTTAACAAAAATAATTGAAACTTTACTTAAAATTTTGAAATTTTCACTTTAAAAACATTAAGTGAAATTTCACTTAATATATGTAAATTCTGCAACTAACAAACCTCATAGATGGTGATGGTCGCCTTATATGGTGGTTACTAGAGTTCCTTACGGAAGCAGCGACATTCGAATCTTGATATAGATCTAAATCTAGATCTTGACCAGTGATGAAGATCTAGATCTAGATCGACACAAGTGACGGTGACAATGCATGGTGATGCTTGGTGGTGATGACGATGATGGCGGCGCTGGTGGTGGTGGCTATGGCAGCGGGATTCTCAGTAGTCATGGTAGAGGGGGGTGGTAGTGGATCAATGGTGGTGTGATGAAAGTGGCGATCTGTGGTGGCGATGGATTGGTGATGGTCGTGGTTATGGTGGTGGATCGGTGGTGGTGGTACAGAGAGAGAGAGAGAGAGAGAGAGAGAGAGAGAGAGAGAGAGAGAGAGAGAGAGATCGTGGAAGGCACTGGTGGTGGCTATGGCAGAGGGTGGTGGCATTGGATTGGTGGTGGTGTCCGACACGTATTTTGGAAAGAATAAATATGAAATTTATATATCTAGGGTTGGTTGTAGCAAAATATAAGATTTAAAATTAGAGTCTTTTAACTAACTAAGAACCAAAATAGAGTTTAAACTCTTGATAGTTAGTTATAAGGATTTTTCACTATTTTTTTTTCAAATATTAGAATTAACCTAAGAATTTGTGGGTGTTTATGTGTATATATATGTATATATATATATATCACAATCAACAACCACCACATATTTATTTTCCCTACAGATACTCATACTTCTTTAGTAGGGGTGGGCATTCGGTCGGTCGGTCGGTTCGGTTTTCGGCAAAACTGTTAGCCGAACCGATGTGATCGGTTTTCTCTCTAATAGAACCGTCAACCGACCGTTACTGTCGGTTTTTGATCGGTTCGGTTTGTGTCGGTTGACGGTCGGTTGGCGGTCGGTTGGACCATTTTCAAATTGGGCTTAATTCCATTAAATTTGATTTATATTGGGCCTATTTTGAGGACACCACCTATTGGGAATGAGATTATGAGGCTAGGGTTTGATTTCTCAGCCTCTAATAATGTATTATATATCTATATATATATATATATATATCTCTTATGAGTCTTATATAATATATTAAAAGTACATTCTTAAGTTAACTATCGGTCGGTTCGGTTATTCGGTTTTATGCCTATGCAAACCGAGAATCGACCGTGAAACCGAAAAAATCATAAAATTTCAACCACAACCGACCGCAGGCCGACATTAAACCGACCATTGCACTTCGGTTCGGTCGGTTTGCGGTCGGTTTAGCGGTTCGGTTCGGTTCGGTTTTTGCACACCCCTATTCTTTAGTTATTTGGTTATCAAGATAGGCAGTGTACTTGAATGCGACTAAAATAAGATTTTAGAAATTTGGTAAAAAGTGCTTATATTAGATTAAATAGATAATTGTTGGAAAATCCCTCAAATACTCTTTATAAGTTTAAAATTCCAATTGGTTTGACCCTTTTTTTTTAAAAAGGACAAAAGGAATCTAAATCAGTGCTCACACGGTATAAGTGCATGCACCATAGAAGATCTCATGTCACCAAACCCCCCTCAGGCGCCCTTTTTTTGTTTCAGCTACTCACACCGTGTGAGTGGCTGTAACATATGATATCCATTTCGAAAATGTTTTTTTTTTTTTAACTTTAAACTTCCATAACTTTTGATCTACAACTCTGTTTCTTACAAATTTTATACCGTTGGAACCGTGTCGACGAGAGCTACAAAACTAGTACCATTGTTGATACCTTTTAAGCAAAAGAAAAAAATTCTTATTTTTACAAGTCATGCTCCAGACGAACCTAATAAAATTTTCGCATAATATTTGTGTGTGGGTTATTGAATTTTCATGTAATATTCACGTATGCCAAGTTGATATGATGTGAGAAAAAAAAAACTGAATGTTCACTTTGTTCTTAAGGAGAGTTTTAGTGAATTGTTAAAAAAAAAAAAAATCACCATGCCTACATGAATATTTAGTGAAATTTCACTTAACTCGTACATGAACATTAAGGCTTAGTTTGGCCCCCATTTTGGTGCTTCTTATTTTTTAAAGCACAATTTCATGTTAATTTATTTGGTAACTAGTTTATGAGCTTTGTAAAAATTGAACTTAGAGCTTTTTTGGGAGAGCTTTTAAAAGCTCTAGAATTGAGTGAAATTTCACTTAATATTTTATGTATATCAAGTGAAATTTCACTTATTATTCATGTATATAAAAAATATGAATTTTTTTTTCTCAAAACATCTCAACAATGGTACTAGTTTTGTAGCTCTCGTGGACACGATTCCAACGGTATAAAATTTGCGAAAAATGAAGTTATAGGTCAAAAGTTATGGATGTTTAAAGTTTAAAAATATTTTTTGAAATTAGAAATAATACGGTACACTACTCGCACGGTGCGAGCAGTCTCTGAAGAAGACGCACTCGTGGAGTGATGGTGGTTGTTGATTGGAGATTCTATGATGCGCGCATTTATACCGTGCGAGCACCAACTGTCAACTTTTTGTCTTTTTTGTTAAATCACTCTCTAATTTGTACTTTAACTTAATAAACGGTGTACTGAGCTCCTTTTTGATAAATGCCCCTAGATTAAATTCCTTTTAATTTTTGTCAAATCAAATCACATTAATTATATCAAATCAAATCAAATTTTATGTTACAAAATTACAACGAGTACTAGTTAGTATGTGATTTCTGTTGAGGGGGAACTTTAACTAAAATAAAAAATTAGTTGGACTAAAGACCAAAGAAGTTTGTTTTAAGGACTTTCACTAAAGCTCCCATAAGATTTATTTGTTCTTGATATGATAAAATAATTACTGGAAATTTAGTAGTTTGAACACCAGCAAAAGAAGACTAAATAGGAAAGAAGAAGGAAAAAAAAAAACCAGCTCTCTCTCTCTCCATGGTATAATACCCACGGGTTACACTCACTATGTGAGGCAAGTAAGAGAGATAATGAGAGATGGAGAAAGTGGGTAGCTGAGAGCATATATTTTATTTATTTATTTTTAAATGATCCCTATAAGTATTGGTTCTGAAAATGTTTTTTCTTTCTTTTTTTAATAATACTAGACACACCAATTTGGGCCAACAATTTACTGTATTAATAGCAATTTTGAAATAAAATATATCTTGAAGTTCTGTTATTCACCAATTAAAAAAGTCAATATTAACAACTATTAAGTATACTTAGCATTACTCCTTTTTCTTTTCTTATTTTTATCCCTTCTTTCCCACTTTCTATATTAATAGACATGACAGATGTCCTATCAAAAACAAAAAAAACAAAAAACTTTTCTTTTCTTTGTTATAGTTTTGGTCGGAAAGATTTCAATGATTGAAACAAAAGGCAATATGCATTTGCTTTAAATTATTGACTCAAGTAAGCCATTTTAAAAGTAAATCTTTTTTCATGCCAAAATATATATATATATATATATATTACTTAAATTTTTCTATAAAGAAAAACAAAAAAAATGAATAAAATTGATTACCAATAAGTTTTGAAACGAAAAGATAATAAATAAAGAATGAGAAGAACCAACCTGATAAGCTGAAGAAGCAGTCCCAAAAACAAACCCGTTTGGAAAGCTTCCTCTATTCATATCTGCCGAACATGTCTTAACACCAAAAATCACCACATGAATAACTATGGCCAAAGCAATGCCTCTTCTCAAAAACATAGCTTCTCACTTAATTGATATAAAAATGTGTGTGTGTGTATATATATATATAGAGAGAGAGAGAGATCTTTGAGCTAAAACTAGTTTGTTTACATAGGAAGATTTTAAAGAAAGAGAATATTATTGGAAGAATTGAGAACAAATGGGACAATGTGAAATGGGTTATATCCAGCAAAAAATGGTGGTGAAGTGACTATGAGAGAGAGAGAGAGAGAGTGTGTGTGTGGTGATATATAGAGGTATTGACAATGAGAGAGAGATGGTGGGGGTGGTGGACTATGCATACAACGGGATAAGTAGTCTTCCGTTCACACGGTTTCATGCTCATGATTGAGCATCGCACCATACATATTATGGTGGACAACACCTCAATATTTGTGATCAATAGATGCTTCTCATTATTTCCAAAGATGTTAATGTATGTATCAACATTTTGAAATTAACACCGAATATTTGACACCTAACTTTAAATGTATGTATTAACAGTTATATAAATGGTGTACAGAAAAGTATAAAAAATTCACACAACATAAGATACATGTATTTAAAACATAAAATGCATGTCAAATTCAATGTGAATTTCAAAGTGTGCATAGCATTACTATTTCTTAAATACTACAAGAAATAGGGGTGGAGTAAAACATTACTCCATCCATTCCAAAAAAAGTGTCCATATTTTCTTTTTTGAATGTTTCAAAATAAATGTCCACTTTCTATTTTGGACAAAACTGTGTGATTGATAATGTGTCACTCCAAAAGGTGAATAAACATCCACCACAAGTTATTGTTTTCTTCAACTACGTGCAAAGGAGTAGTGAACACTTATTTTTGAACAAAGGAAGTAATTTTTTCATTTTTGATCAGAAATTTTAAAATGTAGTCATCAGAGAGGGTAAAAGACATTGGAGAATTGTTTATTTTGATTTGAAAGAACTAAAAATTAACAACAAACCGAGAGGAAGTATTACTCAAATCAATATTCAAGGGAGGTATCAAAACTAGAGCAATGCTAGATGCACCCTCAAATGCACAATCAAATGCACAACTTTGTTTTAAAATATTGGATATTGTGCTGAAAAGTCTGTACACAAAAAAGGGGGCGTACAGGGTGTGCAAGCTTTCAGTACGAAGTCCAATATTTTTAAGCAGGATTGTGCATTTGGTTGTACATTTGAGAGTGCATCTAACATTACTCATCAAAACTAAGGGGGGTCAGTGTAATTTTGACCTTATCTCAAAAAAGTCATTTGTCAACTTATGAACGTCCACTCCTCAATTTAGTATTGGAATCCATTGTGGCCCACATTACTTTATAATTCATATCCTCCCCTCATTGGTCTACATCAAGGTATAGATAGATGGGGGGGAGATTTGGGTGTGGGTCTAGCATTATCCCAAAAGTTGTGTCCCAATCTTTACTCTATCAAAATATTGCTAAATGGATTATGCTAGACCCACACCCAAATCTCACACCCATCATTCCACACCCTGATGTGGACTAATGAGGAGAGAAGAGAGATTGTAAAATGGTGTGGACCACAATGGATTCCACAGTCTCTCTCCTGTCTCCATTGGTCCACATCAGGGTGTAGATAAATGAGTGTGAAATTTGGGTATGGATCTAGCATTATGCATGATTTTGTCCAACTATTCAAGTATTGTCTATATAAATTCTATGCGCACCAATCATATATTTGAACATCACCTATATAGATTTGGGGGCTTCAATCACAGCTCCCTCAAATAAAACACGTTTAAGCAAAAACCCAAGTTAGTTTTCTTTAACTCATTAGGCCATTTTAGTCTTATTTTGCCTTAAAAAACCTTCAAATTCGTATAACAAAAATATATTCTTTTTGTAAAATTGGCACCATAGGTGCATAGATCTCAAAAAAATACATGAGATAAAAAAATAAATAAATAAAAACACACAAAAGTTTAAAAAATGATAAAATTATCTATTTGCGGGTAGATAAAATCTCAAAATGGGGCTGCAAATTACTTCTTTTGTAAAATTCCCAAGTCTAACGCGTAGATCTAAAAAAAAAAAAATTATCCCAAATGCCCAAGATTTGAGAAAGTTGTCGTCGTTAACACAAACATATAATATTACTTATTGCAGGTAGATAAAATCTCAAAAATCAGGCTGCAGCTTATCTTTTTTTTTTTTTTTTTTTTTGTAAAATTTTCAAGTCCAATGCATAGATCTCGAGGAAATACATAAAATATGGGGGAAAAATAATCCAAAAAGGCCAAAAAAAAAAAAAAAAAAAAGAAGAAGAAAAAAAAGGGAGAGAAAATTATGGTTGCTTTCGTCAATATTACCTGACAATCAAGAGAATATTGTCTATTTTGAGAGATAAAATCAAAAAATGAGATTCCAAATTACATTTTATATGTACAATTTTGAAGTCTAATGTGTAGATCACGACCAAATATATGAAATCAAAAAAAAGAAATCACCCAAAAACTAAAAGACTAAAAAACGAGTAAGTTGTGATGGTTTAAAGTTGACAGATAATATTAAGTTAACCATTTTTTGGTCAGACAAACTTCTTGCGAGGGGCTTTTTGCTAAATAAAAAAAAGTGGCGAGGGGATTTTTAAAAAATTGTCAAATCGTGTGGAACTTTGGCTATTCCACTCAATATTGAGGGTCTATCACCAAATTTTCCTATTGATTTATGTGTACCAATTAATATTTTCCTTCAATGGTATTAAATTCTTGTATGGTCTAAATCCACAATAGGTATATGATGTGTTTCTCATTCCATTCCATTTCTTTTTCAAGGAGTTATTATTTTCCTATGTGAAATTTGATTCTTTATGAATAACTTATAGAGTGTGTTTGATAACCCATATAAGAACAACTCTAACCATATTACCCATAGTCACTTTTTATCTATTTTGGGAAACCAAAGTACAATTTTGGAGCTCCAACAGGTTCCCTAATTAATGGTTCTCTATTTTGGGGAATCCCTTTTTGGTTCTCCACATTTGAGGAGACAGTGTGCGAATATGGGTAATTACCCATAAGTAAAATAATGACAAATAATAAATACCATATTCATTTAAGGAGAGAGAGAGAGTGCATTAAAATTTTCAATTTTTGTATAAAAAATTAATATAATAATGTAAAATCTCCCTATAATGGGGAATATGGCTGGAGTTTGGGGCTTGAAAGTGATTAGCTAAAATAACTTTTTAGCTATTTTGACTAAAAATTAGAGAAATTCTAGGTAATGTGGTTGGAGATGCTCTAAGTCCTAAAAAATTTTATTTTCATTATTTTTTTCTCCAGTGTGCTTGATAATGTATAAGAGCTCATCATTTAGCTGAAAAAGTAGTCATAAATTTGCTGAAAACCTTAGATAAAAAGTTTTTATTGGGAAAAAAAATCATTGACGGCCCGTTTGGTTCATGGATTCTTAGGGTGGATTTTGATTCCACCTTAAGATTACTAGTAATCTTAAAATTTATCCTTGTTTGGTTCATGGATTATTCATTGAATTGTGGGTCCCATTGGATTGAGAATCCACCCAAATGTGGAAAATAGGGTGGATTCTAAATCCTAGCTTGGAGGTGGTATTCTCAAATATTACTGGGGTTTTGGTAATTTTCTAATTTCATACTACCTAAATTAGCCCTTATATTTGTGGAAGGTATAAGTTAATGTCATTCCTATTATGGATAGCTTTCAAGGGTAGTTTATGTATTTAACATTATTCCTATTTCATTTTCCTTGACCCAACCAAACACTGGATTCTAAATCTACCTAGGATTCCACTCGTGAACCAAACACATTGCAAGGATTCAGATTCCTAATAAATTGATTACTAGTATTATGATTCCTGGTAATTAGAATCCACCTAAAATAATCTATGAACCAAACGGGCCGTGAATGTGATAATGATATGCATTTCGTTTAAAATTATCTGATTATTGACAATTACACTCTTAACTTAAAATTTCCAGCGCCCGCTAAAAATCTATTCTTATTTTTCATTACTTAAGTTTCAATTTTCTTTCATTAAATGGAGTCATGTGATTTAGATTCATGTATCAAATAAAATTCCAGAGATATTTATTAACATACATATGGTTGTTTTTCACAATTGAGTCTCACTTATGTAAATGTGAGGATCAAAGCATGGTTTATACTCAATAGGACTATAAATTATCTCCCATTAATTTATGCGGAGAGATGGTGGAGATACGGATGTGAGATATACTTAATTACGTGAGCATTTAAATGGAAAAGTAACTACCATATAATAAATTGCTTGAGTCTACGGATGTGAGATATACTCAATTGGTTGAATACTTTTTATTTTATTTTATTTTTTATTTTTTTTATTATCAGAAAATTGTTGGGTACCTAAAGGGAAAAAGTAATGAACAATTTCTTCAATTATACAATGCTAAATTCATTGCTTTACTACAAAAATGCCTTAAATTATATTACAGTACATGTATATGGACTTAATTTGTATCACACGTGAAAATATGATAAGAAAATAAAACCAATATTTTTAGGAAGAGTTAAAGAAAATATGAGAAATTAAAAGTGCATGTCAATATGGATTTAATGTGTATGACATTAATTTGAAGATATGATATGCAAATTAAAACCAATATTTTTAGGTAAAGAGTTAAGTATAAAGAAAATAAGAGGCAAATGTTTATTGCTGAAACAGTTCAGTCCTTTCCATTCAGTAGAGTTGTAGCTTATATACAATGATTCAAGACAATTCAAAAAGCTACTAGATAAGCTAAAGTAGTAACAGAATTGAAGGGGCTATTGACACATGTACATGATAAGATTTGTCTACAACTTATCAAGTAAGTCAATCGCCTAGAATCTCTGTAGGTGGTTGAACTGAAACAGATTTTGTGGCCACATGGATATCAGTAGCTGTAGGTGTGTTATTAGTTCCCTTCAAACTTGACGAGGGGTTAACCCATAGTCCAAGTTTGTGTTTAAGACTATCAAAGAGAGCCCGAGAGAGTGGCTTGGTGAAGATATCAGCGAGCTGCTTGGAAGAGGAGATAAACCGTGTGATAAGAGTACCAAGAGCAACTTTCTCCCGGACAAAATGGTAATCAATTGCAATGTGTTTGGTACAGGAATGAAGCACCGGATTGACAGACATGTGAAGTGCAGACATATTGTCGCAAAACAGAAGCTGAGGCATGGCTTGATAAATGCCAATGTCACGTAGAATAAATGAGAGCCATGTCAACTCAGCAGTGGTAGATGCCATAGCTCTATATTCAGCTTCAGCACTTGATCGAGAGACGGTAGGCTGCTTTTTAGCGCTCCATGAAATGTAATTGGAGCCCAAAAAGGTACAGTAACCAGTAGTTGAACGTCTTGTAGTTGGACAGCCAGCCCAATCAGCGTCCAAGAATGCGTAAAGATCAAGACTACTTTGTTTAAGTATGCGAAGGCCCATGGACAAAGTCCCTTTGACATACCGGAGAATTCTCTTGACCATTTGAAAATGTGCATTCGTTGGAGCATGCATGTGTTGCCAGACGGTATTAACTGCATAACAAAGATCAGGCCGAGTGAGAGTTAGATACTGAAGAGTACCAACAATCTTTCGATATTCTGTGGCATCGCGATAAGGTGCATCTCCATTGGCAAGCACCGGTGGTTTTGACGCCATAGAAGTGGCAATGGGTTTACAATCAGCCATATTTGTGCTATGAAGCAAATCAATCATATATTTAGACTGAGATAGGAAAAGACCACCATGAAAGGGTTGAACTTGGACACCCAAGAAGTAGTTTAATTGGCCAAGATCCTTGATAGCAAAATGAGCTCCCAATTGTGTGACAAATGCAGTCAATAAGTCAGATGTGTTTCCTGTGAGAATAATATCATCAACATAAACGAGTAAAATCATGATACGAACACCATAATCAATAATAAAAGAGTTGAACCGATCAAACCAAGCCCGTGGAGCTTGTTTCAAGCCATATAAAGCACGTTGTAATTGACACACATGAGTGGGCATATCGATATTGCGAAAACCGGGTGGCTGGTCCATGAAGACAGTTGTGTCAAGATACCCATGAAGGAAGGCATTCTTGACATCAAGTTGACGAAGACTCCATCCTTTGACGGTAGCAATCGTTAGGACAGTCCGAATAGTAGCAGGCTTAATAACCGGACTAAATGTCTCAGTAAAGTCAACCCCTTCTTGTTGATTATACCCTTTGGCGACAAGGCGGGCTTTTAAACGATCCAAAGAACCATCAGACTTTAGTTTCGTTTTGTAAACCCAGCGACAACCAATAACATTCATGTGAGGTTTCCTGGGCACAAGAACCCAAGTCTGGTTATGGTGTAGGGCTTGCATTTCAGCAACCATAGCGGCATACCATCCAGGGTGGTTTAAGGCACGTTTGATGGTGGTTGGTTCAGAAGGAATGGCTTGGGTAATGGTGGAGAGAACATACTTGGGGTTAGGTTTGATTATGCCTGCTTGAGAGCGGGTAGTCATGGAATGAGCTGGGAGAGGTAAGGTAGGAGAGGGAGGTGGATGAGGGAGAGATAGGGGAAGAGGGGGAGACTGAAGAAGACTAGGGGGGGAATGAGTTTGGGTGTGTGAAGTGGAAGGAAGAGATACACAATGAGGGACAGAGTCTGGGTTGAAGAGGCGGGCATGATTTTGGTTAAGGGAGGGTAACATGTGAGTGGAGGGGTTAATATGAGTGGCTAAAGGAGAGGGGGTTAACCAATCAGGAAGAGTGGTGGGGTCAATGGGGTTATGAATGGGTGGTGAAGGTTGATAAAAAGGAAATGTGTGTTCATCAAAAACAACATGGCGAGAGATGTATATACGGCCAGTTGGTAGATATAAGCAACGATATCCCTTGTGTTTATCACTGTAGCCCATGAACACACAAGGAAGGGATCGGGGTTCAAGTTTGTCTTTGGTGTAGGGACGGAGATACGGATAGCATTGGCAGCCGAAGGTGCGTAGAAAGTCATAGGTGGGTTGTTTGTGATAAAGGAGATAGTAGGGCGTATGCATGTCAAGGGATGGTGAAGGTAATCGGTTGATAAGAAAGGTGGATGTGAAGAAGGCTTCCACCCAAAATTTCTTAGGAATAGACGCATGTAACATCATAGCAAGCCCTAATTCAACCACATGGCGATGTTTTCTTTCAGCCACACTGTTTTGTTCAGGGGTACCAGGACATGATAACAAATGTATGATACCGTGGTGAAGTAGGTGATCAATAAATTCCTGTTTGGAGAACTCTCCACCATTATCAGAGTGAAACACTTGTATTTCTTTCTGAAACTGTTTCTCAACCATCGCTTGAAAAGTAAAGAATATCTTGTAAAAATCTGATTTCCTTTTAAGAGGATAAATCCATGAAAACCGAGAAAAGTCATCAACAAAAATTGCATAATAGTGAAAACCTTGATTAGACACAATAGGTGCAGGACCCCATAAATCACAATGGATTTTGGCAATTGGCTCACATGCCCTGTTATTAGACGGAAAGAAAGGAAGCCTAGAACTTTTGCTTAAAGCACAACTCTTACATAAGCCAGAGTTCTTTTTTTTTGCGAAAATAAATTTATTGTGCAACAAAAAATTCAAAACTCTAGATTGTTGATGTCCTAGTCTCCCATGCCAAGTATCTGCATCGACCACACGAAATCTGTTGGAAAAGAAAGCATTGATCGTGGCATTCTCTAGGACATATAACCCATCTTTCTTACTCCCCGATGCCATCACTTTATGTGTCCTTTGATCCTTAATAAGAAAACCATGATCAGTAAATATAACATAGCATGGATAGTCACATATGAGTGGAGAAACAGAAATCAGATTTTTCTTCATATCAGGAACAACGAGCACATTTTGTAAGGATAATCTTGAGTCCTTAGGAAAAATATTTGCTTGGCCAGTGTGTGTGATAGGTAATTTGTCACCATTACCAACCATAACAAAGTCAGATCCCATATATGGTTTTACATGAGAGAGTATACCTAGATCATCAGTGATGTGAGCAGTGGCATCCGTGTCTGGAAGCCATTCATTTGCTGCAGGTGGATTGAGATGAAGAGCAGCCAAAGCCTGAGGAACTTGATCATCTTGATAGTTGTTATCAAAGCGATACCAGCATTTGAGAGCGTCATGACCTCTCTTTTTGCAAATCTGGCATTGGACATAATTGGGGTTATTTCGACCAGATTGTGGAGATGATGTTGGTGGCCTGTTTGACTGAGAATTGCGTTGATTGTAAGGAGGCCGTGAACTAGCTTGGGCAAAGCCCCGTCCCCTTAAAGTAAAGGAGGAATTCTGTCCACGTGTATTTGAAGATCGTGATGTAGAACGTTGCCCGACGAACGCAAGAGCAGGATTTGCTTGTTCAGACAATTGTGATTTGTTACGCAATTCATAACTGTGCAATAATGGAATTAAATCATTATAGGAAGGAACAGGAGGCTTGAGCATAGTTGTGGAAAAAGATTCAAATCGTGGTCCAAGTCCGGTTAAGAGCCAAAAAACTTTGTTTGGATCTGGTACAGGTTTGCCAATGCCATTAAGTTGATCACATGTTGATTTGAATTCCCGGATATAGTCACTGAGAGAGACGGAATCCTTTTTCTTCTCTTGAAGCTTGAGAAGTAAGTCAAATTCACGAGCCTGTGAGTTATGCGAGTAAGTATTGGCTAGAGCCTTCCAAACATCAGCTGACGTGGTAAGACCAACAACAGTTCCGAGAGACTCCTCTGAAATAGTAGCTGTAATCCAGGCTTTAACAAGTCTGTCAGTGCGCGTCCATGCCGCCAGATCTGGGTTAGGCACTTTGCCTTGATTATTTTCACCATCAATCTCAGCTTCAGGTTGTGATGTTTCTCCAGTGATAAAACCAAGTAGATCTTGACTTTCAATCAAAGATGTTACCCGTGTTTCCCACAAAAGGTAGTTGGAGGATGTGAGTTTCATAGATACGAAATTTGCTACATTTATAGTAGCAGGATATGGGTATTTTGGGTTTGAGGTTGTAGACATTTGATTTATTTGGAAAAGAGAAACAGTAAGGGATTTGGTAGATCAAACTCTTTAGAGTTTAAAGGTGCTCGGATACCATAAAGAAAATAAGAGGCAAATGTTTATTGCTGAAACAGTTCAGTCCTTTCCATTCAGTAGAGTTGTAGCTTATATACAATGATTCAAAACAATTCAAAAAGCTATTAGATAAGCTAAAGTAGTAACAGAATTGAAGGGGCTATTGACACATGTACATGATAAGATTTGTCTACAACTTATCAAGTAAGTCAATCGCCTAGAATCTCTGCAGGTGGTTGAACTGAAACAGATTTTGTGGCCACATGAATATCAGTAGCTGTAGGTGTGTTATTAAAGTACAGTGTGTACACAAGTTGACGTCCGAGCGTTAACTAAACTTCTTTACTTCTTATAGGACAGAATCGTCATTGACTCAGGTATGTAAGTATTGTCTATATGAACACTATTTGTGTCGATCGATTGAACTAAAGATTCTATCCATATATATGTTGCCTAGCTAGCTTGTTATATATATACTTTTTGAGAGAATACATGTTGAGATTGCCGGTTTTGGGGAAACAAAATAAGCAACCGCTTAGGGCCTCCACTTTCGAAGGGCTCCCAATTCCAATTGCAGATGTGATAACAAATCAATTCTACATATAATTATGTATAAGTAGACCTAAAAAAATTCGTCTCAGAAGTACTACCCTTGAACCCCTGTATAGCCTTAAGACTCATATCTTAGAGTTCGCTTAGAACCCCCAAAACTCAGGACTGACACTGGTTGAGAAGTTGGTAGCTACTTGATCTATAATGAATAAAATAGTCCTAATATTGTGTTTTAAATTTGATCCCCAAGAAATTTGAAAGTGAAACGTCATAAAATTATTTTTAGGGTAAATAAATTACATTGTGTACTCTTACAATTAGGGATGAATGTCACTTTGGTTGTTATTATTTCCTTTATGACAATTTAGACCATGTACTTTAAAATTAGAGTCAATGTAGTCCTTCGTTAACATCTTCTACATTTTTCGTGTTACGTTTTCCGTTAGAAAATGGTCAAACGATTTTTACAAAAAAAAATGTAGCACAGATTTTGACAGAAAGAGCACATTAACTCTAACATGGAAATCATAGGGTCTTAATTGTTACAATCGGAACAATTGGACCAAAGTGACTGACCCCCTCATTATAGGGATACATATAATAATTTACCCAAATTTTAAATAAAACTTTTGTGTTCCAATTGTCATATGAATAACCTATCTCTTTTCAGTAACAGGGAGAGAGTTCGAATTCCGATAGGGAATTCAAGTTGTTTGCCCCCAATTATTCTTTAATCGGAATGAGTGGTCTTTATTGGACTTTGTTGTGGGTCAATGCGGGGCTTTGGGGTTGGGTTGTTGGGTGCGGGGTGTGTGTATCCAGTCCGGATTCAAATAAATATAAAATAAAAAAAAAGGCCGAAATTCAAATACCAATTTAAAAATCATAAACTTTTTTAATCGTCAAACATGAATAAATATTGGCAGTCAGGCTCTAAAGAGGGCGCCCTCTCTTTGTTAAAGACAGGGCCTCTGTTTTGACCGTCGGATCATGTTTAAAAACTGTGAAATGACAACACTGCCCTTAATAAAAACACGATCCGACGGCCAAAACAGAGGCCCTCTCTTTATTAAAGAGATGGTGCCCTCTTAAGAGAATTTTCATAAATATTGGATATGATACCAAATATGATTATATCCTCGGTCACAAAGTTTGAAATTTTTACTAAATTTGAGAAATTTTTTCTTATTTGGATAAAGACACTTATAAAAATACAGAGCCAGATAAATTGATAAAGTATCCTTATTGACTTGGAATACCATATATGATAACAATAATGCTAGTCACACTCCAAAATTCACACTAAAATCCACACAAAACAATTATGGCCGTTGATTTCGGTGGGACTCTTATAGGTTCCACATGAGTCTCACGTAGATCCTACCGAAATCAACGATTACGATTGTCTTGTGTGAATTTCAATGTGAATTTTGGAGTATGCGTAGCACTACTCATATGATAATACCATTATTGTAACCAATATTTACACGTCAAACACATATATTGGATCATGTCCATTTTTGGTGCAACCATATTACCAAAAAGCACGTGCATTTTCATTTGAATGGTTGAATAAAATTACGTTGACCCATTACTATTTATTGCAAGTTAATGAGGTTTGACTTGATCATCACATGACTGAATCTTCTACATTAATTAGATAAATCTCTTAGTCAGAGGATCTGAGGCTTGAGTTCGTCCTTTTATAACACACATCACATGCTTGAAACATTATTTTATACTTTGATAATAATTTTAAGATGTGGACAACAATTCAGATTTTATGTACATATGGTATTTGTTCTGTCCACAATAAGATCTGTCCATAATTCTGATTTTATGTACATATGGTATTTTGTTTGTGTTTGCACAATAACTCAATGTCAATCACAATTCTGTACATTTTTAATGAATGTAATTTATGACATGTAGTGATAAATCCCTCAATTATTGACTTATGTGGTTGAATGACATGGAGTTTTCTGTTTTTATATAAATGGAAAATAGTTAGCTTTCTGAATTTGGGAACTGAAATCGAAAATATTTAATTTTTGTCGTTTGGTTGAAGGAAAGAATAATGTTATGCCTCCTAATTTAAATTCTAAATAGATCATCTTGTATATTGTGGTGACAGTAATTGGTAGTATCACATACCACTGCATGTGGTCTATTGTTTAAATATTTGAAAACCAAATACAGAATTCAAATTTGAAAAAACATAGTATTACTCTCCAAATGAGATAGTATATACCAATGACTATGAGTAATGTTATACTGCCAAATTTGATTTCAAAATGCTTTAACAATTATACCATACGTGAAACTATAATTGGTGGTGCCACTTACCAGTATATGTAGTAAAACTAACAATGGTTTTGAAAACAAAATTTGGGAATCAGGACTTTATGAGTAATGCTATGCTTCCCAAATCTTAATCTCAAATGTGATAGTGATGTGACAGTGAGACGATCTTCAATAATAATGGTATCACTTCAATATCATTCAATTAAAATTCAGTAGGCCCAATGCCACATCATTTGAGATGGAGATTGGAATTTAAAAAACATTTAGCATTACTCTTAACCAGGGGTGAAACCAAAACCGAACAAAAAAAACCGTGCCTTTTCAGTCGATTTTTCCAAATATAGTATTAAGCCACAAACCGAAAAAAAAAAAAAAAAATCGAGCAAAACTAACATAACCAAGCATAGTCAATCGGTTTTTAGTACAAAAAAAATCGAACCGAATCGAACCGTTTTACCCGTCTTTAACTTTATTCCATTAGACCATTACCAATGCTCGACTTTTGAGCCTGGGTCAAGTGAAAAAAAGCTAGAAACCCATTTATGACAAGGCTATTCAGGCCCAGAAGAGTCATGACTAAAGATTAAAGGCCTGCCTCAACCCTTTTTGTTGGAACTGGACTTTTGTGGCCGGACCTAAAGATTATGCTCCGGCCTTAGACCTGATCAGGTTTAGATTGGATGGGCCGGTTTGAGTGAATTTTTATTTTGTTTTTTTTATCATTCGTGGTGGTCACATATAAGGACTTAACTAACTACCAGACCAGGGAAGGGGGAGGGAACATGGTTTGAAGTTTGAACCCAGTAAAGAGTGTGACATGGAGCATTCTTTTTAATTGGGCTAAAGTTATTGCTCTGTTAAAAGTAAATTACACAGACTTCTTTTGAGATAAGATCAAAATATTTAGACATTTATTATAATATATGCAATTACAATAATGTTCTATGTCATAGATGAAAATAGAGGTGTCAAATAGGGTGGCCTGCTCCGCCATCTTGACGAGTTGGACGAATTTGGCGAGTTATGGGGCGGGTCAGTGAGATAAACGTGGTGGGGCGAGTTGAATCGGTAAAGAAAGTAGGGTGCCTCGACCCAGCCCACTAATTCGCGGGTCTATGAGGATAGGCGAGGCGGGGCGGGGCGACTAATTCGGGAGTTAGTTGGCGAATTGGCCCACGAGTTGACCACAGGTGGATCTAAAATATTTGGATTTTTTTTTATAAATTTTTTTAAAAAAAAAAATAAATGATTTTAGTTTAAATAGAAATAAGTTCTTTTCTTTTCAAGGCGCTCTCTCTCTATATTATATATATACACGGGCGAGTTGGACGGGTTGGGGTGGGTTAAGGCGAGCTGGCTGGCGGGGCGGGGACGGGTTGGGTTGTGAGACGAGTTAGGTTTGCGGGGTGGGCGAGTGAGTTGGCGAGTTAAGAGAGCTGGGTCACGAGGCAAGTTGTGGGCCGCATAAGTGAAAGTCGACATGGACCCATACCCAATTAATTGAGTCACGAGCTGGGCTTGTCCACAAGGTGGAACAAATTGTGACTCGCCAATTGAGGAGTTGGGGTGGGGTGGGATAGACCAATTTGCCCTATTTGACACCCCTAGATGAAAATCTAGCAAAATTAATGGTGCATATAAAATTATTTAGATACGCTATAACAAAATGTCACTTATTACTTTAAAAATAGACACTCTCAACGAATAAGTACATAACTAGAAAGAAAACAAAAAACCTCCACATTCATACTTGAGAGAAAGAGAGTATTTTTGCTCATCCAAAAAATGGTTTATGAATGCTCATCCAAGTATTTCATTGGCCAACGTAGTGGGACCCAAGATTAAACAAATATTGTTTAATCCTGAGTCCCACTTTTGTTTAATCCTGAGTCCCATTATATTGGCCAATGAAATGCTTGAGTGAGCATTGGTGAACCATATTTTGGATGAGCAAAAGTATTTTCTGAGAGAAAACATTATATAAATTGCTAATTAACCTGGGTAAGAATAATGAATAATATTATGCTTTCCAAATTTAGTTTTCACATGTTGTGTCGGTGATCAGAGTAGCATGTGTATAACTCACAAAGCATCTGTGAACAAAATTTGTGAAGCAAAGCATTAGGCAAGATAATTGGTTATATTATCAAAAGCGTCACACTATGCTTTTCAAATTTTGTATCCCAAACATGGTTTCCAACACATGTGGTAGTGGGACCACCTTGTCCACTTTTGAACCACATGGGGTGATGTGAAAAAAAAAATGGAAAAAAAAAGGAATTGGGCTTTAGCGGCCCGATCTGAAAATGGGGCCAGATTGTAATAATGTGGGCCTTCTGAGCCTGAATTGATCTAAATGTCATTTTCTAAATAGTCAGGGGCAATAATGTAAACTCATCCTCCATTGAAGTACTTCATGTTCAAGTTCAAGTTTCCCATCAACAATTTCAAAGTTTCTTAACATAGAGAGAGAGAGAGAGAGAGAGAGAGAGAGAGAGAGGTTTGGTAATGGAGGACGAAGACGAAGAAGCACCGATCGCCGTTGAAATCACCGAAATCGTTGACCATAACGCTTCTCAACGGCCTGAAAATGTCGAAGCTCCGTCGGTCGGCGTCACCGTCATCACAGGGTATCTCGGCGCCGAAAAATCCACTATAATATGCTTTCAATTGTGTAGACACGCACAAACATACACACACACACACACACACACACACACACATATATATATATATATAGATGTCTGTATTCTGTATATGCACAAGTTTGATTATGAATAAATAGTAGTATATATGGCCTGTTAATTTCAGTTATTCAAATTTTGAAATTCCAATATAATAAGTTCATCTCCTTCAAATTCTATAATAAGCTTTCAGTTGTATACACACACACACACACACGCACACACACACTGTGTGTGTGTGTATTCTATATATGCATCAGGTTGATTATGAATAAATAATATAGATGGACAGTTAATTTTAGTTGTTTAAATTATGAAATTCCACTGTAATAAGTTCATATCCGTCACTGTCTATAAAAGCATTCAATTGAATAGACACGCACAAAAAAAATAAAAATAAAACTCATACATAGTCTAGATATGTATTTTATGTATGCACATGTTTGATGATGAACATATTTGGATTGTTAATTTTTAAGTTGGTTTAACTATTTACTGAATACTTAATACCCACTGTAATAAGCTCATCTCCATCACTCTCTATTAGCAATCCATAATATACACACACACAAGAAACACATATACGGTCATGCAGAGGTGTGTGAATATATATATATATATATATATACACAACAATGCTAGGGTCACAAACAAATCTCACAAACACTTACGAGTAAAGATTGAGATACACCCAAATACACAACTTTTGGGACACAACTCAAAAGATGTGTGTATCTCTCTCCTGTACATCTCTGGGGTTGTGTCCCAAAAGTTATGTGTTTGGGTGTGCCCCAAGTATTACCCAACACTTACACCCACAGTCTATCTCTCTCCTGGTACACAGTGCCACCCAGGAGAGAGATAGACTTTGGGTGTAAGTGTTTGTGAGATTTGTTTGTGCCCCAAATATTACTCATATATATATATTTAGATGCAAATGGATGATGCCTTGATGGTGAAGATCTTTGGATTGTTAATTTCAGGTAGTTAACTATATACTGAAACCTGGAAATCCAACTGTGATAAGCTCCATTTCCATCACTCTCTATAAGCAATCGATTAGATAGACACACACAAGAATCACGTATACAGATGTATCTTTTATGGATTGTGATGAATATCTTTGTAATGATAGTTTCAGTTTGTTATCTACATACTGAAGTCTGCATGGGCCAAAGACACTGTCATATGCTCATCTCCTTCTCTCTATCAATTTCAATTGTATAGACACGCAAAAAGTACATATACAGATGTGTAATTTTTGGATGCACGTGGTTGCTGATTAATATCTTTTGATTGTTAATTACAGTTAGTTAACTATATATTGAATTCTCAACATGGGAAGAGGATAGATGTCACGCCCCGGAGTAGCCAAAAATAGGGAAAATTTAAATTTTCCTTTCTGGACCCATAGGGAATGACGAGTTACATTAACTGATTGTCTTTTCTACATTCTACACATGGTTAACAGAGTAAACGGAAGCATAAAAACACCTATTGGTATTCTTCAATAGAACTCAAAGGTCTGGGATCTGGATATTACATCATGAGTCTAAATCAAAAGATCTAAAAAGGCAGTCCAGGGCTATCTATTCTGATCACAATTCATATCTAAGGTATTACCTCAGATAGAAGACAATAAAGCAATTTAAGTAACTCTAAGTACAACTATGTCGGAGTCCTTCACTTCAACTTGCACATTTGTCGCGTCCCTTTGAGTAGACCTCCTCTCGATAGTCCTCACCTGTGAAATCTAGACGTGATATGTCCAGGGCAGGAAGGAGAGCCGTTAGCTTTTGAAGCTAAGTGAGTTGACCTAACCGATCACTCCTAATACAAACAATAATATACAAGTACAACAAATATCTCGAACTTGAATATTTGATAAGCATTATCTTAATACTTATGATTTATGACATGATAATATGAATGAGATAAGACACGATGCACCATCGATATGTTCGACTTTACTCGACCACAGACACCACAGCTGACTCATGTGACTTGTTACATTACCAGTGTAACGCCGTTAGCTTAGAGTAGAATGATTACGTTGCTATCGTCGCCTAACAGGGCCCTATAGCAGTTTTGGTTTTAAAAATAGTGTAATCATTGGACTCTTAGGTCCTCGTGACCTTGCCGGGAGAATAGAATAGTTACAGCTCTATCGTCGCCTAGCAGGGCCCTATAGCATTTGAAAGGTAACTATTGTATTCTGATGGATACATTGCTATCGTCGCCTAACAGGGCCCTATAGCGTATCAATCATCAATCCATGCATAACTTCAATAATTTCAATGGAAACTCTGGCTATCGTCGCCTAGCAGGGCCCTATAGCAGTTTCATTGTTGTTCCCATTTACTTGACTGTACCACTCGGACCACTGCGGTCCACTCCATGTGTGCAACAATGTGACCGAGTTAGTCCCCGTGACTAACTATGCAGACATCAACATTGACATCATGACTCGACCATGTTCATATGAATGTTCATGAATTTGTATAAATGAAAAATCATGATAAACAAGAATATCAACGAATATTAACTAAGCATGGAGTATAGTTAACTAACATACGTTCATTATATAAGAACAATCTCATCATTTACATAAATCGTACTTATCAATTTCGTCCACGCAGGACGTACTGGGTATACATATAATTCACAAGAATAATTCTATAATATACCAAGTGAGTTAAGACGACTCACCTCGAAGCGGTTGCGTAGAAACAAGCGTAACGGTTCCTACAAGGTATAAAATTACATAGAACATTGATCAATAAGCTTACTAAAATCAGGGGCATAATGGTAATTGTGCCGGGTGGGTTTCTAAACCTCAACATGATGACCTAAACATCATTCTGAGTTTAACGCCATTGACTAGACTCAAATCGGAGTCCGTCGCATAAAAGGCTGGGTTTTCTATACCAGTTTGGGCCCTAAAGATAAGCTGTATTTTTGACCGTGTCGAAAGGTCACCAAACTTTAAGAGAATGTTCTAGACATTATTCTAAGACTTTAGGAACTGACCGCGTATTTTTCTGAGCTACGGTTTATTTATTACGAATTTCTGAAGTTCTAAGCGTCTAATAATAGACTGCGAGATCCCATATTTATAAAATATAGTTTAGGGAGATAATTGACCCTTATAAATATTTTTAATAAATACTAGACCTTAAATTAGGCTAATAGTATTTTTCTCGAAATTTTCGGGGCTCGTTTGGTATTTAAAAAAAAATAATTAAAACATTACATAAATTGTTCCACCATAATTACTAAAAATACCCCGAATGTAGTTTTACAATTTAACACTCCAATTTATGAAACATGACTTAAATACTTTTTAAAATAGTAAGTATAATTTTCCAGGATTTAACATGACATGTAGATACTAAATATCTATTCAAATCTAAGTGTGCAATAATATTTATTATTTAATTTTGCCCAAATAATTAATAAGTGCAATATATAAATACTAGAGTTTGGGTCTTATAAATAACTTATTTATAAGACAAGGGCATTAGGCCTTAGGTTAAATAACATAATTTTCTACATTTAAAAAAAAATGGTCATTAGGTAGTCATTACCCAAATTAACACAAGGGAAACCATATATTTATTATTTAAGTAAAACCAAATTATATAATTATATAATTACTTAAATAAATTTTCAGAATATGAGAAATATTATTTACTAATATTTCTGAAATTTAAATCATAATAATTTATACAATAAAGCTATTTTAAAACTAATTATGACATAAACAATAATCAATTAGTACCATACAAACAAACAAAATAAATACACCATAGAATTTCCATGCCCATCTTCTTCTTTCATTCCTGCGTGTGATATATACACAGTGTGTATACGTAGTATACACTAATATACATAAATACATATATATTCATATCTCTCTCGTTTCTCATCCAAAATAGGCAAGTCCTATATGAAAATTAATCGCCTCGACGAGCCGGATCTAACTACATAAGTTTGAGGTCTCGACTCTAAGTATTTTGCACGAATTTGGGATAAAATTGAAAGTGGGTCTAAGGGGAAAAATCACAAATTCGTGACTATTGACTATCAATCGTTCAAGACTATTCTTAGGGGAGTATAATGGGTCTAATACGGATCTTTTGACATAAACTTCATGCATTTTGGTGAGGGTTGAGAATCCAAGCTCAAATGGAGCTTTAATGGCCGCTCGTTCATGGCGGGGGCTTAAGGCTCCGTTTGGTTGGGGCTGTGTAGGTGTGTGTATATATGTATATAGAGAAAGGAAAATGAAAAAGGGATGCTTACCTCTCCTTGTTGGTGGTCTGTGTAGCAGTGAGGTAGAGAGGAGGTTTGGGTGTTGGCCTTTTTTTTTTCATTTGTTTCTCTAACCTCTCGGGTCTCTCTCTCTCTTCCATTCTTGGGTCATCTCTCCCTCTCAATCTGCCTATCTTTCTCCCTATATATAATCAACAATGCTAGGGGCACCAAAAGATACAAAGAACTTCCACAAAATGAGTGGAAAGTCTATGTGGCACACTGGGACCCGCCAGCAATTAAGCATTATTTCCATTAATTGATGGCAGGTCACACTGTGCCACATAGACTTTCCACTCATTTTGTGGAAGTTTTTTGTATCCTTTGGTGCCCCAATCATTATTCATATATAATATATTTTAACACATGTACACAAGATAATATAATAAATATAATATACACCCAGCCATATATTAAATATACAATACATATATCTTACACATATACATATGCAGATTGCATAATCTCCTAGGACAGATTTGAGGGAGATTGAAAGTGATTGAGTGAGGGTGTGTATCCAGCGGGTAAGGGAGGGTTCAAGGTGGAAGTCTGGTGGGCTAAGGGGTGTTTGGGTAGAGCTTTTATCCAAAAGATTTAGGGTAGTTTAGGTTTGTACATTGCCAATTGAGGCAAGATTCCAATTGTACTCACGTTTTCCAAATTTGTAGGGATAGTCGTCGCTCGGGTATACGTGCAACACAGTCTAAAATAACGCAGATTCTACGAATTTACGTGTAATGCAGTCCGAGTTCGCAATTTACAGTCTAAATCTTGTGTCCTTAGTTCGAGGTTAGGATAAAATTAATATTGATAATACTATTCCTAATTATAGTTACATAATTAAAATGTCGATAAAAATATATTATAACTATAACTTAAATTTACGAACACATAATCTTAATTGTAGTCACAACTAACGGACCCGAATAATATATCCTTTGATTATAAATAAAAGGGGTAACGAATTATATGATATAGTATATAGTTACAAATAGTTGTACTTTAGTGACAATGAATATTCAATAGAATTGAGAGTTAATTAACGATAATAATACTAAAATACGACACTAATATACGGGGTCGGGCTTAACAATAAAAATCACATTAATAAAGCGATACTGATACTATGAATACTACGATATTTGAATACCGTCGAATATATAACACGTATATTAGTATAGGCTACGGAACTAATTACAGAAATAAACTCATAAATATAGACATAAATCCGGGGATCCCTTTGATATATGTAGGAAATTTGCGGGTATTACAATAGATGTTATATTAAATGAGTTTGGTGAGGAGATTGGAGTAGAAAGGGCAATGATAAATGAAGGAGAGGGAGGTGCTCTTATTGATGAATGGGTTGAGTTAGCAAATGGGTGCATTTGTTGCACTGTCAAGCATAGTCTGGTTCAAGCATTGGAACAACTTGTGCAGAGAAAAGAAAAGTGATAAATTGAAATTGTTTACAACATTAATTTGAATGATAGTAATTGATTAGTTATTTTTACGTAGTATTTTAACTAAAAAGATGATAAATTTGAATTGTTTAGCTTTGAAAATTGTGCTCATTTAGAAAATACATGCTTAAATAATGAATTTTGATATTCCAAGAAGATATTGAAATAGCCATAGAAGAAGAAATATGGTATGAATTAGGCTATTCAAAGTCAAGTGACAGCCAAACATGCTATAAGTTTTTTATTTGAGGCATTAATGTTGTTTGTCAGAGAACATATTCTCCTTGATGGAAAGAAGTTTCACATTTTTAGCTGTGGTTGTATGTACTTAATACTGGAGTCCACATGGTTGATAGAGAATCTTACAACTCCTTGTCTATGTTGTTGGAGCCAATTCAATGAAATCTTATCAGTTTGATGTTTTATATGATTGCTCATGTTGCCTATGTCCACCGATTTAATTGCAAGAAGCACGAATTACCTCTTTTCATTTTGAAGTTTTGATTTGGTGTCTTTAGGCTTGACCATATATTGCTAGAGACCACAAGATTGGCGAACCCTGCTCCTCTTGCATCTGTACTTTGGTTGGATGATCAGCTAGAATCAGAAGTCAAGCTTGACTCAATTACTACTGTGAGTCTGTGAGATTCACACTACAAATCACTGGTTTAGCTTTACAAGATTTGCATTTCCAAATATTTGTCACAGTTTTTTTTCCATTCATTACTGCTTTGATGTTATCATTAGGTTATGTCTTTTTTAGATTCCATGTGTAGAAGATAGTTCAAGAATGAGATTTAAAGAGCTATTCGATGATGTTTTTGTTTGTGTCGATTGAGTGTTTGTTTTGTAATGAATTGTTAATCTCTTTTCTTAGGTTTTGTTTGGTTCATGGATTTAGTGAGGGGGAAAAAAGGAAAACGTTTTTCTTTGTCAGGTTAATTATGAAAAAACAATTGAGTAAAATATGAAGAAAACGAAAATTGGATAAAAAATTTGTGGAAAACTATGAATTTTGAGGTCGCTTCCTTCCCTGTTTTCTTGAGTTTCTATAATATCTTGGAAGTTTTTAATTTCTCATTTTGTTTAAGCATTGACTAAAGTACTTGGGAGAGGAGGACGCTCCGGAATTGGTTTTCCTTCCAATTTTTTTTTGTTTCTCTTTTCCTACTCTAAATCCACAAACTAAACAGAGCCTTAGTATCCCTCTTTTGTGATTTGTTTTTTGAGCAGGTTGTGGATGCAACCAACCTCCGTTACCAGCTCCAGATGCATCATGATTCGTCTTCGTGTACCGAAGCATTTTTACAAATAGCTTTTGCGGTAATTGTCATGTTCTTTACTCTTGTGATTGATTCATGGAATGGAAGTGATTTATCCAGCTTCAACATTCTTAGGCTCTGTTTGAAACCACTTCCAAACGCACGTTATGGAAATGTTCTTGGGACCAAATTTGAACTTATTGGTATGTTTAGATATAGTTTAAGAAGCACGTTAGAGCCCCAAAAGTACATTTCGGGTGAAGCAGGTTCAGAGGTTTTGGAAGCGGATTTGATTTTAATAAAATTTTCTCATTTCCCATGGTGCCCTTGTGACTTGGGATTCTGCTTATGCCTAAATGCAAAAGCCACAGCCAATCGAAACGGCCCTTGTTCATGCTTGTTTATCTTCGCTCCCCATCTGAATCATCTTATTCATAGTTGTATTGCATGATATGAGCACTCACATCCTCAAAAGTTCTATTTTTTGTTGTAGGATGTTGTAATTCTTAACAAGGTTGATATCGTTACTCCAGAAGATTCTGAAAGTGTTCTAAAGGAACTGGAGAAGGACATACACAATATCAATTCCCTTTGTAATATCATTCGTTCTGTACGGTGTCAAGTTGACTTGTCCAAGATACTAAACTGTCAGGCCTATGATGCTTCAGTAAGTCATATTCCATCCCCCTGTTCATTTTACGAGTCCAAGATGACTTTCTCAAAGTTGATGTGTTTATAGAAATATAATTTTCTTATTATAAGTCGCATTTTCAAAGTTGAGATATATGAGTATCTTTTTTTTTTTTTTTTTTTCAGCAAGTCAGTCATTTGGAAGCATTGCTTAAAGAAAATGAATCTCTAACTAGCAGTGATCTTCACGATAGCGGAATGCGAACCTTGTGCATTTGTGAGTCACGTCCAGTCGATCTTGATAAGGTATTTTTGTGAGATAGATACGAGAGAGTTTTTCTTTTTTTAGTTGGATGATTATGTTGACAGATCGTTCGTTTCACTGAGGTGATGGTAAACAACTCTCTCTCTCTCTCTAGGTTCGTTTGTGGCTTGAGGAGATTCTTTGGGATAAGAAGTATAGCATGGACATCTATCGCTGCAAAGGTGTTCTAAGTGTCTCGGACTCAGATCAACTACATACGTTACAGGTAAAAGCATGTGAAATGGCTTTTATAACCCAAAACAACCAAGAGAGGAACTACTTTCTTAAGAGCTTGAATATGCAATACATGGCTTGGCCCCATATGCCCTGCTTATTTCAACACAAATAATCGTATATATAACATTTTTGTTCTTTTATGATTTTCGTTGGAGATTATACAACTTTTAACTTGGGAGGCCACAATATCCATACACCTCATGAGTATTTATTAACTATTATATCTGTGATCGTTGTGGTGTGGAAGTATTATATCTAAGAGGCATGGTGAGGGAACCAATTCTTACTGTGTTGTCTATGCATTCCCCATGATAATTTCTGAAGATGATGATTCTAGGAGAATTGCTGCCTGTGCGCGCAGCTTGTGTGATGTCATGTGCGCGCAGCTTGTGTGTTATCATGTGTTCTCCCCTGTGCGCTTAGCATACATGTGCTCTGCCAGTGTGTGCAGCATGTGCGGCTCTGTGCTGCCTGTGCATGCAGCATGTGCGGCTCTGTGCTGCCTGTGCGCGCAACATGTGCGGCCCTGTGCGCTGCCCTGTGCTGCAGAATAATCAAACAAAGGAAAGTGTTCTCCCCTATTCTTTCTTTTATTTTTTCCTCACTAAATCCATGAACCAAACAGAGACTAAGTCAACTAAAAGTCCTAAAAGATGAAAAGCAGCATTTTCTGCCATGGTATTCAATACTTTTTTTTTCCTGGCCTTGGTTTAAAAGCGACTAAGTATTCATGTTAATATGTCCATGAAGTATCTAAGTTTATCTTTGGCAGGCTGTGCGAGAGATATATGAGATCGTTCCAGCACGAAAATGGAGAGAGGAAGAAAATCAAATGAACAAGATAGTTTTCATAGGAAAAGATCTAACTACACCAGTTTTCTGTAAGATTCTGTTTGGTTCGTGGTTTAGTAAGGGAAAGGAAAGAGAAACATGAAGGAACATTTATTTGTTCAATCAAAAAGGAAAATTATGGGAAAATTGGGAGGGAAAAGAAAGTATATGGAGGAATAAATTAAAATTTTGAATTTCATAAGTCATTTCTCTCCCTTTTTCTTAAGTTACAATTGTACTTTTGCAAATTTCTACTTCTTAATGTTATTCAAGCATGGAGAGAAATACAATGGAAAGTACAAGGAACTATTTTTCCTTTCTTGTTTTCCTTTCCTTTTCCTTTTCCTTCTCTAAATCCGAAAACCAAACAGCACACTAAAGTTCTCTATCAGTAGATATGTAATTGACATCATTTTGATTCTTCTTCTTTATTTGTGCAGGTCAATCACTAAATGAGCAAATTCTTATTGATTCTTTCAGACCTTGTACATTGGCAACTTGTTAATTTGTGGTCTTTCCAAAATTACAGCCAAGTTTTGCAGCTTAGCCAAATATGTGCTGTGAATAGTCAATCTATTTACTGAATTAATTCTTCTGAGATATTTTCTTGCTCTGTGTCATATTTTGTTTATGTGATGTAACCTGTTTCTGAACATGTATCAATACTTTTTTTTTCCTTTAGTGTAACTTAATTTATATTCAATTTGTTCACCTTTTTTGTAATCACTTTACAGTGACTAATATTCTTGACGTTTCTATCTTTTTTTTTGTTCACAGCAACGTGTATCATTTATTTATTTTTTATTTTTCCTTTTCTGAACAGTATGTGCTGTTAAGATGCAGCTCAGTTTATGTTCAATTTTTTCCCCTCTTTTGTGTGTGTGTGTGTGTGTGTGTGTGTGTGTGTGTGTGTGTGTGTGTGTGTGTGTCTTGTGTGTATGGATGGAAACTGGCGATTATGGGGTATAACTTATGAAAAGTGTGCAGTTTATCCATATTGCTTCTTAAACTTTATCACAGTAGGAATTTGTTTTAAAATGGATGGTATAGTAACAAATTTTGATTTCCCTTCGAAATCAAATTTCGAAGCTTTTTCAAGTGTTTTAGGTAGGGAAGAGACTAGGGGTGTATACTGCTTGCGAGCGAGCTCAAACGAGTCGAGCGTTTAAGTGTTCACGAGTTTTCGCGCGAACTTTTTAATGAGATTTTTCACGTGCCATTTTAAATTATATAGTTTAATAATAAAACAATCTTTTATCAAGCATATTTATGAGATATGTCATATTTTCTCTAAAATTATATAGTTTTATAATATGGGCCGCTCAGCCATACCACCTTACAACTAATATAATGCTACATAAAGCCCAAGGCCCAAATACTTAACTCAATAACCCTTCCCCAACCAAAAAGACCAAACTGACCTAATTTCCTAATAAACCGAAAATACCCTCTCCTCCTACATACCAGAACTCAAACAACGACACAGTTGCTGCTTTGATTCAAATTTCCTGGCAAATACACTAATCAAAACCGACGATTCTTCGTGAGATTTGAGAACGAAACACTGATCAGACGCAGAAATTCTACAGAAAAACACAATCACATTGTCAAATGGCAAAGAAAAGTAAGTAGAAATTTTCGTCCAACTTTTCTTAATGTTCAAAGTTTTCGATTGAATCAAAGAATGCACACACATATTTAGTTTTAAAACCCTAGAAATTGATTTCGAAGCAACACTTCATCAATATGAACTTCAAAAAATGAAAATAAGGGTTTCTGACAGATAATACGGAAATTATCTGTTACCCGAGGGACCTAGAATTTATGTAGAAAACATATCCTCATTTCTCTTTCAATAAACACAGAATAGTACAATTGGTTTCTTATCTGTTGCTGATTTCATGCTAGATTGTCTGATACATGTTGAAAACCTAATCAACAAACAGAGCAGATAATATTATCTGCTTTCTTAAACCCAATACCATGTAAACCCTAATTGCTGTTCAAAGCACATACCACTACCATTTTATATGTGCTGTAATTTGCTGTCTATCAAAAGCACATACCACTACCATTTTATACACTACATAACATTGCTGTTGTATGATTTGCCACACCACTTTAATTGTTGTAGGTTATATGTTGCTTCACATAATATAATTATTGTTGAAAAACATATGCCATTAAAATTTTGCTGTCTAATTTGTTGTCTATTAAATTTGGACAAACATACAAATTTTATTTGTTGAGCAAAACAGATAATATTATCTGTTGTATACAAGTTTTACATAACATACCAAAGCTCGTTGTAATTAGCAACTAAAGCTCGTTGTAACATATCTATTCTAATTAGCAACTAAAGCTCGTTTACACAACAAATAATATTATCTGTTGTGCATAACATATTCTCTGTTGTACATAACACATTATTTGTTGTGCATTACAAATTCTCTTGTCCAATAGATAATATTTTCTATTTTGAATTACAGACAACTTTTGCACATTATTGATGACTTTATATATTCTTCATAGTTTGTTTTTCTAGTAATTTGTTAACAAATTTTACCTGTTGAGCAAAACAGATAATATTATCTGTAAATTAAGCTTATCTTAATTGCATTATTTAAACAGGCGTTGCAAAAAAACAAACTATGAAGAAGGACAATAAAACAAAAGAAGACAGAAGGGCAGGGAAGAGTTATGCACGACAATTTCGTTCCAGTTTGCAGCCTATGCAAACCCTAATGGAAGGGTTAGAGATCTATAAAAGGCATCATAAGTAACTCCAGAAAACTCCATTTTGGCTTCTGATAAATGCTTTCCTAACGAACACGGTAGAGAATTGCAGCTGCAGGAAATCAGACATAGAAGCAGCTGCACTAATTCGCACATACAATTCTAGATACAAGGCATTTCAAATTGGAGGGAAAAATATAATGATAAAGGAGGAAGACATTTTTGTCATATTCTGGATAAAGTTAGGTAGAGAAGAAATGACACTTATAGGTAAGAAAAAGTCGACATCGAGTTTCATGGATAGATGGTTTGATGATGGCAGTAAATTATCTGCCCTAGTTATAAAACTGAAGATAAATAATTTAACATTGACAAACGACTCTTGTTTGCAGTGTAGATTGTGGGATAATCGTATGCTACATGATGAAAACATTGGCCAAGGGAATAACAATTAAAGACAATTTCAAGAGAGAAGATGCAAGAATGATGAGGGCACACCTTATTGACCGATTTCTGAATGATGAGGAGAACTCATGGACCGAGAAGGCGGTCTAACAAAGGAGGCCAGCGAATTTGGCAGAAAGTAAATAGATTATAGCATTGAATACCATTTTTGTAAAGATGTATAAAGATAGTCTGATGTGGGGATATGAACAGATAGATGTATAGAGATAGATGTATACATTATAGCTCAGAATACTATTTTTGAAAGAAGGCCTTACAACTGATTGGTTGCAATATGTAAAAAGCTGGTTTTGGATTATGTTCTATGACTCTCCTGTGCATGAATACTAGTATGGAAGGTATTTGATATTTGAATTGCAATCAGATATATAATATTGTCTGTTGCAGAAGCAATTTCAAATCAAACATTGCAAAAATATGTAATATTATCTCTTGTGTTCAGACACATAGAACATTGCAGAAACATTACAGATATAACATATTAACCAAAAAAACAGCAGACACTTTATTCAGAAGTCAAAGCCATGACACATTTAGACACATAAAATCCAAATCCATAATTCAACAGATAACACGTATAGATTGAATTACAAAGCTTCATTACATGTCTTTCTGTTGTGTTTGGCATATTTGCCACACCTACCACACCTCATACTCCTAACACTCTCAACCCTCGAAGAAATTTTCTTTTTTCTTGGCCTTCCGGGTTGCTTTCTTGACAAGGGAGGGCGAACAACCATATCTTCAACGGTGACATTGGGCTTGGTGACCGTTAGAACACCAAAAATAGACTTGCTATATGCCTCAGAGAAACTGCTTACATGGTACCAACTATCCATAAGCGTATTCAAGTCATTCCCGCTACTTTGAATAACAACACAAGCATGACTACACGGAAACCCATTTAATTGCCACTGGAAGCAAGAGCATGTCAAACTACGGATATCAACCAACACAGATGGCATACACTGAACCTCAAACACATCATTGGAACACTTAATCACTTTCCACGTCCGACCCTCATTTAAAGATGTATGCAATCTCTTCTCCATTTCAGGACAGATTACAAAACTCCACTTCTTGCTCAAATCTCTCCGATAGGACATTTAATCTTATCAACCATCTCAGTTATAGGCATGTGATGAGCTACTGCAATTTGAGAGTTAAAAGACTCGGCAGCATTAGAAGACATCTCACCATAGCGTTTTCCTTTGAAGTAAGCATGACACCACTTATCAAGAGGAAGATCATGCAAAAAGTTATCAATTTTTTTGCCACCCTCACGTCTCAACTGATCCATGTAAGGACAAAAAGTTGCTTCCGTCGGGGCATAAGCACACCTACGAAACAATGCCACAATCCTCTCCCTAAAATCCTTGTCCACCCCATTATATTTCTCTCGCAAATTTTTGTCCAAGTGAATCATACAAAAAGCATGTAGAGATGATGGGAAAATGCTAGAAACAGAATGAACAAGACCAGGATTGCGATATGAGACAAACGTCACAATACGATCATTCGACAAAATTTCACGCAGCTAGCCACAAAACCACATCCAATTGTCAATATTCTCGGAATCAACAACACCAAATGCAATAGAAAACAATCCTGCATCAGCATTGAATAGCTACTTAATACAAAAAACACAAATACAACAAACATATACCACAATCCAGTACTTGCAAACCAGTATATACAAACAAATAATATTATCTGTTATGGATAATAGATAATATTATCTGTTATGTACTCACCTTGGTTACCATCCTTTCCAGTTGCAGCCAACAGGTTACCCTTGTATCTACCCTTTAAAAATGTACCATCCAAGATAATAAGAGACGATAAAAATTGAATCCATATATGCACCCGTAAAAAGAAACAAACAATCTCTTAAAATGCCCACTACCATGATCATATTCAAACTCAATACGGATGCCCGGGTTATTCTTCAAAGCCTCATCGGTATACCATCGAAGAAGATCAAAGGACAACAAATCATCTCCATAAAGTTCTCTCCTAGCCTTTTCAACACCCAACCACACATGGTGGTAGCTAATATCAAGTCCATATTTATCCTTAAAATCCTTAACAACTTCAAATGGACGGGTCAAAGGCTTTGACCGAACATCATTTACAACAACACTACCAACTAAATCAGAGCTCATCCTTGGATTTTGTGAAGTTTGAACAGAAGCCCCAAAAGTGTGCTCTTTATTGAACTTCTTTATATAAAGGAACCCATTCGAAGGCGCAACCGATGCATGTATCCGCCACAAACAGCCCCAAGAATCCTTGAATTTACAATCAGCCGTGATCCTTCCCTTCTCATTCTTCGTGTACTTGAATTGAAAACCAGTTCAATAGCATATTTACAAAGTACTGTACGAAATTCAGCACTATCACCGTCAAAACACTGTCCAACACCAACTACTCCATTAGCCCAAGAAGCAGATAATAAGACTTTTTCCTTGTGAGATACATAGGAAGGTAGTAAGTCTCTTTCACTAATACATTGCCCACTAGTCAACATACCCATGCTATATGCTTCATGAACACCACTAGACCGATCCTCAACAAAACTAACAGAACCACTATTCTCAATAACAACAACATCACCACGACCAGCACAAATACAAACCAATAAAAACAAATTTTGGAAATCATCTTCATTTTCTAAAATACAATTTGAATGTCCAATAATACAATACTCAAAAGAAACACTGTCAGGTGTCAAGTTACTCCATCTACCACAAACAAAATCCACCAAATCGTGGTAACAAAATTCATCTGAAACCTTCACATCAGCTGGATAACCAACATGCTTCCCCAACAATAGAACTGAATTGTCCATTACAATCTACCAAAAAAGGAAACAGAATCAGAGTTAGGGATTATATAAAAACTATTTAAAACAGATAATATTATCTGTTTTACTACTATATGTTTCAGTTTCTGTATCTGTATAAAACACATATGTATTGCATAATGATTATAACCAAAGTGATAATAAGAATCTGCTTCAGAAGACATTCAAACAAAATGAAGCCGAAGATTGATCAAAATAGAGATTCACTAAAACAGATAATATTAGCTACAACGTAAACTCCGTAATACAATGTCTATATATTAGACATTCATTGAAAACAGATATTCAAAAACAACAATTCAAAATACAAAACCCTAAGAATAAAAAACAAGCTGAAATTATACCTGTATTACAATGCAAAAAGAAAGTGATGAAGAAAACCGAGACCTGAAGATGAATTATGTAACTCGAATATCTGAAAATCGAGATCTGGAGATGTTCAGATTTACTGCAGACTTGAAGCAGAGAGAGAGAGAGAGAGAGAGAGAGAGAGAGAGAGAGAGAGAGAGAGAGAGAGAGAAATCTGATCAGAGGCGAACGAGATAAAGGGAGAAATTTCATCGTAAATACAGGGCAATTCTGTCCAAAAAAAATGGAAAAAAGGGTTTAGTTCAAAACCGAAAAATGCGCGATGGGCTTTATCTTAAACAGTAATACTCCTTGGTTTTTGTCTCATATGAATATAATTTTAGGGATTTATTAACAAATTTCCCTTATAATATATATATATATATATATAAAAGTCACCATACAAGTTTTTTTATCAAAATTATTAACGAGCTTTTTCACCAGCCTTCTCACGAGCCTTAATCGACCGTGTTCACGAGTTCAAATGAGCGAGCCAATCGAACTTAGTCTTTATCGAGCCGAGCTTCGAGCTCTTGTTGAGCAGCTCAGCTCATTTACACCCCTAGAAGGGACCATTTAGGAAGAATTCTAGTGGAATCTAGCTCCAAAATCCCCATGAAGCTCTACTCTATGGGCTGAATCTTACATCCTCAAAGAAGCTCCATTTGTGGCTGTGGCTGAGGGCGTCCTAAAGTAACTTTCGATGAAGTCGAGTCTCGTTGAGCCTTTCTTTATACGAGCAAATCCAAAAGGCTTCCCCAAGATACACTCATGGAGGTTTCGCCTGTTTGCAAAGACAGCAAAATGATGTCAAGTCGTCTTTGCAGGAACTTTCGTTCTCCTTTGTGAAGCGAGAAGGTAAGAGCATTTGCAGTGGGCTCAGAGCCGGCCCTGAGATTGGGAAATTCACATGAGGCCCTAAGCGAACATGAGAAGAAAATTTTTTTAGGCCCTCATTTTGTCCTATTTTTATATACAATACATGTATATATAAGTCACTGTATTTTTTAGGCCCTATTTTTATATATAATACATGTATTTTTATTTTTATATATAATACATGTATATATATAAGGCACTATTTTGTAGGCCCTATTTTTATATATAATACATGAATTTTGGCTAAACAATGCCTTATTCCAAGGCTAAACAAACCCTTATTTTTTGAGGCCCCAAGCAGTCTCTTGGGCCGCTGGGCCCAAGGGCCGGCCCTGAGTGGGCTCATCTGTACCACAAACTTAGCAAAAATTAGTCTTGTACATTTGCAGCGGTGTAGACTGTACAATAGTAAACTTTAGGTAAGCTTAGTAGAATCTAAATTTAGTGTTCGGCTAAGTTCAACTAATGTACACCACATACGATAAACACCGAGCCGCAAGAAAGGAGACGGCACAAAGGCGTCCGTGGGTGAACTAAGTGGCATAGTGTGAGCCGCGTAGTAGGTAAGCGACACACACTAAGCGGCTCACTGTGTGCCGTCTCATAAAACCCATCTTAGAATTTAATGTCACATATTGGATTATTACCATTTAGGTACAGCCCACTAACATTGGGCTTAAGGGATGGAGTTATGGCCCATGTTGAGACCAACACATTCGGCTAACAAAGACTAGTATTGGGATTTTTACCATTTAGGTACACGACTTTTCTTTTGCCGTTTGGCTTACAAGCGGTCTTTTACTTGCCGTGTACTCTTATATTTTACTGTAAGTGTTATTGGTCTGTACATTAAACTTAAACCACAATCGCCCTTAAATTTACTATACTGACAACAGATGCTCTAACAAGGTTCTGCCGATTTGGGTAGCAAATGTAAACAAAGTTGACCTTCTAAGGGAGTGGTAGCTTTGTTTTGTTCTTTCCTTCTATATTTTGTTCATTCAAAAAAAAAAAAAAAACAAAAAACTCTCAGGGCAATAGTGGAACGAAACTAAAACAATAGACTGAGGTTTGTTTAACAACTTTTGTTTATTTAATTCAATTGCAGAAAATTGTTAGACAAAAGTTATCTGTGGTAGTTTTTGGCTTAACTGCAAATTTGTCCTAATGTTACGATTGAAATGCAGAAGTTGATTTGCTAAACAATTTCATTAAGGGTGTTTAGAGACAGCTTTTAAAGTTCACAAGTGATTATGGAACTCCAAGAAGTAAAATAAAACCGTTTGGCAAATTTTTTTCCTGCAAGTCATTCGCAGAAAAATGTGAGTTTATTGCAGAAATTTGCAAATGACCATTTTAGTCAAAAGCATTATTTTATTCCAATTGCATAAAAAAAAAAAAATCCAATTTCAAACATGCCCATTAACTTTTGGAATTTGGTAATCACTTTTATACACTTTAAAAACTGTTGCCAAACAGGGCACAGGCTCTCTATTGGAATGGCAGTATCGCACTATCAGCAGCAAAAAGGCCCAAATAAAACTCTACATGAGTACAGACTACAGAAACCCTAGGCGATCATCCAGCGACGACTAAGAAGAAGAAGAAGTGTGACTGCAAGGGAAACCCTAGTCCCTAGATCGAACGAAGAGGAAGAAGACGACTGATGTAGAAGAGACTCCACCAGGTAAGTGATTTTTATAACCAAACCCTTAAATCAATTTCATCATTTCAGAGAATCTCTCTGGGTTTTCCCCAATTTACATTTATTCATTACAATCATTTTGATTCCAATCAAAATTGAAATTTGAAACGCCCCCACTTTTCAGTTTTCACATGGGTCTGGTCTGTGAACATGATTCGATCGTATGTACTCGTTTCCTTCTGTGTTTCGGACGAAACACACCGAAACGACTTCATTTCGTCATTCCTGGTGGTGGGTTTCGTTTCGGTTAATTACGAAAAACCGACAAGTATTGGAAATTTTGATCCTTAGATTGGAGGGATTTGGAGAAGAAAGAATTAGAAACTTGTTTGTTGATAATGTGAGTTTTGTTTATATGAGAATTGTCTCTATGTTATTAATTTTGTTTAAAAATTAAGGGCTCGTTTGGTAACGTTGTCGTTTTCTGTTTTCTGTTTTTGTTTTCGTTTTTTAGAAAACGAAAATTGAAAACTCGTTTGGTAACTTTTTTGTTTTTTGTTTTTAAAAAACGTTTTCAAATTTTGGGTAAAAAATGAAAACACCAAAAAATCGTTTTGAGTTTCCTGTTTTTGTTTTTAAAAAAAAAAAAAAAAAATCAACAATGTTACCAAACGAGTTTTCGTTTTTTTTTCAAAAAAAAAAAACCAAAACTGATTTTCGTTTTTAAAAAACTGAAAACTCAAAACAGGAAATGTTACCATGCGAGCCCTAATTTTTCGCATAGGGGCCCCCTCCACCGCCCGCCGCCCGCCCATCGATTTTTAGAACGTTGAGATGAGTCAATTGTTTGAAACGGTTTGCACAAAAAAGAAAAGAAAAAAAGAGGCACCCACTTTATCTTGTTTTCCATGTTTCATTAAGTAAAAACTAGTGTTTGATGATGACTTCAATTTATAGAAAACTGAAATCTTTTGTTTTGGAGTATACAAGACGGTGCTTACCATTCATAGTAGTTTGGAGTCTGTTTGGAGTTGGGTGTCCACTTTGTGTATTATTTATCTTCCATAGTAGCTTACTAAATTGATAAAAATGAGTTGTTATTGATCTCTATTCCACCATCATGTTCCTTCAATGCTCATATTTACTGTACACTGGTTGTTGGAGAATCGTTTCCCCTTGAGTAATAAATTGTTCTGAACTCTAAATTACATACACATGATTTGCTGAATTGTTGATGGTTTAAGTTTGGGCTGAATACTTCAGCTTTTTATTTTTCTGCTGGAAATTTTGCCAATATTGATAGGATCATAGGAGGTAGCACGTGCTGCACGTGTTTTATAAATGTATATGTACTTATCTAACATCTTCATGTTTAGGCGTCGGAATTTAGAGGTAGGTAACTATTTCTATACAGCATAGAGAATGTAGAGTTGGTATTTTGGGTGGGTTTCAGTTGTACTTTTTGATGTTGGCTTAGACTAAAATATCGGATTGTCACTCAAGTCTCAAGATATGGGGTCGAATATCTAAAGTATATACTGGTAGATATCTGTTAATATGTAAAAGACGTATGCATAACCAGAAAAAGAAGTGCATTGACGATATGGAGGAAAGGCAACCCAACATTACCACAAAATTTGTTACAATGGAGCAATAAGATATCAAATATGACAAGCAATTTGAGCTCCAAGAAACCACCAACTTTAGAACATTTTTTCAATCTGTCACTCTAAATAGCATGAAGTAGTTAAAGAAGTTCAATTTCTATAGTCCTTTTCTCCTTTACATGCCTTTGTTTTGTAATGTGCCTCCATCATTTGCTTTCTACCCATTTGGAATGTTTCAATTGACATTGATAAGAAATTTTGTTAGGTTTTTTACATTAAACTTCATTGTTTTCTTGTTTAATATGGACTTTGTTGATATTCGCAAATTTGTTATTACTTCGAATTTTAAAGGTTTGGTAATGGAGGACGAAGACGAAGAAGCACCGAACGCCGTTGAAATCACCGAAATCGTTGACCATAACGCTTCTCAACGGCCTGAAAATGTCGAAGCTCCGTCGGTCGGCGTCACCGTCATCACAGGGTATCTCGGCGCCGGAAAATCCACTGTAATATGCTTTCAGTTGTGTAGACACGCGCACACACACACACACACACACACATATATATATATGTATAGATGTCTGTATTCTGTATATGCACAAGTTTGATTATGAATAAATAGTAGTATATATGGCCTGTTAATTTCAGTTATTCAAATTTTGAAATTCCAATATAATAAGTTCATCTCCTTCAAATTCTATAAGCTTTCAGTTGTATAGACACACACACACACACACACACACACACACGCGCGCGCACACACTGTGTGTGTGTATTCTATATATGCATCAGGTTGATTATGAATAAATAATATAGATGGACGGTTAATTTTAGTTGTTTAAATTCTGAAATTCCACTGTAATAAGTTCATATCCATCACTGTCTATAAAAGCATTCAATTGAATAGACACGCACAAAAAAAATAAAAATAAAACTCATACATAGTCTAGATATGTATTTTATGTATGCACAAGTTTGATGATGAACATATTTGGATTGTTAATTTTTAAGTTGGTTTAACTTTTTACTGAATACTTAATACCCACTGTAATAAGCTCATCTCCATCACTCTCTATTAGCAATCCATAATATACACACACACAAGAAACACATATACGGTCATACAGAGGTGTGTGAATATATATATATATACAACAATGCTAGGGTCACAAACAAATCTCACAAACACTTACGAGTAAAGATTGAGATACACCCAAATACACAACTTTTGGGACGCAACTCAAAAGATGTGTGTATCTCTCTCCTGTACATCTCTGGGGTTGTGTCCCAAAAGTTATGTATTTGGGTGTGCCCCAAGTATTACCCAACACTTACACCCACAGTTTATCTCTCTCCTGGTACACAGTGCCACCCAGGAGAGAGATAGACTGTGGGTGTAAGTGTTTGTGAGATTTGTTTGTGCCCCAAATATTACTCATATATATATATATATATATTTAGATGCAAACGGTTGATGCCTTGATGGTGAAGATCTTTGGATTGTTAATTTCAGGTAGTTAACTATATACTGAAACGTGGAAATCCAACTGTGATAAGCTCCATTTCCATCACTCTCTATAAGCAATCGATTAGATAGACACACACAAGAATCACGTATACAGATGTATCTTTTATGGATTGTGATGAATATCTTTGTAATGATAGTTTCAGTTTGTTATCTACATACTGAAGTCTGCATGGGCCAAAGACACTGTCATATGCTCATCTCCTTCTCTCTATCAAGTTCAATTGTATAGATACGCAAAAAGTACATATACAGATGTGTATTTTTGGATGCACGTGGTTGCTGATTAATATCTTTTGGTTGTTAATTACAGTTAGTTAACTATATATTGAATTCTCAACATGGGAAGAGGATAGCTGTTATATTAAATGAGTTTGGTGAGGAGATTGGAGTAGAAAGGGCAATGATAAATGAAGGAGAAGGAGGTGCTCTTATTGAAGAATGGGTTGAGTTAGCAAATGGGTGCATTTGTTGCACTGTCAAGCATAGTCTGGTTCAAGCATTGGAACAACTTGTGCAGAGAAAAGAAAGGTGATAAATTGAAATTGTTTACGACATAATTTGAATGATAATAATTGATTAATTATTTTTACGTAGTATTTTAACTAAAAAGATGATAAATTTGAATTGTTTAGCTTTGAAAATTGTGCTCATTTAGAAAATACATGCTTAAATAATGAATTTTGATATTCCAAGAAGATATTGAAATAGCAATAGAAGAAGAAATATGGTACGAATTAAGCTATTCAAAGTCAAGTGACAGCCAAACATGCCATAAGTTTTTTATTTGAGGCATTAATGTTGTTTGTCAGAGAACATATTCTCCTTGATGGAAAGAAGTTTCACATTTTTAGCTGTAGTTGTATGTACTTAAAACTGGAGTCCACATGGTTGATAGAGAATCTATAAGATTGTATCGTTGTGTTTGTATGCAGGTATATATAGTCTTACAACTCCTTGTCTATGTTATTGGAGCCAATTCAATGAAATCTTATCAGTTTGATGTTTTATATGATTGCTCATGTTGCCTATGTCCACCGATTTAATTGCAAGAAGCACGAATTACCTCTTTTCATTTTGAAGTTTTGATTTGGTGTCTTTAGGCTTGACCATATATTGCTAGAGACCACAGGATTGGCGAACCCTGCTCCTCTTGCATCTGTACTTTGGTTGGATGATCAGCTAGAATCGGAAGTCAAGCTTGACTCAATTATTACTGTGAGTCTGTGAGATTCACACTACAAATCACTGGTTTAGCTTTGCAAGATTTGCATTTCCAAATATTTGTCACAAAATTTTTTTTCCATTCATTACTACTTTGATGTTATCATTAGGTTATGTCTTTTTTAGATTCCATGTGTAGAAGATAGTTCAAGAATGAGATTTAAAGAGCTATTCGATGATGTTTTTGTTTGTGTCGATTGAGTGTTTGTTTTGTAATGAATTGTTACTCTCTTTTCTTAGGTTTGTTTGGTTCATGGATTTAGTGAGGGGGAAAAAAGGAAAACGTTTTTCTTTGTCAGGTTAATTATGAAAAAACAATTGAGTAAATATGAAGAAAACGAAAATTGGATAAAAAATTTGTGGAAAACTATGAATTTTGAGGGTCACTTCCTTCCCTGTTTTCTTGAGTTTCTATAATATCTTGGAAGTTTTTAATTTCTCATTTTGTTTAAGCATTGACTAAAGTACTTGGGAGAGGAGGACGCTCCGGAATTGGTTTTCCTTCCAATTTTTCTTTGTTTCTCTTTTCCTCCTCTAAATCCACAAACTAAACAGAGCCTTAGTATCCCTCTTTTGTGATTTGTTTTTTGAGCAGGTTGTGGATGCAACCAACCTCCGTTACCAGCTCCAGATGCATCATGATTCGTCTTCGTGTACCGAAGCATTTTTACAAATAGCTTTTGCGGTAATTGTCATGTTCTTTACTCTTGTGATTGATTCATGGAATGGAAGTGATTTATCCAGCTTCAACATTCTTAGGCTCTGTTTGAAACCACTTCCAAACGCAAGTTTTGGAAATGTTCTTGGGACCAAATTCGAACTTATTGGTATGTTTTGATATAGTTTAAGAAGCACGTTAGAGCCCCAAAAGTACATTTCGGGTGAAGCAGGTTCAGAGGTTTTGGAAGCGGATTTGGTTTTAATAAAATTTTCTCATTTCCCATGGTCCCCTTGGGACTTGGGATTCTGCTTATGCCTAAATGCAAAAGCCACAGCCAATCGAAACGGCCCTTGTTCATGCTTGTTTATCTTCGCTCCCCATCTGAATCATCTTATTCATAGTTGTATTGCATGATACAAGCACTCACATCCTCAAAAGTTCTATTTTTTGTTGTAGGATGTTGTAATTCTTAACAAGGTTGATATCGTTACTCCAGAAGATTCTGAAAGTGTTCTAAAGGAACTGGAGAAGGACATACACAATATCAATTCCCTTTGTAATATCATTCGTTCTGTACGGTGTCAAGTTGACTTGTCCAAGATACTAAACTGTCAGGCCTATGATGCTTCAGTAAGTCATATTCCATCCCCCTGTTCATTTTACGAATCCAAGATGACATTCTCAAAGTTGATGTGTTTATAGAAATATAATTTTCTTATTATAAGTCGCATTTTCAAAGTTGAGATATATGAGTATCTTTTTTTTTTTTTGTTTTCAGCAAGTCAGTCATTTGGAAGCATTGCTTAAAGAAAATGAATCTCTAACTAGCAGTGATCTTCACGATAGCGGAATGCGAACCTTGTGCATTTGTGAGTCACGTCTGGTCGATCTTGATAAGGTATTTTTGTGAGATAGATACGAGAGAGTTTTTCTTTTTTTAGTTGGATGATTATGTTGACAGATCGTTCGTTTCACTGAGGTGATGGTGAACCCCCCCCCCCCCCCCCCCCCCCCCCCCCCCCCCCTCTCTCTCTCTAGGTTCGTTTGTGGCTTGAGGAGATTCTTTGGGATAAGAAGTATAGCATGGACATTTATCGCTGCAAAGGTGTTCTAAGTGTCTCGGACTCAGATCAACTACATACGTTACAGGTAAAAGCATGTGAAATGGCTTTTATAACCCAAAACAACCAAGAGAGGAACTACTTTCTTAAGAGCTTGAATATGCAATACATGGCTTGGCCCCATATGCCCTGCTTATTTCAACACAAATAATCGTATATATAACATTTTTGTTCTTTTATGATTTTCGTTGGAGATTACACAACTTTTAACTTGGGAGGCCACAATAACCATACACCTCGTGAGTATTTATTAACTATTATATCTGTGATCGTTGTGGTGTGGAAGTATTATATCTATGAGGCATGGTGAGGGAGCCAATTCTTACTGTGTTGTCTATGCATTCCCCATGATAATTTCTGAAGATGATGATTCTAGTAGAATTGCTGCCTGTGCGCGCAGCTTGTGTGCTGTCATGTGCGCTGCCTGTGCGCTTAGCATACATGTGCGCTGCCAGTGTGTGCAGCATGTGCGGCTCTGTGCTGCCTGTGCATGCAGCATGTGCGGCTCTGTGCTGCCTGTGCGCGCAGCATGTGCGGCCCCGTGCGCTGCCCTGTGCTGCGGAATAATCAAACAAAGGAAAGTGTTCTCCCCTATTCTTTCTTTTATTTTTTCCTCACTAAATCCATGAACCAAACAGAGACTAAGTCAACTAAAAGTCCTAAAAGATTAAAAGCAGCATTTTCTGCCTTGGTATTCAATACTTTTTTTTCCCTGGCCTTGGTTTAAAAGTGACTAAGTATTCATGTTAATATGTTTATGAAGTATCTAAGTTTATCTTTGGCAGGCTGTGCGAGAGATATATGAGATCGTTCCAGCACGAAAATGGAGAGAGGAAGAAAATCAAATGAACAAGATAGTTTTCATAGGAAAAGATCTAACTACACCAGTTTCTGTAAGATTCTGTTTGGTTCGTGGTTTAGTAAGGGAAAGGAAAGAGACACATGAAGGAACATTTATTTGTTCGATCAAAAAGGAAAATTATGGGAAAATTGGGAGGGAAAAGAAAGTATATGGAGGAATAAATTAAAATTTTGAATTTCATGAGTCACTTCTCTCCCTTTTTCTTAAGTTACAATTGTACTTTGCAAATTTCTACTTCTTAATGTTATTCAAGCATGGAGAGAAATACAATGGAAAGTACAAGGAACTATTTTTCCTTTCTTGTTTTCCTTTCCTTTTCCTTTTCCTTCTCTAAATCCGAAAACCAAACAGCACACTAAAGTTCTCTATCAGTAGATATGTAATTGACATCATTTTGATTCTTCTTCTTTATTTGTGCAGGTCAATCACTAAATGAGCAAATTCTTATTGATTCTTTCAGAGCTTGTACATTGGCAACTTGTTAATTTGTGGTCTTTCCAAAATTACAGCCAAGTTTTGCAGCTTAGCCAAATATGTGCTGTGAATAGTCAATCTATTTACTGAATTAATTCTTCTGGGATATTTTCTTGCTTTGTGTCATATTTTGTTTATGTGATATAACCTGTTTCTGAACATGTATCAATACTTTTTTTCCTTTAGTGTAACTTAATTTATATTCAATTTGTTCACCTTTTTTGTAATCACTTTACAGTGACTAATATTCTTGATGTTTCTATCTTTTTTTTTCTTCACAGCAGCGTGTATCATTTATTTTTTTATTTTTCCTTTTCTGAACAGTATGTGCTGTTAAGATGCAGCTCAGTTTATGTTCAATTTTTCCCCCTCTTTTGTGTGTGTGTGTGTGTGTCTTGTGTGTATGGATGGAAACTGGCGATTATGGGGTATAACTTATGAAAAGTGTGCAGTTTATCCATATTGCTTCTTAAACTTTATCACAGTAGGAATATGTTTTAAAATGGATGGTATAGTAACAAATTTGATTTCCCCTCGAAATCAAATTTCGAAGCTTTTTCAAGTGTTTTAGGTAGGGAAGAGACTAGGGGTGTATACTGCTCGCGAGCGAGCTCAAACGAGTCGAGCTTTTAAGTGTTCACGAGCTTTCGAGCGAACTTTTTAATGTGCTTTTTCGCGCGCCCTTTTAAACTATATAGTTTAATAATAAAACAATCTTTCATCAAGCATATTTACGAGATATGTCATATTTTCCATAAAATTATATAGTTTTATAATATGGGCTGCTCAGTCATACCACCTTACAACTAATATAATGCTACATAAAGCCCAATGCCCAAATACTTAACTCAATAACCCCTTCCCCAACTAAAAAGATTAAACTGACCTAATTTCCTAATAAACCGAAAATACCCTCTCCTCCTACATACCAGAATTGAAACGATGACACAGTTGCTGCTTTGATTCAAATTTCCTGGCAAATACACTAATCAAAACCGACGATTCTTCGTGAGATTTGAGAACGAAACACTGATCAGACGCAGAAATTCTGCAGAAAAACACAATCACATTGTCAAATGGCAAAAAAAAGTAAGTAGAAATTTTCGTCCAACTATTCTTAGTGTTCAAAGTTTTCGATTGAATCAAAGAATGCACACACATATTTAGTTTTAAAACCCTAGAAATTGATTTCGAAGCAACACTTCATCAATATGAACTTCAAAAAATGAAAATAAGGGTTTCTGACAGATAATACGGAAATTATCTGTTACCCGAGGGACCTAGAATTTATGTAGAAAATATATCCTCATTTCTCTTTCTATAAACACAGAATAGTACAATTGATTTCTTATCTGTTGCTGATTTCATGCTAGATTGTTTGATACATGTTGAAAACCTAATCTACAAACAGAGCAGTTAATATTATCTGTTTTCTTAAACTCAATACCATGTAAACCCTAATTGCTGTTCAAAGCACATACCACTACTATTTATATGTGCTCTAATTTGCTGTCTGTCAAAAGCACGTACCACTACCATTTTATACACTACATGACATTGTTGTTGTATGATTTGCCACACCACTTTAACTGTTGTAGATTATATGTTGCTTCACATAATATAATTATTGTTGAAAAACATATGCCATTAAAATTTTGCTGTCTAATTTGCTGTCTATAAAATTTGGACAAACATACAAATTTTATTTGTTGAGCAAAACAGATAATATTATCTGTTGTATACAAGTTTTACATAACACACCAAAGCTCGTTGTAATTAGCAACTAAAGCTCGTTGTAACATATCTGATCTAATTAGCAACTAAAGCTCGTTTACACAACAGATAATATTATCTGTTGTACATAACATATTCTCTGTTGTACATAACACATTATTTGTTGTGCATTGCAAATTCTCTTGTCCAACAGATAATATTTTCTATTTTGAATTACAGACAACTCTTGCACATTATTGATGACTTTATATATTCTTCATAGTTTGTTTTTCTAGTAATTTGTTAACAAATTTTACCTGTTGAGCAAAACAGATAATATTATCTGTAAATTAAGCTTATCTTAATTGTATTATTTAAACAGGTGTTGCAAAATAACAAACTATGAAGAAGGACAATAAAACAAAAGAAGACAGAAGGGCAGGGAAGAGCTATGCACGACAATTTCGTTCCAATTTGCTGCCTATGCAAACCCTAATGGTAGGGTTAGAGATCCATAAAAAGGCATCATAAGTACCTCCAGAAAACTCCATTTTGGCTTCTGATAAATGCTTTCCTAACGAACACGGTAGAGAATTGCAGCTGCAGGAAATCAGACACAGAAGCAGCTGCACTAATTCGCACATACAATTCTAGATACAAGGCATTTCAAATTGGAGGGAAAAATATAATGATAAAGGAGGAAGACATTGCTCTCATATTTGGGATAAAGTCAGGTAGAGAAGAAATGACACTTACAGGTAAGAAAAAGCCGACATCGAGTTTCATGGATAGATGGTTTGATGATGGCAGTAAATTATCTGCCCTAGTTATAAAACTGAAGATAAATAATTTAACATTGACAAACGACTCTTGTTTGCAGTGTGGATTGTGGGATAATTGTATGCTACATGATGAAAACATTGACCAAGGGAATAACAATTAAAGACAATTTCAATAGAAAATATGCAAGAATGATGAGGGCACACCTTATTGACCGATTTCTGAATGATGAGGAGAACTCATGGATCGAGAAGGCGGTCTTACAAAGGAGGGCAGCGAATCTAGCAGAAAGTAAATAGATTATAGCATTGAATACCATTTTTGTAAAGATGTATAAAGATAGTCTGATGTGGGGATATGAACAGATAGATGTATACATTATAGCACAGAATACTATTTTTGTAAGAAGGCCTTACAACTGATTGGTTGCAATATGTAAAAAGCTGGTTTTGGATTATGTTCTATGACTCTCCTGTGCATGAATACTAGTATGGAAGGTATTTGATATTTGAATTGCAAACAGATATTATTATCTGTTGCAGAAACAATTTCAAATCAAACATTGCAGAAACATGTAATATTATCTCTTGTGTTCAGACACTTAGAACATTGCAGAAACATTACAGATATAACATATTAACCAAAAAAACAGCAGACACTTTATTCAGAAGTCAAAGCCATGACACATTTAGACACATAAAATCCAAATCCATAATTCAACAGATAACACGTATAGATTGAATTACAAAGCTTCATTACATGTCTTTCTGTTGTGTTTGGCATATTTGCCACACCTACCACACCTCACACTCCTAACACTCTCAACCCTCGAAGAAATTCTCTTTTTTCTTGGCCTTCCGGGTTGCTTTCTTGACAAGGGAGGGCGAACAACCATATCTTCAATGGTGACATTGGGCTTCGTGACCGTTGGAACACCAAAAATAGACTTGCTATATGCCTCAGAGAAACTGCTCAAATGGTACCATTTATCCACAAATGTATTCAAGTCATTCCCGCTACATTGAATAACAACACAAGCATGACTACACGGAAACCCATTTAATTGCCACTGGAAGCAACAGCATGTCAAACTACGGATATCAACCAACACAGATGGCATACACTGAACCTCAAACACATCATTGGAACACTTAATCACTTTCCACGCCCGATCCTCATTTAAAGATGTATGCAATCTCTTCTCCATTTCAGGACAAATAACAAAACTCCACTTCTTGCACAAATCTCTCCGATAGAACATTTGTTTCATAATTTTTGAACCCTAATCTTATCAATCATCTTAGTTATAGGCATGTGACGAGCTACTGCAATTTGAGAGTTAAAAGACTCGGCAGCATTAGAAGACATCTCGCCATAACGTTTTCCTTTGAAGTAAGCATGACACCACTTATCAAGAGAAAGATCATGCAAAAAGTTATCAATTTTTTTGCCACCCTCACGTCTCAACTGCTCCATGTAAGGACGAAAAGCTGCTTCAGTCGGGGCATAAGCACACCTATGAAACAATGCCACAATCCTCTCCCTAAAATCCTTGTCCACCCCACTATATTTCTCCTGCAAATTTTTGTCCAAGTGAATCATACAAAAAGCATGTGGAGATGATGGAAAAATGCTAGAAACAGCATGAACAAGACCAAGATTGCGATCTGAGACAAACGTCACAATACAATCATTCGACAAAACTTCACGCAACTGGCCACAAAACCACATCCAATTGTCAATATTCTCGGAATCAACAATACCAAATGCAATAGAAAACAAACCTGCATCAGCATTGAATAGCTACTTAATACAAAAAACACAAATACAACAAACATATAACACAAACCAGTATATACAAACAAATAATATTATCTGTTATGGATAACATATAATATTATCTATTATGTACTCACCTTGGTTACCATCCTTTCCAGTTGCAGCCAACAGGTTACCCTTGTATCTACCCTTTAAAAATGTACCATCCAAGAATAATTAGGGACGACAAAAATTGAATCCATATATCCACCCGTAAAAAGAAACAAACAATCTCTTAAAATGCCCACTACCATGATCATATTCAAACTCAATACGGATGCCCGGGTTATTCTTCAAAGCCTCATCGGTATACCATCGAAGAAGATCAAAAGACAACAAATCATCTCCATAAAGTTCTCTCCTAGCCTTTTTAACACCCAACCACGCATGGTGGTAGCTAATATCAAGTCCATATTTATCCTTAAAATCCTTAACAACTTCAAATGGACGGGTCAAAGGCTTTGACCGAACATCATCTACAACAATACTACCAACTAAATCAGAGCTCATCCTTGGATTTCGTGAAGTCCGAACAGAAGCCCCATAAGTGTGCTCTTTATTGAACTTCTTTATATAAAGGAACCCATTTGAAGGCGCAACTGATGCATGTATCCGCCACAAACAGCCCCTAGAATCCTTGAATTTACATTCAGCCGTAATCCTTCCCTTTTCATTCTTCGTGTACTTGAATTGAAAACCAAGTTCAATAGCATATTTACAAAGCACTGTACGAAATTCAGCACTACCACCTTCAAAACACTGTCCAACACCAACTACTCCATTAGCCCAAGAAGCAGACAATAAGTCTTTTTCCTTGTGAGATACATAGGAAGGTAGTAAGTCTCTTTCACTAATACATTGCCCACTAGTCAACATACCCATGCTATATGCTTCATGAACACCACTAGACCGATCCTCAACAAAACTAACACAACCACTCTTCTCAATAACAGCAATATCACCACGACCACCACAAACACCATTAACCAATAAAATCATATTTTTGGAAATCATCTTCATTCTCTAAAATACAATTTGAATGTCCACTAATACAATACTCAAAAGAAACACTGTCAGGTGTCAAGTTACTCCATCTACCACAAACAAAATCCACCAAATCGTGGTAACAAAACTTATCTGAAACCTTCACAACAGCTGTATAACCAACATGTTTCACCAACAATAGAACTGAATTGTCCATTACAATCTACCAAAAAAGGAAACAGATTCAGAGTTAGGGATTATATAAAAACTGTTTAAAACAGATAATATTATCTGTTTTACTACTATATGTTTCAGTTTCTGTATAAAACACATATGTATTGCATAATGATTATAACCAAAGTGATAATAAGAATCTGCTTCAGAAGACATTCAAACAAAATGAAGCCGAAGATTGATCAAAATAGAGATTCACTAAAACAGATAATATTAGCTACAACGTAAACTCCGTAATACAATGTCTATATATTAGACATTCATTGAAAACAGATATTCAAAAACAACAATTCAAAATTCAAAACCCTAAGAATAAAAAACAAGCTGAAATCATACCTGTATTACAATGCAAAAAGAAAGTGATGAAGAAAACCGAGACCTGAAGATGAATTATGTAACTCGAATATCTGAAAATCGAGATCTGGAGATGTTCAGATTTACTGCAAACTTGAAGCAGAGAGAGAGAGAGAGAGAGAGAGAGAGAGAGAGAGAGAAATTTGATCAGAGGCGAACGAGATAAAGGGAGAAATTTCATTGTAAATACAGGGCAATTCTGTCCAAAAAAAAAATGGAAAAAAGGGTTTAGTTCAAAACCGAAAAATGCGCGATGGGCTTTATCTTGAACAGTAATACTCCTTGGTTTTTGTCTCATATGAATATAATTTTAGGGATTTATTAACAAATTTCCCTTATAATATATATATATATATATATATATATATAAGTCACCATACAAGTTTTTTTATCAAAATTATTAACGAGCTTTTTCACCAGCCTTCTCACGAGCCTTAATCGACCGTGTTCACGAGTTCAAATGAGCGAGCCAATCGAACTTAGTCTTTATCGAGCCGAGCTTCGAGCTCTTGTTGAGCAGCTCAGCTCATTTACACCCCTAGAAGGGACCATTTAGGAAGAATTCTAGTGGAATCTAGCTCCAAAATCCCCATGAAGCTCTACTCTATGGGCTGAATCTTACATCCTCAAAGAAGCTCCATTTGTGGCTGTGGCTGAGGGCGTCCTAAAGTAACTTTCGATGAAGTCGAGTCTCGTTGAGCCTTTCTTTATACGAGCAAATCCAAAAGGCTTCCCCAAGATACACTCATGGAGGTTTCGCCTGTTTGCAAAGACAGCAAAATGATGTCAAGTCGTCTTTGCAGGAACTTTCGTTCTCCTTTGTGAAGCGAGAAGGTAAGAGCATTTGCAGTGGGCTCAGAGCCGGCCCTGAGATTGGGAAATTCACATGAGGCCCTAAGCGAACATGAGAAGAAAATTTTTTTAGGCCCTCATTTTGTCCTATTTTTATATACAATACATGTATATATAAGTCACTGTATTTTTTAGGCCCTATTTTTATATATAATACATGTATTTTTATTTTTATATATAATACATGTATATATATAAGGCACTATTTTGTAGGCCCTATTTTTATATATAATACATGAATTTTGGCTAAACAATGCCTTATTCCAAGGCTAAACAAACCCTTATTTTTTGAGGCCCCAAGCAGTCTCTTGGGCCGCTGGGCCCAAGGGCCGGCCCTGAGTGGGCTCATCTGTACCACAAACTTAGCAAAAATTAGTCTTGTACATTTGCAGCGGTGTAGACTGTACAATAGTAAACTTTAGGTAAGCTTAGTAGAATCTAAATTTAGTGTTCGGCTAAGTTCAACTAATGTACACCACATACGATAAACACCGAGCCGCAAGAAAGGAGACGGCACAAAGGCGTCCGTGGGTGAACTAAGTGGCATAGTGTGAGCCGCGTAGTAGGTAAGCGACACACACTAAGCGGCTCACTGTGTGCCGTCCCATAAAACCCATCTTAGAATTTAATGTCACATATTGGATTATTACCATTTAGGTACATCCCACTAACATTGGGCTTAAGGGATGGAGTTATGGCCCATGTTGAGACCAACACATTCGGCTAACAAAGACTAGTATTGGGATTTTTACCATTTAGGTACACGACTTTTCTTTTGCCGTTTGGCTTACAAGCGTTCTTTTATTTGCCGTGTACTCTTATATTTTACTGTAAGTGTTATTGGTCTGTACATTAAACTTAAACCACAATCGCCCTTAAATTTACTATACTGACAACAGATGCTCTAACAAGGTTCTGCCGATTTGGGTAGCAAATGTAAACAAAGTTGACCTTCTAAGGGAGTGGTAGCTTTGTTTTGTTCTTTCCTTCTATATTTTGTTCATTCAAAAAAAAAAAAAACAAAAAACTCTCAGGGCAATAGTGGAACGAAACTAAAACAATAGACTGAGGTTTGTTTAACAACTTTTGTTTATTTAATTCAATTGCAGAAAATTGTTAGACAAAAGTTATCTGTGGTAGTTTTTGGCTTAACTGCAAATTTGTCCTAATGTTACGATTGAAATGCAGAAGTTGATTTGCTAAACAATTTCATTAAGGGTGTTTAGAGACAGCTTTTAAAGTTCACAAGTGATTATGGAACTCCAAGAAGTAAAATAAAACCGTTTGACAAATTTTTTTCCTGCAATTCATTCGCAGAAAAATGTGAGTTTATTGCAGAAATTTGCAAATGACCATTTTAGTCAAAAGCATTATTTTATTCGAATTGCATAAAAAAAAAAAAAAAAAACTTTTTAATTCCAATTGAATCGCAATTTCAAACATGCCCATTAACTTTTGGAATTTGGTAATCACTTTTATACACTTTAAAAACTGTTGCCAAACAGGGCACAGGCTCTCTATTGGAATGGCAGTATCGCACTATCAGCAGCAAAAAGGCCCAAATAAAACTCTACATGAGTACAGAAACCCTAGGCGATCATCCAGCGACGACTAAGAAGAAGAAGAAGTGTGACTGCAAGGGAAACCCTAGTCCCTAGATCGAACGAAGAGGAAGAAGACGACTGATGTAGAAGAGACTCCACCAGGTAAGTGATTTTTATAACCAAACCCTTAAATCAATTTCATCATTTCAGAGAATCTCTCTGGGTTTTCCCCAATTTACATTTATTCATTACAATCATTTTGATTCCAATCAAAATTGAAATTTGAAACGCCCCCACTTTTCAGTTTTCACATGGGTCTGGTCTGTGAACATGATTCGATCGTATGTACTCGTTTCCTTCTGTGTTTCGGACGAAACACACCGAAACGACTTCATTTCGTCATTCCTGGTGGTGGGTTTCGTTTCGGTTAATTACGAAAAACCGACAAGTTTTGGAAATTTTGATCCTTAGATTGGAGGGATTTGGAGAAGAAAGAATTAGAAACTTGTTTGTTGATAATGTGAGTTTTGTTTATATGAGAATTGTCTCTATGTTATTAATTTTGTTTAAAAATTAATTTTTCGCATAGGGCCCCCTCCACCGCCCGCCGCCCGCCCATCGATTTTTAGAACGTTGAGATGAGTCAATTGTTTGAAACGGTTTGCACAAAAAAGAAAAGAAAAAAAGAGGCACCCACTTTATCTTGTTTTCCATGTTTCATTAAGTAAAAACTAGTGTTTGATGATGACTTCAATTTATAGAAAACTGAAATCTTTTGTTTTGGAGTATACAAGACGGTGCTTACCATTCATAGTAGTTTGGAGTCTGTTTGGAGTTGGGTGTCCACTTTGTGTATTATTTATCTTCCATAGTAGCTTACTAAATTGATAAAAATGAGTTGTTATTGATCTCTATTCCACCATCATGTTCCTTCAATGCTCATATTTACTGTACACTGGTTGTTGGAGAATCGTTTCCCCTTGAGTAATAAATTGTTCTGAACTCTAAATTACATACACATGATTTGCTGAATTGTTGATGGTTTAAGTTTGGGCTGAATACTTCAGCTTTTTATTTTTCTGCTGGAAATTTTGCCAATATTGATAGGATCATAGGAGGTAGCACGTGCTGCACGTGTTTTATAAATGTATATGTACTTATCTAACATCTTCATGTTTAGGCGTCGGAATTTAGAGGTAGGTAACTATTTCTATACAGCATAGAGAATGTAGAGTTGGTATTTTGGGTGGGTTTCAGTTGTACTTTTTGATGTTGGCTTAGACTAAAATATCGGATTGTCACTCAAGTCTCAAGATATGGGGTCGAATATCTAAAGTATATACTGGTAGATATCTGTTAATATGTAAAAGACGTATGCATAACCAGAAAAAGAAGTGCATTGACGATATGGAGGAAAGGCAACCCAACATTACCACAAAATTTGTTACAATGGAGCAATAAGATATCAAATGTGGCAAGCAATTTGAGCTCCAAGAAACCACCAACTTTAGAACATTTTTCAATCTGTCACTCTAAATAGCATGAAGTAGTTAAAGAAGTTCAATTTCTATAGTCCTTTTCTCCTTTACATGCCTTTGTTTTGTAATGTGCCTCCATCATTTGCTTTCTACCCATTTGGAATGTTTCAATTGACATTGATAAGAAATTTTGTTAGGTTTTTTACGTTAAACTTCATTGTTTTCTTGTTTAATATGGACTTTGTTGATATTCGCAAATTTGTTATTACTTCGAATTTTAAAGGTTGGCGTTGCATTCTGAATAACTGAGGAGTGATAAATTTATTTTGGGTACCTTCTAATTTATTTTCTTTGATATCTAATCAGGAAAGCAAGGAGCATCTGAGTGCCTAAACACACGTATTTTTCTGAAAATGGCATTAGTTGTAATTTGTGGGCAACCATGCAGTGGGAAGTCAACGGCTGCACTGTGCCTAGTTGATGCTCTCAAAGACTCAGAAACCAATCCAACTGTCAGAATCATCGATGAAACTTCTCTTCATCTTGATCGTAACCAAAGCTATGCCGACATGACTGTAGAGAAAAATCTTAGAGGGGTACTTAGATCCGAAGTAGATAGATCATTATCTAAAGATAATATAATTATAGTGGATTCCTTGAACAGCATAAAGGGCTATAGATACGAGCTATGGTGTTTGGCTCGTGCTGCAGGAATTAGATATTGTGTCCTATACTGCGATGTTGAAGAAACCCATTGTAGAGAATGGAACGAAGAACGCAGGAAAAACGGTGAAGCCTCATATGATGATAAGATATTTGAAGATTTGGTCAGAAGGTTCGAGAAACCAGATAGAAGAAATCGATGGGATTCGCCTTTATTTGAACTGTGGCCATCCGAATATGGCATAGAAAAATCTTCTTCAGCCATTTTAGATGCAGTTTTGTACTTGACCAAAAAAGTGGACTCGAAAACACGGGATGTTAAGGTTTTACAGCCTACAATTGCTACACAAAGTGCTCGGTTATCTGATGCTAATTCTCTTTATGAAATGGATAAAGCTACACAAGAGGTTATTAGTTCTATTGTGGAAGCTCAATCTCAGGCAATTGGTGGACCTTTGAATGGAATTACTATTGGCCACGGATTACCAAATATTAATATCTCAAGAACGATTGGGTTACCCGAGCTACGTAGGTTGAGAAGAACTTTCATAAAATTAGCGGGGCAAGCGAGCTTGAGTGGGCCACCACCGCCTTCCGATGCTGAGAGTGCAAAGCGGATGTTTGTTGATTACTTGAACAGAGAATTAGAAAGTGCTTGAAGGGGAGAATAGTGGGGGTGATTTATAGAAGTATGAGGACACAACTGTTGTATCTATATTCAGTCACTTCTTGGAGAAACTCTCATATGACCGTGATAGCTGAATGATGGGCACTGTGATTTGAGTATTTTGGGGTCTCACGTGGGTCGTGCATTAATGGAGAAGTCACGGTGGTGTGACGGTCGGTATTATTTCTCCACTTCCTGGGTTTACTTTTCAATTTGGTATTTTTGTCCTTAAAAACTAGGATGGATGGCCTTAGTTGCTTTCATTGTGCACTAGTTAAATGAGCAATTTTCCCCCCTCCACTTATTTTTTTTGGGTGCTAGGAGCAAGGTTGTATTACTAGTCTATAGCATATTTTACTTTCTTTTCAACCTTTTATTTTCACTACAATTGCAATATTCTTGTTTTTCCACAAGGGACTCTGTACTTTGTAACATTTGATAGATCAAGGAATTTTCCGGAATTTGTAGCATTGGAATGAAATGTCAGTGGGCGTGAGAGAGGATTCTTAGAGCATCTCCAACCAATACTTAAAAATCTCATATGCGAAATTCATTTGATGTAATGGCAAATTCTTTTGGTAAGTCAAATTTAACATATTGTTTTGTATGTCAAATGCCACGAGGTATTTGAAGCATTGGTTGGAGAAGAGGAGTATGTCAAAATCTTCCATCGAGGTCTAGGATTGGAAGAATCAGAAGGTTTCGAACGGCCTATGTCCTGTGATTGCGTAGGAGTCCGTACCCGTAGTGGATTTAAATTTACTCTCAAAACTGGTTCATTTTCAGACCAACATGATTGTTGTCTGAAGAATAATGTTGATAGTAAGTATGGGACTGCATCTAATGCCATTTTAAGCATTTCCAAACAGACTCTTAGTTTCAAATGTGCAATGGCTAGTAAATCTTAGAATGGTTCCACAAGAGATTTGCTTCTCTCTCTCATATATATATATATATATATATGTATCTGTCACAAACAACATTCAACATTTTCATTCCATCAGACAAACAAATTCCCAGTGGAACCAGTACATCATCAGAAGGAAAAAAAAAAACAACAAAAACAAAGAAACAATAGCAAAGAACAACAAAAATAAGAAAAAACAAACACAGAATAGTCTTCTGAAATCGCACTGCAGTCTTCCATGTCCAAAGATATCTCGAACTGTGGCACCGCTAGTAAGTGGGTTGAGGAGAAACTGCCAAACAAACACCCACCACCAAGGATCACCCCAAGAGCATCGAGTTTGCAACAAAAACCCACTCAAGCTCCAAATCTAACGAAAAACGATAGATCTGGAAGAAAGAAAGTTGGATCCAGGCACAGAAACTATGAAATTGAAGGATCTCATCAAAGACCCAAGAAAACAAGAAAAAAACACACAAAATAAACCCTCACAAGAGGGGACAAACCCTCAAAGAGTGACAAAACTCTACAAAAGGGGACAAAATCTCTGAAGGAGAGAAAAAAAGCAAAAAAAAAAAAAAAAAAGAAGAGGAAACCTGGCTCTCCCATGGAGAAAAGCCACGAGAGAGCCCGGAGGGATGCTTCAGAGAAAATGAAGCAGAAACTTCTGGAGGTGTTTAGAGAGAGAAAAGTTTTTTGCTTGTTTGATATTTATTGTTTGGAAAATTGCAATTTTTGGAAACTCATACAAGTCAGTAAGCATATCAAACTGAATCAGATGCTTATTTCAAAAGAGTTTCACATGGTCTTATTCTATATCTCACCATTGCTTAGTTGTAGTGAAGCTTCCTATTTAGCATACGCTTACATGATATCATATATTGAGGTTATATTATCATAGTGATTGTTACAAGTCATATTATTGATATGGACAGCTAACTAAAATGAACACCCTTCAGTTTGCTTAAAAATATGAATTCAGATTCTACCTTTTTCTAATTATAAATGATGCCTATTGCATGTAACTTGTTCTAGGCTACTTGATTTCTAACCTACCTCATTATATATATACTTCTTCTTCTATTTTTTTTTTTTCTAAAGGGCAAATATTAAACTAAAAACAAAAGTACAAACAAAATCTAGCTATAAAGTGACTATCCTCAAAACACAAGAAGAGAAAGGTCGCCAAATGAACTAAGGTCAAACATTACAAAGAAAACACAAACCAATAAAGCAGCAACAAAAACAACAAAAGAAACAAGTGCAAAAACAAGAGGTACAATAGTAAAGGAAGCATAAGTAGCCAAAGAGATCACTTCGAAAGCTGCACAAGAAATCCAACACCTCGCCACAGAGACAGCTGCGAGATTAGATCTGGAACCCAGGGCAATTTCAATCTTGTAGATTATAGAGACCGCTCACAGAAAGAAGATGGCAGAAAGCCAAGCCCAAAAAGTGAAAAAGCTTCACCAAAGGGAACAACCAAAGTTGCTTGAAAATCTTTCATAGTAGTAGAAACTATAACATGAAAAGAAATAATGCAGAAGGAGAGAACACCAAAACCACAAATCATACCCAATGGTGACCAAAAAGCTAATCTGCTGTTTCAAGACTAGTCTAGTCAAACATTTAACATCTTGAACCTAAAGGATTGCACAAATAGGGGGGGAGGGGGGGAACTTGCAAAGACCCAGAAAAAGGGCTAAAAAACTTCCTAAATAGGAAAAAAAAACTTCACGAAGGAAGTGAAAACCTTCACAAAGGAAGGATAAGGGGGGAAGAGCAGAGGAGCAAGGAGGGGGGAAAGGCTGGTGAAGCAGAGGAGCAAGGAAGCGGCAACTTACAAAGGGGTTAGGGCAAAATCACTTCTCTCTCTCTCTAGTTTGTTTTCTAGAGAGAGTAGCTCTCTAGGGAGGCATTTTCCGAAACATATATTTCTTCTTCACTTCTTTATGGAAATAGTTTTTAGTGTTCAATGATCAGATCCCAAAAAATTGTAAACAAATCTAGTTATACACCATATGGCCTTATTACTAACGGATATATCCGTTAGAATAAATGTTACTAACGGATATATCCGTTAGTATTTTAGCGTTAGTAATATTACTAGTAAAATTATTTTTCCTAACAGATATATCCGTTAGAAAATCCGTTAGCAAATCAAACTTTTACTTATATCCGTTAGAAATCTAGTTACTAACGGTTAATTTTTCAACTATTTTAGAAGATTTATATTGAATACTAACGGTTTTGTCAATAATTTCTAACGGATATAACCGTTAGTAATTTCCTGAAAAATAAAAAAAATACTAACGGATTTCCTAACGGGTATATCCGTTAGAAATATGTATAAATAAAAAAAAATAAAAAAATAAAAAAGTTATTTATATACTTCCCAATTTTTATTTGCACCTAATTACCAAGCATAATAATCCATACCAAAAACAAAAATAACAAGCTCAATCCGCACCCAAAACAACAAAAATAATTCATATATAGAAATCATAAGAAGTCCAATCATAGATAACCTACAATATCATTGGGAATATTCTCTATGAATCTCAAAATAAAACATCACTATATGTAAATTACAAACATATACTTTACAATAATTCTATATGAATCCTATTAAATAAAACATCAACGTATAAATAACAAACATGTACTTTACACTCCTGTCCTCCGACTGCACTCCATCCCTAAGCACATGAAAACCCACTTGCAAGAGTGTGCTGCTTCATTGAATCTTATCTCAACTTTTCAATTTTCCACAAGGTGTCAATATCTCCTGTACAAGGAAAAATTAAAACAAATTATAAACAATAATTGATCCCTGCCACAAGAGAAAGAAGCATTTGAAATCAAAGAAAGTATAATTTCAGGAACAGTGATAAAACTCGGGGCGATATCTATATTTATAATGCATCGATGCAATGGGTTCCTTTTCATAGCAAAACGGCGTAACCGAAAGTTTCTTAGTAATATCACTTACCGAAGACCACCACAGCACCCATAAGAAGCAGATCAAGCTTGTAAAGAAAAGATGAGTGCATATCACAGTTAAGAAAATTTAAGAAAATAAACAATTTCTAGAGACCTCTTTTGGCAGAAAATTCTATCCAAATGTCAAATGAAGTTTGTCGCAGTTGCACTCCGGCCTTGACAAACTTTTTGGAATATTTGGAGATCAACTCCCAGTTATCTGTGTTATAACAAATTCTGCAAAAATACATCACGAAGACCAAACTAAGACTTAATTGAGCAAACTAAATTTCATTAAGACAACTTGGAAAAACAACATGGTAAAGGCCACAATCTGACTAATGCAAAGTTAGATAATAATTCACATATAAGTGTGGCTATCATACACGCACCTTGAATCCCTTCTTATTGCAACCTAGAACACATGCTATCAATAGATATCCAGAGGAAGTATAAAATATCACTTCAGCAAGGATCCATCTTAAAATCAATTTTATGGTACAAAATATCTAGCTTCAGCCAAAAACAATCCTTCAACAACCACATAGGCACCAGCTTTTACATTCTGACATTCATAGGTAAGTGTTGGGATGTCACACCCGTTCCAGAAATTTACAATTTTGAAAATGCATCATTTGAGATTTTGAAATTATTAATGTTATTAATAATTTGAGTTGGGGTTGACTGTGAGTCAACGGTAAGGTGTCAGTGAAGACACGGGAACATGGAAATTCATATTGCATGATCATGAGTAAATGGCATTTATATGATTTAAATGTTATTTGACTTTATCTGGTATTTTGTGAATAGTAATGTTTATGCCTGTGTTGATAATTTCTGGTAATTGTGATATTGTTATATATCATTTCGAGAACTGTGGTGAGAACGTGAGTGATACAGTAATTAAAAAGGTAGGTTGTGTAGAGATTCCACAGAATTTAGTTTTCGGACGTGATTTTTGGACCCAAACGAGACTTAGTCAAAAACTTTTGAAATTTATAGTTTTCACTCGTAAAGTTATAAAATGGACGTATGCGAAGTTTTATGGATTAATTAGAAGTTTGAGGAACTCGTGGGGAGGTAAGCGTAATTTCCAAAACTTTTGTCTATATATAGATGAGGATGAGATTCATTCTCATCCAAACACTTCCAAAATATCTAGAGAGAGGAGAGAGAAGGGAGATTGAGCCAACGGGCTTTGCAACGCCGATCGACGACCGTTCGTCCGTCAGATTTTCTCCAGATTTCAGATTTGAACTCATGGAGGTAAGATCTACGTTTTGATACCACTTAGGCCGTGTTTGGCCAAGTTTTGTAAAAATCTTAATTTTAGACTTTTGGGAAAGACAGGTATAAACTTGTAGGAATTTTCTCAAATTCGAAATCCGACGATTATTTAGCCTCCTAGTCGATCCTTCAAAGTTTGGGAGAAATCGCACGAGGTATGAAGTCCTAACTTATGAAATATTGAGAATTTCATGTTTTAAATTTCGACGACGAAATTGTGATCCGGGCAAAATCCATGTGCTAATTGTAGGCCCGTTAATTATGCACGCGCTAAATTGTGAAAAGTATGTCTAAATTTATGCGAGCACGTTGAGTTGTCTATGTGGGTCAAAGGGGAGTCTTATACAAATTCATGCCGGAGTAAGCTTCTTGATGTTTGAGAATTTGAGTAGCGACGGCTACTGTGCATGGTTGTAGGCTTGGACTTGCCATGGCACTTGTGGGATGTAATGGTTGTAGGCTTGGACTTGCCATTGACATCGCGGTTTAAGGCTTGGACTTGCCGCTACCGGATGAAGGCGTATTTTTCTCCCTAGAGACTATTGCTATGATTTATGAGATTAAAGCATGTTTATCATATATTGCATATGTTAGAACTTGTACGCTCAGCATATAGCTGAGCAGTGGAGATGTACTCCATTGCAGGTAAGAAGAAAGACAAGAAGAAGCGCGATGAGTGAGGCCGATGAACGCCGGGGAAATCACATTTGTATATGTTTTGTTTTAAATCCTAAACTAGTATAAGGATTGGAAATTTTGTAAAATGTTGTAATAGAACCATGGATTAGTTTCGCAGTATTGTAATCTTGTAATTGAACGTCTGTAATTGTGTTTTAATGTGTTGAAATCAGTTATGGTTGTGATTGTGGTTGGTGTGGAGAAGCATGAGTTGTTAGTATTTACAATACAGGGCTGCCAGCAGGGGAGCAGTCGACTGGACCCAGGGTCAGTCGACTGGATCTCGTGGGATTGAGACACTGGAAGTGAATTGTAAGAGAAGCAGTCGACTGGACCCTTTGTCAGTCGACTGGACACTGTTGATTTTTGGCTACTGCTTCTAGTAGTGACAAAAGCAGTTGACTGGGTCCCCAGGTCAGTCGATTGGATCCTTTTGAGTAAGTTGTATTTTGGGTTCTGCACAACCCAGTCGACTGGGCGTCTGTTGAGGATTTAAGGTTTTAGACTCTGCCAGGCACAGTCGACTGGACCCTAGTACAGTCGACTGGGCAGTTGACTGAACCTCTGTTTTCTGAATTGATTCTTTTGACGGGTTTTTACTTGGCCAAAACTTTTTATAACTCCGTTTTCAATGGATTTTACAACACAGAAGGGGATGTTTCCTAAGTTTTAAACTACCAGGGTTGTTTTAAAGAAATTTTTTTTCCGCTGCGTATAGTTATATGATATTTGGATGAGCCTTGGTGGCGTGCCACGTGTCCTATTTCCACGCGTAGTGGGATGGGTCGTGACATGGGAGACCCCTTTGGTGGGCCACTTTTTAATCCCATTCGACTTGACTTAGTTACAACTTCAACCTAAAATGGGTTGTATTAACAAATGAAATTCACCATGTAAACTAAAAAAATTGGCGGTTTAATTAATGTAAGGCCTATTTCAGCATACAACTATCATAACCAACACACCAGAACGAGAAGTTTCCAGCAGGAGATAAGCAATTTAATTTGGTAAATCCATTCCTTGTTTGCTGACCAAAAAAAGGTTGTGGCCACTAAATTAACCCCACAATCATATGATGTAACTACATAGGTAAAATTCACAGCAACCCCATAATCAGTGATCACACAAATGAATGGGGATAAAGTAGAATCTCCAAATTAGACCAACTAAAAAAATTGGAACGAAAGATATAAAAATAGAAAATTTTTGTGTGTGTGTGTGTGTATGTGTCGAATTAGCAGCCTAATCTGAACAGACCAAATGGTTAATCCTCGCCAATTCATAGTCCATGGCCGAGACATGTATAGGCTCTTAATTCTTCGGTTGTACGGGTTGCCATGCATCAACATAATAATTGGAGTAACTACCAATATGTCACAACCTTTACCCTTTTTCACTATACACCATCAGTCAGCCTTTGCAGTAATTCCTTCCTTTCACTTTACATAAAGGCTACATTTATATTCTTTTGGGGACCATGTTGGAAAATAGAACAGAAATAGCATCATCACATGGAAAACACACACACAGACACACACCCACACCTTGTATATTAAGATGAGTAAAACAAATATATTCAGTTGTGCGATACTTATCTGAGTGAGACATGCTTTCACAATATAACGTATATGAGCATGCTGAGTGTCTCCGTGGGTGAGTCACCATCTCTAACTCTCATCTATACCTCAATCTGATGTTTTTGTGACCAGTCCCGAGCTGTGTGGACCAGAAAAAGAAAAACAGGATTAATAACTGTAAGCTACCCACCGACAATTGCGAAACTCTAAGATCTAAGATGTGAATTGAAATGACCCCCAGCTCAAATAAATGGGCATTTATATTTGCAATATTGGAATGCTGAGATTCATAACCTAATCATACCCTAAAACCCGCGACTCTTAATTGGGTGAGATTACAAATAGGTGAATGATTTACACAGTATGAGGACAAGCAAATCAAATGCAAACATGTACAGTATGAGCTAATTAAACACGTTCAGACTGGTCACTGCCACAAAACAAAGTGTTGCTGAATCTGATGTAGAAAACAAAAAGAAAAAAAATTAAGCATGTATGAAATCTTTGATAACGGGGTTCATTTGCAATTGCAACAATTAATCTTACCCAGGTTCTGTTTTGAGCTCATATCATTGAAAACATTATATATCTTTCCCTAAAAATAGATTTTAAAAAGAGGAAAAAGATATATACTAAGTGGTTTAAATTGTGGAATTGGCAGCGACTCTGTTGGGGATTTTTACCATGTTTATCATGGCCTTCCACCAGTACATGATGAAATATTAAGCATGTATGAAATCTTTGGCCCACCAAGTATCCTCAACTCTCTCAAAGACTGTAAGCATTGCAACTAAACTCCTGCAAAACGAAAAGGAAACTCCATGTAATTTGAATAGAAGAGCTAGGGATCCACATTTTCTTGTTATATGCATTGATCTCTAATAACGTAGCTACTTAACGAAGACTCCTAACCATAACTTGACACAATAACACAATTTAAATGAAAGGAAGCACCATTAATAGAAGCAAATGTGGAAGGCATTGTTTGGTTGGGGTTTATAAAGTACCTATATCAAAAGCCACAACTCTAACATATGGGGTTTATTAGTAGCAATTTCAGTATAAATTCTCATCAGCTATGGAAATTAAGACTTGTTAAAACGTATCGCTTGATCTTTGAAATCCATGATTTGATGAAGCAAAGACACAATGAAGCAGAGCTCAAAAAACGGGGGTTAATTAAGCTACAGCAAAAAAAAAAGAAATAAAATTAAAGGAAGAAGAAGAAACAAAAATAAAGCAATTAAATTATTTATTGCTAAAAGAAGTAACTAAAAGAAGTAACTCAATCTAGGAAAAAAAAAAGAAGTGACCTTGTACACTTGCATAGATAGCCAAACTTGTACATCTAGACTAATTCCATCTTGACACAATACATATGAAATGTACATAGTAAATTCACTAAAGTTTTTTGTATTTTAATATTTTCATTTTTGTTTTTAATTAATTTCTCCTTAAAGCAAAGACATTCAAGTGCCTTGCTACCACTCACATTCACTGTAGCATATACCTGTGTGTGTGTGTGTGTGTGTGTGTGTGAGAGAGAGAGAGAGAGAGAGAGAGAGAGAGAGAGAGAGAGAGCTAGAGAGACCCAATTGTTAGAGATTGAAGCAGTAGTGGTGGTGTAGCTGGTGGAAACATGAAGTTGGAAGTGTTTTGGCCAAACTCTTGTTCCTTTTGTGCACGCTCAGCCAGTGCATTCTCGTTATTAATAAATAAATAAAAAAATATACACAGTACATGTTTGTACTTAATCATGAAAGACCAATTGAATTCTAACATTATGTTTTCTTTGGATGGTTTGTTAAGGTCTTGGGGGTATTTTCTTTGAAAGGTCATGTAATTGTTGTGTTTGAACAATTAATAAAATATCTTCCCTACTGTTCAAAAAAACAAAAGTGCAATGCCTTTCAAACACGTACAACTATGATAAAATCATATTCGTTTCATCTTTATAGGCAGCTAGTAATCCAAACTTATTTCCATGTAGGGTATTGTAAAGATAAGATCTCCACATCCATCTCTATCTCCTAAAGTATTCACAAAGGCACCATATGTGTGTATTTTATACTCACCAAATACATATTTTGCTTTTTGATCTTCCTCTGCTAGCGAAAGTGCAATGGCACGATCTATATCTTGATTCTCAGACCATTCATGCGGCATTCAATTTCCCTAATAAGTAGGAAAGATTAAACAAATTGAAACTTGCTTAACAGTTAAAGAAATCCACCATTCAACCAACGACACTACACATTTGCCAAAAGAAAGACCAGAGACGTATCATAGAAAATCATAATTACCCCTGACCTAGAAGGTTCATTCCCAACTGTATCAGCTCCATATCTCCAATTATATTTCTCTTCTGAGACTTAATGGCTTGAGCCTTTAAAAATTTTGCTAAGCCAACCCATTATCCGAAATGTTATCTGCTCATTATCTTGATTCTCAAAGCCTTCAAAATATACATGAAGTTAGGCAAGTTTGTCCTTACCAATATTATACAAAATCATAGGATTCTCTGTCTCAGATATTCTCTTTCAGAAAAGAATTACCAGAAATATATGTGTACATGAACGTCACAAACTCGCATCTAATTTTCAAGCAACCAAAAAGTATTAAAAGGGAGAGGGAATTGTAGAAAATGTTAACTTGCAGGAAGTAAAATTCTCTACCTCATACTACATATGTTTTGCTACAAACTTTTGGGCACAAACATTAATTGATATAAGAACCAAATGAATTCTGAGGTCACATGACTACCAGAAAAAAATCATCAAACCTAAGATGCTAGATTTGGGTAGTGATTATTATCAAATATCCAAAAATGGAAAGAAAAAAAATAATCTCATTTAGCTCTCATCCTTACAAATTGGTCTCAAAACAACCCATACGAAAACAGTTATGAATATCAAACATGTAGGATGATGCAAACCAAAATTTAAACAAATGGACATCCAAATCTAATGCAAATCAAATTTAAGCCTTAATTAAACAAGCTAATCCAACAAGGAACCAAAATACCAGGTCACCCACCAGACATAATGCTATAGCCCTTGAACTATTCAACTAACATTGAAACACCAAAATGCAAATGGAAAAAAAAAAAAAAAGAAAAGAAAAGAGAGCAAAAAACACAGGAGCGTCGCAGATCCATACCGCCGCTGGAGAAAATTAACAAAAAAAAAAAAAAAGAAGCAAAAACAGAGGAGCACCCAGCGTATCCATACCTCTAGATTTCTAAGGTTAAAAGGTTTAGATCTAGGGTTTCAATTTGGAAGAAGAAGAAGAAGAAGAAGAAGGTAGAAGGAAGATCTAGGGTTTTCAATTCAAAGAAAAGGGAAGAAGTAGAAGAAGCAGAAGAGGAAGAAAGTACCTTTCTCCAGCGGCGATAGGCGGCGAGGGGCAGACGGCGAGGGGAGGCGGCGAGGGTTCTTCTTCTCTTCACTCTTTTGCCTCTTCTCTTCTCTTTCTCTCTTATTTCATTTTAGCCCGATGAGAGGACCGGCGAGGGGCGACGGAACAGCGAGGGGTGACACTCACTCTCTCTCTCTCGCCTCTTCTGTGTATTTGGGGGGAAATGAAAAGAATAGAGCGCCTAATTTGTTTGGGGAGATATTGTATCCCCTTTTTAATTTTAATTTTTTTTTTCTTCTTCTATGTATTATTATATTTAATTTCGATATATAAACTTCTAACGGATATATCCGTTAGTATGATTTTTCAAACCGTTAGAAACAATATTAGTCTCTATGAAGGGTCATTACCAACGGATTTTCCTCATTTCTAACGGATTTATCCGTTAGTAATTTCTAACGGATATATCCGTTAGAAAACATAAAAGTTGTCCGTTAGAAATCTGATCATATGGTGTAGTGTTTCTACTTCTTTTTGGGGGGGTATGTTGGGAATGGGTAAAGCATGATCAAGTTCGGTATCATTCTCATTTTCTATTCTTAACGTGGATCAACCACATCATATGTTGGTACCCAAGAACATGTTTAAGAGTGTTTTAAATGAGCTAGAACAAAAAAGACACATTCGACAAACGTAATATAGAACCAGTTCACTTATGGATTTTAGACCGATTCTTAAACATTTCTATACCAATCAGAAAATTTTGTATAACACCTGTAATTGTGTTATTGCATTTCATTACATTGTCATGCATGATAATGTGATGTGTTGTGTATTTTGGCACATGTTTGAGTGAGTTTTGACTCACAAGTCGATTTGGGTGTCTGTGTTAGAAGACCCTCTGAGACAGTGTGAAGTGAATGTTTTGATGTTGTGACGTCTCTCCGAGTATGAGACGGTCACTGTCCTTAAATGTTTATCTGAAAATAAATATTTACCTATGTATTTCACTATATGTATTATATTTGGTTTAGAATTTACTTTTGTTGTTAATTAGTATCTTGGTGAGAACGAATTAACACGCTATTGGTAGGCTAATTAGCAACTTCGTAAAAAAAATGTAGAAACTTGCGTTTTAGCAACCAAACGGAACTTAGTCAGAAACTTCTATAATTTTGAGATTCCACTTGTAAAGCAATGAATTAGCTGTGTAGAGAGTTTCAAAGACTGTTTAGGAGTTTTGAAAACTTGTGGGGAGGTAAACATAATTTTCGGAAGTGTTGCCTATATATAGATAGAGATGAACTTGATATTTTCATAAAACTTCCAACTTAAAACTCAAAGGAGGCCAAAAAGGGAGATTTAGTTGCTTAGAGTTTTGCGACGCCACACGACGACCTTCTGTCCGTTTCTTTTCTTCAAGATTTCATATTCAAACTCCTTGAGTTAAGGGCTTCGTTTTGATACCCACTAGGGCCTGTTTAGCTAAGTTTTTAGAAAAGTCATTTTCTAGAATTTTTCATAAAAGTTGATAATCGGATTTCTGATCGATAGGAATTGTACTAGACGGACTTCTGCACGTTCTTTGTGCACGGGTTTTCTTCGGATTGAATTATAGGAGCATTATTCGGAGGTGAGTGATTCAACCTTGTATTTTGGAATGATTTCTTGACATGTATTCATGTTGATATGAAGAGCATGTGTTAGTTTATAGATATATATTGTGTAGTTCATATTGAGCGATTATATTGCTAAGTAGGCCTAATAGCACGGTGATATTTTTGATTTTGTCAAAAGCACGGTGATATGTATTTGAGCATGTTGAGTTGCTTATTTGGGTCAAAGGAGTGCGTGTATCAAGCCATCGTTGTGGAGCCGTTATAGGCATAAGATTGCACGTTTGAAGAGAAGAAACGTGGGTCTTACCTTTTCGAGTGGACTTATTGGCGAGGAGTCACGGATTAGGAAGTATGGAACGTACACGTGGGATCTCCGAAGACTAGTATGAAATGTAGAGATATGAATACGAGCATGTTTATCATTCATGTGCATTTGTTGTTTTATTCACTAAGCGTTAGCTTAAACAAATCGAAATATGTGTGGTTATTCAAATAACCATTTCAGGTATTAATGCCGGCGAGGAATCGCAGAAGTGAGCACGTGGGTTTGGGAGTTCACTTAGAGGGCGACTCAATGTGTTGATCTCGTTGTTTTGTAATAGACTTGTTGTAATAAGAATCTTTATGACTTTTAATAATGTTTAACTTAGAATCGTAGAATGAATTTGTGATATTGTAATAGCTTTGAATCTTTTGTAATTACATTTTAGTAATATTTTAATCTAGTTGGGACTGCTTTGGAATGCATTTGGAGTGTGTGTTTAATTCCTGATTGACTGGACCCTTGTTTCAAAAGGCAATTTCCTTTGACTTTTAGGACTTCAGTCGACTGAAGCCCCGACCCAGTCGACTAGTTTCTACACGAAAAATATACATTCTGCTAGAATAGTGCCCAGTCGACTGGATGAGTCTCAGTCGACTGAACATTTGAAGGCCCAGTCAACCAGACTCGAGGGTTAGTCAATTGGATTGCTTGTTTTAAAAACGATGTGTTTTGTTTGTTTTCCGCTACGTGTGTTCTTAAAATTAATTTTTGGGAACGTTAATGAATTGGTTTAGCCTCGGTGACGTGCCACGGACATCGATTCCGTTATTGTAGGACCGGATTGTGACATTTGGTAACTTTTTCTCTAATCTTTTATTCACTCCAATCATTCTAAAATGAAAAACACAAAGTAAACCACATAGTTAGTGTGGTAGATTCAGATTAGGAACTTTAGAATCAATTACAATGCCCCTTGTCAATAATAATGCCCTATATATTTTGCAAAACTAAAATTTGTTTTTCAACGTATTTAAATAGTAAAGAAGCCAGTTTAATTCAATGACTACAAAGTCTTGTGCTTCAAATTCAAAAGAAAGGATAGGAATAATTCATTTTGACAATTGGGTCCAAGCCAGGAGGGGCATTAATTGTGATCCATTGAATGCTGTAAATAATTCAACTATATAAACATCAATCATTGAATTCAACACCCATGTTCTTTTAAGTTGGTGATTCGGCGATACCCCTCTCTCCCTCTCTCACACACACACACACAACACATACACATACACATAGACACATTATTTGTATACATATATATAATTGAACTAATGGAATTATTATTTCCACTCTAAAATTGAACGAATGGACTTCAGGGTATTGCTGACACCGAGTGACACACCATATAGTATTATTCAGTTGATATATTTCATAGAGTGCATTAGTTTATCCACGAATAATAACTCCAAAAATAAATGATGAAAATGATCGATGTTAGGGGTATTTTAGGAAGTATAACGAATATGCATTGGATTTTGAAAATTAAATCATATTGATGTGGACAAAATGGTCCATATCTAACTTACCGTTGAAGCTCTTCTGATAGCAACTTTGGATTACCCCTATAATCCTCCATTTGGCATTTTCAATCCAACGGTCATAAAAATCCCAACATCTAAATACTCTCGAATCGGCTAAATCACAACCATCCAATTCTCTAGGAGTACAAAATCACTATAAAAACATTCCTACGCCGCAAACTTACATAAACTCCAGGGTTAACCATAAAGGTTAATTCTTTGGTAACAACTTTCATACAACCTCCTTAAAGATGTGTCTATCTCTCTCTCATGTGTCACTGTGGGATCCAGTGACATGACTTGAGAGAAATAGATACATCTTTTTAGGAAGTTGTATGAAAGTTGTCACCAAAGAATTACTCTAACCATAAATACACCCTATAATTAGCGAATTTTCCAGTTCAGTCCTCAAATGTGTCACTAATACTTTATATGATTTAGATTAATGTGTAATCGGTAGTAAATCTATCAAGTTTAACGGGACAAAAGTTTGTATGGTTGTTTCATTCTTGAGCTAAAAACAGATACACCTCCAGTGATTAGAGTGTTTTTCAGATACCCCATTATGTTGGTTACTGTGCTTGTTAACTGATACAAACTATTGCACATTAGTATATATAGATTGCAGATTAACATGCAATTGGCCAACTGTTAGTAAATCTATTAAGTTTATTGGGGCATTATTGCATTGTCATTTTATTACTGAGTTACTGTTCGATCGAAACACTCACACGCAAATTATATATATGAAAAACAAAAAGATTAAAGAAGATACAGAGAATTTCTACGTGGTTCGGCAATGTGCTTACGTCCACACCGGAGAGTCAGAAGTTTTCTTTATATCAAAACGGTTAGGGTCAGGGCCGACCCTTGGGCCAGCGGTCCGGGCGGCTGCTTGGGGCCTAAAAAAATTAGAATTTGTTTGGTCTTGAAATAAGGCCTTGTTTGGCCAAAATTTATGTATTATATATAAAAATAGGGCCAAAATAAGGCCTAAAAAAATAGGGCCTTAGATATACATGCATTATATATAAAAAGAGGACAAAAAATAAGGCATTGTTTGGCCAATATACATATATTATATATAAAAATAGGGTAAAATAGGGCCTAAAAAAAATAAGGCCTTGTATGTACATGTATTATATATAAAAATAGGACAAAAAAAGGGCCTAAATTTTTTTTTTTTTCCCTTAGGGCCTCATGAGAATTTCACAATCTCAGGGCCGGCCCTGGTTAGGGTTACAACTTATATATCTCTTATAGGTACATGGTAAAATCCCCAAAATCCCCATACCCTCCCTCCATGGCTACGAGTCGCTCGACATGGCCACAGGGCCCTCCCACTTAACTCTTGGTGGCCTAGTGTAACTTACCCATTACAATATGAGTCACATCCAACAGTTACTTACGCATACACCTGTGTGAATAGAGCTTTTTTTCAAGCACACCCATTATATAAACTACTATTCCCACTTAAAATTTTCAGATTTACAAACAATTGTACATTAGTCCAGACTACACATGTATCAGATACACATTTGAATCAAAACGCATTCCTTAAGGACGAATTTCCTCTGCTGATCACGAAAATCATGATAGACAATAATTGCGGATATGAACAGATGTCTTTCATGGATGGCTGGTATAACCAAAGAAAAATGGATCCAAACGACGAAAGGCACACGTCCTTTAGAACTCCATTCGGTACGTACTACTATACAGTGATGCCATTCGGTCTCAAAAATGCTGGTGCCACCTACCTTACTAGAAAGGGCTATGATGCAGATATTTCAAGATCAAAGTACAACGAAATTGAGGTCTTATCCGAGTTTAGCCAACACAAACTCCCCCTCAGGCCTTTGGTGCAGGTTCAACTCTCACTCCCTTTGGGAAAAAAAAAAAAAAAAAAAACACAACAATAAAGGGCAAATTGATAAACTTACTAACTACAAGGGTGTATAGGTAATTAAACCAGCAGAAAACATTGAATGAAACATTTATTCCACTTTAATTGTATTTATTATGTTGGGAGAAAATGAAAAGAATTTTGTTTGTAGTATTGTCTAAAATTTCGAGCCATTGGATCTGAATATAAAAACCTTCCACTTATAGAACAAATCATACACGCCCCCCAAAAGCTAAAGTGTAAATCTGCAAAATCAGAAAAAGCTCCCCACTCTCTCTCTCTCTCTCTCTCTCTCTCTCTCTTAAATGTCAATGGAGAATCCAAGCTCCTCGTAATTTCATCAACGGTCGACAATTCCAACAACCTGGTAATGCCAAAACCCTCACTAATTTTTGAAATTTCTGTTGATCTCTTGTAATGTAAGAATTGTTGATTTCATTGTAAAGTCTTTGTATAATTAAACCTCAATTTTTGTCGTGTTTTAGATCTGATCTGTGTTTGAGATCTGAATGTTTTGTCTCTGTATATAGATTGTTGAAATGAATTAGAATATGCGAATTTTGATTAGGGGCTAAAAATATATCTTAACTATTTTGATTTTGTAATGTTCAGGTGCAATTTTTCCGGTTGATCTGAAGAAAACTGGTTCTCTCAATTGGCATTGCTTGATTGGATTCTCTGTCTGTATTGGGAGTTGAGTTGAAATACTCGTTGTTGCGTACATTTATGATCTAAGCTCAAATTGTTGGCTTATCAGTGATTGGAAGAGTAGATTATAATTCATAATTAAGCATTGACTCGGGATTATGTGATCTAAAAATTTCGCTGTTTTGAATGGTTATATGGCGAATATGCACTTGGTGATACCTTAATTATGATTCGAATTATACATGGATCTGTCTGTATTGCGATTTATGAGGGATGCTTAGGTTTTGGAACTTTGATTTGGAATTAAAGTGATAGGTTTTGTTGGTGGATTTGTTCAATTCAACTCTGAAACAAAGTTGCAAAATTGGACATGAGAAGCCTCTGGTTCAATAAATTGTCCATAATTCTCGGTCCTAGACCGCCGCTCAACTGGTTACTCTTGTGTCTTATTAGCATTTTTGTGTTAATTGCATTACTGGGTTCATCTTCTTCTAGTGCCTTTGACTCTGTAACTTCTGCTGCAAAACCCAATATTTATACGAATTACAGAAGGCTAAAGGAGCAAGCAGCAAGTGATTATTTGGAATTAAGGTCTCTATCATTAGGGTCTAATCGAATAACAGAGTTTAGTCTTTGTGGAAAAGAACAGGAGAATTATGTACCTTGCCATAATGTATCTGCAAATTTGTTAGCTGGGTTTAGTGATGGTGAGGAGTTTGATCGGCACTGTGAAGTATCAAGAGAGCGAGAACGCTGTTTGGTTCGTCCTCCTAAGGACTATAAGACCACCATGAGCTGGCCACTTGGTAAGGATGTGATATGGAGTGGAAATGTGAAGATAACGAAAGATCAATTCCTTTCCTCTGGAAGCATGACAAAAAGGTAATACGATAGTTCCGAGTAAAATGAAGGCTCCATTTGGTTTGCAGATTTAGAGAAGGAAAAGAAAAAAAGGAAAGGAACACAAGTAGGAGCCCTTGTTTTCTACATTGCTTAAATAACACTAAAAGTTAAAGATTTTCAATATGTAATTATGACAGAAGAAAAACAGGATTTAAGTGACTCCAAAAATCCAAAATTTTCAATTTATCTCTCACTATAATTTCTTTCCCGTCTTATTTTCCTTCCTATTCTCCTCATTATCCAAAAAAAGAAAAGTATTATCCTTTCATTTCCTTTTCTTTTCCGCACTAAATCCATGAACCAAACATAGCTGCAATGTTCTTAAACCTAGGAAATGTTAAAGTGAACTCTTCTGTTACAAGAATAGCAAGCCTCTGGAACTGAAACTAATGCCCACAAGGTAATCCTATTATGCACATGGGCACCCAAAGGGAGGTCCTAAGTTCGTTTTGTGTGGATGTCTATCTGTTCTTACTTTGTTTCTCACAACAATTTCTCTAGGTTAATGTTCCTGGAGGAGAATCAAATTGCTTTTCACTCCGAGGATGGATTGACCTATGAAGGTGTCAAAGATTATTCTCGCCAAATTGCAGAGATGATAGGGTTGGGGAGCGACTCTGAATTTCTTCAAGCCGGTGTATGTGTTTCTTTTGCTTATAAGATTTATTCTCACTTCTTAGTTTTCGCGAGTAACATTGGAACTGAGGGGCAAGCATTTTTTGATTCGACTGATATAGTGTTTTCTTGAGTTTCCATAATATGGTTGTGCTTACAATAGAAAAAGTAGTGTTGAAACTTGATACATTTTAGGCCCATTCTCTAACTACTTAAGCTTTGGAGGAATTAGTGACTTAACATGGTATCAGGCCTGTTGTGGGAGGTCTTGCGTTCAAGTCTTTGTCTCCCATTCTGATGTGCATATTTGCAGTTTGTTGTTTGTCTCCATCATGGTGGAATTTGGTTTGTTTGGCTTGTTGTCTCCACGTGCAAGACGGGGTCACACGCGAGGGAGGGTGTTGAGATCGATATTCATTGTTAGGCCCATTCTTTGATAGCTTTAGCTTTTGGAGCAATTTTTGGCTTAACTAATAGTATATTTTTTCCTTCTTATTTTATTTTTTCTTTTAACTTTTTAATCAATATTGCTGCAGAACAATCTGCATTGTGGTATCAAGCTTTATTTTTTTCTGGTGAATTACGAATTACAGGTGCGAACTGTGCTAGATATTGGTTGTGGGTTTGGTAGCTTTGGGGCTCATTTACTCTCGCTAAAGTTAATGCCAGTCTGTGTAGCGGCTTATGAGGTAACAGGTAGCCAAGTTCAATTGGCTCTTGAGAGAGGTCTACCTGCAGTAATTGGCAACTTCATTTCACGGCAGCTTCCATATCCGTCATTGTCATTTGACATGGTCCACTGTGCCCAATGCGGTGTTGTGTGGGACAAAAAAGGTACTCTCGTCTAATACTTTTTCCACCGACTTGTGATAAATTTCTTGTGTTGGTTTTCCAAAATTATGAATTTTAAATCGTATCGTTGTGAATCCTTAGATTTGTTTTTGAAAATAAATATTTGTCTATATGATCTACTATATAAATAACACATGTACGGTGCTTAAAATGAACCAAGTAACAATTGAACACATGCATCATACAATAAACCTCAAAATGTTGAAAGTTTCCGCTTAAAACTTGAAACTTCCAAGTTCAATTCGTAAAGTATGAATCGTATTGGGTTGAAAAAACCTTTATCAGAATCAGGGGCGGGGCTACATGTTGGTCACTCTTTGGGAAGAGCACATTTGTATACATAGTTTATGTTTTGAAAATTATTATTTCCTTAGTTGACCTACTAAATAAAGGAAAAACAAGAGAGGGGTGTTGAATTTGTAATTTGATGAGGTTCAAACAGATTCATTCTATTTCACAATTGTTTCGTGTGTTCAACCAAATGGGTAATCGGTGGATGAATAATTGTTTGGCCATATCCACCGAGAAAGATATATTTGATATCATAAGCAATGAGTTCATCATTCAATATGTTCAAAATACAAAAAATGTTGAGGACAGTTGCAAAAAAGTTTTCTTCAGTCATTGGAGCACTTTATGTTGAAGTAATATTATTAAATTCCTCAAGTTTGTTTTCTTTTGTAATTTTGAGGTTTATAAGTTTTTTTTGTGTTGAAGAGAGTTCAATTTGTGTGAAATTATTTTGTGATGTGGTTTTAGGTTTATAGAATGACACCACTGGAAAAATAAAAAAATAAAAATCCTGGCTACCATTGATTAGAACGGTATGAATTATATGAATCCACCAATTCTAACGACCATGGCTGCAGTCCTAGAGTGGTTGTCACTTTTCTGTTGCTTAATCGATGCCCTCTTTGTTGTTTCATTAGATTTCTTCACCATCCTTTTGGTGCAAATCTGTTAAAACAATTTTTTTAATGATTGAAAAAATTTATGTCGTTAATTTTAACCAATAAAAATCGTATCCACATGTACAATCAGTGAAGCAGAATAAGACTGCTGTTCCATATGTAACATATGGTCAAACTACAAGTGAAATTTTTACACCATAGTGAAGTGGTAGCAACATAGACTGAATAACTTTCTGCTGGATCTGAGTCTTCATTTTTTCCCTCATCAAACTTCTCTTCAGAACGAAATGCAATTATTGTGAGGAGCAATTTATGTTTTTCCTCCATGAGTAAAATATCCTGCTATTCTGGACAAAAAATTATGTCCTAGTGTGGGAGTGTGAAGCAATTAAAAAAAACCAGAGAGGTGTCGGATTTCACATGTTTAACACAAAACCGATATCTCTGAAATAGGAGGGAGGTCTCTGTATTTCAAGGTCGACACTGTTAGGATTCCATCATCAACAGGGGGCCGTATAATATTTAGAAATAAGAGGGAGGTCTGTGTATGTAAGAACCTCAGAGGCTTATTTTATGCTTATGAGGAAGTCCATTGTAGGAAAAGTCACGTGTAAGTTTTTTTTAGTTCTCTCTACCTAAAGATTTTCTTAATCTGACAGTGTATAGCTGGGGAAAGCTTTGTTGAGTCTAAATATCTCTAATACATAGATTGTTCGAAAATAATAGCCTGTTAATAAAACAAGGAAAATTTTCGAATATTGCTTATAGGTTTTGGAATTATTGGTTAAACTTTACTCTATATATCATCAGAAATGCTATTACTTATTTATCATCAGATAGTGAGTTTGTAAATCACCAGTTGCTCTAAAAGCTTAGAAGTTGGTAGAGAATGTACCACAATGGATATCAACCTTCAACACCTTCCTCACTTGCGATCCCGTCTCGCACGTAGAGAGGCAACATACCAAATTCCATCATAGCAGAGACAAATAACAAAGTGCATATATGCACATCAAAGCAGGGACAGAGACTTGAACCGGAGACCTTCCACAAACAAGGCTCTGAAACCATGTTAAGCACCAGTTGATCTAAAATATTAGTGTATTAAATACATGCCATATGTTGATTCTTATCCTCGCAATTGATAATGCAAATTAATAATACTATCAACTCTAATGGTGATTTTTATTGAATCAGATGGGATGTTCCTTATCGAAGTTGATAGGTTACTTAAGCCAGGAGGTTATTTCGTTTTAACCTCACCAGCTAGTGGGCCCCATGGAAATTCACTGAATGCAAAGGGAAGCATTTCAACTCCCATTGAAGAATTTACCCAAAGGACGTGTTGGAGTCTTTTAGCTCAGCAAGATGAAACTTTCGTCTGGCAGAAAACTGTGGACGCTCATTGCTATGCAACTCGGTGAGGCTAACCTCTATGATGTCCTATCAAATTTTTTCCTGATAATGCTAATGCTGCAGTTGGGGTTAGAAGTTGAGGAGCATGGGGTTCTGTCAACCCCAATTCATGTCCTCGTATGCAAACCACTATCTTCAACTTAAAAGCAGAAGCAAGCAAGACTCGATTTTTTGAAAAAGCAAAACTGTATAAGAATGCATCTTTTAAGATAAGTTGAAAATGGAAAGGATATACTAACAATTGGTGAAAATGCATTCTGAAGATGTCATTCCAAAAACACATTATAATCCTTCTTTGCATTTGTTCTGCAAGTATACACACTTGACTTTGGGCGTCATTGTGTCCTTTATTTTGTTTTGTTGTAGAACCTCTATTCCTTCCTTTTTCTTTTTCTTTCCTTCTTATTTTTCAGAGAGACAGACAGAAATAAGACCCGTCTGATGTGCTTTTTGTTGCTTCGTTGTAGCAAGCAGGATGCTATACCTATTTGTAAAGAAGGACAGGATGCTCAATTGTATTATCAGCCGCTCGTACCTTGTATAAGTGGAACCACCAGCAGCCGCTGGCTTCCCATTCAGAACAGGTCTTCTGGTTCTCTTTTGAGTTCAACCGAGCTTGAAGTTCATGGAAAGTATTGTTGTACTTAATATTTGAAATGTCTTCTTTTAAATTTTGCAATAGTATACATGGATTTTATCGGTAATCTCCGACTGTTATCTCACAATTTCACTGCATTGGTTTGCTTCAATATTTTCAGGAGTTCATCCTGAAGATTTCTACGAAGACTTGCAGATTTCGAGATCAGCTCTAAGAAACTATTGGTCTTTGCTCACACCTTTGATTTTCTCTGACCATCCGAAAAGGCCAGGCGATGAAGACCCATTACCCCCATACAACATGATACGTAATGTGATGGACATGAATGCCCATTATGGGGGTTTAAATGCTGCATTTCTGGAAGCTAAAAAGTCGGTGTGGGTGATGAATGCTGTGCCCATCAGAGCACATAACACACTGCCTCTCATTCTTTCTCAAGGTTTTGCTGGTGTTTTGCATGACTGGTAAGATGTTAATTCAATTGCCCGTTTGGAATCACTTCTCAAACACACGCTTGGGCCCAAACATGCTTCTGGGATACAAAACACATGTAATAGCTTCTTTGGATAAATTTCAGAAGCACATGACATGGTATGTCAATGATGGTCAATATAGGACCATCCGGTCTTGTGACTGTAGAACAGTGGTGGTTAATAAAATAAATGAAAAAAGAAAGTAGTCATTTTTCTTGCATACGATGTGATAATTGCTTTAAAATTTGCACACATTTCAGGTTTGTTGAATGTCATACTCTATGCCTAAGAATTACATCTACTTATGGATAATCTAGTTGTTAGTCATGCTTATCATACTCTTGAAGTTTGATTCTTCTATTTCTTTGATGCGTCAAACCATTAGATCTCTGACTTGAATGCTCTCCCTCATTGGGCACAGGTGTGAACCCTTCCCTACCTACCCCCGTACATATGACTTACTTCACGCAAATGGGCTCCTCTCACACATTGCTTCAGAGGGATGCAGTATAATGAACTTACTGTTGGAGATGGATCGTATTCTACGTCCCGAGGTGATTTTAACTGAACCATTGTGCATGTGTGTATTTGGTTTCTTTTGCTTAAAATTTTTTGTTTCTTAAACTCACATGGAAAAGAAATGGGTATATTATCTCTGTTTTTTAGCATTGGTCTCTTGTAAGGTGCATCTTTTTTGCTCTGTTTGGTTTGCATCCTTTGTGGATTTAGAGAAGGAAAGGAAAGGAAAACAAGAAGAAAAACTAGCTCCCTTTGTGTTCTCCTGAAAAACTAACAATCAGGCTCAGTCCTGCATTGTCCTTTATTTTGTTCTTATTAACTGAACAAAGAAAAGCGTTTTCTTTAGGCTCTGTTTTGGTTCACTGAGGAAAATAGGAAGGAAAAGAGAATAATCATGAAAACACTTTTCTTTGTTCGGTTGATAAGGAAAACAGCGAGGAAAATCGGAAGGGAAAGAAAAGAGGGTGAAAAGAAAATTGTTAATTTTGAATTTTTTGCGCCACTTCCCTTCCTATTCTTAAGTCGCTATTGTTTTGATTTTTGACTTCTAATATCATTTAAACAATGAGGTAAACATAAGGGAAATGTTTTCCTTTCTTGCTTACCTTTTCTTTTTTCTTCTCCTTCCCTATATCCGAGAACCAAATGGAGCTTTTATGGCAAGGTTTTGTTACCGAACTTCACTTATGATTAAACAGTTCATTTTCTAATACACGAGTTGCCGGTTGGTTGGCAGGGATGGGTTGTTCTTTGTGATAAACTGGGGCCTATAGAGAAGGCTCGTGCACTCGCTACACAGATTCGTTGGGAAGCAAGAGTGATTGACCTTCAGAATGGCAGCGACCAGCGACTACTCGTATGCCAAAAGCCATTCTTGAGAAAATGATTGATTCAGCTAGAGGCCTCCCAATCCCGGGACTGTCCAGTTCTTTTAACTCTGGTAATTTCGATAAACTTGAAGTTAGAAAATTTTAGACACTCTCTATATGTATATATAACAGTGCTAATTTCAGTGACCTTTCTTCAACGGAAAGAAATAAAAAGAAAATAAAGAAAGAAAGATGATATGGTTGTAATATCTCTGCAGCTTTATGTCTAATGCTGCTGTTTTTGTAGGCTGTTTATTTCATATTTTTGAGTTTTTCCAAATGATTTCATGGACTAAGCTCATAAGGAGCTACATGTCTTGCTCTTTTGCAAATGTGTGGTTTAAAGTTTGGTGGAAGGTAAAGTACTCTAATTTTGGTTAATAGATTTAGTGAAGGAAATAAAAGAAATCACTGAGGAAAACACTTTTCTTTGTTTGCTTGCATGGAAAACAGTGACGAAACTAGTAAGGAAAAGAAAATAGAGTGAAAGGCAAGTTACATTTCTTGAGTTCCATTTATTTTTGAAAATTCTATTCTCCAATGTTACTAAAGCATGGATTAAAACTCTAGGAAAACATTAAGGATATAGTTTACTTCTTGTTTTCCTTTCCCTTTACTTCTCTAAATTCGTAAAGCAAACACAGCCTAATGAGTTTGGAGCATGGAATCTGATTATATACTTGTATTTGTAACTTGACACACCATATGAAAATTAGAGGTGGTTTTGGTAGGAGCTGAGTTCAAGAGAATCACCATCCATTTTAGAAATATTAAGTTTATTTACCAAGTTTTAGAGATTTATTAAATCTATTTATATTTTCCAGGACTCTGGTCGATATGATAATCCACAAGGATTGAAGATCTTCATTGATGTGTGCCAGAGAACAAGTTTTGTGACACCTCCATTTATTTTTGGCTTGAGGTCATGGTAAAATATTTGAACTTTCTCAAGAATGAAGAGAGGTGTGCGAGGAAGTGTAGATTATAAGAAAGTGTGGAAGAACTGTCTCCACAATTATTATTCTTTTCATTTTTTTTTTTTTTGTAGCAATTCATTCATCCTCAATTTTGTCTTTGCCTTTTTGGTTCCTCTCTCTCTCTCTCTCTCTCTCTCTCTCTCTCTTGGTAATTGGATTTAAGGGGTGCTATTAGCTAGCCACGAAATGTAAGAATTTATGATGTAGAATAATTCTTTGTCATCCCAATTCTCTGATTTAGTACGCTTTCTGAATCTCTGTGCAAATAAGAGTACTTGTGTCAAGATTTTTTCTGTTGAGATCTTTCTATTTGTTATTTTTAAATTAGGTAATATATATATATATATATATATGTATATTTTTTCATCTTTTTGAAATATTTGATTGTCAAAGAAACTGTAAAAGTAGGTTGCAAGTGCACTCTTGAATAATCTCAAATAATTGGTTACCAAACAGACACTTACCTTTTATATCTTCATTGAAAGAATTGTGCTTTTTTTTTTTTTTTTTTTTTTTCATTTGGTGTAGCGGTCTCGTCTTGTGTGAGGACATAAGTGTCAAGACCTGTGGAAGGAGGGCACTGTTTGAACCCTAGTACGAGCATGGCATGAAAAACCTTTTTACCAATTAGTCTAAGTCGTTGCTTAAAAGTGATGTACTTGAAGCCATTTATTTTTGTTGAAACTTGGATGAGTATTATTATTTTAGTTTAGCTGCAATCTTAGCTACTACGTATAATCTTTCCAAGTGACATATGAAACTTGGTTGCCTAGGGCTCCAAATTTTCTTCATTTTTTGCTCTCCAGAAGGGCCTTCAAAATTACTGAGTAGGTTCTAAAATAAAATTTTCACTTGTAATATGTTGATCCAAATGTTATGGAGTATATGCAAATATTTATAATAAAAAAACATACATAATGTATAAGCCACATTATAATCTTGCACACCTTAAATATTTAATCCAATATTTATCTTCTTACTTTAATGTTTATATCAACCTAAATTATTTTACATTAGTCAAAATTATAATGAGATGTAAGCTCTTATTATCAACAAAAAGATAATATTAACACATGAGGAATTACAAAGGAGCAAGCGTAAGGAGATGAAGTTCAAAATTCACTACATATAATAAAGATTACAATCACTAAACCTTCGATTTTTTCAAAAATGAACCAAAAGGGCAAAAAAAGGGGGAAAAAAAATTCTCACAAAGCAAACTATAACATGTAAATGCCCCCCAATTTGTCATGGCTGGCCTGGTTACACAATACTCAGAGAAGATAGTTCACATGGTTGTTGTACTTGTGTAAATCTTACAAAGCAGTGAAGTAATACTTAATTTGACTCCAATCAATCAAATTCAATTATTTGAATCTAGATGTTCTTTGAATTCGATTCAACCCCAATCAATCAATTCAGATATTCTTTGAGTCCAATTCGACTCCAAGCAATCAAATTCAACTCTTTGAATCCAGATATTCTTTGAGTCTGATTTGACTCCAATTAATCAATTCAGATATTGTTTGAGTCCGATTTGACTCCAATAAGTGTTTTGAAAGCTGGACCGGTCATCGAACTGAAAAAATGACCGGGTCATGGGTCACTGGTTCAACCGTTGGGTCAATCAGAATTGAACTGTGATATCATAATTATGTAATAAATATTAATAATAATATAAAATATAATAAATTAAAAAATAATTTTTAAAAATAAAAAAATTTCAAGTTTCCGGTTCCATTGTCGATTTTACCGGTTCAACCTCTAGGTATTCCGATTTTCACAAAATAGATTGATTTTTTTGGTATTTTCTGGTTTACCGGTTTAACCAGTTCAACTGGCCAGTTCAACCGGTTCAATCGGCCGGTTCAATTCGATTTTTAAAACAATGACTCCAATCAATCAATTCAGATATTCTTTGAGTCCAATTCGACTTCAATCATTCTTTGAGTCCGATTGACTCCAATCAATCTATTCTAGATATTCGTTGAGTCCGATTTGACTCTAATCAATCAATTTATGATATTCTTTGAGTTTCGAAGTGACCCCTATCAATCAAATTATGATATTCTTTGAAGTCCTCCAATTCAACTCTAATCAATCAATTCCGATATTCTTTGAGTCCAACTTGACTCCAATCAAGCAATTCTTTCCTAATTTAAGATAATCTTGACCAATGAAAGTCAATCCCCGACAGAAATCAAAAAAGATACATTCGAAGTCTTGTTGAATCCAAACAAATCAAAATCACTCGAGCTCAGAATAGGCTTTGATCCACTCAGAAATTCATAGACCTAGTTTAACCTTGATCAGAATCCAGAAATCAATATCACCCCTCAAGCCCACCTTGGTGGCAAAAGCACATTTCTCCCGTCAAGTTTGCCTCTAACAAGTATCAATCAATCATCATCCATCAATTGCCAATCAGTTCTTACGATAGATTCGCATCATTAAGTTAATTGTGCAACAAATTTGCATTCTCAATTAGTTCTTGCGATAAATTCGCATCATTAAGTCAATTGTGCAGCAGATTTGCATTCTCAACCAATTCTTGCGATAGACTCGCATCATTAAGTCAATTGTGCAACATATTTGCATTCTTAATCAGTTCTTGTGATAGATTCGCATCATTAAGTCAATTGTACAGCAGATTTGCATTCTCAATCAGTTCTTGCAATAGATCCGCATCAAGTCAATTGTGCAACACATTTGCATTCTCAATCAGTTCTTGCGACCGATTTGCATTCCTAATCAATCCATGCGACAGATTCACGTTCTCAATTCATGCATTAAATTCACATTCCCAATCAATTCATACAACAGATTTGTATTCCTAGTCAATTCGTGAGACATATTTGTATTCTTAAATCAGTTGTACAACAAATTTGCATTCCTAAGATATTCCTGTGATAAATTCACATTCTCAATCATTCGAGCAATAGATTTGCATTCCTAATCCATTCTCAATCATTTATGCAACAGATTTGCATTCCTAATCCATTCTCAATCATTCATGCAACAGTTTGGCATGAAGACCAGTGGGAGGATACTACTATGCTGATGACTACGTCTGCGCCAATTAAAGACTAGGGCTAGATTATAGTGTAGTCCTTTTATGTTTTAGAACTTAAATATTTTGTAATCGGCATGCGTTGCCATAAGACTTTGTTTCTTTATTATTCCAAAATTTGATGTAATAGCTAGTAACTTTATGCTTCATTTATCTATGCTGATCTTAGAATCATTTATTACTGTCGTCTCATTATTGTTAGAATTATTTGTTGTGGACAATCATGTGACTTCACCAGTCACGGTCTACGGACCCAAAAATATATTTATTTTTTCTATTTTTGCTGCTCTGTGGTGTGACAACAATACCGATACAACACGAACATTGCTCCAGACTGGTATTCGTTGGAGAAAATACATAAGAAGACCAACAAGTCTTTCCGCGAGTATGCTCGCAGATGGAGGGAGATCGAGCCCCAAGTGCATCTTTTTTAGAGGCGGGTAAAAATGCAACGGGTTTTAGTTTTGAAAAAGTGGTAGGGCCAAGTAAAATATTCAGAGTCTCCATCTAACATTATTCGGGTGTTAGGATCCCTATAAAGAAGATTAAAATAATCATTTTTGGTTTTTGAAATGTTTTGAAAAAAAGTAGGGCCCTTTTAAATCGATGACTCAGAATTAGCCATGCGAAACCATAGTTCTTGTATGGGTCTGGGGACTCGGTTATGTCAAGGGAAGGTGTTAGGCACCCTTGAACATCCGTACAAGCATGGTAAGCAATTTTGAATGATTTTCATAGTAATAGGGGCATAAAAAAAAGACAGAAGATGGAAATATGTCCAAGGAATGAAAAAAAAGAGAGATAGTTATGGACACACCTTACTTTAGGGGGTTGCTTACATATCTCTAGTCAAGAATCAGGTCAAACGTAGTTCTGTGTTTTGTATGTGTGTGCTAGTGATGGTCGAATCTCCTTTTCATCAAAGTTATTGAACAACTTGATGGTTTAGGCATGTTCGAGAGGAGACAGGTTGTTGTTTTTATATTTTTTGATTTTTAAAAATTTGTATTTTTTCTGAGAAAGAGGCAAAGTTACTGCTGAAAGTACCCATCCAATCGATTGCTAAAAGGAGCAATCGATTGCTAAAAGTAGCAACCGATTGCTAACTTTTAGCAATTGATTGCCTCGGGGGTCATCTTCAACCTCTGGCAGTTTTCTGGAAATGCAAAGGCCAAGTATGTGTATATTTGGGATTGATTCACCGAAAAATTCCCGAAAGTTGGTCTAGACTTTCCTCTCTTACCTTACGTTGGTTTTGTTTTCTGAGCTTATACGCAGTATTGAAGAGAGTTTTTGAAGCTTATGGAAAGTTTAGTAGTGAGAAACAATGAGATTTTTGGAATGTCAAGTTTTGACAATGGAGTTTGACCGAGGATTAATGGTGATTTTGGCGATGGATTTGGGGTGTGGTTGTGGTGGTGATGGTGATGCTTGGGAAATGCATAAGTTTTTCTTGGGAAACAATTTTGTTGCTGGAGATGTAGTCCGTAGAGAGAATTCTAGAGAGAGATAGAATTTGCTTGGTTTCAAGCTTGTGAATTGGTGAGGATGAAGTGAAGTGTAGGTGGGTATATATAGGGAGAGATGGAGGGGAAGCATCCATTGCCTCTGAAAGCAATTGATTGCTTATGTAAGCAATCGATTGGTTATTCATCTTTTGGGTTTTTTATTTTCATTTTTTTGTTTGGATAAAAATGAAGTGTCTACACTATACATATAGCAGTCCATCCAATATGCAGATGACTCTGCATCACATGTTTGAATCCATAATCCAAAGCACTCAAACAACATTCATAGCTCTCCTAGCAGTCTCGATTTTCTTTAGATTACGTTCAATTCTCATTGTTCTTAGTTTCTTCTTCCTTTCAGTATTGTAAGTTCCAAGTTTGAATCAATAAGATGAATAATTCCTTTAGCAAGTTATTTTTATTTGTTCTTGCTTGTTGATTTATTTACTTCTTAGTGAATTCTGCACAGGTTGGCTTGTGTGATTCAACACTGCCATAAAACCCTTTATCAAAAGCGTGTTTCCTACTTGCTTTACTATGGTCTTTTTGAAGTTGAAGTTTTATTAAACCTTTTTCATCACTAGAATTAGTATACTTAAGGAAACTTTTATTTTACATTCAAAATTCGAGCCACTTCGGGCTATTCTTTTTATTATATATATATATATATATATATATAAATACAACGCCCCAACACATTAAAAATTATAGATACATCCACACAACATCCTTACATAAAGCTTGAAGTTATAATATCCAAAAAGTGCAAAAGTATAATAGCAGATTCACAGATGCAAATGCAAAAGATTGCCAAGCATGGTTACTTTTGAAACCTATCAACTCAAAGCTAACCAGAAAGAACCATCAAAATATGACTAGATCCTCGAACATTTCCAATCCACAGCAAATCCAGAGTTGAGCACACTTTTGTACAAGGAAAACACTAGTTAGCTCCATGTTAGGCTTCATAGATGTATTCAACAGCTTCACCCCCTAACAAGAAAGAATACACGTAAGAACAATATGAATTATTCCCAAAAAAAAAATAGAAAAAAATAAAAGGAAGTATGCATTGAAGGTAACAGGTGTCAGGTGATATGCAAGCATAGTGCCCTCCAGCCAAGAAAATGGGTTATTTAGATGGGTTCATGCATCAGTAGCCATAAACCATGGGAGCCCATACACACAAGGGCGTGAATAGTACCAAATAACCTACTCCTATAGAATAAAGGGTACCAATCGTACCATGTACCCTGAAGCTACCAAAAACTTCCTACTAACTCAACTTGAGCCTTGAAATTGCCGCTGGCCGGCATGATTCGAAAATGCAACTAGGTCCCGAGAATCATTCAATTCGTCTAAAAAGTACAAAAAAGTGATTTAAAGAAAACAAGTCATAAACATCAACTCCTAGAAGCTCCCAGAACTTCTCAAAATTGCACTATCCAATGAACTTGATCCTCAACAGGTCGGTGAGTCATCTGGGCTACTTTGCTCCATGTATGTGTCGTGCCTATAGTGGTGTGTGAATCACACAAATATGGATATATATAAAGATATATTGGAAAAATAGTAATGCAACACTTGACGTGAAATATATAATGCCATATGTCAATTATACATATCTAAGCATACATGCAAGAGCAACAGACAAAAAGTCTCCTTACAGATACATCCCCACCACCTCCTTAAATAGAGCTAGAGGTGACATACCAAAAAGTGTAAAATACAACAATAAAAAATTTTGGTAGGCAGACCAAGACAGGGGGGTGTTCTACCACTTGGTCTTGTGTTCGAGACTTCGCATGGGTAAATACATGGGATTTGGCCAGGGCCTTCCTAAGGGAGGTCAGGGGTTCGAAATCCCCCTGGGTCGTGTAAGCTAGTTAGAGGGATGGATCTCAAGATGGACAAACGTCCAGCTTGGTGTGGATTCAGATCCTACCACTAGTTTGCCTCCCTGATTTACCTGGTGCTTGTTGTGGGGTCGGTGCGCGTGCCCAAGAATTGCCCCTATTCTACTACAAATAATGACCTAAGTATTGATCTGAGGTCACGGAGGACAGGCACAGAATTTGGCCTCCTATCAAAAAAAAAAAAAAAAGAGATGCAAATGCAAAAGATACTTATGAGGCATGGTGACATTTGAAACGTATCAAATTAACTAGGAAATCTCAAACCAAAAACAACCCCCAAAATATGACAAAATCCACACAAACATTTCCAATCCATGACAAATCTGGAGTTAAGCATCCTTTTGTCCAAGGAAAACACTGGTTAACACCATTTTAGACTCCAATGATGCTTTCAACAGCTTCACTCCCTATCAAGAAAAAAAACACGTGTAAGAGCAATATGTATGATCCCCCCAAAATAGAATAAAATAAACATGAAAGTATGCAAGGAGTCGTATATATAGAGAAATTTATAGGTACATTAAATTAAAGGTAACATGTGATGTGTTAACATGGTGCCCTAGCCAAACATAATGGGTTATTTAGGCAGGTCCATGCATCAGGACCCACAAATTATGGGAACATATACACATAGGAGGATGAGCACTATCCAAATAAGTTAAATAAAATGCTCCTATGACTAAAGGGTACCATGTATTGTAACCGTAACGTAGGTATAGAGTGTAAATCATATACACAAATATGAATATATTAGGGAAATAGCAATGCAAACCTTACACGAGAAATAGTGCCTATGCTAATTGTACATATCAAGCCAGAAAACATAATATGAGCCCCGACCACACCTTCGTATTTCCAAATACCCGGATTCGTTATAGTCGCTCCTGTGATACTCCAACCGCCCCATGGGTTTGTTATTCCTAAATGACTCATGAAGGGTATAACGAACATACCCTGTCTCCACATTGGATCAAGAACAGGATTTGAGGGAACCAAAATCGCTAATTCATATAGAGCCATTGAACCGGCCCAACCAGCAACCAAAGCTGTATGCATTATATGAACAGAAAGGAATCGACTGGGATCATTCAATACAACGATATGAACATGACACCAAGGTAAACCCATGAAAATAGTCAAAATACCCCTTTATCAAAGAAAAATAGACACTACGTAACTTTATTGCATACACTCAAAAGTGCAATTTTTTTTTTGAGTTAACAAGTGTGTGATTTGGGAACCCAAAAAAAGTGTATTTCAATTTCTGTATTTATTTATTTGGTTCTTATAAGTAGGAGTGCCTCAACTATTAGACAAGTTAGGAACCTAAGCGGGTGTTTGGGGACTTTCAAACTATCCAGTGCAGTTTCATTTCGGACAATTTTGTGGACACAACCTCTACACAACTTTTTGTGCATAACTTTAAAAAATGTGTCTATCTCTCGAGTAATGATTTGTGCACATAAAATGTGCACATGAAGATCTGGACCATTAATTTCAGTGGGTCTCATGTATGCAGGCACAGGCTCTGCCGAAATGAATGGCCCAGATCTTTATGTGCACATAGCATTACCCCCATCTATCTCCTGTATCACTGTGGGATCCACTAACATCATAGGAGAGAGATAGTCACATTTTTTTTGGATTGTGCACAAAAGGTTGTGCACAAGTTGTGCACCAAGTTTTATCCATTTCAATATATTGGGAGATTCTAGTTTGGTAAGGATTTTTTCTTGCACAATAGTCTGTGCACATTCAATAAATGTACTAAAAATAGTTCTAAGTAAATCTAATTAACCTACCATACAAGAACCGGATAAAAAATAGACTTGGATTGAACCTGTTTTGAATATTTCCAAACAGGGCCTAATACCCCCTAAAAATAAAGCCCAATTTAAAAAAAATGATATTTATTATATTAAGTACTATTACCTTCTTATAAAAAAAAGTAAAAGAAAAAGGGTATTATTATTGACACTCCAAAATTTAACCACGGTACACTATGGTACAACTCTCAGAACTTGTGGTCCCATACATTCCAAACATGTCATGCTTTGATTCATCCATGAAGTGCCAATAGTAATTCCCACCAAGTAATATTACCTAGCTTACAAAAAAAGACTCATTCTTTTTAATCATTTGATTTAACGGTCTCGTGCGAGGACTATTAGGGGCTAAGTAGGGTGGTGAGGATCATATTACCAATATACTTGGTACTTTGCAGAAAAAAAAAGATTCTCAAAATTAATACAGATAAAATCTTACAAAGATCAAGAGATTAAGCGGATTAGTTATGTTATCAATTTGGAAAGAAAATTTAAAAGAGTTTGAATACAAAACTTAATTAGACATTGTGCATCTAAAAAAGCGAGAAAAATAAATAAATTCTAAGTAGTACTAAAATTTAATTATTTTAATGTATATTTTTATTAATCTTTTTTTGGAAAAAGGGGTAATTAATGTATATATTTACGGTTGTATGAAAATATGTTGAACCATGTGTTTATAAAATAAAATTTTGGACTTAAGGATTTTAGAAAATGTGTTTTAATTTTTGTTTACAATAGAAATACAAACATATTGGGTAAGCAGCTTATCTGTTGGGCTTGGTCTGTGGAACTTGTCTTCCAAACATTTCTCTCCCTCAATCTCCTCCACAATTTTCCTCCCAAGTCTTTCTCTCCCATTTATTTCCCTAAGATAATTCTTTATAAAGTAATGACAATCTTTCCTACACATATAGAGCTTTTGCTCTCTCTTGACATATACAATTCCAGAGAGTGAAATAGTTAACAGAGAAAGAAAACAATTTCTATATTTTTACTTTCTGTTTTCCGAGCAACTATTCCGAAAGGGTATGAATATTTCGATCTTCCTCTGTGCAAGGAATTTCGAGAGAGAGGAGATTCTAGGTTGTTCTATCCTGGGACGGCGTGGCAAGTTCGAACTGCTAGCACAATTTGGGCAGAAGCGCGAAACGTCTTAAAGAGAGTGACATGATCTGCGACTCGGCCCAAGATTTTTTAAAGAGGCTACTGATCGGGTAATTCTGTTCCAATTCTATCTAAATGTTCCAACAAAATATAATACGGTCCCATTCTTTTATGCAAATAAACATATATACAGACATACCTTACCCAAGATATGTGTCTATCTTGATCAGTCTTTTGGATGGGTTGAATAATTTGCTATTCCAAGATATGGAAGGCTTTTAAGTGTTCGAATCTTGGGGAACATGGTCACTGGGGAATTCACCTAGCCACTCTAGAACCTCGGATTAGTCGAGGTGCGAGCAAGTCGGCCCGAACACCCCCCGATTACCCAAAAAAAAAATAAAAGAGGAAGATTTTTAAATGGGTTTTGTTTGTTGGACAACTTGGGTATGTTGACTAGACCAAGGAGGAGGATTTTTACATAAACGCTGTTGTTGTTAAAGGGGTTTCAGGGCCGGCCCTATACATTTAGGCTTTAGGCGAGCTTTTCAAGTGAAGTCCTGTGTAGCATAGCCACGAGGGAATTTCGGGACAGTGAACCCGAGGTGTTTTTTTTTTGGGGTCCATTAATCTATCTTTTTCGGCTAGGATTTTTAATATAAAAAATATTGTAGTTTTTTTTTTTCTATGAAGTGTGTCTATCTCTCTCTCCTATGTCACTGTGGAGTCTACTGACATCATAAGATGACACAGGAGATAAATAGACACACTTAATTTTGTGGGTTGTGTGAAAGTTGTGTGTGAGGTTTTATCCTAAAACTAAACCATTATGACGGATGATTTGGTCTAAAATATGTAAATGTTTCCAATGTTGACTAATATCTTGAGAAAAAAAAATAAGAACGCCATCAATATAAACAATAGAAAATGAAGTATAAGGAGTAAAAATAATATTCATCATATTTTGAAATTCAGGAGGAGCCTTTTTGAGATTAAATGGCATAACATTCCATTCATAATGTCCAAAATGGACAGTGAATACAGTCTCATACCGATCTTGCTAAGCAATTTGAATTTGCCAAAAGCTAGATTTTAAATGAAATTTGGAAAATACACAAGCATCTGAAAGTCTACTAAGAAGATCTTTTTGATTAGGAATAGGATATCGAATCCATTGAAGAGCATCATTGAGAGGTTTGTAGTTGATAACTGTTGGAATTAGGAATTAATCCCGGGATTTTATTATCATAATTATGGGTCATGTTGACCATTGTTATGAGATTTTATTATCTTTTATTTTTATTTTCTTTTATTCTCTTTCATTTTCCTTTTTATCTTGTAACCTTTATAGCCTTAGGATGTAAGTAATACAATTTTAACTTTTCCATAATTCTATTTGGTATCAGAGCCTACACCTAACCCTAACCCTAACCCTAACCCTTCTTGTGCCGCCCACCACTCACCACCTCTACCCTTCCTGCGCCGCTTCTACCACCCTCGCCGAGACCCCTAGCCCTAGCCCCACCCTCGCCGAAACCCCCTAGCCGCAACCGCAGTCCCATAGAGCCCCTCTCGGCTCTGTCGCAGCCTTTGGCTGCTTTTGTTTGCCCTTTTTTGGTCCTGTTCTTCGTGATGAACTAGAGCTTATATGTGCTCTTAATTGTTTATTTGGGTGAGCCGAGTGTCCGACTGCCCCGTTGTTTGTTTTGCCGAGTGTCCGACTATGTTTGTTCTCTTTCTTCCCAGTAGTTCTGCACTCAGTTCTTTTTAGCGTGCTTTTATGGCTAAGGAGACTGGTAAGGATGTTGCTGTTACTACGGTTCCTCGTTCGGAACCCTCATTCCCTCATATTACATTGGCTCAACGTGTTACCAGTGTACTGTTAACTAGGAAGAATTTTCATGCCTGGCCTATTTCTCTTCGTCTCTTCCTTGGGGGCAAACGCAAGATTGGGTGGTTACTTGGCAAAGAAAAATCACTGGGATAATCTGATCCTAAATATGAAGAATGGTTCACTGATAATTGCATTATTCTGGGATGGATGTTTAACTCAATGGAGGAGTGGGTCTACAATATGTTCGTGTACCACCGTAATGTTTTTGACCTTTGGACTGCCCTGAATAAAATGTATGCTCATGCTCATAGTGATTACCGTATTTTTGAGCTCTATCAGGATATCTCACATGCTTCTTAGGCCGCTTTGGGACTTTCTGTTACGGATTATTTTGGGTACCTACAGACATGCCGGGAAGAGCTCTATTAGTATAAGCCTATTATCGACTTTCCTAATGATGGTGGTGTTGAGACCAAGCGCCTTGATCGTCATCACACCTACCAGTTTTTAATGGGCCTAAAGCCTGAGTTTGAGGCCCTCCGTACCCAGATCCTAAATACTACCCCCTTACCCTCTTTATTTGAGGCTTTTGCTATAGTGGATGGCGACGAGCGACGTCGTCGCTTTGTTTCTATATCTCCTGTGATTGGTCCTCTTTCGTCTGTTCCTGACCAGATGGCTTTTGCTGCTCCTTCGGGTACCCGTCCTACTGGTTCTCATTTTTTCTGTCAGCACTATCGCAAACCTGGCCATACCATTGATCGTTGTTTTGATCTTCATCCCGAGTTGAAGCAGCAATTTGCTAAAAGTTGACCTTCCGCTGGTCTTGGGCGAGGTGCCCCTCGTACGGGTGCTGTGGTTGAAGTCACCTCCCCGTTACCTGATTTTGGACAACTTCAGTCACAGACTGCCCAGTTGCAGTCTCTCTTGGACCTGGGGGCCTCCTCTTCTTCTGGACCCACTGCTGTAGTTGCCATAGGTACTCCTACTGCGCTTCATGGTAAGTCCACTCACCCCACATGGATTCTGGATTCTGATGCCAATAACCATATGACTAGTGAGTCCTCTGTTTTTATTTCTCCTTTTACCTCTATTAATCAATCGGTCTGTATTGCTGATGGGTCTTTTATCCCTATACATAGTTAGGGTGCATTTGTCCCCCAATATTACCCTTTCATCAGTCTACTATGTTCCCAACTTTTCCTATAATCTTCTTTCCGTTAATCGTCTCGTCAAAGATCATAATTGTGCTATTGTGTTCTTACCTGACTGTTGCTATTTGTATAACCTGACTTCGAAGAAGATTTTTGGCAGGGGGCATGAGCGTGACAGTCTATACTACTTTGGGGCTCCTTCGATTTCTGGGATGCAAGCTACTAATTTATCTGTTTCTATTAATTATGTCTTACCGACTTCTAATAACTATGTTTTTAGCCTTAAGACTTTAGATTTGTGGCATGCTCGTCTAGGCCATGCAAATTTTCAATACTTGTGTTGGTTATTTCCTCCTTTGAATAAAGCTTGCAAGGAATTTCATTTTCATTGTGTGGTTTGTGAATTGTCTAAACATACTCGCACTTCTTATATTCCACGCATGCATAGGGCACCCAGTGCCTTTGATCTCATTCACTCAGATGTTTGGGGGCACTTCTCCTATCACGGCCTTGTCCCAGCACCGTTGTTATGTCACGTTTATTGATGATTACACTCGCTGTACTTAGACTTACCTTATGAAGAAAAAATCTGAAGTTTTTTTGCACTTTCAAATTTTTTTGCAAATGATTAAAACTCAATTTCATACCACATGTGTTTGGTTGTACTCGCCTGATGTCACTCTTTTTCCTATTTTAGCACGTGTGTTTGGTTGTACTTGTTTTGTTCAAAATACGAGTCCTACTAGGACAAAACTTGATGATGAGGCTGTTCGTTGTGTTTTCTTGGGATACTCCTCCATGTCAAAGGGGTATCGATGTTATGATCCTGTTTCCCATCACTTATATCATTCTTTGGATGTTACTTTTCTGGAAACTGTTCCCTTCTTTCCAGTTTCCTCTCCTTCTACAGGGTAGGCACCGGTGGAGCCAGTTGTGGCCGATAAATCTATTCTACCCCGTCTTGTACCTATTCTAGACTCCGTTGGTGACTCCCTGCCTCCGATTATCACTAGTGACCCCTTGCAGGTTTATTCTCGCCGCCCACGCCCCTCTGATCCCCAACGTCTTTCTCCAAATTCAGGTATTGTAATACCCATACCCAGAAAATGGAAGTAATATATTTTTTTCATGCATTAATTAGTATAATTAATTGCATGTGATATTTGGGTAAGTTCCAGTTACCTGATGTGATAAATGCTTTGATAAGGGCACAGTTGGACAGACATGAAATGGGACCCACGGGAGGTCCAGATTAGATAAATTGTATTTAGTTGCATTTATGCGATTAAATGAATAATTGTGTAATTGTTTTTTATATTTTATTACTAGTTATGACCTTTTATGGTGCCAATTTGGGTACCCGTGTGAGGGCGAATTGGAATATGGTTCATAATTAGTAGGCTAATTAGCAACTTCATAAAATATTTGGGACCACTTTTAGGACCCATAAGTGACAGAGATATATACCCACTTAGATATTGGGTAGTTATTATAAAGTTTAGGGAGTTTTATAATAGGTCTTAGAAAACATTAGGGGGTGTAATTCAGAATTGGACTTAGTTATATTACATATCCTAAGTTGAGTCGGTTGACTCATTTGGATTAAAAGAAAACAAGCAATAGAAAAAAAACAAAAGAGTTAGATACAGGCAGAAAGTTCAACGAAAAAAGAAAAAAATGACGACGGTTCCGTTCGACTTCGCGACGCCGTTTCTTCACTGTACGATACTCATACCTAAAACAGAAGCCATATTTGGACTCGCGAGGGTAAGCCTAACCTTTTGGTATAATTTATTTTTAGTTTAAACGATAGATTTTTCGTGACCCAAATGGGTTGGTAACATTTAATTTACCAAAATATGTGTAGGAACACATTTGGAATATTCTTTGAGCTGGGTCTTGTTAGGAATCAACTTTTAGGCTATTAATTTGCTGTTTAAATCGTTGAGGTGAGTGCCCTAATCCCAAAATTGGGTGTTTAATATGATTTATTGCTATTTAAATGCTTAAAAATGCGTAATAGTGATTAAGTAGCATGTGATTAGGTAGCTTTAACATGTCTAAATTGATGAAATTACCATATTGACATGTTGAGTTGCTTATGTGCTAATTTGGGTCAAAGGGTGTCAATTGATAATCACCATTATTTAGCCCATAATTAAGGGACGTCATTCCTCAGAGAAAAGGGGGATGAAATCCTTAGATAAAAAGGGACGGTGGTGACGACCACAGCGAATTGACATCGGTCACTTGAGAGTGTGTGATATCACTTTTAAAGCGACGACAAAGTGAGAATGGCCCGGAATCAGGAGTCCAGAACAATGGTGGTTGATTACTTGACACGCCTGCGACCATATATTGTTGTGAATGTTTAATTGGTGTTATGAATCATTAAATACTCCAATTGCATGATTAGTACCACATACTCACTAAGCGAAAGCTTATTCGATTTTGTGGCTAATGACCACGCAGGTTCGGACGAGCATCACAGTGGGAAGCGTTGAACTGTGGGGATTTTGGGATAGCTCGAGATTAATGGTTTATGTTTAATATGTTCATATGTAAATGAGTTTAGATGAGTAGTTATATTCCTAGTGTTTGGATTTTTTTTGGAGATGAGTTTATGTTTTGGTTTTATATTAAATCCTTGTAATATGAATTGTGGATTGAAGTTTTGAAAGTATTTTCAAGTGTTTTGGTGATATTTTGGTATTTCAATTCTTGTTGAACAGGGGGAATGGTGCTGTAATAGGGGGAACTCTGTCCAAGTACCATTCGATAATTTTAAAACTTTATTTTATTTCTTTTTGTTATTTGTTTGATAAAAAGCTATTTTACCCCCGGGTATATCAGGTTAAAATGTTATTTTTGGAATGTTAAAAAAGAATGATTGTTTGGTCCTTGTTGGCTTTGTTACACGTGTCCTAGCCCGTAGGGGCGGGTTGGGGTGTGACCGGTATCCCTTTTCCTTTATCTCCTGTTGTTACTCCTGAAACTGTTTCTCCCCGTTCTCCCACTCGTATTTGTCACCCCCCCTCGTTATCTGTTGTCTGATAGTTCTAATCATCCTATTTCTAAGTATGTTTCCTATCAGTGTTTATCTCCTTCTTATCAGTCTTTTCTTAGTCATGTGGATTCAGTTCCTATTCCTCGTTTGGTTCATGAGGCTCTTCAGAATCCTAAGTGGGTGGCAGCTATGAAAGCAGAAATGGATGCACTTCAGGGTAATCAAACTTGGGAACTTGTTCCTCTTCCCGTGGGTGAGTGCACGGTTGGGTGTAAATGAGTCTTTAGCCTGAAGTATTTGGCTTATGGGACTATTGATCGGTATAAGGCTCGTTTGGTTGCTAAGGGCTTTACTCAAATTCCTGGTAAAGACTATGGTGCCACTTTTGCTCCTGTGGCCAAATTAACTGTTGTTCGTCTTCTGGTCTCTTTATCAACTTCTTCTTCATTGCCCATTCACCAACTCGATGTTAAGAACGCTTTTCTTAATGGTGACTTGACTGAGAATGTACAATGCTTAGGGGACAATTATAGTAGCCTCCCCCCCCCCCCCCTTCCAAAAAAAAAAAAAAAGAAAAAAAAAGAAAAAGAAAAAAAGAAAGCTAAGCGTCAACAATGACCACCTCTTCAGTCTCCCCGACCTCGCCATCGAGAGCAACTCCATCATCCTTAGCAGTTGGGGCCCCATAGGGAATCTGCTCCTCCTTCCAGTAGGGACTCAACCCAGGAGTAGCCCAAGAGGTTCCAATTTGGATGGTCTGTATCCGCCCGCTGGGTTAGGTCAGCGTAGCCCGTGAGGAAGCTGGCCTCAAATTCTTCCTCCGCATCCTTCGCTTTCGCCTCCCGCGCAGCGACAACCTCAGCTAGAGCCGCCTTCTCAGCCTCTGTAGCCTTCTTCCCGGCCTCTACTGCTACCTTTTCGGCCTCTGCAGCCTTCCGGGATGCCCGCTCTCCACGGTAAGGGCAAAGTCCGAGGACTCTCGCGTTACCTTTTCTGCAGAAAGGGCGGCCTCTGAGGCCGCCAGTCTTTCAGCCACCCCGAACAGGTAAGCCTCAGCCCCTACTGCCAAACAGCCAACCTGCAAGAAGGAAACAGGAACTGTCAGTTAATATGGGCAAGGAAACAAAGAAAAATATGTAGATTGAAGCTACTCACCATGTCCCTGACACTGTACAGCCACCCGATCAAGGCCTCGGGGCTCAACTCGGAGCATTTGTCAATTTGGCTCTGTAGCAACCCGGGTCGAACCCTCGCTCGGACGTCGTCCTTCGTCTTCGCTACCGGCATCCCGGCCGGCATGTCTTGAGGCCTCGGGGGTGTAGGGATGTTAACGCAAGGGGTCGAGGTCCCAACCGATATGGCGGAAAAGGGGAGCATTCCCCCACCTTGGACCAAACAACACATGGATTCCATGCTTGTAGCATCTTCTAGAGTAGGAAATCCCATTGAGACAAACCATCAAACATGTGGTACTCAACCTACATGCTAAATAGATATTTCAATGAAATACATGAGGCTAGGTTTGAAATCCAAGGATTTAACAACTTATAATGCTTGACATTGTAAGTGGGGTCCTAGGAAACCAAACCTTGCACACATGAACTCTATAAATGCTACATTACATGGAAATCTTACATTAAAGCACACATGGGTCCAATGGTGGGTTTATGATCCCCAACCTACATGATTTAGCTACTCATAACTATAATGCAATTAATATTTAAGAGAAGAAAGAAGAGGTTATACCTACTAGAAGAAACCATCATAATTGCCATAGAAAAAAAAATCAAGAAAATCTTCAATAAAGAGTTGCAATACTTCAATACATTCAACTACCTCTCTCTCTCTAACTCAAAATGGAAGTAGATGGTGGTAGATGAGGAGTAATGGGGGAGAGAGATGAGGGGATTAGAGGGAGAGAGGGTTTACAATCTCCAAATATAAGTATAATAAAAGCTAACCCTAAATGACAATCATCTCTAACTATGTATACTACTCCACAAAAATGGTAAAGTTGTAAATACAAAAGAGAGGTTTTCAGCAAGGGCGGATCGATCCGCGACTTGGGGCCGGATCGATCCGATGTTCATATGGGGCTTTACTATGTTTGCGCGAACCCGTGGATCGATCCGCGGTGTAATGCCGGATCGATCCGTACCGCTATTTTTGGGCAGAAACTCCTTCAAAGAACGCAGATTGATCCGCGTTGTAAGGCCGAATCGATCCGCCCCTATTGATATCTATTCTTAGCCCTTTTTTTCTTCAAGAATGCCACAAGGGTTGGGTTCCACTTCACCCAAGCTTGTATAACCTACAGGAAAAAGATCTTTATTAGCTCAAAGAGAGTAACAACAAGAACAATCAAAAGCACAATTTACCCATTAAAACTCCGGTTTAAGTAATAATTCGCGACCAATAGAAGTAGAATCATGAAGTTAAGGATGCAATATCGGACACGAATCACACCCCCCAACTGACATGTTGCTGGTCTCTTAGCAACACAGCTAAATCCCAAGAGAATTAAGAATAACCTTGTACAACAAATTATTTAAAATGAAAGATAACCCGTTTTCGTGGGGAACACGATTGCATTGAGCGTATGCAACGAGCCGTTAAACCTCTAGGTTACCCGTAGAGGCGGAGTGTTATCTCCGGAGGGTTCTCAGAATGATACCCACAAACATTTAGTTTCCTCATGATAGTTACCCACTATTTAACACCGACACTCAACATAGTCCCAAGAATTTTCAAAAGATCTTAGCACATGACACGCAAATCCAAAAAGTTCTCAAACTATCAAGGTTATTAGATAAACTTCATTAAGCTCAATCTTGGATGCGTGTGTGGTGTGAAGTGCATAACTACAAACTATCAAGAAGATGGTAATGCTTTCATAATCCGAATTTCGTTCAAAACGCACTTCAACTCAATTCTCACCGGTATTACACTCTAAAAATGAATCGCTCAAAATGGGTAATACACTTGAGGCATGTGAGCAAATAGAGTAATGGAAATGGAAACCAAAGCCACACATATGCCAAAGATGAAAAACGTAAGCGTGAAAAACGAGTAAAAATTAATCTCATGAAAGATACCATTCACTAGAGGATGGAAATAACTCTAACTACTTGTCATGATCGTCTCGAACTCCGAATCACAAAACTTAAGGATCAATTAGGACCTTGAGTGGGTGGTTGTAAAGTGGGAAAGTTATATGAGGTGAAGGACAAGGGGAAATGGAGTGAGATGTATGGATCCCCACTCGGGATTTATTAGAATGCATGAATACAGGAAACCACAAGAGATGAATCATCCATAAATATTTCTTTTAAATCTCAAGAAGATGAGTACAATTGACTGTGAAGCTTTTTTTTTTTTTTTTTTGGAAGAACTTCTTTTCGTTGAGTTCTTTTTCTTTTCTTTGTACTCTCCCAATCAGCACGATTCAATTTCTTTTACAAATTTACAAATACGATCTCATGCAAAGATATCCCAAGAATGTAATTCGAATGCAGATATGAAAAGTTTATGGTTAAGTGACGAATGGGTAAATGTGGTTGAGGCTACAAATGGTGAGAATAAGGATCTAAGATCAATTCTTCGGGTAATGTGATTCTTTATTCTCCACTACGATGACAAGCAAGCCCGGGTTTGTATTCTTCAAAAGGATTTATCTAATGAACAGTCAAAACAAGAAGATGATATTATCTACGCCTTTTATATGCTTTTTCAAAAATAGAGAATTAAAGTATGTAACACTCAACAATGGAGAAAAGGGATCGAAAGCTCACAAAGGTGATGTCTCCACAAATGTTTCAAACAATTTCCGGATAACAATTACCTTAAACACCATCCTAACACAAGTAGTCATGCAACGTGCTCAATAATCCAAGATTCAAACTTCATGAAATTCACTATAATCAAGATAGTCATAGACTTAATGGGATTAACACGTGTCACATACTAAAATCGGAAGAAAACTTCAAGACAAGTGTCATCGCTCGGCATTAGAACGGGGTAACTATACTAAAGTCATTGAAAACACGGCACAAAGCACTTTTTTTTTAGAGAAGAAAGAATGAAACTAAAATTGCGATGAGAGAAGCTAGCTAGCTCTCACACCGCCCAACTAGGACCGAACATTGTCCTCAATGAAACTATAAAGTACAAGGGGAAGGACAATATTACCAGAAGCAAACAAGGTGAGCATGCGGTAATAAACTGTGCCTGCGATGTTAGAATCAACAAAGAACGAGAAGGAAAAGATAAAGAGCAATATGACATGTCACAGCAGTAAAACAGTAAGCATAGGCCAAAAGTCAAATAAGAACAAGTCCATAAAACATCCATACTGAATCAACAAAATCCAAGAACAGAAAATAACACTATCATCCATACATATAAGTACAACTCCAAGTCCAACTGAAAGAACATAACAACACCCTAGCATAAGCAAAATAATATCCCGAACTGAAAGTCAAGCACTCCCCCCAACTAATCCTCATCATCTCCGTCGCCGCCACCATACGGGTCCAAACCACCAGTGCCACCATACGCACCAAAACCACCAGCTCCACCATAACCACCAGAACCTCCAAATATAAGTATAATAAAAGCTAACCCTAAATGGAAGTAGATGGTGGTAGATGAGGAGTAATGGGGAAGAGAGATGAGGGGATTAGAGGGAGAGGGTTTACAACCTCCAAATATAAGTATAATAAAAGCTAACCCTAAATGACAATCATCTCTAACTATATATACTACTCCACAAAAATGGTAAAGTTGTAAATACAAAAGAGAGGTTTTCAGCAAGGGCGGATCGATTCGCGGCTTGGGGCCGGATCGATCCGATGTTCATATGGGGCTTTACTATGTTTGCGCGAACCCGCGGATCGATCCGCGGTGTAATGCCGGATCGATCCGTACCGCTGTTTTTGGGCAGAAACTCCTTCAAAGAACGCAGATCAATCCGCGTTGTAAGGATGGATCGATCCGCCCCTATTGATATCTATTCTTAGCCCTTTGTTTCTTCAAGAATGCCACAAGGGTTGGGTTCCACTTCACCCAAGCTTTTTATAACCTACAGGAAAGAGATCTTTATTAGCTCAAAGAGAGTAACAACAAGAATAATCAAAAGCACAATTTACCCATTAAATCTCCGGTTTAAGTAATAATTCGCGTCCAATAGAAGTAGACTCATGAAGTTAAGGATGCAATATCGGACATGAATCAGCGCGCGTATTAAATGTATGACATGACGGTCCGGTTATATTGCAACTATTCGGTTACACTCACACCAACCTTGTTGGATCCAGAACAGACCAATCACTCCTTGACACGTGGCAGCTACCGACCCTATGCTCCTGAGGCCAATGTTGGGTCCAACCCCCGACTGTCCAAGGTGGCGGGTCCGGCAACGAGTAATATTTCGGGTAGCTCTCCGAGCGGTCTACCAAATTGCACAGATTTCCAATGCTCATTTGATTAGACATCATATTAGCCTCGCAAATGGGGGGCAACTGATATGTACAAAAATCCAGGTCAAAATCAGACTCCGCCACCTCAGCAAGGAGTGCGGAACCATAAAGTAATTGCGCTCGCCACGCGATCTTCCCAAGCTGTCCATCAAGGACCGCCCGGGCATGGCATACAGGTCGGGTCGCGATGCTGGTTCACCCCACAGTAGGTGTAACTCGAGCAACTCCCATGACTTGCTCCACAAGGATCCAGACAGCTTCCTATCTCAGCTAGAAGACTAGTGAAAAGTGTGAGTTATTTCCTAATCCACTTAGGAAACTCCCATGATCTATGTTAATCAATTGTAATTAGATTGTGCTTCCTAGTCAGTTTTACTTGTCTTGTACGAGTGGTCTCTTGCACCTATAAAAGGGACCGCTCACCCCCATTGAAGGGGATCACATTCTTACTCTATAGAATCGATGTTTCTATACGGCACACGAATTCTGCCCGGCCGATCTCTGGTTGTCACGCCCCGACGTAGCATAAATATGGAAAGCGTTTAATTTCCTTTATGGACCCGTAGGTCGCGACAGTTTGAAGGATCGATTCCGTTCCAAACGTCGAACGACATAAACATAATAATCAGAGCAGAGCAATCAAGGCTTGCAATTTTTTTTCTAACTTATTACATATTACAATACGGGGTCAACTGAGGCACAAGCCACCTTAAAACAAAACAAACAATATCTATTATCTATTACAGTTATCCTCATTACAAAATTCATTTTATAACTTAAAACATATAAAGGTAAATTCTCTTTCCAACAGAGATTCTCAGTTTGCGTAGTCGTAATGTTCCACTTGCTCAAAACCTGAAAAGCCTAGACACGAATGTCCAGGACGCATCAACGCCGTCAGCTTCAAGAAGCTGGTGAGTATTAAAAACATAACTTTGAATGTAAAACATACCCATTTACCAATTTTTCCAATTCTCATTTAATTCAATAAGTTTTCATTAAAGTAAAGAGTTCATATTTAGAAAACAACCACAATATCATTTGAAAGCTTTAGTTCATATATATGTGACCGTGTATGAAAAACACTGCACCATCTTATCTTGCCGGCTCTTTTCTCTCGACAAACACAACAACCCACTATCTCACACCATATCCTTGTAATACTCCGATAGCCACACTTTAGCACAGGGGTGCCAGGGAATGTCCAGTTTGCCTCACACTTTGGTCCGGGGTACCAGGGAGTGTCCAATGCCTCACACTTTAGTACCTAATTCGCCTCGCAAATACCAGAGGTAACCTCACGCAGTATCCAGACTCGGGTACCAGGGAGTGTCCGTAGGACACACTTTAGCACTACCATGGGTGCCAGAAAATGTCCAAGTTCGGCGTTACACACTTTAGCGCTACCATGGGCGCCAGGGAGTGTCCAATTTTGCCACCGTCGCATTACAAGATACTCTAGCCGCAATCTCAAACCACAACACAATCTCAAACCCCAACACAATCTCAACCACACACTCTGTACCACACAGATCATTACTCTTTTTTGTACTGACTACTACTCACATACATGCCCAACTGACTCCATATGAATGTCATGTAACTATTCATTAAACATATGAAGTGCTAGGAATAATAACAATGTATGCTTAAAAAGAATTGAATTCATAGTCTTTCCTTAATGACCAATCATAATCAAAACGTAATCTGTTTTAAACATTTTTCGCAAACAGAGCCTTAAAGTTCATTATGTATCACCCAAACAGTTCCTTAACATGAAATAAGCAAAAACTAGAAACTGTTAGAAGTCGCGCGAGCGGGTCGCTCGAGCGAAATGCCCATTTTTCGTTTCCTTTTTATAAACTTTCCAAACTGCCAGAACACAGGAAGATCGCGCGCGCAGGTTGCTCGCGCGATCTGCCTATTTTTTAATTTTATTTATAAACTTTTCTTACTGTCAAAATACACAAACCTCGCGCATACGGGTCGCTCGCGCGAGGGGTTGCTCGCGCAGGCCGCGCGCGCGAGTTTCAGCAGAGGCTTCGTCTTCTTCACTGAGACTGTCCTGTTTCAGATTTTCAGGGTCTTTTTGACCCATTTTCAATTCTGGAAGTCGCTAGGCCTTATTATATATGATTCTCTTCATTTTTTCGCAAGGATTACGAATCCATAATCAATTTTACATAAATCAATCTACAGCTCTTGAATTTTAAGAAAAATCAAAAGACCTCAAAACTTGATTTCTAATATACTTTTTCATATGAACAAATTAGACTCTAAAACTTTACACATGACATATATGATGCATAATCTTTCATAATTATCTAAGAAAACGAATTTTGGTTGAGTTTGAAAAATCTTGATTTCAAGCTATGAAACTTCAAACGTATGATCATCAATGGAAATTTCAAAATTAGGCAAGCATCAAAGAAATTAAGGCATGAATTACATTCTGAGTAAGTTATAAATACTCACAGATTATAAAGATTGAAATGGTGTGTTGAGAAAGATATAAGAATTAAGCAACCCAAATCAAGCTTGGCTATGGAGGTGAGCTCTCTCTCTCTATAATATTTTTATGCAATCCAATCTCAAGCTCTCTCTATGTATCACTCCCTAAATTTTTTTTGTAGAATTTTTTGTGCTTGTACTGTGCAGAATGTGTGCAATGGGATGAGAGTTATATAGAACTCATATTCTTGGGCTCCAAGAACTCTCAAGTTCACTCAACAAAAGGATTAGATTAGCTAATTAACTAAACACTATTATACGATATACATACGTATGTAATACAGATGGATAATCTCATAGCTCTACAGATCATCCAAGAGCCAAGTAGGAGTATAGGGATCAACTTGTATGTGTTTGTGAATTTAAGCTTATGGTCTTAAGAATACACACACACACACAAAGCATTCCCAAACAAGCCCAGCCCAATGATTACTTGCCATAAATGGAAAAGCATGTGTCAAATCTTGATTGGTGGAGTTTCCCAAACTGTGGGAGATCGACGCGGCGCGGACAATTTTGCACATAAATTGGTATTTTTGCGGCACGGTGTTCACCACAAAAATACAGAAAATTCATTTTAACGTAAGAAATGATTTCCTGGTTTTATAAAAATACAGTTTGAGTTAAAAGAAGAATATTTCCACCGTTTTAAAATACAGATTTAAAATCCAACACAGGTATCGTTAAATTTTGCAGAATTGCAGTTTGACCCCAACAATAATTTTAAATAATGAAGTAGCACCAATAATAAGGTTTAACATATGAGAATTGTAAATTAGAATGAAATCAGCAATACATATTAAATATGAAAATTCAAATTGGATTTTAATACGTCAAATGCAAATACAAATAATGAGATGGAAATGCAGGTTATTACACTGGTAGCTCCGAGCTATTGTTGGTTCACCAAAGACCCCCGACGACTTTCATATCATAGTGCAGGTGCTCCTACACACAACGTAGACGTAGGTCTCTTAGTTAACGGGGCCGAACCACATCCAAATCTCTTTTGTTTACTTCTTACTTTTTCTAACCAAATTTTGGTATCATCACACACATATATATATATATATATATTTGGAGGGAACAAATGTGTGATTTTGGAACGCACAAAAAGTATATGCTAATTTCTATATTTATTTATTTGGTTCTTAGAGCATCCACAGTGGGTAAAGGAAACTTAACTTAAATTTAAGCTAAGTTGTGGTACAGGTTTGAGGGAGTGTACATTGGTGTAGTTAGGCACATCGTAGGCCTGTAAACGGATCGGATCTGGACCAGATCCATACAAATCAGATCCAGGTTCGTTAAATAATTTTGCTATCCAAATTCGGTCATTTATCCATCGAATTTGTCTTATTTAATCCATATCCATATTTGATCTGTTTGTCGGATCTAAAATGACAACTTAGTTTCTTATATGTATTCTAGTATTACTATAGAAACTATCGTTTTTATTATTATTTTTCTATGCATACACAAAAATCAATTAACATTTAACCCATTAATACACTTGATTATGTAGAAAAATCCTCTTTAAATCAAAACTATATACCACTGAAACTAAATATATATAATCTAGTGTATACTATATACGTTGTTCATTTTTATATGTAATAGTAATCTTATCTAGCATATTATATGTACAATTTTTTATGCATAGTTTATTCTTATTCGGATCCGAATCTTAGGCAGATCGGATACCACAAAATCATATCCGCTCCGTCAACCTAACATTCTAAACTGATCTGGATATGGATATGGATTTGGATCTAAAAAAAACTCAGATCCATCAAAGTGCTGGATCTGGATCGGATCCGGGCCAAGATCCGATCCATTGACAGGCCTAGCATGCGGCACATGGAAAGCCGTTAGAACACCAAACGGCACACTCAGTGCCGTGAGAACACCAAACGGCACAACCTGTGCCGTGTCATGGGCTTGCTTAGGGGCTGTTTGGAAGTAATGAAAAAATGTGAGATACACCCAAGAAAATTCCTTAATTGCCAAACAAAAAAAAAAACCAAACATGCACCAAACGGCACAACCTATGCCGTTTGGGAAGCGCACGGCATAGGGTGTGCCGCGTGGTGGTGAGTGGTGTAGCACACGAAATATCATGTGCCGTGTGGTTTGGGACATCGCACCCTTTGCCGTATGGCCAAACAAGCAGAAACTTAACCATACCATAAACTTAAGTTTAGCAAAATTTCACTATCCTATACCACAGTTATATCTACACCATTGCAAGCGTTCCACTATCCTATACCACAAAGTAATCCTAAGTTATCTGATTTTTTTGTCCCATTGTTGATGCTCTTATAAGTAGGAGTGCATCAACTATTAGACAAGGAATAATGATTTGCTTCCTAATTTTTTTTCCCGAAAATATTTCCCAATACATGTGGCAATGGGTCTAGTTAATTTTGATTGGTTGATGTTAAAGTGGTACTATCATTAATGAAGAGGGCCCACTGCCACATGTGTTGGGAAACACTTTTTGAAATTTTTTTTTGGGAAGCATAGCATTACTCTTAGACAAGTTAGGAGCTAAGCAGGTGTTTGGGAACTCCCAAAACAAGATCAGGTCAAGTCTAATTTTAATATATTGGGAGAATCTAGTTTGGTAAGGGTCTTTTCGCGCACGATAGTCTGTACGTGCCCGTCCAATAAATGTACTAAAAACTGTACTATATAAATCTAATTTGCCCCTAGACCACACAAGAATCGGATAAAAAAATTAGACTTGGACTGTACATGTTTTGAATTTTCCCAAATAGGGCCTAATACCCCATAAAAATTAAGCCCCGTTTTTAATTTTTTTTTTATTATATTAAATAATATTACATTTCTTGTAAAAAAAAAGTGAAAGAAAAAAGGATATTATTACTACACTCCAAAATTGAAGCAAGACACAATATGGTACAATTCTCAAGAACATATGGTACCATGTATTCCATACAGTCCATGGAATGCTTTGGTTCATCCAAGAAGTGTCGATAGAATTCCTACCAAGTAATATTATAACCTTATAGAAAAGACTCATTCTTTTTTAATCATTTAGTTTAGCGGTCTCGTGGGAGAACATAAGTGTTAGGGGCTAGTGTAGGGGGCCAGGATCATATTACCAATATACTTGTTACTTCGCAGAAAAAAGATTCTCAATTTTAATACAGATAAAATCTTATAAAGATCAAGAGATTAAGCAGATCAGTAATGTTATCAATTTGAAAAGAAATTTAAAAAAGCTTGAATATATATGAAACTTAATTAGACATTTTGCATCTAAAAAAGCGAGAACAGTAAATAAATTCTTAATTAAGTACTAAAATTTAAAATGTATATAATTATGGGTGTATGAAAATATAATATGATCATTCGTTTCTGCCTAAGGCTACAAAATATATTGAGCCGCCCAGCTTATAAGGACCAAAATCAAACCAGTATTACGAGGAGTTTTAGGTTGAGGCGTTGAGCATATATTATCTCCAACATACAAACGGAAAAAAAAAAAAAAATCATATACGAAATACTAAAATGCATAAACCAATTAATTCACTTGTAACTACATATATAATCGATTCTACATGTTCCCAAAGGGCCAAATTAAACAAACAGATACAGACATACCTCACCCATGTCCAAAGAAACAATCTTTTCCTCAAGATTCCCAATTTCCTTAATATTGAACTTGTTGAGCAAAGTGATACTTGAAATTGTAGACATAGGCATGACAGACAAGTTGATACGTGCATAATGAGAAGCCGAGCCGAGCCGCCATATATGCAAGTCGTGCAGAGCCTTGCAGGTGGTCATAGGGTGAACTAGTCAAGTGGCCGGTTACTGGAAGTAGTCACGGAAGTGTGCTTAGTTATATCTTCATGTATTGCATTAAGTTAATTAGTTGGACCCCACTTCCCTTAGTAGTAGTTACATGCATTTCCACCTTCCTTTTATGTAGGCATTATCACTTGCATTTTCTCCACCTTCCCTTTTACATGCATGCATTAGTTATTGATGTAAGGCTATATATATAGCCGGTTGTGTACTCTTGAAGGGAATGAATGAATATGTTATTTTCATAACCTTGCTTCTCTCTCTAATTAAATCTGTCTCTCACTCTCCATTTATCTCTCTCTTTCTCTCTATCTCTCTAAGCTATGGCTTCTCTTACTTAATCCTTCCAAACTGTACGTATTTGTACGTATCACAAGTCATCCATAATCATATAAGTCACCACCCCCTTCACATTGCTGCCGCCAGTGATATTCGCTTTTTCTGCAGCCGGCGCCCCCCCCCCCCCCCCCGAAACAAACTGCATCACTTTAGACATCGAATTATTGCAACTAGGACAGTCATTACTGGGGTTTTCGGTCACGAAAAGATGTGGAGAAATAGGACTAGCTACCAAAAACCGGTGTTAACGTTGTGGGTATATCCACAGTTGTAGTACCTTTTATTAGTTCTTGATGATGATCGATGTACCATCGAATTCCAGATCGAGCAACAAAAGAGGATTAATCTGAGATATTGCACAAGAAGTTGGTATTACGTACTGGTTTCAGTATAGAATTCTTGTTTTTGTCTGGCTCTATGTATGTATGTATGTTTCATCCAATTTTTCTATGCTCTCATATAGGTTTCCCAAAGAACCCACCATTTCGTTCTTTTTAAGGAGCCTTATAACAGTGCCCACATCCAAATTCATAATGTTGAATAGGCCAGAAATCAACAAAGTCTTTCCCTGCTTCAGCAAGCAGAACCCTTTCTTCTTTTGCGTCTATAAGAAGCTTCAAACTTACTTTGAATGCAGCTGCCATTTATAGTATTACGGTACGTTCCGTACGGGTGCAGTTTAATTTTATATGTTATATTTGTTCATGAGCTATATATAGATAGATAGATAGATAGATAGATGCAACGAAATGAAATACAAATTTCAGAAAAATTACAGATAGATCACAAATGAAAAGTGCATAAATTTTACTTTAATCAAAAGAAAGAAAAGTATTAATGCGAATTTGAGCTGGAAAGAAAGGGAAAGGAAAACTGTGGGACCAAATGTTTTGGATCAGTGGGTCCATGAGGGAGACATTTTGAACGTCCAGTCATCTTCATTGGGGCGATGACTTCGGTACATTAAGGTGGTTTTGTTGTATATACAACAAAACCAATCTCAACCTTTAGATCATGAGTGAAGATAATCTCAATCATCCACGTTGCAAGAAGAAATTTTTAAAAAATCATGGCAGATGTTCTACTAAAACCACATTGAAAAGGGGTCACTTCTTCACCCAAAGCTCCTCACCTGTTTAGCCGGTCACCACTTATCCCTACTTCTCTCCTCTTTTGTAAGATAATACTCTCTCCTACCCATATTTTGAGTCTTGTATTCCATTTTAGGATGTTCGAAAATTAGTGTCCACTTTCTTAAATTGATATATATTCTTAAATTGATATATAAGTTTTACTTACATTCCAAAACTACTCTTCCTTGAAATCTACACTAAGAAAAAACTAAAAAAGTTATTGTAATGATTAAGGGCAATTGCGAAAAATTGGTGTAGATACTTTTTGCCCCCTTAATAACTTGAGTTCTCAAAAGTGGACTCAAAATAAGGGACGGAGGGAGTAGTATTTATTTTTCTCAAAAATGCTAGGTACACAACACATTCCACAATAGGAGTTTAAATGCATGTACCATGTGTTGTTAAGTGGTGCATAGAAAAGTGTGAAAAATTTATACAGCATAGGATACAACACATTTAAAGCCCTATTGTAAAATGTGTTGTGAAATGTGTTGCGTGCCTAGCATTTTTGTTATTTCTCTATGTCCCACATGGTATATATCCCATATATATATATATATATATAAAGTGCTTCCAATTTAAACTAATGCTATGTTTCCTATTTTTTTTTTTTACTCAAAAGTATTTCCCAACACCTGTAGCGGTGTGCCGAGTTGATTTTGATAGGTTGATGTTGAAGTAGTCATACCATTATTGAAGAGGGTCTCCCTGCCACATGTGTTGGAAAACACTTTAGGGGAAAATATTGAAAACCATAGCATTACTCTTTAATATTTTATTTCATTGATCAAATAAGAGTAAATGGTTTCCCAAAACACTCATACAGTGGTTTCCTAAAATCGATCATCTCTCTCTGCCTATAAAAGATAACGCTAATATTATCTACCACTCCTGTTAGTACTACTAACACACCATGCAATACCATATAGTCAATGCATTTCATGGAGTGCATTCCATGGAGTGGGAATAGCAATTTCCTATTAAAGTATACCACAACTACCCCTCCATACTTTTTGAAAAATTGGAATTGTAATATCATGTATTTTCAATAATTATTTAATACACAATTTTTATATTTTCCCTTGATCATAGCTAAAATTCTATCTTCAATCGATCGAAGTTCGTTCGAGCAATCGAGCATTTCAAAGTTCAAGCGATTGAACCCTGTTCAATCGATCGAAACCCTACCGACCTGAATTTAATTGACCAAACCTGGTCGATCTGCTCTCGAGCGAACTTACTTCGATCGATCGAACTTGTAATCATCAGGATTCCAGGTTTCACGCAAAAACAGCCACATGCACCCCCATCCCCTCTATATATACTTTGTGCTCGTGTGTGGTGTGTGGTTGCTAAATTTGAGAGAGCTAGAGAGAGAGTCTGTGTGTGTCTGTGAGATATATATATACACACATATCTCATATATTCATACATACACTAATATCTATATATATATAGTCAGAGAGAGAGAGAGAGAGAGAGAAGACAAACGAAGGGAAAGAAGAAGAAAAGAATAAGAGAGATAGAAAGAGAGGCAGAGATGGAGAAAGATAAGAGGAAGTCATTGAAGCTTAAAGCTGAAGCTCGACGTTGCCAAACGCACCCTTAGAACATTCAATGAGTTTTTACTCACTTGGTCTCTTTATTATAATGTTTACAAGCTTTTGGTGATGTTTAGACGTAATAACACGTCCGCCAGACGTTTATATATACTATTCTACGAATCTACTGGAGAAGACAACTCCCGAACGATTGAACGGAGTTCAATCGATCGAAGGTTCAATCGATCAAACAAACTTCGATTGCTTGAACATTACTTTTCCTCAATCGATCGACATGGGTTCAATCGATCGAGATTTGCAGAACATGGTTTAGTTCTTTTGATTATTATATCAGAGGTTCGGACGTTCGATTCTCGATTCGGACTTCTATTATACGACTTTAGGTTGATCGAGGGATAATGTGACAACAAAGTTAAATATGATTAAGAATAATGTATTAACGAGATAATGTTAGATACTATGTGATTTATATATGAGTTCGATATCCGTTCATTTTATTCAGAGTAGTCAGGCCACATGGGGTTGTCATGTATCAATAGCAATATAAACGTTAAGTATGTTTGATAAGTTCTGGGAAGAGAACGAGGACACATATTGCTTGATCATAAGTATGCGGTAGACCGACATTGTGTCTATGACATGCAGTGAACCTTGATCATAAGTACACGATGGACAGACGTGTGTGTCTATGGTTTGCGGTGATATAGAATCTACGACTTGCGGTGAACCTTGATCATAAGTACGCGATGGACAGACGAATATGTCCAAGACTTGCGGTGAACCTTGATCATACGTACGCGGTAGATCTGACAAATGGTCGTGGCAATAGAATTGATGTGTCGATGCTTGAAGCATTAAATTCCTGACATGTGATGGAGTGTGCATATGTTCTTAAAAGCGGGGGATAGACTGACGTATTATCTACGATTTGTAGTGTATGCGGTAGATGGCCTCTACGACTTGCGGTGTTATGCGGTAGTAAGCTGACGGCCTCAATAACTTGTTATACGTTATATCATTGATACCCTATGGATTTCTATTCAATCAGCTCTCAGTAAGCTGACGGCCGTTATTGCTTGGACATTCCCCGTCTAGATTCCCCGTCTAGATACCCTATGGATTTCTATTCACTCATCTCTCAGTAGCTGTGATTGTATCCGATCGTGATAGTAGTTTTACGTCAAGATTTTGGGGAAGTTTGCAAAAAGCTATGGGTACGAAGTTAAGTTTTAGTACCGCATTTCATCCTCAGACCGACGGACAGTCAGAGCGTATGATTCAAACCTTGGAAGATATGTTGAGATTGTGTGTGTTAGACTTTGGGAATGATTGGGAGCACTATTTGCCGTTAATTGAATTTGCGTATAATAACGGATTTCAGTCAAGTATTAGTATGGCACCATATGAAGCCTTGTATGGGCGTAAATGTCGATCACCGGTTTGTTGGACCGAGGTGGGAGAAAGAAAGTTGATAGGACCTGAGTTAATACAGGTGACTACTGAGAAAGTGAAGTTGATTCAAGAGCGACTCAAGGTAGCTCAGAGCCGATATAAGAGCTATGCGGATTCTAAACGACGACCGATGAATTTTGAAGTTGGAGATTTTGTATACTTACGAGTATCGCCTTCGAAAGGCATTGTACAATTTGGGAAGAGGGAAAAGCTCAATCCGAGATTCATAGGACCTTTTGAGATCCTAGAGAGGGTCGGTCCAGTAGCTTACCGATTGGCATTGTCATCAGAGTTGGAACATGTGCACAATGTGTTTCACGTATCTATGTTGAGACGTTGTATGACTGATACGAGTAAGATCATTGTACCTGAACCGCTGCAGATTCAGGAAGACTTGACTTATGTTGAACAACCTATAGAGATCTTGGATCGCAAAGAACAAGTTTTGAGAACCAAGACTATTCCAATGGTGAAAGTGCTATGGCGTAGTCATACGGTGGAAGAGGCTACATGGGAAAGTGAGGAAGACATGAAGAGAGAAGGGAGATTGAGTTCTACGGGCTTTGCGACGCCGATCGACGACCGTTCGTCTGTCAAATTTTCACCAAATTCAAGATTTGAACTCGTGAAGGTGAGATCTACGTTTTGATGCTACTTAGGCCGTGTTTGGCCAATTTTTGTAAAAATCTAATTTCTAGACTTTTGAGAAAAACAGGTATAAACTTGTAGGAATTTCCTCAAATTCAAAATCCAGCGATTAATTAGCCTCCTAGTCGATCCTTCAAAGTTTGAGGGAAAATCGCACGAATTGGAATTTCCTCAAATTCGAAATCCAGCGATTAATTAGCCGGGGAATCACCTTTGTATATGTTTTTGTTTTAATCCCAAAAATTGATGTAAGAATTGGGATTTTGTAATATGATGTAATATAAACATGGATTAGTTTCGTAGTATTGTAATATTGTAATTTAACGTCTGTAGTTATGTTTTAAATGTTGTTGTTGGTGTTGGTTGTGGTTGATCACGAATAGTGAAGAGCATAAGTTGTTAATATTTCATTCCAGGGCTGCCAGCAGGGGAGCAGTCGACTGGACCCAGGGTCAGTCGACTGGATCTCGTAGGATTGAGACACTGAAAGTGAATAGTAGGAAAAGCAGTCGACTGGACCCTTGATCAGTCGACTGAACCACTGTAGATTTTGGCTACTGCTTCTATTAATGGAAAAGCAGTCAACTGGGTCCCCCAGATCAGTCGACTGGACCCCTTTTGATAATGATAAATTTTGGTTCTGGATAACACAGTCGACTGGGCAGTTGACTGGACCCTAGCCTTTGGAACATGAACCACCGGCCATTGTCGACTGTGTTATCCAGAACCAAAATTTATCAACATACACACCCTTGCCTTTGGAACATGAACCACCGGCCATTGTCCCCTGTAAATAAGAAATTTCATGTAATTAAAATTTTGTTCCATAATCATAAATGATTATTTCATAATCGTGAAATATTTATTTTAGAATCTAAGAGAACCTACAATTTTTGAAACAAACGTTTATGGTCAGGAAACAACTTATGATGATGAAAAACAAATTTTCAGAAGTATGTTCATAACAATAATATTTGTTTCATGATCTTAAATATTTGTTTCAGAATCTAAGAGTACCTATAATTTATGGAACAAACATTTATGGTCCAGAAACAACTTATACTGATGAAGAAACAAAAATTCAGAAGTAAGTACTTAATTTAAAATTTTGTTTCATAACCATAAACATTTGTTTCATGATCATAAAATATTTGTTTCAAAATCTAAGAGTACCTATAATTTATGGAACAAACATTTATGGTCCGGAAACGACTTATACTCATGAAGAAACAAAAATTCAGAAGTAAGTACTTAATTTAAAATTTTGTTTTATAACCATAAACATTTGTTTCATGATCATAAAATATTTGTTTCAGAATCTAAGAGTACCTATAATTTATGTAACAAACATTTATGGTTCGGAAACAACTTATACTGATGAAGAAACAAAAATTCAGAAGTAAGTACTTAATTTATAATTTTGTTTTATAACCATAAACATTTGTTTCATGATCATAAAATATTTGTTTCAGAATCTAAGAGTACCTATAATTTATGGAACAAACATTTATGGTCCGGAAACAACTTATACTGATGAAGAAACAAAAATTCAGAAGTAAGTACTTAATTTATAATTTTGTTTTATAACCATAAACATTTGTTTCATGATCATAAAATATTTGTTTCAGAATCTAAGAGTACCTATAATTTATGGAACAAACATTTATGGTCCGGAAACAACTTATACTGATGAAGAAACAAAAATTTAGAAGTAAGTACTTAATTTAAAATTTTGTTTTATAACCATAAACATTTGTTTCATGATCATAAAATATTTGTTTCAGAATCTAAGAGTACCTATAATTTATGGAACAAACATTTATGGTCCGGAAACAACTTATACTGATGAAGAAACAAAAATTCAGAAGTAAGTACTTAATTTATAATTTTGTTTTATAACCATAAACATTTGTTTCATGATCATAAAATATTTGTTTCAGAATCTAAGAGTACCTATAATTTATGGAACAAACATTTAAGGTTCGGAAACAACTTATACTGATGAAGAAACAAAAATTCAGAAGTAAGTACTTAATTTATAATTTTGTTTCATAACCATAAATATTTGTTTCAGAATCTAAGAGTACCTATAATTTATGGAACAAACATTTATGGTCCGGAAACAACTTATACTGATGAAGAAACAAAAATTCAGAAGTAAGTACTTAATTTAAAATTTTGTTTCATAACCATAAAAATTTGTTTCATGATCATAAAATATTTGTTTCAGAATCTAAGAGTACCTATAATTTATGGAACAAACATTTAAGGTCTGGAAACAACTTATACTGATGAAGAAACAAAAATTCAGAAGTAATTACTTAATTTAAACGTTTGTTTCATAACCATAAATATTTGTTTCAGAATCATAATTATTTGTTTCAGAATCTAAGAGATCCTACAATTTTTTTAACAAACATTTATGGTCCCGGAACAACTTATGATGATTAAGAAACAATTTATCAGAAGTAACTTCCTAATTGAAAATTTTGTTTCATAACCATCAAAAGTTGTTTTATAACCATAAATATTTGTTTCAGCATCTAACAGAACCTATAATTTGTGGAACAAACGTTTATGGTCAGGAAACAAATTATTATGATGAAGAAACAAAGTTTCAGAAGCAAGATCTTAATTAAAACTTTTGTTCCATAACCATATATGATTGTTTCATAATCATAAAATATTTGTTTCAGCATCTAACAGAACCTACAATTTGTGGAACAAACGTTTACGGTCAGGAAACAAATTATTATGATGAAGAAACAAAGTTTCAGAAGTAAGTTCTTAATTTGAAATTTTGTTCCATAACCATATATGATTGTTTCGTAATCATAAAATATTTGTCTTCTCCAAATAAACTTGAAGTTTGGTTGTCTTCTGCAAATTAAACTTCAACTTGGTGGAGGGTGAGGGATGTTGAAGTGAGAGTGTTGTGAAAGTGAGAGTGTGTGTTGAGAGGGATGGTTGAGTGAGTTCAGATAAGATAATAGGAGTGGAGAGGAAAAATTAACCAACCAACCAACCTTAAGTGCAACAATCAACCTTAAAACTAAGTACTAGGTAGGTAAACCTCATTAAAGATGGAACAAACATATAAAAGCCTCATAACAAACTTATGTGATCACAATGACAACAATTGTTCCCATACACCCAAGTTGGTAGTTGGGTTATTTAATTGAATTAGATGGTAGTGATTAATGCAAACCTTTAAGACTAAAAACTTAAATGCTAGTCATTTTTTCAACACTTTTAAATACACGTATTGTTATATGTTATAAAGAACAACTAACCTAAAATAAAAAGTTCCTTCATCATAAATATTTGTTCCATGATTCTAAAGGAACAATAAATCATGACTTTGAATGTATGGAACAAACATTGATGATCAAAGAACAATAATATGTGGTTAAGAAACAAACACGTTGTGCAATACATGACAACCTGTGATAACCGGTTGCCCCCCATTTAATGCATGTCATAAAGTACACTTTCATCCAATCAATGATTGACAAGTGTCTTGGTGGTATGTTGTATATACAACAAAACCACATTTGGGTACCAAAGAGTTTTCCCTTCATTGGCTTGAGCATAGTTTCTTCTTCACTTAGAATCTTACTGAGACCAAATTAGTCTTTCGGAGTAATTAATTGAGCTATGAATTCAGCTTAATTTTGAGCTAGAGCTTGAGATTAATTTCTGCTTGAGCTTAATTTGCTCTTGAACGAAAATAAATAAATAAAAATTGTGAGACTTCTTGAAAAGGCCAACACCATTTTTATTGTATTTTGAGCAATTGAAAACTGTCCACCATTTGACCTTAATTTATTTGACGATCAAATTTACAAATTAAGGTAAATTGAACGGATCTTGATCAGTCTTTTGGATGGGCCGAATAATTTGTTATTCCAAGATATATGGAAGGGTTTTTAAATTGGTTTTGATTTGATGGACAACTAATTGACCAGGAGGATTTTTGCCTAACCGTTTGTCAAAATGGGTCTTCATTTCAATTGTAAATCTTTGTAAAAAAACATCAATATACATAATTTAAACTTCCTAAAAATCATTGTAATTGAGTTTTTTTGTTTATTCTCATCGGCAAATTGAATAGTACGTTCAATAGGAGTAATAGTGCCATGTTGATTATAAATAGGGTATTGTTATTGCCACTCTATAATTGAACCAAGCCACTCATATACTAGATGTCCAAAAGGGACAGTAAATGCAGTCTTATACTGATCTTCCTAAGCAATTTGAATTTGCCAATTTTAACTCAAATTTGGAAAACACACAGGCATCTGAAAGTCTACTCAGAAGATCTTTTTTATAGTTGATAACTAATCGAGGAGTACCACATTCAATTTTAGCATTTTTATTGACATAAAAAGTTGGACAACTCCATGGAGAATGGCTTTTGCGAATGAGCTTTTATCAAGAGGACAGAACCGCTAACAGTAAGTAGAAAGGGATTCTGAAGTTTTCTCAAAATAAGTAGTTAAAATCAATACTTCTTAGGGGTGTGTTTCGGCCGGAATGGAACAAAAATCACTGTTTTGGAAAAAAAAAATTTGAAAATTTCGGAATTCCAAAATCTGTTCCGATTTCTGAAAATTCGGAATTTCCAAAATCCATTCTGATTCCGAATTTTCAGAATTTTCAGAATTTTTTAGAATTTTCAGAATCAGAATTTTTTCGAATATTCTTAGAATAATTTCGGAATTTTCGAAATTGGAATTTTTTGGAATAATTTCGGAACATTTTTGGAATAATTTCAGAATAAGCTCCACAGAGAGAGAGAGAGAGAGAGAGAGAGAGAGACGACCAAATTAAAGCAGTGAGCAGCTGCAGTAGTGATGAGGAGGACTGGAGGAACAACATCGGCGCACTTTGAGTCTTTGACAGTTTGAAACCCTAGACTTTTAGAGAATGAGATTGAATCAGTGGTCTCCTTTCTAAAACCTAATATTATAACGTTGGTAAAAAAAATTTTTGTAGTACAAAACTCTTGATAAATTATACTAAGTCCCCTACCCCTATGTAACTATGATATAGTATATTTGTATGTATATAAGAGCATCCACAGTGGTGTTAAAAACACCACTGACCTTAGCTAAACTTAAGAGTTTTGCACAATTTTGTTCTGCAATGGTGTAGTAAAAACTAATGTATACATTAGTTAAAAAGGAAACTAAAGTTTCTAGTACCACTAAGTTCCACTAATGTACAACAAGACGGCACAGGATGTGCCGCCCCCCAAAGTGCACGGCACATAGTATGCCGTCCTCTAGTAGCAGGCTCTCCTTGTGCCTTCTACCTTCCTCACGGCACAGACTATGCCTTCCACTTCCTCAAGGCACAGACTGTGCCTTCCACCTCCCCCACACAGTCTACACACTTCACGGCACGCAGTGTGCCGTCTACCATTCTCACGACTTTCTAAGTGTCGTCCTCAATTTACACCATTACAACGCCCACTAAACCTATAGAAGAACTTAGCTTAAATTTACCTAAGTTTATCACACACACCACTACGGGTGCTCTAATATATATATATATATATATAAGTCGGAAATAATTTTAGAATTTTTCGGAACGGAATTTTGAAATTTTCAGAATTTTAAAAATGATTCCGATTTCCGATTTTTTCGAAAATTTTTGGAATTCGGAATTTCGGAATTCGGAAATTATTTTTAGTAGCCAATATCGGAATTTTTCGGATCAGAATCGGTCAGAATCAGAATTTCCGTTCCAAATTGCACCCCTAATCCTTCTAATTCCTTCGTTGCAAAAAACTTCAAGATTTTAGATGTTACAAAGACATGTTTATGGCAAAAGTTTTAATGCGTTCACATTGCAATAATCATTTTGGAAAGAAAAATTTATAAATGATTTACTAAATCTTTTTTGCTGAAAAAATCAAGACGAAGATTAGAGAACTTAATGGTGGAGTTATTCACCAAAGGCACATGTGGCCAAGCGGTACCACCTCCCTTCCCCATGGAGATAGGTTGGGTTGGAGTAGGGGTGTATATAAGCTGAGCCAAGCTTGCTCAAGAGCTCAACCGATCCGAACTTTCAAGTGTTCACGAGCTTTCTCGCGCTTTCGCCATCCTTTTAAACTATAGAGTTTAATAATAAACAATCATTTATCAAGCCTATTTATGAGATATATCATATTTTTTATAAAATTATATAGTTTTATAATAAATATATGAGTAATGTTAGATACACCTAAACGGGGATTTTCAAAAACTATTCATCAGTTACCAAATAAAGTTTGAATTAATTTTAACACCGCCATGACACATCAGCAGGTGGATGGTTTAGGTGTCCATTTTAGGTGTACCTAGCATTACTCTAAATATATATATATATATATATAAATCACTATATAAGCTCTTTATCAAACTTGTTAACGAGCTTTTTAACGAGCCTGCTCACGAACCTTAATCGTTTTCAGGAATTTTCAAAATAAGGAATAAAGAGTAGGTGGGATTTGAATTGAAAATGATGGGTCACAACTATTGAGATTGAGTTCGAACTGGTAGGTCGCAACCATTTAGATTTGATTCAATATTAAAATAAAAATCATGGGTTGTATCCCTTGGACCAATAGTCACAAGGCTAGCTAATAGGAGAAAATATTTAGTATAATGGTTATTTTTTGACATGGTATACCAATCAAATTTGAATAATTTTCCATCTACACCCCTATTTTAAAGGAAAATCTCATCGACATGAGCATGTTATTTTGTTGACGTGGTATCCCCGTTGCATTGAATATTTACTCGGCTAATAGAGGCAAATGTCTATGAAGGGAAACCAAGCATTCTATATATAGACTGGATCAATTCTCATTTGTATGTTGAATAAATATCTCTCTTCTACGGAAAATTAGGAGTTTAAATTCTCAACAATGCTACACCGACTCCTTCAACCACACCCCAAACCACATTCTTGCTTTAAATGCAAGTACCCTGTGCTGTGTAAGTGGTGCACAGAAAAGTGTGAAAAATTCAAACAGCACAGGGTACATGTATTTAAAGTATAGGATGTGGTTTAGGGTGTGGTTGGAGGAGTGGGTGTAGCATTATTCTTAAATTCTATTGGTTTTCTTTGCATAAATATATATATATATATATATATATTTCTAGATTATGTTTTCTACAGAAATAGAATTCTAGAATTGGCTTTTATTTCTTGGTGGATATTTTGGACTATCTTCAATAGTGCATATTGTAGATAGGGAAGTCTTCTTTGTACCTTGAATACAAATTTGCAAAATTCCCGTTTGCACACTAAATTCTGATTATGTTGGGGGCAAATACTGTATTTAGAAAAGTGTTCGTACACGCCTTGAAGCATGCATGTTATTGGAGTACATTTTCGGTGATGTTGTCCGTCATTTTTGTGATAGAATTTTGAAAATTTTGAAGATAAATTTTCCAACAATCTAAATACAGTATTTATGTGGATTCATATTCAGCAAAGTCTCTACACTAAAGGACGGTGAATTAATACTTCATTGTCGATAAGTTATTTCTTCTCTTGCTTTATTAAATCCATGATTTTGATAGCATTTACTTGTGTGTGCATTAGGATTACTTGAAATGCTATTCTGTGAAATTTGAAATTTTGATACTTATACATCAAACACTGTTTGTGTTTTGATATTGAATAGCAGCACCGTTTCAGAACAAGGAAGTATTTCATAACAATCTTTAAGACAATTATTCTACCTACCTTGCATATAATCTGAAACTCAGTTTAGTTCACCATCGTTTCCAGATCTAGTTTGCAAATTTGGAAAACATTTTTAAAAATCTGACTTTAAAATTTGGTCGATTTTTTTTTATTCTGGTTGTATATCTAAAACTCTGTTTCATTAAACTGTTGATACAATCATCTTGGTTGCTCATATTGTGCTAGTACTGTTCGCAGATTCAATATTTATATATATATATATATATACAGAAATGCTACGCACACATTGCAAAACACACTGAATTCCACACCAAGGGCATCTCAGCAAATTTTTAAAACTTGTGTGGGACCCACATCTCCAAAGAGCTCTCTCTCTCTCTCTCTCTCTCTCTCTCTCTCTCGCCAAAATCCCCAAATTTCTTGTGAACCCTAGCATCGTCCCACACCCGACCAATAGACTCACAGGCTCACAGCTACAGGAAGGGGTGGCAATGGCGACATGATCTCTTGTGTCTCTCTCAGTATGCTCTCTCTCAATGTAATGAAAACCAGGGTCACCATTCTTGGAGGTGTTGGGATGGACTGGAATGTTGGATGATGATGAGGTTTTGAGAAACAATTTAGAAGGACAATTTCAGGTTACTTTATAGATACAAGTAAAATAGATATAATATTTGAAACTAGGCTTGTCTTCTTTAGTCACTGGGTTGATTCATGTAAACAGAGAATAAATTTCAAATGGGAATCTAAATTGATTCAAGTATTACACTTAATTTTTTCGGTTATTAAATAAATATAAGAGAAGGAAAAATATGTAAATATATTTTTAAGCACTTTAGTAACCCAAAAGTGTGGTTGGCTGTAACTGGTTTAGAGGTAGTTCAACCCAAACGTGATGCGAAGTAAAGATTTGGGTTCTCATGAACTCCACTGACCCCCTTTATGATAAGAACTTCTCCGTACTTGTACCTAAATACAAAAGTGTAATTAACATGTTATTTATTACTCTCTTTTCACCGTGGAATTATCCCGTGTGACGGGTTTTGGTATGATGGATTATCGTGGAACGTTGATCTTGTGGGCTCCACGTTGATCCAGCAGTCCACGATAATCCGTCACACCAAAACTCGTCACATGGAATAATTTAACAGTTGCTTTGAAGTGCTAGAACTTGTCATTACGACATGTACCCACAATGTTACTGTTGGAGAATTTTTAAAATAAGGTCAAAGGGAAAATGAAATTGGCAACTTGCTTTGTAGCCATACAATCGAGATCTTAAGGGGAAGAATTATTATTTACTGCGTGCGAGAAGCACCATATAATTTCCCTAATGTTAAGCCCATTTATTGGAGTAGATTATATATATATATATATACACGGTTTATATATATAAATATGTGCAAGCACCCTTTCATGATGCTGTGCAACTAAAGCATCCGTTTGGCAAAAATGAAACAATAACACTACACGCACTCACAATTGCACTTCATTTTGCACAACTAAGCCCTTAGTTGCAATTTGTCAAAACTTTGTGGGACCCACAAGTGAATAAACAAACAAATCCAAAACCCATTTGGGTTATTACTGAGAACACATTTTACCCCCAAAACCAAATCTGCAGAAGCTTTGGCGGCAAAAAAGACGATTCATCCCACCGGCGATCCCTCGCACCGGCGACTGAGAGGTAAGGTTAGCTCTCTCTCTCTCACGGGTTGGACAAAATCATTGCACCCATACATGCATTTTTATATGCATATATATATATATGTATATTTGTGTTTTTGGGTTGTAGATTTGAAATGAAATTGTACAGATCTTGACCCCATACATGCATTTTTTTTAATTTCTTTTTGATTTCTTGTAACCCCCAAATTCTGATCAACATTTTGTCCCCATTTCTGCAGAAGCCCGACCTTCTCACTGGCGATTCTCAGCTGATCCCTCCCCACCGGCGACTCTCTCTCGCTCTCTAGCGAGGTAAGGTTAGCTCTCTCTCAATGAATTTATTTTGATAATTTTTTTTTTGTTGAAAAATCAAAAGCCCTAATATGAAGGCTTTATTTGTGAGGAATTTGAGGTGTGTTCAGTTAGCTTCTCTTGTAGATTGATTGTTTAAACCAATTTAAAATGTATCTTCTCCTATTTTGTTTGATTAAACTGTTAGTAGCAAGTTTTCAACCACTCAAACAACCAATGCCCATGCCAACTGATTGGAAGCCTCTAGTATTAGTCCAATAGATTTTGGTATACTCTTCTTAAGTGGTTGAACGTATGCTTGCGTTCTACAATTCCTCTTGCATTAGTCAAATTTTAACAATGGGGCTAGATTTTGTATGATAAAAAATTCAAAATACTAATTTGTTGTTACAGATGGAAGAAGAAGTTTCAAGTGCTTTTATAGGTGTCGATGATAATACAAATGAGATTGAACATGTGAATGAAAATATAACAAATATAGATGAGCATATAGATGAGCCAAAGAAGCAAAGTACATCAACATCTATACAGGTTAGACAATTAGTATTAGATGTAAATGTCTCCAATCATTTAATGACAATTAATTATTTTTTTGCGTCTCTTTTAAAAAAAAATTTGGGTATATAACACTTTTTTGTTTGTTTGTTTGTTTTGTTTTGTTTTTTTTTTTTTTTGGTTCAAGCATTGTGACGAGCAAGGAGGAAACGTTGCGGCAATATCACCAACTTTTGGATTTGGAGGAAATTTTGCGGCATTTCAACCAAATTTTGGAATCGGAGGAAACTTTGCGGCATTTCAACCACATTTTGGGAACTTTGCATTACGACCAAATTTTGGACTTGGAGCGATGGACGGTATGCAATTTCAGGTATAAACTTGACTTATTTTCCATGTTCTAATACTCGGCTACTTCTTCCAAAAAAATGTTGACATTTTTTGTTTTAAATTTGTGCAGGGTTATCAGAATCCACTTTGCTACTTTCCTTCTTATAATGATAGAAGAGAGTTTGTTGATGGACCAAGCCAACACTCATCAGCCTCACTTATTGGAGGTCCACCCAACAAAAATGATATGTACACTCAAGAGAGTCAAGATGGTGGGAAGTAGAAACCTCATTGTGTTTATTGGCATGTGTTTTGCCTTTTGTATATTTTGGGATGATTTATGTTTATAAAGCAGAACACTTGTTTGTGGATTTAAGTACCCCATTGTGTTTATTGGCATGTGAATTTATGTTACTAACAACTTCATGTATCCATTGCAAGCATCAACTACCATCAATTCATGCCAAAAAATACATTGTGTCAATGTTGCAAAAATAACTTCATCATAAGATCCATTACAAAATGCATTAGGCCAAATACATTTTTTTTTTACTTTTCAATCCTAACTGTCACACCCCAACCCGCCCCCGCGAGCTAGGACACGTGTAACAAAGACAATAAGGACCAAACAATCAATTTTAACGTTCCAAAGATGAACATTTTGATCGAAATATCAGGGGTAAAATATCTTTTTTTTTTTTATCAGACAAATTAATAAAAATGAATAAAGTAAATTTTTAAAACCGTCAAATGGTACTTGGGCAAAGTTTCCCCTATTATAGCACCATTTACCCTGTTTTCACAAATAAAACATTTTTCACCCCTGCTACATTTTATTTCCTATTTAAATATTCCGAAACATACTAAAAGTCCAACTAACAATATATAAACTCTTTCTAGCATTTATTTCTAAACAAATCTGAAAACATAAATTTTAAACTTATTACAACCTTATTCAAATCCTCACATATAAACATACTCCCAAGTTGTCCATAACCCCGTGGTTTAACGCTTCTCACAATGATGCTCATCTGAACCTGCGTGGTCATTAGCCACAAAAATCGAATAAGCTTTCGCTTAGTGAGTACGTGGTGCTAATCATGCAACTGGAATATTTAATGATTCATAATACCAATTAAACATCACAATAATAAATGGTCGCCGGCGTGTCAAGTAACCAATCACCATCGTTCTGGACCCCTGATTCCGGGCCATTCTCACTTGTCGTCGCTTTTAAAGCGATATCACTCACTCTCATGTAGCCAATTCGTTCATGTGGTCGTCACCACTGTCCCCTTTTCTCTGAGGACTTCATCATCATCCCCCTTATCTCTGAGGAATGGGCGTCCCTTATATACGGGCTAAATAATGGTGATTATCACTTGAGACCCTTTGACCCACATAAGCACATAAGCATTTCAACATGTCAACATGGCAATTTCAACATTTCCAATATGTTAATTGCTAATTAATCACATGCTTTTCTACTTAATCATAATTAAGTAATTAAAAACAATTAATAATAATTAAAAGACATTAAACATCCAATTTTGGGATTAGGACACTCACCTCACGAATATGTCCAAAATAATCTTAGAATTCCCAAATTCCTTTGCAAAACTAGCTCCTAACGATTCCACTGATAATCCTATATAATTTTGATAAACTAAATATTACCAACTCATTTAGGTCACGAAAAATCTATCGATTAAACTGAAAATAATTTATACCAAAAGGCTAGACTTACCCTCACGAGCCCAAATATGACTTCCTATCGCGATTTGAGCAACAAATGACGAAGATGTAGCATCAAGTGGGCGAAACCCTCACTCTCTCTTTTCTTCTCTCTGCGTCTCTCTCGCTCTCTGTATTCTTTGATTCTTCTTTGTTTTTTTTTTTTTATATAACTAATAAATACATATATTATATAATATAATATGTATATAATAAATTTACGTCCGCCGCTTAACTAACCCACGGTTTTGGCTTGTTCTCTCTCTCTCTTTTTTTTTTTTTTTTTTTTGGAGACAAAAGAGAATATTCCTTAGAATATTCTTCAGCTTAATCTATTTCTATTTATACCCTCAATGTTTTTAAATTTTATCATAACACCCAAACTAATTATACTACTATCCCAATAACTAAGTGACTTTATATCTATGTCAAGCATGGGTTCCAAACGTGGTCCCAAATATTATGTGAAGGCACTAATTAACCTACTAATTATATCACGTGTCCAATTACGCCCTCAAAAGGGTACCCAAACTCGTCTCATAAATAAACATGAACAATAATGAAATATTAAAACACTTAATATTTTATCAATTAAACAATCATATGGCATCAATAACTATTATAAAGCACACATTTACATTTACATGTCTACCACTTAATCACATAAATGCACATTTATGCAATTTATATTATTCAGACCTCTCTTGGTCACACTTTCATATATGTCCCACCTCTAGTGGAACTTTCAACTGTGCCATTTATCAAGCACTTATCACGTCGGGGTAACTGGATCTTACCCAAATCATCACATACAATTAATTATACTAATTAATGCATGCAAAATAAATATTACTACTTTTTTTCCGGGTACGGGTATTACATCTCTCCCTCCCTTTTAGGAAGTTTGTCCCCAAACTTTTCTTACTTCACGAATCAAATAGATACAAGTAATTCTTCTCAACCCTTTCCTGGTTCATCTGCGGCAATATGATGATAAAAAAAATGTTACACCCACTGGTTTGACCACAATCACTACTGACCTGTTCCCATTCTTTCAATATTCTCAATTGGCACACTAGAATTTCAATCCCACTTGGTTTGTAAAATTATACCATTTTCTGAAGATAAATCTTCTAGAATATTTCTTTCCCCATAGTAGTCATTTCCCCAATTACTCTAGAACACCAAGTATCAACGGTGATAAAACGTCTCGCAACAGTTCAGTTTCACTTTCATTGCTTCTTGTAAGATTCCAGAACTTCTTCATAATCGACTATTTCCTGCTAGAATGACAAGTGCTAGTATCCATGTAATTTCACAATTCTTTTCACATATAGGTTGTTAATCCCAGCAAATCCGCAATTTCAATCAATACCACATTCTGATTGGATCAACCTATCGACAAATCATTATATGAAAACACCTAATTCTTGTTGACTTTGGCAATGCCGTCATGGAATTTAATATGATAAACATTCAATTTCAGATTGTCAATAGTATCAATCACAATAACCCCATGAACCTTTTATTTCTGCCCTTATACCACATATTACAAATAATGCTTTACGTTTTCCATTGGAGAGCAGCTTCTTCAATAGCTTAATTCAACTTTTATCCGATAGTATCTAGATGCCAAATCAATCTTCAAGAAAATTTGTACCTTTGTAACTAATTACTAAATCATCATATACAATGAAATGCAATTAGTAATGTCACATACCCAATTACTAACGTATTTATACTCAAATCTCATTATATAATTCAATATTTCTTCTGAACACATTCCCCTGAACTATCTCTACTCAAAGTACATACTTGAACTTGAGATTCTGATACATTTTAACTTAGAGCAGAGCCCAATCACTTTCCTTTCAATGTTTTATCACAAATTTCTAAAACAGAAACCCAAATCGATCTTTAAGTCAATTTCTACTCATCTATTATAGTAATGTTGGTTGACCTCAATTTATTATCATCACTCATTCCCCAATTTTCCGGAATAAATACAGTTTCTAACAAATTTTGCATCTTGACTCAAATCATTTCTGAATAGTCAACGCGCACACCAAACCCTTGTTGATATCTGATTCGAGCACCAACACTCATTTTGTCTTCACCTGATTAATATAAAATTTCAAAATGTAGCTATCACGAGTTCCAACTGTCCTCTGTACTATAGACTCAATTGTCGTTATATAGCTAAATATTCCGAGTCATGACAATTGATATAAACTTCCGGCTCGTAAAAATATTACTGCCAAATGCTCAATATAAAAAGAATACACTGAACTCTAGATCTTGTACCAGATAATTCATTTTCTAAAATTTCAACCATATGCAGTATAAGTCACTGTTGCATCAACATATAACCCAATCCCAACACAAAACTTTGCAATAATAATAATATCAATATCATCATAGATAAATTTTCTTTGATTATTAAGAACTTCACTGTAATCAATATAAGTTTCACACGTGTTCTTGCACAGAAAAGAAATCTTCAGTATGTTTCTAATAATACCCAGTCAATCCCATAACTTCAAATTCATGTCACCTTCATAAGTCCCAATTGATTGATTTCCAAAGACACCCATGAAATCTCTATCCTTTTTAAATCACTTATTCGAGAGATACAACTCATCCCCAAATGTTCAACATTAGACAAAGCTTCGCAATTCTCAAACTATTCAGATCGTAGAACTCACTTGTCTTTCGGTTCACGCTGTCTAAGCCCCAATGTATAGAAATCAATACACATTTGTCCCCTCCTTTGTATCACTTACAATTAATAAGCAACTAATATTGTCGTGATAAAACTTGAATATGATCCAACACTCCTCAATCTCAGATTTTCTCCTGTTTACCCAAGTATACAATGCTCTCAATCAATAAGCAACACCATCATATGTTCAAGGAATACAATACTCACCAGTTATTGTAACTCAATACTTACTTATATCCAGAACATATCTTTAAAATGAAGTGTTATATTGCCCTTTCATACTCACCTTGTAATCAAGAATATCCCAATTCAGTTCCCAAGAAATAAACTGATGATTCTTATAACCCATCGACCAAAATCATGTATTCGCAGCTGATAGTATTAAGAATAATACGTAGAATATCACGAGTTACTTTCAGACTCTTTTCTTTCCAAAATCATTTGGAATTCCTTTCAAAATATAATATTCCAATTTAAAACAAAAGTAAAAGTAATGTACTCAGTTGAGCTTCTAGCCCAATAGTATTTATTTAAAATCTCTCTCCATAAAATAAAAATGCTTACACAACTATCATGTAGTCAAAATGTTTTCCATTAATAACTCATTTAAACAACAATTGAAATACCCATATTTGATTAAAGCTATTTTCACTAGTTTCCTCCTTCTACCGAATTTGTATCAAATTCAATTATCTCCTTTTATCAAAATATTTTTAAATACTTTCTGATTCACAAATAATCAATTTTTTTTTCCACAAGAGATGATTTCAAAATATTTTCTACTCATTTAAATATATATAACTCACTTAATGTCATTCAAATATCTCTGAAATTTTGAATACATTACTAGTAGCTAAATTCAAAGTCTGAAAGTTTCTAGTGATATACTAGGATACCTGACAATTGCTACAGTGCAGTGCAATATTCAGATCTCGATTGCTTACATATAAAGTATAAAGAAATAATAAGAATACTATTACCTGAAGCACATGGTGGTGGAACAGATCTTGGAGTGGTTTGGATGTCAAAGAGATACTACTTATTAAACTTGTAAACCAATTTTCAAATTCAAATCTCTGGTAGAAAATTCTGATACCCGTATAGCCCGTCAACCCAATTAATTATTCGTACGGCACAGCTACTTAGTCTTGATCCCAATCAACCAAATCCTTAACTAGAAAAGAATGATTCATAATCGTAGTGATACCCAGTCGTTAGGAACATAATAGGAAAAATCTGATACTTTTAGTTGACCCCAAATCTACTATTCATACTGATACGTTGAAGAGCCAATCATTTTCCAATAATAAGAGAGGTATCCCAAGAAATAGAAATGAATAAATTTATGTTGAGAGATTCCTCAACAAGCCAATATAACCCAAATAAAGTTGAGAGATTCCTCAACGACCCAATATAATCTAAATAGAGTTGAGAGATTCCTCAACAACCCTTGAAAACTCAAGCAACTGATAAATTCCCAAATATTTTATCACCTTGACTAACTCAGTAATTCACCCTCAATCCCAAGAAATATATTTAAGAAGCTTAATAAATACTCCCAAAGACTTCACCAAATAAATGGAGAAATAAGAGATACAATAATACCATATCTGCTCATGAGGCCCATATAAATCATAAGAAATCCAGAATTCCCCAAACTATAATATTTGAATACTAGAAGACCCACCGTAAATAAAGAAATCCAGATATCCATTTTCTTGACAGAAAATAGGAAATAATCTTCACAAATAATAATGATACCCATAATATTCAGAAAGAAATCCACACCCACAATTATAACCCAATACTCAATAACCCTTCATCAAGTCAATACCCTTGATAATATAATATTAGTCAAATCATTTCAGAAATACCAATTCAACCCATAATTTCTGAACCCAAATTCCACAAATATTCTCAAACTCGGATTTTTCTTTCTGAATTTACAATCCCCATTTCAAACTCAATTAATTCAACATATGGGAAAACATTTCCCCTTTGTACTCCACTTTTTTCCACAATGAAGTTTCCAACCATCTCTCCACATTATAATATGTAGAATACATGCAATATGATATGCATGCTCAACAATATTTAAATCACGTGCTATAAACATGTATGCTTCTACATGTAGCTACGTGTTATGATTATACATGCATGTTTTTTTTTTTTTAACGCATCGTATTAGTCTCTCGTCCCCAAAAGCTCTAACCTATTGCTCTGATACCAAAAATTTGTCACACCCCAACCCGCCCCCGCGAGCTAGGACACGTGTAACAAAGACAATAAGGACCAAACAATCAATTTTAACGTTCCAAAGATGAACATTTTGATCGAAATATCAGGGGTAAAATATCTTTTTTTTTTTTATCAGACAAATTAATAAAAATGAATAAAGTAAATTTTTAAAACCGTCAAATGGTACTTGGGCAAAGTTTCCCCTATTATAGCACCATTTACCCTGTTTTCACAAATAAAACATTTTTCACCCCTGCTACATTTTATTTCCTATTTAAATATTCCGAAACATACTAAAAGTCCAACTAACAATATATAAACTCTTTCTAGCATTTATTTCTAAACAAATCTGAAAACATAAATTTTAAACTTATTACAACCTTATTCAAATCCTCACATATAAACATACTCCCAAGTTGTCCATAACCCCGTGGTTTAACGCTTCTCACAATGATGCTCATCTGAACCTGCGTGGTCATTAGCCACAAAAATCGAATAAGCTTTCGCTTAGTGAGTACGTGGTGCTAATCATGCAACTGGAATATTTAATGATTCATAATACCAATTAAACATCACAATAATAAATGGTCGCCGGCGTGTCAAGTAACCAATCACCATCGTTCTGGACCCCTGATTCCGGGCCATTCTCACTTGTCGTCGCTTTTAAAGCGATATCACTCACTCTCATGTAGCCAATTCGTTCATGTGGTCGTCACCACTGTCCCCTTTTCTCTGAGGACTTCATCATCATCCCCCTTATCTCTGAGGAATGGGCGTCCCTTATATACGGGCTAAATAATGGTGATTATCACTTGAGACCCTTTGACCCACATAAGCACATAAGCATTTCAACATGTCAACATGGCAATTTCAACATTTCCAATATGTTAATTGCTAATTAATCACATGCTTTTCTACTTAATCATAATTAAGTAATTAAAAACAATTAATAATAATTAAAAGACATTAAACATCCAATTTTGGGATTAGGACACTCACCTCACGAATATGTCCAAAATAATCTTAGAATTCCCAAATTCCTTTGCAAAACTAGCTCCTAACGATTCCACTGATAATCCTATATAATTTTGATAAACTAAATATTACCAACTCATTTAGGTCACGAAAAATCTATCGATTAAACTGAAAATAATTTATACCAAAAGGCTAGACTTACCCTCACGAGCCCAAATATGACTTCCTATCGCGATTTGAGCAACAAATGACGAAGATGTAGCATCAAGTGGGCGAAACCCTCACTCTCTCTTTTCTTCTCTCTGCGTCTCTCTCGCTCTCTGTATTCTTTGATTCTTCTTTGTTTTTTTTTTTTTATATAACTAATAAATACATATATTATATAATATAATATGTATATAATAAATTTACGTCCGCCGCTTAACTAACCCACGGTTTTGGCTTGTTCTCTCTCTCTCTTTTTTTTTTTTTTTTTTTTTGGAGACAAAAGAGAATATTCCTTAGAATATTCTTCAGCTTAATCTATTTCTATTTATACCCTCAATGTTTTTAAATTTTATCATAACACCCAAACTAATTATACTACTATCCCAATAACTAAGTGACTTTATATCTATGTCAAGCATGGGTTCCAAACGTGGTCCCAAATATTATGTGAAGGCACTAATTAACCTACTAATTATATCACGTGTCCAATTACGCCCTCAAAAGGGTACCCAAACTCGTCTCATAAATAAACATGAACAATAATGAAATATTAAAACACTTAATATTTTATCAATTAAACAATCATATGGCATCAATAACTATTATAAAGCACACATTTACATTTACATGTCTACCACTTAATCACATAAATGCACATTTATGCAATTTATATTATTCAGACCTCTCTTGGTCACACTTTCATATATGTCCCACCTCTAGTGGAACTTTCAACTGTGCCATTTATCAAGCACTTATCACGTCGGGGTAACTGGATCTTACCCAAATCATCACATACAATTAATTATACTAATTAATGCATGCAAAATAAATATTACTACTTTTTTTCCGGGTACGGGTATTACACTAACACTCGCTAATAATTATACACCGATTATGAACTAATATCATAGCCACTTGAAACCAATATTTCTCCCTTAGTATGCTTTACAATCTGCTGTAAGCCTCAACAACTCTATTCTCATCTCTTCATTTTCTTTCTTCAATGCAGAATTCTTACTTCTTACTTTTGCAACTTTCTCTATCAATTTTGAACAATCAAAATTGCTTTCCAACATAGAGCTCTGCAGTTGGGGAATTATCTCAGTAGCTCGTGGACAAATGGGTGGATCAACCTATTGGAAAACCCCACAATAGTCTTGTCTGCAACAACACAAATTTGAATTACAAATATATATCAATCAATTCATATACTATAAAAATTGAGAATCACAAGGTGAACATCTATACCAGATTGTCATAACACATCCTCCATAAAAAAATCAAATCAATTGCCTCAAAAACCTGTCATTACAAACAAACAAAAAAATTAAAAACAAAAACTAACCCCAATTCCTTCCACTCTATCCCAACCCAAAAATGGTTTCATAATTAACATAGAAACCATCATATCCCACAGTTTTTAAACTCTCAATCTCTCTCTCTATTTGGAATTGAAAAAAAGGCAAAGAAAAGAGACATTGGAAGCAAATAGAGGACATGTGGTAGCATTTGGACTGAGGTTGCAAAATGAAGGTAATGTGGGTGTGGGTTTTGATAATTCTATTAGGTAAGTGTTGACAGAATTTTGTATTACTTTACCGCCTGTTTGGTTGTCCTTGAATGAAATAATTCTATTCATGTTTCCGTACACAATTTTATATAATAAAAAAATGAAGAGCTTAAATGATTTCATTTAGAAAACGGATGCTCGTCTCAAAAATGATGCTTGCAATCATGAATTTTGGCATTGTAGAAAAATGAACAAATTGCCTCATAAGAAGAAATATGGTGAAATCTCCCATATTTGTAAATGGATTCATTCATGGTGATGAATTTTGCCTTTAACTTCTATACAAAATTTGAATGAAACCATTCAATTTAAATGGGCAACCAAACAGGCCCTTAATGTTCTCAGGTTGGTTCGATCAAATTTTTTAAAAAATGGTCTTAAGTTGAAAGCCATAGCACTTGAAAGCCATAGCACTTTAATGAATTACAAAATTTTCAAAACAATGGAGTCTAAAATACCCAAAAAAGACACAAAACCAAATAGATTTCTGCAAAACCCAAATTCCAATCAAACGAAAATTGAAAGCCATAACACATGAAGAATCCTAATTTGTAACCCCGGTTACAAGAAATCAAAAGGAGATATAAAAATGCATGTATGGGGGTCAAGATTTGTACAATATCATTTCAAATCTACAACCCAGAGAGAGAGAGAGAGAGAGAGAGAGAGAGAGAGAGAGAGAGAGAGAGAGAGCTAACCTTACCTCTCAGTCGCCGGTGGGGAGGGATCGCCGGTGGAGAGGAATTGCCGGTGGGGAGGAATCGCCATTTGCCGCTGGCTTCTGCATAATTTGTTTGGGGTAAAATGTGTTCTCAGTAATAACCCAAATGGGTTTTGGATTTGTTTGTTTATTCACTTGTGGGTCCCACAAAGTTTTGACAAATTGCAACTAAGGGCCTAGTTGTGCAAAATGAAGTGCAATTGTGAGTGCGTGTAGTGTTATTGATAATGAAAAGGTACCTAACCATTTAAAGGTGTCTAGTACCTAACCATTAAAAGGTGCTACCCATTTTGAATCTCAGTAGATGCCAAGGCAGTGACATCAGATTCGGTGCCATATCTGGTACGGCGCATTTGAGTGGATGCTTAGACTCTTCGACTTTTTATATGAAACTGCTCGAAGACAAACTGTACAAAAACAATCTCTTTTCTTTTGCTACAGAACAAATATCCGATTAAATTGCTCTTTGTCTTTTATGTTTTAATAAAATATACTATTTTGTATTCCGTTAAACTGGTGTACAGATTTGGTTGAAAAATATCAGTGATAATTCTAGGGCTGTATTTAATAGTACATTTTGCAGACAGTGATTGCTTCATAGTATCTTGAATACAAACTCGCAGAATACCCAATTGCACACCAATTATAATATCTTGTGGGGACGAATATTTTTTTTTTTTTAAACAGCAAGACATTTTTATTTAAAAAGCCAAAAGGCCCAGAAAGTTACAATCACTCCAACGAAGAAAATACAACCAGCTAACTTAAACTTCTAAAGGAATCCAGTCAAAGACCCCCCACTAGAACACTTAGATAAACATTTCCTAAAACAATATTTTGCACTAAAACCACACACCAACCCATGGAGATTGCTGAATCAGCACAAAAATCAGCAAAACAAGTTGTGACAAAATGCAGCAGCAATAAAAGAAATAAAACTTTGCACCTAACTTACAAGCTTGATCTCTTCTTCTTCTTCCTTGGGTTCTCTATCAAGCTTGTAAGCCTTTGATTTCACATTAATGTCCAATTCAAATCCCTAAACTTCTGAGGTAATGGCAAATTCTTCTCTTCTATTATGTATTCACACAACCCTTTGAGGGAGCTCCTCAGCCTTAAGCAGACTATCACAGAGAACACCAACAAGCACGGAAAGCAGCACACAGCTCAGCAAATACCACAATAGAAGTTGTTTATCATCCTTTTCTTGCACATCCTCAACAGAAAAAGTGTACTAGCACACCCTCAACAAGCTTCCAAGACCACTAAGCAGCAGCCACTTGCACGTCAACCAAGAAGGGAACCAAAATTCAACGCAAGCAGCTAGCATCCTCAATACTTTCATGCAATCTGGGAGCTGATCAGCACCACAAGCAACCCATCTCTTCAAAATTCTGAAGATCATGTGAACTCACGCGACACGAAATCCCCAAAACACGAAATAAAACACACACCGAACACACACCAAACGAAGTGAGAATCACTCCCAATATTTTGAAAAGAAATACCCAAAAAGAAGGGACACACACCAAAGACCCACCCCCCTCCCCAAGTATCCATACTGATGAATAGCAACTTTTCACATCAGCCATTCTTTTCTCTCTTTTTTTTTTTTCTTTTCTTCTCTCACCCATATATCTCCATAGATTTTTTTTTTTTTTTTTCAGTCAACGAAAGCAAAATGGTCATTCCTCAAAAAATTCTCCAAGCCCCCCCAAAACTGACACCTCCTCTTTAACTTGCTTTTTTTTTTTTTAAAAAAACAAAGCACAATTAATTTCCAAGACTTCCCACAAAATTTAATGCTGAACTCCCACCCCCAACATAATCTGGGACCTTAAAACCACTCAGATTTTTCACAAAACATACAAACACATAGAAGCAAACTCAGCCACTTGCATAGCAACACACCCCTTATAAAGATCGAAAATCGAATTTGCTGGACATACACTATCATCAACTGAAACAGAAGCAAAACCCACCCCGGACCCCACACATCTGACCTAACAAGCAGCCTACTAAGAGCTACCAGCACACCGGAACCCAGATGGACACCAAGAAACGACCAGGCGTTTCCATTAAAAAACTTCCTGCTCGACCATGGAAACACCGCTTAAAAAACTTCATCTATACAACTATAATTGAAACACACACAGATACGAGAACACGCTCACACACCCCTGAAATGACAAATGCACACAAGTACGCAAAATCACCCTGTCGAGACACCCCAGGAGAGCCCACACCCACCAAAGAGACACGCGCATCATACTCCACAACTGTCAAACCCTGAGAAAACACTACGCACACCACACGAAGATATCTTGACACTTATACAGCCCCAAATTCACATACACCCAAAACCCAAAATAGAGCAGCCACAAAAATCAAACCAAACGGACCAAAGCAATTTTACTTACTAAACTCTAAGCCAAGCTACCTAACACATCCCATAATCAATAGGCACATCCCCGAAAACTAGTGTGTACATAAGAAACACACAAGCTTTTGCTTGAACTAGACAAACCAGCCGAGGGCTTTCAGAACAAATTCCTTACAACAAAGCTTTAAAAGGATTTGCCCTTTGTGCTCCTTGTTTAGCTAGCCCATCCGCGAAAGCATTGGCCTCCCTTAACGTATGTGCGAATCGAACCACATTGAGAGAATTTTTTATATTTTGGATACTATTTAGAATAGTTAAATACTTCCATGCCACTCCTTCAGAATCAGTTATCCAGGCCAGTTCCATTTTTGAATCACTTTCCACTATAAGACTTTCACCTCTCCCACCATTGAAGGTAACAAACATTTCCAGAGCCTCCAGAATTGCTCTAATCTCAGGACCATTCGAATCTTGGATCCCAATATTAATCGAGAATAACCCACGAACATTACCATACGAATCTCGAAGCACGCCACCTACTCCTGCTGGACCCGGCTTTCCGAGAGCAGACCCGTCTACATTGAATTTGAAAAACCCCATTGGAGGAGCACTCCACGAACACGGAATTCTAACTTTGCGTGAAGGGCTTTCCGCACAAGCCTCAATAAAATTGGATAACAAGTCAGAAATTGATAACATTATCTCTTTATTCCGGGACTTGAGCCACCATAGGATTCTAATCCTAATAATTTCTCGCACATTATTAATATCAACCGTTGCACCATTAAAAATCACCTCATTTCTGCATAACCAGATTGACCACACCACTGTGTCAAACAGCAAATACCACATATTTCGAAAACGATATTCAGGACAGAAGTCAACCCATTGTTCCCATAATTTAACCAGAGATTCTGGAACACACCCCAAAGTTGCCATGAGAATTCACATAGTAAGAATAAATGATCGAGTGATTCAATTTCCTTGTTGCACAATTTACACAATAAATCTCCCCCTTGAAGACAGCCTACTCGTCCCAACAATTCTTTAACCGGTACCTTACCCTTAAGAAGCTGCCAACAAAAAACTTGCACCCTTGGTGGGGCATAACCTTTCCACACGGCCATTTTACCACTCGAAAATGGGACGAGTCGATCTTCAATAGCCTGCACAAAGAACTTGACACTGAATCGACCATTGGCATCAAATTTCCAGATAAGTCGGTCACCTTTTCCCCAGCATAGGACATTTGAGGTTACGAGATCCATAAAACAATTCCATTGAGTCAATTCCCAATCAAAAAGTTGACGCCTAACTTCAATATTCCAAAGCCATGCATTTCCATCCCATTGACCAAACTCACTGACAAAGCCACTTTTATTCGATGCTAAGGCATAGACTCTCGGAAACTGTACTTTTAATGGGTTGTTACTGGTCCACACATCAGTCCAAAATCTGGTTCGATCTCCATTTTCGATTGCCACCCCAAAACCTTCACGTAGCACACTAGAATAAGAATTCTGATCGAGAATCAAAGATCGACAACCCTTGATAAATTGAGAACCACGACTACACCCATTAACATCAATCATCAAAGCTGAATCGCTTAAGTTATACTTTGCACACAGAGCTCTTTTCCATAACGACCCGTTTGTCAACCCAAACCTCCAAATCCATTTGGATAGTAGGCCACGATTTTTATCAACAATTCTTCCAATACCAAGCCCCCCTTTCTTCTTACTTAAGCAAACTGTATTCCAATCTACCAAGTGCATTTTTCTCTTTTCACCAGATCCGCTCCATAAAAATCGTCTCTGTGAAGCTTCTATTTTCTCCGCCACTCCAGATGGGATCCAAAAAATAGACATGAAATATAAGGGGATACTTCTAACAATAGATTTTATAAGCGTAACCCTTCCACTTATGGATAAAAATTTATTTTTCCATGATGCAAGCTTCTTCTCAATCTTTGATATCACTGGACTCCACGCGCTCAAAGACCCCGATCTCATACCTATTGGGACACCAAGGTAAGTCACAGGAGCCCGACCCCACTTGCACTTAATCAAATTCGCCCATTGTGAGATAACATCATCTGCAACATTTATACCAACCAAAGAGCTTTTAGCAAAATTTATTTTCAACCCCGAAGCAACCTCAAAACATCGAAGTATTCGCTTTATATTTCGAATATGGTCGCAACACACGTCACAAAAGAAAAGAGTATCATCCGCGAATTGAAGATGAGTAAGTTTCAAACCTCTCCCACCGATCTCAAAACCACTGAAAAGCCCAATGTCATTTGCTCTACTAACGAGTAGGCTCAGACCCTCAACCACTATATTGAAAAGAAAGGGTGATAATGGATCACCTTGACGGAGCCCCCGTTGCGGTCTAAATTCGGGCGTTGGAGATCCATTTACCAATACTGATACTGAGACATTTGAGATACATTCAAGTATCCAACCTCTCCACTTAACCCCCAAAACCCATTTTAATCATCATAGCATCAAGAAAGCTCCATTCAACACAATCAAAGGCTTTTTCAAAATCCACTTTAAAGAAAACTCCACCACTACTATTTTTCTTCATAGAATCCATCACCTCAGATGCCACAAGAATACTATCCAGGATCTGTCTACCTTTAATGAAAGCGGACTGATTTTCGCTAATAATCGAACTCATTACATCCTTCAACCGATTGGCCAGGAGTTTAGCTACAATTTTGTACAAACTTCCTACAAGACTTATAGGCCTAAACTCGCTCAACCCCGACGGACTTTCAGTTTTTGGAATCAACGTGATGAAACTAGAGTTCAACCCCGCTGCTAATTTGCCACTAAGATGGAAATTCTGAACAAAGCGCATTATATCCTCCTTAAGTAGAGACCATTTCTTTTTGAAAAAATTGAAATTAAAGCCGTCGGGGCCTGGGGCCTTTCCACCATCGCAGCCAGAAATTGCCAGAAAAACTTCCTCCTCCGAGAAACACCTCTCAAGATTTTTTGCAGCATCCCCTTCCAGAACTCTTAATGCTTCCCCAAGCAAAGTAGGGCGAGGACCAGAATCGTTGGAAAATAAATTTTTAAAATGTTCAAAAACAATTTGCTTCATCAGAACCGGGTTAGAGACTTCATTCCCATTGTGAAGAATGGACATTAACGAATTACGACTTCTTCTATTTTTAACCATAGCATGAAAAAACCCCGTATTTCTATCACCCTCCTTTAACCATCTCACTCTTGATTTCTGACGCCAAGATGCTTCCTGAATACGATAGTGTTTCCAGAGCTCACACAGTAAATTACTGCTTTCCACTCGTTCATTAGAGCACAATTGGCCCCTTTCTGACTTGATATCGAAGTCATTTAACTTTATTTCAATATCACGTATCCCGTCTGTGAGAGTTTCTGCCTTATATCGCTCCTTGAGAACACATTTTACCCCTTTTAATTTTCTTAGTAATTGATACCCTGGGTTCCCTCTAGTTGAGGGTTGTTTGATCACCCCATCCACCACTTCGTTAACATTCCTATTATCTAGCCAATAATCGAAAATTTTGAACGGAGTGGGGCCCCAATCAATCTGGTTGATGCTCAATACAATAGGATTGTGGTCAGACAAACCACGAGGTAAGGCCGTCAGACTAAATGGCTGGAATTTTTGGATCCAATCACCCGTTACCAAAAATCGATCCAATCGACTCATACATTGCGTGACCCTGGATTTAACCCATGTAAATTTTCTTTCCGATAAATTCACATCAATGAACGAACATGATTGAATAAAATCGTAAAAATCAGCACTAGCCCTTTCATTGTAATTTTCCCCTCTTCTTTCAGAAAAGTGTCTAGTACACGCTTGAAGATCTATTTGGTGACTATTTGAAGAACTACCGCCAACCGGAGGACGCATTTAGTTTCAACAGTTACCGTAGTATGTATGTGAGTAATTTTGTATACTGATTTTATTAGTAGTATTATACTAATTGTATAGTTATTTAAACATGTCTCTTAAGACTATTTTGTTTAAATTGTATAATAAGTTTATATGTAACTTCATTGGGTGTCAAAATTTTGGGAATAAAACCAAGTTTCATTTTGTTTAGCTAATTAGTGTACATGAATCATTGTGGCAATATTTGTGAGGCACCTGGGTTAAACTGTTTAGTTGATGGAATATACTTATGTATACTATAAAATGGTATAATATTATGACATGTAATAGGCATGATAGAGCCTATGCAGTTGTTAAACTTAGTAGAGATACTACTGATTCTCGTTATTTGTGTTACCATGCACCTCTTTTTAAGAGGGCTGTCCCGTTGATCTGCTGGTTCTTTTAGGTAAAAAAAAATATGTTTATTGGATAAGTTCAGTCAACCCTGTTCACTTAAGAGCATCACCGTATATATATATATATATATATATGTATTGATACGCCCAAAATTATGGGCAGTTTCCTACTCAAGCTAGAAGACTAATGGAAAGTGCATCTATTTCCTAATCCAATTGGGAAACTCCCACAATTAATGTCAATCAATCCTAATACAATTAGGAAGTTTACTTGATTGGTGTCAATCACACCCTAATATGATTATATTTCCTTATCCATGTATGAGTAGATCTCTTGCATCTATAAAAGAGACCACTCACCCCCCATTGAAGGGGCGGCCAATTCTGTAGTCTACACAGCGCCTCTATAATTCACCATTATACGCATACACCCGGCCGATATTACTGGTAGTGCCGCCCCTCTTTGTTGGCTCACCAGGCCCGCCGGTGATCTGCTAGTGAACGTGCTCAGACACACCCGTGGACGTAGGTACCTTCATTAACAGGGCCGAACCACATACAAAAAATAGTCTCTCACTCTCTCTCTCTCTCTCTCCTTAAATTGCTCTACTTTACTCTTACCAATTTTTGGCATCATCAGTTTGGCGCCGTCTGTGGGAAAGACAATTCTTCTCATCAACAAATTCTTGACTGATCAATATGCCACCAAAGAAGGCTGCGCAGCAGTCCGACCGGGATGTTCCTTCGGCCCCGGCGTCGACTGCAGCAGTCCCGACATATGAGCAAATCACCGCAACCCTCACACAACTCTTGGAGGGCCAGCGTCAAATCCAGCAACAGATCGAAGCACTGCTAGCCCAGCAAAGCAATCCTCCAGTGGCCGGGAAACGACCCGGGAACGTTGCGTACGGTCGAGAACCGATCTTGACCAGACAACGGACCCGAGCCAACCCGTCCCATGTTGAGGATGCCAGAGACATCAACAGTGGGCGTGTTGCCCGAGAGGAAAGGCAGGAGCATATGGCCCGGGAATCAGTCCAGGGTAACTCGGTCAAGAGCCAAGTTGTCCCTAGGCGAACGGTTACCCGGAGTCATAGCCGAGCCCGATCCCAGAGGACAACACCCTGCCATGAAGAAACCTCTTCCACCAACCCGACCAGCCCCACAGATACCGGTCGGGAAGGAGTGGAAGCCCGAATCAAGGACTTGAAGAAACAGAACGACGGAGTGGCCAAAAAGCTTGGGCAAAACTGTGTTCCGAATCAAGCCAATACCGAGACAGAGTCACCATTCTCCAGCCAGATCACGAGGTTCTCTATCCCGCGCAAATTCAAGCAGCCTCGGCTAGATTCTTACAACGGCTCGGGAAGCCCGATCGACCACGTCCGGACCTATAAGGCTCAAATGGCCCTAGCCACCAACTCTGATGAGCTACACTGCCTAGCCTTCCCCAGCACTTTGAAAGGCCCGGCCATGCAGTGGTTCTACTCCTTGGAGCCCCGATCGGTCTGTAGTTTCAAACAACTCAGCAAGCAGTTCATCAACCAGTTCGCCGGTATGCATGAGCGGCCAAAGCCAGACATGCAACTACTAACAGTCAGACAACGGAATAATGAGTCCCTCAAGGAGTTCACCGACCGGTTCAACCAACAGAAGCTTCAAATCCGCAATTTGAACGAGACAATCGCCATCATAGCCTTCTGCTCGGGAGTTCAACACACCAAGTGCGCCGCGTCGTTCCACAGAAATCGACCGGAAACTTTGGTCGAACTCTCTGAGAGGGTTGGAAAATACATTGACACTGAGAGTTTCTGAAGACCAAGACACCGGGCAAGAAAGCAACGAGTCTTCCAGAAGTAAGCGAAAGCGAGATCAGCCCGGGAGTTCTTACAGTTCTTCCAGTTCACAGAGGACTGAGTCCGGCAATCCCGACCCGACCACCGGTTCACAGCAGTCCGGGTCAGGCAGCCCCGACCGGATCTCCAGCTCACAACAGGCATGGTTCGGCAGTCCCGACCCGACCTCCAGTTCACATCGGTCAGGATCAAGCAGTTCCGGCTTTGCCTTCAGCACATAAAAATTAGGAGCCCGACGATCCTGATCCGACCCCCTGTCTCCATCATTCTAGATGAGCCCGACTACAATGATACTTGCCTGATCACTACGTGAGGCACCACCGATTGTCAGAGAGCTCATCCAAAGACCTCGGGCCTAACCCCGAGGCATATAAAAAGACCTCGGGCCTAACCCCGAGTCATCCAAAGACCTCGGGCCTAATCCCGAGGCACTAAAAAGACCTCGAGCTCCGAACTCAGGCGCTAAAAGACCTCGGGCTCCGAACCCAGGCACCAAAGACCTCGGGGTCACGCCCGAGGCACCGGCTTCGCTTAGGTCCAGCCGACGATGGAGGCAAACCTCCTAGGTGGCTGATGATGGCAAGCTTCAAAAGACCCTGCAACCACCATGTTCCAGGTCGGTTTCCTGCAGATCATAGCCTCTGTAAGACCCTCGTCTTAGCGAAAGCTTGGGGGGCAAGATGGCGCAGTGAACTAAACAGGTAATCACACCGGGTATTTACAGGCCTCGCGGATGACCAAGTCAAAATCTTGGACAACCCGAGCACCTACAGTACTCAGAGACATTAACTCCACTTAGGTCCAGACCGACGATAGAGGTGACTAAAATCTCTTAGGTTGGCCAACGATAGAGGAGTAAAAGGACCCTAAAGCAACGTGATTTAGGTCGGCTCCACCAACATGGTCAAGCTCCTCTCCCAACAGTCTTGACGAAGGCTGGCCGGGCAGAAGACAACCATCCTGGGGAGTTAACAGTAAAAAGGACCTTAGAGCAATGCGCTTTAGGTCGGCTTGTCCAACATGGTAAAATCTTTCTACCCACAGCCTTGACGAAGGTTTACGGGCAGAAGATAACCATCCTGGGAGCTAACTCAAGCAACAAAGACTCCGAAGTAGGCCGAGTCTCAACTCTCGGTCACTTGCCGAGCATTCAAAGACTCCGGATTAGGCCGGGTCTCAACTCCTGGTCAGTTCCCGAGCAACTAAAGGTCCCGAGCTAGGCTGGGTCTCACCTCTTAGTCAGTTCCCGAGGACTCATCAGGCTCAAAAGCCCCGAGGCAGCTTCTACAAGTACTCAGACAGTGGCAAGTAACATCAAACTGATTTCCAAACTTGCCCCGATATAGCATCTGACCAATCTTGGAAATGGGGGGCAGCTGATACGCCCAAAATTATGGGCAGTTTCCTACTCAAGCTAGAAGACTATTGGAAAGTGCATCTATTTCCTAATCCAATTGGGAAACTCCCACAATTAATGTCAATCAATCCTAATACAATTAGGAAGCTTACTTGATTGGTGTCAATCACACCCTAATAGGATTATATTTCCTTATCCATGTATGAGTAGGTCTCTTGCATCTATAAAAGAGACCACTCACCCCCCATTGAGGGGGCGGCCAATTCTGTAGTCTACACAGCGCCTCTATAATTCACCATTATACGCATACACCCGGCCGGTATTACTGGTAGTGCCGCCCCTCTTTGTTGGCTCACCAGGCCCGCCGGTGATCTGCTAGTGAACGTGATCAGACACACCCGTGGACGTAGATACCTTCATTAACAGGGCCGAACCACATACAAAAAATAGTCTCTCACTTTCTCTCTCTCTCCTTAAATTGCTCTACTTTACTCTTACCAATTTTTGGCATCATCATGTATGTATGTATATATTTATAAATACAACCCCGACACATTAAAAATTATAAATACATCAACACAACATCCTTACATAAAGCTAGAAGTAAATATCCAAAAAGTACAAAAATTCAATAACAGATTCACAGATGCAAATGCAAGAGATTGCCAAGAATGGTTACTTTTGAAACCTATCAACTCAAAACTAGAAACATCAAACCAGAAAGAACCTCCAAAATATGATAAGATCCTTGAACATTTCCAATCCATAACAAATCCATGAGTTGAGCCACTTTTGTATAAGGAAAACACTAGTTAGCTCCATGTTAGACTTCAACGATGCCTTCTAACAGCTTCACCCCCTAACAAGAAAGAATACACGTAAGTGCAATACGAATTATTCCCAAAAAAATAGAAAAAATAAACCAAAGTAAGCATAGAAGGTAACAGGTGATATGCTAGCATAGTGCCCTCCAGCCTAGAAAATGGGTTATTTAGACGGGTTCATGCATCAGTACCCACAAACAATGGGAGCCCATACACACAAGAATGTGAATATACTACGTACCAAATAACCTACTCCTATAGAATTGAGGGTACCAATCGTACCATGTACTCTGAAGCTACTTAAAACTTCCTACCAACTCAACTTTGAGCCTTGAAATTGCCACTGACATGATTCGAAAATGCAACTAGGACCCAAGAATAATTCAATTCATCTAAATAGTACAAAAATTGCTTTAAAGAAAATAGGGCATAATCATCAACTCTTAGAAGTTCTCAGAACTTCTTAAAAGTGCACTGTTCAATGAACTTACTTCTCAACCGATCAGTGGGTCATTTGGTCGATTTTGTTCCAGGGACGGACATGTGTAGGGGAAAGGGGGGACTCAAGCCAAAACCCCCCCGTTTGAATATCATATATACCCTAAAAAAGTATATTTTTACACTTAAGCCCCCCTCTCATACTAAAAAATTATATATATTTTACACTTAAGCCTCCTTCTCAAGTATAAAATATTCAACTTCTTGGTCTCAATTTGTAGTAATAGGTGTCATTTTATTGTACATTTAGTGTCAATCAGTATTAACTCTTCTAATTCCTTCGTCTATCCACAAAAAAAAAAAATAGCTTCGGGAGTATTGCCCCCGAACTCCCGTAAACTCACTACCCCTTTTACATAAAATATTCAACTTCTTGTCTCAATTAATAGGAATAGGTGTCATTTTATTGTACACTAGTGTCAATCAGTATTAACTCTTTTAATTCCTTCATCTGTCCAAAAAAAAAAATGTATGAATAGACAAAATAAAAATAAAAATCGCTTCGGGAGCGCTGCCCCCGAACACTCATAAACTCACTACCTCTTTCACCCTACCAAGCCCCCCAATTCCAAAATCCTAGACCCGTCCCTGATTTGTTCCATGTATATGTCGTGCCTATGGTGGTGTGTGAATCACACAATTATGAATATATGTGTATATATATATATTAGAGAAATAGCAAGGCAACACTTGACATGAAAATATATAATGCCATATGCCAATTATACATATCTAAGCATACACTCGATCGAGAGTGACAGACAAAAGTCTACTTACAGATACATCCCCACCACCTTCTTAAATAAAGCTAGTGGTAATATACCAAAAAGTGTAAAATACAACAACGAATTTTGTTAGGCAGACCAAGTCATGGGTTTTCTACCCCTTAGTCATGTGTTCGAGATTTTATATGAGTAAATATATGGGATTTGATCAAGATTTTTTGGCCTTTTTAAGGGAGGTCAGGAGTTCAAAAACCCCTCGGGTCGTGTAAGTTAGTTAGAGTGATAGATCTAAAGATGGACAAACGTCCAGCTTGATGTGGATTCAGATCCTACTGCTAGTTTGCCTCTCTAATTTACCTAGTGCTTGTTGTGGGGTCGGTGCACGTGCCCGGATTTGCCCATGTTCTACTGCGATTAACGATCTAGGTACTGATTCCGAAGTCGCAGAGAAAAAGCTGAGGATTTGTCCTTGTATCCAAAAAAAAAAAGATACAAATGCAAAAGATACTTACGATGCATGGTGACTTTTGAAACCTATCAAATTAACGAGTAATGCTATGATTCCCAAATTTCTATCCCAAAAGTGCTTCTCAAATGATGTGACAGTGGGGCTAAGTCTAATACAGTAGGACCTGTTGAATTTTGATTGGAAGTTAACCTGACCCCACTTTCACATCATTTGAGAAACACTTTTAAGATAAAAATTTGGAAAACATAGCAGTACTCCTAATTAACTACGAATCAAAAATCAAACTGGCCAAAAACCACCAAAATATGACTAATAAAATTCACACAAACATTTCCAATCCATAACAAAATCCAGAGTTAAGCACCCTTTTGTCCGAGGAAAACACTGGTTAACACCATTTTAGACTCCAATGATGCCTTCAACAGCTTCACACCCTAACAAGAAAGAAAACACAGTGTAAGAGCAATATGAATTATTCCCCAAAATAGAATAAAACAACCATGAACCGTATGCAAAGGGGACGTATATATGGATAAATTTATGGGTGCATTAAAATTGAAGGTAACATGTGATGGGCTGACGTAAAATGGGTTATTTAGGCTGGTCCATTCATCATGACCCACAAATTATGGGAACATATACACATAAGTTGAATAAAATACTCTTACGACGTATACCGTACCCGTAACGTAAAGTATAGTGTGAATCATATACACTAATATGAATATATTAGGAAAATAGCAATGCAAAACTTAAACGAGAAATATTACATATGCTAATTTTAAACATCCAAGCATACACTGAAAAGTAGAGGTGTCAAACGGGCCGGGTTGGCCCGGCCCGGCCCGCTTTTTTCGGGCTAAAAGTCCGGCCCGGCCCGCCACAAGGCCCGGCCCGCTAGGCCCGGGTCACATACCCCGGGCCGGGGTGGACACACATTCTCCCGTCCATGGCCCGGCCCGGCCCGAAATGAAGAAAATGCCCGGCCCGGCCCGAAGCCCGCCACTTTTAAGGCCAAAAATCAAAGGAAGCCCGCTAGCCCGTCCGGCCCGGCCCGATGTCCGGCCCGCTAGGCCCGGGCCACCGGTCCGGGGCGGACATCCCCCCTCCCTTCCCAAGCCCGGCCCGGCCCGGCCCGATTTTAAGTGAAGCCCGGCCCGGCCCGGCCCGAAGCCCGGTCAAGCCCGCTTTGACCGAGCCCGGCCCGGCCCGTTTGACACCACTACTGAAAAGTGCGATTTTTTTTTTTTTTTTTGAGGGAACAAGTGTGTGATTTGGGAACACACAAAAAGTGTGTTCTAATTTCTATATTTATTTATTTTGTTCTTATAAGTAGGAGTGCATCAACTAATAGACAAGTTAGGTGCCTAAGCAGGTGTTTGGGAAGTTAGGTGCCTAAGCGGGTGTTTGGAAACTCACAAACACCCTTAAACCACACAGTTACTGTATAAACCTAACCTACCCCTAGACCACACAAGAATCGGGTAAAAAATTAGACTTGAATTGGACATGTTTTAAATATTCCCAAATAGGGCCTAATACCCCCTAAAAATTAAGCCCTGTTTAAAAAAAAAATTATTCATATATATTAAATAATATTACCTTTCTTATAACAAAAAAGTAAAAGAAAAAGGATATTATTATTGACACTCCAAAATTGAACCAAGGCATATGTACAACTCTCAGAACATATGGTACCATACATTTCATGCAGTTCATGGAATGCTTTGATTCATCCATGAAGTGCCAATAGTAATTCTCACCAATTAAGTAATATTACCTTGTACACAAAAAAAAAAAGACTCATTCTTTTTTAACCAATCACTTTAATCATTTGGTTTAGCGGTCTCGTGTTAGGACATAAGTGTTGGGGTATAGTGGGGGTCGGGGGCATATTACCAATATACTTGTTACTTCGCAGAAAAAAGATTCTCAAAATTAATACAGATAAAATCTTACAAAGATGAAGCGATTAAGCGGATTAGTCATGTTATCAATTTGAAAAGAAATTTTAAAAGGCTTGAATATGAAACTTAATTATACATTCTGCATTTAAAAAAGCAAGAAAAATAAATAAATTCTAAGTACTAAAATTTAATTATTTTAATGAATTTAATTATGGATGTATGAAAATATAATATGGTCCCATTCGTTTCTGCCTAAGGCTACAAAATGTAGAATGCATTTTTGATCATCCAAAAATTGCTCATTTAATGTTCACCCAACTCTCTCATTGGCCAATGCAGTAGGACTTATGATTAAATGAGAATTAATCAATGGTGTAAAATCGTGAATCGCACTGTATTGGCCAATGAGATTTAGGTGACTAATATTTGGGTGAACTGCTCTCAAAGTGTATTGAGCATAAACTCCAACATACAAACGAAAAAAAAAACATCTACGAAATACTAAACAATAATGATATACTCACACCCTCATTCACACCCCAACCACATTCAACACATCTTGGCCCTTGATTCTAGTGGGTCCCATGTAGAAATCCATGTGGAACCCACCAAAATTAAGGACAATCGAGAGTCAAGATGTGTTGAATGTAGTTGGGGGTATGAATGAAGGTGTGAGTGTATCATTACTCAATACTAAAATGCATAAACCAATTAATTCACTTGTAACTACATATATAATCGATTCTACATGTTCCCAAAGGGCCAAATTAAACAAACAGATACAGACATACCTCACCCATGTCCAAAGAAACAATCTTTTCCTCAAGATTCCCAATTTCCTTAATATTGAACTTGTTGAGCAAAGTGATACTTGAAATTGTAGACATAGGCATGACAGACAAGTCATCCATAACCATATAAGTCACCACCCCCTTCACATAGCCATAGCTGCCGCTGCCGCTGCCTCCGCCGCCAACGGTGATATTTGCTTTTTCTGCCGGCGCCCCCGACACAAACTGCATCACTTTAGACATCTTACTATTGCAACTAGGACAGACATTATTGGGGTTTTCGGTCACGTAAGAATGTTGAGAACTATGACCATAATATTGGTTGGAAGATCCACATGTGTAGTACCTTTGCTCATGAGTACTTGACGATATTGATGTACCAGCGAGCAACAAAAGAGGATTCTGAGATACACATGAAGTTGGTATTACTGGTTTCAGTACAGAATTCTTGTTTTTGAGTGGCTCTATGTATGTTTCATCCAATTTTTCTATGCTCTTATATAAGTTTCCCAAAGAACCCACCATTTCATTCTTTGCAAGGAGCCTTATAACAGTGCCCACAGGCAAAATAAGAATGTTGAATAGGAAATCAATAAAGTCTTTGCCTGCTTCAGCAAACAGTACCTTTTGTTCTTTTGCGTCTATAAGCAACTTCAAGCTTACTTTGGATGCAGCTGCCATAGTGCTTAATTTGGTACGTACATGCAGGTGCTGTTTTTATATATGTTTATTTGTTCATGACCTATGGATAGATGGATAGATAGATAGATGATCAACTGTAATCAAAGTGTCCCATATAAATAGGGGAATTAATACATATTAATGCAACGAAATGAAATACAAATTTCAGACAAATGAAAAGTGAAAATAAAATTTACTTTAATCAATAATTGACAACTTTTGAGGTGGAAAGAGATCGAGAGCATTAATTTTGAGGTTTTGATCTGTAAAGAAAGGCTTCACTTTTTTTCTTCTTTTTTTTTTTTTTTGCTGGAAAGGGAAATTAATTATAAGCAATATCGATCTTTTGACATAAGGCGCACACGGAAAGGAAAACTGTGGGACGAGACATTCACTTTAATTTTCAACGTCCGGCCAGTCATCTTTGTTGGCTTTTGAGCATAGGTTGCTTGCTGAAGAGGCAATATCATTGGCATTGGCATCTTCTTTCTTCTTCATCTAAAATATTCTAACAGAGACCAAAGTGTCTTTCAGAGTTCATTGAGCTTTGAATTCAGCTTAATTTTGAGCTAGAGCTTGAGATTAATTTTTTGCTCGAGCTAAATTTGCTCTTGAACGATAAAAATAAATAAAAATAAAAATAAAAAATAAAAAATTGTGAGGCTTCTTTGAAAAAGCTTGGTTTGAATAGACAAACCAAAGCTGCAACACCATTTTTATTGCATTTTGAGCAGTTGAAAACTGTCCACCATTTGACCTTTATTTCAACGGATCTTCAGTCTTTTTTGGTGTGATTACGTCTTTGCCCTTCTAATGCAGTCCGTGCTCATCACGTGGAGGAGATTCCGACAGTTTTCTGGGCAGAATTAGACGGAAGGATCAAAATTTGTTCGACTAGAGAGGGTCAGGGATGAAAATGACCAAATTAAAACGTGAGGGACCAAACTATAAGGGGCTAAAATGCATTTAAGCCAAATTGATATGTTGCTCCTTTCTTTGGATCGGATCAATCATCTGTTTTGAAAACGAACGGGAGCTTCGGCCGTAGCCCTCTCAAATAAGACACTTCTAAGCTAAAATTCATACGATTTTTCTTTAGTTCATTAGGTCATTTTTATGCCTAAACAACTTCAAATTGCTATAACTTTTGTTCTACAAGTCTATTTTTCGTAAAATTTGATGTTTTGGAATCAGCAATAAGACATCTGTCAACCGAGATTAACAATGAAATACTGGGAAAAATAAAAACTAAAAACTAAGCAAATATGAAAAACTGTTTTTTTTTTTTTTTTTGCTTGCATGAATATAACAAAAATATATTCATTTCATAAAATTTGCATCATAGGTGCATAGATCTCGAAAAATAAACAGGGAATAAAAAAAAAATCACCCAAAAAGACCAAGAATTGAGAAAACTATCGCCGTTAATATAAATAGATAATATTATCTATATGTAAATATATAAGACAGATAATATTATTTGTTAGACAGATAAATTCTCAAAATCAGGGTGCAACGTATCTTTTTTTATAAAATTTTCACACCTATTGCATAGATTTTTTTTTTACAACTTTCACCTTCATTGGATAGATCTTGAAGAGTGAGAATTTCTCAGTCTTTTGTGAGAATTTCTTAGTCTTTACACAGTTTGTCTTTTAGGTCCCTTTTTTAAGGTCCACTTAAGATCCGGACTGTTGTAATGACAACGAAATTGGAAGAATCAAGTCTACAAAACGTATTAAATAATTTGAATTTCAACCAAAAGATTATGATGAGCAGATAAAGAGATCCCATGAATTAAGGGAACTTAATCCCATTATCAGTTAATTGACATTAACTTCAAATCTATTTAGATACACGAATCTATATATATATATATATATATATATGTATATAACTGACCGTGTGAGTAAGGAGTTTAATTATGACAAACACTGAGAAATTTAACAAACAGTAGAATTTTTTTCATGCAAAAAAAAATGATTATGTAGGTCAAATTAATAATAAGAAATTCTCACTAAATGCTCTCGTGTTGTGTGGAGTTTTATGATAAATACTGAGAAAATTAACAAAATAGTAGAAATTCTTCATGAAAAAAAAATTATTATGATTTTTTGTAGGTCAAACACTGAGAAATTTCTCACTAACTTTAGATCTGTATTATAATGACAACCAAACTAAATAAATCAAGTCTACAAAACGTATTAAATATTTGAATATCAACCAAAAGATCATAGTGAGCAGATAAGGAGATCCCTTGAATTAAGGGAACATAATCTCATTATCAGTTAATGACATTAACTTCAAATCTATATCTATATGTCCATATATAGATACACGAATACACAGTCCGGATCTTAAGCATGCCTTAAAAAACAGACCTAAAAGACGGACTATGTAAAAACTGAGAAATTCTCACAAAAAATTGAGAAATTCTCTCTCTTTGAGCAAAACGTATTAAATAATTTGAATTTCAACTAAAAGATCATGGTGAGCAAATAAGGGGATCCCTTAAAAGTAAGGGAACATAATTACATTATCAGTTAATGACATTAACTTCAAATCTATATTATATCCATTTATAGATACACGAATATATATATATATATATATATATGTATATAGCTAACCATGTGAATAAGGGTAGTTTAGACATTAAAAATTTATTAAATTGGAAAAAAGGACATATTTTTAATTAACATGCCTAATCAATGATCTATTTCTATTATAGCCCTTAAAATGGATTAACTTCTAATAAAACGGCTGGAGAGGGACTAAATCTTATACTTCTAATTAATCTAAGCAAATTATTGTCGCACAAGTTCTGATAATGATGTTGATGAAATTATTCAATCTTCTGATTCTGATATTGATATGTTTGGCAATGATGAAGAACAAGTCCAAATTGGAAATTGTTCTAACAATTGCAACAATTAAAACTATAAGTATGACCTCCTCCAACATTCAAAATTTACTTTATTTTGCTGATAAAATTTGAGGATCCCAAACTCAAGACTGAGTACCTTCTCAATCTCCAATCCCTTCTTAAGAACCAATCCTGCTACAAACCACTTCTTAAGGATTATATGGATTTACAACGAGAATTATGACTGATATTGAGGAACTTAATTCAAACAGATATTTTCAATCTTCAAATGGACCCAATTCACCAACAAACAAAATTACTATTTCAGACCCTTATAATTCTTCTCTTGATCAAAATCCAGATACTAGTAAAGGTGAAGAATTGCCAGTTATGGATAAGAATTCTGAATCTTATATTCAGTTAGTCAATCGTATTGATTGTCACAACTCATCCCGCTACGTGTGGAAATAGGACACGTGGCACGCCACTAAGGTTCATCCAATTCCATTAAAGTAAAAATTAGCAGTGGAAAACATAAGTCCCAACCTTAAAATCAGAGTTACGAAGAAAAAGTTGTCCATTGGAAAACTTAGAGAAACAATTTAGTTTTGAAAAACAGAGGTCCAATCGACTGGGTCGGGGCTCCAGTCGACTAAACATCAAGCAGTGAGGTTCTTCAAAGAGTCCATAGCCCGTCCAGTCGACTGTGACTGGAGTCCAGTCGACTGACTTCTACCAGTCGACTGTGCCTCTAGCAGAATTAAAATCCACATTTCTCGTCAGGCATCCAGTCGACTGTGTCGGGGACTCAGTCGATAGGTTTTCTACTATTCACTTTCAGTGTTTAAAACAACACAGGATCCAGTCGACTGATAGGGGACCCAGTCGACTGTTTTCTGATTTATAGCTAAAATGTTACAGTGGTCCAGTCGACTGAACTAAAAATCAGTCGACTGATTCGCAACAGATTTCTAGCCATTTTGCGAAATCACACCAAGGATCTCCAAAACCAAAACCAACACAAACACAACTATATTACACTGATCCCAAACTATAAATACAAGGGTTTGCTAAGGATTAAAACACTAATCCAAACCAAGTTTCTATTACAACAACCCAAATTCCAAATCCTTAACAAGTTTAGGAAAAGGAACAAAAATATAAACAATGTAATTCCCCGACATTCCTTGGCCTCACTGTTCACGCTTCTTCTTGTCTTTCTTCTTACCTGCAATAGAGTAAAACTCCACTGCTCAGCTGTATGCTGAGTGCACAAGTTTTAGCATATGCAACATATGATAAAACATGCTCTAATCTCACAATTCACAACAAAATAGTCTATAGGGAAGAAAATACACATTCATCCGGTAGTGGCAAGTCCAAGTCTTAAACCGCGATGCCAATGGCAAGTCCAAGTCTATCAACCATTGCATCCCCAAGTGCCATGGCAAGTCCAAGTCTATAACACCCACATTTGTGTTATTGCTTTTGCATTTCATTGTCATGCATGATAATGTGATGTGGCGTGTCTTATGACACATGATTGGGTGAGTTTTGACTCACGAGTTGATTTGGGTGTCTGTATTAGAGAACCCTTTGAAACTGTTGTGATTGAAGATTTATTGGTTGTGAAGTCCTCCGAGTATGAGACGGTCACTGTGGAACACTTTAAATGTTTATCTGAAAATAAATGTTTACCTGTGTATTTCAATATCTGTATTATTTTCTGGCTTAGAATATATTTATGTTGTTAGATTTAGTATCCTGGTGAGAACGAATGAACACGCTATTAATTTGGTAGGCTAATTAGCAACTTCGGAAACGTCATGTAGAAATTCGCGTTTTAGCGACCAAACGAAACTTAGTCGAAAACTTTTATAATTTTGAAGTTTCACTCGTAAAGCCATGAATAAGCTGTATAGAAAGTTTCAAAGACTGATTAGGAGTCTGGAAAACTCGTGGGGAGGTAAACGTAATTTCCAAAAGAGTTGCCTATATATAGATAGAGATGGATGAGATATTTTTCATAAACTTAACCTAAATTCCAAAAGGAGGCCAAAAGGGGGCTAGAGGGAGATTTAGTTGCTTAGAGCTTTGCGACGCCAAACGACGACCTTCAGTCAGTCTGTTTTCTCCCATATTTCATATTCGAGCTCCTCGAGGTAAGAGCTTCGTTTTGATACCTATTAGGGCCTGTTTGGCCAAGTTTTCTGAAAAGTCATTTTCTAGAATTTTTCATAAAAGTTGATAAATGAAATTCTGATCCATAGGAATTTTACTAGACGGACTTCTGCACGTTCTTTGTGCACGGGTTTTCTTTGAATCGTATTTTAAGCGCGTAAATCGGAGGTGAGTGATTCAACTATGTTTTTGGAATGATTTCTTGACATGTATTCATGTTTTGTGTGAATAGCATGTATTAATTCTTAGAGATATATTGTGTAGTTCATATTGGGCATTTATATTGATAAGTAGGCTCAATAGCACGGTGATATGTTTTGATTACCGCGAGTATGGTGATATGTATTTGAGCATGTTAAGTTGCTTATGTGGGTCAGAAGGAGCACGTGGTCACCGTGCCATTTTGTGGAGCCGATATAGGCATTAAGGTCGCACGATTGAAGAGAAGAATCGTGGGTCTTACCCTTTCGCGTGGACTTATTGGCGAGGAGTCGCGGATTGGGAATATGGACGGGCACGTGAGTCTCCGACGACTAGTATGAAATGTAGAGATGTGAATGCGGACATGTTTATCATTCATGTACATATGTTGTTTTATTCACTAAGCTTTAGCTTAAACCAATCGAAATATGTGTGGTTATTCAAATAACCATTTCTGGTGTTAATGCTGGCGAGGAATCGCTAAAGTGAGTACGAGGGTGGGAGTTCGCTTGGGAGACAACTTGAATGTTAATCTTGTAGTTTTGGGATCCTAGAAATGTTGTAATAAGAATTTGATTGTTTTAACCCATGTTTAACTTGGTATGATAGAATGGATCTAGAACGTTGTAATAGACTATAACATGTTGTAATTATGTTTGGTAATGCTTTAATACAGCTAGAATTACTTTAAACTGAGTTGGTTTGGTGGTTGATCTTTTGGTAAAAGTTAGAAAGCTTTTTTTTAAACTTGAGATTCTTCAGATTGGGCTGCTGCCAGGGGAGCAGTCGACTGGTCCTGTGTTCAGTCGACTGAACCCCTGTGTTTTCTAGCTACTGCTTCCTATTATAGCAAAAGCAGTCGACTGGACCCCCAGTTTCAGTCGACTGGAATTGCTACTAAACCCTTTTGAAAACTCCCTGCCTTCTTCCGTTGACTGAGCAGTCGACTGAACTTCTGGTTTTAAAATGTGTTTTGTTTTCCGCTGCGCGTCTTCTTCAAACTAAATTTTGGGAACGTTAATGAATTGGTTTAGCCTCGGTGGCGTACCACGGGCTCCGGTTCCGCTATTATGGGACCGGGCTGTGACATTTAGTGGTATCAGAGCATAAGTTTAGAGCCTTGGGAACGAGTGACGTTATATATGTTGAGTGACGTCGAGTGGAATGTGTAATTGTGAAGATAATTGTTATCATTGTAGAAATGCTTCATGTGTTAGCATTTATTGATTGTGATGAACTGTGCACATATATCTATATTGTGGCATAGCATGCTTGGTCATTATGCATTGGACTCAACAGGGGACTATTTGAAACATTATGGCTGATCCACCAAGAGAATTGTTACCGCATTCGCAGATGGACCAAATAGTAAATATGGTGGGAAATTTCATACAAGCGGTAAGTGAAAGAGAACAGATGAATGTTCAGCCTCCATCAGTGGAAATTCGTTACGTCAATGCACCACCAGCACCGCGACCTCAACACACAATCGTAGAGCAGTTTCATAAAAGGAAACCGACTCTGTATTATGGGCAAGTTGACATAGACTTGGCCGATCATTGGATGATGGACATGGAAAGACATTTCCGCCAGGTAATATGTACCGATGAGGAAAAAATTTTATGCGCATTCGATACGTTGATGGGCGAAGCATTGGATTGGTGGAACAACGTGCTTGAACAAGGGAAGCCAACCACGTGGGAAGCATTTAAAGAAGAATTCAACAAACGTTTCTTTCCGCAATCTGCTTATACTCAGAAACGTCAAGAGTTTGCAAGTTTGGTTCAGGGAGATATAACCGTGGGTGAGTATGTTTCTCGTTTCAATGCCTTGTTACGATTTGGGAAAACTACCGTTCCGACTGATAGGGATAAAGCTCGTAAGTTTGAGGAAGGGCTTAGAGAGAATATCCGTGGCCGTGTGGACATGTTGCAACACCCGACCGTTTCTCTAGTCGAGGAAGCCGCCCGTATAGCTGAGAAGAGTGTCGACCGATATCGACAAGGGCAACAAGGAAAGAGGCCCAATGACAATAGGGGTAAGAGTCAAGGGAATGCGAAGAAACCGTTTACGCAAGGTTCGGGATCGCATATGAGTAGCCAAGGAGGGAGTACGTTCATAGGGGACTCGAGACCGTTGTGTCCGACATGTAACCTGCGACACAGAGGAACCTGCTACCAATTGATCACTTGCTATTTTTGTAAACAATTGGGGAATGTGTCTAGGAATTGTCCTTTGAACACAAATTCGACTACACCAAACACAACCTCGAACACCAAGAGCTACAACCCAGAGATAAGAGGGAAATGTTTTGAGTGTGGCCAACCGGGGCATATAGCGAAGAATTGCCCGAGTAAGAGACAACCGGGAATGAGTACCGGGGCATCGAGTGTGCCAAGCGGATCAAGAGTAGAACCTCGAGTGGACAAAGGGAAAGGAGTCGCGCAACAACAAGGACGATACTTCCAGCTCAGGCCAGGGAATACAGATGATACCGTCGTATCAGGTATTCTTCCTATTTGTTCGTATCCTGCACGTATACTTATGGATTCTGGTTCGACGCATTCATTTGTATCACGTGATTTTGTTAAGCATTTAACTGTTAAGTCAGAACCGCTAGGATATGACTTGTGTGTATCATTGCCTAGTAGTGAACCGCTAGTTACTTCTTCAATATTCAAGTCATGTGAAATCAAGATAGGTGATAAAGTCTTGAGCGTTGATTTGATTTCGTTGACGGTGAATTACTTTGATGTTATCTTGGGTATGGATTGGTTGTCGGTTAATCAAGCCAAAATTGATTGTGAACAGAAACGGGTTAGTTTCTACCCGTCAGGGCGAGAAGAGTTTACTTTTCAGGGTAAGGGAGTGATAGTACCGCCGTACTTGATATCGGCGATTCAAGCAAGTAAGATGTTGAAGAAGGGTTGTTCGGGTTTCTTATGTTCAATTATCGACACGCGAGTTCTTGGACCACTAATAGAAGACATTTCAATAGTTCGAGAATTTCCAGATGTTTTTCCTGATGAGTTACCCGACGTACTGATTGAAAGAGAGCTTGAATTCACAATAGAAGTAGTACCAGGGTCATAACCGGTATCCAAAGCACCGTACCGAATGGCACCGATAGAGTTGAAAGAATTGAAAGTTCAGTTAGAAGAACTATTGGAGAAGGGTTTTATCGGACCGAGTGTTTCACCGTGGGGAGCTCCAGTCTTGTTTGTGAAGAAGAAAGATGGAACAATGCGTATGTGCATCGACTACCGGGAATTGAATAAGTTGACCGTCAAGAACAAGTATCCATTGCCACGAATAGATGACTTGTTCGATCAGTTATAAGGGGCTCAGGTATTTTCGAAGATCGACTTGAGATCCGGTTACCATCAGTTGAAAGTCAAAGAGGAAGATGTTGAGAAGACAGCTTTCAGGACTCGATATGGTCACTTTGAATTTTTGGTTATGCCATTTGGAGTGACTAATGCACCAGCTGCTTTCATGGACTTGATGAACCGTGTCTTCAAAGATTATTTAGATGAGTTCGTTATCGTGTTTATAGATGACATCCTAATCTACTCCAAAAGCGTAGAAGATCACGAGCATCATTTGCGATTAGCTTTACAACGATTGCGTGAAAAGAAATTATTCGGCAAATTGAAGAAGTGTGAGTTTTGGTTGACAGAGATAGCTTTCCTTGGACATATAGTGTCGGCAAAGGGAATTTCTGTAGACCCTCAGAAGATAGAAGCTGTTACCAACTGGGCGAGACCAACGAATGTGACAGACATCAGAAGTTTCCTAGGATTAGCTGGGTATTATAGGAGATTTGTAAAAAACTTTTTGCGTATAGCAATGCCGATGACACAGTTAATGAGGAAGGATATTGCTTTTGTATGGAGTCCAGAATGTGAAGAAAGTTTCCAAGAGTTGAAGGGTCGACTAGTGAAAGCACCAATATTAGCTGTTCCATCAGGGACTGAAGGATTTATTATTTACAGTGATGCTTCATATAGAGGTTTAGGTTGCGTTCTTATGCAAGGTGATAAAGTCATTGCATATGCGTCGAGACAACTTAGACCGCACGAGAAGAATTATCCAACACATGATCTAGAATTGGCCGCTGTGATTTTTGCATTGAAGATTTGGCGTCATTACCTATACGGGGAGAAATGTGAGATCTATACGGATCACAAGAGTTTGAAATACTTGTTTACACAACGAGATTTGAACATGAGGCAAAGGAGATGGCTAGAATTGATGAAGGACTATGATTTGTCGATTCAATATCATCCGGGCAAGGCGAATGTAGTCGCCGATGCTCTTAGTCGCAAAGTACCAACCACCACCGCATCAGATTTGACTTCTCAGAAAGAACTAATACGAGATATGGAGAATTTGGAGCTTGAAGTGATACCGAGGATTGAAAGTGGCTTGATGTCGACGATGGTGGCACAACCACTCTTGATTCACGAGATCGCAGAGAAACAACTTCAAGATGTGGCTTTGAAGAAGATTTGTGATGAGATTTCGATCGGCAAACAACCGGGATTTACTTTTGAGAATGATGTTTTGAGATTGAGAGGTAGAATTTGTGTGCCCAATGAGAAAGAGTTGAAAAGGAACATTCTAGAGGAAGCACACAACACGAAGTATACCGTTCACCCGGGAAGCACCAAGATGTATAGAGACTTGAGACATGTTTATTGGTGGCCGGGAATGAAGAGAGAAATAGCACGTTACGTTTCGCGTTGTACTAGCTGTCAACAAGTAAAGGCCGAACGCCAAGTACCTTCGGGATTGTTACAGCCGTTACCGATAGCCGAGTGGAAATGGGAGCACATAACAATGGATTTTGTTAGTGGGTTTCCGAGGTCGAAGAGATCGAACACTATTATTTGGGTGATTGTTGACCGTTTGACGAAGTCGTCGCACTTCCTACCAATCCAAACAACTAAGCCAATGACGTTAGCTAAGTTGTATATTCGCGAAATTGTGAGAATACATGGTATCCCAGTTTCTATCGTTTCGGATAGGGATAGTAGTTTTACATCGAAGTTTTGGAGAGCCTTGCAAGAAGCAATGGGTACCAAATTGCACTTTAGTACAGCCTTTCATCCTCAGACCGATGGTCAATCAGAGAGAGTAATCCAGATTTTGGAAGACATGCTTAGGCTATGTGTACTTGATTTTCAGGGTGATTGGGAAGACCATTTGCCGTTGATTGAGTTTGTATATAACAACAGTTTTCAGTCGAGTATTGAAATGGCTCTGACACGCGAAAAATCTTGTGCGCTCTTGTGCAATACCCAAGTGTAGGTAGACGTGCAAGTAGTAACTGGTAAGACCAGGTCGATCCCACAGGGAAGGTGTTGACCTATTGAATTAGACTATCCTCTAAAAGAAAGCAAAATAAAATGAATAAGTTTGAACGATGGTGCGGAACACAGAGTTCCACAAACTAGGATTACTACTGAAAATAATTAAAATTAACTGAACAATCTAACTAGCTATTTAAAACAGTACTCTAAAGTAAGATGTTGAACTTTTAAAAGAAAATGTTGGGATTACACGAATCCACAGTAATCTAGCTATCTACCATGCATTTGCCTTGAAGCACAACGGAGTCCATTACCCACAGTTTTCAGAATTCCTCAAAAGATAAAGATTCTATGGCCCTTTCATGACCGGGACCATATCATCACAATTAAATTAAAATACGTAAAAGCGGTTTAATCCAATAGTTAAGACTTGCATCCTCAATGGTGTTAGCATTGAAGATGGTTTGCAAAATGTATTGAAAGAAAATGCCCTAGGGCCTTAATTTTAAAACTGTTTTGACAAACTGAGCATTTATTTGGGACAGAATGATAACAAATCTTAAAACAAAAGGTCCTGGAATACTGCAGGGAACATCCTCAAGAATCAGGGAGTTCGATCGATCGACGCGCTTTCGATCGATCGAAGACCTTCATCCCTCAATCGATCGAACTGACTTCGATCGCTTGACTGTCTCTGGTTCGATCGATCGAACTAACTTCGATCGATCGAACACAGCGATTATTCTGCTGCATGGCAGAGGCTGGAGATCACTGTTTCATCGTGTTCTCCCAACCTGGGACTACTCAGACATCGTCTGGAGTGTCAAAGATTGATTTTTAACGTAAGAAAACATTAACACCTTGTTTGGTTGCAAGTTTTTCATGGAAAATCTAAAAACTAAGGTTTTAAAGATATTTAGCATGTAATACTATGAGAAGAACGATTAAACTACGACTACCGAGTGCAAGATATGAATAAACAATAAATATATAACCTGGAATGAAGAATACTCGTATTAAACTTAAGAAATCCGGTTTACCAATGAAACTTCAATGCATAACCTACAAAACCAAACACAAAACTCTATCTCTCTCTCTAAACAAACTGTAAAAATGTAATGTGTGCATCCCTATGGACGTGTACAAAACTCCTATATATAAGAAAACCTAAGAAACTAGGGTTAAAACCCGCATTTGCTGCGCACGCAAATGTTACTGGAAATACCCCGTTCGATCGATCGAACTGATCTCGATCGATCGAACCCTTAATCCTCAAGCGCTTCAACACACTGCAAGCGATCGAACTCTCGATCGATCGAACCGTCTTAGATCGATCGAACTCCACATTTCAGCTTTGACTTCTTTTGTTTTCATTCCAGCATTCCATTCATTCTGATGTTCATCTGTTTAGTCCACACAGCAGTAATCTGCACAAACAACAGCTAAAACAATACAACTTATCATAGATTAATCATATTGTATAAAAATTAGCCTTGCAATGCAAATTGCGGATAACACGAGAAGTTGTGATAAAAACTAATACAATTCTTCCTTTTAGCGCGGTTGTATTTTACAAATACCCCCGCTTTGCACAACCCCCAACTAGCTTATTGCTAGTCCCTAGCGATAAAGCGAAAATAAAATAAAATAAAAACTCCTAAACTAATACTACCACGACCAAGAAACAAAGAAAAACTAAAAACAACCTAAACTAAGATAGAAAGAAAAATCCTAACTCACTTTCGCAGGAATCGCGGTTGCATTTAGCGAATGCAACAAGCCGTTAAACCCCTAGGTTCCCCCTAGTGGACGAGTGTTGTCTCGTGAGGGTTTGCAGTGAATATGCCCACAAAATTCCAATTTTAAGCTCAAAAAAATTTAGAATAACTTGTAGAATTCACCCTTCCATTAAATTGTTAATTCGACTCTACAATAATATAATATCCTCTATCAACCCATGAAAGAGATCCACATGCTCCCCTATATCACTAAGTAAAATATACAAATGTATTACCATCATGCACCCGTGTGTGTGTGAATTTAACAACCATGCGTCCAACCCTTATTAAGAGTTATCCAGACTATTGTACTTTGGAAACTTGCAGTTTTAGCTCAATTCTCACATTGGTCGCACTCAAAAAGAACGTCTCTCAGAAACTTGCTTTACAATGATCGCACATCGTATGAAAGCTTTGATAAGGATGATATTTTAAGTGCTAATGCTTTCATACTTGACTCTATGAAAGACGAACATTTAAGAGTGTATAGTCTCATGAATGGAACACTACTTACTAGAGGAGCGAAATACCGTGGACAACTCAACTCACACTTTCATGTTCAAACCAATTGTTGAGAATCTTCAAGACTTTGAATTACGGCTTTTATTTAGTAGGTGGGGGTGTTGTAGAGAAGAGTGTGCTTTTCTTAGTATGTGATGGAATTTCAACTTCTCTTCTTTTTTTTTTTATTCTTTATTCTTTTCTCCACCCATTCTCCCATTCATTTCATATACTCTTTTTTTTTTTTTTTTTTTTTAACCTGGAACATCCCACAACAACTTCCTTCCATTTCACATACTTTGATGACTCATTCTCAACAAATTTATCAAACGGTTCAATGAGGTCAAGGTATAGATCAAGGATTTAGATTCTTGTGATTTCATTGGAAATATTTAATTGAAGTGGGATCAGGGGTGAAACGATTCAATGAATGTAGGTGAGCTATATTAGGTAAAGGAATTGGTAAACGATGGCTTGAATCATTTTCTCAACTTTCAATTTTTAGCACTTAAGTGTTCATCGAGTTTAATTGGTAAATCCTGAACGTTCTCCTCTAACAAGCAGTCAAAATTTTTAAAGAAAACTGAGACTTAACAACGAATTCACAAGTATATGCAAGAAAAACCATTTGACAATGTATGAGAATCCCCTCAGAAATGACGATTGGCTCAATAGCTCACAAAGGGTTATTAGCTTCCACTACTTGTTCTTTTCGCACAATATTCATTTTAACTCAATTTTCAGGTTTTCTACATGGCTGCTAATTAGTGCACAAAAGTATTGGGTACTTAATAGCTTTACAGATGCAATTCATTTCAGTGATACCGAAAAAACGCGTGGATTTAATCCATAAAAGATGCGAATACTACAAATGTGTCATTGTCTAATTAACAAACAGGAAAGGTTATTCAGAGTTATTCTATCAATACGATTCAAAAAAAATGTTCAAAATTTTAACAGACTGTGTTCTCATTAAATTTAAAACATTTCCAAGTGCAAAACCTGATCATTACGGGTGTATACCTATCTATTATCTCCTACCCCCAACTGAAAACAACAAAGTCCCCAGAAGTTGATTTTCAATAAATAAAATAGATGGGTATCACCTATATGGAGCAAATCGATGATCTCAAGCAAGCAACCTAGCATAGAAAAGTAGAACACAATCTCCAAAACAAACAGGATCAATAGATAAAAGTAACATGATAAAACCATGATCCAAACAAACTAAACCACTGTAATATGAACAGAATAAAATAAAAAGCAGTGATACATAATGTCCATACAGAACCAACTAACCAAATAATCCAACCAAAACAACCAACCTGTCCAACCAACCAAAACTATAACAAAAATCAGTACAATAACTAACCAAAAAGAAACATAACCACCACCTCCCCAACTAAAACTAATCGACCCCAGACGGCGTATCATCAGCTACATCAGAAGGGATGTCGATGGGAGCAGGCGGCAATATGGTAGTAGCAGGGGTAGTAGTAGATGGATCGGCTGCAGTAGAATCCGGGGCAGCAGCAGATGATGGATCAGTGGTAGGTGGTGCAGACGGGGCCATCGATGGATGCGGAGTAAAATGAACAGTCGACTCAACCCCAATCTGAATCAAAATGGACTCCAGCAAGGTCTGGAGATGGTCTATCCGGCCCTCGAGTCTAATCCTGGCCTCTCTCTCCTCCAATAATAGCTCGTGAACTGTCGGGAGAGGCATAGAAGAAGAAGACTCTCCCTGGGCCTGAGTCTGCGACCGCTGTCGCAGCTCAAACTGCCGAACCGCAGCAACTGGATCATCCTCATCATCCGAATCAAGCTCCTCCACCTCGGTGGGTGTCCCTGAAGCTCCCGCCTCCGTGTCCATCCCACCACGCCTCTTCTTCCTCCCCCTCACCCTCGCTTTCCCTTTCCCCTTTCGCTTCCTCTTCTGGGCGTCGGAGCGGCGAGCAGCCGCCTCGCTAAATCTGCGGGGAGAAGGGCGGACATCATCTCCAGCGAGCTCGAGGAACCCGGCATCAGCCATGACCCGCTGAATAGCCCAAGCACCCTTCAGGTGCTTCTTGGACGAGATATAACGGGTGGGGTGGACCATAAAGTCAATGTAGAGACGTGGTATGCAAACTGGCTGTCCCGTCCCCACTGCATATAAGACTCGCGCATACCAAGCCGCGATCTTCTCTCGATAGGAAGTCACTAGGAGGCAGTTGCTGAGGACCAGATGAGAAAGACACAAACAAGTGGGGCCTACCTCAGTGTAGAACACGCAGTGGAGATGGAGGGGATGATGATATGACGATGAGGATGATCAGAGGAGTGATCAGGGCGTCTTATTGAATGCAAGGGTACGAAAATTGCCGAGTCGCCCCCTCCTCTGTGCTCGAGCGATTGAGAGTGAGAGTGAGGGAAATGAAGAGATGTCCTGAAGACGCCTCGTTTAAATGCTTCGTTCGATCGATCGAACTATGGTCGATCGATCGAACACAAATCCCTCAATCGATTGAACATAAACTACAAGCGCTTGAACATCCCGGTTTCGATCGATCGAACTGGGTTCGATCGATCGAACACAAAAATTCCAAAATTCAATGGGAAACATGAATCACATCACACCCAACTATCAGAAACCATTTTGGACATGCAGAGAGACTGAAAAGCAGTTGAATTACAGGCATGTGGGACAGAAATTCATCCTCAGAATAGAAATTTGCAATTTATTGTCAATCAAAATTTTATAAAAAATATCCACATTGCAACCAAATTCTCCCACATGGTATTTAGACCCTTTTTTTAACTAAAAAAAACCAAACAAAATAAAACTAAAAACTAAACCCAATAAAAACTCTGTCAAGGATTACACTCCAGTTGATAAACAAAAAATGAAAATGAACAGAAACAACTGAAATGTAGCACTAATCTTCGAGTATAAAGATTTCCTCTTCCACAATCTCTTCATAATCCGCTGAATCTTCAGAAGTGAAGTCCAAACTCGATGATTCCCTTTCCCAGAACAATCGAAAAGCAGCAAGGACATCATCAAACAAGTCTGGCGTCTCCAAGGAATTGAAAGCCCATGCAAGAGGTGATCCGGACGGAGACAAGGATAAAGGAGTGTGATTGCGCAACGGACTGTCCTCTCGCGGCGGAGTGAGTGGGGGCCTTATGTAGGGCCCAAGACCATGAATCAGTTGATGTGGAAGGAATACCGGGATGCCATTTAGGAACATAGTGACAATCCTGGACAAAAGACAACAAACTGAAATTAAAACAACAGAACACAAGAAACACGAATTAACACAAAAAGAAAAACAAAGAATAGAAACAAAAATACAAAGAAATGTGACAAGTTCCAACCTCACTATTGGCATAGGTTCCCAAAATGCACTGGCTGGTAAGGGGCATTGGAGCCTGAATAGCAAGTAGCTCAGGTGCACATAGCGGTATGGGACCAACTCCGGAACAAGGAAGTCATCCACAAAAACAAAGACGGCATTGTGGCTATCTGGGACGACATCCTGAAGGTCATGATCTTCCCATGGCTCCCACATATCATCATTTTCCCACTGTGCCATGAGTGCATCATCCACCATTCGTCCCATGTACAGGTCTTCTTGTCACGCCCCGGATCCATACATATGAATCTAGGTCACGTGGCACGCCATCAAGGCTTACCAAAATGATTAAAGTTCCCAAAAATGGCCTTAATAAAAGTTTTGCTCCAAAACAACCAACTTTCAAATAGTTTTTCAAAGGTTATATTAAACACGTGCCCAAACACGCCTTAACGAGTTTTGTTTTCAAAAGTAACATTTCCGCAGGTCAAAGGGTCCCAAAAGGTACCTCCATGCCTAATTAGAAGTTGTTCCGAACATTGGAAGTATGAGTTTGAAATTTCTGGCAGGGGGCATTTCGACCGGTCGAATTGCCCCGTTCGACCGGTCGAATGGGGTCTGTGCAGAAAACCAAACCTCCAAAAGACCGTATTCACAATTGCCGGCGCTTTTCCGCAAACGCCGTTAATTACCGGCGCTTCTCTAATAAACGTCGTTAATTCCCGGCGCTTCCGCACAAACGCCGCTAATAAATCAATACCTCTTTTACCCAAAGAAATCAACCCAAACCAATTCAATCCAAACCATTCCAAATCAAATTATTCCAAACCAAAACCATTTCAAAGCTTTGTTTAAACCTTCTAAAGACTTGCAAAAACACATACACCATTTATACAACAACCATAAACCCGTTCCGAATTACAAGTATCAAAAGTACAAGTTTCACACGTCTCGGCAACCAAGGTCCTAAAGTGAACCATGTGCCGTACTCGCATATATAACAAGTCCTATTACAAGTCGCACGGTTAAACAACCGGCATGAGTTAAACACATATTACAAACACAATTCAAGTTCTATAAACATAAGGAGTTTCCGGTCCTCCCTCGCCTCATCACCCGCGATTCTCTCCTCCAGTCCTTGCACCTGAATGGTTATTTATATAACCACAGATATATGGATTTGTTTAAGCTAACGCTTAGTGAATAATATGAATCAAGCATACGGATGACAAATATGTTCCAATCCATCATAACACATAACTATTGGTCTATAGGGAATAAGTGCACCTTCACCGATCCAAAGTCTTAAGACTCAACCACGACCCATGCCCCTTCGACATGTCGCGTAAATGCCTTTCTCGGCAAGTGACCGTCGTCACTACTAATCCTCCCCCTTCGAGAGGACGTCTCACGGTGAATTAGCACAAATCCCCCTTTAACCCATATAGGCACATAAACATGCTCAACTTACAAATCACCATGCTTTTCATTTCAACATGCCTTGGGCCTATTTTACACATGAGTTTTGCCCAATATGAACTACACATGGTATCTATAGGCATTCCTAACATATCAAATGCATCAAACCATAGAATCATCCAAAACTCAAGATTTATATCACTCACCTCCGATTTACGCTCTTAAACGCCGATCCAAGGAAAACTCAAGCACAAAGAACGTGCAGTAATTCTTCTAATACAATTCCTATTAATCAAAAGTCCAATTATCAACTTTATATGAAAATTATAGAAAATAAGTTTTCGGAAAACTTAACCAAACAAGGCCTAATAGGTATCAAAACGACGGCCTTACCTCGAGGAGTTCAAAATCGGCCTCGGATCGAAGATTGGATGTCGTTTGATACTCGGATCGTTGAGAAATCCACAAAAGCTCAAGACCTCCCAAGCTCTCTCTATCTCTCTATATGATATAATGAAGATGAACTAATGAGTCATCTCTTTCTCTCTCCTCTATATAATATCTAAGTCATATTATGGGTATTTCTAGTCACACCCCCCACTAGTTTTGATTCATTTTAATTACAACCCCACTAGTTATTAAACATACTAGTTAACTACTCAAAAGTGTTTAAGTATTCATCTAAGTCCCGTGTGGGTCCCACACGTGGTCCCACATGCCAGTTTTACTAGATTGCCAATTATTCTACTAATCATGCAACTTGATCAAATTCCGTCCTCACCGGGTATCTAATGACTCCGATGAGTCGCTATCAACAATATAATAATCAATTATGTTCACTTATGCCTAAATAAACATTTAAGCACATAAGTATGAGTTATTACTCATTTTCCCAATCGTAGGGAATTCTCACACGTTCAACTTCTGGACTGCCTTCTAGGCCACATACTGGGTTTTCAAAAGACATCCTCCAATAACTAGTGAGTCATCACTCACATCACATGTGTTAATTAACACAACAGTAAGCATGTCATGCATGCTAAAATGATATAAATAAATACCGCGGGAGCGGGTATGACATCCTCTCCCCCTTAAAAGAAGTTTGTCCCCAAACTTTCAATACCTCATGCTTCAAACAAAAATGGATACTTTGCCTGCATCTCATCCTCTCTTTCCCACGTGGCTTCTTCCACTGAGTGATTTCGCCACAAGACCATTACCAATGGAACCGTCTTGTTTCGTAACACCTTATCCTTTCTATCTAAGATTCTCACCGGACGTTCAACATACGTTAAGTCTTCTCTGACTTCCAATGGCTCTGGAGTAATCACATGACTTGAATCAGATATAACTCTTCTCAACATCGACACATGAAATACATCGTGTACATTAGCCAACTCTTGTGGTAACTCTAATCGATAAGCTACTGGTCCCACTTTTCCAACAATCTCAAACGGTCCAACGTATCTAGGATTCAACTTCCCTCGCTTTCCAAACCTCGTGATCCCCTTGGAAGGTGAAACCTTCAAAAACACACGGTCTCCTACTTCGAATTCTAGTGGCCTTCGTCCCGTATCCGCGTAGCTTTTGTAACGACTCTGAGCCGTTTTCAACCGTTGTTGTATCACCTTTATTTTATCTGCTGCCAACTGAACCATCTCAGGTCCTTCTAGCCTTCGTTCCCCTACCTCGGTCCAACAAATCGGTGATCGACACTTACGCCCATATAGTGCTTCATATGGTGCCATCCCAATACTAGCCTGAAAACTGTTATTGTAGGCAAATTCAATCAAAGGTATATATTTTTCCCAGTCACCCTTAAAATCAAGAACACATAGTCGAAGCATGTCCTCCAATATTTGAATTACACGCTCGGACTGCCCATCTGTCTGTGGGTGAAAAGCTGTACTAAAGTTTAACTTTGTACCCATAGCTGCTTGTAGCCCTTTCCAAAATCTAGATAAGAAACTACTATCCCTGTCTGAAACTATAGACACTGGTGCTCCATGTAGTCTCACAATCTCTTTAACGTATAACTCCGCGAGTTTCATCGGTTCCTTTGTCTTAATCGGCAAAAAATGTGCTGACTTAGTCAATCGATCTACAATTACCCAAACACTGTCATTTGATCTTGTAGACCTTGGAAAACCTGATACAAAATCCATGGTAATCTTTTCCCATTTCCATTCTGGTACATCCAAAGGTTGCAATAACCCTGCAGGCCTTTGATGTTCCGCTTTGACTTGCTGACAAACCAAGCATTTGGCTACGTACTCGGCTACCTCTCTTTTCATTCCAGACCACCAGTACACCTCTCGCAAATCTCGATACATCTTGGTACTACCTGGATGAACTGTATATTTGGTATTATGAGATTCTTCAAGTATTAACTCCTTAATCCCATCCACATTAGGTACACATACCCGATTCTTGAATTTCAGAATATTGTCCACAAAGGTAAACTCTGGCTGTTTATTTAGCGGTATTTCATCATAGATCTTCTTTAAAACTGGGTCTTGAAGTTGTTTCATCTTTATCTCATCTATCAATGTCGGTTGTGCGACAATAGCTGCTAGCAAACCTCCCTCGGTTGTTGAAATCACCTCAAGTTCCAACCTTTCCATTTCACCAACAAGTTGTTTCTGTGAAGTCAAATCGTAGGCCAAATTAGTTGTAGACTTTCTGCTTAATGCGTCAGCAACTACATTTGCTTTCCCAGGATGGTAGTGAATCGACAAGTCGTAGTCTTTCATCAATTCCAACCATCGCCTTTGCCTCATATTCAGTTCTTTCTGTGTAAACAAGTACTTCAGGCTCTTGTGATCTGTGTAGATATCACACTTTTCCCCGTAAAGATAATGCCGCCAGATCTTCAATGCAAAGATCACCGCTGCTAACTCAAGATCATGAGTCGGATAATTCACTTCATGTACCTTTAACTGCCGTGAACCATAAGCAATCACCTTGCCGTTCTGCATTAGAACACATCCCAGTCCTCTATGTGAAGCATCACTATAGATTACAAACCCCTCCGTACCAGAAGGAATCGTCAAGATCGGTGCTGACATAAGTCGAGTCTTCAGCTCTTTAAAACTCTTGTCACATTCCGAGTCCCAATTAAATACTGTGTTCTTTCTCATCAGTTGAGTCATTGGCATCGCTATCCTGGAGAAATTTTCCACAAACTTTCTATAATAACCTGCCAATCCCAAGAAACTTCGAATTTCTGACACATTTGTTGGTTTTGACCAATTAGCTATAGCCTCAATCTTCTTCGGGTCCACTGAAACTCCATCTTCAGAAATTACATGCCCCAAGAAAGCTATCTCAGTCAACCAAAACTCACACTTCTTCAATTTCCCATATAATTTTCTCTCTCGCAGTCGTTGTAAGACCAATCGTAAGTGCCTTTCATGTTCTTCAACATTTTTGGAATACACCAAGATATCATCTATGAACACAATCACAAACTCATCCAGATATTCTTTGAATACCCTGTTCATCAAATCCATAAACGCCGCTGGTGCATTTGTTACTCCAAATGGCATGACCAAAAACTCATAATGGCCGTATCGAGTCCGAAACGCTGTCTTCTCTACATCCTCCACCTTGACTTTCAATTGGTGATAACCCGATCTCAAGTCAATCTTTGAAAATATATGGGCCCCTTGTAGTTGATCAAACAAGTCATCAATACGTGGTAGTGGATATTTGTTCTTGATCGTCAACTTGTTCAATTCTCTATAATCTATGCACATTCGCATTGTCCCGTCTTTCTTCTTAACAAACAATACCGGTGCTCCCCATGGTGAGACACTTGGTTGTATAAACCCTTTATCAAGTAGCTCCTGTAGTTGGATTTTCAGTTCCTTCAATTCCACTGGTGCCATTCGGTATGGTGCCTTCGATATCGGTTGTGCTTCAGGTATCGTATCAATGGTAAATTCAATCTCCCTTTCAACTAGAGTATCAGGTAACTCCTTAGGAAACACATCAGGAAATTCTCTCACTATTGAAATATTTTCAATCCCCGTTCCGGTGACTCTTGTATCAAGAATACTACATAAGAATCCTTGACAACCCTTCCTCACTAGTCGACAAGCTCGTGCAGCCGATACAATATACGGTGGTGACGTGATCCCCACCCCATGGAAATAAAACTCTTCCTGATCTGGCATTTGAAATACAACTCTTTTCCTTACACAATCAATTGAAGCACAATTCGCTGATAGCCAATCCATTCCCAAAATTACATCAAAGTGATGAATGGTTAAGGGTACCAAATCAACAACTAAGGTCTTTTCATTTACGTTGATGTCACATGCTTTATATACCAATGAACTTATTATAGGATTCCCTAACGGAATTGAAACGGACAAATCAAATCCCAATGGTTCTGACATCACATCCAAGCATTTAGCAAATTCATGTGACACAAATGAGTGTGTGGATCCTGAATCCATAAGTACACATGCAGGACGTGAGCAAATAAGTAGTGTACCTGACACCACAGAGTCTGCGTTGGCCGTCTCTCCTGGCAAAAGGTTAAATGCCCGCGCCTCCCTTTGTTCCTTCTTTCCTTTGTCTGGTTGTTGCACTGTTCTCGTTCCACTAGAAGCCACAGAACCGGCCCCGCGTTGTCGCTTGTTCGGGCAATCCCTCTCCCGATGACCCGGCATACCACATTCATAACATTTACCCCTCATATCCACATTCGCACTTTGGGTTCTTGTCTGCGTACAATTCTTGGCAACATGTCCTGGTTGATTACAAATATGACAAATCGTATTTGCCATATAACAAACACCCCAATGTCTACGGCCGCAAATAGTACACACCGGTTTATCCCCTCCGGAGAATGAACTTCCTCCTTGATTTCCTGAACCAGCACCAGGTGCCCTTGAATAGGATTTCTTAAAGTTACCCTGGTTCCTCCCTTGATTCTCATTCTTCCTCTTCCCTTGTTGGCTAAGCTTATAGTTCCCAATATCTCTTTCGGCTATTAGAGCCACATCTAGAACTTCAGCAAATGTTGGGAGACGAAATGTATCCACGCGACTATGGATATTCTCCCTCAGACCTTCTTCGAACTGCCTGGCTCTATCCACTTCTTCCAAAACTATACCAGGTGCAAATCGAGCCAACCCATTAAATGCAGTCGCATACTCGTTTACTGTCATATCCCCTTGTTTCAAGTTCATGAACTCTCGCTTCTTTTGGGTCTTTACTGAATCTGGAAAGTACCGCTTATCAAATTCCTCTATGAAACCTGCCCAAGTAGTCGGTGCTCTACTTGCGAGGATACCAACCCACCAATTCTGAGCTCCCTCTTTCAACGTATCAGTGGCATTGTCTATTTTCTCTCTATCGGTGCACACTAGGTTACGGAATATACGTTCCATATCCATTTTCCAAAAGTCTGCCACATCAGGATCCGATCCCCCAGTGAATATTGTCGGATTCTTCTTTGCGAACTTTTCGGCAATTGATTGCCCAGCTCTTGGTGCCAAATTTGGATTTTCCGGCTCTATTATCCTTGGTGGCACTCTGTCATCCACTGCTCTAATAAACCCCTCAATAGCGGCCTCTATTCGATCCATTCGCGCATTCGTTGCATTGTTATTATTGAAATCCATACTTTCCACCACTTATCCCTGATAACCACTGGCATAATGATATCATGCATGTCATGACATATATCTCATAGTATGCATGTAAAATACGATGCACACAACCATTATTCATATGCATATGTAATGCAATAATCCAATTTCCGCACACATTATTCAATATACAAACTCACGACGTCGTCTCTCGTCCCCAAGGCTCTAAACCTACACCTATAGTTCAAGGTCTATAGCCTTTTGCTCTGATACCACTACATGTCACGCCCCGGATCCATACATATGAATCTAGGTCACGTGGCACGCCATCAAGGCTTACCAAAATGATTAAAGTTCCCAAAAATGGCCTTAATAAAAGTTTTGCTCCAAAACAACCAACTTTCAAATAGTTTTTCAAAGGTTATATTAAACACGTGCCCAAACACGCCTTAACGAGTTTTGTTTTCAAAAGTAACATTTCCGCAGGTCAAAGGGTCCCAAAAGGTACCTCCATGCCTAATTAGAAGTTGTTCCGAACATTGGAAGTATGAGTTTGAAATTTCTGGCAGGGGGCATTTCGACCGGTCGAATTGCCCCGTTCGACCGGTCGAATGGGGTCTGTGCAGAAAACCAAACCTCCAAAAGACCGTATTCACAATTGCCGGCGCTTTTCCGCAAACGCCGTTAATTACCGGCGCTTCTCTAATAAACGTCGTTAATTCCCGGCGCTTCCGCACAAACGCCGCTAATAAATCAATACCTCTTTTACCCAAAGAAATCAACCCAAACCAATTCAATCCAAACCATTCCAAATCAAATTATTCCAAACCAAAACCATTTCAAAGCTTTGTTTAAACCTTCTAAAGACTTGCAAAAACACATACACCATTTATACAACAACCATAAACCCGTTCTGAATTACAAGTATCAAAAGTACAAGTTTCACACGTCTCGGCAACCAAGGTCCTAAAGTGAACCATGTGCCGTACTCGCATATATAACAAGTCCTATTACAAGTCGCACGGTTAAACAACCGGCATGAGTTAAACACATATTACAAACACAATTCAAGTTCTATAAACATAAGGAGTTTCCGGTCCTCCCTCGCCTCATCACCCGCGATTCTCTCCTCCAGTCCTTGCACCTGAATGGTTATTTATATAACCACAGATATATGGATTTGTTTAAGCTAACGCTTAGTGAATAATATGAATCAAGCATACGGATGACAAATATGTTCCAATCCATCATAACACATAACTATTGGTCTATAGGGAATAAGTGCACCTTCACCGATCCAAAGTCTTAAGACTCAACCACGACCCATGCCCCTTCGACATGTCGCGTAAATGCCTTTCTCGGCAAGTGACCGTCGTCACTACTAATCCTCCCCCTTCGAGAGGACGTCTCACGGTGAATTAGCACAAATCCCCCTTTAACCCATATAGGCACATAAACATGCTCAACTTACAAATCACCATGCTTTTCATTTCAACATGCCTTGGGCCTATTTTACACATGAGTTTTGCCCAATATGAACTACACATGGTATCTATAGGCATTCCTAACATATCAAATGCATCAAACCATAGAATCATCCAAAACTCAAGATTTATATCACTCACCTCCGATTTACGCTCTTAAACGCCGATCCAAGGAAAACTCAAGCACAAAGAACGTGCAGTAATTCTTCTAATACAATTCCTATTAATCAAAAGTCCAATTATCAACTTTATATGAAAATTATAGAAAATAAGTTTTCGGAAAACTTAACCAAACAAGGCCTAATAGGTATCAAAACGACGGCCTTACCTCGAGGAGTTCAAAATCGGCCTCGGATCGAAGATTGGATGTCGTTTGATACTCGGATCGTTGAGAAATCCACAAAAGCTCAAGACCTCCCAAGCTCTCTCTATCTCTCTATATGATATAATGAAGATGAACTAATGAGTCATCTCTTTCTCTCTCCTCTATATAATATCTAAGTCATATTATGGGTATTTCTAGTCACACCCCCCACTAGTTTTGATTCATTTTAATTACAACCCCACTAGTTATTAAACATACTAGTTAACTACTCAAAAGTGTTTAAGTATTCATCTAAGTCCCGTGTGGGTCCCACACGTGGTCCCACATGCCAGTTTTACTAGATTGCCAATTATTCTACTAATCATGCAACTTGATCAAATTCCGTCCTCACCGGGTATCTAATGACTCCGATGAGTCGCTATCAACAATATAATAATCAATTATGTTCACTTATGCCTAAATAAACATTTAAGCACATAAGTATGAGTTATTACTCATTTTCCCAATCGTAGGGAATTCTCACACGTTCAACTTCTGGACTGCCTTCTAGGCCACATACTGGGTTTTCAAAAGACATCCTCCAATAACTAGTGAGTCATCACTCACATCACATGTGTTAATTAACACAACAGTAAGCATGTCATGCATGCTAAAATGATATAAATAAATACCGCGGGAGCGGGTATGACACTTCTTCCTCATCCACCTCTTCGTAATCCTGAAATCCCATATTTTCGTATAGATTGATGTCCAGGAGGGCTGGTGGATATGGAATGTACCCTTGAGCAGCATCAATGAGAGAATGAGCTTCAGGATCTTGATGAAGCAAGGGGCAAGGTGTGAGTTCACCCTCAGTCCAGGTGCCACAACGACATTCTGAATCAGCCCAAGAACCGACAGAATGAACATCATCACCTCGCATATTCACCTGCAACAGAGTGGTTTAAAGCATAATGGATTAGAACTAGATCACAAACACGAAAGAATGAACAAAAACTTAAAAACAAAAGAGAGAACTAAAATGCAGGGAAAGAAAAGACATACAACAACAAATTGGAATTCCACTTTGGATTTTTAAGTGTGAGAATAGCTGGGCTCATCCAGCTGGATGTGCTCAACTTCAGTGTGGAAATTCTCCAAGAACGGTTTCAATCTTTGGCCATTGACCTTGAAACAATCATCGTTCTTTGGATTGACAATCTCGACCGCCCCATGTGGAAAAACAGTTTTTACAATGAACGGGCCTGTCCAACGGGAACGGAGCTTTCCTGGGAAAAGGTGGAGGCGAGAGTCATACAGCAATACTTTCTGCCCCGGCTCAAATGATTTACGAAAAATCGTACGATCGTGCCGAGCCTTCAACTTTTCCTTATGCAACTTTGCAGAGTCATACGCATCTCGTCGTATTTCCTCTAACTCTGCAAGTTGGAGCTTGCGTAGCTGACCTCCCTCTTGAATGTCAAAGTTCAATGAGCGTGTCGCCCAATAAGCTTTATGTTCAATTTCAACAGGAAGGTGGCAAGCTTTCCCATAAACCAGTCTATACGGGGACATACCAAGATTCGTCTTATAAGCAGTACGGTATGCCCATAACGCGTCAGTCAATTTGTATGCCCAGTCTTTTCGATTGGAACTAACCGTCTTCTCGAGAATATGCTTGATTTCTCGGTTAGCCAATTCTGCTTGCCCATTTAACTGTGGATGATAGGCAAGAGCGATTTTATGATGGACTCCGTATTTCTTAAGAAGTGACTCCAAGGGCCTATTGCAGAAATGCTTGCCTTGGTCACTTAGTAAAGCTTTCGGAGTACCAAAACGAGACAAAATATGCTCTCTTAGAAATGACATGACCGTTCTGTGGTCATTTCGTCTCGTTGGTATCGCCTCTACCCATTTGGATACATACTCGACAGCAAGGAGTATGTATTCACAGTTATTCGACTTGGGAAATGGGCCCATGAAATCTATGCCCCAACAATCAAATATCTCAATTGTGATGATAGGGGTTAAAGGCATAGAATTCCTTTTAGAAATGGTTCCAAGTTTTTGACAGCGTTGGCATGTCTTACAAAAGGAATAAGCATCTTTGAAGACTGTGGGCCAGTAAAAACCGCTTTGTAAGACTTTTTGTGCGGTCTTCTATGACGCGAAATGGCCACCGCATGCCTCAGAATGGCATGACGCTAATATTACGGTTATATCCTCGTTGGGGACGCAGCGCCTGATGACCTGATCAGCACAGTATTTGAAAAGGTATGGGTCATCAAAGAAGAAATGGCGTGCGAACGAGAGGAACCGTTTCCTATCTTGGTTCGACCAATGAGTCGGTGTCTCACCCGTGACAAGGTAGTTTACCACATCAGCATACCAAGGCAGACTACTTACTGCCAGTAGCTGTTCGTCTGGGAACTCATCTTTAATGGATTGAGATTCAGTGTTGTCGATAAAACTCAACCGGGATAAATGATCCGCAACCACATTCTCTACTCCTTTCTTATCTTTGATTGTTAAATCAAACTCTTGGAGTAAGAGTATCCAGCGAATAAGCCGTTGTTTAGCGTCTTTCTTTGACAAGAGATACTTGAGAGCCGAATGATCTGTAAAACAGATGATTGGTGACCCTATCAGATAAGACCTAAACTTATCCAAAGCGAATACTACAGCCAGCAGCTCCTTTTCAGTAGTAGTGTAATTCATTTGAGCTTCATTTAAAGTTCGGCTGACATAGTATATCACATGTGGCTTATTGTCCTTTCTCTGGCCTAAGACTGCGCCAATGGCGTAATCACTAGCATCGCACATTAATTCAAAAGGCAAACTCCAGTCGGGTGCCTGTATTATAGGTGCGGAGGTGAGGAGATCTTTTAGATCCTCAAAGGACTTTTGGCAACTCTCTGACCACTCGAAAGGTGCATCTTTGACAAGAAGTTGACAAAGGGGTCGAGAGATTGCACTGAAGTTCTGGATAAATCGACGATAAAAACCTGCATGCCCCAAGAATGAACGGATGTCTCTTACTGTACGGGGGACAGGTAGATTTGAGATTATGTCGATCTTAGCCTTATCCACTTGGATTCCTTCATCGGATATTATGTGGCCGAGAACTATACCCTTGGTCACCATAAAGTGACACTTCTCCCAATTCAAGACTAGGTGTTTGTCCTCACACCTCATTAAAACCTGCTCGAGATTGCTGAGGAAATCTTCGAAGCTATGGCCGAACACTGAAAAATCATCCATGAAGACTTCAAGGATGTTTTCGACCATGTCACTAAAGATGCTTAGCATGCACCGCTGAAAGGTAGCCGGTGCATTACATAAGCCAAACGGCATTCGTCGGTAGGCAAAAGTACCGAATGGACACGTGAAAGTGGTTTTCTCCTGATCCTCAGGAGCAATCTCGATTTGATTATATCCACTGTATCCATCCAAAAAGCAGTAATACTTATGACCCGCCACACGTTCTAGCATTTGATCCATGAATGGCAAAGGAAAATGGTCCTTTCGGGTCACAGTATTTAACTTCCTGTAGTCAATACACATCCTCCATCCAGTGGGGATACGTGTTGGTACTAATTCACCTTCTTTGTTCGGGATGACTGTTATGCCTGCTTTCTTTGGAACTACTTGGGTAGGACTAACCCAAGGACTATCAGATATCGGATATATCATCCCAACATCAAGTAGCTTTAGCACTTCCTTTTTAACTACTTCTTGCATGTTGGGATTCAGACGCCTTTGCATTTTCCTTGAGGGTTTAGCGTCTTCCTCTAGATATATCTTATGCGTGCATATGGATGGGCTTATGCCTTTGAGGTCAGCAATTATCCATCCCATAGCATCCTTATGCTTAGTCAGCATTTCCACTAGCTTACTTTCCTGTTCATGAGTTAAAGCAGATGAAATGATCACAGGATAAGTTTTTCCAGTCCCTAGGAACGCATATTTTAGCTCTTTGGGAAGCTCCTTCAATTCTAACTCCGGAAACTGGAAACTAGAGGGCATTACCAACTTGGTTTTAGGAGGCAGTTGTTCATATGGCATTACCCACATGCAATCGGCTCTATCCTCCTCTATCGTATCCATCATAAGACACGTCTGGTTCAGGTCAGCATCCAATGGAGTTGACTCTGCAGGCTGATAGATATCGCCAAATTGAGTCATCACAACTTCCAAAGGATCTTTGTAGTCGACCAAGTCAACTTCATCTTCAATGACCGTGTCTATATAATGGATTTCTTCCTCATCATCGTATTCTTCAGGTCGGGGATTAGAAAAAATCTTGACATTCAATGTCATGTTCCCAAATACGATAGTCATGATGCCACTTCTAATCTTGATTGTGGCATCAACAGTGTTGAGGAACGGCCGTCCAAAGATAACCGGGATATGTGCACCAGGATTAGACACAGGTTCGGTGTCTAATATCACGAAATCAACCGGAAAGACAAAAGAATCTATTTGGACAAGGACGTCCTCTAATACCCCTCTAGGGTACTTCACAGATCTGTCTGCCAATTGCAACGCGACTCGGGTGGGTTTAAGTTCACCCAACCCTAGCTGTTTATAGACTGAATATGGCAGCAGGTTCACGCTTGCTCCTAAATCGAGGAGTGCGTTATCTATCTTTTGATTCCCAATTCTGCATGAGACAGTAGGTGTACCGGGATCTTTGAGTTTTGGAGGCAACTCATTTTGAATGATCGCGCTTGCTTGGCACGCGACATAAGCATGTTTCTTCACGCTTTGCCTCCTCTTGACCGTGCATAGATCTTTGAGATACTTAGCATAGGCCGGCACTTGCTTGATAGCATCTAGGAGTGGAAGGTTAATCTTAACTTGCTTAAACAATTCCAGAAACTCCTGATTCTTTGTCTCATTCTTGGGTTTCTTCAACCGTTGAGGATAAGGTGCAGGAAAGGGGCATTTTGGTGGTTCCTCCTTAGCAGATTCCTTTCCAGGCCTTCGCTCAACTTTGTCTTCTACTCTAGGAGCTTCAATGTTTGCCTTTATTGGTTCGTCATTAGTAGACGACTCCTCCTCTCGAGTAGATGGTAGCTCAACTTCTTCATCCACCACTTCCTCCTCTTTGTATACTTCGGGAGTGGACAGAGGCATGCTTTTCTCTATGATTTTTCCACTTCTCAGTGTAGTCACAGCCTTAGCATGTTCTTGATTGTTAGGACCATTGTTATGTCCTTTGGGGTTCGGAAGTGGTTGGGCAGAGAATGTTCCCCCTGAGCCTTCTTGCCGTGCATCTATCCTCTTTAACGTGGCAGACATTCTACTCATCATTTGGATGAGTTGCTGTGTTAGATTGGCATTAGCAAGTGGCTCTTCTTCTTGTACCTTTTTGTGCGGTGGCACATAGGCATTAGTTTGTGGTGCATTGGAGGGTTGAGCTTGATTGTAATTATTGGTTCTGTTTTGATTGTAATGCTGGGTTGGCCTATTGTTTTGCCCTTGATATTGATTGTTGTTGTAGGGCTGCTGTTGATATTGATTTTGGGCCCCAGCATTATTTCTCCAATCAAAACCGGGGTGATTCCATCTATTGTTACTTTGAAAGTTATTGTTGGAATTCCCCGCCCCTCGAAAACCTTGCATGGCATTCATCTCTACAGGGGCTTGCTCTTAAAAATATGGCACATTAGGACAATATTGAGTTGTATGTCCCAACATGTTGCATGTGCCACATGGTTCTTCAGGCATGACTTGCCTAGAGCTCTCTCCTTTCATGCTTAACTCCTCTACCTTCTTTGCTAGCTCTACATACTTAGTCATGAGGTGATCTTCATTGGTTAGCTGATATAGGCTTTTCTCTTCTACACAGGATATCTGTGAGCGTGAGATATTGTCAGAATTTGACCATTCATGAGCGTATTCAGCTAACCATTCGAAATGGGCTTCGGCCTCTTCAGTGTTTTTACGCAGAAATGGTCCAGAGCTCATTGTTTCCACCAACTTCTTTGTTTCACCATTCAATCCTTGATAAAAGAAGCTGATAGTTCGCCATTTCTCAAACCCATGGTGTGGGCACGAGAGAAACAAATCTTTGAAACGCTCCCACGCTTGTGTGAAGGTTTCATTGCTCTTTTGTTTATAGGAATTGATTTGACGCTGAAGGTCTGTGGTCATGCGAGTAGGATAGAATTTCTTCAGAAACGCGGTGCTCATCGCATGCCAGGTGAAAATTGAATTCGATTTTAGGGAGTGGAGCCACGCCTTCGCTTTATCTTTCAAAGTGAAGGGGAATAGCATTAGATGCGTCACCTCCCTAGGACAATTTTGCGAGAATGTTTTACAAACATCCTCAAAATCGGTGACATGTAAATACGCCTTCTCACTTTCCATCCCATGAAAAGTGGGAAGCAATTGAATCATCCCATTGCGAAACTGAAATTCGCCATTATGCGGTGGGATTTGAATGCAAGAAGGCGTAGGTGCATGTTCTGGTTGCATAAGATCGCAAAGAGGACGGAGTGCCTCATCAATTGGCACCAAATTATTGTCACCATTTTCACTCTGATGATCATCCATTGATGCAGTTGGAGTGACTATCGGGTTGATGGAACTATCAGAGTCAAAGCGGTAGAATGGATTTCCAAAAATTCCTTCAATAGAATTCTCGGACATGAACTAGGAGAGTCCCTAGGGTGAGAACTTACCTAAAAGAACTAAAAAGAAGAGAAAATAAAAATAGAAAGAGATGAAGAGAGACTGAGGTAATCTAAGGAATTGATCGTCGCCTTCCCCGGCAACGGCGCCAAAAACTTGACACTCGAAAAATCTTGTGCGCTCTTGTGCAATACCCAAGTGTAGGTAGACGTGCAAGTAGTAACTGGTAAGACCAGGTCGATCCCACAGGGAAGGTATTGACCTATTGAATTAGACTATCCTCTAAAAGAAAGCAAAATAAAATGAATAAGTTTGAACGATGGTGCGGAACACAGAGTTCCACAAACTAGGATTACTACTGAAAATAATTAAAATTAACTGAACAATCTAACTAGCTATTTAAAACAGTACTCTAAAGTAAGATGTTGAACTTTTAAAAGAAAATGTTGGGATTACACGAATCCACAGTAATCTAGCTATCTACCATGCATTTGCCTTGAAGCACAACGGAGTCCATTACCCACAGTTTTCAGAATTCCTCAAAAGATAAAGATTCTATGGCCCTTTCATGACCGGGACCATATCATCACAATTAAATTAAAATACGTAAAAGCGGTTTAATCCAATAGTTAAGACTTGCATCCTCAATGGTGTTAGCATTGAAGATGGTTTGCAAAATGTATTGAAAGAAAATGCCCTAGGGCCTTAATTTTAAAACTGTTTTGACAAACTGAGCATTTATTTGGGACAGAATGATAACAAATCTTAAAACAAAAGGTCCTGGAATACTGCAGGGAACATCCTCAAGAATCAGGGAGTTCGATCGATCGACGCGCTTTCGATCGATCGAAGACCTTCATCCCTCAATCGATCGAACTGACTTCGATCGCTTGACTGTCTCTGGTTCGATCGATCGAACTAACTTCGATCGATCGAACACAGCGATTATTCTGCTGCATGGCAGAGGCTGGAGATCACTGTTTCATCGTGTTCTCCCAACCTGGGACTACTCAGACATCGTCTGGAGTGTCAAAGATTGATTTTTAACGTAAGAAAACATTAACACCTTGTTTGGTTGCAAGTTTTTCATGGAAAATCTAAAAACTAAGGTTTTAAAGATATTTAGCATGTAATACTATGAGAAGAACGATTAAACTACGACTACCGAGTGCAAGATATGAATAAACAATAAATATATAACCTGGAATGAAGAATACTCGTATTAAACTTAAGAAATCCGGTTTACCAATGAAACTTCAATGCATAACCTACAAAACCAAACACAAAACTCTATCTCTCTCTCTAAACAAACTGTAAAAATGTAATGTGTGCATCCCTATGGACGTGTACAAAACTCCTATATATAAGAAAACCTAAGAAACTAGGGTTAAAACCCGCATTTGCTGCGCACGCAAATGTTACTGGAAATACCCCGTTCGATCGATCGAACTGATCTCGATCGATCGAACCCTTAATCCTCAAGCGCTTCAACACACTGCAAGCGATCGAACTCTCGATCGATCGAACCGTCTTAGATCGATCGAACGAACCGTCTTAGATCGATCGAACTCCACATTTCAGCTTTGACTTCTTTTGTTTTCATTCCAGCATTCCATTCATTCTGATGTTCATCTGTTTAGTCCACACAGCAGTAATCTGCACAAACAACAGCTAAAACAATACAACTTATCATAGATTAATCATATTGTATAAAAATTAGCCTTGCAATGCAAATTGCGGATAACACGAGAAGTTGTGATAAAAACTAATACAATTCTTCCTTTTAGCGCGGTTGTATTTTACAAATACCCCCGCTTTGCAGGCTCCTTATGAAGCTTTATATGGTCGTGTATGTCGTTCGCCAATTAGTTGGACAGAGGTGGGAGAAAGAAAGATTGAAGGGTCGAAAATTGTACAAGAAACGACGGATAAGATAAAGGTAATTCGACAACGGTTACTGACAGCTCAGAGTAGGTACAAGAGTTATGCCGATAAGCGTAGACGACCGTTGGAATTCGATGTAGGAGACTTGGTGTATTTGAAGGTGTCACCTTCAAAGGGAATAACCAGATTTGGTAGATACGGGAAACTCAACCCGAGATATGTAGGACCTTTTGAAATCATTGGAAAGGTTGGACCCGTAGCTTATAGTTTGGACTTGCCGAGCGAGTATGCTCAAGTTCATAACGTGTTTCATGTATCGTTGTTACGCAAACAATTAGTGGAAGATAGAGATCAAGTGATGACTCCGACTTGGAATGAGATTCAGAGTGATTTGACGTATGTTGCATATCCGGTAGAGATATTGGATCAAAAAGACCAAGTCTTGCGAAATAAAGTAATATCGAAAGTGAAAGTGTTATGGCGTAGCCAAACTACGGAAGAGATGACGTGGGAAATAGAAGATGATATGCGTACTCAGTATCCACACCTTTTTGAGACATGAGGTACAAGTTTGGGGACAAACTTCTTTTAAGGGGGAGAGTATTATAACACCCACATTTGTGTTATTGCTTTTGCATTTCATTGTCATGCATGATAATGTGATGTGGCGTGTCTTATGACACATGATTGGGTGAGTTTTGACTCACGAGTTGATTTGGGTGTCTGTATTAGAGAACCCTTTGAAACTGTTGTGATTGAAGATTTATTGGTTGTGAAGTCTCTCCGAGTATGAGACGGTCACGGTGGAACACTTTAAATGTTTATCTGAAAATAAATGTTTACCTGTGTATTTCAATATCTGTATTATTTTCTGGCTTAGAATATATTTCTGTTGTTAGATTTAGTATCCTGGTGAGAACGAATGAACACGCTATTAATTTGGTAGGCTAATTAGTAACTTCGGAAAAGTCATGTAGAAATTCGCGTTTTAGCGACCAAACGAAACTTAGTCGAAAACTTTTATAATTTTGAAGTTTCACTCGTAAAGCCATGAATAAGCTGTATAGAAAGTTTCAGAGACTGATTAGGAGTTTGGAAAACTCGTGGGGAGGTAAACGTAATTTCCAAAAGAGTTGCCTATATATAGATAGAGATGGATGAGATATTTTTCATAAACTTAACCTAAATTCCAAAAGGAGGCCAAAAGGGGGCTAGAGGGAGATTTAGTTGCTTAGAGCTTTGCGACGCCAAACGACGACCTTAAGTCAGTCTGTTTTCTCCCATATTTCATATTCGAGCTCCTCGAGGTAAGAGCTTCGTTTTGATACCTATTAGGGCCTGTTTGGCCAAGTTTTCCGAAAAGTCATTTTCTAGAATTTTTCATAAAAGTTGATAAATGAAATTCTGATCCATAGGAATTTTACTAGACGGACTTCTGCACGTTCTTTGTGCACGGGTTTTCTTTGAATCGTATTTTAAGCGCGTAAATCGGAGGTGAGTGATTCAACTATGTTATTGGAATGATTTCTTGACATGTATTCATGTTTTGTGTGAATAGCATGTATTAATTCTTAGAGATATATTGTGTAGTTCATATTGGGCATTTATATTGATAAGTAGGCTCAATAGCACGGTGATATGTTTTGATTACCGCGAGTATGGTGATATGTATTTGAGCATGTTAAGTTGCTTATGTGGGACAGAAGGAGCACGTGGTCACCGTGCCATTTTGTGGAGCCGATATAGGCATTAAGGTCGCACGATTGAAGAGAAGAATCGTGGGTCTTACCCTTTCGCGTGGACTTATTGGCGAGGAGTCGCGGATTGGGAATATGGACGAGCACGTGAGTCTCCGGCGACTAGTATGAAATGTAGAGATGTGAATGCGGACATGTTTATCATTCATGTACATATGTTGTTTTATTCACTAAGCTTTAGCTTAAACCAATCGAAATATGTGTGGTTATTCAAATAACCATTTCAGGTGTTAATGCTGGCGAGGAATCGCTGAAGTGAGTACGAGGGTGGGAGTTCGCTTGGGAGGCAACTTGAATGTTAATCTTGTAGTTTTGGGATCCTAGAAATGTTGTAATAAGAATTTGATTGTTTTAACCCATGTTTAACTTGGTATGATAGAATGGATCTAGAACGTTGTAATAGACTATAACATGTTGTAATTATGTTTGGTAATGCTTTAATACAGCTAGAATTACTTTAAACTGAGTTGGATTGAGTGGTTGATCTTTTGGTAAAAGTTAGAAAGCTTTTTTTTAAACTTGAGATTCTGCAGATTGGGCTGCTGTCAGGGGAGCAGTCGACTGGTCCTGTGTTCAGTCGACTGAACCCCTGTGTTTTCTAGCTACTGCTTCCTATTATAGCAAAAGCAATCGACTAGGCCCTGCCTCAGTCGACTGGACCCCCAGTTTCAGTCGACTGGAATTGCTACTAAACCCTTTTGAAATCTCCCTGCCTTCTTCCGTCGACTGAGCAGTCGACTGAACTTCTGGTTTTAAAATGTGTTTTGTTTTCCGCTGCGTGTGTTCTTCAAACTAAATTTTGGGAACGTTAATGAATTTGTTTAGCCTCGGTGGCGTGCCACGGGCTCCGGTTCCGCTATTGTGGGACCGGGCTGTGACAAAGTCTATCAACCATGCATAGTAACCGTCGCTACTAAATTTCCAACCATCGAGAAGCTTACATCCGGTATGAAATTGTATAAATCCCCCCCTTTGACCCACATAGACAACTCAACGTGCTCGCATAAAAATAGACATGCTTTTCACATTTAATTGCGTGCATAATTAACGAGCCTAAGATTAACAAACAAATTTTGCCCGGATCTCAATTTCATCGTTGAAGACAAAACATGTATATTTCCTATATTTTATAGGTTAGAACTTCATACCTCGTGCGATTCCTCTCAAACTTTGAAGGATCGACTAGAGAGCCAATTAAACGTCAGATCTCATATTTGACTTGATTCCTACAAGTTTATAGGGGGTTTTCCCAAATTCCTAGAAATTAAATTTTTACAAAAATGAGCCAAACATGACCTAAGAGGTATCAAAACGTAGGTCTTACCTCAAAGAGTCCAAATCTAGAATCTGGTAAAAATCTGACGGACGAAAGGTCGCCGATCGTCGTCGCAAAGTCCGTGGCAACAAATCTCCTTTCTCTCTCCTCTACAATGATATTTTTATAAGTTTGTGAAATAATGAAAACTCACCTCACCTATTTATGGACAAACTTTCCAAAAATTGCGTTTACCTCCCCGCGAGTTTCCAAAACTTCTAATTAACTCCTGAAACGCGCACACGTCCATTTTATGCCTTTACAAGTAAAAATTATAAATTACAAAAGTTTTCGACTAAATCTTGTTTGGGTCCAAAAATTACGTTCGAAAACTAAATTCTGTGGAATCTCCACACAACCTACCTTTTATATAACGTGTCACTCACTGTAACACCCGTACCCGTGAAAAAGGGGTAATAAATTTTTTTATATGTATTAATTAATATAATTAGTGTATAAAATGGATTAAGGGGAGGCTTGGACTCGCCCGTAGAAAAGTGTTCAGAGAAGGACATCATTTGGAAAAGTCCCCAGTGAGATGGGACAGGTACTGGAGCGGGACCCAGTGAAGGGCCGAATAATAATATCTGCATTTTACATTATTAAATGCATTTATATGCTTAAATGACTATTTTTTTAAATACTTTCATATTATATGATGATATATGTGTTAGCAATTACTATTAGTTTGGACACTCAAATAAGGGTATAACTGAAATGATTCATAATTAGTAGGTGCGATAGCAACTTCACAAAATATTTGGACCCACGTTGGGACCCATGCGGAACTTAGACAAACATACATTAGATAATTGAGTAGTTAATGGAATGTTTGGGGATTTCATAATAGGAACTTAAGAAATTCTCAGGGTATAAGTGAAAAGATGGAAAAATGAGGTCAAGACACCTCATGCCTATGCATATATGTGTAGGTGTCTTGATGAGAGGAAGACTCTCATTTACAGAAAATTCAGAAAATCAAAAGGGAAGAGAGAGAGAGAGAGAGAGAGAGAGAGAGAGAGAGAGAGAGAGAGAGAGGGCTTGGAGAGAGAGAATGGAGAAACCGTTACCAACGTCATTTTCCGTCGTCGTCGTCCGTCCAATTCATGAGCCGAAGCCGTATTCGGACTTGTGGAGGTGAAGCGATCATTCATATACCTTTAATTTACGTTTTGATTGTCGTAATTTTGGTAGCTCACGTTAGTCAGTGACACGCAGTTGCCGAATTCTTGTAGGATTCACTTTGGAGTAAGAATTGAGTTAGGATTTGGTAAATTCGGCATTTTTCTAGCTTGAATTTGAGTATATCTTGTTAAGGTGAGTTTTCTACACTAAAGAATGATTGTGTTTAACTATGTTCAAGGCTTCAATGATGTTAAAGATAACAATTTATGCTTAGGAGCTATGAGAATGTCTTATTGTATTGATTATTCATACTTAGATCGAAGTCATGGAGATGTTTGAAAATGTGAGTTGCATGTCAATTATATGAAAATCGTTGTGCTTACATGTTTATGTGCTTATATGGTAATCAATGAATACCGGGGAAATGATTCATTAGTTGGGAGTAATAAGGGAGACGAAGAAGAAGAATCCGATAAAGACGGAAGTCCAAGGAGTAGAAGTGGCCATGGGACCAAGGGAAGGTCTTCAGGTCTGAATGAATCATTAAACCGGTGACTTGGCGATTACGGATATAATTTATGCGTTAATTGTTGCATTGCACATGTTAAACATTCAATCATGTTTAGATTACTCACTAAGCGTAATGCTTAAGAAAATCGTTTTCCTTTTTCTGTTGTGGTAAATCACAACCACCGCAGGTACGGAGCAATATCCGGAGAGAAAGTAACGTGCTCGAGAACGGGGGAGAGATTTAGGACTTGTAGTTATGTTTTTAACTTGTAATATGGTACTTGTGGCTTGGGATCCTTAACTTGTGGCTTGAAGCCTTGACTTGTGGTTATAGAGTTAGAGAGATTGGGAATTTGGTTGGGATTCTATGACTCATGTGTTTAATGTAATTTTAAAGAAACTTATGTACTATCCTATGCTAATGTTTCAGACAAGTTCCTTGCAAAATCTTGATGTTGGTTGTAGTTTGAGTCCAAAATCTACAAGTTTTTTGTAAAATACTAGTTGATAAGTGTTTGAATGTCAAAAACTTGTTTTGATTCAAAAAGGTTGTGTTCATGGGTTATTTTGATCTAATTGTAATTGTGTATATGTTTAACATGCTTGGGTTATGTGGGAAGAACTTGAATGTGTGCTTGGAGAGATTTAGTGTGTTTGAAAGAGGTTTGAGATGTTTTTCCTACGTTCTATAGGGTTGATGTTGATTTGGCTTGGTGTAAACTTGCAAGCACAAATTTTTAGCAGCAGCATAAAACTTCTGCCGAAAGTTAGATCAATCGAACTTAAAGTTAGATTAATCGAACTTTGGGCAGATTTATTTCTGCAGAGAGTTAGATTAATCGAACTCTGGGCATAATTTTTGCTACTGAAAGTTAGATTGAGCCAACTCTGGCCAAATTGTTTCTGCAAAAGTTGGATTGAGCACAAAAGAATTGCTTGAACTAACTCTTGGCAGAATGCTTGAGCAATTTTGGCATACTCAAATTCAAGATAAAAATGAACATAACTTGGTCTAGGAAGTTCGTATTCACACGCCGTTTTCAACGTTGAGTTCCTTATTTGAAAAGCTACTTTTTGAGATGGAAACTCGACAAAAATCTTAAAATAACCATTTTACCCTTGGGGTTAGTTACATGTAAATGAGTTTTATTAAGAGTCTAAGGAGAGTTTAAGCTTGTTTAATGTTATATTCATTGGGGACGTGCCTTGGTGGCATTGTTACACATGTCCTAATCCGCCCGAGGTGGGTTGGGGTGTGACACTTATGTTCTCACCACAGTTCTCAAAATAATACGTAACAATATCGAGATTACCAAAATTTACTCTACACAGGCAAATTTACTATTCATCAATAATACCAGAAAGTCAAATAACATTTAAATCATATAAATGTCATTTAATCGTGCCAATACAAAATGAACTACAATGTTCCTGTGTCCTCACTGACACCTTAGCGTTGACTCACAGTCAACCTCCACAACATTATCAACTAACATTGATAAACTCACAAATTTTCATTTATGTATGATAAAACTATAAAATTTTGGAGCGGGTGAAACATTGACTATCATAAATGATATGTCAAGATTACTCCTTTTTTTTTTAATCAAACTTTCAAATTATGTAGATGTAGATGTAGATGTAGACTATTTATCTATTGAGTAATGTAAGGTACACCTAAATGAGCCACCTAAACTATCCACCTGATGTGTCATGACAGTTTTGAACTTAATTCGAACTTTATTTGGTAACTAATGAGTAGTTTAAATGTTTTCTTCTAAAAACAAGTGCTTGGATTTTGGCCTATAGTTGGGCTAATTAATTTCACACACACACAAACATACGCAGAGAGAGATGTATGTACATTATTTTGCGTTTCCATAGGTGCTCATGGCCTAGCTTGGGAGCTAGGCCAACCATAGTGATGAATTTAGATTAGGGAAATATTAGTATTTCACAATATGAGTAGTCAATTTGAGGGCTTTTTGGACAAAATCTCTACATTTGAAGTTTGGACAGCAATACATTTGAAAATTCTTAGGAAAAAAAATATGAAATAATTGAAACATGCGGGATAAATATGGAATTCTGTAATATTTGTTATTAATATATCAATGAGACATATAAAAGAAGCTGGTTAAGTTTGTTCCTACAAAGCCCAACATGAAACTTTCAGGTGCTGAATTGTTTACCTTGGAATACTACTCGTCGTCGACCTAAGTGTTTGATTGTGTTTAAATTTTACAGAATGGCTCAATGCATGTATTTGATTTTGTTTTGTCATTCATGCAAGTGCTCGTGACAAAATTTCTTACATATTTCAGTGCAGCTACCCCAACTTGTGTGTGTGTGTCCGACAACGAGCTCGTTGATCACCAATGTACTTAACTAATCAATTTACAAAATATGAGATTGATCATTTCAATATTTGATAGACTTTCAGTTTTTAGGATAATGAAAGGTCCTTATAGCATGTATGTACAATGCATTTGTTATGAGTCAGTTTAACCAACTACATTGAGAGAACACACACACACACACACACACACACACACACACATACACACACACACAGAAGGAGTTGAGTTCGCCCACTGGATTTGAGCTCGTCGCCTGACTGATGTGAGCTCGCTGGACGCCGGACGAGAGAGAGAGAGAGAGAGAGAGAGAGAGAGAGAGAGAGAGAGAGAGAGAGAGAGAGAGAGAGATTAGTTTTTTTTAATATGGGTCCCACAAAACTTACAAATTTGATAAGAAGCCCCTAGTGTGCATTTTAGAGTGCATGTAGCATTATTGTATATACATTATTTTACACATATAGAGGTAGCCTTGGCTAATAGTTTGAGTGGGGGCCAAAGCTACCCCAACTTGTGTAGCTCTTTGGTTTTTGGTTTGGGGGGGAATCTACTACTTTAAACCAAGAAGAGGATCAAATCGAAGTTTGATGGACTCGTCCTCCCACTCTAAAGCTTCCCACCATTTGCGCGTGACCCGCCAAAGAGTCTTCAAATTAGCTGCATCACCATCATGAAAGCTAATTCGGACAATCATCAACACCTAATTCTATTAATGAGGGCCAACGCAATGAGCAACCCCTTGATCACAAAATCTAAAAAAACTCTGGTAGACGAATTAGCCTTAAAGTCTCCAATTTGGGTAGCAGCAGCATTGTTGTATCATATTGATGGTCGGTTTCAATGCCATCATCCACATAAATGATCTCTCAGAGCTCTTGGCAGTCTCGAATCGTTAAGATGTTCAAATTGTGAAGTTGCTGAACAAATGATGCCCAGAATTGCTTCTTCAAGCTTTCACAGGAAGCTATTCTCAATCTTGTAAGAATGTTGAAGCTTTTGTTTCCTGATGATTGGACTATTGGTCCGTCCCATACGCTCCTCAGATTCCGAAGAGATGTCAAGTAAAGTTCTTCTAGATTTGGAAAAGCAGCAGCATCATCGTCATAATCTCCATCTGCAATAATAGTTTCTAATGCACCACAATCATAAATGAAGCACGACTTCAACTCCTGCATGTTCTTCAATCCAGAGTCTGAGAATTTTCTAAGTTTAACATCGTGGTCCATCATTGCAAAACCATTTGAGCGGCCGAGTACTTCCATTACTGCAGAGGGTACCACCACCATGCTACTTTAATCACTACTACTATTCTCTCCTCTTCCACCACATCCATACGTTAGACATCTTTTCCTTTTTCCCCAACTTCCCGTTGGTTTTTCCCATGACCAACAAAGAAACGAAAGGTTGTTAAGCTTTGATCTCTCCACGGTTTGCTGTTTTTGATGAACTGTTCCAGATTGGTGACTTCTCGAAAATCAAATACAAGTGAAGAAAGTTTCTTAAACTTCCCAACTCTCTCACAAAAACTTTGAAGCTTTCCTCTGTTAGCAACTTAGAGAACCTTTCTAGGAAACTTAATTCTTCTAATTGGCGAAGATTTGATATACGACCACTTGCAAACACGATAGCAAAGTAACCATGTTGATTAGCACAAGTCGAGAAATGAATAAACACAGTTAGCCTGTAAGGCGAGATTACTACTGCGGTCGCGACGGCCAACGATAGTAAAGTAACCGTTTCGCAAATCGGTGACGATATTCATAAGGTAAGATCCCGGGGACCTAGAGTAAATGGTTAGCTTGTAAAGCGAGATTATTACTGTGGCCACGAAGAGGCAAATAACGATAGTAAAGTAACCATAGCTCGACCCACTTGGCGAGTCACTCTAAGCCTAAGCCAACGGTGTTACTCCGGTAATGTAACAAAGTAAAGTAAGTCGGATGTTAAGTCGCGGCTTCAAGAGAGAAGACTTAGTTGTTCATTATAGATTTTGTCCCATTTATACTAAGTAATAAATTAGTGTCACATGCCCTACTTCAACGATCTTACAATTTCTTTTGCCCTTACATATAAAGATGTAAACGGTGTCTAAACGCCTAAATCTCTTTTGTACTTTTATCTTTTGGAAACTGCAAACTCTGATGTAAAAACGAGTAATCTTTTGATATATATATATATATATATATACATTCAGTTGCACTTCCGCTTAAGTTAATCTTTTATCTATCTAGTGTGTTTGGAGACAATCAGTTAATGTAATTAGTCATGGCTTACGGACCCAAAAAGGAAAATTCTATTTTCTCTTAATTTCTGCTACTCCGGAGCGTAATAAATGGTAGGGAGGCCCGAAAATTTAAGCGTGATGATGTTTATTTCTCCGTACTTATCAAGAAAGAAGAAGAAGAAGCATTCGGGGTTTTGTTAGTTTCTTAAGTACTTACAAAAATAATATGGAGTAATAATCGTATTTGCCCATGATTTGACTCTTTTAAGTCTTTTAAGTTCATGGGTCTTAGGATCCTGGGCTGTATTATATGGACAGTGAAGTAGGACGGTTGTGTTTTAAGGTGCGACTCGTGGGCTATACTATTAAACTTTCTGCTAGCATATTGGATAACAACCCATCAAAAAAAAAAAACCGTAAACGTACATTTGAAATCATCAATGATGTGCCATGAGCCGCCAAGCAGATAGCTCCACCCTAGTGCATTTTGTTGTATCATACATACAAGTTTGGTACCAAAGTATGGTAATTTGTGACCAAAACACAGTAAAAGTATCATTAACAGACAGAAATACATGTAACTAAAATGTTACAAGTAGGTCCCAACAGGTAGTAACTTTGATTTTAAACATCAAAGTGGTTTTTTGCAGTTACTACTTGTAGGGATCAAGATACAACATTTTGGGATCAAAACTATTAGGATATATGTACCGTATGATACAACCAAACCCACTCGGAAGTGTCACAGAACTTCTTTTCCATCAAACAATACTCTAACTAATTACCATTTTTTTTTCCTTTTACCATATGCATCGACAATATATACATTACAACAATGCTACACACACTATGAAAAGCACACCAAAATACACAACCTTGTTTAAAAAGGTTGAACCTTGTGCTGAAAAGCCTGCATACAGTGTGCAGTGTGTGCAGACTTTTCAGCACAAGGTCCAACATTTTTAAACAAGGTTGTGCATTTTAATGTACTTTTCAGAGTGTGTGTAGCCAGAGGCGGAACCAGGAATTTGTCTTTGGGGGTGCCGAGTTACTACGTAGACTATTTAGTAATGACACATGGGCGTTCGGGGACAGCGCCCACGAAACGATTTTTTTTTTGTTCAATTTATACACGAGTATTCCTTTTTTTTTTTTATCAGTAACACTACAAATTTACTATGTGGGGTTATTTTGCATTGTTTGAGAGTTGTTGAAAGGTTGAGTTTATCACAATGAGTGATCTAATTGTACAGAGGAATGCTATTCTACCAAAATCTTATATCCCAAATGATTCTCAAACACATATGGTTGATGTTTAGAGTTGAAAGAAAATAATAAATGATTTAAGGTGACTAAGAGAGTAGCATATTTTTTTGTTTGAGGGTGCCAAAAGATAAAATATAAATAGAGACTATGGAATCATACATATATATGCATAACAGGATAAAAATTTCCCAATAAATGAGGGGTGCAATGGCACCCCCATCCATAGTGTAGTTCCGCCCCTGTGTGTAGCATTACCCTATACATTATTATACACATACAGAGGTAGCCTAGGCTAATAGTTTGAGTTGGGGCTAAAGCCACCCCACCTTGTGCAGCTTTTGGTTTTTTGTTTGTGGGGAGGGGGGGGAGTGTTGACGAAGAATCATACTACCATAAACCAACAAGAGGATCAAGTCGAAGTTTGATGGACTCGTCCTCCCACTCTAAAGCTTCCCACCATTTGCGGTAGACCCGCCAAAGAGTCTTCAAATTAGCTGCATCACCATCACGAAAGCCAAGTTTCTTCAGTTTCGGACAGCGATCAACACCTAATTCTATTAATGAGGGCCAACGCAATGAGCAAACCCCTTGATCACAAAATCTAAAAAACTCTGGTAGATCAATTAGCCTTAAATTCTCCAGTTTGGGTAGCAGCAACATTGTTGTCTCATAATGATATTGATCAGTTTCGTTGTCATCATCCACATAAATGATCTCTCGGAGCTCTTGGCAACCTCGAATTATTAAGATCTTCAAATTGTGAAGTTGCTGAACAAATGATACTGAGAATAGCTTCTTCAAGGTATTACAGTAATCTATACTCAATCTTGTAAGAATGCTGAAGCTTTTGTTTCCTGATGATCGGACTATTGGTCCATCCCAAACGCTCCTCAGATTCCGAAGAGATGTCAAGTAAAGTTCTTCTAGATTTGGAAAAGCGGCAGCATCATTGTTATAATCTCCATCTGCAATAATAGTTTCTAATGCATCACATTCATAAATGTAGCACAACTTCAACTCTTGCATGTTCTTTAATCCAAAGTCCGAGAATTTTCTAAGTTTAGCGTCGTGGCCCATCATTGCAAAACCATCTGAGCGGGCGAGTACTTCGATTACTGCAGAGGGTACCACCACCATGCTACTTTCATCACTACTGCTATTCTCTCCTTTTCCACCAGATCCATACATTAGACATCTCTTCGATCTTTCCTCAACTATCATCTGCTTCCCATAAGGAACAATACCACCAACAAAGAAACAAAAGGTCGTTAAGCTTTGATCTCTCCACGGTTTGCTGTTTTTGATGAACTGTTCCAGATTGGTGACTTCTCGAAAATCAAATACAAGTGAAGAAAGTTTTCTTGAACTTCCCAGCTCTCTCACAAAAATTTCGACACTTTCATCTGTTAGCAACTTAGAATGCCTTTCTAGGAAACTTAATTCTTCTAATTGGCGAAGATTTGATATACTACCACTTGGGACAATCATCGATGATGTCATCCTCTGTTTCCTATACTCTCCATAAAAAGATGAAAATTCAAGGCCTTTAAGGTTGGTCAGTTTCCAAAAATCAATGGGTACAGAGTGGATCCGAGTTCCAGTGGCACGGACTATCTCAAGTCCCTTAAGTGCACTTATTTCCCTAGGGAGTTCTACTAATTGGTAGCAACGTTTTAAAAAAAGTGCTTGAAGGCTTCCTAGATTTGAGACAGAAGATGGCAAATATCTTATAGAGGTCGTTGATAGATCTAAAACTCGAAGAATAGGCATGTGGGTGAAGAAAGGTTGGGGAAGTACCCACAACATATCGTTGTTTCGAAGCATCAATGTTGTTAACATTGGACAATTTGGCATCTCCGGTAAACCTAAGACCTCCGATTTTGAGTACATTAATGAAATTCTTTTTGCATTCTCCCACTCATCCTCTGGTATTTCATCATTTGACAAACCAGCTCTGACCAAAAATTTACCCTCATTTCCATCCGGAGAAGTCATACGCAGCACCAAATCTCGAACCACATCATGCATTTTTACATCATCGCCCTCACAACTTTCTAGAAACGATGCATCTGAAAGAGCTTGCAATATAGCATGTCCCTTATCACGTGCCTCTGCCAAAGTTCTTGTACCGGACATAAATTTCTCCGCTGTCCAATAATCTATCAACTCCGATGTGTTGATCTTGTGGTCCTCTGGATACAATCCACAGTACAAAAAGCAATCCTTATGATTAGTATCGTTTAAATGGTCATAACTTACCTTTAATGGCTTGAACACACACTCATTCATGTCTTTAACATCGATTGTAGCCGGTGAGTTCAGCTCTTTCAAATAATTGCGCCAAACATTCGCATCTTCGACCTTCCTTAGGGCCCCGCCTACAACGCTTAGTGCAAGTGGCAATCCACCGCACTTTCTAACAATATCTTTAGCAAGCGGTTCAATCGTTGGAAAATTTTCAAGTTTTCCAACTTTCGAGGAAAATAGCTTCCATGACTCCTCTTCAGACAAGACCTCCACTTTGATCTCCACATCAGTTTCCATTTTGCGACAAACACTAAGTTGTCTTGTTGTCAAAACCACTTTGCAGCCATTTTCTTGAGTGGTATTTGGCAACCCAACAATACTTAAATCCACCATTTCCCACAGATCATCCATAAGCAACAAAAACTTCTTTCCCTCGAGTGCGCGTAAGATTTTTCTAGAAGCTGCATCATTTGAATCATGGGTTATATCCACAGTCAAGCGTTGTGCAATTTCATCTTGAACTTTTCTAATGCTCCAAGATTTTGAAACTGTTACCCATATTACGATATTGAACATATTCGTAATTTCGGGCGTATTGTTCACGAGTTTCATCACAGTTGTCTTACCCACTCCACCCATTCCCCATATACCAATTTTTTGGGATCGATGTTCATTTATGATTTTTATTATCTTCTGTAACATTCGATCCAAGGCACTTTCTGCTGTGAGAGTAGGAACAGGCATTGCTTCAACTTTTGCCGTCGGTAAATTAGTAACAAACCCCACTTCAAACTTGGATTTCTCTAGCAGTTCTTTCACTTGCTCTAATGTCTCAATTATACGCTTACCGAGATTTATACGCGAACTGTATGGAAACCATCCTTTAAAACATTTGTTTTCATCATTGTACTCTTGCCCTATTATCTTCATATTAGACTCTATATCCTCCACATGTTCAATCCAGTACTTGCACTCCCTTGTAGGAGTTTTTTGTAGCTTGACTTGTTCTATTTGATCATTAATGTCATCTCTTCTAAGACATAGTTCTGTTACTTTTGCTCTGAGCTCAGTGAAATTCGCCGTGAGTCTTCGTCCATAACCAATGCGTTCAGCAATCGGTTGCCACATACATTTTACAATCTCGAAAAGAGGTTGAACCAGTTCCATTGCCTCTGCAGATCAAGATGAAAAAACAAAAAAGCATATCAATTAATGGGGTATTTGATAAGAAAAGAATTCTGTAGCAATCGATTGTTCGATTGTTAATTTATGCCACTGTGAACTTGTAAACTTAAAAGTCATCTTCTAGGTTACATAACAGTTGTTTGTAATTTCTATGTAACTTTATGTCTTTGGTCCATGGGTTTGTTGAGGTGAAGGAAAGGAAAACGCTTTTTTTTTTTGGTTACTAGGGAGCAAATTAAGGTTGAAAAGCCCACTGTTTGAAAGAGAGTAAAACAATACGAAATCACTGACGCTAAACCAAAATCACCTATTCAATTGACAAGGGTGATAAATAAACTAAATATGTTCCATATCACGAGTCAATTTCTTCTCCTTTTCTTAAGTAACATTTGTTTTTTTGAAATAAATTAGTTTTTAATGTAATGTAAGCATGAACAAAAATACACGAGGGACATAGTTTTCCTTTTCCTCCTACAAATTCGCAAACCAAACAGAGCCTGCTGGCGTATACTCCGGTAAAACTTTTCTCAACAGGGACGAATCACGTGAGCATTTCAGCTTCCAAGGTTCAACATACAAATTTCAAGGCTAGATCAATAAAAAATTTTGATTTCTACCCTAGGAAATCCTTCTGAGGCAGGCTGCATTATACAAGTCTAAGACATGGCGATTAAGTGGTTCATTTCTGATCAAATGCTTTATCATTTCAATACTATAATTAGTCTGTATGGCATCTTTTTAACACCAATTTTTTGTCCGATCCAACTTAAAAAATGTTCGAAATCAAAGAAGGTAATCGTTGTTATATGCTAGCAACAGAGGTTTGATTTTGAATTCACAGAGTAGATATAACCTATGAGGACAATGATTGTTTAGCTCTGAGTGACTTGTTTGGATGATGATAATTGCAAAAATTCAAACGTACATATAATAGTGAAGCATTAGTTTACTTTATCAACTATATATTCTATTATTATTGTGCAATAAGCCAATAAGTGGTCAATTTTTTTTGGCTTTTCTCTTGCTTTTGCTAACTAAAAAAGCTTATATCAGTAAAGTTTTCTTCTTTGCTACCAAAAAAGCTTTGTTTTCTTAAAAAAAAAGTGTAAACAACACTTAAAAATTAGGAGATGTTTAGCAACATTTGAATACATAATAGAACGTAGACATATTTGCCACTGACCTTATTTCAGATGCAAGTCTGCTGAGTCGTTGAACGTTCAGAATAAAGGGGTTAGATTAATCCAAAATGAATCACCTGATTCAACAATCAAATAGACCATATTAAAGAGTCGGTAAATGGAAATATGACGAAATTGAATCAGGTACAAGCTGTCCTCTTAGAGACACTTAAAATACATGTAAAGGAGTGGAACTGTACAGCTTTTTTTTACAGGAAGTCCTTATTTTCTGCTAAACATGAAAACACTACTATCCAACAAATTGGTTTTCTAAGTATGTTGCTTAACACTAAATTTCCTAAATTATTTCCATACAAATTGAATTACGTACAAGCACAATAGAGAAAAACTTAAAATGCAAATAAAGGAGTGGCTGAGTGGGATTGTATATGGATATTCTTGGCAAGAAGTCCTTTTTTCTGCTACACAAGAACATGTTACTGTCAAAAAATTGGTTTTCCAAAGTATGTTGCATAACACTTATTCTCCAAAATTATTTGCATACAAGCAAACTGTAGTATCATCATGACTCTGATAATAACAATCCATAACATGCGAAAGAGCGCATTGTTGCTCACCCTCCAACACTATTATGACACGAATCCTATTTTCTTCAAGAGAAGAGTAAGGACATTAAAAAAAAAAAAAAACTTAAAAGTTCTCTATTTTTTTTCTGTTGATTTATTTTCTCCCCTTATTTCCTTGTTATTTTTCAAATTAAACAAATAAAGAAATGTTTTTTACCCGATGTATTATTTTCCTTTCAATAACAGAGTCCACGAGACAAACAGAGCCTCAATAGATTGAAAATTGAATCTATCAGCAAGCAAGAATCAGTTATGTAATGTAGGCTTTGTAATGAATGAAGGATTAAACATACAAACATATAAACTGTAAGTCTGATAAACATATATTACCTAAATACTAAAATTTTCTTCAAGCTGCTATGATCGTGTGAAGTATTGGTATGTAGAAATAATCAACAAATAACTCATCACATAATATAGTTAGGACACACCATGTGAAGGCAGACAAGGACATTGAAGAGCTTACCTAATTGTTGCAGTGTTGTAGCCTTATAGAGATGTATAATATCACTGGAAGCCTGAGGTCTTGGATTTAAATTTAGAGTTGATAGCCAAAGCACATATACTTTTCTTGAACATGTACATTCACACTACGGTGAGAGAGAGAGAGAGAGAGAGAGAGAGAGAGAGAGAGAGAGAGAGAGAGAGATGATTACAAGTAAAGAAAAGAAAATTGTGCTAATCTATATGTATAAGTGAAGTAAAAATATGCTGACAAGCAAATGAAGAAATGTTTTTGATTCTTAGAGTCCGTTGGTAACTGATTATTTGATGTTATTTATAATTTAGATTTCACAGAGGGGTATGGATCATCGGCGGCACCAATAGTATGCTTACAGCACATCACCTTTTTGACTTTTTCATTTTGACAAAAAAAAAAAAAACAATCTGTGGTCTAGGCAACCAAGATTCCTTAATCGTCATAGAGTAGCTATATTGAATATTGTCATCTTAGTATTAGCTGATTCTAGATACAAGATGACTGATCCAGATAGTTTTGTTGCTATATTGTAGGCTAGGAATGTTAGGAGGATGTTTAATGCCCCTTCCCCACTTCTAAGTGCTTTTTGGGATTTTACTACCTTCTTGGCCTTTGCCACTGTTGCCTAGATTGTACATGGACTTGACAAATTCTCTCATGTCCTGTCCAGTGTATTAACTCCTATTCCAATTGGGATTTTAATCTGAAATAGGTGGAATAATCAGATTTAATTGCATTTTGATGATAAATCTACATGCATACCATTTTATTTTGAGAACAATAACTAATAATTGTCATTTGATTTCATTTAGTACTATATATATATCCTTTATATAACATGTTTTTTGTATCTAGGCACCTTTCTGTCTGGTTCCTATCAAAACTTTGAACAATGTATTTTGGATGTTGGCAAATTTCTATGAAGTGATGGTAGTGGTTTGGTCGTATCATACGACCTAAATGGGTGGCTGAGAGAAAGCAACGTGTAAAGCAGCTACCATTTAATCTAAAAATTGCTAGTCCTTAACATCGTAGCCATGCTTCAAAACATTGTACTCAGGTTTCAAAACTTTGTACCCAAGCCACTATGATACCACCACAGTGGTTTGGGTCCCAAATCATTAATTGCACCTAGGTCTCAAAATATTGTGCCCATATTTAGGTCCCAAAACATTACACCGAGGTGTCAAAACATTATACCCATATTTCGGTCCTTCGGTTTTTTGAGAGTAGGTGTACCAGGGTATCGAGTTGAGTTATGTGATTTAATCCAAAGAACTTGTCTCCTGGTGTAGACTTAGGCATTGTTTTACCGAACCGTGTTAATTCTCTAATGTTTTTTCCCTTGCCCATATATTTTCTTTCCACCAACTAGTTTAATTATCATTCCACTGCGTGAATCTCAACATATTTTTTTGTGACGTTGTGGCTCTTTTGGGTTCGTGGGTTTATTGAGGGAAAGGAAAGGAAATCAGTTTTCTTTGTTTGGTTAATAGGAAGGAAAATTCGTTGAAAAGTCGGCTTTTTGAAAGAAAGTAAAACAATCTGAAGTTACAGTAGCTATTCTAAAATCAACTGTTTGATGCACAAGCATGGCTTTTACAGCTGCTTTTTTTGCTTGAGAATGTGGAAATATCTTGAGATAAAACTACAAATTCTGAATATCGTGAGTCAATTCATAATACTTTTAGTTTTTCTTAAGTGACAAATGTATTTTGAAAACTTTTAGTTTTTGATGTTATTTAATCATGGAAAAAGAACACAAAGAAACTAATTTTAATTCTTGTTTTATTTCCTTTTTCAGTTCAATCTCTAAATCCGCAAACCAAACAAAGCAAACGTGGACATTTCAGCTTTCCCAGGTTCAGCATATAATTTTTCGAGGCTAGAACAATCTTTTTTTACTCTAGGAAAGCCTACTCATTCAAGCTGCATTATACAAGTCTGAGACATGGCGGCGAGTAAGTGGTTCATTTCTGATCAAACGTTTTACGATTTCAATACTATAATCAATCTGATACGACCATACAGGCCTGAATGGCGTATCTTTTAAAACCATTTTTATTCTAATCTGATCGAGAAAAAAATGTTTGAGATCAAAGAAGATTGGATCATTGATATATATGCTAGCAACATATGTTTGCTATTCTATTCACAAAGTAGATGTAACCTATGAGGATAATAATCTGAGTGATTTGTTTTGGATATTATGATATATATGCTAAACTGTCCAACATACATATATTAGTAAGGCATTAATATACTTCATCTTATAATTTTTATAGTGCACTAAGTGACCTAATATTTTGGCTTTCCCTCGCTTTTGCGGCCTAGAAAGCCTATGGCAGTAAAATTTCCCCTTTTTGCTTCCCAAAAAAGGTTTTAAAAAAAGAAACATAAATACATCGTAAAAGTTAAGGGATGTTAAGCAATGTGTGAATATATAATAGAATGCGGACATATTTTCCACTGACCTTATTTCTGATGGAAGCACAAAGTTATGATATTTTTTTGTATGAATCACCTGATTCAACAATCAAATAGACCACATTAAAGAGTCAGTAAATGCAAAGATGAGGAAATTGAATGAGTGGAACTTAAAATACATATAAAGGAGTGGAACTGTATGGATATTTTTGACAGGAGTCCTTTTTTTCTGCTAAACATGAAAATATAACCGTCCAAAAGTTGGTTTTCCTAGTATGTTGCTTATAACTTATTTTCCTTAATTATTTCCATACAAGAGAATTAAAAGTCACAATATGATCCAACTCTGATCTTTATCTATCGTAACCTTATATATATGCATAATATGGAAGCAGAATAATTCAAAATTAACTGAAATCTACTCAAAGACTTGCAATTAATTAGATGGAATAATCCGAACATCTAAGCAATTATATGACCAAGACACATACTTAACCATGACTGAAAATTTATGAGCAAATGCCCTTCTCACCCAAACACATGTACTTGGTTGATGTTTCTAACTAGCATCATTAGGTTGGGGAAAAAGAAGCTATTTGCCTCTAGTTCTTTACTAGAGACCAAATATCATCTATGAGTGCTTTAAGGCCCCAAAAGTGCAAAAGATTCTAAAAACTATAAGATGCAATCAAGAGCTAATTAAACAAAATGAGTCATCTTAAAGATCTAAGATTGATAGTCATCCTCATCAACATAGGCATACATAGCGATTATATATATACGTGATTCTTGCAGTGCATATATCCTTGTAGGTGGAATAGCAGATCATGAACAAGAAACATCTAGTTTGTCTTCATAAATTTCAAGTAAAGAATATACTACTTTATTCACTTTTCCCATCTTAAATTTCTTAAAAACTAACAACCCAAGTTAAAAAGGTGCTTCCTTCTATCTCTATTTTGTTTGTGGGTTTCAGTTTTCAATTTTTGCTTTTCGTTTTTCTGTACACAAAAACTGAAAAAGTGTTTGGTAATCGCTGCCCTTTTTGTAATGTTTGGTTCAATGAAAACAAAAATCGAAACTGCATTTAGTACAAAAACCAAAAACTGAATAACTGTGGGGTTTTTTTTTCTTTTTTTTGGCTTGCAGAAATGACAATGAAATAAGGCAAAAAAAATTATTTTTAAAAACATATTTTGAAAAATTGTTCTTCAACAATCAATGAAAGGAAAACAAAAACGCGTTTTGTAATTGTGTCTTTTCTTTTCTTTTTAATTTTTTTTTCTCTTTCTTGAAACGACAACAAAATTTGCTAAAAAAGGAAAACAAAGAAAATGTGGTCATCAACTTTTAGTTTTCCTTTTTCAAAAAGAAAAACAAATAGTTTCCATTTTAATAATTTAGAAAACGAAAAAATAAAATAAAATAAAACAAAATAAAATAAACGGAAATGTAACCAATTAGGCCTTCAGTGTTTGTCCAAGTATTTTACTCCATACTTAAATGACATTAGAAACCAAAAAATATTCAAAAACACTTAAGAAACCCAATAAAAGAGATAAATAGTAAGGACATACAAACTTCAAAGTTCTCGATTTTTTTTTTTTCTATTCTTTTCTTTTTTTCCCCTATTTTCTTGTTATATTTTTCTAAGTAAACAAACAGAGAAAAGTTTTAGACTCAATATATTATTTTCCCTTCCATTACAAAATCCATGGTGAGACAAACAGAGCTTCAATGGATTGAAAATTGGATCTATCAGCATTCAGCAAGCAAGAATCATTTATGTAACCTAGGGTTTGTTATGAAGGAAGGATTAAAGAATGCCACTGGTTTAACATAAAAATTGGACATACAAACATGTAAACTGTAAATCTGATAAACATGTATTACCTAAATACTAAACTTTTTTTTTTTTATCAAGCTGCTATGATCATATGAAGTATTGGTATTTAGAGGTATTCAACAAATAACACATCACATAATCTAATTAGGACATTGAAGGGCTTACCTGATTGTTGCAGACTTGCAGTGTTATAGCCTTTTAGAGATGTATGGGATGACTAGAAGCCTCATGTCTTTGATTTATATATGGAGTTGAGAGCCAAAGCACATACACTTTTCTTGAACATAGACATTCACACTTTTTGGAGAGAGAGAGAGAGAGAGAGAGAGAGAGAGAGGATGTTGACAAGCAAAGAACAGATAAAGATGGTAATCTATATGTATAAGTGAAGTTAAAAAATATGCTTACATGCAAATGAAGAAATTTTTTTCTTTTCTTTTCTGTTTGGTAACTGATTATTTGATGTTATTAATAATTTAAGGGTAATGCTACGTGCACATAAAGTGTGCACATAAAGATCTGAGCCATTCATTTTGGTGGGATCCATCCCTGCACACATAGGACCCATCAAAATAAATGGCCTAGATCTTTATGTGCACACTTTATGTGCACATTTTATGTGCACGAATCATTACTCATAATTTAATTGTCATAGAGGGGTATGGATCATCGCCAGTTTAGCCCTCCAAATTTGAAAAAAAAAAAAAAAAATTTAGTACATGTGATATTTTAGTTCAAATATAGTCTAGCCCACTCTAAACTTTGAGAATTTTTTTAGTACATGTGATATTTTAGTCCAAATGTAGTTTAGCCCACCCCAATTAACTGTTCCAAACTCAATTAACACCACACATTATCGATAAATAGACCCCAAATTGTATAAATATTACCCCAAAAGATAATATTGGTCTTAAGTAGACCTAGGGCTGTACTCGAGGCCGAGCTTTTCAAACTCGAGTCGAGCTTTGAGAGTTGGCATCGTGTTCAAGCTTGAGCTTGGCTCGTTTATTATCGAGCCGAACTGAGCCTAGCTGTTATCGAACCGAGCCGAGCCTCGAGCCCTTGTCGAGTGACTCAACTCGTGTACACCCTAGTAACAATTTTAAGTTGCCAACTAAAACTCATGGACCAAGCTCAATGCTTGACAGTTGGCATATATATATATATATATTTACCTAAAACAATTGTTTGGCACATGAATTTTAGACTATGCATATTATACTATGCCAATATTCTTTCAATTTTAAATACTTTGCATTATACATATATTATATTTTTATAATTATCATATATATATAAGATTCTTTTAATTTTAAATATTTTGCATTGTACATGTGATGATGCCAAAATTGGTACGAGAGTAAGAACAAGAAGATAAAGAGAATGGAAGTTTTGTATGTGGTTCGACCCCGTTAACTAGGTGACCTACGTCCAGGTGTGCGTCAGGGCGCATTCACTAACAAATCACCGGCGGCCTTTGGTGAACCGACAAGGAGGACGGCACTACCAGCAACCGGTCAGGTACATGCGTATGAGTGATATATATTGTTATTCTGTCAAAACAAGAATGCGATCCCCTTTCATGGGGGTGAGTGATCTCTTTTATAGATGCAAGAGACCACTCGTATAAGGTAAGTGAGCTGATTAGGAAGCCCAATATAATTACAATTGATTGCCACAAATCGCGGGGGTTTCCTAAGTGGATTAGGAAACAACTTGCACTTTCCCTTAGTTTTCTATCTGGGATAGGAAACTGTTTGGAGTCTTGTGGAGCGAATGATGTGGCGTGCCTGGACTGCACCTCACTAATCATTGTACGCCCGAGTTGCGGGCCCAGACCGGGCGGTCTTAGCAGGAAGACCCCGAATGGTTACGTAGCGAGCACCCCTTCCTGATGACCTGGCATCTCCTCGCTGAGGCGGCGTAGATTGACTTTGAACTGATATTTTTGTATCTATCAGTTGCCCCCCATTTTCAAAGTTGATGTGATGCTCTATTAGATAAGGATTGAAAAATCTGTGTCACTTGAAAGACTATGCGGGACCACGCCCGGGCCACTGCTCTGGGTCGGACCCACCGCCCTGGTCAGTAGGCGGGCGGACCGAGCGGTAGCCTTGAGAGCCTGGGTCTGCAAATACCACGTGTCAAAGTTTGATTGGTTTGATCAGGATCCAACAAGGTCGGTGTAAGTGAAACAGAATAGTTGCATCGTAATCGGAGCGTCACATCGCGCATTTAATACACGCGCCTTCTAAGGCATCACTTCACATGCCCGAGGTGACAGTTGTCGGACGTTTTAGGCAGGAAGATTTCCTGAGCGTTGGATCTGATCTGATTTGGACCGTTCACGCTTCCTATATAAGGGACACTTGTTCATTTCTTCCATTCCTGCTGTCTAGAGATAGAGATTACCGAGCAATTTAAGAGCAAAAAAGCACCCGGTTGAACTTCTCGAGCTCTTTTATGCACTTAATTCTTGTAAGCTTTCACCTCTCCAGCCTCGTAATTAATTGTTTATATTTTCTCTCCTTCTCTTTTTCTCAATCCGAGTAAGGCTTGAGAATAGGAACCTGTTAGAATTTTCTCGGGAGTGGGACTTTATCTTCCTTAGGTTTTGCTTTTTCATTAGATCAGGCGGTACAACAGGGCATTTAAACCGATCGGGTTGTCCAGGGGGAGTTCTGACCGAATTCCATCTTACCTTGAAGACCTTGCATACCTTGCCCGTTAGGCTCATAACCTTGCCTTCTCTGTACCTCAGACTTGGAGTCCCAGACCCTTATTTAAGTCGCCAGTTATTTCCTCGCCTAGCCACAGAGCTCTAGAGATGTGTCATTCTAGTTTTGATTCATCTTCCCGGTCGGAGGATGAACGGTCGCGGTTTGGGACCCCGGACACTAGCTTAGATCCGTCTTCGGCGACCCCGTCTGATCATCATAGTGAGGGTAGGATCCCCATCTGAGTGTCAAATGACGAGGCAGATCAGGAGACCACAATGGCCTCCATTTCCCGGGGTTCAAGCGATGAGGTACCCTCTCCTAGTGGTTCTGACCCCAAGGTGGCATTCGCTTGCGAGTTTATCTCTTCCATCTTACGTACCCAGGACCTTAGCCGGATTAGGGAGAGGTACGCCATTCTCGACCACTGTTCCTTGGCCCTACACGCGGGTGCGGGGCTTACCTCCACCAGCTGGGTTTCGGTACCCTCTACGAGGATGCCCTCATGGCTGGTTTCTGCATCCCCCTCCATCTGGTTGCCCGGGATGTTCTGATCTACTTGAGGATCGCTCCCGGGCAATTAGCCCCAAGCGGTTGGAGGTTCTTGATGGGGTCCATCTCTCTTTGGCCCCAAGTCTTCAGGTATGAGCTTACCTTTCAAGAGTTCTTGTGGACCCACCGGCCGTTCCCTATACATGGAGAAGTCGGGTTCTTCTTTCTTGGGTCCAGTAGGGGAAAAAGATCATCATCAACTGCCCGAGCAACAATAAGGGGTAGAAGAACAAGTTCTTCCAAGTGTTCGTCCCCCGAGCTCTGTGAAGTGGCCCCAGGAATCCAGCTGAGGGCTTCCTGGGTAGGGGAGTTGAGAAGTAAGTCTGCCCTGTATCTCTTTTTGCTTTTCTTCACCTTCACTTTGATAATGGGACTAACTGTTTTGTGCTTTGTTTTGCAGTGGGGTTAGTTGACCCACCGAATATCCCCGAGGAGTGCCAGAACCGAATTCGGTACTTGGCGAGTCTGCCTACCAACGTCTGGAATGTGCTAACTAGGTGGAGAGATCGAAATGTAACTTACGATCCAGATCAACCCGTTGAAGCCTCCGTTTTTCCTCCCATCATCCCTAATAAGCTTTTGGGCAAACTCTTTAGCCTCGATTATTTATCTATTGCTTTTCAGGTCACTGATCATCCGTCCTTCTTTTTGCAGAGATGGGTCCCAGGAGAGATCTGGATGTGTTGAGGGCCAAGCAGGCCGCCGTCGCCGCTCAGTTGGTGGCAAGGAGAAAAGACCGACCGCGGAGGCTGTGGATAGTGATCATCTGCTCAGGCAGATAAGGCATGGGACGACGGCTCATCAGGAACCCAGGGAGATGTCAGTTCCCCGCGTGGTGGTGGTGGACGACACCGCTCCCGGGGCGGATCCACCGTTCGGGACGCCGCTAGGAGTGTCAGCAGAGACCCGGGAGAGGGTCAGGCTGGGCCTTCTACTGAGCCAGGTGGAGATGTGCACCAACATGTCTCCCCAGGCTTTCCAGGGGTGGCTATACAACCTCTCCCACTTCGTAAGTGATTTCACCCCCTCATTTTTTTTGTTTATTCTGCTTACTTCATCTACCGACCGATTTTTGATTGCTTTTATAGGTTGACTGCATGGCCGCAGGAGCCAAGTCCTTCCTGTCCTCCCTGGTTGGGAGGGCCACCGCTACTGAAGCTGTCTTGTCAAAGGAGCGGACAGCCTTAGAGGCTAAGGAAATTGCCTTGGCCGTGGAAAAAGATAAAGTCAAGGGCTTGGCCTAGGGCCTTGGTGCGGTGTAGGCGGAGTTGGTGACCGCCTTGGCTAATTTGGAGGCCGCTCGGGCCAACTTGGTGGCGGTGGAGGCTCGGGTGAAGGCTCTGACCGAGATGGCGGTAGCTGGATTTACCGAGGAGGCCTTCAACGATGGCTTCTTTCAGGGCTATGAGGACTTGAAAAGAAGGTTGGCTCAAGACCATCCCGAGTAGGACACCTCATCTTACGAAGGAATGAATTCGAATACTGGGATGTGGGTCCTTCCGTTGCCGAAGGGTCTGTTGCTGAGGCTAGATCAGCTGAAGATGTTGTTCCGGGTGGGGGCACTGCCCGGGAGGAGAGGTTGGAGAGACCGAGGAGGTGGTCGTTGTGGACGACTCCTTAGCTTCTGAACTTGTATTTTTTTGGGGGGGAGGCTACTACAACTGCCCCCCAAGCACTATACATATTTTTGCCATTAATGAAAAGGTCTTCTGAGGCCGCCCTTTGGCATCAACCGTTCATTATTTTTTTTTTGTTTTTTTTACTTGCCTGTTTGTGATTGCCCGTGCTCGATCAATTGTTAATCTTGCCAAAACTTTGCCTTAGCAAGAGCTTTAGGACTGTGACCGGTAAAGAACACTTGATTTTCTAGATTTTGGTCCTGTTACTGCCCGGATGGTTTCTCTGGGCACTGAGGTACTTAGGAATGTTTTTAGAATTCCAATTGTCCTGTTAGTGCTCGGTGTGATTTCCTGTTTTAGTCCAGTATCCCCCCGCCCTCCAAGCTTTTGCTAAGGCGGGCGTTGGTAGAGGGAGTGACCCTAGGGAACCAACCTAGAATGTTGGTAGTTGTAGAGTCTTTTATGCTTGCTGTCATTAGCCACCTAGGGGGATTTGCCCCCATCGTCGGTTATGGACCTAAGCAAAGCTGGTGCCTCGGATGTGACCCCGAGGTCTTATGCGCCTCAGGTTAGCGACCGAGGTCTTTTGTGCCTCGTGTGTGGTCCCAAGGTCTTTTGGCTTAATGGAACGTGGGATGAAGAGTTGTTTTGCAAAAGAAAAATTTTATTCGATAAGTAAATAAAACTGCTCGGAAAAAGCTATAGAAAAGCAGAAATCTTTATTTCCTAACCTATGCCAATCCGTTCTTAGCCATACGTTATTGAAAGTACTTGCGAAGATGTTGTACGTGCCAAGGGTGAGGCAGGTCCTGCCCGTCTAGGGTTTGTAGCCAGTAGGTTCCCGGGCGGTTGACTCGGATGACCCGGTAGGTTCTTCCCAGTTTGGACCCAACTTTCATGACTTGGGACCTTGGTAGACTGGTTCACCGACTTAAAGACCAGGTCTCCCACTTGGAAGCTACGGTGCTTGACTTTGCCATTAAAATACCAAGAGACCCGCTGCTTATAGGCTGCTACTTTCAGATATGCCCGGTCCCTTTTCTCCTCTATCAGGTCGATCTCCCCCTAAGGGCTTCCTCGTTGCCCTGCTCACTAAAATTTGCTACTCGGTAAGTCGGTAATCTGAGCTCTGTAGGGACCACTGCCTCGAAGCCGTAGGTGAGTGAGAAGGGGATTTCCCCTGTGGCCGCTCGGGGAGTAGTGCGATATGCCCACAGAAGAATTGGTAGTTCTTCCGCCTAGAGTCCCTTGGCATTTTCAAGTCTTGTTTTAATGGACTGCAGGATTGTTCGGTTCATCACTTTGGCCTGTCCGTTAGCCTAAGGGTGCTCAGGGGAAGAGTAGTGATTTGATATTCCATAACCCGAGTAGAATTGCCTGAACACCGGGGTATCGAACTGCATGCCGTTGTCGCTGACCAGGACCTTGGGGATGCTGAACCTACTGAGGATTTTTCTCTCGATGAAGCTTTCCATCTTTTTCTTGGTGATCGTTACCAAGGGCTCGGCCTCTGCCAACTTAGTGAAATAGTCCACGGCGATGACTGCGAACTTGACTTGTCCTTTTTCCATTGGAAGGGGACCGACGATATCAATGCCCCACTGAGCGAATGGCCAGGGGCTGAGGATTGATGTCTGTAGCTCTCCCAGGCAGTTGGTCATAGGCGAATATCTCTGACACTTATCACACCGCTTGACATATTCTTGGGAATCCTGGATCATTGTCGGCCAGTAATAGCCTTGTAGCAGGGCCTTTTAGGAGAGTGCCCGACCTCCAACGTAGCTTCTATACACTCCTTCATGGATTTCATGCAATATTCCTTGGACCTGTACAGGGTGGACGCACCGGAGATACGGGATAGAGAACCCCTTTTTGTAGAGGATGCCATCCATGAGATGATATCTGGTCGCCCGGTACTTTATCCCCCGGGCTTCATCTTTTGCATCCGGTAAAGACTAAAGTGCCAGTTGTGAGGAACATCATGATAGGATCCATCCAGCTGGTCGCTAAAGCTCAACCTCCATGCCTTCTGAGTTGGCTACACTAGGCTCAGGTAAGTACTCTATCCTTATCCCGAGCAGGTCCATCTCAGAGGATGAAGCAAGGCGAGCTAACTGGTCGACCCTTGTTTTCTCTTCCTGGGGGATCTGCGTGATGGAGAAACCTTTGAGCTATTTGGTGACCGACCCAACCAGGGCCAAGTAGGGCCCCATGCTGTCTTCCCGAGCTTCATACTCCTAGTTGACTTAGTTGACGACCACCTGAGAGTCACTATATCCTTGGATTTGCTATGTGGCCATCGAAGTAGACAACTGCAATCCAACCAACAGGGACTCATACTCGGTCTCGTTGTTAAAGGCCTAGAACCCAAACCTTAGTGCATACTCTAACTGGATCTTGTCAGGCGTGGTCAGGATGATCCCTGCCTCGCTGCCTTGTTTGTTGGAAGACCCGTCCACATAAAGTACCCAGGTCGGGGTATCGGGCTGTAGGCCGGGCAGCAGAACCGGCGAGTCGAGCTATTTAACTGTGTTTTTTGGATATGTGAACTCTACAAGAAAGTCTGCCACTGCCTGTCCCTTGATCATCGTCTGGAGTCTGTAGACTACTTCAAATTCTTCTAACTCCAATGTCCACTTGAAAAGCCTTCCGGATGTCTCAGGCCTGCTTAGGATCCGGCAGAGAGGCTGATTTGTGAGTACCACGATGACGTGGGCATGAAAGTATGGGTGGAGTCTCCGGGCAGAAGTGATGAGGGCAAAGGCAAGCTTCTCGATGTGGGAATATCGGCTTCCCGCGCCTGGCTAGTGTAATAAATTGGGAACTGTATTCCGTGCTCCTCTCTAACAAGTGTCGAACTGATTGCTGAAGGCGACACCGCCAAGTAAAGAAACAGTTCATCCCCCGGTACAGGCGTTAAGAGCAGGGGAGGCGATGTCAAGTATTTCTTGAGATCCTGAAATGCCTCCTCACATTCTTCTAACCATTGAAACGCTTTACGGAGGATTTTGAAGAACGACAGACACCGGTCGGTAGCTTAGGAGACAAACTTGTTCAGTGCGGCTACCCGTCCGGCCAGACTCTGAACTTCTCTAGTTGACCTGGGCGACCGCATGTTGATAATAGCTTGAATTTTTTTGGGGTTCGCCTCAATCCCCCACCTGCTGACTAAGTGTCCCAGAAATTTTTCGGACGAGACTCCAAATGTGCACTTGGCCGGGTTCAACCTCATCCAAAATTTTCTTACGATGTTGAAGGCCCTAGCTAATTGCTCAAGATGGTCGGACTCGTCCCGGCTTTTGACTAGGAGTTCGTCAACATACACCTTCATTGATTTCCCGATCAAATCTCTGAACATGCAATTGACCATGCGTTGATAAGTTGCAATTGACCATGCGTTGATAACCTCGACATTCTTGAGGCCGAAGGACATTCCTTTATAGCAATACGTTTCCTGGTCAGTGATAAAGGAAGTCTTCTCTTCGGCCCCGGGATATATGCTGATTTGGTTGTATTCCGAGTAGGCGTCCATGAATGAAAGAAGCGAGTGACCGGTAGTGGAGTCTACAAAGAGGTCTATCCTAGGCAGCGGATAGCAATCCTTGGGACAGGCCTTGTTCAGGTTGGTGAAATCCACACGCATTATCCACTTCTCGTTGCTTTTCTTGACTAGTACCACATTTGCTAACCAATCGGGATAGTGAACCTCTCGAACGGACTTCGTCTTCAGGAGGTTTTAAACTTCTTCATGTACAACTGTCTGTCTTTTAGGGGCCATGCCCCTCCTCTTCTACTTGACCGGTCGGGAGTTCGGGTCGATGTTGAGACGGTGGGACATGACCCGGGGGTCAATCCCAGGCATGTCTTCATGGCACCAGGAAAAGATGTCCTGGCTACTTTGCAGGAACTAGATCAACTTCGCTCTGAGACTCGATCCAAGAGGGTGCCGATTCTGGCGGACTGGCCGGGAGTTGGGGGTCTAGCACCACTTGTTCAAGCTCTTCTACTAGGCCTACTCCATCCCTCATGTCCCTCGGGTCCATCTCCTAAATTTTTAATGTTTCTGTAACCACCTCTCTGCGCAGGGTGCTAATATAATAGCTCCGAGAGGTTGCTTGCTCTCCACGCAATCTTCCGGGACCTTGGGGGTTTAGAAACTTGATTATCAAGCTGTATGTCGACATGGCCGCCTTGGCTTTATTGAGCGTTGGCCTCCCAAGGATGACGTTGTATACGGATGGGGCCTCCATAACTATGAAGTTTGCCATCACCGAGACTTGCTGCGGGTAGGCTCCCATCAAGACTGGCAGCACGATCACATGTTTTATTGATTGAGAATGGGATGAGGTGTTGTCGAGAGAAAAGAGTTGGTGAGATGCGGATGGTTGCATTGTTCCATACACGGTCACATGTTTTATTGATTGAGAATTATGACATTTTCTTTATTGTTTCACAATTTGAATCCATTTCTATACTTCTAACTTGCTGAGTAATTAAATCTGTGAAACGAGAATAGTAAGCGAGTATGTTTTACATTGCGAGTACGTGTTTTTAATACTCACCAGCTGCATGAAGCTGACAGCGTTGATTTGCCCTGGACATTCGTATTTAGGCTTTTCAGGTTATGACCAAGGAGGACAGTATGATTATGTGAACTGATTACAATCACCTAAGAAGAATAACTTGTTATTTCTACTTTACGCTAGGAACTGAATTTGTAATAAGGATTAATGTAATATGTATTATTTTGTTACAAGGCGGGTTGTGCCTTTAAATGATCATGTGTTGTAATAACTATTAACTTAGAAAAATTTTATAAGCCTTGATTGCACTTACTCTGATTTAAATTATATTATTGTCCGACGTTTGGGACGGAATCGATCCATCAAACTGTCACGACCTACGAGTCCATAAAGGAAATTAAATGCTTTCCCTATTTATGCTACTTCGGGGCGTGACATCCAGTCTTCAATCTTGGGTTTTACGAACTGTTCCCATCTTGTTACATCTCCATATCGAATTTCGTCCCACCGTGGCATAACATTTGGAATCGGCGCATCTTGTTTTAGGAAGACTGTCATAAAGTGGACCTCATCAAAGAAAACAGTAGGGACAATGGGAGAGGAGAGTGAGCAAAAGGTGAGCAATTTTAGGGTGAGCAAAACTGCACTCTTAAAGAACGTGTATTTAGGCCACACACAAATTTTTAATATCAAGTGTATTTGTGAAGAAGTCAGAGTGGTAGTGTCAAGATACAAATAAATTAAGGGTAAATTACAGTAAGATCCCCTGAACTATGACCATTTTTCACTAATACCCCCTGAACTTTAAAACTGAACAGACTCATCCCTGAACTATCCAAAAATAATAAACTCACACCCTGAAGAAGGGGTTTTAATGTCAACAAATGATAGTTTAGAGAGTGAGCTTGTTCAGTTTTAAACTTTGGGGGGTGTTAGTGGAAAACGATCATAGTTCAAGGGATGTTATTGTAATTTACCCTAAATTAATTGCTTTTGTAGACAACTATGTTGACTATTCATCAAACCACTTCTCTTTGTTTCAAAAAAAAAAAAAAAGAGAGAGAGATTAAAAACTTACGATTAGTTAATATTGGAAAGTATTACACTGGATAGCATAGCAAGGCGAAGTAAGCGAAGTTCTGTACCTGGCAGGCTTCAGATGTACTGCTATTGAAGGAATCTCAGCAACAAGCAAATTTGAGCAAAAGAAGAAATACAGGGTACAATACCTTAATGTTGACGTATAGCAATATTTAAGAACAAACCACCATGAGTTATATCAAAGCTAGAAATTAAAAGTAGTCAAGGATTTGGAGTAGATACAGAGAGATAATATATAGTAAAATAAGTGGGGTGCCTTTACTAATTAAAGTAAAAGGTAAAAAACTGATTTTAACTTAAAATTAAGTACCCTAATTAAAAAGTGAATGCACCTTTATCGCCAGTCATATAATAGATCATTAAGCCTCCATGGACTTAGTTCTTGTGAGCACACCGACACAATGGGTACCTGGGTATCACTTTCAATTACCAATTTTGACAACAGGATCGAGCCTCTAATGATTAGTTGATCTATCAACGCCGATGTGTTGATCTTGTGGTCCTCTAGATACAATCCACACTAAAAAAAAAAAAACAATCCTTATGATTAGTATCGTTTAAATAGCATAACTTACCTTTAAGCCATTCATGTCTTTAACGTAACATGTAGCCCGTGAGTTAAAGTTGCCAATTTCCAAAGATCCTACATAACCAGGTTTCCAATCTGGGAAGAATCAAATATATAACATATTTCCTGGGAATGAAGAGATATGTACTAATGAAAGGTATAGAAGGGGACCCCTTCACAGTTTCATATCTATTTTCTCATCAACAGATTCATGCCCGCCTTCACGCGCACATATACACTCACAAACAACGCATAAGCAGTATAACCCAATTCCAGTCCCCTAATAGCCTAGGGATGTTTTTTTTTTTTTTTTTTTTTTTTTTTTTTTTGTATGTTTAAAAACAGACCGAATGGCTTGGTTTGGTCGGTTTTTGGATATTTCAGTCGGTCGGTTCGGTTTTCTTTTATGACTATACTTTTGAAAACCGACCAAATAGGCTCGGTTTGGTCTGTTTGGTCCGAGGTTTTTGTTGAACAGTCCTAGCTTTGACAAAAGCAACTTCTCTTGCGAGCATTCAATTAGCTGGCTAGACAATCGACTATGGGTTCTGCCACTTTGTGTCTTGGCCCACCTCTTGTTTCCTCACGAAGCCAGGAATATTGATATGGCCTTGATCGAAATCATTGCGGAATCGAAATCATTGCTCAGATCCGCAGCGGTCGAACTTTCATCCCAATGGTACTGTTCGAAACCTTTCATCATTTTGCAAACATCGGGGTATAGCAAAAAAAAAAATCATTTTCCAACATTCCTGTTTTTGGAATGTTGTTTCTTGGGGGCCTTTTTTTGTGGCTGCCTTGGGATGTTCTTTGTGGATTTTCCACCTCTTATTGAATCAATTTCTTGCTTAGCAAAAAAAAAATCGGGGTATAGGTTTCTTCACAGCTAGCATCGGCTTGTTACAAATATGGATGATTTCTCACCTCACTAAACATCCATGTCCAGATTAGCATTTCATGAACTTCGATATCATTACACCGCTGAACAAGATACCACAGCCTGTACAAAGAAAGGAGGAATGAACTGAACGATCAAGACATACAATGGTATTAATTTCTTGCATTTCCACCTTTCCTATGCATAGTCTGTTATACTACCTCACCCTAGTCTTAAATGAAAACTCCCCAACCACACTCTAGACCTTGAGAAAACATCATTCTGTAACACACATACCTCTCCCAATGTAAGTGTGTGATTGGAACCTTGTTGTTTCAAGGTAATTCTTTGATGAGTGTGATGTTTCGGGAAGGAAAAGAAAGTTTGAACGCTTGAAAAGTTGAAATGCAAAAAACAAAGTGAAATGAAAGACAGAAAAGTGTGACATAGAGGCGACATACCCGAAAAGAATGAAAAAGGGGCTGTTGTTGTGAAAAGAAATAATGTGGTGTAAATATGAGTGTGTTGAAAAAGGAAGTGAATGAGTGGAAGTCTAATTTCACCCATCACCTATATTTCATACCTCATGCCTTAAGGCAAGTCCTAATGATTCTGGACAATTAGGTTTTAAGCATTTAAGTGAGAATTGAGTTCTCGCGGTACTTCGCTCCTTTAGAGGTTGGCATTGCAGTCATGAGACTTTGCACCACTGTCACGCTCCGGAGTAGACCAAAAATAAGAAAATTTTTAATTTTCTTTTTGGATCCATGGATACGTGGCTGATTGAAATTCACCTCATTGTCCTTAAGCATAATAATTACAAGAAACATAATAATAATGGTCATGTGACTAAGTCCAACAGAAACTGAAATATAAAACATGATTAAGTCTTACAATTTAGATACTACAACCCAAAGATAAACCTGAGGATATGTGCATATTGAATTGGTGGAGGAACCTGAGGATATGGCTACTGATCGGCGGCATTTTGTTGGTGTGGCCAAAAGGGTTGCTCTTGGCCTTCTTTCGATCCCTAGGATATTGTTGTTGACCAAACAAAGGGTTATAGTGCTGTTGATTAATACACTGTTGAGTATTGATCAATTGACTGTCATGGCTGAATCCAGTGGTATGTGGCTGTGATTTTTGGACCGATGGGCCAATCTGACTACCACTATTACAGTTAATTATTGGTCTTAATGCGTGTACCAATATATATAATTATATGCTCTAAAATATTAATATGATTTAGATAATTTATCAAAAAATATCTATGGGTCTTACAAAATTTTATATGGTCTCAAAACAGTGCCATTTTGTGTCCCTTATTAATTAATTACAAATAATGTATTTTTGGCTATTTTAAGTAATTAAATAAATATCCAAAAAATAAATTATATGCTCTAAAATACCAAAAATTACATGATAATTTACAAAAACAATTACCCTAGAGTCCCTTACAGTGTACTGAACACTGTGTATTAATTTCAAAAATTAATATGCCCTTTTGGATATTTTAAGCAATTAAAAACACATGTAAAACATATCTTTTATGATATAAAATACCAAAAATAATGAAATAATTTATCATAAAATTATTTTGGGTCCCACTCAATGTCCTTAATATAGGAAAAATAAAATTTCAATTTCCTATATTTTTCCAAAATTTTAAAGCAATTAAAACAGTTTAAAACATTAAAAACTATAGTAAATTTTTAATAAAAGAAATTGTTTTAATTATAAAATAATTAAATAATTTTCCCAAAAAATATATAAAATATACGTTAAGGACCATGGGCCAAGGGCGAACCCACACTCGCCGGAAGTGGACCCACCACGCTGCTACAGCGGCTGGCGTTGGCTACACACACCGCCTGCGTGTGTGGGGAAGCCCCAGGCACAGCCCTGGATGGCAGCGACAGGACACGCCAGCCTCGGTGTGTGCGGTCCACGTGCTGCCGTGGCGATCCTAGTTATAGACTTATCCACGTGGAATAATTATAGGCAGAAATGCGACGTGGGCCCTACGTGCCACCAGGCCTGACTGGGCATGGTCAATCTTTGGTTCATCTTCCCCAAAACAAAATCTAAAAATGCAGAATTAGGGGCTGCAGGGTGGCCATGTTTGCAAGCCCACAACTTGCTCGATTTTGATCCAAAGACGCCGTGTAATATACCATTGTAAAGCTCTCATGGCATAGAACAAAATCATGCCAAAAAATGGTAGGATTGGACATGTAAAACTTCCAGAAAGTTGGATCAAAGTTCCAAAAAAAAAATTCATTTTTTTTTTCATGTCAAAATTAGGGTTTCAATTTTCTCCTTCATTTGAGATAATCAAGCCATGAGAGTTTATGGGGGGACTCTAGGGACCATATGGGATACATCCATATAAACAATTTGGACTTCTATTGGAGTTTTCACGTAGACCCACTTGAAAAATCATTTTATCAAGTTTATGCAAAAAGCTTCGATGAGCTTTAATGGCAGATTCTGTTTCGATGATATACAGTACATAGCTCTGATACCAATGTAAGAAATCATGCACACAAGCACTAAGGATCAGGTTTAGGTTAGCAGTTATCTAGCGGAATAGCCCGATCGGATTTAGAACGGCGTTGTTACGAGCCCTCACCTTTGAATCCTCCAAACACGAATACCTAGCCTCTGTGTACGTCTTTTAATTAATTCGCTACGGTCACATGAATGACTACTAGAGTAGTCCCCTTGGTCACACAACAAAAAGAGTAAAATATAGAGAGAGGGAGAGATGGCCGAGAGAGGGAGAGAGAGAGTTCTTGGGCTGCTCTTGTGTGTGTATATATAACACATATATACATGTAGTAGTGCAACCCTGCTAGGTCTCCAAGTCATGGGCTCCTTGGATAGTAAGTAAAGCCCAATGGACACCCGGGTCCAATGTATGTGGGTGGTCTGACCCACAACACTTCGTACATTCCCCATTTTTTGTATGTTGATTGCCTCACGAGGACAATCCGAGTGGTATACCCACCTTAAAGCCCCCTCATAGTCCCTGACCTCACTGGATTCTTGAAGGAAACCATGAACGAATCACCAAAATTTTGCAAAGCAAACCCTAGGTATGTGTTGACAATGTATTGACATTCTTAATTAATGGTGATTTTATTATAGATTTTGGACTTTTCGACAATTAGAAGACTAAATTAAGGGGAGAAATTTGGGGAAGAAACGGTTTTGAAAGGGGTTAGCATTTTTGAATAAACTTGTGCCAAAATGGTGAAAAGGGCACTTTGGTACACGGAAAATGACATGGCCTTGATACAAAACCTTTTTAACCCAGGGTTCTATTGCTAAAAAACCCTGTTGTATAGGGATATAAGACTATAAAACCCATTCTATTAAATTTTTATCAAGATTCTCAACATGACTATTATATTACTATCCAAAAATAGTGGTAGCATATAAAATATCTCACCACTATTGCGTTTAAAATTCAAACTTTTAGTCAGATTAATTAACTAACAATCCTCGTGCATAACTCTCTATGTATATATCACATTAAATTGAATTCCTTATATTGAGGGTCTGTTACATTTTCAATTTGGCAAGCTTCTTATCATATAGTCACAAATATATATATATATATATGTATATATCATGCACATACAACCAAATTCCTTATTTTCTGCCTTATATAGATTACTCTTGCAATCTGACAATTATCTAAAATCAAAAATTCAAAACAATCTTCCACTTAAAGAAGCAAGAGAATACTTTTTAGAGTAGTAGTCATACCATGGGTTGATAACTCAAACATAATTTTTCAGAGTATTTGTATATATTCATTAATTAGTTACTTTTTAATGATGGGCATGTTGTAGAGCCACTGGCAAATAAGGACTTTGTTGTTTGCGGGTGCATTTGCTTGGATTGGAGATGGCTATTTATTTATTCACAAATTTTCCCAGTGGTCAAGACAAAATTATATTTTTTTTGCCTGTAGATCTTTTCTCAAGGGTAATTCCAATTTATGTTGTCACTCCATCTCTGCTTACAAAAATTAGTCTCCTTTTAGTTTCATAGTTGCTCTTTCTTTCCTCTTTTTGGTATTTTGGGTTATGGTGTGGGAATACAAATGAAAGCTAGGAAAATCTTACTCAGCTTGCTAATTAAGATTTTCTTTTTTTCCTTTTCGTTCCATTGACTAAGTAATGATTTGGAATTTACAATAGTAAATTTTGTCCTAAAATAGTTAATTCATTTTGCTCCACTAAACTTTCACATGAACATAGATTTCATTTTTAGAGATGCAAATGTGATCTCGGTGACCCAAGTCCGAGAACACGTTCAACATTTTCCATTTTGTCTATCTTCTCCACCTCCAATATGAACATAGCGGTGAGTTTTTGATCTTTTTCTGATCGTTGTTCTCAAGCAGTTTGTATAGACAAATCATTTGTAGTTCACACACTTAATTCCATATAATGCAGCATGTGTAATATCTGAAACTGTAAATTATTAATAAACCTTGATATATAGTAGGTAAGAAAGTGAAAGAACATAGAAGGATAGAAAGGTCTTATTTAATTTTTTGAGAAGCCCATGGTTTTTTTTTTCTATTTCTATTTTTCTTGATGTTGGTTTTGAGAAAATGTAAGAAAGAGAAGAAAACAAATCATCGGTTTAGCAGTTTTAGCTTAATAGAATTTTCTAATACTTTTAAGCAAAAACAAAGAATTTTTCTAATCCTTCTAGATATAAATTCACATTCATGCATTATGAAAGATAATAGTTCTTGAAATACACATCTGATCACAACTGTTAGATATTTCTTTTACGTGTCTTGGGTGCATTTTTTTCTTAAGGTATAGACAAATTTAACATAAAATTACAAACATTTATTTGAGATTTTATCTGAAAATATTGTTTTGCTTTTGTTCTGCCGGTACGCATTGAACTTTTTGGTGGTCTCTAAGGCAGGCTCTAATTGGCTAAAACAATTCCTGGACAGAGGCCAAACACAAATAGCTACCTCCTTAAGGTTTGAATTGGGAGACAAATTGGGTTTAAATATATGTGGGTTAGGATATGGATTTCACTGCTTTTGTATGTCAATTTCATTTTTATTAAGGACTAGTCTTAGTTGTTCTTACTTAGAATTTCCCTTTTTGAATGCATCAAATCGGTGTTGCTTTTCCCTTACTTAAGTTATCCTATTAGTCCATTTACTAATTGCTATTCTAAATGGATAACTTTAACTGATGTTGAGGATAACATGCAGTCCTAATATAATCAAAATTTCCAAGACTTCTAATTTTGAATTTCTTGTATTTTCCAATCGCTTATGATCTCCGCAACCAAATAGAAGATAATAGAGATAATATTGGAAACTTTACATAGGACAAATTTATTAGTGTAGAAGAAACATTAAAAAAAGAAAAAAAAATTGGTGTTCGGTGAGTATACTCTTGGAAACATTATTTGACCAGTGTATGTCAAGTTTTGTTCTATGTAATAATCTTTTTCCTCATTTTTTTACTAGAGCAATGCGAGATTAATTCATTTGTGGAGATGTTTTTTCTTTATGGCCCATTGAGTACGCCATTTTTTTATATATGGTGCTTTTTCATGTATGATTTGATGTTTGTTTGATAAATATACTAGTAGGATTGCTTACGATGATGCTGCAATTGATTTTAAAGCTAAAGTTGAGGCCATCATAAGTAACAGTGATTGGAGTTGGTCCTTGTCTAACTTCATTAACTTAAATCAAGTTAGAAACCTCTTAAATACTATGTATAAGCCTACTGGGCTGTCAAATAGTATCTCCTAGACTATCCCCACCACCCTCTCTAGGAGTTATATGTTTGCACACATTTGGGATCATTTTAGAAATGCTGCCCCATTGGTTCCTTGGTACAAAATTGTTTGGTTTTCAGGATGTACTCCAAGACAGATTTGGATTATTGTCCATAATAGACTTGAAACCCATGATAGAATCTATGCTTATACTTCTGAACCTCTTGCTTGTGTGTTTTACCACTGCCATATGGAAGCACATAACCATTTATATTTTGAATGCACTTATGCTTCTTTTATTTGGAAGAAGTTGATGCAAAGGTGTGAGCTAAGATGGAATAGGATAGACTGGGATGCTACTATATAGTGGATGGCATAACATTGCAAGGGGAAGAAGATTCAACATGATATCCCCAAAATTTGTCTAGGGGTTGCTGTCTATGGCCTTTGGAAGAGAGGAATTATAGGACCTTCAAAGGACTGTCCACTCCTAAAAAATAGTTATTGCAAAATTTGACATCTCAAATCAACATTCAAATTAGACTTCAATGGAAACATCACCCCTACTTGATCTACATACTAGTGTCTGGAAATAAGTAGGGTCTTTTGACATTTTTTTGGGTTTTGGCATGTTTGTATTTTATTGTTTTTAGCTTTCTTTCTTTCCTGGAATTGATTTGTGAAGTGCCTTGTAAAGGTTTCAGGTTTTGGCTCTGGCCTATTTTGTGTGGCTTTCTGTGCCACGGTCCTCATGCTCGCACTTCATGTTTATCCTAGGATATGCCCCTTGTACATTTGTACATCTTTTTTTGGAATATATTTACCAGTTTTGGGGGAAAAATTATGATTTGATGCTATGCATTTTTTGCTTACATAGCACTATGAATTTATAAGCATTGCAACATGTAATATATAGTTTTGTTCCTTGCTCCCTAGTTGAGACCATTTTTCTTTTTTCTTTTTTCACTTTATTTGGGTACCTATTGCGCATGGCTCTGTATAAACACAACCATGTCCATCACACTTTGCTTTTGTGTATATACACGACCCGGTCCTCCAACGATGATCACCAGTGATTTCTATTGGAAGACTGGTATGGCTTCTAAGGACTGGTCGGATGTCGCGAAGAAAGGATTTTATTCGAAGTTGTAGCAACCTGTATTTTTACGTCCCTATTAATAAATAAAATGTCAGTTTTTATTTTATTACTATGTGTTATCTTGAGTTGTGGTATATTATTACTTAGACTGCGACCTTAAGTTACCATATATGATTTGGGATAGAAGCCATTAATAAAATATTAATCACATTGCTTACATTTTTGGTCCCTAATAATTATTTGGGATATTTTTCTAAACTACCCGAACCAACTTAACTAACCTAATTGACCAAACCACCCTGAGCTGGACTAACTGCACTAAACGAACTAACTACATTATTGACGTTCACTTATTGCTATCAATCAATTTTCCCAACTGTAAATCCTATCCTAACAATCATCACAGAGCAAGTTGCAACACAGATTGAACTCCTATAAGTGTGTTCACACTCTTTGCAAACACATTAGGCAGACAACACACATACATTGCAAGACATAGCATTACTCTAAGCATAAGCACAGCTACTCATATACAAACTCTCACAGTAAAATTCATAAGCTCTCTCTCTCTCTCTCTCTCCATTTGATCTCTTCTCCTCCATAGAATTGATTTGTGAAGTAGGTTTGTAAGGGTTTCAGGTTTGGTTCTGGCCTATTTTGTGTGGCTTTCTGTGCCATGGTCCTCATGCTCACGCTTCATGTTTATCCTGGGGTATGCCCCTTGTACATTTGTACATCTATTTTTGGAATATATTTCCCAATTTTCGGGGAAAAAAAGTATGATTTGATGCTATGCAGTTTTTGGTTACATAACACTGTGAATTCATAAGCATTGTAACATGTAATGTATAGTTTTGCTCCATGCTCCCTAGTTGAGACCATTTTTCTTTTTTCCTTTTTCACCTTATTTGGGTACCTATTGCACATGGCTCTATATAAACACAACCATGTCCATCACACTTTGCTTTTGTGTATATACATGACCCTGTCGTCCAACGATGATCACCAATGATTTCTATTGGAAGACTGGTATTCCAAGGACTGGTCAGATGTCGCAAAGAAAGGATTTTATTCGAAGTTGTAGCAACCTATATTTTCACGTCCCTATTAATAAATAAAATGTCAGTTTTTATTTTATTACTATGTGTTATCTTGAGTTGTGGTATTATTATTTAAGACTGCGCCCCTAAGTTACCAAATGATTTGGGATAGAAGCCATTAATAAAATATCAATCACATTGCTAACATTTTTGGTCCCTAATAATTATTTGGGATATTTTTCTAAACTACCCAGACCAACTTAACTAACCTAATTGACCAAACCAGACTGAATTGGACTAACTGGACTAAACGAACTGACTACATTATTGACGTTCACTGATTGCTATTAATCAGTTTCCCCAACTGTAAATCCTATCCTAACAATCATCACAGAGCAAGTCGCAACACAGATTGAACTCCTATAAGTGTGTTCACACTCTTTGCAAACACATTAGGTACACAACACACATACATTTCAATACATAGCATTACTCTAAGCATAAGCTTAGCTACCTCATATACAAACTCTCACAGTAAAATTCAAAAGCTCTCTCTCTCTCTCTCTCTCTCTCTCTCTCTCTCTCCATTTGATCTCTTCTCCTCCATAAGCTCTCTCTCAAGTTCCATTGCTCTCTCACCCCACTCTCAAACACACACACACATATAGTTCTGGAAATTGAAAAGATAAAGGAGGAATATCACAATAGAAGCCAAACGAAGCCATAGCCATTTGAAACTAAGCTCGGAGTTTTATTTAAGAATTCTCGACTTTTTCGGCAAGTCGCGCCGCCCAATCTAGTAACCAGGGAGTCTCTTGAACTCACTTATAATGTACTATTAATCATTACGCATAAGCTGGGTGTATCAAATGTAGGTGAATACTTATATATTTGTATATAAAGTTTCAAAGTTTCAAAAATGGTGGTCTCGGTAAAACAAAATTTTGGCGACTCTCGGATTTCCATCTATAAGTTGAGCTACGTTAATAATTGGCAAACAAGACTTATATATTTGTAATCTACGCAGAAAAATGAAGAGAATGATATATTATAAGCCATGTTAAAAGTTAGTTTGAAAAACACAGAAACTGTTCTGTTTCTGCAGAAAGTTGTGAAGAAGACAACACAAGATCGATCCTCTGAAGATCAATCCTTCCTTTAAGGAGTTTTTCAAATTTTGTTTCCCTACTGTTATAAGTTGTACAATGCATTTACACTGCTTGTACGTTGGATTAAGATGTTAAGGATCTGCCAGTAACAGTTTTGAAAGAATTTATAAACTTATATTTCCTGCTTTAACTGATGTACCTTTGGTTTTTAAAGAGTTAATTGTACCTCACCATTTTATAAAGAAAAGAGAAAACAAATATAAAAATGGAAATTTGGGTAAGTTGTCTTAATTTGTAATAATCACATATATATAGCTCTGATTCCATTATAAGGAAATATAAAAGGTATGATGTAACTGTTGTACGTTCTGTTTTAATGCTTCTACCTCACTGCTACTGATTTTAATAAATCAAAGGAATAAGTAGTTTTGATACCTTTATGAGAAAATGCAAAAAGGGGAATAAGTCATATGATCGCTCTGATACCTTTTATATGAAATGTGAAAAGAAAGAAAGAATAAGCCATACATTTGCATAGTCGAGATGGGATGTTGGAAAGAGGTCATTTAGGGTTAACATGCATGGTGTATGATGGTGAGATTGGAAAAGAATAGAGAGGTTGTCTTGGTTGCGGTAGCCTTAATTATCTCAGGCCAACTCATATACGGCAGGTTAATTAGGAAGGATTGGGCCCAGGCGGACTTAGATACATTAGGCCAGTCAGAGTTTTGTGATAACCTCAATTATTCCAAACCGACTCAGATACAGCAGATTAATTAAAAGGGTTGAGCCCAGGCCGACTCAGATATGACAGGTGTAGACACCCTGATTTTGACCAATTGTCAGGGGATTGTTACCTCCAAAATCGATGATGGTAGTGTCTGACAAATTTTGGATTTCCAAGGTGATTCAAGGCTCTTCAATTTCAATTTTAAAAAGAAAAGAAAAAGGAAAACATGAAAAAGAAAAGAAAATGGCACGCAGCGAGGATTACGGCAGTCACGTGGTGCCGCAACGGCTCTCACTGACTTCCGTATCGGCATTCAGTAAGAGCCGCACCAACACTTCCTGAATGCTGCAGACAACTTGCCAATGCCGTAAAAATGGAATGAGTTTTGAAAGAAAAAAGAAAGAAAAAGAATAAGAAAGAAAAAGAAAAAAAAAAAAGGCAAAATGAGATGCACAAAAAGACGGAAGTCCGTGAGTTGTCTGCAGCACTCTCTGAGTGCTGCTCCGGCACTCGATGAATGTCACGTCGGCAATTGGCGAGTGCCATTCCGGCGCTTACTGAGTGCCGCGGATAACTCCACCAAGTGCCGCATTTTTCAATAGCCTGTTTTTAAAATAGAACCTATTGTACCATTAAAAGTACTTTCGGGATTAGGGTTTTTATCCCCCGAATTTACCAAAATGACCCTCAAAATTTGCCTATATAAGGGGATAAATATCTCATTGCAAGGGGGATAAACTAGGAGGATTCTTGACAACTCCTTGAGATAATTAGGAGAATATTGAGAGAATCTTGGAGAGAATTAAGAAGATAGAAGATAAAATTATTGCAAGGGTCGGAAGAAGAGCTTGGAGACCCTTTTTGAAAGCCCTTAAAACACAAAGAAGTTGAGGATAATTGGAGGTAACCTCTAATTTTAATTAACTCTAAGTTCAAGTTCAATCACAATTCATAGAACTACTTAGGAACTTTTACAAATTTTCCAAAAGTCTCTTCCTACCTCATTTCATCACACACCACTAGAATTGTGGTTGAACTTCCATTTGTTTTTATTAATTTGGATCTAAATAGCTAAGGATTTGAGGCAAAACAAGTTCATAAAAAGAATTTTGACTTCCATCATCAACTAAATTTTGATTTCATCTCTTTGCTATTTGTATTCTACTCATAGGGTCATGAGATCTTCAATATCTCATTTGATTCCTTTGAGTTTAATCCTTTAGTTCTCTATAATCTTATGATTTATATGGGAATTAAGATTGATCATAGTTATATCCATATATAATTAGTGGATCCAAGTCTTGTCTCATGATTTGGATCCTCTAATTTGAAACCTCCTGGAATTCTCTCCATATTCCATTGAGATTTATATGGATTAGTCATGTTTAGTCTCCAATGATCATTAATTTTAGAGGAAAATTAAATAAAGTGAGTCTACATTCTTCGAGGATCATCAACTTGAGAGAGGAATTATGGTTCAAGAAGAGCCAACTTTAGGGGCTTAGATGTCAACAATGGTGCAGTGAGTTCAATAACCAACAACGATCAAAGATTTTTAATTAAATCATGGTCCATTGGAATTGAATGATACCAATTGGACTGTGTTCATAACACAAAAATCTACCACTGAATATTTTTTTGTTTTGATGATATTTCATGGTTAGGATGGTTTGATCTTATGATTTGTAAACTAGCTACTCTCTGTCCAAAATTTCAAAACAGCAAATCAGTTTTGTTTTGAATAGATCAGAGTATTAAACATGTATTTTAAGCTTTAAATATTTTTTTCCATGAAGTTAAATGTGTTAATAAGATTCTTAAAAAAGATCAAAGTGATTCTGATTCGTTTACTATTTTTAGAAAATCACACAAAATCTCTGGATAGAGAGTTGTAAAATTCTGAGTAGTGTCTAGTTTTGGTCCAATTCCCAGAGATTGGACCGTTTGATATTTGATTTTCTTTTGGGTTAGAAAGTAGACTCATAGAGACCCATCATATCCAAAAATCATTAAGATCAAGCCATGGGAAGTATGATTTTCCTATTTTTGAAAGTCTGACTTGCTCTCTGTAAATTTTGAAACTCTGCTACAGTTTTGATAAACTTTATAAATTATGATCAAAATGTCTTTTAGATGACCTAGGACTTAAATCATGTTTTAAATAATGATAGTTAAACTTAAATCCAGATGCTAAATGATCCAAATTAATGAATAGTTCATAGCTTGTTCTTGTTCATGTCCATGCATTCATCCATGTATGTTGATACTTGTAATTAGATCGAACTTATTTTTGGGTAAAGTTGCATTTGATTGAACCTAGTCGTGAGTTCCTTATGATCATATTGGGATCATATCATCTCTATATGGACATTACAGTGGCTCATAGTTGAGACTTCTGAATCTATAGAGACATTGTATTTCCAACTAATTAGACGGAATTATGATTATGTCAATTCTTTCCATGATTGAAAGATTTAAGCTAGAAGTTTGGATATGTTAGTAAGGATTCGATATTATATTTTGTTCAAAGCATCTGGACTAACCTTTTATTTTGTAGCACTTTTGAGGTGTGATTTCTCGACTCCTCTCTAGTTTATGTATTTCTCGATTTTATTGATTTTTCGACACCATGTGCGACACCTTAGAATTAGGATTTGCTTAGAGACTCCTTTTAGGTTTTTATTTATTTACATGCATTACACGCTTCCATTTCATAGCTGGATCCCGGGTAAGTTTCCTAGTTCCCTATTTGCAGGTCATCTTCCATGCTATTTGAATTATGTGATTTTGAATGCTATTTTATCGTTAGCAAACCCATTTCGACATGATTTTGTAATGTTTATATATGTATTAGTTGAGGGCATGCTTAGATTAATAATTTGATTAAAAAGGATGTTGAGTAGAAGCACATCACGAGATAGGATGAGAGGGGGTGTTTTAGTCCACGGGGATCCTTCCCCTCTCATTCCATATTCCCCGGACCTAGAAATCTCTAGTTTCCACAAGATCAGTTTACTTTTTAAATGGTTTCTTAATTTTCCTTTAAAAATTAAGTGGCGACTCGAAATTGAAAAAAAAAAGAATAAAGAAGAAGAAGTTTGAAAAGCGTGGTTAAACAACGATATCCACAATAGGCCAGTCTTGTGGTAGCCTTAATTATTCTAGGCCAACTCGGATACGGAAGATTAATTAGCGTATTCCACAGGTTATTGTAACGTTGAATGTCTACGTACGTCCAAGTCGACTCAGATACAGCAGGCATATTAACAGACATTCTAAACCAACGGCCTTAAGCCGGACATTCAGGGGAACCGTTTGTGTTGGGATTTTATGGTCGAGATAAAAGAGTCAGTAAGATAAGATAATTCATTTGTTCATGCACGGTCTGAAATATTCATCACTCAAACTGTTTATTAATTGTTAGGGTAAAAAGCATTTAGCCCCCTCAAACTATACATGCTTTTGCAATTCACACCCCAAACTTTAAAAAGTTGCAATGTCCCCCCTGAACTATCTTTAGGGTTGCAATGTCCCGCCTGAACTTCAAAAACTTGAAATGTCCCCCCTGAACTATCATCTATGTTGCAATGTTCCCCCTGAACTATCTTTCGTGTTGCAATGACAACCCTGCCATCACATTCCATCAAGAAACACGAAAGATAGTTCAGGGGGAATATTGCAACACGAAAGATAGTTTAGGGGGGACATTGCAAAACAGACGATAGTTTAGGGGGACATTTCAAATGTTTGAAGTTCAGGGGGGACATGGCAACTTTTTAAAGTTCGGGGTGTAAATTGCAAAAGCGTGTATAGTTTGAGGGGGCAAAATGCTTTTTACCCTAATTGTTATTATGCAATGACTGGGTTAATGGATTAACCGTACTCTAAGGTACTGAAAAATAATAATAATTGTTAATGAACTTTTGTATACATTGTTTGTGTGTTCATTATGCTCACTCAGCTTTCATTAGCTGGTGACTTTATTTTATCCTAGATACCCAAAATGTTCAGGAGATGATTATGCAGGGCACTATGATCATGCTAGCTAGAAAGGAGAAGCCCTTGGAGATGTTTTTATATTTATTAAAGTTGTAATAAAGGATATTGTTTTAATTTGAATAAAGGTGACTTGTGTCTTAAAGACATTATTTTAAGACAATGTAATATAATTCGTATGTTATTTAAGTTATGCTGATTACTATTATCTTCAATGTTGCTTGATACTCTGTTTACTGGTACATGTTAAGCAGAGCCAGTCCTGAGATATTGGGGACCCCATGCAAGATTAGTATACCGGTGTCACGACCCATCCCGCTACGCACGGAATTAGGACACGAGGCACGTCACCAAGGCTTATCCAATTCCATTAAAGTAAATAGCAGTGAAAAAATAAGTAAGATTCATTTTGAAAATAGAGGTCCAGTAGGCTAGAGTAGGGACCCGATTGACTGGGGACCTAAAACAGAAAGGATAAACGTTCTACAGCCCGCTCTAGTCGCCTGCGTCAGTGACTCAGTCGACTGGGGCTTCGATTCTTCATTCGACTAATGTCTCTCGGTCGACTAGAGGTATTATAGAACCAAATAAATCCACAATTTCATCAAAAGTCCAGTCGACTGTGTCGGGATCCAGTCGACTGTTTTTCTAATTTATAAAAGCAGTGTCTAAATTCAAACAGTGGTCTAGTCGACTGTGTCAAGGTCCAATCGACTGATCCCTGGCAGTTTGCTGAGTATTCTGCAGAATCCAACTCAAGGAAACCAAAACCAACACAAACACAACTGTATTCCAACTTTCAAAACATGGATTACAAGAGTCTTACTAGAGATTACAATGCGACCGAACAATTCTAAGATTCTACTACAACATTTTACGAATCCCAAGTTCTTATTAAAAGTTCGGAATGAAAACAATAGTATAAATGATTCCCCGGCATTCCTCAGTCTCACTCCTCACGCTTTTTCTTGCCTTTCTTCTTGTCACCTGTAATGGAGTAAAGCTCCATTACTCAGCTATATGTTGAGTGCACAAGTTCTAACATATGCATATATGATGAACATGCTTTAATCTCATAAATCATGATAAATAGTCTTTAGTGAGAAAAATACGCATTCATCCGGTAGTGGCAAGTCCAATTCTTAAACCACGATGCTAATGGCAAGTCCAAGTCTATCAACCATTGCATCCTCAAGTGTCATGGCAAGTCCAAGTCTATAAACCATGCACAGTAGCCATCGCTACTAAATTCTCAAACATCGAGAAGCTTATTCCGGCAAGAAATTGTATAAGTCCCCCCCCCCCCCCCCCTTGACCCACGTAAACAACTCAACGTGCTCGTGTAAATTTAGACATGCTTTTTAGATTAAGCGCATGTATAATTAACGGGCCTATTATTAATACATGAATTTTGCCCATATCACAATTTCGTCGTCGAAACTAAAACATGTATATTCCTATATAACATAGGTTAGAACTTCATACCTCGTGTAAATTCTCTCAAACTTTGAGGAAAGTATTAGGGAGCCAAATAAACATCGAATTCCTAATTTTAGATTATTCCTACAAGTTTATACCTGTTTTCCCAAATTTTTAGAAATAAGATTTTCATAAAAGTTTGCCAAACGAGACCTAAGAGACATCAAAACCTAGCTCTTACCTTGAGGAGTCCAAATCTCAAATTTGGAGAAAAACTAACGATCGGAAGGTCGTCGATTTGTGTCTGCAACCTCTAAGCTCCCAAAATCCCCAAACCCCTCTTTTGATTTGCAAGATATTTTGAAAATATCTTGGGCATCACTATATATAGGCAACACTTTCAAAAATTGTGTTTACCTCCCCACGAGTTCTCAAATCTTCTAATTAGTCCCTAAAACATCGCATACATTCATTTTATGACTTCACGAGTGAAAATTATGAATTTCAAAAAATTTCGACTAAGTCCCATTTGGGTCCAAAGTTTACGCCTGAAAACTAAATTCTGTTGAATCACTAGATAACCTACCTTTTCTGAAACGTATCACTCACGTTCTCACCATAGTATTCAAAAAGATCTACAACAATAACAAAATTACCAGAAATTATACATAACAGGTATAATCACTATTCACCAAAATACCATATATGTCAAATAAAATGTAATACACATAAATGACATCTTACCAAGTCATTGCATATCATGGATTATCAACTCCTCGGGTCCTGATTGACACACCACCGTTGACCTCCAGTCAACCCCATTCACCATTATCAAATAACATTGATTCTCAGAATATTCAAATATACATGTTAAAAAATAATGAAATTTTCTGGACAGGCGTGACAACTCTCCTCTCTAAAAAGGAAGTTTGTCCCCAAACTTATACCTCAAAGGTCGCATAAATACGAATACTCATTCCTCACATTTTCCTCATTCTCCCACGTAGCTTCTTCGACTGAACTACGCCATAACACCTTCACCATTGTAATCGTCTTCATTCTCAATACTTCTCTTTTCGATCCAAGATCTCTACTGGATGCTCTATGTACGTTAAGTCTTCTTTGATTTGCAACGGTTCTGGTATAATGATCTTGTTCACATTTGTCATACGCCATCGTAACATCGACACATGAAATACATTGTGCACATGCTCCAGCTCAGACGATAAAGCCAATCGGTAAGCCATTGGCCCTACTTTCTCTAAGATCTCAAAGGGTCCTACGAATTTCAGGTTAAGTTTTCCCCGTTTCCCAAATCGGACAATGCCTTTCGAAGGCGATACTCACAAGTATACCAAATCTCCTACTTCAAATGTCATCATTCGTCGTTTAGAGTCAACATAACTCTTATAACGGCTTTGAGTTACCTTAAGTCACTCCTAAATCAACTTCACATTTTTCCATAGTCAATTGTATTATATCTGGTCCTATCAACCTTCTTTTCCCAATATCGGTCCAACAAACCGACGATCGGCACTTACGCCCATACAACGCTTCATATGGTGCCATTCCAACACTTGACTGAAATTTATTATTGTAAGCAAATTCAATCAATGGTAGGTGCTTCTCCCAGTCACTTCCAAAGTCTAGTACACACAATCGAAGCATATCTTCTAGCGTCTGAATCATTCGTTCTGACTGTCCGTCGATCTGAGGATGAAATGCGGTACTAAAACTCAACTTGGTACCCATAGCTTTCTGTAGACTTCTCCAAAACCTCGATGTAAAACGAGTCACCAAATACGATTAGTTTCTCAATGTTCATGTACTATCATGATCCGATACAATCACTACTGGAACTCCATGTAGTCTTATAATCTCTTTCACATACAACTCTGCTAACTTAGATGGCTCAGTCGTCTTGATTGGTAGAAAATACGCTGATTTCGTCAACCTATCAACTATAACCCAGATGTTGTCATTCTTGTTAAATGATCTTGGAAATCCGAAAACAAAATCCATCGTGATCTCTTCCTATTTCCACTCTAACACAGGTAATGGTTGTAGTAGTCCTGCAGATATTTGTCTTTCTGTCTTGACTTGTTGACATGCTGAACATTCCGAAACAAACTTAGCGACTTCCTGCTTCATACCTCTCCAGCAAAAGTTTTCTCGCAAATTTCAGTACATCTTGTTACTTCCCAGATGAACTGAATACTTAGTACTATGAGCCTCCTCTAAATGTCGCTTTTTCAAGTCTTTCACATTTGATACACATAATCGACTCCTAAGCATCAATACTCCTTGTTCTAACGTAAACCCCGATCACTTTCCCAAAGATCTCTCTCATTTTGCACAAATAACAATCGTGAAACTGTTCTGCCTTAATTTCATAAAAAAAATATCTGGGTGAGCTATGATCGCCATCATCAAGCCACCACTGGTCTCTGGAATCACATCTAACACCAAACGTTCCATTTCTTTTACCAATTCTGTTTGCTGAGTTAGCTCGTCGGCTAGGTTCTTTGTCGTCTTCCGGCTTAAAGCATCGGCTACCACATTAGCCTTTCTCGGATGATACTCAATCGAAAGATCGTAATCCTTCATCAACTCTAACCATCTTCTCTGTCTCATGTTCAAGTCTCTCTACGTGAAAATGTATTTTAAACTCTTGTGATCCATGAAGATCTCATTTCTCCCCATAAAAGTAATGCCTCCAAATTTTCAAAGCATGAATTACCGCAGCTAATTCTAAGTCATGAGTCGGATAGTTAATCTCATGTGTCTTCAACTGTCTAGACGCATAAGCAATCACCTTGCCACCTTGCCAACTTGCATAAGCGCACATTCCAACCCCTGATGCGAAGCATTGCTATATATCACAAAACCCTGGTTCCGGATGGTATTGTCAAAATGGGTGCTCTCGTCAAACGTGACTTCAACTCTTGAAAACTGTCTTCACATTCTTGACTCCATTCAAAAGTAATACCCTTCCTCATCAACCTTGTTATAGGCAATGAAATCTTCGAGAAGTTCTCAATAAAACTGCGGGAGTATCCTACTAAACCTAAGAAACCTCAAATCTCTGATACTGATGTAGGTCTCTGCCAACTAGATACCGCTTCTACTTTGTGAGGATCAACGAAAACTCCGTTCTTGTCAATCACATGACCAAGAAAAGTAATGCTAGAGAACCAGAATTCACACTTCTTGAATTTATCAAACATTCATTTCTCCCGTAATCTCTAAAGTTCAGTCTCAAATGCTTCTCGTGCTCTACCTCACTCGGTGAATAGAAAAGAACATCATTAATTAACACTATCACAAAATCGTCCAAGTAGTCCTTGAAGACTCGGTTCATAAGATCCATGAACATGACTAGTGCATTTGTAACCCTAAAAGGCATGACTAGGAACTCATAATGTCCGTAGCACGTTTTGAAAGAGGTCTTCTGCAAAACGGGGGTATTTGTAAAATACAACCGCGCTAAAAGGAAGAATTGTATTAGTTTTTATCATAACTTCCCGTTTTATCTGCAATTTGCATTACAAAGCTAATTTTCATACAATATGATTAATCTATGATAAGTTGTATTGTTTTAGCTGTTGTTTGTGCAGATCACTGCTGTGTGGACTAAACAGATGAACATCAGGATAAATGGAATGCTGGAATGAAAATAAGAGAAGTCAAAGCTGAAATTTGGAGTTTGATCGATCTAACCCAGTTCGATCGATCGAGCGTTCGATCGCTTGAAGAGTGTTAAAGCGCTTGAGGCTTACGGGTTCGTTCGATCGATCGAGAGAAGTTCGATCGATCGAACGTGGTATTTCCAGTAACATTCGTGTGCGCAGCAGATGCGGGTTTTTAACCCTAGTTCTTTGGTTTTCTTATATATATGTGTATTGTATACGTCCAGGGGGACGCCCACATTACATTTTTACAGTTTTAGAGAGAGAGATAGAGAGTTTGCTTGTGTTTTGTAGGTTTTCATTGAGTTTTTACATTGTGAACCGGATTTCACTAAGTTAATACTAGTACTCTTCGTTCCAGGTTATTTATATATTGCTCATTTACATTCTGCACTTTGTAGTCGTAGTTTAATCGTTCTTCTCGTGGTATTGCATGCTAGATATTCTCGAATCCATAGTTTTTATAGTTTTCATGAAAAACTTGCAACCAAACAAGGTTTTAATGTTTTCTTACGTTAAATATCAATCTGTGACACTCCAGACGATGTCTGAGTAGTCCCAGGTTGGGAGAACACGATGAAACAGTGATCTCCAGCTTCTGCCATGCAGCAGAATAATCGCTGTGTTCGATCGATCGAAGTTAGTTCGATCGATCGAACCAGAGACAGTCAAGCGATCGAAGTCATTTCGATCGATTGAGGGATGAAGGTCTTCGATCGATCGAAAGCGCGTCGATCGATCGAACTCCCTGATTCTTGAGGATGTTCCCTGCAGTATTCCAGGACCTTTTGTTTTAAGATTTGTTATCATTCTGTCCCAAAAATGCTCAGTTTGTCAAAACAGCTTTTAAAACTAAGGCCCTAAGGCATTTTCTTTCAATACATTTTGCAAACCATCTTCAATGCTAACACCATTGAGGATGTAAGTCTTAACTATTGGATTAAACCGCTTTCACGTATTCTAACTTAACTGTGATGATATGGTCCCGGTCATGAAAGGGCCATGGATTCTTCATTCTTAGAGGAATACGAAAAACTGTGGGCAATGTACTCCTTTGTGCTTCAAGGCAAATGCATGGTAGATAGCTAGATTACTGTGGATTTGTGTAATCCCAACACTTTCTTCTTAAAGTTAAACATCCTACTTTAGAATACTGTTTTTACTTAGCTAGTTAGATTGTTAATTTAATCTTAATTATCTTCAGTAGTAATCCTAGTTTGTGGAACTTTGTGTTCCGCACCATCGTTCAAACTTATTCATTTTATTTTGCTTTCTTTTAGAGGATAGTCTAATTCAATAGGTCAACACCTTCCCTGTGGGATCGACCTGGTCTTACCAGTTACTACTTGCACGTCTACCTACACTTGGGTATTGCACAAGAGCGCACAAGATTTTTCACGTGTCAAGTTTTTGGCGCCGTTGCCGGGGAAGGCGACGATCAATTCCTTAGATTACCTCAGTCACTCTTTATCTCTTTCTATTTTTATTTTCTCTTCTTTTCAGTTCTTTTGGGTAAGTTCTCACCCTAGGGACTCTCCCAGTTCATGTCCAATAATTCTATTGAAGGAATTTTTGGAAATCCTTTCTACCGCTCTGACTCTGATAGTTCCATCAATCCGATAGTCACTCCAACTGCATCAATGGATGATCATCAGAGTGAAAATGGTGACAATGTTGTGGTACCAATTGATGAGGCAGTGCGTCCTCTTTGCGATCTCATGCAACCAGAACATGCACCTACGCCCTCCTGCATTCAAATCCCACCGCATAATGGCGAATTTCAGTTTCGCAATGGGATGATTCAACTGCTTCCCACTTTTCATGGGATGGAAAGTGAGAAGGCGTATTTACATGTCACCGACTTCGAGGATGTTTGCAAAACATTCTCGCAAAATTGTCCTAGGGAGGTGACGCATCTAATGCTATTCCCCTTCACTTTGAAAGATAAAGCGAAGGCTTGGCTCCACTCCCTAAAGCCTAATTCAATTTTCACCTGGCATGCGATGAGCACCGCGTTTCTAAAGAAATTCTACCCTACTCGCATAACCACAGACCTTCAGCGTCAAATCAATTCCTATAAACAAAAGAGCAATGAAACCTTCACACAAGCGTGGGAGCGTTTCAAAGATTTGCTTCTCTCGTGCCCACACCATGGGTTTGAGAAATGGCGAACTATCAGCTTCTTTTATCAAGGATTGAATGGTGAAACAAAGAAGTTGGTGGAAACGATGAGCTCTGGACCATTTCTGCGTAAAAACACTGAAGAGGCCGAAGCCCATTTCGAATGGTTAGCTGAATACGCTCATGAATGGTCAAATTCTGATAATATCTCACGCTCACAGATATCCTGTGTAGAGGAGAAAAGCCTATACCAGCTAACCAATGAAGATCACCTCATGACTAAGTATGCAGAGCTAGCAAAGAAGGTAGAGGAGTTAAGCATGAAAGGAGAGAGCTCTAGGCAAGTCATGCCTGAGGAACCATGTGGCACATGCAACATGCTGGGACATACAACTCAATGTTGTCCTAATGTGCCATATTTTCAAGAGCAAGCCCCTATAGAGATGAATGCCATGCAAGGTTTTCGAGGGGCGGGGAATTCCAACAATAACTTTCAAAGTAACAATAGATGGAATCACCCCGGTTTTGATTGGAGAAATAATGCTGGGACCCAAAATCAATATCAACAGCAGCCCTACAACAACAATCAATATCAAGGGCAAAACAATAGGCCATCCCAGCATTACAATCAAAACAGAACCAATAATTACAATCAAGCTCAACCCTCCAATGTACCACAAACTAATACCTATGTGCCACCGCACAAGAAGGTACAAGAAGAAGAGCCACTTGCTAATGCCAATCTAACGCAGCAACTCATCCAAATGATGAGTAGAATGTCTGCCACGTTAGAGAGGATAGATGCACGGCAAGAAGGCTCAGGAGGAACATTCCCTGCCCAACCACTTCCGAACCCCAAAGGACATAACAATGGTCCTAACAATCAAGAACATGCTAAAGCTGTGACTACACTGAGAAGTGGAAAAATCATAGAGAAAAGCATGCCTCTGTCCACTCCCGAAGTGTACAAAGAGGAGGAAGTGGTGGATGAAGAAGTTGAGTTACCATCTACTCAAGAGGAGGAGCCGTCTACTAATGACGAACCAATAAAGGCAAACATTGAAGCTCCTAGAGTAGAAGAAGAAGTTGAGCGAAGGCCTGGAAAGGAATCTGTTAAGGAGGAACCACCAAAATGCCCCTTTCCTGCACCTTATCCTCAACGGTTGAAGAAACCCAAGAATGAGACAAAGAATCAGGAGTTTCTGGAATTGTTTAAGCAAGTTAAAATTAACCTTCCACTCCTAGATGCTATCAAGCAAGTGCCGGCCTATGCTAAGTATCTCAAAGATTTATGCACGGTCAAGAGGAGGCAAAGCGTGAAGAAACATGCTTATGTCGCGTGCCAAGCAAGCACGATCATTCAAAATGAGTTGCCTCCAAAACTCAAAGATCCCGGTACACCTACTGTCTCATGTAGAATTGGGAATCAAAGGATAGATAACGCACTCCTCGATTTAGGAGCAAGCGTGAACCTGCTGCCATATTCAGTCTATAAACAGCTAGGGTTGGGTGAACTCAAACCCACCCGAGTTGCTTTGCAATTGGCAGACAGATCTGTGAAGTACCCTAGAGGGGTATTAGAGGACGTCCTTGTCCAAATAGACTCTTTTGTCTTTCCGGTTGATTTCGTGATATTGGACACAGAACCTGTGTCTAATCCTGGTGCACATATCCCGGTTATCTTTGGACGTCCATTCCTCAACACCATTGATGCCACAATCAAGATTAGAAGTGGTATCATGACTATCGTATTCGGGAACATGACATTGAATGTCAAGATCTTTTCTAATCCCCGACCTGAAGAATACGATGATGAGGAAGAAATTCATTATATAGACACGGTCATTGAAGATGAAGTTGACTTGGTCGACTACAAAGATCCTTTGGAAGTTGTGATGACTCAATTTGGCGATATCTATCAGCCTGCAGAGTCCACCCCATTGGATGCTGACCTGAACCTTATGATGGATACGATAGAGGAGGATAGAGCCGATTGCATGTGGGTAATGCCATATGAACAACTGCCTCCTAAAACCAAGTTGGTAATGCCCTCTAGTTTCCAGTTTCCGGAGTTAGAATTGAAGGAGCTTCCCAAAGAGCTAAAATATGCATTCCTAGGGACTGGAAAAACTTATCCTGTGATCATTTCATCTGCTTTAACTCATGAACAGGAAAGTAAGCTAGTGGAAATGCTGACCAAGCATAAGGATGCTATGGGATGGACAATTGCTGACCTCAAAGGCATAAGCCCATCCATATGCACGCATAAGATATATCTGGAGGAAGACGCTAAACCCTCAAGGCAAATGCAAAGGCTTCTGAATCCCAACATGCAAGAAGTAGTTAAAAAGGAAGTGCTTAAACTACTTGATGTTGGGATGATTTACCCGATATCTGACAGTCCTTGGGTTAGTCCTACCCAAGTAGTTCCAAAGAAAGCAGGCATAACGGTCATCCCTAACAAAGATGGTGAATTAGTACCAACACGTATCCCCACTGGATGGAGGATGTGTATTGACTACAGGAAGTTAAATACTGTGACCCGAAAGGACCATTTTCCTTTGCCATTCATGGATCAAATGCTAGAACGTGTGACGGGTCACAAGTATTACTGCTTTTTGGATGGATACAGTGGATATAATCAAATTGAAATTGCTCCTGAAGATCAGGAGAAAACCACGTTCACTTGTCCATTTGGTACATTTGCCTACCGACGAATGCCGTTTGGCTTATGTAATGCACCGGTTACATTTCAGCGGTGCATGCTAAGCATATTCAGTGACATGGTCGAAAACATCCTTGAAGTATTCATGGATGATTTTTCAGTATTTGGCCATAGCTTTGAAGATTGCCTCAGCAATCTCGAGCAGGTTTTAATGCGGTGTGAGGACAAACACCTAGTCTTGAATTGGGAGAAGTGTCACTTTATGGTGACTAAGGGAATAGTCCTCGGCCATATAATCTCTGATGAAGGAATCCAAGTGGATAAGGCAAAAATCGACATAATCTCAAATCTACCTGTCCCCCGTACAGTAAGAGACATCCGTTCATTCTTGGGGCATGCAGGTTTTTATCGTCGATTTATCCAGAACTTCAGTGCAATCTCTCGACCCCTTTGTCAACTTCTTGTCAAAGATACACCCTTCGAGTGGTCAGAGAGTTGCCAAAAGTCCTTTGAGGATCTAAAAGAGCTCCTCACCTCTGCACCTATAATACAGGCACCCGACTGGAGTTTGCCTTTTGAATTAATGTGCGATGCTAGTGATTACGCCATTGGCGCGGTCCTAGGCCAGAGAAAGGACAATAAGCCATATGTGATATACTATGCCAGCCGAACTTTAAATGAAGCTCAAATGAACTACACTACTACTGAAAAGGAGCTGCTGGCTGTAGTATTCGCCTTGGATAAGTTTAGGTCTTATCTGATAGGGTCGCCAATCGTCTGTTTTACATATCATTCGGCCCTCAAGTTTCTTTTATCAAAGAAAGACGCTAAACAACAGCTTATTCGCTGGATACTCTTACTCCAAGAGTTTGATTTAACAATCAAAGATAAGAAAGGAGTAGAGAATGTGGTTGCGGATCATTTGTCTCGGTTGACCTTTATCGACAACACTGAATCCCAATCCATTAAAGATGAGTTCCCAGACGAACAGCTACTGGCAGTAAGTAGTCTGCCTTGGTATGCTGATGTAGTAAACTACCTTGTCACGGGTGAGACACCGACTCATTGGTCGAACCAAGACAGAAAATGGTTCCTCTCGTTCGTGCGTCATTTCTTCTTTGATGACCCATACCTTTTCAAGTACTGTGCTGATCAGGTCATCAGGCGCTGCGTCCCCAATGAGGATATAACCGTAATATTAGCGTCATGCCATTCTGAGGCATGCGGTGGCCACTTCGCGTCACAGAAGACCGCACAAAAAGTCCTACAAAGCGGTTTTTACTAGCCCACAGTCTTCAAAGATGCATATTCCTTTTGCAAGACATTTGAGATATTTGACCCCTATCATCACAATTGAGATATTTGATTGTTGGGGCATAGATTTTATGGGTCCATTTCCCAAGTCTAATAACTGTGAATACATACTCCTTGCTGTAGAGTATGTATCGAAATGGGTAGAAGCGATACCAACGAGACGAAATGACCACAGAACGGTCATGTCATTTCTAAGAGAGCATATCTTGTCTCGTTTTGGTACTCCGAAAGCTTTACTAAGTGACCAAGGCAAGTATTTCTGCAATAGGCCCTTGGAGTCACTTCTCAAGAAATACGGAGTGCATCATAAAATCGCTCTTGCCTATCATCCACAGTCTAATGGGCAAGCAGAATTGGCTAACCGAGAAATCAAGCATATTCTCGAGAAGACGGTTAGTTCCAATCGAAAAGACTGGGCATACAAATTGACTGACGCGTTATGGGCATACCGTACTGCTTATAAGACGAATCTTGGTATGTCCCCGTATAGATTGGTTTACGGGAAAGCTTGCCACCTTCCTGTTGAAATTGAACATAAAGCTTATTGGGCGACACGCTCATTGAACTTTGACATTCAAGAGGGAGGTCAGCTACGCAAGCTCCAACTTGCAGAGTTAGAGGAAATACGACGAGATGCGTATGACTCTGCAAAGTTGCATAAGAAAAAGTTGAAGGCTCGCCACGATCGTACGATTTTTCGTAAATCATTTGAGCCGGGGCAGAAAGTTTTGCTGTATGACTCTCGCCTCCACCTTTTCCCAGGAAAGCTCTGTTCCCGTTGGACAGGCCCGTTCATCGTAAAAACTGTTTTTCCTCATGGGGCGGTTGAGATTGTCAATCCAAAGAACGATGATTGTTTCAAGGTCAATGGCCAAAGATTGAAACCGTTCTTGGAGAACTTCCACACTGAAGTTGAGCACATCCAGCTGGATGAGCCCAGCTATTCTCCCACTTAAAAATCCAAAGTGGAATTCCAATTTGTTGTTGTATTTCTTTTCTTTCCCTGCATTTTAGTTTCTCTCTTTTGTTTTTAAGTTTTCGTTCGTTATTTCGTGTTTGTGATCTAGTTCTAATCCATTATTCCTTAAACCACTCTGTTGCAGGTGCATGGATACGAGGTGATGATGTTCATTCTGTCGGTTCTTGGGCTGATTCAGAATGTCGTTGTGGCACCTGGACTGAGGGTGAACTCACACCCTGCCCCTTGCTTCATCAAGATCCTGAAGCTCATTCTCTCATTGATGCTGCTCAAGGGTACATTCCATATCCACCAGCCCTCCTGGATATCAATCCATACGAAAATATGGGATTTCAGGATGACGAAGATGTGGATGAGGAAGAAGACCTGTACATGGGACGAATGGTGGATGATGCACTCATGGCACAATGGGAAAATGATGATATGTGGGAGCCATAAAAGATCATGACCTCCAGGATGTCGTCCCAGATCGCCACAATGCCGTCTTTGTTTTCGTGGATGATTTCCTTGTTCCTGAGTTGGTCCCATACCGCTATGTGCACCTGAGCTTCCTGCTATTCAGGCTCCAATGCCCCTTACCGGCCAGTGCATTTTGGGGACCTATGCCAATAGTGAGGTTGGAACTTGTCACATTTCTTTGTATTTTTTTGTTTCTGTTCATTGTTTTTCTTTTTGTGTTAATCCGTGTTGCTTGTGTTCTGTTTTTTTTAATTTTGGTTTGTTGTCTTTTGTCCAGGATTGTCACTATGTTTCTAAATGGTATTCCGGTATTCCTTCCACATCAACTGATTCATGGTCTTGGGCCCTACATAAGGCCCCCACACACTCCGCCGCGAGAGGACAGTCCGTTGCGAAATTATACCCCTTTATCCATGTCTCCATCCGGATCACCTCTTGCATGGGCTTTCAATTCCTTGGAGACGCCAGACTTGTTTGATGATGTCCTTGCTGCTTTTCGATTGTTCTGGGAAAGGGATTCATCGAGTTTGGACTTCACTTCTGAAGATTCGGCGGGTTATGAAGAGATTGTGGAAGAGGAAATCTTTATACTCGAAGTTTAGTGCTGCATTTCAGTTGTTTTTGTTCATTTCATCTTTTGTTTATCAACTGGAGTGTAATCCTTGACAGAATGTTATTGGTTTTAGTTTTATTTCTGGTTTCTTTAGTTAAATAAGGTTTTAACCACAGTTGGGGATAATAATGTTGCAATTTGGATGTAAGTATAAAGTTTTATTTCTATATAAATTGCAATTTTCTATTCTGAGGATGAATTTCGGTCCTACATGCTTGTACTTCAACTGCTTTTCAGTCTCTCTGCATGTCCAGATTTGTTTCTGATAGTTGGGAGTGATGTGGTTCATGCTCCCCATTGAATTCTGAAATTTTTGTGTTCGATCGATCGAACTCATTTCGATCGATCAAAACCTGGAGGTTCAAGCGCTTGTATTTTATGTTCAATCGATTGAGGGATTTGTTTTCGATCGATTGACCATAGTTCGATCGATCGAACGAAGCTTTTAAACGAGGCGTCTTCAGAACACCTCTTCATTTCCCTCACTCTCACTCTCAAGCGCTCGAACACAGAGGAGGGGGTGACTCGGCAATTTTCGTGTCCTTGCACTCAATAAGACGCCCAGATCACCCCTCTAATCATCCTCATCGTCATATCATCATCCCCTCCACCTCCACTGCGGGTTTCTACACCGAGGTAGGCTCCACATGTTTTCGTTTTTCATTTCCCTAATGATTGTGTTAGAAAATCCCAAGGGGGTGTCCCCTTGGTCTTAGGATTTCCTTGTTGATAGTTCTTTGTTTGTGCACTTTTCGTTTCCTTTGCGTTTCTGCGATCGCTGTACATCGCTGTGTTCGATCGCTTGAACTGGTTTCGAGCGATCGAAGGGGAACTGTTCGATCGATCGAACAATGTTCAAGCGATCGAAGCCTACTCCAGTTCAATCGATCGAACTCACTTAGATCGATCGAACTCCAGCAGTGGCAGTTTCTTTCTTCTTTTCTTCTGTTCTAATATGTGTCATGTCATGTCTATTTTTCAGGGCTTCCACATGAATCCAGTGACGGGCTACCATAAGTCTAAGCCCCTCAGCCGTATTATACCAGATCCGGTACCCGCACATGGGTTCCGGAATGACGAGGACAGGCTATGGTACGAGCGGCATTTTCAGACGAGGATGGTGATGATCGAGCGCCCTATTGAGTACGTCTGGACAGAGAGCCCATGGTTTCTGACACGGATCCGCTCTATGCCTCACTGGTTCCATCTTCTTTCATTGGCCAAGAATGTCAATCTCTCCTGGATTCGAGGTGCTTGTGCGACTATGATCCGCGACCCGGTTGCACCATTCACATACCATGCCTTCTTCCGGAGTCGCCCGTTCATCATCAGTCCCGCTACCGTTTCAGCCGCGTTGGGGGTACCAGAGGTACCAGATTATGTTTGCCCCCACCGGCCTGATGCACCTGTGATCCCACCATCCACTATTATCCGTGAGCTCACTGGAGGCGCCGTTCCGTCTTGGGATGGCGATGCTTTGATTGAGGACCACTTTCTCACTGATGGCTACCACATGATCCACCTGGTCCTCAGCAACTGCCTCCTAGTGACTTCCTATCGAGAGAAGATCGCGGCTTGGTATGCGCGAGTCTTATATGCAGTGGGGACGGGACAGCCAGTTTGCATACCACGCCTTTATATTGACTTTATGGTCCACCCTACCCGTTTTATCTCGTCCAAGAAGCACTTGAAGGGTGCTTGGGCTATTCATAGGGTTATGGCTGATGCCGGTTTCCCCGAGCTTGCTGGAGATGATGTTCGCCCTTCCCCCCGCCGTTTCAGCGAGGCGGCGGCTCGCCGCTCCGACGCCCAGAAGAGAGAGCGAAAGGGAAAAGGGAAGTCGCGGGTGAGGGGGAGGAAGAAGAGGCGTGGTGGGACGGACACGGAGGCGGGAGCTTCAGGGACACCCACCGAGGTGGAGGAGCTTGATTCCGATGATGATGAGGATGATCCGGTTGCTGCGGTTCGGCAGTTTGAGCTGCGACAGCGGTCGCAGACTCAGGCCCAGGGAGAGTCTTCTTCCTCTGTGCCTCTCCCGACAGTTCACGAGCTACTATTGGAGGAGAGAGAGGCCAGGATTAGACTCGAGGGCCGGATAGATCATCTGCAGACCTTGCTGGAGTCCATATTGATTCAGATTGGGGTCGATTCGGCTGTTCACTCTACTCCGCATCCATCGATGGCCCCGTCTGCACCACCTACTACTGATCCATCATCTACTACTACCCCGGATTCTGCGGCTGCTGATCCTTTTTCCGCCGCTGCTACCGAGCCATCTGCTGCCGCCCCTGCTACTACCTCGTTGCCGCCTGCTCCCATCGATATCCCTTCTGATGTAGCTGATGATGCACCGTCCGGGGTCGATTAGTTTTAGTTGGGGAGGTGGTGTTTATGTATTTTTGGTTAATTATTGTACTGATTTTGGTTATGGTTTTGGTTGGTTGGATATGTTGGTGGTTTTTGTTGGATTATTTGGTTGGCTGGTTCTGTATGGACATTACTTCTCACTGTTTGTATTTTATTCTGTTCATATTACAGTGGTTTAGATTGCTTGGATCATGATTTTTATCGTATTACGCTTATCTATTGATCTTGGTTGTTTTGGAGATTGTGTTCTACTTTTCTATGCTAGGTTGCTTTGCTTGCGATCATCAATTTGCTCCATACAGGTGATACCCATCTATTTTATTTATTGAAAATCAACTTCTGGGGACTTTGTTGTTTTCAGTTGGGGGTAGGAGATAATAGATAGGTATACACCCGTAATGATCAGGTTTTGCACTTGGATATATTTTAAATTTAATGAGAACACAGTCTGTTAAGATTTTGAAAATTTTGAAAATTTTTATTATTGAATCGTATTGATAGAATAACTCTGAATAATTTCTCCTGCTTGTTAATAAGACAAGGACACATTTGTAGTATTCTCATCTTTTCATGGATTAAATCCACGCGTTTTTTCTGTATTACTGAAATGAATTGCATTTGTGAAGCTATTATGTACCCAACACTTTTGCACACTAATTGGCAGCTATGTAGAAAACCTGAAAATTGAGTTAATATGAATATTGTGCGAAAAGAACAAGTAGTGGAAGCTAATAACCCTTTGTGAGCTATTGAGCCAATCGTCATTTTTGAGGGGATTCTCATATATTGTCGAATGGTCTTTCTTGCATATACTTGGTGAATTCGTTGTTAAGTCTCAGTTTTCTTTAAAAAGTTTTGACTGCTTGTTAGAGGAGAACGTTCAGGATTTACCAATTACACTCAATGAACACTTAAGTGCTAAAAATTGAAAGTTGAGAAAATGATTCAAGCCATCGTTTACCCATTCTTTTACCTGATATAGCTTTCACCTACATTCATTGAATTGTTTCATTCCTAATCCCACCCCAATTAAATATTTCCAATGAAATCACAAGAAGCCAAATCCTTGATCTATACCTTGACCTCATTGAGTCGTTGATATATTTGTTGAGAATGAGTCATCAAAGTATGTGAAATGGGAGGAAGTAGTTGTGGGACGTGCTATTATATAAAAAAAAATGAAAAAAAAAATGATGAATGAAGGAGAAGAGAAAAAGAGCATATGAAATGAATGAGAATTGGGTGGAGAAAAGAATAAAGAATAAAAAGAGAAGTGGAAATTCCATCACATACTAAAAAGCACACTCTTCTCTACAACACTCCCACCTACTAAAGAAAAGCCGCAATTCAAAGTCTTGAAGATTCTCAACAATTGATTTGAACATGAAAGTGTGAGTTGAGTTATCCACGGTATTTCGCTCCTCTAGTAAGTAGTGTTCCATTCATGAGACTATACACTCTTAAATGTCCGTTTTTCATAGAGTCAAGTATGAAAGCATTAGCACTTAGAATATCATCCTTATCAAAGCTTTCATACGATGTGCGATCATTGTAAAGCAAGTTTCTGAGAGACGTTCTTTTTGAGTGTGACCAATGTGAGAATTGAGCTAAAACTGCAAGTTTTCCAAAGTACAATAGTCTAGATAACTCTTAATAAGGGTTGGACGCATGGTTGTTAAATTCACACACACACGGGTGCATGATGGTAATACATTTGTTATATTTTACTTGGTGATATAGGGGAGCATGTGGGTCTCTTTCATGGGTTGATAGAGGATAGTATATTATTGTAGAGCTGAATTAACAATTTAATGGAAGGGGGAATTCTACAAGTTATTCTAAATCTTTTTGAGCTTAAAATTGGAGAATTTTGTGGGTATATTCACTGTAAACCCTCACGAGACAACACTCGTCCACTAGGGGGAACCTAGAGGTTTAACGGCTTGTTGCATTCGCTAAATGCAACCGCGATTCCTGCGAAAGTGAGTTAGGATTTTTCTTTCTATCTTAGTTTAGGATTGTTGTTAGTTCTCCTTTGTTTTCTTAGTCGTGGTAGTAGTAGTTTAGGAGTTTTTATTTTATTTTATTTTCGCTTTATCGCGAGGGACTAGCAATAAGCTATTTGGGGTTGTGCAAAGCGGGGGTATTTGTAAAATACAACCGCGCTAAAAGGAAGAATTGTATTAGTTTTTATCATAACTTCCCGTTTTATCTGCAATTTGCATTACAAAGCTAATTTTCATACAATATGATTAATCTATGATAAGTTGTATTGTTTTAGCTGTTGTTTGTGCAGATCACTGTTGTGTGGACTAAACAGATGAACATCAGGATAAATGGAATGCTGGAATGAAAACAAGAGAAGTCAAAGCTGAAATTTGGAGTTCGATCGATCTAACCCAGTTCGATCGATCGAGCGTTCGATCGCTTGAAGAGTGTTAAAGCGCTTGAGGCTTACGGGTTCGTTCGATCGATCGAGAGAAGTTCGATCGATCGAACGTGGTATTTCCAGTAACATTCGTGTGCGCAGCAGATGCGGGTTTTTAACCCTAGTTCTTTGGTTTTCTTATATATATGTGTATTGTATACGTCCAGGGGGACGCCCACATTACATTTTTACAGTTTTAGAGAGAGAGATAGAGAGTTTGCTTGTGTTTTGTAGGTTTTCATTGAGTTTTTACATTGTGAACCGGATTTCACTAAGTTAATACTAGTACTCTTCGTTCCAGGTTATTTATATATTGCTCATTTACATTCTGCACTTTGTAGTCGTAGTTTAATCGTTCTTCTCGTGGTATTGCATGCTAGATATTCTCGAATCCATAGTTTTTATAGTTTTCATGAAAAACTTGCAACCAAACAAGGTTTTAATGTTTTCTTACGTTAAATATCAATCTGTGACACTCCAGACGATGTCTGAGTAGTCCCAGGTTGGGAGAACACGATGAAACAGTGATCTCCAGCTTCTGCCATGCAGCAGAATAATCGCTGTGTTCGATCGATCGAAGTTAGTTCGATCGATCGAACCAGAGACAGTCAAGCGATCGAAGTCATTTCGATCGATTGAGGGATGAAGGTCTTCGATCGATCGAAAGCGCGTCGATCGATCGAACTCCCTGATTCTTGAGGATGTTCCCTGCAGTATTCCAGGACCTTTTGTTTTAAGATTTGTTATCATTCTGTCCCAAAAATGCTCAGTTTGTCAAAACAGCTTTTAAAACTAAGGCCCTAAGGCATTTTCTTTCAATACATTTTGCAAACCATCTTCAATGCTAACACCATTGAGGATGCAAGTCTTAACTATTGGATTAAACCGCTTTCACGTATTCTAACTTAACTGTGATGATATGGTCCCGGTCATGAAAGGGCCATGGATTCTTCATTCTTAGAGGAATACGGAAAACTGTGGGCAATGTACTCCTTTGTGCTTCAAGGCAAATGCATGGTAGATAGCTAGATTACTGTGGATTCGTGTAATCCCAACACTTTCTTCTTAAAGTTAAACATCCTACTTTAGAATACTGTTTTTACTTAGCTAGTTAGATTGTTAATTTAATCTTAATTATCTTCAGTAGTAATCCTAGTTTGTGGAACTTTGTGTTCCGCACCATCGTTCAAACTTATTCATTTTATTTTGCTTTCTTTTAGAGGATAGTCTAATTCAATAGGTCAACACCTTCCCTGTGGGATCGACCTGGTCTTACCAGTTACTACTTGCACGTCTACCTACACTTGGGTATTGCACAAGAGCGCACAAGATTTTTCACGTGTCATCTTCTCTATATCTTCAGCTTTCACTTTCAACTGATGATAGCCCGATCTCAAGTCGATCTTGGAAAATACTTATGCTCCACAAAGTTGATCAAATAAGTCATTAATTCAGGGTAACGGATACTTATTCTTGATTGTCAACTTATTTAACTTCTGGTAGTCGACACACATACACATGGAACCATTTTTCTTCTTTATAAACAACACTGGAGATTCCCACGGCGATATGATAAGTCGAATGAAACCTTTGTAAAGTAACTCTTATAGTTGAACTTTCAGTTCTTTCAATTCCATGGGTGCCATTCTATATGGTGCTTTCAATTCTGGTCTTGAGTTTGACATTATCTTAATGGTGAACTCAATCTCCTTCTCAATAAGAACATCTGGTAGGTCGTCGGGAAACACATTTGGGTATTCTCGTACTATTGAAATATCCTCTATCTTTAATTCAATCGTCGATATATCAGTTACTGAACATAAAAATCCCTAACATCCCTTTTCAACAACCTTCCCGCTCGGATAGCTGAAATTAAATACGGTGGCGGTGTAACTCTACTCCCTTGAAAACAAAAGTTCCTATGCATTGGTGATCGAAAATTAACTTCTTTCCGTTCACAATCTATCGTGGCTTGGTTAAAAGCTAACCAATCCATTCCCAATATCACGTCGAAATGATTCACAACAATTAGTATAAGGTCTACGGTCATCAACTTCTCACCTAGTTAGATTTTACAGTTCTTGTATACTATAGATGTCACTATCGACTTACTAAGTGGTATAGCAATAGATAATTTGTATCCTAACGGTATTCAAATGTTCAACAAAGTTATGTGATACAAATGAATTCGTAGATTCTGAGTCAACAAGTATGCTTGCTAAGTGCGAACATACAAGCACCATACCTGAGACCACTGTCTCTGAAGCAGCTGTATCTCCTTGGTTCGTCTAAAATGCTCTCCCCTGACGTTGCTCCATCCTCTATCCCCCATCATTGGCTTGTCTAGGCTTCGAAACCACTGTAAGCCATAGAACTAGCTCCTTGCTGAGAACGCTTCCTCTGGCAATTCCTGGATTGATGCCCAGCCATCCTGCAATCATAACATTTGCCCCTCGTATCCGATGCCAAACTAGCATTATTCATCCCTTGAGTTTTGTTCTAGAAGTTCATCATAAAACATTGACAGGTATGTGGTCTATTGCATAGTGAACATAACGGTATGTTGCTTCGGGTCCTCCGAAAATCACTGAAACTAGAATCAGAGCCTTGTGCAAACGGCCTCTTAAAAGATACGCCTTGGTTCCGATCACCACCTTTATTACCTCACTTGCCTTACTGATTCTGTCTCTATCTTTCCATCCCACTTTCGGCTACAAGTGTCGTTTGTTGCACTGCTGCCACGGTTGAATGCTCATAGGTCTCTACCCTCAATCGAATATTGTCTCTTAAACCTTCCTCAAACTTTCTCGCTCTATCTTCCTCCTCCGGTACTGAACCCTTACCGAACCTTAACAATGCATTGAACTTAGAAGTATATTCAGTTATGGTCATGTCTCATTGCTTCAGGTTATCGAACTCTCTCTTTTTCTCATTGTGAGGGGCTCGCGGTAAGAATCGGTGACTAAACTCCACTTTGAACCCTTCCCAAGTTATCGATGCCCCTTGGTCTAAGACATTTACCTACCAATTCTCGGCTTCCCCTCTCAGTATGTCACTTGTATTCTCAATCTTCTCCCTATTAGACATCGGAATAGATCAAAAAATTATTTCCATATCCATAACCCAGTGCTCTTCCAGTGTTGTGTCAGAAGTCCCATGAAACTCTGTCGACTTTTTCCTTGCGAATTGTTCCGATACAGATCTCATGCCCATATTCTCTTGTACTGGCATTACGATTATCGGTGCTGTCTTGAATGGACGTGTTGGAGTCAATCACTCTGCTATATTCCGTATCATGTCTCCCATATTCCCAATCATATCTTTCATTTGATTCATTCGTCTAGTATGTGGTGACAGATCTCACTCATTGTCACTCATGGTTGTAACTTCCTGTAAGTCTCAATGCAAATATACTATGCATGTATGACAATCAACATAAGCATATATGTATAACAACATACATATGCATTAAACATCTCTATCATGTATGGATGCATTCTAGGATATACGCCAAATCACTCAACACTCCACTCAATGTCAAACGTTCCCAAAGTTTTTTTACCTATAGCTCTGATAACACTAAATGTCACGACCCATCCCGCTACGTGCAACATTAGGACACGTGGCACGCCACCAAGGCTTATCCAGTTCCATTAAAGTAAATAACAGCGAAAAACATAAGTAAGATTCATTTTGAAAATAGAGGTCCAGTCGACTGGAGGAGGGACCCGGTCGACTGGGGACCTAAAGCAAAAAGGATAAAAGTTCTATAGCCTGATCCAGTCGACAGTGTCGGGGACTCAATCGACTGGGGCCTCAATTCTTCAGTCGACTGATGCCTCTCGGTCGAATGGAGATATTACAAAACCAAATAAATCCACAATTTTGTCAAAAGTCCAGTCGACTGTGTCGGGATCCAGTCGACTGTTTTTCTGATTTATAAAAACAGTGTCTAAATTCAAACAGTGGTCCAGTCGACTGTGTCAAGGTTCAGTCGACTGATCCCTGGCAGTTTGCTGAGTATTCTGCAGAATCCAACTCAAGGGTCTCCAAACCAACACAAACACAACTATATTCCAACTTTCAAAACGTGGATTACAAGAGCCTTACCAGAGATTACAATATGACCGAACTATTCCAAGATTCTATTACATGTTATGAATCCCAAGTTCTTATTGCAAGTTCGGAATGAAAACAAAAGTATAAACAAGGTGATGATTCCCTGGAATTCCGCGGCCTCACCCCTCACGCTTTTTCTTGCCTTTCTTCTTTTCACCTACAATGGAGTAAAGCTCCATTACTCAGTTATATGCTGAGTGCACAAGTTCTAACATATGCATATATGATGAACATGCTTTAATCTCATAAATCACGATAAATAGTCTTTAGGGAGAAAAATACGCATTCATCCAGTAGTGGCAAGTCCAATTCTTAAACCACATGCCAATGGCAAGTCCAAGTCTATCAACCATTGCATCCTCAAGTGCCATGGTAAGTCTAAGTCTATAAACCATGCACAGTAGCCACCGATACTAAATTTTCAAACATCAAGAAGCTTATTCCGGTATGAAATTGTATAAGTCCCCCCCTTTAACCCACGTAAACAACTCAATGTGCTCGCGTAAATTTAGACATGTTTTTCATATTTAAGCGCATACATAATTAACGGGCCTACAATTAATACATGAATTTTTCCCATATCACAATTTTGTCGTCGAAACTAAAACATGCATATTCCTATATAACACAGATTAGAACTTTATACCTCGTGCTAATTCTCTCAAACTTTGAGGGAAGTACTAGGGAGCCAAATAGACGTCGGATCCCTGATTTCAGATAATTCCTACAAGTTTATACCTATTTTTTCCAAATTTTTAGAAATTAGATTTTCATAAAAATTTGCCAAACAAGGCCTAAGAGTCATCAAAACGTAGCTCTTACCTCGAGGAGTCCAAATCTCGAATCTGGAGAAAAAACTGACGATCGGAAGGTCGTCGATTTGTGTCTGCAAGCTCTAAGCTCCCAAAATCCCTAAACCCTCTTTTGATTTACAAGATATTTTGAAAATATCTTGGGCATCACTATATATAGGCAACACTATCGGAAATTGTGTTTACCTCCCCTCTAGTTCTCAAAACTTGTAATTAGTCCCTAAAACGTCTCATACGTTTATTTTATGACTTTACGAGTACAAATTATAAAATTCAAAAGTTTTCGACTAAGTCCTGTTTGGGTCCAAAATTTATGCTCGAAAACTAAATTCTATGGAATCACTAGATAACCTACATTTTCTGTAATGTATCACTCACGTTCTCACCACAATATTAAAAAAGATCTACAACAATAGCAAAATTATCAGAAATTATGCATTACTGGTATAATCATTATTCACCAAAATACCAAAAATATCAAATAACATTTAATACACATAAATGTCATTTAACCAAGTTAATGCATCATGGATTATCAACTTCCCGTGTTGTGACTGACACACCACCATTAACCTCCAGTCAACCCCATTCACCATTATCAAATAATATTGATAACTCAGAAAATTCAAATTTGCATGTTAAAAAATAATGAAATTTCCGGGACAGGTGTTACAACCGGGGCCCTTTGTACAATCAGGGTTTGAGGGCAGCGCCCCCGAAGCATTTTTAAATTTTTTTTTTTTTTTTTTCTATTTTCATATATTTGCAAGTATTTGATTTGTGAGTTATTTATTGGTATTTTGAGAAATCTAATGTTTAGTTAATATAGTATGTATCAAGAATCAAATGCATAAAGACAACATATGTACATATATATATATATATATATATATATATAGGCCTAAAGAGCAATTTGGGGCCCTTTATATAGTGGGCCTCAAGCCCATGCATGTGTCGCATGTGCTCAGGGTCGGCTTTGATGTTAATCAGCGATCCATCACCTGTCATGAACTATGGATCCAAAATGGAAATGAAATTTTTTCCTTATTTTGATACGCTTGGGCGTGACAAAAGCCTCTTTTTCTCTGGGTGTATTGTTTCATTCTTTATATTCTGTGTTGTTCAGGTAATTATTTATTAGAAATTTGGAGCTTTGGTGAATTTTTTATGTAATCAAAAGTTTATAAACGTCCTGGATTCTGTTAAGTGAGGTTGGTAAAAATTTATTCTGATTGCGCTTGAAAATGTTATGCATTTTTTTAGTTGGTATTAGATAATTCAACAGTCATGTAATTTGTGTTGGGCTGCCAATAGCTTCATTTACCTTCTTTTTCTTCTTTTTTTTTCCTTTGTGCCCGGGCGATTGCTGGTTTGTCTAGGAATGTGGAATACGAGTTACCACCTAAGCTTGATATAAATGTATTTGTTAGTTTTTGTTGTATTAACACCTAATTAGTGTACTCTTTCGAGAAAGAAAAAAAGAACAAAAACTAAATAGAGTACTCAGCATCAAAATTAATTGGAATATGCTAACCATGGGATCAAGAGCTTGTTAACAAATTAATGTTTAGAAACACATAAAATTAAATAGGATAATCTTTAGTCTCACTCTAATTTTCTATCTAGTTTCTATATACTCGATCAAACCAATATCATATTGATTTGATATTTTGATAAAAACCTTCCTGTGATATAGATCAGACGAATTGTTTTCTTATATATATACAATAAATAGGCATTTATGGAACATTTGATTAAATAGATTTGGTTTACTTGTTCTCGTCGGATAATATGGTTTGGCATTAATCTCGTTCTCGTTCCGGTAGGTTGGAGGTCATTATAGGCACTGTACAAACAAAAATGATAGGGATACACACCAAACGATACACCAGCTTTAAATGCATGTATCCTATGTTGTAAAAGTAATGCACAGAAAAGTGTGAAAAATTCAAACAGCACATGGTACATGCATTTAAAGCATAGTGTGTCATTTGGTGTGTCGTTTGGTATGTATCCCTATCATTGTTGTTGTACAAAAGATATTTACAAGATATTGCTTAATAAAATACAGAAAAAGTCTCATACAAACTTGCACAATTTGTTTGAAGTACTCAACTCAACCCCTTACCTAGGGTTTTTTTTTAATAACTATTAGGGTGTTTTAATTGCAACAACATTTAGGGTTCATAAGTGATTATGGAACTCCAAATTCTATACTAAACTTATTTGGCAAATCAGATTTTCAGAGATTCAACAAACAAAAAAAAAATGTAAGTCACACAGAAATTTGCCATTGATTAAAAGTTAACTTAGACAACTTTCTCATATATACACCACCCATATATGCACTCCTTTATTTTTCTTTCTCTTGTGGTTTTGATTTAACCATTTAAACGAAGCACGCAAAGTTGACAAGCTCAAGCCAACAATTTTAATGTTTTTTTAGGCGGAGAATAAAAACTAATACGTAGCTAGCTATCCAAAATATCATGTCAAGGTGGGCTTCCCCGAGAACAACTCTATATATATATAAATCTATATATATATATATATATATTATATTTGTTACCATTTTGGGACTTTGATTGGTTCTTCCATTGACTTTCCTTTCTTTATCACTTCTTGGTTTTGTATTAATCGTTTTAGTACCCATAACTTATCTTAATTACAAGCTAATTAGCCACACCGGCCATTCGGGAACGCAAAGATTACTTAGTCTAAGATCACGTGTTTGAATTTTTCTTATACGTAGTACTTAATTGAAATTAGTAGCGCCTAATTACCAATGTGTACTTGAACTAAGTCATAGAATAAGAAGACCTAGTTAATAAATGAATATGACCAATACTCAACTATACATAAGCCCACTTAGAGTTGATAATACTAGACTATGTTTCTTGAAGATTATAATGTATGGTGGGGATCGATTTATTATTGTTAAAACACAAGTGTAGATAAAACGGTTTAAGAATTCAATTGTGGAGGTTCTATGTACGTTGTTTCCTTAATTTTCATCTATAAAAACCCTTTAGCTTTATCTCTTTTGAACTCAACTCATTAAACATTTTGAGGCTTTGGAGTAGAAAACACACTCTACTCCTATGGCAATCCCAGTTTTTCAAATTTCATGCTTTCTCTTACTAGGCTTCTCCATTCTACTTGGGAGCCAGAGTGGAGCTTCTGCGTTAGTTCGAAAGGCGCGCAAATTTCTCTATATCTGATTTTTAAGCTGTTTTAGGGCTGCACAAGACTTTATTAGTTTCATAGTCACTCCTATTTCTATCAGGTTTATAGAAAAACCAACATCATCATGTTAGTCCTAGCTAATAGCTATTAAAGAATCACCTTTTGGAGTTCATTTTGGTTGAGCACTTGAATTTGTAAACGGCATCTACTGAACACTAGAATTTGTAAATTTATTTCACTTATGAACCAAAAAATCGTTGTGCCACTTCCCAATTATGACCCCTAAGTTTATTAATTTCAATGTTCTGCCATTGCTTTTAATTTCCTCAAAATTTCGATCCTTCCCCTATTTTGTACCCAGACTTGAATCATCATGCCTCTTACATAGATATAAGAGATACCAAATTAATGAAAAAAAATTTTCCCATATACACACATGTAGGAGCAAGAGATTCCACTTGAACATGTCTTTAATGTGGTTATCTTTAATTTTGAATGACATTAAAGACATGCCCAATTTTTTGGTAAGATTTTTTTTCCCTTTCTTATTGTTGCTACTATGAATGTTATTAATCTGATATTCTTGGTTCTTCCAATTATATATATTGTGGATGCAGGAATATATAGTTTATATGGGTGACAGGCCTAAGGATGAATCATCTGCACCATCCCTCCACAAGAGCATGATAGAACAAGTTGTTGGCAGGTTTATTAGTTTATTTTATATTTCCTTGCCTTTTTCGTACCACATTTACATAAAATAACACCAATGGAATTCTCGCAAACATATTTTTGCATCCATTAATATATATATATAGATAGATAGATAGATAGATATATATATATATATATATATAGAGAGAGAGAGAGAGAGAGAGAGAGAGAGAGAGAGAGAGAGAGAGAGAGAGAGAGAGAGAGAGAGAGAGAGAGAGAGAGAGAGAGAGTATATGTTAGTGTGTATTATTGTGTTTTTGTGTGTTTATGTGTGTTGGTGGCCATAGACTATCTTTGGTAATTAGTTGGATGTTCTCACCAAGATATGAGTACACTTGCTCTTCAGCACAAGCACAATGTTATTTGATTACCTTGCTGAGACTCAATGAACCCTTGTTCTTGTTATTGCATTATTGAAATTAATACCCTTCAAGAAGTCAACTATTATTTTTTAATCTACCTTGACATCTAAACTTTAAAAAATCGTGAAGAATAAATATATATTATAATGCACAATTGTTCCATGTGTTAATTTTTTAGGATTAATATCATCTACCATCCCTGAGATTTGACCTAAGAACACTTACTCTCCTCAGGTTTGAAGAACAATACTTTCCCCCTGGGATTTTATTAGTCATAATAAATCCCCCTTCAGTTTATTGAACAGTGCTTAGTTTATTAAAATATACCTAAACTACCTTTACCTAATTTTTAATGAGAATTTTAGTCAAAAGTTATTTAAAATAGACTTTTGCAGTATTAGGTCTAACCCGGTGCATTTTTTTTTTAATTGAAAAGTCCACATGTTATAAAAGTTATGTGAAAATTTACATAATTTGTAAAAGAACGAACTAGTTATGTGAAATTTCACATAATTTTTAAAACATAGAGATTTGATCCGATTAATTGTAGTACGTAATCATAGAGTTTTGACCAAAATAAAAAATAAAATTAAAAATTAAAAAAAAAACGAATTGTCCTTTGAAATTAATAAGTCTAAAATGAGAGACTTTTTTTTTTACCAAATTTCTAATTTTTAAAAGATAAACGACCTTGGGGTTGTTAGCATATAGATCCGTCTCTTCCTCTTCGAATTGAAAATTACATAAATTTTAAAACTATTTATACGAGAAGACTAGCTTGAAGAAAAAAAAAATCATGATTTTGGAAAAAATGTTGATGTGTTTCAAAGGATCTACAAGAGTGAAAAATCGTGAAAAATTCAAAAAAAAATTTAAAAGAATTATGAAAAATTTTCAAACAATTTTAGAAATGATTTTTTCTTAGAATCGTGAAAATTATTAAATTTGAAAATACCTAACAGATGGGCTCATTAGATATTTTATAAGTACTTTCAATTATTTTTTTAATTAATTTTGAGGATTAGATTGTAATTTTACCACAGCAGGGGGAAGTCTTATTCGTCAAAGGTGAGGGGGTAACTGTTCTCTAATCAAACCTCAGGGGTGCTAGGTGATATTAACCCAATTTTTTATCTATCATCAGCTGGATGGTGAGTATATGGTGGCAGCTTCAAGATTTTTTGTTTAATCTTTTTCTACATTGACTAAAAGAAAATAATGCATTTTCCAGCAAAATATTTTGAAGGCAACCCATACTTTCTTCTAAATGATCACACATGTCAAAATAATTTGCGACAAAATTTGGCAAGGCCCTAACTGTTCCAAGTTAATGCATTTCTACAGTGATGCATCAAAGTATATAGGACACAGTTACAAGAGGAGTTTCAATGGATTTTCAGCAAAGCTGACAGAAGAAGAAATGAAAAGGCTGGCTAGTAAGTGCAGTTTTGGTATATAACCAATTATTTAATTTTAGTGAAAAAGTTTAGTCTATTTCGCAACAGTTATTTATTTATTTATTTTAGAGCTTTTTAAAAATTCAGTATTTTCAACAAACTTAAAATAATCTTTAAAAGTGATCAATTTATTCTATAAAATTAAGTTGAACCAGTGACGTTATGATTTTATAATAATGTCCCTATTATTGTTCAAATTTGACTAGATGTCATTTTTTAGTACTTAATTGGGAACTTATGTTTCAAAAGTCTTTTTTTATTTTTTTATTTTTTGTGTGTGTGTGTGTTGTGATTTCAAATAGACAATAATATTTTTTAGATATATTGTCAGTCGTCACCCTATTTGCACCAGAAAAATCTCCAATTACTACAGCAATAGCAAACGATAAAACAGCTCTTTAAAATATCTCTATAGAAAAAAAATCTCTTTTAGCATAAGTAAAACATTTTCTACACGGATTCCAAACCGTCTCTAAAGTAAAACGTTTTCTACGAATTTTTTCCCTTTCAAGGAAACCCATTTCTCTTCTATATATATTAAAGTGATCAATTTAATTAAAAAAATTTTTTTCATCAGAAATGGATGGTGTAGTCTCAGTGTTCCCTAGCCAAACGAAAATGCTACACACCACAAGGTCATGGGACTTCATGGGTTTTTCTCAACAAGTTAAAAGATCTCCACTTGAAAGTGATATCATTATTGGAGTGTTGGACACAGGCATTTGGCCAGAGTCTGAAAGCTTTAGTGATGAAGGATTTGGTCCACCCCCAAGCAAATGGAAGGGTAGTTGCCAGTCCTCCTCCAATTTCACTTGTAACAAGTAATTATTCTAGCTATAACCTTTAGCTGAGAATTCTTATTTTATTTTATTTTATATATGTACGTATAATATGGATTAGTAATCAGCATCAATAATGGTTTTATTGACAATGCAGTAAAATCATAGGAGCAAAGTACTATAGGAGGGGAAGAAAATTTGGCCCTCGAGATCTAAAATCTCCTCGAGACTCGGAAGGTCACGGCACACACACAGCATCAACAGCAGCAGGAAATGTAGTGAGTAAGGCAAGCCTAATGGGGCTCGGCCTCGGAATTGCCCGCGGAGGGGTCCCATCAGCGCGCATAGCCGTATATAAAGTATGTTGGCCCGATGACAAATGCCTCGACGGTGATATCCTTGCCGCGTTTGATGATGCGATTGCCGATGGTGTCGATATCTTATCGGTCTCTCTAGGGGGAACGTTTGCCAAGGATTATTTCGAAGACTCTATAGCCATTGGAGCTTTTCATGCTATGAAGAGAGGGATTTTGACATCAAGCTCTGCTGGAAATGAAGGTCCAAGCACTCTGACTGTTGCTAATGTGGCACCATGGTTTCTCTCTGTGGCCGCTAGTACAATAGATCGGAAGTTCTTTACACTTGTGAAGTTGGGAAACGATGAGGTTTATCCAGTGAGTTGCTTAACTGGTTATGTGGTTTATAAGTAAATCAGTTATACATATAGGGAATGCTAACTTACAGCACGACGCCTTTAGTAACGAAAAAAGGTCTTTTAGCGACGAAAATTTTCATCACTAAAACCCTGACTTTTAGCGATGAAAAATTCCGTCGCTAAAAGAACCTTTTTTTTTTTTTTGGTCGCTAAAAGCTGATATTTTTGAACTAGACCAAACTTGTAACTCTAGAACTAATTAATCTTTGAAGCTATTTTTAATATGTACTCTTTTTCCCATCCGTGCAGGGAGTTTCAGTTAACGCGTTTGAACAGGTTTCCTCTCCTTTGATTTATGCGGGAGATGCACCCAATATTCGAGCGGGTTTCAATCGATCCTTATCAAGGTGTAACTATACCAAAGTTATATATTTTATCTATCAATAAATTATTACCTTTCTGTCAATTGTACCAGTTTTTAAACAAATCGATCATGTTTGTACAAGATCGAGAAAATGGTACTATATCTAAAACACAAGCTAGGCTTTTTTTTTTTTTTAGTTTTGGTATTGTCTGCAATATCCGTATTTTTACCGTTTCTGAAACACATCGTGAATGATAAATGGGGAGAGATACTGATAACTCAAACAAATGCAGGTTTTGTGTAACAAATTCATTGAATAGAACTTTGGTGAAGGGTAAAATAGTCCTTTGTGATGGAACGAGTACAGGGAGGCCAGAACTATTGGCTGGTGCAGCTGGCAGTGTAACACAAAGTGACTTCAAAGATGTAGCCTTCCCTATCCCTTTGCCTCTAACTATTGTGAATTTGCAAGAAGGTAGCAATGTCTCCAGATATATTGCTTTGACAAGGTACCGATTTATATATCTTCTCAATTAAATCATGATAAAAAAAAAAGCCTTTATAAATATATTGGTGTGTGTTTCTGTAGTTACAGATATACAAGTTTTATAATTTTCAGTTTGTTTTGTGTATATAGCAATCCAACTGCAACTATAATGAAGAGTATTGAGCGTAAAGACTCATTGGCCCCATATGTAGCATCCATCTCCTCGAGGGGTCCAAACCCAAATTCGCCAAGCATTATTAAGGTAAGGTTTGTTTGATAAACTAAAATTTAACTGTTGAAAATTAAGTACTTAATTCTTAGTACTAAAATATCTTATAAGTATTAGAATAAACTGCATTTAGCGTTTCTTTCTTTTCTTTTTCTTTTTTTATTTTTTTTCTTCAGTGAAATCTTTTTAATTAAATTTTTAGTAGATATTTTGGTTCTTTTTATCAACTAAGTGGTGCAATATCAAATACGTTAAAAAAGAATAAGTACTGAAAATTATTATTTTTAGCACTAAATTGGATTATTAAACACACTCTAAGTCTTGTAACCAATCTCGTTTCCCTCTTCTAATTAGATAGTGTGAATTATATGTTGTGTTTGGCGATTTTGACCCGATAAAACACCCCAACAGTTTGGTTTGACCAATTCATTAAACAAGCCAAAATCAACCCTTTTTTGTTGTTGTTGTTGTTGTTGTTATTGTTCTACACCAGGATTATATGCATGTAGATGTGTTTTGGAACTGTCGTTGCCCTTAATGTGTAGAATAGTGGGAAAGTGTTAGCGCAATTGCTCACAATGCACTATAACCAATTTCTCTTAATTCATAGTCAAATCTTAGTATCTTTTATCGAATGTATAGGCATGAAGTCGAATAACGTATTACCAATATATTCTTATGTACTATTTTTTTTTTTGTTACATTTATCAGTGTAATTCACTACCAACTTATTTATTTATTTTCGACTATTTTGCATCAACAACATGAATTAATTTTCATTTGATTTATGCAATCATTCAAAACACATATGAATTGAAGCTCATATAAATGACATTGCAGCCAGATATAACTGCCCCTGGAATCAGTATTCTAGCAGCATGGACACCAATTGGCTCGATAGCCGAAGTACCAGAAGACAAGCGAGCAGTACCATACAATATAATATCGGGAACATCTATGGCTTGCCCACATGTCACAGCAGTAGCTGCCTACATCAAATCGTATCACCCTACATGGTCTCCTGCTGCTATTCAGTCTGCTCTCATGACCACAGGTAACTAACACATATTTTTTCATACATGTTATATACATTTACACAACATAGAGAAATGCTAAACTACTAGGTACATGCATGAAGGAATATTCATCCTTAAATATAGGAGAAAAAAAGTTATGTCACTTCATTAAGATGGGTCAAAACAAAGTTACTTTACTTATTCATTTTAACAAGAGGACAAGTATTTATCTTTTTTATTCAAAAATGAACATATTGTGGTTTTACTAGTATCAGATAATTTAATACTTTAATTAGCGTAAAATTCCCAACAAGTATTCTTTAAAGTAATAGAATGCTTTATAGTCCTCCACACACACACACACACACACACACATATATATATATATTCACACACTCACCCTCACTTATATATGTATCCATTTGAGCTCAACGAACTTCCTTTCATTTGTGTTCCCTTTGTAGCTCTTCCCATGAATTCCACGATAAACAGAGAAGCTGAATTCGCATACGGGTCAGGCCATCTGAATCCAAACAAAGCCATAAGCCCCGGCTTAGTATACGATGCGGGTGAGGTTGATTATGTGAAATTTCTCTGCTCAGAAGGTTATAATGCCACAGAGCTAAACCTCGTCACGGGCGATAATAGTAGTTGTTCTCAATTTTCCCAAGGGACTATTTGGGATCTAAACTACCCTTCATTTGCATTTTCTGCATCGCCATCGAAACCCTTCAGTCACACATTTTACAGGACTCTCACAAACGTTGGGTCACCCGCATCGACTTATAAACCTACTGTGATCGCTGAGTTGGGTTTTCGAATCCAAGTTGTTCCAAACCTGTTATCTTTCAAGTATTTGGGGCAGAAACTATCATTTTCTGTGAAAATTGAAGGAGCTCTCATTCGAGCTAACACATTAATGTCTGGTTCTTTGGTTTGGGACGATGGTGTCTATCAAGTAAGGAGCCCCATTGTGGCCTATAACGTATCTCAAAATTCATAAATGTAGCTAATGAAGTATTATGCATACAAAATAGCAAACATTGATGTACCAGAGCATGTGCTCCGTAATACCCTGTATTTCTGTAATGTATTATATGAATAAGACCTTATTTTCTTCTTCTAAATACTTGTATGAGTTTAGCTTTACCATTGGTGCATTCTGTATCCCAATCGATTGGACTAGTTTCCCAATCGATTGCCTTATCTTGCATACCAATCGATTGGCATATGATGCCAATCGATTGGAGCATTTAATACATAATCCCAATCAATTGCTATCCTTGCCAGTCGATTAGCAGTAGCTGTTTTGATTCCTTTGCTTTGGCTGGGGATTGGCCACGTGAACACTTCCCCTATATATATATATGTGTGTGTGTGTGTGTGTGTGTGATCATTTTCTACGCCATTTTGGTTTCCATAACTGGTTTTAGAGAGAGTGTGTGTTTTGTGTGTGTTTATATATATATTTATATATATGCACTCATATATATACACATATATGCATCCATACACACACATCCATGGACTGAATTGAAGAAGCTAGAGAAGAAAAAAGGCAAGGAGAAAGAGATCAAGAAGAAAAAAGAGAAGAAAGAGAGAGAGAGAGAGAACCTCCATTGGAGAGCCCAAGCTTTCCCAATCACCATCCAAACACCCCTAGTCATATAAGGTGAGTTCTAAACTCACTTGGTAACCTAATATTGATGTTAGGAATTGTTTAGACGAAGAAAAGAAGCATGTATCATGTTTTCCGTATTTATGTTGCTGAACTGTCTTCACTGTGAAGAAGACGAAGTCCCAATCGGTTGGGTCATCTTTCATAATCCAATCGACTGCCATTGTAGATACCCCAATCGATTGCCAAATTTAGCAATCGATTGGTATGAATTGTGATCCAATCGATTGGACTCTTTTTCCCAATCAATTGTTACTGTTTTTATACCAATTGTTTAGACCTCTGGCCTAATCGATTAGCAGTTTCAGAATGTTGATATTCCTGTTTAGTTTATTATATAACTGTTGAGTTATTTATTTAATTGATCAGTGATCACGGCATGCTATACTATTGTAATACATACGTGACAATGAGATAATGCGATGTGGGATCGTAGTGACGATAAGATGAACGGATAATGGTTGTGACGTTAGATAATGTATCGTTATGAATCGTTTGGAGTTATCGTTCATTTCATTCAATGTAGTCAGGCCCCATGGGATTGTCATGTGTCATGTTAGAGTTGAACTTAAGTAGATTTATTAAGATTTGGGAATCTTGTGTAGGCGGGCCTTGGTCGATCATATGTTCTTAAAAGCGGTAGACAGACGAAGGTGTCTATGACATGCGGTGAACCGGACCAGTAGCCCTAAGATAGCCAGATGATCTAATCATATATTCTTAAAAGCGGTAGACAGACGAAGGTGTCTATGACTTGCGGTGGACCGTGATCACTGGTAGACGTCGCTAAGTCGTGGCATTAGAATAATGTACTGTTGCTTAAAGTGCTATATCCCTGTAGTGCAGTGAACTGGGCATATATATGTTCTTAAAAGCTGGGGATGGACTGACGTGGTGTCCTTGACATGCGGTGGACTGTGCATATGTTCTTAAAAGTGGTGGACAAAGCAATGGTGTATTTATAAAAGTGAAATACTGTCGAGTCTGTTCTTATATCAAAATGTGTTTTCGGTCTTGATTTAGTAAGACGTTAGTAATCGGATAATGAGCTTGATTAAAAAGAAGATACCCGCAATGGAATTTAATTGTTTATCGTTCATAACTCATAATTACTTCAATAGTTGATACCCTGTTAGTATCTAATTCACTTAGCTTTTATTAAGCTGACGGTGTTTATGTCGCTGGACATTTCTACGTTTCAACGCATCCTGGTTATGACTATACATGTGAAGGACCTGCTGGCGAGGACTACTATGCCGGTGACGATGTTCCTGCGGAGAATTATCCCGACGGAGGTCAGACAGAAGAGGACTATTACGCCGAGGACTACCTCTACTCCAATTGAAGATTAGGCTAAATAGTAGTTTAATTATCCTTATTACTTTTAGACCTTTTTGTATTCAGGCATACGTTGCCTTGACGTTTGTAATTTATTATGTTCTATTTGATTCGAGACTCTGATTGTAATAGTTAGTAACTTTCTTTTGACTTTAAGTTACCTTGTTATCCAGAACCTAGATTAAATTCTCATGATCTTTATTCTTTCTATTGCTTAGTACTGCATGGTATGGACAATCATGTGACTTCACTAATCGCTGTCTTTGGACCCAAAAAGGAAATTTATTTTTATCTATTTTTGCCATTCTAGGGAGTGACATGCTCTATACAGAAAATCTTGTACCTATATGTCACTAGTTTGAATTGATTTGTTGTCAACTGTGTTTAATTCCAAGTCAACATCTCTACTCTTACAACCTAGATGCAAACAAATATTTATCCAAATTCATGTATTAAGGGAAAATTCCAGGCAATAATGAGTCAGAAAATGTGGACTAATACAGAAAAGACAATACTTACACTTGCTGACCAATTAGAACCCAAATAACTTGTGTCATAAGGTACTATAATTTTATCCAAGAGTACAAGTGCATCAATAAGGTGACTTAAATTATTCAAGCACGAAAAACTATCAGGAACTATTTGGGAAGGCAAAAGAACCGGTTTAGCGCTTTATAATTACAACATTTCATAAATTCAATAGTAATGATATCGTTCCCAAATTTGGCATATCTCAAATGCGCGCTATTTAAATGGTAACAAATTCAATAGTTTGTGGTACCATGACCACTGTCATAGTGCATGAGTTACAACTTACCAAATTTGGAAACTATAGTAGCATTACTCTTTGATGTAGCACAAGATTTTAGATTTTATTTCAAAATTTTGATGAACATTAGTTTATTTTATAATTTTCATTTTTTTAATTTATAGGATTTTAATTCCTTTTCATCGTCTAGATTTACGATAATAATGACTGAAATTAAGTCCCAATATGTTACGATATGGAATAGAAGCATTTTTAGACATTAGTATTAATTTTCATGTTTTATGGGATATTTAATTATAGGGTCAATAGGTAAAATGAAAATTAGGTTTTATTCCTAACTTTTAGATTAGGTTTCCTTTAATTTATTTCCCTTTCTTAGGGATCAAATTTGACAGAATTATAAATAAGGTTGTAAACATCTTATTGGAAAAAACTGTTCGTGATTGAATAAAATGATTAGAGAGAGTATCTTTTTTTCTCTTCCAATTGTTCTTGGCATTCTTAGTGAAGCAACAAGACTTTTGAAGCCTATTCTCTGTATTCTTGGTGAATCAACGAGATTAGAGCCTTGTTTCTGGTATTGTTGCGACAATCAACATGTCCAAGAAGCTTGTCCATCTTGTCCTCCATTTCGCTTCCGTGCTGCATCACTCTTATTCTAAATTCAAGTATCTAATGGACGTCCATAACTTGCACAAGAGTCCTTGTCCATTCCAAATATCTTTCTTGAAACTGTGGTTCTTTGTTAACCCCAAAGAACTTTGGTTCTCACAGAACCCAGATAGATAATGAAATTGGGACTGAACCAGATCCGATTTTAAGTATTCCCAAACAGGGTTTATACAGGCGGATACTTCACCTTCATTACATATACAGTTGAACTATGTTGGGAAAATCACGTCTAATCTCCCCACAGGATCTATAAGAAATCAATGCAAGAACGAAAAAAAAAAAAAACAATCAAACAAGGACACCTGATTTCTACGCGGTTCGACCAACTATGCCTACGTCCACACTGTTGCAGAGTTGTATTATGCTTTAGGGTTTCAAAGAGAGTTGCAATCAATATTTACAGCCTTAGAAAAGAGTATATATAGCCTATACAAAGTTTCCTTACAAAATAGCTTCCTAAACCTAATAGGAAACTAGAAAAACTGTTGTAGATCCCCGATCCTGCTCACGCAGATCCTATTGCGAGTGAGATTCCAGAGTTTCCAAGGAATTTTCTCGCACCCCAACTCAATCCCTTGTCCGCTCGTGTGGCGTTCGCTCGAGCGGCTCGCGCTCGTGGCAATGCCTTGCCCATACTTCTTTCCTCCTTTGAGAATAGAAGCTCCACTAAAACTATCCCGAGCTTTTGGGATTAGGCTCCACCATTCCTATCAATCTCCCACTTGGAGACTAATCTCACCATTGTAACCCATTACACAAACCCTTCTCAAAGCAACAATCATTCCTCTGCAACGTGTCTTCAAATCCTAAGCTTGAAGACCAACTGAAGTTCCATACAACTTCAGTTTGTTTGGAACTTCAGTTTGTCAATGGTCACCTCCTTTGTCAACATGTCTGCCGAATTCTGACTCCCACTGATCTTCTCAAGAAATAGCACCCCATCATCCAAGAGTGACCGTAAAGTGATATCTCAATTGAATATGCTTTGTCCTCAAATGAAAAATCGGATTCTACGCTAGATGAATAGCACTTTGACTGTCACTGTGCAAAATACTATTTCCATGTTCCTTCCCTAATTCCTTTAAGAACCCTTGTAGCCAAATCATCTCCTTGCTTGCCTCTGTCACGGCAACATACTCTGCTTCAGTAGTGAAGAGAGCTACGATCTTCTGTAATTGAGATACCCAACTGATAGCAGTATACCAAAAGTATAAACGTACCCTGTTGTACTCTTTCTATTGTCCATATCACTGGCCAAATCCGAGTCAACATAACCTTCTAGTACCATATTCGTTTCTTTGAAACAAAGAGCCATCTCCAAGGTGCCACTCAAATAGCTGAGAACTCACTTCAATACCTCCTAATGCTTCTTGCCCGGATTGCTCATGTACCTATTCACAACTCCCACTGCATGTGCAATGTCTAGACGTGTACATACCATGGCATACATGAGGCTCCCAACTGCCGAAGCATATGGAACTCTTTCCATATACTTTTGTTCTTCTTTGGTTTCGGGACATTGCTCCTTTGATAGCCTAAAGTGACTAGCCAAAGGATAACCCACTGGTTTTGCATCTCCCATGATAAACCTGCTAAGCACCCTCTTTACGTACTCTTCCTGTGACTGTTTCAACATACCCACTTCTCTATCCCTGCTAATCCTCATCCTTAGGATTTGTTTAGCTTCGCCCAGATCTTTCATCGTAAAGTGTTCAGACAACTAACTCTTCAAATAATTTTTATCTTGAGTGCTTGATCCTACTAACAACATATCATCCATATACAAGAGCAAAATGATGAACAATCCCAAACATCTTCACATAACAACAATGATCTGCTTGACACCTTGTGAAGCCACTTCTACCCACAAAATTGTCGAACTTCTTGTACCACTGTCGAGGTGCTTGCTTCAAACCGTACAAGCTTTTTACGAGCTTGCAAACCATTTCCTCTCTACCCGGTACTTGAAACCCTAGTGGTTGCTTCATGTAGATCTCTTCATCTAAATCACCATGGAGAAAAGTTGTCTCCACATCTAACTGCTCTATATGTAAATCCTCTACCGCCACTATGCTCAAAACCAACCTTGTTGTGGTTCACTTCACAACCGAAGAGAAAATCTCGATATAATGAATACCTTCCTTATGCTAAAACCCATTACCACCAATCTTGCCATATAGCGTTTGCTACCATCGTGCTATTCCTTTAATCTGTAAACCCAAAACCGATACTCAAACTCATCTGTGCCATAACTAATGAAAGTGCACTTCCTCGATTTAGGGTCCAGCTTACTCCTAGCTTCAGAATACCCCCTTATAAAACTCGATTTTTAAGGATCCAGATCACAGTGCAAACAAATTTTCTAGGGTAAATTACAACACCACTCCTTGAACTATGACCGTTTTTCACCAACACTGCCTAAAGATTAAAACTGAATAGATACACCTCGTGAATTATCCAAAATGGACATACTCACCACTGAAGAAGGGGTTGTAGTGTCAACAAATGATAGTTCAGGGGGTGAGTTTGTTCAGTTTTAAAGTTTATAAAGTGTTAGTAAAAAACGGTCATAGTTCATGGGTTGTTACTGTAATTTACCTTCTTTTTTTTTTTTCCTTTTTTTTTAATATGGGTGAGGGGATGAGGTTCGAACATAGAGGGGACTTATATATGCCAAGCTCTTTGCCACTTGAGCTATACTAGCCGAGTAATACTTAGAAAACAACTTTCACACAACTTCTACACAGCTCAAGAGATGTGTCTATCTCTCTCCTGTGTTACTATGGGATCCAGTGACATCACAAGAGAGACACACACATCTTTTAAAAAGATTGTGTGAAAGTTATTTGAATGTAGTGTGTCAAGGATTACTTGGACCAACCTATATGCAAATTTACCCTTTTTTTCTAATCACGAATTGCGCGCTCACACTGCAAACATATTTTTCAAACCACTCTTTCCAAATCGAACGGTCCAGATCCGGTCTTCCTTCCCCCAACTTGCTCCAACCATTTCACTATATATATATAAAGCTCCCCCCATTTCTCACGCTGCGTCTCTATTTCCTCTCTTCTCTCTCTCTCTCTCGCAAACTTTGCAAAATTTTATTTTTTTCGATTTCTGGTGCCCGCTTTGGTACTTGGATCGCTATCGTCATCACAGCAATGTCGACCGAGAAGGAGAGAGAGACTCATGTCTACCTTGCCAAGCTCGCTGAGCAAGCCGAGCGCTACGAAGGTAACTATCTCATTTGTTCCCCATTTCCTTTCTTGTACCATATGTGTATATCTTTATATATATATATATATATATATATAAAATTTTGGTAAAAAAAATCCCACTTATTAGATTGAATTGAGTTTAAAGGATTCCCCATTTGTAATTTGGGTCAAAATTAATCAATCAAATCCTTAAGTTACAAAATTCTACATAACTCGTTATTTGAAATTTTCAGTTAAGGGTCTTTTTACTCAAATAATAATATATATATATATATATAAAAGGGGTTGAACCTAAGACCAAAAAAGTCTATTTTAGAGGACTTTTAACTAAAATTCCATATATCTATATTATATATGTATATATATGTGTGTGTGTGTGTGTGTTCTTGTACTTGTCTTTAGTCGCATATGCAAATTATGTGTGTTCGGTAATTTAAGCTGATCATAATGTTAATCTGTTTCGACAAAAAAATAAAAAATAAAAATTGTTGATCTGTTTTGTTGAATTTTTTTCAACATTGGTTTAGATCGGTATAATTGTGGAAAGTATAGAATGCATATATTGAAAGGGATAGTTTTAGGAATAAAAGATGTTTTTTCTCATTGATACATTATACATTATATATACACAGCAGTCAATGACAATTTACAAAGATTGTGGCACAAATCTTGTGGTCAACAGTAATAAATATGGAGCCATGAATGTGATCCTAATTCATGGGTCCTTGATTATGAGCATGTGCTGAATTTTGTGTTGACTCAATATCTTTCTTTATATGCCCCCGCAAGATGGTGTGTCCATGGAGAACACCAATCTTGGTTTGTAGTTGATGAAGGCGTTGTCTTGAAAGAGCCTTCGTCAATGCATCATCAAGTTGATCCACTGTGGAGATGTGGGAAACACGTAAGCTGCCGTTGGAGACTTGGTCCCGCACAGAGTGAAAGTCAATTGCAATGTGTTTCATTCGTGAATGAAACACTGGATTCGCGGAGAGGTATGTGGCACCTATATTGTCACAATATATTGTTGGAGGTGCTGATAGGGGGATGTGAAGTTCATGAAGTAGATTTTGAGTCCAATTAAGTTCAGCAGCAGTGGCAGCAACTGCTCGATACTTGGCTTCAGTGGAGGAATGTGCAATCGTCCGTTGTTTGCGGGAGCACCATGAGATGGGATATGCACCCAAGTAGACAATGTAGGCACTAGTAGAGGTACGATCATCCCTATTGCCAGCCCAATTAGCATTAGAGAAGGCATGCAATTGTAAAGGCATGTGCTTGCGTAGAAACAAACCATGATGCAAGGTGCCCTTTAAATAGCGTAGCACTCTCTTTGTTGCGGTTCAATGAGTAACTGTAGGCTGGTGCATAAATTGAGACAACTTGTTCACAACATAGGATATGTCAGGCCTTGTGAGAGATAAATTTTGTAGAGCACCAATGACACTTTGATAGAAAGTAGATTCAGCAGGAGCCGTGCCATCGTGGAGTTGCAAGGGAGTTGTGGTAGAGAGTGGAGTAGATGTCACTTTAGCACCTGACATTTTGGTTCTTTCCAACAATTCTCTAATATATTTATGTTGGGAGAGAAAGAGACCGTCGTTGGTGGGGACCACCTCTACACCAAGGAAGTAGTGCAAATCACCAAGATCCTTTATTGAAAATCTTGTAGCTAGAGCCTTAATGAATTTATCAGTCATCGTTGGCGTATTCCCCGTGACCAGAATGTCATCAACATATACAAGCACATAAATAGTAGTTTTGTCACAAGAATAGATGAACAATGAAGTGTCAGACTTGGAATTAACAAAACCAAAGTGGAGAAGAAACCCACTCAATTCTTGATACCACGCCCTAGGAGCTTGTCGTAAGCCATAAATGGCCTTTTTGAGCTTGTATACATGAGAGGGGAATTGTGAGTGCACAAAACCCGGTGGTTGAGCCATAAAAACATCATCAGATAAACGTTCTTGGAGAAAGGCATTGTTGACATCTAGTTGTCGAATTTGCCTACCACGAGACACAACCAATGAGAGAACCACCCGGATAGAGGTAGGTTTGACCACAGGACTGAAAGTAGAATGAAAATCAATGCCAGGGCGTTGGTGGAAACCTTTAGCAACTAGTCTCGCTTTGTATCGAGAGATAGTGCCATCTGGATTGCGTTTGGTTCTGAAAACCCATTTGCATCCAAGAACAATAAGCTCCCAAGTACCATTTTGGATTAAGGCGTCAAATTCTTCACTCATGGCCTTGCGCCAACATGGTTGTTTACGAGCTTGAGTGACACATGTGGATTCTAGTGACTCTGGTGGGGGATGAGCAGTTGTGACTTGTGAGGTTAATTTGCTTAGGCTTAATAATGTTATTGCGAGAACGTGTGATCATGGGATGTATGCGAGTTGGTGAAGTGGGTGGGACACACAAGGGTTATCATTGATACATGGAGAGGAGGAACCAAGACTTACCATAGGATCATGGGACACGTTGGCTTCTGCTATGGCGGTAGGAGCAGAAGACACGTCATGAGTGGAATGATTATGTAGAGAGCCAGCTGTATCCAAACCAAAAGTGGAGCAGGTAATTGGCACAAGAGCATTGTGTAGGAGGGGCCTCAGGGGTGGTGCTCAACCAAGACTGAATAAGGGAGGTTGATACACGTGGGGCAGATATATCCTGGGTTTGGAATGGAAATTGGTCTTCTATGAAGATAACATGCCGATAGGTGTAGATTTTTTTTTGTGGAGGGATCAAGGCAACGAAAAGCACTTTGAGTGGGTGAGTAACCAAGAAAGACACAAAGTGTAGATTTGGGATCTAATTTGTGGCGTGTATAAGGTCGAAGCCAGGGGGTGACATAAGCAACCAAAAACTTTAAATTTGTTGTAGTTGGGTGGTTTGGAGAAGAGCTTTTCGAAAGGTGAGAGGAATTGATTAAGAGGAGTGGGGAGGTGATTTATGAGATAAGTGGTAGTGGTGAAGGCTTGAGACCAGTAATGAAGAGGTAAGGCTGCTTGATGAAGCATGGTAAGGCCCATTTCAACAATGTGTCTATGGCGGCGCTCAGCAGAGCCATTGTGTTGAGGGGTATAAGGGGGAGTGGTAAGGTGTTGGATGCCATGAGATGCAAGAAGGGAGCTAAGATGTTGATACTCCCCTCCGCAGTCAGAGTAGATGGTAACAATTGGTGTTTGAAAGTACTTTTCAACAAGAAGTTTAAATTTGGCAAACAAGGATGTAACCTCAGATTTATGTTTAAGCAAGTAGAACCAAGTGTACTTCGTGTAATGATCAACAAAAATTAAGTAGTAGAGAAAACCATCAAAATAAGTGATTGGAGCAGACCCAAACATCAGTATATAGTAATTCAAGTGGTTTACTACTAGTAAGTGAGGAAACACCAAATGGTAATTTATGACTTTTATTACATTGACACGAGTTACACATGGCTGAATTTTCAGAAGGAGAACTCAAAGGAAGATTTTGGGATGAAACTAGATGATGTAGAATTTTGCTGGACGGATGACCAAGACGACGATGCCAATTTTGGAGACTGGATTTCATGCCAATAAATGCTCATGGTTTGGTGTGGGAAGCTGCAAAGGTGGATGGCCACTCATAGACGTTGTCCTTGCTCTGTTCGCGGATAAGACATGCCCCTGTGCTCAGATCCTTCACAACAAAGTAAGAAGGAAAAAATTCAATGGATGAGTTATTATTTCGACAAAATTGAGAAACCGAAACAAGATTTTTTTTAATCGAAGGCACACAAAGAACATTGAATAAGGAAAACGATTGAGATTGAGTGGAGAGAGTTGTTGAACCCGTATGAGTGATTGGAAGACCAGTACCATCACCAATTATAATGTCATCAGTTCCATCATATTCTGAGTGAATGGCCAGATTATTGAGATCAGAAGTGATATGATGAGATGCACCGGAATCGACCAACCAATTTTGAGAGGATGATCTATTGGAAACAGTGTAGTTGGCCTGTGGTGTAGAGGTGGGCTTTGGACGGATTCGATAGCATTGCTTGGCACTATGACCTGGTTTGTCACAATATTGGCAAATCATATTGACCTTTTGATTGAAGTTGTTATCGGCCGAGGTCCCTTGCCCAAGTATTACGATTACCAACCGAATAGTGATTCGATGGAGGCCCACGACCCCCAAGAATAATGGGCAGTGATGGGTGCAGAATAATTTTGAGCTTCTTCACGCATGAGGAAGTTCTCATGCTCAACTAACTTGTCATGAAGTTCTTCAGAGGTGAAGGTAGTTTCTCGTGCATGAAGGGCTGCCCGAATTTCCTTGAATTCTGGTCCAAGTCTGCGTAGCACAATGATCGTGAGATCATCATCATCAATGGGTGCATTGATAATGGCAAGCTCATCAGCAACACATTTGATGTCTTGCATATACTCGGTAATAGTCTTGGATCCTTTGGTGATAAAGGACAATTTTTCTTTGAGTTGCATTATTCTGGTTTTGGAACGATTTGCATACAAAGTTGCAAGTTTCGTCCAAGCTTCATGAGCGGTAGTGGCTCGAGCAATAAGCGGCATCACTTGTTCAGACAGCGACGCAAAGACTGCATGCAGCAAAAGCTTATCTTGACGCACCCACAATGAATGAACTAGATTAGGAATTTCCTTGTAATCTTTTGTGATGGTAGCAGGAGGGCATGAAAGTGTACCATCGAGATATCCCATTAAATCATAACCAAGCAAAAGAGAGTGAAATTGAGCACTCCATGATGGGTAGTTCGAAGGAGCCAATTTAAGAGGAAGTTGTGATGAGACATTCAGTGAAATGAGGTGGTTATTTGGTGGAAAAGAACTTGTGTTGATCACAACAGGACTTTGAGAACTTTCAGAATTATCTTTTGCTATGAGGATAAGCAAAAAATGTATTCAAATGACTTTTGTGCTCGTTGGAGCGTGATGCTCTGATACCATGAAAGGGATAGTTTTAGGAATAAATAGATGTTTTTTTCTCATTGATACATATACATTATATATACACAGCAGTCAATGACAATTTACAAACATTGTGGCACAAATCTTGTGGTCAACAGTAATAAATATGGAGCCATGAATGTGATCCTAATTCATGGGTCCTTGATTATGAGCATGTGCTGAATTTTGTGTTGACTCAATATCTGTCTTTATATATATGATAGTTGTGAATAGGTTTCTTCGATTTGGAACATCTATTGTAATTTGTTTAGTCTTTGATATTTGAATTCCTTGGATTGTGGCTGCAAAATTTTATTGAGTACACTAATGATTCCACATCCTTGATTGGTTTTGATTAGTGCAGGGAAAATGTGTTTCTTATTTGATGTTTAAATAAATGTTTTTTGTGTTTATTGGTTATTTATCTAAATCAACATGCTATTTAATTGAGATTGATGTGTTTGGATGATCTTGAGCCCTCAATGAATGTGGGCATTGTAATTTTTCCACGTTGCCATAGTTTTATTTTTTTCAAAAAAAATTCTGGTAATAGAAATCATTTTGTTCATAGTTTTGTCCCGTGCTCATTTGATAGCTTTGAAATGTTATTGATGGTCTGCAGTTGAAATCTTGATAATAGTGTCAGTCATTTTGCGCAATCATACAAGTACAGAAAATTTATGTGCCACTTTCATAGGCCAAATGGACTTTAGGTCCTTTCTCCTTTTTTATGCTTCCTCTCTCCCTCCCCCTCTCTCTGTATATTCATACATATATGTAGATGCATATATTTATGTATAAATTTTTTTAAAAAAAAAATACACGAAAACACCCATATTCTTGTGTCTCCAGTCTCCTAATGATGTAAACCGTTTACTTTTCTCGTTAACAGACTCAACACATAACTGGTTTGGGTAATTTTGTTTCCCTTGAGAGGCAACTATATAAATGAAGTTCACATTAGGTGAAATTAATGTATTTTACAATGTGTTCGCTAAGATATATTACGCCCCATCCACTGAAACTACGCTTCATTGATTTCACAGAAATGGTTGAAAGTATGAAGAACGTTGCGAAACTCGATGTTGAACTAACTGTGGAGGAGAGGAACCTTCTCTCTGTGGGTTACAAGAACGTCATAGGTGCCCGTAGAGCATCATGGCGTATTATGTCTTCAATTGAGCAGAAGGAAGAGTCTAAGGGAAACGAGCACAATGTTAAACTGATTAAGGGTTATTGCCAGAAGGTAGAGGAGGAGCTCTCCAAGATCTGCAGTGACATTCTCACAATCATAGACAAGCACCTCATCCCTTCTTCAAATTCAGGCGAAGCCACTGTTTTCTACTATAAGATGTAAGTTATGTTAGCCCTCAAATATAAATATTTATAAATACTTATGCTGCTCCAAAGTAGTGTTTTACATGTTGACCTCCCCTGGCCATAGTTATCAAATGCGGCCGGTTTGTAGTACATCATGGTGAACCGCTTAACGATTTCCACACCATAATTATAATGGCCTTTTAAAATAATGTGAATGTATGCCTATTGTATCTAAATGTATACATATCAAGAAATTTAGCTTGTGGTTTAGTGGTAGTAGTAATTGTCTTGTCACACTGATTTACAAGGTTCAAGTCTTCTAAGACATAAAATTTGCATAATGTCTAGACAAAGAATACGACTTAACTGGTTCAACCAACCGGTTCTTGACGGTTCAGTCAAAATTTGTTTGGTTTGGTCGGTTCACATTGGTTCTTACCGGTTCAACTGCACAACGGTCCAGTTATAGAACCAAAATGGACGACCCACTGTCACTCAAACTGGCCACTTTGGCCCGGTTTTGTTAACTATGATATCAGCAACCTCCCACAAAAATATGGTTCGTTAACACTGTTAGATGGGTATGCGAATTTCACAGAAAATACCCTTGTTAATATATGTTCATATTAAGTGCAAAACTGGCGGTGACATAAAAAGATGATAATGCCCTTTTGTACATTTTAAAAGGATAAATTTATCACATTAGGAAACCATATACAGGGGAATTCATGCCTTTTTATCTAGATAACAAAGGTATTGTTATCAAATAACACATACATGAGGTCAAATTTGTCAGTTCACCTTGAAAGATTGCTGTCATTTCACTAACATTTTACGGAGAGTGGTAGTTCACTAATATGAAATTTTGATTTTAGGGGAAGTCGTAGATATTATTCAAAACACATGGGAGGTCGTTGATATGATGACAAACCTTAGGGAATGTCAACGATATTTGCCATTTAGACTTTTATCATGTGGTATAGATGGTCACCAGATGTGATATTGTATATTCTAAACATAACATAAAAGAGAATTCTTGTATTCAGTATGATGATGAGAAATACTTCTCATGCTTCTCTTGACAAATTTCCAATTGGTTGGTGATTTGTCCCACTTTCACATGCAAGGGGATATTGAATATTCTCTGCCTATATACAAATGTGTGCATTCAAGGAGGAAGTGGACTTTCTTTTTCTTAACCTTTTTCTTTTCCTATATTTTCTTTTTTCCCTTGTGGGTGGTAGATGACTCAGTTGGAGAAGGGCCTGTTTACGTGTCCTTGAATGCAGCAAACTCTTGCATATCATTTAACTAAAAAGAAGATGATCTTGAGTGGGTCCATTTAGGAAAATCATGCTGAATCAAAATAATACTTCATATCGCGAATTTTGCCATTCCAGGAAACAAAATCGAAATAGCCATATAAGAAGTACGATGAAGTAGCCTATTTATCTAAATGGATTCATTCAGGATGATGGATGTTACTTTATTTGAGATACTATATAAACTATGAATAGGGTAATTAATTTCAAGTAACAGCCAAACACGCTATAACTCTTTTTGATAATTTTCTTTTATCTTGAATCTTAAGATTCTATTGTATGGTGTTCTGGCTGATATGAATTCAGGAAAGGTGACTACTTCCGGTATCTGGCCGAGTTTAAGACTGACCAGGAAAGGAAAGAAGCTGCTGAACAGTCATTGAAAGGCTATGAGGTATGTTCTAATCCTTGACATCGTTGAATTCTATACATCTACATTCTTCTAGCAGAATAATCCATATAGATCCACAATGTGTGTATATCGACATGTTTTCTTTACTTTTACTTGACATTTCCTCTTTTTTCCATTTATACTTTAGGCTGCCTCTGCCACTGCAAATACCGATCTCCCTTCAACTCACCCGATCCGTCTGGGTCTTGCTCTAAACTTCTCTGTCTTCTACTACGAGATAATGAACTCCCCTGAGAGGTAATTCTTGTGAACCTAAAGCCTTGTGTGGTTTCGAGGATATAGAGAAGGAAACCTAGTTGCCTTGTTTTTTCCTCATTGCTTTAATAACAGTAATAAGTTCTCAAAATATAATTGTAACCTAAGAGAAAAGAGATGAAATGACTCACCAAATTCAAAATTTTCGTTCCTCATAAAATAAAGCAATTTATCTTTATCATTGTATGTCGTTGTCCTTCCTATTTACCTCACTATTTTCATTATCAACCATACAAAGAAAAGTGTTTTCCCTGGTGTTTTATTTTGCAGACTCTCACTAATTCCATGAACCAAATAGAGCCTTAATGTCAGCTATAAGGGCTTCAGTGATATTCTCATCCGAAATTTTATCCACCACTTGATTTATTTTGGTTGATAAATTTGCAGGGCATGCCATTTGGCTAAACAAGCTTTTGATGAGGCAATTGCAGAGTTGGACACTTTGAGTGAGGAGTCATACAAGGACAGCACCCTGATTATGCAGCTGTTGAGAGACAATCTTACCCTCTGGACCTCCGATTTGCCTGAAGATGGAGGTATGCTGTAGCAGGGAAAAAAAAAAAAGAAAAGAAAGAAAAGAAAAGAGAGAGAGAAAAAAAAAAGGATTAGATGGACTTTAGATTTAGGGATTTGAAGGAGTAATTTTGGATTTAAGCCCTCAAAGTTCCAATTTTAATCCACGGTTTAAAACACTTCTCATTTGGCACCATGTTACAGCTCTTTGGCACCAAAATGGTGCCAAAATTGTTGTAATATTGGGATGTGATTTTTAAGTGTTAAACAAGTCAAATCCATTTGTATGTTCCAATACGTAAAAGGGACAGTGTAAATTGCTGGAGAATGTTTTAAAGGAGAGAGAATCTAGGCTTGTTGATACAAGGCTAGATTGGTATAGACTCAATAGTATACACCTTTCCTCTTGCTATTATGATAATTTTACCCTCTTATGAAGAATGTAGAAAGCACCGGTGCAGGTGCGAGAATGTAGGTACGGGAGATTCGTCATTTTTTTCCTTTCAAAAACTAGGATACAGGTGCTGGGGTACTTGTATAAAATATCAAAAAAGTATACTTATATGATTATACAAACTATACTTTTGACGTGTAATCCAACTCCTAGCATTTTTAAATTGACTCCAAACTTTTTAAAATTATGTTAGATACCCCTTGTTGGAAAAAAAAAAAATAGAACAAACATATTTCCCGAGAGGAATTCACGCTAGTGCGGATTCTTCGGTCTTTTAGTAGAATCTGTATTTCCTTGTGAAGAATGAAATGAGTTTGAATCTCCTCTCCAGTTTGATGCTTATATACACAACCTTTTTCTATTTATTTCAGCTTACTTTTTTCGTTATTTATTTATGGAAACCTAGTAGTAACGAAAGCGAATCTCAGACAACGAATTTCCTTTGTAGGTGAAGACAACCTTAAAGGTGAAGAATCCAAGGCAGCAGAACCTGAGGTTAGTTTTTCCCTCGGTTTTCTAATGCTCTGTTTGGTTTGCAGATTTAGAGGACAACAGAAAAGGAAAGAAAAACTACAAATTACTTCTTATTCTGTTTCTTTTCCTTCATATTTTTCTCACGCTTTCCTTACTAATCAAACAAGAAAATTGTTTTCTTCAGTGTTTTGTTTTCTTTTTCTCTCACTAAATCCACGAATCAAACACAGCCATAGTGTCATCTTAATTTTATGACCAGATACTGAATTTCCATGATTCCATCTTTTCATCTGTCGAAAATCTAAAATGCAAATTATTTTGCAGCATTGATGGGGGTACACCCTAAAAAGCACTGCACAAGTCGATCCAACATGTTACTACTTTGCAAAAATGCCTTATTTTGAGCTTTTTCAAGCAATGGAATTGCAAGGGACAGTGTAGACATCTTACAATGGAATTGCTATTTTCAGGGGGTTCAAAACCACAAGAAAATGAGATTGTTTGGTTGACCGCCCTTATTTTTTTGTTTCCAACATGCTTTTCTTTGTTGAGCTTGCCCTGACTTTTGCTTCTGCTGCTACATGTTTTTAATAGGGAATTACTATTCAAAACACGTATAAAATTTGTACTTCTGTGCTTTGTGTAATGGCAATTTTTCTTTCTTCTATATATATATATATATATATATATATATGTCTAGCCTTTTTCACTTTATTTACACATTGATGCTTTTCAGGAGACCATATATGTATTTTTGTTTGAGTATGTCTGGCATCTATGTAATAGATAGGATTGTTTTTCCTTCTAAATTCTTGATCTAATGGTTAAGATGTAGTTCCCATTTCAACTTGATGCCCATCCAATAGGCGAAATATTTTGGACCATTGAGATTTGAATCCAATGGTCCAGATTTTTGGAGCACTTTTTGTAAAATTCATGGCCAAACATTTTGACATTACTGACAAACTTTGGCTTGGGACTTTGGAATTGGGATATATGCAAGACTGAACCAAAACCGAAATCAGCATAATTCCAATTCCAAACCCTAATTTCATATGGTTCCCAAATTTGGTATATCCAAATGTTACGAGATATCACGTGCAGTGGCTTGTGATACCACAATCACAGTACCACTCTCATAGCATATGGGATACTCCAAATACGGGAACCATAGCATTATTCTAATTTCACAATGCCCAACTTAACGTAAATATATCAGTAATATTATGGAAGTGGTACCACGTGCAGTAGTTTGTGGTACCACAACCACTGCACAACATGTGATATAACTGTCAAAGTATTTGGTAACCATATAATGTACTGATATGCATTTCCGAAACTGTAAACAAACGGAGGAAATGATATTCACAATATTCCATTCTATGATTTCAAGAGAACCTATAGGTAACAACATATGAAGAAGTATATTCACAACACACAATTCTTGTTAAACTGTGCCTTCAATATGGTAATCTGTTATGGCAAGAAGCCAAGTACTGTGAATAGGACCATTAGAATTGAAGAAAGTTTGACTGAATGTTGGAGTGAAATCACATTAAACATAACAAGAGAGATTGTTATTCCACTGACAACCCAAAATATACATTGTTAATTTGTTATGCAAGACTGAAAAAGAGCAAAGAGCTACACTACAATTTCTTGAAAGTTGGTTCATCGTAAGCAAAACCGATCGAGAATTTTATCCGTTTTCTTTTAAGATATTTCCAACCCCTCATATTACACGAGAATCACAGTTAAAATATGCTTCAATAAAAAAAATTAAAAAAAAAACTACGGAAACTGAGGAAACAATAAAAACATTACTCTAACCTCCCATGAAGATTTGATGTCACATTTGACTACCATTGCAATTTCGACATACTATGTACAAAACTTCCTAGGATAAACAAAATCTATACTGGAATTGTCTTGGGACCATGATTTTGAAGAATAAACAAAAAACTACAAACCCAAAAAAAAAAAAAAAAGCATGTATTTATACCCAATTTTTGCGAGTCAAGACTCTTCCTTCATGAAATAACTCGGTGGCAAGCAAAATTCTTCCTCCTGATTCAGGATATCAACTTCATCATCATCTGGTTTCTGAAATTTAACACAACAGAATTATGTGAAACTCATGATCAATCTTCACGGTTCTAAAATGCATAAGGTGGAATATTACAGAAATCATCCGGATACAATTGAATAAACAAAATAAGCTTTCTCAGTTCTTTTTCTTTTTTGTTTATGTCTAAAAAACAAAATGTACTTTTAACAGCTATAAAAATATTCATACACGAGCACTTAGCACATTATGTCCAATGACAAACACAAAAACTTACAAGTGTTGTGTCCATTGGTTCACAGAGCCATTCATCAATATGTAGGTCTTTGAAGGTCAATAGAAAATCAAATTAGTCCAATGTGGTTTATAACTTTATATGGAACTTCAAATGAGCCAATTAAATAATCACCATCAATTTTAAACAAAGACCTCATTAATGGATTTTGGTCGTAATGTTTAACAATTTTTAAGATCATGTCAACATAGATCTAGCATCCAATTCTAGAAACACGATTTCCGTTTTGTCACCTTTATAATCATACAAAAAAATAGTTACCAATTGAAAATAACATGAATATCACTTATATACCAGCATTTCCAAGTCGTAAAATCGATCCAGCAACTGCAGAACATCAGAAGAAGAGAACGGCCGACCAAAGCTGTGACAAGAAAGTATCTAAGCGTAAGAGTAACAGAAAAACTAATTGCTTAGCAGAATATTTAATCGGACTCTTAAGAAAAGATATAAAGAAATGAAAGTGAAGAAAACCTTCGGCGCATATACTCCATGAGACCATAAAGGACAAAGTGACGGTGTATGCCTGTAGGAAAATATTTAATCAATGATAATTCAAATATTAATAAAAGGAAAAGTAAATAAAGAAGAAAGCAATTATGTGATTGCAATAGTAACTAGAGAACGCTTCTTTGATTAATTACGAAAGGTATTTCCACTTGTTATTGAGGATATTGCCATTTTTCTGACATTTTTTCTATACTTCATTAACATCATACCATCCTTTCTCTCTCTTAACCCTCAAATGGAAAGTGCTACTAGGGATAGCACTAATACAACATAATAAGGAAACTCAGCACTTGCTCTTGGCCCAAAGGTGCAAACTACCAAAGATCAGGAACCGGGAAAAGGACCCTCTTGGCAGTACTACCCTAAGAATAAACTTCTCAATACAATTATGAAAGTGAATAGAACATTAAAAGGAAGCTACTAAGAGCCCATTTGGGATATCTTATTCAGGATTAAAAAGCTGTGACCGTATGGATTAGCCAATTCCTCATAAAGCTAAAAAAAAAACAACCTTGTCAAAACGCTCCATCTTGTAGCTATTTTTTTTTTTAAATCTCTTATTCCAAAAAGTGATTATTTTAAAAGCTAACCCAAATGGGCTCTAGATGCTATAGAAACATACGCATAGTAAAAGAAACTAAAGCTCAAGTCTATTTGGAGACGTGACTATCGGTTCTATACCCCCAAAACCATTTTCCAGGGGAAACTATGACTATTAATCGGCTTACCATTCCCCATAGAACCCTGCAGTGCACAAAAACTATCACACTTTTCCCTTTTGTTCTCAGGAATATAGACCTGCCTAGCATTCACAGTTGCACTAGAGTACATTCATACATATAAAACTAAATTTACACAGGTGAATCTACAGGAAAACTAACTACATGAACAAAGTTTTGACACAAACAAGGAATTAACCCAGTGACTGAATACAATGGTAAAATATTGCATAAATGAATATAGAAAATAAATCAAGAATTGCACCGCGTTCAACACAGAATAACATACCACTATCATGTGCAAATTGCTACCAATCATCAATGATATAATGTAAACACTTTATTCGGCTGAAAAAAAATTACAAGCTAGGTAACACGGACACTTCATTTTGGGTGCCTTGTGCGTATATCGGTCACACGGGGGAACACGCCACACATGGCCACGCCCGGATACGTGTCCGACAAGCCACAATCCGTGTCTGACTTTTATAATTAAAAGTTTAATTCCGGACACGCTAGGGACACGACTTTGACTTTTTATATTATATGTTAGGGTTTTTCACATTGTTTTTTTTGTAATGCAGCTAATGCTAAACAATATTGCTAAGTTTCTAGTTGCTCTGGATGATGTAACGTTGATGTTCAATCCTCTTTTTCTTTTTTCTTTTTTCTTTTTTTGCTTAAAATATGTTTTCATTTTTTTTTTATTTGGCGTGTCCTAGGTGTATCCGTATTCTACATTTTTGGGATTTTCCGTATCATCGTCTCCGTGTTGTAACGTATCTGTGTTACGTGTCCGTATCCGTGCTACATAGCTTACACGTAGCATAAGCAACACTTCTGGGGGTCAAAATACCTTAGCATGTAGAATCTATGTGATGTTCTATAGATGTGGGTTCAAGCTTTGAACAACCGAGAGAGAGAGAGAGAGAGAGAGAGAGAGAGAGAGAGAGAGAATCATTAAGGGCCATTCTTGATCTGCCGTCAATTTGAATACTTCGTCTACATTTTATACAAAACCTTTACAAAAAATCCATCATTTAAATGGATTTGATTTTTTTCCCTCAAAATGATAAAATCACATCATTACATGAATGCCAGTTTCCAGATTTGTTCAATTTGGTGAATTTCTCCAATGAAAATGATATAAAAAGGAAAGGAAGCCATTCAAAAAAAGGCAATTTTCTTTTTTGATAACAAAATATCCGAATTTCATGAGCAAACTTATCAAAGTTCAATTGAACCCATAACAAGAAAACTAATCAATGAAGTCACTCTTAAAAAAATTTGGGTAATGAAAATTTGTGTGTCATGTCTGGAGAGAGAGAGAGAGAGAGAGAGAGAGAGTCCTAATTATGAAAATTACTCCCCAGATTGGTTCCAATTCTACACACATTGCACGTGAATGTACACACACTGACACACATTTCATTTTAAGATACAGAGCACTCTTTCTAATCAAAATTTGTCAGTCTCGGGATGATTTACATTTTACATAAAATTCACGAGAGAGAGAGAGAGAGAGAGAGAGAGAGAGAGAGAGAGAGAGAGAATCTGTAATCAAGTGAAAATCAGTAAAACTTGCCTCTTAATTTGGCAGGAGGATAGATTTCAAGAGCTTCTAGCAATCTTAGCTCCAACTCAACCTGTGATTGCTCCTAATCACCCCCCCAAAATTAAAGAAACAATAAACTAATGCAGAACAATGTCCGTTAACTATACATTATCACATATATATATATATATTGAGAGAGAGAGAGAGAGAGAGAGAGAGAGAGAGAGAGAGAGAGAGAGCGAACCTTACGGAGAGAAGATGCAGAGGAAGGGGGAGGTTTGCATGGAGAATGTACAGACATACCGTCTTGTTCTTCTTCTTTCCCTATACCACCCTCCATTGCCCACGCTTAACTCTAACAATTCAAATCCAAATCTCTATTTGCCAATCACACACACACACATACATATATATATATATTTATTTATTTAAGAATATTAATACATGAAACTCGGATGAAACTGGAAATAAGCTCCCATTTGCTTATCTAGGGTTTTAGTGTTTGATCCAAATTTTAGAGGGACCTGAAACAAAAACTTGTTATGGGCTTGTGGGTCTAAGACAGGGCCCACTAATGGGTTAATTTTGGGTTGGGCTGAGCATGGGCTGGGTTCACATGTGATGCTGTTAACAAAATTCTTTCCAACTTTTTAAATGAGAATGCTGAGGCTTATCAAATTTGAGATTCGAATTTAGTTTTTGAATACTTTATCAATTGTAAAGTATGTGAGGTAATTAATAATGGGGCACCAAGCCATAGCACCCTAAAATCAATACAATGCCACATAAAGTCCAAGGCCCAAATATTTAACTCAATAACCCCTCCCCCAACCAAAAAGACCAAAATGACCTAATTTTCTAAGAAACTGAACATGTCTTCTCCTCCTACACAGCAGAACTGACGATAACGATATCGTTAGAGCTTTGATTCAAATTTTCAAATTTCCTGGCAAAGAAGCAAATCAGAAGCGGCGATTCTCCGTGAGATTTGAGAACGAAACACTGATCAGAAACAGAAATCCTCCAGAAAAACACAATCACATTGTCAAATGGCAAAGAAAAGAAAGTAGAAATTTTCGTCAAACTCTTGTTAATGTTCATAATTTTCGATTAAATCAAAGAATGCACACACAAATTTAGTTTTAAAGCCCTAAAAATTGATTTCGAAGCAAGACTTCATGGATATGAATTTCAAAAACTGAAAATAAGGGTTTATGACAGATAATACTGAAATTATATACTACCTGAGACACCGATTTTTGTAGAAGATACAACCTCATTTCTCTTTGTATAATCACAAAATAGTATAGTCGCTTTGTTGTCTGTTGCTAATTGCTGTTGAAAAACACATACCACTACCATTTTATTTGTGGTTTGATTTGCTATCTGTCAAAGTTGGAAAAAAAATATAAATATTACCTGTTGAGCAAAACAGATAATATTATCTGTTTATTATTTTTATACAACATACCATTGCTGTGTATGATTTGTCACACCACTTTATCTGTGCAGATTATATGTTGCTTCACATAACCTAATTATTGTTGAAAAACATATACCATTAATATTTTGTTGTTTGATTTGCTCTATATCAAATGAAGTGGTCTCTAATTACCTGTTCATGAAAACAGATAATATTATCTGTTGTGTACAACTTTTACATAACATACCATTGCTTTGCCACTTGCACATTATTGATAACTTTATATATTCTACATTATATAATTTTTACTTTTACAATGCTAATTATCTGTACAGTTTATGTTTTCTGTAATTTGTTGACAACTTTTAGCGGATATTAATATTATCTGTTGGGCAACAGAACTCTGTTGTGAAACGGATAATATTATCTGTTTTGAACTAGATAATATTATCTATTGTGAACCAAATATCTTTGTCTGATGTACATTACAGATAAATATATATGTTCTAATTAGCAACTGAAACTCTTGTACACAACAGATAACATTACCTGTTGTTCATATCATATTCTTTGTTGTGCATTACATATTCTCTTGTCCAACAGATAATACTACATGTTGTGAATTTTATATAACTTTATATGTTCTAAATAACAAATTACACCATTCTTCTGTCAACTATGCAGGTACGTGGACGAGATCTGGGAATGACAACCAAGGAAAAAGAGCTTCTCGTCTAAGAAAACGACGAGGAAGAGGAAAATGATTATGAAAATGAAGAACGGGGAGATGATAAAGATGAAGAGGTAGAGCAATTTGAAGAAAGTGATGAAGATGATGAAGAAGAAGCAGCCAAGAAGGAAGATAGTAAAGAAGATGAAGAACAAGAAGAATAAGAAGAAGAAGAAAATGATTAAAAAAAAAAGACAACAAAGAAGAGGAAAATGATGAAGAAAATGAAGAAGAAGAATACGAAGATAATGAAAATAGAATATAAAAAAACATAATTATTGTAGAAAAACACATACCATTACTATTTTGTTGGTTGATTTGCTCTATATCAAATGAGGTTGTCTCTATTTACCTGTTCTTGAAAACAGATAATATTATCTGTTGTGTACAACTTTTACATAATATATAATTGCTTTATCTCTTGCACATTATTGATAGCTTTATCTGTTCTACATTATACAATTTTCACTTTTGCAATGTTAATTATATGTACAACTTATGTTTTTTGTAATTTGTTGACAAATTTTAGCAGATATTAATATTATTTGTTGGGTAACAGAACTATGTCGTGAAACAGATAATATTATGAACTATACTGTGATTGCAGTGGTTATGAACTGTGCTGTTAAGGGGGAGGTGGTGGTGGTGGTGGTAGTAGTGGTGGTGGTGGTGCAGTGGTGGTGGTGCTCCAATGGTTGAGGTTGTGCTGAAAAATTCTCAGTTTTTGAAAACAGATAATATTATCTGTTTGCAAAAACAGATAATATTATGATGCTCTGGTGGTGGTCGTGGTGGTACTGTGATAGTAGTGCTTATGAACTGTCTGTTAAGGGGGAGGTGGTAGTAGTGGTGGTGGTGGTGGTGGTGGTGGTGCAGTGGTGGTGGTGCTCCAATGGTGGAGGTTGTGCTAAAAAATTCTGAGTTTTTTAAAACAGATAATATTATCTGTTTACAAAAACAGATAATATTGTGGTGCTCTGGTGGTGGTCGTGGTGGTGCTGTGATGGAAGTGGTTATAAACTGTGCTGTTGAGGGGGAGGTGGTGGTGGTGGTCGTGGTGGTGGTAGTGGTGGTGGTGCTCCGATGGTGGAGGTTGCGCTGAAAATTTCTCAGTTTTTGATAATTTCTCCGATGGTGGTTATGAACTGTGTTTTTAAGGGAGGGGGGGGGGGGAGGTGGTGGTGTTGGTGGTGGTGCTTCGATGGTAGTGATGGCGGTCATGACGATGGTGGTGGTGATGGCGCTGTGATGGTGGTGGTTGTGATGCAATGGTGGTGATGGCGGTCATGACGATGGTGGGGGTGATGGCAGTGACAATGGTGGTGGTGGTGATGGCGATAGTGATGGTGATGGTGATGGTGGTCACACTGCAATGGTGGCGACGGTGGTAATTGCAGTCACCGGCGTCGGGCGATTTCGTCGACGTCGGGGGCAACGTCGTCATTAAACTAAATAAAAAAAAAACAAAAAAAGGGTTTTTGGTTGTAAGCTTAAAACGCACGTGGGCTTTACATCAAACAAGAGTTTGATTGGGTTTTGCACAGTAACGACTAATTCTAAGGGGTTTATCACCAAATTTCCCATTAATAAAGTATTTAACCAAATTTAAAATTCATATTTAAGAAACAATGCATTACTCATTAATCATAGGACAAATAATCAAAACAGGAATGCTTTGGTAAAATGTGAAGTCCACATAATGCATGCAAAGACTAAAATTTAGGAGTCCGACTTGTACGGTCAAATTCAAATTTTTTCCTGTCTTAAAAAGCTTTTAATGATGCTCACCACAACATATAAGAGTAATTTTTTGGTGACAACTTTTATACAACCTCCTAAAAAGATGTGTCTATCTCTCTTCTATGATGACACTGACCTCACAGTGACACATGAGAGAGATAGACACATCTTTTAAGAAATTGTGTGAAAATTGTATGAAAGTTGTCACCAAATAATTACTCAACATATTATGCATAATTAAATATGACTATCATCCACATGATCATAACATAGACTATCTATGATGTCCCCAAACCTATATTCCGCACAATATAAATTAAAAAGTTCTCAAGCTTCTTTTAATTTATTCTATATCATAGTGAAACCTACATAAGCTTTTGAGATCAGGATATGTAACCGAGTAAGTCTTTGTACACAAACAAATTTTACAGACACAATCTATAAACGCGACATTGTGTCTATCTCTCTCCTGGTGGGATCCACTGACACTGTGGGATCACAAATAAGAGAGATAGACACATTATGGTGTTTATGGATTGTGTTTGTGAGATTTATTTGTGCCCAAAGACTTACTTTATGTAGCCTTTGATACTCAAGTGTGGATTGGAATAAATGCAAATGCACACTGCACACACCAACACAAAACAATCTATATAATAAGATAGGACTGTGAGTCCCTCTCTTTTTAATCTAACTTTCAATCTCAACCATTGAGACAAGAGTGGATATTTTAATTCGTTGGATGGTTTATCCCACAAAAACTGTGTTAAACCAAATTCATGGGATCATCTTACATTGATTCTTGATTTGGTGAAATCCATAATTAACACTAAGCTTTTGTTAAACTTCCGTTTAGAAATTTAAATAACCCATCATATTTTAAACTCATCCATATCCCATACAAATTTTGGAGTGGATATGTTGGAAAGTTATAAAAACACACATACATAAGTATACACATTACATAAATGTTCTGGGTATCTATACTTGAAGTTCAAAACAAAATTAAGGGAAGAAAAATTAAGGCCATCATGGCTATATTTAATCTATTGGTATGGTTAATTGATTGGATTCATTGCATTTTCTTACAAGTCTGTTGAGAGAGTGTTTTGTGAATCTTATGATTTTAAATTATATCATTTACACTTTTTGAGCCGGAATAGTTCCAAATCCAATGATCTTTTAAAGTATTGAATTTTTTCTATTCTTTTCGTTTCCTCTTTTTTTTTTTTTTTTTTTTTTTGCATCGTGCCCACTGACTACACGGGTTATAACTAGTATTTAATCAAGAGTAGAAATATGTTATTAAGAAAATAGCCCTCTATGGCTGTGAGGGAGACAAAGGAACATTCTCTCAAGAGATCAAAACAAGGTTTCTATCAAGCATCTTTCCTTCATTTAATAGTAAAGTTGATTGAAACTGCCATTGTGACAATAAACTTTAAAAAAAAAAAATTTAATTAAATAAAACAAAAATATATGAAGGCCAAACTGTAACTCAATCTTCCTTAAGATGAGCTAACTGCTTAGTACTCGATCTCACCGATGCCAGTGAGACGGTACTTAGGCTGCTTGTTAGGGAAAAACAAGCCAAAATGTTGCTCGGTCTCAGCTCCAGGCTTTATGTTCTCGTCAAACATGGCAAACAAATATGTTTCAATGGGCTTTCCAGGCTTCTTTGGAGTCCCTACATGGTTCACATGATTAATCAAATGGTTATAATAAGTTTCCCCATTCTCTATCGTTGCTGCATTACTACCCTGAGATGGCCACCCACTCTCGGATACAACGATCTCCACATTCGTTGCGCCTGCCTTCTCAAGAGCCGAGTAGTAAGCATCTACCATGGCATCAAAAAGGTTCTGGTATTGCAATGCACCGTCAATTACAATAGCTCCCGGGGAAGTAAATAATGCATAGGAAAGTGAAATATCTTTTGGGTTACCGATGTAGGCGAAGTAGGAATACACGTTGACAAGTAACGGCATACCATTGTTGCCAAGGAATTTCAAAATGGGGTCAACAAAGGATCTCACATCGTCGCGGAATGAACCTTGTGATGGCGGATAGGTATTTCCCAAAACACCAAGGTACAATGCAGTTGAAACCTTAATTTGGTTTTGTAAACCAATTTCTTTAATTGCGTTGAGAATATTTTCCATTGCGGGACCAACATACGGAGCATATTGAACTGTGTCGGTGTTAGGATCTACTTCATTTCCAACTGCAATGTATCTGAATCTGACGTCTCGTGAGTAGTTCTTTACATTCCTTTGAACCCATTGGTTTGCAACTGAAGTATCAGTTGCAAGTGATTTAAGATCGCTATTCGGGACTCCAAGGGTGAGTTCTATGTTGGTTCCTCGAAGAGCTTCAAGAGTTGATGAATCTGGATCATAAATACGCATCCTTGTGATGCCATTGTTTTTACAAAGATTCACAACTTCTTGTGGCGAGGGTAAATTGTTCCCATTCCGTCCATAGCACACGCCTATCGGATGTGCAACTGCAAACACTAATTAACTTATTAGACCTATCTATTGATGAGTAGCTAGTAACTTTGATGAGACGAACTCTATAATGAACCATAGAGAAATTCTAACATGATGAATATATATATATATTTATATATATATATATATATATGTTGGTAAAAATGGAAAATATGTGGGTAGTAGCTATAAAGTTAGCACTCAATTCCAATTCTCAATCTAAACAAAATGAAAAGACATCAGTATTGGCCTCGTAGGGGACCTGTTAGTTCTACAAGTCAGTTTTGTGGTTCTTTGATGAGCTAGTTCTATATTTTCAATTGTTTGGTAGATACCTTCACTCTTCAAACACGTTTTTGGTCAATTAACCCAAGATAATGCTTATTTACATTTTAAAAAAAAAAACCAAATAATAATAATAATAATAAAAAATTAAAAAAAAATCATGAAAAAAAAAAATAAGAGTAGGACTGAACATGATCCTACTTTATGCATTCCCGTGTGGCAAATGCCCTTTCGTTGTGTAGGAGTATGTGGATGATCTATTGCAACTCTTACTACAGGTTCTTTGAGAGAGAGAGAGAGAGAGAGAGAGAGAGAGAGCTAAATGTGATTTTCTTTATGCGTTTCATGAACATAGGAGATGCACAATTTTATGGTGTCGCCTAAAAGACAAAAAAAAAAAAAAAAAAAAATCATTCAAGTTGATGGCAAAGGTCGTCTTCTAATTTCAGATTTGCAAACTACGCAAGAATCTATAGCGTATTTTAAACTAGTGTTTCATAACATAGAAGCTAGAAAGATTTACATGAATCAAGTAATGTTAAAAATTGGCTAACTTAAGGCTCTATTTGATTTACGAATTTAAGGAAGAAAAAGGAAACGAAATTGAAAACAAGAAGCAAAATTAGCTCCCTTATATTTTGTTACATGATTAAATAGCATTAAAAAGTCAAATTATTAAAATAGGTAGCAAGAAAAGGGAGAGATGCGACTCATTATAAAAAGAAGAATTAATTTATTTATCTCGAGATTTTCTTTTCCTTTATATTTTTTTAACTATCTTTCTTATTTACCAAACAAAGGAAAGTGTTTTCCTTATGACTATTCTTTCTTTTCGCTCCCAGAATAAACGAACCAAATAAAAATTGAAGGATGATGCGAAGGAAATATTTTATCCCCCACGACATCATGACCATTAATAAAAAAGAATAATGCTATGCTTACTTTTCAAATTTGGGTCGCTAATTTGGTTCCTAAATGGCTAAACAGTTGTACCGCGTGTTGTGACGGTGTTTGGTAGTATCACATATCACTGTAGATGATACAATTGACAAAGTATTTAATAAACAAATTTAGGATTCTAATTTGAGAAGTATGTCATTACTATAATAAGAAGCGATTGTACACATTAGAAGAAAAACAGTCCATAAGAATTAGAAAAACTTCTGCAAATAGAAAATACAATAAAATATTTGTTTCCAGAGAAAATTAAAGACCTGATATATCCAGTTGAGGCAATAAGAGCCCAAACAGTTGCAATATAGCAGCAAACATATGTTTGTTACTCATTACATTGAGTATAGCCATTGAGAAGAGGACATAAACAAAGGAAAACTAAAAACTAACTTGAGATATATGTGTTTTAGTAAAGGACTTTGCTTTACATTACATTCTAACTACAACCTTTATATAGAGGCTAGTCAGGGCCAGTCCTCAGGTCATGCGGTAAAGTAATTGTGTGGGGTCTCATTTTTTAGCCTTATTTTTAGGCTTTTTTTTTTTAAATTTTTTTCTAATTTCTATGAAACTTGTCAATTTTAGGCATTTTTAATTTCTTCTAATTTCTATGAAATTTGTCATTTTTAAGCCTATTTTACTCTAATTTCTTCCTAATTTCTATGAAACTTAGTATAGAGGATCCGCCTTTGAAAGTTCGCTTGAGGCCTCAAACAATTTTGAAATATCAGGGCCAGTCCAGGGCTAGTGTCACAGAGAAGTAGAGGTTTGAGGACCCATATATATATATATGTCATTTCGCCATCAAGCTCTCCCTTAACATGATGCAATTATGGGTAATACTTGTGACACAACTCAAGAGATGTGTCTATTTCTCTCTTGTGTCACCGTGGGGTCCAATGACATCACAAGAGAGATATAAACACATCTTTTAGGTTGTGTCCTAAAAATATGTCTTTGGGTGTGTCCCAATCTTTACTCTGCAATAATTAACCAAGATTCATGCGATAGATTGAATGATGATTCAGTATATAACATAGGATTTTAAGAATCGGATATATTTTCATTTATTGTAAGTGACCTTAATCTTCTTACAGATGTACGTACATGCCATTGTTGGTCGTACATCTTTTTCTACTATATGAAGATACAGATGTACTCCCTCCGTCCCATTTTTTGAGTCCTATATTCTATTTTGGGATGTCTCAAAATTAGTGTCCACTTTCCTAAATTGGTATACAATTTTTACTTACGTACTTTTCAAAACTATCCTCCCTTGGAATCTACACTAAGACAAAATTTAAAAAGTTATTGTACTGATTAGGGGCAATTGTAGAAAGTAGGTGCACATTCTTTTTGTTCCTTTAATAAGTTGAGTTCCCAAAGGTGGACCCAAAAATTAGGATGGATGGAGTATATAATACATATATGTATACATATATATATGGTCGCTAAACGCAGTTCGCAAGTGTTTGATTGTCGAAATCGCGACGTAAAAACTACATTTTTGGAGGGTGGGGGTACACATGCGCGCATTCTCGTTAAGCAGGTGGGATGGTACTTTTCATGATTCTCAATCTCTATATTTGATCAGATGCACAATATATCAACTAGATACTCAAATCATAATAAGCGATTTTACTAGTATGCATTTCTACCAATCACGATTGAGATCGCATAAGCATGAACATGCACAGGCAAACGGCCTGGAAATCTTTTCTACACATATTTGTATGATAAAATCTATAAACAATTTAATTGTACATCATCTAATTATCAACAATGCTAGGCACACATCTTTAGGGCTGGCCATCCCAACCCGAGACCCGACCAACCCGACTCAACCCGACCGACTCGAAGGGATTTGAGTGGTTTTGGCGGATGGCCGGATGAGTCATGGTTTTCCCAAGCCACACCCGATTGCTTATGGTTCGGTTGTCGGTTTTTATAATCCAAACCAGACATCACCCGACCCGACTCGACCACCTATTGAAAACTTAGAAAACACAATATATGTGGTGGAACTATGGAAGTCATTTTCAATTTTGTTTTTTGTATGTTGTATGAATCTGATGGTGGATTGTATAATTGTTTTTCATTTTTCTTTGCTTGTCAAGTATATGTAGGATTTTTATTTATTAGTAAGTTAAATTAAATGTCTTCCTAAAAAGTTTGCAAGAAGGTAAAATGGTGAATAACAGGGTCATGCTTTGCAGTTGGGTATAATAAACTCAACACTATCAGGGTGTAAAATTGATGAAAATATGATATATTCTTTTTTGTCGGGTTTCACCCGAAACCAACCCGAACCAACTCTAAACCGACGGATCGGTTTCACCCGACTAAATGGATGGATGACGGATTCTAAACTCATAACCCGATGGGGTTCAGATGGATGATCGGGTGGGGGTCAAACCCGACTCACCCGAACCATGGCCACCCCTACACATCTTCAATCACACCCCAAACTACGGACAGCACTTGGGTGTTTTTCACTCAGTGCTTTTCGTGTTGTTCTCTCTCACAGAAGTGGAACCCAGGATAGTTTTTAAAAAACTATTTTGAAGTGTTAGATCCTACTTCTGTGAGAGGGAACAGCAAGAAAAGCACTGAGTGAAAAACACCCAAGTGTTGTCCCCGAACTACAATCATGCTTTAAATGCATGTACTTTGTGCTTCCTAAAAAAGTGTGGGCCATGTATGAAAAATTCACATAGCACAAGCTACATGTATTTAAAGCATGTATTGTGGTTTAGAGTGTGGTTGAAGATGTGTGCCTAGCATTATTGTCTAGTTATAAATGCACTATTTTCCACAAATAGGTTGATAATTTCCCTTGCATTGCCCTCTCTTCACGAGTAGTTTTTTTTCCCACTCCTAGATCTTTCGTTTTATGTAAACTATATCTTTTCCGCTAATAGGTTGATTATTTCCCTTGCATTGCTCTCTCTTAGAGTAGTTTTTTTTTTCCATTCCTAGATCTTTCCATATATGTAAACTCCCTCTCTCTCTCTCTCTCTCTCTCTCTCTCTCTCTCTCTCTCTCTCACGCACACACACACACAAGATTTTCACTTGCTCCTCTTGGCTACATATAGATTTAGCTAATATTTAGAAAGTTACATCTAGGAAGTTCAAGTATTCACTCAATTTAGGCAGTGACCGAAATATTATTCTCTTAATCCATTTTCACCAATCTAATTAGATCAATTATGACTTTATATCTTATTTACCATGTAAATTGTATTCTATTACAACTCTTACTTTTTCAAAATAACAAGTCTTCTTGCCTCATCTTTTAAATTGTATGGATGTCGGAATCCCTCATCAATTGATGCAAAGATATTCATCCTATCCTAGTGGCCAAAGACCTTTTTTCCCACCCAAGTGGATGTGTGTTCGATTCCCTCTTCTCCCAATGTATAAAAAAAATTGATGCAAATACCTTGCAAAAATCACTTCCACACAAATGCGACATCAGAGTCTTTTATAAAGGGGTCAGTAAGTAACGAAATATGTAACATTATTTTTGTAGAGTTTAACAACTATGTTTCTTTGCTAAAAAAAATCTATGTTTCTTCAGAGAAATCTCCTCCTCTATTTCAAAATGTCCTAGCTGAAAATGAATGTTTACTTGTCCACTTATATATAAGGGTAATGATATGATTTCCAAATCCTAATCCCAAATACACATCTTAAATTATAATGTGGCAGTGAGACCATTGAATTTTGATTGGATGATTTTGAAGTAGTTCTATCATTAATGAAGATGGTCTCACTGCCACATCACTGTTACATCATCATTTGAGATGCGGATTTGGGAAACAAAGCATTAGTTTCGCTTATAAAATAAAGAATCATTAATATGTGCAAAAGGGATATTTATGAGGTCTAAAATATTTGAGGCTCATTGAGTAAACAAGATGTGTTTATTTAGGCAAAAGTAAGAAAATTTTAAAGACCAAAGTGACATTTCTGAGTTTAAAAAGGGTAAATAGAGCACAAATATATAATACAAAATAAATCAAGAGAAAAACTAAAATTAAAAATTTTGAGGGGGACACTTATGTGTGTGTGTGTGTGTGTATGTTTGTGTGTATGCGTGTATATGTTTGTCTCTGACTGGGTGGTCTAGGCGCTATTCCATATTGTTTTTTTAAATTACATAAGTGAATTTCTAGAATTATTAATGTTCGTTAATAATTGAGGTGAAGTTAACGTGGGTCAACGGTGATGTGTCAATTGAGGACACGGTAATCCGAGAATCACGAGGCATTGATTTAACTAAATGAAATTTATGTGGTTTAAATGTTATTTGTTATATCTGGTATATGTGAATAATGAAATTACATGTGTAGCATAATTTCTGATAGTTTTAATCATGTTTAGGATCAGTTTGATGATTTTGACGATAACCAATAGGATACATTGCATAAAAGGTAGGTTATCTAGAAATTCTGCGAAATTAGTTTTCGGAACGTAATTATGGCGACAAACGGAACTTAGTCATAAACTTTTGTAAATTATAGTTTTCACTCGTGGAGTAATGAATTAGACGTGTAAGACGTTTCGAGGAATAATTAAGAGTTTTGGAAACTCGTGGGGAGGTAAATACAATTTCCGTGTTGCCTATATACAGAAAACTCAAGATATTTTTATTTCAACTTTTCTAGAAAACCTAAATCAAGAGGTGATTTATTGCTTAGAGCTTCTTGACGCAAATCGACGGACTTCTGCCAGTTTAATTTCTCTCAAATTTCATATTCGAACTCCTTGAGGTAAGGGCTTCATTTTGATACCAATTATGCCTTGTTTGGCTAAGTTTTATAAAAATGCTAATTCTAGAATTTTTGAAAAAACCATGTATAACTTATAAGAATCGCGTATAATCGAAGATCCGACGTTTAAGCGGGCTACTAGTACTTTCTCTGAAATTATAGGACCGTAGCTCAAGGTATGAATTCTGAACTTATGTTATATAGACAATTTTAGACACTTTGGATATTGTGTATAAAATTGTGATCTGGGCAAAACTCATGTGTTAACTTAGGCCCGTTAAATTCAGCGAGTATGTATGAATAGCATGATTCTACGATTATGTGAGTATGCTAAATGGCTATGTGGCTATGTGGGTCAAAGAGGAGTTTGGTACAAGTTCATGTCGGGTACGCCTCTCGGTGTTTGAGAGTTATAGTGGTAACGACTACTTGCTTGGATTGGGAACCGGCCCAGCCAGAGCAGTTGGATGCAATGGTTGAGTGATCCTTGACTAGCCATTGGCATCACGATTTAAGATTTAAGGCTTGCCAATATACTGGATGAATGCATATCTCTCTCCCTAGAGACTAAATTATGTGATTTAATTGTTTAAATCATGAATTGTCTCATATGTATATGTTTAGAATTGTGCACTCAACATATAGCTGAGCAGTGGAGATTTACTCCATTGCAGGTGACAAAAAGAAACGGAAAGAGTGAGGCCTATGGGGATGCCGGGATTCACTAGAACCATGTTTGGTTGACTTGGAAATCTTGAAAGGATTTTGAAAGTGTTGTAATATGTTATCTAACTACGGGTAGTTAGTTTTATAACGAATCCGAACTTGTGAGTTCGCATTTTGAATGCTTAACTTGCCGAACTCGGATTCTTAATGGATGTTGTTAATGTTTCATAATTTGAGCCGAACAAGTCTTAGCTTGTTTAGTTATCGTTCTGTTCTTAGTTTAGTAAGGTTTAATCATGTTCTTATAGTTTTGAAAGATTGAGTTTTAAGATTTGTGTTGTAGATTGATTGTGGTGGAATAAGGTAGGATGACTTTAGGCAAAGTTCTGCTAGGGGCCAGGGGGTCATTCGACCGGTCAAAGTAGTTGGTTCGACTGGTCAAAGTACCCACTGCCCTGAAGGAATGTTTGCCGAGGGACATTCGACCGGTCAAAGGGGACCGTTCGACCGGTCGAAATGACCCCTGCATGAAATATTTTTCTACCCCTTCCAGAAATTATTTAAATATTTTAATTGGTTCTTAGGGTACCTTTGGGACATCCTTTAACATAAATTCATCCGGTTTGAAATATAATTACGTTTTCAAATTTATACAGATTTTTCCACTCGAAGGGTATTGTTTCCAAAAGTTTTAAATACTCAATATCGTTTCAAGTGTTCTTTTCTGCTGCTATAATCTTTTGATGAGTTGGATGAGCCTTGGTAGCGTGCTACGTGTTGATCTCGTCAAAATCAAGATATAAAAGTGTGCTTATTTATGCTCTACTTTCAAAAGATTTGTAGTGTGGAAAGTAAAGGTCGAACCCACAGAGATTGTTAACTTTTAATCCTTTAATTACTAAAATCTAATCTATGTAGTTATAAGAAAATTGGAAGTTTAATTGATTTAGGTTTTGATTATCACTACTATTTTAAACTATGAATTAAACTATGAATTTATGTAAATAAGATCCAGAATTAAATCTAAGTAACTTAAATGCAAAATTGAAGATTGATTTAAATATATGGAGATGGAACCTAGGATTACAAATCCACCACTAACTATGCATCAAGGGTCTAAACCTCTTATTCTAAGTTCTAAGTTTTGGATAGTTATGATCTATTGTAGCTACAAGCCCAATAGTATCGTCAAGAAGATATCGTTAGTTTAATCTAAACATAATCCATCTACGGTTCACATGAATCATCTACCTATAACTAGGGTGTAGCATAACTCATCTTTCCTAAGCATGGATTATAAAAGAAGTAAACATCACAATCACATAGGCACCATTGTATGTAAATACTCCTATCAATCACAGAAATCAAGGACTATTGAGTTCAATGAGTATAAGGAAAAATCTAAGACAAGAATAGATCCAAAGCACTCTTGATTATTAACATTAAAATCTGATTATATAAAATCCACCAACATACAATCACTATCCATAAACATAAAAACTTAAAATAAAGAAGAGTAGAATCCCCCTTTACATAGCTAGGGTTTCATTGAAACCCTAGATGAGGAGTTTAGTTGCTCATAGTAGGTGAAAGCATGAAGATGTAGTTGATGTAAGCCATTAGAAACCTTCCTCTTGCCTTCAAAAAGTGATGAATGTATGTATTGATGAATTCTTCTCAAGGTGTGTAACCCCTTAAAATCATAAAAACTAAATATATATAGTGTACAAAGGTTTTAAGAAGTCTCCTCCTATTCGTAGTGCACTGAAACAGCAATTAAAATCAATCTGGACGTCTTCAGGTAATTTCGTCTGCACAGGACTCTTTAGAACACTGAAATACGCAACTTCGGTTTTTACACATATCGCGCGAGCGGGTCGCGCGAGCGCGACATTGGGTACCTCGCGCGCGCGGGTCGCGCGAGCAATTCTGGGTTCTCGCGCGAGCGGATCGCGCGAGCGATTTCTGGTTTTTCGCGGGCGCGGGCCGCGCGCGCGAGGTGTCTTTTTCAGCTTCTTTCTTCCTGCTTTTTCACCTTGTTTAACCTCATATACCTGTTTTCTTCTAAAACCTGCTAGTAAATAGAAAATAGAGTAAAATTACATAAAAACAAGATAAAAACGACTAACAAATGTGAGTTAAGGCGTATAATTGGGATTTGTTCTCTCCCGATCACACCCCCAAACCTACATTTTGCTAGTCCTCGAGCAAAAAGAAAATAAAACTACAAATAATAAAATTCCTACTCCATTTTCGTATGGATAACGATTGCACTTAGCTTGTGCAACAAGCCTTTTAAACCTCTAGGTGTCCCTAGTCGGACGAGTGAAGTCTCGTGAGGGTTCTCGTCAACAAGTCACCCACAACCATATTTATTAACTTGTAAAGACTTTATTCAAAATTTTAAGTAGTTCAATGCCACATACTCCTCTGATACAATCAATCTCAAATAAAACTTTTAAAATTTATCAAGAATAAAACAATCATACGCCTTCCTACATTATAAGAAATAAGCTGAAAACATATATCAAAAGAATCAATAGAATATATCGAAGACTCGCATGTGTGTGAAGTAGTAGTCAAGTGGATACACGATAACTATGAACATGGAATATAAACTAGATAACTATCTAGTTATGCTTTGACTACAAATCTCACGTTGTTAATTACACTCTAAAATAGAATCACTCTGAAACAGGTGTAATCCCTCATTTAGATATATGCGAGAAAGAATTATTAAACAAAATTAATAAATTCGCATACGACTCTCACAACGAACGACACGACAAAAATAACATAATCTCATGAATAGATATCGATCGTCAAGTGAATATCATTACTACCATGCTTTTACTTCCTTTTCCATATCGGTAACATTTCCAAATCATGTTTCCATAGAATCGACTAGGACTTAATACAGGTTGTAATGTTGGTCAAGGGTTAAGGCTTAGAAAAAGAAAGGTAAAGGAATTCAAAAAGTCCGTAAGTAGCTAGGAATAGTTTTAATGTGTAACGCACGGGCTTTACTATCACGACTATTCATATTATTTATTTTTCTTTTTTTTTTTTTTCATATCTCTTTCAAGATAATCATATCCCTTTTTTTTTTAATAACTATATTCTCTTTTTTTTTTCTTTTTCACATTAGATCCTTTTCTTTTTTTTTTCCTACTCCATACATCATATTTTTTCTAGTCGTTTACTAGCCCAATTTCTTTATACAAACTATTCTCTAGCCACTTTTGGACATAAGGTAGGTAATATTTAATAATGGCGAACTCCATATCGGAGTGGGTAGGATAATAGGTGAACAAAGAAATGGCTTATTTATAAACGGCTCAAATGGGTTAACGAGGGATATAATAAAAAAAATTGTAAAGGGTAGCCAAAGGTCGAAAAGGTTTATTAGAACAGATGGCCTAATGTCCTCTCCTGAGGTTACATGATTTTTCAATGTTATAATATAAAAGGAAAATATATATATATATATATTTTTTTTTTAAAACATGGTAATTCTAATACTTACTTGACTTTCAATCAACATGAAGAAATAATGAGACTATTCAACGAGATAGTGCGATGTGTCAAAGAGATTCGATAAATTTAAACCCTCACAAAGAATAATAGGCTCTAAAGCTCACCGGGTTTAGTCTCCACATTTTTTACTATTTAGAAATCCAAGTTATATTACAGTTCAATGTCAATATGTATCCATATAACTACGTGCAGTGCAGCAAGATATGCAAGTATAAGATATAACACAACGATTCTAAGGATATACAATTCTCAAGACGTATTCTCATAACTTCGATAGGCATTTTGATTATATACTCTCTTACTTCCCAAAGTTTCAACGAAATCGAATTATAATCAAAAGAAATGCAATATTGAACAATAGTAAGAAACTGATTTTATTTATTTATAGAACTACTACAATGTTTATTATTATTATTATTATTTCCTTATTTTTTTTTTCTTTATTATTATTTTTTTTCAAATGAATTAAACGAACTAATGTTTTACAACTGAATTAAAAAAAACTAACAAATCAACAAAATAACGAATAAACGAAAACTAATAAAAGAAACTAACAAAAGTAAACTGAAGTACTAAAAAGTATGAAAACAAAAACTATGAAATATCCATATACTCTCCCCCAAACCACATCACTGCATGTCCCTATGCAGAGGGGAACATGACAATGACATGGATGCAGTCAGCATAGAAGGTCACCAGGACGTCCACTCCACGGAAAATATCTGACGGAGGCTGTACGGCAGATCGATAGTACCAATCCACAAGCTCCCACTCTGGATGCTCCGCAGGGTCGAACGACGGTCCTACCACATCAAAATCCTCATGTAAATCCAAACTCGGACCCTCCTCAATCCCCTCATTGACACTCGGACCCAAATCCACCATATCATCCTCAGGACCGGAATACGGCGCGAATATCGAAGCAACGTCCTCAGGAGACCAGTCAGGGTGACCCGGACGTTGTCGAACAACGTCCGGCACATAATCAGGTAGGTTCCTATATGGATAGGAAACCTCAGGTGAAAGCACACTAGACTCAATAGGGTCAGAAAAAGAAATAGCAGCGATGCCTGAGACAACATCCTCATCGTCATCATCGGTCGAGGACTCGGCCGATTCAGACGAAGACGACTCGGAGGATGTAGGGGGAGCGCCATAAGGGCCATCAAGAGACGTAGGGTCATCGCCAAACATGTCATCCTCGTCAGATGAATCAGAAAAGCTACGAATGGGCCTACGAGGACGACGACGACACCAGCCGGGACGACCGACCGGGCCGTCAGGTTTGGCTAGCCTAGGACGAAAAGGATCAGAAGACGAGCTGGAGTTAGAATAGTAACTCGACGGACTAGACGACCTATCAGGTGAACTAGGAGGTGAGATAGGATGATCCATAGTGAAAAGATGATAAGGAGAAATGAGGATCTGGGTACTATAGGTATATGTGGTAGCGATATGGCCTGAAACATACAAAACGTCACAACTGAAGAATAATTAGCGCAAGTTATTAGTTATGAAAAACATAGGTGATATTCAGGATTATAATAATATCTATATCAAAATGATCTACCCATGAATGTATAAACCTAAATTATTACGCCGTTACATGAATAAATTAATATTTAAACATATGGATCAAGATTAACTCATATTCACTCATAATTAATTATTCAGAAAAATTAATGGAAATTTCAGCATAATTCCCCCCAAACCTGAGTCGAAGCGATTCCTGTTTGGCGTGCAATGGGTTGAATTACTCACTGACTGCTTGTGAAGTTATGATAAGTAAGGAATTAAAGCATTTGAAGCAGAACATGATAAGCAACTCAATGAAGTAACTAGGATGTTTCAGACATATAGCAAACCACAAAAGAAAAGAAAAACGCAAAATAAATAATTTACAGACCCAAAGAAAAGAAAATAAAAGGAAATAATCTAGACCGGTCGAAGCCGGGTACAGCAGAATCCTAATAATAAACAAAAGAATAAATAAACAGGAAAAGTAACAAAATGAAATAATATACATGCCATAATGTCTGAAAATGTCTAAAACTCCCCATCCAAATACAAGAAAAAAAATGAATATCCGAATCCCCCAATCACCCAACCCAACCTAGACTAATCCTCACCCCCCTCAATCAACGCCAGCTCCAGCCCTGTACTCCCCTGCCCCGTAGTATCATCACCATCCCCATCACTGCCACTCCCATCGTCATCCTCACCAGCATCCCCAGTCTCCTCCTCCTCGCCCTGCACCTCACCCTGCTCCTCCTCTGCCACCTGCTGTGCTGGTCGCGGGAAAGCCGACTGATATGCCGCCTCACCCTGGGCTAGAATGTCAGCCAGCTGGTCCGGATGAGCCAGCTGGAAATATGATCGCATGTAGGACTGAAGCCGCAGGGTCTCTCCACGGAAGGCACAGACGTCCCCATATGTCCAAGCATAAGGAGTATCCTCCGGGGGAGGGGGACGCTGTGCCGCCTGCTCGCGACGGGCCTGGGCTGCCTCACGGGCCCTCCTAACCTCCAAATCTAAACGATCCAGGCTCAACTTCCAATCGGCGGAAGCGAACTCCGGGATGTGTGCGTCAATGGGCTCATCGGCAGGGATAGGAAAGGCCTTAGCCCGGAGAATGGCTGTAATGGTGCGAGGATAGGGCAAAAGGGTCTTAGGGTCGATGGCGTTATCTATGGCCTGAGAAGTATGGCGCATGCCATCCATAATAACGAGGCCTGGATGGAACCAATCACTACGGTAAATGGCATGGAGGGCGTGGTGGATTGCCTTAGTCCGTTCTTGCTCGTGACCAAGGGGGTACAGGTTTCGTTTAAGGACATGGTCGACGAACCACATCTGGCGGGGCATATGAGATCGGCGAATAGATTGGCCCGAACCAGAGCGGCCGCCACACATGTCCTGAATGATATGAATGAAGGAGTGGGCTTTATTGAGGACGGTCAATTTTGGGACTTGGTAAGAATGGGAGGGGAGTTGGAGGATTTCGGCGATGTTATCTGGGTTTAGGGTGATGTCGTGGCCGTCTATAGTAGTAGAGATAAAGGCGTGTTGGCTGAGGGATTGTTTGTGGTAGCGTAGGTTTTGGTAGAATAGGCGTACTATACGGGGGTAACTGATGAGGTCGGGGTTTCTAAAATATAACTGTGGGGCCAGCTTTCGGGCTACTAAGTTACTATGGCCCCACGTCGTGTCTTTGTCAGACGCGAAGTACTCAGCATCTATAGCGGCCTCGTAGTTGAGGCCGCGGGTGGCGTATTTAGGGCCTAGTTCGTTTGGGTTAGGGTCGTCTGGGGGCGGTGGTGGAGGGTCGGTCTGTTTTTCTTTTCCTTTAGATTTTTTCTGTGGTGGTTGTGAAGAAGAAGCGGATCGTACGGTTCTTTTGGTCATATTTTAAAGAGAAGGTACGGTGTTTTTAGAAAAAAAAATTTGAAAATGCGGGCTTTAAAATAGGTCTATGCCCAGAAAAGAAAAATAAAAGGGATAGGGGGAATGGGTCACCTGCAAGAAAAAACAATCCCGTCAAGGGACACAATCATTATATAAGCAACATTGCCAAAGAAATTGGGGTTCACAGGGGAACACCCAGCAACTGAGAGAAGAGTCAGCCCCTTCCCACCCACTGTCCCGACAAGGGCACACACTTTGCGGCAAGTCACGGGGTACTTGCCACGTGTTAAATGAGCTATATAAGTAAATAAATAAATTGACGATAATAATCATGGTTGTCAACACGGTTAGTTGAAATGCCCTTGCGATATTTACGAGTTTATCGAACGTCATTGACTGTCCGAAATTTATGAAGTTAGTGGCGTATTAAGGACTTTGGAAAGTAAAACCTATGGTGACAACTGGACATTTCAATATTAAACGGGCTTAAATGAGAGTTGAAGCTTTTAGAAGTTCAAATGTTAATTCCAACTCGCTCATAGACTATCCAAGTCCAAATGGTGTCAATATGCTAAAGTAACTGCCGTATTTGCATGAAAGTCTTAGGTATAGTGGAATAATCCTCATTAGGATTCTGTTTTATCTAAAGCAAGGGTAATCCGGGGGTATTGGATTTATTCAACGCATGTGTGAATTCCAATGTGCCTACTTGGTGATCTTACTGTATTATAATTTAAAACTGATCGTAATTGTAAATTGGATTTGAACGCATAAGACTGGATTAAATTTGAAATCTAAATTTTAACAGATTGGGAAATGGTTGTTGCATCCACACTTCGTCAAATATGGACTAGGTCACTTGTTCCAATGAATTTTGTAGAATCAAACCCTTAATCAGAGAATAGTTCCCCTATTAATTTCAAACCTTAGGCAGTATATAGTTCTGTATGTGCGGGGCCTATGTACGAAACTAAATAGAAAGGGTAAATAAAGATCTGCATAACTCAATCAAAACCCTGATCAAAATTATCCCCAAATTAATTGCAAATGTGGAACACATCTGGTCATTAAGCCATGGGTAAGTCAGCTCATGGATCGAATTATAAATTAATTGACATGTGTATATGCCTATAAAGAGAATGTTAACCCCAGATAATAATCCCTAAATAGTGTGCGTAATCTGTGTGAATCATTGTATACATGGACAACGGTAGCTAGAGTATAGACATATGAATGTACATATGAACGTATAGATATATGTGGACATATACATGGACAACGGTACTGAAATTTCCTAAACACCCACATTTATCGAATCTCTAAACACCCCAAGCCCTAATTCATCCACATGAATACGGTTTATGTGTTATTCACAAATCTGAGTTCAGGTTTGGGGGTGTGTGCGTCTGTGTGTGTGAAATATATATCAATAGTGGTTCATCTAAATGGTTATATAAAAATCAAGAAACCCACAAAATTTTAAACCTAAAATCTAATCCGGGTGTATATGTGAATATAGATATATGTATATATGTCTATATGTTTGATGTCTGATGTATATCTATATAAATATGGGTATAGATGTACCTGTGGTGGGAAGATCCGAGATGAGGGGGGTGGTTTCTATTTTCAAGCAGTGGCGATGGTGCCGCGGCGGTTGCGGCTTGATGTGGTGGTCCGGTGATGAAGATGATCAGTGGTGGTGGTCGTGGGTGTGTGTGGTGGTCCGGTCTGGTGTATGGTGGTGGTAGATGATGATGATGGGTTGTGATTAGGGGGGGGGGAAATATCGCAGGAGAGAGAGAGAGTCGTAGAGAAAGAGAGAGAGAAGACAGTTCAGAGAAATTAGGGCACGGCCCTGTATTTAAAGGGAGTGGGTCCTCGCGCGAGCGAACCGCGCGAGCGAGCATCGCGCGCGCGAGTTCCTCCGCGAGGAAAAGCTGAGGCTTCTTTTTATGTTTTTGAAAAATTTTCTTAAGTCTCACATTCGCTCGAGCGGGCCGCTCCAGCGAGGGTCTCGCTCGCGCGATTCCGAGCGCGAACAGAAGCTGAGGCTTCTTTTAAGAAGCTTAATTATTTTTTCCTAAGGGCCAAGATCGCGCGAGCGAGCCGCTCTAGCGAGAGGCTCGCGGGCGCGATTCCTGGCGCGAGAAAGCACTGAGGGTCCCTTTTTGGTTTTACATAAAATTTTTGACTAAGGGGATATCTCGCGCGAGCGGACCGCGCGAGCGAGCTCTCGCGCGAGCGGGCCGCGCGCGCGATATGCTGAGTTTTCATTTTTCTGTTCTGTTTTCTTGTAACAATGTTCTAGAATTGCAAATTTTCATCTTCTGGGTGTTTACACACTCAGACATTGGCCAAAAACTGCTAAAAAGTGTACAAAAATGAAGAAAAATCTAACTAATGCTTGGGTTGCCTCCCAAGAAGCGCTAAATTTTACGTCGCTAGCTCGACCGATGCATGCGCTCAATCGAGATAGACCGGATCTACCAGGTCTATAGACTCAATTTCTCTCTCATCTGCCTCCTCGGTTCGATACGGCTTAAGCCGTTGACCATTTACTTTAAACGGTGTTCCACCGTTCATATCTTGGATTTCGATCGCTCCATGCGGAAACACTTGCGTTATAGTAAACGGCCCGTCCCACCGGGACCGTAGCTTTCCCGGGAATAATCGTAATTTTGAATTGAACACCCAGACGCGTTGCCCGACCTCAAAATTCTTTCTTAAAATCATTTTATCGTGAAAAGCTTTAGATCGTTCTTTATAGATTCTTGAATTCTCATACGCCTCGTTTCTCAATTCTTCAAGCTCTTGCAATTGAAGTTTACGATGACATCCTGCCGCTTTTATATCTTGGTTAAAAGTTTTCACGGCCCAATATGATCGATGTTCGAGTTCTACTGGTAAGTGGCACGCTTTTCCAAACACCAATCGGTAAGGAGACATCCCAATGGGGGTTTTAAACGCTGTACGATAAGCCCAAAGCGCATCGGTCAGTCGTTGTGACCAATCTTTACGGTCTGGACGTACCGTTTTTTCTAATATACTTTTGACCTCCCTATTAGACACTTCAACTTGGCCTTGGGTTTGTGGATGATATGCGGTTCCTACTTTGTGGGTGACAGAATATTTGCGGACTAGGGCTTCAAAGTAACGGTTACAGAAGTGTTTACCCCCGTCGCTTATAATCGCTCGTGGTGTACCGAATCGACAAAAGATATTATCTTTAATAAATTGAACCACGACTTTATGGTCGTTTGTTCTCGTCGCTACTGCCTCCACCCACTTAGAAACATAGTCGACCGCGACTAAAATGTATTCGAAACCACAAGACGACGGGAACGGACCCATAAAGTCGATGCCCCAAACGTCGAATATTTCTATGATGAGGATTGGGGTCATGGGCATCGCATCACGATGTGACATGTTCCCTGTTTGTTGGCAACGTACGCAGTTCTGACAGAATTCATGTGCGTCTTTGAACAACGTTGGCCAATATAACCCACTTTGGAGGACTTTAGCGGCCGTACGACGGCCACCAAAGTGTCCTCCGCATTCTAGAGAATGGCAAAAATTTAATATGGATTTGAATTCACTTTCCGGAACACAACGTCGTATAATTTGATCAGAACAGTGTTTAAATAACAATGGGTCATCCCAGTAATAGTGTTTAATTTGAGAAAAGAACCGATCTTTATCTAAACGAGACCACGTATGCGGGATATATCCCGTAGCTAAGAAATTAACGATGTCGCTGAACCATGGACGATTGACGGCAGATAATGCAAATAATTGCTCGTCCGGAAATGAATCCTGAAGAGGGGTTATATCGTTAGATTCTATATAAATTCGTGACAAATGGTCAGCTACAACGTTTTCAGAACCCTTTTTATCCCGTATTTCATAATTAAACTCTTGCAGGAGTAAAATCCATCGGATTAACCTAGGTTTCGTTTCTTTCTTATTCAGCAAATGTCGCAATGCCGCATGATCAGTATAAACGATCACTTTTGAACCCAATAAATAAGAACGGAATTTGTCGAGGGCAAATACAACCGCAAGTAATTCTTTTTCCGTTGTTGTGTAGTTCAATTGCGCATCATTTAGTGTTTTACTTGCATAATAGATCACATGAGGGATTTTATTGACCTTTTGACCTAACACGGCCCCTACGGCATAATCGGAAGCATCACACATCAATTCAAACGGTAATGACCAATCAGGGGATTGGATTACCGGAGCTGTGGACAATAATGTTCGCAACGTTTCAAATGCCTTGAGGCACTCATTATCAAATACAAAAGGCACATCCTTGGCGAGCAAATTGCACAAAGGTCGTGAGATCTTACTAAAATCTTTTATAAATCGTCGGTAAAAGCCGGCATGACCGAGGAAAGACCGAATTTGACGAATGGACGACGGCGGGGGAAGTTTATCAATTAGTTCAATTTTCGCCTTATCTACCTCAATACCCCGTTTGGATACAACGTGACCCAATACGATCCCTTCTTGAACCATAAAGTGGCTCTTCTCCCAACTCAAAACCAAATTCGCTTCCTCGCACCGGGCGAGGACTTTCGTAAGGTTTTGTAAACACTCGTCAAATGTTGGACCAAAAACTGAGAAGTCATCCATAAACACTTCTAGAAACTTCTCAACCATGTCCGAAAAGATTGACATCATACACCGTTGAAAGGTTGCCGGTGCATTGCACAAGCCAAACGGCATACGTCGGTACGCAAAGGTTCCAAAAGGACAGGTGAACGTTGTCTTTTCTTGGTCATCTGGGTAAACGGGCACCTGGTTGTAACCAGAGTATCCATCTAAGAAACAATAATAACTCTGACCGGACAGACGTTCTAGGATTTGATCAATAAAAGGGAGAGGGAAATGATCCTTACGAGTCATCATGTTAAGTTTTCTATAGTCAATGCACACCCGCCAACCGGTAGTTTGACGGGTGGGTATAAGGACTCCCTTTTCGTTGGGTACAACCGTGATACCTGATTTCTTTGGGACAACCTGAGTTGGGCTGACCCAATTACTGTCGGAGATTGGGTATATAATACCGGCATCTAAGAGTTTTATCACTTCCTTCATAACCACTTCTTTCATATTAGGGTTGAGACGTCTTTGCATTTCCCTAGATGGTTTAGCATTTTCTTCTAAATTTATTCTATGCATGCAAACTGACGGGTCAATTCCTTTTAGATCAGCTACCGTCCACCCAATCGCTTTTTTATGATCTCCTAGAACCTTTATTAATTGTACTTCCTGATTTTCAGTTAAATTTGACGCTATTATAACAGGAAGGGTTGCGTTATTCCCTAAAAATGCATATTTTAAAGAATCCGGCAATGGCTTAAGTTCGAGTGTTGGAGAACACTGAATGGATGGTAAGGTCGGTTCGTGTGCAAGAGGCGGTAAAGCTTCTATTTTAGGTTTCCATGGAAGTGCATTGGTTGTGTTTACTGATTCCAATAGAGTGTTTACATCTTCAATATTTGTGTCAATGTTGAAATCATTAAAATTGAAATGTGACAAGCATGCTTCCAACGCTTCCTTAGTCAACATAAAAGGCGCTGCCTCTTCGACTAATTCGTCTATTAAGTCTATGGCATAGCAATCTGCCTCTTCATCATCTCTATATGGTTGATTCGATGCATTAAAGACGTTAAGACGCACGGTCATGTTACCAAAAGTTATATCCATTACACCCGTCCTACAGTTAATAATTGAATTAGCCGTAGCTAGGAAAGGGCGTCCTAGAATGACTGGAACTTGTTTACTCGTATCTAGGACGGGTTCGGTGTCTAGTACGATAAAATCGACCGGATAATAGCATTTATCAACTTTTACCAATACATCCTCTACTACCCCCCGTGGAACTTTAATTGACCTATCGGCTAATTGTAAGGTGGCCGCGGTCGGTTTCAGTTCTCCTAAACCCAAATGTTCGTAAACTGAATAGGGTATCAAATTCACACTTGCACCTAAATCAAGAAGAGCCCGGTGGATGTATTTATCACCTATGTGACAAGCTATGGTTGGAGTACCTGGGTCTTTATATTTAAGAGTGTTAGTGGTGAATAGGGAACTAACCTTTTCTGTTAAGAACACTTTCTTAGATAGATGGTTTCTGGATTTCCTTTTCTGAGTGCATAGATCCTTTAAGAACTTAGCATACGGGGGTATCTGTTTGATCGCTTCTAGTAGGGGAATATTGATTTTAACTTCTTTAAATATTTCAAGTATATCTTCCGGTTTCGTGCTCTTTTTAGCGAAGTGGGCTGGGGCTTCTCCACTTGGTGGAAATGGCATCCTAGGCACATAATCGGAAGGGTTTACTACTTTAGATGGTTTATTTGGTATCAAAGGATTAGCGTCTTTTGAAATTGGATTAGAATTCTCTTCCTTTTCCTCCTTTTCCTTTTCTTTACCTTTATCTTTTGTCGCCTCGGGAGGAGGTACGATCTCCTCAGGACGTTCAGTGGTCCTTGTCGAGACAGCGTTAACTTGATCACTCGCCGAACTCACCTCATACTGACCTTTAGGATTTTGAACAGGTTGACTTGGTAATTTTCCCTCATTACGTCGATTCAATGTATTAGCTAATTGTCCCATTTGGGACTCTAATTTCGCTATAGATTGAGTATGGGAATTTACAAGTTGAGACTGCGATTGTGATTGGGCCTCTAAAGTTTTTAGTGATGCCAACACGCTCTCTTCGAAAGTTTTATCCCTAGGCGGGTTAGCACGGAAGGGAGGCTGTTGGTATTGACTTTGTTGGTTCGGATGCGGCTGATACTGGTTAGCTTGTGATTTATACGCATTCGGAAAATTAGTCGTATCGGGTTTTGCGTACGGTTTCTCACTATTGGAATTCCAAGAAAGGTTCGGATGAGGTCCCCAGGTCGTATTTGGTTTATAACCCGTGGGGTTATAATTAGGTCGTTGGAACTGTTGAACTGCATTTATATGCTGTTCTACAAATTCTGGGAACTGGGATGCGGACGGGCATGCCAAGGTTGAATGTGACGAATCTGAGCATAACTGGCATACTTCAGTAGAAGGAGGTGGGCCTTGCATACGGCCCATCATCATAAGTTGGTCCATTTTTCTATTTAGTTCTTGAATTTCATATGACTGATTAGACTCAACTTTCGCCTCTCTCTTTGGATTAGGTAGAATGTGTCCCTCAGGGCGTACGGATACCGCTTGATGCATCGAGTTTTCACTTAATGTTTCAAATATCTTCCATGCCTCATCGGCACTTTTGTGGAGGAACGTCCCCGCACAAATAGCATCGACGGTATTTCGAACAGCAGGAATTAATCCTTCATAAAAAACTTGCACCAGTTGCCATTTAGGTATCTGGTGATGAGGGCAAGAACGTAAGAGTTCTTTAAATTGTTCCCACGTATCGTAAAGTGTCTCCCCATCTTGCATTGTAAAATTGGTTATTGATTTTCTAATCTGATTCGTTCTAGTTATGGGGAAAAACTTTTGTAGGAACGCAGTTTGCAACTCATCCCATGTTCTTATTGAATTTGGCTCCAGCGATTGGAGCCAATACTTTGCTTTATCTTTAAGTGAAAACGGAAACAGGCGCATTTTCAATTCATCATCTGTTAAGTTCTGAATCTTTAGAGTCGCACAAATACCCTGAAATTCGCCTAGGTGATTATAAGGGTCTTCCTTAACACGCCCGTGAAATGACGGCAGGAGCGCAATAGTTGAGGATTTAATTTCAAAATGAGCTGCCGTCACTTCCGGCAACGCAATACACGACGGGGGTGTATAGGCCGTAGGAGTGAAATAGTCTTTCAATGGTGGTGGTGGGGGTATGTTAAGGTTATCCCCCTCATTCTGATTGTTCCCATTATTCCAGTTTTGTCCAAAATCGGCCATCGGAATAGGTTCGATTTTTACTGTTTTAGTTTTTCTTAAGCGATTACGCGTACTACGGATTTCTAATTCAAATGAAGATGACGGTTCCGGAGTGGACTCGTCGTCTAACATCAACCGAGCTCTCGTGGCTTGGGTTGATGACTTAAGGCCTCTAAGTGTACGTTCAAGTTCAAGATTAAGCGGATTTAATTTAGGATTAGTTGAACGAGTACCAAACATACACTAAGGGTTGACTCAATAAAAGAAAACAAGAATAGCTACGCGACTAACCAAGCATGCAAGCACACAAGACTAATATGATGCATGAAATTATTCTGTAATGCAATGACCGCGTCAAGCCCAGCGCCCCGGGTTTCCTAGCTAATGCAGTGCTCACTCCACACCTACCCTAATGCAAGTAATGCGTCACAGCGCCCTGACTTACAGTGGTTGATGCGAAATTTAAAAACTTAGCGAATTTACTTGTTTTTGATTTTTTTATTGCAATTTTCTTTTCAGGTTCGCGTAAGCTCCGTTGGCGTGCACAGCTGCTCCACTCGAACGTACTAGATCTTGATGACTGATGAACTGCAAGACAAGGATAAATTTAGCAACTCGAAAGTAAACGAAAAACAAAGAAAAATAAAATGGAAACTAATATTTACTAACTAAGTAAATTATGATTCTAATAATTAATGGCAAAAGTTATTTCAATCCCCGGCAACGGCGCCAAAAATTGATCTCGTCAAAATCAAGATATAAAAGTGTGCTTATTTATGCTCTACTTTCAAAAGATTTGTAGTGTGGAAAGTAAAGGTCGAACCCACAGAGATTGTTAACTTTTAATCCTTTAATTACTAAAATCTAATCTATGTAGTTATAAGAAAATTGGAAGTTTAATTGATTTAGGTTTTGATTATCACTACTATTTTAAACTATGAATTAAACTATGAATTTATGTAAATAAGATCCAGAATTAAATCTAAGTAACTTAAATGCAAAATTGAAGATTGATTTAAATATATGGAGATGGAACCTAGGATTACAAATCCACCACTAACTATGCATCAAGGGTCTAAACCTCTTATTCTAAGTTCTAAGTTTTGGATAGTTATGATCTATTGTAGCTACAAGCCCAATAGTATCGTCAAGAAGATATCGTTAGTTTAATCTAAACATAATCCATCTACGGTTCACATGAATCATCTACCTATAACTAGGGTGTAGCATAACTCATCTTTCCTAAGCATGGATTATAAAAGAAGTAAACATCACAATCACATAGGCACCATTGTATGTAAATACTCCTATCAATCACAGAAATCAAGGACTATTGAGTTCAATGAGTATAAGGAAAAATCTAAGACAAGAATAGATCCAAAGCACTCTTGATTATTAACATTAAAATCTGATTATATAAAATCCACCAACATACAATCACTATCCATAAACATAAAAACTTAAAATAAAGAAGAGTAGAATCCCCCTTTACATAGCTAGGGTTTCATTGAAACCCTAGATGAGGAGTTTAGTTGCTCATAGTAGGTGAAAGCATGAAGATGTAGTTGATGTAAGCCATTAGAAACCTTCCTCTTGCCTTCAAAAAGTGATGAATGTATGTATTGATGAATTCTTCTCAAGGTGTGTAACCCCTTAAAATCATAAAAACTAAATATATATAGTGTACAAAGGTTTTAAGAAGTCTCCTCCTATTCGTAGTGCACTGAAACAGCAATTAAAATCAATCTGGACGTCTTCAGGTAATTTCGTCTGCACAGGACTCTTTAGAACACTGAAATACGCAACTTCGGTTTTTACACATATCGCGCGAGCGGGTCGCGCGAGCGCGACATTGGGTACCTCGCGCGCGCGGGTCGCGCGAGCAATTCTGGGTTCTCGCGCGAGCGGATCGCGCGAGCGATTTCTGGTTTTTCGCGGGCGCGGGCCGCGCGCGCGAGGTGTCTTTTTCAGCTTCTTTCTTCCTGCTTTTTCACCTTGTTTAACCTCATATACCTGTTTTCTTCTAAAACCTGCTAGTAAATAGAAAATAGAGTAAAATTACATAAAAACAAGATAAAAACGACTAACAAATGTGAGTTAAGGCGTATAATTGGGATTTGTTCTCTCCCGATCACGTGTCTCATTTTCGCCTATGGCAGAATGGGTCATGACAGTCTAGGGCAGTTCTAGAAAATGAATCTAGGGAGGGGATTGATACAGGAGTATAGGGCAGCACCCCCAAAATTTATTTTTTTTGAGACCTATTTATGCATATTTTGTGTATATTTTGGACCTAATGTGACAAATTGATAATGTCGAGGGGGCTTTTGGACCTATTTATACATATTTTGTGTACATTTTGGACCTAATATGACAAGTTTATAATGGGAGGAGGAGGGGCTTTTGGACCTAGTTATATATTTTGGACCTAATATGACAAATTTATAAGAGTAATGTATGGCTCACAATTTTTGCTTACAACCTCTCTTTTGTGTCTATCTCTCTCCTATGATGTTAGTGGACCCCACAGTGACATAGGAGATAGATAGACACATTGTTTTTAAGTTATAAGTAAAAAGCTGTAAAAAAGTTGAGTATGAAGTATTACCCTATTTATAACGTCTATGGGGGGCTTATAATTGTCAGGGTGGGCTAAACTGTAATAAAAAAAAAATTTAAAAATGCAAATCTACAATTTTCCAAAAATGTGATGTTAACACCCGTACCCTGAGAACGGGTAAATCACTATTTTTATATGCATTAATTAATATAATTAGTGTATAAAATGGATAAAGGGGATGCTTGGACTAGCCCATGTAAAAAGTGTTCAGAGAGGGACACTAGTTGAAAAAGTCTCCAATGAGATGGGACAGGTTCGGAAGTGGGACCCAGTGAAGGGCCTAAATGAAAATATTTGTATTATACGTGATTAAATGCATTTATATGAATACATGAATATTTGTATAAAATGCTTCTATATTATTTGGTGATATAGGTGTTAACATTTGGTGATAGCTTGGACACCCAAATAAAGGTATAAATGAAAAAGATTTAAAATTAGTAGGTACGATAGCAATTTCACAAAATATGTGGGACCCACGTTGGGACCCATACGGAACTTAGACAAACACTCATTAAATAATTGGGTAGTTAATGGAATGTGTGGGGGATTTCATAATAGGAACTTAAGAAAATTGGGGGATGCAAATGAAAATTTGGCAAAAAGGCATGGCAATGACACCACACACTTGCATGTGTGTGTATGTGCCAAGAGGGAATGAGAGACTCTCCAAATTTAACAGAAAATCAAAAGAAAACAAAAGAGAAATCACCGAGAGAGAAGACGGACCGTCACCGATGTCGAAATCTTGCTGTTCCGTCACCGCCGTTCGTCGGATTCACGAATCGAAGCCATTTTCGGACTCGTGGAGGTGAGACGATCATTTCTATACCTTTAATTTACGTTTAAATCGTTGGATTTTGGTAGCTCATACTTAATGGTGAGACGTCGTCTATCGAATTCATGTAGGAATCTTGTTGGAGTAGAAATTGAGCTCTAATTGGTGAAATTCAGCCTTTCTCTAGCTTAATCTTAGGTAAAATCTGTGTATAAAGTGAGTTTTCTACACCTAAAACTGATTGGGTTTAATGGGTTCAAGCTATATGTGATGTTAGGAATGATAATTCATGATTAGAGACTATGAAGATGTTAATCATGTGAATTCTTTGTCAATTTTATGAAAATTATGTTGATACATGTATATGTGTTTATATGTGCTTATATGTGGTAGTTAATGAGCACCGGGAAAATGGTTCATTGCTGGGAGTAATAAGGGTGGTGTAGAGGAAGAATTCGATAAATACGGAAGTCCAAGGAATAGAAGTGGTCACGGGACCAAGGGAGGTCTTCATATCTGAATGAACCATATAACCGGTGACTCAGCGACAACGGTTGTGTTTTATGTGTTAATTATAGCATTGGACATGTTAAACATACAATCATGTTAGAATGCTCACTAAGTGTAATGCTTAAGAAATCCGTTTTCCTATTTCTGTTGTGGTACATAACAACCACCGCAGGTTCGGAGCGACATCTGGAGAGGAATTAACGGGAGAGATGGGAGTTATGGGAGAGATTTGGGATTTGTACTTGAGGATCTCCTTTTAAATTTGTAAAAGGTTGTTAATTATAGTTTCTTTTATGGTAAAGTTGGTGTTTTGGTTGTAACTATGGGACTTAGATCCTTAAACTTGTATTTTGTTAGTTTGGAGTTGAATTGGGAAGAATTATGTAAATTTCAATAATTTGGTTGTTTGTGCGGAAGTGGCTAACTTGGACCTTTCCGACAAGTCCGGGTGGTGTCACAAGTGTTGTGAACATGTTTCATTTGTGTATAAAGTGTTAGTTATGACTTAAGTTCATGTCCAACTAGTTTGAAAAACTTTTGTTAAATATTGGGTTTTAAAGCTTGATTTGATTCAAAGAGTTGAGTTCATGAATGAAATTGATCCAATTTTAGTTGTGGGTATGTGGTACATGCTTGGTTTATGTTTAAAAGTGTTTGGGAATGTGTTAGAATAGTTTTCCCAAAGTTTTATGAAGTTTGATTATGTTTTGGACATGTTTGAAAACTAGTAGCAGCAAACTTTTGCAGCAAAAATCATTCTGCAGGAACCCGGATCAATCCGGGTACAAAGGGTGGATCGATCCGGGGTTCTAGAGGGACAATCTGCTAGAAAAACAACAAATTGGATCGATCCGGATTTTGTGGGCGGATCGATCCGCCCCTGTTCCCAGCAGCCGTCCACTTTTACGGAAACGTGTATATCTCTCTCTAGAAAACTCAGATTCGCGCACCGTTTTTTTTGTTGGAACCAGGACTCAAAGACCTATCCTTTGGTATAAAAATTTGATATACTTATTAATGACTATTTTTCCCTTGGGTTGGTTTTTGTCACAACAAAGCTCTTAAAGATGGTTTAACTCATATTTTTTATTCCTAATTAGTGTATTTTTGGTGTGTATCGCCTTGTTACACGTGTCCTAATCCTCTGGTGCTGGTTGGGTTGTGACATGTGAAGTGAGCTCGAGCCCCCCACCCTTCAATTTAGATCCTCCCCTGGGTGGTCTTGTGAAAACTTGACCAAACGACCTCAGAAAACCGGTCTGTGAAACTCGTCCCTCTTGATCTACTGGCACGATTTATACTGAATCATATGTTTTGGACATGCCATCTATTGTATAAAATAGTAACATGATATGGGTAAGAGGAATTTTTTGGGGGCACAAACACTTACAAACATACTCTATTTCTCTCATGGGTGGCACTGTGGGATCCAGATAATTTCAGTGGACCCCACAATGCCACCCAAGAGAGAGATAGAGTGTGTTTATAGGTATTTGTAAAATTTGTTTGTACCCCTAGCATTGTTGTATAGGTAATTGGAATAAAAAAATAATAAATAAATAAAAGAAATTCTACAGCAACTCCTAAAGGGACTCCCTACTAGCCCGAAAGTAAGAAAATAATATTGAAATAATATGGAACCAACCTCTAGAAAGTTTTTAAAAAAATTAAAAAATTAGAAAAAATAAAAAAATAAATAAAAAATAAACCCAAAAGCAAACTCTATTTTGCTCACGTGCCCACTTTGATTCTCACTCAATTAAACATGTTATTGGCCCACTTTGATTCTCCTCAAAAGACTCTTAAAGATTTTCAACCCCCAAAGGGCCCAAACCCATTCAGCTTCCAAACGTCCCAAAACCCTTCAAGCATTTAGATTGCACTTCAACATCTCAATCTCATTTTTGCTCAACAAATTATAATTGCACAATCATTTTGCAGCAGAAACCATTTTGCAGGAACCCGGATCGATCCGGGTACAAAGTGTGGATCGATCCGGGGTTCTGGAGGGACAATCTGTTAGAAAAACAACAAATTGGATCGATCCGGATTTTGTGGGCGGATCGATCCGCCCTTGTTCCCAGCAGCCGTCCACTTTTATGAAAACGTGTATATCTCTCTCTAGAAAACTCGGATTTTCGCACCGTTTTTTTGTCACAATAAAGACCTATCATTTGGTATAAAAATTTGATATACTTATTAATGACTGTTTTGCATTTGGGTTGGTTTTTGTCACAATAAAGCTCTTAAAGATAGTTTAACTCATATTTTTTATTCCTAATTAGTGTATTTTGGTGTGTATCGCCTTGTTACACGTGTCCTAATCTGCTGGGGCGGGTTGGGGTGTGACAATTTTTGGTATCAAAGCTATAGATTAGAGCCTTTGGGGATGAGAGACGTATGACGCGTAGTGTGCACACAACAACACGTAGTTGCATAAACATGCATACATGTTTACTTAGCATGCTTTGAAATGTTGATTAGCATGCCATGTGTTTATTTAAAGTAATGTGTGTGTGTGTAATAAAATAATGTGGGTGCCAGGCATTATGTTTGGAGGTGACACCTCAAACCGGATGGAACGAGTTGAAAGAGCAATAGAAGGATTGGTTCGAGTCGCTGAAACACATGTGGTCGAGGAAAGACCGGTACAACCAAAACTGAATCCAAGGGAGGAAGTTCTTACAATTTTAAAATTTCATAAACAGAAGCCGACAATATTCCGTGAGGAAGCCGATCCGATGAAGGCAAACTTTTGGGTTTCAGATATGGAACAGATTTTGAGGGTGTTACCATGTACAGAGGAACAGAAAGTTTTATTTGCCGCTGACACATTAAAGGATGAAACACAATATTGGTGGCATACCAAGCTGGGCCCGGGTCAACCAATAACGTGGGATCAATTTCTTGAGGTGTTTAATGAACAATATTTCCCAGAATTGTTTGGAGATCAAAAAGGTCAGGAGTTTATGGAATTGGTATAAGGGGAAAAGTCGGTCCGAGAGTACTCAACACAATTTACGAGTTTGGGAAGGTTTGCGGGAGATGTGATAACAACTGAGAAAGTGAAAGCCAGAAAGTTTGTGGCGGGGCTCCGAGGTGACCTTCGAGGGCTAGTGATCGTATTCCGTCCAGAGACCTATGCCAAGGCATTGGATATTGCTTCTATCGCTGAAAGAGATCTTGGGTATACTTCAAACATGCCACCACCACCGAGTCAACAAACCAAAAGGGCTGGGTCGAGTCAGTTTAGTAGTCAAGGGCGTGCAAAAAGGCAGAGTTCAGGAGGATCATTAATTAGTATCGGTAGTGGTTCTGGTGGGAACAAGCCGAGATGCCAGACATGTCAGAATTTCCATTAGGGACGATGAAATCAACTTCCAAATCCGATCACTTGTAACATATGCCGACAACCAGGCCACATCGCTAGGAATTATTCGAATCAGAATATGGATATGAGGGGCTGATGCTTTATTTGCAAGGAGTTGGGACATCAAGCCAAGGACTGTTCTACTAAACGCCAAGGAGCTTTGGGTTCTGGATCTTCTACGGCCAGTGATATCATACCAAGGACTACTCAACCACCGAGGAGGGAGTAGCGAGAGGCAAGATCATTTCAACTCAGGCCGGGGGATACTGCTTCTGTCACGCCCCGACGTAGCATAAATAAGGAAAGCGTTTAATTTCCTTTATGGACCCGTAGGTCGCGACAGTTTGAAGGATCGATTCCGTCCCAAACGTCGAACAACAATAAACAATAATAATCAGAGCAGAGAAATCAAGGCTTACAAAAATTTTCTAACTTATTACATCTTATGATACGGGGTCAACTAAGGCACAGACCGCCTTGAAAACAAAACAATAACTTAGTGTCTGTTACAGTCATCCTTATTACAAAACGGTCCAAAACTTAAAACAGGTAAACTTAAAACATATAATTAAGTAAACAGTTTCTCATCCGAGGGCAGCCGTTCTCAATTAGCATAGTCATATGATTCCTCCTGGTTATAACCTGAAAAGCCTGAACACGAATGTCCAGGACGCATCAACGTCGTCAGCTTCGAGAAGCTGGTGAGTATTAAAAACATAGCTTTGAATGTAACACATACCCATTTACCTTTTTCCATTTTTCAATATATATAAATCAATATTTAAACCGCAGAAGGAATTCTTTTTATAAAACAACAAGGAATATATTAAAAGGCGTTCATTCATAAAACAGATACTCATGTAATGAGACAATGCACCACACTCATCTTGCCGACCCTTTTCTCTCGACAGCCACAACAACCCACTATCTTACTCCTGGTATCTTTGAAACACTAAGATAGCCACACTTTAGCAACGGGGCGCCAGGGAGTGTCCAGTTTGCCTCACACTTTGGTCCGGGGTACCAGGGAGTGTCCAATGCCTCACACTTTGAATACCCTAACCGCCATGCAAATACCGAGGCAACCCCTCACGCAGTATCCAGACTCGAGTACCAGGGAGTGTCCGTAGGCCACACTTTAGCACTACCATGGGTGCCAGTGAGTGTCCAAGTTCGGCGTCACACACTTTAACGCTTTCATGGGCGTCAGGGAGTGTCCAAATTTGCCACCGTCGCATTTCAAAGATACCCTCACCACAACCACAACCACAACCACAACCACAACTACAAACACATTCTCAACCACAACCACAACACAATCTCAATCACATACTCTTTCCACACTACCATTACTCTTTTCCATACAGACTGACACCCACATGCATGTACCACTGACCCCACATGAATGATATGCACTTAAACATAAGCAAAACACTGAATTAAAGGAACAATACGCGTACGGGGAATGATGAGTCATAATACAATGTTTTAATCATTCAAACATAATCAACAGAGTTCTGATTAACTAAATTTCCCAAACAGAACCTTAACAGTACTTAAAAGTTGAACCAAACAGTCCCTTAACAGAAAACAGACAAAAACAGAAACTGCCAGAATTCGCGCGCGCGGGCCGCTAGCGCGAAGGATCGCTCGCGCGATATGCCCACTTTTTATTTTATATATAAACTTTTCTATCTGCCTGAAACAGCCAAGGTCGCGCGCGCGGATCGCTCGCGCGAAAGTTCTCTCGCGCGACCCTCGCTCGCGCGACCTGTCCAAATTTCAATTTATATATATACAAACTTTACTGATTGCCTGGGGACGCATACCTCGCTCGCGCGGATCACTCGCGCGGGCCGCTCGCGCGATCGCGCGCGCGAGGTGATGCAGAGGCTTCATCTTCTTCGTGGAACTGCTCTATTTCAGCAAAACAGGGTCTAAATTGACCCATTTCAATTCCGTGAGTTACTAGGCCTTATAATATATGTTTCTCTTCGGTTTTTCACAAGGATTAAGAATCCAATATCAATTTAACATGAATCAATCTACAACTCTTGAATTTTATGAGAAATTAAAAGTTGTCAAAACTTAATTTCTAATATACTTTTTCATATGATCAAATTAAGGTCTAATACTTTGGGTACAACCTATATGACATGTAATCTATCATATTTATCTACAAAAACAGATTTTGGTTAACTTTGAAAAATTATGATTTTGGAGCTCAAGCTTCCATGGACGAATTTAGCAATGGAGGATCCTTAATACATACACAGACTCAGTAATTAAGCATGAATTCACATTCTAGAGTGAGTTTAGAGTACTCACTGTGATATAGATGAAGAGATGAGAATATGTTGAGAAAGAATTTAGCAATATAAGAACTCCTTTGAAGCTTTAAGCTATGGAGGTCCAACTCTCTCTCTCTCTCTCTCTCTCTCTCTCTCTCTATATATATATATATATATATAAAATTCTGTAAATTGAACTCTCAAGCTCTCTCTCTGCAAGTATATTGTGCAGTTTGTGAATGTGTGGTGTATAAATAAACACAAGTATTGAACTTGGAGGCCAAGTCTTGTGTTGGTTACTCAACAAAAGATTAGTTTAACTAATCTCTAACTCCTCACAATTAGCAACACAAAAACATACGTATATACATGAATACACAGATTATATGGACTCCTAAGTGAGGCTAAGGGTCAAGTAGGTGTATAGGGGTCAAACCAAAGTGTTTGGGAAATATGGCTTATGGCACTAGCAATGCACACTCACAAATGTAACAACCAAACAAGGCATTATCCAATGATGAGTTTCCATAATTAGAAATAAAGCAATTGTCCAATCAGTCACTTCCAAAATCTGTGGAAGTTTAGCACAGCGCGGACAGTTTTGAACACAAACTGGTATTTTCGGGGTGCGGTGTCCACCACAAAAATACAGAAAATTCATTTTAGTGTAAGAAGTGATTTACTGGTTTCATAAAAATACTGATTGAGTCAAAAGGAAATATTTCCACCATTTTGAAATACAGATTTTGAAATCCACACCGGTATTACTAACTTTGTAAAAATTACAATTTGACCCCAAAAGAATTTTAATTATAAACAAGAAATCAGTTTTAACATGTAAGAATTGTAAATAACAATGAGATTAACAATACAGATTAATCATGGAAATTCAAATTGAATTTAAATATGTCAAATGCAATTACAAGAAATTAAATGAAAATGCAGGTTATTACAGCTTCTGCCGACACTGTTGTCTCAGGTATTGTTCCCATTTGCTCACACCTAGCAAATGTACTTCTAGATTCAGGTTCCACACATTCATTCGTATCACATCATTTTGCTAAGCAACTAGATAGACCATTAGAGTTTTTAGACTATGACTTATCTGTTGCAATACCGTTGGGGATTCCGATGATTAGTTCAGGGGTGTTTAGAAAATGCGACATAAATATAGGTGGTAAAAGCTTAATGGTTGATTTAGTACCATTGATTGTTCAACATTTTGATGTCATATTGGGTATGGATTGGTTCGGCTAATCATGCTAACATTGATTATAACAATAAAGGGGTAGTATTCCGTATTCTGAATCAAGATGAGTTTTATTTTCAAGGCAAGGGTGTTGTCGCACCGCCATATATTGTGTCAGCCATTGAGGCATGTCGACTATTAAAGAAGGGTTGTCGGGGATTTTTGTGTAGTATTTTTGATACTAGAGGCGTCGATCTTAAACTTGAGAAGATTCCGATAGTTCGAGAATTTCCAGATGTATTTCCCGAGGAGTTGCCTAGTGTATTGATTGACCGAGAAATTGAGTTTGGTATCGATGTCATGCCGGGGACCCAACCTATTTCACGAGCACCGTATCGAATGGCACCAATTGAGCTGAAAGAGTTAAAGATTCAGTTGCAAGAGTTGTTGGACAAGGGTTTTATTCGGCCTAGTGTGTCTCCGTGGGGTGCACCAATATTATTTGTGAAGAAGAGGGATGGTACAATGTGGATGTGCATTGATTATCGAGAAATCAATAAAGTAACAATCAAGAACAAGTACCCGTTGCCACGTATTGACGATCTAATTGATCAGCTTCAAGGGGCTCAGGTATTTTCAAAGATTAACTTGAGGTCGGGGTATCATCAATTGAAAGTTAAAGCTGAGGATATGGAGAAGACAGCCTTTAGGACCTGTAGACACCCCAATTTTGACCGAACTATTAAACTTAGGGGGGATTTACCTCTAGAAATCAATGATGAATAATGTCCCGACGATTTTCTTCAAGTTCATCGCTTCGACTTCTGAAAAGCTTCAAGCTCCCAAACCTTGCTCCTAATATCCCTAGATTTGGCCAATCACTGACCATCTGTCTCGAGCTCACTAGATCATGGGTTACTTTTTAAAAAAAATAGAATAGATTAAATAATAATAATAATAATAATAATGATATTTTCTAAAAATAACATTGTTTCTCATATTTTTAGATTCAAAAAGAAAAAGAAAGAAAAAGAAAAAGATACTATTTGGTGACTCATATGATTAATTTAGATTTAAAATGAAAAATGTGTCTATACATACATATATATATATAAGAAAAGGAAAATATTAAAAGAAAGTATCCCATGTGATTTGGAGAGTTAGAGATTCCTTGGCATATTCCTAATCCAAAGTAAATACCCAAAAAGCCCTTTGTTGGGCACTAATCTTCCATGTGCTTTGAAGATGCTCTAGAATGTTCCTTTATTCTAGCCAACTTAAATGCCCTTCAAGTTTCTTGGAATTACATAGAAGTGCCATGGAGAGTTAGAGATGCCATAGAATATTCCTAACCCACCCCAAATTGACCTATCTACCCTTATCTTGGCCTCCAAGATAATGAAAGTCTATAAAAAAACTCATTTCTCTCATTTTGGAGGAGACACTTGAATTGTATAGAAAAATATTGGGAGAGCTTTAGAGGAAAATATATAGAGAGAGAAACTCTACCAATCTCATACCCAAAACCCCACCAAATCTTTACCCAACCATAAAATCACCATTGAAGGAGCTTGAAGCTTGAGGAAGAAGAAGAGGAAAAGCTTGAGGAATTCAATATCCCTACAAGTTTTGAGAAGATCTAGAGGTAAAGCCTTCAAATCTATATATATATATATATAATAATTCAATCACAAATTCCTAGTTCTAAGATCTTTACACATTTTCAAAACCTCTCTTCTTACCTCATTTCACCACACACCACATAGAATTTGTGATTGAATCTCATGGTAGTTCATTAGTTTGGATCTAAATAAGCCTTGAGTTTAGAAGTATGAGTTTAATTTTAAAGAATTTTTGTTCCTAATTTTCTAAATAAACTTTGATTTCTTATTCCTAATTTTCTCACAAGATTCATGAGATTTTACATATCTTAATGAGTCTCTTTGAGTTTGATTCCTTAGTTTCCTATGATCTTATGATCCATATGGAGATTAAAATGAATCATGGCCATAATCTACACATAGTTGATGAGATACTAATATCAACTCACGACTAGGATCTCTTTACTATGAATCTTATGGAATTCATACTATATTCCATGGAGATTAGAGTAGATTTGTTTTTTTTAGTCTCCAATGACCATCAAATGGTAGGAGAAGTAGTTTAGTTTAAGTCCACCTTTATGGCTTAGACTAATCTCATCCTTGGGTTTTGAGAAGTTCTCTATACTTCATCCAAAACCTACATGTATGTGTGTCTTTAGCCTCCAATGACCACCAAGTGATAGGAGTAATGATATGAACTCAAGTTTTGGTCCATAAGTTTGAGTTCATTGTTTGGGATTTTGTGAAGTCCATTTCATACTTCATCAAAAATCCATGAGTCTAAAGAGGTCCTTAGTCTTCAATGACCATCAAATGGTAGAAGAAATGATTTGGTTTAAGCCCAACATTATGATCTAATAGTTGAGGCCAATCAACAAAGTGGAACTAGCAAAAATAAAAACAGTGGGTTCACAAACTGTTTTTGATCAAAGAATTTTAGTTCCAAATCTAACCGTTGAAATCAAGTGAAACCAACGGGAAAGTGTCAATAACACATTGTTTTACCATTGTAATTTTTGTTTTGGTAAGACTTTATGCTTAGAATGGTTTGATCATGAGTTTTGTGAGACAACCACAATCTGTCCAGAATATCAGAATAGTTTCAGAACAGCAAACCGGTTTTAAAATTGATAGATCAGAACTCTAACCAAGTTTTCATGACCTCTAATAATTTTTTATAAGAACCTTAATGTGTTAGGAAGGTTCCCTAAAAAGATTGAAGCAATTCAGATTTGTTTGCTATTTTTAAAAAATCATACAAGATCTCTGGACAGAGAGTTGTAAGTCCCTGAGTGATGCCTAGTGTTTGTTTAATTCCCGGAGATCTAACCGTTCAAACCTTGATTTTCTTTTTGGGATAGAAACTAGACTTACAGAGGCATATCATATCCAAAAATCGTTAAGATCCAACCGTTGCAACTTTGGTTTTTCTAGCTTTGAAAGTCTGGGCTGCTCTCTGTAATTCATAAAAAAACTGCTCCTGTTTTTGTCTAATCTTATTTATTTCAACTCAAATGGTCTCCTAATGCCTTGGAACCCAAATCATGTTTTGAGTAATGATAATTTAGCTTAAATCCAGAGACTAAGTGATCCAAATTAGTGAATAAATTCATATCTCATTCTTGTTCATAATCATTCATTCATTCATACACATTAATGCTTATAATTAGAACTAGTTCTTGGATAAAGTGGGACTTAGTTGAATCTAATTGAACTTGACTTAGGACTAATTACTCTTTGATATTATATCTTGTCTAAGGCATGTGGACTAACCCTTGTTTTGTAGCGCTTTGAAGGTATGACTTTCTCATCTCTTCTCTAGTTTATTTCATTTGTTGATTTTATTGATTTTCAACTCCACGCACGATACCTTAGCTTAGGTCTTGCCTTATGTGTATATGTGATTAGAAACATTTTTCCTAGGATATTCTATTCTTTGTATGCATTACACGTTTCCCATTTCGCGGCTGGATCCCGGGTAAGTTCTCTAGTTCTCTATTGCATATCATGTTGCTTGCTACTTGACTTATATGGCTTATGAATGATATTTTACCGTTAGCAATTTTACGCCATTTTCAACATGTTTTTGTAATGTATATGTATATATGTATTAGTTGAGGGCATGCTTAGATTAATAACTTGATTAAAAAGGATGTTGAGTAGAGGCCTATCGCGAGATAGGATGAAAGGGGTGTTTTAGTCCGCCGGGCTCCTTCCCCTTTCATTCCATAATCCCCGGACCTAGTTTTATCTTTGGTTTCGCAAAAGATCAGTTGCTTGTAAAAATGGTTTCTTAATTTTTCCTTTTAAAAAATTAAGTGGCGACTCTTTGTACTTGAATTTGAAAAATTGTTTTAAAAATAAAAGTGGGCCCAAATGCCAGTATCCACAGGACCTGATATGGACACTATGAATTTCTAGTGATGCCGTTTGGGGTTACTAATGCGCCAGCTGCTTTTATGAATCTGATGAACAGAGTTTTCAAATCCTATTTGGATGAATTCGTGATAGTCTTCATTGACGATATTTTAATATATTCAAAGAGTTCGAAAGAGCATGAACAATACATGAGGTCGGTTTTACAACGACTTCGGGAAAAGCAATTATTTGGAAAGTTTAAAAAAAAAAAAAAAAAAAAGCGAGTTTTGGTTAACTAGTGTCACCTTTCTGGGGCATGTGATCTCAAAGGAAGGTATTTATGTAGACCCACCGAAGATCGAATCTATAATGTATTGGTCAAAGCCGACTAATGTGTCAGAGATTCGAAGTTTCTTGGGGTTAGCCGGATACTATAGAAGGTTTGTTAAAGACTTTTCTAGAATCGCGACTCCGATGACAAGGCTAATGAGAAAAGACGTACCGTTTGAGTGGAATAAGGAGTGTGAAGATTGCTTCTTAGCATTGAAGAATAAGCTAACTACGGCACTGATACTTGTAATTCCTACAAGTACTGGGAATTTTAGAATTTATAGTGATGCTTCTCACCAAGGCTTGGGATGCGTGCTAACCACAAGATGACAAGGTAATAGCCTATGCTTCGAGACAGTTGAGACCCCATGAGAAGAACTACCCGACACACGACTTAGAGTTAGCGGCGGTAATCTTTACTTTAAAGATTTGGAGGCATTATTTATACGGGGAGATGTGTGAAATATTTACCGACCACAAAAGTTTTAAATACTTGTTCACTCAGAGAGACCTTAACATGCGACAAAGAAGATGGTTGGAACTTATGAAAGACTATGATTTGAAGATTCAATATCACCCGAGAAAAGCAAATGTAGTTGCCGATGCCTTGAGCCGAAAGTCGTCAAAAAACTTAGCTTATGCCTTAACAGCACAGGAGGAGCTAGTGAAAGAATTTGAATAATTGGAACTTGAAGTCATTCCTAGAATTGAATGTGGTTTAATGGCTGCGATTGTGGCACAGCCGAGTTTAATTGGTGAAATCAAGGCTAACCAGTTTTTAGACCCAGAATTCAAGAAAGTTGTAGACGAGTTACCTGAGGGTAGAAGGCCAGAGTTCAGCTTTCAAGATGGTGTTTTGAGATACATCAACCGTTTATGTGTTCGTAATGTTGGAGATTTGAGAGGTAAGGTTATGGAAGAAGCTCATAATACAAGATATTCAGTACATCCAGGTAGTACCAAAATGTACCGAGATTTGCGAGAAATTTATTGGTGGAGTGGTATGAAGAGAGAAGTAGCGGAATTTGCATCTAAATGTACCACATGCCAAAAAGTGAAAACGGAACATCAACGGCTTGGAGGAGAACTACATCCTTTAGAAATACCAGAATGGAAGTGGGAGCATATCACGATGGATTTTGTTTTAGGATTTCCAAAATCTCAGAAGTCAAATGATAGTATCTGGGTTATTGTCGATCGGTTGACTAAGTCAGCCCATTTCCAACCTATCAAAACCAAAGATCCATCGAAACTTGCAAAGATTTACATTCGGGAAATTATTCGACTTCATGGAGCACCGGTTTCGATAGTGTCAGACCGTGACACTCAATTTGTGTCTAGATTTTGGGAGAGCTTACAGAGAGCTATGGAGACGGCTTTACATTTTAGTCTTGTGTTTCATCCCCAGACCGATGGTCAGTCCTAAAGGGTGATTCAGATTTTGAAAGATATGTTGAGAGTATGTGTTATGGATTTCAAGGCCGATTGGGAGACCCATTTGCCTTTAATCGAATTCTCTTACAATACAGTTTTCAAACTAGTATTGGAATGGCGTCTTACGAGGCATTGTACGGATGAAAGTGTAGATCGCCGGTTTATTGGACAGAAGTTGGTAAAAAATAGCTTTTGGGACCAGAGATAGTACAAATTACTACTGACAAGATTAGATTGATTAAATAGCGGTTGCAAATGGCTCAGAGTCGTTATAAAAGTTATGCGGATACGGGTAGAAGACCGTTGGAGTTTGAGATTGGTGACTATGTGTTTTGAAGGTATCGCCTTCAAAAGGTATAGCACAGTTTGGTAAGCGAGGTAAGCTTAGTCCGAGATATGTTGGACCGTATTTGATTCTTAACCGAGTTGGGCCGTTAGCTTATCCATTAGAGCTGCCACAAGAGTTGGAAAATGTGCATAACGTGTTTCATGTGTCGATGCTTAGACATAATGTGCCGGATTCAAAACATGTTATCTTTCCAGAACCGTTAGAGATTCGAGAAGATTTGACTTATGTGGAGCATCCAGTACAAATCCTTGATAGGACCAAAGTAATTCCGCTTGTAATGGTTCAATGGCGAAGCCATTCAGTTGAAGAGGCAACCTGGGAGCGGGAGGATGAAATCCGAACCAAGTACCCACACTTATTCAATTCGTGAGGTAAGAGTGAGTTTGGGGACCAAGCTCCCTTTTAGGGAGGGAGAAATGTAACACCCGTACCCGGAGAACGGGTAAATTATTATTTTTATATGCATTAATTAATATAATTAGTGTATAAAATGGATTAAGGGGAGGCTTGGACTCGCCCATGTAAAAAGTGTTCAGAGAGGGACACTAGTTGGAAAAGTCCCCAGTGAGGTGAGACATGTTCGGAAGTGGGACCCAGTGAAGGGCCTAAATGAAACATTTACATTTTACATGATTAAATGCATTTATATGAACACATGAATATTTGTTTAAAATGCTTCTATATTATAAGGTGATATAGGTGTTAACATTTGGTGATAGCTTGGACACCCAAATAAGGGTATAAATGAAAAAGATTATGTAACAAATATTGTGGTCGGGCCATACGGGCACCCACATTATATTGGATTGGGTCCAAAGAGGCCTAGTTAGGATGCCAATTAACGGGCTTTTGGAGTCCCAAGCCTTATAGGTTTTCATGTACCTATATATATGTATATATATCACAATGAAAACCTAAGAGAAATAATACAATCAGCAGCATCTCTCTCTAAAACAAAAACATACGTTAGTCTCTTTCTCTCTCTAGATACACGGTTTCTCTCTCTAGCTAATCACCAAGAAGCTTGGGATTTAGATCGTGGCTTCATCGAAGATTGTTCTAGTAACTCTCTTCGCGACTGATACGAGCACGTGAAGGTACACGGACGCAAGGAACTCGTGGTTACAAGGAGGGGTACTCGTAACAACGCCGTTTCACCGATCTATCGAGTTATTCCGCAAGGTAACGTACCTATACTAGATCCTTATGCATGTGTGTATGCATTTTACATTGGTATCAGAGCCATTAGGACGTTTTTTCGCCCAAACATGAACTCAAAACAGATCCACCATTGTTGGATCATGTTTTGTATACAAAAGCTTGCAAAATCGTTTTCAAAGTGGGTCTACGTGTAAACCCTAATAATTTTTGAAATCTTTGATTAGAATATGTTCTTATATGACTATGGAGTCTACCCATAAAGTTTCATGGCCCAAATATCTCCGAAGAAGGAGAAAACTCAAACCCTAATTTCTGGACTGTTATAATCCGAAATATTTTCCAAACTTTGAACCATTTTTCCGGAAGATTGAGACATGCAATCAACCTATTTATTGGTTCAAACCTCAAGTACTCCGCGAGACCTTTCCAACCATATAAAATTTATTGAAAACGGATCACAGACGAGGGAGATATAAGCGTGCAAAGTTGGGGGGTCGCGCAGCAAAAGCTGCGTTTTTTAGGGTTTTCTAAAGGTTGAAGATGACCCGGCATCCCCAGTCACGCGCCGGAGAGTGGGGTACACTCGCCGGTCAGTGATGGTCCGGCGACCTCGGGTCCGGCGAGTGTGGGTCCCCCTCTGGGTCCCGGTCCATAATATATTTTTTAATTATTTTTATGGAAAAGTAAATTATTTGTTTTGTAATTAAAACAGTTTTTGTGTATTAAAACTAAGTTTTTAATAATTTAAATCTGTTTTAATTACTTTAATATTCTGGAAAAATGTGGAAAATTTATTTTTATTTTTTCCTATATTAAGGACACTGAGTGGGACCCAGAATAATTTCTTGTGAAATTACTCCATTATTTTTTTGGTATTTTAGAGCATAAAAGTGCGTTAATGTGCGCGTTTTAAATTGCTTAAAATACCCAATGCATATTATTAATTATTGAAATTAATATTATATGGTTGGGACTCTATTTTGGGCTATATGAGACTGCTGGGAAGATTCATTCCTTTTAAATATTGTTTTTTTAAGGAATTTGTCATATAATTGTTAAATAGTTTTATCAAATCAATTTTACTTGATAAATTGATTATAATTGGATCTATACTCCCATAAATAATGGAATTTTTTTTATAATGAAAAATAAATTTTTTTCAGGTATTTTAAATTTCCATGTGGACTTTAAACTTTTTTTGTAATTTAAAGGTCCTTAAAGAATTAGTTTTAAATAAGTTTAAAACCCAAAATTATTTGTATAATTGATGAAAAATCTAGGATTTTTCATGATTCTTCCTTAGCTTATGGGAGCTATCCAGGGCTGCATATTTATATTTATTGCAACTTTTAGAGGCTCATTGCATTGTTGGTCACGTTTAATTACTGCTGTTTGTGATTGATTGACCCTATGACCTCTTATTCCTCCTCCTTAAGTGGAGTGACGGATGAGTCCATTCAATTTTAAAAATAAGACCACATGAGTGCTTGATGTGTGTGATTAATACATTTCTTTTAATCTGGCTTAAATGAATGGACAATAATTGACAATTTATAGAGCTTGTGTCCTCACGATGTATGTTTAAGGTCGTTCTTGTATATGTTTATAAACAAAGCATCCCTATTTTTATTGGGCTACAAATGTAATGTGAGGACGAGAGTTTTGTATTGGAAAAACCTATTTTGTAAAGGGATGGTTTTCTTTGTTTATATATCATAAACTTGAATTATCTTAGCATGAGCTCTACATTGTTAATTTGGACCCACGTGGGGTTCTTGCGCATTTTTGTTGTATGGCGCATTTATACATATTGTGGATGATCTTAGATAGGTTTAAGAACCATCTAATAGATATTTGTTTGTAAAATCAGTTATAAAAGTTTTTTCCTTGATTTACAAAATTTGGGATTTGATTAATAAGCAATAGCAAGTTTTTTGGTCTTAAAATTGTAAAAAAGGGAAATATCGTTTATAATTGGATTTTTAAAACAAAAAATTTTGAAATGTGCAAATAATAACGTCAAAAACCCTTTGCGCATGTTTTTTTTTTTTTGAATGTAGAAATGGCTTCAAAGCAAATTGTCGCTGATTTGAACAAAGATAACAAGTTTAATGGGAAAAACTATGACGCATGGCAACGTAGAGTAACCCTCCTGTTGACTGAGGAAGAATTGCTTCCCCATCTAACTCAGTCAATGGTCCAACCCGAATTGCCAGAAAATGGGCCCATGGCCCAATATCGCCGAGACCTTGAAACCTATAATGAATGGATCAAGAAGGATCATCACACGCGCAATATATTGTTAAGCAGCATGAATGATGACCTTCTTGCTGAGTATTTCCAATACTCCAGTGCCAAGGAATTATGGGACCAGCTAAAATTTGCTTTCGGTGGGACATCAACCACTAGGCTCAGGAGCCTGGTGTTGAAGTTCGAGGTGTATCGGAAAGATCCCAAGCAATCGATGACTGAACATCTTAAGACGATGTCTGGTATGATTCGAGATCTTGGTGCTGCTGGGAACATCCTCACTGATGAACAACAGATTCAAGCGGTGATTCGATCACTGCCTGAAACTTGGGTCCATATGAAGCAAATTTTAACACATAATGATAGTATCAAGAACTTTGCTGATATATCTAAGCATGTGGAGCTGGAAGCGGAGCGCCAAGAGGAGAACCGCATTACTGCACTCATGGCAAGAACTTCCATAGGTGGAGGTGAGCGCGGGACTAGTGGGTCCAAGCGCAATGCCAAGAGTAAAAGGGCTCAGAAAAAGGGTGGGGCTAATAAGTTAGCTCCAAAGGCTGATAAACCAAAGAAGCGCAGGGGTAAACGCGCTGGCAAGAAAAATGCTTCCAAATCAAAATGCTTCAACTGTGGAGGATTGGGACACTTCGCTCGTGAATGCACTGAGCCGAAGAAGGTAACTTTCCCACCCAACTCTCTCTATACTTTTGTGAGTTCTCATGTCCTAATCGCTCATTCGCTCCATGATTGGATTGCAGATACAGGAGCAACAAGGCATGTGACCAGAGATCGAGGGGGGTTCGTAGATTATCATAAGATTCCAAGTGGCACCAGTAGGGTATACATGGGGAACGGCACTTGTGAAGAAGCAGCGGGAGTAGGTTCATACCAACTTCATTTGCGCACAGGGCGCACATTACTTCTTCATGATGTGCTCTACGTACCCGGAATCCAATATAATCTACTCTTGGTCTTAGCACTTCTTGATTTAGGTTTTATTTTTCAGTTTGGACGTGATAAGTTGGATATTGTTTTGGATGGTGTTACTTTTGGACATGGTTTTTTGTGGAATAACCTATTTAAAAGTGATCTGTTTAATTCCATTTCCTCTACTTCTTTAGTTGCTGATTCAAATATAAATATTGACTCTGTAACATGGCATGCTAGACTTGGACAATTAGGACGTGACAGGATGACTAGATTAGCTCGAGAAGGCCTTCTAGGCCCACTCGCTAAGGTTAACCTACCTACGTGTGAGTCTTGCCTAGCAGGTAAAGCATGCCGTAAGCCTTTTGGTAAGGCTAAAAGAGCTACCCAAGCATTAGAACTAATACACTCAGACATATGTGGACCAATGAATGTGAAGGCACGTCATGGCGCCTCTTATTTCCTTACTTTTATCGATGACTACACGCGATATGGCTATGTCTATTTATTTCTCGCCGCTATGAAGCTCTAGATTGTTTCAAACGCTTCGTAGCAGAGGTTGAGAATCAACTAGAAAAGTCCCTAAAGACTTTTCGAACAGACAGAGGACGCGAGTACTTATCTGACCAGTTCAAGGAACTGTGTGAGGAAAAGGGGATACACAGACAATTAACTATTCCTGGAACTCTGCAACAAAATGGTGTTGCAGAAAGAAGGAATAGAACACTTCTAGACATGACTAGATCTATGATGGTGCAAGCTAACCTCCCAATATCATTCTGGGGGGATGCACTTCTAACTGCTGCCTACATACTTAATAGAGTGCCTTCACAGTCAGTTCCTTCCACCCCCTATGAGCTATGGAAAGGCGAAAAGCCCAATTTGGAGCATTTGCGCCCCTGGGGCTCATCGGGATATGTTCACAGTACTTCCCATAAGCATGGGAAACTAGGCCCGAGAGATAAAAAGCATATCTTCATAAGATATTCTGACAACTCAAAAGGCTATGTTATGTATGGTGAACATCCGGATGGAGGAATGACAGAGATTGAGTCACGTGATGTTGATTTCATTGAGAATGACTTTCCCAATATCAGTGACGCTAAAAGAGATCTTGACCTCTATGAGATGGAGGATGTTGAAGATGTCGTACCATCTTTAGGCGAGGGTGGGGAAATTGATATTGACATTCCACATCCAGTGAACGCTGAAAATGGTACTAGTCTTTAGCCGAGTGGGAGTACACCGCTAGACACTAGTGGGAGTGTACCAGACAGTAGGAGTACTCCACTGGACATTCAAGATTCTCAGGTAGCACACCGCAGAAGCAGACGAGGAAAAGTTCCACTTCGACGTTTTGATATTGAGGAAGAAGCTCTCATGTGTACAGTAGATGACGATGAGTCTGCTTCCTATAAGGAAGCACTTTCTTCTGCTGCCAAATCTCAGTGGATGATTGCTATGCAAGAGGAGTTGAGCTCTATGGACTAAAATAAAGTCTGGGAGTTAGTTGATATTCCGCCTGACCGTAAGACCATTGGAAACAAGTGGTTTTCAAAGTCAAGCGTAAGGCAGATGGATCAATTGACAAGTATAAGGCGCGCCTAGTGGCGAGAGGGTATAGACCATGGAGACACGTTCTCCCCTGTGGTGAGATTTGCCTCCATACGCCTTATTCTGGCAATCGTCGCACATTTAGACTTAGAACTCTTCCAGATGGATGTCAAAACTGCGTTTCTCAATAGAGAACTAGATGAAGAGATCTATATGGATCAACCTGTTGGTTTTATAACCAAAGGGAATGAGCGCAAAGTGTGCCGTCTCAAGCGATCTATTTATGGTCTCAAGCAATCATCGAGGCAGTGGTACTTGAGGTTCCATGATTCAATCACCTCCTTTGGTTTTGAGATGATTGAGGAGGACCACTGTGTGTACATCAAACAGTCCAAGAAGAGTAATCTGATTCTATCTTTGTACGTCGATGACATCCTTTTAGCTGGAAATGACATGAGTGCCATTGTCGCCACTAAAGAGTGGTTGTCCTCTCAGTTTGAGATAAAGGACATGGGTGAGGCCAACTATGTGTTGGGAGTTAAGATTGTGAGAGATCGGTCAAAGAAACTTCTGTGTTTGTCTCAAGAGACTTACTTAAAGAAGGTTCTTGAGCGTTTTCACATGAATAACTCAAAACCCATTGACACTCCAGTTGATAAGGCATTCCACTTGACTTTAGATCATTGTCCTAAGAATGCAGAGGAAAAGGAACAAATGTCCAACGCGCCATATGCATCTGCAATAGGGAGTCTGATGTACGCTATGTTGTGTACTCGTCCAGACATCTGCTATGTGGTGGGTCTAGTTAGTCGTTACCAGAGTAACCCTGGTCCATACCACTGGAGAGCAGTGAAGCGGATCCTGCGATACATTCGCGGGACTATGGATCTTGCCCTTTGTTATCATGGAGGAGATTTGAAGCTGAGAGGATATAGTGATGCTGATTGGGCTAGCGATAAAGATGAACGCAAGTCCACTTCTGGCTACGCATTCACACTAGGAGGTGGAGCAATCTCATGGTGTAGCAAGAAGCAATCATGCATCGCATTATCCACGATGGAGGTAGAATATGTGGCTTGTTCGGCAGCTGTTCAGGAAGCTGTCTGGTTGAGGAGGTTTTTGCGACGCCTAGGCTCTTCGCCTCATGGGGATGAAGCAGTGCTCATTTACAGCGATAGCACATCAGCCTTGGCCTATGCAAAAGACCCTAAGTACCATGGGAAGTCAAAGCACATAGATATCCGCCATCACTACATTCGAGACATGGTTGCGCAAGGGGAAGTTGTCTTGAGGCATATCTCCACTGGCAGTATGGTGGCTGATCCATTGACTAAGCCCATTGCCAGAGATGTTTTTCTGTCCCACATTAGCAGCATGGGACTTCGTAGGATTTGATATGCTTAGACACTTGTATTGGATTTGACATTATTATTCTTATTATTATCCAGTTAATAATAAATTTGTTGATTTCCATATATATAATTATTGTATGAATGGAATGAATGCACATTTCTAATATGTCACCGGGCTTGAATTGACCTGCTCACACGGGTGATTCACCTTGGCGCTGAGATAGCGAAGTAGGACATGCGTGTCCACGGCGCTTAGATGGCGAGCAAGATGAGACATTTGTGTTCATGGCGCTTAGATAGCTTGCTAGGACATGTGTGTCCATAGCACTTAGAAAGCGAGCTTGAACACTTATATCTACGCAGTATAAGGACAGCGAGCTAGATATAAATCCTATTATTTCTATATGTCGCCTTAGATGGATCTAAGATGAGACCTTTTACACTTGGTCGAACATAGAGATATCCCACGACTCTATGTAGCCTGTTTACAGCCGAATGTGAGTTTTCAGACGGGCACTAAGAAGAGTGATTGTGCTGGAGACTCAGGTTGGACGTTTTGTGTAACGTCTAGACTAAGATTCGTATGGCGTTACTTGTTTTTCCAAACACAGAGTGACATGCCCATTTTTTATGGAAGAACGCCATGGCATACATATCATACTGTATGTGCTTTTGCGATCGATTGTGGAGCAGTGAATGGATTCCTCTTCATTGCTGTGTGAGCCATGTAGCATATCCAAGATATTGGTTATCCTACAAACTGGTTGCCTTCACGACTTGAGACTATGTCATGAAGAGGACGCTTGATGACAGCTACTTTAGCATGCTATCCTAGAACGAAGAGATAATTTCGTTCTATGGGGCGTGTCTGGGCAAGCGGTTAAGTTAGTCAGATTGGCATGTGGGCTCAGGGAAGACTATTCAATAACACACCATGTTTTGTGACTCATTAGCAGGCCTGCGACAATCGTATTTTGTTACTGATATGTCATGAGTACACTACTTTGAGATGGTGCAGTAATTCTTTTCACCGAGGGATTGAGAATACTGTGTCCGGTGTGGTTGAATCGTCTAAGGCATACACGAGAAGCTTCCGAGTGATGTGTCTTGCTGGTTATGGTGATGATTTGGCATTACACTCCTGTCGCTGTACTTTCTTTTCGTAAGGTCGCACGTTCTATTTCCCTGTATGAAGGTTGAGAAGTTCCGTTGTGTTGAGAGATTGGTTTTAGTACCAACCCTATGTGGGTGAGTGGGAGATGTAACAAATATTGTGGTCGGGCCATACGGGCACCCACATTATATTGGACTGGGTCCAAAGAGGCCTGGTTAGGATGCCAATTAACGGGCTTTTGGAGTCCCAAGCCTTATAGGTTTTCATGTACCTATATATATGTATATATATCACAATGAAAACCTAAGAGAAATAATACAATCAGCAGCCTCTCTCTCTAAAACAAAAACATACGTTAGTCTCTCTCTCTCTCTCTGGACACACGGTTTCTCTCTCTAGCTAATCACCAAGAAGCTTGGGATTTAGATCGTGGCTTCATCGAAGATTGTTCTAGTAACTCTCTTCGCGACTGATACGAGCACGTGAAGGTACACGGACGCAAGGAACTCGTGGTTACAAGGAGGGGTCGTAACAACGCCGTTTCACCGATCTATCGAGCTATTCTGCAAGGTAACGTACCTATACTCGATCCTTATGCATGTGTGTATGCATTTTACAGATTTAAAATTAGCAGGTACGATAGTAATTTCACAAAATATGTGGGACCCACGTTGGGACCCATACGGAACTTAGACAAACACTTATTAAATAATTGGATAGTTAATGGAATGTGTGGGGGATTTTATAATAGGAACTTAAGAAAATTGGGGGATGCAAATGAAAATTTGGCAAAAAGGCATGGCAATGACACCACACACTTGCATGTGTGTGTATGTGTCAAGAGGGAATGAGAGTCTCTCCAAATTTAGCAGAAAATCAAAAGAAAACAAAAGAGAAATCACCGAGAGAGAAGACAGAGACTGTCACTGACGTCGAAATATTGTCGTTCCGTCGCCGCCGTTCGTCGGATTCACGAATCGAAGCCATTTTCGGACTCGTGGAGGTGAGACGATCATTTCTATACCTTTAATTTACGTTTAAATCGTTGGATTTTGGTAGCTCATACTTAATAGTGAGACGTCGTCTACTGAATTCATGTAGGAATCTTGTTGGAGTAGAAATTGAGCTCTAATTGGTGAAATTCAGCACTTCTCTAGCTTAATCTTGGGTAAAATCTGTGTATTAGGTGAGTTTTCTACACCTAAAACTGATTGGGTTTAATGGGTTCAAGCTATATGTGATGTTAGGAATGATAATTCATGATTAGAGACTATAAAGATGTTAATCATGTGAATTCTTTGTCAATTTTATGAAAATTATGTTGATACATGTATGTGTTTATATGTGCTTATATGTCTATATGGTAGTTAATGAGCACCGGGGAAATGGTTCATTGTTGGGAGTAATAAGGGTGGTGTAGAGGAAGAATCCGATAAATACGAAGTCCAAGGAATAGAAGTGGTCACGGGACCAAGGGAGGTCTTTAGATCTGAATGAACCATATAACCGGTGACTCAGCGACAACGGTTGTGTTTTATGTGTTAATTATAGCATTGGACATGTTAAACATACAATCATGTTAGAATGCTCACTAAGTGTAATGCTTAAGAAATCCGTTTTCCTATTTCTGTTGTGGTACATAACAACCACCGCAGGTTCGGAGCGACATCTGGAGAGGAATTAACGGGAGAGATGGGAGTTATGGGAGAGATTTGGGATTTGTACTTGAGGATCTCCTTTTAAATTTGTAAAAGGTTGTTAATTATAGTTTCTTTTATGGTAAAGTTGGTGTTTTGGTTGTAACTATGGGACTTAGATCCTTAAACTTGTATTTTGGTAGTTTGGAGTTGAATTGGGAAGAATTATGTAAATTTCTATAATTTGGTTATTTGTTCGGAAGTGGCTAACTTGGACCTTTATGGCAAGTCCGGGTGGTGTCACAAGTGTTGTGAACATGTTTCATTTGTGTATAAAGTGTTAGTTATGACTTAAGGTCATGTCCAACTAGTTTAAAAAACTTTTACTAAACATTGGGTTTTAAAGCTTGATTTGATTCAAAGAGTTGAGTTCATGAATGAAATTGATCCAATTTTAGTTGTGGGTATGTGGTACATTTTGGTTTATGTCTAAAAGTATTTGGGAATGTGTTGGAATATTTTCCCAAAGTTTTATGAAGTTTGATTATGTTTTGGACATGTTTGAAAACTAGTAGCAGCAAAATTTTGCAGCAGAAACCACTCTGCAGGAACCCGGATCGATCCGGGTACAAAGGGTGGATCGATCCGGGGTTCTGGAGGGATATTCTGCTAGAAAAACAATAAATTGGATCGATCCGGATTTTGTGGGCGGATCGATCCGCCCCTGTTCCTAGCAGCCATCCACTTTTACGGAAACGTATATATCTCTCTATAGAAAACTCGGATTCGCGCACCGTTTTTTTGTTGGAACCAGGACTCAAAGACCTATCCTTTGGTATAAAATTTTGATATACTTATTAATGACTATTTTTCCCTTGGGTTGGTTTTTGTCACAACAAAGCTCTTAAAGATGGTTTAACTCATATTTTTTATTCCTAATTAGTGTATTTTGGTGTGTATCGCCTTGTTACACGTGTCCTAATCCGCTGGGGCGGGTTGGGGTGTGACATGTGAAGTGAGCTCAAGCCCCCCACCATTCAATGTAGATCCTCCCCTAGGTGGTCTTGTGAAAACTCGACCAAACGACCTCAGAAAACCGGTCTGTGAACCTCGTCCCTCTTGATCTACTGGCACGATTTATACTGAATCATTTGTTTTGGACATGCCATCTATTGTATAAAATAGTAACATGATGTGGGTAAGAGTAACTTTTTGGGGGCACAAATACTTACAAACATACTCTATTTTTCTCATGGGTAGCACTGTGGGATCCAGATAATTTCAGTGGACTCCACAATGACACCCAAGAGAGAGAGATAGAGTGTGTTTATAAGTATTTGTAAAATTTGTTTGTGTTTATAAGTATTTATAAAATAGTAACATGATATGAATAAGAGTAATTTTTTGTACCCCTAACATTATTGTATAAGTAATTGGAATAAAAAAATAATAAATAAATAAAAGAAATTCTACAGCAACTCCTAAAGGGACTCCTTACTAGCCCGAAAGTAAGAAAATAATATTAAAATAATATGGAACCAACCTCTAGAAAGTTTTTTAAAAAATTAAAATATTAGAAAGAAAAAAAAAAAAAAAAAAAAAAACCAAAAGCAAACTCTATTTTGCTCACGTGCCCACTTTGATTCTCCCTCAATTAAACATGTTATTGGACCCACTTTGATTCTCCTCAAAAGACTCTTATAGATTTTCAACCCTCAATGGGCCCAAACCCATTCAGCTTCCAAACGTCCCAAAAATCCTTCAAGCATTTAGATTGCGCTTCAACATCTCAATCTCATTTTTGCTCAACAAATTATAATTGCACAATCATAATTAGCAAAAAAAATAAAAATTCATCTCTCCCTTTATTTTTACTCAAAATCGAAATATTCAAGACTTAAGGTATGTTTTGAGCCCTAGTTTTTAGTCAATTTTATGAATTTATATCATGACTGACTTTGTAGAATTTTGTTTAATTTGGTAGTTATTAGTTTTTTGTTGTCATTTTTCATATTTAATCAGGATGGAAACTGAAATTTCTGATCAATCTCCTAGTATTCATTTGAATTGGGAGAAGAGGATATTAGAGGTGGGGATAGTTGTAATGAAAATGAAGTTGTAGTAGAAAAAAACAAATGAACAAATGAACCTGAAATAGGAACGAAATTTGATAGTGAACGTGGTTTATTGGAGTACTATAGAAAATATGGTAACGAGAAAGGATTTCCTATGAAGATGAGTCGACAGGGCCGGTCCTGAGGGTACGCGGCACACGTGGCCGCGTAGGGCCCCACTTTAGGCAGGGCTCACTCTAAAAAATACTAACCCAAATTTATTATTTAAGTAATCAATAAATAATATTTATAATATTTATGCTAATATACAGAAGGTCCCAGTTTAGAAGTTCGAGCAGGGCCCACAAAATCTCAGGGCCGGCCCTGAGATGAGAAGTTCAAAAAAAGGGGTGCTCGTGTTTTGGTGATTGCAGCTGCTATGGATATCAGAGAGATGGTAAGGGGATTCTGTAGATATCAAATTTGTTTTGGAAAGGTGGCTGTGTTTGGTTTTGATCACGGGCAGGTTACAATTTTTTTGTATAGGATATTTTGTTGGGATGTATGGCTTTTGGTCCTTTTGTGAAACAATTTTAAAGGAGTTGTTTTAACTGTTGTAATTTGTACCTTGAATGGCTTATTTCAATGAAGCACAAATTGTAGTTCAATTTTTTTTTTAAAGGAGCATGTTTTGAGAGTTGTGGGAGAGTTTACCTTTTATTTTTGGATTTTTAATCCAATTAATTTTCCTTATGAACCTGTGTACGTAACTGATTTTTTTATATGATAATTGTTTGGAGAATTTTTCTTGTGTCCCAAATATGTTCTCAACATATGTGGCAGTGGGTCTACTTGATTTTCATAGGAGGATTCCCACCTTTATCAAGGGTTGTCTCACTGTCACATGTGTTGGAAACATCTTTAAGACACGAAATTTGGAAAGCATTACATTACTCTTTGGAGAGTTGTTAAAATTTGTTTTGTCTTAGCTAGGAGTGAATCCTGATCACATTTGCAACCAAACAGGTAGAATTTGGTCCAATAACATGTTTAATTGAGAGAGAGAGAATCTGCCTTTGCACTTGTGGTTGTGTTCTATTCTTTCCTCTGTTGATAGGAATTTCATTTCAAGAACTCCAATCAATGCTTCGAAGTCCGATCAAAGAAAAAGCAATGTAAAAGCAACTTCAAAAATTCTTCAAATAATACCTCTAAAGTCTCAAGTGTTCTTTTGCTTTTGGCTCTCCCCCCAATCTGTTACTGTTAGCTAAGACAAAACAAAAGCAATTTTTGTTCTTTCGATATCAACAGTCATTAGCCCTAATCAATGCACAAATTCATTACACTTTTTAGTACTAATTTTTACTGGGATACCAAATTTTTTTTTTTTTTTTTAAATCAATAGTTGGATTAGCTGATTATCTCATGAACATTGTGCTCATTAAATTTTGGGTTAGGTCCGTTTTCACTTTATCTATGTTGTTTAAAACTTGACATTTGGGCTTGTTTGAGAAATATAAAATAAAATATATTTGTGCACATAAAGTGTGCACATAAAGATCTAGGCCATTCATTTTGGTGGGTCCTATGAGTGCAGGGATGGACCCTACCAAAATGAATGGCTCAGATCTTTATGTGCACACTTTATGTGCATATTTTATGTGCACGTAGCATTACCCATTTTTATTTGGTTATTGTAAGAACTAAGGTTATGTGCTTTGTCAAAGAAGTCATTTTAAGAAAGTTATTAGATTGAGCACAGACTCCTATACAAGAGTAACACTCAACAGACTGTCAGACACGTGAATTGGTAGAAGTGGTTCACTTATGAAGTACAGAACCGATTCCTTGCTTTCCCAAACAGCCTCTTAACCCCTTTGTGATTCAATGCTGAGTGCAAATACTATTATGAGTTAATTTTTATCTTTAATGACAAATAAATCTTTCATTCACTTTCATGTAATAATAAATTGCCTTAGTTTTTCATTTGTGATATCATCATTAGGGGTGAACAAAAAAAATTGAAAAATCGAAAATCGATCGAAACCGACCGACCAAAAAACCGATTGGTCGGTTTATTAAATGCATGTACAAGCTAAAATCGACCGAAAAATCGCAAAATCGACCGAAACCGAACCTATTGGTCGGTTTTAAAATACACAAAAAACCGAGTGTGTACACCCCTAATCATCATTAAATGGCGGGTGGCGGCGATTGGTGGTGGTTGGATATGTGGAATAGTGATGGTAATAAGGATGGTTTGAGGAGGAAAAGCTATGGTGGAAGAAAAAATATGAAGAAAAATGAGGGAAAAAAGTTACAAAAATTTAGGTAAAGTCTCTAGAAGTAACTGTCAAAAGTTTAAAGTTCAATTTGATTCTTACTTTGTTAAAATCTCCCCCTCAAAGGTCTGAGTTAAATAAAATTTCACTTAATATTCATGTACGGGTTCAGTAAAAATTTCACTTAATATTCATATGTGACAAATGAAACTTCACTTAATATTTTTATATGAAGGACATTTCTCTAATCAAGAATTTTAATTGTCTTTAACTCTAAAAAAATCTTATTATAATATCCTTTTCTCTATTTTAAATTGAAATTTTAAGTTCAAAATTTGGTAAAACTTCCACCCGCCAACCGAATTTGAAAAATTTTCGATTGTTTTAAAAGAAAACTTAGATAGTTTGGGTTTAATCGCTACTACAAAGTACAAAGGGTTAAGTGTCAGTGTCACCATTGAAATCATAAAGGGGTGCGTGAAAATGGACATAAGCATTAGGGGCAAAATGTATTCGACGCTAAAATCCAATTTTTTTTAAGTTAAACTTTTCATCCAATTTTGATAATATGTTGTATGTACTTTTCCAGTTTTCCTGTATGTGTATTACATACCTCCAATATGCTACATAGAGGATTTAAAGACTTACACTCTTCTAACTATTGTATTGTTAATCATGCATATATGATATATGCTACAATTTATAAAATAAAATATTTTATTAAACATGACACTTCAGATTAAAAAAAAATTACTAAAAACAAACAAGTTGAAAAATGCTATGAAAGCTGTATGCATTTTTTAGTATATTGTTTCTGAGTTACAAGAAAATTTGCTAAATTTGACAAGAATGTCCAATCAATTTACAGAAATAATCCCATCAAATCAAAGTAAAGAAGGGACACCCAGAGTACTGCTGAATGCATTTTTGCTCAACTAATTTTTGCTCACCCAATCATTTATTGGCTAGATGAGTGAGACTCACCTCTTTATTTCATTAATACATTTCCATTTTACCCCCTAGGGATATCATCGGGTCGGTTCGATCAATTTTATGGAGGTTTCAAAGCCGATAAATCGGCTATGATTCGGTTGATTTTGTCAGTTTTAAGGGTATTTTTTTGATTTGGTTCCATTTTTATATTGTAATATTTTGATGAAAACCGACCAAACGTTGGTTGTCCTACCGGTTTTCTCGACACCCCTAACCAATGAATAGTTTGAGTGAATAATAGAAAGAGCAAAAATACACTCTATAGTGCTAGGGTGCTAGCACAGAGTGATCTAACACATCAAAATAGTGTACTAAAAACCAATCAAAGTGAGAAATTGTTCTATGTAGCTGCCAAACTCTGTAACGATCAGTGGCGGACTGAGGTATAACTCAGGGGTGCCATAGGCCCCCCTGAACTTTTAAAAATTACATAATTACATATAATATTTTATAAATTTTACAAATAGGCCCTCTTAAAATTCACACAGGCCCCTCCTGAACTTTTGAAAATTTTAGATTTACATACAATATTTTATAGGTTTAAGACACAGGCCCCCTTGGACTTTTGAAAATTCTAGATTTATAAGTAATATATTACACGTTTTTGAAATAGGGCCCCCTAAAATTATATGATTTACCCCAAATAACGGGTGTTAAACCAATTTTACAGTTTTACACATAATTGTTTATAAGTAGACCTAAAAAAATTCACCTCGGGGGCGCTGCCCCTGAACTCCCGTATAATTTAGGCCCCCTGACCAAAAATCCTGAGTCCGCCCCTATTATTATGATGTTTTCATTATTATTGGCCACGCGTAGGACCTACGTGATACTAAAAATTACAATCAACGTTCATTAGCCCTTCCTGAACCAACCTAAACCAGACTGAGTTATAAAAAAATAAATAAATAAAAACTGAGTTAAATTTTGATCCACAATACTAGTTTATGACCGTTGGAAGTAGCACACAGAGACATATATATACATACAGTCGAGAACATATACATAACTAGAACCAAAAACATGACATAAGCTTACGCTACCCCTTAACCATAATAATTCCCGTCATTGCTCAAAGAATAAAAACAATAATACATAAATATAAAGGGGCTGCAAAAGAAGATAGCAGTTTTGCTCATCCTATTTTGGTCACCTATTTATTAGGAGATATGTGTTTAATTTTAGTAATTATATTAATAATATAGGGACAAAATAAAATAGGATAAATGTCAGACAGTGAAGGCCTGAGTGAGCAATGGACAACCAAAATAAGATGAACAAAAATGCTTTAAAAAAAAAAAAAGCCACCAAGAATATGAGAAAATGTATTGTGTGGCCCATACCACCAGCACATATGGAATACATGGTGGTTCGGAATTTGGACTAAAATTAAAAAATAAAAACAAATATGACATCATTTTCATTTCTTTTTTTTTTTTTTCTTTTTGAGAAAGATATCTCTTTTATTTCATTTGTTGGGGTTTTTTTTTTTTTTTTTTTTTTTGTGATAAATTGATAAGGAACCATAATCAACTTTTTAACACATGATTATTATTTATTGGTCTAATCCGCCATATCACATGCATGGCTGCATGAGGTGGTCCAAACACTCAATAATTTCTCCCTAGAATATAAACCCCCACCAACACTACTCATTTAATTGTCTAGAAAGCTCCCTTCTTCCCCTGAACACCTTTCCTCTCTCTCTCTCTCTCTCTCTCTCTCTCTCTCTCTGTACACACTCATCTTCTATTGAAGTTAAACCAACATTCTACATTACTGTTACAATTTCTCAAAATTCCCCAGGAATCATCAACCATGACTGTTTATGTAGTATGTTTGGTGCTTCTCTTGGCCATGACTGATCATTCAAGTAAGCTCCTTGATTATTGTGTTCCTTGTCCCTTTTTTTTTCTCAACCAATATGTAAATAGTTCTGATCATCGCATATCATATTTCTTTGACATGGGTTTTCAATTTTAATCATACACACACACACACACCAACCCACCCACCCCCACCCCCCACCCCCTTTTTTTTTTTTTTTTTGCTTTAATGGAGGCTTGAACTTTCTTACCTATTGTCTGATAATGTTTCAAATCAGTATGCCCCCTTTTTCAAGTTCTCCTTCTACCTTTCCCTTTGTTTTGTCTTCTTTTGATTTTTTTGTTCAATTTTTCTGCTTGGCATTTACTTTCTGGTCATCACAATTCACATCTCATGTTTTCTGGTATGGGTTTTCAATTTCCATCATATTCCCCCAATTTTTGTCTTCTTTACTATTTATATGATTTGTATCTTTCTCTGGCAAAACTTTCCAAAACAATATACCTTTTTCTGTATGGCATTCCTTTCTAGTCATCACCTCTCATATTTTTCCTATATGGGTTTCCAATTTTAATACTATTTCCTCAATTTTGCTTTATGGATGTTTGAACTTTCTTTAGTTTCTGATTTTTATCTTCATCTGGTGATTTTTTTTTTTTTTTTCCTTTTTAATCTTCTTTGTTTTATTTCTATTTTTCTGATTGGAATTCCTTTTTGGTCATCTCCTCTCATATTTCTCTATATGGGTTTTTAATTTTTCAGAATATTTCCCCATTTTTGCTCAATGAGTGCTTGAACTTTCTTTGGTTTCTGATTTCTTTCTTTATCTGGTGAAACTTTCAAAACAATATGCCTTTGTTTCATGTTCTCTTTCTTCATTTTCCTTCAGGAAAACACTTTCCTCTTTCTGGTTAATAAACAAATTAGTGAAATAAATAGCAAGAAAAATAAAATAATATGAGAAGCAATTTAAAATTTTTGAATTGTATGAGTCACTCCCTTCAACTTTTTCTAAGTTACAATATTTTTTTTTTAAATGTTATTTAAGCAAAGAGTAATATGCAAATGAAAATATAAAGGAATTAGCTTTCTTTCTTGTTAGGTTGTTTTGCACTCCTTTTTCTTTTCCTTCCCTAAATTCACCAACCGAACAACGCTTTAATTTTATTTTATTGTTTTTCTTTCAATTTCAGTAAATACAAATTAGTAATGAATTGGGGACTTTTTTTCCTTTTTTTCCCCCTCTAGGTGCTTCATATTGTGTATGTAAAGATGGGTTGAGCACTCCAGTTCTTCAGAAGAACATAGATTATGCTTGTGGAGCTGGAGCTGATTGTAGTCCAATCAGTCAAAATGGGCCTTGTTATAACCCTAACACAGTAAAAGATCACTGTAATTATGCTGTTAATAGCTATTATCAAAAGAAAGGTCAAGCTGTTGGTAGCTGTGATTTTTCAGGCACTGCCACTGTCACTCCATCCATCACTAGTAAGTACTCAAACAACCACCCTTTTTAATCTTCTAGGCTTTAATGGGTATTTCTAATTTCTTTTTTCACTGTCCCTTTCTTCTTATTCTTTTTTTCTTTTCTTTTTTTTTTTTACAGGCCCATCTTCTGGATGTGTTTATCCTGCAAGTCCCAGGTGTGTTTCTTCTCCTTCTCAAAATTTTCCCATAAATTTTAACCTTCTTTTCTAATGATTTTGTTTTGTGTTACTCTTTTTTTCCTTCCCCTAAGCATATGGGTATCTCTTTTTCCATGCCTAAAGATTATATTCCTTGTAGAATCTTGCTTTAGGATTTGTTTGGTTCATAGTTTTAGTGAGGGAAAACAAAAGACAACACTGAGAAAAACATTTTTATTTGTCTGGTTACTAAGAAAAATAGGAAGGCAAAGAAAATAGGTTGAAAGATATATATGATATGTTTTTTTTTTAAAATTTATGAGTCATTTCCAACCTCTTTATTGATTCCCTATTATGTTTTCAAAAAATTTTAATTTCTAACGTCATCTAAACATGGAGAAAAACAATAAGGAAAACATAAGAGAAGTAATATTCCTTCTGGTTTTCGTTTCCTTTGCCTTTTACTTCTCTACCAAGATTTAGAGATGATAATTTTTGTTTCCATATTCTTTATGAATTCCTTGTTCCATTTTTTTTTTCTCATCTAATTTGATAGGAGTATATCCAATTATGATTTGAGTATTTTGTGCGTCACACTGGAGTATTTTGTGCGTCTCCGACCCTATGCTCACCAAAACTTCTCTATGTAATAGCGGAAATTGCTCTGGCTAGTCATTTTTAGGTCCCTACTCCAACCACTCTCTCTATATCAGGAGAAATTATGTTGCATGACCTTCAAATCTGTGTGATGCCCACTAAGATTTAAACATTTTATGGGACACATGTTGGTCTCATAGTAATGTAGAAATCATAATAGTCGTTATTTGACAGTACTATGTGATAATTTCTCCTATTTCAAATAACTTTGATTCATTGATTTTTGAATTAAAGTGGGAGTCTCCAATGTCCTCTGCGGGTCCCATGCTAATTTTTTAAATATCACTTTCTCTGTCTTAAAATCTTGTGTCTCACCGCTAAGTTAACATTTGAATAGTCAAAAAGTGGCTATCCTAACAGAGTGTCTCTTTGAGCTCAAAAATGGAACTTTACCTCTCTTCAATAGCCAAAAAGTTAAAATGGCAGGGATGCTTTACTCTCCTTTTTCTTGTATTGGGATTTGGTTAGCTATGAGTCTATGACCATTCCCTTGTTAATTTTTAATTATTGGTATGATGGTATCTTAGTGATAAATATGATCATATGACCAATAGCATCTATTTGCATAACCTTTTCAACTTGGGTTAAAAAAAAAAACCATTTTTATTCCTTTTTTGGGTAGTATAATTAGTGAGGTCATATCTAAGGACTTTAATATCTTGTAACATTCATTTCCTTACAAGGTGGGCCCCTCTTCTTCATTACATTTTATGAGCTGTCATGATGTTGAAATTTCATGTTTGTTTTGTCCTTTTTCCTTTCCAAGATCTTGAGTTCAGATCTCTGGTTGGCATATGTTTGCTCCTTGTTATGGGTTTTCGGTTAATACATACAGAGTCCAAACTTGTTTATTTTCCCATAAAATGCTTCTTGACACATCTTGGCCATTTTTTTCTTAATAAAACGGTAAAAGCTCGGACTGACAAGCGAAAGATTACAAGTTATGGTAAGAGAGTTACAAGGTATGGTAAGAGTGTGCGAAATCACCAAAGGTTGAGTCGGTCTCTAGTTTACCCCCCTATCCCATGCCCCGTTACCTCGCTTAAGTGTTTAACGGGACCACCATTAAATAATGATTTTTACTCTTATTTGCACCTCTAGTACGATGTTGACACTTGACAATAAAGCTCTCTTAACATCACATATAGCAATTGGGGCCGAGTTACTACGTAGGCTACCTAAACAGGACACACGGGGGTTCGATGACAACTCCCCCGAGGTCGTGGCCCCCATACCTCTATATAGTTCCGCACATAATCGCATATGGCTTTTTTGTTACGTGCCTAATAAATGCAAGAAGAACGCCTAACCAAACCATTACATAGCCCAAATATGATGAGAGTTCTAAGTAAGAAATTGCAGAAATTCCAAACTGAGCGACACTCACTTTGCTATTCTTGTCAGTTCTTAATAGACTACTTATGTATTGATGCATGTATTATGTATGTGTATAAATGTGTGCTAGGTTTTGATACTGTGTATATAAAATGCTAACTTATTATATTTCTAAAAGTATTCGTTCTTAAATGGACAAAAATGTTTGTCACCATAGATGGATGCAAGAAAGATTTAGTGGGGGCAATCGCTTTTTATTATTTTTCAAAAAAGCCCGAAAATATTTTAAATTCTCACATGCAACCCCAATTTTGTTTTTGCGGTCCCCTAGAGGAAAAATAAATTGTCAACAAAAAAAAAATAATAACAACAATAATAATCTCTTTTATATCGTGAATACATAAGGGTTGCCCCCAGGCCCCCCAGTAGACCATGTTCTAACCTTATACGTAAAGGTTACCCTCAGTAGCCACTAACCAAATCCTGGATCCGTTCTGTCTTCCTCCTCATTAATCAAATGTACTAAAGTAATTTTATAAAGGCCTAAAGTAAATTACTTGAATGCCCCTACTGTAAAATTAATTGTAGCCCCCTCGATTAATGAATTGGCAAGTACTTTCGTTGCCCCCTTTAAGACTGAACCGTGAACACAATGTTATCCTACCAGCTTCATGCAGTAGAACAACATGACCCTATATATGTACAGGGGGTGGACCCAAGATTTTTTGTAGGGAGGCCTAAATTATACGGGGGTTCGGAGGCAGCGGTCCTGAGATAAATTTTTTTAGGTCTACTTATACACAATTATGTTTAAAACTGTAAAATTGGTTTAACACTCCTAGTTTGGAGTAACTCATGTAATTTTAAGGGGCATATTTCTAAAACCTGTAATATAGTACTTATAAATCTAAAATTTTCAAAAGTCCAGGGGGCCCGTGTCTAAAACCTATAAAATATTGTATGTAAATTAAAATTTTTAAAAGTCCTAAAAGGGCCTGTGTGAATTTTAGGAGGGCCTATTTGTAAAATTTGTAAAATATTACATGTAATACTGTAATTTTCAAAAGTTCAGGGAGGCCTGTGCCACCCCTGACCATAATGTAGGTCCGCCACTGTATATGTATATGAAACAAAGGCCCTCTCTTTAATAAAGAGAAGACGCCCTCTCCGGAGAATTTTCGTATATATATATATATATTTATTTATGTAATTAGGTTTATTTTCATTTGTTCAGCAATACAGGCACACCAACAACCACAACTCCATCAACAGGCACACCAATGACACCATCAACCACAACCCCATCCACAGGCACAGGAACACCATCAATTACAACACCCACGACTACAATTCCAGGAACTACTAGTCCCTCAATTTTTGGATTGGGTCCAACAGGAAGTGGCATAAACACAGACAACAACAGTGGCAGCGTTGATCTCCATCACAACACTAACTTGTTTTGCTCTTTTACCACTCTTGCCCTTTTGTTTTTAGGTCTCATATTTATGAGGGTTTGATTACGCATAAAAGGGCAAGTGATCTGTGAAATTTGATGTGTGGATGATGCTCTGCCACGTCAGTCAGGGTAAGAATGTAATTTCCTCCTACGTGAAAAAAAGATGGGAATTTGATTCCCTTTGAGTGGGTGATGTGGCTGTAATGGGGTAGGAATCTGATCTCTTCTTGAATTTTCCCTTTTGTAAATCTTGAGAGAGAGTTTTATATATATATTTATCTTTTATTATATATAACTAGTTCACAACTCTATATTAAATTGCCTCTCCTTCTCACACATACACATACTATCAAATGGCACCTTGATACTACTGAATAACACCATAATTAAACCAAAATTTATCCTTTTGAAAACTTAAAATGGATGTCATAGAATTTGGGAGCTATTACACATAATTACTTTCTACACCCTTATGAATGCATTGAGGAGTTGTAAATTCGCCAACACTAGTTGTGTCAGTGAGGTGTAAAGAACAAATTTTTTTTTAGTGGGTGTAAAGAGCAATTAAATGTGTATATTGTTAAAGACAGTGGGCCTAGTCCAGCTGGTCTTTGCCCCATCTCCCCCTAGTGGGATGTGGGGGGTTCGATTCCCCTTGTGGGGAATTGGTGGGGGTTTGTTTCCCCACTCAGCCGTCTATGGGAGGAAGTCCCTTTGATGTGGGCCCGTAGCCCCCCCTGGCTGTTTGAAGTGTGTGTGTGTGGTGCCTGTGGGTGCTCAGCCTCTAGCAAAAAAAAAAAAATGTGTATATTGTTACTATATGACCTCCTGAAAATAAGACTTTAATACTCCTATGGATCCCATCTCTATCCAAGTCATGTTGGGGGACCGGGGGTTGATGAGGTTCAGCAATCCCTCTAGCAAACGTTTTCAGTTTTTTTTTTTTTTTTTTAAATTCTGAAAACTATTTAGATTTTGTTTTCTTATTACAAGTGTGGGCTGCTTGTTCTTCTCAAGGAGTGGACAGACCATAGAACATGTTCATTTTCCCATCGGGAATTGGTCTACAGTCCTTATTTCGTCGTGCGATAATGTAGGTGCGCGTATAGCCTCTGAAACATTTGCTTATAGTTGTTGTCTATCTTTTCCAGACCTGAACTTTCGGAAATGAAAACTTGAGAATCACTTTTTTCTTTTTGTTTTTGCTCTTCGACCTAATTTTGTTGTCACTTAAAATTTAAAAATAAATAAAGAAAAGAAAGAACTGGAACAATTGTCAAAAACCTTTTTGCTTTTGCTTTCCAAAAAAGAAAAAAGGAGAGACGGTAACCAAATATGCTTTCAGCTTTTATTTTTAAAAAATTAAGAGGGAAAATTACACAAACCTCCCCTGAGGTTTGTCTTAATTACGCGGACCTCCCCTGAGATTTTAAAAATTACACGGACCTCTCTCGAGGTTTGTAATTTGGTAACAAAACGCCCCCTCTTCTAACGTTCTGTTAGTTTTATTTACATTACCCCCCCCCCCCCCCGGCTCAAACTTACAATTAGCCCCCCCTAATATTATAAAATTATCATACTAAGCCCCCTTTCTCTTATATTTTTGTGCTAATAAAATCCCTCCTCCATCTTATGTTTTCGGGTTAATTTTTTTAGCATCAATTTATATCTACACAAAATACATATAAATATGTTAAAAAAAAAAATATTCCCGAACAACGCCCCCCCCCCCCCCCCCCCCCCCCCCCCCCCCTTCTTATTAATTTTCTAGATCCGCCCATACCCCTATGCTTCAAAAGTGGACACTTAACCCCTGTGATTGTGGACTAAAATGGAACTGTTATTATTTCACTCAAAACTGACGAAAATTTCTAAAATTGGTTAAAAATAAAAACACTTAAACCCCTTTTGTGATGTTAATTTAGGATTAACTCTCTTTAAGGGAGCAATGAAATCCTTTAACCCCAAAATTAGTCTGACATAGGTGGGTTAAAGGATATCATTTTGAAACATAGGGGCGGGGGCGGATCTAGGAAATTAATACAGGGAGGCCTTGACAGAGGTTTGCTCGGGGGAAAAAAAATTTTGGACCTATTTATATGTATTTTGTGTATATATAAATTAATGCTAAAAAAATTAACCCAAAAACATAGGAGGGAGAAGGGATTTTATAATTAGCACAAAAATATAAGAGAAAAGGGGGCTTAGTATGATAATTTTATAATATTTGGGGGGGCTAATTGTAATTTTCAATAGGGCTAATGTAAAAAAACTAACGGACCATTAGGAGAGGGAGCGTTTTGTTACTAAATTACAAACCTCGAGAGAGGTCCGTGTAATTTTTGAAACCTCGGAGGAGGTCCGTGTAATTAAGGCAAACCTCAAAAGAGCTTTGTATAATTTACCCAAATTAAAAACAAAAACTGAAAACGGTCCGTAATTGTCCATTATTCCAAATAAATTACTTCCTTTCAAGTATTTGGCCTAATGAAAGGAGAGATCACTGGACATATGATCCTTAAGTACAATTTGTGGTCCATTTTATTACATACGATCTGTAGGCCCAAGTCAGCAAATCATGATTGAAGTATGACATTTTAACTATATATTGCCCCCACTTTACAATTGTGACTTGTCAACCACTATCTATCTATTTTTGCCTAATGATCCAAAGACCTTTCAGTTAAGTGTACATTTTCAAGTGTTCCAATTTCCAATTCGTCCACGTATACATACATATTACATATACATATATATATATATATATATATATTGTGAACAAACTTGTACATAGGCGATTAGCAAGCGATAGCTCATTAGCTCCTATATTTTAAATACCAACAATTATTATCAAATATAAGTGCAACACCAAAGGCAGTCAAGCAGATATCAACCGTTGCGTTTGAGAGACAGGGAGAGTGTGTTTAGTTTCTCATCCTTTTCTTTATTGGTTTTGAACTGAAAAGGGAATATATATATATATATATATAAACTAACTAATAGTTTTCTCTTCTCTTCCCTCTTGTTGGTTCCGAACTGATTGACCAAAAACCCAAATAGCTATTGGTCAAATCAAGTTCTCTGCGATAGGATCACAGTTTTTAACTTTTTATGCCATGGAACCAAACGGTCTCAAAATAGTAGCTTTTGGAGCTTTTTTATAGTCACTTGTAGACTCCAAAAGCTATTGCAAAAGAGACCTTTCCAACAAATCAAACTTCAATATGGCCCCCAAGTTCGGAGCTAGAATTTTTTTTTTTTAGGGAGCTGATGATGCTATGCGGGGGTTCGAGGACAGCGTGTCCGAAAATTTTTTTGGGAGGTTTCAGAATGAAATAAGAAAAGTGTCATGAACCAAAATAGATGAACAAATGGGGAGCTAGATATAAATACGAGTTACTTTCAACCAATTTCCAGGTGGCATGTAGTGATTAGTTGATAGGTTTGTTAATCAGTTGGTGGTGGAATTAAATGTAAATTAGTATGCAATAGCAAAGGATGCTCTGTTTTTGTAGCTATGGAAATTATGAATGAAATGTTACTCTCTCTCTCTACTTTCTATTGATTCTGTCTGCCTCTCTCTCTCTTTTTTTCGTTTTTCTTCTATTCTCATCTTCTCTCCTTCAATTCTTCTCTGAATCTCATCTTCTGACCTTCTATTCCCTGAATTCTCTCAGTTTCTCTCTTCTATAACTCTTAATTCTTTCATAAGCTTGATTGTGTGTGGATTAGTAAGAATTTCAGTCTCAATTATTTGAAATCCTTACCAAAAGATAATGAGATAAATACAAACTATTTGAATCAACCATCTATAGTGTCAAATTATGTTTAAAACACTTAATTGGGTTAAGCTGAAATGAGAATAAATATAATAAAATTTGGTGTAAAAAATTAAGGTGTTCTTCGGCTAGAATATCACATGGGCTATTATGTATGGTGTCAAATATTAGGTTAGTTTGACTATAATTTGAATTTAAAATACTAAATTGGGTTTTGGTGATTTTAGAATGCACATAGTAAGGTTAAATATCAAATATTATGGTGAGTTTGGGCTAAAATATCACATAGACAACTATTTTAGGGTGCATTTGGGCTAAAATATCACAAGTAAAAAAAAAATTACTCAAAACTTTGGGGAGGCTGGATTACATTTGGACTGAAATATCACATGTCAGGAAGGCAGTATTCCCTCCTCTTGTTTGGTTAAACATGAAAGGAAGTGAGGAAGGAAAGAATGGAATATTGGATATATTACTATTATACCCTTACATTAAATTAAATGTCATTATTTTTAAGGACAAAAAAGTCAAAAGATAAGCATTTTCTCTCTCCTAATCCGTCCAATTTTGAACGGATTGAATTTTGTGGACCTGGAAAGAAGTAACATCCCTCCCCTCTTCCCTTGTCTCCTCTCTTCCATCATACCAAACAAGTAATTTTAAGCTATTCCTTCCTCTCTTCCATCCACCCCTCTCCTTCCTTCCCCTCTTCCATCCACCTCTCTCCAATAATTCACATCGAATTTAAGTCCGTATTTTTATTCAATTATTTCGCGGCCTTGTCTAGTGACTAGGTTCATGTAAAACCACCCGTTCTTAAATAAAATAATTGCGAATTGCATAGCATTAAACGAATGCTATAAACAACGGAACAATATATTTCCATGAGGTATCTAAAGCTCCACCAAATTCTACATAAATAGTATGGCTTGAATTTTTGGAAACAAAAAAAAAAAAAAAAAACAAAAAAACAAAAACAAAAAAACAAAAAAAGAAAGTTAAAGAAAAGAATAAACCTCAAGTACTAGCGATCGTCTTGAAGGAATTCCAAGATTAGCTTAGCAACAGCAGTTGGTTTCTCGACATGGGGAATATGACCACAATCTGGTATTTGGCGGATGTTTGCGTTTGGCAGTTCACAGTGCAATCTCTGCATTGTGCATATAACAACAAGTGAGAGCGCAGGAAAATAATTATTTTTACATGTGGGTATATAATTAAAGATTAAATCAACATAAATATAATTACAATTGTAAAAAAAAAAAAAATTAAACCAACTTCTTTAAGGGGTCGGTTTAGTTCGTGGATTTAGAGAAGGAAAGAAAAGGAAATGAGATCCATGTTTAAACAAAATTAGAAATTCAAAATTTTCAAAATATAATAGGGACTTAAAAAGAGAGGAAGGGAACTAACTCACAACATTGAAAATCTATTATACTCCGTTTATTTATTTATTTTTATTTTTTTGGACAAATGCTTCGTTTAGTATAAAAGCCACTTTTTTTGTAATACATATAGCAATATTGATATATTTTACATGAGTAGACAAACTCAAAAGAGGGGTAGAAATGGAGAAAGAAACATTATAGCTAGAGTGAGAGTTATTTGCTATAGAAGTTGAGGAGCATGGGGTTCCTGTCTCCCCCAACCCATGTCCTCATGTGCAAAACACCGTCTCCGACTTAAAAGAAAAAACCAAGTATTGCTTTTGTAAAAAAGTAAAAGTTTATTAAATAAGCTGAAGATGAAGAGAATAATGTAATTACTATTGGTGAGAATCCATTCCGAAGTCGTTATTCAAAACATAACTAATTTATTTTTGACAGGTAGCATGGAGCCTGATAATACTATACGCTTAGCCCCACTCTCGAGGGGTAGGTTGGTCATTTTCAAACTACTAGCCAGCAGCCTGAATTTCATGTTGTACAAGGGTGGTGGTTGTCAATGTATTCTATGATCTACTTCTTTGCCTTTGAGCACATAGTGAAACTCTCAGCACCTCCGTAAATGTAGCCTTAGTTTTGGGTGAACCACGTATGTGATTTCTTTTCATTTTTGTTTTCCTATCTCACACTAAAATAGGTCGATCCCACAAATTTTTCACCTTATTTTCTTGTATTTCCTATTTTCCTCCTGTTTCCCGAATTAACCAAACAAAGAAAAATGTTCTCTTTACTTTTTTTCTTTGTACCTTTTTCTTCACTAAACCCATATGCCAAACAGAGCCTTCATCTTTATAGCTCAGATTCCTTGAGGAATATCTAGCTCAGAAGCCTTCAAGCATGTTTCACAATACAAGATAATATTAAAACCTGCTTTGAAATGTACTAACCACTGCAAGCTTATTGCTTATAATTTGATCTTCCTCACCCCATATTATAAGAGTCTTCTGTTTTACCTACATAACACAATCTCAAATAGCATAAGAAGACTAGGAAAAAATAAAAAGTATCATATGGAACAAAAATTCGGCACATGTATAACGAGAAAGTTGCATAAAAAATCTATACAGTTTATTGGTGTTTGTAACAGTCACTAAATCCGGATGAAGTTTTGAGCCTAAAAATCATCCGAGGCCTCCTAGGAGGAAAACCCTCAATGAGATAACCCAACTAATTTTGCAACATCATGCAGCGGTGTTAGGACATATTCCTACTTTTTTATCGACTTAACACGTTCCTCTGGACTTCGGCTCCCTTTGGTTTGTAGAGATAGAGAACTAAAAGAAAACGTTTGTTTCTTTAGGCTTTGTTTGGTTTGCGGATTTATAGAAGGAAAAAAAAAAGGGGGGGGGGGGGGGGGGGGGGGGGGGAGAGATGAAATCGAGAAGGAAAAGTATTTCACTTATGTTTCCCTAGTGTTTTCCTCCATGTTCAAATGACTATTAGAAAAAGATAGGTTTAAGAAATATAATGGTAACAAGAAAAGAGGAACGGGAAATGACTCATAAAAATAAAAATTTCTAATTTAATTTTCGCCCTATTTCTTTCTGTCCTATTTTGCTCAATGTTCTCCTTATTAACCAATCAAAGAAAAGAATTTTCTCCAGTGCTATCTTTTCTTTTCCTCACTAAATCCATTAACCAAACAGATCATAGTGATTGCCCTAACGTTTAAATAATATTAAAAATGAGAGTTTTCAAATACTATTGTAAACCAGGAAAAGTTGAAGGAAGGTACATGTCAAATTGAAAAACAATAGATTACTTCTAATGACATTTACTTTTCTTTTCTATTTTTCTAACCGTTTCCCTTAGCAACCAAACAAAGAAAAGAAAGCGTTTTCTTTCTTTTCCCTCACTAAATCCACGAACCAAACAAAACCTTAATTTCACATTTATCCAGTGTATAATTTACTGTATACAACTAGATCATTTATATACAAAGGTCATATTTCTTCTTTCTCGATTTGGGGCTTTCTCTAGAAAGCAGAAGACTGATCATTTAAAATACGCGCACTAGAGCTTGTTCAGTACAAATTCAACATACCAGCATATAGCTAGCAAGAATAAACGAGTACCCTAAGGCTTTGTTTGGTTCATGTGTTTGGCGAGGGAAAGCAAAAAAAAAAGGGCACCGAGGAGAACACTTTTCTTTGTGGTTACTACGGAAAATGGTGGGGGAAAAAAACAATAGGGTGAAACGTAATTTAAATATTTTGAATTTTATGACTTATTTCCCTTCCGCTTAGCTTGCCTTTCCATACACCTTTCCTTTTTTTCTTTTTCCTTCTCTAAATCCCCAAACCAAACAGAGCCTAAAACTATCGAGCCCTTATATGAATATGTGGTTCTAAGAATGAGAATTCATCTTCTGCACACAATTTTTCCAATACTATCATCATACAAGTTGGCTGGAATGACAATTTCTCACATACCTGTTGTATATATGCACTGACATTATAGCCCCCACTAATCATAAAATTGACCATTGCATCTTCCCACCACGGAAACAGACAATGTAGGCGGCCCACCTAGTATGGCAACATAAGACAAGAACAGCGTTAAATCTTAATTATTGCTTTCACTATTTGATGATTATTTAATAGTAGCGAACTATTGAAACATCCAAACAGTGCCTTAGATCTATTGGTAATAACTATGATGGGGAAGACTTACATTAGTCCAGTCTAAGCAGGTATGTAAAGCCAAACCATTGAAGGCCAAGTAAGTTGCATACAAGCGCAATGGGATGCTCTTCAATAAATAGATCTGTCCACAAGATTGAACACCGTATCCAAATAGATGTAGCATAGTAAGTTCAATTATAATACAAACACAAAAATAAATTTGTGTAAACGAATCAATTATGAACTAAAAAAATGATGGGAATATATAATTCTGTATATCCAACATATTGAAATAATGATACAAGGAGCCTATTTATATGCTTTACACAATCCTATACTACTAACGTTTAAGCGATGTGGGACAGCCACATTACACTAATACATATTTACCCTTTAACACTCCCCCTCAAGCTGGAGCATACATATCATATGCACCCAGTTTGTTACAAATATATTTCACACGTGTCCCACCCAATGCTTAGTAAACAAATCTGCTAACTGGTCTTCAGATTTAACATGAACTGTATTAATCACTTTCTGCAGGAGTTTATCACGAACAAAGTGACAATCAACTTCAATATGTTTTGTCCTCTCATGAAATACAGGATTGGAAGCAATATGAACTGCTGCCTGGTTATCACAAAATAAGTTCATAGGCTCGGACTGAGTGAACCCAAGTCCTCCAACAAATGCTTCATCCATACTAACTCACAAGTAGTATGCGCCATATATTCTGACGCAGCACTAGATCTAGCAACAACAGTTTGCTTCTTGCTTTTCTAGGACACACGATTTCCTCCAACAAGAACGCATGTAGTAGACTTCCTATCACTAGGAGATCCGGCCCAATCTGCATCTGTGTAGCTCTCAACTCGAATATGACCATGATCCTTATACAACAAACCACGGCCTGGGGCCCCTTTGAGGTACCTCAGGACTCGTATCACCGTATCCCAATGTGTAGTTCGAGGAGAGTCCATAAACTGACTAATTACACTAACTGCAAAGGCAACATCAGGTCTTGTGACAGTTAGGTAATTAAGCTTCCCAACTAAGCGTATGTACTGTCCTGGATCATCAAGTAGCTCCCCCTGATCTGGCAATAATTAGGAATTGGTATCCATCGGAGTATCCAAAGGTTTTGATCCCAACAATCATGTCTCAGTCATCAAATCAAAAACATATTTCCTCTGAGATAAGCAGATCCCTTCACTAGACCTGGCTACTTCAATGCCTAAGAAATACCTAAGCTGCCCCAAATCTTTGGTTTGAAACTTGACTTATAAGAAGGATTTTAACTCCTGAATGCCCTTAGAAACATTACCAATAATGACGATATCATCAACATAGACAATTAACAGAATTTTCCCCGCTACAGTGTGTCTATAGAAAACAGAATGGTCAACACCACATCTCTGAAGACCAAACTCAGCAATCACACCACTGAACCTGCCAAACCAAGCACGAGGGGACTGCTTTAATGTTCAAACCATAGAGAGACTTTTTTAATTTGCAAACCAATCTAGACTCCCCCTGAGCAACAAACCCAGGTGGTTGCTCCATCCAGAGATATGGCGTGTGGCCATTAAGAACTGAAGATGGCATACGGATAATCAAGTGACAAGCAGTTAGGACAGCATCCCCCCAAAAAATCTTTGGAACACACATTTCAAACAACAAAGTGTGTGTAACTTCTAATAAATGTTTGTTTTTCCGTTCAGCAACACCATTTTGTTGCGGTGTAGGCACACAGGAAGACTGATGAATTATTCTATGTTTGGTCATATAAGTACTAAAAGGGTCAGAGAAATATTCTTGTGCATTATCACTTCGAAGAATACGAACAGATACACCAAATTGAGTTTTAATTTCAACACAAAATGCACAAAAAATAGAAAATAACTCAGAACGATTTTTCATTAAATAAAGCCAAGTTACTCTTGAATAATCATATACAAAAGTAACAAAATACCGATACCCCTTTGGGAGGTTATACGGTGAGGACCCCATACATCAGAATGTACTAACTAAAAAAGGACTAGACGGTCTTTTATTGACTCGGGGAGCAAATTGAACACGGTGATGCTTCCCCAACTGACACGACGCACACTCTAAAGACTGCAAAAAACTTAAACTAGGAACTAAGAGTTTCAAATTATCCAAAGAAGGATGACGAAGGCGGCAATGGATCTGATGAAGTGAAACAGTAGCAGGACAGGCAATTGGTGAAGGAGCAGGGACATGATCACCATCAAAGTAATAGAGGCCATTGGACTCATGCCCGACGCCAATCGCCTTCCCAGTCGTGTAATCCTGAATAAGAACAAAATCAGGAGAAAAACAGACACAACAATTAAGATCCTTAGTTAACTGACCAACATACATTAAATTAAAGGACGAACGAGGTATATACAAAACAGAAAACAAGGATAAAGACGAAGAGGGTTGAACCGTCCCGATTCCCTTAACAAGAGTCGAGGACCCATCCACCAAAGTGAATGGGGGAAGAGACGATGACAACTGGATCGATGTAAAAAGACTAGATATGCCTATCAAATGATTACTAGCTCCAGAATCAAATACCCATGGGGAAGAACTTGAAGCGATGCAAGCAGTGTGTGTACCTCCATGGTGAGCTAAGGAAGCAGATGATGTGGATGCCTGGTGTGCTCCCTGATACTGAAGCAATTGAGTGCATTCCTCGAGAGGAACAGAAACAGTATCCATAGGAGCAGGAACAGTAGCAAGAGAGTACCCAGAATCAGAGATGGCAGCATTTGTAACCTGGGGGGGGGACGACCATGGAGCTGCCAGCACGTATCCCTGCTATGCCCATCTCGAAAACAATAGGTGCACTAGAGAGTCTGGCATCGACCACGGCCAGAACGACCATCCCGAAATCCTCCCCCGCGTCTTCCACGGTTAGAACCACCACCCCTAACAAGAGCTGGCGGAGTCTGAGTAATAAGAGTGGAGCGATTAACAAGCGAAGGAGACGGAGGTAGGTCCCGAGGGGTGCTCCGTAGAACACGCATATATGTCTCGGCAAACGTAGGAAGGGTATCACTCCCAAGGATTTGAGATCGTATAGCCTCATATTCAGGTTTGAGGCCGGCAATAAACTTCATAACCAACATTTGTTCCCGTTGTTGCTGTTATTCCTAAACAATAGTGGTAGGGGGCATAACAGTATTCAACTCTTCATCTAACCGTTCCATAGCAGCAAAATAATCGGTAATAGACAAATCATTCTGCTCGAGCTTGAAATACTGAGAGGACAAATCATACATCCATGTTAAGTTACTAGAGTAAAGGAAGTGGAGATATTCCCAAAGTGCCTTAACAGAGCCCAAGTGATTGCATAAATCAGCAACTTCCAGTTCCATGGAATTCCAGAAAAGAGTCACAAGTTGAGCGTCAAGTTGTTTCCACGCCTTAGCGGCTTTTTCATTGGCGGTGGGTGGAGACTCAGTAAGATGTGCATCGTGGCCTAAGCCAGTAAGGGACATGGTAATAGCATTGGACCATTGAAGAAAATTATTACCATTCAACTTACAATTAGTGAGTTGGGTGAGAGATTTGGACTCCATTGGAATAAAACTCAATATATGAAGAGAAAAACTAGGCTAATCGGAACCAAAAAAGGGCAGATTTGAACCAAACGGGCCTAATCTGAACCAACAGATGGTCGCCAGAGCTGCGGGAGGGTCCGGCGAGGCTTGCCGGAGGAAGAGGAGTAGGAGGCGAAGGTCGCCGGAGGCATGGGGGCTTGCAGCTGAACAGGGGGGCTCGCTAGAGGCTTGCGGCTGGAAGATGGAAAGTCGACGAAGGTAGCTGGTGGTCCAGCGGGGGTCGTCGGAGCTCGTCGGAGATGGGGTGAGCAGCGGCGAGGGTCGCCGGAGGTATGGGGTCGCCGGAAGTTGGGCGGGATGCGATTAGGGTTTCGACTGGGAGAGTGACTGCGGCGTGGCTAAGGTTTGCTCCGCCTTTTTTTTTGTTTTTTTTTTTAAAAAAAAAAAAGGAGAAAAAGGGGGGAGGGGGGGGGGGGAGGGGGGGGATAAATCAAATCAAATCAAATAATATATGAAATCAACAAGAATCTGAACTTCTTTGACCAAGAAGGCAGATGATGAAGGAGCAATCCCAGGAAGGGAGGCTCTGATACCATGAAAAGATGATGGGAATATATAATTCTGTATATTCAACATATTGAAATAATGATACAAGGAGCCTATTTATAGGCTTTACACAATCCTATACTACTAACGTTTAAGCGACATTACACTATAACATATTTATCCTTTAACATGAACTATAAGTGTGGACTGCACTCTGCAACAGAAAAGTGCCTAGAAGTGAGAGAAAGGAAAAGAAACACTAGGGAAAGTACTTAGGATGTGTTTGATAACCCAATTAAGTGCTAAAAATGAAAGTTTTCGACACTTATTCTATTTCAGTGCATTTGATAATGTACCGCTTAATTTTTTTTTAAAAAAAAAGCAGCGAAAAACCACTGAAATTTTCTACTGAAAATAATAACTAAATGTAGTCTATTACAAAACCTGAAACACTGTTTTCAGTATTGCAAATTCAATAGCTTAAAATTTTCAGTACTTAAAATTCAGCACTTAACTTGCAGTACTTAATTTTCAGTTTTATCAAATGGACTCCTAGGCTCTGTTTGGTTCATGGATTTCGTGAGGGAAACGAAAAGGGAAAGGAAAACTAGTTCCCTCGTGTTTTCCCTTGTGTTTTCGAACTCTTGGAGATTAAGGGAGGGAAATGATGCAGAACACGAAGATTAATGCAAAAAAATATTACGAACTCTTGGAGTCCACCAAGAGCAAAACTAGTAAACGCAATAATAATTTTATTTCATCATCAAAAGTGTCCCAAAACCATAGTTTGCCACCATATTTATAGAAGAAGATAAACAAAACCCTAAAGAGATAAAAAATAAAATAAAATAAAATAAAAATAAAAAGGAAATAGAGTTATAAAACAATGAAAACATAAAATCTATGAACTTGGGTCTTGGGGTCTTTAGCCCGGCCCAACATAAAAGTCATCTAGCCACAAAGCAACTGGGTGGGCCGCCTTCTTGCGACGTCAGCTGTAAAACTTTGGGAATGTGGCTCTAGTGTCCACACCAGGATATGAATATCAACATTAGAAAATTTTAATTTATTTTTCAACTTATTCTCTTTTATTTCCTATTTACCTCATCATTTTTCCTTATTAACCAAACAAAGGAAAAGGTTTTCCTCTATGTTTTCCTTTTTTTCCCTCATTAACTCCAAGAACCAAACAAAGCCTTAACTTTGTTGATTGATAAAAGAAAGTAGCGAAAATGGGAAGTAAAAGACCACTGAAATAAGTTAAGAATTTTGGATTCTATTAGTTACTTCCCTTCCCCTTTTATTGACTTATGATTCTATTAAACAAGTAATATATATTGAAGATTCCACTCCCACATGACATAAAACATTTTGATCTATGATCATGAAAAAAGTTGTAGATCATGAAAAAGGAATATAAGCCAAGTAATAATAAAAAATAGAAATTCACCCCAGCATAAGCCACTGGTTTAGGTAACTCTGATAGCTTTCCTGTGCCTTCTGTATAAACACTTGCATCAATCAAAATTAACTTTTCAACCTGAGAAGAGCGAAAAAAACTACTTCACATAACCCATAAAACATTAATAAAAGAACACACAAAACTATAAGAAAGACCTCTCAAAATGGATATTTGATATCTTTGGAACGTATACTTACAGCTTCTGAATGGTTGACCACAAAGTCAATCGCAACTGCGGCACCAAGGCTTGGTCCAACTAATATCATTGGTCTTTTTATATAAGACTTCCAAAACTATGGCAAAACATGAAACCAAAAATCATATTACATCATCCGCACTTAAGGGTGTGTTCGGAATGACATCTTCGTAATGCAACTTCACCAATAGTAATACATTATGGAGTGCTTCTCACATGAAGACATGGAGTTGGGGATAGACGGAGCCCCATGCTCCTCAACTTCGATTGCAAACAACTCTCACTCTGTTATGTTACTATCTCTATCTCTAACCATGTTCTGTACTTTTTCCCTCTTCTTGTAAGGCCCAGCCCATTCAACTCCTTAAAACCCAGGTGATAAGGAGATGGGAACTAAAGCCTTATAGACCGCACAGAGGGGCCATAAATGGGCGATGTGGGACATTCCAACACACCCCCTGGACCACAGCAACCGGACACTCGGCACACCGGAAGACAAACCCAACCAAGCTCTGATACCACTTGTAAGGCCCAGACCATTCAACTCCTTAAAACTGAAGTGTTAAGGAGAGGGGAACTAAAGTCTTATAGACCGCACAAAGGGGCAATAAATGGGCGATGTGGGACATTCCAACACCTCTATATCCAAAATATGCGATTATGGATACATCATACATATACTATGAAAAAATAACAAGACTCTTCTGTTCCAAAGGCAGAAAAAGAGAGTTAGAGAGCTACTCTCAGTGAGCAACTAATGGTCTTATGGACCTATGAATCCTGCAGTCCAAATGACAAAGAAGCAACAAACTCCTGATTTTTTATGTTCTTTTTCCTTCCTTAATCAGGATGGTTTGTTTAATAGAAGAAAAAAATTAAAAATCTCCAGGGCTCTGTTTGGTTCATGGATTTAAGGAGGGACTGGAAAAGAAAAACTTAGGATAGTATTTTTATTTGGACAATGCTAGGGGCACTAACAACATTCACTAACACTTACTAACACACTCTATCTCTCTCCTAGTGGTACTGCGGGGCCCACTGCGGACCCCACAGTACCACTAGGAGAGAGATAGAGTGTGTTAGTAAGTGTTAGTAGAAGTTGTTAGTGCCCCAAATATTACTCTTTTTATTTTTTTAGTTATTAAGGAAAACAGGGAGAAAAAGAAAATAGAGAGGACATCAGGACAAAAGGATATTAAAATTTTAAACTTTGTGAGTCATTTCCCTCCCTCTTTTCTTGAGTTCCAATTATAGTTAGAAAATCTTTATTTTCTAATGTTATTTAAGCATAGAGGAAAACACTAAGGAAATAATGTTCCTTCTTATCTAGGAAGCACTGACACTTCTAAAAAGGTAATGTGTTGCGTGTCATAACGTGTCCGACACACGGACACGACACTCCGTGGACACTTTTCCTGCAATGTCGACGTGCAATTTTTTAGGATTTTGTCGTGTCAACGTGTCGGTGTCGTGTCGTACCCATGTACGTGTACGTGCTTCATAGCTTCTTATTTTCCTTCCTTTGCTTTCTTCCCTAAATGCGCAAAACAAGCAGAGCCTAAAGCTTTGTTTGGTTCATGGATTTAATGAGGGAATGGAAAAGAAAACATAGAGGAAAACATTTTCCTTTGGTTGGTTAATAAGGAAAACGATGAGAAAAATTAGAAAGAAAAGAAAATAGGTTGAGAATTAAATTAGAGATTTTGGATGCTATGAGTCATTTTCCTTCCTTTATTCATATATTACAATTACATTTTAAATGTTTACAATTTTTAATATGATTTAAGCATGAAGGAAAACACGAGGGAATTAGTTTTCCTTCTTATTTTCCTTTCCATTTCTTTTTCCTCACGAAATTCATGAACCAAACAAAGCCTAAATGTGACCCCTCAACCTCAAGTATCCATAACCGGGAAAAATGTTCATCCATATATCACCTTCTATTTGGTTTCCGGTTTATTCTTTACTAAAAGATTCTAAAGTTCAAGGAAACTTGATCTTTGTAAAACCCTTTGTATGAGTTCTTTTATGTGATGTGTGAGAGTATAACACGTAAACAAGTCAGTACCAATATAGCTATGTATAGTAGTATAGTAGATGGGTATGAGAGAGTACGTGGCTTAAGTAAGAGCCAAGGTAGTCCCAAGTAAGAGAGAGAGAGAGAGAGAGAGCAGTAGGTATGGAGAGCCTTTGGGTAGCTTATATGTGAGTTGTGGAGTTTGCAGAGTAATGGAGAGAAAATGGTAGAGAATGAGAGCTTTTGTTCTCAGTAGGTTCTCATTGTATATTGTTGATGATTTTGGTATTGAATTAGGGTGTAGTATTTATAGCTGGGGAAAAGGAGTGTAGGTCACTCAAGCAAGACTGACATGGTGCTTAGGTGTCTTCCTTAGAGAGGCTTCTACGTTGGTGGACAAAAGATGTGTGAATGATGTTTTCGGCTATGGGATGTGTTGACGAGATGGAAGGGACGTGTCACAGCTGGTGACAAGAAAGGTGCGTAGGCGTGCCAAGGTGATGTGATGGTTGTTGCGGGCGGACGATTAGATAATGTCAGTGAATATTCACAGTAAGTGCGGCTACACGCCACAACCTCTAATTGGTTTAGGAGGTAGGTGTGGTGCAGTAGTGGTGTGAGTACCCCAGGTGGATGGGATGGGGGGCGCACGTGAGGAAGCACGTGTCTCTCTCTTTCCTTGGAACCAACCCTAGCCTTGCCCATGAGACGTCTAGCTAAGGAGATGCCCTTAACTCTAGCCACCGATCCATGAACTCTCGAGATCCCAATGTGTAATACCCTTTAGTCCTGCTCCTGACCAAGGGTAGTATGTGTTTGAAAATGTGTGCTTAATTATGTGGTGGTGATTAATTATTGGAGTGATACTTCCTTTATAGATGTCATAGGAAGGTGGAGGATACACCCTTGAGGAGGAGGAGATGACACCCGTGTCATCACGTGGTGGTGGTGATGACGTAGAAGGCAGCCACATGGCATTTTCAATATATTCACCTATACCCTCTATTTCCAAAAGCCAAGAAATTTAGTACCTGGTAAAGATGATCACGCTTGGAAGCCACGTCACACAAAGGAAGCCTTTCTAATACATACAAAAGAGAAAAACAAAGAAAACTAAACGGGAAAGCCATAATTGACATTAAATAATGCTCGATTTGGTTTGTGGATATAGTGAAGGAAAAGAAATGAAGTCAGAAAGGGAAAGGAAAGAAGGAAAGGAAAACCCATTTCCCTAGCATTTTCTACTACACTCAAACGGAGTTAGAAGCCAAGGGCCTTTTCGGGAATGCTTAAAGTAAGATCTGATTTAGACCCAGTTTGTTTACTTTCTATCTTAATTTTATGAGAACAAGATTATGTTGGTTTGACAAAGAAACCAGTTTTAAGAGAGATTTAATACTGGTATGGACTATTGTAGTCTTGTTCGAGAAATGAACATTCACCGAACACTAGAATTCATATAACTGGTTCACTTCTGAACAAGGGAGGACCTAAAGATAAACTCAGATGGGTTGTAGCCCACCCCAAATCATTGGAAAACATGTAAAATACAAGTCCTCTTGGAATCTAGTCCACCCTAATTGGAATCTGGTCCACTCTAAATATTTTGTCCCCGACATTTTTTAACTTTGAACCACCCCAAAATAAATTCCTGGACCCACCTTTGCTTATGAACAGATAACCGGTTCTTTGCCGTCCTAAACAGTCCACAACATTTCTAAAATAGTTGAGGAACAAGATAAAAGGAAGTGAAAGGTAAAATATAGTTCAAAAAAATTAACATGCTTTTCAACTTATTTCGTTTTCCTTCCTATTTTCATCACCGCTTTCCTTGGTAACCAAACTATGAAAAGTGTTTTCCTACGTGCTTTCTTGCCTTTACTTTCTTAAACCCGTGAACCAAGCGACGCGTAAGGAAAATGATTTTGTGATGGAAATATACAAACCCAAATCAGAGAAGCCCCATCCAAGAATATCAATTGCCCAGGTCTCCAAACCAGCCTCCTCAAGAAGTGGAAGTGTGAATCTCCATTCTAAACAGGAACTGAAGAATAAGAAGTATAGTAGAAATGCACAAAGCACCATTATTTATCACAATGATTATATATACATATCGTATAATGCAGACCTGTCAAAACCATGCAAGAGAACCACCGGATTTTTCTCGGCCTTTATCAATGACTTCACACAACTGCTCATGATGGAACTTTCAGAGAAGCTAACCTGGGATACCCACATAAGTATTGAGTTCTTGTGAGTTTCCAAAAGCAATGCATCATAATTGTAAAGTTCACGCTTTGTTTGGTTAGCGGATTTAGTGAAAGAAAATAAAAGAAAGAGAAATGGAGAAGGAAATAGGGAAGTAAAACTGTAAAACTAAAATTCTTGATGTGTCCTCCTATTACCTAGGAAGCACGGACACTTCTACGAGGCAGCGTGTCATGTTCGACATACGAACATGAAACTTTGTGGACACTTTAAAAGCGGTGTCGACGTGCAACTTATTTAGGATTTGGCATGCCGACGTGTCCGTGCTTTACTAAATAATACAAACTAAAAAAAAAAAATCAAAGATAGTTGGCAATCAAGAAAAATAGAGAGAAATTTTTCATTTTAATTTCTTTTCCTCCGTACTTTCCACACCATTTTCCACAGTAACTAAACAAGGAAAAGTGTTTTTCTTAGTGTTCTTTTCTTTTATTGTTTTCTCATGCACTCAAATGTTGTTAGAAATCCACATAAAGAAAAGGAAAAGTGAGTAAAATAAAAAATTCTCCATTTTCAATCCTACTTTTTTTTCCTTTATGTTAGACTTACTAAATATTTGATAACCAAACAAGGTAGAGTGTTTCTCCTCTGCATTTTGCCTTTTCCCTTACACTCAGTTTGAATTGAGAGAATCGGAGAGAAGATAAGAGAAACTTATTAAGAAATGAGAAGAGAAAGTATGGTTTTCTCAACCCTTTTGGATAGAGAGAATAGAAGAGAAGAGAAAAATAAGTTTGCTTCCTTTCATAAGGGAAGAGAAAAATAAAAAATAATTAGATCCGATTTGCTCTTTCGCCCTCGACTTAAATAAAGACACTTTGCAAGTGTAAGGGGTACGTAGGAATAAGAAAAAATATTCTTAAATATACTGATATTTTCCTTTAACATTTTATTATGATTCTCTTATCCTCTCTTCTTCCCTGGATCTCTCCGATTGGGAGAGAACCAAAATTGGACTCTTTATCTCCTAAGGGTCCGTTTGATAAAATTAAAAATTAAGTATTGAATTTTAAGTACTAGAAATTCTAAGCCATTGAATTTTCAATATTGAAAACGGTGTTTCAAGTAGTGAAAATAGACTGCATTCAGTGATTCTTTTCCGCAAAAATTTTTCACTTCAAGTTTTATGTAAGTTTTGGGCTGTTTTTTTCAATTAAATGGTACACTATCAAATGCACTGAAAATAAATAAGTGCTTAAACTTAATTGGGTTATCAAACACAAAAGTTTCTCTCGGATTCTAACCTTCTCTTCTCTCCCAACTTAACTATCCAGAGGAGAGAAGTAGAGAGAAAGTGGTTATGTTTCTCCTTATCTTCTATTAATTGTTGATTCTCTCAATCCAAACGGACTGTTAAACCCAATAATCAAAATTGTTTTTACAATGCTTGGCACCAAAAATTGTGCTCTTACATGCTTAATTCATATTGCAGATAGATTGCAGCTTATTACACCCACAAATTAGCATTAGCATTAGCATATACCCTTTTCTCCTCCATTTTCTCATTCACCAACAAATGAAGCGAAAATTGTTAATTACAATAACAACCCAACCAACTTTATTAAAAATTGAACACACCCCCACACATTTTTGTAGGTGTATATATATACCTGTACAGGCAGCCTTTGTATCCTAGAGGCCAAATTTCGAGCAGCAGGGTCTCTGATTTTCTCAACATCTTTGGGGAGAAACGGCGGAAAAACATCGGCCGAGACTCTGAAACGCATCACCGTCCGGCATTGCCTGGTGGTGGGTCCCAAACCTGGTGGTGCGACGCCGGATGATAGGGCTGTTAGCATCATTCCTCACCGGCAATGCAATCTAGCATTCCCGGGAGGGCAGTCTTTAATTGGTTCTGTGTCGCCGTAGGCTTACTGTGATTGACTGGATAAGGCGCAAAGTCTACAGAGTGCAGACGAGGGGTGGGTTAGAGTCTATAAAGGAAATTCTGACATACAATCATTTGATTTGGTTGTATGTTACAACTAAATAATTTGTAAGAAATGTTTGTATTAAGTAGGGGTGGGCATGGTTCGGGTGAGTCGGGTTTGACCCCCACCCGATCATCCATCCGAACCCCATCGGGTTATGAGTTTAGAATCCGTCATCCATCCATTTAGTCGGGTGAAACCGATCCGTCGGTTTCGAGTTGGTTCGGGTTGGTTTCGGGTTAAACCCGACAAAAAGAATATATCATATTTTCATCAATTTTACACCCTGATAGTGTTGAGTTTATTGTACCCAACTGCAAAGCATGACCCTGTTATTCACCATTTCACCTTCTTGCAAACTTTTCAAGAAGACATTCAATTTAACTTACTAATAAATAAAAATCCTACATATACTTGACAAGCAAAGAAAAATGAAAAACAATTATACAATCCACCATTAGATTCATACAACATACAAAAAACAAAATTGAAAATGACTTCCATAGTTCTACCACATATATTGTGTTTTCTAAGTTTTCAATAGGTGGTCGAGTCGGGTCGGGTGATGTCGGGTTTGGATTATAAAAACCGACAATCGAACCATAAGCAATTGGGTGTGGCTTGGGAAAACCATGACTCATCCGGCCATCCGCCAAAACCGCCCAAATCCCTTCGAGTCGGACGGATTGGGTCAGGTTGGTCGGGTCTCGGGTTGGGATGGCCAGCCCTAGTATTAAGTACTACTACGTACGAATGTTTGCTTATTTTATAATAAATGTTTGTATTAAGTACTACTACGTACGAATGTTTGCTTATTTTATAATAATTGTTTGTATTAATGTAAGAAATATTGTACCCGTTTAAGAAATATTTGTATTTTGTCAGAAAACGTTGCATTTTTATAAGAAATATTTGTACCAAAGTAACAAAATGTTATAATCTTATAAAAATGTTTGTACCAAAACAAAATCACTTGTGGTTTACCCGTGTAAGAAATCTTTGTACTTATGGTAAGGGAGCTTTATACGCATGATAAGAAAATTTTGTACTTGTGATATTTTGTACCTGTGGTAAGGGACTCCCGGAAGTTTGGAATCAATGCTGATTCCTAGCAGTAATCAACATATCGGAGTTCAGAGGGATAAATTTAAATTCGGGATCCAATTCAAGGCAATCGAAGCTCAAACCAAGTCCAACCAAAATTCCCAGGATCCATGATCGAAAAGTTCGACTCACAGAACATCAGAATCGGGACCGGAATCAAGACCAAGACAATTAAAAGTTGAATTCAGACATATAAGGCCAATAATCAACATCGTCGTAGGTCCATCACACTCCGAAACCATTCATTTGCGATAATCGATGGAAAAAGCGGTTTTGGTTAATATACCAGCACTTCAAATCAAGGAATAAAGGCACGATTATGAATTCGGGATCACCGAAAGTCTACCTGGGCATGTCCGGATGAAAAATACAGATAAAACATGAATTTTGCAAGTTGAATCAGCCCAATCGGATAATCAGAGAAGAAACAGTGGCCAATCGAAAATTCGAAGCTCAATTGGAAGGCTAAGGGGCAAAATGGTCAGTTTTTATTGAACCCATAAATTGACAATCCGGTCGTACCTATTCGAAGAATACATCAATACGAGTTAATATCTTCTATCACGTAAATTGGATGTCTGGATCAAAAGATACCGACAACCGAAGATTGGATTATCCAGATCGAAAAGCAAAACCACGGGCAAATAGGGTCTTTTCTGTGTTTCAAATGATTCCCGATCCGACCGTAAGGATTGGAAAAGGATGTTAAACCAAGCTCGAATCTTCTTAAATCATCCAAATTGAACGTCTGTAACACCCGCTCTCGTGATTAATCATTAATCATGATTTAGCATGCATTAGCATAATTATTTAGTGTTTATTAACACATGTATAAGTGAGTTTTAGCTCACTAGTTGATTGTGGGTGTCCAATTTGGGAACCCAGTATTGTCCAATGTAGCAGTCCCAAATTGGGACATGAGTGAGGAAGTTCCATTATGATGGGACAAGGTGTTAGGGATATATACTAAAAGTCATGTTTTATGTAGTTAATTTATTATTCATTTAATAAAATCAGTTATTCCATTTTTATGAGAATATGTGTTGACAATGTTTGTATTATATTGTTTATTTAATATTATGCATGTGTGTCTCTCATTCTACATAGTAGGTGGTTTGGTGTGTACAGTTCGGCTTACACACGGAAGATCAGACCATCGGATATTGTAGAATGTAAGATTTTGGTTTACAGTCTTAGATAGAATTGGACACACCATCGGTAGGACTACAGCATGGTGTTGTAGTAGGTTTGTCTTAACTACGGGAAACGGTATAGTTTTAACTCACTATGCCGGTACACTTTGTGTATTAAATGGGACCGACATGAGGTAATTATCTTTATACTGACATATACGATAATTAGTACCTCATGGCTATTATGAGTGCTTATGCTCTAAATCCTAAGTTAATTTGTAGACATGTGCATTTAATATTTACACTTTGAACTCTAAAAGGGTGAGATCCTTAAATGGGTCAATATCTCATTGGATTGGGTGACAATATTGATTGTGTGGTGGATATAAATTAATGATGGAATCCATGTCTCAATTTTGGGATTGATGATATCCCCTTGAGAAAGCTTATAAGTTTTGATTATGTCAAACTCTGCAGGTGGATTTTGTATCCGACATATTAGATAAGTTAAGCAAAGGATCTCAAGGAATTTTAAGAGATTAATTAAATATGATTATGTCACGGCCCATCTCGCTACGCGCAGAAATAGGACACGTGGCACGCCACCAAGGCTCATCCAATTCCATTAAAGTAAAATTAGCAGCGGAAAACATAAGTCCCAACCTTAAAATCAGAGTTACAAAAAGTTTGTCCATAGAAAAAAACTTAGAGAAATAATTCAATTTTATAAACAGAGGTCCAGTCGACTGGGTCGGGGCTCCGATCGATTGAACATCAAGCAGTAAGGTTTTTCAAAGAATCCACAGCCCGTCCAGTTGACTGTGACTGGAGTCCAGTCGACTGGGGCCTAAAATTTTCAATCGACTGACTTCTACCAGTCGACTGTGCCTCTAGTAGAATCAAAATTCACATTTCTCGTCAGGCATCCAGTCGACTATGTTGGGGACTCAGTCGACTGGCTTTCTACTATTCACTTTCAGTGTTTAAATCAACACAGGAGCCAGTCAACTAATTTAGGATCCAGTCGACTGATCCTCTGCTGGGCAGCCCTTTTGTATGCTATCACAACCCATGTTTCTCCAAACCAAAACAACTACAACCATAACTGAATTGCAACATTTTAAAACATCATTACGGGTATTTGAATACAAAATACGATACCACCAACTAACTCCCAAGGTTCTATTACAACATATTTTACAAATTCCAAAACCTTATACAAGTTCAGGAGTAAACAAAAATATAAACAAGTGATTCCCCCGATATTCCTCAACGACCTCACTCCTCATGCTTCTTCTTGTCTTTCTTCTTACCTTCAATGGAGTAAATCTCCTGTCACGCCCCGACGTAGCATAAATAAGGAAAGCGTTTAATTTCCTTTATGGACCCGTAGGTTGTGACAGTTTGAAGGATCGACTCCGTCCCAAACGTCAACAACAAAAACATAGTAATCAGAGCAGAGCAATCAAGGCTTACAAATATTTCTCTAACTTATTACATAATACAATACGGGATCAACTAAGGCACAAGCCGCCTTAAAACAAAACAATATCTATCGTCTATTACAATCATCCTTATTACAAAACAGTTTATAGCTTAAAACATAGGGTATTGATAACAGTTCTATCTTCCAAAGCAGCCGTTTTCAGTTGGCATAATCATAGGGCCCAGCATAGTCATAACCTGAAAAGCCTGAACATAAATGTCCAGGGCGCATCGACGCCGTCAGCTTCAAGAAGTTGGTGAGTATTAAAAACATAACTTTGAATGTAACACATACTCATTCACCATTTTCCAATTCCCATTTAATTCAACAAGTTTACATTAAAGTAAGAAGTTCATTTTTAAAAAACAACCACAATATCATTTGAAAGCTTTAATTCACATATATGTGACCGTGTATGAAAAACAATGCACCATATCATCTTACCGACTCTTTTCTCTCGACAAACACAACAACCCACTATCTCACACCAGTATCCTTGTAATACTCTGATAGCCACACTTTAGCACAGGGGTGCCAGGGAATGTCCAGTTTGCCTCACACTTTGGTCCGGGGTACTAGGGAGTGTCCAATGCCTCACACTCTAGTACCTAATCCGCCTCACAAATACCGGAGGTAACCTCACGCAGTATCCAGACTCGGGTACCAGGGAGTGTCCGTAGGCCACCCTTTAGCACTACCATGGGTGCCAGGGAATGTCCAAGTTCGGCGTCACACACTTTAACGCTTCCATGGGTGTCAGGGAGTGTCCAGTTTTGCCACCGTCGCATTACAAAGATACTCTCACAGCAATCTCAACACGTCACACTTTGGTACACAATTACCAGGGAGTGTTCACAACATAATCTCAACCACACACTCTTTTCCACACTGACCATTACTCTTTTCCATACTGCCCAACATTTACACTCACCATGCATGTACAACTGACTCCACATGTATGTCATGACACGTAAACAAAAGTAAAATGCTGAATTATAAGAACAACGTACGTACGGGGATTGTTAAGTCATAATACATCATTTCAATCATCTAAACATAACCAAATAGGTTTCTATTTTAGTAAATTTCCCAAACAGAGCTTTAAAAGTCCATGAAATATCACCCAAACAGTTCCTTAACATAAAATAAGCAAAATTTAGAAACTGTCAGAAGTCACGCGCGCAGGCCGCTCGCGCGAGGGGTCGCTCGCGCGAAATGCCCATTTTTCATTTTCTTTTATAAAACTTTCCAAACAGCCAGAACACAGGAAGATTGCGTGCGCGGATCACTCGCGCGGTCTGCTCGCGCGATATGCCTAGTTTTCATTTTTCTTATTAAAATCTTATATCTGCCTGAAACCACACGGCTTGCGCGCGCGGGCCGCTCGTGCGAGGGGTCGCTCGAGCGATCGCACGCGCGAGTTTCAGTAGTGACTTCGTCTTCCTTGCTGGTTTTCCCCTGTTTCAGTTTTAAGGGGTCTTTTTGACCCATTTTGTAATCTGGATTAAAACATGGCTGTAACATATGGATTTCTTCATTTTTCGATGAGGATTTATGAATCTTCGATCAATTTAACATGAATCCAAACGTAGATCACTAATTTTACGAAAAACTAAAAGAGGACAAAACTTCAATCTTAGTATACTTTCTCAATTGAGTGAATTAAGCCCTAATACTTTAAACATATCATCTATGATGTATAATCTTTCATAATCATCTCTAAAAACGGATTTTGGTCAAGTTTGCAAAATCTTGATTTCTAAGCTAGGGAGGTCCAAACGTAAAATCAACAATGGAGATTTTCAAACCAAGCTATCTAAACAGTAAACAAGGTATGAATTACATTAGAAGTGAGTTAATAATACTCACTATGCTATGAGTTTGGAGAATTTGTTGAGAAAGATAGCAATACAAGAAATCAATTTGAAGCTTGGTTATGGAGATTGAGTTCTCTCTCTCTAAAATATTTTCTGAATAAATTCTATGTAAACTCTCTCTTTTCTCTCTGAGATGTATGTGCTGAATGTGAGAGTTATGGGTGTGGGTTGTATATAAAGAAACCAAACTCACACTACTTGGAGCCCAAGAACCATATCCAATACTCTACAATTGATTTTGTTTTCCATTTTATTGTATACCAAAATACATATGAACTCATATATGAACTGATATGTACTTACGTATGTGTATATGATCAGTTTATAGGGGCCAAAATTAGGTGTATAGGGGTCAACTTGTATGTGTTTGGGAATCTCAGCTTATGGCCTAAACACAGCACATACTAATTAAGCACAATCAAACAAGGCACATGCCAATAACCTAGGAATTACTTATGTTGTTTGGGAAAAACAACTTATGGCACTAAGTTTATACACAAGTTAAAAGCATTCCCAAACAATACTCAGGCAATCATTAGATGCCATAAATAGAAAAGTATGTGTCACTTCATGATTGGTGGAGTATCCCATGTTGTGGGAGATCATCGCAGCGCGGATAGTTTTGAACACAAACTGGTATTTTCGCGTTGCGGTGGTCACCACAAAAATACAGAAAATTCATTTTAACGTTAGAAATAGTTTCCTGATTTTATAAAAATACAGTTTGAGTCAACATAAATTATTTCCACCGTTTTGAAATACAGTTTTGAAATTCGACAGGTATTTCTTAAATTTATAAAATTGCAGTTGAACCCCCAAAAATAATTTTATTATGAAATAAGACCAACCATAAAATTACACAGGGAAATTAATAAAAGCAGACAATTACAAGTTTTGAATTTAAATATGACAAATGCAATTACAAAAAATGAAAATGTAGGTTATTACACCCTTCCTCCCTTAAACAGGATTTCGCCCCCGAAATCAAGACTAACTAGTCATGAAATAACTCCGGGTACTTCTTCCTCATATCAGCTTTAACTTTCGACGAGGCTGCATTCTAGTCATGGTGATTCCACTGAACCTTCACCAACGGAATGTCCTTATACCTCAGCTTCTTGATACTCTGATCCAGAATTTTCACGGGCCTTTCCTTGTAAGAAACATTATGACTCGTCTCAATATCGTCATAACTAACCACGTGCGAGGGGTCTCGTATGTACTTTCTAAGCATACTCACATGAAATACATTGTGAAGCCCAGACATCTTCGGTGGTAGCGCCAATTGATATGCCACTTTCCCGACACGTTCCAAAATCTCGAACGGTCCGATGAAACGTGGAGCCAATTTTCCTCTCTTGAGACCAAAGCGTACTACTCCTCGGGTCGGTGAAACCTTGAGAAGTACGTGATCTCCAACATTGAACTCCAAATCTTTTCGGCATCGATCGACATAACTCTTATACCAGCTTTGAGCGGTTCTCATCCTTTCCTTGACCAAAGAAATCTTCTCGTTGGTTTCTCTAACCAAATCTGGTCCCAACAACTCCGTATCCCCCGCCTCTACCCAACACAACGGAGAACGACAAGGCCGTCCGCACAATGCTTCGAACGGAGCCATCCTGATACTGGTGTGATAACTATTGTTATAGGCAAATTCAACCAAAGGCAAGTGCGTCTCCCAAGATTCTTCAAAATCGATGACACAAGCCCTAAGCATATCCTCCATGATCTGATTAACACGCTCGGTCTGCCCATCTGTCTAAGGGTTAAAAGCAGTACTCATCTTGAGCGAGGTTCCCATAGCTTCTTGCAGACTTTCCCAAAATCCAGAAGTAAAACGCGTGTCACAGTCTGACACAATCGATACAGGTGCACCGTGAAGTCGCACAACTTGTTGTATGTACATTCGGCTCATCTTTTCTACCGGGTATATCATACTGTAAGCAATGAAATGTGCTGACTTAGTCAGTCCATCCACGATTACCCAAAGGGCGTCATGATTTTGTTGTGATCGAGGCAATCCCACTACAAAATCCATCGTGATGTGCTCCCATTTCCAACCAGGAATAGGTAGCGGTTGCAACAATCCTGACGGTCTCTGATGTTCGGCTTTGACTTGTTGACACGTCAAACACTTGGATACAAATTCGGCCACATCCTTCTTCATACCTTCCCACCAGAAATTTCTTTTCAAATCCTTGTACATTTTCGTTCCTCCTGGGTGAACTGTATATTTTGACTTATGTGGTTCTGCCAGAATATCATTTCTCAAATCCCCACAATCTGGTACATATAATCTATCTCTGCATCGATATCCTCCATCGATTCCCACCTTCTACTCTGTCGGATCTTTCTCTGACATCTTCGCAAACCATTCTTGAAACTTCTCATCTTCTTATGTGTTTGGGAATCTCAGCTTATGGCCTAAACACAGCACATACTAATTAAGCACAATCAAACAAGGCACATACCAATAACCTAGGAATTACTTATGTTGTTTGGGAAAAACAACTTATGGCACTAAGTTTATACACAAGTTAAAAGCATTCCCAAACAAGACTTAGGCAATCATTAGATGCCATAAATGGAAAAGTATGTGTCACTTCATGATTGGTGGAGTATCCCATGTTGTGGGAGATCATCGCAGCTTGGGCAGTTTTGAACTCAAACTGGTATTTTTGCGTTGCGGTGATCACCACAAAAATACAGAAAATTCATTTTAACGTTGGAAATAGTTTCTTGATTTTATAAAAATACAGTTTGAGTCAACATAAATTATTTCCACCGTTTTGAAATACAGTTTTGAAATTCGACATAGGTATTTCTTAAATTCATAAAATTACAGTTGAACCGCCAAAAATAATTTTATTATGAAATAAGACCAACCATAAAATTACACAGGAAAATTAATAAAAGCAGACATTTACAAGTTTTGAATTTAAATATGACAAATGCAATTACAAAAAATGAAAATGCAGGTTATTACATTTCCACTGCTCAGCTATAGGCTGAGTGCACAAGTTCTAGCATATGCAATATATGATAAAAACATGTTCTAATCTCACAATTCATAACAAATAGTCTATAGGGAGAAAAATACGCATTCATCCGGTAGCGGCAAGTCCAAGTTTTAAACTGTGATGCCAATGGCAAGTCCAAGTCTATCAACCATTGCATCCCTAAGTGCCATGGCAAGTTCAAGTCTATCAACCATGCACAGTAGTCGTCGCTACTAAATTCTCAAACATCGAGAAGCTTATTTCGGCATGAAATTGCATAAATCTCCCCTTTGACCCATATAGACAACTCAATGTGTTCGCGTAAAAGTAGACATGCTTTTTACATTTAATCGCGTGCATAATTAATGGGCCTAAGATTAACACATGAATTTTGCCCGGATCTCAATTTCATCGTCGAAATTTAAAACATGTATATTCTTATATTTCACAAGTTAGGACTTCATACCTTGTGCGATTCTCTTCAAACTTTGAAGGATCGACTAGCGGGCCGATTAAACGTCGGATCTCGAATTTTAGGCGATTTCTACAAGTTTCACTGGATTTTCCTCAAAAGTCTAGAAATTAGATTTTACAAAAGTTTGCCAAACATGGCCTAATGACTTATCAAAACGTAGGTCTTACCTCCACGAGTTTAAATCTCGAATTTGGAAAAAAATCTGACGGATGAAAGGTCGCCGATCGTCGTCGCCAAGCCCGTATTGGATCAAATCTTTTTTTTTTCTCTCCTCTCCCTTAGATATTATATGAGTTTTACAACTAATGACAAAAACATCCACTCCTATTTATAAGAAAACTTTTCAGGAATCGCGTTTACCTCCACGTGAGTTCTCAAAGCTTCTAATTAACTCCCGAAATGTCGCACACGTCCATTTTATGACTTTATGAGTGAAAATTATCAATTTCAAAAGTTTTCGACTAAGTCTCATTTGGTTCCAAGAATTACGTCCAAAAACTAAATTCTATGGAATCTCTACACAACCTACCTTTTATATAACGTGTCACTTACGTTCTCACCATAGTTCTCAAAATAATATATAACGATATCGAGATTATCAGAATTTACTCTACACAGGTAAATTCACTATTCATCAACATTACCAGAAATTCAAATAGCATTTAAATCACATAAATGTCATTTCATCGTGCCAGTGCAAAATGAACTTCCATGTTCCCGTGTCCTCACTGACACCTTACCGTTGACTCACAGTCAACCTCAACACCATTATCAATTAACATTGATAAACTCACAGATTCAATTATGCATGATAAAACTTATAAAATTTTGGAATGGGTGTGAAAGATTATCAGTAATTATATTTAATTAATGGATATATGTAATCTTAACGTGGGGAGATAATAATCATTTAATAAAATGGAGCTCGAAATATATTTTTGAGATAAGGGTAGGAGTGCAATTATAATTCTTTAGTGGTATGAATTATAATTTATGGAAATAGGAATCTGATTTAGTTCAAATTGGGGTTTCCTAATTCCATAAGGAAGTCTATTCCTTATTGACTTCTTATGGTCCCTATCGTAGCCTATATATATGCTGCTTTGGCTCTCTTCTCATTTTGCAATTTTTCATCAAGAGTATTATAACTCGAAATACAAAAGAGGGCATAAAAGTGGGAGAGCAAAAAACAGAAAGGATTTCGATAGAGCCCACACTCAATTCGATATTCTGGCAGCGGAGGAGTACAGTAAAAGATGATGAGCTATTATCGAGCCCGTGTTCTCGATTCGTCTACTACAGTAATCCATTTTTGCAGTTCAAGGTAACCCTGGTTCCGCCCTTGTAGGGTTATTGTAGCTTTCATGTAATTTTTTGCAGTACCAACTTATACGCGCTGTCAACGGATTTTGGGAATGCAGTTTCTTAACACAAGGTTGTGGAATTACCCTTTATGTGCTTAAATGTTTATGAAGGCATATGTGGAATATTTATATGTTGTTTAGAATATATAGAGGCCAATTAAGTGGTCATTTGGAATACCTTGGTAAGGATGAATTGAACACGGTACTTAATTACTAGGCTAATTAGAAACTTCATAAAATTATGTGGGACCACATGCGAGATATAGACAAATACCCACTTAAGTTTGGAGGACTAAATAGTTGGCTATAAAACTAGTCGGGGTGTAAATGGAATTAACCAAAACTTAGGTAGGTTCCATAATAGAAACAAAAGGTTATATACATGAGCTGTAAATCCAAAGGAGATTCACATATCCAGCTCTTCTTCTTCATCTTCTTAGTAGGTTGGAGAGAGAGAAAAGAAAGAGACGTGGGTCGCCGGAGCTCTACATCGCCGATTGACGCGCCGTTCGACTTCCAATTTTAATTTTAATACCGGATTTGGACTCGTAGAGGTGAGTTCTACATTTTGGTACTGATTTTATTGAGTTTAATCATCGTAATTTTTGAGACCCAACTCGGAGTGGTAATCCGTAGTTGGTCGAATTCATGTAGGATTTTAACCAGAGAAGATTTGGGTTTTAATTTCTTACTAGGAGTGAATTGTAAAGATGTGAGTGGTTTCAATCCTGTTTTTGGATGAGATTCATGTTTTTGTTCTTTGGATGTTAATAACATGCCTATTCAGTTTAATTACTCATGTTTAGCTATGATTTTGTGAAAAGCATGGTGATATGGTTATGTGAGCATGTTTATTTGTCTATTTCGGTCATAGGAAAGCTCGTATGAATCCACCATGAGATGATTTTGTGGTGACAACCACCTGTTGCCGACAACATCATTAGACCGCACGTGTGAGACGTGGGTCATTGGTTTATGCCGTGGACTATCAGAGGAGTCACGAACTTGTAGGTAGTGGTGGACGAAATACTTGTTTATCCTAAGATCATTTTATCTATTGAGTTGAATATAACATTGATATGTTATCTGTGTGCTTGATTGATATCTCTCACTAAGCATATAGCTTATATATTGTAATGGTTATTGAATAACCATTATAGGTGAGCATGACGGCGAGAATCCAGGGAGATGAACTTGCGGGTTTATGGTGGCGAGGAAGTTTGTAGATGTAGTAGCTTATGTCTATGGTTGTTTTGAGTAAAACTTGTAGTTTATAATACCTAACTTGAGTTTGTGCTAAAACTTGGTGAATTATGTTAGCTTTGGTTTAATCGCTCCAAGACTCGTGTAAATGTTGTAATCGGAGTTTAGAATATTGTTGATACCTTTCAAACTCATGTTTTGTGGTTTGGAGTATATTTGGTTGAGAGTTGAGTTCATAATCATATGGTTTGTTTGGTTTTGTGAAAAATTGGGAATTCATGAGTGTTGTAGCATTTTGGAGATCTTGTTTAATGTTTAAAAACATGTTAATATGTCTTGGGAATGGTTTGGAATGATTTTAGAATGGTTTTGAAGTGGTTTTGGAAAGTTTCATGAAGTTTGGGTCAGTTATGGTGTAGTTGGGAATATGCAGAACAGGGAAAATTGCTGTCAAAATAAGTTCTGCCAAATGCGGATCGATCGGGGTCTTGGGAAGATCGATCCGGTGCATCTGGAGAGCCAAAAATGAGGTTTTGTTAAAACTGGATCGATCTGGTTTGGGCGGATCAATCCACAGGTCATTTTGTTGCACTGTCAATTTTTACGGAAACGGACATAACTCTCTCTAGAAAACTTGGTTTTGTGCGCCATTTTTTGTATTGGAATCGGAACTAAAAAAACTATCTTTTGGTATAAAATTTGTTATACTTTATCAAAGACCATTTTTCCATTGGGCTTGATTTGTCTAACATATTGGTATAAATGTGCTTATTTTCCTTCCTTTTCATTCGTAACTTGTTAATTGAAGGCCTTGGTGGCATGCCACATGTCCTAGGTTCACATGTGTGATTTCGGGGTATAACATTTAGTGGTATCAGAGCAATAGGCTTAGAAACTTTATGACAAGAGATGACGACTTGAGAGTAACGTGTAGATATTAAGCCTATAAATGCACCACATGTATGCATATGATTATTAATGCTATGTTATGATTGCTTAAGCATTTATATCATATAATATATGGCATAGCATACATAGTATTTATGCATTTTTGACTAACAGGCAAGAATAGGAAAAATAGAACAAAACCGAGAACTTGATGCGAGAATGCATCGTTTGGTGAACTTGGTAACTAATTTCGTCGGTGCCGTTGGTGATCGAGTGCCACCAATAGATGTAAGGCATGCGAATCCAAATCCTGAACCAAGGGTGGACCGTATTACTATTGAGCAATTTTACAAGAAAAAATCGACTGTATTCGATGGGGGTCCAGATCCGATGACAGCTATTCACTGGGTATCAAATATGGAGCTAATATTTCGTGCTATAGAATGTATCGAAGAGCAAAATATTACATTTTCCACTGATACTTTGAAGGAAGGAGCTCAGAGTTGATGGGTGAATTTGTTTGAGCAAAGTAGGCCAACCACTAGGGATAAATGTGTGGAAGAGTTTTTCAAACGATATTTTCCTCGGGCGGCTAAAGCACAGAAGCGCCGATAATTCATGAATCTCCAACAGGGGGATATGAAGGTGAATGAATATGTCTCTAAGTATAATGAATTGCTTCGATTTGCGAAGGATACGGTGATAATTGAAGAAGATAAAGCTAGAAAGTTTAAAGAGGGTTTGAGGGATAACATCCAATATAGGGTGGATACTCACGAATTTGGAACTGTGGCTCAAGTTCAGAATGCAACTCTTACAACCGAACGAGATATTAACAAATACAAGCAGGGTCAACAAGGGAAGCGGCAAGGTGAAGATAAATGGAAGGAGTAAGGCTTCTTCAAGAAACCATTTTCACGAGGCCCTGAGTCAGGTTCAGGTAGTCAAGGTGGAAGTTCATTTTTTTAGGGAGCTCGACCGTTGTGTTCTACGTATAATTGACGACATGGGAGAGTTTGTTATTTGCTCAGCACGTGCAATATTTGTAAACAAGTGAGGCATATATCCAAGAATTGCCCACAAGCCAGAACGCGACCACCGAGCTCTGTGAGCTCAATTCTAGATATGACAGATAAATGCTTTAATTGTGGGCAGCTGGGACTTTTTTAAAGGATTGTCCAAAGAAGCGACAACAAGGGGCAAGTTCTATGGTGTCTAGCGGGGCAAGGCCGGGACCATCCACTGATAAACAAAAAGGCATGGAGCAGAAGCAAGGGAAGTCTTTTCAACTTGCGCCAGGGAATGTGTCAGCTACAGCTCCGTGGTGTCAGGTATACTTCATATTTGCTCACATCCAACACGAAATTTAATAGATTCAGGGTCAACACACTCGTTTGTCTCACATGAATTTGTCAAACATTTGAATAGCATATCGGAACCCTTAGGGTATGATTTATCTGTCTCATTGTCGTTAAGTAAACCGTTAGTGACCTTTTCAGTGTTCAAAGCATGTGAAATAGGAGTAGATGATAAAGTATTGCCTATTGATTTAATTCAGTTAACCGTCAACTACTTTGATGTAATCTTGGGCATGGATTGGTTGTCTATAAATTAGGCTACAATTAATTATGAACAGAAAAGAGTTAATTTCCAATTACCGGAACAAAAAGAGTTTATCTTCCAAGGGGTTGGGGTAATAGCGCCACCATATATGATATCGACAATTCAGGCTGGGAAGTTGTTGAAAAAGGGTTGTCAAAGATTTCTATGTACTGTAATTTATACATGTGTCATGGGGACTCGGGTTGAGGATATTTCGATAGTACGAGAGTTTCCAGATATATTTCTTGAGGATCTACCCGACATGTTGATCGAGCGAGAGATTGAGTTTACTATTGAGGTAGCACCTGGATCACAACCGGTATCGAGACACCATACAGAATGGCACCCGTGGAATTTAAAGAGTTAAAGAATCAGTTACAAGGGTAGATTGACAAGGGATTTATTCGACTTAGTGTTCTTCGTAAGGAGAATCAGTTTTTTTTTATCTAGAAGAAAAACAGAATCATGTGAATGTGTATTGGTTATTGGGAGCTGAACAAGTTGACTATTAAAAACAAGTACCCATTTCCAAGGATCGATGATTTGTTCGATCAGCTTCAAGAAGCTCAAGTTTCCTCAAAGATCGACTTGAAATTAGGCTACCATCAGCTAAAAGTTAAAGAAGAAGATGTGGAGCAGACAGCATTTAGGACTCGATACTGATATTATGAGTTTATGGTCATGCCGTTCGGAGTTACCAATGTACCCACAACTTTTACGGATTTGATGAACTGAGTATTCAAGGAATACTTAGATGAATTTGTAATTGTCTTTATAGACGACATTTTGGTCTACTCTAAAAGTGTTAAAGATCACGAGAAGCATTTACGATTGGTATTACAACGGCTTCGTAAGAAGAAATTATTTGGTAAATTAAAGAAATGTGAGTTTTGGCTAACCGAGATAGCATTTTTGGGACATATGATTTATAAAGAAGGTGTTTCAGTGGACCCATAAAAAATTGAAGCTATAGCCAATTGGAATCCATCGAAAAATGTGAGAAGTTCATCTTGGGTTTGGCTAGGTATTACCGAAGATTCGTAAAAAAAATTTCAAGAATTGCGATGTCCATGACTCAGCTAATGAGAAAAGATGTTCCTTTTATTTGGAGTTCCGAATGTGAGAAAAGTTTCAAGGAATTGAAGGGTAAACTTATGACATCACCGATATTGACGATTCCGTCGAGGACTGAGGGGTTTGTCGTATTCAACGATACTTCTCATCGAGGTTTAGGATGTGTCCTAACATAAAATGGCAAAGTAATTGCATATGCTTCACGGTAACTGAGACCACATGAAACCACTACCCAACACACGACTTGGAGTTGGTGGCGGTGATCTTTGCCCTGAAGATTTGGAGGCATTATCTATACGGGGATCGATGTGAAATTTACATGGATCACAAGAGTTTGAAGTATATATTCACTCAGAGAGACTTGAATATGAGACAGAGACGATGGTTAGAGTTGATGAAAGATTATGATTTGTCGATTCAATATCACCCAGGAAAGGCCAACGTGGTGGCTAATGCAAGCCGAAAGTCAACCGGAAACTTAGCTTATGTTGTGACTTCTCAAGAGAAGTTGATTCATGAAATGGAGTTATTAAAACTTGAGGTAATTCCAAGAACTAGGGAAGCTTTGATGGCGACTATTATAGCACAACCGACACTTGTGGATGAAATTAGAATAAAACTACTTCAAGATCCAAATTTGAGGAAGATTTGTGATGGAATACCCAAGGGTAAGCAACCAGATTTTAATTATGTGGATGGTGTATTGATATATAGAAATCAAATTTGTGTATCCGATGTTAATGGGATTTCATAGACGATTCTAAAAGAGGCATAGAATACCAAATATTCTATTCATCCAGAGAGTACTAAAATGTATCGTGATCTATGAGAAAAATATTGGTGGTTTGGAATGAAGCTGGAAATAGCCAAATACATAGCAAAATGTATGGTGTATCAATGGGTAAAAGTAGAACATCAAAGATCAGCGGGGTTTTTACAACCATTACTAGTACCGAAATGGAAATGGGAGAACATCACGATGAATTTTGTAGCAGGTTTACCAAAATCCAGAAGATCAAATGATAGTATTTGGGTAATTGTTGATCGATTAATCAAGTCTGTGCATTTTCTACCAATTACGACTAATGATCAAATAAAGTTGGCAAAGTTATATATTCAGGAAATTGTAAGGCTTCATGGAGTTCCAGTGTCTATTATCTCGAATAGAGATAGTAGATTTACATCAAGATTTTGGAAGGGTTTACAAGAGGCTATGGGCACAAAGTTGAATTTTAGCACAGCTTTCCATCCACAGACTCACAAACAATCAGAGCGGGTAATTCAGATATTAGAAGATATGCTTAGATTGTGTGTTCTTGATTTCAAAGGTGATTGGGAACAACACTTGTCATTGGTAGAATTTACTTATAATAACAGTTTTCAATCCAGCATTGGGATGACACCTTTTGAGGCTTTATATGGGCGTAGATGTCGTTCGCTGATTTGTTGGGCTGAGGTAAGAGAACAAAAATTGTTGGGACCTAAGATAATTCAGCAGACCACCGAGAAAGTTAAGTTGATACAGCAATAGTTACAAACAGCTCAAAGTTGTTACAAGAGCTACGCAGATATGAAAAGGAGACTAATAGAGTTTGAAGTTGGTGATTATGTGTTTCTAAAGGTGTAACCAACTAAGGGAATTGTAAGGTTTGGGAAACATGGAAAACTGAATCCGAGGTACGTTGGACCATTTGAGATCATTGGTAGAGTTGGACCAGTAGCATACCGGATAGAGCTACCACAAGAAATGGAGAATGTGCATAATGTATTCCATGTATCAATGTTGCGACGTTGTGTGTCAAATACACGTCATATCATTACGCCAGAACCGTTGGAAATTAGAGAAGACCTGACTTATATAGAACATCCAGTGAGAATTCTCGATCCAAAAGTTCAAGTTCTGAAGACCAATACTATTCCATTGGTTATGGCTTTGTGGCGGAATCATTCTGTTGAAGATGCTACATGGGAACGGAAAGATGAGATGCATGAGAAGTACCCATTCCTATTCAAAACATGAGGTACTTTAAGTTTGGGGATAAACTTATTTTAAAGAGGGAGAGATGTAACACCCGATCCCGTGATTAATCATTAATCATGATTTAGCATGCATTAGCATAATTATTTAGTGTTTATTAACACATGTATAAGTGAGTTTTAGCTTACTAGTTGATTGTGGGTGTCTAATTTGGGAACCCAGTATTGGCCAATGCGGCAGTCCCAAATTGGGATATGAGTGACGAAATTCCATTGTGATGGGACAAGGTTGTGGAATTACCCTTATGTGCTTAAATGTTTATTAAGGCATATGTGAAATATTTATATGTTGTTTAGAATATATTGTTTAGTGCTAGAGGCCAATTATGTGGTCATTTGGAATACCTGGGTGAGGATGAATTGAACACGCTACTTAATTACTAGGCTAATTAGAAACTTTATAAAATTATGTGGGACCACTTATGGGACCCACGCGAGATATAGACAAATACCTACTTAAGTTTGGAAGACTAAATAGTTGGTTATAAAACTAGTCGGGGGGTGTAAATGGAAATAACCAGAAGTTAGGTGGGTTTCATAATAGAAATAAAAGGTTATATATATGAGCTATAAATCAAAAGGAAATTCACATCTCCAGCTCTTCTTCTTCATCTTCTTAGTCGGTTGGAGAGAGAGAAAAGAGACATGGATCGCCGGACCTCTACGATGTCGATTGACGCGTCGTTCGACTTCCAATTTCAATTCTGAGACCGGATTTGAATTCGTAGAGGTGAGTTCTATGTTTTGGTACTGATTTTATTGAGTTTAATCGTCGTAATTTTTTAGACCCAATTCGGAGTGGTAATCCGTAGTTGGTCAATTCATGTAGGATTTTGACCCAGAGAAGATTTGGGTTTTAATTTCTTACTAGGAGCGAATGGCAAAGAGGTGAATGGTTTCAATCCTATTTTTGGATGAGATTGATGTTTTTGTTCTTTGGATGTTAATAACATGCCTATTTAGCTTAATTACTCATGTTTAGCAATGATTTTGTGAAAAGCATGGTGATATGGTTATGTGAGCATGTTGATTTGTCTATTTCGGTCAAAGGAAAGCTCGTATGAATCCACCATGAGATGGTTTTGTGGTGACGACAACCTGTTGCTGACAATGGCATTAGACCGCTTGTGTGAGGTGTGGGTCATTGGCTTGTACCGTGGACTATCGGGGGAGTCATAGACTTATAGGTAGTGGTGGACGAAATACTTGCTTATCCTAAGATCATTTTATCTGTTGAGTTGAATATAAACATTGATATGTCATCCGTGTGCTTGATTGATATCTCTTACTAAGCATATAGCTTATGATGATGCCAAAATTTGGTTAAAGTAAATTAATGCAATTTAAAGGGAGAGAGAGTGAGAGACTGGTTTTTTGTATGTAGTTTGGCCCTGTTAATGAAGGTACCTACATCCATGTGTGTGTCTGAGCACATTCACTATACTGTAAAAAGTCGGGGACCTGTGGTGAACCAACAATAGTTTAGAGCTACCGTAGGTCGGCCGGGCGTGTTGGTGACTGCTATAGAGGTGCTGTAGAGACTGAAAAGTTGGTCCCCTGAAGAGGGGGGGGGGGGGGGGGGTTGAGTGGTCTCTTTTATAGATGCAAGAGACTTACTCATACATGGATAAGGAAATATAATCCAATTGAGCTTGATTGACATTAATTGTGGGGTTTCCTAATTGGATTAGGAAACAATGTCCACTTTCCATAAGTCTTCTATCTTGCGTAGGAAACTACCTGGAATATTCTGGGGCATGTGTTATGGACCCAGCTAGCCTGCGCCTGTATGGACCGTGCCATTGTGGTCTTCCTGACCTATTGGTCTGGTCGTGAATGAACCGCTCGGGATAGTGAGTCTCGGGTAGACTAGACCGCTCGGGCAGATGCTTGTCAAAGGAGTTGTGCATAATTTGACCAGGACAGGGACCGACTGCTGAGTTGAACCGCTTGGTCATAGGATAGAGCCATTTTGGGTGTATCAGTTGCCCCCCATTTCCAAGGTTGGCTTGATGCCAGATCGGGGCAAGTTTAGAAATCTGTTTGATGCCATCTGCCACTGTCTGAGTGCTTGGGGAAGCTGCCTTGGAGTTTCTGAGTCTCGTGAGTCCTCGGGAACTGGCTAAGAGTTGAGACTTAGCCTAGCTCGGAGTCTTTAAGTGCTCGGGAATTGGCTAAGAGTTGAGACTCGGCCGAATTTGGAGTCTTTCGCTTGAGTTAGCTCCCAAGATGGTTATCTTCAAGCCGTAAACCTTTGTCAAGGTTGTGGGCAAAAGAATTTGACCATGTTGGAAAAGCCAACCTAAAGCGTATTGCTTTAGGATCCTTTTTGTTAGGGATATATACTAAAAGTCATGCTTTATGTAGTTGATTTATTATTCATTTAATAAAATCAGTTAATCCATTTTTTTATGAGAATCTATGTGGGCAATGTTTGTATTATATTATTTATTTAATATTATGCATGTGTGTCTCTCATTCTATATAGTAGGTGGTTTGGTGTGTAGAGTTCGGCTTACACACGGAAGATCAGGTCATCAGATATTATAGAATGTAAGATTTTGGTTTACAGTCTTAGATGGGATTGGACACACCATCGGTAGGACTGCAGCATGGTGTTATAGTAGGTTTGTCTTGACTACGAAAAACGGTATAGTTTCAACTCACTATGCTGGTACACTTTGTGTATTAAACGGGACTGACTTGGGGTAATTGTCTTTATACTGACTTATAAGATAATTAATACCTCATGGCTATTATGAGTGCTTATGCTCTAAATCCTAAGTTAATTTGTAGACACGTACATTTGTTATTTACACTTTGATCCCTAAAAGGGTGAGATCCTTAAATGGGTCAATATCTCATTGGATTGGGTGGCAATATTAATTGTGTGGTGGATATTAATTAATGATGGTATCCATGTCTCAATTTTGGGATTGATGATATCCCCTTGAGAAAGCTTATAAGTTTTGATTATGTCAAACCCTGCAGGTGGATTTTGTATCCGACATATCAGATAAGTTAAGCAAAGGATCTCAAGGAATTTCAAGAAATTAATTAACTATGATTGTCAGTAATTATATTTAATTAATGGATATCTGTAATCTTAACATGGGGAGATAATAAGCATTTAATAACATGGAGCTCGAAATATATTTTTGAGATAAGGGTAGGAGTGCAATTATAATTCTTTAGTGGTATGAATTATAATTTATGAAAATAGGAATCTGATTCAATTCGAATTAGGGTTTCCTAATTCCATAAGGAAGCCTATTCCTTATTGACTTCTTATGGTCCCTATCGTAGCCTATATATATGCTGCTTTGGCTCTCTCCTCAGTTAGCGTTTTTCTATATAGAGAATTATAACTCGGAATAGAAAAGAGAGCGTAAAAGAGGGAGAGCAGAAAACAGAAAGGATTTCGAAAGAGCCCACACTCAGTTCGATATTCTGGCAGCAAAGGAATACGGTAGAAGATCGTGAGCTGTTATCGAGCCCGTGTTCTCGATTCGCCTACTACAGCAATCCGTTTTAGCAGATTAAGGTAACCCTAGTTCCGCCCTTGTAGGGTTATCGTAGTTTTCACGTAATTTTTTTTTGCAGTACCAACTTATACGCGCTGTCAATGGATTCTGGGAACACAGTTTCCCTTCACTTTTATGTTAACTCCCCAAGATGGTTATCTTCCGCCCGGTCAGCCTTCATCAAGACTGTTGGGAGAAAAGTTTGACCATGTTGGTGAAGCCGACCTAAATCACGTTGCTTTAGGGTCTTTTTGCTCCTCTATCGTCGACCAACCTAAGAGATTTTTGTCACCTCTATCGTCGATTTGGACCTAAGTGGAGTTATTGCCTTTGAGTACTGTAGGTGCCCGGGTTGTCTAAGAGTTTGACTTAGTTACCGCAAGGCCTGTAAGTACTCGGTGTGATTGCATGTTTAGTTCATTGTGCCCTTCTGCCCCCCAAGCTTTCGCTAAGACGAGGGTTTTGTGGAGGCGAGGACTGTAGGTGACCGACCTGGAACATGGTGGTTGCAGGGTCTTTTGAAGTTTGCCATCATCAGCCACCTAGGGGGATTTTTCCCCATCGTAGGTTGGACCTAAGCGAAGCCGATGCCTCGGGCGTGACCCTGAGGTCTTTTGCCTAGGGTGCAATCCCGAGGTCTTTAGTGCCTGGGTTCGGAGCCCGAGGTCTTTTGTGCCTGGGTTCGAAGCCCTAGGTCTTTGGAGTGCCTAGGGTGTGGCCCGAGTTCTTTTGATGTGCCTCGGGTGTGGCCCGAGGTCTTTTTAAGAGCTCTCTGAGAGTCTGCGGAGCCAAATTCGATGATCGGGCAAGTACCACTGTAGTTGGATTGGTCGAGACTGTTAGAGATAGGAGATCGGGCCGGGATCACTGGACTCCTGATTACTCTGAGTTGGATTCAAGGTCGGGATCATGGGATCCTGACTGCTGCAAACTAGAGGTCGGGTCGGGACTGCCGGACTCAGACCACTGTGAACTGGAGGTTTGGTCGAGACTGCCGGACCCTGCCTGCTGTGAGCTGGAGGTCGGGTCAAGACTGCCGGACCCTGACTGCTGTGAACTGGAAGAAATGTCAGAAGTCCCCGGCTGATCTCGCTTTCACTTACTTCTAGAAGACTCGTTGCTTACGTGCCTGGGGTCTTTGGTCTTTAAAAATTCTTCAGTGCCAATGTATTCTCCAACCCTCTCAGTGAGTTCAACTATGGTTTTTGGTCAGTTTCTGTGAAACGACGCGGCGCACTTAGTGTGTTGAACTCCTAAGCAGAAGGCTATAATAGCGACAGTTTCATCAAGATCATAGATTTTGAGCTTCTCTTGATTAAACCGGTCAGTGAATTCCTTGAGGGTCTCATTATTCCTTTGTATGACTGTCAGTAGTTGCATGTCAAGCTTTGGTCGTTCATGCATACCGATGAACTGGTTGATGAACTGCTTGCTGAGTTGCTTGAAACTGCGGACCGATTGGGGCTCCAACGAGTAGAACCATTGCACGGCCGGGCCTTTCAAACTGCTGGGGAAGGTCAGGCAATGTAGTTCATTGAAGTTGGTGGCTAGGGCCATCTGAGCCTTGTACGTCCGAACGTGGTCGACCGGGCTTTCCGAGCCGTTATAGGGATCTAGACGAGGCTGCTTAAATTTGCGTGAGATGGCAAACCTCATGATCTAGCTAGAGAATGGTGTCTCTGTCTCAGTATTGGCGTGATTCTGAGTAGGGTTCTAGCCCAGCCTTTTGGCCACTCCATTAATCTATTTCTACAAGTCCTTGATACGTGCCACCATACCTTCCCGACCGGTGTTCGGGCTGCAGATCGGGTTAGTAGAGGAGGCTTCCTTCTCATGGCGGTATGATGTCCCTTGAGATTGGGCTTGGCTATGGCTTCGGTTCATCGTGTGCCTAGGGACACCTCGACTCTTGACCGAGTGACCCTGGACTAATTCCCGGGCCATACGCTCCTGCCTTTCCTCTCGGGCAGCACGCCTAATGTTGATGTCTCTGGCATCCTCAACACGGGACTAGTTGGCTCGGGCACGTTGTCTGGTCAAGATCGGTTCCCAACCGTACGCAACGTTCCCGGGTCGTTTGCCGGCCACTGGAGGACTGCTTTGCTGGGCCAGCAGGGCTTCGATATGTTATTGGATTTGACGCTGGCCCTCCAAGAGTTATGCGAGGGTCGCAGTAATCTGCTCAGATGTCATGACTGCCGTAGCTGTGGCGGGGCTGACAAAACATCCCGGTTAGCCTACTGTGCAGTCTTCTCACCCTTCTTCGGAGGCATGACTATCAGCTAAGAGGTTTGTTGATGAAGAACTTGTCGTTCCCACAACGATAAACGACGCCAAGCTAATGATGCCAAAATTTGGTTAAAGTAAATTAAAGCAATTTAAGGGGAAAGAGAGTGAGAGACTAGTTTTTTGTATGTGGTTCGGCCCTATTAATGAAGGTACCTATGTCTCCGTGTGTGTCTGAGCACGTTCACTATACTGTAAAAAGCCGACGACCTGTGGTAAACCAACAATAGTTCGGAGCTACCGTAGGTCGGCCGGGCGTGTTGGTGACTGCTATAGAGGTGCTATAGAGACTGAAAAGTCGGTCTCCTGAAGGGGAGGTAAGTGGTCTCTTTTATAGATGCAAGAGACCTACGCATACATAGATAAGGAAATATAATCCAATTGAGCTTGATTGGTGTGGGGGTTTCCTAATTGGATTAGGAAACAATGTTCACTTTCCATAAGTCTTCTATCTTGATTAGGAAACTGCCTGGAATATTCTGGGGCATGTGTTGTGGGCCTAACTGGCCTGCGCCTATACAGACCGTGCCATTGTGGTCTTCCCGACCTGTTGGTCTAGTCGTGAATGAACCGTTTGGGATGGTGAGTCTCGGGTAGACTAGACCTCTCGGGAAGATGCTTGTCTGAGGAGTTGTGCATAATTTGACCAGGACCGACTGCTGAGTTGAACGCTCGGTCATAGGATAGAGCCAATTTTGGGTGTACCAGCTTATATATTGTAGTGGTTATTGAATAACCATTGTAGGTGAGCATGACGGCGAGAATCCAGGGAGATGAACTTGCGGGTTCGTGGTGGCAAGAAAGTTTGTAGATGTAGTAACTTATGTCTATGGTTGTTTTGAGTAAAAGTTGTAGTTTGTAATACCTAACTTGAGTTTGTGCTAAAACTTGGTGAATTATGTTAGCTTTGGTTTAATCACTCCAAGACTCGTGTAAATGTTGTAACCAGAGCTTAGAATATTATTGATACCTTTCAAACTCATGTTTTGTGGTTTGGAGTATATTTGGTTGAGAGTTGAGTTCATAATCATATGGTTTGTTTGGTTTTGTGAAAAATTGGGAATTCATGAGTGTTGTAGCATTTTGGAGATCTTGTTTAATGTTTAAAAACATGTTAATATGTCTTGGGAATGGTTTGGAATGATTTTAGAATGGTTTTGAAGTGGTTTTGGAAAGTTTCATAAAGTTTGGGTCGATTTTGGTGTAGTTGGGAATATGCAAAACAGGGAAAACTGTTGTCAAAATAAGTTCTGCCAAATGCGGATCGATCGGGGTCTTGGGAGGATCGATCCAGTGCATCTGGAGAGCCGAAAATGAGGTTCTGTTAAAACCGGATCGATCTGGTTTGGGCGGATCCATCCGCAGGTCATTTTGCCGAACTGTCGACTTTTACGGAAACAGACATAACTCTCTCTAGAAAACTCGGTTTTGTGTGCCGTTTTTTGCATTGGAACTGGGACTAAAAAATATATCTTTTGGTATAAAATTTGCTATACTTTATTAAAGACCATTTTGCCATTGGGCTTGATTTGTCTAACATATTGGTATAAATGTGCTTGTTTTCCCTCCTTTTCATTTGTAACTTGTTGTTTGAAGGCCTTGGTGGCGCTCTACGTGTCCTAGGTTCACATGTGTGAATCCGAGGTGTGACAATGCTCGAATTGAAAACTTGTGGCAATTGAAGCTCAGGTTTCAATGGCCATGATCGAATGGTTACACAACCTAGTGTGAGGCTCACCTACATGGGATTAAAACCCATGGTTCATTATTTTTTCTATAAATAGGAGCCCCATCTCCCTCATTTGCTATGCAGCTGCTTTCCCAAAAAAGACTCTCTCTGCTATGACTCTATTTGGGAAATCCAAAGCCCCCCCAGGTCTTGTTTGGTTTGTATAACCAAACACCATCACCATCACCAAACATCACCTCCACTGCTCTTACCTTTAATAAATAAATAACCTAACACCACAACCTCATTACCCAAGCACTAGTCCAGGCCCAACACCTAAAAAAGGCCCAAAAAGTCCTAAAACCCAGAAGAGCCAAACATGCCCTTATTTCTTCCTCGCAGCTTTTGGGGAAAAAAAGCCTAAACAGAGCCTAAACCTACTATTTCCTCATCGCCACCACCACTAACTTTGTCTTGCCGAGACGAAGTCAACGCCACCGACCCGCCTCTAACCAACCACCATTGACCCATTACGAGCAGTTATCCTCTGCCTAGGCCTCCGTCGCCACTTTGGCCCATAATCGTCATCGGCGAACCACAACACAATCATCGTCTAGGCCATACAAAGTTGTCACTGTCGGACTGACCCTCTAGCTCACCAAAAATCGCCACCGTGAGGCTCACGCGCCACCAGCGCAGCTAGACCCAGTCAATGATCACCCAGCTTTGACCAATGAATCATAGCCTGCCATGTGGCGACGACCAGTAAATTAAGTCTGTAGCACCACTATTTACTAACTAATTAGAGTCTGCTACGTGCCACTAACTACCACGTCATCTGCCACGTGCATGTCACGTCAGCTACCATGTCATTGTTGACCAACCAATCAGAGTTTGTCACGTGTCACTGACTACCACATCACCTGCCGCATCATCGTTGACTAACCAATCAGAGTCTGCCATGTGGCATTTATTGCTACATTACCTATCACGTGTCTGCCACATTGCTACACAGTCAACATCCAATCATCTTTGACTAGTCAATATCGTGTACACAATTGCCACGTGCACATTACGTGTTGTATCATTAGGAGAAATTATCCCGTCAGTCTGTCACACCACGTCATCATGCTAACTTGATGTACATAGGGCCATGTGGCCAATAAAATGAAGTAACATAGCAATAAGTCATGGCCCCTACTTCTAGGGCACATCCTTTCCCCACTTATCATAACTTCTCTATGGTCAACCCTTAAGTTTTCAATTTTATTCTTTTTAAACTCAAAAAAAGGAAACTAGTTTCTCATTTTTTAATAAGACAAAAAGTAGGTTAATTAAGCCCAACATATTTTACATTGAAGTAGATTCAAAGTCAAGACTTGTAAATTATATGGTCGCCCGTTTTCATTTTCTGAATTTTAGGAAATAGCTTTTTTTGGAGAAATTTTTTTAGCTCTTTGGTAAGTAAAAAAACAAAGCGGTTGTTGGACCCATGTGCCTAACTGAACCTTGAAAACCAGCTTACAAGGTGAGGGTTTCCCAATATCTTATACCCAGCTCTTTACCTTTGTGTCTAGGCAATGTGGGATAGACTTCGCTAATACCCTCCCTTAAGCGGAATGTGGAACGCGGATGCAGATGTGAGGAGGGAGGAGGGTTGAACAAGAGGCCCAGAGATAGATATGCCTTTCATGACCTAGCTTTGCAGTTATATTAGAACCCATCAACTTATACCCAGCTCTTTACCTTTGTGTCTTCGCTAATAGTGGTATCCAAATGTGTTTTTAGTTGCCGCTTTTTGTAAAACTAAAAAGAAAAACAGAAAAGGAACAGTCAAAATTTTTAAAACAAATGGCAAAAATGTGACACAATCACCCGTACACGCAAGGGACCAAATCAGACGGCATTCATGTCCATGTCACAGCCCGGTCCCACAATAGAGGAACCGGAGCCCGTGGCACGCCACCAAGGCTAAACCAATTCATTAACGTTCCCAAAATTAGGTTTGAAGAACACACGTAGCGGAAAAATAAAACATTTCTTAAAATTAGGGGTCCAGTCGACTGGGTCAGGACCTCAGTCGACTGAAGAAAGCAGAGAGTTTTCAAAAAGGTTTAACAGACCATCCAGTCGACTGAGACTGGGGTCCAGTAGACTGGGACTCCAACTTTTAGTCGACTGATTTCCCCCTTCAGTCGACTGAAGTAAGCAGAACCAAATGAACACATAAATCTTCAGAGGTCCAGTCGACTGAGGCAGGGCCCAGTCGACTGCTTTTGCCATATTAAAAGCAGTAGCTAGCAAGCACAAGGGTCCAGTCGACTGAACACTGGACCAGTCGACTACGACCCTGACAGCAGCCCAATTCTGCAGAAAAACAAGTTTCAAAAGCTTTTTAAAACAACCAAGTTGTAACCACACACTTCATCCTCACATCAAAGTAATCCTAGCTGTATTAAAACATTACCAAGTTATAATTACAACATGTTACTAACGATTACCATGCTTTAGATCCGTTCTAACATACTAAGTTAAACATAAGATAAAACCATTCAAATCCTTATTACAACATTTCTATTGTTCCAAAACTACAAGATCAACATTTAGGTTGCCTTCAAAGCGAACTCTGAACCCACGTGCTCACTTCTCCGATTCCTCGCCAGCATTAACACCTGAAATGGTTATTTGAATAAACACAAATATTTGATTTGTTTAAGCTAACGCTTAGTGAATAAAACAACATATGCACATGAATGATAAACATGTCCGCATTCACATCTCTACATTTCATACTAGTCGCGGGAGACTCACGTGCCCGTCCATACTCCCAATCCGCGACTCCTTGCCAATAAGTCCACGCGAAAGGGTAAGACCCACGATTCTTCTCTTCAATCGTGTGACCTTAATGCCTATATCGGCTCCACAAAATGGCACGGTGACCACGTGCTCCTTCTGACCCCACATAAGCAACTTAACATGCTCAAATACACATCACCATGCACGCGGTAATCAAAACATTTCATCGTGCTATTGGGCCTACTTCAATATAAATGCCCAATATGAACTACACAAGATATCTCTAAGTATTAATACATGCTATTCAAACATAACATGAATACATGTCAAGAAATCATTCCAAAAACATAGTTGAATCACTCACCTCCGATTAACGCTCCTATAATTCAATCTGAAGAAAACCCGTGCACAAAGAACGTGCAGAAGTCCATCTAGTACAATTCTTATGGATCACAATTCCATTTATCAACTTTTATGAAAAATTCTAGAAAAAGAATTCTCGAAAAACTTGGCCAAACAAGCCCTAACATATATCAAAATGAAGCTCTTACCTCGAGGAGCTCGAATATGAAATCTGGGAGAAAACAAACTGAAGGAAGGTCGTCGTTTGGCGTCGCAAAGCTCTAAGCTCCAAAATCTCCCTATGGCCTCCCTTTTTGGAATTAGGTTAAGACTTGTGAAAATATCCAAAGTCATCACTTCCTATATATAGGCAAAACTCTCGAGAATTACGTTTACCTCCCCACGAGTTTTCAAAACTCCTAATCAGTCTCTGAAACTTTCTATACAGCTTATTCATAGCTTTACAAGTGAAACCTCAAAATTATAAAAGTTTTCGACTAAGTTTCGTTTGGTCGCTAAAACGCGAATTTCTACATGACGTTTCCGAAGTTGCTAATTAGCCTACCAAATTAATAGCGTGTTAATTCGTTCTCACCAGGATACTAAAACTAACAACAGATATAAATTCTAAAACAGAAAATAATACAGATATTGAAATACACAGGTAAACATTTATTTTCAGATAAACATTTAAAGTATTCCTCAGTGACCGTCTCATACTCGGAGAGACTTCACAAACAATAAATCCTCAATCACAATAGTTTCAAAGGGTTCTCTAATACAGACACCTAAATCAACTCGTGAGTCAAAGCTCACCCAAACATGTGTCATAAGACACGCCACATCACATTATCATATATGACAATGAAATGCAAAAGCAATAACACAATTACGGGTGTTATAGTCCACCATAAGCCCGTGCAAGTTTCGATTTTCAAGCCAAATCAGGAAGTTTGAATCTAAGATTTGCACCCCCCCCCCCTTGCTCTCGCGTGAGAGAGCCTTTCCACATTACAAGGTTACTAAGCTTAAAAATTGAAATCGTATATAAGGAGTAGAAAGGTCTTATTGATTTGTAATCTCAACTTCATATTTTTACTCGTATTGGACGCGAATTATCATCTGAATCGGGAGAGTTAATAGATAAATTGTACTTTTGTTTTTTTGGTTGTTGTTGTTCTCTTTTTGTTAATAAAAATCTCTCTCTTGTAGGTTGTGGGAGTTTTGGGGAAGTCAGATCCAATCCATTTGGTTCTCATCCCATAAAAGGGCAAGGAATGAAAATCCGCAAGGGTGGATCGATTCGGCCTTTGAACACAGATCGATCCACATTTTTGGAGGAAGATACTACCCAAAATCGTTAAATTGGATCGATCTGGTCTCACAGGACGGATCGATTCGCGATCCTAGATGCGTATTCCAAGTGCCCAGATGAATGGTGAATCGATCCGGCTCTAAGTCGTGGATCGATCTGCCCCTGCTGTGATTCTCCCCTTTTGTTATTACAAGTTTGCCATTTTGTGGAGTGGATATAAATAGATTGAGATATTTTTCTTACGGTTATCTTATCTTAGGTTAGCTTTCATTATCTTTAGTTTATGAAGGTATACTCCATCTTTCTCTCTTTTTTAGGTTTTCTCTCATTCTCCTTGCAATTACTGCTCCCATCTACCACCATCTTAGATAATTAGTTCTAGAGAAATAAGGAGAATACTTGGAAGTTTAGCTTGGATTTCCATTGGAGTTTTCTACGGCATTTATGATGAAGTTCTTGTGTTGGTATTATTTCCCTTTCCCCCTCTTTAACGTTAATGTTTTTATAGTTATGAGTAGCTAGATAATGTAGGTTGGGGATCATAAACCTACCATTGGACCCATGTGTGCTTTAATGTAGGATTTCCATATTTTGTAGCATTTATAGGGTTCATGCGTGTAAGGTTTGATTTCTTAGGACTCCACTTACAATGTCAAGCATTATAAGTTAAATCATTGGATTTAAAACCTAGTTTCATGTATTTCATTGAAACATCTATCTAGCATGTTGGTTGACCACCACATGTTTGATAGTTTATCTAAATGGAATTTTCTACTCTAGAATGTGCTACAAGCATGAAATCTATATGTTGTTTGGTCCAAGGTGGGGGAATGCTCCCTAATCTCAATTTTTCCATTTGCAAAATGCCCAATCTAATTAAAACATGTCTTTAATTAAAGCTCAATTCTCATTTCATAATTAGTCATTGCAGTATAAATAGTTGTTGATTTGAAAACCACTCATAGTTGAAAAGACTTAGTTTTACTTCTTAGTTTGTTAGTTTCTCATCGCATTGTAATTGGTTATTAAGCACCCACCAATCGTTGTTGCATTCTAATCCCTGTGGACTCAACACCCTACTTCCAACATACTACGTTTTTAATAGGGTTAACAAAGAACTTGATTTTGACATAATCACTTATCTTTAAGCAAAGTGGGATACATGTCACATCATACTTTTAGGCTTGGATTTGAGTTTTTGAAGTAAAGAAGGCCCAAGGTCTAAAAGATGTTTTATTTGGTTTTGTAGTAAATAACCCAAACCATCCAATAATTTAACCCAAACATACAAAATAAATCCAACATGTGTCAATTGGGTCCCTTGGACCTAACAATGTAAGAGCTTTCAAAATGAGAAGAGTATTTTTCTCCAAGTATTGTTGAAACAAACATTTGTATTCCCTCTATTCAAAAGGTGAATGGATGTTACAAATATGAAAGTTGCATTGGTCTTTTCATCCCGACATGTATGTTATAACCTAGGGTAAATTATAGTAACATTCCTTGAATTGTGACCGTTTTTCACTAACACACCTAAACTTTAAAATTGAACAAACTCACCCCCTAGACCCCTTCTTTAGGATGTGAGATTGTTCATTTTGGATAGTTCAGGGGGTGGGTCTGTTCAATTTTAAAGTTTAGGGGGATTAGTGAAAAACGATCATAGTTCAGGGAATGGTGCTGTAATTTACCCTATAACTTATAACCCAACTTGATACAGGAAGTCTTGGACAGGTGGACCCAACTAAGAATATTATTTCTTCTTCGTCACACTCTATAAAGCGATGTGGGACGATTTGAGTATGTTCTGGTGCAGAAAGTTCTACTATATATCACTTTTAGCTACAATGCTAGTCTTTCATGAAGTAGAAACATAGGTTCGTAGATATGTAACAACCTGTAATTTCATTTAATTTTTAAATGTAATTTCCATGTCATTATTTGTATTACCTGTTTTATTTTAATGAAAATTCTTTATCTGGGGTCAAACTGTAAATTTCTATAAATTCAAGAATACATGTGTTATGTTTTCACAACTGATTTTCATAAGGATAGAAATACCTAAGACAAGTTCAATATTGTATTTTCAAAACGGTGAAAATATTTGTTTTTGACTCAAACTGTATTTTTGTTAAACCATAAAATTATTCTTACATTAATATATTTTTTTTCTGTATTTTTGTAGTGATCACCGCGCCGCGAAAATACCAGTGTATGTAACGAAAACTAACCGTGCCGCATTGAACTCCCACAGATTTGGAATCTCGTCAAATCAGGATTTGACACAGGCTTTAACTTCATTTACCACATCTAATGATTTGGCTAGGCTTGTTTGGGAATGCTAACTTGATGAGTTTTGACTTAGTGCCTTAGTTGTTATTCCCAAACACCTAAGTGATTCCTAGACAACTTGTATGTGCCTTGTTTGACTATGCTTAATTTGTGTGGGTTAATGTTGGCCCTTGAGCTAATTACCCAAACAACTTCAAGTGGCCCCTATGAATCTATACTTGACCCTTAGCTTAACTATAGAGTTCATAAAATCTGTATATATGTAATCATATACATATACGTATATGTATATTAGAGATTTAGGGAATTAGTTAATCCAAACAATTTGTTGAGTATAAAACAAAGAACTTGGAGCCCAAGTTCTTGAATTTGGTTCCTATATATGCATCTCATAACTCACATTCTGCACTCACACAGTTTCAGAGAAATACCGAGGAGAGTTTACAGAATTTATTTGTGTGTGTGAGAGAGAGAGTACAACCTCCATAACTTGAAGATTCAATTGGGTTTTCTTAATTTGGTTATCTTTCCCAATAACTTCTTCAATCCTTAACAACTCACTTTGAATGTAATTCATGTTTCAATTACTATTTGTATTGTTAGAATTGGAAACCACCATTGTTGATTTGTTCATAGAGTTCAAAGCTTGAAATCATGATTTTTCCAAACTTAACCAAAATCCATTTTTAGAGATGATTATGAAAGATTACAATATATAGAGACTACGGTTTAAGATAGAGCCTAATTCATTCATATCACAATGTATATTAGAAACAAAGTTTTGTCGCATCTCGATTTTTCGTAAATCCGAGAACGACGTTTTGATTTGTGTTAAATTGATTTCATATTCTTAATCCTTGCGGAAAAACGAAGAGAAACATATATTTCATGTCATGTATGCTTACGAATTTCAAAATGGGTCAAAACATGACTTAGAAACTGAAACAGGGTAGAAAATGAAGAAGATGAAGATAGTGTGACAACTCGCTCGAGCGACCTGCGTAAATTTTGATTATTTGGAATTTTAAAAGAAATTCGAAAACAATGAACATATCGGGTGAGCGGCCCGCGCGAGAAACCCATCGCGCGAGCAGTCTGCACAAGCGACTTGGTCTTTTTGTGTTTTTGTCTGTTTTCTTACAAGGAACTGTTTGGAAGAAGTTTTGACAATTTTTAAATTACTATTTGGGAATTATACTAAAACAGAATCCTGTTTGTAATGTTTTGTCAAAATGAAAGGATTAAGGACTTGATTATTCTCACATGTATGTTGTTATTATTTGTCGGTAATTTACATTTTCGATATGAAATTATTTGGCATACATATGAGTCCAGTTTACACGCATGGTGAGTGAGAAAAGAGTAAGTGGATGAGGTTGTGTTTTGGACACTCCTTGGTACTTGTGTACTATAGTGTGATGTTTTTGAGGATATGGTTTAGAGTATCCGTGAAATGCGACGGTGACAAATTGGACATTCCCTGACACCCGTGGTAGTTCTAAAGTGTGTGACGCCGACTTAGACACTCCCTGGCATCGTGGTAATGCTCAAGTGTGTAGCCTACTAGACACTCCTTGGCATCTGTGGTATGGCTAAAGTCTAAGGCAAATTGGACACTACCTGGTACTCGTGTACTAAAGTGTGAGGCAAACTGGACATTCCCTGGTACCCCTGTACTATAGTGTGGTCACCTTAGTATTTCAAGATACTGAAACGAGAGAGTTGAGATGATGTGTTAGTGAGAGAAAAGAGTCGGATGAGGAGGTTGCATAGTTTCATGCATGGTCACATGTTTATTGATTGAAGTTTATCACATTATCTTTACTATTTTACAATTTGAATTCGTTTCTATATTTCTAAGGAGTGGAATAATGAATATGTGAAATGAGAATAGTAAACGAGTATGTTTTACATTTCAAGCATATGTTTTTAATACTCATCAGCTTCTTGAAGTCGACGACATTGATGCGCCCTGGACATCCGTGTCTAGACTTTTCAGGTAATGACCAGGCTGGAACATATGATTATGCCAATTGAGAACCACTGCATATGGGAAGAGTTTGGGCATTCTGATTTTAAATTATAATTGGAACTTGTAATAAGGATTACTGTAATAAATATTATTTTGTTACAAAGCGGATTGTGCCTTTAGATGACCACGTGCTGTAATAATTATTGTGTTTTAAAAACTTATAAGCCTTGATTGCTCCTACTCTGATTTAAATTATTATTACTGTTCGACGTTTGGGACGGAATCGATCCTTCAAACTATCGTGACCTACGGGTTCATAAAGGATATTAAATGCTTTCCATATTTATGCTACGTCGAGGCGTGACAAAATAAGTGCAGTTTTGCTCACCTAAAATTGTTCATTCTTTGCTCACCCTCCTCTCCAGCCCATTGGCTAATACAGGTTCGTGGAGTCTTGGTTTCTCTGATCTTGGCCGAATGATAATGGTTGTTTGGTTTAATGAGAAACCATCCAATTTTTCGTATTCCAATCCAATGTTACCTTCTTTCAAACTTTAAAATTTCAAAACTTTCAATTTTCAAACTCATTTTTCATAAAATTTATATTTTTGACATTGTAAAATCGAGATCTTTAAAATAAGATCCATCTGTGACATAAAATTCTGAAGAAGAAAAAATAGAAATTTTTAGTTAGTTGCTCAATGATTTATCTGTTACAAACAGATAATGTAATTCGTGTGAAACACGACAATTTTAGATGGTAATAACTAGGGGTGTGCAAAAACCGAACCAAACCGCTAAACCGACCGCAAACCGACCGAACCGATGTGCAATGGTCGGTTTAAAGTCGGCCTGCGGTCGGTTCTGGTTGAAATTTTATGATTTTTTCGGTTTCTCGGTCGGTTCTCGGTTTGCATAGGCATAAAACCGATATAACCGAACCGACCGATAGTTAACTTAAGAATGTACTTTTAATATATTATATAAGACTCATAAGATATATATAGATATATAATACATTATTAGAGGCTGAGAAATCAAACCCTAGCCTCATAATCTCATTCCCAACCGCCTCACCCTCACGTTACATCTCTCTCTCTTAGGGGTGTACAAACACCGAACCGAACCGCTAAACCGATCGCAAACTGACCGAACCGGTGGTGTCCTCAAAATAGGCCCAATATAAATCAAATTTAATGAAATTAAGCCCAATCTGAAAATGGCCCAACCGACCAAACCGACCGCCAACCGACCGTCAACCGACACAAACCGAACCGATCAAAAACCGACAGTAACGGTCGGTTGACGGTTCTATTAGAGAGAAAACCGATCACATCGGTTCGACTGACGGTTTTGCCCAAAACCGAACCGACCGACCGAATGCCCACCCCTAGTAATAACTTTCGTATTATTTTGGCATTTTTTGGTGTGCTTTTTTTTTTTTTGGGAGTTGATTTCGTGTAATTTTCAAGTTCTACCAATTGCTTGCCAATTTTGCAAAAGTAGGTAAAATTAAGTCTCAAACAACGAAAACATATTACTCCACAAATTATCTGTTTCAAACAGGTAATATTATATGTTTGAAAAATATTAACTTTAAACCGCTATAACTTTCTCATTGTTTGAGTGATTATTTTTTTAAAAACTTCACGCGTCTTTCAAGATTTATGCATTAGACTTAAATATTCTGCAAAATCAGGTAGTTTAATTTGGAGCCTCATTTCTCATTTATTTATTTAATGTTTGTACAAGTAATATTACCTATTTGTAAACCGATAATACTGTTTGTAAACAAATAATATTATCTTAAATTAAATGATTATAATTGTGATAACCGTATTTTTAAGCTATTATTTAATAGATTTACATCACTTTGTGGGACTCACGGGTGACATTAATTAGTATATTTATAGTACGTCTATCTATTAGTATATGACATATTGATACCTTTAAAAATTCATACAATTGACCCGAATTTATTAAGACACAAAGCTTAGTATGATTTGTTTGTTATTGGACATATTGAGAAGATGCAGTGAACCAAATGAGTACCATTATTTTGACACCAAGTACACGTCAAATATGGACTAGTTTATCCTAATGTATAAGCTAGTAAGAAACATGGCATAGTTAATGTAATATGCTATCGTTTTGGGGTACAATTACAATATTAAAGAAATAAGAGACGAGTCATTAAACACGTGTCATATTTGTCTTTGAAAACAAAGATTACTACTAGATTGGATAAAACAAAATATTGACTTTGGATCCCATATTTGCTTCAGGCTTACACGTGGTGTTGTAGGTTTAAGTATACCATATCATACAGGATGAGTCATGTTTGGATGAGGGACACTTGGCAATTATCTTTATTATCAAGATTAACTAATGCAGTGATGATGTACTGAAAATGGTGGAATAAGTATTAACGAGTGAATGCTAAGGACAGAGAGGAGGGAAAATGAAAGAGAGTTCGAGAGAAACTAGGAACTGTTTCGATTAGAAAACCAATCATAGAATTTGGGAATTTCCTCAATATAACATGCAGGTGGGGTTGTACTCGAGTCGAGCTTTTCGAATCAAGTTTTAAGAGTTGGCATGCTGTTCGAGTTTGAACTTGGCTCATTTATTATAGAGTTGAGCCGAGCCTAGCTAGCTGTTATCGAGCAGAGCCTCGAACCTTTGTTGAGCGGCTCAACTCGTTAGTAGTAAGTTTAAGTTGCCAACCAAAACTCACAGACCAAGCTCAATGCTTGACAGTTGGCATATATATATATATATATATATTACCTAAAACAATTGTTTGGCACGTGAATTTAGGACTATGCATATTATAATATGCCAATATTCTTTCATTTTTAAATACTTTGTATTATACATATATATATTTTTATAATTATCATACATATATATAATATTTTTTCAATTTTAAATACTTTGCATTATACATATATTATATTTTTATAATTATCATATATATATATATAATATTATTTCAATTTTAAATACTTGCATTATATATATTATATATATTTATAATTATCATATATATGTATAATATTATTTCAATTTTAAATACTTTGCAATTTGCATTATACATATACTATATTTTTATAATTATCATACATGTATATTGTTAGTCTTTATCAAACATATTAAAGAGATTTTTACGAGCCTAAATCGAACTATTCGCAAGTCTTATCGAGCCGAGTCCATGTGTGCTCAAGCTTGACTTGTTTATTAAACGAGTTTTGTATTCAAGCTCGAGCTTGGTTCGTTTATTATATGAGTCGAGCCGAGCCAAGCTGGTATCGAGCCGAACCGCGAACCCTTATTGAGCGACACAGCTCGTGTACACTCCTAGATGCAGGTGACACTGGTAGAAAAGGGAATGGAAGAAATAGATTAAAATGAAATTGAAGTGCCGTATATAGTATTGTGAAAGTTCGAGCTATCTTGGTTTCATTTAAAGGGACTTGTAATTTTGGAGAATTTCAAGTGCATTTATTTTATTATCTTGAAATACTAGTGTAAATATAATTATTTCATTTATTTTTAAAAAGTGAATTCGGGGTGTGACAATAGATTTCTTATTTTTTTTGCCCCTTTCTAGTTTTTTTTTTTTTTTTTTTTTGTATTTTATTTCATGTATTTTTTTGAACTCTACGCACATACGGATGTCAATTTTACAAACAAAATATATTTCTATTAGATTCATTAAAAAAATTACGTTTTTACGTCTTAGTTTACATATATATATATATATATATTGTTTTTCAATATTGATCTCATTTGATAACTCTTGTTTTTCTGATAAGAAAATATCAAAGTTTACAAAATACGAACTTGTAGAGCAAAAAATATGTCAATTTGAAGTTTTTTAAACATATAATTGTATTTTTTGACCAAAATAAGAGCAAATGACTTAATAGATTAAAGAAAACATGGATGGATTTTTGTTAGGATGTGTTTGGATTTAAGAGCCTTTGGCTGAAGCCCCGTAAATATTTTGAACATTAAATAATATCCATAAATCTTATCCGACACGCTTCTAAAGTTTTCTCATATAAGCTTATCGATAAAAAAATTAGGGAATTGTTATTGCCATTCCATCATTGAACTAATGCACTCCATGGTACCACTCTCAGAGCATGTGGTACCGTGTATGCAATGCATGACATGCATGGTACCACATGCTTTAAGAGTGGTACCATGGAGTGCCTTGGTTCAATGATGGAGTGACAATAGCATCACCCAAAATTTATCATCGTATTCAATCCTAGTTTATCCTATTCTATCCGACAGTTTACCCGAGCATGCCAAACACCTTAGGGCACATTTGGTAGGCAAGAATAAACCTTGGAATGAAATGGTCATTTTTGGTTCATTCCATTTCTCTGTTTGTTGTGCCAGAAACAGTAAAATGTGCATTCCTTTTGGAATGGCCATTCCTACATAAGCCGGAATGTCCATTCCATTCTCACAGAATTGACTATAATTGTAAAATATAAAAATTTTTCTTAAAATATATTTTATAAATATATATTAAATATTTTTAAAATATTAAAACAAATATTAAATACTTAAATATTTTTTTATAAAATATTAAAAATTTGGATTAAATATTATTCATACAAAAAAAGAAAATCATTAAATACTTCTTAAACTTAATATTGGACTAACAAATATTTAACTATAACTAGCAAATATATTAATTTTTTAAAAGAGATTTTGCAAATAGATTAAATAATAAGGAGGGCTAAAATTGTTTAAAATGTTTTATTACTTCATAAAAAAAAAACTAAATATTAGTTATTTAGGTTAAAAAAAATATTAAGATAATTGCAAATCTATATAATATTGGACAAAGGACTTTGGTGACTAGGACAAAGAAAATATGACTTGGACAATGATCAATGACTAGGATTGATGTAATTGGTTAAAAAATGATGAGTGACTTTCACTCTCTCTCTCTCTTCAAAAATAATTGGCTAAAAAAAATGTCAATGATTAGTTTGGTAAGTAATAAAAAAAGTATAATATTTACTTTTCTTTCCCTCTCACTTTTCATTCTCCATCTCTCTCTCTCTCTCTCTCTCTCCAATCCCTCCTCCAACCACCCACGGCCACCACCACCGAAGCCCCCTCAATCTCTCTCTGTCTCCCCTTCTCCTTTACCCTCTCGGCTCTTTCTCTCTATCTCCAAATCTCCACCACAGCCACCACCGGAGCCCTTCTCCCATTCACCGCAACCACAATCGTTGAAAGTCTAAAGACTCTAGAGGAAAAAAATCATGGTATTTTCAGTATTTTTTTATTTTTCTATTTCTGAGACTATGTTAACCTATTTGTGTAAAGCATATGAATGTGCCTTTTACTTAACAGAAAACTCATGTATCTATTGTGCTAAACTCATGTATCATGATCAAACTGAGTCTATATACCCTATTTGACTTGGTTCGGTTTGGTATCAAATCAATGCTAACTGCTTGAGATATCCTCTCTATGATTCGTGCACATAAAACGTGCACATAAAGTGTGCACATAAAGATCTAGGCCATTCATTTTGGTGGGTCCTATGTGTGCAGGGATAGACCCCACCAAAATGAATGGCTCAGATCTTTATGTGCACACTTTATGTGCACATTTTATGTGCACGTAGCATTACCCTTTTTTTTCCCCCTGGAATTAGTCACTTTTTTTGTGGCCTTACATCATTAATGGTTGGATAGTATCAACTTGTGAAGTACTGGATTTTAGGCATGTTTCTATTTGAACTAGGTGCAATACAATTTTGTGATACATATAACAAGTTTCTACTAATGTTTACTCATTATTTTAAGTTGGTAGAGTTAAGTAGATGCATTTTCCTTCACAGAGAAAATGAAAATGCGTCCAAGGCAACGCACAGAATTATTTTGCATATTTTATGCGGTTAATTGATCATGTGAGGCGGGTGCCATAGGCCTGTTTGGGAAATGCTACTTTCATAATTTTTTTTTCTTAAATGTTATTTCCGGCCTCTTTACGTGTCTTAGGCCCTGTTTGGGTAATGCTAAATTTAGTGTTTGATAAATTGTTGTTTTTTCTCTACTACTCTTTCTTTTTCCTTAATATGTTTCATTATTTAGGAATGCTAAAGTTCAAAAGAAATGGATTTGGTTGCAAAGTTCAATTTATTGTGACCAGGTCAAACTAGCGACTAGAATGAGGTGGGGATAGGTGAGGCGGGTGACTTATGCCCTGTTTGCAAAATGCTAAATTTAGCATTTCCTTAAGTGCTATGTTTAATTAATTAAAATTTTGCTTTCCTAAATTTAGTGTGTCCTAAATTAATTTTGTTTCCTCCTTATCAGTAGATTTTAGGAAATGATCAATCAATTTTTTTTTGATAGCTCTCTTTCCTAAGTAGATTTTACAATAATCAATCAATTTGATTATAATTTGATTATACATGCGTCTTTAAGAAATTCTTAGTTTAAGCATGCAAAAATTAAGATATGTTTAGCTGTCAGAAATTACTTATTTTCTATAAATGCGTGTGTTTTTTTGCATACATATTTCCTGAATAAAGCTATGCTCTTCAAATTTGAATTCCAATTTTAGTTTGAAAAATACATTTCCAGTTGTACCATATGGAATAATTTACGGCACCACTAACAACCGACATAGCATGTGGTACTATTGTTGAAGCATTTTGAGAACCAAATTTGATCCAAATTTGGGAAACATAGCATTATACTTATATTTCCCACTAAAGTTTGAGTAATGTGTGCTTCCCAAATTTGTATGCCAAATGCAGTTCCCAACACAGGTGGTAGTAGGACCACATTCAATAATGGTGGGACCACTTCTACACCCTCTAACAAAAATCAAGTGGGCACATTACCACATTTACTCATAACTATTTTTTTGACGCAAATTTGGGACACATTAACGTAACAGAGAAAATGCTAGGCACACAACACATTCCACAACAGGGTTTTAAATGCATGCACCATGTGCTATGTAAGTGGTGCATAGAAAGGGCAATGCTATGTGCACATAAAGTGTGCACATAAAGATCTGGATCATTCATTTTGGTGGGGTCCATGTCTGCATACATGAGACCCATCGAAATTAATGGTCCAGATCTTTATGGGCACATTTTATGTGCGTGAATCATTACTCGCATAGCAAAGTGTGAAAAATTCAAATAGCACAGGGTAAAACACATTTAAAGCATTGTTGTAGAATGTGTTGTGTGTCTAGCATTTTTGTAGCATTATTCTTCCTTGAATGCAAAATTAAGAATTTTACCAAATATGACCCACTAATCATGCACATCTTTAAGAAATAGAGGATTTATCAAATATGACCCACAAATCTTGCGTGAAATATCTCAATTAGTTTGGTTGTATGGCAAGTCACTGCACACACAATATTGAATGTTGCTGTCAGAAAATTTAAAGGTAAAAATTATTTTAATTTATGTTAATCACAAACTCTTGAAAAAGCAATTTTATCTCAAAGTCTATTCACATATTTGTAGGACTGGTTAGAATAGTATTTAGGCACGTCGAGTTAGTTATTGGCCTTTAGGCACATTTTGAACTTCCTTTTCAATCGCACGATTAAAATTGCTTGGTAGGCTTGGTAGTGTCTTTAGGCACGGGTTATATGCTGGATGAATGATGTATTAAGTGACACGAAATATGAATAGCCAACAGCCAAACACATGTATTAAAATCATTGGATAGTGTCTTTAGGCATGTGCAAATATCTAATTGATGATGACAGTTGTACCATATATTGTGATAACGATTGTGAGCCTATGATGCATTTCTATTGAATTTTCCAGTTGTTGTATTACTAGATAAGTGTATCGTATCCTTCTCTCTTTGTTGTTAAAATACACATGAAATTGTATTAGGTGCTGATAGCACATGGACTTAAATACTCAATGAATGCACATGTGCTAGAACTTTTTAGTAATGCATGTTCACAGGATCTAACATCGAAATAGCAAAGTTGAATTTGTCGAATTTTTATGATGAATTTTTTTTTAAGTTGTATAACTTTAGAGTTAAAAAAAGTTTATACTCCTCATTTTATAAATCCTTTTTATTTTATTTTTTTTCTGGTAGTTAGGGGTGTAACAAAATCGACCGGACTGACCGAACCGATCGGTTCGGTTCGATTCGATCGATTTTAAAAAATTTCATGCAGTGGAAAAATCGAACCGAATTGAACCTTTACACTAAATCGCACCGAACTGAGCCGAACTAAAATCGATCGATTTGACAAAAAATCGCACCGAACCAAACGTAACCGAGCCATTTTCAACCCTACCGGTAGTGCCCTCGGGCACGGGCAATATCTAGTTTCAAAATATTGCATAAGAATATCCAATAGTAGATTCTTGGACTTCCAATATACGTTAAAATATTCCATATATGAAAAAAAAAATTTCAAGATATTCTAATAAACACTTCTCTAAACGAAATTTCATAAACATACGTGGTTTCTTTAAATTGATCCTTAGTATAACAGAACTTAATACATAGTCCATTATAGTCACCTTTTCTAGAAATTAGTCCATAGTATAACACAACTTAAGAATTAGTCTCTCACCTATTTTGAGGACCAAAATACCCCCATATTATATATATATATATATATATATGTGTGTGTGTGTGTGTGTGGTAACTGTCATCCAAATATATATCTCTCCCATCACCTTGAAACTAGGGGTTTGAAATTGAAACCCCAATAACTTCTCAGATTAAACATTTATGTATATATGTATATCTCACAATCTCTCTCTACATATCTCTCTCTCTCTCTCTCTCTCTCTCTCTCTCTCTCTCTCGATCTGATGGAGTAGTGAAAGATATTACTCCAATGGGTGGATTCCCCCATTATGGAGTAGTGAAAGATGATTACATGATGATAAAGGGATGTTGCGTGAGTCCGAAGAAGCGTGTTGTCACTTTAAGGCAGTCTTTGTTGACACAGACATCTAGACTTGCTATGGAGGAGATTAAACTCAAGTTCATTGATACATCTTCCAAGTTCGTCCATGGTCGCTTCCAGACAACCGAGGAGAAGGAGAAGTTTTATGGAAGACAAGTGCTTGCCTCTTTTTTTTTTTTTTTTTTTTCCTTCTTCCCATCAATTGTAATTTTTTTTGTTGATATTCCAAAAAATTGTATTTGTAAAACTTCTTACAAGAAAAAGGTGAGAAATTTATTTTTGAAAATGAACCAAAAAAAAAAGTGAGAAATTTCTCAACAAAACCTCCGTGAATAAACTAATTGTCAGAACAAGAATAAGAAATTAATCACATTCCGTTATATGAATTTCTCACTTTCTGTAAGTGAGAATTTCTCACTTTATCTTAACAATTTTCATATTAAAAAAAATGAAAAATTCACACCTTTAGTAATAACTCAATAAATCGATATGATTCCTAAAAAATCCAATGATTTGATGATTGTTAAAATCAGTCAAAGTGAGCATGAGTTTTTCAACAATTCTCCTATTTTCTCACACTTTTCTTTTTGAAAATGAGCAATAAAAAAAGGTGAGATATCAGGTATTATGATATATGACAATTTTATATTTTGTAAGCATGCATTATATGTGAATATGCTATCAGCAGTAACATGTCTTTTGTATTTGGTTGAAACATTTTTCATTACTAGATGTAAGAAATTTTCACTTTTTTCACTGAGTAATTTCTCAATTTGTAATCTCTCAACAAATAAATTTGTAATTTCTCACTTTACTTACTCTCAGTAACAACATGAGCAATTGCTGAATATATTACTGTTATAACTAAAAGTGAGAAACTTCATCATTCAATCAGACAAAGGTGAGAAAATTTTCAATTTGTAATTTCTTAGTCACCTAGAACAAAGAGCGAGAAATCCGTAATTTCTCAGCCAAATAGTGAGAAAATTCTGACTTAATGATATAAACCAAAATATAAGTAAATGTCTCATACAACTTCTCAAACATAAAAATCAAAAGATAAGTAATTATAGTTGAGTAAAATATGGAAAATGCCTTGATTTTCTAGATCATTATTTCCTTATCTTCAACAGCCATAAAATGCACAAAATCAAATTTAGGCAAAATCCAATCCTTATCCATGATCTCCCCAAATATCGGTTACCATAACTGCCTCCACAATCCACAACCCTATACATAAGTATATATATAATTATTTATATATCTGATCATAAGGGTAATTTGGTCTATAAAAATTGTACAAATTTGGGTAAAATGACTAATTTCTAGATTCAATGTGTAATTGGAGACTACTTTCTATTCCATGAATTGGGGATGAATCAATTCCTACTAATTTCCAGGAACTAAATCATACTATATATGTAAAATAGATAAATAATACTGAATGCTTGTACCATAAATATTTTGTTTAAATATGATTTTATTCCACTAATTGACAAAGTGTAATGTAAATGACATTTCAATCCTAGAAACTTAGGGTGTGTTTGATAACCCATAAGTGCTATAAATAAAAACTTTCAGCACATATTTATCTTCCATGTGTTTAATAATGTTCACTTAACTGAAAAATTTCCAAAAAAATATGTTGAAAATTTTAAGTGGAAAAAAGCCACTTAATTAAATCAAAGAACACGGTGTTCTTGGGCCTTTAAAATTTTTTATTTGTTGACAAATATACCGTCATATTTTACCATTAATTAACACAATTATCCTTCATACTTCACTTATCCACAGAATCCTTGGTACTTTACTCTACGTGAGTAGTAGAAACAGAAAAAAGGGGGAGAGAAGATCATAGGTGTAATCGGTGGAGGATAGGTGGTCCACACCGTTCCATCTCACCGTCCTCACCACTTTCTTCTTCCATCTTCTCCGCACAAATCAAGTAACGAGTTTTTCTCTTTTTTTTTTTTATATTTTTTATTTTATTATTATTTTTATTTTTATATTTTTTATTTTTTGATCCCTTACCTAGGGGACCACCCGCACACATACCCAAGCAAAGCATAACTCAACAGATCTTTACAAACTAGAGAACATGCTAGTTTTATAATGTCAGAAGAGAAGAAAATTTCCTCCCTACTCATCATAGAGAGATTCGAACCCTCCATCTCTCACATGAGAAACTGAAGGGGTGGAGTAATACCACATGGACTAAGTCCAATTGATTTTTCATCTTCCAATATATCATATATTTGTTTATATGCTTGAAGCCTCTATTGCCAAAACTTTAATTATATAACTTAAGTATATAGTACAAAATAAATAAATAAATAAAATACTACCCCCTAGTTATTATAACTTATACTCCATAACCTGCCCCAGCCAAAAAACAGAGACTCCGGGTTCTTCTCTCTCGTTTGAACTAGTTGTGTATGAGTGTTGAACTTACTGAGAATGAAAGAAGAAAAAGAAGATTTTAGCAACAAAAAAAAAAAAAAAAAAAAAGTAATATTTTGTCCATAATTTTTAAATAATTTTTTGTGCACAAATGATAAAATTATGTCTGTTCCTGTGACATCAATTTAGTGAACTGTATATAAAAAAATTGTGTAAAAATTATGAGTAAAGTACTAAAAAAAAAAAAAAGAAGAAAGAAGAAATTAATACTAATGGTTATTGAAAGTGATGTGAGCGGCAACAGCTGGGCCACATGCAATGTGAAAGTGACTTGCACTAATTTCATTTTATTAAAATATTTTTGGGTCAAAACATATTCTAAATGAAAGTGCATCAGTGATGAAAAGGAAGATGACGACAGTGATTGCTGTTGTCACTTGTCAAGTTGTGTGAACTGTTGTCAAGTTGTGTGTTGTCATGTCATGTTGTGTGATTGCATTTTTGATTCTTCTCCTTACTTTTTTTTTTCTCAGCTATAAGTTTTTAGGCAAATTATAGTAACTTCTCTGGAGATATATGATAATTACAAAGTATTTCTTCTAGTTTGGTAAATAATGCTTATTTCTCTCCTATCTATTTTATGTATAAGATTATTAATTTACCCATTAACCTTATATGTGTGTATGTGTGCACATGTATTAGATAAAATCATATACACATTAGCAAATTTTATAGATTTAGATTTATAGTCCTTAGCCCTAACTTTATAAAAATTTGTCGCTCAAAAAAATATTTATAAAAATTTCAGATTTATGTTTTATAATCTTTAGTCCGATCTTATAATAGTTTACAAATTTTCAATATTTTACAGGTTTAGTTTTTTTTTTATATTAAGCCATTAATTTTTTTGTCCAAATAGTAGGTAATAGATATTAGGGTAAATTACACAAACCTCCCATGAGGTTTGCCTTAATTACACGGACCTCCCCCCTAGTTGCAGAAATTACACGGACCTCCCTCGAGGTTTGTAATTAGGTAACAAAATGCCCCCTCCCCTAACGGTCCGTTAATTTTTTTTTACATTAGCCTCCCCTAAAAATTACAATTAGCCCCCCTAATATTATAAAATTGTCATACTAAGCCTCATTTCTCTTATATTTTTGTGCTAATTATAAAATCCCTCCTCCATCATATGTTTTTGGGTTAATTTTTTTAGCATTAATTTATATCATCTACACAAAATATACACAAAATACATATAAATTGGTCCAAAAAAAAAATTTCCCCGAACAAACCTCTGTCAAGCCCCCTATATTAATTTTCTAGATCCGCTCCTGCCCCTATGCTTCAAAAATGACGAAAATTGACGAAAATTCTAAAATTGGTTAAAAATATAAACATTTAACCCCTTTTGTGATGTTAATTTTGGGATTAACGCTCTTTGAGTGAAATCATAACAGTTCTATTTTAGTCCACAATCACAGGGGGTTAAGTGTCCACTTTTGAAGCATAGGGGCAGGGGCGGATCTAGAAAATTAATATAAGGGGGCTTGACAGAGGTTTGTTCGGGGAAAAAAAAAATTTGGACCTATTTATATGTATTTTGTGTAGATAATATAAATTAATGCTAAAAAAATTAACCCAAAAACATAAGAGAGAGGAGGGATTTTATAATTAGCACAAAAATATAAGAGAAATGGGGCTTAGTATGACAATTTTATAATATTAGGGGGGCTAAGTGTAATTTGCAAGAGAGGCTAATGTAAAAAAACTAACGAACCGTTAGGGGAGGGGGCATTTTGTTACCTAATTACAAACCTCGAGGGAGGTCCGTGTAATTTCTGCAACTAGGGTGGAGGTCCGTATAATTAAGGCAAACCTCAGGGGAGGTTTGTGTAATTTACCCTAGATATTAGTATATTTGTTTAGAGTAATGCTATGCTTTCCAAATTTTCATCCGAAATGGTGTTGAAGTGAGATCACTGTGAAACCACTTTAACATCACAACCAATCAAAATCAACTAGTTCCACTGTCACATGTGTTGGGAAATACTTTTGGGAAAGAAATTTGAAAACCATAGCATTACTCTTTTTTTTTTGGTAAATTATGACCAAATCCTTAATTAAAGCAAACAAAAGTCTAAAGGAGCCGTTTTTTTGGGAATTTGTCAAAAGTCCCTCTCACAAGCATGTGGCCAAACATTGCCCCAAACATTCCAGCCACTCACACCGTGTGAGTGGCTGTACAATAGCATTCCTCAATTCAAAAAATATTCAAAACTTTAACCTTCTATAACTTTTGATCTACAACTCCATTTTTTACAAATTTTATACCGCTGTAATCGTGTCGATGAGAGCTACAAAACTAGTACCATTGTTGATATGTTTTGAGCATATATTTTTTTTTCAATTTGAAGAAATTTTGAAAAAAAATTGAGTTTTGTGAAATTTCACAAAAGTAGTTTTGTGAAACTTCACAAAAGTAGTTTTGTGAAATTTTCAGTTACACAAGGCATGTAAGATTTTGATTTTTTTTTTTTGCTCAAAATATATCAACAATGGTACTAGTTTTGTAGCTATCGTCGATACGATTCCAACGGTATAAAATTTGAGAAAAATGGAGTTGTATATCAAAAGTTATGGAGATTTTGTCCTTTTGTCAAAGAACAGGGACTTTTGATTAAATGCAAATATTGAAGGTACTTTTTGTTAAATTTTTAGTTGACAAGGGATATATCTCTAACTGTCCCTTTTTTTTTTCAAACAACATATTTTTATAAAGGTATGACTAAATATTATAAATCTAAATCTGTAAAATTTACTAATGCATATATATTTTTATCTAATGCGCGCGCGCACACACACACATAAGGAAATAAGGGGTAAATTGGTAATCTTACACACAAAAACTAGATAGAGGGGAGGTGAGTGTTATTTTTCCAAAGAGTAATATTTGGGACACAACCTTCATACAACTTTCATACAACCTCCCCAAAAGATGTGTCTATCTCTCCTATGATGTCACTGGACCCCACAGTGACACAGGAAACAGATAGACACAACTTTTGGAGAGGTTGTATGAAAGTTGTATGAACGTTGTGCCCCAAGTATTACCCTTTTCCAAACTAGAGGAGAGGTCCCTGTAATTGTCATATACCTCAAGAAGGCCAGTGTAATCTGCCCCAATTTTGTTTGTTTGTGATGTTGTGCTAACCGTGGCTTACTTGAACAAAATCCTTGGTAGCCTAATGGGAGGCGAACCAAGACAGAGATTGTTCTACCCTTTTGGTCTTGTGTTCGATACTCTCCATGGGTAAATATTAAGGATTTGGCCAGGGCCTTTAAGGGAGGTTAAGGGGGTCGAAAATCCATCAGATGTCGTGTAAGATAGTTGGAGGGATGAACTTCAATATGGACTTTAAAAATGTCCAGTTTGGTGTGAGTTCAGATCCTACCGCTAGCTTGTTTTCTTGATTAACCCGGTGTGTGTGTGTGTGTGTGTGTGTGTGTGTGTGTTGTGACACATGACTCTAGACCGTTAACAGAGACTATGCGTGATTCATCAAATAACTTTCTATTTCCTCCACCTAGTAAGAAATGCTTATTTATTTATTTATTTATTTATTTAATGATTTAATTACTATGATAATTTGTTACATTTTTTATTTGTTTATAATCAATGCAGGAAAATATTGCTTATGTGATGCTGCATACACTCACACCCGTAGTTTTATGGCACCCTATCGTAATGTACGATATTAGACAAAGTAGTCATCCAAGGACAAAGCTAGAAGTGTTTAACAATGCACATGCTATGTTAATTATGTGATTGAACGAACATTTGTTGTTCTATAAGCTCGTTTTTCAATCTTAATGAAGATTGCATCGTATCCCTTTTCTGTCTAGAAAAATATTGTCATTGCTTGTGTGGCAATTCATAACTAAATTAGGAAGATTGCAATTCGTGACTCACTGTTTGAGCAATACCAAGATGAAAATGTTACTCTGGAAGATATGATGCAAGTGCAAATGAAACAAGAGATTTAGGTGGAAGGAGTCAACTAGATCAAGATTTTATGATCAATTTGTGTGAACAAATTACAAATGCGTTGTTAAACAGTCAAAATTGAGCATATTTTGAATTTTATTGTCAATAAAAACACGCTTATTTGTTTTTTGTAAGCTATCTAAATAAAATGGTGAGCAGTAATGATAAAATTGTAATATTTTGAAATTTTAGTGTTTTTATATTAATATTATCAAACATTCTAAGGGTAATTCTATCCGCACCTACCTACTTTGCTGTCTACACCTACCTTTTAATGAATTTTTCTCATTACAATTATAGCCCTATACAAAATAACATAAATTTGAAAAGAGAATTCGGAATTTTTGATGGGGTCAAAAAAGGATGAAAGGAAAATGGAATGGATGACTTGTTTTATTTTTTACACCTGGTTTGATCGGTTTTGAACTGCTATGGTTGCTCGAGGTCCGAAGTTTTTTTTTTTTTCTGCGAACTCTGACTCTGGACTAAATTGATGAAAGAGCGAGCTCCTCTTTGAATCCAGATCACGCGTGGAATCTATCATAAAGGTTGACAAATTAATAAAAATAATTCAAAAAAATTACTTTCTACACCCACCTACCTAACAAACCCTAATTTATTAATACCTCTCAACTGTAATATTGTGTGTGTGTATATATATATATATATGTGTGTGCGCGCGCGCTAGCCCTTGACATTTGAAGTTTACTAGTATTAACTTCTTCAAAAATTCCAAATCCATGGAAAAACAATATTCCATGGAACAATTTTTTAGTACATGCACATACATATGCATTACATATAATTGATCTTCCATATTTGAAGTATGATCAAGAACTGTGTATTTGTTGACTATTGTAAAAAAATTATCCTTCTTGTTGGGTATAAGATTACATGGAAATGCTAGCACATAGCTTTTATTGTATCTTATGATTTTATGGATCTTATAATGCCTACTACTATTTAGATATGCAAGTATGCCTATATATATAAACACACTCTGTATGGATTTTGTACCTTTTGAGTGGGAATTGAGTGTGCAAAAAGATGATGGGTGTGGAGAGTAATAAGAAATGATATAAATTATAACTTTAGGGTTATTTTAAAAATGAAGGTGGGTGCATAGAGAAATTTGTTTTAAAATTAAATATGAGTAGTGGGTGTAAAGAGAAAATGGATGTAAAGAGTTAAGTAAGTGATTGTAGATAAAATTACCCACATTCTAATAACATTCGTCACTTAGTTTTCAGCGATTAAAACATTATTTGTAAATTGCAATAGTGCGAATTCATCAAGTTTTCAGCATTTAATTTTCTTCACTTTTATCGAACACATAACCATAAAAATGAAATGAATATTGCTATGCAATTACTGTTCCATTGGTAAATTCATACAGAGAGAGAGACTGCCATGGATGCACAGCAACAGAGAACAGCCGCTCCTCAGCCTCGCCCGCAACCACCAGGAGGAGGCGGCAGTGGAGATTTAACGCCCATCTTAACTGTGCTTTTGGCATTCATTGCCATCGCCGCTATGGTAACTCTCTCTCTCTCTCTCTCTCTCTCTCCTCATTCACTATTCGAATCGATGTATAACTTGTGTGTGTATATATCTACATCTATGTAGATATTCATATGTATTGTTTGTTAAGTACCGATTGATCGTCACAGTATTCCAGTTGTTTGTCCAAATTGTTGTTCGATAATACTGCACTGCTCTGCTCTGCTCGTGAATACATCTAGGGTTTGCCGTTACTAATTTATCGCCAATCAATAAATATATCTAGTGTATGTATTTCTACATATATCTAGATATTTGTATGTATTGTTTGTGTCATGAACTCAAGTTCAAACAGAGTTCAGTTTCAGTGAAGAGTTGGTTGTTTGTTAGAGGTTGTTAATTAGGTGGTTAGAGAAATTGCTATAAAGACATGTTTGGGGGCATTTGTGAGGCATGCGAATATGAAGGAAAGTTCTTTCTCTTCACCTCATCTTCTCTGTTTTTCTTTTTTCTCTCTCTCTATCAATCTCTGTGTCTCTTCTCTGTTATTAATTTGTCATTTCTTCTTATTCTTCTTCTCTTTATAATTCTGCAGTTACAATAGCTAAACCTAGGTAATGTTTGATTCCATACAGTTTGTTAAGTACCGATTGATTAGTATTTCTGTTATTTGTTCATATTGTTGTTCGACATTATCGCTCTGCTCTGCTCGTAATAATGTCTAGTAAATGTATATATCTACATATATGTAGATTTTTGTATGTATTGTTTGTTAAGTACCAATTTGATTGTCCTAGTGCTCCTTTTTTCGGAAATGGGTGAATAAATAAAAAGAAAAGCCTTACGACATTTACAAAAAACACAGGGGCATACCCCGGGATAGACAAGAAGCACAAAACCAATGGTTGAAGAACCAAACATGGGATGGAATACTATCTACACAAAAGCAAAGAGAGAATCCCATCCCTAACATTCAATATGGACAACAACGAGACGTCATCTGTAACGAACCTTGGGCCGACTAGCACTGAACTTCATCTTCACTTCCCGTTTCCTCCGCCTGGAAGAAATGGGAGTACCTAAGGTAGCATCATCCTCAACATCCAAACACTCTGTACCATAATCAACGACATCACCGAGATCCTCCTCCAAGTGGGTATCCAAACTATCAAGCTAATGCTCAATCTCAAGGGAAATGGGCTCACTTGTGTCGTACGCATAAGGGATTAACTCATTAAAGGAGTTACTTATTTTAATTTGTTGAGCATCAGACGAAGCAGAAGCACGCATCCTAGACGAACTGGCATCATTAAGCAACCCCCTTGAAGCAATAGTCTTTGCCATCCCCTTACTACCCACCTCAGTCCATAGACCCTCACCATGATAATTATCTATATAAGTATTGCTATCATTTAGATCAGTCCGCGATTTCTTGACGGGAACCCATTGTTGGAAAACTTTTTGATTAACGGGCCTGGGACATGCATATGTAGTCTGGGTCTTCTTGTGACAGTCATGTTCGAAACACTTGCAAACATTGCATCTAACAGGAGTTCATTGGTACTCAATTTGAATGGTAATCGGATCAAAACCCTCGGCTTCCAGATCAAAACTTGAGATCCAATCATCTTTAACATCAACTTCAATACAGATTCCAGCATAAGTGATTCGTCGGCGAGTGGCAGTTATCCTATCAACCTGGAGCGGTTTACGGATCATGCTAGCTATGTAGCTAAGGCCCTTTGAGTTTTAATATTCAAGCGGAATATTAAAAAGATGCTCACTCACATGCCCCGTGAGACTTGTCTTTATCAATAGAAAGATGAGGTTCCCATTTTCTGGGGATGAGAGGCTTCCCAGCAACATTCCAAGGGCCACCTTCCTACACTGCTTCCACAGCAAAGCTAGAGCTGAACTTAAAGAAAAACGTTCCCTGATCCGTAGCAAGGGTATCGACGAGGCCAACATTTTCCCAATATCTGGTAATGATTTTAAGCACTAAGGAATAAGGAAGTTTGCAATCCAAAAAAAACACCTATGAGGGTGTTGTGCCACTCTTGGCACCCTGGATTAACGACAGTAGAGGGAACTTTAAAAACACGGTCATGCCTACAAGTTCTAAGGTCAATATGGCTCAAATTAAAGTCATGCACAGGAGGTTTAAGCAAATCAGCCCACTTATCCGCTTGCATGGGCCAAATCAGATTCAGGGGGAATGGCACCACCTTGCAATTCATCATTAACCTTAAAATTTTGAGTAGCAAAAATGGAATTGGCAAGATCAAGATGGCCTTGAACCGGATTAAAATTGTGGCTAAAAAGCTTAGGAAGGGCATGGGTACTTGTTTGTGGTCCCAACTTACAAGCTGAATTGTAAGTAGACACACCATCACATTTACTCACCATGGCGCAGCTTGAAATTGATTCAGTCCACTTTGGGTAACCGAAATAATAGGGATAGTGTCCTTCACTTTAGTGCTGTCCATTACTTTGCAATTCACAAGTCTAAGTGATCATGATTGGGAGAAGGGCTTGAATTTTTTTTTGTTTTTTGCTTGGAAACTTGAAATATTACAATGGGCAGCTATCACTTTCTCAGCAAAATTAGATGTAGCAGCAACATTACCAACGGAGGGACCCACCTCAAAACTTGACACATCAGCTGCAAGTTTTGACTCAAGCAACACACCAGCCTCACAATTGGACCAAGCTGCAAACTTTGACTTTAATGAATCAACTCCTATCCTGTTATTTGTTCAAATTGTTGTTCGATAATGTCGCACTGCTCGTAATTACGTCTAGGGTTTCCCTCTACTGTTTTATTGTCCTTTTTTTTACTAGTTGTAACATTGCAGGACTAATTTTGGAGCCTAATCAGCTTTGTTTAGATTGTATATACTGTAATCCATTGGTTGCCGAAAAAATTAATCAAGTGACATAATAGTATTATAAGCTGAGAGATTCCATGATGCAGAGAAATTAACGGCAGCTACAATCCAATGGCACCTTGTATAAATTAATACTAGTGTAGTAGTGTCATTGGGTAGTAGTAGTATCGAAGGAAGGAGTTGTAACTTTGACGTATGTATGATGGGACTAAAATACCCGGTTACTGAGTAGAATCACCCTTATAAGCTAGCTTTCTGAAACATCTTAACACAAATAGTTACGAAGTGTTTTTTTTAGTGATCTGAAGTCTGTAGGGTGTGGCTTGAAATTGATTGAAATTTAGGTTCATGGTATTTTTGTTTTACGAATATCACATAGTAGTAAACTGTATATAAATCACCACCTTAGCCCAGTGGTTGACAATACATTGGGATGAGTCTTATGACCCAGACATCCAGGAACACTGTCACAGTTCAAATGATGTGTGTGGGCAGTGGTGGTTTATAAACATCCGGGGTTTAAGCTGCATGGTGGGGGTCAAGTGGCCACGCCTTGAGGGATTCCTAAAAAAACTGTTTTATGGATCAATGGCAGTGTGTGAAATCTTTTTGATCTGCAATAACCAATTTTGAATCAAAGCCTTCTTTAAAAAAAGTTGGATATTGCAGCCGCCCATTTCTCCTTCCAAATAACCAAGTCCGTAGTTCCGTAATACCATCTTGATTCTCTTTCCTTTTGCAAGTGTTGGAGTTGAACTCCTTACTGACCTTCAATGGATTGATAGGATCCCAAGTGTGATGACCTTAACAAACTCCAATAGTGATTTCCTTCCCTTACACTCCAAGAATACTAAGCATGTTTTCCCATTTATGAGCTCAAAGTATGAGTTTTATTTATGAACCCTGAGTGTGATTTTCTTCAGATATCCTAAGCGAATTCTTTTATTCTTCATTTTGTTGCTGGATTAGGCGAGAGAAAAAAAGAGAAGAAAATGTAAAGTAAAAATTTCTTTTGTTTCTCTCTGTAATTCCGATAAACTAAAAGATTGTACTTCTATTACAAACTTGAAATACGATGAGAACGGAATGGAAAATGTACAACCAAACCTTTCCTTTCGTTGTTCAGTTTACTATGTCTTTTAAACGGTAGCCAAGAAAGAAAAAAAGTAATATGCTTAATGTTTTTTCTTTCCTTACCGAAATCACACATTAGTCAAAGCCTTCAAGAATCCCAAGTGTGATTCTTTTTTCAAATCTAAGTATGATTGCCTTTGCAGATCCTTAGCATGGTCCCTTCATAATCTCAAATTCTCAATGCTATATTGGGTTGTAGAAAAGTCAACACGAGAAAAAAAGAGGGCAATGTCCACCATGTGTCTTACATATGTCCAAGATGAAAAACAAAAAGTAGGACACAAATCTGGGTACGTTCGACATGTGCCGAGTGTCCGTGCTGCCTAGGTGATATGATGTTTAGGCTGACAATTTCAGATTTCTGAACTGAACTCTTCTACAAGAAGCATATATATTGCTGTTAATTATAGTAATTGAACCATAGATTAATGAAATGCTTCATAAACTTACAGGTGCTGATTCCATCATCTTCAACTTTAAATGTTAGCTTATCCATTTTACACCAAGTTCCAGAAGGTCATGTTGGGATGTATTGGAGAGGAGGTGCCCTTCTGAAAACAATTACTGAACCAGGTGTTGTCACTATGACCCTTCTCATTGTTGATACTTCTTTGAATATTCTCTTGCACATAACTTGTACGCTACCTGTTCATACTGACTTTTTTTTTTGAAAATTTTCCTATTCTTTGCAGGTTTTCATCTAAAATTCCCTTTAATAACCCACTTTGAGCCCATTCAAGTGACCCTTCAGACAGATCTTGTAAGATTTATTCTTTCTGAGTTTTGAAGATAGCCGATGCTGTTGTGTACTTTTAGTTCTTCTAGGCTCTATGGTTCTTGGATTTAGTGAGGGAAAAAAAGAAATCTCTGACAAAGATAATTATCGTTGGTTAATGAGGAAAGGAAGAAGAAAATAGAGTGAAAGATAGATCACATATTTTTAGTTTTCTGTCTCACTACCCTTCCTGTTTTTTCTTTAGTTTGAATTAGGTTTAAAAAATTTTGAGTTTCTAATTTATATAAGCTGGAGAACAACTTAGGGATTAGGGGATTTAATTTTCTTCTTGTTTTCCTTTCATTTTCCTTTTCCTTCTTTAAATCCACAACCAAATAGAGCCCTAATGTTTGTTATGTATATGCTGAAAGTCTGCACTCGAATATGACGCAGGTGAGAGATATTCCATGTGGTACAAAGGGGGGTGTAATGACCACTTTTGAGAAGATAGAGGCAAGCCTTTACATGATAATTCAACCGTTTTCTCTTTATTACTTGGGGTTTAGTTTGTTTTCGTCTTAATCAACTTTGCATAAATGCTTCTATAAGGTTGTTAATCGCCTTCACAAGGACTATGTGTATGAAACACTACGTGACTATGGTGTCCAGTATGACAACACATGGATCTATGACAAGATTCATCATGAGATCAATCAGTTCTGCAGTTCTCATTCTCTTCAGCAAGTCTATATTGATATGTTTGATCAGGCAAGAAACGTTTTTTTTTTATTTATCCATTCATAGATTTAAAAGCCATACGTTCGAAAATGTGATCTGGTTTTAATTTTCTTTTGTTCATCCATGTGGATTGAACTTTCGGTTGTCATAAAAATCTGGTTTGTGTTGTATGCTAATTTTTTTAGAGGCTCTTTTGGGTTAGTTAAAACACAAGAAATGGGAAATATTATATTGATATTGATTGATTACACAAATACAAGACTCACACCCCTACATATGTAAGGTTGAGATGAAGATAAGACTAAACCAAATCACGGAGATAAGACATCTATCCCATAAAATCATGAGATTTATGTCCTAACCAAATAAAATAAAATCATTCATGATTAATTGGATTAAAATCAAATCTGGGATTATTTTCCTATATTCCAACACTCCCCCACAAGTTGAGTAACGGAAACTTGATGAAGTGACCAACTTGAATTTAGACTTTGAATTTGAACAACGAATCCGAACTTCAGTGATACCACTGAACGATCAAACAACCATAATCAAGATATGTGCCGATCCCAATAGAAGCGAAACAATCATTCAATCAATCGAACATTGCTCGGACCACTCGGTGCAACAGAAACGAACAAGCCCTAACACATTTAATTAAATTTTCAACCTCCAACATCCCCCTTCAAATTGAAGGTGGTAATAAAAAATTACAACTGAAGTTTGGAATGAAAAATTACAACCAAAACAAGATTGTAACAAGAGACTAGAAAATGGTGATATGAAAAACGAGAATGGGATATAAAATCTTGAATATATAGAAGCGGTTCGCTTATGAACCACAAAACCGGTTGTAAGTCTTCCCTTACAGCCCCTTAATTTCTTGTAGTGTTGAGATATGGAAAGTCTCTACTGGTACTTATTTCCCACTCCCCTTTTTTATCGTCTGATTGCTTAGCAACAAATATGATATGCAAATGAAATCGTAAACTGTGGAAAATCTCCTCCAAATAAAAGATTTTCCACTTGATGCTCAACACATCCTATAGATTTTGGATTGATCTTTGTGTTGATGAGTTAACCATTTTGTATTTCTTTAGATTGATGAGAAAATGAAAGATGCCCTTCAGGCTGATTGCACGCGTTATGCTCCAGGTATTGAAATAATTAGTGTGCGTGTCACCAAGCCTAAAATCCCAGAAAGTATTAGACGAAATTTTGAACAGATGGAAGAAGAACGCACTAAGGTACTCTTTCTCTTCTTTGTGCGTATTTCATTCTTTCTTCTTTTTCATACTGAAAAAGTAATAAGAATGAGAGGTGTTAGCCTTTTATCATCTTGGTCTTTTGTTACTTTTCTATGGAATAATTTGTGGGTGAAAGAAACATAAAATAATACCTACTTAAGAAAAACTTGTGTTACTAGATTGGGTCTTGTTGAGTTTATCGTGTATTTTTCATTCTCGCAGAATGATTGCTTTGTCAAAATATTAGGTAGATTACTTGATTCTATTTTCTATCAATTTTTTTTTCTACTTTATATCAATTTATGTGGTAGTCAAAGTATTTTGCTAGGAACGGTTTGTGCTCTTGAAGGACTTATTTCTTTGTTCTCGGTCCAATTATCCTGGATGTTGGGTTCTACTTTTCCAATTTATTCTTCATTCCCAAACAATGGTCATATGTAATAGGCTGTTTTGGTAACCACAGAACTGGTTCTGTTGTTCAAAAAGTGAACCGGTTCTAAATACTGGTATTGTGAGCAACTTTTGTACCACATAGGAGTCTGTCTGACTGACTTAAAACTGCCCAAGAACAACATATTTATCAAACCAACACAATACTGAAAACCAGATAAAGTGTGAGACGGTCTGCATATCCCAAAAAGACCCTTACATTTAGACGAGAGCTTGCACTTGGATTGGGTGCTAAAGAGAGGAACTCTTGGTTTTCTTCTCTGGGGGGGGGGGGGGGGGTGGGGGGTCAGGCAGTGTAGCTTAATTTTTTGGATTGATGGGAGTGCTTTCATATAGGTCTTGATTGCAATGGAGAGGCAGAGAGTAGCTGAGAAAGAGGCTGAGACAAAAACCAAGATAGCTATTACTGAAGCTGAGAAGAATGCCCAAGTCAGCAAGATCCAAATGGAGCAGAAATTAATGGAGAAAGACAGTTCCAGGAGGCAAGAGGAAATTGAGAATGAAATGTATAGAGCTCGTGAGAAAAGCTTGGCGGACGCCAATTTCTATAGGTGGGTGTTTACTGTTACTGTCTTAATTTAATACATATATTTATGACATGTTTGGACATCCCATCATTAGCCCCAGTCGCAACTTGTAGTTGTAGAGCATTTTCATGTAACAATTGATCTTCTTGGATGCTTGGGTTTCTTGTATGTGGTCATTCGCTGGTTTTTTTGAGTTGAGCAAATTCTAGGTCTCAAATATCTTTTTTAGATAACGATGTTTCGAATATATCAATTCTAGAGGATAGATAGACTTTTAAATAGGAATGCTATGTAACATGTTAATGGGACAATTCAATTCAAGGGGACAACTAAACGTGCCCTTACTGCCAGCTTATTTTCCATTTGCATGGTTTTTTGTATCAGTAAATTCACGAGTCGATTCATAGAGTTTCTTACAACCAGATAGCAATATGGTTCACGATTCATAATTTGAATATTGATGTTCTTTAGCAGAAAACTTCCAATATTTCAAGCCTTGAAATTGCATGAAACTTGTGATAAGTTGTTATTTTGTTCATTTTAAGCAAGCACTCTTCATGTGTTTTCATGTGTTTGTGATGCTTAATATTTATTTGCTACAGAAAATGAATCTTACGATTCGATATGCTTCATGGTTCATAATTTGGGCGAACCGATTCGCGATTCGTTTCATGATTTGGCAACCATTATCATTTACTTAACTGGGTTGTATTATTTTCTTTGCAGAACTAATTGAAGTTACATTTTCTTCATTTTCAGAGAAATGAAAGAAGCTGAAGCAAACAAGTTGAAGCTAACTCCCCAGTTTCTGGAACTAAAGTTCATTGAAGCAATTGCTAACAACTCCAAAATATTCTTCGGAGACAAGGTTAGGATGATCTCTCTCTCTCTCTCTATCTCCTGTGTGTGTGTGTGTGTGTGTGTGTGTGTGCAGGTTGAAACTTGATAGTATTGCTCTGCAGGTACCCAATATGCTTTTTGATCAGAGGCTGCTTGGAAACTTTTTGAATGACGTGGCCAGAAAGGGGAACTTGGACGCTTAGAGTCTTAGGTCCTGTTTGGGAAATATGGTGTCAATTGCGGATTTTTTTTTATTGTACTGTCAAACCCGCACTTGCAATGCATATTATGGCTTTCCCAAACTGTTTTGGGAAACTGCAATTTTGAGAATCAATTGTGAGATTGGCTCTCCAACACGTTTCCAACGCAACGGTGCCTTAGATAAGCATACACAAATAACAAGTACAGAAAAGTGTGGAATTAAGTGTGTGTGTGTGTGCGCGCGCGCATTTGCTTATCAAATAAAAAAATAACAAGTACAGAAAAGGATGATATTGTATTGATTCATTTTTTTATTTTATTTTTTCTATTCAATATTGCATTGGTTCATTTTTTTAATTTTATTTTTTCTATTCAATATTGTATTGGTTCATAGGGTGGCCTACCCTTGTGCTACTGTAGGCGATCACCAAAATGCAAAGAAATGTTGAATTTCTGCTTTCGGAGAAATGGTGAAAATGAAGGGAAAAAATATTTAAAAAAAATACAGGAAACAATTGAGCTTTTAGCATCATGTTAGTACTTAAAATTGTTTTCTTCTGTTTAATTGGCATCTTGTTAAGACCACTTTCATTTTGAATATTACATTGCTTTGCTTTGACTTGCTATTGTTTTATTGGTAGTTAGTGTTGGCCTACTTCTTTGTGACTATCCATTGTATACCTCTTGTTAGGCAGCAACAACCTGCCTTTTTTATTATCTTATGTTTGGTTTATGGATTTAATAAGAGGGAAAAAAAAAATGAAGAAGAGGAGAGTGCAAAGGAAAAGCTTTTTCCTATCTATTTTCTCACTTGAATAAATATAGATACTAAAATTTTCCAAATTAATAAAAAAAAAATCATAAAAGGAGAGGGTATGTAAGGTGAAAAATTGTTCTCTCCTTTGCGAACATTTCATTTTCTTTTTTCACTATTTTCGTTGTATTAAAAAAAAAATTGGCAACCTTCATATCTTTTTCCTCAAGTATGCAAATAAGACTAGAGCTTTAGAGGTTGTGACAATCCGTTCAGTAGGAAAGTGCGGGTTGTGTTTCTTGTAGTTTAGAAAATAATTGGTTTTAAATAATTTGGTGTGTACCTATTTTTTTTTTTGTGACTACATTGAACTATTGACTTAGAGGTTTTTTGAAAGTAAAACATCGGTTCTGTGGTTCGTAAGTGAATCGGTTCTTATAATCTATAAAGCCCCGACATTTTAAAGAAGGTAACGTGTATCGTGTCGTGTTTGACACAGACATGATACTTAACATACACTTTTACGTCAGTGTTGATATGCAATTTTTTTTTAGGGCTTTGTTGTGTCAATGTCTGTGTCGTGTCCGTGTCAATGTGTTCGTGTCCATACATCGTAGCTTATAATCCAGGTGTTTGGTGAGTGTTCATTTTTTACATAAGAGTTTGTGCCTAATCTAGTAGCTCTCTGAATAGTGATTCTTATTCAAAACAGCATTACATTGGTTCTCGCAAGAACCAGATAAAAAGTAATTGGATTGAAGCTGATCCAGTTTTAGACTTAAAAATACTACAAGAACTAGTTCTTTTATAAATAAACTTAAACCTGATTCTCATAAAAACACAGTTAAAATAAAATATGAGAATGAGGTTGAACCTGATCCTTGTTTCTACATTCGCAAACAGGCCGCTAAAGACTGGCTTTATTCTAGACTCTAGTTCTGCGTGCAGAAAGGTGCTTTGAATTTTGATTACCAAAAAAATGTACTTTTGATTACCAAAAATGAGTGTTGTTGAATTGCCTGAAGACGAATGACCCAATCCGGGCATTTGGTCTAGTGGTATGATTCTCGCTTAGGGTGCGAGAGGTCCCGAGTTCAATTCTCGGAATGCCCCCAAAATTTTTTAATATTTTTAGTTCATTTCACGTTTATTGTTTATTTGGCCAAGTTAATTACGAAATTAATTGAAAAAAAAAAAAACAAAACAAAACATTTCAAAAGTTATTACTGTACTCGACTAGATTAAGGGCAGTATGTAACATTTTCGGTATTCGATTGTTCATAACAACAATGCTAGGGGTACTAACAAATTTTACTAATATTCACACTCATACTCTATCTCTCTTCTAGTGGCACTTTGAGTCCACTACGGACCCCACAGTGCCACTAGGAGAGAGATAGAGTGTGGGTGTGAGTGTTAGTAGAATTTGTTAGTGCCCCAAATATTACTCTTGTTCAAAATTTGAAAATCTAAATCAGTTTTTGTTTTCTTTTCGTTTGTTGAAAATGATAATAGAAAATGTGTTTGGTATATGTGTGTTTGATAACTCAATTTAACTGTTAAAAAATGAAAGTTTTAGCATTTGTATTTTTTCAGTGCGTTTGATAATGTGCAACTTTACTAAAAAAAAAAGCCAAAAACTTATTGAAAACTGTAAGTAAAAAGAAAAATTTAGTGAAAAATCTCATTCTACTTATGTTTGTTGTAATAGACCCACCAATTGGTACTTCCCAACGATAGACCCTATAATTATAAATGTTGTTAGAGATTAGTCCAAATTTTCCTATTATAGAATTATTAGATGTCTTTTCTAGGACCTTTATATACAAAATCGTATATATATACATATATACATATATTAAATTCAGATTTAATGATTGAATCAGTTACCAAATCTGACCAAATCTGATCAAATCCCAATTGATATTGGTTACAATATATATAAATTTTATCCTAATATTTTAGTATATTACTTTATAAAACGGTTACAAATGAATTTCACCATTTCTAATTCATAGTGTATTGCATATTCAATCTAGATATCACATCATAAACGAGTCTTTCTGCGGGTATTGAATTTTACACTGCAAATTGATCATTTTTATACTCTAACTGGTTTATTAGTGTGAAATTTTACACTACAACCGGTTTATTATTGAAATTTTACACTGCAAAATTTCACTGCTTTCATTAAATCTGATTTTGACTTGCCATATATACACATTAATTCTGGTAGTTATGATAGCATTTTGACTTGCCAATATCTCATTTTGAAATAATATCTCATAATTATAGTGCTTTCCGTTTTTTGTGTTTGTGCCATAAATCACGTTAGGTTTTGAAAAAAAAAATTGTTTCACCATTTCTAATTCACAGTGTATTGGATATTCAATCTAGATATCACATCATAAATGAGTCTTTCTGCGGGTATTGAATTTTACACTGCAAATAATTCATTGTTAGACTGTAACTGGTTTATTAGTGTGAAATTTACACTGCAACAGGTTTTTTTAGTGAAATTTTACACTGCGAAATTTCACTGCTTTCATTAAATATGATTTTGACTTGCCATATATACACATTAATTCTGTTAGTTATGGTAGGATTTTGACTTGCTAATATCTCATTTTGAATTAATATCCCATAATTATATTGCTTTTCGTTTTTTTTTTGTGTTTGTGCCATAAATCACGTTAGGTTTTGAAAAAAAAAAATATTTGTTGAAAAATCTGATCTCCTATCCCTTTATTTTTGGATATCTAATAAATGAAATTAAAATTTCAGGATTTTACGTATCTACATTATGGGTTTGTCACATCTTGCTAATGCCATCCATGGGTTTTCTGTACCAATAATCATTCATCCATGGGTTTTCTGTTCTACCAATAATCATTCATGACAGTATGTATTATACTACATTCATGAGAGTTTTAAGATTGAAGGAGATAACAATAGATCGAGAAGAAGATATCAACTTAATTGGAATAAATGAATGAATTTTTCACTGAGAGTAGTGTGAAATTTCACACTGCTGAATAATGCTTAGGTTAAATTTTTCACTGCGACTAGTATGAAATTTCAAACTGATACTACGAAAACCCTATTAAGATCAAAAATGTTTTACATACTGCCACAAATCAAATTTGTTTCTCTAAAATAGAAAGATTAAGAACAAATTAACCCAAGAGCCACTCTCAAATATCAGTTAAGAGCACAAGACAAACTATTCGACAAAACACCTTGCATGCATCCAACAGGACCACGCTAATCCACCCCAACCACATTAAAAAATAAAACCAATACAAAGGCAAACAAATTTAAAGAAAAGAAAAAACCATCAATCCCACAATGAAACTACAGTAGATAACTTCATTTCAAAAACACCACTATGAAGCCATCACATCCCTACGAAGGTTGTGAAAGCCTCCAACACGTCCAATAGAGCAAAATAAAAACAAGGCTCTGCCGAAAAAAGTTGACAAATCTGTGTTGGTGATCTTCTCCAAGATAGCTACTTCTTTTTTTGTCTTCATCAAAACCATGCTGCGAAAGAGTAATAGTATGAAATTTAATACGTTTGCAGTGTTAAATTTTGCACTACGGAATGAACGATACATCAAAGTCAATTATTGTTGGGGAATTTTCACACCACCGAAAGTTCTTGTGGAATTTTCCAAACATGCAATAGTGAGTGCTAAATTCCAGACTGCAGTCACGCACAAAAACTAATTTTTCCCCAAATCTTGTCTTCAATCCCACAATGATTGATCCATTAAAATCATACATCAACATGTAGTACCAAAATTTCACACGATTGAAAAAAAAATCTCACATTTTCTCCCTATTGTCGTTACTCATCGGAGCTGTACGGCCGGAGCCTCACCGTCACGCTTTTTGGGCACCTAGGAAGTTTTTTAACTTGCAATTGAATATAGACCCCAATATGTTCTTGGAAGGAGGTGGACAATCAACTGATATGTAGTACATTTTTTTAGAGAGAGAGAGAGAGTATGAAACGCTGGAGAAGATGAAATATATATATATATATATATATATATTATCTATATCTAGTGTTTAAAATTTAAAAACCCTTGATTTTGGGTGAGTTTAAATTGAAATGATTCTTTTGATGAGTCATAGGGGTAGTTTGGTCACTAAATAAATATATGGACCTATCATTAAAATGTTGTATGGGTTGGGTCAATTACAACAAGCTTAGAGTAGATTGGATTTATTACTAATTAACTCAAGTAAAAAAGGTCCACTGCAAAAAAAAAAAAAAAAAAAAAAAAATACTGAATGTAATCTATTTCAGTATTTGAAACATTTTTTTCAGAACTCCAAATTCAATAATTTAAAATTTTCAGTACTAAAAATTTATTACATAATTTTGAGCACTTAATTTTCATTTTTGTCAAACGGGAGCTAAATTAATTTTCAAAAAAGTGAGAACTAAAACAAAAGGTAATGAATAATGCCATGGTTTCAAAATTTAGGATATCTCAAATACTAAGGAGTGCTAAAATATGCAATGGTATATGGTACCATGACCATTGCCACAACACCTAGAAAATGTTAAACTATTTGGGAATCATAGCATTACTCATAGTTAATTGATTTTAATTTATATGTCACCTTCTTTTTCTTTATTTTAGGATACTTCTGTGAAAATTTTATTGTCTTATGTTTTAACTGTGAAAAAAAAAGGTTCGTTAGGACCTTTAGGCTTTCAAGAAAATTTATTAAAACACCTTTTTTTTAGGTATATCATTCTCTATTTTTAATTATAAAAAAGGAAAAAGGAAATCAAACACTTAAAAAAAGAGAATAAAATTAAAACAGAAAATAAAAAAAATCACGACGTTACCAAATGAGCTCTAGAAAATATTCTCAAAAACTTTTTCCATTGTACAATCCAAAAGATTTTTGACACTTTATGAACTTGGGAACAAAAACAAGAATTTATATACATCTTTCTTTTTTTCTTTTTTTGATACAAAAATCTTTCTAAGTTCCAACAAAAGCTTAAATTTTTCTTGGTGGATACAAAATTATCCAATGTGAATGTATAAGTGTTCTATCAAGTAAAATAAGTAGAAGTAACCAACTCTGCAAAGCCATTTATTATATTAAAATTCAATACTGCTTTACAATAATGATTTCCTTTATATTTCATTTGAAAAAAAGAAGTAAATATATATTCTATTAGGAATGAGGTCGTATCCGAGTTGACCGGTACAAAACTCCCATCATACCTTAGACACACGTTTGAATCCCCCTTCATATTGTAAAACACACACACACACACACACACACACGCGCGCGCGCGCGCTAATATGTAAAGGGAAATGGAGGGGTTCTCACACTCTTTTTACTATCGCCCTTATTTTGATTAAAATCAATATTGTTTATCCTTCAAAATACAAATATTAGAGGACTAAATCATCATTAACATACTCAAAACTAAACTCATTCATTGCCAACCCATTAACTGACATACAAAACATAACTGCCCCTCTCTTAATAGCTCTCTCTAATGATTCTAAAGAAAAAAGGGCAAAATATCTCTCTTGAAATGAAATAATTTTCCTTTCCTAATATCTCTCCACCTTCATAATATCTCTCTAATAGACTAATGTGAATTAAAAGAGTCTTTAACAAAAGCATAAATATTTGGAAGGATCACAAAACATTGGTTCTTGAACTTCTCAAATAGCCCTAAATATTTTAAATATTCAAATGTCTCTTTATACATATGTAAAAGATAAGACACCGTTAGTCCAAATCTATCACCTTGCATCTTTAAAAAGAGTAGCATTTCAACACGGGTGCCCAAAAAATAACAATAAAATTTAGCATCTCGAGTTGAAACTTGAATGTATTGTTATTTCATATTAGCTATTTTATTAATTACGGAGTAGTAAAGATAACATGTTTTCTACCTTAGCATCTCCAATTGAAACTTGAAAGTTCTGTTACTTCAAATTGCATCTTTGAATAGGTCATGAAAGGGCATGAAATAATTTAGAAATCAAATTTGCTAATCATTTCAACACTTTAGGTCAAAAATAATGTATGACTTTATTGAATTAGAGCACAAAAATTTTATGTGACATCAAATTTGATTGCTACCAAGTCAAATTTGATGTATGGATTGCTTAAGGTCTTGGGAGAAAGAGAAAGAAACTTTGAATCCTTTCATCCTGCTAAATAAATCAAAATAATTAGAATAATTACATTTCAGTCAACTTTTTGTATAAAATTTAAAAGCAAGTCTGTTACATTTTTTTTAAAAAAAATATCAACAATCGTTAATAAATTTAAAAGTTATCAACAAAATTTTTAAAAAAATATCAACTTTTGAATTGTTATTTTGTGTTTTAGTCTATTTTATATTTTCAACGTTGTGAACTTGCACCTGTAGACACCCCAATTTTGACCGGACTACGAACCTAGGGAGAATTACCTTTGGTCGCGCACACTATGATGGTTTGATTCACTCGATCTAGTGTTCAATATGTTCTCTCTTCAGAAAATTTCTTGATCTCGTTCATTTTTCTCAGATTATCTCTATTCTGGTTAGGCGTTCGATTCTATATTCTGCACTTTGAATTTGAATTAGAAAGAGATAGAGAGAATGGCGCATGTACTTGTTTCTCCCCTTGTGACTGGAATCCTCAGAAACTTGAATTATCTGGTAGTGAATGAGGTTGAAATAGCTTGGGGCATGAAAACAGAGCTTCAGAATCTTAAGAGCACGTTTACTGCTATCCAAGTCATGGTTCAAGACACAGAGGCAAAGCAAAGTACAAGTGAAGCCCTGGGGGATTGGCTGAGGAAACTTAAGAATGTTGTTGATGATGTTGACAATGTGTTGGATGATTTCTCAAGGGAGGCTCTTAAACAAAGGTTGGATACTGAATTAGGGTTAAGAAGCCAAGTAATTGCTTTCCTCTCACCTCGAAACCCATTGATTTTTCCCTCTCAAATGGCCCATAGGTTGAAAAATGTTAGGAAAAAGTTAGATGCTATAGCAGAAGAAAGAATTAAGTTCCACTTGAATGAAGGTATTGATGATGATGTCAAAATTGATGTACTAGAGGCAGGGCCTGCCCTGGGCACAAGTCGGCAAAACAGCTGCTTTGGGCCCCCAAATTTTTGATGAATTTGAGGACCCCTTTTCAACTCAAATCGTTATACCCTTATGGGTATATGTTTACAAACCTAGCCACTATAAGCCTTCTAACCCACTAGCTCTCAATTGCTTTTATTCTACAATTGAAGTTCTCTCAATTTGTGTATGCATGTATAAATGAAGCCTACCCTATTTTATAGCCATATTCCCCTCCCTAATGGGCATATAGGATGTTCTTGATCCAACGGTATTCAACGAGTCTCTTGAACATTCTTGAGCACTCTAACATTCTCCACAAGCTTCCACTAGGTTCTAGAGACTTCCATTGACTCCTAGACTATAGCAGCCTTCCACAATCCTCTAAAGCCTTCTAGAACCTTCCACGATCTTGCAGACTTGTCTCTAATCTCCTAGACTCCTCTGGACTCTTCCAGATCCTTTTAGAAACTCTCTAGGACTTTCAAAACTTCTCGAGACGTATCCAGACCACTTCAAACTACTCTAGAACACCCCGTACCCTTACAGAATGGCCAAGCCTCCACCATCATCTTTTACGCTGAGCAAACCATGACCTGTGCCCAAGCTTTGGCCCTCCAAATTGGTTGTCCGTGATACGATACAGACCTAGGTGGGTCTTTTCTACAATACATATTTTTTAAATACGGGGTGAGATTGTAATTTAGTAAAATGAGATTAAATTAAATCAAGTGTGTTTTTGGAAAAGATGGAAACTGTGAAGTTGATTTTGCATCGGATGAGGATACAGAAGAAGAGGGTAATGAGTGACGAGTATGAGTTTGAGTCTAATGGAGAGAAAGTATTCGAGGGATATGGAGAAGAAGAGCTAAAAACTTAGTTTGTTGATAACGTGATTTTTTTGTTTACATATGAGAATTGTCTCTATATTATTAATTGTCTAAAAATAAATTTTCTGCATAGGCCCCGCCAAGGCCCCCCTCCACTGCCCGTCTACCTGTAATACCCTATGTTTCTGTAACGTATTATATAAATAAGACCTTGTATGCTTCTTTTAATACTTGTATGAGTTTAGCCTTACCTTTGGTATAATCTGCATCTCAATCGATTGACAAGTTTCCCAATTGATTGCCACTTATACCAATCGATTGGAGCATTTAATACCTAACACCAATCAATTGGCATGCCAAAATCGATTGGTATTAGGTATTAAATGCTCCAATCGATTGGTATAAGTGGCAATCGATTGGAAGGAGCTGGACAGATTCTTTTGCATTGGCTGGGGTTTGTCCACGTGAACACTAATCTCCCTATATATGAGACCCTTTTTGGGTGTTTTTTTTTTATTTCAGAGAGAGTGAGAGAGGGAGCCTTGTGTGTGTATTTTATATATGTATACACTCATATATATATATATACATATATACATCTATACACTCACACACACATTCATGGACTAAGAAGAAAAGGAGAAGAAGAAGAAGAAGAAGAAGATCTGGAGAAGAAAAGAAAAATAGAAAAGAGAGAAAGAGAAAGAGACAGACAAAGAAGAAGAGAGAGAGAGAGAGAGAGAGAGAGAGAGAGAGAGAGAGAGAGAGAGAGAGAGAGAGAGAGATGAGGAGGAGGAGGAGGACTTCCATTGAATCCCAAGCTTCAAATACACACACCCAAACACACCCTTGTGACCTAAGGTGAGTTTTAAACTCACTCGGTAGCACTTTATCGATGTTAGGACTTGTTTAGATGGAGATAAGAAACATGTATCATATATTATCCGTTTTATGTTGCTCGACTGTCTTCACTGTGAAGAAGACGAACTCCCAATCGATTGAGGCTTTCCCCAATCGATTGCCATCTTTCATAACCCAATTGATTTCCATTCATAGAATCGATTACCATTGTAGATATCCCAATCGATTTCCAAAGTTAGCAATCGATTGGCATAGATTGTGATCCAATCGATTGGACTTTCTCCCAATCGATTGTTACTACTTTTATACCGATTAATTGAACCTCTGTCCTAATCGATTGGCAGTTGCAGAGTGTTGATATTCCTGTGTAGTTTATATTATAACTGTTTAGATATTTATTTACTGTTCAGTAATCACCACATACAATATTGTTGTAATACTGATGTGATAATGAGTTAATGAGATGTAGAACTGTAATAACGATGAGTTTAACGGATAATGGTCGTGACATTAGATAACTGTCATGACCCAAGTCTCCCTTAGTAAGACATTGTCCGCTTTGGCCTAACCCGGATGGATTTTTCCTGGAACAGGCCCACAAGCCTGCCCAAAATGCGTCTTACTAGGTTCCACTATGGCCCTCCATATACAGCACATTACCTTTCCTTCCCCAGGCGATGTGGGACAAACTCCCCCTACAACACACAGCACCAGGGTCATTACAATAACGTATCATTATGAATCCTTTAGAGTTATTGTTCATTTCATTCAATATAGTCAGGCCACATGGGATTATCATGTATCAATGCTAGAGTTAAACTTAAGTAGTTTTGTTAAGATTCGGGAAATCTTGCGTGGGCGGGTCTTGGTCGATCATATGTTCTTAAAAGCGATAGACAGACGAAGGTGTCTATGACTTGTGGTGAACCGGACCAGTAGCCCTAAGATATCCAGATGATCTAATCATATGTTCTTAAAAGCAGTAGACAGACGAAGGTGTCTATGACATACGGTGGACTGTGATCACTGGTAGACGTCGCTAAGTCGTGGCATTGGAATGATGTACTATTACTTAAAGCGTTATATCTTGTAGTGCATTGAACTGGGCATATGTTCTTAAAAGTTGGGGATAAACTGATGTGGTGTCCATGACATGCGGTGGATTGTGCATATGTTCTTAAAAGTGGTGGACGAAGCAATAGTGTATCTTTAGAAGTGAATTACTGTTGAGTCTGTTCTTTTGAATGAGTTGTCAGTCTAAATTTAGCAAGACGTTAGTAATCGGATCATCGGTTTGATTAAAGGAGTTCCCTCACTGAATCTAATTGTTTATCGTTCATAACTTGTAATAACTTCAATAGTTGATACCCTATTAGTATCTAATTTACTAAGCTTTCATTAAGCTGATGGCATTTATGCCGCTCGACATTTCTACGTTCCAGCACACCCTAGTTATGACTATATAGGTGAGGGACCTGCAGGCGAGAACTACTATGCTGGTGATGATGTCCCGATGGAGGATTACCCTGATGGAGGTCAGACAGAAGAGGACTACTACGCCGAGGACTACCTCTATGCCAATTGAAGATTATGCTAGATAGTAGTTTAACTATCTTTACTGTTTTCCAGACCCTTTTTGTAATCAGGCATATGTTGCCTTGACAGTTGTATTAATGCTATGTTTTATTTGATTCAAGACTCTAATATGTAATAGTTAGGGTGCGTTTGATAAAATTGAAAATTAAGTGCTGAATTTTAAGGACTAAAAATTTTAAGCGTTTGAAGTTTTATTCCTTAAAATAGTGTTTCAACTATTGAAGTAGAATGCATTCATTGATTATTTTCAGTAGAAATTTTTCACTTACAGTTTTTAGTGGTTTTGGAGCTACTTTTTCAATTAAGTGGTATGTTATCAAACGCACTAAAAAAAGAATAAGTGCTGAATCTTTTCATTTTCAGTACTTAATGGGGTTATCAAACACACCCTAATTAACTTTCTGTTGACTTTAAGTTATGCTTATTCGGAACCTAGATTGCATTCTTGTTATCTCTTTTCCTTATTGTTACTTAGTACTACGTGGTGTGGACAATCATGTGACTTCACCAATCGCTGCCTTTGGACTAAAAAAGGAAATTTATTTTTCTCTATTTTTGCCGTTCAGGGGCGTGACAGGATTTTTGGTATCAGAGCCTAGGTTTTGTACCTTTTCGCTCATAGATTGTCCCACACCATCTGCTCCTAGAACCTTGAGATTCTATAGATGAATATTAAGATTAGTTCTAACTTAAGGTAGTATCTTTTCAGGTAGCATGGCACCACCATGCTTTGTTGTAGATGAGTTTGGAGGACACTATGTCTATGAGGGCAGTATTGAGCCAACAGATCCATAATACTATGCCTGGAAGATTAGGCAGAGAGCCATCGTAGAGATAGAGCGAGATATGCAGATTGAGTAGCAGAGATTTGGCACCCAGGACCCAGAGGTGATACGCCAAGAGATGATCTGCCGTGAGGAAAACTTCAGACGCATCGAAGATGATATACTACAGATGCTGCGAGACCGTTTCTCATATCAGGTTTTACTTATGAGGTTAGAGTAGTACCTCCACCTCCCCCGATAGAGCCACCACTACAGAGACCTCCACTACCACCAGAGGAGGATATAGTTGATGCACCCTCAGCAGATGAAGATGACCCAGAGGATGATGATCTAGATGAGGATAAGGGCGACGACGACGATGAGCCAGAGGATGATGACAAGGAGATGGAAGATGAGAAGGACGAGGACAATGATGACAAGGAGCCAAAGTATAACCCAGAGGACCCAGCTGGTATGGATGTGCCAGTTGGCATAGATATTATAGTTGCAGAGGGATACTCGATAGAGGAGGAGATAGCTAGGGATGACGCAGGTGATGACACTGTGGTACCAGTTTTACCAGGTGGAGTAATAGTACATTTGGCAGCAGAGTGGACTGCATAGATGGTTGCACATCCCCATGGATTTGAGATAGGAGCAGCAAAGTTGGCCCATGCTATGGCAGAGGCTGAGGCACTTACAGCAGCATTCAATGCAGCCCAGGCTGACATGGCTGATATGGGAGATTTAGGAGTTATTATGGAGCATGATGGACCTGAGCTACCTGAGGATGTTTTGATGGAGGAGAAGGACATGATGGATGATGATGACATAGATGAGGATGATGTTTTGTCTGAGGTTACCCTAGAGGATGAGGCTTCAATCTATGGATCTGATGTGGATAACTTTTGAGTCTAGTACGTTTAGGACTTAGACTTTTGCTTTTGACTTCAGGACATGTTTTCCACTTACTTTTGAAGCTTACATAGACAACTATTGACCATGGCCTTTTTGTATAGGTAGCCACCAGTGGTGGTCTTGTTTATATCTTTGTTTAGATCTTGTATAGGATCATATACTACGCGGTACACAGATGATCTTTTATGTACTCCGCTGTACATCTTTTGGATATACATACATATGTGGCAGATCATTTTTCTGATTATTTCTTGTAACAACATGCATTTCATTTTATTATTTTTAAATTTTCCATTTTCATATTTAACCTATATTAGTGATTTTAATTCATAATTCGCATGTTCTACATTTTATCTCTTGTGTTATTTCATATTAAAATTCATGTTGGGGTTAAACTGCAATTCTTGTAAATTTAGTAACGCTTGTGCTGGATTTCAAATTTGTATTTCAAAACGGTGGAAATATTTCCTTTTTGACTCAAACCGCATTTTTATAAAACCGGAAAACTATTTCCTACGTTAAAATTAATTTTCTGTATTTTTGTGATGAACACCGTGTCACAAAAATACCAGTTTGTGCTTAAAACTGTCCGTGCCGTATTAAACTTCCACAGATCTTGGAAATGATGTAAAGTTAGATTTGACATATACTTTATTTCCATTTATGGCAAACTAATCATCTGATAAAGCCTTGTTTGGTTGTGCCCCTATGTGATGTATTAGTTTATGCCATAAGTTCTCATTCCCAAACACTCCTAATTTGACCCCTACATGGCTAGACTTAGCCTTTGGATCAATTGGAAGAGTGGATACAATCTGTGTATAATTGTAGATACGAATGTATATGTGATGATAATTAAGAGTAATTAGAGGATTTAGTAAACTCAATTAAACTTATTAAGTAATACTTGGGCTCCAAGTTGAGCAAGCTCATCCCCTCTATATATACACTCACATACACTCCCTCTAAACACCTATTCTGCACTTCAAGCACAGAGAGAAAAGAGAGAGCTTGAGAGTCCACATTTTCTGAAATTTTAAAGGAAGAACAATCCCCATAGCCAAAGCTTGGGTTTGAAATTCTAGCTTGTTATTCTTTCTCAACAATTCCTTCTACTCTTATCACAGTGAGTATTCTAAACTCACTCTAAATGTAATTCATGTTTGTTTCCTGTGTATATACTTGTAATTGTAAAGCCACCATGATCAATTTTCTTCAAGAACTCCATAGCTCAAAAGCTTGGATTTTCCAAAGTTAATCAAAATTCATTTTTAGAATGAAATATGAAAGATTATAGTATGGAGAGTTTACGGTTTCAATATTAGGACTTAATTCGTTCGTATGGCAACGTATGATGAAAACGAAGTTTCCGTTAACTCTCGATTTTTTGTAAAATTCAAGAGTTACGGATCGAATCACGTAAAATTAATCGTTGATTCTTAATTCTCATTGAAAAACGAAGAAATCCATATATTACATGCCATGTTTTAATTCGGATTGCAAAATGGGTCAAAATGGACTCTTAACTGAAAACAGAGCAGTTCTGACGAAGAAGATGAAGCCACTGCAAGAACTTGCGCGCGCGATCACGCGAGCGGCCCGCGAGAGCGACCCCTCGCGCGAGCGGCCTGCACGCGCGAGGTGTGTGTTTCCAGGCAGATAGAAAATTTTATGTAATGAAAATGAAAAATAGGCAGGTCGCGCGAGCGACCCCTCGCGCGACTTCTAGCAGTTTATAGTTTTGCTTGTTTTGTGATAAGGGACTATTTGGGATAAAATTTATATACTGTTTGGGTACTGTTTGGGAAATTTATTAAATCAGAATCTTAATTTTTTATGTTTGAACGATTAAAACGATGAATTGTGACTTATCAATCCCCGTACGCACGTCGATTATATAATTCAGTGAATTGCCTCATATTTTAAAGTTTCATGACATACATGTGGAGTCAGTTGTACATGCATGATGAGTGTGAAGATTGGTCAGTATGAAAAAGAATAATGGTCAGTATGGCATAGTGAGTGCGGTTGAGATTGTGTTGTGGACACTCCCTGGTAAGTGAGTATCAAAGTGTGTTGTGATTGAGATTACGGCGAGGGTGTCTTTGAAATGCGACGGTGGCAAAATTGGACACTCCCTGACGACCATGGTAGTGTCAAAGTGTGTGAAGCTGAACTTGGACATTCCCTGTCACCTATGGTAGTGCTAATGTGTGGCCTACAGACACTCCCTGATACCCGAGTCTGGATGCTGCGTGAGGGTTCCTCCAGTATTTGCATGGCGAATTAGGTATTAAAGTGTGAGGCATTGGACACTCCCTGGTACCCCGGACCAAAGTGTGAGGCAAACTGGACATTCCCTGGCACCCCTGTGCTAAAGTGTGGCTATCGGAGTATTTCAAAGATACTGGTGTGTGATGGTGGGTTGTTGGGTTTTGTCGAGAGAAAAGAGTCGGTAAGATGAGATGGTGCATTGTTCTCATACACGGTCACATATGTGTGAATTATACCTTTCAAATAATATTGTGGTTGTTTCCTAAAATGAACTCCTTGCTTTAATATAAACTTGTTGAATTTAATGAGAAATGGAAAGAGGTAAATGAGTATGTTTTACATTCAAAGTTATGTTTTTAATACTCACCAGCTTCTTGAAGCTGTCGACGTTGATGCGTCCTGGACATTCGTGTTCAGGTTTTTTATGTTATGATCAGGCTAAACATTATGATTATGCTAATTGAGAACGACTGCTTGGAAGAAAGACTGTTATCTATACTCCATGTTTAAGTTATAAACTGTTTTGTAATAAGGATGACTGTAATAGACGATAGTTATTGTTTTGTCTTGAGGCAGCTTGTGCCTTAGTTGACCCCATATTGTAATATGTAATAAGTTAGAAAATATTTATAAGTCTTGATTGCTCTGCTCTGATTATTATGTTTTTGTTGTTGACGTTTGGGACGGAATCGATCCTTCAAACTGTCGCAACCTACGGGTCCATAAAGGAAATTAAACGCTTTCCATATTTATGCTACGTCGAGGCGTGACATTTGTGTTGTCATCTCGTTATTTATGTTACGTTGTGATTTAGATTCGTGCTATGCTTCTCATTGTTTTATTTATGGTTGTTTCCTCGAGAACATTGTCAGCTAATCGTTAGATTTTTCATATGTACACCTTACATAGAACACTATGGTTGGGAACACGAGGTACCAAGCGCGACTGGGAGTACCCATTCCTGAGGGTATGGACCCAATCGGAGTCTTTGAAGCCTTCATGCAATAGATGGAACACGTTGGCGACACATACAACAATGCCACCCACCGAGCTAACAATGGCAACAACCACGTTTCTCCTCCGAGGCAGACAGACGATAAGCTATTGGAACAATTTCGTGGCCTACGACCCGAGAAGTTCGACGGCATGGCAGAATCATGGAAAGCCGAGTAATGGATATGAGAGTTGGAGCTAATCTTTGAAGCCCTGGAATGCAGTGAGCTTGACAAGAGATGTCTAGCCACATTTCAACTGACTTACTCCACCGCAGACTGGTTGGAGGCCGAGAAAGCCACCATTGGGATCGATGCTGCAAGGAAAATGCCTTGGGAAGCATTCAAGACTCGATTTCTGGAGAAGTATTTCCCTGAAGACGAAAGGGACCAACAAGAGAAGAATTTCCCGAGTCTAACTCAAGGGAACTGGACGATCAGGGAGTATACCATGCAATTTGAGCAACTTTCCCGTTTCGTTCCACACATGATATATACCCCCGCTAAGAAGGTTAAGTGATTTCACCAAGGGCTCAACCCACACCTCCGACACATGATGATAGGCCATCTAGGCCATCGTTTGAAGGGATTGTCCACCTCGCTTCAAGTTTGGAGAAGGATGCTTACCCTATGCAAGAACCACAAGCGAATCGACCTCTATCCAAGACCTTCCAGCCAAGGAACTTTCCCACGCAATCATCGAGGAACAATTATGGATGGAAACCTAACAACTACCAAGGAAACAAGTGCACATGGGACGGGACAAGAAAGCCCCAAGCTAACTTTCCTCGACAGCAGAATCAATAGCGAGGACCACCTCGGGCACAGCCCGTCGCCTAGCGACAAAACACTGATGGATGTTTCAACTGCGAAGTACCCGGACATATTGCAAGGCATTGCATAACTCCCAAGACCAACTGCCGTAATGACCTCGTCTGCCACAACTGTAACAAGCCTGGCCACATGAGCAAGGATTGTTGAGCACCTCATGAAGGCTACTATGGAGCGCCTACTCAGGGACGACAAGGTAGATTAGGGTGAATGCCATCATCCCTGACAATGAAGGATATAATGTTGAGGAACAACATAACTTGGAAGGTACACTCATTTTACTTCACAGTCAAGTTAGAGCTTTGTTTGATACCGGTGCTGCCCGTTCTTTCATAGCTATTAAGATTGTGCGTGACTTGGGTTTGGTACCCCTAGCACTCGAGCCGACCCTTAATGTCGTTTCGCCTTTGGGAGTAACTGTTAAGTTAGGTAAGTTGTGCAAGGATTATCCCTTAACACTAGAGGATAGAAATCTCCTGTAAGACTTGATAGTCTTATCAATGTCTGAGTTCAACATGATCCTAGGAATGGATTGGCTTACTAATTATGGTGCCAATCTGGATTGTGTTAGTCAGACCATTGTCTTTTTGATACCTGGTTGTTCACAGATCAGCTTTCAGTGCCAACCATTGAGCGATATGTTTCTTATGAGCTACTTAGCTGCGATCGAGACTTCAAGCACAGAGCTTACTATCAACCAGATCCCCGTTATTCAAGATTTTGAAGACATATTTTGAGATATCTCGGTACTTCCATCGAAGAGAGAGATAGACCTCTACATTGAGTTAGCACCCAAAACGTTGCCGATTTCTAAATCCCCATACCAAATGGCACCAATGGAAATGCTAGAATTGAAGAAGCAAGTTCAAGAACTTGAAGACTTAGGTTTTGTTCGCCCAAGTACATCACCTTGGGGAGCACCAATTCTATTTGTGAAGAAGAAGGATGGAGAGTGACGACTCTGTATCGACTATAGAGAGCTGAATAAGGTCACGATCAAGAATAGATATCCACTTCCCCATAATGATGACCTGTTCGATCAATTATAAGGATCAAGGATATTCTCAAAGATTGATTTGCGTTCAGGATATCATCAATTGCTAGTTCGACCATTAGATATACCAAAGACTACTTTCAGGACGAGGTATGGACACTGCGAGTTTCTAGTGATGTGTTTTGATTGAGCAATGCCCCAACAATATTTATGGACTTAATGAATAGAGTATTCGGACCTTATCTGGATCAATTCATTATAGTATTCATCGACGACATTCTGATTTACTCGAGGACGGAAGAAGAGCATAAGAAGCATTTGCAGATTGCTCTATTGACTCTCAGAGACAATAATTTGTATGCAAAATTCAGCAAGTGTGAATTCTGGCTTCAGGAAATTAAATTCTTAGGACATGTGATATCACAGGATGAAATTTCTGTAGACTCATCTAAGATCGATGCAGTCTTGAGCTGAAATAGACCGACCAACGCGACCGAAGTTAGGAGTTTTCTTGGATTAGATGGATATTACTGGAGATTTGTGGAAGGATTCTCTAAGATTGCAGGACCACTGATAAGCCTAATAAGGAAGGAGTCGAAGTATGAATAGACTGATAAACATGAGGATGCATTTCAAGAATTAAAGGAGAGACTAACCTTAGCACTTGTACTTGTAATACCCAAGAGTGGTGTACGATTCATAATCTATAGTGACGCATCACACCAAGGACTTGGTTGTGTGCTAATGCAAGATGAAAACATTATTGCATACGGATCAAGACAATTGAAGCCGCCTGAGAAGAATTATCTAACGCATAACTTGGAACTAGCTGCAATTGTATTTGTCCTGAAGATTTGGAGATACTACTTGTATGGAGAAAAGTTCGACTTGTTCTCGGATCATAAGAGTTTAAGGAACATGTTCTCTCAGAAGAAGTTGAACATGCGACAACGAAGATGGATGGAACTACTCAAGGACTGCGATTTCTCTTTGCAATACCATCCAGGTAAAGCAAATGTTGTAGCTAACGCTTTGAGCCGGAGACCCCACCTTTTGATTTCTTCAATTTTGATTAGAGAATGACGAGCATTGGAGACGTTAGCCGGATTCGACCTTCAACCAGTGGAATCAGGAGAGGGACAACACTTTAGATGTTTGGTCGTACAACCGACTCTCATCAGCCATATCTTGGACTCTTAATAATCAAATGAAGATTTGAAGTTGTGGTTTGCTAAGATGTTTATAAAGGAACCAGAACTCTGGAGTATCAGTATGGATGGAGCATTAAGATGCAAAGGTAGACTCTGTGTGCCAAGTGACGATGGTCTCAGGAAGGATATTTTGGATGAAGCACACAAGTCAAGAATGACCATCCACCCGGAGGAAACAAGATGTATAAGGACTTAAAGAGAAACTTCTGGTGGGAAGGAATGAAGCGAGAAGTGGCCGAGTACGTATCGCAATGTCTTGTTTGCAAGTAAGTGAAGGCAGAACATCAGAAACCACCTTGACTACTACAACCGTTACCATTCCCTAATGGAAATGGGAACACATCACCATGGATTTCATGGTTGGTTTGCCAAAGTCACAGCAAAACCATGATGCTATTTAGATAATAGTGGATCGACTCACCCAGTCGGCGCATTTTCCTACAACATAACTTACCCAGTTGAAAGATTGAGTCGTATGTATCTATAACAAGTTGTGCGACTGTATGGAGTACCTGTCTTAATAGTTTAGATCGAGATTCACGCTTCACCGCAGAATTCTTGAAGAGCCTTCAGACAGCAATGGGAACCTCATTGAACTTGAGTTCAGCCTTTTATCCACAGACAGACGGTCAGACAGAACGAGTGTAGACACCCCATTTTTTCGGCTAGTAGATTTAGGAGACCCATAGCTTGGTGGTTTACAATGATCGAAAAGACTCAAAAGGACTCTCGAAAGTTAGTTCTATCTCTCAAAATGCTCAGAAAGTGGTACAAATGACCAAAATGACCCTGAAAGCACAAACACCCCCAGATTTGGACCGAAAGTTCTGGAAATATGCTACGTCATAAAAAGTACTAAAAATAAGTTTTCAAGCAAAATTAGAAGAAATCGTCGGCTCCCACAGACCCCCGAAAGTCCCGAAAATTCCCCATTGACCAGCTTGACCAAGGTTTGACCAAGATTTGACCAAAATCGTCCTAATTCTCTGAAAAGTTCCGAGATCATTCTAGATCATGTGAAAAGTACTAAAATGAGTTTTAAAAGGAAATCGAACGATAACGTCAGCTCTTGGGAGCTCCCAGAGGTTCCCAGAACTTCCCGGGAATCTCAAGTTTGACCAGTTTGACCAAAAGTTGACTTTAAAATCAAAACACCGTATCATTTTTCAAATATTTTTGTGGATACTAGAGGTCAATATCTTTCCAACGGTATATCGCACATAATTTCTGGATTTAAAACGAATTTATTATGAATTTTCGAAGGTGAAAAAGGCAATCAAATAGGTTTTTATCGTGAATTCCACAAAACTTTTCAAAGGGACCCATCTCTGAACTATTTTTATGTAAAGTAGACTCCATTACCTTTCCAACGGTATATCACAACCTCAGTTTGGAGTTCATACACATTTTTTGTGAATTTCAGACAAAATAGGACCTTTTGCAATTACCGGAACCTCTGGGGGCCTAAATGGAATTATCTGGACATCAGAGAAGCAGTGCCACCGCGGTACTGGCTCACTGCCGTCGTGACATAGGCCCAGTGCCTCCGTGGCACTCTCCTCTAGAACAATCTATTTTTGTAATTTATTTTAGGGGTCCATTTTGATTAATTAGAAACTAAAACGACGTAGTTCCTTGTTCACAGACATTTGGAGCCAATGGGAGCACTCTTTTAATCCCAAAATACCCCAAATTAGCCTATATAAACCCCTCTTAACTTCTCATTTGGAGGTACAAACACAAAGCTTAGAGAAGTTGTAGAGAGAAACTTGTAGTGATAAGGTTAGAATAAAGAGAAAATAAGTTTTTTCCTTTGATTTTAAACTTGAAAGTGAGTTCTAAACTTTGTTTTCAACTTCATCACTCCTATTTACTTCACATTCAATGCATTTAACTACCATTTTAGTGAGCATTTAAGAGAGAGGAAGCTACTTCCATGTCCAATGTCACTACATATGAGTGAAACACCAAGCTACAAGTCCTATGCATCATTCATCATCAACGACTGATTGTTATTTATATGCTTGTTTATATAAATGTCTATCTCTCCTTACCCCATTTCTTTTTTTACTTTCCTTTGTTTGAGGTGAGTGAATCCTCATGGATAGTAACTCTTGACCTCAAAAACATGTTTGATAGATGATGATTTCAACTTCAATACATTCCTTTGTATTTTTGAAGTTGTCTCCAAAATTGAAAATAATGCTCTCCAACAATCTTGGAGGTTCTTGATATGAGTTCAATGTTGATATTTCAAGTGCTCATAATCTCCATTTAAGTGCTGAAAATACATTTACAAAACCTCTATTTCAAAACCCCTCTTAAACCCCTCATTTTGATTTTAAAGAATAAAACCCTAGACGTTCTTCCCAAAATCTTCAAAATAGTGAACAATCTGAGTTCAAAGATTTCTCTAGGATTCAATCCTCAAAGTAATAACAATGAGACCACTTGGAAAGCCTTCCTAACTCATTAGAGAACACCCATGATTTTTGGTTTGACTTGGAAACACATGAAAGGGGTCCATTTGGACCCAAACATTCCTTCCAGATATTCTGCCTTTACTGTCACAGCAGCTTGGTTGAATTTCAACTTGTTTTATAGAAAACTTTTCCAAAAGGAGTGGTCCCAACTAATTTTTACCTTGAACTTCAGTGTCTTAGGGAACTTTATGTGTAATATGGGCCTCTAGATGTTTTGTTTTCATTTTCTAAGTAACCTCTATTGTTTATATGATTTCTCTCAATATGTAATAGTTATTGAGGATTGGATTTTTTATTTGTGTTCTAGACACAATAAGGATGATCGCCATAAAAATTCATGCATTGAAAACATTTCTAACCCTACGTTTCAATTTTCACAAGATCAAGGTACTTTTCTGTCCACTATTCACAGCAAGTATACTTTTACTTTCATCCTTTGATTTGATGCTTTTATGTACTTCAAATTATTCCATATCCTAGGAAGTGGTCCATACCATATTTGTACATATCCCATGATGATTTCCCCCATGCATTCATTCATCTTCTAGACTTCTAAGTCACTTTAAGAAACTCATGTGCACAAACACACTACAACCTTGGCACATTCTGAGGCCATGCATTGCATCCATGCAAGATTTGGGGTTTTTGTGACTCCTAATCTAAGAAGATTGTAAGGAATGAATTTGATCGCACGTCCATGCTTCCTTCGATCTAATCTTCCTTTCTCATCCATCCCGGGGATTAAGAGGTCTTCTTTTCTCCAAGATTAACATGCATCATTCTAGCTTACTAAGCATATTTTTTTGATCTCTTTGTTTATTTGTTTCAAGAAAAAATCATGTCCCCTTTAGATTAGGAAAACTTGATTACTTGATATATGATTAGATGATTTTTTCCTAAGTTTGTTTTGTGTGATCTTTCACTTTGCATTGTGTGATATTTGGCTTAGATCTTATGATTGATATCTTATTTTTAGATCTTCCATTTTCAAGATTCTTATGTGATGTAATATACATATCATAGTATTAATTGTCGAACCAAACATAGTAAAAGATGATTATTTGGATGCTAATTGAGGCCCGTCGAGAGACGGGGCGAGTTGAGGGTGTTTTTGTCGTGACAAAGGCTCCTTCCTCTCTCGTACCAAAACCCCGAGCCAAGTTCTTTGGTTATGAAAGGCCGGTGCCCTTTATCTGTTTGGGTGAGTCAAATTTAGGTTTCTTGGTTCTTTAAAGACCAAATGGTGACTCTGTATCTATTTTCAACAAACTACCTTTTCCTTTTCTTTGATCCAAATCAATTTCAAGCCAAACTGAAAGAGGTGGAATTTTGCGTGTCCACAATGAGTCAACCAAGTGATGGATGATATGCTACAAGCATGTGTCATCGAATTTGAGAATTCATGGGAGATGCATCTACCTTTGATCGAGTTTGCTTACAATAATAGCTATCACACAAGCAAAGGGATGGCACCGTTCGAAGCTTTATATGGAAGACCTTGCCGATCACTGCTATGTTGGACCAAAGTCAGAGATACTTAACTACTTGGGCCTGAGATGATTCGAGAAACTAGTGAGAAGATCCAGATCGTATGAGAAAATATGAAGACAACACAATCCAGACACAAGAGCTATGCCGACAAGCGCGGAAAGATCTAGAGTTTGCAGTTGGAGATCATGTGCTACTCAAAGTTTCTCTAGTTTGAGGTATCATCAGATTCAGACAGAAGAGAGGCAAACTGTCGCCGAGATTCATCGGACCATTCGAGATCCTAGAATGTGTTGGAAAAGTAGCCTACAAACTTGCATTTCCATTTAAGTTGTCAGGAGTGCACAACGTTTTCCACTTTAGCATGTTGAAGAAGTGTGCCCATAACCCAGCGCACGAGATTTGTTTTAAAGATATCGAGGTGAACGAGAATATGACATTCAATGAAGGACCAGTGCGTATTCTAGACCGAGGGTAAAGAAGCTCAGAAACAAGAAAATTCTATTAGTGAAGATTCAGCGGAAGCAACACGACGAGGGATAAGCTTCATGGGAATTGGAGTCAGAGTTGCGAGATAAGTTTTTGTTTTTGTTTTAACCCTACTTACTTCGAATTTCGGGGACGAAATCTTAAATAAGTGGTGGATGATATAATACCCTGTATTTCTGTAACGTATTATATAAATAAGACCTTTTATGTTTATTTTAATACTTGTATAAGTTTAGCCTTACGTTTGGTATAATCTATATCCCAATGTAATCGATTGGCAAGTTTCCCAATCGATTGCCTTATCTTGGATACCAATCGATTGCCATTATACCAATCGATTAGAAGCAGCTGGACATATTCTTTTGCATCGGTTGGGGTTTGTCCACGTGAACACTAATCTCCCTATATATATGAGACCCTTTTTGGGCATTTTTCTATTTCAGAAAAATAGAGAAAGAGAGAGAGAGAAGGAGCCTTGTGTGTGTATTTTATATGTGCATACACTCATATATATATATACACACATATACATCTATACACTCACACACACATCCATGGACTAAGAAGAGAAGAAGAAGAAGAAGAAGACCTGGAGAAGAAAAGAAAAACAGAAAAAAGAGAAAGAAAATGAGACAGATAGAAAAGAAAATGAGAAAGATAGAGAGAGAGATGAGGACTTCCATTGAAGCCCAAGCTTCAAATGCACACACCCTTGTGACCTAAGGTGAGTTTTAAACTCATGCACTTTATCGATGTTACGACTTGTTTAGATGGAGATAAGAAACATGTATCATATATTATCCGTTTTATGTTGTTGGACTGTCTTCACTGTGAAGAAGACGAAGTCCCAATAGATTGGGACTTTTCCCAATCGATTGCCATCTTTCATAACCCAATCGATTTCCATTTTATAGAATTGATTGCCATTGTAGATATCCCAATCGATTGCCAAAGTTAGCAATCGATTGTCATGGATTATGATCCAATCGATTGGACTTTCTCCCAATCGATTGTTACTACTTTTATACAATCGATTGGACCTCTGTCCCAATCGATTGGCAGTTGCAGAATGCTGATATTTTTATTTAGTTTATATTATAATTGCTTAGTTATTTATTTACTGTTCAGTAAGCACCGCATGCAATATTGTTGTAATACTGACATGATAATGAGTTAATGTGATGTAGGACCGTAGTAACGATGAGTTTAACGGATAAGGTCGTGACGTTAGATAACGTATCGTTATGAATCCTTTGGAGTTATCATTCATTTCATTCAATATAGTCAGGCCACATAGGATTGTCATGTATCAATGTTAGAGTTAAACTTAAGTAGTTTTGTTAAGATTCGGAAAATCTTGCGTGGGCCGGCCTTGGTCGATCATATGTTCTTAAAAGCGGTACACAGACGAAGGTGTCTATGACTTGCAGTGAACCGGACCAGTAGCCCTAAGATAGCCAGATGATCTAATCATATGTTCTTAAAAGCGGTAGACAGATGAAGGTGTCCATGATGTGTGGCGGACCGTGATCACTGGTAAACGTCGCTAAGTCGTGGCATTAGAATGATGCACTATTGCTTAAAGCATTATATCCTATAGTGCGGTGAACGGGGCATATGTTCTTAAAAGTTGGGGATGGACTGACGTGGTGTCCATGACATGCGGTGGACTATGCATATGTTCTTAAAAGCGGTGGACGAAGCAATGGTGTATCTTTAGAAGTGAACTACTATTGAGTCTGTTCTTCTATTTAGAATGATTGTCAGTCTTAGTTTAGTAAGACGTTAGTAATTGGATCATCGGTCTGATTAAAGGAGTTACCCTCACTGAATCTAATTGTTTATCGTTCATAACTTCTAATAACTTCAATAATTGATACACTATTAGTATCTAATTCACTCAGCTTTCATTAAGCTGACGGCGTTTATGCCGCTGGACATTTCTATGTTCCAGCACACCCTGGTTATGACTATACAAGTGGGGGACCTATAGGTAAGAACTACTATACTGGTGATGATGTCCCAGTGGAGGATTACCCCGACGGAGGTCAGACAGAAGAGTACTACTACGCCGAGGACTACATCTACGTCAATTGAAGATTAGGCTAGATAGTAGTTTAACTATCTTTACTATTTTCCAGACCCTTTTAGTAATTAGGCATATGATGCCTTGACATTTGTATTATTGCTATGTTTTATTTAATTCGAGACTCTGATATGCAATAATTAGTAACTTTCTGTTGACTTTAAGTTATCTTTATTCAGAACTTCGATTGCATTCTTGTTATCTCTTTTCCTTATTGTTGCTTAGTACTGCGTGGTGTGGACAATCATGTGACTTCACCAGTCACTGCCTTTGGAGCCAAAAAGAAATTTATTTATTTTTTCTATATTTGCAGTTCCGGGGCGTGACACTACTGTCTAGCAATTTTTAGAGCATTGGGCCCACCCAAGCCCAAAGGGTCCAAATCTTACATAAAAATAACAAATTATGTTAGTTTAGACCAATATCTCAATAGCACAAAGAAAAGAAACACAAAAACATTCGAACTTGAATTCCAGAGAGTTCACTATCTATCTCTTTTGCTTTTGAACCTCCAAGCATCATCACCAAGATAGCCCATCACTAAGAATGTGAAAGTTGAAACATCACACAGGCACACCATGAAAGTGTCACGCATTCACCATTTTCAATTATCCCCCCTCCCCTAGTGAAAGTTAAACATCACACAGGCACACCGTGAAAGTCCCCGTATTGTATACTGAATTTTGTTGAAATAAAAAGCAAAAGTGAAAATTTTATCTTTGCTACGTCATGTATTAATTTTTTTCTTACTTAATGTAAACAGATTTTTGAAGATAATTTGATATAATGTAGGTTCCAGAAAATAAAAATGTAAAAACAAAATATTTGAATATGTATAGGGCCCCGTTTTTGGAGTTTGCTTTGGGCCCCGGATAACTTAGGGCGAGCATTGTCTAGAGGGAACACAAACTTGCTCACTTGCTCATGAAATAGAAATTTATGGAAGGCATGAAAAAAAAAGAAGAAAGGGTGCGTTTGATAAAATTGAAATTAAGTATGAAAATGAAGTGTTGAATTTAAGTACTGGAAATTTTAAGTGATTTGTATTAGTAAAACTAAAAGTAGTGTTTCAAAAACTAAAATAGACTGCATTTAGTGATTATTTTCAGCAAAAAATTTTCACTTAACGTTTTCAGTAGATTTTTGGCTGTTTTTTCAATTAAGTGGTACAGTATCAAATGCACTGAAAAAAAATCAAGTGCTGTAAATTTTTATTTTCACCACTTAATTCAGTTGTCAAACACACCCAAAATATAATTGGGTTCTTGCTGAATAGTTCGAGTGATGATCTCTCTGTCTATGCTATCTGGGGCATGGGTGGACTTGGAAAAACCACACTTGCTCAATTGGTGTTAAATGATGAAAGGGTACAAGGGCACTTTCAGTTGAAACTTTGGGTTTGTGTATCTGATGGTATTGGTATAGTGAGACTGACAAGAGCAATCATTAAGTTGATAGAAGACAAAGCATATAATATGGAAAGCTTGGAAACCCTGCAGCGTCGACTCCAAGAAAAACTGTGGGGAGGAGATTTTTACTTGTGTTGGATGACGTTTGGACTGAAGATCATGAAAGGTGGGATAGACTTAAAGAAGCACTGAAGTGTGGAGCAAAAGGTAGCATGGTTATAGTAACAACCCAGATTCATAAAGTTGCTCTCTTAATGGCAACGCATCCCACTCACCATATTGGGTACTTATCAAAAGACGATTCTTGGTCCTTGTTTAAGCAACGTGCCTTTGGGGGTCGGACGTATGGAAATTTGCGACTGAAAACAATTGGGAAGGAGATAGTGGACAAATGTGGAGGAGTACCCTTGGCAATTAAGTCTCTTGGAAGTGTGACACGATTCAAAATTATCGAAAGTGAATGGTTATCTGTGAAAGACAACGAGATTTGGGATCTACCTAACAATGGGTGTTCCATATTGCATGTCTTGTGACTGAGTTATGACAAGTTACCTCCACATTTGAGGCAATGTTGTTTCTTTTTACTGTGTATTTCCCAAAGATTTTGTGATGCAGAAGGATTCGTCACTTGTATTTAAGTGGTGGAATGAAGGATCGCTGAACTGAGGATTGTCGCAAAGTCCAATCTCTACGCTCGTTATTTTTTAGTTACCGTTCCGAGGATATCAGTTCTGTGATCGTCTCAAAATAAAAGTATCTTAGAGTTTTAAGTTGCAAAGGTTTTTATGTACCAATGTCAATCAGCCATTTGAAACATCTTAGGTGCCTTGACTTCTCATCCTCTTGTATCACAACTTTACCAGAATCAATCACGTGTCCCCAAAACCTGCAAACTTTATTACCGAGAGATTGTAGTCAGCTTCATAAGTTGCCAAGTGGTATGAAGTACATGAGAAATCTAAGATGTTTGGACATCAGAGGATGCTATTCTCTTATTTGTACACCTCTTGGGCTAGGAAAATTAACTTGCCTACAAACGCTGAGCATGTTCATTGTCGAACAAGAGAGTGGCCACAACATAGGCCAACTGGAAAGACTAAATTCGAGGGGAGTTGGCCATATTTTACCTTGGTAATGTCAAAAATATAGAGGAGGCAACAAGTGTCAATTGGAAGGGGAAAGAGAAACTTGTTACTTTGCATTTATTATGGGGTAACAACAACTACCTTTGCGGTAACAGTGAAGAAATTTTTGTTAGTCTCGAACCACATCCAAATCTGAAGAAGTTTAAGACAGTGACATATGATGGTTCAAAATTTTCATATTCGTTGATGGACTTGGCATTAAAGAATCTGGTTCAAGTCTGTCTTGATGATTGTCCTATGTGTGAAAATCTTTCACCTTTTGGAAAACTACCCTTCCTTGAGGCTCTTATTCTTTCCAGGTTGGATTCTGTGAAGTATTTCAACAATGAGTGCTATGAGTATGGTTGGAATGCATTTCCTGCACTGAAGAGTCTCGAAATCCAGCATATGCCTAATTTGGAGGAATGAAAAACATGAGGTTTTTCTTGCTTATTGTTTCTAAATATTAGGAGTTGTCCTAAGTTGATGGAATTGCCTTTTCTTCTGGCTATCAAGACACTGAAGTTAGCCCGCAGCAGTGGTACGCTGCCTAGATCTGTGAGGACTCTCACTTCTCTAGCAGTGGTATGCTACCTGAATGATATTTCATGTCTTGAAGACTTAAACTCTTTGGATTATTTGAAGATTTTGAATTGGAACAATCTTTCTTCCCTTCCAGAGATTGGGCTTTGAGGCTTGTCTTCCCTCAGAGAATTTTGCATTCAAGTTTGCAAGAAACTAGAGTTTTTATCTGAAGGGATGCAATATTTAACAACACTACAAGACTTGTCTAGTCTGGGATGCCTAAAGATAAAATCTTTGCCTGATGGTATGCAACATTTAATGACTCTCCAAAAACTAAAGATTTTCCATTGTCAAAGGTTAGATTCTCTACCAAGCTGGCTAGGAAGCCTTCCATTACTAGCAGACCTATGGGTTACAGGTTGCCAGAAATTGTCCTATTTGCCAAATGGGTTTGAGCATATGTTGGATTAAAACAATCACACACAAACAATATATGAAAAACAGAAAGATTAAAGAGACACATAGAATTATCACATGGTTCGGCAATGTGCCTACGTCCACACCGGAGAGCCTGAAGTTTTCCACTATAAATGTGATGTCACGCAAAAATAAAGCGTATTTCCATTGAAAAATAAATTGAATTACACTTTGATTCTTTAAAATAAAAATACAAAATTTCTTTAAAACTCCAGTAGGCCCATATTCTCAACGGATCTCCTACATCATCCTTAACCTTATCTCCCTTCCAGGCTTCGGTTACCGGCACTGCCCGCATCTAAAAACCACACCGGAAAATATACAATATGACAGGAATAAGAAAGGCTCAAAATGATAATGACGATCAAATAAATAGAACGACATCAAATCAATTAACTAGTCTCACAACCCAACTGCTCACACTACCCAAACGCTCATACCAATAGCATCATATCAGGTTCCTATTGGTCACATAGCAAGAGACACCTCACCTCACCTCACCCGTCTCCAGTAGGTCGGTCCCTAAGGCCTGTTGGACTATTGGTAGGTACTCCTTGCTCATGACCCTTTAGTCCCATAGCACTTAGCAATAAACATATACTCATTGATTTCAAATGAAAGCACAACATTACTGCAAAAAGAGTACAAGTAGAGATAACAAAGAAATACTCTGGAGAATTTAGAAAGCATATTGTATACAGCCCGGTACCTATAAATGATGTTGAGCAACTCCCAAACACTTCTCTTCTTCTTTTTCCTCTAACTTTCTCTTAGAAATTCTCTTTGACCTCTATGAAATTTGGTGTAAAAGTAATGAAGCATAGCATCCATATTTATAGGCTAAGTTTCTTGGTGGCCAAAATGAATTGGATGGCCACGATTGGTTAGCTTAGGTTAGGTAGTCTATTTGGTGGTCAAGATTATTTAGGTTAGGTAGTTTATTTGATGGTCAAGATCATTTAAGTTAGGTAGCAACTAAATATTTTGCTTGGTCCCCAAGTCGATTGAATTTGAACTAGGTTAGTTAGGATTTAACTAAATGTGAAAAGTACTGAAACCAATATATCTTCTAAACGGAGATTGAAAAATCTTAACTTCTAACACGAATAACAAATCATTTAATCTCACGCAACTTTTCCAAAAAAAATTATATTTTCAGTTCATGACTTATAAAATTGGAAAAATTACCAAAATACCCATGTGACCAATTTTTGTTAAAATCGCACACGAAGTCTAAATCGTCAATTTAAACATGAAAATATGGGTTACTACAATAAAAAAACGATTTAGGGTTACATCATATATATCTCCTATAGGTACATGGCAAAATCTCCAATATACCCACACCGTGCCTACGCTTCGTTGCGCCATGGGCCACAAGGCTCTCCCCTTGACTCTTGGGCTTAGTGTAACTGACGCATTATAATATGAGCCACACCCAATAGCGTAATAAAACTCAAATTTCTAGTTATTGATGGGTGCCCAGTTTTGGAGCTACAGTGCAGGATGTTGGATGGAGTGAAATTTCCAAAGATAGCTCACATACACCAAATATTTGGCTCAGAAACAGAAAAATAGCCTCGTATTATTAGTAAGGAATTTACTCCCTCCGTCCTTTTTTTTAAGTCCACCTTTGGGAACACATCTTATCAAGGGGACAAAAAGAATCTACACCTACTTTCCATAATTGCCCCTAATCACTACAATAATTTTTTTAGTTTTGTCTTGGTGTAGATTTCAAGGAAGGGTAATTTTGGAAAGTAAGTAAAATTTGTACGCCAATTTAAGAAAGTGGACACTAATTTTGGGACATCCCAAAATGGAATATAGGACTCAAAAAAAGGGACGGAGGGAGTACAATGTAATTTTCTCACTCCTTTCCACCTTAAACCTTTCCATTTTGATGTAACAGATGTATAAATATGTTGCAATTCATGGAAAAAGTTTCCCAATTATGATGTAGTTGAGAGGTGAACAAAGCTGTTGGATGAAGATATTTTATTGTTATCATGGGATTTGTTTTTTGAGCCTAACGTATAAACAAAATAACAATCTAACACAAGTTTCATGTAATATCAAGGCTCAAAATCTTGAAAGTTTTGCATTTCAAATTTCAAAGTTTGAAATTATTGAACTGTGAATAGTACTGACTCATGAACCAAAGCGTGTGTATGAAACTCCGATCAACTAGTGAATCGACCGATTCTTTCTACCATGGTTGTCGTAGCCTATGAGCTCTAGCATGTAAATCATCAAATCATATTTCATATGGATTCTCGTTATTTGTTTGCTTCAGTTTGCTTTTGCATGTGCTATTTTATTGAATGTTTTCTTGGTTCATTGGCTTTTGACATTTGATGATTTAAGTAGACCACTCCATTCCCATCCAATTAATCAGTGTGAAGATCTACTCTAGCTTGTTGCAATCATACATATTCAATCATATATCTCTTTGAAGTTTTGATTTGTATTTTACATGGTGGGATTTGTGTTATGCAAGAGGGATAATGCATTCAACCAAAATGAGGTTGAATCAAGAGCAAACAGTAAGCGTATTTATTTTGGACGCCTTATTCGATGATTTTTTTCCTTTATATGTTAACTTCTTACAAAGTTTTCTCTCCAATGATGATTAGACAGAGTAGAACAAACTTAATATCTTTTTTTTTTTTTTTTGGTCACAGGGCAAACTTATTATCTCACTTGGAAGAATTTGGTGGTGTTCAATTTTAAATCATGGTCAGATGTGTCTATTTTCCTCAAAAGTTTCCAAAAACACTAGCAATTAAAAATTATACACGATAATGTCCCTGTTTGCTGATTGCTATTGTTCATTCAGTTTGGGTAATGTTCAATTGTTCATATTTGCTAAGGTACTGTTTAGTTGGTTTTTTTTTTTTCTTTCTATTTCTTATAGTGTTAGTGCTAGTTTTATGTACTCTATTTATTTGTATACTTAAATGAATTATGGTGTTTACCGTGGTTATAATATCTTTTGAGCCACCTGAGAGATGATTCAACAAGGGACCTTCCCTTCGAGATGGCTTGTACTTACCTCCATCCAGGTATGAGACTTTCTACAAACAATTGCTCTGTGTCTATATTGAAATTAGAGACTGAAACTTTAGCAGATTGAAGACAGGGGGCTGTTTGGGAAGGCAAAAAACTGATTTTGTGGTCCATAAATTCAAGTGTTCACTGAATGCCCATTTCTTGCAAAGGAGTCTAATGTGTCTTGATTCTTTGTTAAACCAACATAATCTTGGTTCTCAAAAAAAAAACCCAAATATAAAGCAAGACTTGGACGGAACTAGATTCTATTTGAAGCCTTCCCAAACTGGCCCTTGGTTTTGTGGTTGGGCTTATTTTAGTCTCTTTTTTGTTTTTACCTGAGTCATGGACATCCTGTTTTATTTTTTTCTTTTACAGTCATACCAATTTCACACTTAGGGAATGTACAAGAATTCTCATCTCACCTACTGTAATCCCATGCATCATCTCGATCTCGAATTCCCACCCCATGTACAGTGGTTGTGTTCGTATTTGAGTCAACCATCTGTGGATACGGTAGTGTACTTTTCCATACATACAAACAAATATGTAACTTCTCTAAGTACGTATCTGCGTGACCGGTTCCTAGATCAGGCTAACAGCAACTGCGTGAATTCTTTTCCCTAGTATTGTTATGTGGCAATTAAAGTTCCAAATTTATGTGTGTTGAAGACTACAAATGTTGCTTGCTTCAGATAATCCTTGTGAATTCAATCTCCATATGCACATCTGGGAGACCATCCAAGTAGCTTGTATGCTTACAAAGCATTAAATAATAGTGGCTTGTGTAGGAGTATATTACTTTGAGCATATAACACAAATTCATATACTATTTTCTTCCCATTGTTCCTTGGGGGATATATATATGATTCTGGTATTCTTAAGACATTGTTAGTGAAATTTAACTTTGCATAAAGCCCTTTTGCCTTTGTCATTACATCACGCACGATAAATATATATATATATATATTCAATTGGTTGTGATCGATAATGCAATATAAATCTTGTCCCCCCCTCCCTTCTCTTTTGCTTATAATGTTAGAATTTAATTGATAGAAACTGTCATGCGGAAATAACTTTTAACGCCAAGATCTTGAATATAATACCTCAAGAAAACAAATATAAATTTATATACCATTATTCGCCATTGAAATTGATAGAGAAGGAATTGGAACCCCTTAGATTGCACTTTATTCAAGGCTTCACTTCTTCTCTCTGTCTCTCAGTTATATACACCCTTATTTTCTGTAATTGATTGAGGTTAACTTTCAAGGGGTAAGGTGTACCTTTTATAGAGGAGAGAAGAGGGCCTATTAATGACTGTCATAAAGACGGTCTTGGAATACGTAATGACTTTCATAAATATTTCCTTGAAATATGAAAAGTCCCTTATTTAATAACTGTTGAAAGATGAACCATTCAATCATCGGTTCTCTCAACAATTAATAACGTATATCTTTTATATATATATATATACATATATATATATATATTAATTGGGACAATCTTCTATTGGCTAAATAATTAGTGGAGTTCAACTAACATAGAAGGCTAGTGGACCACATTTAATAGGACTTCTAAAAGTCACATAGGAATTTACATTCTCCCACTTGGTCCACTAGACCGATTATGATACTTGACTTAGTTGGATTCCACATATAAAACTTTAATGTGATCACAAATATCCATAATTAGCCAATACACCCAAACTGTCATTTACTGTTATACTAAGATTAGCATAGACTATCAATGTGAGTCATAGCGGTTGTACAACATTTGTGTTGTATTCCCTTCCATGCACCACGCCATTAATAACCTGTACTAGCCTTAGTCTATTATTCTGTAATGCCCATGTAATGTGTCTTGTTAAGACATTTCCTGTTTATCAAACAATAAAACATAAATTGTGCACACATAATTGAAAACAGGAAATAACAGAAACAAACTTTAATTGCGCATAAGTGTCAATTACACTACAACTGAAATATCCATCATTTACATCATTGATTACTCAAAAGACCCATCCTTACAACATGTTCCTTATATGTTTTTGGAGGTAATCCCTTAGTCAATGGATCAGCAATCATAAGAGTAGTGCTTAAATTTTCAATTGACACTTGCTGTTTCTGGACTCTCTCTCTAACAACCAAGTACTTAAGTTCCATGTGCTTGGAGCCACTAGAATACTTTCCATTCTTAGAGAAGAAAACTGCTGCGGTATTGTCACAATAAATTTTCAGCGGCTTGGCAATAGAGTCAACAACACCAAGTCCTGAAATGTAATTCCGCAACCATAAAGCATGACTCGTAGCCTCAAAACATGCCACAAACTCGGCCTCCATCGTGGATGAAGCAATAATGGACTGCTTCACACTTTTCCACGAGATTGCTCCACCTGCTAGCAGAAACACAAAGCCTGATGTGGACTTTCTGCTATCTAAGCAACCACCAAAATCCGAGTCTGAGTATCCGATCACTTCTAACTCATCTGATCTCCTATATGTGAGCATATAATCCTTCGTCCCTTGAAGATATCACATAACTTTCTTTGCTGCTTTTCAGTGTTCCATTCCTGGATTACTTTGATATCTACCTAACATTCCAACTGCAAAACTAATATCCGGTCTGGTACAAGTCTGAGCATACATTAAGCTCCCCACAGCTGATGCATATGGAACTTTCTTCATTTGTTCCTTTTCTAAGTCATTCCTAGGGCACTGACTTTCATTTAACTTGTCACCTTTCATGATTGGTGCATCACTGACTGAACATAGCTGCATATTGAATCTTTCCAAGACTCGATTGATATAACCTTTCTGAGACAGTCCTAACAATCCTCGAGATCGATCCCTAAAGATCTCTATGCCAATGACATAGGATGCCTCACCCATATCAACCATCTTAAAACACTTAGAAAGATACTCCTTGGTTTCGTGTAACAAACCAAGATCACTACTGGCTAACAAAATATCATCCACATATAAGACCAAAAAGATAAACTTACTCCCACTGATCTTTAGATAAATACACTGATCAACAGTGTTTTCCTTAAATCCAAAATCAGTAATGGTATCATTAAACTTTATATACCATTGCCTGGAAGCTTGTTTAAGACCGTAAATGGATTTCTTTAATTTGCAAGCCAAATGTTCTTTTCCTTTCTTTGTGAACCCTTCAGGTTGTTCCATGTAGATATCCTCATCCAAATTTCCATTTAAAAATGCAGTTTTCACATCCATTTGATATAACTCTAGATCATAATGAGCTACAAGTGCCATGATAATTCTAAATGAGTCCTTCTTAGATACCGGAGAGAAGGTCTCACTATAATCAATGCCTTCTTTCTGAGTGAAACCTTTAGCCACAAGTCTGGCCTTATATTCTCAATATTGCCTTTAGCGTCGCGCTTGGTCTTAAAGACCCATTTACAGCCGACTTTCTTACAATTATTAGGCAATTCAACGAGATTTCAGACACCATTCTGGTCCATTGATTTCAACTCCTCATTCATAGCATCGATCCATTTACTAGAATTATCACTTTCCATGGCTTCTGAAAATGAAACCGGATCCTTATTAATCCCAATATCAAAATCAGATTCTTGTAGATACACCACATAATCATCTGAAATGGCAGATTTTCTTTCCCTCTGAGATTTCCTCAGAACTGCCGGTTGTGGTGGTACTACATTATTTTCAATGGCAACATCCTTATGAAATGATGAATCATTTCCATTATGTTGTTCATTTCCCTCAACTGGTTGAATAGCTTGAGGAACAACAATTTCTCGAGGAGGAAAGGGTGGTAGGATATCCACTCTTAATTCCTCAAGATTAACCTTTCTTGATTCATCACTCCCACTAACTTCGCCATTCTCTAAGAATCTGGCATTACCGGTTTCCACAATTCTCGTACTATGGTTAGGACAATAAAATTTGTACCCTTTGGACTTATCTGGATAACCAATGAAATATCCAGATATGGTCCGTGAATCTAACTTTTTCTCATGTGGGTTGAAGATCCTTGCTTCTGCTGGACAACCCCAAACATGTAAATGTCTCAAACTAGGCTTCCTACCAGTCCACAACTCAAAAGGAGTTGTTGGGACAGCCTTACTAGGAACCCTATTCAAGATATACATTGCAGTCTTTAATGCTTCACCCCACAATGAATCAGGTACAGTTGAAAAACTCATCATACTCCTAACCATATCCAAAAGTGTACGATTACGCCTTTCAGCAACTCCATTCTGCTGTGGCATACCTGGCATTGTGTATTGAGCACAAATGTCATGCTTTTCAAGAAATTTGGCAAATGGGCCAGGATTTTGTCCTGTCTCATCATATCTACCATAGAACTCACCACCTCGATCAGATCTCACTATTTTAACCTTTCTATCTAACTGCCTCTCGACCTCAGTAATGAACACCTCAAGGATGTCAACGGCCTGAGACTTTTCATGTATTAGATATACATAACCATAGCGAGAAAAATCATCTATAAAGGTGATAAAGTATCTTTCTCCAGCAAAACATGGAATGGAGAGAGGTCCACAAATATCTGTATGAATTATCTCAAGAAGCTTAGTACTTCTTATGGCACCTTTCTTAGTGTGTTTGGTTTGCTTTCCCTTAATGCATTCCACACACACTTGAAAATCAGTGAAGTCTAGGTTATCCAAAATCCCAGTCTTCACCAATCTCTCAATTCTATCCCTGGAGATATGCCCCAGTCTTTTATGCCACAAGATTGAAGAGTTTTCATTAATTAGGCCACGTTTTGAACCAACATTCGAATGCAAGGCTATCAAAGATTGTGCAAACTCATGATTCAAAGAAATTTTATATAAACCATCACATAAAATTCCAGAACCAACCATAATTGAGTTAAACATTAAACTTAGTTTTGCACAACCAAATAAAACAGAATATCCAGCAACATCTAATCTGGATAGAGAAACCAAATTCCTAGAAATCGAAGGTACATAAAAAGTGTCCATAAGATCCATCTGATGACCCGTCTCCAAGAGTAGGCGGTAGGTTCCAACAAATACCACTTCCGCTTTGAGACGGTTCCCCATATAGATAATCGTTCACTTTCCTTCGGGTTCCGGGTTGTAAGGAATCCCTGCATTGAATTTGTTATGTGAGTTGAGGCCCCAGAGTCAATCCACCAAGTATTAGAAGGAACTTCAGCAAGATTTGATTCATAACATACAAAAGAAAGATTGGTACCTCTCTTTTCGAGCCAAGCCTTACGCTTGCTGCAGTCCTTCTTCACATGACCTTTCTTGCCACAAAAATAACACGTGACAATAAACTTTTCATGGCCCTGGCTACTTTTCCCAGTTCCATCACCTTTCTTTGGTGGAATCCTCTTTCCTTTCACAAACTTTCCTTTCTTTTTAGCTTCATGAGTTACAACTAGCACAGAGTGGTGTCCTTCTTGCCTTAATCTCACTTCCTCTTGAATACACATACTAGTCAGCTCATTCAAATTCCACTTGTCTTTATGAGTATTATAATGAATTTTGAATGGGCCGAACTGAGAAGGAAGTGAGTTGAGAATAAACTGTACTAAGAAGGATTCATCCACTTGCATTCCTAGTGCTCCTAATTTTGCAGCTTTGTCAGTCATATAGAGGATATGATCCTGAACCCCTCTATTACCATCATATTTGACAGTAGTTAATTCTGCCATAAGTGTGCCTGCTAGTGACTTATCTGCTGATTTAAAACGTTCTGTGACAGCAGTCAACAGTTCCAATGCGCTATTAGTTTGAGGAAGAGAAGTCTTAATATTATTAGCTATGGTCATCCTCAGAAACATAAGACTAAGTCTGTTCGATCTTTCCCAGGCTTTCATAATGTCAACCTGTATTGCAGTACTGTCAGTAGTAATTTCCTCAGGTTTGTCAACCAACAGTGCCATGTCAAGATCTAACACACCTAGTGTGAATTGGACTTGTTCATACCATTTCGAAAAGTTTGACCCATTAAGAGTTGGAATGCTAGATGCATGAGAGTGCAACGAAGTGGGAACAATCACTGAAATAGAACAATGCTCACGTTAAGGCCTTGAGTCTATCTTTAATATAGAATTATAAATTATAAATAGATGAACTATTGATATCACTACAGTTTCTCCTTTGGGCGAAACCATAGCATATCTAGTGTCCACTCTATAGGTGCAAAATATTATCACCTATATAGGTCTAATGTAATCTATGTCACCTAATAGTTAGTCATGTTACCTTTGGGTATCCAATTCTAAACTACTCAGTAACACAAATTACATTATCCTATCCAGTTCATAGTTAGTTGAAAGTGACTCTCGTTTGGGCTAGCCCCAATCTCCCAACTATGACTGCCATTGAGAATATTATTGTATTTCATGTCACCCTTATTTGACTAATCTTTAATGTAGTTTTATATTCATAAGGCTCACTAACCTAGGTCACTTTGGCAACTACTAAGTTAATAAACCATATGAAAATAAAACTAACCAATAATATTCTCTAACCTTTTATTAGAGTTATTTATTTAATTGCTAAAGTCATCATTTATTAATTCAATTACTAATTTAATGAAAATAACAGTAATTTCTAATTTTTTTTTATGTAATTGAATTTTCTGTTCAATGATTACTTTAAGCAATAACTCTAAAATTGTATATTTTCTATCTCTTTTATAAGAGTTATTTATTTAATTGCTAAGTTGTCATTTATTTACTTAATCACTTCCATAATAAAATATTAACTTTTAATTTTTTTTTATGTGATTAAAAACTTTTCAATGACAAAAGTAGCAATAACTCTCTCTACAACAAATCTGTAATTCTTGGCCAGTTCATGAATCATAAGACATAACAAATTATTATAAATTTACGAAACAAATAAAATATTTTATATTTAGTAGTCAACATAACGAGCAATTACCTTACTGCCCAAACAAATCAAGCAAATTTGTTTCACCAAATATAGTCAAGAGTCTTGAGACAATCTCAATCGAATTCGAAATATGTACTGACTACAGGACCGGGTATCAGTTATGCCAATTGCATGTGCTTGACACATTCCAAAAATATTTCATGTACATATAAGTGTTGATTGCTATTAGAGCCTGTACATACATAGGTATATCCATATATGCACGAACATATATACCACCATATATATATATATACATGAACATATTTTATTAAACATTTCAGTCTAAGATGTGATTCATAAACAGTGTCCAGGTCCGGCCAACAGAATCAGTACATTCATTTGTTCAGAATTTGTATAACGAAAAACTGAATTTTACTCTAAGATGCATATATTCAGAAACCCAGGCTCTGATACCAACTGTTAGAATTTAATTGATAGAAACTGTCATGCGGAAATAACTTTTAACGCCAAGATCTTGAATATAATATACCTCAAGAAAACAAATATAAATTTACATACCATTATTCGCCATTGAAATTGATAGAGAAGGAATTGGAACCCCTTAGATTGCACTTTATTCAAGGCTTCACTTCTTCTCTCTGTCTCTCAGTTATATACACCCTTATTTTCTGTAATTGATTGAGGTTAACTTTCAAGGGGTAGGGTGTACCTTTTATAGAGGAGAGAAGAAGGCCTATTAATGACTGTCATAAAGACGGTCTTGGAATACGTAATGACTTTCATAAATATTTCCTTGAAATATGAAAAGTCCCTTATTTAATAACTGTTGAAAGATGAACCATTCAATCATCGGTTCTCTCAACAATTAATAACGTATATCTTTTATATATATATATACATATATATATATATATATATTAATTGGGACAATCTTCTATTGGCTAAATAATTAGTGGAGTTCAACTAACATAGAAGGCTAGTGGACCACATTTAATAGGACTTCTAAAAGTCACATAGGAATTTACATATAATACTATTCGATCCACGTCTAGTTTACTATTTGTTTTCTCTTCTTTCTAGTCATTGCTGTGTGATCCAAATCCAAACTAGCTAGCCTGCCAATTCAGAAGCTGCTCGTCGGATGTTTAGCGAGAACAAACGTGAGTGCAACAGGAGAGTACAAGAAATTGTTGAGCAGAGTTGGACTGTTGACTGATTTTTCCTTGACGAATGCTACAAACGTACACTTTCAAAAATAGGTTCTATGTTCCGTTTGGATAACTTGAAACCATGAAACAATTGTGTTGTTGTTACTCTTGCATTTTCTGTTCATATTTGAGCTTTCTTTTGTTTTGAAATCTGGATGCCTAACATCCTTATTGCACTTTATTCAGGATTGTTGTTTGCCTCTATGATTCAGCTAATGTACATAAGTATATTTCTGGTTTCCACTTTTTTTTTCTGTCAATGTATCAAGCTTAAAATGCAAGCATTACTATAGATGCTGTGATTCTAAACTCCAAGGTTCTGTTTGGTTCATGGATTAAATTGCAAGCATTACAATAGATACTGTGATTCTAAACTCCAAGGTTCTGTTTGGTTCATGGATTTAGTAAGACGAAGGACAAAGCATTTTTCTTTCTTTATTTGGCTAAGAAAGTGACGGGGATCACAAACAGGGAATAAAAGAATCAATGAAATAAATGTGATTAGACTTGGGATTTCTATTTTATTATGACGTCATTTTAGAGATTTATTACCCTTTTATATATATATATATATAGATATATGATTTTGGTTTGCCTATTTAAAGGCACGAGATTGTTATTAGTATTAGTCAGACTTGAGTTCATTGAATACTGTTATTATCTTTCTTTCTTTCTTTCTTTCTTTCTTTTTTGTGCGTTTTCTCCCTCTTCTCAGTCTCTATTTTCTCTTTCTTCTTTCTCTCTCTATATTCTTTTCCCTTTCCTTTTTTTCTTGAGTTTCTACTATATTTTGAATTTGTTTTATTCCAATTGGAAGAAAATACTAGGGTAAACATCAAGGAATTCGTTTTCTTCTCTTTTCTTCTTCCTTTCTTTTTTTTTTTCTTCTAAAACAACGAAATGGAGCGCAGGGCTTATTTAGTTCATAGATTAAGCGAGCTGATAGAAAAGAAAAGAAACACAAGTGGAGAATCAGCCTAAAAGAAACAAAAAAATGGTAAGGTTGAGACTCAACTTTGGGTTTGTATCTAAAAAAAAAAAAAATGGAAGAAAAGAGACGGTCTCTAGCACATTTTTTTGAGAATGGTTTTGGATGCTTCATGCTCTTATTCTTTGACCACAAAATTTTTTTCTTCGTCCCTCACTACTCAATGAACCATCTCTTGGTTGGGTGCAATTTTGCTCATCTCAAAATTGTTCACTCTTTGCTCACCCTCCTCGCCCATTGGCTAATGCAGTGAGGCGCAGTACTTTACACCATTAATTCTTATTTAATACTGGACCCCACTGCATTAGCCAATGAACGAGAAGGGTGAGCAGATGGTGAGCAATTTTGGGGTGGGAAAAAATGTACTCCTCTTGGTTTGGTTAAAATTTACTTCAATAAACAAGCCAAGCCAAAGTCCACATAGTTTAACTTCCACTTGATAACTAGTGATATGTCCAGAAATATTTGGTAATTGTTCAACCGCCACGTGTTCAGCCAATGACCCGGGGAAGCCGGATTTGAGGCATGGAACCCACACTCCCGAGGGGTCCTGCTGTTGCCGACTGGGATACTCGGGCGGTCGTGGTGAGGCCCCAAGAATCACGGCATCAGCATGCTTCCTGCAGTTTCCTTGTACGGCTGCAACTCTATTAAGGAAGAATCAGTGGTTTCCTTAACTGCTTAGGAAACTCATCAAACATTGTGCAAATCTATGGTGATTAGATTGGGCTTCCTAATCTAATCAACTTACCATGTAAGGGTGGACTCTTGCACCTATAAAAGAGCCCACCTGTCCTCTCGAAAGGGATCCGGATATCAATTCTCTAAGTACACCATCACATATTAGAGAAATCACCAATATACATGCATACACCCGGCCGGTATTACTGGTAGTGTCGCCCCACTTTGTTGGCTCACCAGGCCCGCCGGTGATCTGCTAGTGAACGCGCACAGACGCAACCGTGGACGTAGGTCACCTCATTAACGGGGTCGAACCACATACAAACCCTCTTTTACTTTATTTTTCTGCCTGATTCATCCTTACCAATTCTCGGCATCATCAGTTTGGCGCCGTCTGTGGGAAACGACACGGTTTCCTTGTTAACAAAAATCTTTGACTGATCAACATGCCGAAGAAGAAGGGCAAGAAGACCGCCGATTCAACCGGTCAGGAGGATCTACAGATCGAGACACGGGTTGCCTCCATGTCCACCGAGCAAGTCACGGCGGCACTGGAGCAACTCTTGGAGGGCCAGATCTGGACACAACAGCAAATAGAGGCGCTCATGGCCCAGCACGAAAAGGTGGTCAAGGACCACGAGAAAAACCCTTCGTCGGGGAAGCGGCCCGAAAAGAGCGTTCATAGCCAAAGGCCCGCTCGGACCCGCGGAAAAGCCCGATCTGCTCCAGTGTCCCCACCAGATCGAGAACATCATGGAGAGGGAGAAAGTAGCCAGCCTTCCAAGCGCCCACAGGAAGGGCCTCGGTATGTTCCTCGCCGAGCGCGCCGAGTGGAGGACGCCCGGATCCTCATCGAACGGCGGCGAGCCGCAAGGGGAGAAGCATCCGGACGAAAGGTCAGGGAACCGGTCGACGATCCGCCCGCCCTAAGCCGGGAGGATCTTAGGCACAGGCTATCCCGAACTCGCAGCCGAGTGCTATCCCCAAGATCGACGCACTTCGAGGACGAGGCATCATCGTCCGACCCCACTTACTACTCAGATGCAGAGAGGAGGACCGGGCGTACTGACGTCAAGGCCCAGGTCGAGGAGCTGCAGCAGCAGATTGAGAGGCTGAACCGCAAGTCCGGTCACGACCTCACTAATACAGAAACAGAGTCGCCCTATACTGCCCGAGTGACACAGTTCCCAATTCCGCGGAAGTTCAAGCCCCCTCATCTCAGCTCATACGACGGCAAGGGGAGTCCAGTGGACCACATCCGCACCTATAAGGCGCAGATGGCACTGTTCACTACCACGGATGAGCTGCTATGCCTAGCGTTCCCCAGTACTCTAAAGGGATCAGCCGCACAATGGTTCCATGCTCTGAAGCCGCGGACGGTTGACGATTTCAAGGCCCTCGGCAAACTTTTCATCAGTCAGTTTGTCGGGATGCTGGACCGGTCGCAGCCAGACACCCAGCTGCTAGCTGTCAAGCAGCAAAGGGGGGAATCTTTAAGGGAATACATAGATCGTTTCAACCAGCAGAGGCTCTTGATTCGCAACCTCAATGAGACCGCCGCTGTCATGGCTTTCTGCTCGGGAGTTCAGCACACCAAGGTGGCCACGTCTTTTCATCGCAATCGACCGGCAACCCTGGTGGAACTCTCGGAAAGTGTAGGGAAGTACATAGACACCGAAGAGTTCCTAAAGGCAAAGCGCGCCAGCCAGACAGGAGACGAATCCCCAAAAGCCAAGCGCAAACGCGAGGGATTTGAGAAGGGTCCGGGAAAGAAGCCAAAGCAGGATCAAAGAGAGGCTAGGGGCCAGCCCCCAACAGCTTTCACACCTCTTTCCCGACCCATACATGAGGTGATGGCCGCTGCAGAGGCGCAGAGGCTGCTCCCGCAGCCTACCAAGCTCAGAGCCCCTCCCAGCAAGAGGAACCGGGAGAAGTTCTGCCGTTATCACAGGGATCACGGCCATGAAACGGAGGATTGCTTCAAGTTGAAAATAGCAATCGAAAAGCTGATCGAGCAGGGCCATCTTGCCGAGTTTGTCACAGCAGACAGACGACCCCGACAGGATGCCCGAGCTCCCGGTCAGCCCCCTCCACCGCTCGCCCACATCAACGTGATCTCCGGAGGAACATCTGGCGGAGGTGATTCTCAGTCGGCACGGAAGAGGCACGCCCGAGCATCCCGAGCGGATGTATGGCATGTCCAATCCACCGGCCCCTCACCAACTGACGTCTTGACGTTCTCGTCCGACGACGTACAGGGCCTCCACTGCCCCCACGACGACCCGCTGGTAGTAACACTGTCTATAGCTAACTACATGGTCCAAAGGGTACTAGTCGACACGGGCAGTTCGTCCGACATAATGTTCACGGCAGCTGTGGATATCGCAGGTTTTCCTTACCCACAGCATTTCTTTTAAATTCTTTTCCAAATAAAAGAGTCGCCACTTAATTTTTAAAAGGAAAAATTAAGAAACCATTTTAAAGCAAACTGATCTTTTGCGAAACCAAAGATAAACTGGGTCCGGGGATTATGGAATGAAAGGGGAAGGAGCCCGGCGGACTAAAACACCCCCTTTCATCCTATCTCACGATAGGCCTCTACTCAACATCCTTTTTAATCAAGTTATTAATCTAAGCATGCCCTCAATTAATACATATATACATATACATCACACAAGCATGTTGGAAATGGTGTAAAATTGCTAACGACAAAATATCATTCATAAGCCACGTAATACAAGTAGCAAACAACATGATATGCAATAGAGAACTAGAAAACATACCCGGGATCCAACCGCGAATATCAAACGTGCAATGCATGCAAGAACAAAATAAACCTAAGAAAGGTCTCTAACACATATATACACATAAGGCAAAACCTAAGCTAAGGTGTCGCACATGGAGTCGAAAATCAATTTAAATCAAAGAATGGAATTAAACTAGAGAAGAGTTGAGAAATTGTACCTCAAATGCGCTACAAAAACAAAGGTTGGTACACATGCTTTAGACAAGATATAATATCAAAACAATCAATCATGATCCTCTAGCTTAGATCTATTAAGCATGAAATTCAACTTTATTCAATAGCTAGTCCTAATCATAAGCATTAATGTACACGAATGAATGAATGTGAACAAGAATGAAACATAATTCTATTCACTAATTTGGATCACTAAGCCTCTGGGTTTAATCTAAATTATCATTATTCAAAACATGGTTTGAGTCCTAAGCCATTAGGAGACTATTTGAGTTGGAATAAATAAGATTAGACAAATATAGTAGCAGTTTTTTATGAATTACAGAGAGCAGACCAGACGTTCAAAAATAGGAATAAAATATTTTCAACGGTTGGATCTTAATGATTTTTGGATATGTTATGCCTTTGTGAGTCTAGTTTCTAACCCAAAAAGAAAATCGAGGTTTCAACGGTTAGATCTCCGGGAATACTGAAAATACTAGACCTCACTCAGGATTTTGCAACTCTCTGTCCAGAGATCTTGTATGATTTTTTAAAAATAGCAAACAAATCCAAATTGCTTCATTCTTTTTAGGGAACCTTCCTAACATATTAAGGTTCTTATAAAAAATTATTAGAGGTCATGAAAACTTGGTTAGAGCTCTGATCTATCAATTTTAAAATCGATTTGCTGTTCTGAAACTATTCTGAAATTCTGGACAGATTGTGGTTGTCTCACAAAACTCATGATCAAACCATTCTAAGCATAAAATCTTACCAAAACAAAAATTACAGTGGTAAAACAATGTATTATTGACACTTTCCCGTTGGTTTCACTTGATTTCAACGGTTAGATTTCGAACTAAAAATCGTTGATCGAAAACAGTTTGTGAGCCCACTGTTTTCATTTTGCTAGTTCAACTTTGTTGATTGGCCTCAACTATTAGATCATAATGTTGGGCTTAAACCAAATCATTTCTTCTACCATTTGATGGTCATTGAAGACTAAGGACCTCTTTAGACTTATGGACTTTTAATGAAGTATGAAATGGACTTCACAAAATTCCAAACAATGAACTCAAACTTATGGACCAAAACTTGAGTTCAAATCATTACTCCTACCACTTGGTGGTCATTGGAGGCTAAAGACACACATACACGTAAGTTTTGGATAAAGTATGAAGAACTTCTCAAAACCCAAGGAAGAAATTAGTCTAAGCCATGGAGATGGACTCAAACTAAAGATACTTCTCCTACCATTTGATGGTCATTGGAGACTAAATGAAATTAAAATCTATTCAAACCTCATTGGAATATAGTAAGAATTCCATGAGATTCTTAATGAGGGGATTTCAAGTCATGAACTAAGACTTGAACTCAACCAACTATGTGTAGAGATGATCATAATCCACTTTAATCCCCATATAAATCATAAGATCATAGGGAATTAGAGGATCAAACTCAAAGAAATCTAATGAGATATTGAAGATCTCATAGATTTCTTGAGAAGGATATAAACAAAATAAAAGAAGTCAAAATATTATTTGAAAATTTCGAGTTAAAAATCTTTTATTCATAAATCCAAAGCTCTATTTTGGATCCAAATTAATGAAACATTATGATATTCAATCACAAATTCTAAGTGGTGTGTGATGAAATGGGGTAAGAAGAGAGGTTTTGAAAATGTATAAAGGTCCTAGATCTAAGAATTTGTGATTGAATTATTATATATATATATATATATATGTATAGATTTGAAGGCTTTACCTCTAGATCTTCTCAAAACTTGTAGAGATGTTGAATTCCTCAAGCTTTTCCTCTTCTTCTTCCTCAAGCTTCAAGCTCCTTCAATGGTGATTTGATGGTTGGGTAGAGTTTTGGTGGGATTTGGGTAAAATAATTGGTAGAGTTTCTCTCTCTATATTTCTTTCCTCTAAAGCTCTCCCAATATTTTTCTATATAATTCCAGTGTCTCTCTAAAATGAGAGAAAATGGGTTTCTTTATAGACTTTCATTATCTTGGGGGCCAAGATAAGGGTAGATAGGTCAATTTGGGGTGGGTTAGGAATATTCTATGGCATCTCTAACTCTCCATGGCACTTCTATGTAATTTCAAGAAACTTGAAGGGCATTTAAGTTGGCTAGAATAAAGGAACATTCTAGAGCATCTTCAAAGCACATGGGAGATTAGTGCCCAACAAAGGGCTTTTTGGGTATTTACTTTAGATTAGGAATATGCCAAGGAATCTCTAACTCTCCAAATCACATGGAATACTTTCTTTTATTATTTTCCTTTTCTTATATATGTATATATATATATATGTATAGACACATTTTTCATTTTAAATTTAAATTAATCATATGAGTCACCAAATAGTATCTTTTTTCTTTTTTTTTTTCTTTTTGAAACTAAAAATTTGAGAAATAATGTTATTTTTAGAAAATATCATTATAATATTATTATTATTTAATCTATTCTATTTTTTTTTAGAAAGTAACCCATGATCTAGTGAGCTCGAGACAGATGGTCAGTGATTGGCAAAATCTAGGGGTATTAGGAGCAAGGTTTGGGAACTTGAAGCTTTTCAGAAGTCGAAGCGATGAACTTGAAGAAAATCATCGAGACATTATTCATCATTGATTTCTAGAGGTAAATCCCCCTAAGTTTAATAGTTCGGTCAAAATTGGGGTGTCTACAGCAGCATTCGACCAACTCGGGATTGACCGGGATCGGCTCCGCCCCGTTGCTACTCCCCTGGTCGGTTTCAACGGCTCCAGCACTCAACCGCTCGGCACGATCGAGCTCCCAGTCCTCATGGGGGCCTACCCACAGCAGGTTTCCATACTCACCAATTTCGTGATAGTGGAGGCCCCGTCGGCCTACAACGTCATCCTCGGGAGGCCGACTCTCAACAGGGCCCGAGCTGTCGTCTCCACGTACAGCTTAACCGTGAAATTACAAACTCCCCAGGGACCCGGATGCTTGCGAGGAGACCAGATTACGGCTCGAAGTTGTTATGTTAGCTCGTTGCGCCGGGGGTCAATCGCCGAGACACTGAACATCCAAGAAATGGACCCCCGGGACCCGAGGGACGTGATAGGGCCTATGGAAGAATTGGAGCAAGTTGTGCTGGATTCGGAGCACCCGGATCGGACGATCAACGTAGGCGCATTGCTGGAGCCCGCTTTGAAAGAAAAGTTGGTCCAGTTCTTGAAGCAAAACCAGGATGTTTTTGCTTGGAGTCACGAGGACATGCCCGGGATCGATCCCCGGGTAATGTCCCATCGTCTTAATGTCAGCCCAGACTGCCGTCCGGTAAAGCAGAAGCGAAGGGGTATGGCCCCCGAAAGACAAAGGGCTGTAAGTGAGGAGGTCGAGAAGCTCCAAAAGGCTAACTCCATTCGGGAGGTCCACTACCCCGACTGGCTGGCCAATGTCGTTCTGGTCAAGAAGAGCAATGGCAAATGGAGGATGTGTGTGGACTTCACCGACCTCAACAAGGCCTGCCCCAAGGACTGTTATCCGCTGCCCAGGATAGACCTCCTTGTCGATTCAACGGCAGGCCACTCACTCCTCTCGTTCATGGACGCCTACTCGGGGTACAATCAGATCAGCATGTACCCCGGGGATGAAGAGAAGACGGCGTTCATCACCGACCAGGGCACGTACTGTTACAAAGTTATGCCCTTCGGCCTCAAGAATGCCGGGGCTACGTATCAGCGCCTGGTCAATTTTATGTTTAGAGACCTCATCGGAAAGTCCATGGAGGTGTATGTGGACGATCTCCTGGTCAAGAGCCGGGAAAAGACCGACCACCTTGAGCATCTGACCGGGGCCTTCAGCATTTTGAGAAAGTTCAGGATGAGGTTGAACCCGGCCAAATGCACCTTTGGGGTCTCGTCCGGGAAGTTCCTCGGTCATCTAGTCAGCAGACGGGGGATCGAAGCAAACCCCGACAAAATCCAGGCTATCATCAACATGCGGTCACCTAAGTCAACAAAAGAAGTTCAAAGCTTGGCCGGACGGGTGGCCGCACTGAATAGATTCATTTCCAGAGCGACTGATCGTTGCCTACCGTTCTTTAAAATCCTCCGTAAAGCTTTTCAATGGTCGGAGGAGTGCGAGGAGGCATTCCAGGAACTTAAGAAATACCTGGCCTCTCCTCCTCTACTGACGACACCTACGGCCGGAGAGGAACTATTCCTTTACCTGGCAGTGTCACCATCGGCAGTTAGCTCGGCACTTGTTCGGGAAGAGCACGGGATACAGTTCCCAGTGTACTACACCAGCCGAGCGCTGCAAGGCGCGGAAAGCCGGTACTCCCACATCGAGAAACTGGCCTTCGCCCTCATTACCTCGGCCCGAAGGCTCCGCCCGTACTTCCAGGCCCATGCCATTGTAGTACTGACAGACCAACCTCTCCGCAAAATTCTCTCTCGGCCGGACACATCCGGAAGGCTCGTTAAATGGGCTTTGGAACTGGAGGAGTTTGAGGTAACTTACCGACCACGAACGGCCATCAAGGGGCAAGCCGTCGCAGATTTTCTGGTCGAATTTACGTATCCTGAAGACCCGGTCAAAGAACTCGAGCCTCCGGCCTTACCGCCCGGATTGCTCGCCAGCATCCCCACTTGGGTACTACATGTCGATGGCTCTTCCAACCGGCAGGGCAGCGAAGCCGGAATTATCCTGACCACCCCCGATGGCATCCAGCTTGAATATGCTTTGAGATTTGGGTTTCGTGCCTCCAACAACGAGGCCGAGTATGAAGCCCTCCTGGTCGGACTACAATTAGCCGTTTCGATGAGTGCGCAGCAGGTCGAAAGCTACAGCGACTCCCAGCTCGTGGTCAATCAGGTAAACCAAGAATATGAAGCACGGGAAGATAGCATGATGGCCTACTTAGCCCTCGTCCGAACAGCATCCAAACAACTCCGAGGATTTTCCATCACTCGGATACCTAGAGAAGAAAATACCAGGGCTGACCGGCTCGCTCGCCTCGCATCGTCATCTGAGTCAGACTTGCCCGGAATAAGGATACAATTCCTACCCGAGCCGAGTGTGATCAGCTCGGAAGGCATGGAGGTCGACCCGGTCACTCTGGGACCCAGTTGGATGGATCCAATCATGACCTTCTTGACGACAGGAAGGCTACCGAACGAGAAAGAGGAGGCAAGGCGGGTCAAGTACCGGGCGGCACGATACCATGTCCTCGACGGTGTCCTTTATAAAAGGGGGTTCACCATCCCGTACCTCCGCTGTGTCCACCCTACGCAAGTTCAAGCAATTCTGTACGAAATTCACGAAGGCGTGTGCGGGAACCACGTAGGGGGTCGGGCACTCTCAAGAAAGGCCCTACTACAGGGATACTACTGGCCAACCATGGCCCGGGATTCGCAGGAGTACGTTCGAAGGTGTGACAAATGTCAACGGTACTCTCCCATGATAAACCAACCAGGAGAACTTCAGACACCGGTCCAAAGCCCTTGGCCATTCGCCCAATGGGGAATCGACATCGTTGGTCCCTTACCAATAGAGAAAGGGCAGGTTAAGTTTGCTGTGATAGCCGTTGACTACTTCACCAAGTGGGCGGAGGCCGAGCCCCTGGCAACAATAACCGAGAGGAAGATGGAACATTTTCTGGAAAGAAATATCCTTAGCAGGTTCGGTATTCCACGAGTCCTGATCAGCGACAATGGGAGACAATTCGATACACCTATCTTTAGACAGTTCTGCTCGGATTATGGGATACTGAATCATTACTCTTCCCCCGAGCATCCACAAGCTAATGGTCAGGCCAAGGTGACCAACCGCACGATCTTGCAGTCGATTAAAACGAGGCTGGAAGGTGCCAAAGGCCTATGGGCTGAGGAACTCCCAGCCCTCCTATGGGCCTACCGCACCACACCCCGGGCTGCTACTGGCAAAACTCCATTTTCATTAACTTATGGTTTTGAGGCAGTAGTCCCCACGGAGCTCGGGCTGCCCACATACCGGGTGGCTACCTTCGATAACCCAGACAATGACGAAGCCCTCAGGACAGAGCTAGATCTGGTGGAAGAAAAAAGAGACCAAGCTTATCTTAAGGTGGCAGCTTACAAGCAAAGAGTATCACGGTACTATAATAGCAAGGTGAAGCACCGTAGCTTTCAAGTCGGGGACCTCGTCCTTAAGGCGGTAAACCAGTCTACCAGAGTCCCAAGCCATGGGAAGTTGGGAGCAAACTGGGAAGGACCGTATATAGTAACTCGGGTCAACCGACCGGGAACCTACTGGCTACAGAGCATGGACGGACATGATCTCACTCGTCCATGGCACGTGCAACACCTCCGCAAGTATTATCAGTAGCATCTGGCTACGGGAATCTAGTAGTATAAGGAAGACTCTTTTCATGTAGCCCTGATGGGACAATTATTATAGAATTGTTATTTTTTTTTTAAAATAATATCGAAAAGTTTGCTTTGAAGACTTGCTACTATCAGTACATCGTGCGATACGCAAAAAGACCTCGGGCCTAACCCCGAGGCATAAGAAGACCTCGGGCCTAACCCCGAGGCACAACAAGACCTCGGGCGAAACCACGAGGCAGAGAAGACCTCGGGCTCCGTACCCAGGCACCAAAGGACCCTGCAACCACCCATGTTCCAGGTCGGTTTCCTATGGTCGATCCCCAGCGAGCCCCCGCCTTAACAGGAATCCCGGGGGCAAGAGGGCTCTACACCAAAACAGGAAATTAACTAAAGTTTCGCCTAGGTCCAGCCAACGACGGGGCCGAACCCCTAGGTGGCCGACAATGGCAAGCTTAAAACGCACCTGCGACCACCCATGTCCCAGGTCGGTTCCCTATGGCCACCTACTCCCGTGCTCCCATACTCCCGCCTTAGCAAAACGCTTGGGGGGCAGGAAAATACTAAGGCCTAAGACAGGGAATTACAACGCTCGACTAGGTGTTCTGTGGGTTACGGTCCTAAAGCATTTGCTAAGGCAGATGTTAGGTTGGCCAAAGCCACACGGATACTAGCAAAAATTAGATGCTCTGTGGGTTACGGTCCTAAAGCATTTGTTAAAGCAGATGTTAGGTTGGCCAAAGCTATACGGGTACTAGTAAAAGTCAAAGCACAGTACAACAAAATTAATGGAAGGGTGACCTCAGGGGCCTTTGCATTAAATTAAACAAATGTACAAGCCTGGGGGGCAGTTGTAGTAGCCTCCCCGAGAAATAAAAAAAAAAAACTACAAGCGCTGAAAATGAACAAACAAGAAGGAGGGACCGGGGAGTCAGTCTTCCACATTGACCACATTCTCGGTCTCCCCGGTCTGCTCCCCGGGAGCGGCAAGTCTCTCCTCCGCTAAGCCCCCCTCTGGGGCAAGCTCAGTGGCCTCAGCAATGACCATAGGATCTCCAGCGGACGCCGGGCCCTCGCCAGCAGCTGGAGCTCCACCGGCTCCAGGATCCTCCCCAATGTCCCAGTAATCCGAGTCAATCCCCACGTAGGCCGAGAGGACCCATTCGGGGTGATCCCGGGCTACCCGCCGCTTCAGATCATCATAACCTTGGAAGAAGCCATCGTCAAAAGCTCCCTCCAAGGCCTCCGCGGAAGGTGTCTCTGTCACCGCTTTAGCCTGGGCTTCGGCTGCCGCGATAAGGGCCCAGGAAGCCTCCAGTTCGGCCAAAGCGGCTGCCAGGTTCGCCTGAGCCGCCCCTAAGCTCAAAGCCAGCGACTTCGTCTTGCTCGTCTCCACGGCCAAGGCAGCCTTCGCTGCTTGTAGCTCTTTCCGCTCCTCCGAAAGGGCGGCTTCAGCGGTGCTCACCTTCTCGGCCAGGGAAGAATGGACGGATTCAGATCCCGCGGCTATGCAGCCAACCTACGTCAGGAGAATGCAAATCGGTTAAACAAGTAATAAGCATAGGGCAAATCCACGTTTAAAGAGAAGCAGAACACTCACCAGGTGGGAGACGCTGTATAGCCATCCTTGGATCCCTTGGGGAGATAGCTCGGCACATGCTGTCACCTGGCTTGGTGCGAGGCAGGGCCTTAGCCTCTCCCGGGCCTAGTCATGCCCGCCCGGGGGCAAACCCGACGGAACGTCAGCCCTGGGCACGGGCTCTTCAACAGCCGGCCTGACGGGAGCCGATGTCCCCACGGGATCTGGACGGGTAGTCGTCCCATGGCGAATACGCCTGAGCAGGCGCTCGCCGCCTGGAGCCTCGGGGGCTGGTCTTTTTCCTTGAGCGATAGCCACTCGAGCGGCAGTAGTGGCGGCGGCGGTAGCCTGTCTTTCCCGCAGCTGGTCCAAATTGCGTTTGGGGGCCATTTCTGTAGAAACAAAGATCGTACGGTCAGAGGTGCAAGGGGCAGAAATAGTACAAGTACATGTTTAACGCATAATGTCACTGGAATACTCACCAGGGATGATGGGCGTGAAGCCGGGGGCCGGAACAGGCGGCTCAGGGGAATAGGTAACGATAAACTCTCCCGACCGGGACAGCACGTTCCAGATGCTGGTGGGCAGCCCCGCTAGCTTCAGGATTCTGGCCTGGCACACCTCAGGAATTTTTGGGGGTTTAGTTGAGCCCGCTGTAAACAAAAAAGAAAACTGGTCAGTAATCCACTATGTTCCGAATAGATCAAGATAGCAGACGAGGTCGGAAGGGCGGTCTTACCCCTCAACTCCCTGGCCCAGGATGTCCTCAGCTGGATCCCCAGAGCCATGTCACAGAGACGAAGGGTAGACACCTGGAAAAATTTGCCCTTCCACCCTTTATTATTGCTGGGGCAGTTGTCAATGATTTTTCTGCCCGGACGGGCAGAAAAAGAGAAAAACCCCAATTCATTATGCACGGGAAATGGTCGGTGGGCCCAGAGGAACTCCTGTAGGGTAAGCTCATACCCGAACGCTTGGGGCCACAATGATATACACCCCATCAAGAACCTCCATCCGTTGGGGCCAACTGACCGGGAGCGATGTCGAGAAAGATCAACATGTCCCGAACCACAGGGTGAAGCAGAAGTCGGAGGCCCGCCATCATGGCGTCCTCAAATAGGGTGACGAACCCCGACTGGTATAGATGCGCACCGCCGGTATTTACGGCTAGGGCGCAACCATCAGGAAGGGAGTACCTCTCCCTGATCCGGAGAAGGTCTCCATAGCGCAGAACAGAAGAAGTGAACTCACAAGCGAAGACCACGCAGTCGGTCTCCTCAGGCAACTCGTCGCCCGAACCCCTCGAAACGGAGGCGACGGGGGCCTCCTCAGAAGACTCACTATTGGACAGACGAATGGGAATCCTGGCCCCACTTTGGTGGTCGGAAAGGTACTCAGGAAGCTGGCCTAGACTGGCACCGGGGGACCCTGACCGATACTGCTCACTCTCCGATCTCGACGCAGAATTAAAGCCGGAGTGTTCCATCTCTGGCCCTCCGGCAGGAAGGAACTGACACAAACGACGATTCGCGAAGGGATCGGAAACCCCAGGCCTGATATACAGGGGGGCAGAGTTACTAACCTGAATGGTAACAAGTAGATGCTCCTTAGCACCAGGTAACACTCTCTCAGAACAGCGCAAGAAACACCCGCTCGGTTCAGATGAGTTAGGGCTCCACCAGACTCGAAAAATGCACCGAATCAAAGAAGGAAGAAATCCCACTCCCGCTCAAACCTCACAAGGTTCGTTCTCTCCAGCCTCGCTTCGAAATGAAAAAGGAATGGGGGAAAGAGGGAAGAAAGATCAGAAAGAAGAGAATCAGAAAGGTACGCAGGAGGTGGGGCGAGTGCTCCTTATATAAGGACTCTGAACGGCCCAGATCAGAATAGATCCAGCGGTCCAGAAGATTTCCCGCCCAAACCGTCGCTTCGGTCACGTGAGGAGTCGCCTCAAAAGGCGCGCGCATTAAATACACAAAAAGACGGTTCCGTTAGTTTGCGAACGGTTTGGTTACGACCACGCCTCCACTTATTTGGATCTAACCTGACCAATGATTGGTTGACACGGGATAGCAGCGATCCAGGCCCGAGCAATCATAGCCCGGGCGCATTTGCGAGCCGGTCGGGTATTAACCGCACAGATTTGTGCAGAATTGATATACAGTTCAAAGGGCTTGATGAAGGAAAAGTTGGCCTCAAGGACCTTTTTATTGCTGTAAGGGGTGAACTATACAGAAGACGGGGGCAATTATAATAGCCTTCCCGGTTTAAAAAAATATATATATACAAACAAAAAGTGCCTTCAAGGTCCTTGGCCCTTCAAAGCCTTGATCTCCTCTTCCAAGGCCGCCACCTTTGCCACCAGCCCCTCAACGGCGAGCTCCAAGGCATGGACGTCCACCCCCCGCAGGGCGGAGTCCATCTGCAGTTCGTCACCCATCTTCTCCACCGCCTGCAAACGGCTCTCCATGTGCGCAAGAGAGAAGTCCGACCATGAGCTGGGCATTCGAGGGCCGGTGGGTGCTTCGGACCGGCTCCTTTTTGGTTGAGGCTGAGTTTCCTCCTCAACCTCTTTCTCCTTACCCTTCCTGGATGGGCCTGGAGGCGGGCTTACATCCTCAGATGAGGAAAAATCGCTGCTGGTGGACAAGGTGACCGGCCCCTCGGGTATGCCCGCCCTGCCGGCGGGGCTCGCCCCGGTCGCCATGGATCGGGTATAGCGGCGCGACCCAGAAGCCATAGCGGCAGGAGCTGCAGAAGAAGGTCCGGCAACCGCGTTCTCCGCTGGTCTCCTTGCCAAATAAGAGAACGACATACCGGCCTCGATGGCTTGGTCGAACGCCTCCGTGTCATCAGCAGTAGGAACAACTCCACGGAGGGCGGCGAAAGCCTGCTTGCAGTAATCGGGACTATAAGCCGCAGGGGGGCAGAGACCGGCATCCTCCAGCCAGTTGCCGGCAACCACAACCCAAGGGTACCGTTGCCAGTTCTTGTTTAGGAAGTCTAGGCCTCGGACGATATCCTTTCCCTCGGTTTTGGGGCGAAAGTAGGGGCCTCTGTTGTCAATGCCCAATATGTAGCACCTCGCGACGTCGACAGGCCAGAGGAGCAATCCCAATCGCTTGTTCAGCGCTGATATCCCCCAGAGGAGGCGGGCAACGTTTGGGCGGCACTTGTGTAGTGGAATGCGTAACCCCTCAAGCAAGTCGCAAAAGGAGACCGGCAGGGGGAAGCGCAATCCAACGATGAGCAGCAAATAGCTGCTAATGAGGACGAAGGGGAAGGCAATTTCCTCCCCCTCAGTGTAAGGCCGGACCACTACGTCGTCTGGAATTTGGCAATCCTCTCGGAATGCTTTGAGTCCTTCGTCTGACGTCAGGTCAATACGCGAAGCCATTTGATGTAGATAAGAGTTTTGAAAAACAAAGACGGTAGAAGAAAGGGGGCTCGGAGTGTTTGCTCAGGTGGCTCAGTTGATGCTGTGGAGTGAAGAAGCAAGGTTGAATGAGCGCTCCTTATATAAGCAGCATGAACGGTTGGGATCCAATTTGATCGGATGGCTCACACACTCTCCCGCTGAAACTGTCATTTCGGGCACGTGGGGCGTCGCCTCAGAAAGCGTGAACATTAAATGCGCGACGTGATGGTTTAGCTGCCAGCTGGACGATTCGGTTACTTCTTGAGCTGGTTGCATTGAGTCCGAATTACACCTATAACCAGCATGCACATGGCATTGGGGAACCCGGACCTTTAGGATTACCGCTCGGTCGATTTGTCACCGGGTCATTCCAAGTCAGCCTCGTTTTGGCAGGGGCCCTGGTCCTTTCCCGGTCGGTGATAGAAAGACATTCTTAATTTCCAAACTTCATCTGACGAGGCGTCATCTCAACTTTGAAAATGGGGGGCAGCTGATATGTCCAGAAATATTTGGTAATTGTTCAACCGCCACGTGTTCAGCCAATGACCCGGGGAAGCCGGATTTGAGGCATGGAACCCACACTCCCGAGGGGTCCTGCTGTTGCCGACTGGGATACTCGGGCGGTCGTGGTGAGGCCCCAAGAATCACGGCATCAATCATGCTTCCTGCAGTTTCCTTGTACGGCTGCAACTCTATTAAGGAAGAATCAGTGGTTTCCTTAACTGCTTAGGAAACTCATCAAACATTGTGCAAATCTATGGTGATTAGATTGGGCTTCCTAATCTAATCAACTTACCATGTAAGGGTGGACTCTTGCACCTATAAAAGAGCCCACCTGTCCTCTCGAAAGGGATCCGGATATCAATTCTCTAAGTACACCATCACATATTAGAGAAATCACCAATATACACGCATACACCCGGCCGGTATTACTGGTAGTGCCGCCCCACTTTGTTGGCTCACCAGGCCCGCCGGTGATCTGCTAGTGAACGCGCACAGACGCAACCGTGGACATAGGTCACCTCATTAACGGGGCCGAACCACATACAAACCCTCTTTTACTTTATTTTTCTGCCTGATTCATCCTTACCAATTCTCGGCATCATCAACTAGTATGGATCCAATTTTCAAAATAATTAGAGAGCAAGCATGTATATTTAAAGCATATTTATGTATAGCACTAGTATAAACAGAAGTATTTTTTTCATATCTAAGGGGACAGTTGCCCTGCTTGGCCCCCTTGATCCATCCTTTAGTTTGAAGATGAATTTCAGGATTATTACACAACTAGTTATGAGCCCGTGCCATTGCACAGGGTATTTATAAACAGAAACACAGTCAATTAAATGATATAGTATGCTATCAAAAAAATTTGATATACTACATCTTTGAATTTTTTTATCTAATTTTTTTTTACAGATTTGTTGGAACTAATATCGTATGAGTAAATAAGTTTACATATTCAAAATTTAATTTAGTTCCATCCATGCATGTTCAAATTTATACATTGTGATTAGATAAAATATATATAGTACTTTTTTTAGAGCATTTTATTGGTTTACTAAGAATCATTTATAAGTTGACAAATCATGTATCTTAAATTTTATCAATATATTAAACTTTAAAAATTCTCCAATAAATTCCATAAAACACCTCTTTCAATTTTTATTTTCTATCTTGTTTTCCGTGCAAATGCACGCGTTTGCATCATGGTTTTTTTTTTTTAATGATTCCCAAGTATATTTATTTATGTAATGTAAGTTCCAAGAAAAAAAAAATCAACGGATTGCTTGCCCCAATATAGACAAAAATAGATACATCCTAATTTGGCTCACAAAATAAGGAATACATTATCTTAGTATTAACTTTGCATAACCTGTATATAAAAATTTAAAACCACTTACTTAGGTGATGCAAGGTAGAGATGGATACTTCTAAAAGTGAGGGAAAGTGAAGCCCTGAAAATACGAAGTGGTTATAATATAGTTTTAAACCTCAAAAAAGTTAAAGTTACTTGAAAATGCATGGAAACCCATACCTGAGTAAACTTTTTTTTTTTTTTTTTTTAAATAGCCTAAAAAGTAATGCTATGGATTTCTAAAATCTTTCTTTTTTTCACTACAGACTCGCATACCAAAAAAAAAAAAATTCTTTTGATTGTACTATATGAGAACGCATATATGAGAGACCCGTGCGTTTGCACCAATAGTATCCCGTGCCAGAATTTACACCCATATTTTTAAGGGGCAATTGGTCATAAATTCATTTTAGGGTAATGCTTTAGCATTAGGTCCAACAAGCAAAAGGTTTTAGTCATAACTTCTCTCTCCCTTCAATTGACTAACTACTCTCACCATTTTGCTAAAATTGATACACAATACGTGCGACTCCACCATGAACTTCGACGACCTCGCCGGACCTCCGACCACCTCATCGGACCTCGCCTGACCTCCAGTGACCTCGTTGGAGCCTCATAACAGTTTTTCCAATTTTTTTTTTCACACTTCAAAAATTCAGAACCTTCAATCTATACATTGTTTAGAAGAAAAATATTTCTTACATGTATTTGACTAGATCTACCAAATAAGTAGCATTGTTTGTATGAAACTCTGAAGAAAAAAAATCACTAAAAAAAGTTTGTGAAATTTTGTCAGAGTATTAATTATGTATTATTTGGAGCATAGAAGTTGTGTGGTCGAATGAGAGAGAATGAAGAAGTTAGATCCAGAGAGAGAGAGAGAGAGAGAGAATTAAATCACTGATCTAAACAAAGTTTCAAAACTAAAAAAGTTGTGAAATTTCACAAAAAAAAAAAAAAAAAAATTGTGAAATTTCATAACTTTTGAAATTTATCAAGAAGATTGTGTCACTCAGTGAAATTACACTGTTCTAACAAACATTGCAAAAACTTTCTGCAAATTTGAGCATTAATATCGATCTGCAAATTTGAGCATTCACATCAACGAGATCTATCAAACAAGTACCATTGTTGATATCAACATCTGAAAAAAAAAATATTGAGAAATTTCATTACTTTAATTTTTTGATAAATTTCACAAAAAAATGTGTTTTTTAAAAAAATGCACTTTTTAATATCAATTTAGATATGCCAGATTTTTAACTGATATAAAAAAATTATAAAACAAACTAACTTACAAATATGAGAAGGAGACTGATAAGAAACCAAGAGTATGGTGTCCATGACTTGAAGTTGCTATAAAATTACTTCTTGCAAAACATTAGCTTCAACTTCAACAGAATCAGATATTGGTGTGGTTTCAACTTTCAAGGCACTGAATGGACATCCTCCAATAAGGGAGAGAGAGTAAACCAATAGCGCTGTAAATCTTTATACTGTTGGAATCAAAGCCAACCACCATTCTCACCCCTAAGATGCTTACGTTTGACAAAATGGAAAACACTAGCGGCGGAATGAAGTTGTACGATGAGGCATAGGGTCGGAATTTGACGAATCAGCTGAGATTTGGAGCAGAAAAACAAGTAGTCTGTCGGACGATGGAAGAGGCAGTGGTGAGATCAGTATTCTCTCTCTCTCTCTCTCTCTCTCTCTCTCTCTCTCTCTAACTGCAAACCAGTAAGGGGAAATGTGTGAAAGGTGTAATGGTCACAAACTATGGTATTATATAGGTAAAAGGATTTATGTTTATTAATGTCCACTAATCATGGACTAATCCCCAAATATTTTTTCCCTTTATGTCATATAACCAAATAATTATCCTAAGTTGGTATTTAATACCAAATTTCTATATTTGTAAAACAAAAACCGAGTCGCACTACTATCATATATGGGTGTCACTGAAAAAGACCAGCATAATTCAACCAAAAGTAATGCTATATATTCTTCCCAACTTTAAATTCAATTTTTTGCTTTCCAAATACTTTACCAATTGCATATATATGAAACTCATCCATGCATATCAATAACAAATTATAAACTTTGATTATTTAGCAGTACACTTATCAAGTATAAGATTTTATATACAATATAATAACATGAAGATGTAATATGTTAAAATACTTAAGATAGAATTCGCTATATTTTTTCTACATCTTGTCCAACTGATATGCAAAAACATGTTAAACGAGAGACCCAGAGACAGACATGACTTTCATGACCTAATTTTGATGTCATATTAGAACCCATGGGCCTAACTCAACCCTGAAAAGGCTGGAAATCAGTTTTTGAGGTGAGGGTTGCCCATGAACTTATACTCAGCTCTTCACCTTTGTGTCTTCGTTAACAACGGTAACCATACGTGTTTTCAGTTGCCACTTTTTTCAAACTAAAAAGGAAAACAGAAAATGAACAGTCAATTTTTTTTTAAAACAAATGGCAAAAATGGGACACAATCACCCGTACGCGCGAGGGAGTAAATCAGACAACATTCGTGTACCATAATCTCGTGCAAGTTTCGATTTTCAAGCCAAATCGGGGCAGTTTGAATCCGAGATTTCCCCCCCCCCCCCCTCTGCGCCCGCGTGAGAGAGCTTTTTCACATTACAAGCACAAAATTTGAAATTATATATAAGGGGTAGAAAGGTCTTATCTTTAGGCAATGTGGGATACACGTCACATCATACTTTTAGACTTGGGTTTGAGTTTTTGAAGTAAAGAAGGCCCAAGGCCCCAAAGATGTTTTATTTGGTTTTGTAGTAAATAACCCAAACCATCAAATAATATAACCCAAACATACAAAATAAATCCAACATGTGTCAATTGGGTCCCTTGGACCTAACCATGTGAGAGCTTTCAAAATGAGATAAGAGATTTTTTTTTTTCAAGTAATGTTGAAACAAACATTTGGATTCTCTATTCAAAAGGTGAATGGATGTTACGAATACGAAAGTTGCATTGGTCTTTTTTGTCTCGGCATGTATCTTATAATTTAGAGAAATGAGAGGCACACAACACATTCCACAACAGGACTTTAAATGAATGTACTCTGTGCTGTATAAGTGGGGCATAAAAAAGTGTGAAAAATTCAAACAGCACAGGGTACAACATATTTACCCTGTGCTGTGTAAGTGGTGCATAGAAAAGTGTGAAAAATTCAAACATCACAGGTTATAACACATTTAAAGCCCTGTTGTGGAATGTGATGCGTGCCTACCATTTTTGTATAACTTATAAGTTATAACTCAACTTGATACAGGAAGTCTTGGACAGGTGGACCCAACTAAGAATATTATTTCTTCTCTGTCACACTCTATAAGCGATGTGGGATGATTAGAATATGTTCTAGACCATTCTGGTGTAGAAAGTTCTACTACTATATATCACTTTTATAGGGGTGGCAATTCGGGTTAAACGTGTCATAATCGTGTCATTAATCAGGCATGGGTTTGATTTTTAGTTTCGAGTACTATTCATCTATAATACAAACTATTTTTGATATAATCGTGTCATGTCTTGTCATTTTCGGGTTGTCTCAGTAAAACGGGTTGTCGTGTAAAAAATTGCCACCCCTACACTTTTAGCTACAATGTTGGTCTTTCATAAAGTAGAAATACAGCTTCGTAGATGAGCGCAGTTTTGTTCACCCCAAAATTACTCATTATTTGCTCACCCTCCTCTCCGACCCATTGGCTAATACAGGTTGGTGGAGTCTTGGTCTCTCTGATCTTGGCCGAATGATAATGGTTGTTTGGTTTAATGAGAAACCATCCAAATTTTCTTATTCCAATCTAACACTACCTTCTTTCAAACTTTAAATTTTCAAAAAAATTTCAAAACTTTCAATTTTCAAACTTTTTTTTTCATAAAATTTATATTTTTGGCATCGTGAAATCGAGATCTTTAAAACAAGATCCATATGTGACATAAAATTCTGAAGAAGAAAAAAAATAGAACTTTTTAGTTAGTTGTTCAACGATTTTATCTGTTACAAACAGATAATATAATTCATGTAAGAAATGACAATTTTAGATGGTAGTAATAACTTTCATATTTTTTGGTGATTTTTTTTTAGGTTGATTTCATTTTTGTTTCAGGTTTCTATCAATTAGACTTGCCAATTTTGCAAAAACAGGTAAATTATGTCTCAAACAACGAAAACAACTAATAATATTATACGCTTGAAAAATGTCAACTTTAAACCGCCGTAACTTTATCAATTTTTTTGGCTTGAGTGACTACTTTTTTAAAATTTCACGAGTCTTTCGAGATTTATGATTAGACTTGAATATTTTGCAAAACCAGGTAGTTTGGAGCCTCATTTGGAGTTGTTGGTCGGAAACGGAAACCTTATGGGGGAGGGGGGGGGGGGTGAACAAGGTTTTAGCGGAAAATAAACTTTTTAAAAACTTTATTGCAAATTAAACACAATCACAAACAATAAAGTAAAGAGATAAGGGAAGAGACGCATGTAAATCGAGTTTTCAAGTGGTTCAGCAATCCGCACACCGTGGCCTACGTCTACCCCTCAAGAAACCTCTTAGGAATTCCTTCAATCGATCTACTTTACGGGTGTAGACCAAACCGTTACAAGAGCTTTCAATCTCTTCCAAAGAAGAACACACCTTCTTAGCACACAAGGGTTACTAACCCTCACTCTTTACAAATGATTTGAATTACAAATTGAACTATCTCCCTATAGAGTGGATGGATACAATTATTGCTCACACAACAACTCCTTAGTGAGTGGATAATATAAATGAAAGCTTACTACAATTTGCTCTCTCAAGAATTACAATTGAAATCTAGAGCAAATTGATTTTTCACTCAAATTAGGGCTCAAATAGAAATGATGATTAACCAAGTTGTTTGAATGATTTTGTTAATGTTCCTTCTTGTTTATATCCCTCAAAATCATCCCTATATATACCTTTTGAAAGATTATAGCTGTTGGGAGTGAATGGGGGGTGTAAAAGCAATTTTTGGAGAGTTTAGAAAACTAGCCGTTATGCAGTTCTGCGCGATCCAGTAGACTGTATCGAAGGTTCGGTCGACTGGAAAGTTTATGCCAGAGAATAGACATTTTGTGTAAAATCCAGTCGACTGAACAGTGCCTCCAGTCGACTGAATTTATAATCCAATCGACTGAAATATTTACAGTTCAGTCGACTGCATTGACTGTGTTTTGGAAACCTAACACCTCTTTACTAAAACGGCCATAACTCCCTCTACAAAACTCATTTTTTCGATCCGTTTGAAGATTCAAAAACTAGATTCAAATACATTTCCAACCATATAAAACTCGACATCTAGTTCCTTACCAATTAGATTAGGTTTTTCTTTAAAGATGACTAATCTGCAAAGGGTACTTGATTTTGACTTAGCCACTTGAAAACTTTTATGAAATGAATTTAAGTGAGTGATCTAAGTATGTTTAGGTCCTTGAAAGTATTTTAAAGTATGAGAGCAAGGATCTTAAATTCCAATAAAAGTTTCTTGATCCCCTATGAGTGATTGATCAAAATGCTTACAAGTAAATCATAGTCTTCAACCAAGGATGAAAAGTCTTCAAGCTTAATCCTTGTTGAGCTCCATCACTCTTGGACTTCAACAAATGCTATCTCATGATCTCAAACAAAGTTAGAACATTTAAATGCATAAATCAAGAGATTAGCATAATGAAAATGACTTGATAATAGTTTAGAATAGAAAATTGCAAATATGCTATTATCAATAGATTTGTCATCATCAAAACAAATATAAATAATGCCTTAAAGAAATTCAAGGCTAACAATTTCCCCATTTTTGATGATGTCAAAACATGCAATAGAGATATATCAATTAAAGCACAATAAGAGCTATTTTCATGTTAACATTCAAACTAACAAGATATAAAAAGTATGAATCCAAGAATGATAACTTTCTAATAAACTCTATTATCATTTTCCCTTTATTTAAAGATCTCTATCATTCTCTATTATTTTCCCTCTTTTTGACAACAACAAAATGATAGGGGGGTTTGAACTAAAAGTTCCCCTTCAAGATAAGCGAACATGTCATGGAGGCAACAAGATACCAAATCAACTCAAGTAAACATAATAATATGTTCCTCCTCAACATATGCATACAAGAATAAATACTAATTATAAGATCAAAATATCATAATAACGTGCCAATCGAAATGCAAGCTTGATTTCACAATCAAAACAAATTAATGTGATAAACCAAACATGATTAACATGCTATCAAAATCAAGAGAAATATCAGAACAAATTAATCTATCATACTCCTACTAGGCTTAAGGTAAGAGATTTAACTATTGTCCAAGCATCTCTTAGATGCTTCATTTGACATGGAGTAAGAGGTAGATCCCTTTTTAATCCAAACCATGTCAATTTTATTTTAATTATGTGGACATTTGTAATTTACATGTCATTTTCTCATGCAGTAATAACAAATAATATGAAGAAGGGTCTCATTTGACGTTGATGCCTTAACAAAGAAATTCTTGTGAAAATTTTGGAATTTTGAAGTCGAAGATGTGGACTCTACAAAAAGCTTTTGTATTTCTTTTCCTTGTATGTGGGATTGAATCCCAAATCAGCTTTATCAAAAGCACATTTTTGTTTTCCCAAAAGTATATTCAAATTTTGTTCACCTTGGGTAAATTTGGCCAAAGTTTTTGTCAAATCATCAACTTCCTTTTTCAATTCGACATTTTTCTTTTTCAATGAACTCATTTGAAGGTTGATTGGTTGAGATAAGTTTTTCTTGTCTCAAAATATCATTTTGAGATTTTAGATCTTCCAATTTCTTTCTCAACTCCAAATTTTCTTTTTCAAGCTCATTTGAAGATTGTGCTCTTAAAACATGTTTTTCATTTTCAATCTTCAAAAATTCATTTTGGGATGTCAAAATATTTAACCCATTTGAAAGCATTGAAAAATTCTTTTTAAGAGAAATATATGTGATTCCAAATTTTCCAACTCTCCATGTAACTCCTCAAATGCACATTGAAGTTCATCATAATTAGTGGATGAGTTGAAGTTTACCTCTTTTACCTTACTTTCATGGGTGGCTTCTTGGTCGCTTGCCTCATCTTTGGATGCATCACTATTCGAATCGCTCCAATCTCATCATCTTCTTCATTGGCAAATAGGCATACAAAACTTTCTTCTTTCTCTTGTACAAAATCCTCTTTTTGTAGTTCTTGTTGATCAGTTAGGTTTTCAAAATTTCCTATAACATCATCAACTCTTTGTTGCAACTTAAGGATTTGGTTAGTGGCATTATGATTATTTCTAAACATAATCAAATTTCATTAGTATTAGAGCATAAACGAATTCTATTATATGTGGTATTATCTAAAGTATCATATAGAATTTTCATAGCTCTAAGATTTAATAAAGCTTTATTTTGATCACTCTCATTCCTTTCAATCTTTGGTTTAGGAGAGAAACTATTCTTGACAAGACTCCAAAAATTGTAGTCAAGTGAAAGAAAATAAATTTCTATTCTCCTCTTCCAATGATCATATTTATGATCACTCAACGATGGAGGAGTATTAATGTAATAGCCTTTTAAAAAAAAAGTAGTTTCCATGTATCTTAACTTTAGATTGTAAAATCTTTTGAAAATAGAAGAGCCGAGACTTTAATACCAATTGTTGGCCCGAAATGGAAACCTTAGAGGGGTGAATAAGGTTTTAGCGGAAAATTACCTTTTAAAAACTTAATTGAAAATTAAACACAATCACAAACAATAAAGTAAAGAGATAAGGGAAGAGACACTTACAAACCAAGTTTTCAAGTGGTTCGGCAATCCACACATCGCGTCCTACGTCCACCCCTCAAGAACACCTCTTCAGAATTCCTTTAATCGATCTACTTTACGGGTGTAGACCAAACCATTACAAGAGCCTTCAATCTCTTCCAAAGGAGAACACCTCTTCTTTGTACACAAGAGTTACTAACCCTCACTCTTTACAAATGATTTGAATTGAAAATTGAACTCTCTCTCTCTAGAGTGGATGGATACAATTATAGCTCATGCAACAACTCCTTAGTGAGTGGATAATATAAATGATAGCTCACTACAATTTGCTCTCTCAAGAATTATAACTGAAATCTAGAGCAAATTGATTTTTCACTCAAATTAGGACTCAAATAGAAACGATGATTAACCAAGTTATATGAATGGTTTTGTTAATGTTCTTTCTTGTTTATAACCCTTAAAAACATCCTTATATATAGCTTTTGAAAGATTATAGCCGTTGGGAGTGAATGGGGGGGTGTAAAAGCAATTTTTGGAGAGTTTAGAAAACTAGTTGTTATGTAGTTCTGCGCGATCCAGACGACTGTATCACAGGTGCGGTCGACTGGAAAGTTTATACCAGAGAGTAGAATTCTATGTGAAATCCAGTCGACTGAACAGTGCCTCCAGTCGACTAAATTTATAATCCAATCGACTGAAATATTTACAGTTCAGTCGACTGCATTGACTGTGTTTTGGCAACCTAACACCTCTTTACTAAAATGGCCATAACTCCCTCTACAAAACTCGTTTTTTCGATCCGTTTGAAGATTCAGAAACTAGATTCAAATACCTTTCCAACCATATAAAACTCGACATCTAGTTCCTTACCAATTAGATCAGGTTTTTCTTTAAATATGACACATATACAAATGGTATTTGATTTTGACTTAGCCACTTGAAAACTTTTATAAAATGAATTTAAGTGAGTGGTCTAATGTTTAGATAAAAGTTAAAGTATGAGAGCAAGGATCCTAAAGTCCAATAAAAGTTACTTGAGCAACTATAAGTGATTGATCAAAATGCTTACAAGTAAATCATAGTATTCAACCAAGGATGAAAAGTCTTCAAGCTTGATCTTTGTTGAGCTCCATCACTCTTGGACTTCACCATATGTTATTTCATGATCTCAAACAAAGTTAAAATATTTAAATGCATAAATCAAGATATTAGCATAATGAAAATGACTTGATAATAGTTTAGAATAGAACAATTACAAACATGCTATTATCAACAGATTTGTCATCATCAAAATAAATATAAATAATGCCTTAAAGAAATTCAAGGCTAACATGAGCGTTTTTTTTTTTAAATGTTTGAACAAGTAATATTACCTATGTGTAAATCAATAGTACTGTTTGTAAACATATAATTATCTTGGATTAAATGACTATGATTGTGATAACCCGTATTTTTAACTATTATTTACTATATTCATATCACTTTGCGGGACTCATGTGTGACATTAATTAGTACATTTATAGTATGTCTATCTGTTAGTTTATGACATCTTGGTACCTTTAAACATTCATAAAGCCGACCTAATTTATTAGGACACAAGGTTTAGGCTTAGTTTGGCCCTCATTTTGGTGCTTCTCCTTTTTTTAAAGCACAATTTCATGCTAATTTTTTTAGTAACTAGTTACGAGCTTTGCAAAAATTGAACTTAGGGCATTTTTGGGAGAGCTTTTAAAAGCTCTAGAATGGAGCTTTTAAAAGTTCAAGGTTACTTTTTGATTTCATGATGATTTTTTGAAGAGTAGTACATCACTTGTACAAAATTATCAAGCAACTCAATAATAAATTTCATAAGCTACTTTTAAAAGTCACGTGTATGATTTGTTTGTTATTGGACATATTAATAAGATGTAGTGAACCAAATGAGTACCATTATTTTGGCACCAAGTGCACGTCATATAGGACTAGTTTATCCTAATGTATAAACTAGTAAGAAATATACCATAGTTAATATAATATGCAATAGTTTTGGGGTACATTTACAATATTAAAGAAATAAGAAATGAGTCATTAGACATGTGTCACATTTGTCGTGAAAAACAAAGAGTACTACTAGATTTGGATAAAACAAAATATTGACTTAGGATCCCATATTTGCTCTAGGCTTACACGTGGTGTAGTATGTTTAAGTATATCATATGGCTTCCTAAAAATATAAATTTTGGGACACAATTTAAGAGATGTGTTTATATTTCTCCTTTGATGTCACTACAGGGCCAGTCCCGAGTATTTGGAGGCCCGGGACGAACTACTATAAGGGAGGCTCTTATTCGGGGTTTCGGGGGCAGCGCCCCCGAGACAATTTTTTTGGGGTCTACTTATACATAATTGGCTATTTTTTTTAAGGTTTACTTATACATAATTGGCGATTTTTTTGGGATCTACTTATAATATGAGAATCTATTTGTAAAACTTAAATATTGTACGGTGTCTTTCAAAATTCTTGGGAGGCCTATTTCTAAAACTCAACAAATTCTTGAACTAAAAGTGTAATTTTCAAAATTCTAGGGGCCTTTGCTTTTGAGTTTTATATGTATGTATATCAATATATATGTAGTTGATGACACTAAATTGGACATTGGGCCCCTTTGTGGCCTAAACATATGTTGAGGAGAGACTTTAACATAATTAAGGGAGACCTAATGTAAAATGCTAAAAAAATTCTCAAAGTAAAAATGTAATTATGAAAATTTTATGAGGACCCTTAAAATTTGATAAACTTTGGTGGCCCGGGGCGATTGCCCCACTGGCCCCCCCATTGGGCCGGCCATGTGTCACTAAACCTTACAATGACATAAAAAAAAGATAAACATATCTTTAAATTGTGTCCCAAAAATTATACTTTTAGAGTGTATCTCAATCCTTACTCATATCATATCATATAAGGATGAGTCATGTTAGGATGGGAGGTGGCAATTATCTTTATTATTAGGATTAACTAGTGCAGTGAATCCAGTGATGACTCATGATGTACTGAAAAGGGTGGAATGATAAGTATTAATGAGTGAACTGCTAAGATAGAGAGGAGGGAAAACAAAAGAGAGTTCGAGAGTCAGACTAGGGACTGTTTGGATTAGAAAACCAATCATAGAATTTGGGAATTTCCTCAATATAAGATGCAAATGACACAAGTGGCAGAGGAATCGAATGGAAGAAATACATATAATCAAATTGGCGCGCCATATAAAGTATCGTGGAAGTTCGGGTTATGTTGGTTTCATTTAAAGGGCCTGATTGTAATTTTGGAAAATTTCAAGTGTATTTGTTTTATTATCTTGAAATACTAGTGTTAATATAATTATTTCATTTATTTTTAAAAGGTGGATTCAGGGTGTGACAATAATTTTCTTTTTTTTTTTTTGCCCCTTTTTAGTTTTTTTTTTTTATTTTTTATTTCATGTATTTTTTCAAACTCTACACACATGGATGTCAATTTTACAAACAAAATACATTTTTATTAGATTCATTAAAAAATTACGTTTTTACGTTTTAGTTTACATTTTTTTTCCCCCCCAATATTGATCTCATTTGATAACTCTCCTTTTTCTGATATGAAAATATCAAAGTTTACAAAAAAAAATGGACTTGCAGAGCAAAAATTATGACAATTTGATGTTTTTTCGGCATAGAATTGTATTTTTTGACCAAAACAAGAGCAAAGGACTTAATAGATTAAAGAAAACATGGGTGAGCCTTTGTTAGAATGTGTTTGGATCGAAGAACCTTTGGCTAAAGTCCCGTAAATATTTTGAACATTTAATAAGAGTAACACTTGGGACACACCCAAACACACAACTTTTGGGATACAATCCAATTAATGTGTCGATCTCTCTCCTGTGATGTTACTGGGGGGTCCAGTGACACAAGAGAGAGATAGACACATTAATTGGGTTGTGTTCCAAAAGTTGTGTGTTTGGGTGTGTCCCAAGTTTTACTCATTTAATAATATCCATAAATCTTATCCGACACACTTCTAAAGTTTTCTCATATAAGCTTATCGATAAAAATTTATCATCCTATTCCATCATAGCTTATCATATTCTATCTGACAGTTTACCCAAGCATGCCAAACACCTTAGGTCACGTTTGGTAGACAGAAATAAACCTTAGAATGAAATGGTCATTCCTGAGTTCATTCCATTCATGTAATTGGTGTGACCAAATACAATGGAATGGGCATTCCTTTTAAAATGACCATTCCTACTTAAGTAGGAATGCGAATTCCTTGCCAAAACCTAAGGAATGTCAATTCCATTCCCACAATATTGACTATAATTGTAAAATATAAAATATTTTCTTAAAATATATTTCATAAATGTATGTATAATAAATATTTTTTAAAATATTAAAACAAATATTAAATACGTTTTCTTAAAAAAAATACAAATATTAAATATTTGGATTAAATATTATTCATACAAAAAAAAATCATAAAATACTTCTTTTAACTTAATATTGGACTAAAAATTATTTAACTATAACTAGCAAATATTTTACTTTTTTAAAGAGATTTTAAAAATAGATTAAATAATCAGGTGGGCTAAAATTGTTTAAAATGTTAAATTATTTCATAAAAAAAACTAAATATTAGCTATTTAGGCTAAAAAAAATATTAAGAAAATTACAAATTTCAAAGGGTTAACTAGTATTAAATCTTATTTAGTGTATCTTTGTTATAATAGACCCAACTCAAAAAACTATTTGAAGATAGGTCCACAAGAACATTTCAGACCATTCTACCCCCAGCTTAATCTAAGATTTTTAAAATTCAAATGCAAATTTATTTGATTCCTGATATATATATATATATATATATATATATATATATATACATCTACAAAGATTCTCTAAAGAGGGCGCCCTCTCTTTATTAAAGAGAGGGCCTCTGTTTTGACCGTCGAATCGTGTTTAAAAACTGTGAAATGACAAAACTGCCATTAATGAAAACACAATCTGACGGCCAAAACAGAGGCCCTCTCTTTAAGAAAAAAAGGGTGTCCTCTTTAGAGCCTGACTGTATACATCTATATACATCTACATATATATATGTAATTAAAAAGCCTATATATATACAAGATCTCTTCTCAAAACCATCCCCCCCCCCCCTTCTCTCTCTCTCTCTCTCTCTCTCTCTCTCTCTCTCTCTCGCACATTCGGCCAGTTGTTGTTTCAAGGACCGTTTCCGGCGATCAAGCGCCGACGATCGTGAGTGCTTCGTTGGTGTGGAAAGAAGCTTTCGTGGCGTACATGAGCAATGGATGACAGATATATTGGACTAGTAATCGTCGTCGCCATCTTCGTCGTTGAATCCAAGATTCAGAGCGATGCATCCCGATTTGCTGGTGGCGTATTAGGCTCTAATGGAAGCGTTGCCGATCTGTTCTGCAGATTCTCTATTTTCTGTTGGTACTCTAATTTTCTGCAAATGCAGTGTAAAATTATACACTAATGCTAGTTCTTGTACTCTTATATTAGTCTCTCTTTTTTTTTTTTTGGATATTGGATTTGTTTGATTTTCAATGTAAAAATGTGTTGATTTTACATTTGTTCGCTGATTTTCAGTGTAAAAATTATAGCTAGCAAGACTTGACTCTTATATTAATTTTCACTGATTTTTTTTTTTTTGATAGCAATGCATTGGAAAAATATGCTATAGTGTAAAATTCTCCTCTTGTAGTCATCATAATGCAGTGTTAAAATTATAATGACAATCATTAAGTACTCTTTTATATAGTATATATATATCTATATATAATTCTGAAATGCAGTGAAAATTTTTCACTGATAATGTAGTGTAAAATTGTACACTGATTTCCATAAAAAAAATATTATACACTGATAATGTGAATAGTCATTACTGTAAAAAAAATACATGTCATGCTGACCAAAATTACATGGGAGAATTACAGAAAAGGACAATTATGGAACACTTGTTAAGTTTAAAGACAATTTAAAAGTACACTTAACAAAAAGGATAAAAAGTTGACTGCTGGTGCTCGCACGGTATAAGTACGTGCACCATAGAAGATCTCACGTGACTCCAAGCGCCTCGCGCGCGCCTACTTCCTTCAGCCACTCACACTGTACCATATGATATCTATTTCGAAAATGCTTTTTTTAACTTTAAACATCCATAACTTTTGACCTACTACATTTTTCGCAAATTTTATACCGTTGGAATCATGTCGACGAGAGCTACAAAACTAGTACCATTGTTTATATGTTTTGAGAAAAAAAAAATTCATATTTTTACGTACATGAATAATAAGTGAAATTTCACTTGATATACATAAAATATTAAGTGAAATTGCACTGAATACATGAAAAATATTAAATGAAATTTCACCCAGTTTGTGTTCATGGCGATTAGCTTAGGGTATTATGAGACCCTCTTGTAATAAAAAGTGAATTTTCACTTAATATTCATGTATTAATAAGTGAACTTTTCACTTAATAAGTGAAAATTCACTTCAGAAAAACATCATGAAACTAAAAGGCAACCTTGAGCTTTTAAAGCTCAATTCTAGAGCTTTTAAAAACTTTCCCCAAAAAGGCCCTAAGTTCAATTTTTGCAAAGCTCATAAACTAATTACCAAATGAATTAATATGAAATTGTGCTTTAAAAAAGGAGAAGCACCAAAATAGGGGCCCAACTAAGCCTTAATGAGATAGCAATGACTTTATTGCTATTCGTCTTTTTAAAAAAAAAAAAAAATTCTCAAAACATATAAATTTTCCATACATAAATATTAAGTTAAAATTCACTGAACCCGCACATGTCTTCTTACTGAAAAACTTGAAGTTAAACTTAACATTTGTGTACTCGTTTAGTGAGATTTCACTTAATATGTCAAGTGAATTCACTAACTATCCCAAAAGTCGCTAGAAGTAACTCTCTAGAGTTTAAAGTCTAATTTGATACTTACTTTGTTAAAAAATCCCTCAAATGTCAATTTTAGTAAAATTTCACTTAATATTCATGTACAAGTTCAGTGAAATTTTACTTAATATTCATGTATGCCAAGTGAAATTTCACTATTTTTTTTTTCTCTTTCATATTAAACAATGCATATTTCGTTTTTTGAAGAAAAAAAAAATCAAATTTCACATATCAATTATAAAACATAGTTTTTCAACCCAAACAAATGCAAAATTCTTGTGAAATTTCACTAAAAGTCTCCTTAAGAACAAAGTGAACATTCGGTTTTTTTTTTCTCACAACATATCAACTTGACATACATGAATATTACGTGAAAATTTAATAACTCATACACGAATATTATGTGAAAATTCTATTAGGTTCGTCTGGAACATGGCATGTAAAAATAAGAGTTTTTTTCTTTTGCTCAAAAGGTATCAACAATAGTACTAGTTTTGTAGCTCTCGTCGACACGGTTCCAACGATATAAAATTTGTAAGAAACAGAGTTGTAGATCAAAAGTTATGGAGGTTTAAAGTTTAAAAAAATATTTTCGAAATGGATATCATATGGTACAGCCACTAGTGAGTGGCTGAAGAATTGGAGTTTTAAACTTTTGAGAGTTACTTGTAGGGATTTTCCAATTATTTTCTAAAATTACATTGAACGAAAAAATTAACAATGGATAATCTAACAAAATATTTGATGTGGCACTAAAGATATGTAAATCATTAAAGATATGGATGACAGCTTACCAAAACAAAAAGAGTCCACTGCAAATTAAATCTCCATTCAAATGTGTATACCTACAATCATGGTAATTATTAGTTTGTTCCAAAAATAACTCCACAATTAATGGGATAAGAATAACTGAAAATCAAATTAAACCTTTATTTATATTTCCATATATAACCAGCTGTATCCATCTCTATCTGTAACTATTATTTTGTATATACATATATATATATATATGTGTGTGTGTGTGTGTGTGTGTAGGGGTAAATTCGTCACCTAAAAACTCTTAATTGGGGGTTGTGGGCTATTAATGTACTAGTTCATAACTATTAGGGTCTATTAATATAAACTTATATAAGATGGGCCTTGAGTGAAAAACATTAGTAAATAGGAATTTTTGGGTACATTTCTAATTTCAAAATATTGAATAAGAATATACGATAGTAGATTCTTAGACTTCCAAAATACGTTAAAATGTTACATATTTGAAGAAAAAAAAATATTCCAAGATATTCTATTAAACACTTCTCTAAACGACATTTCATAAAATATGTGGTTTCTTTAAATATATATATATTATAGATAAATAATAATGAATGTTTGTACTACAAATATTTGGTACAAATATAAAATATTTATAAAATATTTTATTTAAATCTGATTTAATTCCACTAATTAATTGTTTAAATAGTAAATTGCCAATAAATCCCCCATTGATGGACTTTCATGGTTGAAGGACACCAAATTTTCTATTTTGGTATGAGATCCCTAAAATCCTAGTTAAGATGTCTAATCATGGTTAGGGATTTTTTTGTCTCCTAAATACCCCTGGTATATATTTGTAAGATATATACACAAACTGTATATATTCAACAAATCATTCAATTATGGATGGTATTAATGCTCTAATATTTCCATGTTTGGTATTCAATTGAAGGAGAGATTAAATGCAGCCAATCACTCCATTAGGATGTTTCACTTTCTTTGCCAAAAACAAAACTGCCAACATGAATTTTGACTCATTTATTGAGTGAATTGAATCAACACTTTCATTATCATGGATTTTGACTCATTGGTGACAACATCCACAACGATGACAACATATAGCGGCAACCTCACCATGCAAATCAGCCATCACCAAGCCGAATCAAACACACCATCATCCTCCATCATCTATTCTAACTTGGCCACTATCATCAAACACATCATCCCCAAGCCAAATCAGCCATCACCGAACCGAATCTAACACATCATCATCCTCCACCATCACTACTAATCTACCAAATCCCACTATCAACCATTGATTGTCACATTAGACAATTATTGATTGTGGCTCTTTTTTTACTTCTTCTTTTTTTTTTTTTTTTTTTGCTTCTTGCAGTTTTGGAAAAAGACTTCACCTCGGTTCTAATGTGATTTGTTTGGGTAAACTTTGGATGAAGTTGCTATATTTGCGTAGGATGAGATAATTGCATTTCGGTTCTAGGAAGCAAGTGTACTTCGAATTCTGAATTTCTCAAATGCTCATATTTCTTGTTCTTTTTATAGTTGTTCCACCTATTGACTTGCTAAGTTAGTTTTGTGAATTTCACAAGTGAAACAGATGGGTGTTATCATGATTTTTGTTATTTGCACAGTTTAAATTGTGAATTTCACAACACAAGCTGTGAATTGAATATATTTGCTTGTGAATTTCACAACACAAGTTGTGGATACTGTCATGATTTTTATTATTTGTACAGTTTAAGCTGTGAAATTCACAACTCAAACTGTGAATTATAAACTTTGGATGAAGTTGCTATATTTGCGTAGGATGAGATAATTGCATTTCGGTTCTAGGAAGCAAGTGTACTTCGAACTCTGAATTTCTCAAATGCTCATATTTCTTGTTCTTTTTATAGTTGTTCCACTTATTAACTTGCTAAGTTAGTTTTGTGAATTTCACAAGTGAAACAAATGGGTGCTATCATGATTTTTGTTATTTGTACAATTTAAATTGTAAATTTCACAATACAAGCTGCGAATTGAATATATTTGCTTGTTAATTTCACAACACAAGTTGTTGATGTTGTCATGGTTTTTATTATTTGTACAGTTTAAGCTGTGAAATTCACAACTCAAACTGTGAATTATAAAACTTTAGTAATAAAAAAAAAAAAATTCTGGTACTTCTAATTTTCTTGGGATTTGTTACAACCCCAAATACATAAAAGTTTTTATACTTGTCTATATTTTTGAAACATGAAATCATGAATTTAGGATAGTGTTTTTAGGATAAATTAGCCATAAATGATATTGCCTTTTTGAGAAATGTTGAGCTTGCACTTCACATTTATTGTCGGGCATGAATTTAGTAAGGGTATTTTGGTACCTATAATCTTTTAGGGATTTGTTACAAAACTTTTTTTAACTCAATGATCTATTGCCATATAATTCTACCGTCTAGGGATTTATCACTTAAAGACCCTTGTTTAAAATCCAAAATATAATATAATTGACATTTCATTACTAAAAACTTAACCAAACAAATAAATGGAATAACTATAACTACTCCATTCCAGTTTTATTCTATTTTGACATCATTCCATTTTTGCCTTATTCCACTCTTCATTTACAAGTTACGAATAAACTTCTTAACACGCCAACTGCGTTTTCCATTGGTAAATTCATACACACACAGAGAGAGAGAGAGAGAGAGAGAGAGAGAGAGAGAGAGAGAGAGGGAGACTGCCATGGATGCACAGCAACAGAGAACAGCCGCTCCGCAGCCTCGCCAGCAACCACCAGGAGGAGGAGGCGGTGGAGATTTAATGCCCATCTTAACTGTGCTTTTGGTATTCGTTGCCATCGCCGCTATGGTAATTCTCTCTCTCTCTCTCTCTCTCTCTCTCTCTCTCTCTCTCTCTCTTCTAATTCACTATTCGAATCGATATATAACTTGTGTATGTATATATCTACATCTATGTAGGTATTCATATGTATTGTTTGTTAACTACCGATTGATCGTCAACAACAGTATTCCAGTTGCTTGTCCAAATTGTTGTTCGATAATGTCGCATTGCTCTGCTCGTAATTACGTTTGGGGTTTGCCGTTACTATTTTATCGCCAATCAATAAATATATCTAGTGTATGTATATATCTACATATATCTAGATATTTGTATGTATTGTTTGTGTCATGTACTCAAGTTCAAACAGAGTCCAGTTTCAGTTAAGAGTTGGTTGTTTGTTCGAGGTTGTTAATTAGGTGGTTAGGTGAATTGCTATGAAGACATGTTTGGGGCATTTGTGAGGCATGCGAATATGAATGAAATTTCTTTCTCTTCATCTCATCTTCTCTGTTTTTCTTCTCTCTCTATCAATCTCTCTGTCTCTTCTCTGTTATTAATTTCTCATTTATTCTTCTTCTTTTTCTCTTTATAATTCTGCAATTACAATAGCTAAATCTAGGTAAGGTTTGATTCCTTACAGTTTGTTAAGTACCAATTGATTGTCCTAGTATTTCTGTTATTTGTTCATATTGTTGTTCGACATTATCGCACTGCTGTGTTCGTAATAATGTCTAGTGTATGTATATATCTACATATATGTAGATTTTTGTATGTATTGTTTGTTAAGTACCGATTGATTGTCCTAGTACTCCTTTTTTCGGAAATGGGTGAATAAATAAAAAGAAAAGCCTTACAGCATCTACAAAAACACAGGGGCATACCACGGTATAGACAAAAAGCACAAAATCAATAGTTGAAGAACCAAACATGGGATGGAATACTATCTACACAAAAGCAAAGAGAGAATCCCATCTCTAACATCCAATATGGACAACAAGGAGACATGTCATCTGTGACGACCCTTGGGCCGACTAGCATTGAACTTCATCTACGCTTCCCGCTTCCTCTGCCTGGAAGAAATGGGAGTACCTAAGGTAGTATCATCCTCAGCATCCAAACACCCTGTACCATAATCAACATCAGAGAGATCCTCCTCCAAGTGGGTATCCAAACTATCAAGCTAATACTCAATCTCAAGGGAATGGGCTCACTTGTGTCGTACACATAAGGGATTAACTCATTAAAGGAGTTACTTAGATTAATTTGTTGAGCATCAGACGAAGCAGAAGCACGCATCCTAGACGAACTGGCATCGTTAAGCAACCCCCTTGAAGTAATAGCCTTTGCCATCCCCTTACTACCCACCTCAGTCCATTGAACGTCACCATGAGAATTATCTATAGAAGTATTGTTGTCATCTAGATCAATCGGTTATTTCTTGACGGGAACCCATTGTTGGGAAACTTTTTGATTACTGGCCTGGGACAGGCATATATAGCATGGGTTTTCTTGTGACAGTCATGTCCAAAACACTTGCAAACACTGTATCTAACAGGAGTCCATTGGTACTCAATTTGAATGGTAATCGGATCAAGACCCTCAGCTTCCAAATCAAAACTTGTGATCCAATCATCTTTAGCATCATCTTCAATACAGATTCTAGCATAGGTGATCCATAGCGAGTGGCAGTCATCCTATCAACCTGGAGCGGTTTACGGATCATGCTAGCTATGTAGCTAAGGCCCTTTGAATTCCAATATTCAAGCGGAATATTAAAAAGATGCACCCACACAGGAACCGTGAGACTTTGTCTTTATCAATAGAAAGATGAGGTTTCCATTTTCTGAGGATGAGAGGCTTCCTAGCAACATTCTAAGGGCAACCCTCCAACACTGCTTCCATAGCAAAGCTAGAGCTGAACTTAAAGAAAAACGTTCCTTGATTCGTAGCAAGGGTATCGACGAGCCAACATTTTCCCACTATCTGGTAATGGTTTTAAGCACCAAGGAATAAGGAAGTTTGCGATTCAAAAAAAACCCCACAAGGGTGTTTTGCCACTCTTGGCACCCTGGATTAATTTTATAGAGGGAACTTTAAGAACACGGTCATGCCTACAAGTGCTAAGGTCAATTTGGCTCAAAGTAAAGTCATGCACATGAGGTTTAAGCAAATCAGCCCACTTATCGTTCTTTGGGCTTGGATTCAGGGGGAATGGCACCACCACCTTGCAACTCATCATCAACATTAAAATTTTGATTAGCAAAAAAGGAATTGGCAAGATCAAGATGGCTTTGAACCGGATTAAAAATGTGGCTAAAAAGCTTAGGAAGGGCATCAGTACTTGTTTGTGGTCCTAACTTACAAGTTGAAATGTAAGTACACACACCATCACATTTAGTCACCATGGGACCCGCAGCTTGAAATTGATTCAGTCCACTTTGGGTAACCGAAATAATAGGGATAGTGTCCTTCACTTTAGTGATGTCCATCCTTTGCAATTCACAAGTCAAGTGATCATGATTGGGAGAATTGGCTTGAAATATTTTTTTTTTTTTGCTTGGAAACTTGAAATATTGCAATGGGCATCCATCACTTTCTCAGCAAAATTAGATGTAGCAGCAACATTTTCAGTGGAGGGACCCACCTCAAAACTTGACACATCAGCTGCAAGTTTTGATTCAAGCAACACACCAGTTGCACAATTGGACCTAGCTGCAAACTTTGACTTTAATGAATCAACTCCTGTCTTGTTGTTTGTTCAAATTGTTGTTTGATAATGTTGCACTGCTCGTAATTTCGTCTAGGGTTTGCCCTCTATTGTTTTATTACCTTTTTTTTACTAGTTGTAACATTGCAGGACTAATTTTGGAGCCTAATCAGCTTTGTTTAGATTGTTTATACTGTAATCCATTGGTTACCGAAAAAATTAATCAAGTGACATAATACTATTATAAGCTGATAGATTCCATGATGCAGAGAAATTAATGGCAGCTACAATTCAATGGCACCTTGTATAAATTAATACTAGTGTAGTAGTGTCATTGGGTAGTAGTAGCATCAAAGGAAGGAGTTGTAACTTTTACGTCTGTATGATGGGACTAAAATTGTGATGACCAAGAGCCAATACTCCTGAGGCAGGATGGCCAAGACGGATGAGGTGAGGTCGGGTGTGGGGACTTGTCCCACATCGCCTGGGGGTGAAGTTCCTGGACTAGTTTATAAGGATTAATCACCCCTCTATATGCAACAAGGCCTTTTAAAACCGTGAGGGAGCTAAACATGAAAGAACTTCACAGTTAAGCGTGCTGCTGCCAGAGCAGTACCAGGGATGGGTGACCCCCTGGGAAGTTCTTTGTGTTTCGGCCCAAAGCGGACAATATTGTTGCTAGATGGGGAGGTAGGTCGTTACAAAAATACCCGGTTACTGCACAGAATCACCCTTATAAGCTAGCTTTTTGAAATATCTTAACACCAATAGTTACGAAGTGTTTTTTTTAGTGATATGAAGCCTGTAGGGTGTGGCTTGAAATTGATTGAAATTTAGGTTCATGGTATTTTTGTTTTACGAATATCACGTAGTAGTAAATTGTATATAAATCACCACCTTAGCCTAGTGGTTGACAATACATTGGGATGAGTCTTATGACCCAGACATCCAGGGACACTGTCGGAGTTCAAATGATGTGTGTGTGGGCAGTGGTGGTTTATAAACATCCGGGTTTTAAGCTGCAGGGTGGTGGTCAATTGGCCACGCCTTGGAGGGATTCCTAAAAAAACTGTTTATGGATCAATGGCAGTGTGTGAAATCTTTTTGATCTGCAATATTTAATTTTGAATCAAAGCCTCCTTTAAAAAAGTTGGATGTTGCAGCCGCCCATTTCTCCTTCCAAATAACCAATTCCGTAGTTCCTTAATACCATCTTGATTCTCTTTCCTTTTGCAAAAGTTGGAGTTGAACTCCTTACTGACCTTCAATGGATTGATAGGATCCCAAGTGTGATGACCTTAACAAACTCCAACAGTGATTTCCTTCCCTTACACTCCAAGAATACTAAGCATGTTTTCCCATTTATGAGCTCAAAGCATGAGTTTTATTTATGAACCCTGAGTGTGATTTTCTTTAGATATCCTAAGCGAGTTCTCTTATGCTTCATTTTGTTGATGGATTAGGCGAGAGAAAGAAAAAAGAAAATGTAAAGTAAATTTTTTTTTTTGTCTATCTGTTATTCCGATATAAAAGATTCTACTTCTATTACAAACTTGAAATACGATGAGAACGGAATGGAAAATGTACAACCAAACCTTTTCCTTTCGTTGTTCGTTTTACTATGTATTTTAAATGGTAGCCAAAGAAAGAAAAAGGTAATATTCTTAATGTTTTTTCTTTCCTTACCGAAATCACACATTAGTCGAAGCCTTCAAAAATCGTAAGTGTGATTCTTTTTTCAAATCTAAGTATGATTGCCTTTGCAGATCCTTAGCATGGTCCCTTCATAATCTCAAATTCTCAATGCTATATTGGGTTGTGGAAAATTAGTTGACTAACACGAGAAAAAAGAGAGGGCAATGTCCGCCATGTGTCTTACGTATGTCCAAGATGAAAAACAAAACGACAAAAAAATTAAAAGTAGGACACAAATCTGGGTGCGTTCGACATGTGCCGAGTGTCCCGTGCTTCCTAGGTCATATGATGGTTGGGTTGACAATTTCAGATGTCTGAACTAAACTCTTCGACAAGAAGCATATATATTGCTGTTAATTATAGTATTTGAACCATAGATTAATGAAATGCTTCATAAACTTATAGGTGCTGATTCCATCATCTTCAACTTTAAATGTTAGCTTATCCATTTTACACCAAGTTCCAGAAGGTCACGTTGGGATGTATTGGAGAGGAGGTGCCCTTCTGAAAACAATTACTGAACCAGGTGTTGTCACTGTGACCCTTCTCATTGTTGATACTTCTTTGAATATTCTCTTGCACATAACTTGTACGCTACCTGTTCATACGGATTTTTTTTTTTTTTTGGTTTTTTTGTTTTGAAAAGTTTTCTATTCTTTGCAGGTTTTCATCTAAAATTCCCTTTAATAACCCACTTTGAGCCCATTCAAGTGACCCTTCAGACAGATCTTGTAAGATTTATTCTTTCTAAGTTTTGAGGATAGCCGATGCTGTTGTGTACTTTTAGTTCTTCCAGGCTCTATGGTTCTTGGATTTAGTGAGGGAAAAGAAAAGAAATCTCTGTCAAAGATAATTATCGTTGTTGGGTTAATGAGAAAACAATGACGAAAGGAAGCAGAAAATAGAGTGAAAGATAGATCACATTTTTTTAGTTTTGTGTCTCACTACCCTTCCTGTATTTTCTTGAGTTTGAATTAGGTTTAAAAAATTTAAATTTCTAATTTGTACAAGCTGGAGAAAAACTTAGGATTAGGGGATTTAGTTTTCTTCTCGTTTTCCTTTCATTTTCCTTTTCCTTCTTTAAATCCGCAACCAAATAGAGTCCTAATGTTTGGTATGTATATGCTGAAATAATGCAGGTGAGAGATATTCCATGTGGTACAAAGGGGGGTGTAATGACCACTTTTGAGAAGATAGAGGCAAGCCTTCAGATACTACTATCTACATGATAATACAACCATTTTGTCCTTAGTTTGTTTTCGTCGTAATTGACTTTGCATAAATGCATCTTTAAGGTTGTTAATCGCCTTCACAAGGACTATGTTTATGAAACACTACGTGACTATGGTGTCCAGTATGACAACACGTGGATATATGACAAGATTCATCATGAGATCAATCAGTTCTGCAGTTCTCATTCTCTTCAGCAAGTCTATATTGATATGTTTGATCAGGCAAGAAGCTTTTTTTTTTTTTAATCTATTCATAGACTTAGAAGCCATACATTCCAAAATGTTATCTCGTTTTAATTTTCTTTTGTTCATCCATGTGGATTGAACTGTCAGTTAGTTGTCATAAAAATCTGGTTTGTGTTGTACGCTTATTTTTTTAGAGGCTCTTTTGGGTTATACAAGAGCATTTGTGTAGCTGCTTTTTGGTTACAGAGGAGTCTCTGCACTCAAAACTGGATCTTTATCAGACCAACAGGGCCTGTTTGGGTATCCTTAGAATAGGATCTGGTTTGAAGAAAAACAAATTTTGCTGAAAGATATTACAAAGTGTACGTTGGTTTTACAAAGAACCAGTTTAGGAAATATAATAGAGGGGCACGGACTCCAAAAGAAATATACATTCACCAAACATTTAAATCTGTGGAACCAACTCGCTGATTAACCAAAACCAAGGAAGATATTACAAATTGTGTACTGGTTTGACAAAGAACCAGTTGAAGATATAGAGTAGAGTGTGCAAGGACTCCAGAAGAACTAGACATTCACTAAACATTTAAATCTGTGGAACCAATTCGCTGATTAACCAAACCAGTTCTGTGCCTTCCTAAAGAGTCCAGTACAATACCTGTTTTCATTAAAACTGGGTAAAAGGAGACCTGGTCTGAACCTTATCATGTTCTAAGCATTCCTAAATAGGTCATTACTGTTCTCCTTTACTAGAGAGCGGTATAACTTTTAATTTCTTGTAGTGTTGAGATGTGGAAAGTCTCTGTTGGTACTTTCTGCTCCCCTTTTTGTCATCTGATGGCTAAAACAAATATCTACTAAAAATTTGAGGGCATGTTTGGGATGGATAAAACAGGATTTCGTGCAGTCTCATTCTAATTTTCTATCCCGTTCAGTATAATGTTGGTTTTACAAAGAACCTTTTTTAGAGTGATTTCAGATTGAGTACTCCCAAGCTTGAAAGGAACATATACCAAACACTTGAATATATAGAAGTGGTTCACTTATGAACCACAAAACCGGTTGTTAGTCTTCCCTTACAGCCCCTTAATTTCTTGTAGTGTTGAGATATGGAAAGTCTCTACTGGTACTTATTTCCCACTCCCCTTTTTTATCGTCTGATTGCTTAGCAACAAATATGATATGCAAATGAAATCGTAAACTGTGGAAAATCTCCTCCAAATAAAAGATTTTCCACTTGATGCTTAACGTATCCTATAGATTTTGGATTGATCTTTGTGTTGATGAGTTAACGTTTTTGTATTTCATTAGATTGATGAGAAAATGAAAGATGCCCTTCAGGCTGATTGCACACGTTATGCTCCAGGTATTGAAATAATTAGTGTGCGTGTCACCAAGCCTAAAATCCCAGAAAGTATAAGACGAAATTTTGAACAGATGGAAGAAGAACGCACTAAGGTACTCTTTCTCTTCTTTGTGCGTATTTCATTCTTTTTTCCTTTTCATATTGAAAAAGTAGTAAGAATGAGAGGTGTTCAACCTTTTATCATCTTGGTCTTTTGTTACTTTTCTACGGAATTATTTGTGGGTGAATCAAACATAAAATAATACCTGCTTAAGAAAAACTTGTGTTACTAGATTGGGTCTTGTTGAGTTTATCGTGTATTTTTCATTCTCGCAGAATGATTGCTTTGTCAAAACATTAGGTAGATTAATTGATTCTATTTTCCGTCAATTTTTTTTCAACTTTATATCAATCTATGTGGTAGTCAAAGTATTTTGCTAGGAACAGTTTGTGCTCTTGAATGACTTATTGCTTTGTTCTCGGTCCAATTATCAATGCAGAACCGTAATATTAACTGTTGAAATATTCCATCTTTCCTGGATGATGGGTTCTACTTTTCCAATTTATTCTTCATTCCCAAACACTGGTCAGATCTAATAGGCTGTTTTGGTAACAAAAGAACTGGTTCTGTTGTTCAAAAAGTGAACCGGTTCTAAATACTGGTATCTGTGAGCTACTTTTGTACCACAGGAGTTTGTCTGACTTAAAGTCTGTCCGACTTAAAACTGCCCAAGAACAACATATTTATCAGACTAACACAATACTGAAAACCAGATAAGAGTGTGAAACGGTCTGAATATCCCAAAAAGACCCGTACATTTAGATGAGAGCTTCCACTTGGATTTGGTGCTAAAGAGAGGAACTCTTGGTTTTCTTCTCTTTTCTTTTTCTTGGGGGGGGGGGGGGGGTGTCAAGGTGGGCAGGCAGTGTAGCTTAATTTTTTGGATTGATGGTGTGTTTTCATATAGGTCTTGATTGCAATGGAGAGGCAGAGAGTAGCTGAGAAAGAGGCTGAGACAAAAACCAAGATAGCTATTACTGAAGCTGAGAAGAATGCCCAAGTCAGCAAGATCCAAATGGAACAGAAATTGATGGAGAAAGACAGTTCCAGGAGGCAAGAGGAAATTGAGAATGAAATGTATAGAGCTCGTGAGAAAAGCTTGGCGGATGCCAATTTCTATAGGTAGGTGTTTACTGTTACTGTCTTAATTTAATACACATATTTATGACATGTTTGGACATCCCATCATTAGCCCCAGTCACAACTTGTAGTTGTAGAGCATTTTCATGTAACAATTGATCTTCTTGGATGATTGGGTTTCTTGTATGTGGTCATTCACTGGTTTTTTTGAGTTGAACAAATTCTAGGTCTCAAATATCTTTTTTAGATAACGATGTTTCGAATGTATCCAATTCTAGAGGATAGATAAGACTTTTAAATAGGAATGCTATGTAACATGTTAATGGGACAATTCAATTCAAGGGGACAACTAAACGTGCCCTTACTGCCAGCTTATTTTCCATTTGCATGGTTTTTTGTATCAGTAAATTCACGAGTCGATTCATAGAGTTTCTTACAACCAGATAGCAATATGGTTCACGATTCATTATTTGAATCTTGATGTTCTTTAGCAGAAAACTTCCAATATTTCAAGCCTTGAAATTGCATGAAACTTGTGATATGTTGTTATTTTGTTCATTTTAAGCAAGCACTCTACATGTGTTTTCATGTGTGTGTGATGCTTAATATTTATTTTTTTTACAGAAAATGAATCTTACGATTCATGATTCTCGATATGCTTCATGGTTCATAATTTTGGGTGAACCGATTCGCGATTCGTTTGATGATTTGGCAACCATTATCATTTACTTAACTGGGTTGTATTATTTTCGTTGCAGAATTAATTGAAGTTAACTTTCTTCATTTTCAGAGAAATGAAAGAAGCTGAAGCAAACAAGTTGAAGCTAACTCCCCAGTTTCTGGAACTAAAATTCATTGAAGCAATTGCTAACAACTCCAAAATATTCTTCGGAGACAAGGTTAGGATGATATCTCTCTCTCTCTCTCTCTCTCTCTCTCTCTCTCTCTCTCTCTCTCTCTCTCTCTCTCTCTCTCTCTCTCTCTGTGTGTGTGCAGGTTGAAACTTGATAGTATTGCTCTACAGGTACCCAATATGCTTTTTGATCAGAGGCTGCTTGGAAACTTTTTGAAAGACGTGGCCAGAAAGGGGAACTTGGAAGCTTAAATTCTTAAGTGCTGTTTGGGAAATATGGTGTCAATTGCGGATTTTTTTTTATTGTACAGTCAAATCCGGATTCCGCAATCGCAATGCATATTAAGGCTTTCCCAAACTGTTGTGGGAAACTGCAATTTTGAGAATCAATTGTGAGATTGGCTCTCCAACACGGTTCCTAGCGCAACGGAGGCTTAGATAAGCATACACAAATACTGTAAAAGGTACAGAAAAGTGTGGGATAAGTGTGTTGTGTGTTTGCATTTGCTCATCAAAAAAAAATAATTAACTAGTACAGAAAAGGATGGTATTGTATTGATTCATTTATTTATTTATTTATTGGGTAAATTACACTGACACCCACCCGAGGTTTAGCTCTTTTGCACAAACCTCTTTAAAGCTTAGCACTTTTTTTCACAAACCATGAACCATCCCTCTTGGAGTTTTACTGAATATTCCATTTTTAAATTATGTTTCTTCATTTTTTAAATTAATTAAAAGTGAGCTTCTCAATTAATTTTTTTTTTAAATGAATGAGTTGATTAATCTAACTCTGGTCCTTATATTTTTGTTTTAACTTTTACCCAAATAAATATTATATATATTAGTTAATTTTGCATATGAACACACTCTTTTTTCTACTTAGTCGATCCTGATAAGGAAAAAAATTCACTTAAGTTTGTTCAATATTTTTTACCTTAATTATCTTGTAATATATGTATATAAAAAAAATATTTTACACATAAAATAGCAAATAGGAAAAAGAAAGACCACCCCTCTTGAAATTTTACTGAATATTCTATTTTTAAACTAATTTTTTTCATTTTTTAAAATTAATTAATAATTAGTTGATTAGTTTAAACTTTGGTCCTTAATTTTATTTTAACTTTTGCCCAAATAAATGTGTTATCTACTGCATTAATTTCACATACAAACATATCCTTTTTTCCAAAAAAAAAAAACTGTGTTCATTTTTTTAAAAAACATACCTTCAACTAAGTTTGTTCATTTGGTTTTACCCTAATTATCTTGTATTATTTGCATTAAAATTTCATTTTATACGTAAAACTCGTAGATAGTAAAAAAAAAAAAAAAAAATTAAGCATATGACAAAAAAAAAAATTAAAGTGTTATGGAGGGTAATAATGGGTTTCAAAAAAATTCTTTAGTTTTTTGGGGAAAATAAAGTATGTGAAACACTTTTACTATTAGAGGGGTAGAATTGGTAGTTGGACAAAAAAATTTGCTGACATCATCCATTGTCATCTATGTACTTAACGGCCATTAACGGCAGGGGGTAATTTGTTAGCAAACACAAACCTCGACCAAGGTCAGTGACATGTCAGAAACCTTAAGGGAGATTTGTGATAAAGCACTAAACCTAAGGGGGGGGGGGGGGGGGTCGGTGTAATTTACCCTTATTTTTTCTGTTCAATATTGTATTGGTTCATAATTTTGGGGTGGCCTACCCTTGTCGTGCTACTGTAGGCGATCACCAAAATGCCAAGAAAAGTTTAATTTCTACTTCTGAGAAATGGTGAGAATGAAGGGAAATTTATTTTTTTTTTTAAATGCAGGAAACAGTTGAGCTTTTAGCATCATGTTAGTAGTACTTAAAACTGTTTTCATCTGTTTAATTGGTATCTTGTTAAGATCACTTTCATTTTGAATATTACATTGCCTGCTTTGACCTGCTATTGTTTTATTGGTTGTTTAGTGATGGTCTACTTCTTTGTGACTATCCATTGTATACCTGTCTTGTTAGGCAGCAACAACCTGCCTTTTTTATTATCTTATGTTTGATTTATGGATTTAATAAGAGGAAAAAAAAACGATAAAGAAGAGGAGAGTGCAAAGGAAAAGCTTTTGCCTGTCTATTTTCTCTTTCACTTGAATGTATATAGATACTAAAACTCTCCAAATTAATTATAAAAAATAAATAAATAAATCATAAAAGGAGAAAGGGTATGTAAGGGGAAAAATTGTTCTCTCCTTTGCGAACATGACTTTCATTTTCTTTTTTCACTATTTTCGTTGTAATTAAAAAAAATGGTTTTTTTGGCAACCTACATATCTTTTTCCTCAAGTATGCAAATAAGACTTTAGAAGTTTAGACTTTTAGAGGTGGTGACAAGCGTTCTGTATGAAAGAGCGGGTTGTGTTTCTTGTAGTTTAGAAAAGAATTGGTTTTAAATAATTTGGTGTTTGTGTAACTAATTTTTTTTTTTTTGGCTACATAGGACTATTGACTTATAGGTTGTTTGAAAGTAAAACTCCGGTTGTGTGGTTCATAAATGAATCGGTTCTTATAATCTAGAATCACCGACATTTCAAAGAAGGTAATGTGTCGTGTTCGACGCACGGACACGACACTTCACGTACACTATTACATTAGTGTTGACGTGCAATTTTTTTAGGACTTTGTCGTGTCGACATACCGGTATCGTGTTGTATCAGTATCCGTGCTTCATAGCTTATAATCCAGGTGTTTGGTGAGTGTTCATTTTTTAGTAAGAGTTCGTGCCTAATCTAATAACTCTCTTAATAGCGGTTCTTTATCAAAACAACATTACATTAGTTCTCACAAGAACCAGATAAAAGGCGACTGGACTAAACCTAGTTCAGTTGTAGACTTAAATATACTACAAGAACTTTTTTTTTTTTTTTTTTTTGCTGTGAATATGCTACAAGAACTAGTTCTTCTATAAATAAACTTATACTTGAATTCATAAAAACACAGTTAAAATAAAATATGAGAATGAGGTTGAACTTGATCCTTGTTTCTACATTCCCAAACAGGCCCTTAAAGACTGGCTTCATTCTAGTTCTGCATGCAGAAAAGTTGCTTTGATTACCAAAAAGAGTAAAGATTGGGACACACCCAAGGACACAACTTCTGCGACATAACCCAAAAGACACATCTTTGAGCTGTGTATAGACACTTCTTTTGGGTTATGTCCCAAAATAGACATATCTTTTGAGTTGTGTATAGACACATCTTTTGAGTTATGTCCCAAAAGTTATATCCTTGGGTGTGTCCCAAATATTACCCTACCAAAAAAAAAGAGAGGGTAAATTACCTTTTACGCCCCTGTGGTTTGCCTCTGTGGCACTTTGCCCCCTTGTAGTTTGAAATGTAACACATAACTCCCCTGTGGTTTGGCACTTTACCCCCTTATAGTTTGGAATGTAACGCATAACCCCCCATGTGGTTTTCCTTTGTGGCACTTTACCCCCCTATAGCCAAAACAAATTGCTTAAATGACCAAAATGACCTCTTCTTCTTTATCACTCTAATATTCATGTTACACACGCAAATGATTGAAAAAACCAGATAGTTCTAGAGAGAGAAAATAAGAGTCTCACCCATGTATACTATATTACTTTATTGAAAAAGTAGCCAAAAATCTATTCAAAATTCGAATTAAAGAGGAAAAATTATTGTATTATTTGAAATGTTGTTTTTATAACTGCAAATTCAATAGTTTAAAATTTTTAGTACAATCACTGCTCTAGTTTTTTCAATTGACGTCACTGTCTGGATTTTTCAATCATCTGTATGTGTAATATGTATATTAGAGTGACGAAGAAGAAGAGGTCATTTAAACAATTTGTTTTGGCTATAGGGCGCAAAATGCCACAAAGGAAAACCACAAGAGGGGTTATGTGTTATATTCCAAACTACTAGAGGGTAAAGTGCCATAGAGGCAAACCACGGGAGGGTTATGTGTTACATTTCAAACTACAGGGGGGCAAAGTGCCACAGAGGCAAACCACAGGAGGGTAAAAAGTAATTTACCCTAAAATATTACTGGTTTGATGTAAAATTAAGTGTTCTTAAATAGATTGAACACTTAAGTGTTCTTAAATAGATTGAACACACACGGCGGGCATTTGGTCTAGTGGTATGATTCTCGCTTAGGGTGCGAGAGGTCCCGAGTTCAATTCTCGGAATGCCCCCAAATTTGTTGCGTTTTTTTTTTTTGTGGATTCACGTTTTATTGTTTATTTGGCCAAGTTAATTACGAAATTAATTGAAAATAAAAAATAATATTTCAAAAGTTTTTACTAGACTAGTAAGGATGTTTGGCTATAAATCCTTCAAAGGATACTTGAGTCATTTTGAGAGTGCGAGCGTGCCAGGCAAGTAAGTTGTTAATGTGATTGTGTAATTGTGTAAGCCAAATGCGCCTCACCAGGCCAATTGTGACCGTTCGAATGCCTTAATTAAATGGCTTTTATCGTATGAGATGTAACAAAAAACTAAAAAGAAGAATGTGAAGAAGAGAAGTGAGAGTTTGAAAGATACCTTCAAAGTGATTGAACTATTCTATAACTACTCTAAAATTGGTATTAAAGGAGAATAAAGCAGTAAATGAATACTAAACTAATGTAAAGTAAAGCAATATCTATTGTGGCCAAATGAAATAGATTACATAATATTGAAATGTTTGTTTTGGTCAATGACCTCTACAAAGGAGTACAATACAAGCATTTATAAGTAAAGTCTACAACTACTTTGAATTTGTATTACATTTCCCTCAAACTATAATAATTAATAATTCAAATTCCTACAACTACAATTAGTGGGAGATCCTCTTACGATGACAAGTGTCTTCAAGTAATTTCCATCTTTATCACCATTGATTTTCAAGTAACCAACATTAATCTCTCCTTGTAATGTCAAGTGTCATTTAAGTAATCTTCCAAGTTCCCATAGCAACATATAATAATAATAATAATAATAATAATAATAATAATACAAAAAACAATATTATATTTTTTATGGTACAAACAAAGGGCCGTATGATAAACCACTCGGCTGCAGCCAAGTTAGCTAGAGCCCCTACCTCCATTGGGGAGATTGTGGATATTTGCTCCAAATAAGGGAAATTTTCTTTAAAGTCCACACCTAAGGGTGCTCACGAGTCGGGTTTGGCCCTCATTCGCTCATCCATCCGAACATAGTCAGATTTGCCCTCCTTCCACTCGTCATCCACTCGCTTTGTCGGGTGCACCCGACTCATCGGGTGGTCGGGTGAGTCGGGTCGAGTCGGGTGAAACGGGACTGTCTCATTTGTCTCAATCAAGCATTTGCTTTACACATGACTTTGTCTTCATTTTCTTTTCTTTTTTTTTGCTTTGAATGTTTTTGTCTACATAGTCATGGGCTAACCAAAGCTCTGACCAAACAAAAAATAAAAACTTAGTCATATGCTAGTTTGATGGTTTTAATATTTTTATACCTCCGCTAGTGACATATATATTTTATTGATACAAGAATATAACATATATATATTTAAAAACTATATAATACATAATACATATACTGATATAAGCATATTACATATATATTAAAGACTATATAATACATAATACATATATTGATATAAACATATTACATATATATTTTTTAAAATTAAGTGTTTCGAGTCGGGTCGGGTGAATCGGGTTTTCACCCCCCCCCCCCTAGACCCGTGACTTCACCCGAAACTGTTGGGTTTCTACCCCTAAGACCCGTGACTCCACCCACATTGTTTAAAAACCAATAAAAAGGCTACGGGTGGTCGGGTGGATTTTGAGCAGCCCTATCCACACCCCCCACCCCCCTACGTTTGTGTGTGTCATTAACTCTAATCTACTAGCCTAACTCATGTTTCAGATGTGATTTGTTTTTGAGACATAGACAAAAAAAAACTGGGGGAGGGGAGGGGAGGGGGGGTGTTAGTTCAGCACTAAATTTTCAGTTCTATCAAACGGGGACTTAATTTATTTTCAAAAAAGTTAGAACTGATACAAAAGGTAATGAATAATGTCATGGTTTCAAAATTTAGGATATCCCAAATACTATCGAAGTGGTACCATATACAATGGTCTATAGTACCATGGCTATTGCCACAACACGTAGTAAATGTTGAACTATTTGGGAATCATAGAATTATTCATAGTTAATTGGTTTTAATTTATATGTCACCTTCTTTTTCTTTATTTCAGGATACTACGTACTGTGAAAATTTTAATGTCTAGTGTTTTAACTATGAAAAAAAAAATAGGCTGGTCGTTTAGGACCTTTTAGGCTTTTAAGATAATTTTTGAAACCACTTTCTTTTTCTTTTTTTTTTACAAATACGGCATATCAATTTCTATTTTAAATTATAAAAAAAGAAAAAAGGAAATCAAATAAGTTTTTTTAACTTCATTTAAAAAAAAAGAATAAAAATTAAAACAGAAAATAAAAAATCACAACATTACCAAATGAGCTCTAAAATTGTCACACCCCAACATTAGCCGTGTAACAAAGGTGTAGATATGTCACACCCGTTCCAGAAATTTATGATTTTGAAAATACATCATTTGAGATTTTGAAAATAAAAATATTATTAATAATTTGAGTTGAGGTTAACTGTGAGTAAACGGTAAGGTGTCAGTGAGGACACGGGAACATGGCAGTTCATATTACATGGGCATGAGTAAATGACATTTATATGATTTAAATATTATTTGACTTTATCTGGTATTCTTGTGAATAGTAATTATACCTGTGTAGTATAATTCTGGTATTTGGATACTTTAGTATATCATTTGAGAACTGTGGTGAGAATGTGAGTGATACGTTAATTAAAAAGGTAGGTTGTGTAGAGATTCCACATAATATAATTTTCGGACGTTATTTTTGGACCCAAACGAAACTTAGTCGGAAACTTTTGGAATGTATAATTTTCACTCGTAAAGACATAAAATGATCGTGTGCAAAGTTTCGAGAGTTAATTAGAAGTTTGAGAAACTCGTGGGGAGGTAAACGCAATTTCTGAAAAGTTTGCCTATATATAGTAGTGGATGAGATTCATTCTCATCCAAAACTTGCCAAATATCTAGAGAGAGGAGAGAGAAGGGAGATTGGAGCCAACGGGCTTTGTGACACCGATCGACGACCGTTCGTCCGTCAGATTTTTTCCAGATTTTGGATTTGAACTCGTGGAGGTAAGAGCTACGTTTTGATACTACTTAGGCCGTGTTTGGCCAATTTTTGTAAAAATCTTAATTCTAGACTTTTGAGGAAAACTCAGTAAAACTTGTAGGAATCGTCCCAAATTTGAAATCCGACGTTTATTTAGCTCCCTAGACGATCCTTCAAAGTTTGAAGAGAATCGCACGAGGTATGAATTCTAGATCTATGAAATATATGGATTTTCATGTTTTGAACATCAATTTTGATATCCTTGGATCCGGGTGAAATTCATGTATTAATTAGGCCCGTTAATTATGCACGTGAAATTATATGAAAAGCACGTATAACTGTTTATGTGAGCATGTTATGTGTCTACTTGGGTCAAAGGGGAGTTTGGTGCAAATTCATCCGGGGTAAGCTCCTCGAACCTTGAGGATTATGATTTGATTTGTGATTGTAATGGAATTGGAATTGTGGTTGTGTCTGAATTGGAGGTGGGCCCAACCAGTACACAGTACCTGGTATGGAGGAAGGCCCAACCAGTGTACGAGATGCGTGGGAGAGGTGGGCCTCCTACGGCATCGACCGGATGAATGCGTACCACTCACCCTAGAGACTATTTTCTATGTGTTTTAGATGCTTAAACCATGAACTGTCATATAAGCATACATTTAGAATTGTACGCTCAGCATATAGCTGAGCAGTGGAGATGTACTCCATTGTAGGTGAGAAGAAAGACAAGAAGAAGCGTGAGGAGTGAGGTCGTTGAGGAACGCCGGGGAACCACATTGTATATGTTTTTGTTTAATCCTAAACTTGTGTAAGAATTGGGTCATGTAATACGTTGTAATAGATCTTTGGATTAGTTCCGTAGCATGGTAATCCTGTAATTGAACGTCTGTAGTTAAGTTTAAATGTTTTGTTTCAGTTATGGTTGTGATTGTTGTTGGTGTGGAGAAGCATGAGTTGTTAATTTCCACACAGGGCTGCCCAGCAGGGGAGCAGTCGACTGGACCCTATGTCAGTCGACTGGATCTCGAGGGATTGAGACACTGAAAGTGAATAGTAATGGAAGCAGTCGACTGGACCCCTTTATCAGTCGACTGGACCCCTTTTGAGAATGTTGAATTTTGGTTCTGCATAACACAATCGACTGGGGAAGTGAGCAGTCGACTGCACTACTGTAGATTTTAGCTACTGATCCAAATAGTAACCATTGCAGTCGACTGGGTTCCTTGATCAGTCGACTGGATCTTTGTTGAGAATTTTGGGTTTTGGTTTCTGCTAGGTACAGTCGACTGGACCCTTGTCGCAGTCGACTGAACCTCTGTTTTCAGAACTGATTCTTTTGAATGTGTTTTCACTTGGCCAAAACCTTTGTAACTCCGATTTCCAATGGATTTTTTCAACTCAGAGGGCAATGTTTCCTAAGTTTTAAAATACCCAGGGTTGTTTTAAAGTTCTTTCCGCTGCGTATAGTTATATGATGTTTGGATGAGCCTTGGTGGTGTGCCACGTGTCCTATTTCCACGCGTAGTGGGATGGGTCGTGACATTTAGTGGTATCAAAGCAATAGGTAACAAAACTTTGGGAACGTTCGACGACGAGTGGAGTGTTGAGTAAATTATCACATGTTCTAGATTGCATCCATACATATTAGAGATGTTTGATGCATATGTATGTTGTTTTACATACATGATATTGTTATTGTTGTACGTGCATAGTATTTATGCATTAAGAACTACAGGATTGTAATCATGAGTGACAAAGAGCGAGGACTATCGCCACACACTCGACGTATGAATGACATGACAGAAATGATGGGGAATATGGGTGACATGATCCGAAATATATTCGAACGGTTACCTCCAACACCTCCATTGGAACCAGAACCGATAGCTGTGGTGAATGTGCTTGAAAATAGGTGTTTGAGATCAACATCCGAACAATTCGCTCGAAAGAAACCAGTGGAATTTCATGGGACACCTGATACAACATTGGCATAACATTGGGCCATGGACATAGAACGAATTTTTCGATCTATTCCGATGTCAGATATGGAAAAGATTCAGAACGCAAGTGACGTATTGAGAGGTGAAGCTCAGAACTGGTGGGTAAACGTTTTAGATCAAGGAGCACCGATTACTTAGGAAGGGTTTAAGGCATAATTCAATCGCCGATTCTTTCCGCGAGCCACCTACAATGCAAAGAAGCGAGAGTTTGATAACCTCAAGCAAGGAGACATGACTGTAACGGAGTATACTTCCAAGTATAACGCGTTGTTGAGGTTTGGTAAGGGTTCAGTGCCCGAAGAGGAAGATAGGGCAAGAAAATTTGAAGAGGATTTAAGGGATAATATTCGGTTGAGAGTAGAGACCTATGAGCATTCAACTGTTGCAGCAGTACAGCAGACGGCGCTTGTAGCCAAAAGTGGAATAGAGATATCGAGACAAAATCACCAAGGAAAGCGAAGTTATGAGGGTGGTGACCGAAGTCAGGGGGGATCTTTTAAGAAATCGTTTTCACGAGACTCTAGTTCTGGTTTTAATGATTCCAGGAGAGTATCAAGTAATATACCATTGTGTCCGCTTTGCAACCGACCACACACCGGTCGATGTTTTCTGACCAACTTTCAGAACAGATCTACAGGGGGAAACAGTGTGAGTTCTGCGACCTACCCGCAACTCAAGTGCTTTTATTGTGGTACCTTGGGACACCGAGCGAAGGATTGCACAAGGAAGCGTTCTCAACAAGGGGCAAGTTCTATGGCTTCTAGTGGGTCGAAGCCTAAGCAGTCTAGTGACGGAGGATAAAGGACGGAGCAACGTCAGGGAAGATCATTCCAGATGAATCCTGGAGACGTGGCTGCTACTAATACAGTGGTCTCAGGTATGGTGCTTGTATGTTCGCACTTAGCACGCATACTCGTTGATTCGGGATCTACGCATTCGTTTGTATCAACTTTATTGAACATTTGAATGTTAAGTCCGCGCCACTAGGATATGATTTATCCATTGTCGTGCCGCTTAGTAAACCGGTAGTGACATCTATGATATATAAGAACTGTGAGATCAAATTAGGTGAGAAGTTGATGACCGTAGACCTTATACCGATTGTGGTGAACCATTTCGATGTGATACTGGGGATGGATTGGTTAGCCCTTAACCAGGCCACCATAGACTGTAAACGGAAGGAGGTTAATTTTTTATCACCGGTGCATGGGAACTTTTGCTTTCAGAGTGGGGTTGTACCGCCGCCGTACTTGGTTTCGGCTATCCGAGCGGGAAAGTTATTGAAAAAGGGATGTCAGGGATTTTTATGTTCAGTGGCTGATGTCTCAGCGATCGAATCAATAGCAGAGGATATTCCAGTAGAGCGAGAGTACCAAGATGTATTCCCCGATGACTTACCAGACGTCCTGATTGAGAGGGAAATTGAATTCATCATTGAGGTAAAGCCAGACTCAAGACCGGTATCCAAAGCACCGTATAGGATGGCACCAGTAGAATTGAAGGAACTGAAAGTTCAACTACAGGAGTTACATGATAAAGGTTTCATCCGACCAAGTGTATCGCCGTGGGGAGCTGCAGTATTGTTTGTAAATAAGATAGATGGCTCAATGCGTATGTGTGTTGATTACCGGGAACTGAACAAGTTAACGATTAAGAACAAGTACCCGTTACCCAAAATTGATGACTTATTTGATCAACTTCGTGGGGCACAAGTATTCTCCAAGATAGACCTGAGATCGGGTTACCATCAGTTGAAAATAAAGGCCAAAGATGTTGAGAAAATAGCTTTCAGAACGCGTTATGGACACTATGAGTTCTTAGTTATGCCATTTGGAGTTACCAATGCACCAGTTGCGTTCATGGATCTTATGAATCGAGTATTTAAGGATTATTTGGATGACTTTGTGATTGTATTCATTGACGATATTCTTATCTATTCACCGAGTGAGATAGAACACGAGAATCACTTAAGGTTGATACTTCAGAGATTGAGAGGGAAACAATTATTTGGTAAATTCAATAAATGTGAATTTTGGTTGTCTAGTATTACTTTTCTTGGTCACGTAATTGACAAGAATGGAGTATTAGTTGATCCTCACAAAGTAGAAGCTGTATCAAATTGGCATAGTCCGACTTCCGTATCTAAAATTCGAAGTTTCTTGGGATTAGCGGGATACTACCGCCGTTTTATTGAACATTTCTCGAATATTTCATTGTCGGTGACAAAGTTAATGAGAAAAGGTGTTATTTTTTAATGGAGTCAGGAATGTGAAGACAGTTTCCAAGAGTTGAAGTCACGGTTGACGAGAGCACCGATATTGACAATACCATCTGGAATCGAAGGATTTGTAATCTATAGTGATGCTTCACACAAAGGGTTGGGATGTGTGCTTATGCAAGGTGGTAAAGTAATTGCATATGCTTTTAGACAGTTAAAGACACATGAGGTTAACTATCCGACTCATGATCTTGAATTAGCCGCAGTAATTCATGCTTTGAAAATTTTGAGACACTACCTGTAAGGGGAAAAGTGTGAGATATTCACGGACCACAAGAGTTTGAAATATATTTTCACCCAACGGGACTTGAACATGAGACAGCGAAGATGGTTGGAGTTGATGAAGGATTACGATCTTTCGATTGAGTACCATCCGGGAAAGGCGAATGTAGTAGCCGATGCATTAAGCCGAAAGACGCCGAGAAATTTAATCGACGAGCTAACACAACAAAAAGAATTGATAAAAGAGATGGAACGCTTAGAATTGGATGTGATTCCAGGAACCAATGATGGCTTAATGATGGCGATCATGGCACACCCAGATATTATTGATGAGATCAAGAAAGAACAATTTAACGATGTCTATTTGTGCAAAATGAGGGACGAGATATCTTTGGGAAGACGACCTGGTTTTGTATTAGAACAAGGAACGTTGAAACTGGAAAATCGATTATGTGTACCGAATATAAAAGACTTGAAAGAGAGGATTCTAGAAGAAGCTCATAGTACAAAATATTCAGTGCACCGGGGAAGTAACAAAATGTATCGAAACTTGAGAGGAAACTTCTGGTGGAAGGGTATGAAGCGTGAAGTCGCTAAGTTTGTATCTGAATGTCCGGCATGTCAACAGGTCAAAGCAGAGAGACAAGTACCCGTGGGGTTACTACAGCCATTGCCAGTGTCGGAATGGAAGTGGGACGAGATTACAATGGACATTGTTTCAGGATTTCCACGATCATTCAATAAGAATGATAAGATTTGGGTTATAGTTGACCGATTAACCAAGTCAGCTCATTTTCTACCGATCAAGATGACTAAACCGTCCAAGTTAGCAGAATTGTATGTGAGAGAGATTGTAAGACTACATGGGGTACCAGCGGTGATTATATCCGATTGTGATAGTAGTTTTACGTCAAGGTTTTGGGGAAGTTTACAAAAAGCTATGGGTACGAAATTGAGTTTCAGTACCGTATTTCATCCTCAGACCGACGGATAGTCAGAACGTACGATTCAGACCTTGGAAGATATGTTGAGATTGTGTGTGTTAGACTTTGGGAATGATTGGGAGCACCACTTGCCGTTAATTGAATTTGCTTATAACAATGGATTCCAGTCAAGTATCGGAATGGCACCGTATGAAGCTTTGTATGGCCGTAAATGTCGATCACCGGTTTGTTGGACCGAGGTTGGAGAAAGGAAGTTATTAGGACCTGAGTTAATACAGGTGACTACTGAGAAGGTGAAGTTGATTCAAGAGCGACTCAAGGTAGCTCAGAGCCGATATAAGAGTTATGCGGACTCTAAACGACGACCGATGAATTTTGAAGTTGGAGATTTCGTATACTTGCGAGCATCGCCTTCGAAAGGCATTGTACGATTTGGAAAGAGGGGAAAGCTCGATCCAAGATTCATAGGACCTTTTGAGATTCTAGAGAGAGTAGGGCCGGTGGCTTACCGATTGGCTTTATCATCAGAAATGGAACATGTGCACAACGTGCTTCACGTGTCTATGTTGAGACGTTGTATGACCGATACAAGTAAGATCATCGTACCTGAACCGCTACAGATTCAGAGAGACTTGACTTACGTGGAACAATCGATAGAGATTTTAGATCGAAAAGAGCAAGTCTTAAGAACTAAGACAATTCCGATGGTAAAAGTATTGTGGCGTAGTCACACGGTGGAAGAAGGTACATGGGAAAGTGAGGAAGACATGAAGAATGAGTATCTGTACTTGTTCGACGCATAAGGTAAAGTTTGGGGACAAACTTCCTTTTTGGAGGGGAGAGTTGTCAGACCCGTTCCAGAAATTTATGATTTTGAAAATGCATCATTTGAGATTTTGAAATTATTAATGTTATTAATAATTTGAGTTGAGGTTGACTGTGAGTCAATGGTAAGGTGTCAATGAGGACACGGGAACATGGCAGTTCATATTGCATGGGCATGAGTAAATGGCATTTATATGATTTAAATATTATTTGACTTTATCTGGTATTCCTGTGAATAGTAATTATACCTGTGTAGTATAATTCTGGTATTTGGATACTTTAGTATATCATTTGAGAACTGTGGTGAGAATGTGAGTGATACGTTAATTAAAAAGGTAGGTTGTGTAGAGATTCCACATAATATAATTTTCGGCCGTTATTTTCGGACCCAAACGAAACTTAGTCGGAAACTTTTGGAATGTATAATTTTCACTCGTAAAGACATAAAATGATCGTGTGCAAAGTTTCGAGAGCAAATTAGAAGTTTGAGAAACTCGTGGGGAGGTAAACACAATTTTCAAAAAGTTTGCCTATATATAGTAGTGGATGAGATTCATTCTCATCCAAAACTTGCCAAATATCTAGAGAGAGGAGAGAGAAGGGAGATTGGAGTCAACAGGCTTTGCGACGCTGATCGACGACCGTTCGTCCGTCAGATTTTCTCCAGATTTTAGATTTGAACTCGTGGAGGTAAGAGCTACGTTTTGATACTACTTAGGTCGTGTTTGGCCAATTTTTGTAAAAATCTTAATTCTAGACTTTTGGGGAAAACCCAGTAAAACTTGTAGAAATCGTCCTAAATTTGAAATCCGACGTTTATTTAGCTCCCTAGACGATCCTTCAAAGTTTGAAGAGAATCGCACGAGGTATGAATTCTAGATCTATGAAATATATGGATTTTCATGTTTTGAACATCAATTTTGAAATCCTTGGATCCGGGCGAAATTCATGTATTAATTAGGCCTATTAATTATGCACGTGAAATTATATGAAAAGCACGTATAACTGTTTATGTGAGCATGTTATGTGTCTACTTGGGTCAAAGGGGAGTTTGGTACAAATTCATTCGGGGTAAGCTCATCGAACCTTGAGGATTATGATTTGATTTGTGATTGTAATGGAATTGGAATTGTGGTTGTGTCTGAATTGGAGGTGGGCCCAACCAGTACACAGTACCTGGTATGGAGGAAGGCCCAACCAGTGTACGAGATGCGTGGGAGAGGTGGGCCTCCTACGGCATCGACCGGATGAATGCGTACCACTCACCCTAGAGACTATTTTCTATGTGTTTTAGATGCTTAAACCATGAACTGTCATATAAGCATACATTTAGAATTGTACGCTCAGCATATAGCTGAGCAGTGGAGATGTACTCCATTGTAGGTGAGAAGAAAGACAAGAAGAAGCGTGAGGAGTGAGGTCGTTGAGGAACGCCGGGGAACCACATTGTATATGTTTTTGTTTAATCCTAAACTTGTGTAAGAATTGGGTCATGTAATACGTTGTAATAGATCTTTGGATTAGTTCCGTAGCATGGTAATCCTGTAATTGAACGTCTGTAGTTAAGTTTAAATGTTTTGTTTCAGTTATGGTTGTGATTGTTGTTGGTGTGGAGAAGCATGAGTTGTTAATTTCCACACAGGGCTGCCCAGCAGGGGAGCAGTCGACTGGACCCTATGTCAGTCGACTGGATCTCGAGGGATTGAGACACTGAAAGTGAATAGTAATGGAAGCAGTCGACTGGACCCCTTTATCAGTCGACTGGACCCCTTTTGAGAATGTTGAATTTTGGTTCTGCATAACACAGTCGACTGGGGAAGTGAGCAGTCGACTGCACTACTGTAGATTTTAGCTACTGATCCAAATAGTAACCATTGCAGTCGACTGGGTTCCTTGATCAGTCGACTGGATCTTTGTTGAGAATTTTGGATTTTGGTTTCTGCTAGGTACAGTCGACTGGACCCTTGTCACAGTCGACTGAACCTCTGTTTTCAGAACTGATTCTTTTGAATGTGTTTTCACTTGGCCAAAACTTTGTAACTCCGATTTCCAATGGATTTTTTCAACTCAGAGAGCAATGTTTCCTAAGTTTTAAAATACCCAGGGTTGGTTTAAAGTTCTTTCCGTTGCGTATAGTTATATGATGTTTGGATGAGCCTTGGTGGCGTGCCACGTGTCCTATTTCAACGCGTAGTGGGATGGGTCGTGACAAGATACCCCATTTTTTGCCCAAATAAAAAAAATATTTGTTTTTGTTAAAAAAAATAATTTAAAAAAAAATACAAATTCATTTCAAGGTCAAGATCAGAAGTTTTGCAAAAAAATCATGATCAAAAATCAACATAACCGTGTGGACTGTCCACACCTAATAACTTTCACCATCCACAAGCTTCGGTGAAACACATTTGGTGGAGTCTACCAAAAAAAAAGAGCATAAAAAAAATCATACGGTAAAATAAAAGAAAAAAAAAAGCATTAAGCCAAAAAAAAAAAAACACATAAAAAGGTAGCACTAAAAAAGAAAAAATTAAGAAACAAAAAACAAAAAGAAAAACCACAATCTCGGTGGACTAAGCAAAAAGAAACACTAAAGAAAAAGGAAAAATAAAACAAAAGCAAGCACCAAAACAAAAATATACATATAAAAAAATATTAAAAAAAGAAATGTTTTGGCCTATAAAAGCCAATGGTTTTCAACGAAGGTAAGGAGGATCAGTGAAGAAAAATTCCTCTCTCTCTCCATACAGCTCTCTCTGTCTCCTCCCTCTGTCTCTCTCACCTTACCACCAAAAATATCACTCTCATCCTCACCATCACAGATCACCAACCACTACACCACTGCCAGATCACCACTTCCACAAACCCACTTCATCTCTGTTTTGCTCTTTCACCGTCACAAGCCGTCACTATTCACTAGCACTGTTTGGCAACCCCTTCGCAGGTAATTTTTTCTCCCTCTCATACTATTATACAGAAAAATAAAAATAATAATAATAATTCATGTTATACTCGGGATTTGTCACACCCCAACCCGCCCCCGCGGGCTAAGACACGTGTAACAAAGCCAAAGACCAAACAATTATTATTTTTTAACGTTCCAAAAATACCATTTTTGACTGAAATACCAGGGGTAAAATAGCATTTTATCAAATAAATTAATAAAGAGGAATAAAATAAAGTTTTAAAACCGGCAAATGGTACTTGGGCAAAGTTTCCCCCATTATAGCACCCTTCACCCTGTTTTCAAAACTAAAACATTTTTAACCCGACCCTGGTGTACTCATTTATTTAAATATCCAAAACACATCAAAACCTAACTAAATATAAATATTACAAACTCATTCTAACATTTATTTCTAAACATATTTAAAAGTATAAACTTTAAGTTTATTACAACCTTATTCAAATCCTCACATATAAACATATAAGCAAGCTAGATCCAGCCCCGTAGTCTCGATCATTTCTCACTATGGTATTCATCTGAACCTGCGTGGTCATTAGCCACAAAAATCGAATAAGCTTTCGCTTAGTGAGTACGTGGTGCTAATCATGCAATTGGAGTATTTAATGATTCATAAAACCAATTAAACATTCACAACAATAAATGGTCGCAAGCGTGTCAAGTAATCAATCACCATCGTTCTGGACCCCTGATTCTGGGCTAATCTCACTTTTTCCGTCGCATATAGCGAAATCACTCTCATTCACTCGTGACCATAGTCAATTCGCTGGTGGTCGTCACCACCGTCCCCTTCTCTCTGAGGACTTCATCATCATCCCCCTTTTCTCTGAGGAATGGGCGTCCCTTATATACGGGCTAAATAATGGTGATTATCAATTGACACCCTTTGACCCAAATAGGCACATAAGCAGCTCAACATGTCAACATGGCAATTTCAACATTTTAGACATGTTAAATACAACTAATCACATGCTTTTTTTACTTAATCAATAATTAAGCATTTAAAAACATTTAATAACAAATAAATAACATTAAACATCAAATTTTGGGATTAGGACACTCACCTTTACGAATAATCAAATAAGCCTAGAAACCCCAAATCTTTTCTAGATTCAGCCCAAATATGAACTTGCAGCTAATCCTACACAATTTTGGTAAACTAACTGTTACCAACCCATTTGGGTCACGAAAAATCTATCGATTAAATTTAAAATAAATTATACTATAAGGTTAGACTTACCTTCACGAGTCCAAATATGACTTCGTATCACGATTTGGACAACGTACGACGAAGCTATGGCATCGGAAAAGTCAAAACCCTCCTTTCTCTCTTCGTCCTCGGCTCACTGTTCTTCTCTGTTCTCTCTCTTTTTTTTCATTTCTTTTCCTTACCCTTTTTTTTTAATAGATTAACTTAACACACATATATATAATATATATATATATATATATTTTTATGCTGCTTACTACACAGCACACACTCACGATTTTTTTTTTTTTAAAGATGATAAGAATGAGAGATGCTATAGTGCATCTCAATGTATGTACACTTAATGCTATTCTTACTTACACCCCCCCACAAGTTTCTAAACTCCTATTATAACACCCAAACTAATTATATTACTATCCCAATATCTAAGTGGGTCTATATCTATACCAAGTATGAGCCCCAAATGTAGTCCCAAATATTATATGAATGCACTAATTAGCCTACTAATTATGTCATGTGTCCAATTACGCTCTCATAAGGGTACCCAAACTCGTCTCTTAAATAATCATGAACAATAATAGAATATTAAAGAACTTAACATTTCATCAATTAAATAATCGTATGGCATCAACATGTATTATAATGCACACATTTACATTTACATGTCTACCATTTAATCACATAAATGCAACTAAATACAATTTATGCAACTTGGACCTCCCGTAGGTCTCATTTCACATCTGTCCAACTGTGCCCTTTATCAAGCACTTATCACATCGGGGTAACTGGAACTTACCCAAATAATCACATGCAATTAATTATACAAATTAATGCATGTAAAATAAATAATACTACCTTTTTTTCGGGTACGGGTATTACATCTCTCCCTCCCTTTTAGGAAGTTTGTCCCCAAACTTTCTCACTTCACGAATCAAATAGATATAAGTATTTCTTCTCAAACCTTTACCGGTTCATTTGCAATAATACGATGATAAAATATATTATACCCACTGGTGTGACCACAATCGCAACTGACTGGTCCCCATTCTTATCAATATTTCCCAAATGGCACACTAGAATTTCAATCCCACTTGGTTTGTAAAATTTTACCATTTTCTGAAGATAAATCTTCTAGAATATTTCTTTCCCCATAGTAGTCATTTCCCCCAGTTGTTCTAGAGCGAAACTCACTTGCCTTTATTATATTTCCCCACCAAGTATCAGCGGGTGATAGAACATCTCGCAAAAGATCAGTTTCATTTTCATTGCTTCTCACAAGATTCCAGAACTTCTTCATAATCGACTGCTTCCTTCTAAGAAGACAAGTGTTAGTATCCACATAATTTCACAAATTCTTTTCACGTTTAGGTTGTTTAATCTCAGCAAATCTGCAGTTTCAAATTGTGACCACGATCTGATTGGATCAACCTGTCCACAAAATCATATATATGACAACGGCTAATTTTTGTTGACTTTGGCTACCCCCGTCATGAAACTTACTACGATAAATACTCAATTTCAGATCATTAATAATATTAATCACAATAATCCCATGAACCTTCATTGATTCTGCCCTTATACCACGCATCGTAAAGAATACTTTACATTTTCTCATCTGAATGCAGCTTTCTCGATATCTTAGTCTTCAAGAAAAACTTGTGCTTTGTGACTAATTACTAAATCATCATATGCAATTAGTAATGTCGCATACCCAAATTACTAACGTATTATATACTCAAATCTCATTATATACTTCAATATTTCTTCTGAACTCATTCCCTTGAGCTATCTTTACTCGAAGTACATACTTGATCGTGAGATTCCGACACATTTTACTACAGAGCAGAGCTCAATCACTTTCCTTTCAATAATTTATCACAATTTCTAAAACAGAAACTCAAACTGATCTTTAAGTCAATTTCCGCTCATCTATTACAGTGATACTGGTTGACCTCAATTTATTACCATCATTCTTTCCCCAATTTCCGGAACAAATGCAGCTTCTAATAAATTTTGAATCTTGACTCAAATCTTTTCTGAATAGTCAACGCGAACACAAAACCCTCGCTGATCTCTAATTCGAGCGCCAACAACCTTTTTGTCTTCACCTGATTAATATAAAATTTCAAATTGTAACTATCACGAGTTCCAACTATCCTCTGTACTATGTCTGCAATTATCGTCGCACAACTAAGTAGTCCAAGTCATGACAATTAATATAAACTTCCGGGTCGTAAGAATATTACTGTCAAATGCTCAATATAATAAGAATACCATGAACCCTAGATCTTGTACCAAATAATTCATTTTATGAGATTTCAACCATATGCAGCATAGATTACTGTTGCATCAACATATAACACAATCCCAACACAAACCTTTGCAATAATATTATCAATATCATCATATCGATTTTCTTTGGCTATTGAGAACTTCGTTATAACCGATATAAGTTTCACACGTGTCCTCGTGCAGAGAAGAAATCTTCATTATATTTTCAATAATTCCCAGTCAACTCCATAGCACTTACAATCAATAAGCAACTAATTTTTGTCGTGATACCATTTAAATATGATCCAACACTCTTTAATCTCAAATTTTTTCCTGTTTACCCAAGTATGCAGTGCCCTTTTAAAAACGTCAGTTGTATGTACATAAGATCACTCGTTGATTTCTGACTGTAATCCCAAGCAACAAGCAATAAACTACAATTTTTTTTTCCAATGTTAGAATTCTATACAACCATACGTTCAAGGAATATAATACTCATCTTGTAACCAAGAGTATTCCAATTCAGTTCCCAATAAATAAATTGATGCTTCTTATAACCCATCAACCCAGCCATGTACCCGCAACAAACAATATTAAGAATAATACGTAGAATATCACAAGTTACTTCCAGACCATTTTTTTACCAAAGTCATTTGGAATTTATTTAAAAATTTAGTATTCTAATTTAAATCAAAGTTAATGTAGTGTACTCAGTTGAGCTTCTAGCCCAACAGTATTCATTTAAAACCTCTCTCCATGAAATAAAAATATTTACACAACTTTCATATATATATCAAAATAGTTTCCATTAATAACTCATTTAAACAACAATTAAAATACCTATATTTGATTAGAATCATTTTCACTAATTTCCCCCTTCTACCTAATTTGGGTTAAATCCAACTACCTCCTTTTATCAAAATATTTTTAAACACTTCCTGATTCACAATAAATAAGTTTTTTTTTTTCCACAAGAGATGATTTCAAAATATTTTCTACTCATTTAAGTATATATAACCTCATTTAGCGTGACATACAAAGAATTCCAAAGTCTGAAAGTTTCCAGTGATATACTAGGATATTTGACAATTGCTACAGTGCAGTGCAATAGTCAGATCTCGATTGCTTACATATAAAGTACAAAGAAATAATAAAAATGCTATTACCTGATGCATATAGTGGTTGAACAGACCTTGGAGTGGTTAGGATATAGATTACTAATTATTAAACTTGTAAACCCATTTTCAAATTCAGATCTCTGGTAGAAAATTCCGATACCTCCGTATAACCGGTCAACCCAATCGGTTTTCGTACAACACAACTTCTTAGTCTTGATTACAATCAACCATATCCTTAACCAGGAAAGAACAATTTATAACCGTAGTGACACCCAATCATTAGGAACATAATAGGAAAGTCTGTGACTTTTAGTTGACCCCAAATCTACTATTCATACTGACACATTGGAGAACCAATCATTATTCAACAATAAGAGAGACATCCCGATAAATAACAATAAATAAATTTATGTTGAGAGATTCCTCAACAAACTGATATAACCCAAATAGAGTTGAGAGATTCCTCAACAAACTAATATAACCCAAATAGAGTTGAGAGATTCCTCAACAACCCAAGATAACTCAAGCAACTGAATAAAATCCCCAAATATCTTATCACCTCGACAACTCAGTATCTCATCCTCAATCCCAAGAGAATATATAAGGAGTTCGATATATACTCCCAAAGATCATTACCGAATAAATGGAGAAATAAGAGATAACAATAATACCATATCTGCTCATGAGGCCCATATAAATCATAAGAAATTCAGAATTCCGCAAACTATAATATCTGAATACTAGAAGACCCACCGTAAATAAAGAAATCCAAATATCCAATTTCTTGATAGAAAATAAGGAAGAATCTTCACTAACAATAATACCCGATAATATTTGGAAAGAAATTCGTACCCACAATTATAATACAATATTCAATAACCCTTCATCAAGTCAATACCCTTGATAATATAATATCAATCAAATCCTTTCAGGATAACCAACTTAACTCTTGATTTCTCATTCTGGATGCTTAATGGAAACCCATCACTTGTGTTATCAAATTCGGAGTTTTCTTACCAAATTCTCAATTCCCCTTTCAACTGAATCAATCCAGCATATAGGAAAACATTTCCCTTTATACTCCATTTTTTTCCACAATGAAGCTTCCAACCATTCCTCCACATATTATAATATGTAGAATGCATGCAACATGATATGCATGCTCAATAATATTTAAATCATGTGCTGTAAATATGTATGCATCTACATGTAGTTACGTCATATACGTGCATTTTCTTTTTTTTTTTTATTATTATTTTTTTTTTTTTTTACACGTCGTATTCGTCTATCGTCCCCAAAGGCTCTAAACTATAGCTCTGATACCAAAATCTGTCACACCCCAACCCGCCCCCGCGGGCTAAGACACGTGTAACAAAGCCAATGACCAAACAATTATTATTTTTTTAACGTTCCAAAAATACCATTTTTGACTGAAATACCAGGGGTAAAATAGCATTTTATCAAATAAATTAATAAAGAGAAATAAAATAAAGTTTTAAAACCGTCAAATGGTACTTGGGCAAAGTTTCCCCCATTATAGCACCCTTCACCATGTTTTCATAACTAAAACATTTTTAACCCCTGGTGTACTCATTTATTTAAATATTCCAAAAAACATCAAAACCCAACTAAATATAAATATTACAAACTCATTCTAACATTTATTTCTAAACATATTTAAAAGTATAAACTTTAAGTTTATTACAACCTTATTCAAATCCTCACATATAAACATATAAGCAAGCTAAACCCAGCCACATAGTCTCGATCATTTCTCACTGTAGTATTCATCTGAACCTGCGTGGTCATTAGCCACAAAAATCGAATAAGCTTTCGCTTAGTGAGTACGTGGTGCTAATCATGCAATTGGAGTATTTAATGATTCATAAAACCAATTAAACATTCACAACAATAAATGGTCGCAAGCGTGTCAAGTAATCAATCACCATCGTTCTGGACCCCTGATTCTGGGCCAATCTCACTTTTTCCGTCGCATATAGCGAAATCACTCTCATTCACTCGTGACCGTAGTCAATTCGCTGGTGATCGTCACCACCGTCCCCTTTTCTCTGAGGACTTCATCATCATCCCCTTTTCTCTGAGGAATGGGCGTCCCTTATATACGGGCTAAATAATGGTGATTATCAATTGACACCCTTTGACCCAAATAAGCACATAAGCAGCTCAACATGTCAACATGTCAATTTCAACATTTTAGACATATTAAATACAACTAATCACATGCTTTTTTTACTTAATCAATAATTAAGCATTTAAAAACATTTAATAACAAATAAATAACATTAAACATCCAATTTTGGGATTAGAACACTCACCTTTACGAATAATCAAATAAGCCTAGAAACCCCAAATCTTTTCTAGATTCAGCCCAAATATGAACTTGCAGCTAATCCTACACAATTTTGGTAAACTAACTGTTACCAACCCATTTGGGTCACGAAAAATCTATCGATTAAATTTAAAATAAATTATACTATAAGGTTAGACTTACCCTCACGAGTCCAAATATGACTTCGTTTCACGATTTGGGCAACATACGACGAAGCTATGGCATCGGAAAAGCCAAAACCCTCATTTCTCTCTTCCTCCTCGGCTCTCTGTTCTTCTCTGTTCTCTCTTTTTTTTTTCATTTCTTTTCCTTACCCTTTTTTTTTTTATATATATAATATATATATTTATGCCGCTTATTACACAGCACACACTCACGATTTTTTTTTTTTAAAGATGATAAGAATGAGAGATGTTATAGTGCATCTCAATGTATGTACACTTAATGCTATTCTTACTTACACCCCCCACAAGTTTCTAAACTCCTATTATAACACCCAAACTAATTATATTACTATCCCAATATCTAAGTGGGTCTATATCTATACCAAGTATGAGCCCCAAATGTAGTTTCAAATATTATATGAAGGCACTAATTAGCCTACTAATTATGTCATGAGTCCAATTACGCTCTCATAAGGGTACCCAAACTCGTCTCATAAATATTCATGAACAATAATAGAATATTAAAGAACTTAACATTTCATCAATTAAATAATCGTATGACATCAACATGTATTATAATGCACACATTTACATTTACATGTCTACCATTTAATCACATAAATGCAACTAAATGCAATTTGCAACTTGGACCTCCCGTAGGTCTCGTTTCACATATGTCCAACTGTGCCCTTTATCAAGCACTTATCACATCGGGGTAACTGGAACTTACCCAAATAATCACATGCAATTAATTATACAAATTAATGCATGTAAATTAAATAATACTACCTTTTTTTCGGGTACGGGTATTACAGGATTACTTGATTTCCAATATAAAAATCACGTCCAACTCGGGATTGCATGGTTCCCAATACGGAAATCCCACGTGGTTTCTAATACGAAGAGCCATATCCTACTGGGGATGACATGATTGCTAAGACGGAGATCAATGTTCTACTGGAGGGCTACGCGGTTTTTCTTTCTAATATGGAAATCCATGTCTAAATAATAAAGATCGTTTAATTCACATAAATAAAGGAATAAAAGAAAGAAATGATTAATCGGGCCCAACAGTCGCCTTTGCATTCGGAGATCTTCACAGGTAAGTCTTTTTATCCTACACACACTTCACATTTCTTTTTTTTCCTTTCTTTCTTTTGGGCACCGACCCTTACTTATGGTACACGTTTCAGTCACTTGGGCACAGATCCTTACTTCCAGTATTGGACTAAAAGGACTGAAAAAAAAATATATATATATATATATAAATCGAAAAGTACAAAAAATACATCACTCTCCAATCATTTGCATAGTCTCATTTCAATCTCAATCACTTTCCAAAGGTTAAAATCTAGGACTATACCACGTGGATTAAAGTTCCTAGTTACACCGACTCTTTCTCAAATCACTACATCACACGTGCACGGTCAAACGTGACCACTCTTTTTAAATTATGCATACACTCGCACACACAAGTCAGAACTACGTTTGGCCTGATTCCCGTCTTGGGATACGTAAGCAACTCTTAAAGAGTGCGGCCATACCCATCACTATTTTCCGTCCTATTCATTTTCTAAAAAAGAAAAAAGAAAAACTTTTCTTTTCTTTTTCAAATGAAATGCCCCATTTTAATAAAAATCACTAAAATTAGCAACCGTGTTCGCACGGATGTTTGAGGGTTCCTAATACCTTCCCTCGACATAATCGAGTTTCCGAACCCATCTCAAAATCTCTGGTTTTCGCATGGCTATTCAGAGTCACACTTTTAAAGGGCTCACTTTTCTCAAAACAGTTTTTTTTTTTAAGTCAAAGATGAATTACTTTAATTGTCTTTGCAGGGGTCCTAACACCCCCAAATGTTAGGTGACAACTCTGAACATTTCAAATAGGCCCTACCATACTCTTTTCACCCTTTCCAATAAAAATCAAGTCGCAATTCACCCATTCTCAGGAAGCCAGGCCCACATCGACAGCCTAGCGCTCTGAGGGCACGGGCGCGACAGAAGGATTTTCCCAAAGAAAACAAGTATTAACATGTAAAGGAACTTCATTAGATTAAACCAATCCTAAGGGTAAAATTGCCTCTTTTTTAAAAAATTTGTCCAGATTCATCTCAAAGATAGTTCTTCAAATAAGGAATCCAACGTTGAAAATAGCGCGTGAATAAAAACTCCCTAGACCAAGTTATGTTCACTTCAATTTTGAATTTGAGTGCACAAATTACTCTCAAGCATTCTGCCAAGAGTTAGCTCAATCTAACTTCTGCAGAAACAATTCTGCCCAGAGTTAGATCAATCTAACTTTCTGCAGAAAGAATTCTGCCCAGAGTTAAATCAATCTAACTTTCTGCAGAAAGAATTATGTTGCTGCTAAAGAAAAACTCTGGTTTGCAAGTTTAAAATCATCCCAAATCCAAACCAAATCTCATAGGAAACACTTCAAAACATGTCTAAATACTTCCAAATGCTCCAAAACTTGCACACAAACTCTTTCTTGTCTCAAACAATCCATGAAACCATATATCGCAAAAGAAGAACACAAACATGCATCATTTTCAACATTAAGCTTAACATGAGTAAACAAAATCTGTCAAAACTTGCCCAACCCTCTCCAACTCCTTCTATATAGGTTCCATTTGAAATCCAATCATACCCATAACATTTGAAGTACTCAAAGGATGTAGAAACAAGTTTTATATAAGACTCAATTAGCTCTACCACCATTCACAAACCAAAATACAACATTTCTCACTTCTCAAGTTTAGATAAAGTCTCATTAACATTAACTAAACACCATGAGAGTTTTCAAAAGCATTTCAAAGCATTTGAGAAGTTATTTGATCAATCAAAACACATAAGTTCCTCCTTAGAAACATGAACTTGCATCTACTCCTCATTTATCCCAAAATATGCATAAACATTCAAGTATAAGGAACCAAAGTTAATTAACATTCATGGTTAGCTAATCCTCCAATTCTGTCCCAATATACATAACTTGGGGTTTGCAAGTGTAACCCACATAACAAAACTCATAAACAACATCAACTTAGACTTGACATATTACAACCTCCCAAAACTCAAGTTGTTCAAACATTAGAGTTACATTTTAAAACTAAAACCATCTAAGCGTATGGACATAATCACACATATTTACAACTCCCAAGCCCAAACCCGATGTGTCGGTCATTTCCTCTCCTCTTCCCATTCCGTACCTGCGGTGGTTATTCAATAACCACAACAGAAAATATATATTCGTTTAAGCTTTCGCTTAGTGAGTAAAGCTAATCACATGTATGAGTGTAATGTCATATTCAATGCATAAATCAACAATCAACATATCATGTAGTCTCCAAAAGACCAAATATCAATTCACCGTGATGATGCTCTTGTCTTTTTCCCTTATGCATATATAGCACCTCTAACACATACCATCTCACATACTCTTCCACAGCTGGGTCGTCACCCACACACCTTTATACAGTTAAGTGGTCCTTACACCGTTGGGATTTTCTCATCTCCTTATGTCATGCCCCGACGTAGCATAAATATGAAAAGCATTTAATTTTCTTTATGGACCCGTAGGTTGCGACAGTTTGAAGGATCGATTCCATCCCAAACGTCGAACAATATAATAACATAAATTAGAGATGAGCAATCAAGGCTTACAAACTTTTTTTTCCAAGTTAATAATTATTACAGCACGTGGTCATCTAAATGCACAACCCGCCTTGAAACACAATAATAACTATTACAGTAATCCATATTACAAATTTCATTCATCAGCTACAGCAGTATTTAAATAATTGTTTCTCTACGTACGCAGCCGTTCTCAATTAGCATAGTCATACGGCCCAACCTGATTATAACTTGAAAAGCCTAGACACGAATGTCCAGGGCGCATCAACGCCGTCAGCTTTATGAAGCTGGTGAGTATTAAAAACATATACTTGTAATGTAAAACATGCTCTTTTACCATTTTTGTTATCGCAGGCTCATTATACCACAAAATACATAAATGAATTCAATTCGTAAAACAAGAAAGATAAAATCAATAAAACATGTGACCGTGCATGAAACAATGCAACCATTCTCATCTCACCGACTCTTTTCTCTCGACAAACACATCATCTAACTCTATCGCTCCAGTATTTTGAAACACTAAGGTGACCACACTTTAGTACAGGGGTACCACGGAGTGTCCAGTTTGCCTCACACTTTAGTACGGGGTACTAGGGAGTGTCCAATTGCTTCACACTTTAGCCAAACCACAAATGCCAGGGAGTGTCCAGTAGGCCACACTTTAGCACTACCACGGGTGCCAGAGAGTGTCCAAGTCGGCGTCACACACTTTAGCACTACCATGGGCGCTAGGAAGTGTCCAAGTTTGTCATTGTCGCATTTCAAGAATACTATAAACCGCAATCTCATAACATCACACTATAATACACCAATACCAGGGAGTGTCCAATACGCAATCTCATCCACTTACTCTTTTTACACTGACCATCACTCACCATGCATGTAAATTCGACTCCACGTGTATGTCAATACAACTCTATACAGAAATGCAAATCAATGGAAAACAATAACAACGTACGTGCGAGATTAAACAAGTCTCTAATCATTCTTTTATAACAAAACATAACAAACGGGATTCTGTTTTAGTGTAACTCCCAAACAGCAAAAGCCCTAAAAACTTTATCTAAACAGTACCTTAACAGAGAACAAACAAAAACCAGAAAAGGGCTAAGTCACTCGAGCGATATGCCCCTTTTTTTATTTTCTTTAAAAAAAATTACAAACTTTCAGAAAATGCACAGGTCGCTCGCGCGCACGAGTTACTGCAGAAACTTTATCTTCCTCATCTTGTTTCCCCTGTTTCAGTTTTAAGGGTCCCTTTTGACCCATTTTGATATCCGAGTATAACCAATCCTTATAATATATGGTTTTCTTCGTTTTTCTGCAAGGATTACTAATCTATGATCGGATTAACACGAATTAAAACATAACTCTCGAATTTTATGAAAAACCGAGAGGTGACGAAACTTTGATTATAATATACGTCGCGATACGAGATAATTAAGTTCCAAGATTTTAACCAAGGCTTCCATGGACAAAAACCTATCATTATTATCTATCAAAATGAATTTTGGTTGAGTTTCACAAAATCACCATTTTTACACCATGAATGAGCTTAAACGAAATTCATATAAACATATACTAATCCAAGCATTATAAACTGTAATTAAGCATGAGATTACATTTCAAGTGAGTTAGTAATACTCACTGAGATTGTGATAGAGAAATATTTGAGAAAGAACTCAAATTAAGAAACCCAAATCAAGCTATGGCTATGGAGTTGAGAATCTTTCTCTCTCTATAAAATTTCTGTAAATCTCTCTCTGAAACTCTCTCTATTTTCTGGCTTTCAGTTTGTGAATACAGAATGTGAGTTGTGTGAGATAAGGTGCGAGCTATATATAACAAAATCAAATCTTGGAGCCCAAGTTCATTGAGTTTCACTCAAAAAAAGAATTGATTAACTAATTTCTACACTCATAAAATACACAGCACATATACATATGTATATACATATCATGCACAGATTTTAGGGGTCAATTAGAAGGTCTAGGGGTCATTTGAAGTTGTTTGGAAAAGTAGCTTATATGCATAAAATTAACACACACCAAATAAGCATAGCCAAACAAGGTATATGCAAATTGTCTAGGAATCACTTAGATTGTTTGGGTAAAACAACTTATTACCTACACTATACATGTACAAAATGCATTCCCAAACAAACTTATCCAATCATTGTTAACATTAAATGAAATAAAGCAAGTGTCACATTAGATTGAACGGGGAATCCAAATTTGTAGGAGTTCAACGCGGTGCGAACAGTTTTTGAACATAAACTGATATTTTTGGGGCGCGGTGATCACCACAAAAATACCGAAAATTATATTAACACGAGAGATAATTTTCCGGTTATATAAAAATACAGTTTGAGTTAAAAGCAAATATTTTTACCATTTTGAAAATACAGATTTGGAATCACACCTCAGGTATTCTATCCTTATGAAATTCAGTTGTGAAAACATAACACGAGTATTTATTAAATTTATAAAATTTTCGTTTGATCCCAATTAAAGAATTGCTAATAAAATAAAGCAAGTAATACAAATTAAATTATGGGAATTACAATTAGAAATTAAATGAAATTACAGGCTGTTCCACCTTATTATGGAGTAAATTCACGGTGAACCAACATAAGGCTTTCTTCAACCCACATAACACATAGTCACATAATCATCTCAACATAGCAATTCTTGCCAAAATTAGGCATAATAACTTCCAATTTATGCCATCATGCTTTAACCAACATAAATTTAACACACTAACATCATACTCCCTTCGTCTCTGTTTTTGAGTCTTATATTCCATTTTGGGATGTCCCAAAATTAGTGTCCACTTTCCTAAATTGGTATACAATTTTTACTTACTTTTCAAAACTACCCTTTCTTGAAATCTACACCAAGACAAAACTAAAAAAGTTATTGTAATGATTAGGAGCAATTATGGAAAGTATGTGTAGATTCTTTTTGTCTTCTTAATAAGTTGAGTTCCCAAAGAAGGACTCAAAAAAAAGGGGACGAAGGGAGTAATCAACATTAGACATCATAAATTGTAACATTAAATACAATTATACATTCAGCTCATGGATTAGAGTCACTCACCTCTTATAGATCGATTTTCCATAAACAAGCGAATTCCCTAACGATTCTTGTCCAAATCCTACTCCAAAGTTGTCACAGCCCGGTCCCACAATAGCAGAACCGGAGCCCGTGGCACGCCACCGAGGCTAAACCAATTCATTAACGTTCCCAAAATTAGGTTTGAAGAATACACGCAGCGGAAAACAAAACACATTTTTCAAAAGCAGAGGTTCAGTCGACTGGGTCGGGACCCTCAGTCGACTGAAATAAGCAGAAACAAAAATAACACATTAACCTTCAGAGGTCCAGTCGACTGAGGCAGGGCCCAGTCGACTACTTTTACCAAAATAAGAAAAAATAGCTAAACTGCACTGCCCCGTCGACTGCCCCGTCGACTGCTTTTACCATATTAAGGGGAAAATAGTTAACTGCACTATCCCGTCGACTGCCCCGTCGACTTTCCCGTCGACTGCTCCTCCGGCAGCAGCTCATTCTGCAGAATTTCAAGTTTTAAAGCTTCCTAACTTTCACCAATGATCAACCACTCCATCCAAACTCAAACCAAAGTAATCCTAGCTGTATTAAAACATTTCTAAAGCAGGATTACAACATGTCACTAACTATTACAACGGTTTAAAATCCATTCTATCATACGAAGTTAAACATAAGTTAAAACGATGAAAATTCTTATTACAACATCCTATTGTCCCAAAACTACAAAGTTATCATTCAAGTTGCCTTCCAAGTTAAACTCCCAACCCTCGTGCTCACTTCTGCGATTCCTCGCCAGCATTAACACCTGCAATGGTTATTTGAATAACCACACATATTTCGATTTGTTTAAGCTAAAGCTTAGTGAATAAAACAACATATGCACATGAATGATAAACATGTCCGCATTCACATCTCTACATTTCATACTAGTCGCCGGAGACTCACGTGCCCGTCCATACTCCCAATCCGCGACTCCTCGCCAATAAGTCCACGCGAAAGGGTAAGACCCACGATTCTTCTCTTCAATCGTGCGACCTTAATGCCTATATTGGCTCCACAAAATGGCACGGTGACCACGTGCTCCTTCTGACCCACATAAGCAACTTAACATGCTCAAATACATATCACCATACTCGCGGTAATCAAAACATATCACCGTGCTATTGAGCCTACTTATCAATATAATTGCCCAATATGAACTACACAATATATCTCTAAGTATTAATACATGCTATTCAAACATAACATGAATACATGTCGAGAAACCATTCCCAAAACATAGTTGAATCACTCACCTCCGATTTACGCGCTTAAAATACGATCCAAAGAAAATCCGTGCACAAAGAACGTGCAGAAGTCCGTCTAGTACAATTCCTATGGATCAAAGTTCCATTTATCAACTTTTATGAAAAATTCTAGAAAATAACTTTTCGGAAAACTTAGCCAAACAAGCCCTAACATATATCAAAACGAAGCTCTTACCTCGAGGAGCTCGAATATGAAATATGGGAGAAAACAGACTGACAAAAGGTCATCGTTTGGCGTCGCAAAGCTTGAAGCAACCAAATCTCCCTCTAGCCCCCTTTTGGCCTCCTTTTGGAATTTTAGGTTAAAACTTGGAAAAATATCCCAACCATCTCTATCTATATATAGGCAAAACTCTCGGGAATTACGTTTACCTCCCCACGAGTTTTCAAAACTCCTAATTAGTCTCTGAAACTTTCTATACAGCTTATTCACAGCTTTACGAGTGAAAACTCAAAATTATAAAAGTTTTCGACTAAGTTTCGTTTGGTCGCTAAAACGCGAATTTCTACATGACGTTTCCGAAGTTGCTAATTAGCCTACCAAATTAACAGCGTGTTAATTCGTTCTCACCAGGATACTAAATCTAACAACAGAAATATATTCTAAGCCAGAAAATAATACAGATATTGCAATACACAGGTAAACATTTATTTTTCAGATAAACATTTAAAGTGTTCCACAGTGACCGTCTCATACTCGGAGAGACTTCACAAACAATAAATCTTCAATCACAACAGTTTCAAAGGGTTCTCTAATACAGACACCCAAATCAACTCGTGAGTCAAAACTCACTCAACCAAGTGTCATAAGACACGTCACATCACATTATCATGCATGACAATGAAATGCAAAAGCAATAACACAAATGTGGGTGTTATAAAAGTAGTTCCTACACGTTTTCGGCAACCGCGTGAGCTACCAAAATCCGACGATTAAAACATAAATCAAAGGTATAGAAATGATCGTCTCACCTTCACAAGTCCGAATACGGATTCGGTTCACGATTTAGACGAACGGTGACGACGGCACGGCGAATTGACGGCGTCGGTGACGTTTTCTCCTCTCTGTAAATGTTTGAGACTCCTACACCTCTTGACATCCATGCATCAAAAATTGATGTGTCATGATCTAAATTTTCCTCCCTTTTGATTTACACCCCAAATAGTTTCTAAGCCCTTATTATGAAATCTCTCAAACATTCCATTAACTATCCAATTATCTAAATGGGTGTTTGTCTAAGTCCCGTACGGGTCCCACACGTGGTCCCAAATATTTTATGAAGTTGCTAACATACCTACTAATTATGAATCGTTTTCTTTTGTATCCTTATATGAGTACCCAAACTGGTATTAAAAAATAGCTAACATATAACATTATGATATGTAAGCAACTTAAACAAGTATTCATTTAATCATATAAAAATGCATCTAATCATTCAAAATGTAAATTATTTTATCCGGGCCTTTCATTGGGTCCCACTTCATAACCTGCCCCACCTCACTGGGGATTTTTCCAACCGTGTCCTTCTCTGAACACTTTTCGTGGATGAGTCCAAAGCCTCCCCTTAATCCATTTTATACACTAATTAGATAAATTAATGCATATTAACATCATAATTAACCTTTTTTTTCGGATACGAGTGTTACAAAAATATTCTCAAAAACTTTTTCCAGTGTACAATACAAAAGATTTTTGACACTTTACGAATTTGGGAACAAAAACAAGAATTCATATACATTTTCTTTTTTCCTTTTTTTGATACTCATAAATCTTTCTAAGTTCCAACATAAGCTTGAATTTTTCTTGGTGGATACAAAATTATCCAATGTGAATGTACAAGTGTTCTATAAAAGTAAAATAAGTAGAAGTAACCAACTATATGCAAAACTATTTATTATATTAAAATTGAATACTGATTTACAACAATGATTTTCTTTATATTTCATTTCAAAACAAAGTAAATATCTATTCTATTAGTATTGAAGTCTTATCCGAGTTGGCTGGTATTTACAAAACTCCCTTCACACCTTAGACTCATGTTTAAATCCCCTCTCCGTATTGTAACACACACACACACACACACACACACACACACACACATACACACACACAAAATCTGTGAAGGGAAATAGAGGGGTTCTCACACTCTTTTTACTATTGCCTTTATTTAGATTAAATCCAATATCATTTATCCTTCAAAAAATTAATATTAGAGGACTAAAGCATCATTAACATACTCAAAACTAAGCATAGGTTGACATAGCTCAAGTGGCAAAGAACTATGCATATCTAACTCCCCTCCAATGCATATGTTTGGAGTTCGAACCTCATCCCCTTCCCCCATATCATCAAAAAAAAAAAAATCTCAAAACTAAACTCATTCATTGCCAACCAATTAACTGACATATACAAAACATAACTCTCCCTCTAAAAATTCTCAAGAAAAAAAAGGGTAAAATGTCTCTCTTTAATGAAACAATTTTCCTTTCAAATAAAAAATGAAACAAATTTCCCACTTTCCTAATCTCTCTCCACCTTCATATTATCTCTCTAATAGACTAATGTTAATTTAAAGAGCCTTTAACAAAAGCATAAATAATTGGAAGGATACCAAAACATTGGTTCTTGAACTTCTAAAATAGCCCTACAGATTTTAAATATTCAAATGTCTATTTATAAATATGTAAGAGATACGACAACTTTAGTCCAAATCTATCACCTCATGTTTTTAAAAAGAGTAGCGTTTCAACACGGGTGTCCAAAAAATAACCAATAAAGTATAGCATCTCAGAGTTAAAACTTGAAGGTCCTTTTATTTCATTAACTATTTTATTATCTTGGCATCCAAATTGAAACTTGGAAGTCCTGTTATTTCAAATTGTGTCATTGAATTGGTCATGAAAGGGCATGAAATAATTTAAAAGTCAAATTTGCTAATCATTCCACACTTTTGGTCAAAATTAATGTATGACTTTATTGTATAAATTAGAGTACATGCGAAAATTTTATGTAACACATCAATTTGTGTTACATCAAATTTGATTGCTGCAAAATCAAATTTGATGTAGGGATTGCTTAAAGTCTTGGACAGATAAAGTAACTTTGAATTTCATCTTGCTAAATAAATCAAAATAATTGGGATAATTATATTTCAGTTAATTTTTTGAATAAAATTTAAAAGTCAATCTATAATTTTTTTAAAATTAAAAAAATATCAATAATGGTTAATAAAATTAAAAAGTCATCAACAAAATTAAAAAAATATTAATTTTTGAATTGTTATTTTGTGTTTTAATCTATTTTGTATTTTCAATATTGTGAACTTGCTCCAAATGTTGTGATGATAGCTTCCAACGTTTGGAAGAGTTACTCCTTACATTTTGAAGAGTTGCTCCAAAACGTTTCGCAGAGTTGTTCTACAATGTTATGTAAAATTTGATGATTTTTTTTTATTTTACAAAAAAATAATTGATCTTTTTTTTTTTAATTTAGAAAAAAAACATTAGATTGACTTTTAAATTCTATACAAAAAAAAATATGCTGAAATTTAATTATCCCAAAATAATTTGACAAAAAAAGGGGAGATCGAGAAGCAAATTTTAGAGAGCAATTCTTTGGGCACATAAGAGTTACACAAAAAGAGTAAACATAAACCACAATGTGTATATCTCTCTCCTCTGTGGATCCCATTATGTCAGTGGACCCTACAGTATCAATGGACCTCACTAGAAAAGAAATAAATACAAAAAAAATTATGTATACTCTATTTATGTAACTCTTATATGTCCAAAAAAATTACTCAAATTTAAAAGACTAGAAGGTCCATGTGGAGTCGCGGACCATACCACGTAAATACAAAATAATTTAATGAGTAACACATTTTCCACATAATTGATGTCATTTTGTCCCCATTCATTTGACTTAAGAGTTCAGACCATTCAAACTAACCCAAAAAAAGGTGCTCGTTAGAGTTTTGAAACCAAAAAATGATTCTCAGAATCTTCAAATCTTCAATATTTTAAGATTCCAAAGACAGCAAAGAACAGCATTTTCAAAGTAGCTGTTTTGCCCTTGATGTTACAGTTAAAACAGTTAATTAAAACGATTCTATAAAATCAAGTAGTCCTCTCCATCTTGTATTCCTCAACCACCAAAAGTCTTCTCAGTATTTTACAAGAAATCAGGAGGTTTATGATTGTGATTTGTGACTGGTTATATGCTTAAATTGGATCTTTCAAACAATTGTTTCACATTATCTTTCTTGATTGACAGGTCACTCTCTCTCTCTCTCTCTCTCTCTCTCTCTCTCTCTCTCTCTCTCTCTCTCTCTCTCACACACACACACACACACACACACACACACACACACACATAGAGTTGGGTATTTCCATGTATCTGTTATATGGGTGGTTGTGGGTTTTGGTTCGATGACTCTTTTTATTCTTATTTCAGATTCCTTGCATTTCATATGCCCTATCTTGATTTGAAGAACTATTTTTTTTTTTTTTTTCCTTACACAGATTGTGATTTGGAAAACTTTTTTTTGTTTTCTGGGTTCTAATTCTTGTCTAATTAGTAATTCCCTTAACCCGGTTTGATTTCCTGATTGTATATTGCGCTCTCTCTCTCTCTCTCTCTCTCTCTCTCTCTCTCTCTCTCTCTCTCTCTCTCTCTCTCTCTCTCTCTCTCTCTCACACACACACACACACACACACACACACACACACTGTCACACACACACACACACACACACGTGTTACATTTTTTTTTATTCAAATTGTTTAGTTTCTTACCTGAATGCCTCTTTGATTCAAATTTTCTTAGGGTGTGTTTGGAACATCTTCAGAATGCATCCTCGTCGATTGTGATTACGGTAATCTCTTCATTTCAACTAATTTTAATGGTACATTATAATGCTTTTTATATTTGTTTTTTTCCAAAAAAAAAAAAAAAACAAGAGTCACTTGTTTCTGCCTTTGAATTGGAAATGGTGTATTGCAAGTAAGAAAATTGAGTTGGGGTTGACATGACGGAACCCTGATACATGCTCTAAGCAAAAAAAAAGTTTAGGTACTCCGTCAATGGGAGTGGATTATTTGGGTAGGACCCACAAATAGTGGGACCTCCCAGGGGCGTGGGTCTCGAACAAATTACCAACTCCCATTGGTTGTAGGTTACACGTCAGCATGCCATGTAGTACACTCAAAACACCTAAATTTTTTTCCAGATTAAGTGAATTCTAGCTATTTAAGGAAGGAGAGTTGATTGTAGTGAATTTTTAACTTTCCATTATTGCCATTGTTTTGAATGTAAATTTTCAATGTCAATTAAATGATAAGTGGGAGTCTTTATATCATTCTATGTAAAGGTTAAACTTGCAAAGTACATAGTCAAAGTGCATTGACTTTTCAAGAGGACTTTTAAAATGGGGCATCCGAAAATGAAATAAAATACTCTTAATTTGGGACAGAGCGAGTATTTAAATATTGATACAAACGCTTCAGGGAAAAAAATGTTAATTGCATTCCAAATGCAGCATTAGTTACTTCCAATTGCTTTGTAGCCTTCCCAAGTTTTTGTGTCTGCTATGTAAATTTTGTAGAACATGAAGAAGACATTTTTTTTCCAAAGATGGATCATACCAGAAAAGCTCATAGTTGATGGAAATGACCCAACAGTCAAAACTTACTGTTCTCTGTCGGCCAAATTCCTTCACTTTGGCCTCAAAAGGCGCATTTTTGTTTGTTTTTGTTTTTGTTTTGGTAATATTTGTTTAGTCAATAGCTTTTCCATTGAAGACTCCGTTTGGGATGCCTTTTGTTGCATTAGTTTTCTATGATTTCATAGGTTCCAAATTTGAGCCTAACTCAAATTTAACCATTTTTTTGTAATTTTCTTTCGATATCGTATTTGATTAGGATTCTATTTGGAATATTATTTAAGGACATGTAAGTCTTGTGGTAGTTCCTTTGTGAATTGTATTTAGTTAAGGCTAATGAGAGAGTCTAATTTAAATTGATTCTTCATTTTCTAGGATTTTCCTGGTATATTCCTCCATTGATAGCTCTTCAAACTAAGAGGATTCTATATATAGTGATTGAAGATGTATGTAGTCGAGAGCAAAGGAGGCGCAATAGTATGTATGCTTCTAGCCCTCTTTTTCTTGGGCACATGGCCTGCTATTCTAACTCTTCTTGAAAGACGGGGCCGTCTTCCTCAGCACACTTACCTTGACTACACTATCACAAATCTCTTGGCTGCGGTAATTATTGCATTTACGTTTGGTGAGATTGGAAATAGCTCACCCGAGAAGCCGAATTTCCTAACTCAACTTTCTCAGGTGAGAGTACCTTAATTTATTATCTCGAACAATGTAGGATTATAAAGTAAATGCACTTTCGATGCTATGTATTTATGTGTAGTGTTATTGATATGATATGTGATTTACTAATTGTCATTAGTGGTATTGCGTTGTGATATAAAACATTTGTGTTTGATTGCTTGAATCCAATATGAAATGTTTGAAAGGAAAACTGGGATGTGTTGAAATCTTATTTGATTTGTGGCCTGTTAGGGCGTCCTATGAATTTTATGAGCCCACTTGTAAGTTGTAAAGCATTTTAATGCAAAACTTAATCATATTGAATTGGTTCGTTGAGAAAAATGAGAAACTTCATCCTGTTTCTTTAGCGTGGTCATTCTTGAGTTTTCTTAAAATGATATTGATAGTTTTAGGCATAACTTTTTAAAATTAATTAATTAATTAATTAATTAACTACCATTTTCCAAGTGACCTAATTCAGTATGATGGATTTTTTCATTGGAATACAATTTTTGGATGTCCTCATTCAGGTTCACGGGATGCTCAAACACATTCCTGTACCATGCATAAGTCATAATGGGGCTGTAAAGCTCTTTTTTATTTTTTTGGCTCCCCATAACTCAATTAGTGCGATATTGAAACAAAGTGTATATAATCGTATATATATTCTACAGCATACTAGTAGTTGATACCTTTATTTATGATTGTTGACTGTTTTTGGCATAGAAGTTTACATTTGAAGTGGGGAAGAAGATGATCTTAGTTGATCGCTTATGAATCGTTACCATTTTATGTATTTGGACCCGGTCATGTGAAATGACCATATTACCCCTCGCCTGGTCACGAGAATTCAGGGCATGACAAACATATGGTTGCACATCATTGGAAACAAGAACACCTTCGAGGTTGTTGGAGGGTGATTTTGTCATAAGGAATTTCACTTGCTCATTGGTCCTAAATGTACGTTGGTTTGTCGAATGGACTTGTTATTAGTGGTTCTAAGCTTTCTTTTCGCTCGACGTGACCGTTCTGGTTTTTCTACCAGATTATAAGAATCTAATGAGTCTTGATTGATGCTTTGGGCCAATTCTAGTTCGAAGTGGTACCACTAAAATTATCTGCATTATATGTATAGTGTAAGTGGTTTTGAACTTTATAGTACTTTCGATGCAGGACAATTGGCCGTCTGTTCTGTTTGCAATGGCGGGTGGGGTGGTACTCAGCATCGGAAACCTGTCCACACAATATGCTTGGGCTTTGGTTGGTTTATCGGTGACCGAGGTGGTCACTTCGAGCATAACTGTCGTTATAGGTATTTCTTTTCCCACAAATGGTTTGGAGGGATAAATTGTCTTTTAATATTGGAGAATCGGAAAAAAATTACTTTTTGTAGTGGCATTTTGCGTGGCTCATGAATTTGAATGGACACATCTACAATTTGTAAAACAATTTTAATATAGAGTCGGATTCTGGCATGAGGCCATTTAGAAAAATGGTAGTTATTTATCATAATTATTAATCGTAACAAAACTTAGAAATGGCTACGGGCTTGTTTGGAATCATAGAAGCAGATTGGGGTTTTGATACCTATAGTGCGGTAGTGCCCTTATGGTTAGCGCTTCGGCTTCTACTTAAATGCAAAAGCCACAACCAATTCAAACGGGTCCTCCCATAAACATGATGAAGACTCTCATTTTCCACTGAATTTTTGTTTTAAAATGCTTTACAAATTATTGTGCAAACAGACCATAATTATATTACATAACTTGATTATGGAAATTTACTATGGACATGTATTGATTTGAAACAGGCACGACCTTGAATTACTTCCTAGATGACAAAATTAACAAAGCCGAGATTCTTTTCCCCGGTGTTGGATGCTTCTTGATTGCAGTTTGTTTTGGCTCTGCCGTTCACGCCTCCAACGCTGCTGATAATAAAGCAAAACTCAGTAATTTGTCGAAGGATTACAAGAATGGGACAGGGTATTTTTCTTATGTGATGATATTTTTCACTTGTAATTAGTCAAACTATTTTTTTGGATAAATATTAATATTGTGTTCTACTTTCTTTCTGGTTTTTCTTCAGCTTATCTGAATCCTTTTCCCGTTAAAGCAAAATAAAAAATAATAATTGTATCTCCTGTGGGCCGTGTGGCAAAAACTGTACGGTTATGCTTTGTTTGGTTTGCATATTTAGAGAATGAAAGGAAAAGGAGAATGTTAGTATTATCATTTAAAAATAATAATATTTTAGTAGTTAAATATAAATAAATAAAACTTCGAAACGAAGTGACACGTTAATTTACACTTTTTTTGAATTATTTTTACCCGATTTTTCTTTTCTTGTGAGCACCCAACATCCTACCATTTCTTTTATTCCTCCTAAACGGCTCTTTTGCTTTTTTCATAGGAAAAAAAAAAGGAAAGTATTTCTCTTTATTCTAATATTTTATGTGAAAGAGTGTCATCATGGTACAATGTTGATAATTTATTTAGCTACATTGATGTTTTTCCACCATATTTTGACACTTAACCACAAAACACCAATGTTGTTGACTGAAATGAATTTTGACAGAACCACAAGAGATGTGGAGAATGGGAGTAATAAAGCAGAGAAGGCAAAAGTTGGGAGTGCAGTCTTTCTTGTAGAGTTGGAGAACAGAAGAGCCATTAAGGTTCGTGTGATGATCGGAAACCTCTAGAATTTGTTCTATTTACCCCTCTACTTTTCATACATGCATTTATGGATACCCAACCGTAATACATAAACACGGCTGCGTACGTCGGGAGCGAGTTTGTATATATTTGACTTCTCTAAACTCCAAATCTTAGGATACGAGTACTTGGCTTGAACTATGTCCAAAAGTTGGGTACCCAGACACACACTAAAGATATAAAAGATACTATGTTCACATAATGTTGTAGTGTGTGATGTTATCTCATTTGATGTTATTGTAATTATAGAACTATTATCTCTATCTTTTTATGAAAAGAAATGCTTATTTTGGCTCTCAATTCTGAGCTACTTCTTGGGTTTTCAACATCACGTGGAGGATCCACGTGTCCAGTTTGGGTGCGGGTAACACATATCTTGGTCAATACCCATGTGTCCTGTCTACACGGTACTTTGAAGGCAATAGGATAGTTTGTAATCCAGAAAACATAGGTTTATAGAGCAATGTACAAGAAATAACTACTTCTATAGAAAATCGAAGTTTGTATCATTAATCTCATGATTCTTATCAGTTTGTCTGTCTCTTGGCCTAAGTGGTTTGTATGAGATCCTCTAAATAAATCAGTTAGTTTGAAGTATGAACGTTATTTTCTATTGGGTAAGTCTATAAAACGCCCATTTGCATATGCAAACAAGTTCTAAGCTATTAGAAAAATGAGATACGTATGTGTTTAATCAGATGGATGATCTTTGGACTACATTAAGGCTCTGTTTGGTTCATGGAATTCATGAGGGAAAAGAAAATGGAAAGGAAAACAAGAAGGAAAACTAGTTCCTTTTACCTTGCGGATGGGACTAGTTTTCCATCTTGTTTTTCCTTTCCCCTCTCTTTTCCCCACGAAATCCATGAACCAAACAAAGCCTAAGTGATTCTACCAATCCTTGTCTCATCTACTCCATCTTTCATCTCTTGAAACACACTTGGAACTCATTTTCTCCATCTAATGGCTATAGACTCGTTTGCACTCGCAAACTGGCTTTCTATAGCCTCACCTCTTTCAATTTATCTCAGATGTTCATCCATATAAACATGTGACATAGTGTCAATAAGGAGCTCATATAAGCACTTGTGTTTGTGTTTGTGACTATATGTATGTCATAACATATGACATACAATTTGATGTTTGTTGCATACATTTGGTTTATTTAGGCTTTTATAAGTTCATGGTTTTAGCGAGGAGAGGAAAAGAAAACACTTTTCTTTGTTCAGTTAACAAGAAAATAGAGAGGAAAATCAATATAATATAAGGAGAAAATAAATTAAATTTCCTGAGACGTTGAGGACTTTTAATTCCTAATGTAATTTAAGAATCGACGAAAACAGTAGGGAAAACACTAGAAAAATAGTTTCCCTTCTCGTTTTCAGCAGGCCCAACGAAGCCTTAGTAATAACAAATCTAACACTTTTCTTGCAGGTGTTTGGGAAGAGCACGATGATAGGACTGTCCATAACTTTCTTTGCCGGAGTTTGCTTCTCCCTCTTCTCACCAGCATTCAACTTGGCTACAAATGATCAATGGCACACTTTGAAACACGGTGTCCCTCACTTGAGTGTCTACACTGCTTTTTTCTACTTCTCGGTCTCTTGTTTCGTGCTCGCGATCATTCTTAATATCACCCTTTTGTATCACCCCATATTGAACTTACCGAAAACATCGTTCAAGGCTTATTTGATGGACTGGAATGGCAGAGGCTGGGCCCTTTTGGCTGGATTTCTATGTGGTTTTGGGAATGGTCTTCAATTCATGGGTGGCCAAGCTGCTGGATATGCAGCAGCTGATGCTGTTCAGGTTAGTTCAACTTTTTACATATATGTATATTTATATATATTTATGTATATGTATACACATTCTTACACACATTTACACGTAGACGCATTCATTACATTGGGCGTATGTCCGGCCAATAATGAGTTTGTTTATCTGGGAAAATCCTCCATTTGTGGTTAGATTAGATCATTGGCTTGTATTTTTTTATTTTGGGAAGTGGTTTGTGTGCATATTTATTAAGGATTTGTTTGGTTTGCAGTTTCATTGAAGGAAAGGAAAAGGGAACCGAAAACTAGTTACCTTGAGTTTTCCTCCACGCTTAAGCAACATTAGAAGTTAAAAATTTCCAGAATATGACTGTAAATGAAGAAAAAGGGTGGAAAGTGACTCACGAACTTCAATATTGTCAATTTATTTCTCACTGTATTTTCTTTTCCTTCTGTTTTCCTCACTATTTTTTCTTCATAACCAAATGAAAATGTTTTCCTTAGGCTCTGTTGGTTCATGGATTTCGTGAGGGAAAGGAAAACTAGTTTCCTCTTATTTTTCCTTGTGTTTTCCTCCATACTTAAACAATATTAAAAATTTTGAATTTCTAAAAAATAATTGTAATATATGAATAAAGAAAGGGTAATGACTCACAACATTCATAATGTTTAATTTATTTTTCAACTTATTCTCCGTTCTTTCTATTTTCCTCACCGTTTTCTTTTTAACCAAACAAAGGAAAAAAGGTTTTCCCTTATGTTTTCCTGTCTTTTCCGTCACTAATTCAAGAACCAAACAAAGCCTTAGTGTTTTCCCTTATTTTCCTTCACTAAATCCATGAACCATACAGAGAAACAAACGGAGCTTCTATTTGGTTCATGGATTTTGTGAGGAAAAGGAACAGATCGATTAGGTTATTAAGAGCAGTGAGAAAAGTAGGTGGAAAAGGCGAAAGGGGTGACAATAAAATTAAGATTTTTGAACTTACCTTCCTCTTTTCATGAATATTAATATATTTCGGAATTTTTTATTTCCAATAATATTTAAGCATGAACGAAAACCATAGTTTCTTTCGTGTTTTCCTTTCCTTTCCCTAACTTCTCTAAATTTGCAAAGCAGATAGAATCCAAGGAAAACGTTTTTCTTTGTTTGGTTACTAATGAAAACATTGAGGAAAATTAAATTGCAAGCACTGTCTTTCCTCTTTCCAGGATTTACTTCTAATGGTTGAAATTTTCTGAAAATCCTAATAGGAGTATTATTTAAGCATGACGTTAACACTAGGGAGATGAGTTGTCCTTCTCGTTTTTCCTTATCTTTTCTTTTCCTTCTCTAAATCCATGAACCAAACAGATCATAGATCTAAGCACAATGTGCTTGCTTACTCATTTGATTCTTGGTTGGCACAATCAGGCACTTCCTCTAGTGAGCACCTTCTGGGGTGTACTTCTGTTTGGAGAGTATCGACGATCGTCGCGAAGAACATATGTATTACTTGTAGGCATGTTGTCTATGTTCATTGTTGCTGTTGGTGTTCTCATGGCTTCATCGGGGCATCGAAAATAACTTGTCGATAATGCAGTCGAAAGCAAGGAAATGCCGAGGCCGTATTTGGTTGCAGCGACACAAAAGTCGGTTGTCAATGGTAGAATTTAAATACATACACACAAAAACAAACAAACAAGCACATGATTATAGAAGATTATTTAGCAAGTTAGTTAGGTCCCATTGTTTGTGAAAATCAAGTGTGATTGTGTGGATTTGTAATGAACAATTATTATTTGATGCATCTGTCAATTTTTATATTGTTCAAAATGATAATTAATGTTCTTAATCTCTCTCTTTCTTTTCTTCTTAAATTGCAAGTCTACTGTTAGGCTTTGTTTGATTCATTGATTCAGTGAGGCAAAAGAAAAGAAAACATGGAGAATAATATTTTCCTTTGTTTGGTTAATAAGGAAAATGATGAAGAAAATAATAACAAAAGAGAAAATAGGTTGAAAAATAAATAAAACCTTTGAATTTATGAGTCATTTCTCTTCATTTTTTCTTACTTCACAATCATATTTTACACAAGGGAATTAATTTTTCTTTTCCTTTCTTTCTCTAAAATTAGCAATGTTACTCGTAAGTGGTTTGAGAGCTAACAGGTCTTGTGACTATGACTCAACCAACTTATGATTATTGCCACGTGGTGTCTACTGTTTCCTTTGATGAGGCTAAGTCAAAGCTACTACTCAACCAACTATAGGAAGTGCTCATCGTTCCCTCTCTGCAACCCCGTCTAGACCACTTCATATTATTATTAAGAGTCCTGCTATGTGCACCGAAAATTGCACATAAAAGGTGCACCGAAATGATCAAGGTCATTGATTTCGGTGGACTCCACGCATGCGCGCATTGGACCCGTCGAAATTAATGACCTTGATCATTTCGATACACATTTTATGTGCAATTTTCTGTGCACATAGCATTCTTGTATTATTAATTTCCAGTGCATAGGTGCTACTTTAGTCTCATCACATCCAAGTAGAGAGTCAAATTTGATTTCCCTTCCTATCCTTTTGCTCAACAAGAGAGAGAAGAGAAGCAAGACTTGGGAACTGATAAAAATGGACAATTTTTACCCTCCCCAAGGTGATTATGAAAATCCCTCTCCGAAGCCGTTGGCAGGTGAATTATGTGATTCAATCGTAAAACACGACATTTAGGTAATTAGGTTTGGTCAATTGCAAATTTTCTGTTCTCCATTTTTCTATGATTGAAAAGCATACAAACCATTTTATTTTGGCTTTAAGAATTCCACTAAAAGTTAGTTATAAACATATCCTTCTTCTCCAATCCCACGAACATATTTCTTAGAGGTTTCAAACGGGCCGGGTTCGGTTAAAGTGGGCTTGACTGGGCTTTGGGCCGGGCTCGGGGAAATATCGGGCAGGTGTCTACCCCAGACCGGTGGACTTGTTCCACTAGGGTCAAGCCGGCGGACTAGCAAGCCGAGCCTGAGGGGTACAAAGTGGGGAAAAAAATTCTTACCTCCAGAACTAGCCATGTAATAGCCGTTAGAGGGGTAAAAAGTGGGGAAAAAAAATGAAAAAATTTTTTTTTGCCAAACAAGCCGTTAGTTTGGGCAGGCCTCGGGGTCTAGCAGAGTCGTGGGCCCTGGGGGGTGTCCGCCCTGGACAAGTATATGTGAACCGGGCCTAGAGGACCGGGCTTTTAGCCCTCTAAAACTAAGTCGGGTCGGACGCTAGCCAACCCGACCCGATTGACACCTAGAGGTCGATCTATCAACCTTGCAATTGTGTTCTATACACATGGAGTAATGTTACGTTTCCCAAATTTTGTATCCCAACGCATGCATATGGCAGTTGGATCACCTTCAATACTAATGGGATCACTCCAATATCCTCTAATAAAAATGCAATAGGCTCACAACCGATATATTGGGAACCACAGTTACGATACGAATTTGAGAACCATACATTACTCATCAGAGTCATCACATGTTGTACACAGTACAAGAGTATAAAAATCACATGGGTAATACTTGGGACACATCCAAAGACACAATTTTGGGGACACAGCCACAGTGACACAGGAGAGATATAGACACATTTTTTGGATTATGTCCCAAAAATTAGACACAATTTTGGGGACACAGCCACAGTAACACAGGAGAGATATAGACACATTTCTTGGATTATGTCCCAAAAGTTATCTTTGGGTGTGTCACAATCTTTACTCAAATCACATACCAGTTTCTCAATTGTGTAAACAACCAAGTCATGACTGACTCCATAATCTTATCCCAAGTCCCCTCGTAAAGAACAAAGCTATGCTTTTGAACACCAAAACTCAAAGATCTTCCATATAACCAATGCTTTTCTAACTGCCAAGCCTAAGGCCCTTTGGGAATGATGAAAATTGGATCGGGTTCAAACCAATTCATACTTATTTAGTTTTTGTGAAAACCAGCGTTATGTTTGTTTTGATTAAGAACTAGTTTTTGGAATATGTTTAAGGAAGACACAGACTCTTATCTACACAAAAACTAGCTATGCTTCTGTAGTGTAGGAGACCAATATCTTAACAAATGACTTTCTTCTCTAAACCACATAAATAGTTTTTGTCTTACCTAAACAACTCTGTAGGAGACCAATATCATAAGATTCATAACAAATGACTCAACAACCTACAAGTTCTAACTTTGCTCTTAAACATGTTTCCAAGTAATGTTAGAGGTGTTTGGCAATAGTTTTTGGAGTTCATAAGTGATTACAGAATTCTAAACGCAAAGATGAAACTGTTTGACAAACAGGATTCAATCTTAAATGTGAGTTTGCATAAATTTGAAGATTGGTGAAGAGCAACTTGAACAAATTTAAATAGAAGTTGTGCCAAACAGCCCATAGCAGGTATGGGAAGGCAAATCAAACTAGTACAAGAAAATGATAAAAATAAAATTCGCTAGAAGGAGGGCTTGAACCTCCGACCTTGTGGTTAACAGCCACACGCTCTAACCAACTGAGCTATTCCAGCAATTTGATTACATCTTTCAACTGTATATTTCATAAATCCAAACAGATTAGAAAAGGTGTCGAAAATTTTGAGGTCATGATTGTGAGATTTTGTTAGGCCTGACAAATGGGCGGGCTTGGGCGGGTTCAGGCCGGGCTAATGTTGGGCCGAACCGTAAACGGACCGGGTTGAGATCGGGTTCATATATAGTCGGGCCCGGCCGGGTTTAACACTGGGTAAATCCCCTTTTTTTTTTTTTTTCTAGACCTACTGCCAAACCCTTGTTTGGGAAGGAAAAAGAGATGAGGGAGACCAAATACCTCCCCCCCCAAACACACACAAACAAAATTTCAAATACGAAAAAAAAAATACTTGGAAACTAAAAGCAAAAAAAAAAGAATAAAAAACAATTCTAAAATATGAACCCATAACTGAAGCAGTGAAGCTTCTGCTGCAACAATTCCTCCAAAACCCTGACCTCCTGTGAATTAATTAAAATTTGTTTCCTTCTGAATGTGTGGAGAGAGAGAGAGATAGAGAGTGTGTGTGTGTGTGTATGTGTGTGTGCATGTGTGTGTGTGTGTCGGCTAAAGAGATAGGATAAGGGTTCCCAATGATGAAAGGTTTGTTGGGTTTTAGAGAGAGAGAGAGAGAGAGAGAGAGAGAGTGTGTGTGTGTGTATGTGTGTGTGTGTTTTGTGAAATAAGGAGTGACGGCTGCTAAAGAGGTAATTTTCAATACTGATTGATGAATTAGGTTTTTAAGAGAGCCCTCTTCAGGCCCGTGTAAGCCCGCTATAAAGAAAAGACTTTTCATAGTGAACCTGACTTTAGCCCATTTATCAAAAGCATCCCAGCGCAAAAGCAATTCAGTTCGGGCTTCAACGGGCTGGTATATCTATTGGGCTAGAATTTACCAGGCCTATATTTTGTTTACGTCATTGTGTTTACACATTTAGGTCTTAAAAAGTTGGTCTAATATGTAGAATCAAGTAGACTATTACTAATACATTTGAATTTAAACATTTTAAAGGCAGATGTGACATAAAAGGGAAAGAAAGGAAAATACTCTCTGCCTCTCCTTCTTTTTGCTCTGTTTTTCTTCCATTTCCCATTGTTGTTTCTCTCTCAAATCAGTTGCGAAATCAATCAAAACCCAACAATAAGTTTCCTAATTTTTCTACGCTTTATTCAATTTTCGATTGGAGTTGTTGCCAATCAATGTATACAATGTCTTAGATTTCTGTAACCAGACATCTCTTTCCTTCCCATATCCCTTCATTTATTTTTCGGTCACTCCATAATTTGCATGGTTATTGTTAGTATTTTTCTGTGATAGTGTTGTTTTGTGCGTCCAAGTGAGGATTGGTAGTGTTGTGCTCTTTGGGGAATCATGTGCTGGGTATAGAATGATAATTTGTGTATCTCAAGATTAATTTTGTCTGTGAAAGTGTAAAGATGATTTAAACTTGTAAAGATTTCACAAAGATAGAATATGATACAGGAATTTCAAAAACATGGATCAAACACAACAATCATAGACTTCAATTTGTAACACAGATGAATCTCCAAACTCACCTCTGCTGGATTCGGGTTCTGCATCATGTATGATTTCAATTGGCTGGCCATAACTAAGTAACAAAAGTTTTATTACCATATATGTGTTATAACAACTCATTGATAGGAATATTTTCATTTATAGCTCCATTTAGGGGGTTGATGAAAAGTACATTCCATCAATAAGTCCGACAAAAACTGAATTCAAATTGCAAGATGTAATTCAATTATATTTTTTGAAAAATATTTTTTGTTTATTATACTTTCTATTGTGGTTTACAAACAAAGCGATTTTGAGTAACTAAAACTCTTTTCTGTCAATAATATACTATTCTTTGCATAAAATGTGGCAGCTCAAAGTCCAAAAACCCAACTCGAATGAGATAGCATGTCATTTGAACTTTTGGGCGCACTAGAGAGAAAGTGTATAAACAACGTTGTTGTCGTATTTCCTGACGCATCTTTATCATCATATGGACCACAATGGAGTTGAACTTCATGTTTCTATAAATGGGTCTTCTTCTTTATCTCAATCTGTACAGAGAGAGGGTCAGAGGGGAAAGAGGACGAAAACTCCTGAATTTCTCATCAGCAATATGTGATCCTCTCTTCATAATAAAGCTCATGAGCATTTTCGTTGATAATATCATATTCGGATTTCTTGTGTTGGTTCTATGGCCGCAAAGTTTTGCTAATTACATTATGGTTCTAGATCAACATGTGGCTTCTTCAGCCAAGTTAACGTGCAAGTAGGAGATACTCTCATTAAAGACCAACCGTGTTCTTGTTTCTACTGAGAAGTGTTTTCATTACGTCTATAATTTTTTAGGTATTGCACCTGTGTGCTATAGTTGTTTCGTTATTCTAATGTTAACTGTCTCATAAGATTATTTCCTTGGGATAATTCCTGTGGAACATGATAATTACTTATAGTGCTCCATGAGGAAAAAAAGAATACAAGTTAATTCTCTGTCTTGGCCCTATATTCTTTGCTTCAAACATAATTGTGCTACATTGCAGGTATATTATGGTGAAACAAGGTCTTGTGATCCAACAAGTCGTCTCATTCTGGTCAATCCAGATCCAAAGTCGCAGGTGGGATGTCAACTTGTCATTGGTGTTGTTGATTGCAGACACTTTAGGGCCAGGTGACCACATTTACATCAACAGTCACTCAAAAAGGTTATTGGATTTTTTGGTCCTTCAAAACTTAATAATCTTTGTTCATCATCGTCTAAATTTGTCCGAAGAGTTAGACACACAATATTGAATCCATCATCTTTTCCAGATATAGATGGTCAATATTCTTATTGGGACCAATTCAACATGTCATGCCATTGACATTTATAAGGACATGAAGTTTACTCTTATAGTCTTATTTCCTCTAATTCAATTTGAGAAGGCAATAACTTTAAAATGATGGGGTTGTAGAAAGATTGCATAATGGCTATGGAATTGATGACATACTCTTTGCCTCAGGATTCCACTCCCTAATTTGTATAGTTTCACTCACCCCTTTGTTTCTTTACTTGAAAAAATAATAGAAAATGTAGAGTATGAGTAGAGTAACAGATAAAGAGAAGGTTGGAAAATTTTCATTAGTTTGGTTATGAGGTCACAATAAAGGGACGTAGAGAATAGGAGAGTAGGAAAAAAGACATTGCTCATTGAGGTTCTCTTTAAAGAAAAACAATCGCCAAAGGCAAAACAATCTACCACATTGGGACACAGTTTGCAAGAGGTAGATAGACTCAATTTTATTTTACGACTTTAACTGATTTGCCCTTTTTCCCTACGGCACTAGGAAGGCTTAATTGAATTGATAGGTTCTGAATCTAGGACTGCTGGGGTTCTTGAGTTTCTACACAAGTATACTCTCATTTGTTTTCTTTAGTTCTGCGAAATTCATGAAATAATGGTCGTCGATTTCTACTCTTCTTTATTTTGATCTCAATTGTTCGTATTGGGTGTTGCTCAGGTATAGAGATTTCAAGAGATCCCTTCAGTTGGTTCATGTAGGAATTGCTATGGATGCTGCTCGGGAAGCTGTCGATTCTCTTTTATTTATTCTTTGTTGCTTTCATAGTTTTGTTAGTACTTTTTGATGAATATAACATGTATATGTTATTAGTTTAGCACTCGTACGTGGATCGATTGTATATGTTTTTTGTTCATTCCATTAATTTGGTTGATATTGTGATGAATCGATGAAATTTAGTGGTTGAAATAGATTATTGAATTGGATTTAAATTTGTACAGGGTGGTATTGTATATATGTACAGGGTGGTATATATATTGTTTTTACAGGGTAGTGTTGAATCGGTATTATTTAAAACATTTATGTCGTTTTTAAAAAAATTGACATAACTAATTACACATTTATGTCACTTTTATCAAGTATTTATGTCATTTTTATAAAATATTTATGTCACTTTTAAAGTTTTTATGTCACTTTTATAGTATTTATGTCACTTTTAAGACTTTGATGTATTTGTTTGGTATTTATGTCACTTTTCTGCTTTTATGTCACTTTAAAGAAAATGGTATTTATGTCACTTTTAAGTATTTATGTTACTTTTTATTAACATTTGTTGGTATGAAACATTTATGTCACTTTTATAAAACATTTATGTCACTTTTAAAACATTTATGTCGCCTCCATTTATGTCACTTTTTACTGAAAAAAAAGTGACATAAATACCTATTTATGTCACTTTTTAAGTGACATAAAAAGCCTTTTTTCTTTTAGTGTAGAGAGTGCTTTGTACTCTGCTTCAGCACTTGACTTTGCTATTGTGGGTTGTTTCTTAACTGACCAAGGAATGCGATTATTCCCCAAATAAACACAATGTCCAGTAGTAGACTTTCTGTCGAGAGAGTCACCAGCCCAGTCAAAGTCTGAATATGCAGTAAGCTGAAGAGGGCTATGCTGGAAAAGAAGACCATGAGAAGCTGATCCTTTGACAAATTTAAGAAGTCTCTTGAGAGCCTGGAAGTGTGAGATCATAGCCTCATAGGGCTTTGCATGTGCTGACAGACTTTATTAACTGCAAATGAAAGATCTGGTCTGGTAATTGTAAGTACTGTAGAGACCCAACCAGACTCCTGTATAATAAAGGATCAGAGAAGGGATTGTCATCAATAGTAATGGGTGGTTTGGTGGGCATGGGAGAAACTGTAGGTTTGCAGTCAACCATGGAAGCCTTGATCAAAAGTTCAGAGGCATACTTTGTTTGGGAAGAAAGAGACCTTGAGGTGTATGGTGAACTTCAATGCCCAAAAAATAATTGATGGGTCCAAGATCTTTGATAGAAAAAGCCGAGCTCATTGTTTTGATAAAGGCTGAGATAGCAGAGGGATTGCTACCAGTATTGAGAATATCATCAACATAAACAAGGATGATTAGAATTTGAGTAGTAGAATGTTGAACAAAGAAAGAGTTGTCAAATTGACTATGAACAAACTTTTGATCAAGAAAAAACTTTGATAGAGTAGAAAACCAGGCTCTAGGAGCCTGTTTCAGGCCATACAGAGCCTTATTTAGCTTGCAAACATGTAGAGGAACAGTGGGATCAATAAATCCTTGAGGCTGACTCATATAAACTTCATCCTCTAGAACACCATGGAGGAAGGCATTAAATACATCAAGTTGTCTAATAGGCCAGTTGAAATGTAAGGCAAGTGAGAGAACTATTCTAATTGTTGGTTGCTTCACAACAGGACTAAAAGTTTTAAAATAGTCCAAGCCTTCAGTTTGATGGAAGCCTTTGGCTACAAGTCGTCATTATATCTTGCAATGGTACCATCTGCATGTTTCTTCACTTTAAACACCCATTTACAGCTTATTACAGGTTTGTTTGGTGGTAAGGAAACCAAAGTCAATGTTTGTTGGGCTAGTAGAGCATTAAATTCTTCAGACATTGCTTGTCTCCATGTAGGAGATTTGTAAGCAATCTGGAAATTTGATGGTTCAACAGAGGGAAGAGAGCTATCTGTAGCTATATTAGCAGTAGGATGGTACTTTTGGTTTGGAGATGCCCTTTTTGGATCTGGTAATCATAGTGTGAGTATTGTCTGAAGTATGAGGAAGAAATGGAAGTAAGGGACATGAAGAATGAGAAAATGGGAGGAGAAGAGTTATGAAGTAATGGATCAACATTTGAGATAGAAAAGTCAGGAGAAAGAAGATAAGGTGATATATACAGATGAGATGTAGAGAGAAAAGTCAGGAGAAAGAAGAAAAAGGTGATATATGCATATGAGATGTAGAGAGAGGGGGAGAGAGAGAGAGAGAGAGAGAGAGAGAGAGAGAGAGAGAGAGAGAGAGAGAGAGAGTGTGTGTGTGTGTGTGAGAGAGAGAGAGAGAGAGAGAGAGAGAGAGAGAGAGAGAGATATTCTGTTTTAAAACAGAATGTAAAACGAATGTAACTAACTCTCTAAACAGATTTTTTTTAACAGACAATTAAGCTAATACAAAGTACACATGTATTGAAAGAAAGTAAAGCTCGGTGATGCTTATACAAGTGACTTAACAATAAGAAGCTCCTTATGTTAACTAGAGCCCAATTTTTTATTTTATTATTATTATTATTATTTTTTTAAACTATCATGTATACCCTTTTTTTTTTTCAAAATTGAATAGGAACAACTGACCCCGCTCGCCTCTATAGTGAGTCTACCACTATCTAAGATCGACTTGCTAGCTCAAATTCATAACCTCTGCAAGAATTCTCTTCATCTTGATATGGAAGTTCAAACCAGTCCGTAACTTCTGCGCCAAGATAAATATATTCCCATCAACGTGTATTTGTTTCCATATTGACCTCTAATTAATGTGTTTGAATTGAAAACAAATACATGCAAGTATTCCTCATCGGGCCACAATCTGTTCCTCTTGGTCATCAATAATGGCTGGATGTAAAGGGGGCCGTATTAATTAACATCAAAATAGGGTGCAGCCCGAATGAATTATGATATGGTGACCCACCATAATATGACATCATCAACAAATGAAACCAAATGAGATCCAAACTATTACCCAAGTGCCCGATAGAGTGGCCGCCAAATGAAGACATAGCCCGATAGACTGGCAGCCTACTGAAGTTGAGCCCGATCAAAGGGACTAATGCTAAATTGACTAATTAACTAAGGACCTTATTTACAAATTGGTCAAACAAAGTGACCAAATTATGTAATGGTCAAGCATAACGGTCATCATTAAAGATGGCCCACCATGTCTTGGATATTATTAAGCCAAATGGTGACTTGATGGGTGTACATTTTGTGTGCACGCCATTTTGAGGACCATGGCCCACCATCGGTACAAAACTGGAAGATTTAAAAGACCATATAGTGAAGCCCGATCATGCTCTTCAATGGCCATCAGCCCGACCAAAACCTTAATGTGATCGGGCTATAATTAATCATGTGCATCGGTCTCATGAGGCAGTCCGAATGAAAAGTCAATCGACCTTAAGCAACTTTGACTTAAAAAGTGTATTTTTTAAGTGCAAACACTAATCACAAAAAAAAAAAAAATAATAATAATAATAATGTGAGTCAATTAAAATTTAGAAGTTTGCTAAACTGGCCGGACCCAACTGAATGCGAGTTTGGACTGGGCCGAAGCAGCCGACAAAAGCAAAACAATAGAAAATTTTTTTAAAACAAGAACCATATAGTGAAGCCCGATCATGCTCTTCAATGGCCATCAGCCCGACCAAAACCTTAATGTGATCGGGCTATAATTAATCATGTGCATCGGTCTCATGAGGCAGTCCGAATGAAAAGTCAATCGGCCTTAAGCAATTTTGACTTAAAAAGTGTATTTTTTAAGTGCAAACACTAATCACAAAAAAAAATAAAAAATAAAAATAATGTGAGTCAATTAAAATTTAGAAGTTTGCTAAACTGGTCAGACCCAACTGAATGCGAGTTTGGACTGGGCCGAAGCAGCCGACAAAAGCAAAACAATAGAAAAAAATTTAAAAACAAGAAGCCCCCGGCGAGGATCGAACTCGCGACCTTTCGCTTACGAAGCGAACGCACTACCACTATGCTACGGAGGCCGTCATTGGTGGTCATAATGGTATTTATTGATAATATATAAATAGATAGATATAGCTTTGCATCAAAAGCCCCTTCGAAAAGCATTTCGTCTTGCAGAGGGTTTAGAGAGAGAAATCTTGCAGAGAGTTTAGAGAGAGAGAGAGAGATGTGTGGAATCGCTTTGATTATCTCTGGTGTTCGTTTTGATTTATCGTCGCTAATTCCGAGTCTCCTCAATCAGATTGCTCAAGCTGAACAAGTATGTATGCTTATTCGTCCCTTATGTTTCATAGCAACATATATGTATATATGTTGATATGAAAATTAAATGTAACCTTCATTTTGCTCTAAACTTGTATAAATGTGTCGCTTTATATTTCTCAATTGAAGTTATTTACACTTATCCTCATACATGAATCAAGTTACTGATCAATGAAATCTGAAGATACGATGCAAATCTTCAATTGTAGACCTAAAAATTATAAGTACATCAAAATTTTTGAAGGTTATTGTAGAGCTAAAAAAAATAACATATATATATATATAGACAGAACACTTCTAGTTCTAGCAAGGACGTCCTTGCTTTATTAAGTTAAGAACTTCTGTTTTCAACCGTTAGATCATCACTTTAATAAATGAGATGACAATAGCACCCTTAATGAAAATTCGATCTAACGGCAGGGACAAAAGTCCTTAACTTAATAAAGCAAGGGCGTCCTTACTAGAAGCTAGAAGTGTTCTGTATATATAGATATGGATATATAGCCACATAAAAGAAAAAGAAGAAGTGGGAGATATTAGGTCATCACCTTAGTATATTTTCCTATTCTACTGTTTCCATCACACACTACTAGAGTTTTAGAACATTTGCGACAAATAGAGTCTTACCGGTCTTTCTGTATTTTACTTTTGAATGTATAGTGCAAGTATGGACATTTCCTATTTATAGGCACATGCATTATGTGTATGCTGTGATAGAAATCTAATGCATATCTCTCATGAGATCATAGATACTATCCTTACATTCCCTATTCATCCTAGCCACCTCATCCTATAGGCTATCAAGCATTATAAAAAAAAAAAATAGAAATATCTTTGGTTAAATCTAGTTCATTTGTACAGTGAAACCAAATGGCATTTTATTTGCCACCCAAAGTCCTCCATACAAAATCATTTCATTAGTTATGTTTTTTTATTTTATTTAGGTCTACAATAACCTTCAAATTTTTTATGTATTTGTAATTTGTAACTGGTCATTATCTAACATAACCAATTGTTACTTACTTGTTCCAAATTAAATAGGTGGCATATAGTTACTAAAGTAAGAGTCTACGAAAATTTTTATTGTTTCCCCAAAAATACATGGAAGTACAAAAAGGATAAATTGAAACAAAATTGATACCTAAATTTACAATTGTTGCTAGTTGTACAATTTATTAGTATGTGCCCATGAACTAATAGACACATTAATAATAATAAGGTTAACTACTATTAGTGATAATAACATTTAACTTCTTGTAAACTTAATGGGTATTACATTCTACCCTCCTTAAAAATGATTTCGTCCTCGAAATCACCATGATATCAATTTTCAAAGATTTGAGGATACTTTTTGCGCATTTCTGTTTCCAGTTCCCATGAAGCCTCATTTTCGTCATGATGATTCTATTTTGACCAAGGCGATCTCCTTTGTCCTCAACTGCTTTATTCTTCGATCGAGAATTCATACAGGATTTTCTTCATATGTCGTGCTTATGTTTAGTTCTATAGCACCATAATTGATAAAGTGTGAGGGATCTTGGACATATTTCCTTAGCATGCTTATATGGAAGACGTTATGAATTTCCGACAATTTTGGTGGGAATGCGAGTCGATAAGCTACTTTCCCTATTCATTCTAAGATCTGGAAATGTCCAATATACCTTGGTGATTCTTCCCTTTCTTCTGTCCAAATCGCACCACACCACGAGTTGGAGATACTTTTAATAGTACATGATCACCTACTTCAAACTCCAAATCTTTTCTCCATTGATCGGCATAACTCTTCTGTCTGCTCTGAGCAGTACGTATCCGATCCCGAATAATGTTACTTTCTCCGTTGTTTCTCGGATTAAATCTGGTCCAAGTAATTTTCTATCACCAACTTTAGCCCAACATATGGGTAATCGACAAGGTCTACCATAGAGTGCTTCGAATGGTGACATACCAATATTAGAGTGGTAGCTATTGTTGTAAGCGAACTCAATTAGTGGTAAATGACTTTCCCATGACATGTCAAATTCTAGAACACATACTTGCAACCTATCTTCCATGACTTGATTGACTCGTTCGGTCTGTCCATCTGTTTGGGGATGAAAAGTTATACTTATTTTTAACAAGATTCCCAAAGCGGTTAGGAAACTTCCCCAAAATTTTGAAGTAAATCGCGAATCACGTTCGGATACAATGGATATTAGTACTCCGTGCTTTCGAACCACTTGTTGTAGGTACAGTCTGCTCATTTTCTCTACCGTGCCAGTCATATGGTAAGGTAGAAAGTGTGCTAACTTCGTCAAACGATCTACTATAACCCAAATTGCTTCATACCCTTGTCTGCCCTTTTTGTAAACCATTTATGAAATTCCGAGTTGCTTCTTTGTTCTTCGAGGATTTTGCTGATCAAAATGGGTTGAGCTACTAGACTACATAGCAACTGCCCTTGTTCTTGACCTATCGGTGGTACATTGAATTCTGCCAATGACTCTAGTAGTTCCCATTCTCGCGTCATAAGGTAAGCGATCATCCCTCGTGGTTTCCGACTTAAGGCATCGGCTAGATGGCTACTACATTTGCTTTTCCTGGGTGATACTGTAGTGAGAAATCATAGTCTTTGAGAAGTTCCATCCATCTTCTTTGCCTCATGTTAAGTTCCTTTTGCGAGAAAATATACTTTAGACTTTTGTGATCAGAGAAAATATCAAACTTTTCACCGTACAAGTAGTGCCTCCAAACTTTCAATGCAAACACCACAGCTGCTAATTCCAAATAGTGTGTTGGATAGTTGAGCTCGTGAGGCCTCAGTTTTCGAGATCCATATGCTACTTTCTTATCATCTTGCATTAGCACGCATTCTAACCCTTGATGGGAAGCATTGCCGAAGATGGTAACCCCGTTTTTGGAATTATTAGCTAATTATGTCTGACTTTATCAACAATATCATGGTCCTATTTTTTTATTAATGATAATGAGACATGGTAGATAGTTGAGACTTTTGTCAAGAGACTTGAACCTGATAGGACTAAGATAGTCCATAAGTGACCAGGACGGAGAGTGTCCTACAGTGAGTTCTTATATACCATTCGTTTCGAGCAAGTAAAAAAATAAACTAGTGAAATGATTTTGTACGGACGACTTTGGGTGGCAAATAAAATGCCATTTGGTTTCTCTGTACAATGAACTAGATTTAACCAAGGATTTTTCTATTTTTTTTTATAATGCTTGATAAACTATAGGGTGAGGTGGCTAGGATGAATAGGGAATGTAAGGATAATATCTATAACCTCAAGAGGGATATGCGTTAGATTTCTATCATTATAGCATACACATAATGACTGTGCCTATAAATAGGAAATGTCCATGCTTGCACTGTACACCCAAAAGTAAAATATAGAAAGACCCAAAAAAAGGGTAAGGCTTTGTTTGTCTCAAATATTCTAAAAATCTAGTAGTGTGTGCTGGAAACAGTAGAAAAGGAAGGGTCTCTTTCAGAGCAACTTGAGCAAATATACTAAGGTGAGGACCTACATATCTCCCACTTTTTCTTTTTCTTTTATGTGGCTATATATCTATATATCTGTATATGTTATTTATTTTTATTTTTTTCAACTCTTATATTAGACTTGTCAAAATCTTCTTTTGGAAAGGCTAGGATTTATAACTTTAAAGATCTACTGTCACTATGAGTTTTCCGGAGATGTCATTGGAACTGTTGAACTTTTGCTTATTTACTGGGTGTTGGTTCGGAGGTATTAAGTATTAATTCTGGAGAATAATCAACAGTGGAACTTCGTGGCAGAATGGTTGGGAGAAGTGATATTGATCCTAAGGTTTGGGGATCAAACCATATGAGTTACAAAACTATGTTTTTTTTTTTTTGGTTACATCCCAACCATGAATCAGGCCCATGTGTTTGGGGTTGGGCTGGCTGCCTGGCCAACTGCTAATTGGGTCAACTATAGGCCCATTAATAATTAGAGAATGAAGAAATGAATAAATCAACAATAAATTAGCACAATTAGGGGCTGTTTGGTTAGGGTAATACTAATACTTTGAATTTGAAAACTTCACATTAGGGGTCAAAGTAATTATACATATGTGATGATATATTTTTATATGAACAATTGAACGCCGACTTCTTTATATTTTATTTTTATTTATCAATCATTTTCGCCTACTAAATTGCAGAAAATCTAGTTCATTGTGTAAGCCTAAGTTGATAAATTTTTCTTATGTTAACTTCACAAGTGTACCAACTTCCATGTTTGAAGATTGCAAACTTTACTTTGTCTTAAAAAGCCGAGATTAATGAAAATTATTAAAAACTATAAGTTTTAAAATTTGCCTCGTTATAATAAATTTTGACATTTATTTTTGCTTGATTAATTACAACGGACGCCTTGAACATCCAACTGATCATGGGAAAGTGCTTTGGATTGTAAATGATTAGTTAGAATTAGAATAGGGCGTTCATAATCATTATTAGATATTGTTTTTTTTATGTACAATGTTATGATATTAAATAAAATTTTGGAATTATTAGCTAATTATGTCTGACTTTATCAACAATATCATGGTCCTATTTTTTATTAATGATAATGAGACAGGGTAGATAGTTGAGACTTTTGTCAAGAGACTTGAACCTGATAGGACTAAGATAGTGCATAAGTGACCGAGACAGAGAGTGTCCTACAGTGAGTACTCATATACCATTCGTTTCGAGCAAGTAGGCTGACGAATGTTATACACCTTCCGAGTAGGTTGGGGTGTTGTGGTCGTTATTTTCACTATTCAGTTGAATTAAGAGCGTGAAAGTCCGTAAATATATGCAAGTGTATCACCTCTTGTGCAGGTAGCCAGTGAGAGGCTCAGGTATAAACTCCATTCGTTATTAACAAAGCTAAGTACTAGTTAGCATAAAAATAAAAGAAAAAGGGAAGCTTATGTGTGTCACTTACTAGTATTCATTACTGACCCGCGTTAAAAATTCCATGGTTGTGTTGTATTTCAAGAATTGATGAGAAAAAATAAATAGCGAGGAATGGAGAAGTCCTACTTCTGGATAATGAAGACTTTAAGTTTTAAACCGCTTTGTATAATTACAAATAAATTCTCAGATTGTAATATTACTATTTTAGATGCTTTAGACGGGAATAAGACTTTTATATGGACTTAGAATAAGTTTATTTAATTCTATGAATGCTACTCTTCTGACAAATCTTAAAACCTGTCACTATCTACGATTTAATTATAAATGAATAACTAAATATATTCTAATTGTTTGGTAATTGGGGCGAGAGAGAGAGAGAGAGAGAGAGAGAGAGAGAGAGAGAGGGAAATGAGAGTAGATGATAATTTTTTTTGGTTTTGGTTTGTAGACAGAGAACAAGGAGCCTTAGAGAGAGAAATTGGAGGCAAAATATAATGTTGGCTCACTTGGCTGCTAGGGTTTTCCTTCTAAGTACGATATATATATATTTTTATATATACATTATATATATATCGATATGTGTAAATACAAGTTGGAAACTTCGGAATATTTTAGGAATGTCTGTTTCGGAATTTTTGGATCAGAAATCGAAAATTTCGGAATTTGCAAAACTATTCCGATTCCGATTCGAAATTTTTCAGAATTTTCGGAATTCAGAATTCCTTTCTAGTTTCCAAAATCGGAAATTTTCGGAACGGAATTGGATTTTCTGTTCCAAATTGCACCCCTACATATAACATACTTTACTTCAATTTTTGGGTGGTTCGATTACAGTTAGGCCAACATACTAAATCTAAATTTCTTATTTTGAGCCTTACCAATATTTTTTTGGGGTTATGTAAACGCATCACTTTACTTTTGTTGGGCATAAAGTGATTTCATCTGAAGTTTGAATGTTTTGATTTTCCTATTATGCTTCATTTCTGAAGCAACCAAAAAGATGGGAAGTTCTTGAGAGTTTAGAGAACGTAGTATGGATACGAATTGCTTGTTTAGTTGAGTGGATGAGGCAGACTCATGAGGTTTGTCTCGTACTGAGAATTGATTAGTCTTGGTTCAAATTTGTTGGGATACCCCAGTGTAACCCAAAAAAAAAAAATGAGTAGGGAGAGGTTTTGATAATGCACAAGCAAATGTTCTATAGCGGTTCTTGAAGATGTAAACAATGTTTGCAGGAGTCTTGGAAGACAACCTTAAGTGAGAAGAGCATGACAATCAAGATCATTTCTGGAACTCGGATGATTTTTTTTTTCCTGTACGGATCTGTGAAACTGTTAATATATTCGTTGAGGTTAAGTTAGTGGTGCTAACGTACTTATCAAAGGGAGATCAAGCTAGCAGGTTTCATTGAATGAATGAGGATTTGTTGAGAGAGGAGGAACCACTTGTTTTTTCTTTTTTTCTTTTCCCATTTTCTAACAGTAAATTCCTAAAGTAATACTAATTCTGCTACTTTAGCACTACTCGTGTAAATATGTTCTCTTATATTTCATGGTTTCTCTGTTTTGTTTGTCTGTATGGATTGCTTTTGGTTCTGTTTGGGAATGCTAAAAACAGGATCTGGTTCAGTCCCAGTTTCACTTCTATCTGGTTTTTATGAGAACTAAGATTATGTAGGTTTGACAAAGAACCAGTTTGATAGAAATATTAGACTAAGAGATATTAGACTAGGCACGGACTCCTCTGCAAGAATGGACATTCACTTAACACTTGATAGGACTGGTTCACTTATGAACACAGAAACTGTACTTTACCTTCCCAAACAGCCCCTGAGGGATTATTTTTTCACCCATAAAGGATTCTAATGTCTGTTCGTGCGCCAGTCATTGTTTTCTGTAGATGATTTAGAAGCAGTTCTTCGAAGAAGAGGCCCCGACAGTTTGGGAAGCAAGAAGGTTTTTCTTCATTCAAACGTTTCATCTTCTATTGAGGGAGAGGAGGCAACAAATAGAGGTTTGTGGTGTTGTAATAAGACCCGTGATTGCTTCTGTTCTGCAGGAGAACATTGGGAGCTAGACAATGGTCTTGGTGTAACTAAATCTATTGCAGAACTACACTTTATTGGGGCCACATTACAACTTCGGGGTATAAATCCTATTATCCAACCGCTGGTGGATACTTCTGGGAATATCCTTGTTTATAATGGTACGGTTTTGACTTAAAAGAGTTGCATCATTCCCCTTGTAGGATTGATGTATTAGAGAAATGTGGTCTTTTATGTCGTATTGCCTTGTTTCTTGATTTCTAGTTCGTACATATAACACAGTTGCTTGTTTTGACTAGGAGCCCTCTTGGTATTGAATCTATTGATGTGGGAATAAGATATTTTTTCTTTAATAGATTCATGAAAAGTAGCAAATTGGTGCTACTGATTTAGGATGTTTTCATGCTTTAATGTGGAACAGATTTTTGAAAAAGCTGTGAAAAAGTTTTTGCCAAATAGACTCGGATCTCTCAATTCTCCCAAATAAGTGATTATTGGTCCCAAATAAGCTGATCCAAACTGGCTCAAGGTAATTTACTTTTGCTATGAACACATTCCATGGATTTATTCAGGACCTACTGTTACAAGTCAATTTTTGGGCTTTTGACATATCTGTGAACCGATTATTACCCTGACCGTTGTTTTAGCTCTTCTCGAAAATGATACACTATTTCATATTATATGTCTCCAATGTGAAGTCAAGATGTCTGCTTCATCGTATGCCAATATACCTAAAGTTTAATGTATCATTGAATCACTGATAAACTTCAGCATGGTGCTTTTTAACTGAAAGTGTCCGGTTACTGAAACTTTGCAAACTTACAATAACTGCGTTCGATTCTTTTTTTTGCCCGAGTCTAGAAAGTACTTCATGCAGTGTGTTTCTCACTTCAGAGCATGCTCTCGGTGAGTTTGTATGTGAGTGTCCACTTTTAGTCATATCATAATTATATGTATTGTATAGTACATTTTTTTTGTTTTCTCTGTGTGCTTTTATTTATATTTCCGTTGGGGCAATATGTTTGGATTGTCTCAGTTTAAATTTGATTTGGTATAAGTATGGATTTAAGCATGTTTGTTTGTGTGTGTGTGTTTTTTTTTTCCGGGTCTATTTAAGTTGATTTCATTGTCTTATTCATGCAGGTGAAATATTTGGAGGGATTTCTGTAGGTAGCGATAGCAATGACGCAGATATTCTTATGCAATCTTTGGGAAAGTGTTGTTGTTGTAGTTCTCATGAACATACAACAGAATGCTATCACAGCGGAAAGGGGCAAAGTACTATTCCACAACTTATTTCAGCAATTAAGGGCCCATGGGCCGTAATCTATTGGCAGGTAATTTTGACTTGCAATTTTTGTTTGCAATGAATTGGTCCAAGAACTTGTCCTTTTTAGAGCCCGTTTGGGGCAAGCTTTTTTTGGGGGCAACAATCATTTGTAAGTGATTGTTAAAAAAGCTATGACATTAAATTTGATTCCTTTTCAAAGCTTGAACAAAGCTTTTTTAAAGAAATTCCAATTTGTAGTCTTTTAAAAAATATCTTGTTGTAAAAATTGATTAGTTTAAAAGCTAGCCAAACGGACTCTTAGTCATCTGGTTTGTGGGTTTTTCTTTGACTTACTATGTGTAGAATAGTTCACGTACCATGTGGTTTGGTCGAGATGCATTTGGAAGGCGGAGCCTTCTTGTTCACTGGCCAACTTTGGAGGACTCTCGGCTTCTACTTTCTTCTGTGTCACCACGTTGTTTCAAAGATGCAAGTTCTGGTATATATTGTTCTCTAGTGCCTTACTCTTTGTTTTGTTAGGATTATTTTTTCCCCCTATACAATAGGCAGTAGACGAGTGACTAGTAGGTCAAGCGGAAGCAAATATCAGTCCTCCAATCTAATATAAATCATAACTATCCATGGAAGATGAGCATATTTCTAAGAAAGAGATTTCTTTACAAATGGGTTGAACACTGCATCAATTCTCATTAAATTTTTACAGGTTATTGACCTTCTTTATTATATGAATTGTTAATCGCATTGAATCATGAATCATGTCGGCTTGTATGAAACTCTAGTCGACTCATTAATCGACTGATTCTAACAACCACAGTTATTTAAGCAATTCTACCGACATAGTTTGATCTGCTTGCAGATTTCGGAGATGAAAGTGGGATGAGTGAAGTGAATTTCTGGGAAGAGCTTTCATGTGGGGTGTACAGTATATCCATGGATGCTTCAGTGAAGGATGGATTTCTAGTTGGTGAATTGAAAAAACATGAATGGAGTAACCCTGTGCTAAAAGAACTGATTCTGTGGGAGAGAACTTCTATTGTACCCAAATCCGAGGAATTATGTATCTCCCCTACTATGATTCCAAACAAGCTGAATGACATGCATTCAGGTTACTCAATCACAATCCTTCCATAGCTTAGCCGATATAGGATTAAATCTAATGAACAATTGTTTCTAGTGTATCTTGTAAATTTTGTTATTTGGGTGGATTCCTATTGAATTGTATGGTTAATTGCGTTTGACCTCCCTATGTTAGGTCCGTTTTCACATTCCCCACTTATGGTGCGAAAGTTGACAGTTACCCTGTAACGCCCCGAAAACCAAGCCACATGGCCAAGGTCAACGAGTCAAACATTACCAAGAAGTGCAAGGAATAGTCCTACGTGGACCAATCCAACTAGTTTAAGACTAAGAGAGGTAGTACCCCCGAATATACAAGATCATTACAATCCAAATGAAATAGATATAAAGCAAGGGCTAAACATGTGCCCGGCTACAACATCTAAGATATCGAACTACATGAGTCGAATGGTATTCAAAAGGAAAGGAAAGGAAAGAAACATGTAAGCTTAGTAATCTATCAATGTCTAGGCATTAGATTACACCTATTACAAATCCTTTCTATCCATTTACTATATATGAAGTTCCTTATCAAAATATGACTCCCCGAGGGACGTCTTCAAAAGATACATCCAAGTTGACTACTCGTGGGCCTTGCCCTTGTCAACTTCACCTGAAACAAAGTGATTTTGTAGATTCATTAAGCACGACGGCTCAGTAGATAGCATTGAAGAAATGTAGTACTACTTCTAAAATCATGCTAAGACATGCGGTGCAATGATTTGCCACCGTGGCAATGCAAATAGCCGTAAGGCTAAACCATGCAACTTCCCGATACCAAATTCCATAACTACTCACTCTCAACACCGGATGCGAGCCACTCCAACGTGAGTGTAGCATACAAGATATCCGGTAGCTAACCGGATGTGACCTTGCGTTTTCGAATGTTTCAAGGATCACAAACAACCTTCCTCACCTCACACCCGCTTCCGGAATTTCATCAAATTACAACCCCAAACGGGGATTCAAAAGACATTCCTCATTGTGGGAATTTTAACAAGATTCATACTCCCAAGTCAATGCCATGGATGATATGCCGACTTGGCGATTATGAAATGTGACTACAATGATTATGCAACTACAATGTCATTTCTATAGTTTCGATATTATGAAGTGAACATAATAACTCATAATGACTAAACAAGAAATCAAGGATCTCAAGTAGGGCATAGATATCATTTAAGTCATCAAAGAAATTGCTAGCAACAAAGAGTAATTTAAATCATAACAACTCATTTAACATTTAGGTTTAAACATTTAAATTAACTAGACATGCATATAATGAGCAACTAACCATCAAAGCTAAACATGTAGGAAAAGTCGTAAAACAAGATTAGTATGTGATATCTCTAGTCCTACACATAGCAAACCATGAGGTTAGAAAGAGGAGTGCACTTAGTCAATGAAATCTACCTCTTGTTCTTGAGTAGGAAAGCAAGAGAGATAGAGAGTCCAAGAGAGGAAAATAGAAGAACCCAATAGTAGAGCTTCCAAGAACAAGTGACAAAGAAAACCCTCTTCTTACTCTAGGCCATGGTTTGAGCTAGGGAGCTCCAAAACGAAATATGAGAACACCAATAGAGAGCTCTTGACAAGGGGGACAAAAAAGCATCTAATAGCCTTTGTCCATTAATTGTTTGAAGGTCTTCAAATGGGTGCTTTGAAGCTTAGGTTTCCATGGAAGCTTTGAGCTTCCAAAACAAGATATAGATGAGAGATATATAGAGAGAAAATGAAAAAGAGAAAATGAGAGCGAGAGTGAGATATGGGTTGGTTATATAGGGAGAAAGAGAGGGGGGAGGTATGGGAGAATGTTGAGTGTAGGGGAAGTCCCCCAAAAGGTGATGGATGGGATGGTGTTAGGTGTGGGTAGTTGAGGGGGTGGGTATGGTTCACCACACATACACACACACACACACAAGCCTATATTCACACATGTGTACCCACATGTAACCAAAAAGTGCTACCAACATGTATCAAATTGAAATACATTGTCCCAATTCAAGACCCACATTGGTCCAAAATTACCAAATTACCCTTTTATAAATTTATGGGTTTCTACATACCCCTTAATTGGTCGTGACTAAATTGAAACAGTTAAGTTTTCTGTTAAACTAACGGACATTTTGAAATTCTCTTTGGTGGGAAAAATTTAGACCAAAATTTGAATATGACGTGTCAAGTCCGAGCCGATTAACTTTTTTTTTTCCTCCTTTTTTCTTCCTCTTCATTCTTCCACCATATTCTTTCTTACTCATATCACCATTCTCACCTCACCACCGCCACCCACCTCCGCAATCCATTGTATAAAATTTACTGTAAAATTGAGTGGTTGACCTTAACACACTACCACATGGGGGAATCAAATATCACCTTTTCAACCATAGGGGATAAAAGTGGAAACACTCCTAAGCACGGGGAGGTAAAATGTAATTGATCCTAAATTATAACGATGCACTGCATCATCTGTTTTATATTTAGAAGTTAAAACTGCAGTTTTGGTTTAATTGTTGTAGGGTCTGTACAAACATCAATTCTACTGCCATCACAGAGAGTGCTGATTGCTTTGAGAGAATCTGTGATGCGACGCACTACACTTTATACAAATTTTCAGGTTGAACGATTAGATTTGATTTCATTATGTGGCTGCTATAATGAAGGAACGGCTCAAATCATGGATAGCATTCTTGAGAATTTAGTTAAAATAGTTGACATACTTCTTCCTATAGTTATGTTCTAACAGTCAGGGTTATATGTCTATGAGAGTTCTGGACTTTTGACAGTTTCCCATGTAATTTTGGTGGATGTCAATTGTTAAATTAAAATATTTCCTTTTTTCTTCAGAAGGAAATATCAAACATCTAGTATTTCTTTTTTTATTTTGTCAAGAGTCGTGTTCCAATTTTATGCGATTTTGGGATATCTTCGTTCATCCTAATTGCTGAGATAGAAAAAATATGCTGTGTATTGTGCCTTTGCCAAACTGCCAGTAGTGGATGATGAAATTTATTTGTCTTTTTTTTTTCCCCCTTCTGTGCTATACTTTTTTTTTTTTTTTTTTCCATCTTTCTGTTTAGGGGATAGCATGAGTTTAATCTAGACACAAGTATATTGGAGCAAATCAATTTATTTGTGAATTATTTTTCACCTTTGAAATCTTATCGCATTTGCTGTTTTTTTTTTCCCCCCCTTTCTCTTGAACGTAGAATGGTCGATCATCTAGCTTTTAGCACTTTGGACCTATTTTAAATATTTACAAAAAGCAATGAATGTGTCAGTTTCAATTATACACTCAAATGCCCGCTTGTAGAATGATTAGTATATTAATCTTGAAAAGGCTAGTTCTCTTGCTTCAAGTGGTCTTGCACCTTCTTCTCCCAAAAATTTCTAAAATTAAAAGGTTCTAAATTGGGTGTACTTTGAGGAACCCTGCTCGAACAATAACCAATGACTGACCTTTTTCCTTCGTTTGCTTGCTTAGGGTATGTTGGGATTAATTTTAGAAACACTTTAGAGCCTTAGAAGCACGTTTAGGCTAAAGCAGTCATAGTTGATGCAGAAGCAGATTGGGGTTTTAGTGAATTTTTCTTACTTCCCATCGTAGCCTTGTGATTAAGGCTTCTACTTCGGCTTGTGCCTAGATGCAAATCCAAAGCTAACGCAAACGAGCCATTAGTCGAGACCAGCAGCACATTTGGGAATGCCATTGAAAACCCCAATTGCAACTTAGTTGAGGCTTTTTGTTGGTTTGTTATAGCAACTTTTGTGGTCAGCGAAGATCTTGTCATTTGTTAATGTTTACCCTCTCTGTTCTTACGAGTGGTATTCCCATTATTTAGATATTGAGTTTCCTGAGACTTAAAAGTGATTTCTTACTTAAGGCTGTCTTTTGATTTGTAGGGCTGCTGAATGTCTCTTTTTTAATCTTCCACTTTATGTTTTTCTTTCCGACAATTTCTGTGATCTACGAAACAGAGGGATGTGGCTTGAATGTCTTTCTTAACTTTGAACTTCACTAGTCAACTAGTTAAAGAATTCTATCTTTTTTCTGATAACAATTTAGAGCACTGTGATCTCATAATTCTTTATGTCACTCACTAATATGCTCGTGTATCAGCTCTTTAAATTTGAACGAGCTTGTCTTAGATTGGTGCATTGCTCATTCTAACTAGGGAATAATTTTTTTTTGGACTGAATGATTCTATCTTGGGGCGGAAAATTAGGAAGTTTTCACTTGTTTGTTCTTGTATGAGCTGCAACTACAGAATTATTAGAATTGTCTGTTAGTGTTATTTCTCTAGATTGGTTGACAATATATATTATTTTTTATTTTGATGGGAAGTATAGGTGGTTAGATTTGATAATAGACAACTGGGGCATGTTCCTGTGGCAGTACTTTTTTCTGGTGGTTTGGATTCCATGATTCTTGCAGCGTTATTGGATGATTGCCTAGATCCTAAATGTAAGTGTTTCTAAATACACGGTTATTAGAATTGCTCGTTTCACGACTCGATTTATACAATTCATGGCAGATAATGTTCAACTTTGAAGTTTAATGCCCTGTTTGATAAAACGCATAATTAAGTAGAGTTTTAGTACTGCAAATCTTGAGCTACCATACTTACAGTACTGAAAATAATTTTTTACTTCACGTTTTCAGTAGAATTTTTCATTTAAAAGTTTTCAGTAGCTTTTATACATTATTAAATGTACTAAAAAAATAAGTACTGAAATTTCTGCACTTATTGGGTTATCAAACACGCTTAAAGAATTTTAAGCTCACACAGTTACGAGTCCCTCCTTGTGTGGTTTTTCTGTTCGACATGTTTAGTTGCCATCTTTGTACAAATGACTGATTGCATAAGCTAGGTATGTTTTGTTTCCACAAATGTCTATGGCTCTTAGGTATTAGCCACTTTTGACTTCTAACTACGTGCTTAAAGTTACATGTTTCTCTAGTTCATACTATTAAGGGCCTGGTTGGGAATGCATAAAACCAAATCTGGTTCAGTCCTAGTCTCATTTTCTATTGGTTTTTAAGAGAACCAGGGTCATGTTGGGTTGAGAAAGAACCAGTTTTAAGAGTACTTTTGGATTGGCCACGAACTCATATGCAATAAAAGGTCGTATAACAAACAATCAAATTTGTAGAACCGGTTCTTTCCCTTCCCGAACTGCCCCAAGTCCTAAAGTATGATTCCATTGGCCATTGGCATTGTCAAACACACCATTCTCGTGCCTCTTCTAGGTAAAATTTTATTGTAATTGTTATACATGCAGTACTCAATTACGTCCATAGTGGAGTTGCTTGAACCTTCTATTGAAGCAGCTATTTCATATTGGTTGTACTTCCTGGTTTTTTGTTTATATGTGGTTTGAATTTGGACGTGGGTTTGTTGAGTGATTGGACATTCTACTAGTACTAATTGACTACTGATTGACTGAAAGCTAAGAGCCTAAGACCATTGTTGTCAAACCGTGAATGGGTTTGTCAAAATTATGAATAATGAAACCTTGTCCAATCGTGAATAGTCATATTCACTTTTTTATAACTACACTAATATTATATATATATATATATATATAATGTGTATGACTGAAGTACAATGCTTAATAAAAAAAAATATATTAGCACGCGTGTCATGCAAATATTGAAGCTCAAAATGTTGAAAGTTTTCCACTTACAACTTCTAAGTTCAAAATTATGGAATCGTGAATCGTGAATCGGATTGTATAGAATTCGAATGACTAGCCTGATTCAACCGATTCTAACAACCATGCCTAAGATAGTTATTAGTTAATTTTGAAGTCATAGTATGGTTACTTTCTGTGTGATATTTTGCTGATGAGATTATGGGCTTATGCAAATACTGTTGACAGATGAAATCGATCTGCTTAATGTAAGCTTTGACGGTCAGTCTGCTCCTGATAGAATCTCTTCCAAGGCCGGTATTAAGGAACTCAAAAGAATAGCACCATCGAGAAGGTAGTGCCAGAAACTCTTTCTCTATTGAAGCTTCACTTTATATTTCTTTCACCACATATCGTGCACCAGAAAATTAGCATTGTCTGATTAAGTAATAGAGCTATGATGAAGCAACAAAATTTCGTTTTGCTGTGTTTTATGAAAGAGGGCAAAGGTACTCCATTTTCTTGAGCAACCACTAGATGAAGTTGCTTGTGATAAAATTCTTTTAGCATTTTCCTTAGGTTAGGAGCTTCAGTACCATGCATAACGAATATTAAACTATAGAGATGAGAAATATTTCCTTATAGACATATAGCATTTTTAGAGAATAATATAGTGCATAGAAATATAAACATTTCAGTTACTTGGACATGTCCTTGTTCTACACCAATTGCCTCTTGATCCGCCCATTGCCTCTTGATCCGAAAACCCATACATTACCCACAAAATACTAGTAGTTATACCTACATGACATAAACACATTAACTCTTTTTTTTTTTTTTTTGTGATTAACAGCTTGATGGTAAAATGATAGTGATTGAGAAGCATATTCAAGTTTTGGCTCCAATTGAGATAGCATGACTCTAAACGATTACCTCAAACTTTCTTTACCACTATCATCTTTTTGGCTTTATTAGTTTCCTCTAGCTCAATTTATATGTCATTGACAATGCAGGTGGAAACTTGTAGAGATTGATGCTGACTTGTCAAAGTTGACCATGGAGACAAAGCATGTCATATCACTTATAAACCCCGCCAAGACTTACATGGTACTAAGTCTAGAAATTAGAGTCCAGGTTTCACTTTTAGCATCCATTGGTGTATTTCCATTTTCTCGTAATGTTTCAGGACCTCAATATTGGTATAGCATTATGGTTGGCAGCTGGTGGTGATGGTTGGGTGTATGAAGATATTGACAATTATAATGATGAGAGAGTACGTGTTGGGTATAAGTCTGAAGCCAAGATCCTTCTAGTTGGTTCTGGTGCAGATGAACAATGTGCTGGCTATGGTAGGCATAAGACGAAGTATAGACATGGAAGGTATGCTTATATTATTTACGTACTGGCATTGTTGTCAAATCGTGAATTGTGTTGGTAAAATTATGGATCTTTGAATTGTAAGATTCATTTTTTTTTAAAGTAAACAAATAATGATCAATGTGTACCGAATAAATAGAAAAACACATGTACAAAACTTGCAAATGGAAGAAAAAATAACGATTGAAACTTTAGGCTCAAAATGTTGAAAGTTCTCCAGTTACATTTTAAAGTGTCAAAAGTAAAAAATCGTGAATCTTATTGAGTCATATGAAACTCAAGAGGACTCGTATTAGTCCTCTCTTGAATTGACCAGTTCTAACAACCATGCGTAATGGTGTCTGCAATTTTTCTCCTATTTATGCATATGCCAATTATTATTATTCCATGCGGGTGGGGTGTTTGTGTGTGTTTCTTTGCACATACTTTGTCTTGGTGGTGAAAGGTTACGTGCATTATCGATGTGCCTTGTAGAACGGTGGAAGTAGGTCTCAAAATATTTCTGTCCTGCATGTTCCTTCTTTACTTCGTTTTTTTTATGGGAATAAGTTTCAATCTATGGCTGAAAAACTCTAATGTTGACTTATGTGTAAAATACATTTGATTTCTCCTCATCAGTTGGCTTGGGCTACACGAGGAGATGAAATTGGACATGCAGAGAATTTGGAAGAGAAACCTAGGGAGAGATGACAGATGTATTTCTGATAATGGCAAGGAGGTATACCTGGCAACTCCAGCAAAATTGTTTCTTGAAGACTTTACATATGACTTTTGGGGATATTCATTATCTAAGTATTTCTTTCGTTAGGCTAGATTTCCTTTCTTAGACGAGGAAGTGATAAGGACGCTGCTTGATGTTCCTTTGTGGGAGATTGCTGATCTTGATCAACCAAGTGGAATCGGTGACAAGAAAATTCTGAGAGAGGTGCATACTTTTTCTATCTTCTTTGTGTCTTTTCTTTTTTCCAAGTTTACATTTTATGAAGTTATGTATCGTGACACACATGTTGGTGTTACAATATAGAGAGAGATGGGTACAACCGGAAACACCCAAAAGGCTTCTCACAAAATGTTGGAAATATCATTCCATTCCTCGTCTTTTCATTTGTTATGCCTTATGATCCACTTTTTGGTGCAATGTAAAAGCTCAGGCTAACAAGTGAGATCATGTGTTTGAGTAACCATACTATGAATCATGTTTTCACCCAACAGGCGAATTAGTTTTTTTTAGTTTCACCCAAAAAGAAAGCAGGCAAGTTAGGAATCGTTTTTTCATGTGGTGAATCGTGATCAGCTATTAATTCATTTGGATATCACGTTTGCTGAAGGTTGCCCAATTGCTTGGTTTATCTGAGGCAGCTGTCTTGCCTAAAAGAGCAATCCAGGTGCGTATTCCTGTTTCTTTTTCTTCTTTTTTATTTTTTATTTTTATTGAAGGTTCCAGCTACTATAATTTCATATTTGCCCAGAGGAAATGGAAGCTAGAAAGGCCATTTTCAGGATTTTAGCTCTGTTTGGTTTGTGTTTTTATAGAAGAAAAAGAAAAAAGACAAGGAAAACTAGTGCCTTGGTGTTTCCCCGTAATCCCTTTTTTTTCCTCCATGCTTAGATATCATTACAACTTAAAAACTTTCAAAATATAACTGTAATTTATTTATTTTTATTTTTATTTTTATTTTTTGTATTTTTGAGAGAGAGAGAGAGAGAGAGAGAGAGAGAGAGAGAGAGAGAGAGAGAGGGAGGAGGGACTCACAAAACTCGAAATTTTATTTTATTTCTCACCATATTTTCTTTTCCTTCCTATTTTCTTTATCAATCAAACAAAGAAAACTAATTTCCTATTAGTGTTTTTCTTTCCTTTCGTTCCATCACTAAGTATATGAACTAAACAGAGCCTTATTGGTCCCATATTCTTATTCCTTCTTGTACTTGGTGATCGAATGCTCACAGTTCATACTTCTTATTATGCTTTTGAATGTTTTCTTTGACATTGCATTTGGTTATCAAATAATCTAACCTCTTTGGCCTTTTTTTCTTTTAGTTTGGTTCAAGAATCGCGAGGGAATCAAATCGAAAGAACTTTGGAAGTAATCGTGCAGCAAACCAAGCATCCGCAGGAAGTGTAGTAATTCACAGGTCATCAAACCAAACTTGATTACGCATCCGGATTTCCAAAATTCACGTGCCTCGCATGTTTCTTTGGATTACTGGAACTGTTACCTTAATTCTTTGGTTATCGGGCCACAATTTGAAAATGGGTGCTACAATGATGATGCTTATCGCGGACTTCAATGCTTGAATGATATTTCATGTATTCAAAGAATCTCTGAAGTTATAATTGCAGTGAACTGGGAGGAAATTCAAACCAGTGAATGGGTAATATGATCATTGTTCTAACTTTTGCTGGTGACAACCATTTTTGACTATCGTGTATCATATATATCAGCTGGACTGATGACTCACTCACTTCAGGTGGGGAGTAACTGAGTCATCTTTGTACTATTCACTAACCAAAGTCAAGTAAAATTATTGAAATTGTTGGGTTGCTGTGTGGGTTTTGCGTTGTTGATATGTTCTCCTTTTGGTGGTTTTGTTTTTTTAAAATGATAAAAATAAATAAAAAATAAAAACTAAAAAATTACACTGACCTTCCCTGAAGAGAGGTCAAAATACAGGGATTTCCCTTGTAATATGCGAAAGTACACTGGAGATGGAAACCTGAACAAGCCTTCACAAAATTTTCAAATTTTGTGTTGTGGAGTGTACCCTAAAATGTGAACAATTTTGTGAAGGCTACTTTTTCGGGTGTAATTGCGATTTAGGGTTTTTTGGGTTGAGAGAATGGGACCTAAGTGATGGGTAAATTGGGCGGGAATGGAGTGAGTTTCTAGATTTGCCCTTCCCTTGCCTGCTGCATGTGCGTCTCACGTGACCAGCATCCCTTAGGACTTGTTTGGTAACGTTGCAGTTTTCTGTTTTCGTTTTCATTTTTTTGAAAATCGAAAACTGCGAACACGTTTAGTAACGCTTCTGTTTTTGTTTCACAAAAATGTTTTCAAAATTTGGAAAAAAAAAAATTAAAAACGGGTAAAGGTTGCTTTCAAAATTCATAAAAAAAAAATGAAAACAGAAGTCGAGAAACAAGCTTGCTTTCAAAATTCATAAAAAAAAAAAATGAAAACAGAAGTCGAGAAACAAGCTGATGACATTAAGCCCTATCATGTCTTGTTCCCCGGCCGAATCCTAGCGATCAAATCTCAGTCCCTCTCTTTCCAGCCAAATCCCAATTTCACTCTGGCGCAAATTGAAGTACCTTTCCACCAATTAATTTCTTCTTCTTCCCTGAATCATTCATGTTCTTCCATTCCTCAAATTGTTTGAATCATTCATGTTCGCTGCCCTTTTTGATTTGATTTCAGATTATACTTTTGCTGCCCTTCTTGATTTGATATGCTGTATAAATAATTTCATGTATTTGGATCTTTTGCTTTTTTTTTTTCTTTTTTTTTTTCCCTTTTTTTTTTTTTTTTCTCTCAGGTCATATTGTGCTCTTGGTTTGGCTTATTGCCTGTTTTATTCTTTTTGGATTAGCTTTTATTCATTGAGAGGCTTATTGCAATGGCTTAGGAGGGGTGTAGTCTAGATGCGTGTATAAATATTGCCAAGAAGAACTCGGTTGTATTATTTATGGCTGCGTCATGAGTTGGGTTGTAAGGGAGTTTTGATCGTCTTGAATGGTGGATTAAACCTGGAATGCTTGGTCCATTTCCTTTTAATAAACATGAATAACATCACGGTTTACAAAAAAAAAAAAAAAAAAAAAAAAAAACAAAACAAAACAAAATTATTTTGACGTGAACTTGAAGGGAGTATTTGTTATGGTCGGGAACAATTTGGTACATATAATTTGATGAGACAGAGACCAACCATAGGGATAGGGTAGGCCGGTAGGGGCTATGTGGGTGTAATTTGCATGTAACAGAATTTGTGTTAAAATGTATTTTGGAAAGTATAGTTTGGAAATTAGATTTGATACCGTTATCAAACACGTTTCTTATTTTTGTTTTTCCAAAAATCAGCAATGTTATCAAACAATTTTTTTGTTTTCGGTTTTTAAGAAAAAAAACATAAACTAGTTTTCGTTTTATAAAAACTGAAATCATAATACGTTGCCAACTGGGTTGTTTATATATTAGGAAGACCATTCAATCATGTAACGCATAAGACTTCCATGGGTTACACCACCATAGTTAAATGCTCCCCCATATCAATTGTGAGAATTTTCACTGAAGAAAAAACACGTTCCCCTGTGCCCTTTCTAATCCTCAGCCTTATTGCGACAACATGAGCAAGTACATGCCTTACTGGTGGCTCTTTTGGATTTGATATGAACACCCTTCCGACCGGGTCAGCAATAACTGTAGCAATTTTTTCAAATACAAAGACTAGCACTAAGACTTTGAAATGCCATTCTTAATACAAATTTAGTCACTGGCATACTTGACATTTTATTTAACACATGTAAATGAAGCCCAAGTTTGGACATCTAGAGATTTAATCAAAGTAGACTTAATGAAAAGTGAGAGATCATGAAATTTGGAGCCATACGTGTATACTCTTCATTTTCTATATATATATATATATATATATTTTTTTTTTATCTTCTTTTGCAAACTAATTTGGAAGCCAAACATAGATAACAATTTGCAAGCATTGGATGTGGATATCCATTGGTGATCATAGCATGCAAAATGTCTAAATGCTTATGATCTCATAACCTCTAACCTACAATTTGGAGGCTAGAAAGTGAAAACAAAACATGTGGTCTATTCTCCTCCAACCTTCACTTATTATTTTAGTTAGGGATTGTTTCGATATTATCCATAATGCTTGGGATAATAAAGGGCATAAGGGGCTGCTTGGGTATTTCTATATAATTTTAGAAACCTAAGCAATATGTGAGTTTGTTGAATCAAACCAGATGTGTGTATCAAATTGGGATGTATGAACTAAAATGATTGAAAATTTGAAAGGTGATAAAAAGTAATTTAATGCGTTATTTTTACTAAGGAAAGCTCATGCATCACTCCTAATATTAAGGAATGCTCACCTGGTGTGAAGGGATGATCCACGATCTCAGCACAATCGTAAACTCCATATCTTCTCTATTCATTATAATTATTGTAATTATTTGTTTTTATTTTTAGTTTAGGTAAGTTACCTTGTTCATAGCTTAGCCTTACTGTAACTTTACTGTAAAGAGTCTATATATTGTAAAATCCCCATTATCAATTATCATCAAGAATTATTCTCAAACTTTGTGTTTCTAATCTTTTATGGTATCTGTCACGACCCATCCCACTACGCGTGGAAATAGGACATGTGGCACGCCATCAAGGCTTATCCAGTTCCATTAAAATCAAATAGCAGCGGAAACATAATTAAAATCCATTAAAAATCAGAGTTATAAAAAGTTTTGTTCAATTGAAACCTGTCCAAAGAAAACAGTGTTGAAAACAGAGTTCCAGTCGACTGATCGAGGGTCCGGTCGACTGGTGATCTCAAACAGAAAGGTTTTAAAATACAACAGCCCATCCAGTCGACTGTATCGGGGACCCAGTCGACTGATGCCTAAAATTTTCAGTCGACTGAAAACGTCCAGTCGACTGGTACCCTAATCCAGCAGAATGTCATGGCCTGGGGCTCCATCCAGTCGACTGTTTTATTAACCAGTCGACTGAACCTCAGATGAAACAAAGCAGTAACCAATTCACCACAGTGATCCAGTCGACTGGATCAAAAACCAGTCGACTGATTTCTATCAGCAAACTCAAAAACTGCAGTTTTTCCAATCAAGGTTCTCCCAAATCCAAACCAACATATATCCAATCTATTCCATCATTCAAAAACATAATTACAAGAGCGTTTACTAGGGATTACAAGTTCTAAATCTAAGTTCAGATTATATTACAATATACTACGAATTCAAGGTTATTATTACAAGTTCGGAATAGAACAAAAGTATAGACAATTGATTCCCCGGCATTCCACGGCCTCACTCCTCACGTTTCTTCTTGTCTTTCTTCTTACCTGCAATGGAGTACATCTCCACTGCTCAGCTATATGCTGAGTGCACAAGTCTAACATGTGTAATATATAACAAAACATGCTTTAATCTCATAAATCATATCAATAGTCTCTAGGGAGAAAAATACGCATTCATCCGGTAGCGGCAAGTCCAAGCCTTAAACCGCGATACCAATGGCAAGTCCAAGTCTATCAACCATTGTATCCACAAGTGCCATGGCAAGTCCAAGTCTATCAACCATGCACAGTAGCCGTCGCTACTAAATTCTCAAACATCGAGAAGCTTACTCCGGCATGAATTTGTATAAGACTCCCCTTTGACCCACATAGACAACTTAACGTGCTCGCATAAATTTAGACATGCTTTTCACAATTTAGCGCGTGCATAATTAACGGCCCTACAATTAACACATGGATTTTGCCCGAATCTCAATTTCGTCGTCGAAATCTAAAACATGTATTTTCCTATATTTCACAAGTTAGAACTTCATACCTCGTGCGATTTCCCCCAAACTTTGAAGGATCGACTAGGAGGTCAATTAATCGTCGGATTTCGAATTTGAGAAAATTCCTACAAGTTTATACCTGTTTTTTTTTTTTTCAAAAGTCTAAAATTAAGATTTTTACAAAACTTGGCCAAACACGGCCTAAGTAGTATCAAAATGAAGATCTTACCTCCACGAGTTCAAATATGAAATCTGGAGAAAAACTGACGGACGAAAGGTCGTCGTATGTCGCCGGCAAGCTCGTGGCAACCAAATCTCCCTTCTCTCTCCTCTCTCTAGATATTTTGGAAAGTTTGGATGAGATTGAAATCTCATCCTCATCTATATATATATAGGCAACTTTCTAGAATTTACGTTTACCTCCCCACGAGTTTCTCAAACTTCTAATTAGCTCTAGAAACTTCGCACACGTCCATTTTATAACTTTACGAGTTAAAACTATAAATTTCAAAAGTTTTCGACTAGGTTTTGTTTGGGTCCAAAATAACGTCCGAAAACTATTTTCTTTGGAATCTCTACACAACCTACCTTTTTAATTAAAGTATCACTCACGTTCTCACCACAGTTCTCAAATGATACACTGAAGTATCCAAATACCAGAATTATACTATACAGGTATAATTACTATTCACAGGAATACCAGATAAAGTCAAATAACATTTAAATCATATAAATGCCATTTACTCATGCTTATGCCATATGAATTACCATGTTTCCGTGTCCTCACTGACACCTTACGGTTGACTCACAGTCAACCTCATCACCATTATCAACCAACATTGATAAACTCTCAAATTATAAATGTGCATGATAAAATTATGAATTCTGGGAACGGGTGTGACAGTATCAGAGCTTCAAAAACTCAAAATGAGTTAAAAACCAAGCTTTGCTTCTCTCGTCGTTCACCCACATCATGACCACCGACGACAGGTCACCGAAATCATCAAGCTCCACTACCAGCAACGTTGTTGGTGTCATGACGTCTCTCCCTCAAAGTTCATCCTTGATCTCAATCAATGTTGCTGCTCAAGCCCCAATCAAACTTACCATATCCAACTACATGTCCTGGAAAATTCATGAATTCACAACCCTTCTCATCGGATATGATATTCTAGGCTATATAAATGGATCTATTCCCTGTCCAAAACCCATCATCAAAGAAGATGGAAAGGATGGACTCAATCCTGAGTACTCTCTTTGGATCCGCCAAGACAAGCTGTTATTTAGTGCCATCATTGCCTCTCTGACAAAGCCAATGGTGCTATTCATTCATCATTGTGATACTGGAAAGGTAGCCTGGGACAAACTTGAAGCCACTTATGGGAAACACTCAAGGTGTCACATCATGGCACTCAAATCCCAACTCGGTAAAATCACTCGGAAAAAAAAAGCATCACAGAATATATGCAACAAGTCAAGAGTCTTGCTGATGAGATTTCTATTCTTGATACACCAATCGGTGATGATGAACTCACCTTACTCATCATTGATGGTGTAGGTGACGACTATAAGGAACTGGCTGCTGCCATTCGTGCTCGTGACAATCCAATCTCATTCGAAGAACTCCACGAGAAACTCAGAAATTTTGAAGCTTTCTTGGAATAAACAGGCAAAGCCTCCAGCTCTCCAATCATTGCTAATACAGCCACCAAATCGAACAACAGCAGTGGCTGGAAGAATAACAACCGAGGAAAGTCAAGAAACAACTATGGCTATACCAACTCATACAATGGAAGAAAATCAATCTGGTGGTGGCAACCAATTTCGACAAGGTCCTAACTCCCAATTTCGGCAAGGTCCTAATTCGAATTTTCACAACAATCGAAATCCAAATGCTAAACCATACAAAGGATTTTGTCAACTATGTGAACAACAGGGCTACATAGCCAAGCGTTGTCCTGCTGTTCACTCAACCTCATGGAATCCCTCCAATCAGAAGCAATACAACCACCAGAACCAGCCCCTCCAAGGACAATCCCAAACTCCCTATGATGTACCCCGAGCACACTTTGCAGCACAACCTTCGAACTCACCAAATTGGCTGGTTGATTCCGTAGCCTCTCATCGTGTTACTAGTGATATTAACAATATGTCTCTGTACTCAGAGTATGATGGCTCTAAAGACATTATAATTGGTGAAGGTACTGGACTCTCCATTACGCATACTGGAAGTGCAAAACTATTATCTGCTTCTAAACCTCTTCTACTTTCAAATGTCCTTTGTGTTCCAAGCATGAAAAAGAATCTCTTGTCTGTTTCCAAACTTTGTAGTGCCAATAATGTCTCTATTGAATTATCACCATTTCTTTTGTTGTGAAGGATCTTCGAACGGGAAACCTGCTTATAGAAGGATCGCATAAAGACGACGTTTATGAATGGCCTGTTCATGCATCTCACTCCTCTAAACCGATCATTGCTTCTTGTGCCAGTCTTAAAGCTCCAATTCAAGAGTGGCATAATCGGCTTGGTCATCCATCATCAAAAGTTCTCCAACACATTATTTCTTCCTCCAATTTACCTATTTTGTCTACATCGTCATCTACTTTTAATTGTAATGCTTGTCAATGTAATAAAGCTCATAAGCTACCTTTTCAAATTTATTCTCTTCAAAGTCATTCTCCTCTTGAACTTGTTTATTCAGATGTTTGGGGACCCTCCCCGATTAAATCTCATAATGGTTACGGTTACTATGTTATCTTTGTTGATCATTTCACAAAAAATATGTTTGGCTATTCCCCTTAAAATTCAAATCAGATGTTGCCTCAGTTTTCTCTCGCTTCAAACTTGTTGCTGAGAAACTCTTTCAACGTCCTCTCATCTCCATTTTACACAGATGGTGGGGGTGAATTTCAAGCACTCAAATCAATTGTTGAATCCAATGGCATCACACACCTTACTATGCCTCCCCATACACCTGAACACAATGGTTCCGCTGAGCAGCGCCATAGACATGTCAAGGAAATTGGCCTAACTCTCTTACATCATGCTTCTATCCCACTTCATTCTGGATAGACGCTTTTCTCACTGTGGTTTATTTAATCAACCGTCTTCCCACACCAACTCTCTCCCTCAAATCTCCATTTGAAAAATTGTTTGGCCACTCTTCAAATTATGGAAAACTTAAAGTATTTGGAAGTCTATGTAACCCATGGCCGGAACCATATTCAAAACATAAGCTAGAACCCAAATCAAAACCATGTGTCTTCTTGGGTTAATCTATCACTCCAAGTGCATTGAAGTGTTTTGAACCCATCTAAAAAAGGTTATATATCTTTCATCATGTTAAATTCGTGGAGAATGTATTCCCTTTCCAAAATCTTGCACCTAATCTTCCACGCATTGACCCCAACTCTTTGCACCCTTGGTTACCAAATATTCTTGCCCCTAGTTACAGAAAATCCACTCCCTCACAAATCGGAACCACCACCATACATAACTCTCCTTCCAATTATGTTCCATCAATCTCATCACTCCTTCCCCTTTCCTCTTTTCCCAATTCTATTCCACCAATCTGGCCATCCACTCCTCCGTCCAAATCGTCTTTGTCACCTTCCATTCATGGTAACTCTCTCTCTCTCACCTAAACCCCTCCATATCGATGCATGACTCTTAGGATTCAGACTCACCATCTCCATTGTGTACCAACCAAGCAGGTCACTCGGAAGATTGATCTTTGCCTCAATAGAGTTTGGTTGAGTAATTACCTCAACAACTTCTACCACTAGCAACACCATGTATTGTTAGATGCTCACAAAATCATATTTTTAAGCCTAATCCTCGGTTCTTTGTGTCAACTCTCCAGTCCCCATCTGATCAATTTAAGCCAACAACTGCCTCTCAAGCAATGAAAATCCCTCAATGGAGACAAGCAATGTTAGAAGAGTTTGATGCTTTTATTCGCAATGGTACTTGGGTTCTCATTCCACCACACTCTTCACACAATTTGGTTGGCTGCAAGTGGGTATTCCGAATCAAAAGAAATCATGATGGTTCCATTCATCGCTATAAAGCTCGCCTAGTCGCCAAGGGCTTCCACCAACGTCCTGGTATTGACTTTCATGACACCTTTAATTCTGGTTGTTAAACCCACTATAGTTCGATTAGTTCTTTGCTTGGCACTTTCTAGGGGGTGGCCTTTACGCCAATTGGACACCAACAATGCGTTTCTTCAAGGTCACCTGTTTGAAGAGGTCTTTATCGTGCAACCCACTGGTTTTATTGACTCCACTAGACCCTCTCATGTATGTAAGCTCCGAAAGGCTTTATATGGCCTTAATCAAGCACCACGAGTTGGTACCAAGAATTGCGAAGCTTTTTTCTCTTTGCTGGCTTTTACAACCCATAGTCGGACACATTTATCTTCATTTACTCTGATGGTCCGGTATTGATGTATCTCCTAGTGTATGTTGATGATTTCATCCTCACCGGCAACAAGCCATCCACGCTCCAGAAATTTGTGTCTCAACTTGCCGATTCGTTCTCCATCAAAGACTCGGGCTCTCTTAGTTATTTTCTTGGTGTTGAGGTGCTTTATTTATCCTCCGATATCCATCTTTCTCAACAAAAATATGTCCATGACATTCTGTCCCGTACAAAGATGTTGGATACCAATCCTGTCAACACACACCTCTTTCGCCTTCGACACCATTGTCGCTAAGAATAGCGATGATAATTTATATACCAAATAAAATAAAGAGAAATAAGAAAAAAAACAGAAGCAATTGCTCAAAACTCAAGAAAGTCTTACCTCTTTCTCAATGGGCATATTATTTGTGCATGAATAGTCTAAAAAAGAGAAACAGTTACTGACTATACCTCCCAAAAAAACTACAGCACAACACCATAGCCTTCAATGTAGTTGAAGATAGCATAAATTCAAAATGAAGGGAAACAATTCATGAATACGGCCTCAATACACTCTCCCTCAATCTACTTATTCAACAATAAACAAAAATCTATAGACTGAAAGTGGAATAAAATATAGAAACAATTCAAGATTCACTCTTGGAATAAAATAAGAAACAAAAACAAAATCTTAAAAAAAATTTATTCACACCTCCAATTTTTGAACTCACAGATGGCCTCCTTGAATGATTAGTGTTGGCATATTTAAAGCTCCAACCAGCTGCAAAATATATATAAAAAATAAATAAAATAAAAATAATCCATCAATGGCTTCCCTAAAGAGATAGAGCTAAATTCTGATAAGCTTAGAGGGAGAGAGTGAAAGAGAGTGAGAGAGAGTTTAAAGTATTATTTAACTTTGAGCACATATTTATAATACATATGACTGTGAAAGGATTAAGATTTTGGAAATCTAATATATATATATATATATTATAAAGTGGAATCAGAAGCATGTCATGTGGCGGCTCTGTGATTTTTTTCCACTTTTATTTTTTTATTTTTTATTATTTTTAATTATCTTTTTTCAAATTTTCCTATCTCTAGAATTAATAAGCTATACATGTATAATATTTCTGTCTCTTTTTCATTTTTTTTCTCTTCTTTCCCTATTTCCTTTTAAACTATATCAAATCTTATCAATATCTAATCAATAAAAATATATATACTTATATCTCCAAATATACACAAATACATGATACAAGCTAGAATAATATAACTGCCTATTCTATAAAAATAACAATACCACTAACAAATTTACGTACATAAAATTTGCTTAGCAAAAAAAAAAAAAAAATACTATATGAAATTTAGAAACATTTTTATTTTCCTTATTTTTAATATCTACATATAATGTATGCCATGTATAAAAAGATGTTGAATGTAGATGCAAAACATATATATATATATATTATTATAAATATATATGAGCAGTTTCTATAAAGAAATTCCGATAATGATGTTAGTAATTTTGTGACATATCCTTTATTTTTATCTATTTGATTTCTATCTTATAAATGCAAAATACATATTATATTATATACACATATGTATATAATATTAGAGATCAGTTTGTCACTAAAGAGTTTGTGACTAGGACAAACATAGTTATGACTAGGATTAGCAAATGAATATGATTGGCTGTTTTGTTTGCTGACTCACCCCGTTTGCTGACTCAAACCCTCACAAAAGTGATTTAACTTTTCTCTCTTCTCTACTCTCTCTCTCTCTCTAAACCTATGGACGTTTGTTTTCTCTCCCCCCACCGCCTCTTTTCTCTCTCTCTCCCCACCACCGTATCTCATCACCATCAACCCCGACCCACCACCGATCCAGACCGAGGCAGCGGCGGCGGCACCGTATCTCACCTTCTCCCTCTAACCCACCACCACCACTCGGTCTCTTTCTCTCTCATCACCTACCACTGCCAACCTCCACCACCGCCAATCAACCCTCCTCCCCGATCGATCTACTGCCGATCCACCACCGGATCTTCAAAGAGTTCACACCGATCAAGAAAACCCCCAAAGAGTCAACAAAGAGTCGGCAACTGGATCTTTGCTTGTATGTCCAAGATCAGTAAGAAAAGCAGCTGGATCTTCGGTGCCTTTTTTTCCTTTGCCTTTTTTTTTCGGATCCTTAAGATCCAGATCATTCTTTTCATTTTTTATTTTTTTATTTTTAAGAAAAGCATTTGTTTAGGGGTTTGAATGAGTTAATCTTCAATTTGAATGATAGCAACCAAGAATTGGAATCAAAGCGGACATCCAAGCAAAGATCCAGTTACTTTCTCTTTCCCCTTTTTCTGATCATTGCAAGCATTTGTTCAAAACAATTGGTGGTCCAATCTAAAGTCAAGCATTTGTAAGCATTGCAATCATTTGTTCAGAACAATTGGTGATCATAGCAAGCATTCGTGCATCTTTTTTATTTAGCATTTTTTCTTTCACTCACTCTCTCTCTCTCTGCTCACTCTCTTTCCTTTTTTTTTTAATTAGCATTTTTTCTAAAGGCAATTCATGTTTCTTAAAAAAAAAAAAACTGTAACTTTCGGTGCATGTCCATTCTTAGGATTTTTTTAATGAATTTTCAATTTTAGAATTTGTCAATTTTAGAATTTTTTTTTCAGTAAGAGTTCTTTATCAATTTTTTTCATAGAATTTTTTTTTTAAGGAACATCAAAAAAAATTTTCTTCTTCACTATTTTCCACTTTGTTTTCTACAGGGTTTGCATTTGATTGTCGAGTTTGATTTTGTGGGTTCCTATTGCTTGCACACACACACACACACACACACACACACACACACACACACACACACACACATCAGATTCCTCTTGCTTGCATGTCCATTCAATTTTAAGAATTTTTTTTTTCAAAGGAACATCAATAATTTTCATTTTTCATTAAGAGTTCTCTATTTTCAAGATTTTGACTACAGGGTTTGCATTTTTCAGGGTTTGAAGTTGTGGGTTCCTATTGCTTGCACACGCATCAGTTGTGGGTCCTATTGTCTATTTTGAAGATTTTGACTGCAGGCTTTCCCTCTTACCATTCACGTTTGCAGGATTTGATTATCTTTATTGCTTGCACACACACCCCCTTTAATTTTGCTTTCCCTTTTAAAATTTCCTTTCATATTTTGACTGCAGGATTTCCCTCTAGCTTACCATTCAAGTTGCATATCTGTATTGACATTTTGATTTGATTATCTTTATTGTTTGCACACACACCCCCTTTAATATGCTTTTCCTTTTAAAATTTCCTTTCATATAGTACACCCCTTTAATTTCATTACTCTCTCCTTTTTAGTACTATTTTGTCTCTCAATTCTAATTGTATACATAGAAAGGAAAAACATGCGGAGAGAATCACGCTTGAATCGATTCTATTTCTTGGGATTGAAAATTTTTATTTTGAGCTCAGTGGTCAATCAGTGGCAAATCTGACTGATTGCAATCTTAATTTGGAATCACGTTTTAGTATCTTTTCTATTGAAGGACCCTGAGGAGTTTAGTGTTGGACATGCCGTTGGGGCTATCAACATTCCATACATCTTTAGAGTTGGATCAGGTTAATTTCTAGAATTTCATGCTATCTAAAAATAAGTAGCTTGGTTTGGTTAGTTTGTTTAATGAGAAGACCACAGAATTGAAGTAACTATTGAATCAAATTTTAGCCCTTGCTCTTTCATGCTGAAATGATTATCCTGCTTTTGGATAAATTATTATCAGTGTGAACACTCAATTGACTAATGGGGGTTGAATATAAATTATTCAAAATCTGTGTCTTAAGATAGTATTTTTTTTACATTGAATACTACCCAGATCAACAAAATCTTTGCTTGATCTATCTTCCCAAGAGTAATCGTTGGCAAACTATGATTCCATTTTAGTTTGTTGTTACTGATGGCTCTCATCTTTGTATTTTTTTTTGAGGAAATTAATCTTTGTATTTCTGTGTGTTATCTATGTGAGTGACTCAGTGACAATAGGGTTTTGTTCAGACTTTTTTTTTTCTTTTCATTTTTTTGTCTTCACATTCACACACTCTTCACAAGGCTTGATATAGGAAGATTTTAGTGCTGACTGCTAGGCTACCAAAAAAAAGAGAAACTGAAGTTTAAAAATGATTTTGGCTTTCCCGCCGAATATTCGAGAATTTGAAAGCCTGGGTCACTTTTTGATTGTTGAGACGGATTTTGAATCATTGAATTCAAGAAGACTAATGATATACTTCCCAAATGTAGTTCTTAGCTAAACTTTAGCAGCAGGTGGGAAATCAAAAAGGTTATTTATTTATTTATTTTTTAGGGTAAAAAAACTTTTGAGGGTAAAATCTCAAAAACTTTAGTGGCATGTAAACACGTTTGGGAATTGTCGATAGTACATTTATCCAGAATTTTAGTATTTGATTGATGCTTATTATGTTGTAATTGCTTGATGCTTATTCTGTTTTGTCTTCAAATTTACCACATTGGGATTGTTATTTGAATGTTATTCATCTCTTTGTTAACGTTCATTTTAACATGAGAGCATTTTTGCTCACGCAAAAATGATTCACTAATTCTCACCCAAGCATTCCATTGGTTAATGCAGTGGGACTCAGGATTAAACATCATTAATTTAATCATGGATCCCACTGTATTGACCAATGAGATACTTGGATGAGCATTGGTGAACCATTTTTGGGGTGAGCAAAAGTATTTTCTTTTTACATGGGCCACATGGCTTCTAGTTTTTTTTTTTCTAAATTTTATTTATTTATTTTTTTAGATTACTTACCTGGATGACACACGCCGCACACAAAGCTTCTAAGTTATCCCTCATTTTCTTTTGTTAGTTCTCTCAGCAACCTACATGTTTGAAAGGAAGAATACACATTTTGTCATATAGATTTGGTGTTTCAGAAATAATTGTTTCTTTTCTTTTGTTTGCAAGGATAAAGCCTGTGGCTTCGCGGTCTCACCCTCTTTTAGATGCAGCTTCCATCCGCCCTCATGTACACGCCATTTCTACGATTGTTTGATTTGAAGTTAATTTATGTTGTAAATGTATGGACCAAGGGCTGTTTGGTTAAGGACTATTTGGATTTAGTGCTTTTGGTTAAATAGCCATTGATTGTGACACAAAGATTCGTTTGGAGATGTTGATTTTTTCTACTTTTTTATTATTTCTTTTTGTAAAAAAAAACTGTGAGTATAATTTTTTTCTACGCATGGGCAATTGTGGTACCTATTATGTTCTTATTTATTTGTTATTAAAATACAATGGAATTGTGTCAAGTGCCGAAGGCACGAGGAGTTGACTACTGGCCGATCACATGCATATAATTGTTTTGGTAGATTGCTCGGTAGTGGCTTTAGCCACGGGCAATATCTAGTATCTAATATACGAGACCATATATATAGTTTGTATAAAGAAAAGTGAGAAGCTTAGTTGGTTTTAGCATCAATATGTGACACATCGGTGTTGTTGGAAGCGATAGCAATTTCTTCACATAGAAGCCAACATTGTCACCTGGTAAGTCATCATATGCGTGTATATTGATTTGTATGTAAGATGTTTACTAATCTATGCCACTTGAGGGTCGAAAATCATTTGACAAACTAATAGATAACTTGGTGGGTTCATCGTCAGTCCATTTGTTGTACACTTTTGTTTCTCAGTTTTTGTTTTTAGAGCATATTGGACTTTAATCTTGACTTCTTCAATGCATTTGTGTGTGACACTACCACCTTTGTGTGTGACATTACCAAATACATTAAAATTTATTTAAACCTTTTGATTCTGCAATGATATTACATAGTCAAATACACATAAATTGGAATTAAAAATTCTCAACCTAGTAATGTATCACAATCTCAAGAAATTCACGTACAATTTAAAAATTTTAAATCTCCCATGCATTGCACAGGTTCAAAAGCTAGTGAAATCTTAAATTTTGAAAATCAAAATTTTTCCAGAAGTTTGGTGTAATTTTTTTTTTGAAAAGGAATAAAGATTTTACAATGGAAGGGAATTAGAATTTGGAAATGAAATCCAAATTTTTTTGGAAATCAAATTTTACCCTAAAATTTGGGTTAAAAAAATTTTGTGAAGGAACAAATTTAGGAAAGATTTTACACTGGATAACGAACACCCTCAATTTTGGAAAGGAAAAAATTTAGACAAAATTTGGTAATTTTCTAAAATCATTGAAGATAGCCACCATAAAATTTGGGGTTCAATTTCTAAAATATGAGAGTATAATGAATAAATTTCAAATTTCCAAAATACATATGAGATTACAATGAATCAATTTCAAATCATAAAAAAAGCAGAATAAAAAAAATGAAAAAGCCTAAACTTCTATGGAAAGAAAAAATGAATGACTTATGTTGTAAAAAAAGAAAAAGAAAAAAACACTCTTGGCAGATAAATGTCTTTTGCAATAAAAAAAAGAAAAAGAAAAAGAAAAAGAAAAGAGATGAAAATTGATAAACTTCATAGAAGCCCTCAATGTTTAGATAGAAATCTCCTCAAAAATCCCTATTAATCCAAGTTTTTATTATTTCACCCACTCAACATTTATTTATACTATTAGGTCCATATTATCCGAAACTTTATTATGATTGATCCACCCCCAATTTAATGTAAATTATGTTACAATTTTACCCCTTTATGTATATACATACACGTATATATGATTATATTATTTATATAACACTTCCTTATATGTAGTGTACATTTAGAATTCATCATAAATCCCTACATTGTAGGAAATAAGTTAAGATCACAGAATTATATACACATATACACGTAGAACATTGAATTCCCTTATATTCAGCATATATTAAAGTTGATCAAAGATATATACATACATATACACGTATATAATGAATGTTCTATGAATCAGTCAACCTAAAATCATGCGGTTGTTATCATAACTGTTTTTTGATAATAAATACCTTATTTATAGCATTAATATACCAAGTTGTAACGTATATTGCTCTTCAACCCGATTTTATTACTCAGTTTTATCACAATTCACAATAGTGGCAAGATGGATTAATATATTGCACACAGACTGCATAGATTTCATAGTCTATTTGGAGTTTTGAATAAAGTTAACGTGAATCCCTTCTTTGAGTATAATTATAGTATGCGGTTGTTAATTGCAGAAATGAATTTATCAACCATATGTTGTACAAAATTCAACATTAAATGTCTAACCCCACTTCTACACTATCCTTGCTTATTTCCAATTCAATGACATGGAATCCAAGTGTAAATTTATGCACTAAAGTCATTCTTTATCATTTATAGCAAATATCTTATCAATGTAGTCATGAACAAATGTAACAAACAACAAATTTGATATGGTGTACAAGTGTAAACTTCTGCACTAAATTTTGACAGCTATAATTTTTACACTGAAAATTAGCGAACAAATGTAAAATCAACACATTTCACAATGAAAACTGAGTGTAAATTTATGCACTAAAGTCATTCTGTATCATTTACATCAAATATCTTATCAATGCAGTCACGAACAAATGTAACAAACAGCAAATTTGATATGGTGTACAAGTGTAAATTGTTGCACTGAATCTTGACAGCTATAATTTTTACACTGAAAACCAGCGAACAAACATAAAATCAACACATTTTTATACTGAAAATCAGACAAATCCAATACATAAAAAAAAAGACTAATATAAGAGTACAAGAACTAGCATTAGTGTATAATTTTACACTGCATCTGCAGAAAATTAGAGGACCAACAGAAAATAGAGAATTTGCAGAACAGATCGGCGATGCGTCCATCAGAGCCTAACACGCCACCAACAAATCGGGATGCATGGCTCCGAATCTTGGACTCAACAGCGGAGATGGTGACGATGATAACTAGTCCAATATATCCGCCATATCCATTGTTCCTGTACGCCACAAAGCTTATTTCCACACCAACGAAGCACTCACAATCGTCGGCGCTTGATTGCTGGAAATGGTCCTGAAACAGCAAATGGCCGAATTCTAGAGAGAGAGAGGAAGGTTTGAGATGAGATCTTGTATATACAAGTGTTGGCCCAAATATGGAAACCTTAGAGGGGGGGTGAATAAGGTTTTAGCGGAAATTAACCTTTTAAAAACAAAATTGCAAATTAAACAAGATCACAAGCAATTAAATAAAGAGATAAGGGAAGAGATACTTGCAAACCAATTTTTCAAGTGGTTCGACAATCGCACCCCTCGGCCTACGTCCACCCCTCAAGAACACCTCTTGAGGATTCCTTTAATCCGATCTACTTCACGGGTGTAGACCAAACCGTTCCCGGAGCACTTACGGGTGTGCACCAAACCGTTACAAGAGCCTTCAATCTCTCCCAAAGAAGAACACCTCTTCTTTGCACACAAGGGTTACTAACCCTCACTCTTTACAAATTGAATTGAATACAAATTGAAACTCTCTATATAGAGTGGATAATACAAATAAAGCTCACTACAATTTTGCTCTCTCAAGAAATACAAATGAAAGATTTGAGCAAATTGATAAACTCACACAACTAGGGCTCAAATGATAATGTTTAAAGATCAAAGAGATGTGTGATCAATACTATGTTTTCCAATCAAAATCTCAACCCCAAATAGCTTGGGAAAACATGTATTTATAGGCCTTGGAAGATTATAGCCGTTGGTGGCAAGTTTGGTAATTAAAAGCCCCTTTAAAAACTAGTCGTTATTGCCTTTCAGGTCGCTTCAGTCGACTGGACCTTGAAGCAGTCGACTTGGCCTTGAAGCAGTCGACTGAGATGTGTTTACGGAGGGTTCTGTTTGCATTCTGCTCACTTCAGTCGACTGCATCGGGCCCTCAGTCGACTGCCCCTCCCTGTTTGACAGCCAGACACATCTCCACTAAAATGGCCATAACTCCCTCTACAAAAATTGGATTTACGATCCGTTTGATGTTTTGGAAACTAGATTCAAATACCTTTCCAACCATATAAGATTCAACATTTAAATATTTTCCAAATGGTTGGGGCATTGCTTTAAAGATGACTTACTTAAAATTTATTTCCAAAACTTTAACTTTTAGAATTTGTTTGAGCCCCTATGAGTGTGAGATCAAGATGCCTTACAATGATGGTCCTAAACTTCAACCAAGGATGAAATATCTTCAAGTCTTCAAGCTTGATCCCTGTTGAGCTCCTTGTAATCTTGATCTACATCAATTAAATCTCATGCACACAAAGATGACAAAACATTGATACTATGAGTGTGAGATCAAGATGCCTTACAATGATGGTCCTAAACTTCAACCAAGGATGAAATATCTTCAAGTCTTTAAGCTTGATCCTTGTTGAGCTCCTTGTAATCTTGATCTACATCAATTAAATCTCATGCACACGAAGATGTTAAAACATTGATACAATATTAATACATGAGATTATATATGAGCATACAAATGACTATGATAATAATAAAGAATGAATCAATATGAATCATGTAATTATCATAGCATATTTGACATCATCAAAACATAATTAAATATGCCTTAATATACCTTAAGGCTAACACTAAAAAGTAAATAATAAGAAGGTAGCTTATATTCACATCATCGAAAAACTGAAAACACTAAAAATAGGTGTTGAATGTAGAAGAGGATTTGGTAATGAGACATCAAAATTGTCACAAGAAAAATAATATCGAGGTAGAGTGGAACGTGTAATTCCCAAAATCTGGAAATATGATAGTCACGGAGGAAATTGACTAACTAATACCCACAAACAACAATGCATAATTTGAAATAATAGCTTCCAATAATTAAGTTTTTTTTAAACCTTTTTTTATTTCATGTTTCCGTATAAGTGTTATATATATATATATCTCTCTTGTTTCATGATCTGGAAGTGTCAAGGTAGCCTTTCGAATATAGAATGTATTATTATTGTTATTAAAACTACTGATTTCTCTGCCCATTATTTCACTGTTACCATATGCTATGGAACTACAACTATTTATCCATTCTTATCTAGATATATATATATATATATATCTCTTAACTGATCATACGGTCCGAGGTTATAATTACCTATTTGGGAAAGCTATTATATTAGCGTATCATTTTTATGATGACTATTTGGTTCTATTTCAGAGCTGATTTCTCTGCCCATTATTTCACTGTTACCATATGCTATGGAACTACAACTATTTATCCATTCTTATCTAGATATATATATATATATATATAAATATATCTCTTAACTGATCATACGGTCCGAGGTTATAATTACCTATTTGGGAAAGCTATTATATTAGCGTATCATTTTTATGATGACTATTTGGTTCTATTTCAGAGATCCTGCGGGAAAATAAGCGGATGCTGGACAAATCTATTAGAGAATAGAAAGGGAGAGGCAAGGTTTGCAAGCATAAGAGAAGAAGTTAATTGTTGAGATGAAAAAAAGTGCCAAGCAAGGACAAATGGTGTGCATATTTTTGTTAAGTTTAATCTATCTTTTGTTTCCTTCTTACTATATTGTAGTATGTACATAATGTATACATGTTCCTATGTACGTATATAACTTGGGGAAAGTACATGCCATGCTCCACTGTCCATTGGTACTGGGTAAAAAAATTTTAAATTTGACATTCCCAGCTACCATCCCTTTAAAGAGGGATGCCTTTGCCAACTTTTTTAATGATGGGTTTGTAATTTCATTTCTAATCCAACTTCTGACTTTCTGTTTTTCCCAAGAGCTTTTAAGTTTAATCCAATTTAGATAGCATTTGAATGTAGAAGAGGATCCCTATGACATATCTAAATACTGGACATGATTAAGGCTAAAATGTCTGCAAGAATATTTAGCAAATGGCAAAAAATTCCACAATTTTCTTATCATTTGTCATGATAGCACCCAAATTTTGAATAGCTAAATTCCCAATGATCAAACCCCATCACTACTTTCCTAGTTAGAGTAATGAACACCATGTAAATTTTTTATCTTCCAAGCCAGAGAAAACCCAAGATTTCTAGCTAGAGTACCACTCAACACCCAACAAATAACACAGAGCAAAGCAGCCACAGAACTAGCTTTCTTATCCAAACAGATATAGAACAAACCATAAACCAAAGCAAAGAAAAACCCAAAATTCAAAGCCAAATCATGATTAGAGTTTCACTTGGTTGCTGTGATATGCCCCATAGAATGCAAAATGCTTCTCGAGATCAAACATTCCAATCTTTCCCATTGGAAATCTCGGGTAGACATTGGTGAGTTTGGAAACTAAATTAATTTCTAAGCATTCTTAGTAAGAGAGAGAGAGAGAGAGAGAGAGAGAGAGAGAGAGAGAGAGATATTCAAATCTGGTGGCTTCTCCCCCAATCGCGTAGCAATGGTGGTCGGCCAGTTGCCCAAATCGCAACAATGGTGGTCTCTCCCCAAATCCCCAAATCGCAGCCCTAAGCCCTAAGAAACAACACTTCCAATGAGTGAAGATTTTGAGAGTGACAGGGATAGTGAGAGAGAGAAATCTCAAACCTTGCTTGTCTTCTCTTCTTCTTCGAGTTAGGTCTGCTTGAGAGGAGGATATGCTCTGAATTTTGGGTATTTGATTTTAGCAGGTTTGGGCAAAGAATAAAGATTAAAACTTCAGGCACACCCATTTCCACAACCTCACCTCCCACAACCTGATGTGTCAACTATGTAGTGGAATGGGATCCACCATTTAACACAAGCTCACATATGATACTCCCACTACATGATTGCCACATCAAGTTGTGGAGGGTTGTGGAAATGAGTGTGTCTGAAATTTTACTCATAAATAAAAGACCCGCCCAAATAAGGGAGGGAGTGGGTGTAAACAATTTTTTGCGAGCCCCCCATTATTTCGGTAGCATTCTTTCGATAGACATCGGTTGCCATAGCATTATTGATTACATATACATATATAGATGTATATATATCAGGAATAAAAATAAATTTGTATTTGAATTTAAAAAATCCTAGATTATAACAAATGGAGCTGGGGGTAAAATGATCTGAAATGTTTTTGTGGACTTATCTTCAAATAGTTTTTTGAGTTGAGTCTATTACAATAAAGATACACTAAATAGAATTTAATACTAGTTAACCATGTTTAAATTCCCAATTTTTGTTTTAACCTAAACTTCATAAAATTGATAAACACGTAAGAAAAAAATAAAAAAAAAAACCTCTAAGCAGTCCCCTCAATGCCTAAATTGATAAGCTCTCTCTCTCTCCCTCTTTTTTTTTTGGACAAATTATATTTTAGTCCATTAAACTATAACCCATTTTAAATTGGGTTTATAGACTTTTTTTTTTTTTTTTTTTGCAATTGGATCCTTAAATTTCAAAAATTCATTCAATCAGACCCAAATTCTGACAATGTTAGCTTAAACTATTAAAAATTGTCATGAACATTGTGTGTAATGCTTAACTGTCACATGTTAGGTTAAGACAAACACGAAAGATTGTGAATAGTGTGAAAAATCGCATTCAATCAGATCTGAAATCGCGTTCAATCAAATTCGAAAACACATTCTAGATCCAAAATTGCATTCAATCATATCCAAAATCACATTATTTTTTAGCCATTCACAGTCTCCCGTATTTATCTTAACCTAATATGTGACAAGTAAGTATCACGCGCAACGTATGAGATAATTTCTAATAATTCAAGCTAACAGTGTCACACACTGCTCTATCTCTCTCAATGAAAAGAAAAAAAAAAAAGAAATTTATAGTACCCAAATTCCAATTGAAAACATGGATATAGTTTAATGGACTAAAATATAATTGAATTGGAGCTCTTTTTTTTTTTTTTTTTTAGCCTAAACTTCATAGCTCTCCTCAATTTCTGAGTTACAGGCTTCGGAACTGCTTTCTCTCTCTCTCTCTCTCTCTCTCTACATTTGTACACACACACATAGTTACATACACAAACATGGAGAATTGCAGCACAAGCTACTGCGGCAACAACAGGGAGTGGAGGGCGGAGGAAGCCATAGCCGGAAACGCTGCAGCTGTCGAAGCTCTCAGAGAGCTCATCACCTTCCCTCTCCTCTATTCTCGCGAGTCTCGAAAGCTCGGTCTCAAAGTATTCCAATCGCTCTCTTTCTCTCAATTCTGATTCTCATTTTGTTATATTATCAAATTCAATGGCCTGTGATTATTATTCTCTGATCAATTCCTCCATTTTTTTTTCATTCAGTGGCCTCGTGGTTTGCTGCTTTATGGTCCTCCTGGCACCGGAAAGGTATTAATTTTTCTTTTTACTTATATGTATATATATTTGTTTTATTTCGTTGATTTTTGATTTCTTTTATTGCTATTTTAGACAAGCTTGGTTCGAGCAGTTGTTCGTGAATGTGGTGCACATTTAATCGTTATTAGGTACTGCATTCTCACCTATATGCAAGTCTTTCTTTTGTTTCTTTTGGACTGTGTTCGGTTTGCGGATTTAAAATAAAAGGAAAGGAAAATTAAATGATTAGCATTCTCTAGTATTTTCTTTAATGCTTGAAAAACATTGAAATAAAGAAGAAAAAAAATTTTCAAAATATTATTGTGAATCAAATAAGGAGAAAGGGAAGATTTTTAGTTTATTTTACCTCCTATTTTTGTATTCCTTCCTGTTTTCCTTGTTAACCAAAAAGAGATAAGTTTTTCTTCAGCATTCCCCCCCCCCCCCCCCCCCCCCCCCTTCCCTCCATAAATCCACGAACAAAGCAAAGCCTTAACGTTCAGTCTTGTATAGTATGCCAAGTTGCAACTTTTATTCATTTGCAAAATGTTAAACCGTATCACTTTCACAAAGGCAATTTGGGTTTTCCTTGAAAATTGAATTTCTTGGTGGTGCTCGTCATCAAATAAAAAAAATAAGGTTACCCTAGTCCCTAAACATGGGCATTGCATGAAGTGACACTCTAGCTTTTAAAAAAAAATTGGTAATTTGAAATGGGGCATTTCCTTGATCTGCAAAAAAAAAGTAATAATAATAATTGACCCCCCTATGGTTGGTCAAGTTGATAGGCCATTTTTACTACTTTACGTTACTTTATTTTTGTCACTGACTGCAGTAGATCTTTGGGTTTAAATTTGAAATTGTGGTGGAACTTAAAATGGAAACATTGACCAGATGTCCAATAGTTCTCCAAGTCAATTTTGTATTGGTTTGTGGTATATGTTGCAGTCCACACTCTGTTCACAGAGCACATGCGGGAGAAAGCGAGAAAATTCTACGCGAAGCTTTCTCGGAAGCATCATCTTATGCGAAATTGGGCAAGCCGTCTGTTATCTTTATAGATGAAATTGATGCACTATGTCCTCGTCGTGATTCTAGGTATGTGACAAATACTAATTTTGAGGAAAATTTAAATTTTCTCCCCACTCTGCTTTTATATATCCCCTTCTTTTTGTGGACGCTTACATATTGCTTTGATTTGACATTGAGATTTCAGGAAAGGCATTTTGTCTGAAACAAGAGTAGTGATATTTGGACTGCTAATTTTATTGCAGAATGTTACTTTTAGTTGACGAAATATGGTTCTGCATACTCGGTAATCATAGAAATATGAACCGTGGCATTGACTCAAATCGTGAATCGATTTGCAAAACCAATGAATGGTGCACTGTATCAAATCGTGATCACGATTCACTGTTTTTAGAAAATAAACAATAACATATACGTATATATTGCATACATATAAAAGCACACGCACATTACTTAAAATGAACAAAATAACAATTTAACTTTAGTTTCATGCAATGTCAAAGCTCTAATTTCGAAAGTTTTCCACGCAAACTTCAAAGTTCAAATTATGAGTCATAAATCGTATCGGCTTGTATGAAACTTGAAGCGACTTGGATGTATCTACTGTTTTTAACAGCTATTTATTTACATATTTCCTTATCCTTGGTGTTGCAGAAGAGAGCAAGACATTAGGGTGGCCTCTCAGCTCTTTATGCTGATGGACTCCAGCAAACCCTCATCAAGATCTGAGCCTCAAGTCGTTGTGGTGGCATCAACTAACAGGTTATCTCCATACTTCTAACAGTACACCTTCTCTATGATACAACACTGTATCTTATTTTCTGTATGCTCATTTGTCTCATTCAAGTAAAAAAAAACTTGGATTCATTGTTTCTCTTTATATGCACGCAAGGAAGCACGTATTCTTATGAAAAGCTGAAGAATCCGGACTGATGTGGATTCTTATCCGCTGAGGGCCGAGGCAGGGTGTTTGTTGTGTCAATTTTTTTTAAATGCAATTTTGAAAACTTTAGGTTAATTTTAGAATACATGTCAGATGGTTAGTGTTGCTTATGTAGTCTTTATGGTTATTAGTTATTATTCATGTCTTAGTTACATTAAAAAAAAAAAGAGTTAACGTAGTTGTAGGATGGACAATTCTATGGACACAACCTCTACACAACTTTTTCTCTCTTGTGTCACTTTGGGGTCCACTGACATCACAGGAGCATAGACACATTTTTTTGGATTGTGCACAAGTTGTGCACCAAACAAATTTTAGTTGAACTATTATTTTATTTTGGTGGAATTAGGGATTTTATCCCGGATTTTATCTTGTTATTTATGGTCATGTTGACCACATTTTAGTAGTTTTATTTCTTTCTTTTTTTCTTATTTATTTCCTTTCCTTCTTGATTTACCTTGTAACATTATATATACTTTGGGACGTACAGTAATAAAATCATCTTTTTCTAATTCTATTTGGTATCAGAGCCTAAACTACCAAACCCTAGGCCACCCAACCCAGCCAACTACCACCACACTTGCGGCAGCCCTTGCTGACCACCACCTGCCTGCGCAAGCCCTAGCCGACCACCACCTTCCCTATGCCAGCCCTCGCCAAGGCTCTCTAGCACTTGCCGAAGCCTCCCTCAGCCTCTGCACCTCCAGCAAGCCTCTCGGCTTGGTCATGCAGCTGTCCAGCTGCCTTTTTCTGCCCGTGTTAGGCACTTTTGTGATGTATTAGAGCAGGTCGTGTGCTCTTAACTGTCAGTCTGGGTAACCGAGTTTCCGGTTGCCCCCGTCCGCCGAGTTTCCGGCTGTGATTGTCTATGTTGCTTGGATAATCGAGTTTTCGGTTATCCCCGTCCGCCGAGTTTTCGGCTGTGATTGTCTTGTTGCCGTTTTTGGTGATTTCTTTTTCGGCAAGTCTTCATCTATCCTTTGGTCATTCTTCACAACTTCATGACTGATATTGGTAAGAACGTTGGTCCTGGTCGCGGCCGGGGTGCTCGTACAGGAGCAGTTGTTGAGATGCTTCCTCCTCCACTTGATTATGGTTAGGCTCAGTCTCAGATTGATCAGCTTCAGTCACATGTAGGTTTGGGAGCTCCTCCCTCATCCATTGGCCCCACGACCACCATTGCTACAAGTACTCCTATTGCTCTTCATGGTAAGTCTGGCCACCCCACTTGGATTCTCGATTCTGGTGCAAATAATCATATGACCGGTGAGCTTTCTGTTTTTACTTCACCTTTTACCTCTATTAAACAGTCTGTACGTATCACAGATGGATTTTTCATTCCCATCTGTAGTCAGGGAGATGCCCGATTACCCCCAGACATCACCCTCTCATCTGTGTACTATGTTCCCAATTTTGCTTTTAACTTGCTCTCTGTTAACCACCTTGTCAAAGATCATAATTGTGCTGTAGTATTCTTACCCCATTCCTGTTATTTACAGGACCTGACTACGAAGAAGATTTTTGGCAGGGGGTTTGAGCGTGACGACCTTTACTACTTCGGTGATCCTTTGGTGTCAAGGACGTCCTCTGGCCTTCAAGCTTCCGTGTTACCCGTTTTAAATAATTCTGTTTTGCCCGACTCAAATAATTATATGTTTTCACTTCAAACTTTAGATTTGTGGCATGCCCGTCTAGGCCATATCAATTTTCAATATTTATGTTGGTTATTCCCTCCATTAAAAAAAGCTTGTAAGGATTTCCATTTTAAATGCGTGGTTTGTGAATTGTCAAAACACACTCGTACCTCTTATATTCCTTGCATGCACAGGGCACCTAGTGCCTTTGATCTTATTCACTCCGATGTGTGGGGTCCTTCCCCCGTCACAGCACCGATATTATGTTACATTTATTACTGATTTTACTCGTTGTACTTGGGTTTATCTTATGAAGAAAAAATCTGAAGTTTTTTTCTCATTTTAGAAATTTTCTTCAAATGATTAAAACTCAATTTTATACCGTTGTGCGTAATATTCGGTCTGATAATGGTAGGGACAAGGATCAAAATTTCGTTTCGGTCTATTGTTTCGGTCTACCCAGAAACGGAAACGTTTCGGAAACATTTCGGAAACATGTGGAAACAGTGGAAAAAATTGGAAACATTGAGAAACATGGGGAAACATAACTTCAAACTTAACTATATGCGTGTATAAAGCTAATAATTGATTAATTGAACATTTGAGAGGTCTATATATGCAGTGCTGCATTAAAAATGTGTAGTTCAAATTGAAAATACATGAGGATTAAGTCGCCAATCTACTGTCAAATACTTCATAGAATCCACAAAACACTTCATAGAATGCAAAAGATACATATAAGTACATAGTAAGCTAATAAGCCATCTCTAAAATAAAATGGTTGTTCATATGACAAGTACACAACCACATGATTATCAGGATGGAAACAAGTATGTTTCGTTGGAAGCAAATGAAACGATGCGGAATCATAGGTTTGTTTCGATGGAAACAATTACGTTTCGATGGAAACAAAAGAAACAAAGTCGTTTCGATGGAATCCATGGAATTTCGAGATTCCATGGCTGTTTCGTTTCCATGACCTGTTTCGGTCGTTTTGACGGAAATAGAAGGAAATTTTGATCCTTGGGTAGGGAATACTTAACTGATGAGTTTCGGGCCGAACTTAATAAAGGGGGAATTCTTCAACAACTCACTTGTCCTTATACCCCGAACAAAATGGGGTTGCCGAACGTAAAAATCGTCATCTTATGGCTATGGTTCGGTGTCTCTTACGTGGTATGGTTCCTAAATATTTTTGGCATTGTGCTGCCCTTACTACTACTTATCTTATTAATCGTACTCCTAGCCGTGTTCTACAAGGCTAGACCCCGATTCATGCCCTTAAGCCTGGTAGTAGACTTTTTCTCATTGTCCCCTGGGTTTTTGGGTGCACTTGTTTTGTCCAAAATCGTAGCCCTACACGTACTAAACTTGATGATAAGGCTGTACAATGTGTTTTTCTAGGGTATTCCTCCATGTCCAAAGGATATCGTTGCTATGATCCTGTCACTCGTCACTTTTATCACTCTTTGGGTGTTACTTTTTTGGAAACGGTTCCTTTTTTTTACAGGTGTTTCTTCCTCTCTGGAAATTCCACTAGAGCATGTTGTGGATGATATCTCTGTCCTTCCTCGCCCTGTGCCTATTCTTGATACACCCAGTGAGATACCCAGTGATTCTTTGCCTCCGATCATTACAACTGACCCGTTACAGGTGTACTCTCGTCGTCCTCGCGCTCCGGACCCCATGACATCAGCTTCTCCGGAATCAGGTATCTTATCTCCTCCTTTAGTCTCTGATGTTGCTCCTCCTCGTTATCCTACCCGTATTCGTCGTCCTCCTTCACGTTATATTCTTTCTAATAGTACTAACCATCCAATTTCTAAGTATGTCTCTTATCAGGGTCTGTCAAAGCCATTTAGCTCTTTTGTTAGTGCAGATGATTCTGTCTCCATTCCTCGCTCTGTTCATGAAGCTCTCCAGAATCCAAAGTGGGTGGCTGCTATGAAAGTAGAAATGAGTGCCCTTCAGGATAATTAAATTTGGGATCTTGTCTCTCTCCTGAATGGTGAACGTACAGTTGGACGTAAGTGGGTTGTCAGTGTTAAGTATTTGGCAGACGGCACTATTGATTGATATAAGGCCCGTCTTGTGGCTAAGGGCATCACCCAGGTTCCAGGTAAGGATTTCGGGGCCACTTTTGTTCCGGTTGCTAAACTGACCACAGTCCGGCTTCTTGTTTCTCTTGCTGCTTCCTTTTCTTGGCCTCTTCATCAGCTGGATGTCAAGAACGCGTTTCTTAATAGTGATTTGTCTAAAGTTATTTATATGGATCCCCCTCCTGGTTTTCGGGCTCAGGGGGAGTATTCGGGGAAAGTTTGTCGCCTTCGAAATCTCTCTATGGATTGAAGCAGTCTCCTTCTGCATGGTTCAACCGGTTTAGTGATGTGGTGCTTACTATGGGATTTATTCGTTGCCATTCTGACCATACATGTTTTATTCATCGTAATTCCAAAGGGCATTGTATCATTATCTCTGTTTATGTTGATGATATTATTATTACAGGAGATGATGCGTTTGGTATAGTACAAGTGAAGCGTTCTCTTGGAATATCGTTCGATATTAAGGAATTGGGTCTTCTGAGGTATTTTCTTGGCATTGAGGTGGCCGGGTCCCGCCAAGGTATTTCATTATCCCAACGCAAGTATGCTCTTGATCTCCTCCAAGATACGGGATTGCTTGGGTGTAGGCCCGCTTCTTCTCCTATGGATCCAAATCATAAGTTGACTGCTAAATTGGGAGAGCCATTACCAGATCCCTCTGTTTATCAGCGTCTTGTGGGTCGTCTCATCTATTTGACGAACACAAGACCGGATCTGACTTTTGTTGTTAGTGTTGTGAGTCAATTTATGCACTCACCACGTACTTCACATCTTGATGCTGTTTATCATATTCTCGGATATCTAAAGGCATGTTCTGGTCTTGGTCTTTTCTTTAAGACAGGAGCTCAATCAGGTCTCTTCTGTTTTACTGATGCGGATTATGCAGGCTCAAAGGGTGATAGACGCTCTACTTCTGGTTTTTGTACTTTTCGAGGTTGTCATCTTATCTCCTGGAAAAGTAAAAAGCAAGCTGTTGTCTCCCGGTCTTCTGCTGAGCCTGAATACCGTGCGATGGCTCAGGGTTCATGTGAACTCATATGGCTTCGTTCTCTTCTTGATGAGTTAGGCTTCCCAGTGGTTGATGCATCTACGTTATTTTGCGATAACAAGTCTTCAATTATGTTATCATCTGATTCAGTTCTTCATGAGAGAACTAAACATATAGAGGCTGACATCCATTTCATTCGGGAAAGAGTTCGGTCAGGAGTCATCACATCGCGCTTTGTTCCTTCATCAGATCAGACCGCTGATATGTTCACTAAGTCTGTTGGTCCAGCACTTCTACAGTCGTCTCTTGGCAAGCTTGGTCTCGTCAACATCTTCGCCACAGCTTGAGGGGGAGTGTTGGAATTAGGGGATTTTATCCCAGATTTTATCTTGTTATTTATGGTCATGTTGACCACATTTTAGTAGTTTTATTTCTTTCCTTTTTTCTTATTTATTTCGTTTCCTTCTTGATTCACCTTGTAACATTATATATACTTTGGGATGTACAGTAATAAAATCATCTTTTCCCAATTCTATTTATTTCAATATTTTATACAAATATCCCCGCACCTGCATCCCATATTATAGAAAGTAGACGAATCCCCTACGCATGTACTCTTGCTCCATAGTCTGCACGCCTCATTTGTTTCTCTTTCTCTGCATGTCTCAACAAAACACTAAATTCTAATAAACCAGTTTTACTAGAGCTATTGTGGCACAATGGGCAGTAAAATAGTGAAGTTTGGTTTTATTTTTTTTTCGAAGGAGCAAAAGATGGATCGGTCGTATTCTTTAAGAGAAGTTTGGCCTATTCTACAATATCTCAATTGGGTTATATGATGTTAGCTCTAGGTAAAAGATACCAAGGAAATGGAAGTTGGATGTTATGAGGATAACTCTTTGTTATCTGGAATGTCACTATTTTAGTCTTTAGGAAAATGGAATTTATATACATGTTTCCCTTGGGCAATGAAATTCATAGTTCTCTTTGATTAGATGTGTCATACCCCGGAACCGCCCAAACGATTCTAGGACACGTGGCATGCCACCAAGGCCTTGCACAAGTGATTAAAGTTCCAAAATAAGTTTAAAATAAGCTTCAACCAAAGAAGCTAAGCAAACACCCGACATTTTCAAAAGTTTCTTTCGAAAAGGTTCAGAAAAGTCCCAAGAGACCCTCTTTTAGTAAAAAGTTTGAATTATAAATGTTGAAAATCGATCGGACAAAAGCCCCTCTGGGAGTTAATCAACCAATTGCCCTGTTTTAACAATTAGTAAATTCTCATATAACATTACCAAATCATAGTCATGAGCTCCCAAAGTCCAAGCAAGAGTTTAAAAGCTCTTTAGGAAAGATACATACTATAATCATTTACCAACCAAACCCAATGAATAACTTACAGGATCAACCGTCCCAAACTAACCCAACCTCAATACATAAATATTTAACCACCAAACCTATATATTACAAACACCAAAGTTACTAAATTCTTCGGTCACAATCTAAGGATTCAAAATGGAATTATAGAGAGGAAAACTCTATTTTGTGATGATTTCATTCATTCTATGTAGCAATATATATATACACAAACTTGATTATAAGTTAAGGAAAGAAAAGAAAAGAAAGGAAAGAAGACGAAAAAAAAGGAAAGAATATCAAAAATCAAATCACAGGATCAAATCACAATTAATTCCTAGTTGATTGAAATCTTATCCCAAGGGATATTATCTCCAAGGGATATTTTAGGATTCCACACTCCCCCTCAAGTTGGGGAATAGATGTCAATCATTCCCAGCTTGGAAGTCAATTCTTCAAACTTTATTCTTGGAAGAGCTTTAGTTAGAATATCAGCCACTTGAAGATGTGTTGGAATATAAATCAAGTTTAATATCCCTTCTTCAGCTTTTTCTTTGATGAAATGACGGTCTAACTCTACATGCTTGGTTCTATCATGATGAACCGGGTTTTTACCAATACTGATCTCAGCCAAATTGTCACAAAACATCTTCATTGAATCTTTTGTTGAAATTCGTAATTCATCAAGCAATCTTCTCAACCACATCCCTTCACATATACTCTGAGCTAAGGCCCTATACTCTGCCTCGGCACTACTCCTTGCAACAACAGACTGCTTTTTGCTACGCCAAGTTACCAAATTTCCCCATATATAGGTGCAATACCCAGTAGTTGATCTTCGGTCTGTAACGGATCCTGCCCAATCTGCATCTGAATAGACTTCAACGTCCCTATTCATTCCCTTTTGAAAGAATATTCCTTTACCAGGAGTCATTTTCAAGTATCGAAGAATCCGATAAATAGCTTCAAGATGTTCTTCATTGGGTTTGTTCATAAATTGACTTACAACACTAACAGGAAAACCGATGTCTGGCCTTGTGTGGGAGAGGTAAATGAGTTTTCCTACAAGCCGTTGATATCTCCCCGTGTCAACTGGAGGACTATCCTTTTCTAAGCCAATTTTGTAAGATGATTCCATCGGAGTGTCTGCAGGCTTGCATCCTAACATTCCAGTTTCTTTTAGTAAGTCCAAGACATACTTTCGTTGTGACACCACAATACCTTTTTTCGAACCAGCAACCTCCATGCCTAGGAAATATTTCAGAGTTCCTAGGTCTTTGATCTCAAATTCTCTAGCAAGAACTTCCTTTAAGTAGCCCATTTCTTCAGTATAATCCCCTGTCACAATAATATCATCAACATATACGATGAGAAGCAACTTTCCCATTAGAAGAGAATTTGGTGAACAAGGTATGATCGGCTTGCCCCTGAGAATACTCGTGCTTTTTTACTGCCTTTGTGAATCTATCAAACCACGCTCTAGGAGATTGCTTGAGTCCATACAGAGACTTTCGAAGCTTGCAAACTTTGTTAACATTGCTTCTTGTCTCAAAACTTGGTGGAATTTCCATGTACACTTCATCTTCTAAGTCACCGTTGAGGAAAGCATTTTTGACATCTAATTGATGAAGGGGCCAATCTAGGTTAGCTGCTAAGGATAACAAAACCCGAACAATATTAAGCTTGGCAACAGGAGCAAAAGTCTCTTGGTAGTCGATGCCGTAGGTCTGAGTAAATCCTTTAGCAACGAGTCTAGCTTTGTAGCGATCTACACTCCCATCTGGTTTATATTTGACAGTGAAAATCCACTTGCATCCCACTGGTTGTTTCCCTTCTGGTAAGTTTGTGAGTTCCCATGTACCATTCTTTTTTAGAGCAATAATTTCTTCTCCAACGGCTGCCTTCCATTCTGATTTTCGTAGAGCATCATAAATACTATGTGGAATTTCTACATTGGATAGATTAGTAACAAAAGCCCGATATTATGATGATAGACCATCATAAGAAACAAAATTGTAGATTGGATGCTTAGTACATGATCTCACACCCTTCCTTATTGCAATAGGAACATCAAGATCATTATTAACAGTAATATCAGTCTGAATTTCATGAGCTGTGTTACCTGGACTACCTGGACTTAGATTGGATTCATGGTTTTGCTCGGGAAGTGTGCGATCCCCTATCTCCTCTTGGGGTCTTTTCCTCCTTGAATAAACATGTAGCTCGTTATTAGTTGTAGGTTGAGTGCGGATTGGAGTGAGAGGGTCTTGGTTATTCGGCAAAGCTGTTTCGGTGATGGTGTTTAACTCAGTTTCTGGTGGAATGAAGGTGTGATGTTCAGTGTCTGGTGGAATGAAGGTGTGAGGTTCGGTTTGTGGTGGAGTGAAGGTGTGAGTTTCGGTTTCTGGTGAAACGGAGGTGTCAAGCCAAAAATTACATTCTTGTAAGTTCTCCCCCTGAATGTGAGTTTTTGGGTAATAGGATTGACTCTAAAAAAATGTTACATCCATAGATGTGTAGAATCTTCTAGTGAGAGGTGAGTAACATTTGTAACCTTTTTTAGTGGGTGAGTAGCCAAGAAATAGACATTTAATGGCCTTTGGGTCAAGTTTGCTTCGGTGTTGTTGATGGATATGTACAAATGCCGTACACCCAAATACTTTTAGGGGTAGGGATAAGATGATTCTGGTATTAGGGTAGGAAAAGAGAAGGGTTTGGCAAGGTGTTTGGAATTTGAGAACTCTAGATGGCAACCTATTAATGAGGTATGTGGTTGTGAGGACTGCCTCTCCCCAATAATGTTTAGGGACATTTGTAGTGAACATAATGGATCTGGCTACTTCAAGAAGGTGTCTGTTTTTCCTTTCTGCCACCCCATTTTGTTGAGGTGTGTCAACACAAGAACTTTGATGCACTATCCCATGACTCATTAGATATTCGCCAAGTATGGAATTGAAATATTCTCTGGCATTATCAGACCTAAACACCTTTATTTTTGTCTGAAATTGTGTTTGGATCATGGTATGGAAGCTTTGGAATATAGGACCAGCCTCTGATTTTTCTTTCATTAAGTATATCCAGGTTACCCTAGTATGGTCATCAATGAAAGACACAAACCACCGAGCTCCTGTGATATTTTTAACTCTAGAGGGTCCCCATATATCACTATGAATTATAGCAAAGGGATGAGATGTTTTGTACCCTTGAATTAGATAATTGTTTCTCACATGTTTGGATAATTGACACACTTCACATTGGAAAAACTCGGCTTTGGTATTAGCAAATAATGTGGGAAACAATCTTTTCAAATACTGGAAATTGGGGTGACCTAATCTATAGTGCCACAGCATGATTGCACTATTGTTATTGGATAAGTGTGAAAACACAGGGGAAGACATGCTACTTGCAACTTGAGCTTGTTCTTTAGGATTATTAGGACCTTTAAGGAGATAGAGCCCTGCACACTCCTTAGCATTGCCAATCATCCTCCCCGATTCCAAGTCCTGAAATTCACAATGATTTGAGAAAAAAGTAGTAACACAATTCAAGTCCTTGGTGAGTTTGCTAATGGACAGCAGGTTGCAAGTCAAATTGGGAACAAAGAGAACAGATTTTAGAATTAGGTCATCTGTAATAGCAACAGATCCTATTCCAGCCACCTTAGACAATGACCCATCAGCAATTCGAACTGTAAAATCTCCAGAACATGGACTGTAGGTGTGAAATAGAGTAGCATTACCAGTCATATGATCAGATGCACCGGAGTCTACAATCCAAGGGCTGTTTCTCCATTTGAGTGCTCATAGCCACTGAAAAATTACCTTGTTGAGTGACTGATCCAACGCTTGTGGGAAGCGAAGGTGATGATGATTGTTGGCTGATTAATTTTTGAAGCAGTTCAATTTGCTCTTTGCTGAACAGTGAGGTCTCAGGTTCAAGTTGTGCTTCTCTTGTGGACATGAAGCCACGACTTTCAGTAGGAATTCTTGGTTTCCAGTCCGCTGGTTTCCCGTGCAACTTCCAGCAGATGTCCTTGGTGTGTCCAGGCCGTCTGCAGTGGTCACACCATGGTCTTCCTCCTTTCTTTGGCCGATTATTGTCAAGAGGGAGGTTAGTGCCGCGGATTGCAAGGGCTGAGCCTTCATTCGGGATTGATGGGACTTGGTTTCCCATCATAACCTTCTTCCTGCTTTCCTCTCTTCTAACCGCAGAAAAAGCTTCTCTGATTGAAGGAAGAGGTTTAATACCAAGGATTCTTCCTCTTACTTCATCCAGATTTTTGTTAAGACCAAACAAAAATTTAAAGATTCTTTCTTTCTCAACAATCTTTTTATACTTAAGACTACATTCTGGACAGCCAAGTTTATCATCATCAAAGAGATCTAGTTGCTGCCAATACCTATTCAGAGTATTGAAATATTGAGTGACAGTAAGATCACCTTGTCGGAGATCATTCATGATACCTTTTACCTCAAATAATTCAGAGGTATTTTCGTTATCTGAGTAGGTTTTCCTTGCTGCATCCCAAATTTCCTTGGCTGTCTTGTAGTACATGAAGTCCTCTCCTATTTCTTTGGTCATGGAATTGATTAACCATGACATCACCATGCTATTTTCAGATTTCCATGCCTTGTATTTTGGATCTTCTGTTGATGGAGCGATGGCTGCCCCGGTGAGGTAGTCGTCTTTTCCTTTCCCACAGATGAATAGCATAACTGAATGGGACCACTGCAGGTAATTTTTCTCAGTTAACTTATGCCCGGTGATAGGCATAACCAGGCCTTCCGATCCGCCATTGATGTTGGAAGAGATAACCTCTTGGTTGTCTGAGGTAGAGGTTGTTTCTTTGGTGGCCATTCCGTATTTCACTATTCAGATTATGAAAGGTACATATTTGGCTCTGATACCAAATGGAATTATAGAGAGGAAAACTCTATTTTGTGATGATTTCATTCATTCTATGTAGCAATATATATACACAAACTTGATTATAAGTTAAGGAAAGAAAAGGAAAGAAGAAAAAAAAAGGAAAGAATATCAAAAATCAAATCACAGGATCAAATCACAATTAATTCCTAGTTGATTGAAATCTTATCCCAAGGGATATTATCTCCAAGGGATATTTTAGGATTCCACAATCTACAACATGAAGTTAAACTAGGAATATTACATGAGTCTTGCTAACTAAATTACAACAAACACCATTCCTAGATTAAAACCATTTACAACCATTTACAAGTTTCTAGTTAAAAGTTTAAAACAAGCAACTATGAACAAATCTACAACTACTCCCTAAATCCATGAGCTTGCCATATCAACACCCAGTTCACGTTCCCGATTCCTCGCCACGATCACCTACAATGATTATTCAATAACCATTACAATATATAAGCTATATGCTTAGTGAATAATGCCAATCATGAACATGGATAATGAACATGCTCAATTCAACTTATTACAAATAACTATAGTCTCCGGTAATTACTAGTTCACTCCCACCACTACCGGCTAGCCCGCGGCTCCACTCCCCAAGCTCACGTGACTAGTCATGACTAACGCCCTCACACGTGCGGTCCCATAGGCCTCTGGCGGCCGTGGTCGTCACCACAAAGATTACCTCATTGTGGTATAGAACTAGCAATTTCCATCGACTTAAATAAGCAACTCTACATGCTCATTTAATCATTACTCCGTGCTTTCACAAATAAATTGGACCTAATTTAGCCACATGAGTTTTGCCCATTAATAAACTAAGTAAGTTAAATTAAGCAGATTAGGCATGCTTTGGCATCACAATTGAACCCAACATGAAATCATCCAAATATCGAAATTAACATCACTCACCTCTTGAGTTTCGCTCCTAATTTTGAAATTAAAGTTCTACTAAGAACCAGGTGCAAATCCTATACATAAAGTACAAGTTATGAGCTGAAACCGCAAAATGGGTCGAAATTAACATCACTCACCTCTTGAGTTTCGCTCCTAATTTTGAAATTAAAGTTCTACTAAGAACCAGGTGCAAATCCTATACATAAAGTACAAGTTATGAGCTGAAACCGCAAAATGGGTCGTAGAAAAACTATCACAGAACTTAATAAAATTAGTACCAACATGTTAGACTCACCTCCAGGAGTCCGAATATATAGCCTGTTTTAAAAACCGACGTTGTTAGGCGCGTCAATCGTCGTCGTCTTTCCGTCGATATACGTATCTTGTATATCTCCGAACTGTATATATCAACTAAGTGAAGAAGATGATTCTGGAGAATGAATCATCTCCTACGTGCCTTGTTATAAAAACTTTCAGTTTTTATTATAGCTTCCACAGGATTTAACTGGTTTTGCAATCACGCCCCTACTATTATGAAACTGTATTAAAACTATCCCAAACCTAAATGGGTATTTGTCTATGTCTCGCATGGGTCTCATAAGTAGTCCCATATAATTATATGAAGTTGCTAATTAACCTACTAATTATGTAACGTGTTCAATTCGTGCTCACAAATGTATCCCTAATTGACCCAAAAGTGGTCACCATCTAACAACATGATATTATTAGCAATAAAATAATAAATCATTTAAGCCTTAATAAACATATAGGCACATAGGGTGTCTACCCATCAACACATACCAACTTGGGATTGCCATACTAGCCATAACTGGGTTCATTCCCTATCAGGAATAGGGGTCTTCCCCATTGGACACCCATAATCAACTTAGTGGGTTAATCCCACCTCCAATGAGTGTCACATAACACATTAATTAATATCAACTCATGATTATGCATGCTAAAACAATATTAAATATAAACCGCGGGAGCGGGTGTCACAAGATGTTACGCTTGTTACAAAATAGGAACTTTCCTAGTAAGCTCTCCTTTGTCCACGTTCTCCCTGAATATCTGTATGGTACTAAAATCACATAGAGCTCGTTTGATATTGCTGTGGGAGTAAGAGATTTTTTTTTAATAAAAAAATACTTGATAAGCTTCGGCCAGGTGTCCACGTTACGGGATTATATATTTTGAAGGGCTGCAAATTGCTGCTTCTGAATTTAGCTGGTTTTTTTTTTTTTAAACTTTAAGGCTTTGTTTGGCTCATGGATTTCATGAGGGAAAAGAGAGGGGAAAGGAAAACAAGATAGAAAACTAGTCTCATCCGTAAGGTAAAAGGAACTAGTTTTTCATATTGTTTTCCTTTCCCCTCTCTTTCCACTCATGAAATCCATGACCCAAACAAAGCCTAAAGTGGATCAGATATTTTGAAAGGCTATGAGAAAGGTTTTTGCCAAACGTGACTCAAATCTCTCATCAATCTCAAGGTAAGTGATTGTTGGTCCCATATAAGCTATTCCAAACGGGCTCATAGTCAACTATACTTTTCAACGGTTTACATGACATTTAGATGTAGCCCGAATATTACAAGAAAAAAATGCATTTTAAAGAGAAAGAAATACAGTAGGATTTAAAAGGAAACACATAACAAGGGAATAAACCAGAACTCTGTTGTTCTTGTCTCGATTTAATGAATTAAGTGAAGTTATGCAAAGCATGGTGGCCACATGCGTATGACCCTTATGTTTGCTGTTCTTATAAGTTCGGTTACGATCGGAAACAAAACCAAGTAGATACAGTATTGCCAAATTGAACACTTTGTTGTTTGGGTCTCATTAATTTAGCTCCATATAACCTCTAGATCAAGTAAAATGTTCTTTGTTTCAATTTTATTTTAAAATTTAATATCTGGTTTTCTTATGTAAAGGATGGATGCAATTGACCCTGCTCTAAGAAGGGCAGGGCGGTTTGATACTGAAATTGAAGTCACCACACCCAGCGAAGAGGAGCGCTTTCAAATACTAAAGGTTAGATCAAAATTCTCAAAGGCTAAAGGTTTGGCCTAAAACTCAATAGATTTTTATATGGTAACTGTTCATTTTTACCCGTCGTCTATTCAAACAAATGCCAGTTTTTGAGATACTTACATGTTAGTCTATTACTCAGCCCACATTGGATAAGTTGGTAGTATGGAATTAAAAGCCGTAATGCTCTTTGTTTGCATGGTTGTTTGAATTGGTCGATTCGCCGGTGGATTCGAGTTTTAGACTACCCGATATGATTTTCCATCTATAATTTTGAAATTTGAAGTTTTAAGCTCTTAGTGGAAACTTTCAACTCTTTGGGCCTTGATATTGCATGAAACTAATGTTTAACGATTTGACAACATTGCTTGTTTATAATTTATTTTCAGCTGTATACAAAAAATCTTCCTTTGGACCACAATGTTGACTTGCAAGTCATTGCTACATCTTGCAATGGATATGTTGGGGCAGATTTAGAAGCTTTATGTCGAGAAGCCGCCATGCCTGCAGTAAGAAAATCTACAGATGGAAATGACATAGCTGGTATTTGTATAACGATGGATGATTGGAAGCTTGCAAAATCTGTTGTGGGTCCCAGCATTACAAGAGGTGTTACCGTTGAAATCCCGAAGGTCTCGTGGGAAGATATTGGAGGATTAAAAGATTTGAAGGTTTGTAGCTGCTATACTTCGGGCCTGTTTGGAATCACTTCCCAAATGCACGTGTGGGTCCAAATGTGCTTCTGGACTCTAATCGCATAAACTAGCCTGTTTGCATTAATTTCAGGAGGCACTTAAGAGTCTCAAAAGCATGTTTTGGTTGAAGTACGCCCAGAGGTACTTTAGCCCAAATGTGACTTGGGAAGCAGATGAGGGGTTCTTAATGAATTTTTCTTCATTCCCATTGTGCCCTTCTGGCATCTAGAAGCACTGGCTTCCGCCTCCACTTATGCATAAATGCAATATGGTACATCTAATCCAAACAGGCCCGTCCTTTTGAAAACAGTCTTCCTATATACTTCTGACGATATCTTTATACATTGAACAGAAAAAACTCCAGCAAGCTGTTGAGTGGCCTTTTAAACATTCGGCTGCATTTTCAAGGCTGGGAGTGTCACCTTTCCGTGGAATCCTTTTACATGGACCTCCAGGATGCTCAAAAACTACCCTTGCTAAAGCTGCAGCTCATGCTGCCCAAGCATCTTTTTTCTCCTTGAGGTTTGATCATCTATTAATCCCTTCACTAAGTCTTGCATCTATATATATGTATTGACATAATTGAGAAGTTGAAAGTGCTGGTTATGAGGACAACTGAACCAGTTCAAAAAGAGCATGTTGTTACCTGTTGTTTTCACCTTCAGGGTTGGAGCACTCCTACTAGTCAGATGTTCTTGGAAGTTTTTCTTGGCTGAATAGTTCAAACCCGCTCATAATGGGTGGTGACAATTATCTTTGGCTCCACTCAACCAATAGAACTAAGGATAAGGTTGACTTTAATTCATGATGTAATATTTTTTGGAGTCTCTTAGATACTTTCCTGTCTTGGTCAGAGACCGAGCACTATATGAATTTGTGTGATACTAAGAACCAATATGGTTGTAACATCCTATGATTGGCCCCAAATGTGAAAGGTATCAACATGACATGACATGACCCACGTGGCATATGGTTCACCCCACCCCCATCAGGGTATTGCCATGTGGCAGAGAGGGCAAAGCAAACCTTATATGCACATCGACAACCGCAAGCTTCCCCGATTCTTGCTCCCATCAAAGAGAACCATATATTCACATGACATCGAGAACCACCACCTTAACTGATTCTTGACCTCATCAAGACCATTTGTTTTATTGCAAACAATGTATTGTGCCCTCGCATTTGAAAAGAATTTCAAAAATGGGCTTGGTATGTAGCTATTTGTTTTGTAGGTGCAATGTTTGATTCTACGACATTGTGCATGGCCAGACTTTGACACCTTTGTGGATGTTTTGTATGAAGTAGAAATGTCTGAGGATGACCACAACTCTTTTGAGTTGAAAACTTTGTTTTGCTGAGGTACATTGATATCATTTTTTCCGTCAGCTATTATGAGGACAAGCATGTTTTTCCAGATTACAATTGCAAAGGAATTGGCATTTTGTGTCACTTTGATGTCCAGCAAAGTAGAATTTTGCGATTGTTTGTACAGTTTTGACAAACTTAAAAAGAAGTTTCAATTTGTATAAGATTTTTTTGGGGGGCCCGTCTTAAATTTCTCTCGAAATTCAAGGTCCGCCTTGACATCCACATCAAATAATATGTTCCGGATTTTCAGTTACTTCTATGATTCGCTTATGGGTCAAATTAATGGCCTATGTGAAACTCTGATGACAAAATGTTAGAATTTTTCGTCTTGAAAATTCATAAATTGTGAATCAGTGGTGCAGAATTATATTCCATGTACGTTGGGGAGGGTGAAGCGTTGTTGCGTAATACATTTCGAAGAGCTCGCCTTGCTGCACCAAGCATAATTTTCTTTGATGAGGCTGATGTTGTTGCTGCCAAACGGTAAATATTTCTTATTTCGTTGCCATGCCCTTTGGAGCTGTTTGGGAATCCTTAGAATAGGATCTTGTTCTGTCCCTCTCTCACTTTTTATATGGTTTTTGTGAGGAACTAATGATATGTTGGTTTGACAAAGAACCAGTTTTAAGAAAGATATTACACTGAGCACAGACTCTTTTTCAAAAAATTGGCATTTTCCAAGTACTTTAATATACAGGACCACTTCGCTTATCAGCCTCTGAAGCGGTTCTTTACCTTCCCAAACAGACCCTTTGTGATGTCAAAAGAATCTGAATATTATTCATTTCATTTATTATCCTTGCTTGTTTCGTGGTTTCATACAAAGCTCTTAAATGGCACTCTCATCTAATTATGTTCATATGTAGTTATGTACATGCAGTGTATAGATTTGTATGCACTATTGTAAATAAATGTGTTAAAAGGGTAAAATATGTAAATGTGTTATATTGTAGAGTGTATATATGTGGTTACCCCACATCGGTTAGCGAGTTAGCAGTCTAGGTTAATCGTAGCCTATATAAAGGCTCTTGTCCTTCTTATTTTATTCATGTTGAATATACAGAGATTATATTCCCATCACTACAATCTCTTCAATATGTATAACTCTTGCTTTGTGTCTGTCGTGTTTCAACTTTCAACCTAAAATGTCTGTGGGTATCATTATTCGCCAACCTACCCGCGACTGACACGTGTCATCACCTACATAAAGACACCTCATTATTCTTAACGGATAAAGACGGAGTAGCAACTATACACACTATGATGCCCCAAGGATGCCGCGACATAGGACCTACACTACTTTATCGTGACTAACTTGGACTTCCCTTGGAAGTACTTAGCTCAGATAGACCTCGATTGGGCAGGTCTTGGTGCAATACCACTGTACCACGACGTGGTCGTTCTAGACTATGGCACGGTAAGAGCATAGCTCGCTTAGGAAGGTCGCGACGGTCTCTTCCGCGATACACTTCCTAAGCCTTTTTAAAGGTTAGTGAGACTATCTGAAATATCTCTCAAGTATACCGCAAGGACATTCCTTGTGTTGTCTTCGAACGACACGTGGCATTTTGGTACGCCTCAATAGGAATGAGCCACGTCCGCAGCGCTCATTCCTTGGCACATGTCCCAATTGCTATAAATAGGAACAGTACCCTCAGGTGTGACATAGGAGACTCTGGGCGTTCAGAGAGAATTTCAGACATTCCCCTTGGGATCTGTGCATTTATGAGCTCATTGTGAATATTCCTTCACTTACTCGCTCAACCATTAATTGCATGGGTTTCTCTCGCAAGATTCCCCCATTCACTATCCTTTAGTTTGTCTCTCTTTACTTCCTTTCCACTTCTACTCGAGATTCCATCTGCACTATTGATTCCATGATTACTACTCTCTTATAAACACTTCTATCTCATCCTACCCCACCACTCAAAAATCACTACCTACAATGTCTAAAGATGCTGTTGTGTTTTGTTTACTGCAAGGGAACTTTTCATCATAATGTCACGATCAATTTGAAAGAGACATTTTCTTATTTGATAAAATCGAGGCAGCCTTATCATAAGTCTACTTTTAGAAGGCATTCTCATTTTTAATCTTCCTTTATTTATTGATTTTTGAATTTTATTAATATGCTCTTGCGAAGTTGTGATAAAATTCTATTTATATTTCAGCGGAACTGTTTGGAAATTTCTAAAGCACCATAAAAACTTGGGTAAATTACAGTAACACCCCCTGAACTATGACCGTTTTCACTACCACCCCCTAAACTTTAAAAATGAACAAATTCAGTTTTAAAGTTTAGGGGGTGTTAGTGAAAAACGGTCATAGTTCAGGGGGTGGTGTTGTAATTTACCCTAAAACTTTTCAGAATAACTAGGGACTATTTCTGGAATCTTTCAGAAAACATTAGTTTTTGTGAACTATGGCATTATCTTAGTCACTCATGAGACTTACATGTCCATTCGGGATTCTCAATTTCTAAGGTTACTGGTTGATTTTAATTGTTTCCCAGCTTCATGAATGTCATACACATTCACTCTTTCTATGCATATATGTAGTTGGATATTTAAATACATCATAACTAACAAATAACGAATTTCTGTCAGATTTCAACTATTCGAAGATTTAGCTGATAATTTAAGTTCAAATGAGAGAACTAGGGTCTATATTGCAATTTGCATGGGCAGTAACTTGCGACTCAGTTGGATACAATTTTTCATCTTTATTTTCTCATTCTTGTTCTTTAGAAAGTCGTTCAAATATTTGAAAACCCATGCTGGCTTTACTTCACTGTCACAAGGTAGTGTTAACACTCTATATGCCAATCTAAAGAACAAAGTGTGCTGCTTGTCAAATATTGATCCTGACGTGTCTAGTAAGTGTTTAAAGTTATAGCAATAGTTTTGGAAGTATTAGTATGTTTGATTTCTATAAGAGATGTATTCGCCAGTTTTGAATACTGATATCTGATCAGATGTGGTTCCTTCACAAGTATTTCTTTGTTTCATAGTTAGGGCCTGTTTGGAATCACTTACCAAATGTACGTTTGGGCCCAAATGTGCTTATATAATATTCTGTTTGGATTGATTTTGGATGTACTTGAGAACCCCAAAAGCACATTTTGACTCCAGCAGGTCGCTTCATTCCATACGTGACTCCGTAGATTAGAGGGTTTAATGAATTTTTCTTAGTTTCCCTCATGCCCTTATGATGAGGGCTTTGGCTTCTGCTTAAATGCATATGCCATGGAAAATGGGCCCTTAGTCAGGTTCTCATGCACACACAAACTTGTCTTCTCTCTCAATTGAGGGTTTTCCTTCCCAGTGTTCTCTGTAAGTAACGGTAGGGGCTTAGTTTTGTTCTCCTTTCAATGTCAGAGGGAGTTCAAGCAAGAACACTGCAGTAGGTGAGAGGCTTCTATCTACGTTGCTGACCGAAATGGATGGTTTAGAAGAGGTCAAAGTAAGTTTAAAATCCTATAAGTTTGTAAACTTTACTCATTTAATATCATAATAGTAAGTTATAGATAGAAGGTTTAATTATCTTCTGACGATTCTGCTCGTCTCTTCCGTAGGGAATTCTGGTTTTGGCAGCTACAAATCGTCCTCATGCAATTGATGCTGCACTTATGCGGCCTGGACGCTTTGATCTTGTAAGGAAATATATATATATATATATATCAGTCCGGATCTTAAGCGGGTGTCAAAAGACGGACTTTGGGACGGACCACTTTTAGCGACTAAAATGTCGCTTTTAGCGACGAAATTTTTCGTCGCTAAAACAATGATTTTTAGCGACGAAAAATTTCGTCGCTAAAAGCGACATTTTCGTCGCTAAAAGTGGTCCGCCCCAAAGTCCGCCCCTTAACACCCGCACCTGATCCTCACTATATATATAATATATATTTGGTTATATAATGATGGGTTTCTGACCGGTTTTTCTTATTTATTATTATTTTTTTTTTTTGACTGTGCACTTGGATGTGCTTTCTGGGTGGTTATGAAATGGTAGTTCAGCTGTTACGTTTGAATCTTACAGAGAGCACATAGGGGATTTAAGAGAGAGAGAGGGATGTGCTTTCTGGGTGGTTATGAAATGGTAGTTCAGCTGTTACATTTGAATCTTACAGAGAGCAGATAGGGGATTTGAGAGAGAGAGAGAGAGAGAGAGAGAGAGAGAGAGAGAGAGAGAGAGAGAGAGAGAGAGAGAGAGATGAGTGAGTGAGTGAGTGAGTGATCATTGCCCTCTTGCAGAAAGAGGTACACAATAACCTTGATATACAGCTAGAGTTATTAATCCAATGGAGCCGTAATCTCTACCTCTCAGGACTGGTTTCATGGTCCATGTTTTGCCATACAACCTTATTCTTAGTCACATCTGTTAATTTTGTTACATTATTACGAAATGTAGGTGCTTTATGTGCCACCCCCCGATTTGGAAGCTCGATACGATATACTTCGTGTGCATACACGTGAAATGAAAGTTGGTGACGATGTTAATCTCAGACAAATAGCAGAAGATACCGAGCTCTTCACAGGGGCCGAGCTGGAGGGCCTATGCAGAGAAGCCGGAATTGTAGCTTTGAGAGAAGACATAACTGCCACAATTGTGTGTAACCGTCACTTTGAGACTGTCAGAGATTCACTAAAACCAGCACTAACGCAAGAAGAAATAGAGTCATATTCCTCATTTATGAAGAACCCAACTCTGAGGTCTTCTGGACTTGGGGAATTCAGCGCCAAACAGAGCACTAAGAGCACGAGGAATCTGTTGGTTTTCGTGGGCCCAGTTACAGTTGGGATTTTGAGTTTCATTTTACTTGCGGGTGCTAAATATTTTCTAATGAGCGGAGATAACTTGCCAAGAGGACTAGCATGTACGTAAATTATCTGAAGTGTCCAAAACCGGTGAGGCATATTCTGCCATCTTTATCTTTCATTTAATATTATTTCCCTGATAAAATAGAGTTGCAATATTGCTAAAAGAAAATATACCATACGTCAATGACAGCATATTTGGTTGTCACTTGAATTTTAGTGGCCTTGTGCAAAATTTCTACAGATTGTTAATCTAAAATTCATATGTATTCACTTAAATATATAGAAGACTTTTTCACATTTCTTCTTATATCATAATTTTTATGTTCTCTTGCAACGGCAATTCATGATTTAGAGTATCACTTTTTAAATAAGCACGATCTTCTATATGGAATTATTCACTATCGACATTTCTGTGATCATTGTATTCAAGGTCGCCCAGACAAGCCCTGAGCAAGTATGGTACTAGTTTGCCAAACTTATTGCTATCAAGAATTTACTAAGACAAGTGATCCCAGTTTCTGTTGGTGAATGAAAAATTAGGATCCTGAAGAGAAGCTCCCAATGAGGGCACAATTAGGCACTGGTAGGTTTGCGGATTTAGAGTAGGCAAAGAAAAGGAAAAGGAGAACAAGAAGGAAAATTATTTTCCTTATATTTTCCCTAGTGTTTTCTTCCATCATGTTTAAATGACCTTTAGATATTAACAAATATACAGAACACGATTGGAACCTAAGAAAAGTAGACGGGAAGTGACTCACAAAATTCAAAAATTATGATTTACTTTGAGCACACTCACTGTTTTTCCTATTAACTAACAAACAAAAGCGTTTGCCTCAGTTTTTTCTTTTCTCTTCACTCACCCAATCACTAACCAAGCAGAGCCTTACGATCAACTTTAGTGTCTACTCTCTCACTTAAATAGAAAGATGAATTTAACATCCTGCTCTTACCCTTTCGTCATTTACATTGGTCAGGTGTTTTGAAGACTCGTGTGGAAATCTGGTTTTGCTGATAGGTCTGACCCTCCAACCTGGTTTGATGAACTTGCTAATCGATCCAATGGGTATTTGTTTTCGACATTACGTCGAGTTTGGAAGCAGATTCTAAGGATTGACTTGATATGAAATTATTGAACTGGAAGATGAAATGGCTTTTGCTTGTGTAGCATACCTACTACAGAAATTGTACAACCGTGTAGTTCCTGGTGAAGATGGGCAGTGAAGTGGAGGGTTTTGAAGTTTGGCTGGAAAGGTTTCTTATTTATTGATTTGCTTTCAACTGATGTTTGATATTTTTCCTTCTTGACATTGACTGGTTGGCAATTGAGAGAGAGAGAGAGAGAGAGAGAGAGAGAGAGAGAGAGAGAGAGAGAGGTGCTGCTGATTTTATTTATTGTTCTAATCCACTTTTTATTTTTGAAACCATTATTTTTTAATGGTTCAACATTTTGGTTTAGGATTTTGAATATTTGGTTTAGAATATATCATAGAATTTTACTTGTGTTAGTTTAAAAATGTCTTGCATAACTAGTTCCAATGTGTATCTTCTCTCTTTCCTACTTTTAGTTCTTTTCTTTATTCAGCGGTTACATGGCCGTCAAGTTGTCTGCTATTAGTCAATAATTTGGCTACAAAGCAATCTCTTATTAGTTGAGACCACCATATGACCATGGTCCTAGAACATACAATACTTTCTCCAGTAAATTACTGGTGTATGCCTTCAAATCACACTCCATTGTTTGTCTTATCTTAATTTGGAAATCCCAAACCTGAAAAGAAGGAGAAATTTGTTATGATGCAAGTGACACTTGGTTTCCACTTCAAAGTTGTCAAATACTTAAGCCCATTAAAAAAAAAACTGGTTAAATCACAATAGGAAAAAATTATTCCATGTGACCATCACACTATTTGTTGGTCACTGTGATCTCTTCATTAACTACAACATCGCTTCGCAACCTTCTCAAACTCGGCTTCATACTCCCGTAATGTGGACACCTGGCCGAAGCTTATCACAAGACTGGCATTGGATCCACTAAATACTCAAATCATATGGGACCTACATTAACTATACACAAAATACTCAACTTCATTCAAACTTTACATCCGAAAAGATTTGAATCTTATTTATTATGGTGACATAAGTTACTACCATTAAATATATTGAATTTTTTATTTTAAAAAAAATATAAAAAAGATACAATAAAGTCACTTATTCATCATTTATTTTGCAAAACTATGTACTTAAAATTGTTGTATGAAATACGCTTCAACTGATTTGCTTGACGATTGAACCTATAATTCATAAACTGGGAATATCTCCATTTTCCCACCGAATTGGGAGAGAGAGAGAAAGAGATTGAAGATGACCAAATCGCAGCAATGGTGTTTCTCCCCAAATCGCAGGTTAGGTCTTCTTCTTGGATTGCTGTGAAGATGAGGAGAGTATTGAGAAAGACCCTAGTTGTATTTTCATTTCAAAACCATTTGGGTCTCCCCAAATGACCCGCCCAAACCTTTTGTTTCCAAAGACCCGCCCAAAATAAAACTTTCATAGTTTGTGGGGACCACCAGTTAATTCGGTGCATGTTTTCCTTTTTTTTTTTTTGGTGCAATGGAAAAGAAAGAAAAAGTTAACTACCCCTAACATAGGAGACACCCATACTGTCAGCCAACAATGGCCCAGCAAGAACATTGGTAGGGTGATCCATACAAACAAAGTTATCAGGTTGATTCGTCCCTATATTAGCCAGAATATCGGCGCAACGATTGCCTTCACGCCTGGTGTGGTGCATAGTGTCCTTGACATCAAACAACAGGGCCTTGCAGTCATTGATCAGAACCCTGAGTGGATGGTTCTGGTCGTTCCTTAGTAGCAGTTTGCAAGCCACTTCAAAATCAGTTTCAACTTCGATATTGGTCCAGCCTTTGGAGGCAGCCAGCAGCACCTCTTCTGATGCTTTCAAGCTCAGCAAATAGGCTTGTGCAGTAGTCGATATAGCCAAAGTATCCCAGTTTCCACGCACCACGATCGTCCCTGAAGCAGCCTCTAATTCCCCCAACACCTGGATTCCCTTTGCAGCTTCCATCCATATTAAGCTTAAGAGAACCTGCAGAAGGAAAAGACCAGCCTACGAGTTCCGAGGGGACTGAAGTGGAGATGTGGGGAGTTCTACCACAAGCTAGAATGATCTCTCTAGCAAAGGTATGGATAATGGGGATCAGGACAAAGGGAAGGGTAGAGGAATGAGTAAAGATAAATTTGTTTCTATCCTTCCAGACATGCCAAATCCCTGCAACAAAAACAATGTTCCAAGGTAGGTTAGAGCCAACAAGAGGATTAATATGAAGCAGATTAGAGAATGAGAATTGGCTTATTTTATGAATTCCCAAACCAAGAGATTTGAGTTTTGCAGTACTTCTCCTATTTTGAGTTGGACAATGCTATTGTATCTTAAATTTGCTTCTTAACACATATGACAGAGGGGCAACTTGAGTTTTAATTGGAAGTTGTTTTCCACTAAACTCGTTGGAAAGCAAATTTCATATATAATCCGCTGAGGAGAGATATAGACACAATAAGTTTTTGTGAGTAACTTTATGTGGATATTTTATGTGTTCCAAGCATTACTCTATAAATTTGGAAAGCTTAGCATTACTTGACTTACCACCAAGGAGAGTGGCCAAGTGGTAAGACCCAAACATTCGTATGTAAGTGAGGTCCCATGTTCGAATGCCCTCCTCTACATTTTGGGAGAGGTGAGAGCTAACTAGTGGGCCCACTACTCAAATGCCAAAAAAAATAAAATAAAAAGATCTCGGAAAAATACACAAAAGGACATACCAAAATCTAAATTAAAAAAAAAAAAATACCAAACAAGGCACTAAAATAGTTGATCAAAAAGACTTTGCGTAGTTTTTTAGCCTTCGCGTAACTGTTCATCCAAATATTATACAACTCATCACTATTTCAATTTATTTCCCAAATCTATTACTTTTTGGAAGTCACTACTTTATGTTCCACTCGGGACTTCTTGCTGCAGCGAGAAGTCTAGTCAACTATTCGATCGGTTTTAAAAAAATATGCATGGAAGGAAACCGAGTTGACTGACCGAAAGTGGCAAAAAAATGACCAAACCGAGCCTATTGGTCGGTTTTAAAATATGAAAAAACCGACCGAACCGATCGTTGCACACCCTAGTTAGCAGCTGAGAAAGTTTTTTCAGATGATGAGAACAAATGCCCAACCTGTCCTCCATGACTTTGGGATCAGTATCTATTGTCGTTTTTATCAGAGTAGAACAAGGAGCAAACCTCGGACATGTGCATCAACCCCATAACACACACACCAGGTAAATCAAGGAGGTGAATGAGTGGTTGGATTCAAACCCACACCAAACTCTAAATACGGGTCATTCAATTACTTTGAGATTTATCCTTACAACTCACTCACACAATCCTTAAGAATTTTGGACCCTTAAACAAGGTAAAAAAATTATAGCCACAACTACTATGCTGTTGAGACTAGCTCTACACTAGTCCAAGTAATCATGGTTAGCAGGTGAGAAAGCTATACCCCGACTATGCTCGGTTCGATTTAACCACTTGGCCAACTCTGGCCCAGAAACGGGAAACCCCATCTCTCATTCTTCTTCTTCTTCCAAGGGAGGGTTTTAGATACCACTCTCCCTCTCCCTCACTCCCTCCCTCCCTCCCTGTCTCTCTCTCTCTCTCTCTCTCTATATATATATATATATATACACACACATATACACACGCGTATACATAGGTGTACAATAACTCTGTCTGTATTTGGTTTCGGCAGCTACCGATTGTTTGCTTTGAAGAAGAATAGAAGGTTTGGAGATGCCTGCAATGGCTCAGAACGAAAGCAAAGAGTTCACACAGAGTCAGCAATTCAATGGAAAAATACCTGATAACGATCCCAGAGGCCTCTATTTAGCCAGGTCAAAATTATACATTTACTGTATACAAACACAATATACATCCATATATGCGTATTCTATATGTTTTTATATATCTGTACACACACATACATTTTGATTTGTATCTCTCTCTCTCTCTCTCTCTCTCTCTCTCTCTCTCTCTCTCGGTTGATGAGGTTCTTTGTCTGATATCAGGCAAACGATTGCACAACAAAGAAAATCTCTACCTATAGCTTCAGGTATTGTTTGATATTGATTTACTCACTGTGGACCTTCAATCTGTATTTTGTGATATGCATGAAAAATTCATATATTTAGAAATGGCATCAAATTTTCCATTGCTAGAAGAAGTTTTAGATACAATTTGTACAGTTCTGTAATACCTTTTTCCCCCCCTAGTTGGAATTTCATATACTAAAGGCTAAAGCAATGTAATTTTTATGGGTATATATGTGTCTATATATCTATACAGAATCCTACTAATGAGGGATCCCCATTTTTTTAAAGTGAGGACTTCTATTGTGGACGTTGGATCGTCATTTAATCCAGGGCACACCAGTGAAATGACAGAAGTACCCTTGATGAAAATACGATCCAACGGCCGAGAACAGAAGTTCTCACTTTATTAAAATGAGGGATCCCTCATTAGAAGGGCTCTGTATATGTGTATATATATATTGCAATTTGACAATTTCTAGAAGCATTCTGCGCTATGAATTCTCTATGAAATTAGAGGAGAAATACATAATGGATGTCATTAGAGGTTACTTTTGGGTGATTTGGAACTGATTTTTACCTAGTAATCTTTGTAAATTATCCTGACGAGGCTTGTATTTTTTGAAAATCTATGGACATTTAGAAGCCATTAACACACAACACTATTTATGTAGCGGTGAGTTTTATCACCTCAAAACTTTGTTCTCAATTGTTTCTTACTCTTTTCTCATTGTTGGTCTTGACAGTTGAAAAACGGCTTGTTGAGGAGGTCCAGAATAATGACACATTGATAATTGTTGGTGAAACTGGAAGTGGGAAAACAACGCGTAATTCTCTTTTATACTTATTGAGTTATTTTAATTCGAGTTTTTTTTAGTAATTTTAAAAATAAACCGTCAATGAGATATACTTTGTGATGTTCCACTGTAATGTATCAGATAGATCATTTGATGGTAGCATATGAATTTATTTATTTATTTATTTATTTTAATTTTGCATGTTTTGTTGTTAAGTCATATAATCATTTTCTTTTGTGCAAAGTGATATAATCATTGCTTAATTTTATTTAGTCTTCAAAATTGATATCTGCCACGTCGTCATGAATTGTTACCTGCAATTTTCATATGCACCTTTGTTGGTTCAAGGTGGTAATCATATGGTTTTGATTTCGGATACTCTCTCTCTCTCTCTCTCACACACACACACACACACAGGCGTGTGTGCGATCATACAAACACTTTGCTTGAATCCATGCTTTTAAAATAAGCTGACATTGTCCTGATATGGAACCATAATTTTCAAAATGAACCTGGTATACAAATAGGCCGAAGCTAAGTTTGCTATCTATACTAGGCTCTTATCAAATTTTTGTGCAAGCTTGTAGTAACTTAGATTTCACAACCTGCTTGAGATATATTGATAAGTGGTTAAATCATTTATTTGACCAACCTGATTATAGGAATGACTAGTTCAACTTAGCTTTGCAAGCTTACAAACCTAAGTAATAAAATCATGTGAAATGATAAAATTTTTAATAGTGGAATTGCTTAGTTCAAACTTCTTCAATTATATTAGAGAAATACTTTTTCCAATTCTTCCAATCATTGTATATCTAAGAAGCACAGACACTTCCAGAAGTGTCACGTGTTTGTGGTTGACACCGTATCGGACACTACACATGCCGGGCAATCCTTGAAACGTGTTGGACACAACAAAGTCAGTGTCCTAATATTTTAGATACTTTCATGCCAAGGTAATATTGTTGAATTTGAAAACATAGCAGAAGTTGAAAGTGGTTGGGGCGGTTTCAACTTTTCATGATGAGAATAATTACAATTAATGGAACTTATATTACGGAATAGGAACAAATAGGGTCTATGAAAGCATAATAGGCATTTTTCAAGTTTATACTTCAGAGTTATCAAATCAAAATAGGACTTCCAAAAATTAGACCTAATTTGATCCGTTCGAAATTAATGATAATTAAGCATCTTAGTTTTTCCATGGATTATATAGTTCTCTTATCATTTGATATCTTAAATATGTAACTATTTCTTTACCATTTTGCCGCATACTCCCCGTGTCCGTATCCTAATTTTAGAAATTTCCGTGTCTCTGTGTCCCCAAATCCGTGCTTCTTAGTTGTATATCTTTTCCTTGATGTTTCCATCATTTTCATACACAAATATATCTGAATGTCTTGTATTTCACTCTCCTGATTCATTTTATTCTCCACCTGCACGATTGCACATTGGTAGCTGATATTTAATTCCTTCTTACCTCTTGTTGTCAAATGGACAGAAATACCCCAGTTTCTATATTGTGCTGGATTCTGCAATGATGGGAAGATTATTGGGATTACTCAACCAAGACGTGTTGCGGCTATTACCGTTGCAAAAAGGGTAGCTGAGGAACGTGGTGTTGAGTTAGGCCAAAATGTAGGGTATGCCATTAGATTTGAGGATATGACTTCCAGCTCAACAAGGATTAAATACATGACAGATGGATTGTTATTAAGGTAAAGAGAATTCATGGCTTCTTCGAATTATGTTAAATTTATAGTAGTTTAAGCAGAAGTTCTGTTAGTAAAAATTGTTATTTGTAAAAGTGCTGAATAAATTGATGGATCCATAAAGGAGACGGTGAGGTAGTAAAAACCATGTGAATAATGCTATGGGTGTCCCAAATGTTATGGGAGTGGTACCACATGCTGTGGCAGTGGTTGCGGTACCGCAGACGATTGCCTGTGGTACCACTCCATAGCATTTGGGATAATTCCAAATTCGGGAACCATAGCATTACTCAAATCATGTGACAGTATTTTGACCCGACGCACACCTCCAGCGGTGATGTATTAATATAGTATCACCCATGGTTCAAAGTCGCGGTATCAGGCACCATCTTGGTAGGCTCTGATGTGACTTGGTCACGGTGTTGTGTCGTGGTATCGAGCACTACACAACAACATGCAGAATTGAGATTCAGAAAATTTGAAAAAAAATGAAAATCTATAAACAGTAAGAACAATAAAATGGTCCATCAAATAAACAAGATAAACTGTCAACCACATATAACCTTGACTAATTCTTAAATACAAGTGTTACTAAACAAGTCTACGATAGCCGATAGGACATGGTAATGTAATTATAAATTTTACAAAACAATCCAAAGTACTTGTTAGAAGTAAAATAGTCTAGATAGACACAATCAATCTATATCTTCCTTATTCTTATCATAATTTCTCCAATAACAGTATGATACGAAATAGACGATGTTTTCTCGCTGCAATGCAGGGAAGCACTATTGGACCCATATCTATCTAAATACTCGGTGATTATTGTGGATGAAGCTCACGAGAGAACCGTCCAAACTGATGTGTTACTGGGCTTGCTGAAGAACGTACAATACATGAGGTCACGACATCAAAATGAAAACAGTGCCCAACAAGTTGGTGCGCTCAAACAATGTCGGACCGTTAAACTCACACCATTGAAGTTAATTGTCATGTCTGCGAGTTTGAACGCAAGAGCTTTTTCCGAGTACTTCAGTGGTGCAAGAGCTGTACATGTTCAAGGGCGACAGTTTCCTGTGGATATATTATACACTCGTCATCCCGAGACAGATTATTTAGATGCAGCATTGGTTACTATATTCCAGGTTGTCAAACCCACTCCTCTTTTAGGTTTTTTCTACCGAAACTTGGTACTGAAATTGATGATCCCTGGGTATTCTCAGTTGTAAACAGAATTTAGGGTTTCTCAAGGATTACTTATTCTTTGTTTAGTTTGCGGATTTAGAGAAGGAAAAGAAAAAGGAAAGGGAATTTCGAAGGAAACGCTATTTCCTTTGTGTTTTCCCTAGTGTCTCGTTGACGCTTAATGACATTAGAAGTTAGAAATTTTAATATATAGGATCTGAAGAAAAGGGGAAGAGAGTGACTTAGAAATTCATCTTTTATTTTTTTATGTTCATCCTCTTTTTTTTTTTTTTTTTTTTTCCGTCATTTTTTCCTCATTCGTTTCCTTTGTAGTGAAACAAAGAAAAATGGTTTCCTTTCCTTCATTAAATGATGGTTAGCCACTTAGCCCAACTGTTTTTATATCTTTTCTCAAAAAAAATCTGATTCAGTTTTCGGAAACCTATTTAGCTCGTTAGCTTCACCCAGATAAAGTTGGAATATGCAAATTTTAGATCTAAAGGCTTGTTTGGGAATGCTTAAAATAGGATCAGATTCACACCAAGACCATCTTTTATCATATTTTCATTAAAACAAAGAGTTGTGTTGGTTTGATAAAGAACCAGTTCGTGGAGTATTATCTTTAATCAGGTTTTCTTTAAAACAAGAGTTGTGTTGGTTTGATAAAGAACCAGTTCTTGGAGTATTTTTAAGTCAGGTATGGACTACTATTTAACAATAACTTATAGTACTAATTACTATAGTTATAATGATTTCAGTAATTGATTGGTTTTATTTAGCTTTGATTGCCCGTTTCTTTTATTCCTAAAAAGGCAATGTTCTCTTTCTTGCATATTCTATTGATCGTGATTTGAGTTTTAACTGCAGCACTTTCTCATATATAACCATATAAAAAGTGAAAGCCTGCGTGAGGCCAAAATTAACAGGCTAAGAAGAAGGAAAGAAGCGTGTTGAAAGGAGAGTTAATGATGTCCCCTTGAAAAAGTAGCTACGGCAAACACCAAATAGTCTCTAAGTTAGTAGGTCTTGTCTGGCTGTCTTCATTAAATTACATTGTTACCGCTCTTAATTAATGACTTTGATTGGTCATCTTTTAGATACATTTGGAGGAAGATCCGGGTCATATACTTGTATTCCTCACTGGCCAAGAAGAGATAGAATCTGTTGAGAGGCTTGTTCAAGAGCGACTTCGACAACTACCTGAAAGCAATCAGAAGCTCTTAACTCTCCCTTTGTTCTCATTTCTTCCCTCAGAAAAGCAAATGCAGGTTTTTAAGCCTGCTCCACCTGGCTTTCGTAAGGTAGATTACTAATGTATGTTTGTTTTCCTGTTATTGGATATGAACTAGATCATTTAGAGCCCATTATGTATTGCCATGGGAATCGAAAAGTAGCAAAAATTGCTGCTTCTGATTTAAGCAGTTTTATCTGCAAAAAAAAGAAAAAAGAAAAATTAAGCTGTTTTTTTTTTATAAGTGGATTCAATTTTTGAAAATATTTTTTTGCTAGATGGAGTCAAATATCTCAATAATCCCAAACAAGTGAGTGTTGGTCACATATAAGCTGGATACAAATGGGCTCTTACATATATATATATATATAATTGTTGCATAATTGATGTTTACCATTGAGATTAGTTAGGTTGCTTTAATTGATGAAAACTGAGGCTCACTAAATTGTTTTTTAGATGGAAATTAAAAAAATTACTTTTGCTTCTGTGAGAGTCTCTCTGGAGTCTGGTGTACCGGGAATATCTTATATAACTAGCTTAGCCATCAATCTAGTCAGGTGATCAGGTCAACGAGTCATTGATCCAACCAACGGATCAGAGGGTTGGACTGTAGCATTAAAAGGTATATATTTTTAAAACCAATAAAGTGATTACAAATGTCGAAGCCGACAATGACAAGGGCAACAACTACCACCTAGTACCTACTACTATTGTTATTGAATTACTACTACTACTAGTACTACTACTATTGTTACTGCATTACTACTATTATCATTAGTAAAGGGGTGTAGAGAAAAAAAGTTTTTGCATTATGTACATATTAAAAGTAGATGATTAAATGTATTAAGGAATAGATTGATTTTATTAATAAATTTGTAAAAATTAAAACTATTTGTATGAATTGATATTCAATATTCATGCATGTACATGTATATGCGTTCAAATCTTTTGTTGTGCTAGCTTTAGAGAGATTTAAAAGCGTTGGATTTGATTCTAAAGCTCGTGTGCATTTTTTAGTACTAATACTATTTAAAAGTGACATTTCATAAAAGAATTATTTCAGAGATATGGTTAGGACCGTTAGGTACTTGAAGTATTTATCATCTCAATTTCATTAGTACTCAAAAATAGTCCACAGCTAGGTACTGCTCTATGTTATTCTCTGGATTTCTGGCCATCCATGTCTAACCACCAGTTACTTTTGTACACTGTTAGGTTATACTGGCAACTAATATCGCCGAAACGTCGGTGACAATTCCTGGAATCAAGTATGTGATTGATCCTGGAGTTGTGAAAACTCGTCAGTACTCTTCTAATACAGGGGTGGAATCATTGAAAATTGTCCCAACCTCAAAAGCACAGGCTCTTCAAAGGAGGTAGGCATAATGGATTGTGAGTGGAGGTATATCACTATGAATTGTTTGACTTGTAAGTTGTATCTATCAAGTGGCAAACATTTGATTTAGTGGTGTTTGAGAGCTATGTGTGTCGGTCGGGCGCGCATTGGATGCGGCCAAACATGGAAATCAAACACGGCATAGTGGCTCATTTGAAAATGTTTTTTTAAATTTTGAGGTAAAAGTCTTGATATAATGAAATGGGAGATAACTAATGGGTTTATTTGAAAACTTAGGAAACGAGATAGGACACGGCATGATATATGTTATACTTATAGTTACCTAAAAATTATAATTTTCTATTCATCATGTCCTAGACATTTCCGTATCCTAATTTCTTAAGAGTTTTGTTGCTGTGTACGTAAGGTGTTGTATTCTTGTCTCGTGTCCGTATCCATAGTACAAGAATTTGAGAAAATTCAAATGAGGGCTATGATTATTTATGTTGTTTGTGCTTGATCACTCAGTTATAAATGACTGGCAAAACTGGTGATATGTTTTAGTCTGCGTTTGTAGTTATCAATGAGTTCTCACTTCTCATTGAATAGTTCCATTGTTTATTTCGGAAAAAAAAAAAAAAAATCCTTGAAAAGAAAAAAAAGAAACTGCCTATGTTCTTGTTCTACATTATCATTGCTGTGGATGTAATTGGTAGAGTTGAAATGCCATCAGTTTTACTACAAAACTTACTGACAATTATTCAAATGGCATATATTTCTTTTAACTTACAGATATGGCTTATGGAGAATCAAGACACTGAAAGAAAATTAACATGTTTTTACCCTTGAGTCAAGAAAATTTTGTGAGACTAATAAGCATTAAGGGTATAGACTGTATAATAATCTTTTTGTTCTCTTATTCAATCCTACTATAAAGGGTTATTTTATTCTTATATATATGTTGTCTAATGATTGAGTAGTGCAGTTGTTATTAGTATTATTAATATTACAAATTTGACCTTGAATCTTTCGTTGCAGTGGACGTGCAGGGCGCGACGGACCAGGTAAGTGCTACCGTCTCTATCCTGAGCGTATATTTGAGGGACTTGAAGATTCTGCGGATCCAGAGATCAAGCGATCCAACCTCTCAAATGTCATTTTGCAACTCAAGGCTATAGGTGTTGATGATATTGTTGGCTTTGACTTCATGGATAAACCATATAAGTGAGCGAAACGAACTTGCTTTGCTTTATCATTTTGTTTATGTTCTTATTTTGTTCTTGTAATGTTGAATTAACCGAGCACCAATCGAGGTTAATTTAATAGCATTTGCCTCCTTGATATTCTATTACCGATTCAACAACTTGATTTTTGTCCGAGGGTCACGTTTTGTTTTTTGGGTCTTATTCGCGGATCTTGAATAAATTCAAATAGGTAACTAGTTCAATTTTTCCTAATTCTCAAATAGAAACTAGGTCCGCTACAACTAGGATTCCTAAGTCTATATAAGGCCATTTAAGGCTTTCAGTTCTCTATTCGATACAGAAAAAATCATCCTACAAAAATTTTCCTAGTTTTTAAAGCTTTTTTAGGATTGTGTGATGCAATTCAAACCCTAGGTCTGATGCCTATGGAACCTGTGTGTACTGCATAGTTTAATTCTCAACTTCTACTATTTTTTCTCTCTCTTAAAGTTTATTACACCTGTACTAGATTTGAATTATTGCAAGGAAGGCAATAATTTTAAGTAATTGATTAATAGGTTAATACTATTAAAACAAACAGATAGTTGGCTTGCTTCATTTCTAATTAACTTATTCTAGTAGAAGTGATCTGAGTTTGGCCGGGTAGTTGTCCGAGATTGTTTGCGTCGGTTGGGTTCGGTTCTGTATGCCATGCAGTTCTGTTATGCTGGTGCCATCCTGGTTTACCGGTACCTATTCTTTGGTTTCTTATTTGGTTACTCAGCTGTATATCTTTGAAGACCTAATTTCTTTACTGTGCAATATACACATGGTTTATGTGGTTCTATCGATTAGTACGGGAAACATTCCATCATATCTCTAGTTCAACAATCTTATTATAGAGTCTCTTGTAGTGGATGGGTATTCCTCCCACTTTCTGTAAATAGTCTACAAGTATTTACACTAAGCATTGTACAGTACATAATAGTATTCATTGATGAAAAGGAAAAAAATTGTGTGGTCTCTTTGCTGTTCTTTGCATGGTTAAATTTTGGCATATAGCATTAGTCCATTATGCATTGCTTCTGTCATAGACATGGCAGTAAATATTTTGGTTTGGCAAAATTTGGCTCTGCTGAAAAGCCTAATTATCAACAACTCGAAGAATGGTAAAATGGCATTGTAGATCCAACTTTTATTAGCTTTGGACCCATATTGAGACCTATTACAACTTCCAACACATGGGTCACATTCTTTAGAATAGAAAAATATTCTTCTTTGTGACCAACACTAACTCTCTTTTTGGTTCACATACTTAGAGAAGGAAAATGAAAGAGAGAGGAAAAAGCTGTATTGTCCAAATACTCTGCATGGGAACTAGTTTTTGAAATTTTGTGATAGTTTCATACTAGCTTAGGTCTTTAGTATGTTGTCCTACGTTAAGACTATTTTGTGAAGCATCAAAGAGGCAACTTGCTAATTGGCGAATCAAGCCAATAGGCCAAAATGTTCGTTACTTCGATGCTCTAGCAATTTGATGAATATATGTTAATTTTTAGTGTGTTGTATTTGATAGTATGTGAACTTTATTTTTTCACAAGTGCTCCTTTGCTCATGCCTGTACTTTTTTTTTTTTTTTTGCCTTCGCCTTGCCTTTAATAACTATGTTTCATATCTCCATCTATACCCCTTGTATGGGTTTTTTCTCTGTATATATCTAAGGTCTAGGAAGCACAGACACTTCTAAGAAGGTAACGTGTCGCATGTCCAGTCGTGTCCGACACACGGATACTGATACTTTTCTTGCAGTGTCGATGTGCAACTTTCTTCTTTTTTTTTTTTTAAGGATTTGTCGTACCGGCGTGCCCATGTCTATGCTTCATAGTATAACTGTATAAGGTAAATTAGAATTGATGTAGTACCCAGAAAAAAAAAAAAGTCACTTTCTTACCAAATGAAGGTTTATTCATGGAATGATCATTTCTATTCTTACAAAATTTTTATTTTATCTGAACCATACGAGTTTTTCTCGTTTAACCAGGACGGCTATCACCAAAGCATTGGAGGAGTTGGTTTTGTTAGGTGCTCTTACAAAGGAATATAAACTATCGGATCCAGTTGGGCATCAAATGGCCCGGCTTCCCCTAGAGCCTATTTATTCCTATGCTCTCATCACTGCAAGTCAGTTCAATTGTGTAGAAGAAATGTTAATAGCGGTTGCTATGCTCTCGGTGGAATCAATCTTCTACGCCCCTCGTGAGAAATTACAAGAGGTACGTGTGCTTCTTATTTTGTCATTACCCTTAAGAACGAGTATGGGTTAATTTTTAAAATAATCACTATTGGTATAAGAGATTTGTTTAAAAAGCTACAAATTGGAGGTTTGTGGAAAAACTATTTTTAGCTTTAAAAATGAATCAGATTTTTTAAAGAGCTGTGGAAAAGCTAATCCAAATGGTCACACCTTTTCAAACAATCACCTATAAGTGATTGTTGCCCCCAAAATAGCTATCCCAAACGGGTTCTATGTTAATGACAATATGTTCTTTAGCTAGTTTGTCTGCAAAGATCTACTTATTGATGATAAATGTAGACAAAGTATTCTAAGCAATGATGATTTAAAATGGTTTGACAGATAATTTGGCTAAGTAGGAGAGGTTGTGTTGAGGGGTTGCTCAGAGAATTTGGTAGGATGGGTTGAATTAAGGAGGGTCTTGGAGTAGTAAATGACCCTCCTAACTGAAGCTTAAGGCTCTGTTTGGTTTTCAAATCAGAGAAGCAATAAAAAGGAAAAGGAAAACAAGGAGCAAAATATCATTAAATATTAAAGTTATCAAAATATAATTGCAACTTGAGAAAAAAAAAAAAAAAAAAAAAAGGTGGGGTGGAGGGGATGGGGGGGGGGGGGGGGGGGGGGGGGGGGGGGGTGTGGTGCGGTGGTTTAGTGACTCACAAAATTCAAAACTTCTTATTTACTTCTCACTGTATTTTTTCCTTGCTATTTTCCTTATTAACTAAACAAAGTGTTTTCCTTTCCTTTCCCTCACTAAATCCATGAACCAAACAGAGCCTAAAGAGAACTTTTATTAAACAATAAGAATATCAGCCTTATCTTATGTTAAGAACATGCCATAAGCATGGCCAAGATGTGGATGTTAAGATAATTATGTAAGCTAAAGTTAGACCAAGGCACTTTGTTGAAGAAGTTGTGTAGATTGTAGAGTGATATGAGGTAAAGCGGAACAAAAGTTAAGTTGTTTTGGCAGTAACAGAAGAAATCCAATATTGAGAAGTAATTTCTTGTATTACTCAACTGTAAGGTCCAATATTTATATACAAGCTAGAGAACTAAAAAGGAAATAAAAATCAATAAAATCATATTATAATCAAATCCTTAAACATAAGTGATAACAAATCATGGGATTTGACTGGATCAAGATATATCTCCAAAGATCCAAATATATCTCCAACACTCCCCCGCAAGTTGAGGCACGGAAATCTTTTGAAGTGTCCAACTTGAACTTGAAAGCTTCGGAAGATGAGAATTTGAAAGTCTTTTGAAGAGTGCTCCCAGACAACACTGGAAGCCCGAACAAAGATGGCACCGAAAAATACCGGTGAACCGAATAAGAATGCTCCCGAAAAACAGCGAGAGCAAATCCCAAACCAGAATGGCATCGGAAAAACCATCGATAGCCATACATGCCTTTAACATGCCCTTGGGAAGACAGGCGCAACACTAATGTTGTGCAAAGAAGACCCTTAACGGGAAAGGCAGTACTAACACTGCGCAAAGAAGAGAGGCGCGCCACACATACGCTGCACAAGATAGAGGAGGCAGCCGATGGCTATAAATTGCACAGGACGGCTGGATGGGCTGGCCAAAAGAAGCGGATGAGGCTTTAGTAGGCTGGCCAATGGCTGGACATGGCCGAGAAGGCTTACCGCAGTTGGATGGGCACGTAAGGGCCTGGACAAGGCCCGAGAGAGCTGGCCGGTGAGTGGACAAGGCCCGGAAGGGTTGGGCGATGGCTGGACAGTGACCGTAGGGACTGCCAAATAGGCCCTTAAAGCGGCTGAATTAGTGGCAGCAACAGAAGTAACATAAGAGAAGGGACCAAAGGAGTCGTACAGGAAAATTCAGAGCAATTTAAAAGGCCGGACGGACGGCATAAGGCCGTCCACCAGAATGCGGAAGCACTTGAACTTTAGGCCAAATCGACCTGCTCTGATACCAAGAAGAAATCCAATATTGAGAAGTAATTTCTTGTATTACTCAACCGTAAGGTAAAATATTTATGTGCAAGCTAGAGAACTAAAAAGGAAATAAAAATCATAGGAAATAAAATCATATTATAATCAAATCCTTAAACATAAGTGATAACAAATCATGGGATTTGACTGGATCAAGATATATCTCCAAAGATCCAAATATATCTCCAACAGTAACAAATAAGTAAACTGTCTAATGAGATTACTAAGTGCAAGGGCATGTTAAGGTAATGGCATTGGCATCAACGGATTGAGTCAAACCAGAATAGTTGGGGTAGGGTTTTGTTTATTTGAGTTTGTACTGCCGAGGTAATTAGAATTCAACTCAACAAATTTTTTTCCCCCTGTTTACTGAATGAGATTTTGGTACGGAAAAAAAAATGTATATTTTGAAATCATGATGGTATGTTAAGTTGTTTTGGTAGTAACAAATAACTCAACGGTCTAATGGTGTACATCAAGGGAATGTTTAGGTAAGGGCATTGGCATCACCGGATTCACAGGTTCAATCGCAGATAGTTAGAGCAAGGTTTTGTTTACTTGAGTTTATTCTGCTGGAGTAATTGGAATTCAACTCAACTAAACAAAGAATTTTTTGTTGTTTGCTCAAGAAGATTTTTGTATGGGAAAAAGTATATATCATGAAACTATGATGGCATGTTGATGTGTCCTAATATGGTGGAATCTTTTCCTTCTTTGTTTTGAGGAATGTTTTTGATAAGTGATAGAGTTTTTATTTGTAAGAATCTTATAGCCATGATGATTGACATATTTATTAAGGCCTTCGAGTTTTACTGAGTCCTTTTTTTGTGCCAATTGTTGTATTTAGTTGTTTCTACAATGATTTGGTGTTTTACGAGTTTAGCCTTTTGTTTAGTCTTATGCAAGGCAAATAAATAGGTCTCTTGGATGTTAAACATTTTGACTTTTGTGGTGAATGACTCACATTGAATATTTCACGCAGCTTTAAGTTCTCTTCCCTCCCCAAGTTTCTTTACCCAAAAAACTTGTATCTTGTATAGAGAGGCTCAGAAGATGTTCTTTCTCTCTCTCTCTCTCTCTCTCTCTCTCTCTCTCTCTCTCTCTCTCTCTCTCTCTCTCTCTCTCTCTCTCCCACACACACACACACACACGTCTAAAGAACCTCAGCACTAATATTGTCCACCTTGTGTTTGAAGAAATTTTCCTAGAGGTTCTAGTGGCCAATATCAGGTTGTAATCTCTCTCTCAGAGGTCCAAGGCTAGTCTCTAGAACAGGGATAGCCGTATCCCTTATAACTCCATCCCCTCTTTCCAAAACCAGGATAGAGGCAAGGTCAATCTCCTGGTCTTTGGTCCACCTACTTAAAGATTTAACGAATTAGGCTGCCTGGCATCTTCATGGGGCTGATAGTGTTAACTATCGTGCATGTTCATCACAAGGCAAATTTGTGATGCTTAATAACTTACAAAAAGGTTCTGTTAAGTTTTGAGTGGGGCAATGTTTCAAGACAATTATTAACCATTGATATGTTGATTACAAGTTTGTCTTTTGGCCGTAAATTATCTCTTGAAATGCATGATTGAATTCTAATTGCTGTTCTGCTTGTCTGTAATCTTGTCATAATTACGATATTTATTGCTTCTTCACTGTGTTGACTTTGGGCCAAACGTGCTTCTGGGACCCAAACTGCACTTTTAATCCTGTTTGGATAAATTTTAACAAGCACTTTAAGCCCCCAAAGCACGTGTTGGCTGAAGCAGGTCCAGAGGTTCTGTAGCCCTGATGCGATGCGGATAGGAGATTTGGGTTTTAATGAATGTTTCTTAATTCCCACGGTGCCCTTATGATTAGGGCTCTGCTTCTGCCTATGCCTAAATGCAAAAGGCACAATCAATACAAACGGGCCCTTTGTTTATGTGATTCTCTGCTGCCGTGTATGCCTTTTTGAGTGTGCCAGGAAAAAAGAAAGAGGAGAGAAAAATCACGTACTGCATTAATTAGGAAATTGAACTTATCTGAACAGAGTTTTCTCCAATATGCCAGGCACGAACTGCAATGAAATGTTTCTCAAGCCCAGAGGGAGACCATCAGACTTTGATCAATGTATATAGGGCTTCTGATGAATTCTCTGAGAAGAGCAGAATGGGAGACAGTAGAGAAAAAACTGAAAAGAAACTCAGAAAATGGTGCAAGGAAAATTTTGTCAACGGTCGATCCCTAAGACATGCTCGCGACATTCACAGGTTGGATATGTTCTCGTCTTTGGGTTTAAAGCAAAATAGGAAAAATCCATATATTGTTTGTTTAAATTGTATTCCTAACCACATTAATATGATTTGTTGCCATATTGTGAAAAAATACTCACAATGTGATTTTTGAAAATGGTTTTGAATCCAAGTTTAATGGTGTGCTCTAAGATCTCGTTTCGTCCCTCACTAGGAAATTGTTCAGTAGACATGTTTAGGGTTATACTGATACACACGCATATATTTATATATTATGTATAGTTATACATGTATTTTCCCCTTCTGGAATGATACTCAATTACCCACTGTGATACTGTGATCTACATTAAATGGACTCGGGTATGGTTGTTGCTTGTGAGTACATGTATAAGCTTGGGACTTCCAAATTCATGAATCTAAGTTGTAGGGAACATGGCTATCTATCTGTTATCTCTTATATTTCAAAGAGAATGTAGTCTGTTTTATGTATAGTCTTTTTATATAATGAATCAATGATGAAATGATACTTCTTCAACTTGAGCATTCGTCCATTTTGAAAGAACTTTGTAGCAAAAGAAATGTAATTAGAGACTTTAATATATATTATCATACAGGTAGCTAGCATGTTTCTTGGTGAGTGTCTGACACAGTACTTCAACCTACTAAGAAGAGTCCGTATGACATCTTCTGATTGCTTTGTTTTTTGTTTCTCTCTTTTTGGTGGTTTTGTTGCAGATAAGTTATTCTGAACTGTTGAAGATAAGATAGCATCTGAACATATGTAGTTCCTCACTTCCTCCAATTATGCAATTTTAATTTCTTGGCACTTTTTCTGCAGTCAAATTCGGTTAAATGTTGAACAAATGGGCCTTAAAGTCACCTCTTGTGGAGATGACATGCTCCAGTTCCGCAGATGCCTTGCTGCTTCCTTTTTCCTCCATGTTGCTGTAAAGCAGCCTGATGGTACATATAGGTACTGAATACTCTCATATGGAAAATGTTGTGGTTAGACACCTTTTTTTGCCTTTTAACAAGGAATGCCTTCTTTCTTGCCAATAATTTCTAAAGGGCCAATAATTTCTAAAGGGCATAGTTGGAAATGCTTTAAACAGGATCAGGTTCATATGTAGCACGGATATGACATGATACGGAAAAGGCGGCACGAGAAATCTTAGAAATGTAGGACACGGATAGAGCATTGGATGATAGGATACATACACAGGGTAGGACACGGTGAATAAAAAAGTATATCTTTTAAGTAATTGGACAACATGCCAAGCCCATTCTCATATCCTGAATTTTACGATAAAGCCATTACTTATCTCCCATTTTATTATATGCAGAATTTGACCTTAAAATTCTAAAAACATTTTCTCAGATGCCACTGTGCCGTAAGGCCCATAACTACTCCCACTTCTGTCTGTGTCTGACACAGACATGGCACCGAAATTGAAGGGTCTGTGCTACATAGTGTTCAGACCTAATCTCACTTTTATCTGGATTTTGTGTTGTGTTGGTTTGACGAAGACCCATTTCTTTTTTTTTAAAGTCAAACCTGAACTCCTTTATAAAAAAGAAAAAGAAAATAGGCAGCTACCCAACGCTGAACTATTTAGAGATGCCTTTTTTTTTTAATCAACATAACCAATTCTTGTATTATCCGAACAGCCTCAAAGAGTTGGTTCATGTTATCCGCCTCACTTGCACTGTTCTTATACATGTATATTGCTTTAGTTAATTATATGGAAGTGCACTCTCCTTTGGGTAATGCTAACTCATTCTTACAACTCATTTACAACCATCTCTATCTCTCTCCCAAGTGGCACTGTGGCCCATTGAATTTACCTCACAGTGCCACTTGGGAGAGAGATAGAGATGGTTGTAAATGAGTTGTAACCTAGCATTACTCCTCTTCTTTTCCCTTTTGTAAGACCTCTCACAGTTACTATCCTAATGACAGGGTTGTGTCAAGTGGTCAGACGGTGCAGATCCACCCATCATCTATGTTATTCCGGGCAAAACCAGAATGCATAATCTTTGATGACCTAGTCCAAACTAGCCATAATTACATCCGCAACATCACTAGAATTGACTATTTGTGGTTGCCCGAGCTGGCTCCACATTACTATGCCTTGCAGACCTAAAATGTGGTGCAAATGCACGATGGTAAGAGCTACTTCTTGGTATTGTCTTACATGTCGTTGGACCATTATTGTTGTTTGGATGTGTAGATTGTTCTACGGAAAAAGTTGTCTAACTTTGGCCCCGTTTGGAAATTGTGTCGGAGAGCCACTCGTGGCTTCATAACTGTTTGGCAATCCCTTAAATCGTGTCGCTCTTCCCAAATTTGTAGATCGCAGATTTTTTGCAATTGCCCCCGGGGGTCCCAAGCGTACCTCAGAGAAAAGAATGACGGGGAGAAAAGAATGACGGGGAGGGAAGGGAGACTTCTAAGTGACCTTTAAAAAATAGGGTAAATTACAATAACACCCCCTGAACTATGACCGTTTTTCACTAACACCGTATAAACTTTAAAACTGAACAAACTCACCCCCTAAACTATCCTTTGTTAACACTAAACTCCTTAAGGGGGTGAGTTTGTTCATTTTGGATAGTTCAGGGGGTGAGCCAGTTCAGTTTCAGTTTTAAAGTTTAGGGGTGTTAGTGAAAAACGATCATAGTTACGGGGTGGTGCTGTAATTTACCCTAAAAACATATCGTAAACATGGAGCATTATATCCTTATTTTACTTTGTAAGGGTAAAAGAATTGTCTAAGTTGGATAGTCATTTTAATTTAATGAGTTTGCTATAATATCAATAGTCAGGTGGGAGCCACTAATTTTTAGGAGTTTATTTCGAAAGTTTGGGATTTGTTTGGCACGACATTTTCTGAATGCATTCTCATTTACTGTAATCACATTTTCAACTTAGTTTAACGATGCATTCTGATTTCATTAATAAAAAAGAAAAAAAGAAAAAAAAAAAAAAGAGAAGCAAGTCTTATTTCTGCTTCTAAATTGGAGATGTATGAGCCACTAATTTTTAGGAGTTTATACATCCAATTTAATGCATTTGGAGAGTTTACGGTTTGTTTGACATGACATGTTTAGAATGCACTCTCTCTCACAGATTGTAATTGAATTGAAATGCATTGGTGTTTGACCGGCTTACTGCTCTCCTCGTTAGACGGGCTTTGGTGAAATGCATCTGAAGCTGGTCTTTTGTCGTAGCTTATTTATTGGTTCTCGGAGGAGAATCATCAGACCTACGATAAGCTTCCAAATCCGTGTATCTATAAGGTGTACCAAATGGATTCAACTACGAGGAGCTTCTTAAGAACTGATTGCTGGTTTTTAAAATTAACCTGGAAGTACATCGAAAGCTCTGTTTACGCGCCGTGGTGTTGCAGATGAGTCATTGTTGGGCAAAACAAAGTTGCAATTCACAAGGCTCTGGCTTATTTAAACAAGAAGTTTAGATTGATGACTTCTTATTTTTTTGGATGGTGCTGTAGAAGAATGTATATGAGCAACTGCACCAACCTGTGGTGGCCAAAACCCAAGGATTAGCTTTTTCTGCTTTTGTTTTAGTTTGTTTTCTTCTTTATTTATTATTATTTTTTTTTGTTGTAATTATAAGAATATTAGGGCCCGTTTTGGAACAGTTAAAATAGGTTTAGTCTCAGTCTTACTTTTTATTTGGTTTTTATGAGAATCAATAGTAATATCGATTTGACAAAGAACCAGGTTAAGAGAAATGTTTTAGATTGGGCACGAACGTGTGTGTAGGAAATGAACATTCACTCAACACTTTTGAACCATTAGAAGTTAGAACTGGTTCTTTGCTTTTTCAAACAGTCCCCTCTCTCTCTCTCTCTCTGGTTCTTTGCTTTTTCAAACAGTCCTCTCTCTCTCTCTCTCTCTCTCTCTCTCTCTCTCTCTCAACATGCATGTGCATCTGTTGGATGGTTTTCAGAGGATGTACAGATGGCATGATTGTCTGTGGTGGTGGGCTATATTCTACAAGAAAGTCAACAGAATTTGCAAATGGAAAGAGTTCAGACAAGTTAGCGAGTCAATTTCTTGATGTCTTTGTCTTCTAGTGCCTCATTAGTCTTGCCTAATACAGTAACTAATGAACTTTCTACTGAGACCATAATGTTAAAACTTCTAAATTGTCTGCACTTAAAATCAGCTTGAAATGTTAAATCATGGTGATGTAGTTATTTTGACTTGTTGCAATGCTGATGGCTGGAGTGCTAAGCTTCTTAATGACTTTCTTACACCCATGAAAATTCTCTGCCATTTTGTCCACTTACCCTTTCCTCCTCTCTCTATACACACACACACGCACGCGCGCGCACACACACACACACACACACACACACACACACACACACACACACATATATATATATATATATATAACACTCAACAACTTAAAAAAGCTTTTGTCTCAAAACTATCTGAGGTCCATTGCATGAATTCTTTTTTCTTTTAAGATTTTTATTTTGTAAGAGATCTGATAAAGGTTTTACTTTGTCAGCTACGTAACACAATCCTCCTCCTTTATCCGAGAGTTCGAGACCAGCTATGTTAATTTAAACAATCACGAGATAGCAGAGTTCTCTGTCTCTCTCTATATATGATTATATACCATACACACACCTGAGAACATATAAAATGGGGAACTCATTTGCATGTTTCTCTAAAAAGTGTCAAACACAAAGATCATCCAAAAGTTCAAAGAATTGTCCACCCATTGTTGCAGGATCAACCACTACTCGTGGAAGAAGAGTAGCTTCATCTTCTTCTTCTTCCAAGGAGTGTATGGATGACACTTTGATAAGGCAACAAGCTCTTGCTGCGGCTTTTCTCTTTCGTCATCATCAGCAGAATGGTTCTCTTCCTTCCATTCATCGATCGGTTTCTGTTCAATATCCATTACCATCTTCAAAGAAGAGCAAGAAGTGTCAAAGGAGTTCAAGTTCTCGCCCGCGTTTGCTCTCTGATTCTCTTCCCCAACCTCATCAACTTCTTAACCAGGTTTTTTCATTTACTTGGGCTCTGCTTGGTTCGAGGATTTAGTGAGGCAAAGGAAGAGAATAACATTGAGGGAATCACTTTTCTTTGTTCGGTTGAATTTTGTTAATCACTTTTCTTTTATTTCCTTGAGTTCCAATTACATTTTGGAAATTTAAAATTTCTAGTGGTTTGTAAGTATGAAGTAAAATGCTAGGAGAACTCTAGGGAAATACTTTTACTGTCTTATTCCCCTTTCTTTTCCTTATTAAATTCCGCAAACTAAACGGAACCTTAGGCTTTGTCTGGTTCATGGATTTAGGGAAGATAAGAAAACACAAGGAAGTCACTTTTTTTTTTCCTTGTTTGGGAAAAGAGAGGATACCATAAATTTTGTTTTTCCTTCTCTATTTCCTTTTACTTTCCGATTATTTTCCTACACAAAATCCATGAACCAAACAGAGCATTAAAATCTTTAAGCCGTGAAATTTTTGCTATTTAAATTACTTAATGGTCACTATAGAATTGTAGATTTAACTTAAAAACTGTAGTCCTAATGTTTATATAAGCTTGAATTTAAAAAAAAAGTGTAAATCGTGTTTAGTTTTCTTGTCTTTTGACTGTATGATGAGTTAGAAAATCTTGGATTTGTAAATTTTTTTTTTTGGTACTTATTTTTGAAATTGGTACTCATTATTAAAATTATTGTCTGTCCTGTACTAGGATCTAAAGCTTGATGATGACCTTGAAACCAGACACTTTGTCCTTATTCATGGAGGTGGTTTTGGTGCTTGGTGTTGGTATAAAACTATCACACTTCTAGAGGAAAGTGGATATGAAGTTGATGCAATAGACTTGACTGGTTCTGGAGTTCATTCCTATGATACTAACTTCATTACCAGCCTTGCCCAATATACTGCTCCACTTACTGATTTCCTTCAGAAGCTTGGAGATGGGGAGAAAGTGCCCTCTCTCTCTCTCTCTCTCTCTCTCTCTCTCTCTCTTAATATGCTTGTGAAACTATGTTTCTACATGTCATCCCCTAATGGGTATGTTTGGGAATGCAAAAATAGGATCATGTTAAGTCCCATTTCTATTTTCTATCTGATTTTTATAACCACCAGTGTTACGTCGATTTTCCAAAAAAACGTGCTTTAAAAATGATATTAGATTGACCACGAATTCCAATAATAAAAGGATCCATCAAACAACTTGAATATACTGCTATAAGACTAATTCGTCTATTTGGGAAAGCTAAAATCGGTTTTGTCGTTTATTAGTGAATCGGTTTAAGAAATTCATATGTTTTGGGGTGTCCATTCATGCATAGGAGTCTGTGCTTAGTTTAATATTTCTTTGTTAATTGCTTTTTATGTCAAACTAACATTGGTTCGCATAAAATCCACATAGAAATTGAGACTAAGAGCTTCTAGGTAATGATGAAAAAAAGATCATGTTCATATTAGAGCTAGCTATTAGAATTAGTTTTATTATCTTTAGGGTAGTTTAGTCTTTTACTTTATACTAGATATACTATTATTGTTTCTTCTTTTCTATTGTATTCATTCATTCAGTTTTCGTGTTATGAGAAACTCTAGCTCTATTTTCTCTTTTCCCTTTGTTGTTTTCTTGATTAATTGATATATTCACAGTTCAAAGCAATGGTCTCTTTTGTTTGGTTCTTATTAAAAACAATGTTATGTTGGTTTGTTAAAGAATCCATTCCTGGGGTCTTTTCAAAGGCATACATGGACTCCAATGTACCTAAAAAGCAGCTATACAAACACAAAACTACTTAAAACTGGTTCTTCTTTAAACCAAATAACTAGTTCTTGCGTTACCCAAACAACCTCTGAGACTAAACCAAATCTTATTTTAAGCATTTCTAAACTAATGCTTGCATTGTAGAACAATGTGAAGCCTTATATATAAACTCATAACTAACTGTTTGGCTATTGGTTGATGCAAGTTCTGATATTGCTTGACAAATTGAATTTTTCTTCCTCGCTTAAGTGGGTTTTTTAAACAGGTGATTTTGGTAGGTCATGATTTTGGTGGGACTTGTATTTCCTATGCAATGGAGTTGTATCCAAGAAAAGTTTCAAAAGCTGTTTATATTGCAGCAGCAATGTTGACTAGTGGGCAGAGTACTCTCAGTATGTTTTCTCAACAGGTTTGTCATTTTATGCCTCTTGGATTTGGGAGGCCGGACCTTTAACCTCATAAGTGTGTGTGTGTATATATATATGTATTTCTTTTACAATCTACTCCGTATAATATAGATACTAAGAGCCCATTTGGTATTGATATGGAAATAAGAGATATTTTACATATTTCGAAAAGGAAAATAAAAGAGAGAGAAAAACAAGAAGTAGAACTAGTTTTTTAGTATTTTCGTTCGTGCTTAAACAACATTAACAATTAAAAAATTGTAAAATAAATTGTGAAGAAAGAAAAGGAGAGTAAAATGACTGATAAAATTCAACATATTTAATTTATTCCTCAACTTATTTTCTTTTTCTTCCTGTTTTCCTTATTAACGGAGCAACGAATAAGGTTTTTCTCTGTGTTTTCTTTTCTTTTCCCTCGCTAAATCCATGAACCAAATAAAGCCTAATATATTTATGATGTGCAGACCAGCTCAAATGATCTGATGAGAAGGGCTCATATGTTCTTATATGGCAATGGGAAGGACAACCCTCCAACTGCAATTGATCTTGACAAAGCATTATTAGGAGACTTCTTGTTTAATCAAAGTTCTGCTAAGGTAAGTTTTATATTATGCTGTTTCATCAATTTAAGGGTCAGTTTGGTTTGTAGATTCATATTGTGTTTGGTTCATAGATTAAGGACCTATTTGGGAAAGTCTAAAGCTGAACCAAGTTCAGTCTACAACTGGATCAGGTTCATGCCAAGTTTTACTTTTTATCTGGTTCTTGTGAGAACCAAGGTTATGTTGATTTGACAACGAACCAGTTTTAAGAGAGTTAGTCTGGGCACGAAGTCCTATGCAAGAAAGTGCGACACCGAATACTTATTTGTAGAATTTGTTCACTTATGAACCACATAATTGGTTCTTTGCTTTCCCAAACAACCTCTAAATTAAATGAGGAAAATGCTATTAACTTAAAAACAAATATACAATTTTTTTTTTGTCACTTTCCTTCCTCTTTTCTTGAGTTTCTATTAGATGATATTATTATCAACAATGCTAGGGGTACAAACACTTATAAACACACTCTATCTCTCTCCTGGGTGCCACTGTGGGGTCTGGATAATTTCAGTGGACCCCATTGTGCCACTCAGGAGAGAGAGAGTGTGTTTGTAAGTGTTTGTGTAAAGTGTTTATGCCCCAAATATTACCCTATTATTATTAATTTTTTTGTTTGGGTCCAAGCCCTCACAGTTTTGTTCTTGGACCACTGCCCAAAAGGCTTCTTACTAGGGAGACTTGGAACCACACATATATAGCACATTACTTTTCCACACCCAGGCGATGTGGGACGAACTTCCCATAGTGTGTAGCCTGCCAGCACTTACTGCATCCACAAACGCACCTACAGCAGCCCGCCCACAACACCAGGATTGTTACAATTATTTTTTTTTTGTTTGCAGTAGATGATATTATTTTGACATTTAGGAAAATATCGGAGAAGACAATAGACATATAGTTTTTTTTTTTTTTTTTTTTTTCTTCTCTTATTTTCCATTCTTTTTTTCTTCTTTCCTTTTCTAAATTTGAAAACGAAACAAAGCCTTAAAGAAAGAAACGAAAGAGGAAATGAAAATTATTTTCTTAGTTTTTTCTAGAATTTTCCCTTCATACTTGAGTAACATCACTAAAGTTTTCAAAATAAATATTCCATCAAAGAAGAGGAAGGCAACTCTCAACATTCTAAATTTTTAGTTTAACTTTCACCATTCTTTTTTTTTTTTCTTTTCTTTCTTTCCTACTCCTTTCCTCACTTTTTCTAATTAAAAACAGCAAATATGTATTTTCTTTTTTTGTTTCCCTTGCTATATTAACCTAAATTTCATCTTCTCTTGATCCAGGATATTGCATTGGCATCAGTATCTTTGAGGCCAATCCCTTTCACACCAATAATGGAGAAGCTCTCTCTCTCTCAACCAAACTATGGCTCTGTTAGAAGATTTTATATAAAAACTCAAGAAGATTTGGCCATTTCAATTCCCCTTCAAGAAGCAATGATAAATTCAAATCCTCCTGAGCAAATTTTCCAGCTGAAAGGGTCCGATCATTCGCCTTTTTTCTCGAGGCCTCAAGCTCTACACAGGGTCTTAATAGAGATATCAAAAATTCCGTAGACTCTGTTTGGTTTACGGATTTTAGAACAAAAGGTTTAGGAAGAGAGGTGAAACAAAAAAGGAAAAACTATTTCTTCCGAGTTTTTCGCAATAGTAAATAATATTTATAGAGTAAAAAATTCCAAACATATTAAGAAATAAGAAAAAGTGACATAAAATTTTGCAAAAAAATGATTTGTTTTTAGCTTGTGTTATATTGCTTCCTTAATTTTTTTCCTCCTTGATTTTTGTAGTACTAAACGAGAAAGCCTTAGGCTTTGTTTGGTTCATGGATTAGTGAGGGGAAATAAATGAAAATAATTTCTTTTGTCTGATTAGTAAAGAAAACAATGAACAACAAGGACGGAAAAGAGAACCAACTGAGAAATGAACTAAACACTGTGAATTTTGTTGGTCAGTTTCCTTCCTGTTTTCTTACTCTATAGTTATTTTGAAATTTTATACTTTTTAACATTGTTTTAGCATCGAGAAAAACACAAGGGAACTAGATTTTCTTCTTCTTCTTCTTCTTTTCCCCTAAATTTGAAAATCAATAGATTTCGTGAGGGTAAAGAAAAAAGAAAACACAAAGGAAAACGTTTTTGTTGATTGGTTAGTGAGGAAATCATTGAGGAAAATGCCTAGGAAAAGAAAAAAGGAGAATAAAGTTCCATTTTTTGAATTTTGTGAATCATTTTCTTTTCTCTTTCCTTGATTTACTATTTTATTTCAAAAAATTATAATCTATAATGTACCTTAAGCATGGAAAGAAACACTTGGGAAAACACAGAGGAAAATGACTTTCCTTCTAGTTATTTTTTCTTTTTTCTTTTCCTTCACCACTTTCAAGAACCAAACATAGCTTAAATCCATGAACCCAAACATACTAGCTAGCTAGCAATATTTCAGTTGAAGCAAGTCTAATTATATCCCATTTTGTGGGGTCAACCTCATATAGTAAAGCATCATTGAGAAAAAAAAGGTTCTTGCTTGAGAAGTTTTCAAGTTACCATGGTTCCACTACATTTGCATGTGATCAGTGGCGGAGCCATGAATGTACATTTGGGGGTCCTGAGAATTTTTTTTGGGTCTATTTAGTATTTTTTTTTTGGTAGGATTTCTATGTCAGAACAATTTGTCATGACCCATCCCGCTACGCGCGGAAAAAGGGCACGTGGTACGCCATCAAGGCTTATCCAGTTCCGTTAAAGTAAAACCATAGCGGAAACATAAGTAAAATCTATTTAAAATCAGAGTTATAAAAAGTTTGGTCAGTTGGAACACTTCCCAAAAAGAATTCAATTCTGAAAGTAGAGGTCCAGTCGACTGATCGGGGATCCAGTCGACTGACCAGCAAATGCAGTAAGTTTAAAAGATCAACAGCCCGGTCCAGTCGACTGTGTCGGGGACCGAGTCGATTGGTGCCTAAATTTATCAGTTGACTGAAGTTGTCCGGTCGACTGATACTCTGTCCAAGCAGAATCACCTGCCCTGGGGCATCATCCAGTCGACTGTTTTTTCAACCCAGTCGACTGATCCCCAAACACACAAGACAGGGTTCAGTTCCAAACAGTGATCCAGTCGACTGATCTGCATCAGCACACCAAACATTCTGCAGAATTCAAGCTTAGGTCCTCCGATTCCAAACAACGCAAGCACATGAGTAAACAACGATTCCAAAACATAACTACAAAAGTTTACCAATGATTACAATACTTACAAAACTATCCCACAATTCTATTACAATATTTTACAACTATCCAAAATCTTTATTACAAGTTCGAAATAGAATAAAAGTATAAACAAGTGTGATTCCCCTAGCATTCCTCGCCCTCACTCTTCTCGCTTCTTCTTTCCCTTTTTCTTTTCACTTGCAATGGAGGAAGTCTCCACTGCTCAGCTATATGATGAGTGTACAATTCTAAACAAATGCATATGGGCAATCCATGCTTTGAACATCCAAATCACATAATTTATTCTCCGGGGAGAGATACGCATCCACCCAGTATATCGGCAAGTCTTAAATCTTAAACCGCAATGCCAATAGTTAGCCAAGGATCACTCAACCATTGCATCCATTTGCTCTGGTTGGCCACTTCCCACACCAAGCAAGTAGTCGTCACTACTATAAACTCTCAAACATCGAGAGACGTGCACCGGTGTAAAATTATACCAAACTCTCCTTTGACCCACATAGACATTTAGCATACTCACATAACCATGCTTTTCGATACGTACTCGCTAAAATTAATGGGCCTACTATAACACAAGAATTTTTGCCCGGATCACAATTCATACAAAATATCTAAAACATCCAAAATTGTCTATATTACAAAGGTTCGGAATTCATACCTCGAGCTATAGCTCTCAAACTCCATGAGAAGTATTAGGAGACGAAATAAACGTCGGATCTCTGATCTTAACTGATTCCTACAAGTATAGACATGTTTTTACCAATTTCTTAAAATTAACTTTTTGGAAAACTTTACCAAACGAGGCCTAAGAGATATCAAAATGAAACTCTTACCTCGAGGAGTCCAAATATGAAATCTGGTGAAAAACTGACGGACGAATAGTCGCCATTTGTCGTCGACAAGGTCGTGGCAATAAATCTCCTTTCTCTCTCCTCTCTCTAGATATTTTGTAAGTTTGGATGATAATGAAATCTCATCCACTATCCACTACTATATATATATATAGGCATGACTCTTGAAAATTACGTTTACCTCCCCACGAGTTCTCAAAACTTCTAATTAAGTCCTGAAACGTCGCATACGTCCATTTTTATGCCTTCACGAGTTAAAACTAAAATTTATAAAAGTTTTCGTCTAGGTTCCGTTTGGATCCTAAAATCACATTCTGAAACTAATTTCGTGGAATCTCTAGACTACCTACTTTTAAGCAACGCATCACTCACATTCTCACCACAGTATTCACAATGATCTAAGATAGGATCAAACTACCAGAAATTATACAAAACATGTATAATTACTATTTATGAAAACCAGGTAAAGTCAAATAACATTTAAAATCACATAAATGTCATTTACTCATGTCAATTCCTCATTGATTATCAAATCTCTGTGTCCTCGATTGACACTCACAGTTGACCCACGTCAACCACATCCACAATTATTAATCAACATCAATAATTCACAATAAATCAATTTTGTATTTTAAAATAAATAGATTTCCCGGGATGAGTGTGACACAATTGTATATTTGCATAGAATTAATAGTACAATATATATGCACATTTACATAGACCATTGCAAAAAACCTAAAAAGAGGGGTGGATTTGTAAATTAATTTCATTTGCAAGGGCCAACATGTATATTATCCAAAAATTTAGAGGCAGAATCAGAATTCTTTTTTTTATTTTTTTTATTTTTTTATTTTGTGGGTGAGTTGCATTAGAATTTCAAAAAATTCTTGAAATTTTTTGGGTGAGTTGGATTAGAATTAGTGGTGCAATATGTACATTTACATAGACCATTACATAAAAAATAAAAATTTGAGGGATAAATACATAAAGTAATTTCATTTGTAGAGTCCAAAATGTATAATATCCAAAAATTTAGAGGCAAAATCAGAATTCTTGAAAATTTTGGGAGGGCCAGGCCCTTTGGCCTCCATGTGACTCCGCCTCTGCATGTGATGTTATTTTGTTCCAATACCAAATGTTGTTGCTTGAGAAGGTCCCATGATCTCAATGAATTTATGTATGTTGTTGAACAAAAGGGGATTCCTTTATGGTCTATTAATGTTATTGAAACAAAAAAAATGGTAACTTTTGTATCACTATTTTCTGAGATAGAATAACATTAAATTGATGTTATGGATTTGAAACTTGTACCCACCCAAATGATGTAGAAATGAGATCATCTAGAACCACTTTGAACCAAACTTTGTTGGTCATAGCTAGCTACTACCATATCATTTGTTATACAAATGTGGGATCCATAGCCTTGCTCATTCTTAAATCTTGTACGCATTCAATAACATGCTAGATTTGTGTTGTATTTGGTAGGAGAGACACAAACGTGGAAGAAAAGGTATCTTAGAGAAAAAAGAAAATCTTCTTTTTTTTGTTTAGTTAAATAACAACAAAGGGTTAAAAGAAAGTATAGAATATTGGAAAGTATCTCCTTAGTTCCTGTTAAAATAACTATAAAAGTTAATAATTTATAAATCATATTTGAAGAAAAAAAAGAGGGGGAGAAATGATTCGCAAAACCCAAAATTTTTAATTTTTATCTCTTCGTAATTTTCTTTTCCTTCCTACTTTCTCGCTAATTTTTTTTCTTTGTTTGCCTTCCTACTTTCTTCCTAAATCCTTAAACTGAACAAGGACTAAATGACTTTCGTTTGGTTCTTGGATGTTGTAATAACCGAGATTTTAAATGGTGATTTAATATCATATTTCAGAACTCTAGTGAAAATTTAGAATTTTTCGGACTATGTTTGGAATTTTAGTCACAAGGGTACTTTGGTAATTTATACCTCAGATGTAAGTCATGGCCTGAAAATTTGAAAATGAGATTTTTGGATTGAAATGAGCGTATGCTCAAATGAGTCATTTATGGTATTTTGACTTTTGTCATAACTGGTACGGTTAGTGAGATGTATCAGTTTAAGTGGGGGTACATCGTGCTTTAAGAGTTGTACCTTGCCACTTACTATAAATAGAACATGTTAGGTTTAACTTTCATAGTTGTCAACTCTCTCTCTCTCTCTATATATATATATATATATCTCTTTCCTCTCACTCTAGAACTTGAATACTGTTGGTTTTTAGTAGAAATAAACTGCAAAAGCTGACAAATAAGCTTAGTTTTGAGACTTCTTGAGCTACTATTTTATTGATCATCAAAGCGATTATTTATACAACTTATCAAAATAGAAAAAAAGCATAAATAATGCAGCTAAATCTGCTCCAAGTTACATAACAGAAATTTAAAAAATTACAGAAGAATAGGTCAAGCCTAACAGACTTTGACGACTTCAATTCAACTTGTGTTTTATTAAACCTCAACACTTTTTCAAATATTAACTGTCCACTCAGCTCCATGTCGGCAGCTCCTTGGGCATCATTCAACACTCCTCCTTGACTCTGGAGCTGCAGACTCCAAGCCTTTGCCTCAAGAACTCATACCTAGCTTTGGAAAGTGCCTTGGTCAGGATGTCAGCATTTTGATTTTCTGTTTTGTAGTAGATCAACTGTATTTCTTCTTCTCTTTGTACCTCTCTTAGGAAATAGAATTTCAACTTGAAATGTCTTGTTTTTCCATAGAACATTGGATTATTTGAAACTGAAATTGCAGCTTGATTGTCTACAAGTATCTGTGTGCTTTGCTTTTCCTGCATATGCAGGTCTGCCATCAATTTCCTAATCCAGAGAGCCTGATTCACAGCAGCAGTAGTAGCTACATATTCTGCTTCTGCTGTGGATTGAGCTATGACTTCTTGTTTCTTAGAACACCATGAGAAAATAGCATAACCAAAGCTAAAACATTAACCTGAAGTACTCCTTATGTCATCAACACAACCAGCCCAATCACTATCAGAATAACCGTGGAGTGTGAAATTTTTAACTTGATGGAACCTCATACCATAGTCAATTGTACCCTTGATATATCTAACAATTCTTTTTGCTGCTTGAAAATGAATTTCACTGGCACAGTATATGTACCTTGAGAGTAGACTTAAAGCATTCATAATATCTGGTCTTGTTGCATTCAGGTACATCAGGCAACCTATTAATGTTCTGTAAAGCCTTTCATCAACCTTTGTAGCTCCATCTTCTTTGCAAAACTTCTCTTTTTGATTCATTGGGGTTGTTATTGGCTTGCACTCCTCCATGTTGAATTTTTTTAGAATCTCTTTGGCATATTTGTGTTGGCATTAGAAGATTTCATTCTGCTTTTGTTTAACTTTGTAATAACCTGCATTTCCATTTAATTCTGAAATTCATTTTTATATTTAATTGGAAATTGCATTGTCATATTTAATTTCATTTGGTATTGACTGCTTCATTTAATTTCATTTCCCATGTTCTAAATTTTATTCCTTGATTTATTGTGAGCTATGAATTCTTTTGGGGTCAAACTGTAATTTTATAAAATTGAACAACACCTGTGTTAGATTTCAAATCTGTATTTCAAAACGGTGGAAATGCTTTCTTTTAATTCAAGCTGTATTTTTATGAAACCGGAAAATCAATTCTTTAGTTAAAATGAATTTTCCGTATTTTTGTGGTGACCACCGCGCCCCGAAAATACCAGTTTATGTCCAAACTGTCCGCACTGTGCTAAATTTCCCCAGATATTGGAAGTGACCGATTTGGACACTTGCTTTATTTCCATTTATGACTACTAATGATTGCCTTACACTTGTTTGGGAATGTCTAGCTTGTGTGTGTTATTTTTGTGCCAAAAGCTAGATTCCCAAACAACTCTAGCTTGAACCCCTATATGCCTACTTGACCCTTGGTAGAGCTTTGGAGTTAAATCAGTGCATATACGTATGTAATTGTGGGAATTCTCCAGCTCAATCAATTGGAAACAAAACATTTTGTGGAGTGTATGTGAAGAGACTTGGCCTCCAAGTCCAATGCTTACTATGTTTATTTATACACCCCAACACACACACATACATTCATTCTGCACAATATACTTACACAGAGAGAGAGAGAGCTTGAGAGTTGCTGAAATTCTAGTAAGAGAAGCTTCATTCCATAACCAAAGCTTGATCACCATAGCTATTGTTCATTGGAATTTTCCTTATTTGTCTTTCTTTCTCAACATCTATTTGAATCTTCAATCACAGTGAGTATTCTAAACTCACTAAGAATGTAATTACATGTCTATTTACTGTGTGTTTGTTTAATTTTGTAAAAACACCATGGTTGATCTACGTATGAAAATTCATAGCTTGAAATCAAGATTTTCAAACCTTAATCTAAATTCGTTTTTAGAGATGAATATGGTAGATTACACATCCTACATGCCATGTTTGCAGTTATAGAGCCTAATTTATTCATATGAGAAAGTATGTTAGAAATCAAATTTTGACATGTTTTAGTTTTTCATAAAATTGGAGAGTTATAGTTAGAATCATGTTAAATTGATCATAGATTCTTAATCCTTGTTTAAAAAGGAAGAGATCCATATATAATAAGACATATATGCCAACAGAATCGAAATGGGTCAAAAAGACCCCTGTTTCACTGAACCAGAGCAGTTCCTGCGGAGAAGATGAAGCCTCTGCTTCATCTCGCGCCACGATCGCGCGCGCGAAGAATCGCGCGAGCGGCCCGCGCGAGCGACCTTTCGCGCGAGCGGCCCGCGCGCGCGAGGTAGGCTTCCCCAGGCAGACTTAAGAGTTTATATATATATAATTGAAAATTGGCTGGTCGCGGGAGCGATGGTCGCGCGAGAACCCCTCCGCGCGAGCGATCCGCGCGCGCGACCTTGCTTTCCTCAGGCAGACAGAAAAAGTCATAATAAAAGAAAAATGGGCATATCGCGCGAGCGGCTCGCGCGAGCGACCTTTCGCGCGAGCGGCCCGCGCGCGCGAGGTTGGGCAGATTCTGTTTTTGTCTGTTTTGTGTTTAAGAACTGTTTGGTTCAACTTTTATATACTGTTAAGGTTCTGTTGGGATATATAGTTAATCAGAACTCTATTTGGTTATGTTTTGAATGATTAAAACATGGTAGTATGATTTATCAATCCCCGTACGCATGTTGTTCCTTTAATTCAGTGTTTTGATTAGATTCATGTGCATGTCATTCATGTGGGGTCAGTGGTACATGCATGTGGGCGTTAGTCAGTGTGGAAAAGAGTAATGGTAGTGTGGAAAGAGTATGAATTGTGGTTGTGGTTGTAGTTTGTGGTTGTAGTTGTGGTTGTGGTTGTGGTTGTGGTTGTGGTTGAGTTTGTGGAGAGGGTATCTTTGAAATGCGACGGTGGCAAATATGGACACTCCCTGACGCCCATGGAAGCGTTAAAGTGTGTGAAGCCGAACTCGGACACTCACTGGCACCCATGGAAGTGTTAAAGTGTGGCCTACGGACACTCCCTGATAACTCGAGTCTGGATACTGTGTGAGGGGTTGCCCCGGTATTTGCATGGCGGTTAGGGTATTCAAAGTGTGAGGCATTGGACACTCCCTGGTACCCCGGACCAAAGTGTGAGGCAAACTGGACACTCCCTGGCGCCCCGTTGCTAAAGTGTGGCTATCATAGTATTTCAAAGAGACTAGGAGTAGGATAGTGGGTTGTTGTGGCTGTCGAGAGAAAAGCGTCGGCAAGATGAGTGTGGTGCATTGTTCTCATACACGGTCCCATCCGTTTAAATTACCCTCTTTTAATAATGTTGTGAATGTTTTCTAAATGAGCTCCTTACTTCAATAATAAACTTGTGGATTTAAATGGGAATTGGGAAAAGGTAAGTTGGTATGTTTTACATTCAAAGTCATGTTTTTAATACTCACCAGCTTCTTGAAGCTGACGACGTTGATGCGTCCTGGACATTCGTGTTCAGGCTTTTCAGGTTATAACCAGGAGGAATCATACGACTACGCTAATTGAGAATGGCTGCCCTCGGATGAGAAACTGTTTATTATATGTTTTAAGTTTATCTGTTTTAAGTTATGAACTATTTCGTTTTATAAGGATGACTGTATCAGACTCTAAGTTATTATTTTATTTTCAAGGCGGTCTGTGCCTTAGTTGACCTCGGTTCATAAGATGTAATAAGTTAGAAAGTTTTTGTAAGCCTTGATTGCTTTACTCTGATTATTATGCTTTGTTGTTTGACGTTTGGGACGGAATCGATCCTTCAAACTGTCGCGACCTACGGGTCCATAAAGGAAATTAAACGCTTTCCTTATTTATGCTACGTCGGGGCGTGACAAACTTCCATGCCACATCTTCCCAAGATCAGTCATGTCAAAACATCCTTCATTTCCTCTTTGAAAGTGTCAATCTGCTCTATACTGCTTCCTATCATAAGCAAATCATCAACATATAAGGATACTACAAGTATTTCATCACTAACCTTACTTAGATAGAGAATAAATTCACTTAGGCTCTTTGTGAAGCTTAAGTCTAAATATGCATCAATCCTGCAGTACCAAGCCATTGGTGCCTGCTTTAAACCATACAGGGCCTTTTTCAACAGATACACTTTTTCCTCTTTTCCTTGGACAACAAAACCTTCAGGCTGCTCCACAAAAATTTCTTCCTCCAAGTATCCATTTAAGAAGGCAGATTTGACATCCATCTGGTGTATATTCCAGCCCTTTTGAGCAGCAAGAGCCAGCAGCATTCTTATGGTATCCAATCTAGCAACTAGGGTAAAAGTCTCAAAGAAGTCCACCCCAAACATTTGAGCATATCCTTGAACCACCAACCTTGCCTTGTGTTTGTTTACAGAACCATCAGGATTGAGTTTGGTTCTATAAACCCACTTGACTCCTATGGCCCTTTTGTGTGCAAGTCTGTCTATTAGCATCCAAGTTTGGTTTTTTTAATCATCTTAAGCTCCTCCTTCATTGTAGCCATCCATTTTTTCTATGCTGCAGCTTCTTCATATCCTGCAGGCTCTATTGTAGCAACATTGCACCTCTGATAGATGTCAGAGAGTGATCTGGTTCCCCTGACAGGTTCATCATCAATGTCATCATTCTCCTCGTGGAACTCAAGCTTCTTATCATTTTCCCAGCTTCAACTATATGACTCAAAGAATTGGACGTCCCTGCTAACAATTACTTTGTTGTTTAGTGGAAGATAAATCCTATAGGCTTTTGAAACTGAACTATACCTTACAAAGATCCCAAATTCTGCCTTCTTATCCAATTTGTCTCTCTTAACCTGAGGAATATAAGAGAAACAAAGGCAACCAAATGTTTTTAAATTTTGCAGCCTTACTTTATAACCATACCATGCTTCAAATGGAGTCCTTTGTTGCAAAGCTTTTGTTGGCAGTCTGTTCAACAGAAAAATTGCTGTGTTTGCAGCCTCAGCCCATAATTTCTTTGGCCGCCCTTTGTCATGTAGCAAATATCTTGTCATTTCCATAACTGTTTTGTTTTTTCTCTCAACCACCCCATTCTGTTGAGCGGTATAAGTTGCTCTCAGTTGATGCTCAATGCCTGCATCTTCACAGAACTTGTTAAATTTTTCTAAAGTGTATTCAGTTCCATTATCAGACTTGATCATCTGCATTTTGCATCTACTTTGATTTTCCACCCAAGCTTTAAACTTCCAGAAGATGTTAGCAACCTCAGATTTAAATTTTATGAAATAAATCTAGCACATTCTTGTGTGATCATCAATGAAAGCAATGTAAAACTTACTGCCATTCAATGAAGGTGTTTTCTAAGGTCCTCCCACATTTGTGTGTACTAAATGTAGTTTCTGTGTAGCTCTCCAGGCCCTGTTTTGTGGAAAAGGAAGCCTTGTCTGCTTCACGTACTGACAGGCTGCACAAGTAGGAAGCTCCTCTTCTAATTCAGGCAAGCCTTTCCCAAGATTGTTCTTCTTCATAAAAAGTAGGGATGTATGATGAAAGTGCCTTAATCTCCTATGCCAAAGCATTGTATTGTTATCCTCTTTGTGTACAACAGCTTGCTCTTCTTTCATCAAATTCAAGACAAAGCTTTTACCTTCCATGTGGACTTTAAACACTTCTCTACCTTGTGCATCAGTAATCAAGCAATGATTGTCCTCAAATAGCACCTTATATCCTTTTTCAATTAGTTGACCAACACTCAAAAGGTTTTAATTAATTTCAGGAACATATCAGGCATTAAAAATTAATTTCAAACCTATGTGACCTTTGATTGCCACTGTTCCTTTGCCTTTTACTTTAAGATATGCTCCATTTCCAATTCTAACTTTAGAAATGGCAGTTTTATCAAGCTCTTTAAAAGTTCTTGATCATGAGTCATATGGCTTGTACAACCACTGTCTATAAGCCAACTTTCTGTGGAGCTACTAGTAGCAAAGCATGATACCACAAATAGTTTCTCCTCTTGAGGTTGTTCAACAACAGTTTTGGCTTTTCCTTGCTGTTGTTGAGATTTGCATACCCTTTCCACGTGCCCTAACTGACCACAGTTGTGGCATTTTATATCCGACCTCCACTAACACCTTTTCTGTGGATGATTGAATTTTTTACAGTAAGGACATGGTGGAAATGTAGCGTTGATGTTGCTGTTATTGCTGCTGCTTTGCTTCTCTTTCTTGTACATATTGTTTTGTGATATAGCTTGAAATGCACCCTCCACAGATCCTTCTTGCCTCATATGTCTTCTTTGTTCCTCAGCCTTAGCACATTCAACAGTTCTGCCAAGGTAATACTTGACACATCTTTTGAGTTTTCTATTGATCATATTATAGCCTCAAACATTTTAGGAACTGTTACAAGGATTTTTTGAACTATTCTAGAATCAAAAGTCAGTACCAAGAAGCCTTGCTTTATGGTCAAGAAGTCTGTCAGAGTAATCCTTGATTGTTTCTGATCCTTCATTCTAGCATCTCAAATTCTCTTTTTAGATTTAGAACTTACATGCCTTTGACTCGTTCATTTCCTTCATACTCCTTCAGAAAGTCCCAAATTTCATTTACAGTCTTCAGTGTCATGATTCTGGTGAACATTGAAGATGAGACAGCTGCAAATAAGCTAGCTTTTGCCTTTGATTTCCTTTGTCTCGTCTCCTTGTGATTTTTTATTTGAGCCATAGTTGGATTGTCGGGCAAGGGAGGAATTTTGTACGTATTTTCAACGGCTTCCCACTGATCATTAGCATCATGGTAGGCTTCCATTCAGATAGCCCACATTTGATAATTCATTCCATCAAACACTAAAGGTGCTATTGCATTTGATGAATCTTCTGAACTCATCCTACATTGGTTGTAGGCTTTTGTGTTTTGGATAGGAAGGATGGTGAGTGTTTAAGGTAAGTATTTAAGATAAGTGGTTAGGCTCACTCAATCTCTCAGATCTCTAAAGAACCCAAGCTTTGATACCAATTTGTTGGTTTTTAGCAAAAATGAACTGTAAAAGCTGGCAAATAAGCTTAGTTTTGAGACTTCAAGCTACTATTTTATTGATCATCAAAGCGATTATTTATACAACTTATCAAAATAGAAAAAGCATAAATAATGCAGCTAAATTTGCTACAAGTTACATAACAGAAATTTAAAAAAAGTTGCAGAAGAATAGGTCAAGCCTAACAGACTTTGACAACTTCAATTCAACATGTGTTTTATTAAACCTCAACACTTTTTCAAATATCAACTGTCCACTCAGCTCCACGCCAGCAGCTCTTGGGGCATCATTCAACAAATACTTAGGGTTTTGAGCACAAAAGCCTTGGTATCATCTAGATCCGTCGATCTCCGGACCAATCTTCAAGCTTTAAAGTTGTTCTTTACGAGGAGGAGCATGCATGGACACCAAAATCATTTCCATCTGATAAGTTATCTTGGTTAGGAAAAATCCTAAAGTTCAAAGGTTGTTCATATAACTCTATAATATGATATATTATATGTTAACTAGCATGAATCTAGAATACTACATGGTTTGGTAAACGTTTGATGTGCATAAAATCAAACCTAACTCTCTTGAAATTTTGCTTAAATGATCTAGATGCTTTTGTGCTTTCCTCTAGATGCTTAGGTGTTTATGTGTTTAAATGAAAGTTGATAACATGTCTACTTGATTTCATAGAAGTTTGATAACATGTTAGTGTAGAAATCCATGATTTCTTGCCTATGCTCAAGTGTTATGAAAGACTATTAATATGCTTGTTCATGTAGCATAATATTGTTCATTTGCATTTTATAAGCATGATTATGAAATTGGGCATGAACATGTGCATCAAGATGAAAATGCACGAAAAAGGATTTTGGGTGAAAGACCTCAATGTGTGGGGCTTTCGATTAAAAAGGAGAAGATCTCCATGTGTGGGACTTCTGAATTTTAAAGATCATGAAAAACCTCCGTGAGAGGATTTTATTTTGAAGTATAGATAATCCGGTTGTGAGTGTGAATGTGAGGATTGGATCCATTAGGAACTCAATCTCCTGGTCTTGCAAACCATAGGAATCATAGGCTAAAGACTTGTATGAGGTGGTTAAAGGCCCCCATAACGTGGTGGCCTATAGACCGGGTGTTTGTGTTTAAGAGTGAGTGCTTGAAAAATTCACGAAAAGGCCTACGGGGGACATTGTTTTGCTTCGGCAACAAATCATTACATTCATGCATTCATGCATATAACTCTTGATATTATTGAATTGTATGACTACGAGCCGTCCTACTCATGGACTGTTTTAAAAACCTTTTCAGGTAAAATGGATAAGGGTAAGGCCCTATAGTGATTGGCATGTAATCACCCTTTTAAAGACCTCATTTGTGGGGAGAGTCTAGAAATCATGTAATACGTAGTTACATGTTTTAGATTTGTAAGTTATGCTTTCGCATATTAGATTGTTATCGGACGCATGTTAGTCTGTACTCGCTTTTAAACTAGTATTCATGGTTGTATTGGGGTGCATGTTATCCCCCTTCAACTTAGACTTGTTATTTGGATTCCTAAATCATGTTAGGATTCGTTATATTCGTATTGGCATATAATCATGATATAAGTCACTCCTTTCCGTAATATTGTATGCATATATGTTGTTGATGGAACAACTCGTTTTTATTTTTAGTTATGCTTGGATTGGGAGGGTGTCCCATAGCTTTTACTTCCCCATTTATTGAGTCAAAATCACTCGTTTGGGAGCAAAGTTGTGTGAACATATAGTTTGTTGTGCAGCAGAGTCTTCTGCTGCTATAATCCAGTCGACCGATCATGCGTCCAGTCGACTGGATTCTGTACCCAAGAGGTTTAGACTCTCTGTATTTATAAAAACAGTCCACTAAACATTTCATGCCCAAGTCGACCAGATTTATTCCAGTCGACCGGAACAGATGTTTTTATGAATTCTCTGTTTGAAAACTAGTCGACAGGACCTTTTGTCACTCGACTGGATCAGGCTGTTCAAAGTAATGCTCTTAGCATCTTGCAAAACCAGTCGACGGATGTCCCGATCAGTCGACTGGATCTACAAATTTTCAAATCTTCCTATTTTAAAAACGTTTTAATTTGACTATTGAATTATCTATTCACCCTAACCCCCATTTATGGGATTTGGGGCGTTACAGATTTAGTGAGGAAAAAGAAAAGAAAGTATAGAGGAAAACAGTTTCATTTGTTTGGTTGATAAGAAAAACGATGTGCAAAATAGGGAAGAAAAAAAAAAGAGAATTAGTTTAGAAATAAATTAAAATTTTTTAACATTGCGAGGCATTTCCCTTTCTTTATTCATATATTTAAATTATAGAGCTTTTTGGTGAGAAATCTCTCAAAATGAGGTGGAAGAAGCAAAATTCTAAAGTTTTTGACATTTTTAGCTAAGGTACTTCGCTACTTTTTTAGTACCAATTAGAGTCTCCTCATTTTTTTTAATTCTTATTTTCAGTCATTTTTACCATTTGAGAGTTAGATATGTCATGTCATCATTAGTTTTCTTTAAACTTGAAAATCCCATAACATCCAATTTTCAAACTAGATTTTCATAAAAAATTATGAGAGCATTTTTGCTAACCCAAAAAATGGTACACCAATGCTCATCCAAGCATCCCATTGGTCAATGCAGTGGGACCCAAGATTAAACAAATGTTGTTTAATGTTGTTTAATCCTGGGTCCCACTACATTAGCCAATGGGATGCTTGGGTGAGTATTGGTGTACCATTTTTTGGGTGAGCAAAAGTTTTTAAAAAAATTATAGGTTAGAATTGTGAAATGAGATCTTTAAAACAAAATCCATATGTGATATGAAATTCTGAAGGGAAAAAATGAATTTTTATTTCGTTCTTCGGCCGATTTTACCTATTACAAATATATAATATTATCTGTTTGAGAAATGACAACTTTAGATTATATAAGTTTCTATTTTTTTTTTGGGTCTTTTTGGGTGATTTTTTATTTTTATTTATTATTTCATGTATTTTTTTCAAGATTTACCCATTGGACTTGCCAATTTTGCCAAAAACAGGTAAAATTAAGCCTCAAATAGCGAAAACAGATAACATATTACAAAAATGCTAAACCCACAACCTTTTTCACAACCAACACATCCTGGTGTAGACTCTCCAATTTTGACCGACCGTCGAATTCAGGGGATGGTTACCTCTAAGGCCGATGATGATTGTGCCCGATGAGATTTGAAGGTCTTCCAAGTAATTCCAAATCATCTCCCAAAATTCTTCAGTCCCAATCAAAGTTATCAAAAGGAAAATGGAGAAATTAGGTGTTCGGGAAACCCAGATCTGAAGTGCGTATGAGAGAAACAGGTTGAAAATGAATTTCAAAATATATATATATATATATATATGAATTTTGAAAAGAAAACAAAAAGAGAGAAAATGAAATAATAGAAAAGAATTTTGAAAAGAAATAAATAGGAGAGAGAGAGAGAGAGAAAAGATTTAATAATAATAATAATAATAAAAAAAATAAAAGTATAAGTAATCTATATGTAAGCTATTTAAGAATATACTAGTATAAGGTACATTTTAAGTATGTTAGCATAAAGTATATATTAGTATAAGTCAAGAATATATTTTTTAAAAAATGATGAAATAAAATAAAATGGAATTTAGTTAGCCGCGGTACGCGACAAAGCCAGCAGCACTCGCTGAGTGCCACACCGGCATTCATTGAGTGCCGCTCGGCAGTCAGTGAGTGCCTCCGACAATTCGTCGAGTGCCGCCCACTATAACAGTCTGTTTTTCTCCTATGTTCTAGAAGAAATTCTTGCACATGAGTTTTCACCCGAATTTACCTAATTGACCCTTTGAAGGTAGTCTATATAAAGAGGCATTCACCTCCATTATAGGGATTTTCTTCCATTTTTCTTGCTGGAAGAAAACAAGAACTCTTTGAAGAATTTGAAGGAGAATTGGAAGAACTTGAAAAATCTTTACCAACAATCAAGAAATTCTTGAGATTATAGAGGTAACCTTCTTATTATTTCTAGATCTAGGTTGGAATTCAATCACAATTCATAGATTTAGGACCTTTTACACATTGTCAAAAAGTCTCTTCTTACCTCATTTCATCACACACCACATAGAATTGTGATTGAATTTGTATTTGTTGATTTGAATCTAAATAGAGCTTTGGGTTTAAAATAAAACTAATTTGTAAAAGAAATTTTACTTGGATTTTCTCAAGCAAACTTTGATTCAACTTCATTTTGAATATATATATATATATATATATTTTTTTTTTCTTTGGGAATCCATGAGATCTTCAATATCTCATTGGATTTCATTAAGTTTGATATTCTAATCCTCTATAATCCTATGATTTATATGGGGATTAGGTTGATCATAGTTGTACCCATACATGTTTGATGGATTCAAAGTCTTAATTCATGATTTGGAGCCTTCAACTTGAGAATCCCATAGAACTCTCTCTATGTTTTTTGAAGGTTCATGTGGGTTTGGTTTTGCTTAAGCCTCCAAGGACCATTAATTTGGTAGGAAAAATAACAAAATGAATCTATATCCTTTAAGGACCATGTATTTGGGAGAGGAACTAGGTGTTGTTTAAGTTAATTCAAAATATGAACACTAATCTAGCAATGGTGCAGTGAATCCTTAAACCAACTGTGATCAAATTTTTTTAATTAAATCATAGTCCATTGGAATGGGATGAGACCAATTGGAGGATGTTCATAACTTACCCAAGTATCTCTGTGATTTTTGTTTTAATGAAATTCCACGTTTAAAATGGTTTGGTCTTATGATTTCAAAGCAAGCAACTCTCTGTCAAAAATTCCAGAACAGTAAGTCCGTTTTAAAACTAATAAATCAGAACCTTAACTAAGTTTTCTTGACTTCCAATAAATTTTTATAAGAAGTTTAATGTGTTAGGAAGACACCCTAAAAAGATCTAAGTGATTCTCATTTGTTTGCTATTTTTAGAAAATCACACAAAATCTCTGGATAGAGAGTTGTAGATTACTGAGTGATGCCTAGTGTTTTCCTTATTTCCAGAGATCTAACCGTTCAAACCTTAATTTTCTTTTTGGGTTGGAAACTAGACTCACAGAAGTACATCATATCAAAAAATCACTAAGATCCAAACGTTGGAAGTATGGTTTTTCTATCTTTGAAAATCTGATATGCTCTTTCTAATTCATGAGAAACTATCACTGTTTTGTCTAATCTGATTTATTTCAACTTAAATGGTTTTCAAGATGCCTTAGGACTCATATCAAGTTTTGAATAATGATAATTAAGTCTAAATCCAGAGGCTAAGTGGTCCAAGTTAGTGAATAATTCATAGCTTGTCCTTATACATATCCATGCATTCATCCATGTATATTGTTACTTGTAATTAAGATCTAGCTCTAGGTTGTTTTGTCTCTAATTGAACCTAGTTGTGATGTTCCTCATAATCATGTTGGGATTATACCACCTCTATATGGACATTGCATTGGCTCTTAGTTGAGACTTGCATATCTATGGAGGTGATATGTTCTCAACTAATTAGAAGGAACCCATAAGTAGGTCAATTCTTTCTATGCTTAATAGATTTAAGTTAGAAATTTAGGATCGATTATTTAATATCTTGTTTAAAATATGCAGACTAACCCTTTTGTTTTGTAGCGCTTTCAAGGTACAACCTCTTGACCCTTCTCTCTAGTTTAGTTTACTTCTTTAATTTTAATTGATTTTCAACTCCATGTGCGACACCTTAGATTAGGTCTTGCTTTATGTGTATATGTGATTAGAGAGACTTTCTTAGGATTTCTATTCTTGCATGCATTACACGTTTCTATTTCGTGGCCGGATCCCGGGTATGTTTCCTAGTTCCCTATTTGCATGTCATCTTGCTTGCTATTTGAGTTATATGGCTTATGAATGATATTTTACCGTTAGCAATTTTACACTCTTGTGACATGCTTTTGTAATGTATTTATATATATATATATATACATATATGTATTAGTTGATGGCATGCTTAAATTAATAATTCGATTGAGTAGAGGCCTATCGCGAGATAGGATGAAAGGGGGTGTTTTAGTCCAATGGGCTCCTTCCTCTTTCATTCCATAATCCCCGGACCCAATTTACCTTTAGTTTCGCAAAAGATCAGTTTGCTTTTAAAATGATTTCTTAATTTTTCTTTAAAAATTATCTGGCGACTCTTCGAAATCTCTTTACACTTTAAAATAAATAAAAGTGGGCTCAAATGCCAGTATCTGCACCTGGCCTTTGATTTCTGTGGGACCCCGTGAGGATCGATCCTGTGTGGGACCCATGTGAGACCCTCATGGGGTCCATCAAAATTAAGGGCCAGGATGTATAGGTTGTGAAAAAAGTTGTGGACTTGTAGGTGTAGCATTACTAAACATATTATATGTTTCAAACTGGGGATATTACCTGTTTGAAAAATGTCAACTTTAAATGATCAAATCTTTTTCTTTCTTCTTTTTTTTTTTTTTTTTTTTTTTTGTCTTTTTGGAGTGATTTTTAATGTGTTTTTTTAGATCTACACATTGAACTTGAAATTTATGCCAAAAAAACAGGTAATTTGGAGCTTTAATCAGTTTGAATTAAATGACCATAATATTCTTATTTTTTGGCCTTTGGGTGAATATTTTTTGGCCTTTGGGTGAATATTTTTTTTTGATTTCAGGTATTTTTTCGAGATATGTCAATTTTACAAATATACATATATATATATATATATACACACACACATTTTTATTAGATTCATGCAAAAAAATACGTTTTTACATTTTGTTTATTTGTTTATTTATTGTTTTTTCTTTCTAAAATTTCATTGTCAATCTTGACCTCGCGTGATAGATCTCTTTTTTTTTTTTTTTTGGTATTGCAAAACATCAAAGTTTACTGAAAACGAATTTGTAGAACAAAAATTTTTGTCAATTATTATTATTATTATTATTTTTTTTTTACCAAAATAAGTACAAAATGACTTAATGAGTCAAGGAAAGCAAGTGGGGTTTTGCTAGGATGTGTTTGGATCTAAGGGCTTTTGAGGAAGCCTCCTAAATTATATTTTGCAAATTTATAATTTGTTTTATGTTAATTAAACAAGAAGGAAACACATAAGGAAAAACACGAGTGTTTTGTTTTACTTTTTTTTTTTTTCACGAAATCTACAAATTAAGCAAACAAGACTAAAAGAATGGGAAAAAAAATAAAAAATAAATAAAAAAAAGAAAAAAGAAAAAGAAAAATAAAAAAGATTCAATAGTACATTTTGTGTATATTATACCGACAACCTTACTCTGTCACTTAGCTCTCTCTCAGACTGAAGACTCCACCCACCAGATCTGATTTGAAGAACAAAGAGGTTCCACAACTCTAACCCTAACCTTTAGATCTCTTGTTATACACTCATATTCATCTACATTTATTCGCTCAAATTTCGCTTTCTGGGTTTCAATCGTCAAGCTCAGATGTCGATTTCTGAATTTAACATTTTTTTTTTTTAAAACTGTTGCTGATTTGGGTTATTCTCAACTAAATCTTCACTCTCTATGTAATTGATGATAAGAGTTTATGATTAATGTATTGAATTGCATTGCGCTTTTTTGGGATCTAGTGTGCATTATCCTGTTAAATCATTTGACATTCTTTTGTAATTGTGAACCGATTTTGGGTATTATAGTGGTATACTGATTGTCTCTCTCTCTCTCTCTCCAAATGTTTGTGTTTGTGTGTGTGGGTGTCTATATATATATATATATGTGTGTGTGTGTGTATTCTGAAGGTATTTGATTTTATGAAAACTGTGCCTACATATTTGTTTAGGGAATTTCACATAACTTTTGTAAAAAAATATTGTATTAGTTATGTGAATTTTCACACAAAAAAGTTATTTGAATTTCACATAATTTTTTAAAACATAGGGAGGGACTTGATCCGATTAAGTTTCAATAGTCACGGAGTTTTGAACAAAAAAAAAACGGGTTGTCCTTTAAACTTAATCAATCTAAACTGAGTGACTTTTCACTAAATTTATATAATTTTTTTTTATTACAATGCTTAAGCTAATTTGTAAGTTGTGGGAATTTTTTTCTCTTTACTCCAATCATTGATTTCCTTGAGGATGTTCTTTGAAATGTATACATTGTTTGAAAATAATGGTGGCTAATTTGATCAATGTGGAGATGTACTTTTCATGCCTATGGCTAATTGGATCCGTGGTTCATGTTCATAATGCATTTCATTTCATACTTGACTCAAATGAGGTAGCCCATGATCTATATTTTCGTAATGTTTATATATATATATATATATAAAGAAAAACTCACTTCATGCAGTCATTTAGGTGTTGAAAATAATGCGGTTATCGATGTATGTTATTGGAAATAATAAGTAGCACTTAACTTGATTTATTTGTGATTAAGTCTTCCCACTACTCCCATTCTTGTGGTCAATTTCTGATCTAACAGTTGTTCTATGAAATTTTCTTTGTACAATTAGAGGTTTACACCAATCACGAACTATGCCTGCGCCAATGGATAATTTGAATCTAAATAACCTAAATAATGTGATCACACCTCGTTTTATTTTTAGACTTTCTATCAATTTGTTACTATGTTCCATATACCCATTGTTTAACCTAATTATCCTAAACACTTTTGCTGGTGAAAATAAGAATATATATATATATATATATATAAATTATTATTATGTGCTTGTAAAAAGGAATTGGACTTGGAAGTGGAATTTCAACCATTGCCTTTGGAAACTTAGTGATAAGCCATGTGATCTTTGGGCAGTATTTATACTTAGATGTGGCTTCAAGATGAGCCATACTTCTTGTGCCAGCTATACTATCTTTTTATTGTTTTGGAAAGTTAATGTTTTTTCTTCAATGAAATAAAGTACTAAGCTGAAGTAATAAAAGGAGATGGTCTAGGGAATCAAACTGCCAATACAGCTTTTATAACAGGGCCACTTCAGTTGTCATCAATTTCGCGAAGGCTTTAAGTAAGCAATAAACCTGGTGTGCAATTTTTAAAAGATTAAGAGGCTATTTGGGTAATACAAGAACCCGCTCAATGGCTTGTTTTCTGGTTTTTGAGTACACTGACTTAAAATGTACCTTATAAACTGATGATTTATCAAACCAACACAATAGTGGTTTTCATAAAAACCAGATAAAGGTGAGACTGGGTCGGAGTCTGATCTGAATACTGATTTAAGCATTACCAAACAGCCCTTAAACATGTCAAAATATATCCTTGTCTCTCATGATAATGGTCGTTCAAGTTATTCTTTACTCTCTGTCATCTCATTTTATGGCTTCTTTATGGACTCATCGTGGCATTATAGCTTCCCGTTGTTGGATTTCTCTGCTTTCCTTCATATTATACTTTGTATTGACAAGGTTAGACATTCTTACATAGGAGGAATTTGGATATATGGGTCGTGGGGTCAGCAGTGGCGGCGGACAGAGTTCGCTTGGATACTTGTTTGGTAGTGGGGAGGCACCAAAGCCAGGTCCAGTCATGGCCCAAGCTGCTCCAAACGAAGAACGGGCTGTAAATAATGGGCCTTCCACGAAGCCCACTGCTGTGGCCCAACCAGTAGATGTTACTAAGCAGATTCCTGCTGGCATTCAGAGTACTGCTTCCAACAACTACCTCCGAGCTGATGGTCAGAACACTGGCAATTTCCTCACGGTAAGTTTCTGGATGTAGAAAATAGCTTTCTTTTAAGGTGTTTGGGAATATTTAAAATAGGATCTGGTTGAGTCGTTGTCTCACTTTGGGTGTGTTTGATAACCTAAATAAGTGATGAAAATGAAAACATCACTTTTTTGTTTTCAGTGCATTGATAATGTACCACTTAATTAAAAAATCAGCCAAAAATCCACTGAAAACATTAAGTGAAAAAATTCTACTGAAAATAATCACTGAATGCAGTCTATTTGAGTACTCAAAACACTATTTTTAGTGTTGGAAATTCAACACTTAAAATTTTCAGTACTTAATTTTCAGTTTTATCAAATGGAACTTTACTGTGTCGCTTTGTGAGAACCAAGGTAATGTTGGTTTGACAAAGAGCCAGTTTTAACAAATATATTGGACTGGGTATGGTCTACTGTGCAAGAAATGGACTTCACCTAACACTTGAATTTATAGAACCGGTTCACTTATGAACCACATGACTAGTTCTTTGCCCTCCCAAACAGCACCTTGCTTATGCAAAAACAAAGAAGAAGGTGCTGTCTTTCTAATGCTAGCTGAGTCAGGTATCTTCAATTATGCATTCACAGTGTGCTAGGTTCAGTACCTTTTCATTGTAGCATTAAAGTTCGTTATTTAAAAAATTAGGCTCTTTTTTCTTTTTCTTTTTACTCGTTTTGTCAACAATTTTAATTAGATGGCTATGAGTTTCATGTTTTCTTTTGTGTTTGACAGCACATGGTCGACGAACATGTGCATGACATCCCCCTGATGTTCAGAATATATTAGAAAAGGCATTGACTAGAACGAAGGTTTTCTGATGACTTTGCAACTGGGAGTTTTTGTAGATGGATGCCTATTTCTTCAGACAGAGATAATTTTGGTTACCCTTTTCACGAGGCATTAGGTTGGGGAAAGAACCATATGGTCCATATATGTTTTACCATTTTTGTTTCTTATCTGCATCAGTGGCAACCCCAGGGAATCCTTGAATATTGAGAGTCCCATTCTTTGTGCACTTCTATGGCTTTTACCTTATGATTGGTGTGGAAATCATGTATTTTCTAAAGCACTACCCGTACCTATGTTTAGGGACTGAATTGGCTTACGAGAGGATGGAAGCTATAAGTCTTTGGCCTTTGTTTTCAGTAATAAGGCATTTTAGGAGTTATTTAGCTGTATTTTTAATTGTCTGGAAATGAACATGAAGGGTTCTGGTCGACCCCCGTTACCAAGTTTGTGGCAATAGGTTCCCATGTAGTTTTTTTTTTATAAGAGTATATTTTCTCAAGACGAACTTGAAAGCATTTACCGAGTTCCTTAAATGTAGAAGCTTGGCTGACTGATCAAAAAAGGGCAGCCCAGTGCACGAGGCTCCCGCCATTGCGGGAGCTGGGGAGGGTGAGATGTACGCAGCCTTACCCTCTGCAAGCAGAGAGGCTGTTTCCATATTCGAACCCGTGACCTCCAGGTCACAATGGAGCAACCTTACCGTTTGGCTGACTGATCAAGTCAATGGAAAAAAAAAAAAAAGAAGTGATGTTTAACGATTATAGAGCATACTCACACTGTTTACTGTCTGCTAGAATGAACTTGTTTGACATGAATTGGGAGCTCGTGATAAGACCAAAATGCTCTTGTTAGGTCGTTATTAGAAGTAAAAGACTTTGGCCTGTTTGGGAAGGCCTGAAACAGGACCCAGTTCAGTCCAAATCCAATTTTTATTTGGTTCTTGTGAAAACCTAGTTTGGTAAGTGTATTTCTTATATAGGAGTCCGTGCGGTGCCCTGTCTAGTTAATTTCTTATACGAATTCCTTAAACGTAGAAACTTGGCTGACTGAGCAAGTCAATGGGGAAAAAAAAGTCATCTTTGTTTGACATGAATTGGGAGCTTATGATAAGAGACCAAAATGCTCTTGTAAGGTCGTTATTACAAGTAAAAGACTTGGGCCTGCTGGGAAAGCCTAAAACAAGACTTGGTTCAGTCCAAGTCCGATTTTTATCTGATTATTGTGAGAACATAGTTTGGTAAGTGTCTATTTCTTACATAGGAGTCTGTGCACTGTCCAGTTAATTTCTTAAAACAGGTTTTCTGTCAAGCCAACCTACATTTGGTTCTCACAAGAATCAGATAAAAATTGGACTTGGAGTGAACCAGGTCCTGTTTTAAGCTTTCACAAATAGGCCCTTGGGTACATCTTTAGGGACACTTCCTGTTATGAGATGTGATGGTTCATGAGTGCAAGTTTGACCACATGGTGGCACATACGTGGACGTACACGGACAATTCAATTTATTGGATACACACCATCATGAGTCGGAAACTTGAAAAAGAAGTCTTTATCTTTTAGCAACGGACATGTGGCCAACATAACCGAATACGGGGTTGGTCTTAGCATGGTGGTCTCGCATTGGAACTATTTCTTAAATGTTGAGGTGAACGTATTATTAATATTAGAAAGTCAGAGATAAGAAATTGGTTTATTTGAGAATTTATGAAACCGGAGTTTACCCGGCACGATATATTCAATGTATAATTAGGAGATATAGTTTTTTTATTCATCGTATTCTAACCATGTCTGTATCTGTGTGCTACATGGACGTATACCACTGATATCTTGGAACAGCACGAAATGTACATAAGAGTATTGCTTGGGACCAAATACCAATTGAAGTTTTTACCTAATTGATGGTTTTCAACTTTTTCTTTCATTGTGAACTTCATCACTTTTATCTTTTGGTAAGAAGTATGTACAACGGTACAAGATGGAACTTCAGAAAGACACCGACACGTGTAGTTTATTGTACGATGAACCTGTCGAAAATTTTGCAATGTTGCCGATGTAATTTTGTCCATTGATACAATGAATTGGAATATTTCGATGTGATTAATATACTTTCCCTGAGTGTAGGAACGGCCCTCGACCAAGGTCCACGCTGCACCGGGCGGTGGATCGTCTCTGGATTACCTGTTTGGTGGTGGTGGCAAATGAGTATGTGGCTGTGTGCTTGTATGTCTTCATATTGATTGTTATGTTTGTCATTTGTCCATAATTGTGGAACTTGTAGTTTGGGTTTTATCTGTTGTAAACAATTGAAACTTGCTCCATCATGTTCTGTAATATTAAGTATTGAATTTGTAATGCTGAAAAATTTAAGTTACTAAGTTTACGATTGTGAAATTAATGTTTTACTTAAAAGTTTTCAGTAAATTTTTTTCACTTAGGCTCTATTTGGTTCGTGGATTCTATGAGGAAAAAGAAAATGGAAACGAAAACTAGTTCCTTCGTGTTTTCATTCATGTTTATTGTTTGGATATCAATAAAAACATAAATTTTTAAAACATAATTTTAATATATGAATGAAGGAAAGGAAATGAAATACAACATTCAAAATATTAATGTAGTTCTCAAACTTATTCTTTTATCGCTTTCCTTATTAACCAAGAGAGCATTTTTGTTCACCTTTTTTTGGTTCACTATTGCTCACTTAGGTCTACATTGGGTAACATGTGTCGTATTTCGTTCTATTTCACTTTTATACTATCAACGTAATTACTGGAATGAGACATATGTTATTTAGTAAAGGCCTTGGTGAGTAATGATGACCAAAATTTGGGTGAGCAAAAGTGCTCTCATTAACCAAACAAAGAAAATAGTTTTCTTTTATATACTCTTTTCTTTACCGTACTAAATTCAAGAATCAAATAAAAAAATTTCAATAGGTTTTTTTGACTATTTTTTTTTTAGTAAAGTGGTGAGTCTAATTATATCATATGCACTTCGAATAAATTAAGTGCTGATAGTTATTGGTAGTACCACATATTACTTGCCTGTGGAAAAATTGGTAGAGCTGAAATTGGTACAGCTGAAACCCGAATTTGAGATTTATCATTACTCAAATAACACATATTCATAACATAGTCTGATACAGCTAATTGTGACGCTGAACACGTGTCATACATCACATTGAAATTAATTAGTTGGAGTGTCTACTATAAATATTGGTTTGATTAGTGCATTTAATATCGTAAATAATTGGCTTGCATTCAATGCAGAATCGCAGATTGCTGTTAATTAATAAGAGGATGACAAAATACGGACCATATTTAATAAAAGTGGATCCATTAAGGTTTATTGGAAGTTATTTTAATTTTGAGTACAAGTCTATACTGAGTAGCTTCTCCTATGAGAAGGCTGGTTTTAACCATTAGATTAGCATCAGGCAATAAATGCATCCCCAGATTTTTGAGAATCTTATGACCAAATGCTCATCCAATGGTTAAAATCTCTTTCTCATATCAGAAGCTTCTCACAATAGAATTACCCTAATTTTTAAGTGGTCACACTTTTACATATATTAGAAATAGAAATTAAGGCAAATTTTTTTATATGTAACTGTCAAGAGTTTAAAGTCCAATTTGATTCTTAATTTATTAAAAATCTATCAAATGTTGAGTTAAGAGAATTTCACTTAATATTCATATACGGGTTTAGAGAAATTTCACCTAATATTCATGTATGCCCAATGAAGTTTCACTTAATATTTTTATATAGAGGAGATTTCCCTAATTAAGAATCTAAATTGTTCTTAACTCCAAAAAATCTTATCATAATATCATTTTCACTAATTATCTCATTAAAATTTTGAATTCTAATTTGAAAACAATATCATTACTCTAAAATAAAAGTACGCTGCTCCGTAGCAATCTTACTAATTACCCATCTAGGGAGAGGGTTAGCACTACCATATTCCAAAAATTTGACATTTTGTGAAGCCAAAGTTTGTACATAACAACTTGACCTTAAAAATATGGAGTCTTTTATAATACATTTGGTGGTTTATGATATACCCCACATGTCTTATAATCTTTTAGTACTAAAATATTGTAATTTAATGCAAGATGGTTGTAATATTTAAAGAGTAAAGATTGTGACACACTCAAAGACACAATTTTTGGGATACAATCTAAAATATGTGTCTATATCTCTCTTGTGATGTCACTGGACCCCGCAGTGACGTAGGAGAGATATATACATCTATTGGGTTGTGTTCCAAAAATTATGTCTTTGGGTGTCCCAAGTATTATCCATGTTCAAAACCACTATACTTGATTGAAGAATGTAAATTCCTCCAACACTGTTGCCAAGGGAGGATTATCCACTCTCTCAGGGAAGGAAACTAGTGTGCCGACATGCTTGCAAACCTTGTCGTGACCCAAGGAGGCCTTAGTGTACCTTGACCTAGCGCTGGAAGCCCTGGCCAGCCCTCTTCTGGAAGACCTGTGTTGTACCACCTTCGAAAGAAGGTTTTAATTTTTGTTACTTACTTTTCCACCAAAAAAAAAAAAAAACCCACTATACTTTTAAAATTCATGTATATATATATAATTTATTTTAGCAATAAAACTAGGTTGTATGTATGGGTGGGCATTCGGTCGGTTCGATTTTGTAAATTTCGGTTCGGTTAGAGGAATCCAATACCGATAACTGACCGAAATGTATTTGGGTTTTTGCGGTTCGGTTAACTGAAGTTTAATTTTGGTTCCATTTTGCAATTTGGTTAACTGAATTGTTTAAAAAAAACCCCAAAATAGCTATTTTTGCCATTTTCTCATAATTTTTTGTTATTTATATTTTTTTTCTCCCTTTTTTCTTTCATACTGCAAAGAAAACATATTTTCTTTTTGTTTTCAATTGTAAATATACTTATATTTTTATTATATACAATATATATTTCTAATATATTAATTATTAGTTCGGTTTGAAATTTTAAATTCAATTCAATATTTAATCGAGCTGAAATTTATAACTGAAATATCTTAATCGAAATAGATATTTTAGTTCAATTCGGTTTGATTTTTCAGTTTACCAAAATGTTTGTCCACCCTTAGATGTATGATATATCATAAACGACTACAATGTTGACTACTTTAATTGCGTGGAGACTATTTGAATAACATAAGAACCGGTTCTATCATCTATGACACTAAAGTAATATGTTTTAAAAAATGTGATGCTTGTTTAGTAATTTTTTGGCTATACTAGGATAGAGGGGCGTGCAATGCACGGGTCCGTCAAAATTGGAAAATAAATTAGATGTATTTATTGTTGATGCATTTATAGTTTTGTCACTTGCAAAAAATTAAATCAAATAATACTAAATCCTAAAAAAGTAAAATCAAACAACATTAAATCCTAAATGTGTTAAATATGTACTACTAACAAAATAAAGTTGTAAACGTAAAAGCTTCAATAATCCTGGATGGAAGCAAACATATTTTCTCTTTTTTATTTTTTTTTTTCGTTTCCAAATCTTTCTTTAGTGTTTTCACTTCTGTTTGTTTTAGAATTTCTCTCCTTTAATTTATTTATTTTTTTAACCACAATTTATTGTATGAACTATGTACAAAATAATACAACTACTTATAAACTTTATACAATAAAGTTGAGAGTAATATTGTTTAAAAGTAATAACTTATTTTTAATATCATAACACATGATATTTTGAAAAACCTTATCATCTTTTTGTCTTTTGTCTTTTTTGTTTAATTACATACAAACTTCATACAATAAATTGAAAGTGTTATTTAAAAGTAATAACTTAGTTTTAACATTATAACACATGATATTTTGAAAAAACTAATCATATTTGTTCTCCTTTTATTTATTTATTTATTTTATGGGAATGATATGAAATTGCATGAAATTAAAATTTTCAAAAACAAATTAATTAAATTTATTAAAACTATTATTATTATAGATTTATTATGAGTATGTAATTAATTGTAAATTACAATTTGTCTTTTAAGTTTGCAAAGTATTTCATATATATTAATTATGCGTATGATAGAAGTGTATGTGTGTGTGTGAATTAAATTTATAGGAATGCGTACGTAATAAAATATGATTGTAGATGTATTAGTAATTGTAAATTACAATTTGTCTTTTCACTTTGCAAAGTATTTCTTATATATGTATTATTATTATTATTATTATATATTTATGATGATGAATTAAATTTATTATATCTAGTATTATTATATATTTATGAGGAGTATGAAATGATATGAAATTAAATTTAAAAAGCATACGAATGTATGTGTGTGTGAATTAAATTTATAGGTATGTGTGTGTAATAAAAATATGATTTTAGATGTATTAGTAATTGTAAATTACAATTTGTCTTTTGACTGTGCCAAATATTTCTTATATATGTATTATGATTATTATTATATATTTATTATGAGTATGAAACAACAATGATAGGGATACACACCAAACGACACACTGTGCTTTAAATGTATGTACTCTGTGATGTTTGAATTTTTCACATTTTTCTGTGCATCACTTACACATCACATGTCACATGCATTTAAAGCTGGTGTGTTGTTTAGTGTGTCATTTGGTGTGTATCCCTATCATTTTTTAGTATGAAAAGATATGAAATTGTATGAAATAATAATTTATAAAACTAATGAATTAAATTTATTAAGTGTAAATTATATGTGTGTAAAGCCTGTTTGGGAATAACCAAAACAAAAAAACAAAAACCAAAGCACAAAATCGATTGTCCAAACAAGGCACCGAAATTGTTGACTTTTGATCTTATATGTGTGTAAAGCATTGTTTGGGAAAAACGAAAACAAAAAAACAAAAATAAAGCACAAAATCGGTTTTCCAAACAAGGTAGCCGAGATTGTTGACTTTTGATCCATGGGTTTAGTGCCTTGTTTGGAAAAAAGTGAAAACAAACAAGACAAACAAAGCCACAACTGATTTGCCAAACAAACCCTATTAGTTTTTGAGTGCCATGTTTGGGTTTAAAAAAAAAACGCAAACACAAATAAAGGCAAAATTTGGTTTGCCAAATAAGGCATAGCATCTCAATGTATCAGTAATGGCAAAATTACATATAAGGAGCAAACAATTTAAAGAATTCCAAATTAGGATAAAATTGAAATTGAAATTATTCTAAGGCTCTTTTATAATATAGTGTAGATATTAGTCTCTGACTCTCTGCTCAATTGAAGCGAAATGCAATCTACTCCAATCTCAATTATTCTCTGCATTACCTTTTAATGAAACTTTCAACTTTCCAAGTACGGAATACCTATTTTTCTTATCCCATTTCATGAGAAAGCGTGCAAATTACCACTTGACATGTTGATGTACCAATGATATGAGACTATTTGATTGGGATCCACACCACTACATACAGAGGTCCATTATCTATGGGCATTGGCCACCTACATAGAGTAATGCTACACCATTACCAAATTTTACATCCAATAATCCTGACCATTGATTCCAATCAAGGACGCATGTGTAGAAGGGCCCCCCTCGCCCCTCCCCCCCTCTTGATTTTTGAAAAATATCATATATACTTCTAAAAAAATATTTTTACACTTAAACCCCCTTCCAAATTAAAAAAACTCTTTATTTTACACTTAAGCCCCCCTCTCAAGGATGAAACATTCAACTTTTTAGTCTCAATTTATAGAAATAATGTGTCATTTTATAGTACATTTGATGTCAATCAATGTTAAGTTTTCTAATTCCTTCGTCCATCAAAAAAAAAAAAATATAAACAGACTAAAAAAAACCGCCTCGGGCGCTACCCCGTGAAACCCCATAAACTTACTATCTCTTCAGAATGTGTTGGGTGTAAAATTTGGTTTGAGTGCACCATTTTTACCTAAATAACCCATTTTCAATGACACTGTGGTACCATGTTAGTGTGCCACGTGGTACTACCGTACTAGCATTCCCAAACACACCTTTAAACAAAAGGGGAAAATACCTTTCACCCCCCTGTGGTTACACCAATTTTCTCATAACCCCCTGTGGTTCATTTTGTAACACTTAACCCCCCTGTACTACGAACTGAAGTGAGACTGTTAACTTTTCTAACGGTAGTCCCACTTCAGTCATTAGTACAGGGGGTTAAGTGTTACAAAAATGAACCACATGGGGGTTATGAGAACATGGGTGTAACCATAGGGGGGTAAAATGTATTTTTCTCTAAATAGTATGTATAAGGGCTTGGGGGTATTAACATCATTTTCTTTTTTTCCGTTAGAAAAGTTAACAGTATCACTTTAGTCCGTAGTACAGGGGGTTAAGTGTTGCAAAATGAACCACAGGGGTTATGAGAAAATTGGTGTAACAACATGGGGTAAAAGTTATTTTCCCCTAAACAAAAATTGGGGTCTTTCGTCTGAAAGAGGAGAGCAAAATACTGAACCAGTGACCCTCAAAGCTTTTTTCCCTGAAGAAGATGACAAGCAGTAGCAAAATACACACTCTGTTGTTCTATAGAGGTCGCAGATCAATATTCTCTTCTTCACCTTTCTCTGCTATTAGGCTCGCCGTCTTAGCCCACCACCATCATCATCATCATTTTTCAACTCAATCGCCAACCCTCCAAACCCCTAAACCCTTTTCTCTCTCATCATTTCGTGTCCATAACTGGGTTGGTTTTTCTTCAATACCCTCTTCCCCATTTGCTCTCTCTACAACTCAAAGGTACTTAAATACCACTTGTTCTGAAGGTATTGGCCCAAACGAAGAACACCCACTTCACTGTGTGTTTATCTATTTCATTTCATTTTCTTCAATAATTACTTGTTCTTTGTGTGTCAATTTGTTTGTTTCCCATTAAATTTTGAACTGTGATTAAGTTTGTTTATATCAGATCACATTAGCAATGTTTTTTTTTTTTTTTTTGGGATTTTTGGGACTTACCCTGTAACCGTAACTGATATTACCATTTAAAATGGCATCAAAGTGTTTGATTAAAGTTCTACCTCAGAAGGATTTTGTTTTTCTTTTGAGAGTGAAATTTGTTTTTTTAGTGATCTTGTTGTTTTTATCAGAACTCATAAGGAATGGTCTTTGGGATACTTGAAACTTACCTGGAAACCATAATTGATTTTACAATTTATAATGTCATCCGAGTGTTTGGTTGAAGTTCTAGTAAACCCAGCTTGTGCATACTCTGTTATAAAATTTCAAAAGGATTTGTTTTCTTTTGGGAGTGAAATTTGATTTTAAGTGGGCTTGTTTTGATCAGAACTCATTTTAAATGGTTTTTGGGATACTTGGGAACTTACCCTGAAAACCATACTTCATGATACCATTCAAAAAGTCATTCAAGTGTTTGATTAAAGTTCCTCTTAAACTAATCTTATGTCCACCCTTTGGATAAAACGTCAAGAGGATTGCTTTCGGTTCTGAGAGTCGAAGTTGTTTTCTAAATTTTTGGTCTGTAAAGCAACAAAAATGCTTTCAAAATGCTGAACTTGAAGTACCTAATTTTAGTTATAGTTTGTCCATTTTTGTTTATTGATTTGAGCATTTGATGCTAACATATCTTTGTACTGAAGGACTTCATAAAATTGGCAATGCACCATTTTTGTTTTTTATTTTTCTTCAAAATTATTCTTAGACTAAGGATATTTACAGAAAATGGCATCATCATTGTTATTTGATATAAAATATCCATAGTTTATGTCTTCCATTGCAAGCTTCTTAATGATCATTCAAAGTGTTGCACTCGTTAAACAAATTCGTTCTTTCGAATTTGACTTTGGAAACTAGAATCTGTGTCTTTAATGGATGTATACACTCTTATACTTACACCAACAAGATTATTGAAATTAACTTCCTTGTTTTAGAGATTTAATGATCTGTTTGGAACGGAAGTAACTTTCTTTCGAAGTATATGTATCATTAAGTTTGGAACGGAAGTAACTTTCTTTCGAAGTATATGTATCATTAAAAATATAATTTTGATATATATAGAGAAGGAGAACAAACTATAGTTTGACATGAAGATAGAAACAAGATAGAGTGTGATTTATTTGCTGTAGAATTTACAGATGAATCTAGTGAAGAAGTAGAACCCATTGATGCATGGGAGGAAGAGGATGAAGTTGAGCCTGAGGTATACTATTTCCTCGTGAACCCACTTCATTGCTTGAGTTTTATGCTAGTTTTGAACATTTGCATTTGATTTATTGCTTTTTTTTTGGTTGCAAAGTTTAGATTGGTGACGGAGGGGATGGGGGCGGAGTTGTGCTGCAAAATTGCCCTTGGGGTGAACGTGCCCTGTCCATAGCTCAAGAGGTCCTGCTAGAGTTTGGCAATGACATGAAGCTCTTCGCTTTCAAGACTAGTCCTCGAGGATATATTTATGTGAGACTAGACAAATTGCCAAACAAGTAATATTCTCGACACTGCGATTCACAATCGTATTAGTTTTTCTCACCGATTGTTGTTCCTAGATATAAGGGCATCTTTGGGAGTGCATAAAGGCTAATGCTATTGCCAGAGCAATAATGGCTAATGCCAGAGCAACAAGTGTATGTGTTTTGTCGCTACAACCTTTAGTAACAAAAATTGCTCTGGCATTAGCCATTGTTGCTCTGGCAATAGCAATAGCCGTGCATAAAACATGATCCGGTTCAGTTCCACATCTGTTTTCTATCTAGTTAGTGCAATGTTGGTTTGAGAAAGTACTTTTTGATCTGATGCGGACTCCTCTTGAAGAGTATGACATCTACCACACACTCAAAAGTTCTAGAACCGGTTCACGTATGAACCACATACCCGGTTCTTCTCCTTCCATGCAGCTTTAAGATTCATAAATTTTTGAAACCTTGTAGGTTCCAAGTTTCTCATAACTGCCTCCATTTTTTACCCAAATTTCAGAAGAAGCGCAAACTGAGGGTCAAAACTGCCCCTCTTTTGTCTAAAATAACTTTTGTATACTCTTAGCTTTGCAATGTTTTTCCTCCTGTGTCTCTCTACTGGTCCTTTGCAATCAACTATTGTGGGTAATACATGTCATTATCAAAAGAAATGGCTAAGTCCGTGATCTGAGGAGTCGTAATTTGTTAATTCTATAAAACCGTCGAGATTTAGGGTCTTTACCATTCACTGTCACTCGGGGCAATGTAAAATTGTGGGATGACATTATAACTGGGCACTATTGGATAACTAAAATGTTATGTAGCCATAATTTCTGTAAACGTTCCCTTAAAATGTGACAACCTTTAAAAAATAATGGCTGTGCTTACTGATTTTCTTCATTCTTTCTGTTTCCATGCATTATTTTCTCTATTATTACTTGGTTTTCAAATACTTCGAAATTTGATGTAGTGATGTTATGACTCAAACTGTATTTATTCACTGAAAACTTCATATTATGGTCAGCATGTTTTGAATGGTATATTTTTGTTCCTTAAAAACTTGTTTTTAGAGGATATATATACACACATATATACATGCGTGATTTTTATATAATAATACCAGTTTGCCTTTCATCAGATATGGGTGTCCAAGCATGGAGGAGATGGAAAGTTACAGCCACCAATACAAGAAAAAGTTGGATGAAGTAGGAGCTTCGGGAGAAATACCTGATGATTTGGCTCTCGAGGTATATAGTCACTAAGGGTGCTCATTATCTATTCAGTTAAAATTCTCAGAGCATAGAGCTTATCTTTGAGAATTTATACACCTGGTGGTTTGCTAACGCAGCTAACCCACTATATAAGGGTAGTAGGATAGCATTGTATTTAATTTTAAATGGACAAGAAAAGTCTTTGCCACCTTATCAAAGGGAGGGTATTAAAGTAATTTTGTAATGACGGCACTAAAGTAAAATACTTTTGACTCGTTTTTAAAATTACTCTCGTGTCTTCATTTTAATGAGATGGCGGGGACTTCTTTGCCCAAAAAATTGTTCATATTTTTAGATAACCATATATGTATACACATATACATGTGTGGGTGTATATATAACTTTTTGAATTTTTCTTGAAGGTCTCATCACCGGGTGCGGAGCGGCTACTAATAGTACCCTATGACTTACGTAGATTCGAAGACATGCCTATGATGGTAAGCTATAAACAAGAAGATATAGAGGGTAGATTCCAAGAGAAGAACGGAGTGTTCTTCTTAGACTCCATTGACACTGAATCACGGAGCTGTACATGGAGATTGGCGGATGTGAAGGAAAATAGAGACCCTTCTGCCAAAGGAAGACCGTTAAGCCGTAAACAGAAGGATTGGAGATTAAATTTGCCATATGAGATGTTCAAAAGGGTAACTTTGTACCTTGATTACTGATTAATTACTGCTGCCTTTTTTTTTTCTTTTTACTTTTTTCTTTATTATTATTATTATTATTATTATTATTATTATATATATATATGCAAAATGGTCATGCATAGTACTAAAGAGGATAATGTTGGAATCTACTTGGATTTTTCTGAAAAGGTTGAATGGGAAATGGAAATTTTGGTAGCATTAGGACTTTGAGTTTAAGCCTACTTTGGTATGCTTCTAGGGCCCGGTTTGGCAACTGCTTTTGGAGCCCATAAGTGGTTATGGCACTCCAAAAGCTAAAAATGAAAACGTTTGGCTAACTCAATTTCTGCATAACATGAGTCAATTGCAAAATGCTACAACTAAATTGCTGCGATTGGCCAGAAGCTATCTTGTGCAGCTTCTCGCCAATTTCAGTTTTCTGTGATTCAATCGCATAAGTGGAAGATGTTGCCAAAAGGACCCTTGGTATCCTTCTTGTCGAACATGAGGATCTTATAATCAATATTTATAGTGGTCTCTGCATTCTTTTCAGTTTCGTCCTCCCTTGGAAGGTCCTCATCTTCCGAAAGAATAATGTTATGCTTTTCAGATATGAATCCCAAATGCTTTAACAATTGTACCACATGATGTGCAAATTGGTAGTGATCGGTGGTTCGACATATCACTGCATGTAGTACAACTGTCAAAGCATTTCGGAAGCAAATTTGGGACTTAAATTTGGAAAGTATAGCATTACTCTTTCGGAAATCTCCCGTTAATGTGAGACATCTAATTTGACTTCTTAACTTAGTATATTTTCTATTTAAGTTTCTTAATTAGGTATCAAGATGCCAATGTGTATTTGCATTGAGCTTGTCTGGATTTCCTTGGAAGAGTTAAGCTAGAGTTTGCTGCTTATGAACATTTCATTTTGAACATTATTTTTAATAATTTTGGCTAGCTATTTAAGCTAAAAACTGCACTTCGTTAGGGTAAATTACACTTTTCACCCCCAATTTTGTAGCCGATTTCACTTTAGTTCCTATATTTTAAATTTTCTTGAAATTTAGTCGTCCAAGTTCGATTAGTGTAATTTAGTCCAATAACAAACATTTCATAACAAATAGTGATTTTTAGCGCAAAATTTATTTTATTTTACTTCTTTTATTTTTGGCGACGAAACTTTTTCCATTTGACCAAATTTGAACATTTATTTGAACTTAGTGGATTAAATGCAGAAAATTTAAAATATGGGGACTAAAGTGAAATTTGACCCAAAGTTGAGGGTGAAAAGTGTAATTTACCCCATCTCTTTTTTTTAAATATTACTTTTTTGACAGCCATCTTCAACACTGCTCTTTATTTTGAGTAATGCTATAGGCACAACACAAAGTACAACATGGTTTTAAATGCCTTGTATTCTGTGCTGTTTGAATTTTTCACACTTTTCTATGCACCATTTACACAGCACAAAGTACATGCATTTAAAACCTTGTTGTGCTTTGTGTTTATAGCAGTACTCCTTTATTTTAGCTCAGTCTCAAACTTCGTCAATTTATTGATAGTTGAGATTTGTGTTATTGGTATTTCGAGAAATTCTAATGATTGCGATTTGAAGAGAATTGGAGATTCAAATCTTAGGTACCCATTGGAGATTTTCCAAAATGACTAATGAAATAGTACGTATGCTGGAGGTTTTTTTTGTTTGGATGATGATAAGAAGCACAACATTAAGAAAGATTCAACAAACTGTTACAGTGATCATTCACAAAAGAGGCAACTGCAGGTGGGACACTCTTCAAGTCACACGTGAAGACCCTCCAATCACTTTAGCATGCCTTGCCAGGTGGTGGGCAACCATATATTTGCATCTCTCTTTACATGCACACTAGATTTAAAATTAGCAACCAAATCCTTGGTAGCCCAAGTGGGAGGCGGACGAAGACAGGGGGTGTTCTACCCTCTTGGTCTTGTATTCGAAACTCTTTATGGGTAAATATTAAAGATTTGGCCAGGGTCTTTGGCCTTTCAAAGGGAGGTTAGGGGTTCGAAATCCTCCAAGGGGTCGTGTAAGCTAGTTGGAGGGATGGATCTCAAGACGAACTTTAAAAATGTCCAGCTTGGTGTGGGTTTAGATCCTACCGCTAGCTTGCCTCCCTGATTTACCTGGTGCATGTGTTGTGGGGTCGGTGCACGTGCCCGGGGTTTGCCCTTTGTTCTACTCCGATAAAATCGGCAATAGGTATCGATCCCGAAGTCGCAGAGGACAGATATGGGAATTTGTCCTCGTATTAAAAAAAAAAAAAGATTTAACATTAGCTTGGGAGAACATGGCCTAATTGGCAGCAAGAAGAACACTACCAAAGGTGGCCTTGTCAAATTCCTGGGAATTAAGTAAAGACCTCGGATCCAATAAATACATCAATTCATCTCTCTCTTAATTTTCTTTTCCCATTTCACTTCTATTGTTTTATTGAGTTTATGATTAATCGAAGTGGGGGAGGTGGTCTGATGATACTTCATCGGATGATTGTACAAGGAAGACGTAGGGTAAAGTTATAGAAAAGAAAGAACAGAAAAAGAAATACAAAAGAAAGAATTATCTGTCTCTGTTATACTATTCAATTCTCGACGGACTCCACCACCAAACCTGAAAGGCTAGCCTCAATAGAAATTCTCAGAGCGTGCATGACATGATTGACCCCCCATGGCTTCAACCTCTTCTACCTCAAACAAGCCTGGGATAAGGTCAACAAAAGAAAGCATGCATGATCTCACCCTCCGAATTCCGAAAATAGCTCCGTCAACGTTAAGCTTGTACAAACCCTGTGGAGGTGGTGGACACCATTTACAAGCCGCAATGGCCCCTCGCCGCCCCGGAATGGGAACGCGATCCTTATCACCTTGCGAGAAATTGTCTGGTAATTGGATCAATAAACATCATGGACTGATCTGCTGTAGCTCTTTTACCATAAAAAATAAATTTATTTCGATTCTTCCAAATCGTCCAGATGCCAACAGTTGATCGCTTAAACCGTTTCTAAATCCGAATTATCACGAATCAACCCGAACCAGTCCACTAAAGCCCAAACCATTCCTCAGGCCCATTAAACTACCAAAACCCAGCACCTTCCATATTTCTTTAGCCCATCGACAAGAGAGTAAAGCATGGGCCACAGTTTCATCCTCAACACCGCATAAAGTGCAGGTTCCATCACTCATGATCTTTCGCCGCCTAAGGTTTGCAAAGCATGGCACACTACAATAAAAATGGCTAGAAGGCCTTTTTTTTTTTTTTTTTTGATAGCAAGGCCTCTGGGTGTTATACCCTGAGGTCTCAAGTTCGAATCTCAAGGGGGTGGCCACATGTGATTCACCTGGACGCCCTGGCCTCGTGGGATTAATCGAGGTGCGCACAAGCTGGCCTGGACACCCACGGTTATCCCAAAAAAAAAAAGTATCTTTAGAAGATACTTGTAAGGACAAATAATTTTCCATCTCTACAAAAGAAACTTGTCTTTAAAAGTTACTTGCAAGGAAACATAAATTTTGGTCTCTACAAAAGAAAATAATTGTCTTTAGAAGTTATTTGTAAGGACATATGATTTTTTTGATCTCTAAAAAAGAAAATAAGTGTCTTTAGAAGTTATTTGTAAGGACACATAATTGTCCGTCTCTTACAAAAAAAAAAAAACATGACTTTGGAAATTACTTGAAAAACACATAATCTGCTGTCTCTACAACAAAAAATAAGTGTACTCAAAAGTACAAAATAACGACACTAATTAAGTTTTAGTTTTTTTTTATTCAAATTTTTATAAAGACAGAATTGTCTCAATAAACAAATTTTTTTTTTTTAAAATTTAACATAATAAGAAAAACGGCATGTGTCTCAGTGTTTAAAAAAATACCTTTAATTACCAGTATTTAAAAAAAAAGTGTTGTTAATTACCAAGATTTTAAAGAGCGCTCGTAAATACTAGCACTTGGTAGTTAAATGTCGATACTTAACATCATTTTCATACAAAATACCGATAATTAACGACGTTTGTAAACCAATGTCGTTAATTAACGGCATATGAAATTTAAACATTTGCCCTCTGTCTTACTTTAATAAAACGACGTTGGTAATTCTGTCTAATTTTTTTAATATTTAATGTTATTTAAGTATGAAGGAAAACACAAGGAAAAATATACAATCCAATTCAGGGTAGCTTCCGCTTTGCGAATGCAATAGCTTTGAAATTGCGTTTGTTAGAATAGATTATAATAGTTGTGGTATTTGGGTAATGTATTGTAAAGTGGTTAGGGTGGGAAAATATATTATGTAGGTCTTTGGTGACATAAATATAAGGTGATTTCAAATGTTCAAAAAATAATTATGCCCCTAGACTGTATTGATATTCTATTAGTATTAGATCCATAGTTATTTTGTTAGTGCTCCATATTATTAAATTTAATAAAAATTAATTACTTAAATAATAAATTCAATAAATATAGTCGATAATAATAACTATAGTAATATATAATATACAACTAAGTAAACATATTAGTAATATAAAATATATTACTAATGGTGTTTAATACTTTAAATATATGTTAATAGTGCATGATTTTATTATATACAAATAAACAATTTTCATACTTGCAATTGAAAGTTGGCTATTTGGTCGAGCGGATTCAAGACTGCTACACATTCAATGAGGTCTTAAGTTCAAAACTTGGTAGACTGTTAGGAAAAAAAATTGATGCAATTTCTAGTGACACTGATAGTGACACAAAATACATATATATATATATACATATATGTGTGTGTGTGTGTTAATAAAAGTAGCTTCTAGGGACAGTTCTAATAACACTTTCGTTTTGTCATTACTCATAACTATATGTCACTTCAAAAGTAACATTTAGCGACACTTTTAATGATACTTTTTCTCTATCGTTACAAAGTAACCTTTACCGACAGTTTTACCAACACTTGGGTAAGTGTCTCAACAAGGCTTATCGACAACACCTATTATGACACTTAGGTAAGTGTTGGTATAACAAACACATTTTGTGACCTATTGCAACATTTTTTTTTTGTCTTTAAAGGCCTATTTTGTTGTAGTGGCAGAAACTCCCTACAAGCACACCAGCAAAATACCTTGATCTTAGTCGGAAGCCGCAATCCCCATAATTTATTCCGGGGAAAGCTCGAATCCAATGAGGAGCCGAAAGCAGTCCCATTATTTTCCTTCTTCATGGTTCGGGCAACATGAAGTGCAGACTTAACTGAGAATTGTCCCTTTCTGTCCCAATGCCAAATAAGAGAATCTTCAGTCATGGGACAACCAATGGGAATAGAAAAAATAAGATTCGCCTCGCGAGGTAAGAAAAGTTGCATTGGTTGATTCGATCACAATTCCAAACCCCATGGTCTGCCAAAAATAATGAGGACACTAGTTGTTTCTTAGTAAAATTGGAAAGCGACGAGACAGATTTAAAGAAGTTGGTATAGGAATCCAAGGGTCCAGGCCAATCCGAATAAGCTGACCATTGCCTACACGTGTCACGCCTCGGAACGACAAAAATAGAGAAAAATAAATTCTTTTTTTTTTTTTTGGGTCCAAAGGCAGCGACTGGTGAAGTCACATGATTGTCCACACCACGCAGTACTAAACAACAATAAGTAAAGAGATAACAAGAATGTAATCTAGGTTCTGGATAAAGGTAACTTAAAGTCAACACAAAGTTACTACTAACTATTATAATCAGAGTCTCGAATAACATAAAACGCAGCGGAACATAAATGTCAAGGCAACATATGCCTGATTACAAAAGGTCTGGAAAGCGGTAAAGATAATTAAACTACAATCTAGCCTAGTTTTCAATTGGCGTAGAGGTAGTCCTTGTTAGGTTTATGCCCTCAAACCATTACTTTATGTATGACATTAGCATTTTAATATATGGATATCAGTTTTACATTTCATTATGTATGCTTCTTTCATGAGATGATTTTCAATCCTTAAGTATCATAGTAGGTAATTCGTGTGTGCATGAGATACATACAAGTGAGATATGAATTACCATCCTTTGATACTTAAAGCATGTCACAGTGGATGATGATGCTGGATATCTCATCAGGTATACACTGTAGCATAATTAACTACCATTGGATGGAGTGACTAATCTCAATCACTAGAGTGTCACTCTTAGTTAATATGCTAGTGCTTATAGTGCATTGACGGACCTGAGCTTTCCTAATGACACTTAATGCTGTCAAACAGTCAATAGGATCTCATAACTTGTATAGGGTACGTGTTCTCAATCTTGCGACGATTATGAACACAGACTGTGGATACGGCTGCTTTGACTTACCAATCAGTGAGGTCTACAGAAGATTAACGCCTGGGTATCTTGGGTATGTCATGTTCATAGGGTTGTGAACATATATTGTCAAGACAGAATCTACCCTCTGTTTCAGAGTAAGCATTCCCTTGAGAATGTCACCAAGTCGAATATTACTGAGTACTGCAGTCTTGTTGATAAGAGTTATCAACATGTTTGGTAATCATGAGAGGTGAATAGGACTCAAGGAATACAAGAAGTAATCATGATTCAGGTTGACAGTAACAGTTATCCGACTACCTGAATATGATTACGAATGCTGAAGGTATAGGGACATTAGTACAACATACAAGTCTAGTTATCACTTCATATATGTTCTTTTGCATTGGAGTTCAGTTATCGTTTTATAGTGGAGTAAACGTTAACTGACCAGTTAGTTAGTTTGCTGATCAAAAAGTTTGGTCACAGTGATTAACAAACTGGTCTGAGCCAACAACAAAGAGCCTAGGAGGTTCCACTCTTAGCTCCGTTAGGAAGCTTGGAAGGACACATGGGGATCATGTCAAGCCAGGTTCGATCGATCGAAGGAGTTTCGATCGATTGAAGTCTAGGCAGGTTCGATCGCTCGAGGGTTGTTCGATCGATCGAAGGTTCGATCGCTCGAAGGTTAGGTCGGTTCTGGAAATCTATAAATAGGGCAGCTGCGTACTGAATGTTTTTAATCGTCATTTTTATACGTAGAAGCTGTAGAAACTGTTTAGGTTTTCCTAAACCTTCCCAATCCTCTCCATTAGGGTTCCCACCAATCCTAGTCCTTCCTGCGAGCATCTATAGGAGTCATAAGAGTGAAGGCCATTTAGTGGAGGCTGCTGGAAGTTGAAGATTTCAGAATTGGGTTCAAGACACAAAGGTATAATACTTGTCCCTTCACTAGTTAGTACGCATCTATAGAATTGACGGGTAGTAGATCCGGGCATGCCAATAAAGTTTCATAACTTGACTTTTCCGCTGCGCATTTAAACTTTTAATTTAAACCATTTTTTCCATCAATTGCTATCAGAGCCAAGCTCGTTTGGATCTATAGATGCGTTTTGGAACACTAGTTTTGATTTGTATGTAGATTTTAGGATTGTTTTCAAAACTTCATCGTCATAGATCTATTTCTGTAGCGTTATCGCAGTAGAGTACAAATTTGTGATTGCATTGGATGCATGTTGGATTCGATCGATCGAAGTAGGTTCGATCGATCGAAGATGCTATGTGCCCAAGCGATCGAACGGGTTTCAATCGATCGAACATTGGATATGTTCGATCGATCGAATGGCATTCGATCGATCGAGACAGATTCTCTGTCCGGTTGTTCTTTTCACAGTTTTAAATGTTTTAAAAATTATATGCTTTAATTTTAAATTATTCTGTAAATTTTTCCAAATCATTCTGTGAAATAGAAAGTTCAAGCAATTGAACAATGTTCAATCGATCGAAGGTTCGAGCGATCTAACGGTCTTCGATCGATCGAACTGTGACAGTGAAGTTAGATGCTGTTTTAAGTCCTAATTCAGTATATAAAGAGTTTATGTACTGTGTGAATCAATTAGCGGTTCCAATTGTTATATATACGTGGATGCATGTACGACTAACCCTTTTGCAACAATTTAGTCTGCTATCTCCCATGGCACCAAGATCTATTTAAATTTTGGTATTTGAATGTTTTGAGATTGGTGCATGTTTATTTTATTGGTTTGGTTTTAAGGCATATGTAAAGGGCGGTACGACTTCAACCATGCGAATAGGAAAGTCGCACTGGTTTCCCTAGCCTTTCATATTTTTTTTTTCTAGATAAATTGTAAGCTTCGAAAGAAGCGTAGGTTCAATGTAATAGAATTAGAAAATCCATGAAGATGGAGCAAGGAGCCGTTGTCCATGAAGATGGAGCTGGAGGCGATCAAACCAAGAAGAGGTGGTTCTATGGAGATAGAGACATGGGAGATAGAGGCATTGTTTGAATGCCTATATTTCATTTTAGTTTTTTTGTTTTATGTGCTTGTTTTGTGATTGGCATTTAATTATATTATTACTACTCGCATGTACGTAAAACAAGTTTTCTAAAATAAAATTCAAAAACCGTTTTCAACGCATTAGTAAACATTGGATGTTTATGGGTAATGTGTGGAAACACCTTTTCAGAAGCAAAATCCTTTTCTCATTAAATCTAGTGGGAGAGGGTCTTATTTATAAACACCCACGATCTTCCATTAACGGTTCACTGTAAGATGGGTAGTGCATTCTGTATCACCTCGCCAGGGGTGATCATTCCATATGGAGGGTGCATTACTCATTGGTTACTAGATGTGAACTTCCTTTGATAGGATCAATCAGACGTGTTAGAGGGCGACCACCACACGGAGGCGCTACTTGAGACGGTTGTGATTGGATCCTAGTTAATGGTACACACTAGCTAAGTTATGGATAAGGGATCCCACACGGGGCATTATTCAGAAACTTAGAGATCAAAAGGGATCGGGAGTCATAACTTGTTTTGCAAGAGTTGCATAGCGGACAAGTCATGATTAATCGAAAGATTGAGCATTGACCACCACACGGAGGCTTTATTCTTTCGTTTCGATATTCCGGCGACTTTGTTTTAAAATGAGAGTTTTTAAAGGATTCTTTTATTTCAAACTGTCAAATTCTAATATCCATATTTATTTTGTTTATTTGATTTTCAGTAATCATAATGTCTGGATCTGCATTTAGTCCACTTGCCACCATACTCACTCAAAACAAGTTAACTGGAAATAACTACACTGAATGGAAACGAAACCTTGACATCGTATTAACTGCGGAGGATCACGTATATGTCCTCACCACCCCATGCACCCGCGACAAACGCTTCGGCAGCTGCCAGACGCGAGTTCGATAAATGGAAGAAGTCGAATGGAATGGCTCGTTGCTACATTCTGGACTCAATGGCTGGTGTGTTGCAACACCAATTCCAGTCGAATAATTCCGCCAGTGACATTATCGAATCCCTGAAGAAGATGTTTGGAGAGCATGGCAGGCCTGCTAGACAGGTAGCTATGCAGAAGATAATGAGTGCTAAGATGTCGGAAGGGACTCCAGTCAAAGAACATGTTTTAAAAATGATTGGTTATTTGAATGAGCTAGAGACCCTGGGTGCCAACATCGATGCACAGACCCAAGTTGATATGATCCTCAACACGTTATCACCGTCATTCGCTCAATTTAAACTGAACTATAATATGAATAAAATGGATTTTTCAATGAGCGAATTAATGAGTTCTTTATTGGCAGCGGAAGAGGTGATCAAACCTGGGGTCAACGTTCTGAACGTTGAGAAAAGCGCTTCCTCTTCCCGATCTATGCCGAAAGGAAAGAAAGGGAAGAAGAAAGCTGGCACTGGTGGTTCAAATGTTGGATCGGTTCCTAAGATTGCAAAATCTAAGGGAAAAGGTAAGGGCAAAGGGAAGGTGGGTGGCCAAGGCAAAGAAAAGTGTTTCCAATGCGGTGAGAAGGGCCACTGGAAGAGGAAATGTCTAGAATTTATAGCTACAAGAGTTCAAGGTATGATTGAGTCACATGTGATTGAAGTAAGTTTTATTACGGATCCTTCAAACACTTGGTGCATTGATTCTGGTGCGACTAACCATATCTGTAATTCGTTGCAGGGGTTCAGATCAACCAGGAAATGCAGTGATGGAAAAATCGTGCTGACTCTGGGTTCTAGCGCAACCGTTTCTGCGGTTGCTATAGGAGTAGTAGTTTTAGAGTTTTTGGACAATAAGACAATAGTTTTATCAGATGTTCTTTACGTCCCTTTGATGAGACGTAATTTAATTTCAGTTTCAAATTTATCGAATATTGGTTATTCTTTTCATTTTGGAACAGAAGTTGTTATTAAAAGAAATAGTTCTGTTATATGTTCTGGTGTTAAAACTAATGGCTTGTATGTGATTACTCCTAATATCTCTAAAGACTCTTGTATGGAACTTAATAACTCAATGGTAATTGTACCATCTAAAAGAAAGGAACCTTCCACTAATCCAACAAGGCATTGGTACGTAAGGCTTGGCCATATCAATCTAAATAGGATTGGCAGACTAGTCAAAGAAGGGGTCTTAGGCGATTTGGTTCTCGAACCAATGTAAGTCTGCGAGTCTTGTTTAGAGGGTAAGATGACCAAAAGGCCCTTTCCTGCAAAGGGCAATAGAACCAATGCATTGTTGGAATTAGTTCATAGTGATGTGTGTGGAGCAATAAATATTAGAGCAAGGGGTGGTTATGAGTATTTCATAACATTTACTGATGACCACTCTAGGTATGGATATGTGTACCTAATGCAGCATAAGTCTGAAGCCTTTGAAAAGTTCAAAGAGTTTAGGGCTGAAGTGGAGAAGCAATTGGGTACACATATTAAGGCCATTCGATCTGATCGAGGTGGCGAGTACCTCTCTAATGAGTTTATTGATCACTTCGTACAGAATGGGATTCTATCACAGTTGAGTGCACCTGGTACGCCTCAGTAGAACGGTGTAGCAGAGAGAAGGAATTGGACTCTTTAGACATGACTAGGTCGTTAATGAGTTATTCTGAGTTTCCATTATTCCTTTGGGGTTATGCTTTGGAAACCGCTGCATACATACTAAATCTAGTACCAAGCAAATCTGTTCCCAGGACACCACGAGAGATGTGGATTGGGAGCAAGCCTTCTTTGCAACATCTCCGGATATGGGGGTGTCCGGCACATGTGCTGAAAGGAAAGATGAGCAAGTTGGATTCTAGATCAGAAGTATGTTACTTCGTAGGGTATCCAAAAGGTACTTATGGATGGTATTTTTATGATCCAAGAGAACAGAAAGTGTTTGTTAGTAAAATTGCTGTTTTCTTGGAAGATGATTATATCATGAACCATAAACCTATGGGAAGGATAGATCTTAGAGAGATAGAAGGAGAGCCCTCAGTCCAACCCGCAGTTAATAACGATGTAAATCAAGAAAACACCATTTCTTTACCCATTTCTGTACCAGTACCTCGTCGTAGTGGGAGGATTATCAGTCAGCCTGATAGATACATGTTCTTAGGAGAAGTTTTTGAAGCTGTCTCCATGGAATCTAAATCTGATCCTGCTACATACGAAGAGGCAATGGCTGATGTTGATTCAGTTCATTGGGTTAAAACTATGAAGGCTGAATCGGAATCTATGGATTCTAATCAGGTCTGGGATCTTGTAGAACTTCCAGCCAATATTAAACCCATTGGTTGCAAGTGGGTCTACAAGAGGAAAAGAGGATCTGATGGAAAGGTTGAGACCTTTAAGGCTAGGCTTGTAGCAAAAGGTTATACCCAGAGGGAGGGCATTGACTATGAGGAAACCTTCTCGCCGCTAGCCATGCTCAAGTCCATCAGAATACTCTTATCCAATGCTGCATGCCTAGATTATGAGATCTGGCAGATGGATGTCAAGACTGCATTCTTGAATGGCAATCTTGAGGAGGACATCTATATGCAGCAACCAGAATGGTTCATAGCTGGTCGGAAAGGTAACTTGGTATGTAAGTTGCAAAATTCCATTTATGGGCTTAAGCAGGCATCCAGGAGTTGGAACATCAGATTTGACTGAGCCGTCAAGTCGTTTGGTTTCATACAGAATCTGGATGAACCTTGTGTATACAAGAAGTGTGAAGGAAAAGTGGTGGCTTTTCTTGTGCTTTACGTTGACGACATTCTACTCATTGAGAATGATGTAGCGGTATTGTCAACGGTCAAGATTTGGCTAGCTAGTACATTCGATATGAAGAATCTAGGAGAGACGAGCTATATTCTTGGGATAAAGCTCTTTCGGGATCGCAAGTGAAAGATAATGGGATTATCTTAAGCTGGTTATATCGATAAGGTGCTAACTAGGTTTTCAATGGATAATTCGAAGAAAGGTTTGTTACCTTTCAGGCATGGTTTAGCGTTCTCTAAGGAACAGTGTCCTAAGACACAGGAGAGAGGAATCGCATGTCAGGAATTCCCTACGCCTCGGCGGTGGGAAGTCTCATGTATGCGATGTTATGCACTAGACCAGATATCTGTTTTGCCGTTGGCATGGTTAGCAGGTATCAGTCGAATCCAGGTCCAGAGCACTGGACAGCCGTTAAGCACATTCTTAAGTAATTGAGAAGGACTAAAGATTATATGCTTATGTACGGTGGTAGTGAGTTAATTCCAGTAGGGTATACTGACTCAGACTTTATGTCAGATAAAGACTCGAGGAAGTCGACGTTTGGTCATCTCTTTACCTTGGGAGGTGGTGCTGTTAGTTGGAGGAGCATGAAGCAGAAATGCATTGCAGACTCAACTACAGAAGCTGAGTATGTGGCTGCTTGTGAAGCCGCAAAGGAAGCTGTTTGGCTCAAGAAGTTCCTTATGGAGCTCGAGGTGGTACCAGCATCGTTGTCACCTATTACGCTTTTTTGTGATAATAGTAGGCAGTGGCTCAGTCCAAGGAGCCAAGGAACCACGGAAAGGGAAAGCACGTAGAGCGGAAATATCATCTTATCCGAGATATTGTTCAACGTGGAGATGTGACTGTCACCAAGATTGCCACCGTCGACAATCTTGCTGATCCGTTTACAAAGGCCTTGCCACAGAAGGTCTTTGATCGTCATCTAGATAGTCTAGGTCTCAGATGTAATCCTGTATGGTTGTGAGTGCAAGTGGGAGTTTGTTAGGTTTATGCCCTCAAACCATTACTTTATGTATGACATTAGCATTTTAATATATGGATATTAGTTTTACATTTCATTATGTATGCTTCTTTCATGAGATGATTTTCAATCCTTAAGTATCATAGTAGGTAATTCGTGTGTGCATGAGATACATACAAGTGAGATATGAATTACCATCCTTTGATACTTAAAGCATGTCATAGTGGATGATGATGCTGGATATCTCATCAGGTATACACTGTAGCATAATTAACTACCATTGGATGGAGTGACTAATCTCAATCACTAGAGTGTCACTCTTAGTTAATATGTTAGTGCTTATAGTGCGTTGACGGACCTGAGCTTTCCTATTGACACTTATTGCTGTCAAATAGTCAATAGGATCTCATAACTTGTATAGGGTACGTGTTCTCAATCTTGCGACGATTATGAACACAGACTGTGGATATGGCTGCTTTGACTTACCAATCAGTGAGGTCTACAGAAGATCAACACCTGGGTATCTTGGGTATGTCATGTTCATAGGGTTGTGAACATATATTGTCGAGATAGAATCTACCCTCTGTTTCAGAGTAAGCATTCCCTTGAGAATGTCACCAAGTCGATTACTGAGTACTGCAGTCTTGTTGATAAGAGTTATCAACATGTTTGGTAATCATGAGAGGTGAATGGGACTCAAGGAATACAAGAAGTAATCATTATTCAGGTTGACAGTAACAGTTATCCGACTACCTGAATATGATTACGAATGCTGACGGTAGAGGGACATTAGTACAACATACAAGTCTAGTTATCACTTCGGATATGTTCTTTTGCGTTGGAGTTCAGTTATCGTTTTATAGTGGAGTAAACGTTAACTGACCAGTTAGTTAGTTTGCTGATCAAAGAGTTTGGTCACGGTGATTAACAAACTGGTCTGAGCCAACAATAAAGAGCCTAGGAGGTCCCACTCTTAGCTCCGCTAGGAAGCTTGGAAGGGCACATGAGGATCATGTCAAGGCAGGTTCGATCGATCGAAGGAGTTTCGATCGATTGAAGTCTAGGCAGGTTCGATTGCTCGAGGGTTGTTCGATCGATCGAAGGTTCGATCGATCGAATACGCTTCGATCGCTCGAAGGTTAGGTCGGTTCTGGAAATCTATAAATAGGGCAGTTGTGTACTGAATGTTTTTAATCGTCATTTTTATACGTAGAAGCTGCAGAAATTGTTTAGGTTTTCCTAAACCTTCCCAATCCTCTCAATTAGGGTTCCCACCAATCCTAGTCCTTCCTGTGAGCATCCATAGGAGTCATAAGAGTGAAGGCCATCTAGTGGCGGCTGCTGGAAGTTGAAGATTTCAGAATTGGGTTCAAGACACAAAGGTATAATACTTGTCCCTTCACTAGTTAGTACGCATCTATAGAATTGACGGGTAGTAGATCCGGGTATGCCAATAAAGTTTCATAACTTGACTTTTCCGCTGCGTGTTTAAACTTTTAATTTAAACCGTTTTTTCCATCAGTCCTCAGCGTAGTAGTCCTGTTCTGTCTGACCTCCTTCAGGGTGATCCTGCACAGGAACATTATGATTGGCATAGTAGTCCTCGCCTGGAGGCCCTTCACCTGTACAGTCATAATCAGGATGCGCTGGAACGTAGAAATGCCCAGCGGCATAAACGTCGTCAGCTTACTGAAAGCTGAGTGAGTTAAATACTGACAGGGTATCAACTATTGAAATTATCACAAGTTATAAACGATAACCATTAAATTCAGTGAGGGTAACCCCTTCAATCAAACCGATGATCCGATTACTGACATCTTACTTATTTAAGATCGACAACGCATTCTGATAGGGGAGGCAGACTCAACAGTAATTCAACTCTATAAATACACCATTGCTCCATCCACTGCTTTTAAGAACATATGCACAGTCCACCGCATGTCATGGATACCACATCAGTCCATCCTCAGTTTTTAAGAACATAAGCACAGTTCACCGCACTATAGGGATACAACGCTTTAAGCAACAGTACATTATTCTATGCCACGACTTAGCAACGTCTACCAGTGATCACGGTCCACTGTAGTCATAGACACCTTCGTCTATCTACCGCTTTTAAGAACATATGATTAGATCATCTGGCTATCTTAGGGCTATTGGTCCGGTTCACCGCAATCAGTGGTGTCAATCGGGCTGGGTTGGCCCGGCCCGAGCCCGGCCGACTTTTTTTGGGCTAAAAGCCCGGCCCAGCCCGCCACAAGACCCGGCCCGCTAGGCCCGGTTCACATACCCCGGGCCGGGGTGGACACCCATCCTTCCGTCCATGGCCTGGCCCGAAATGGTGAAAAAGCCCGGCCCGACCCGAAGCCCGCCACGGCCCACTTCAAAAATAGAAGAAAGCCCGCTAGCCCGTCCGGCCTGGCCCGATGTCTGGCCCGCTAGGCCCGGGCCACCGGTCCGGGGCGGACACACCCCCTCCACTCCCAAGCCCGGCCCGGCCCGATGTTTAGTGAAGCCCGGCCCGGCCCGGCCCGAAGCCCGCTCGGGGTCCGCTTTGACCGGGCCCGGCCGGCCCGGCCCGTTTGACACCTCTAACCGCAGTCATTAACACTTTCGTTTGTCTACCGCTTTTAATACATATGATCGACCAAAGCCCGCCCACGCAAGATTCTCGAATCTTAACAAACCTACTTAAGTTCAACTCTAACATTAATACATGACAATCCCAATGTGGCTTGACTACTTTGAATGAAACAAACGATAACTCTAAAGGATTCACAACTATTATGTTATCTAACGTCACAACCATTATCCGTAAATCTCATTTTTACTACAATCCTACATCGCATTATCCCATTATCATGTCTGTGTTACAATAATATAGCATGCTGAAAATACTGAACAGTAAATAAACAACTAAACAATTATAATATAAATTAAACAAGGAAAACGATATTCTACAACTAACAATCGATGGGACAGAGGTCCTGTCGGTTGGTATAAAAACAGTAACAATCGATTGGGAAAAAGTCCAATCGATTGGATCACAATCCATGCCAATCAATTACATATGGCAATCGATTGGGATCTCATCGATGACAATCGATTGGGATCTCATCAATGGCAATTGGTTGGGAAAAAGTCCAATCGATTGGGACTTCGTCTCCTTCATAGTAAAGACAGTGCAGTAACATAAAAATGGGAAATACATGATTATTACTTCATTTCTTTATTTAAACATGCTTTAACATCAATATGGTGTTACCAAGTGAGTTTAGAACTCACCTTAGGTGTCTAGGGGGTGTTTGGGTGTGTGTATTTAAAGCTTGGAGCTTCAATGTGGGATCTCTCTCTCTCTCTCTCTCTCTCTCTCTCTCTCTCTCTCTTCTTCTCTGTCAGTCTCTTCTCTTTTTCTTTCCTATCTTCTCTGGTCTTCTTCTTCTCAATCCATGCGAGTGTGTGTGTGTAAGTGTATAGATGTATATATATGTATATATATGAGTGTATATATAGACACACACACACACACAAGGCTCTCTCTGTCTCTCTCACTCTCTGATTTTTGGAACCCCAAAAACGCAGAAAAGAGCTGATATATATAGAAGGATAGGTGTTCACGTGGACAAACCCCAGCCAAAGCAAAATAATATGTCCAGCTGCTGCCAATCGATTGGCATGAATGACAAGCGATTGGTGTTAGGTATTAAATGCTCCAATCGATTGGTATAAGTGGCAATCGATTGGTATCCAAGATAAGGCAATCGATTGGAATTCTTACCAATCGATTGGTATCCAAATTATACCAAAAGGTAAGGCTAAGCTCATACAAGTATTAAAAGAAACATAAAAGGTCTTATTCATATAATACGTTACAGAAATACAGGGTATTAGATCACACCATCGCAACCCCTTCTTTAGGACCCCCAAAGCCTGCCAAATACTCCTCCAAGTGTAAGACGGATTGTGCCCCAGCCTAGCTTCAAGGAGGTTTCAGTTGGGGAAATATCTAGCCTTGTAAACATGATGGAAAATAGAGCTCTGGTTTTGAAGAAGTCGCCACCCTTGTTTAGTAAGAAGCATAAGATTGAAGCATTCAAGATCCCGAAAACCCACTCCTCCCTCCTTATTAGGCACACACAATTCCTCCCACAAAGACCAGTGAACTTTGCATTTGTTCCCAATTTGCCCCTACCAAAATCTTGCTAGCTCACTAGTCATGACTTGATAAAGAGCAATAGGAAGCTTAAAGCATGACATTACATACGTGGGGATAGCTTGGCCAATCTTGATAAAGACTTCTCTTCCACCTTGCGATAGAAATTTCTCTATCCACCCACCAGTTTGACTAAGGATACGATATTTTAAAAAGGAGAAAACTTTTTTCTTAGACTTACCTATAGATGATGGAAGCCCAAGGTACTTCTCATGGGATGTGTAAGCTTGAGTCCCAATAACATTCAAAATTTGAGCACGGGTATTTTCAGATGTGTTCGGCTAAAGAAAATGCATGACTTTTCCACATTAATTTTTTGCCCTGAAGCTTCCTCATACAAACGCAAGCACCCAATAAGGGGTCTACAATCACACTCTGTAGCACGGCTAAAAATCAGGCTGTCATATGCGAAAAACAAGAGGGTAATGGTTGGACCTTCTCGACTTGATGTCACCCCTTGAAAAACACCATCCAACTGAGCTTTGTTCAGTAAAGCTGTGAGGGCCTCTGCGCAAATAATAAACAGATAAGGGGAGAGGGGATCACCTTAGCGAAGCCCCCTCGTAGGAGAAAAAATGTGGGAGATATGATCATTAATCACCACCGAGTAATTTACAGATTGAACACAAGTCAAAACACGAGTAATAAACTTTTCATCAAAACCCATTCTAAGAAGGGTGGCCCGAAGGAAAGGCCATTCCACCCTATCATAAGCTTAACTCATATCAAGTTTCAGAGCCATGGAAGTTAACTTACCACAGGACTTGGATTTGATTTGGTGCATCATTTCAAAACCCACAAGAATATTATCAAAAATCAAATGGTCGGGAACAAAAGCACTTTGGTTTTTCAACACAATTGAGGGAAGAACATATTTGAGCCGATTAGATAAGACCTTAGAAATAATTTTATAAATAACATTAGTCACTCTACTCAGCCTGCTGGAGATGTTCTTACGTTGCATGATCGAATTCTTGTTATTGTATGTGTAGTTTAAATCATTAATCAATTTAAGTGGGGTCGATGTTGCTACAAATTTTTCCAGGTGGCTACTGTGTTGTACCATCAAAATGTGAGATTATTAGAGCATCTACAATGCACCATGCTATTTTCAGCATGCCAATTCTATTTTTTGGCATTGCTACAGTGTCAAATGCTATATTTGACATTTCTGCTCCAATGCTACATGGCATTTTAAATGCTATAATTTCCAACTACCATTCATCTTCCAACAACATTTTCCAACTACCATTCTTCAACCACCATTCACAACTAGCATTCATTTTACTCGATTCCAAAAATTAGTTTGTGATTGTGAGTTACCCACAATTGGATCTTGGGTAATGCTCAACCAAGCTTGACAAATTGTTACATCTTGATCCGTCGTGAAGGCCTTCCCCTGCTCTGTTGATTGTTGACCCTGTTCCATGATTTTTTAGAGAAATATATTGCAAGGAAGAAAAAAAAAATTAATTCACAAGACCCACATAATAGAAATTGGGTAGAATACTAAATTTATAGAGTTTTTGCTAGGGGCAAAAATATCATTTATATAACCATGCATGAAAGAGCTGTTGGGCTCAAATTATAGCCGTTGCAAATCAAATCCATTTGTATTGGGCTGAAAATTCTAGCTGTTGCAAGTCAAATGCATGTTCGTTTTTACGAAATGATCCCAGCCATTGGTGCTCAAAAAAGCAAATGATCACAACCATTCATCCTCCAAATTCTAGCCGTTACATGGCTCATGCCATTTATCATGCCAAATTTGGCATGAAATGTTGTCCAGCCAAATTTTGGCATAACAAATAGCATGGGATTGGAGCAACCATTTTTACTTTTTATGCTATAATATGAGATTGACATGGCAAATAGCATAGGGTTGGAGATGGTCTTATGCGGTCCAGGATTGTCATATCATGTAGGTAATATTGCATGTGATGTGAATAGGCCACAAAGACAACTCTGCAACAATGGTTATTGTGCTAAATTGCAGATTGTATTAGAGCTGTAATCTCTGCTGAAAGTTTGGTTTATGTCTAAGAAATTACATGCAGCTTTCCCAAAAAAAAAAAAAAAACATTGGTTATCATGCTAAATTTCTTAACTTTTGTGCTTTTAAGTCGTTTTTGTGTCTTTTTGCCCACATGTCTTCCATTGTGTGTTTAGGACCATCACATCACCTGCGTGACACGGTGGAGAGAGTGAATTGGTATACTATTATTGCATTGCAAAACACAATAATTTATGAGGCTGTTTTGGAAATCAAAGAACTACATTTGTGCTTTAGAAGTGAACCAGTTCTACAAATTCAAGTGTTTGGTGTGTACCAATTTCTTGCATAAGTCCGTGCCCAGTCTAATGACTCTTTTAAAGTTGGTTATTTGTCAAATTAAAATTAACTAAGTTCTCACTAAAACTAGATAAAAAGGAAATATCTAGACTAAACTTGATCCAGAAAGTGTGAGATACATAGTGGGAGAGAAGACGGGCACAATCGTAGTTGTATCACATGTAAAGTTTTCAAATCTCGTATATAGTTATTCCTCAACCAAATATAGCTAGGAATAGAGTGCTTGCAAAAACATTCATTTATTTAAAAATTACTATACTTCCCAAATTTGGTTCTCAAATAGCTTAGCAGTTGTACCACATACTGTGACAGTGATGAGTGATACCACTTGCCACTATATGTAGTACTCCCTCCGTCTCATAATAAGTGTCCACTTCTATTTTGCACATTGTTTAAGAAAGTTGTATTATATTAGTTTTTTTGGTTCATTAAATGGTATCTTTCCAATTTTACCCTTAGATGTGATGGTAGTTTGACTTTTTGCTTGTTTTGAGACCACAAATAAATGCTACTTTGTCTTTATTATAAGGGTAGTTTTGGAAAGTAAGTAAAAACTATATGCCAATTTAGGAAAGTGGACACTTATTGTGGGACATCCAAAAAAGGATATGTGGACACTTATTATGGGACGGAGGGAGTATTACTTTTGAAAAAGCATTTGAAAATTAAATATGAATTAAAAATTTAAAAAGCATAGCATTACTTTTAGGGTTAAATGATTTTACCACCCTCTGGTTAATCCTATTTTCACTTTATCTCCTGTGCTTAAAAAATGGACACTTAGTCTCCTGTGGTTTCAGACTAAGTGAAACTGTTAAGATTTCCCTCAAAATTGATGAAAATTTAAAATTGGCCAAAAATATTAACACGTAACCTCATTTGTAAGGTTAATTTTGGGGTTAATCACTCATGTGGAGACAATTCTGCCATTTAACCCACTTATGAGGGGCTAACTTTTAACACTTAACCGACGTCTAATTTTGGAGTTACCTGCCTATGTGAGGTTAATTTTGACACTTAAACTCTCTTATGTGGGGCTAATTTTAACACGTAATCCTCATGTGAGACTATTTTGAGAAAAATCTTAATCATTTTACTTTAATTTAAAACTACAAAAAAATTGAGTGTTTACTTTTAAACTACAGAGATAAAGTGAAAATGAGCTTCACCTCAAACGAATAAAATGTAATTAAACCTTACTTTTATTTAAAAGTCTATGTGATTGTCTTTAGTGCTCGGGAAAAGACTATAATATGCTTGTGTGTATACGTACCAAGTAGACTAAATAAAAGCTTTCTTTGAACAAAGTCATCCATTGGGAAAAAGAATAAAGCTATACATAAATATACATATATTGAAATACATTGTTAATACATTTTTAATGATCAACAAAACCAGGTGGATGTACAAGAGAATTTAATGATAAAAAACTACGTCAACGAAAAGAGAAATATGTCCAAATTTAGCAGGTCTCAGCTTTAATTGGAATAGCTTAACTTGCAGATAGGGCACTAAAAAACAAGTGTGTGTGTATATATATATATATATCTATATTTGTATATTTCAATCCTTATCATGGGATTTAGACATTTCTTTCCTCAGTTATTGACAAAAGCTCAATTAGGTGCCCCTAGGTGCCCCACAGCCCATTGTTTGAAAATTGTGTTTCAACCGTACTCGCAATATAGTGTCCCTTTCCTGAGTATGCGTCTCCATTGGGTATTGTCACAGCGTATGCATGAGTATGTATGTATGTATACATGTATGTACATACCCATACCCATACCCATACCCATACCCATAGCTATATATGTGTTTTAAGTAACTCTTTAGTCGCACATAAAGAGTATACATAAATCACAATGTGTCTATCTCTCTCCTCTGTGAATTTCACTGTGTCCACTTACAGTGTCAGTGGACCCCACCAAAAAAAAAATTAACACAAAAAATTTATATATATTCTTTATGTGTAACTCTTATGTGCCCAAAGAGTTACTCATGTGTATTACATAAGATTTTTATTTCTCTAAGGAAAAATCCCTTCAAGCCCGGTCAGAGGACCCAATCCTGCTGGGTAAACGTTGGATAGTACTAGTCCACCACATGTCACCAGTATCAATTAAATTAAGGTGTGCCCAGGAGAGTATTAGAAGCCAAGACGTTCAAATTTATGATTTGCCCTAGCCTCATTCACTAGGTTACACTCTGATGGGCATATACATAGGATCTTGTAGGGGTAGGGATGGCAATTTACCCCGCCCCGCTCCTAATGGAACGGGTTTGGAGGAGTTATAATAGGAGTAGGAGTGGATTTGGTATGGAAATATAAAAACCCTATAGGAGTCAGGACGGAGTTGGTATCCATGAAATACTACCATGTAAAACCCGCCCCGCCCTGATTAATTCATTAAGTTACTAAATTGCTCTCATACTTACAGTTATTTACAACAAATTAGGGCATATATGTACATCTCCTTCTCTTCAGTATTAATATTTAATTTCTGAATTGTGATTAACAAATTTAGAATCATTTGCGTGAATGATTTTTAAGAAATCAAGCTAAAATTAAGTGGGTTTTGAATTGTAAAAGAACATTTAATTTTGAAATGATGATTAACAAACGGAGTAGGAGTGTAATAGGAGTACCCGATAGTAAACGGAGTAGGAGTGGAGTAGGAGTTGGTATTTTACTTAAACGGGACGGGGCGGAGTTGGAGTAGGAGGAAAATAAACGGAGTAGGAGTTGGTATAGGGGAACTCCGTACCAACTCCGACCCGTTGCCATCCCTATGTAGGGGTGTGCATCGGTTGGTTTTTTCATGTTTAAAAACTGACCAATAGGCTCGGTTCAGTCTGTTTTTTTTGTCATTTTTGGTCGGTTGGTTTGGTTTCCTCCGGTGACTATATTTTTGAAAATCGACCGATAGCCTCGGTTACCTTTAATTCAGTCAGTCGTTTTGGGCTTCGATTTTTTTTAGCATCCCTAGGATCTTGCGATACCACAAGTATTAAAGTGGTATCATATTCTTTTTAAATGTACTAGGCACAACACGTGCGTTGCACGTGGTAGATAAGTTTTTTAAGCAAACGTCAATAGACTAATATCTAGATCATCCTTAGATGATCACATTATTAATAACTGATTCAAATAATAGTTGATCCCGAGACTCGTAATGTATTTTGAAACTTTAACCAAAAACAAATTCAATTCAAGTTTGACAAAATTCAACACTATTCCAGCCTTTTACATCAAAAGCCCTTGATCTTTTATACGAAAGAGAGAACAAAACATTGCCATTTGGAATAACAAAATCCTCTAAAGAGTTCTAAAATTGTACATGATTTTGGTTCGTTATGATGCTCGTGTTGAATAAAAACCCATTTAATATATAAAAATATAACATTCAATTTATAGTCATGAGTGTGGGTAATATAATTCAATTAAATTAAATGTTTCTAGGCATGTGTGTGTATATTAAATTTGTAGGTATGTATGTGTCTACTATGAAAACAAAAAATTAACTTTAAAAAGAGAGAGTGTGTGTGTGTGTGTAAAAATTGAATTTGCGCGGGGTGGCGTAGGTGTGTGTAATATCAAAATAATAATTCAAATACACAAATATAGTCAAATGCATGAAGAAAAGAAAGTGAATTTGTACAATATATAAAAATATAAAATTCAATTTATAGACATGAGTGTGAGTAATATCAAAGTATGAGTAATTGAATTGTGTAAATTCAATTAAATTAAATGTTTTTAGGCATGTGTGTGTGTAAATTAAATTTATGAATGTGTATGTAATAAAAATTAAATTTCTAAGGTATATGCATAAAATTAATTAAATTGAAGAAAATAAAAAAAAAAAAAAACAAAAAACAAAAAAACAAAACAAAAACAAAAACCAACCAAAAAAACAAACAACAAACAGACAAACAATAATAATAATAATAATAATAATAATAATAATAGAAACTAAAATCGGAAGAGAAAACCCCCCCAAAAAGGGTCTTGTTTGAGAACCAAAAAAAAAAACAAAAAAAAAAAAAAAAAACAAAGACACAAAAACAAAGCCCAAACTCGAAAGAAAGTGACTTTGTACAATATATAAAATTATAAAATTCAATTTTTAGAGACAAGTCTGAGCAATATCAAAGTATATAATTTAATTGTGTAAATTCAATTAAATTTAATGTTTATAGGCATATGTGTGTGAGAACTAAATTTATGTATGTGTATAATAAAAATTAAATTTCTAAGGTATGTTTATAAAATTAAATTGAAGGAAATTAAAAAAAAAAAAAAAAAAAACAAACAAACAAACAAACATACAAACAAACAAAAACCAACCAAAAAAAATAAAAATAAATAAATAAAACAAAAAATAAAAAATCGGAAGAGAAAACCCCCCCCAAAAAGAGGCCTTGTTTGGGAATAAAAAAAAAAAAAAACAGAGACACAAAAACAAAGCCCAAACTCTAAAGAAAGTGCATTTGTACAATCTAAAAAAAAATATAAATTCAATTTCTAGATATGAGTGTGAGCAATATCAAAGTATATAATTGAATTGTGTAAATTAAATTAAATTAAATGTTTATAGGCATGTGTGTGTGAATTAAATTTGTGTGTTAGAGAATTAGGTATGCATATAAAATTAAATTGAAGGAAATAAAATAAAATAAAACAAAAACCAACCAAAAAAACAAAAACTAACAAATTTAAAAAAAATTTACACACACACACACACACACACACACACACACTAAAATGGGAAGAGAAATACACCCAAAAAGGGCCTTGTTTGGGAAAAAAAAAAGACACAAAAATAAAGCCCAAAATTGGTTTGCCAAACATGGCATACACTCAATTGTTGCCTTAGGTATTAGTGCCTTGTTTGGACAAAAGGGAAAAAAAACAAATCAAAATAAAGGCCAAAATGCGGTTTCCAAACAAGTAGTCACAATTGTTGACTTTTGCCAATGGCACAATAGTGCCTTTGTAACGACCTGCATTTCTATTTAATTATTCATATTTGCATTATCACATTTAAATTTAATTTGCATTGTCTGCTTTTATTCTAATTACAATTCTCACGTTCTAGATTTTATTTCTTGTGTTGTTTCATGTCCAAATTCTTTTTGGGGTCAAATTACGATTTTATAAAATTTAGCAATACCTGTATTGGATTTTAAATCTGTATTTCAAAACGGTAGAAATATTCTTCTTTTAACTCAAACTGTATCTTTATAAAACCAGAAAATCATTTCCTACGTTAAAATTAAATTTCTGTATTTTTGAGGTGATCACCGTGCCGCAGAAATACCAGTTTATGTTTAAAACTGTCCGCGCTATGTTGAATTTTCACAGATTTTGGAAGTGACGTAAAGTTGGATTTGATATTTGCTTTATTCCATTTATGACAAGCAATGATTGGGTAGATTTGTTTGGCAATGCTCAATTGATGAGCTTGATTTATGAGCCATAAGTTGCTTTCCCAAACATCATAAGTGATTCCTAGTCAACTAGCTTGTACCTTGTTTGGTTAGACTTACTTTGGGTATGTTAATGTTGTGCCATAAGCTCTATTACCCAAACAACATTCTTGTCTTGACCCCTATTAGCCTATATTGCCTCTTCAAATCTGTAGAAGATGTGTATGCGTATGTATCTGTGTGTGTTTATTCTACAGCATTGATAAATTGAAAAACAAAGTAGGATTTGTTGAGTGTATGAGGTTGAACTTGGGCTCCAAGTAGTTCAAATTTGATTTCTATATATATATATATACACTCCTTCACTTCACAATCTGGACTCTTCTTTAGATTTTACAAACTGAATTGAGAGAGTTTAGAGAGATCACAGAGAACTCCTACATAATTTATAGAGAGAGAAAGCTTCTCAATCCCCATAGCCAAAGCTTGGGTTTGAATATTCTTAGCTTGCCATTTCTTTCTCAACCAACTCTTCACTCTCAATCCCAGTGAGTATTCTAAACTCACCTAGAATGTAATTCAGATTGTATTTGCTGTTTGGAATAGCTTAATTTGAAAATCTCCATTGATGACTTACGTTTGAAACTTGAAGCTTGAAAAACATGGATTTTTCAAACTTAATCAAAATTCGTTTTCTGAATGAAATATGAAAGATTATAGTATGTAGAGTATACGGTTGGAATATTAGAGCTTAATTTGTTCGTATCGCGACGTATGATTAAAACGAAGTTTCCGTCAACTCTCAATTTTTTGTAAAACCCGAGAGCTACGGATCGATTCAAGTAAAATTGATCATAGATTCTTAATCCTTGCGAAAAATCGAAGAAAATCATATATTACATGTCCTATTTTACTTCCAAATTGCAAAATGGGTCAAAAGACCTCTTAATTTCTAAAACAGGGGAAAACCAGCGAAGAAGACGAAGCTTCTGCCTGAACTCGCGGGCGCGATCGCGCGAGCGATTCACGTGAGCGGCCCGCGCGCGCGAGGTTTGTGTTCCCAGGCAGACAAAAAAGTTTTGTAAAAGAAAATTGAAAAATAGGTAGGTCGCGCGAGCGGACCGCGCGAGCGATTCGCGCGAACAACCCGCGCGCGCGAGCTATGTGTTTCCAGGCAGTAAGGAAAGTTTATATAATAACACGGGAAAATGGGCAAATCGCGCGAGCGGCCTGCGTGAGCAACCGTCGTGCGAGCGGCCCGCGCGCGCGACTTCTGACAGTTTCTAGTTTTTGCTTATTTCATGTTAAGAAACTGTTTGGTTGTTAACTTGTGGGCCTTTAAGGCTCTGTTTGCGAAAAATATTAAAACAGATTATATTTTGGGTATGATTGGTCATTTAGGAACGATTATGATTTCGATTCTTTTCAAATATACGTGGTTATCAATCCCGGCATTTCATATGTTCTGTTTATAGTTGCACGACATTTATATGGTGTCAGTTGTACATGCATGGTGAGTGTAAGTGTTGGTCAGTGTGGTAAAGAGAGTGTGGTTGAGATTGTGTTGTGGACACTCCCTGGTAAGTGAGTACTAAAGTGTGTTGTGGTTGAGATTGCGGCGAGAGTGTCTTTGAAATGCGACGGTGGCAAAACTAGACACTCCCTGACGCCCATGGAAGCGTTAAAGTGTGTGACGCCGAACTTGGACATTCCCTGGCACTCATGGTAGTGCTAAATTGTGGCCTACGGACACTCCCTGGTACCCGAGTCTGGATACTGTGTGATGTATTTGCAAGGTGGATTAGGTACTAAAATGTGAGGCATTGGACATTCCCTGACACCCCGTGCTAAAGTGTGAGGTAAACTGGACATTCCCTGGCACCCCCGTGCTAAAGTGTGGCTATCGGAGTATTTCAAAGATACTGGTGTGAGATAGTGGGTTGTTGTGTTTCTCGAGAGAAAAAAGTCGGTAAGATGAGATGGTGCATTGTTTTCATACACAGTCACATAAATGTGAATTAAAGCTTTCAAATGATATTGTGGTTGTTTTCTAAAAATGAACTCTTTATTTAATGTAAACTTGTTAAATTAAAAGGGAAATTGAAAAATGGTAAATGAGTATGTGCTACATTCAAAGTTATATTTTTAATTCTCACCAGCTTCTTGAAGCTGACGGCGTTGATGCGCCCTGGACATTCGTGTTCAGGCTTTTCAGGTTTTGATCAAGCGGAACATTACGACTACACAAATTGAGAAACACTGCTGGAAAAAGAATTTACTTTTATATGTTTTAAGTTATAAACTGAATTCTGTAATAAGGATGACTGTAATAGATGTTAAGTTATTGTTTTGATTTAAGGCGGTTTGTGCTTTTAGAGACCCCGTGCTGTAATAACTATTAAGTTAGAAAAATATTGTAAGCTTTGATTGCTCTGCTCTGATTATTATGTTTTTGTTGCTCGACGTTTGGGACAGAATCGATCCTTCAAACTGTCGCGACCTACGGGTGCATAAAGGAAATTAAACGCTTTCCATATTTATGCTACGTCGGGGCGTGATAGCCTTGTTTGGGAAAAAGGGTAACGGTAAAAGAGAGAGAGAGAGAGAGAGAGAGAGAGAGAAGAAGAAGAAGAAGAAGAAGAAGAAGAACAAAGGCCAAAATGGGGTTGCCAAATAAGGAGTCACAATTGTTTAACCTTTGTCCATGGTACAATAGTGCCTTGTTTGCGAAAAGAGAAAAAAAGAGAGGAAAAACAAAGGCCAAAATGGGTTTGCCAAACAACTTTTGTAATTTATTTTTAAAAGTTGAAGCAAGTTGTAAATATTATTGTAAAAGTTGACTAAAGCATGATTTCTAGAATTATTTAATTTTAAAAGTTGACCTGATGATATTAAGTGATATTTTATGGGTGAAATAACGAACCTGCCCTCACAAAATGACAAAAAACATAAAAATGATGAAGGAAAAATAGGAGAACAAAAGAAAAGGAAGGGCAAAATGATAACAACAATGCTCGATGAATAGTAATATAATGAATAGTAACTAGAACCTCCTCTTTTATATATGGTTGGATAAGAAGGCTTTACTTCCTCATTTTAATACGGGTAATACTTGAGGCACAACCAAAGCCACAATATTTTGCTCACAACCTTTATTTTGTGTCTATCTCTCTCTTGATGGGTCCCACAGTGCCAGTGACCCCATAGTGCCCACTAGGAGAGAGATAGACATAAAATGAAGGTCGTGGACAAAAAGTTGTGGCTTTGGTTGTGCCCCAAGTATTACTCTTTTAATACAGAGTGTTATTATTGTATAATTACTCTAATGCCCCCAACTTAATGACGTGATGGATAAATTATTTTCATCTATTTGAGAATGTGTAATACTATATATTAGACATCTAATATGTTATATCCTAATCTACACTTGAAGTAGGATAGCATAATCCACATAGATACCTATGGTATTGACAATAAAAGTCTTAGCCATCATATTAAAATGCGGATATTAAAATTCAATGTGCTCATTGTAAAGTTATTTTTCTTGTCCATTTCAGAATGCTATCCTTCTATACTCATGCACTAAGCCGGTTATTACATATGTACATTTATCGTGTAATTGTTTTAATTAAATAACACCAAAATATTTAGGGCGTGTTTGGATTGATGACAACTTCGGAATGCATTTTTGTCAATTATATATAGTTATATAATCATCTTCATTAGAAACTTATTTTAAGATGCATTTTAATGCAACTTTTATTATTATTATTTTTTTTTAAAGAAAATTTTTTTTACTTGATTCTACTTTTAAGTTAGAGATGGTGTGTAGCAAATGAGAACATTAGTTAATTAGGAGGTAAGGGAACCCTATGTTCTTCAACTTCTATAGAAAATTAATCTTACTCTATAATGTTTCTATCTTCATCTATATCCCTTTTATCTAATTTTCTCTCCATCTACATAAAATATTATAAAATATATCAATGTTAGTAAATATATATATAGAAAGAAAAAAAATAACTTTCATACCAAACAAAGCATTAGACAAATTGAAACAGCCCATGGCACAAGTACATGGATAACAACTAGAGTTGAACCATGAAGTTGATCTGCATGTGAAGAAATATATTTGAAATAGTATTAGCCGACTATCTCTTTTATCCCCAAACTTGTCTCCACTCACATTTGATACATAATCACTATCAAGACTATGATGGAGAAGACGAAATTTATGTTCACTATCAAGACTATGCATTTTTGAATGACTGCACATTTGGACAAACCATGATCAAGTGGGCATTGTGAATAAGAAGACCACAATCAAGAGAAAAATATTTAGAAGACAAATTACTTGTCCCAATCGAACTTGTTTTGTGAAAAGCTCAATCATTGACTTCCAAATAAAAAAAATAAAAAAAAAAGACACTCTCTGTTAATTTTTTAATGACATGGGAAGGGGAGGTTTGAACTTCGAACCAATACATTGGAAGAGACTCAAATACTAAGCTCTTTGTCACTTAAATTATGCCTCACTTGGTAAATATTCTCTGTTTTGGACATTTGATGGGTGCTAATTAAAATGGCAACATGATTGTTATTCTTGTTTGTTAATGTTGAAAAACCCAAAATATGAGAACTTATTATGTGATACGGGACTATCATCTCAGAGTCATAAACAAAGAGAGCAAGTGTGTCAAAAAAAAAATGACACTTTTTGATTTCGTTTGATTGTGCTAATGTTTTTGATTTTTGTGCTAATGAATAATTAATTGAATATTTGACAGAAGAGTCATGACTCTCTCCTATTGGTTCATACTATAACATGACATAGATGGAATGGTGGTTCCGAGTCCAAGTACTTTCCCCTAAAATGGGCTGCCTTTCACATTAAGTTTGAAGTTAAAATTAAAACAAGAGCCTAGTTTGGTCCACGGTGATTAATGGGAAATTACCCTTTAGCTATCTTGTACCCAAAACTATGTTTTTTTTTTTTTTTTTAAATACTTGGATTATGGCAGAATATACACACACACTCATCCTACCCCAACCCCAAACATTTACATTAGCCTATAACAAAGTCCAAGAAGGGCGCCACACATTCCGACTAACGAACAACAGGGGCAAGAAAGAAATCCTCCTAAGGGGATTCGAGCTCTCCATCTCCCCACTAGGGAGAGAGATGTCATACCAATTGGGCTAGGCCCACTTGGTACCCCAAATCTATGCTTGGTTAATAGACTTATTGGGATAAAGAAAAAAAAAACCAATGAGAAAAACACTTTTATATGCTCGGTAAGAAAAATAACAGTGAGCGAAATAAGAAGGGAAAAAATTATGGTGAACATCAAAGTACTAAGGCTTAGTTTGGTCCCTCATTTTGTTGCTTCTCCTTTTTTGAAGCACAATTTCATGTTAATTCATTTGGTAACTGGTTTATGAACTTTACAAAAATTGAACTTAAGGCTTTTTTGAGGAGAGCTTTTAAAAGCTCTAAAATGGAGCTTTTAAAAGCTTGTGTCACTTGCATTTATCAAACAACTTAGTAATAAATTTCATAAGCTCTTTTAAAAAGCCACGTGGGGGCCAAACTAAGCCTAAATATTATGAGTCACTACTCACTAGTATTCCTTTTTTTCTTGCGTCCTACTATATTTTTAAAATAAGTATGGAGGAAAACTTAAGAACAAACTCTAGGAAAAAGCATTTTTTTTCCCCTTTTTACTTCTCACTCTATAAGTCTAAACCAAACAGAACTAAAGATATATTGCACTTTCTCTTTTTTTTTTTTCTTTTTTTTTTTTTTTTAACTATAGAAGTAAAAGTTTTCTAATTTTGGAAAAATTATCCCATGTAAGCATCACACACATATATATATATATATATGATATGACATATTACCAGTATACTTCCGAATCTACCACCAACCTCTGCCAAACTAAAAAGAAAAAAGGAAAAAGGGGGAAAAAAATTTACTCTTATTTTTGGGTCACTTATAATATCATAGAAACAAAAAGACTTGTGTGCATGAATGTAATTCTAGACTATAGAAAAACTTCAAGGACGAATGGCTAATTTGTTTTTACTATACAATAGAGGTGGATAGAAGTTTCTACTTTCTATCATTTCTTGAATGAATTCCAAATGATGGGTCAAAGTTTATGTGCCTAATAATCAATATGTATATATTTATCCGATTATTAAGGTATGATTAACTGACTTCTATTCCATCTTAGCATCTGAAGGAGTGTTTGATAATTTTGTATATATATATATATATATATTCAGGATTCATAGTTTAATTAGTAGCCTATGAGAGAGAGAGAAATCTAGAGAGAGAATGTTTGATAACCCAATTAAGTGCTGAAAATAAAAATATTTGGCACTTATTTTTTCTTTGTGTTTGATAATATATAAGGGCTCACCACTTAACATTGAAAAAGTAATCAAAAAGTACTGAAAGATTTAAGTGAAAAAATTCTACTGAAAAAAAATCATTACGGTATGTTTACCTTAGAAAAAAATCTATTTGTTAACTATTAGTACAACTTAGCTTAAAATTTTCAACACTTAAACTATATACAAGCATCAAGAGGGGTAGATAAATTTCATTACAAATTCTCCAATAGCAATATGTAATGCTTTATTTAGTTCTCTATGTAGGAAAAAAAAAAAAAACAAACAAACCAAAACCTAACAAAAATCACTAGCATTTTCTTATGTTTTCATATAATATTAAAAACTAAAAGTTGTTCAGAATATTTGAAAATCAAGAAAAAAGAAAATTATTTGAAATGTGAAGCCAAAGAAATTTGTTTATTCGCTACTACTTTTTTTCCTTCCTATATTCTCCACTATTTTACTTTGAACCAAACAACAATAAGTGATTTCTTTATATATGCTGTCTTTCATTCCCTAAATCCATCAATTCCAAGAGGAGCGAAGGGAAAAAAAAAAAAAAAAAACGGTGAAGATAAATTAAAATGTATGATAATATTCTCTTAACCTTACCTTATTGGAGCTAGGTCCAAAAAGATTAGTGTCAATGCTCAATAATGAAAAGTTTGGTCTTATAGCGATTGGAAACTTTGATAAATGTCTAATTCAAATATAGAAGAAGGTTTTGCTTTGTCTTTTATTCTTGGATTAATTAGATTTTACCCCCTTGTGGTTAGTCCCATTTTCACTTTACCCCCTGTATTTCAAAGTGGACACTGACCCACATGTGGTTTCGGACTAAAGTGAAACTGTAAAGATTTCCCTCAATACTGATGAAAATTCTAAAATTGGCAAAAAATATTAACACTTCAATACCTTTGTGAGCTTAATTTTGGAATTAAACCCTTATGTGACGATAATGCTGCCTTTTAACCCAGCTATCCCAGGTACTGGGGCTAATTTTTAACACCCAACCCCATTATGGGACTAATTTTGGGATTAACTGTTTATGTTGAGTAAATTTTTTTAACACTTTAAATTCTCTTCTATGGGGCTAATTTTAACACTTATTCCTGTGTGGGGCTATTTTGAAAGAAATCTTAGTAGTTTCACTTTAGTCCAAAACCACAAGAGGGTAATTATTGTCCATTTTTGAAGTACATGGGGTAAAATGAAAATGAGCCTAACCACATGGAGGTAAAATATAATTAACCCGTTATTCCTTATTGAGGGTGCCCCATTTATACTAGGAGGATGTCCTGCAGCTTTCTATACAAATTGAGGACTTGCTACTAAAGAAATTTGGGATATTCTAGTTAATTGTTACTCCTATTTCCTTTATTGGATGGTTAGAATGGGTTGAGGAAGAAAGATGATATTAAAATTACTTTATAAACTCAAACTCAAGGATGTGCAGCAAATGCTATGAATATATATATATATATATATATATATAAGGGAGAGAATCTAAAGTGAACTGGGTTGAGTGAACTTACCCAGTGAACTGGATTTTAAGCCTAAAAAACCCGCAGGTCATCGGGGCGAGCGGGTTAGCGGGGCATCCCGTGGATTCTTTTAGACTTAAAAGCTAGTTCATTAGATAAGTTCACTCAACGCAGTTCACTTTAGATCATATCCCTATATATATATATATATATAATATATGTAGGCATATCTTGAACAAAGTTAAAGTAAAGAAAGTAGGCATCATACCCAAAATCACCAAACTTCGTATGGACGTAAAATATTATTTTTGGTGGAATTTTTTTTTTCGTGTAACATGTTTTACATGGAAAACTTTATTTTCCTTTTTTACTTTCGCTGTTTAGTTGACACTTTTGAAAAATTATAGACGCAAGCTATTTTGTTTCTTGAATTTTTTTTTCGTGTAATATGTTTTACATGGAAAATTTATTTTCATTTTTATTTTTGCTGTTTAGTTGACACTTTTGAAAAATTATAAACGTAAGCTATTTTGTTTCTTGAATTTTTTTATAAAAACATTTTATAGACACCTGAATATTGAAAAATGCTGATTTTTTATTTTATTTTTTTTATTTTTACAGCTAAACAATAAAATTTTACATCAAACAAAAATAATCATGGATCACTACCATTTTCTTCTTGGGAAGATTTTGTTTCCTTTACTTTTTTGGTTAGCTCCCAATGCAATGAAGTCACATTTGTTTCTTTATCCTTTTTGCCTTTTCTTTTGGGGTAGGAGTAAAGATTGCAGGTGATACAATGACTGGTTTTAAAAAAATATCTTAGGGTATGTTTGATAACTCACTTAAGTGCTGAAAATGAAAAGATTCAGCACTTATTCTTTTTTAGTGCGTTTGATAATATACCACTTAATCGAAAAAGTACCAAAAAAAACCACTAAAAATTCTAAGTGAAAATTTTCTACTGAAAATAATCACTGAATGCTTTCTATTTCAGTAGTTGAAGCACTGTTTTCAGTATTACAAATTCAATCACTTAAAATTTTCAGTACTTAAAATCCAACACTTAATTTTTAGCACTTATTTTTCAGTTTTATCAAACGCACCCTTAGTCAGTATTAAATTCTATATATTGACCTCTTATATAGAAACCTCATTATTTATCTCATATCATTATATTAGCAAGTCATTTATTCTTCTAAACTAGCTGGTCACCCATGCAATGCACGGGAATAACATTTTTAAGAATGTATTATTTAAAATTTATTTTACTAATATAAAAAGAATTGCATTGAAAGAATGAGATGGCTAACCTTATGGTATCTCACTGGATAAATTAAAATTTAACAATGAAAATAACAAAGTGAGTTAGATATCATATGCCAAATACAAGAAAACTATTTGTTCAAAGCAAAACAAATTATCACTAAAGAAAGCAAAAAATAATTAAGATCCAATTAATCAAGTTATTAATTCGTATATCCGTGACCATATAAAGCTAAAACCAAATGATCTAGTTACTGAGAAAGTACATATTAATTTACCTCAAGCTCACATCTGCAATTCGCCTGATCTCCTTTAGAACTCCTCATGGATTTCACTGTACCACAGTACCTCCAACACCCAATAACTTATAATCATGGAAATTCTAGTTTGCATAATTTTGTGTTAGAGTAATTCACTTAATAAACGGATTTGATATACACAAAGACGATGAAAATAGTTTTTTTTTTTTTTAATTTTTAATCCTAAATCTTTCATCTGCTCATACAGTGTTGATTTACACACACACACACACACACACACACAATAATGCAATATATCATCATTGATAAAATAATGAGGAAAATAATCAATGCAAAAGACTTGATTTAAGGGGAGTGTGAGGAAGAGCAAAATCAATATTAAAAGAAAGAGAAAATGAAGGACTAATAAATGATGAGCATTGGTTAGGCCAAATAATATCTATCATTTATTATTTGTGAAAGATAAACAAAAATTCACATAAAATGCCAAGTGGCAGAAGCAAATGCTCCTGCTTTCATATATGTATATTAGATATTGCTTTCTATTTAAGTATGTTGTCTCTAAATAATGCTTCAATTTTATCTATTCTGTTAATTTAACAAGGATGCTACTGTCCATCCTATTTTTAGAATATGAAAGACATTGGTAAAAAAGAATACTAATGCAGAAGTTGGTTAATTACATGCCAAGATCCCGTGCTCCATGTTACGCTCATTATCGGAATTCATACCTGGCCCTTCTCTTCCTCCCCCAACACTTATAAACAAACGAGAAGTTATTCAGTGAGCTCGTCACGTCACGTTAGCATGATGATGTGGTGTGACCTCCCCAATAAAAAAGAGTCATGTGCCCACTAACACTAGGAGGTTATGACATGTGGTGGGTAGTTTTTTTTTTTTTTTTTTAATAACCATATGGCATGACCCCTAGAGGTAGGGTACATATGTACGTGTGGCTGAGACTGAGAGGTCACACCACGTCATCATGCTAACATAGCGTGACAAGCTCACTGAATAATTTTTCCATACAAATTCTACAAACATAGTGGAATTCCTATGTGACAAGTGGGTCGCAATAATTTTTACCCAAGGATTAATCCAACAACTCAACCCACTTGATTTGTGATTTAACCCTACCTCTTTCTCTCTCTACAATTCTAATGTTCCCCCTCCCTATCTCTACCTCTGGCCCTCTCCCCCTCCCCGTTCTAGCATTGTCGGAATCCTCCTTCTCGCTGGCGACACTTCCTCTTGGAGATCCAGCGACCTCTTGAAACTCTCTATCTCTCTCTCTCTCTCTCTCTCTCTCTCTCTCTCTCTCTCTCCCCCCTCCCACCATAACTGATATCCCCTTCCCCTCCCCTCGCCGGTCACCGATTAACCTTCTCCTCCCCTCACCGGTGCCAGAATGCTTAGGTGAAACAGCAAGTAGGTCGCAACCTTGAAGCTCTCTCGGATCTCCAAGAGGAAGAGTCGACGCTCGCAGCCGGTGAGGGGAGGGGGATTCTGGCAAGGTGGGAGAGAGAGAGAGAGAGAGAGAGAGAGAGAGAGAGAGAGAGAGAGAGAGAGAGAGAGAGAGAGAGAGAATTTTAGAGAGAGAAAGAGATGTCACAAACCAAGTGGGTTAAGTTGTTTGGTTGGTCCTTGGGTAAAAATTGTTGGGACCCATTTGCCACATAGGAATTCCACTATATTTGTGGATTTTGTTTGTAAGTGTTAGTGCCTAAAGACTTATTGCTAAAATTTCACAACTACAACAAATAAGCTCAGATAGTCTTTTAGTGACGAATAATTTTGTCATTAAAAGTAAAAATTTCGTTGTCAAAATACTTCGAGGGACTGAATTGCAACTTATTCCAAACTTGAGAGATCAAAATGCCATATTTTAAACTTTAGGATCTAAAGTGCCAAAGCACCCAAACTTTAGTGGTGAAAAGTGCAATTTCTTTTAATTTCTTTAATATTTTTTGTAAAATTACTTTAACTAGTATCCCAATTTTAATAAGGTAGAGCAGATCGAAACTCTATTATCCTAAAATAGGGACATTTTTAGATATGCTCTGTAGGTTAGCCTTTCCCTTATAAATGTGTATATTGCCACAGTTCTTTGATATGGATGGCTAGAGATTCCAAACCTCTCTTGATATGTACATCATTATTGCTATTCCTATAATGGAGGTGGGGCTTAGAGAAACTGAAAGAAAATGATGGCTAGAGCCTAGATGATACCTTCTATGCAAGAAAAATTTTATGATACATACATACTCATGATTTTGGTGTTAAAATATTAGACCTTTTTATTTATTTATTTATAAATAATTGTTTTCAAATCCTACACTCCAATCATCTCTCCAATTTATTTGGTGCATGTGTTGTGGGAGAGTGCACGTACCCAGGGTTTTCCCTTATTCTAATCTGATAAAACTGACAATATATAAACCGTCTGAACTACTGGTGGGGATCTCGAAGTAACGGAGGACAGATTAGGGGATTTTTCCTCATCGTTTGAAAAAGAAGAAGGTGATTTTAGAAGTTTCAACATTAATTTTGACACCACATTACTGTCAAAATGTAGTAAAAACAGGTTGTATGATATATATATTTATATATATATACATATATTTTCTAGAAAGCTAAGGGTGAATAAAAGAAAAAGGCTAAATGATGTTTACAGAAAATACAAGGGGCATACCTCAAAATATACAACAAGCGCATGTCACCAAAGATTAAAAAATCAGACATATTCTAAATCACTAAAACTTATGACATAAGGTACCTTTGTACAAACATTATGGAAGATGACATAAAGGTGGCTTGTATGAATGAGGAACTAATAGTTCCATGGATGAGAAATGGCATAAATTCGCTTTCAACAAATGAAAATAATGTATAAAAAAAAAATCAGCAAACTATGCAAACAAACATGAGAAGAATAGACAGCTCACCTATTTTTCCAACAACATTTATGGAAAAGAAAAAGAAATTCTGAGTGTTTTTTTGGGGGGTTTTTGGACTGTTGCAAAGATTTGTTGATTAATAAAGTTCTAAACCATCTTACCCCAATACAATACAATATATTGATCATCACCTAAACATTAAAATCAGGTGCAGTTTTATTGGTCATGAATGCAGCTTTGTCTAGATAAGTGATATATGTGTTTCTGATCTTATGGAAAATAATAATGGTATTATTCTTAAATTTGTATCTCAAATTTTCTTCCAATTGATTTGGCAACTGATGCACATTAATTTAATTATCCGGAACCACCTGAATTTTTATTGAAATTGTTTAGATAATTCTAATGTGTATCCCAAACTTCGCTCTCACTGATGTGGCAGGGCATTATAATAAGTAATAGTGAGACCACTTGAATTTTTATTTAAGTTATTTTTGGGTGGTTCCCATATCAATTTAGAACCAATTTTGAAATATAAATTTAAAAATTACAGTATTTTTATTGCATGAACAAATGTTGTAGGATTAGAGTTATTATCTGCAAATCAATTAATGAGAAGGAAAGAGTTACACTCTTCTCTAATTCTACCCTTTCTCATGATGGTGGCACTAAAAAAAAAAAAAAACAGAAAAGAAAAGAATGAATACGTAGTAGCAACTAGTTAATTAATTCTTGGCTTCGTTACAAAATGTACCTTTGAAGTTTGGTACCTGTCTCACTTTGTCCCTGTAATTGAGTCAATTTGGTCCCTGAATTTTTTTTTTTTTCATAGAAGTAATTTGGTCTAAATGTTTCATTCTATTAAAAAAAAATTTTTTGAGAGAATCCAGCCACTGCTACACATATTTACGCTGATAAGCGGGTGAGGAGATTGGTGGTGTTTCATTTCGCCCCTAAAAAGCATGAAAGTCCATAGTATGTGAGTAAATTCAGTCAATTTTTCTCACAAGATTGGACATTTGGACCAAATTACTTCTATTTAAAAACTTCAAGCACCAAATTAACGCAATTGAAAATTTAGGAACTAAAATGAGTCGGACCAAAGGTTGCATTTTGTAATTAAGCCTTAATTCTTATTAGAGTAAGTCTCTAGGCACAAACAAATCTCACAAAGACAATCTACAAATACCACAATGTGTCTATCTCACCTGGTGGGGTCCACTAACACTGTGGGGTATGTAGACATCCCATTTTGTCGGCTAACAGATTTAGGAGGCGACAAGCATGTCAAACCTCGATGATTAGAAAGATCGGATTTTCAGAGATAACCTCTAATTCTCAATAAAACAAAGAATTGACAGAAATGACCAAAATGTCCCTGACAGCCTAGAACTCTCCAAATTGACCCAGAAGCTCAGAAATCATTTGATGTCATTCAAAATAAATAGAAAATTATTTTAAAAAGAGAAGCATTTGAAAACATCAGCTCCCTAAAGCTCCCAGAAGTCCCGAAAGTCCCCGTTTGACCTCGGTTTGACCAATTTTTTTTTAAAGCACCCGAAAGTTCTGAAATCATTCTAAATCATGTGAAAAGTCCTAAACTATATTTTAAAAGAAAAACGGACGGAAATGTTAGTCTCTGGAGACTCCCATAACTTCTTGGAATTTCTTAGAAATGCACGTACTGTTTGACTGGTTTGACTGCAAGTTTGACCGAAAGTCAAAGTCGCCTTTTCAACGTTGAATTTTTTTTTATCAAATACTAGAGGTCAATAGCTTTCCAACGGTATATCGCACATAATTTCTAGACTTAAAACGAATTTGTTATGAATTTTTGAAGGTGAAAAAGGCGATCAAATCAACTTTTATCGCCAATACTGCAAAACTTTTCAAAGTAACCCAACTTTAAACTATTTTTTTAATGGAAAGTAGAGCTCAATACCTTTCCAAATGTATGTAACAATCTTAATTTGGATTTCATATGAATTTTCTGTGAATTTTGGAAAAAATAGGACCGTTTCGTAAATTCTTGGATTTTCGGTGGCCTAAATGTAAAATCTGGTCAACTAGGGGGTTGATTTCCACTGTGGTAGTGGCCAAGTGCCATGGGGACGCTCTGAGTATTTTTTCATTTTTTTGTAATTTTTGTTTAATTTTTGGGTTCCAATTAAAAGTTCTAACAAATAAAACGACATAGTTTTGATATTCTGAACTTTTGAACCATTTAGAGACTTTTCAAAATCCAAAATACACCCCCATCTTGGCCTATAAAAAAAGACCATTTGCTTCCATTTAAAGAAGACTTGAGGTGTTTAGTGGAAGCTTAGGGAAAGAAATAGAGAAGAAGAGAGGAAAAGAGAGAAGAAATAGAGGTTTTTTCATACTTCCAATCAAACAAATGTGAGTTTTCATTTTATTTCTACAACTACTTTAATCTATTTCACCATTACAATGAGTTCTTAGAAGTTAGAGAGCAATCTATACTCACATACACACATATATGAGAGGTTGAATGTTTGTGGTTTCACCATGGATAATCATTGATTATATACTTTTTCTTCCTTCCTAACATTTCTATTTTTATTTTTCTTTATCATACTTGCATTTCTCTTTCTCAACCCCATTTCTATTTTCATTTCTTTTCATTCTAGCATAATCTCTTCTCAACCCCCATATCTATTTTGGTTCATTTTCATTTGCATAATCTGTCCCTCATCTCATTTCTATTTTGATTTATTTGTCATTTGCATCATCTCTCCCTCAACCTCATTTCTATTTTGATTTCTTCTTCTTCCAAGTTCTTAAGGTTTTAAGTATTAAGAAGATGTTCTAAATGATTACTTCATCTACTTAAGTGTTTAAGTTCATGATTTGAGCATCTATTTCAAGTCCCCACTCAAAACCCAAACCCTTTTCCAAAAACTAATTTCTTTACAGTTATGCAATACAGTGAGTTACTAAAGTTCAAATATTTATCTTGAATTAAATACTTGAGGTGTGATAATGAAACCACTTGAAAAACCTTCTTAATACATCATAGTTCACCTTGATTTTTCCTCATCACTTTTAGAAATGTAGAAATGTGTTTTCTGGATTTTAGAAGTTCATGTTAATAATCTGTCTTTTCTCTCACAGATTGTAGTCTAACTTCTTATATTTATTTCGGATGTTTTTCGTTTTATTGTGGATATCGCATTTTTCCTACCCACAGCTTTTTAAATTTCTTTCTAAATTCAAAACGCAAAACACGAGTTGCCACTTAATTTTTAAAAGGAAAATTAAGAAATCGTTTTAAAGGCAAATTGATCTTTTTTGGAAACCAGAGATTAACTAGGTCCGTAGATTATGGAATGAGAGAGGAAGGAGCCCGACGGACTAAAACACCCTTTCTCATCCTATCTTGCGATAGGCCTCTAACATCTTTTTAATCGAATTATTAATCTAAGTATGCCTTCAATTAATACACACACACACACACACATATACACATATATATATATATAAATACATTACAAAAGCTGTCTAAAAGGGTGTAAGATTGCTAATGACAAAATATCATTCATCAACCACATAATTCAAGTAGCAAACAAGATGATGTGCAAATAAAGAACTAGTAAACTTACCCGGGATCCAGCTGCGATTTTGAAACATACAATGCATACAAAAGTAAAAATCCTAATAAAAGGTCTCTAATCACATATATACACATAAGGCAAATCTTAATTCTAAGGTGCCGCACATGAGGTCGAAAAATCAATAAAATTAAGAAATTAAATTAGTTAAAGAGAGTTTTGAGAAATTATACCTTAATAGCGCTACAAAACAAAGGGTTAGTCCACATACTTTAGATAAAACATAATCTTAAATAAAATTCCTAAACTTATAGCTTAAATCTATCAAGTATGAAATAATTGACATAATCATGGATTCCTTCCAATTAGTTGGAAACACAACATCTCTATAGATGTACAAGTCTCAACTAAGAGCCAATGTAATGTCCATATAGAGGTGGCCTAGTCTCAACATGATCACAAGGATTTCATAATTAGGTTCAATCAAGTGCAATTTAATCTAAAAATGAATCATAATTACAAGTATCAAACCACATGTATGAATGCATATACATATATATATATACAAACATGAACAAGAATAAGCTATGAATTATCCATTGATTTGGATCACTTAGCCTTTGTATTTAAGTTTAATTAATCATTATTAAAACATGGTTTAAGCCCAAGTCATAGAAAAGTCATTTGGACCATTATTTACAAAGTTGGTCAAATCTGTCATAAAATTCTGAACAATACAGAGAGCAGACCAGAACTTCAAAAAAAGAAAAAGCATGCTTCTCATGGTTTGATGTCGGTGAATTTTGGACACAAGATGCCTCTGTGAGTGTAGTTTCCAACCCAAAAAGAAAAATCAAAGATCAACGACGCAATCTCTGGGAAACGGACAAAAATAGATATCACTCAGAGATTTACAAATCTCTGTCCAGATATTTTTTTACGATTTTTTAAGAATAGTAAACAAATCAGAATCACTTTGATCTTTTTAGGGGATCTTATTAACACATTAAACTTCATAGAAAAAATTATTTAGGGTAAAAAATGTTTGATTATGATTCCGATTTACTTATTTTGAAACTGATTTGCTGTTCTGAAAATCTGGACAGAATATGGTTGTCTCACAAAACCTATGACCAAACCATGTTATCCATGAGATCCTACTAAAACAAAAATTTCAATGGTAGATCTTTGTGTTGTGAATACATTCCAAATGGTCTCATTCAATTCCAATGGATCATGATTTAATTAAAAATTCTTGATCAAAACTAGTTCATGAATTCACTGCTTCACTATTGGACTTGTCATCCTTTTGTTACATCTATCAACCAAGCCATGGATATTGGCTTGTCCTAAACCTAACTCTCCTTTCCATTGAGGGTCATTAGAGATCAAGACATGACTAAAACTCATGAGTTCCAAAAGGATATAGAGAAAATACCATGAAACTCCAAGTTAGAGAATACAAGTCATAAGTGTGGACTTGGACCCATCTACTTGCTTATAAATGATGATCAAACCTTGGCTCCCATGTGAAGCATAAGCTTACATAGAATCAAAAGATCAAACTCAAGAGCTTTCAAGAGAAATATTGAAGATCTCCAAGAATCTCAAGAGAAAAGCATAAAAAGAAGAAGTGAGATAAAAACAAGAGAGCAAGTGCTCTAAATTCACCAAAGAATCTTTTAGAAAAATTGTTTACTTCAAGTTCATAAGCATTATTGATCCAAACCAAAGAAAGAAAGAAACAAAAAAAATGAAGACATAACTAAAATTTAGAGGATCACCTCCAACTATCCTCAACTTCTTGGTGTTTTTAGGATGTTCCAAAGGCTAATCAAGCTCTTCTTCTAGCTCTTACAGCCCTTTAATTTTCTTAAACTTCTAACTATCAAAGTTTAAGGAAGATTCAAAATAAGATTCGAGTCTAAAAATGAGAGAGAGAGAGAGAGAGAGAGAGAGAGAGAGAGAGAGAGAGAGACAGAGAGAAATTCTAGAATCAAATACTAGAAAAAAGGACCTCTTGTAATGGGATATTCATCCCCTATATATAGGCAAACTTTCGAGGATTATTTTGGTAACTTCATAGTAAAAGCCCTAATTTCGGATGTCCTTTTGAAGGTACAAAATGTACTATATCAAAGCTGGCAGACACAAAAATGCGGCACTTAATGGAGATAGAAGTGGCACTCAATGATTGTCGGAGCGGCACTCACTGATTGCCGGCGCGGCATTTAGTGAGTGTCGATGCGACATTCAAAGAATGCCGCAGACAACTCTGCGGACTGCCATCTTTTCTGGAATTCTGATTTTCGCGGCATTTGGTGTTTTTTTGCGGCTATCATCGAATGTCGTTGCGGCACTTGCTGACTGTCGTACGGAAATCAGAGAGTGCCGTAGCGGCAACCCGCGACTACCGCAAAATGCGCCATGTGCCATTTTATTCTATTCTCTCTTTTTCTTCTTTCTTCCTTTTTGTTTGAATTGCGAAGTCTTTCGAAGAGCTTGAATCACATTGTCATCATCGAATTTGGAGGTAACGCTCCCCTTAATTAGACGTTTGGTCAAAATCGGGGTGTCTACACATATAATATGGATTTTTCTATTTTTTATTTGAACTTCAATGTGTTATAAAACTTTCTGTATCTTTTGAGAATCATAAGAGTTTTTAATAGTTATAAAAAATCATACAAAATCAGTCAACAGTGCAGTCCCTGTTTCTGAGTCATGTGTACATTTTGATTTGCTTCTCTTAATTTGTGATAGATATTGTAGTTTGGCTTTTTTCATGGTTTAATAGACACATTAATGGTTATCCATGATTTTTCCCACTCTTACTAGAGCTTTTTAAGTATTTTTGGTGGATTTTACAAAATCAGTTCACTGATTCTTTTATTTGATACATATATCTTAATATGATACTTTCATCCATCCTAATTTGTCATACATACAATGAACTTAATTTTTCCATGTTTAATAACATTCCATGCCCTCATCTGTACCATGTGCATCATCCATCATCTCATGTATCATATTCTCATGGATTCTTGGGTTTGATTTCTGAATAAAAACCTTGATTTTGTCATCCATCATATCATGACAGTACGGATTCTGTTTCTGAGTAGCCTTTCTTGTTTTTATGATTTCTCTCAATCTACAACTTCAATTTTGATTTGGCTTTTTGCTATGTGTTCTAGACACATAAGGAATGATCTCCATAAAAAATCATGAATTAAAAACATTTCTAACCTGACTTTTCCATTTTTACAAAATCTGTTCACTGTTCTGTCCACTATTCACAACAAGTATGTTTTACTTTAATTATTGGATTATATATTCACATACAATCCAAATTAACACATATCTTAGGAAATAGTTCATACCATATTTGTACATATCCTACAATAACATTCTTCATTCATTCATGTATATTTTAGACTTCTAAATCATTTTAGAAACCTATGAATACAAACACGCCACTACTTTGCAGAATCTAGGCTCATCCACTGCATCCATGCATGTCACAGCCCGGTCCCACAATAGAAGAACCGAAGCCCGTGGCACGCCAGGAGGCTAAATTAATTCATTAATGTTCTTAAAAGAATTAGTTTAAGAACACGCAGCGGAAAAGAAAACAAACCATTTTGAAACCAGCAATCCAGTCGACTGAAAATGCAAGATACATAGACCTCAAAATCTCAGCAGCTAGTCCAGTCGATGCTCCAAAGTCCAGTCGACTGGGGCGCAAAATTTCTAGTCGACTGATTCTATCCGGTCGACCGAAATCCAGCCAAAGCAGAAGATGTTATGCTGACCCACAAACCAGTTGACTGTGTTGGGGGACCTGGTCGTCTGTTTTCACAAAATGAGGCAGCGGTTTGTCCAACAAAATAATCCAATCGACTGGTTTACCTTGCAATAGCACATTCTGCAGAATTCCCAATTCAATGGTTTTCTGAGTTCATTCCAAGACTAATTGGTCCCTCAAAACTTACTCCAAAATAATCCTTACTGGATTATATCATCGCTAAAATATAATTATAAAAGATTACTAACTATTACAATATTGCGAATTCGTTCTAGATTCCAAATTAAACATAATATAAAAGTCATAAAATCCTTATTACAACATACCTGTTTCACAACTATAAGGTGAACATGATAAGTCGCCTTTTAAGTGAACTCCCGACATCTCATGATCACTTATCCGATTCCTTGTCGGCATTCACACCTGCAATGGTTATTTAAATAATCACACATACTTCGATTCGTTTAAGCTAACACTTAGTGAGTAAAACAACGATGCACATGAATGATAAACATACTCACATTCACATTCTCTACGTTTTATACTAGTCTCCGAAGTCTCACGTGTACGTTCCATACTCCTAGTCCACGACTCCTCGCCAATAAGTCAATGCGACAAGGTAAGACCCTTGTTTCTTTTCTTCAAATGTGCGACCTTATGCCTATAAGGGCTCCACAAAAATGGCTTGGTATCACGTGCTCCTTTGACCCAAATAGCAATTAAACATGCTCAAATTATAATTCACCGTACTTTCGACATAATCAAAATATTTCACTGTGCTATTGGCCCTACTTATCAATATAGTTGCCCAATATGAACTACACAATATACATCTATGAACTAATCTATGCTTTTCATACAAAACATGAATACATGTCAAGAAATCATACCAAAACACATAGTTGAATCACTCACTTCCGATTAACGCTCTTAAGCTTTGTTCCATAGAAAATCCGAGCACAAAAAACGTGCAGAAGTCCGTGTAGTACAATTTCTATTGATCAAAAGTTTGATTAACAACTTTTTAGGAAAATTCTAGAAAACAAGTTTTCAGAAGACTTAGCCAAACAAGTCTTAGTGGATACCAAAACGAAGCTCTTACCTCTAGGAGTTCAAACATATGATTTTGGTTGGAAACCAACGGAAGAACGGTCGCCGTTTGGCGTCGTGAAGATCAAAGCTTTCAAATTTACCTTTTGGCCTTTTTAGAATTTAGGTTTGAAACTTTTTGAAAATGAAAATATCTCACATCTTTCTATAAATAAGCACGACTCTAAAAAATTGTGTTTACCTCCCCACGAGTTCTCAAAACTTATAATTATTCTCCGAAACGTCTTACACGTCTAATTCATTGCTTTACGAGTGAAAACTATAAATTATAAAAGTTTTCGTCTAAGCTCTGTTTGGATGCTAAAACACGATTCCACATAATTTTCCAAAATTGCTAATTAGCCTACTAATTATGCAACATGTTAATTCGTTCTCACCATGATACTAAAATTAACAACAGAAATGTATTCTAAACTAGATAATAATACATATAGTGAAATACACAGATACACATTTAGGGTATTCTCCATTGAATGTCTCAATCTCGAAGAGACTTCACAATGACAAAACATCTATTCCATAAAGTCTCAGAGGGTTCTCTTACACAGATACTCAAATCAACTCGTGAGTCACAACTCATTCACACATGTGCCACAAATGCACATCACAACACATTATCATGCATGACAAATGTAATGACATATAACAAACCTGCACATGGGTGTTATAATGCAAGATTTGGAATTTTAGTGACTCATAATCTAAGAAGATTATAAGGAATGAAGTTGGCCACACGTTCATGCTTCCCCCCGGTCACATCTTCCTTTCTCATCTGTCTTGGGGATTGAGAGGTCTTCTTTTCAAGAATTAACATGCATCATATTATTTTGCTAAGCATATTTTGTTTTCTTCGATTATTTGTTTCAAGAGCAATCCATGTCCCCTTTAGATTAGAAAAACTTGATTACTTGATGTGTGATTAGACGGATTTTCTAAGTTTGTTTTGTGTGATCTTTCACCTTTGTATTGTGTAATACTTGGCTTAGATCTTATGAATGATATCTTATCTTTTGATCTTCTTGTAGACACCCCATTTTTGCCCAAATACATGTTCGTTTTTGTAAAAAAAAAATGATTTCAAAAAAAAAAAAAATGCAAATTCATTTTAAGGTCAATCAGAAGTTTTGCAAAAAATGACGATAAAAAAACCAACATAACCGTGTGGACTGTCCACACCTAATAACTTCTCACCATCCACAAGCTCAGTGGAAACTCTCTTGGTGGAGTCTAACAAAAAAAAAAGAGCAAAAAAAATCATACGGTGAAAGAAAAGAAGAAAAAAAAAAGCACTAAGCAAAAAAAATACTAAAACACACACAAAAAAAAAAGCACTCAATAAAAAAATAATTATAATAAACAAAAAGAAAATCACAACTCAGTGGACTAAGCAAAAATGAGCACAAAGAAAAAGGAAAAAAAAAAAAAACAAAACAAAAACAAAAGCAAGCACCAGACCAAAAAATAAAAATAAAAAAATAAAAAAGAGAATATTTTGGCCTATAAAAGGCAATGTTTTTCAGCGAAGGAAGGAAGATCATTGAAGAAGAAAAATCCCCATCACTCTCCATACAGCTCTCTCTGTCTCCTCCCTCTGTCTCTCTCACCTTACCACCAAAATACCACTCTCATCCTCACCACCACAGACCACCAACCGCTACACCACTACCAGACCACCACCTCCACAAACCCACTTCATCCTTTCTTTTGCTCTTTCACCGCCACAAGCCGTCACTATTCACTACCACTGTTTGGCAGCCCATTCACAGATAATTTTCTCTCCCTTTCACACTATTTCACAGAAAATGAAAAATAATTTTAATCCACGTTATACTTGGGATTACTTGATTTTCAATATAAAAATCACGTCCGACTCGGAATTGCATGGTTCCCAATACGAAAATTCCACGTGGTTTCTAATACGGAGAGCCATGACCTACTGGGGATGACGTGGTTGGTAATACGGAGTTTTATGTTTTTACTGGGAACTACGTGATTTTTTTTAGCATAGAAATCCATATCTAAATTAGAAAGATTGCTTAATTTATATAAATAGAATAATAAAAAAAGGGACTAAATGAACTCAACAACCACCTTTGCATTCAGAGATCTTCAAGGTAAGTCTTCTTATCCTACACGCACTTTACTTCTTTCTTTTGGGCACCGACCCTTACTTCCGGCAAAAAAAAATAATAATAATAATAAATAAATAAATAAATAAAAAAGTACAAAAAAATCACTTTTCAGTTATTTGTGCATCGTCCTTTACTTCCGGTATAAAATTAAAATACAAAAAAAGAAAAAAAGAAGATAAAATCAAAAATACAAAAAATGGACTTTCTCAAATAAAACTCCAATGCCACCTATGCTTGGAATCTGCAAACATCACAGGTAAGACAGGTAAGTCTTCACACTTTTAATGGGCACTGACCCTTACTTCCGGTACATTTTTCAGTCATTTGGGCACCACCGACTCTTACTTTCGGCATAAAAATAAAAATACAAAAAATATTCTCTTTTCTTTTATTTCTTTTGGACACCGACCCTTACTTCCGGTACACTTTTCAGTCATTTGGGCACCGACCCTTACTTCCGGCATAAAAATAAAAAATACAAAAAAAAAATTCTCTTTTATTTTTTTCCTTTTGGACACCGACCCTTACTTTCGGTACATTTTCAGTCATTTGGGCATAGATCCTTATTTTCGGCATAAGAATAAAAGCACAGGAAAAAAAATAAAAAAGATTGAAAAGTACAAAAAATACTTCATTCTCCAATCACTTGCATAGTCTCATTTCAATCTCAATCACTTTCCAAATGTTAAAATCTAGAACTATACCACGTGGGTTAAAGTTCCTAGTTACACCGATTCTTTCTCAAATCACTATATCACACAGACCACTTTTCTTCTCTAAAAAAAATCATGCATACACTCGCACATACAAGTCAGAACTACGTTTGGCCTGATTCCCGTCTTGGGATACGTAAGCAACTCTCAAAGAGTGCAGCCATACCTATTACAATTTTCCGTCCTATTCACTTTCTAAAAAAAAAAAAAGAAACTTTTCTTTTCTTTTTTCAAAGGAAATGCCTCATTTTAATAAAAATACTAAAACTGGCAACCGTGTTCGAACGGATGTTCGAGGGTGCCTTATACTTTCCCTCGACATAATCGAGTCCCCGAACTCATCTCAAAATCTCTGATTTTTGCATGGCTATTCAGAGTCACATGTTTAAATGGTCCACTTTTCTCAAAACAGTTTTTCAAAAGTCAAAGATATATTACTTAAATTATCTTTGCGGGTGTTCTAACATCCCAAATGTAATTCACCCACTCTCAGGAAGTCGGGCCCACACCGACAACCTGGCACTCCGGGGGCACGGGCGCGACACTTTCATTGCAAGATTCTTATGAGATGTAATATACCTACCATAATATTAATTGTTGAACCAAACATAGTACAAGATGATTATTTGGATGCTAATTGAGACCCATCGAGAGATGGGGCGAGTTAATGGTGTTTTAGTCGTGACAAAGGCTCTTTCCTTTCTCATACCAAAATCCCGAGCCAAGTTCTTTGGTTATGAAGGATCGGTACTCTTTATCTATTTGGGTGAGTCAAATTGGGTTTTTTGGTTCCCTAAAGATCAAGTGGCGACTCAGTATCTGTTTTCACAGACTTCTTTTCTTCAAATATTTCAAAGGAAAACCCTTTCCGAAACCCAGAAGGGGGTGGACCCCCGGGGCCACGTGTTCACAGGGTCCACTAAGGAGAGAAATAGACATATTATGATATTTGTAAATTGTGTTTGTGAGATTTATTTGTGCTCAAAGACTTACTCTCCTTATTAAGACCATGGCTTTATACGCATCAAGTGGTGCTCATGAATTTTTACATTGTGTTTCATTGTGGGAATGTACACATTATGCTTCCTCTTGGTGGAACATACAAGGGATTAAAAATTAAGATGATGGGGTAAGGTGTAAGATACATATAGATTATTAAAATACACCCCCACAAACATATAAAAGTGACAATTAGCTGATTTTGGGGAGACAAGCAAAAGAACAATAGATAAAGTTTAAAGAATGAAATAACAATATTTCTTTTTATAGGAAAGATAAAAAAAGCTGAAAGATCAGCTATAGTGTGTTGATAAATTAAAGTAACATAAAACACACACTACATTGGATTAAAAAAATTAAGTTGAACCTTGCAAGTGATCACTAGTACATTGGTATATAAGTCAGCAATCAATTTCATTTTACCCCATTAAAAAATTAATGGTGCGATACATTGGGAATGCCAATAATAAAATCCAATTTTACTCAATTTCTTATATTTTTACTTTTGGATTAATGAAAATTTATTTTTCTGTGGTCGGACCCATTTTTAAATTTTCCTTTTACCCTGTAGGCTTCAAATGTGGATACTTAATCTCTTATGGTTTTGGGTTTAAAAAAAACTACTAAGAGCATCTCCAATGGGGCTACCAAATTCACTATCAAAGTCATAAAATGATAGCTCATCAAATTTAACCCACTCCAATGCAAGGTTAAATGCTCTACCAAAAAATGACAAAGTCATTTACATTGTCAAATTTGAGAGCTCAAATGACTTTTGTCAAATGAGTGGGCCCCACGAATATTTGCAATACCAATGGATATATTTGTGCTTTTACTTTTATACCCTTCCAAATGTCTATAAGTAAAAAAACTTGAACCCAAATTTTATATTGTGCTCTCTTGTCCAATTTTATTATTTATTTTTTTTCCTTAGAATGATTGGTTGAGTGTCACCCAAGATCCAATTATTGGTAACTTGCAGTCACAAAATAAATGAGTACGTGTCTCCATCTCCATGATTATGTAATATTTTTTTTTAATTATTGTTATTATTTTTTTTATGATTAAGGAAAATGTTAAGTTCTTGTTGAATTCATTAAGCCGTAGAGATTCATAAATTAACATTTTATTACAAACATGCATACTAGCATTTAGCAGTATTGTAAGTGAAAGTTGACTAGGAGAATGGTAGTTGACCCAAAATTTGGTAGTTTGGATGAAATCTACCATTGAAGCAGTATTGTCAAAATATAGCTTTTTGGTACTGTAGCAGTGTCAAATTATAGCTTTGAGATGAAAAAAATAGCTTTTTGCATTGGAGATGCTCTAAGATTTCTCTCAAAATAACCTTATATGGGATTACATGTTAAAATTCACCGACCATAAAAGAGTTTTAAGTGTCCAAATGAACCCCAAGTAGGTACTTATTCCCAAAATTGGCCCCCACAAGGAGGTTAAGTGTCAAAAATTAACCACACATGAGCGGGTTAAGTGGCAGGACTATCACCACATAGGGGATTAACCCCAAAATAAACCTACCGAGGGGCTCAAGTATTAATAATTTTGGGAAATATTAAAATTTTCATTCGTTTTAATGAAAATTTTAATAGTTTCACTTTAGTCCAAAACCACAGAGGTTAAGTGTTCACTTTTAAACACATGGAGTAAAGTGAATGGGTCAAACTACAAGAGTAAATGTAATTAACCATTTGTTTATTTATTTATTCATTTTTATAAATATTAGGTACTCATAAGTTAATTTGAAAAAGAACCAATTAATGAGAATTTTTTAACTTGCACAAAGACTAATATGCAACTAAAAAAAAATGCTACGCAAACACTGAACTATTTAGAACTTAGGTTTTTTCTAAACCCCAAAACCTGGTTGTTCTCATTATTGTAACAATCTCTAGGCTATGTGTTGATTCATGGATTTAGTGAATGAACATAATATTAATAGAAAGGAAAATAAGAAGAAAACCTAAATTTTTTTTAAAAAATTTTGTATCGTTTAAGCTTGAATAACATTAAAAAAAATAATAATAACAAAATTTAAAAACAACGAAAAATATTTTGAATAATGATGGACCCACATCCACAATCACATTTAACACATTCTGACCCTTAATTACCTTGATTCTGATGGATTCCATATGAATCTCACATGAGCTCACTAGAATAATTCATTATTGAAATATTTTATCTATTCTTTTTCTTTTTCTTTTGTACTAAACGAAGCCCAGATTTCTATAATCCACATTTTAATTTCTCTCATTTGATTGAGGGAAGATGCAGCGAGGACCCAGAGAAGAGAGATTGTCTCTCTCTCTCTCTGGAAAAAGAGGAGATAGAGATGGGTGTTTAAATTTTTTTTTTTCATTTTGTTTTTCTCTCTGGTTTTAACCGTTTACTTTGAAGAGAGGGAGAGTTTTAGAGAGAGAGAGCGGCAGAGAGTTTTCTCTCACGATCATTGGCTGCACGTGGAAGCCCAGAAGGTAAACATTCTTCTCTTCATCTTTGCCAAGTTATAATACTCTAATCAGTAAAAATAGTTCAGATTAGAATATGTCAATATTATATGTATATAAGTGTGTATATATATATTTGATATAATCTGCTGATACCCATCTTCTCTCTCTGTCAGTTTCTTCCCTCTGTCTCACATCTCTCTCTCTCTCTCTCTCTCTCTCCTTCTTCTTCTTCTTCCTTGTAAGCCATTTATTCTCATTTTCTTATTATACTTGTAGATTCTGCTGTTGGTTGCACTTTTAGAAATCTTCGATTTAAGAGAATTTTATTTATTTTTATTTTTTGTTGCTGTTTATACATATTTCTTAATTTTTTTTTTAGTTATTTCCTTAAATGGGATTGGAATTAACAATGTTTTATGATCTGGGATTTGCCTAGTTAGCTCATTTATTCTGTATATCTATTCAAGTGGGGTTTTTCTACTGGATCTCTAGTTAATCATTGTAATTCTCTTTACTTGGATCATCTCTGTAGTCGTATTTATTTTTATAGTGGTTTTTTGTTTTAATTATTTTATTTTATTTTTTATTTTTTATTTTTTTTAATGCATGGCTATGTATATATCTGTGGAGTGTTGAATCATGTTTCTATATTTTCAGTGTTCCTGTATCTGTAATGTTGAATTGGTATTGGGGATTTTTTGATGATTCAGGGTTAGTTTTGTTATGATAATTGTTAATAATCATTAGGTTCTGTTTGGTTCATGGATTTAGTGAGGGCAAGGAAAGGAAACACTTTTCTTTAATTTTGAGGAAAATGGGAATGAAAAGGAAATATGATGAAAATTAAGTCAGAAAATTGGTATTTTGTGAGTCGCTTCTCTCCTTTTTTGTTAATTTTCAATGTTATTTAAGCATGGAAGAAAATATAAGGGAAAACTCCAGGTACTAAACTCCTTGTTGTTTTCCTTTCCTTCTCCGAATCCGCAAACCAAACAGACCCTTGATTTGTATCCTGGAAAAGATTAATTTTCAGTTTGTTTCTTACATAGCAGCACTTTTTTTCTGTTGCTACCACATTTGCTCCTGTTTGTTCTCTTTGTATTAGAGTTGTTTCAGAAATTAGCTTTGTGAAGTAAACATGGCTCATGCTGGGGCTCATAAAGATAGAGGAGAGTTGAGGATTCATGAAAAGTTTGGATGAACTTTATATGTATATAAAAATTATAGTTGTGGAATATGTTGGGAATCATTTTTCTATTTTTTTTCTTCATGTTCCTTATAGCTACAATGTTCAATATATTTTGGGGGTTCTTTAATGCTTTCAGGGTTCCTTCATGATCAAAATTATCAATAATCCTTATTTTCTATATCACCAAAAAATGATTTTATATTAATTCTTAGTTTGGTTTTTAACTTCCACCATTTGTGTTACATTTTATATGTCGTCTTGTTTTTTTTTTTTTTTTTTTCTCTCTCTTTTTGCATTAGAGCTGTTTTGTAAATTGGCCTTATGAAAAGAACATGGCGCTTCTGGGGCTTACAAGGATAGAGGAGAGTAGAGGATTCATGAAAGTTCGGATGAGTTTTTGACTATACAATATATACATATATACTGCCTTGGAATATGAATCATCTTTCTACATCTCCAATGTTCCTGTATCTGTAATGTTCAATAGATTTGGGGATATTTGATGATTATCAATAATTCTTAATTTATATATGGGTAAATTTAATTTTATTTCAGTTTTTCTCTCAACTAACATCCCTTTTATTGTTGGTTTGACATTTGATCCTTTTTGTTTTTCTGTTTTAAATTGTTTTAGAGCTATCTTCTGAATTAGCCTTGTGAAAAAGAATGGCTATATCTGGGGCCCATAAAGATAGAGGAGAGTTGAGGATTCATGAAAGTCTAGATGAGCTTAGCACAGATTTAGCAGACTATATTGCGGAATTATCAGAGTCATCGGTGAAAGAACGGGGCGTTTTTTCTATTGCTCTATCCGGTGGTTCTCTCATCAGTTTGATGGGGTATAGCTGCTTTCTTTAAATTTCCTATGCCTGTTTTGTTGCTTGGTTTTTCTACATTAGGGTCTGTTTGATTCTTGGATTTAGTGAAGAAAAGGAATAGAAAACGCATGTTGAGCATAACACTTTTCTTTGTTTGGTTAATATGAAAAACACTGTATAAAACACTTTTCTTTGTTTGCTTAGGAAGGAAAACACCGATTAACATATAAAGGGAAAATTTGTTGAAAAATAAATTAGACTTTGAATTTTGTGATTCCTTGTTTATTGAGTGACTGTTTTTTTTATTTTAATTATAATTTCTAATTTTATTTAAACACGAAAGAAGACACTAGGAAAGTAATTTTGCTTTCCGTTTTCCTTTTCACTCTCTAAATCCACAAACCGAACGGAGCCTTAGTTTGTTTAGGCTCTGTTCGGTTCATGGATTTAGTGAGAAAAGGAAAGGTAAACAAACACTGATGAAAACGCTTTTCTTTCTTTGGTTAGGAAGGAAATAGGGAGAAAATAAACTATATGTTTTGAATTTTCTGAGTCACTTCCCTTCATCTTTTCTTGAATTCCTATTATAGTATTTGATTTTTTTTTTTTTTCCTAATATATTTGTGCATGAAGGAAAACACTAGAAAAATAGTTTTCCTTCTCGTTTTTGTTTCCTTTTCCTGTTTCTTTAATCCACAAACCAAACGGAGCCTTTCAGAATTTTATGATTTGAGTGTGAATTTCTGGTGGAATGTAGAAAACTCACCGAAGCTCCTTATAATAAAACCGTTGACTGGGGCAAGTGGTACATATTCTGGGCTGATGAGCGAGTTGTAGCTAAAAGTCACGCTGATAGCAATTATAAGCTGGCAAAGGATGGCCTCTTGTTGAAGGTATTTTGCCGATTCCTAATGTCACCTTACTAGCATTACTTCTTGTTTTTCGTTATTGAAAATGCCAATTTCTGTTCTTTCATGTTAAAGGACTTTGTCTAATCGCATCAAGTCATTCAAATCCGACCAAGCAATGTTTTGAATCTCTTTTGAGATCTGAGGTATAATATTAGAATTGAAATATGTATTTGGCTGCGAAGTACTTAGAAAACCACTTTTCAAGCAAAGTTCTCCCTTCTTATCCATGGTCCAAAAACTAAGTGCTGCAAAGAGCCAGAGATGGTCATTTTTCGTCATTAATCACACCTTATCACCTTAAGCAATACAATCTATACATAATTCTTACTTAGTATGACTAATACATGCTTGTCAACTATAATTCTGACAAGTGGACATTTCTTTTATATCGAAGTTTGCTGCCGAAATCTAGATATTTTTTTTATGGTTTTGTATGACTTTGAATGATCTATTAACCTTTTCTAGATATATTCCTGTCTAAATACAATGCGGACATTCATGTTCTAAAAAATTGTGTACGAGCAAAATATTTTTTGGTAATTATAATATTTTTAAATTAAATTTTCTTATAATAGTTCGAGTCCAATAGAAGAAAGGACTGTCACCGGAACATTTTTTGGTTGCTTGTTGGTTCATATTACCATTTTACGCAGCTTATTGGACATTTTATACAGATACAATGACTTATGTTGTAGTGGACATGGTTGTCAGATTTGGTCTTTGTGCAACTGATACGATTCACGATGCAATACGATTCACGATACATAAGTTTTTTTGAACTTTGAAGTTTCAAGTGGAAAATTTTCAACATTAGGAGCTTTGATATTGCATGAAACTTTTGTTGAATTGTTATTTTGTTCATTTTAAACATTGGACATGTATTTTTGTATGTGCAACCTTATACATAGTTATTATTATTTATTTTCGAAAAAAAAGGTAGTGGCTTTGTATCTTATCTACATTGCCGTTTCTGAAGGAGTTATATATGTGTGTGTGTGTGTGCGCGCGCGCGCGCATTCATATTATTTCGGTGGTACATGTATAGCACTTTCCAGCTAAATCTGAGCATTATTGATCTTTCAATGTTCAACACCTTTCATTCGCCCTTTCTGAAACTGTAAAGTTCTGTTTGGTTCATTGGATCTTGTGAGGGAAAAGAAAGGAAAACGCTAAGGAAATTGTTTATAAGGAAATAGTGAGGAAAATAGGAAAGAAAAGAAAATGTTGTGAGAAAAAAATCAAACATATTGTACTCTATATGTCACTTCCCTCCCTTTTGTCTTCAGCTACAACTATATTTTTGAAAAATTTTCATTTTAAAGTATTTAAGCGTGGAGGAAAACACAAGGGAACTAGTTTTCATTTTTCTTTTCCTTTCCCTAACAAAATCCATGAACCAAACATAGCCCAAGAGTATGGCTGCATTTCAGAAGAGTGCAGTGCTTGTTGTCTGGGATTTTCAGCCTCTTAGAGCATCCACAATGGTGGGACTGAATTTAGCTTAAGTTTACCCTCTCTGTATGGTTCATGGCTTTCTTGAGGGAAAAGAAAAGGGAAAGGAAAACAAGAAGGAAAACTAGTTCCCTCGTGTTTTTCCTTATGTTTTCCTTCATGCTTAAATAACATTAAAATTTAAAATTTTTTAAAATATAATTATGATTCTTGAATAAAGGAAGGGAATTGACTCATAACATAACATTCAAAATCTTTATTCTATTTCTCAATTTATTCTCTTTTCTTTCCTATTTTCCTCATCGTTTTCCTTATTAACCAAACAAAGGAAAATGTTTTCCTCTATGTTTTCCTTTCTTTTCCCTCACTATATCCAAGAACCAAACAAAGCCTAAGTTGTGGTATGGAAACTTAGGAGTCCGTAATGGTGGACCTGTGGAGACGATGCCAATGCACAGAAAACAGTTTGGAGGTGAAACTGTTTTGTGAAAACCGTTTACACTAAACTGTTTCTCTCCCAATGGTTTACACTAAACCGTTTCATCCCTTGACTCCCATTATGTTTTTAAACAGTTTTCAAGAAAACGGTCGACTGTCAAACGGTTATGCCTGAATCGTTTGCTCGTACAATAGCAAAACTTAGGCATACCACAACTTAAGGTCCACTATCCTACCAAACCTAACTTTGTCCCAAGTTGTGGTATACACTACTTACTACACCATTGTGCCACCAAAACTTTAATTTGCCCTAAGTTGTGGTATGGACTCCCACCATTGTGGATGCTCTTATTAAGTGAGGCTTTTCTTCTCTACTCTAGGTGCTTGACCAAAATACCTCTTTGATTTATAGCCCAATTCTGGATCTTAAACTTAGAGATTGGAAAACAAAAATTGAACTCTGCGGAATTTAGTTGTTACCTAAACACCCTTCAGATACTGGTTTTGTATTTGGATAGAAACTTTAGAATTTAGCTGTCTAAAAGAGTAATACTGTACATTTATTGCTGTTTTTCATTCAATTCAAGTCATTACATTGCTATATCTATAATTATTAGGTACCCATTGTTCCAAGCCATGCACACTCCATCAATGACTCTCTCACAGCAGAGGAAGCAGCCAATGACTACGAGTTTGTGATCAGGCAGCTCGTGAGAACCCGTATAATCAACGCGTCTGAAATTACCGATTGCCCCAAGTTCGATCTCATTCTTCTCGGGATGGGCCCGGATGGGCACGTTGCCTCGCTATTCCCAAACCACCCGGTTCTTGACGAGAAGGACGAATGGGTAATTTTCATCACCGATTCGCCCAAGCCTCCGCCTGAGAGGATCACTTTCACTTTGCCCGTGATCAACTCCGCGGCCAACGTGGCTGTGGTCGTGACAGGAGTCAGCAAATCAGAGGCCGTACACTTGGCAATCGATGATGTGGGGCCCGACTGCCCATCATTGCCAGCGAGGATGGTCCGACCGACCAATGGGAGGTTGGCATGGTTTTTGGACAAACCGGCCGCCTCAAAGCTTGACGGGTCTCAATTTTCCGGGCAGGGCTAGCCTTATTCATGCCAAATTGTATGTATTTAGAGTAGAGATTTGACTTCTGTTGATTTTCATTTTTCATTAGTTCTTTCTTTTTCTTTTTAATGTTTGGGTTGAGCTCTCCTTTTTTGGCCTGTTATTTGTGGGGGCTGTTTAGGAAGTGTGATTTTCCTTTTGTAAGAAGAGGTTAATAAGATTGGGCTTCACAGAAAATCCTCTTCTGGTTTTATTCCATATTGGGATGTCTTATTAAAGTTTAAATCAATCCCATTTGGCTAGTTGGCTTGAATCTTAAAACCTAGGTCCTTTTTTAATATGATGAAATGAAATCATCTGCATGACTCAAAAGCATTTTTCTTATTTTAAATTCTAGCAGGAAGGCTTGATTTGAAAAAAATAAAAATAAATTTGATTGAACATTTTAAACACGAGAGTATTTTTGTTCACCCATTTTTGGTCCATTATTGGTCACTCAGGCTTCACTGGGTGGCACATGTCATATTTTATTTCCATTTTATCCATGTACTATCAACATGATTACTGGATTGGGATATGTGTCACCCAGTGAAGGCTTGGATGAGCAATGGTAGACCAAAAATGGGTGAGCAAAAATGCTCTCTTTAAACACCTTGGAGATGTTTGGGATAGTGAAAGATGTTGGGAATTTAACACGCGGAACCAACTTCCCCCAAATAAACATGTACACATGAGCAGTAATTAAACATGCACACCAAAGAAAAGACACACAGATTTCTACATGGTTCGGCCAAACACCTGCCTACGTCCACATCCGAGAGATCCATTCTTTCACTATTAAATAAAACATGGTATAAGTTGCATGGATTAAATCTCATAACCCAAATACAAAACCCTTGTACACTCCTCACTCAATACTCTAAAGAACATAACTTAATCACTGTAATACATAGGGATGGCAACGGGTCGGAGTTGGTACGGAGTCACCCTATACCAACTCCTACTCCGTTTAATTTCTCCTACTCCGACTCCGCCCCGCCCCGCCTAGGGTGAAATACCAACTCCTACTCCTACTCCGACTCCGTTAACCGTTGGTACTCCGACTCCACCCCGCTAAGCCAAGCAAAATTTAATCTCAAACTGTTATAACAATAGTGGGAAACCAAAACCAAATACAGTACATAACAATCATGCATAATGAAAAATAGTGCAAACCATATCACAAATCCAAATACCAGTCTCCATAAAAAAAAAAAAAAAAAAAAAGAAGACAAGTCTAAAAGGCAAAAGCACCAAATCCAAATACACAATATAATACAAATCTCCAAATAAATGGCAACATCATAATATAAAAAAAAAACAACAAAGTTTCATATCACAACATAAAGAGAAATCTAACTCCTGGCAACATTAGTCTTCCAAACCCAAGTATTAATCCACACAAGTCCATGCTTGAACCTACTACCTACAACAATTTGGAACACAAAAAAATAAGAAAATTAGAATAAACAGTAGGAATGTTAGAAAGGAACACAAAAGAATGCAATCTAAAAAAAAAAAATAGTAGTCGAATAGATGTAGAAACCATGAAATAAGTACAATTACCTTGAACTAGAATATATTGCTCAAATTGACTCATCATCATCGTCGTCGTCATCGTCACAAACAGTTGCATTTGCACAAGAAACTATGAACAACAAAGCAACAATTAAATAAAATGAGTTAGTTAAAAGCTTGGTGAATAAAAGAATAGTCCAAATTTACGTACCATTCACTTGACTCGACAACCAACTTTGTGAGCACATCAACGCTTCCAATGTTTTTGCATGAAGTCTATTACGACTTGGACCAACAACTCTGCCACTAGTACTGAAAGCAGATTCTGATGCAACAGTCGATATAGGAATTGCTAAAATGTCACGAGCAATCCTTTACAAAGTAGGAAACTTGACTCCATTTGTCTTCCACCAACTCAGAACATCAAAGTCTTGAGTTCTTGGAAGCACATTTTCTTCTAAATAAAAATCCAACTCCGACTTGATATGCACATTACTAATAGTACTAGAGACAAATATGTCATAATTAAGAAGAAGATCCTGGTCATCAATATCTATCGGTGTCGAATCAGAAGGATCAAAAGATGTGCTACCCGAATTACCTTCACCCGACCTCGTATTTAATTGATACTCATGAAGCAATTCATAACAATCTTCAAGAATTCTATCAAATTCAACACGATAATCATTTCGATCCATAGATAGCTTTGTAATAATATTCAATTAACTTCATTTTGTATCTAGGATCCAAGACACATGCTATTCCCATAATCACATGACACGCACTCCAATACTTCTTATACTTTTCCAACATCTTTGTAGCCATTAGCATGATGGTTTCATTTGGACTTTCAATCCATTGACACAATGCAACTTTGATTTCACAAATTTTTGGGAAATACAAATTTGCAGTGGGATAGTTGGTTCCAGAAAAAAACTCCGTCACGTTATAAAACAACTTCAACTTTCCACAAATTTCTCTTGCTAAAGTCCAATCTTCTTCCGTTGGTAAACTATTGTAATGTCTCTCCCATTGTTTAACTCGTGGGAACACGTCTTTATATGCCAATGCATTTTGAAGCATTAAATAAGTTGAGTTCCAACGTGCTTTACAGTCAAGAGACATCTTCTTAGTACATGGAATGCGCAATTGACGTGCCGCTTCTTCAAAATTTTCAATTCTTCCTTGTGTTGCTGTCCAATACAAAACACTATCACGAATTCTCTCAATTTGGCGCCCTATTACTTCTAAGCCATCTTTCACAATAAGATTTAAAATATGTGCACAACAACGCATATGAAGCACCTTTCCACCCAACAAAAGAGTATCCAACGGAAGCTTTTCTAGCATAATATCAATGATAGCATCATTTGTGGTACAATTATCCACAGTGATTGTGGATATTTTTCGATCAATGTTCCATTCCAAAAATGAGTCAATTAGAACATCAGAAAGCATTTCCTTATTGTGTGGAACAGGGACATAAACAAACTTTAGAATTCTACTATCTAAGCACCATGTATCAGTAATGTAATGTGCAGTAATAGCCATGAAACCTTTTTTCGTATGATTACAAGTCCACATATCCGTAGTAATCGCAACTCTACTATCAAGCTTCTCTAAAAATTTATATGTCTTCTCCTTCTCAGTGTTATAAATTGTCAAGATGTCACTCTTGATTGTATTTCTACTAACCATCTTGAAGCACGGCTGAAGATTACTAACAAACTTCCGAAAGCCAAAGTGATTAACGATCGAAAGTGGATATTCATGAATTATGATCATATTAGCCATATCATTTCGGGAGACATTTTGATCGAAGAAAAAAGGACGATATTCCACATTTCCGTCATTCTTCTTATGTTGGGCTTGTAATAATTGTTGCCTAATATCCTTACTTTGATCATTTCTACATCTTTTCAAATGTTCATGTAAGTGTGTAGTCCCATTTTTACTATTTGCTTTCAGTTTAGTTTTACACAAATTGCAAGCAGCATAGTCTATACCATCAATTTTTACCTTCTTGAAGTCATTCCAAACAACCGAAGTCAGCTTTCTCTTCTTCGGAGAAACATGAGTTGAAGTAGGTGTGGCAGTTGAAGTTGGAGTTGGAGTTGAAGTAGGTGTTGGAGTTGAATCAACTGGTGTTGAAGGATGGCTGGATTGAGTTTGAATATCCATTTGTTCCGACATGCTTTAACCTTTGGTTGAATATGCAAAACAGAAAATGTCAAAAAAAATTAGAATAAAGATATACATATGATACATTTATACATACATTTAATATAGATGTGCACAAAATAGAAAATGTCAAAAAAAAAAATTAGAATAAAGATATAAATATGATACATTTATACACACATTTAATATAAATAACCACTAACGAGTAAAATTAATGTACATTTTACTTTAATGAAGGCAGCTAGGTTGAATATAGGCAAGCAACACACCATATGTATGTTATGAATTAATGAAATCATGTGTATACATATGATGAAAGCAGCCACAGGCTTTGTCTCCTATTTGCCTCCATATATGCATGACTTATTAACCTTTTCTATATTGCTAGTGAATGTAATTTGTTAACATGCACATTTACTATTATTATTATTATTTTAAAGTTTCATGAATTAAACAATAGAATGATGAAGCTGTGGGAATCAAATTATAATAATAAAAAAAAGAACCCTATTGTAGAGGATAAATCAAAGCCACTGGCCTCGTGAATGACCAATTGGTCTTTTTTGTGAAGCAGCCTCGCACCATTCACTGATGTAAAACATTCTTGTGGCATTTGATGTAAAAAAAATTAGAATAAATTTGCCTTACTACAGATTATAAATTTGCACAGTAAAAAAAATTAGAATAAAGAGAAGTGGAGAAAAGACCTTCAGTTGTAAGAGATTCGAATTTCAAAGTTGTAATGAAGACCCCAGATCACAGTCAAGCTAGAGAGTCAGAGATTTGAAGCTTGATCGGAGATTCGACGAGTAATGATGCCTCAGTCCCAAGTTGACCCAAGATCGGTGATGCGGCGAAGCCTCACTGCCCTCACGTCGACGAGAGAGAAGATAAGGAAAGACGAGAGAGAAGAGAGGGGAAGACAAGAGAGAAGAGAGGGGAAGACAAGACAGTGAAGATACAAGACGAGCGAGGAGAGGGGAAGATGAGATCGAGAGATTCAGAGAACATTAGAGCTCAAAGACTCAAGAGAGGGGAAGAGGAGGCGCTGTTGTGCTTTGGGAGTAAATTATAAACCCTAGTATGCTATAAATTGGCTTATATATTAACTGGTAAATCTGTAGTAAGGCAAACATACAAGGGTATATGTGTAAATTGTTAATATAATCGGGGCGGGGCGGGTTTTAAATGGTAGTTTTTAGTGGATACCAAACCCGCCCCGACTCCTATAGGGTTTTCATTTTTTCATACCAAACCCGCCCCTACTCCTATTACAGCTCCTCCAAACCCGTTCCATTAGGGGCGGGGCGGGGGCCCGGCGGGGCGGGAAAAATTGCCATCCCTAGTAATACATAGAGAAATCATAGATACAAAGAAATACCCTCTCTACCTCACATCCCTATAACGATGTGAACACCCCTCACAAAAAACCCCAATAATTAATGTCCCATGCCCTAAAGGGGCACCCTCTCTCATCACCACTCTCTAGCCGAGTGATTCAAGCTCTTCTACTATGTATGGCACATATTTATACACATATGTATCACCGATTCACCACCTAGCAAGTCCCAGCCGTGTGAACAAGTGAAGAAGTTCACTTCAATTTGAACAACATTGATTTGTTGGACCAATCAATTCTTGCCAACCACAACTTCTAGAAGTACTAAGGCTACACAATTCAACACTTCCATTTTGTTTCAACTACTAAATGGGTCACGACTTTGTCATGATTATTCATACAAAATATATGTGATATATATATATATGTATTATCCCAACAATCACCCCCTATATCACATATGTGGTAATTACTCCGCCACACATTACCAGTACCCCCTAACTGGTGTGCTCGCACACCCTCAACTGAAGTGCCCACAAAGCCCACTGCTTTGCATCCGTTTGAAAAACCGCAAACACTTCAGCATTGACCATAACCAATACCAGATTGCACATACCTCGAATCCACACAGTCTCGACACCCCCGATTCGAACAATACGACCAATACATGTGCAATTGGTCCGAGTTAATTATACGCCTCCACCAGAGAAGAGCCTCGACCACTCATTCTCCCAAAGCAGGATTTCCCCTCATCATCGTCTGAACCGTGAACAAACCATCCACGCACTCACTTATATAAGAATTTTTCATCGAGGACTTGGGAGTAAAACTCTACCAACCAGACGACATAAACCATCCTCACTTCTCTCAACCGTTGTGTGTGATTTCAACAACAATATTAGTTTCCTCTGCAACTTTGGGATTAATATAACACCACCCCAATAGCGAACCTGCTCTAAAAATATTTGATCAACGTTCCTACATGCAGTATCCTAACAATTACCTCTTTCGAGTGATTGCGCCTGTGTCTGCCCCCGTTTTCTTAGAACCTATCAAATTATTTTCTCTAGAAGCACATACTTACCGTACTCAGAATCTAACAACCCAAGAGAAATGCCCGTATGTGTGGAATGTGAGAACCTCTCCACCATACGCAACCTGCTACAATCACAATAGCATCAAAATTATTTTTCTGCCCTAGATCCTAACCTGCTGTAATATATATAGGATTTATCACCAAGAAAAATAAATTCCATTAGGTGCAGAATTTCATAAATCCGCACCCACCAATTATATTCCCTTTTTCTTTTCTTTTTTGGTCTGCTCTTTCTTTTGACCGTGCAACTAATCTCCACTGTCACCGTGCGCCTCTGTCACCATGATCTGACCACCATTGCTCTGATACCACTTGTTGGGAATTTAACACGCGGAACCAAATTCTCCCAAATAAACATTCACACATGAGCAATAATTAAACATGCACACCAAAGAAAAGACACACAGATTTCTACGTGGTTTGGCCAAATACCTGCCTACGTCTACACCCGAGAGATCTATTCTTTCACTATTGAGTAAAACATGATACAAGTTACATGGATTAAATCACATAACCCAAATACAAGACCCTTGTACACTCCCCACTCAATACTCTAAAGAACCTAACTTAATCATTGTAATACATAGAGAAATCATAGATACAAAGAAAACCCCAATGATTAATGTCCCATGCCCTAAAGGGGCACCCTCTCTCGTCACCACTCTCTGGCCGAGTGATTCAAACTCTTCTACAATGTATGGCATATTTATACACATATGTATCACCACCTAGCAAGTCCCAGTCGTGTCAACAAGTGAGGAAGTTCACCTCAATTTGAACATCATTGATTTGTTGGACCAATCAATTCTTGCCAACCACAACTTCTATAAGTTCTAAGGCTACACAATTCAACACTCCCATTTTGTTTCAACTACTAAATAGGTCACGGCTTTGTCATGATTATCCATGCGAAATATATGTGATATATATGTATTATCCCAACGGTTAATAAGTGAATTGTTTTGTAAATTCAAGGCTTTTGGCATATGCACATTTATTGTACATGAGAGTATATTATTTAAGAATTGTTTGCGAAACCAACATAATCTTCATGCTCATAAAATAAATAAATAAAGAAAAAAAGAAAAAAAGAAAGAAGAAGAAGAAGAAGTAAAGTTGTTCCCAAAATAGATCCTTTGTTAAGAATTCCCAAACAGGCCCATAGTTGCATTAATTTTTGTTCAGACAACTGCTCAAATAATTGAATGATTCAAATGATGATGTGGTGTTTCATCTTTGTCACAATATTTTGCTATTATATATTTGATGAAAATTCTTTAAAGCTATTACTGACACTTGGGGGCTAAGTGTTTGGTCAATGCTCATTTTTTTTTCTTAGTTGCCCCCTTCAAATCAAGATAACCTTAGTTCTCATAAAAATCAAATAGAAAGTAAAACTCTGATTGGGCCATATCCTATTTTAAGCATCCCACACTGGCTTTTAGATGAAGAGGATTGAACATACATGTTGGGCTTGATCTAGAATTTCAAGTCATTAGATTTTGGGCCAATTATATGTATTAGTCCTCTTTCACACAAAGAGTTGTACTAAAAAATTAAGATGCTATTTGGAATTACTTCTTAGACTCCATCGTGCTTTTAGGACCAATATATATATATATATATATTAGTCTATTTGGAAGAAATTTGAGAAGCACGATAGATCCTCCAAAAGTATGCTTTAACTAAAGCATGTCCAAAGGTGATTCAGTCCAAACATAATGTAAAGAAGAAAATTTGAGTTTAAATGGATTTTGCTTAGTTCTTCCAATACCCTTGTGAATAGGATTTCTGCTTCTATAACTACTAATGTGTAAACACAATAGCCGAAGCCCATTATAATTCAACTCACCTTAAAATATTTGTGCTATCACATTTTCTTATCCTCTCTCAATTTAACCGCAAAGCTTTACACACTGCAATAAGCAACCAATCATTTTATTTATTTTTTTTACTGATGGCAAAGCACCCGCAAGCGCCACACACACACTTCAAATAGCCAGGGGGGGGGCACATGCCTACTTCAAAGAGACTTCCTCCCATAAACAGCTAAAGGGTATAAAAGGGATAAATCCCCAAAACAATTCCCCATGAGGGGAATCGAACCCCACCCCTCCCACATGGGGGAGAGGGGAGAATACCACTTGGGTACTTGGTATAAGCAACCAATCCTTATTATCAAACAAAGGATGGTATATAAAATTTCTATCTTCAAATATGCATAATTATAACTAAACAATATGAATAATGAATGAATATATGTAAACCAGGTATTAAGAGACAAAACTATAGTGTCTGTTTGTTATTCCTTATTCGTACATAATAAGCAGTTTTGGTGGCCTGAATTGCTTTTCAATTTGTTTGTTTCAGCAAAAAAAAAAAAAAAAGTAGATCTGGTAAAAAAAAAAAAGCAATTAGGCAATAAGCAAGTGGGGGGCTGATTTTCAAGATTTTCTCTATTTTAATCAATTCTATAATATATTAACCAAACACTCAAACCATTATCAACGGTTCTACCAATCACAATCAAAACCCCATAAGCATAAACACAGACAAACAACCTCTCTATATCATAGATCCAACAGGTCGCAAAGGCACCATATTGGCATGTGATGGTAGTGTTTCAAAGGTGCAAAGGTAGTGGGACACTTTACACGTACAATGTGCAGTTTATAGTTGTGAGACAGTGAACTTGAAAACTTCGTGCACAAAATGTGCAATTATGGGTCAAAATTGGCTGTCAAACCACGTTCTAATATAGCATCTTACGCCCTCTCTCTCTCTCTCTCATCAGACACGCATTTCTACACCAGTATAATTTTATAAACCTAATTGAGTACAAAGTCAACATCTACCTGTATGTATAAAAAGATACACATACAGTCACAAACACATCGAATATGGAATATGGACAGGGACAGAACTAGAAATTTAGAGTTGGAGGATTTGGTTGAGTGAAAGGGGTAGCGAATTTATAGGGGTTCGGGGATAACGCCTGCGAGGTGATTTTTTTGGGTCTATTCACACATTTTTTGGACAGATAAAGGAATTAGAGTTCATACTGATTGTCACCAAATATACAATAAAATGACATATTGTCATTTGTCACTACAAGTTAAGACCAACAAGTTTAGTTTTTCATACTTGGGAGGGGGCATAAGTGTAAAATAGGAAACTTTTAAATTTGAGAGGGGGGCTTAAATGAAAAAATATATGTATTTTTAAGGTATTTATAAAAATGTTTTAAAATCAAAGGGGGGGCTTGAGACCCCCTTGCCCTACATTAGATCCGTCCCTGAATAATGTTTGGTTGGAAAATTCCTCTAAGGATATAAGTGGAATTATATAAGTACAAGCGTGCCGGGCAAGTTATTGTCAATGTGTCTGATGTAATAAATATCCAAACTGCGCTTCACCAGGGAGATTGTGGTGATGTTCGATGCCTTAACAAGGACTTCAAACGTGTGAGATAAAATAGAGTGTGATTTGATAAACGTGTGATTATAAAGGAAAAGGAATACGACCTCAAACCAAAGCCTTCGAAGTGGGAAAAATTGAAAGTTGAAATGAAGCCGTAGACTAAGATTTATCTATTAATTCCTAGTACATGAAAATGAATTAGCAAAAAAGGAAAAGTAATGAAAACTAAACTACCTATTCTAACAGATTCTAGAATTTGAAGTGCATTGGACAATTGAACTAAAGCATAAAAGTATACTAAACTATTCAAACAGTAAATGAAGATAATGCAAAGACTAACTAGACTAGAATAAAGAACAACTACTAAAGGCCTTTATGACCGGTTAAGGAAGAGAGAACAAACAAGTAATATTACATTGATGTATTTGTTGTGGTAAAGGACCCTTTACAAAGGAGTATACTACATGTCACACCCGTTCCAGAAATTACATGATTTTAATATGACAATGTGGTAACATGTGAATTATTAATGTTTATTAATAATTGAGTTAAGTGGTTGACTGTGGTCAACGGTGACGTGTCAGTTGAGGACACAATAATCGGAGAATCATGATGCATTAGTATGGCTAAATGGAATTTATATGATTTAAATGTTATTTGAAATATCTGGTATTTTATGAGTAGTGGATTATACCTGTGTAGTATAATTTCTAGTAGTTTTGTTGTCGCTGTAGAGCATTTGGAAAACTGTGGTGAGAACGTGAGTGATACGTTATATAAAAGGTAGGTTGTGTAGATATTTCACAGAATTTAGTTTTCGGACGTAATTTTGGACCCAAACGAGACTTAGTTGGAATCTTTTATAAATTTTAGTTTTCACTCGTGAAGTAATAAAATGGACGCGTGCGACGTTTCAGAGAATAATTAGGAGTTTCGAGAACTCGTGGGGAGGTAAACGTAATTTCTGAGAGTCGTGCCTATATATAGAAACTCATGAATTGATTTCATTAGTTCAAAACCTAATTTGGAAATCAAGAGAGGGGAGATTGGGGATTTGGTTGCTACGAGCTTTCCGACACAAATTGACGACCTTGCGATCGTCAGTTTTTCTCCAAATTCTAGATTTGAGTTCCTTGAGGTAAGGGCTTTGTTTTGATACTAGTTAGGACTCGTTTGGTTAAATTTTTATAAAAGTCCTAATGTTAAAATTTTGGGAAAACATGTCTAAACTTATAGGAATCCCTTGTAATCGGCGATCCGACGTTTATTTGGTCTCCTAATTCATCCTTCAAAGTTATAGAAAAATCACACGAGGTATGAATTCTAAGCCTATGAATTATAGGAAATTCTATGTTTTAATTATTGAACTTGATATTTTGGATCCGGGCGAAATTCATGTATTAGTTAGGCCCGTTAAATTTGCATATGAAACTGCGATAAAAGCACGTTTATATGATTGTATGAATATGCTATGTGCCTATGTGGGTTAAAAAGGGGGTTTAGTGCAAATTCATCCGGGGGCAAGCTCCTCGATGTTGGAGGATTAGAGTAGCGATGACTACTGTGCATGGTGTGGGAGAAGGCCCAGCCAGGGCACTGGATGAGTGGTAGGGAGAAGGCCCTCCACGACATCAATTTTCAAATGTTTCATTACCGGATGAAAGTGTACTACTCTTCCTAGAGACCATTTTTGATGTGTTGATATGTTAAGGCATGAATTGTCATATAAGCATATGTTTAGAATTGTACACTCAGCATATACCTGAGCAGTGGAGATTTACTCCATTGCGGGTGAAAGAAAGAATGGAAAGAAGAAGCATGAGGAGTGAGACCGTGGGAGCGACGGGGATCCTTCTCTTGTATATGTTTTTATTTTCAATTCCAAATGATGTAAATTGAAATTTTGAGAAGTTAGAACTATTAACTTCAACTTGTAAGGTTTGTAATGACTTAGAATGTTTTAATAAGTTGTAAAACTACTTTTGGTTATGTTGGAACGTGTCCGAACTCATGGATACGTGTTTGGGATACTTAACTTGTCAAACTCGGGTTTCGAAGGAATATAATAGTTCTTTTATGTTTTTAATCCAAACAAGCCTTAGCTTGTTCCGTTATTGTTCTTTTTGCATATTACCATGTCTTAATAATGTTCTTGAAAGTCTAGTATAGATGGTGAAGTTTAAAAAGGTAATCATGTGTGGTGGAAGGGAAGAAAGTGTCGATTGTTTGATGCCTTAGCAAAAATTCTACAGCATTGTGCAGGATTCTGCTAAAGGGTCATTCGACCGGTCGAATGGGGTCGCTCGACTGGTCGAGATGCCCCTGCCAGAATTCTTTTTCTATACCTTCCGGAAACATTTTAAATGTTTTGATTGGTTCTTAGGGTACCTTTGGGACTCCTTTGAACTTGTATTCGTCCGATTCGAAATATAATTACGTTTTCAATTTTATATGGATTTTACAACTCGGAGGGTAATGTTTCCTAAAGTTTTAAATACTCGAGGTTGTTTTAAAGTTCTTTTCCGCTGCGTATAGTTATTTAATGATTGGTTGAGCCTTGGTGGCGTGCCACGTGCCTCATTTCCACGTGTAGTGGGATGGGTCGTGACATTTATTGGTATCAAAGCTAGAGGTAACAAAACTTTGGGAGCGTTCGACGATGAGTAGAGCGTTGAGTGATATTGACACATGTTCTAGAATGCATCCATACATGGTAGAAATGTTTGATGCATATGTATGTTGTTGTACATACATGTTATAAATATGTCGTACATGCATAGTGTTTATGCATTGAGATTTCAGGAGTTTACAATCATGGATGATCGAGAATTATCACCGCATACCCGACGTATGAATGAAATGGCAGAAATGGTGGGGAATATGGGAGATATGATACGGAATATAGCAGAACGGTTATCTCCAACAGCTCCATTTGAGTCGGCACCGATAGCCTTAATGCAAGTACCTGAAAATAGGGGTGTGAGATCTATATGTGAACAGTTTACAAGGAAGAAGCCAATGGAGTTTCATGGGACATTTGACACAACGCTAGCAGAGCATTGGGTCATGGATATGGAGAGAAATTTTTCGATCGATTCTGATGATCGATAGGGAGAAAATTGAGAATGCCAGTGATATACTCAAGGGTGAGGCCCAAAATTGGTGGGTGAGCATGCTAGAACAGGGAGCACCGATAAATTGGGAGGGATTCAAAGCGGAGTTCAATCACCGATTCTTTCTAAGGGCTGCTCTCAATGCAAAGAAGAGAGAATTTGATAATCTTTGACAGGGGGATATGAATGTCACTGAGTACACTTCAAGGTACAACGCCTTATTGAGATTTGGAAAGGGGTTTGTGTTGACCGAGGAAGATAGAGCAAGGAAGTACAAGGATGGGTTGAGAGAGAACATCCGCTTGAGGGTGGAAACCTATGAACATTCAACGGTTGCCGCAGTACAACAAACGACACTTATAGCTGAAAGTGGAATTGAGAGATCGAGGCAATATCAAACAGGCCATCAAGGGAAGAGAAACTATGAGGGTAATGATCGAAACTATGGTGGATCTTTTAAGAGGCCGTTTGCACGGGGCTCTAATTCTAGTTTCAATGGACCCAGAAGGCCAGCAAGTAGTATACCATTGTGTTCACTTTGTAATCGACCACACACAGGTCGATGTTTCATGACTAACTTTCAAAACAAAGCTCAAGTGATAAACAATGCAAGTTTATACCAGACTCGCAAATCAAATGTTTTGATTATGGTACCATTGGGCATTGAGTGAAGGATTGCCCGAGGAAGCGTCCCCAACAAGGGGCTAGTTCTATGGCTTCTAGCGATGCAAAGCCTAGACAGACCAACGATGGGGGACAGAGGACAGAGCAACGCCAGGGGAGATCATTTTAGATGAACCCGGGAGATCTGATTGCTTCGGAGACAGTGGTCTCATGTATAATGCCTATATGTTTGCACTTAGCACGCATACTTGTTGACTCAGGATCTACGCATTCATTTGTATCGCATGCCTTTGTTGAACATTTGAATGTTAAATCGGCACCATTAGGATATGAATTATCTATTACTGCACCACTTAGTAAGTCGATCATAACGTCTACCATATACAAGGATTGTGAGATCAAACTAGGTGAGAAGCTGATGACGGTAGACCTTATACCAATAGTCGTAAACCACTTTTATGTGATACTAGGAATGGATTGGTTAGCCCTTAACCAAGCCACGATAAAATGTGAACGGAAAGAGGTTAACTTTTGATCACCGGCGCATGGGAACTTTTGTTTCCAAGGGGGTGGGGTTTCACCGCCACCGTATTTGATTTCAGCCATTCGAGTGGGTAAGTTGTTGAGAAAAGGGTGTCAGGGATTTTTGTGTTCAGTGACTGACACGGCAGCGACCGAATTGAAAATAGAAGATATCCCAATAGTATGAGAATATCCAGATGTGTTTCCCGACGACCTACCAAACGTCATAAATGATAGGGAAATTGAATTTACCATTGAAATAGTGCCAGACGCAAGACCTGTATCCAAGGCGCCGTATAGAATGGCACCAGTAGAGTTGAAAGAATTGAAAATCCAACTACAAGAATTACTTAACAAAGGTTTCATTCGATCTAGTATATCGTCGTGGGGAGCTCCAGTATTGTTTGTAAAGAAGAAAGATGGTTCACTGAGAATGTGTGTGGACTACCGAGAGTTAAACAAGTTGACAATCAAGAACAAGTATCCATTGCCGAGGATTGACGATCTATTCGATTAACTTCGTGGGGCGCAAGTATTTTCAAAGATAGATTTGAGATCGGGTTACCATCAGTTAAAAGTAAAGGCTGAGGATGTAGAGAAGACAGCTTTCAGAACGCGCTACGGACACTACGAGTTCTTAGTCATGCCATTTGGAGTTACAAATGCACCAGCCGCATTCATGGATCTTATGAACCGGGTCTTTAAGGACTACTTGGATGATTTTGTGATAGTGTTCATCGACGATATTCTTATCTACTCGCCGAGTGAGGTAGAGCATGAAAATCATTTGAGACTGATACTTCAGAGGTTGCGGGAAAAGCGATATTTGGTAAATTCAAGAAGTATGAATTCTGGTTGTCAGTAGTACTTTTCTTGGTTATGTGATTGACAAGAATGAAGTTTCAATTGATCCTCATAAGGTAGAAGCTGTATCTAATTGGCAGAGACCGACATTTGTATCTGAAATTCGAAGTTTCTTGGGATTAGCTGGATATTACCGCCGTTTTATCGAGAATTTCTCAAAGATATCAATCCCTATGACAAAGTTGATGAGGAAGGGATTACCTTTGAGTCGAGTTCAGAATGTGAAGACAATTTTCAAGAGTTGAAGTCGCGTTTAATGAGAGCACCTATTCTGACAATACCATCTGGAACTGGGGGATTTGTGATTTATAGTGACGCATCACATCAGGGTTTGGGATGTGTACTTATGCAAGGTGGCAAGGTAATTGCTTATGCTTCTAGATAGTTGAAGACACATGAGGTTAATTATCCGACTCACGACCTTGAATTGGCCGCAGTGATTCATGCTTTGAAGATTTGGAGACACTACTTATAAGGGGAGAAATGTGAGATTTTCACGAACCACAAAAGTTTGAAGTACATTTTCACCCAAAAGACTTGAATATGAGACAGAGAAGATGGTTAGAATTGATGAAGGATTACGATCTTTTGATAGAGGATCCGGGAAAGGCTAATGTGGTAGCCGACGCTTTAAGCCGGAAGACGCCGAGGAACTTAGCCGATGAGCTAACACAACAAAAGGAATTGGTAAAGGAAATGGAACGTTGTAGACACCCCAATTTTGACCGGACTATTAAACTTAGGGGGATTTACCTCTGGAGATCAATGATGAATATGTCTCGTCGGAATCAAGACTCTGACAAGCAATCTGATTCTATTCCAAGAAGAATCTCGGTCCAAAATCGCCCTTTTTAGCCAAAAATACTAAAATTTTATTTACCTATCACCTTGTGGACTATGAGTTTTTGAACACGTATAGAAATACGACATTGTCCTCGGAGCATCTTAAAACCATTTGGAAAAAGAGAAAAATTCAGCATGAACCCCGAAAAAGTCAACAGTTAACCCAGTGAAAAGTCAACGGGTCAAAAGGAGGTCAATCATAAAATTTTCGAATTTCAAGATGAAAAGTCCCGGTAATTGTTCATTGGGTCTCCCTTATGCTAGAAATGATTTTTAAGAATTTTTAAATAAAAGGAACATTGAGAAATCGAAAGGCCTTTAAGAAGAATTGTGCAGGAAATTGGAAATTTTACCTTCGGAGGGAGAGTTGACTTTTTTTTTCTTTAAGGATTTTGATATTTTAGATATTTTTATTGAATCCAAATGGGGGGTATATCCTTAATTACATTTAATGTCTTAAGTAACTATATAAATTAAACGACATTTACTTAAATGACATGAAATGAAATTAAGGTGCTGAATTGTTGTGAATAGTGCTGAACTGCTGTGCAGCGGCACTCAAAGTGCCCGAACGGCAGTCAGTGAATGCCGCCGCAGCACTCACTAAGTGTTGTTTCATCTTCATTGAGTGCCATCCTTGGCTGGTTTACATTTTTAAGCTAAAAAATCCTTTTTAATCTTTGATCAAATGAATGCACCAAACGATGCCGTTTTTTGTGTACGTGTTTACTACTCCTAGGTCATGAAAACCATGCTCCCACCATCCCTAATTGACCTATCTACCCTTATCTTAGCCCCTAAGATAATGAAATTCTATAAAAATCCCATTTTCTCTTAATTGGGGAGGTTGGAGACTTGAATCTAGGGAAAGAGACTTGAATCTAGAGGAATGAGACTTGAATCTTAAAGGGAGAAGCTGAATTTTGAAGATTGAGTTTGTTCTTAGAGAAATATAGAGAGAGAAACCCAAAACCCAATAGAAATCCTACCTAATTCACCCAATTCCTCAAATCTCCATTGAAGAACCTTGAAGCTTCAAGGAAGAAGAAGAAGAGCATTGCTTGTAAGGCTTGGATATCTCCAAATCGATCAAATCCTGAGAAGATCTAGAGGTTAAATCCTTATTCCTATACTTATTATATATAATTCAATCACAAACTTATAGATCTAGGACTTTTACACATTTTCAAAACCTCTCTTCCTACCTCATTTCATCACACACCACATAGAGTTTGTGATTGAAGTTTCATAAGTTGTCTTCATTAGTTTGGATCTACAAATAGCCTTGGATTTTAAAACAAAACCAAGTTATGAAAGCATTTTTTATTTAGGTTTCATGTAAACTTTTATTTTACTTCTCCTTCTCTCCATTTCCTATTGGAAATCCATGAGATCTTTAATATCTCATTGGATCCTCTTTAGGTTGATCCATTAGTCTCCTATGGTCTTATGGCTTATATGGAGATTAAAGTGGGTCATTGTTATATCCATGTTTTGTTTGATGGAATTAAGTCTTAATTCATGACTTTGGTTGCTCCTTTGAATCTCATGAAGTTCTTCATATTTCATTGAAATCTATGGAGTTTGGGTCCTTAATCCTCTACGATCATTAATTTGGGAGAGGAATCAAAGGAAGTAAGTTATGAATCCTCAAGGACCATATATTTGGCATAGGGAATTGATGTAGATCTAGTGGGTTTCATAATATTGGATTCAAGTGAATTCAAGTGTCCTAGGTTCATTCATGAGGTTGAGTAAGACCTTAGGACTCATTTCTCTCATGAGATTTATGATGGGGTTTCCTTAAGGCTAAATCTATGGATCACTTTATATTTCATCACTCATTTTAAATGGCCATAATCATACTTGATCCTAGCTCTCTCTAGAATCATGGATCAAGTTTGATTTGAAATATGAACACTAATCTAACAATGGTAAAGTGAATCCTTAAACCTACTGTGATAAAAGATTTTTCATTAAATCATGATCTATTGGAATGGGGTAAGACCAATGGTAGAATGTTCATAACTCACCCAAGTACCTTTATGATTTTTGTTTTGAAGAAATTCCATGTTTAAGATGGTTTGGTCTTGTGTTTTCAAAACAAGCAACTCTCTGTCCAAAATTCCAGAACAGTAAGTCCGTTTTAAAATTAATAAATCAGAATCTTAATCGAACTTCCTTGGCCTCTAATAATTTTTTCTAAGTAGTTTAATGTGTTAGGAAGGTACCCTAAAAAGATCTCTAAGTGTTTCTCATTTGTTTACTATTTTTAGAAAATCATACAAGATCTCTGGACAGAGAGTTGTAGATTCATGAGTGATGTCTAGTGTTTTCCATATTCGCAGAGATCTAACCGTTCAAACCTTGATTTTCGTTTAATGTATATTGATGCTTATGATTAGAACTAGTTCTTGGATAAAATTGGGCTTAGTTGAACCTAATTGAACATAAACATGGATTCCTTATGATCGTGTTGGGATTATAGAACCCCTATATGGATATTACATTGGTTCCCAGTTGAGGCTTGTATATCCATAGAGGTGCTATGGCTCCAATTAATCAAAAGGAATTCATAGTTTTGTCAATTCTTTCCATGATTAATAGATTTAAGCTAGAAGCTTAGGGTTGATTATTTGATATCTTTGATCAAGGCATGTGTACTAATCTTTATTTTGTAGCGCATTTGAGGTACAACTTCTCAACTCCTTCTCTAGTTTGATTTACTTCTTTGATTTTAATTAATTTTAAACCTTATGCACGACACCTTAGACTAGGTCTAGCCTTATGTGGTTATTTGTGTTAGAGACATTTTCTTAGGTTTTATTTTATATGTATGCATTGCACGTTTCTATTTCGCGGTTGGATCCTGGGTATTTTTTTTAGTTCCCTGTTTGCATATCATATTACTTGCTATTTGAATTGCGTGACTTATAAATGATATTTTGTCATTAGCTATTTTGCACCATTTTCAACATGCTTGTGTAATGTATTATTTATATATGTATTAGTTGAGGGCATGTTTAGATTAATAATTTGATTAAAAAGGATGATGAGTAGAGGCCTATCACGAGATAGGATGAAAGGGGGTGTTTTAGTCCGCCGGGCTCCTTCCCCTTTCATTCCATAATCCCCGGACCCAGATTATCTTTGATTTCGCAAAAAATCAGTTTGCTTTCAAAAAGGTTTCTTAATTTTCCTTTAAAAATTAAGTGGTGACTCTTTGTATTTGAAATTTGAATAAGAAATTATTTTAAAATCAAAAGTGGGCCCAAATGCCGGTATCCACAAACGTTTAGAGTTGGATGTGATTCCAGAGACGAGTGGTGGCTTAATGATGATGATCATAGCATACCCAGATATCATTGATGAAATCAAGGCAGAAAAATTTAATGATCTTTACTTGTGCAAAACGAGAGACGAGATACCTTTGGAGAAACGATCGGGTTTTATCTTGGAACAAGGAGTATTAATGATTGGGAACAGATTATGCGTACCGAATGTGAAAGACCTGAAAGAACGACTGTTAGAGGAATGTCATAGTACGAAATATTTAGTGCATTCGGGGAGTAACAAGATGTACCGGAACTTGCGAGAAAACTTCTGGTGGAGAGGTATGAAGCGGGAAGTTGCTAAGTTTGTTTCAAAGTGTTCGACATGTCAATAGGTTAAGGCAGAAAGACAAGTACCCGCGGGACTACTACAACCGTTACCTGTGTCAGAGTGGAAATGGGATGAGATCAACATGGATTTCGTATCCGGATTTCCACGATCGCCTTACCATAATGATAAGATTTGTGTGATAGTTGATAGATTGACCAAATCAGCGCATTTCCTACCGATCAAGACAACTAAGCCGTCCAAGTTTGCAGAGTTGTATGTGAAAGAGATTGTGAGACTACACGGGGTTCCAGCAGTGATTATATCGGACCGTGATAGTAGTTTTACATCGAGATTTTGGGGAAGTTTACAACGAGCTATGGGTACTAAGTTGAGTTTCAGCACGACATTTCATCCTCAGACTGATGGGCAATCAGAACGAATGATTCAGACGTTAGGGGATATGCTTCGATTGTGTGTTCTAGATTTTGGGAGTAATTGGGATAAACACTTACCGTTAATCGAATTTGCTTACAAAAACGGGTTTGAGTCGAGTATTGGAATGGCACCATATGAAGCTTTGTATGGGCGTAAGTGTCGTTCACCAGTTTGTTGGACCGAGGTCGGGGAAAGAAAATTGCTAGGACCTGAGCTAATACAGGTGACTAATGAGAAGGTAAAGCTGATCCTTGAGCGACTTAAGGTAGCTCAGTGTCGTTATAAGAGTTACGCGGACTCGAAGCGACGACCGATGACGTTCGAAGTAGGTGACTTTGTATACTTACGAGTATCGCCTTCGAAACACATTGTCCGATTTGGAAAACGGGGGAAGCTTAACCCGAGGTTCATACGACCGTTTGAGATCCTATAGAGAATAGGACTGGTGGCTTATTGATTAGCCTTATCATCGGAGTTAGCATTCGTGTACAACATGTTTCATGTATCGATGTTGAGACAGTGTATGACAGATACGAGCAAGATTATGGTACCTGAACCATTGCAAATCCAAAAGGACTTGACTTATATAGAGCATCCAGTGGAGATCTTGGATCGCAAGGAACAAGTGTTGAGGACTAAGACAATTCCAATGGTGAAATTATTGTGGCGTGGTCATTCGATCGAGGAATCTACGTGGTAGAATGAGGAAGAGATGAGGAATGAGTATCCGCACCTGTTTTATATGTGAGGTATAAGTTTGGGGACAAACTTTCTTTTTTAGAGGGGAGAGTTGTCACACCCGTTCCAGAAATTACATGATTTTAATATGACAATGTGGTAACATGTTAATTATTAATGTTTATTAATAATTGAGTTAAGTGGTTGACTGTGGTCAACGGTGACGTGTCGGTTGAGGACACAGTAATCGGAGAATCATGATGCATTAGTATGGCTAAATGACATTTATACGATTTAAATGTTATTTGAAATATTTAGTGTTTTATGAGTAGTGGATTATACATGTGTAGTATAATTTCTAGTAGTTTTGTTGTTGCAATAGAGTATTTGGAAAACTGTAGTGAGAACGTGAGTGATACGTTATATAAAAGGTAGGTTGTGTAGAGATTTCACATAATTTAGTTTTCGGACGTAATTTTGGACCCAAACGAGACTTAGTCGAAATCTTTTATAAATTTTAGTTTTCACTCGTGAAGTAATAAAATGGACGCGTGCGACGTTTCAGGTAATAATTAGGAGTTTCGAGAACTCGTGGGGAGGTAAACGTAATTTATGAGAGTCGTGCCTATATATAGAAACTTATGAATTGATTTCATTAGTTCAAAACCTAATTTGGAAATCAAGAGAGGGGAGATTGGGGATTTGGTTGCTACAAGATTTCCGACACAAATCGACGACATTCTGATCGTCAGTTTTTCTCCAAATTCTAGATTTGAGTTCCTTGAGGTAAGGGCTTCGTTTTGATACTAGTTAGGACTCGTTTGGTTAAATTTTAATAAAAATCCTAATGTTGAAATTTTGGGGAAAACATATCTAAACTTATAAAAATCCCTTGTAATCGGAGATCCGACGTTTATTTGGTCTCCTATTTCATCCTTCAAAGTTATAGGAAAATCGCACGAGGTATGAATTCTAAGCCTATGAATTATAGGAAATTCCATGTTTTAATTATCGAACTTGATATTTTAGATTCGGGCGAAATTCATGTATTAGTTAGCATATGAAACTGCGATAAAAGCACGTATATATGATTGTATAAATATGCTATGTGCCTATGTAGGTTGAAAGGGGGTTTAGTGCAAATTCATCCGGGGGCAAGCTCCTCGATGTTGGAGGATTAGAGTAGCGACGACTACTGTGCATGGTGTGGGAGAAGGCCCAGCCAGGGCACTGGATGAGTGGTAGGGAGAAGGCCCTCCACGGCATCAATTTTCAAATATTTCATTACCGGATGAATGCGTACTACTCTACCTAGAGACTATTTTTGATGTGTTGATATGTTAAGGCATGAATTGTCATATAAGCATATGTTTAGAATTGTACACTCAGCATATAGCTGAGCAGTGAAGATTTACTCCATTGCAGGTGAAAGAAAGAAAGGAAAGAAGAAGCATGAGGAGTGAGACCGTGGGAGCGACGGGGATCCTTCTCTTGTATATGTTTTTGTTTTCAATTCCAAATAATGTAAATTGAAATTTTGAGAAGTTAGAACTATTAACTTCAACTTGTAAGGTTTTGAATGACTTAGAATGTTGTAATAAGTTATAGAACTACTTTTGGTTATGTTGGAACGTGTCCGAACTCATGGATACGTGATTGGGATACTTAACTTGTCAAACTCGAATTTCGGAGGAATGTAATAATTCTTTTATGTTTTTAATCCAAACAAGCCTTAGCTTATTCCGTTATTGTTCTTTTCACGTATTACCATGTCTTAATAATATTCTTGAAAGTCTAGTATAGATGGTGAAGTTTAAAAAGGTAACCATGTTTGGTAGAAGGGAAGAATGTGTCGGTTGTTTGATGCCTTAGCAAAAATTCTGCAGCATTGTGCAGGATTCTGCTAAAGGGTCATTCGACCGGTCGAATGGGGTCGCTCGACCAGTCGAGATGCCCCTTGCCAGAATTCTTTTTCTATACCTTCCGAAAACATTTTAAATGTTTTATCGGTTCTTAGGGTACCTTTGGGACTCCTTTGAACATGTATTCATCCGATTCGAAATATAATTACGTTTTCAATTTTATATGGATTTTACAACTCGGAGGATAATGTTTCCTAAAATTTTAAATACTCGAGGTTGTTTTAAAGTTCTTTTCTGTTGTGTATATTTATTTAATGATTGGTTGAGCCTTGGTGGCGTGCCACGTGCCTCATTTCCACGAGTAGTGGGATGGGTCGTGACACTACATTTATTTATAGAGCAAGCCTATAACTACCCATTTGAATTTGAATATTTTCCTCTAATTACATTAACTACCAATTCAAATTCATTTACACATGTGTTTATTCCAAGAGAAGCTCTCTCCAAAATGACTTCCACTCTAACCACCATTGATCATCAAGTGACTACCTTTGATGTACTCCTACGATGACAAGTGTCCTGCAAGTAAGCTTCTAAATGGCTTCTATCGCAAGCCAAATAGTTTACAGTAATAATAATAATAATATTATTATTATATAGGAATATAGGAATATATTAAAATGGCATAACTATAGTAATATAGTAAAATTGCATTTTATGGTATAAACAAATATGGATATTGTTTGGAAGTTGGAACTGACCAGACATGCCTTTGGATTCAAACGTGCTTCCGCGCTATCCAAAACATGCATATTAACTTCTAGGGTGATGCTAATGTTAAAGTAGAAAGTGTTAATGTCAAAGCAAAAAATATCACTAAAATTTAGCGACACTTTCTGCTTTGACATTAACACTTTATGCTGTGACAATTAGACCAACTTTCTATAGATAAGTTTTAAAAAGCACTTTAGAGTTTCAAACAAAAAGACAAAAGGGAAAAAAAAAAAAAAACACATGTTTGACTAATTAATGTATGTTCCGATGCACCTCGGCCCAAACATGATTTAGGAAACCATTTTATTTCTTAATTACTGGTTGACGGTTCTCAACCGCTGGTCCAATCGGTTAAGTAATTTTTAGGGTAAATTACACAAATCTTCTCTGAGGTTTGCCTTAATTATACGGACCTCCCCTCTTGTTTCAAAAATTACACAGACCTCCCTCGAGGTTTGAATTAGGTAACAAAACGCCCCCTCCCCTAATGGTCCGTTAGTTTTTTTACATTAGCCTCCCCTAAAAATTACAATTAGCCCCCCTAATATTTTAAAATTGTCATACTAAAACCCCCTTTCTCTTACATTTTTGTGCTAATTATAAAATTCCTCCTCCCTCATATGTTTTTCGGTTAATTTTTTTAGCATTAATTTATATCATCTACACAAAATATACACAAAACATATATAAATAGGTCCAAATTTTTTTCCCCCCGAACAAACGTCTATCAAGCCCCCTCCTGTATTAATTTTCTAGATCCGCCCGTCCCTATGCTTCAAAAGTGGACACTTAACCCCCTGTGATTGTGGACTAAAATAGAACTGTTATGATTTCACTCAAAGAGCGGTAACCCCAAAATTAACATCACAAAATGGGTTAAGTGTTTATATTTTTAACCAATTTTAGAATTTTTGTCAATTTTGAGTGAAATCATAACAATTCCATTTTAGTCCACAATCACAGGGGGTTAAGTGTCCACTTTTGAAGCATAGTGACAGGGGCGGATCTAGAAAATTAATACATGGGGGGCTTGATAGAGGTTTGTTTGGGGGAAAAAAAAATTTGGACCTATTTATATGTATTTTATGTAGATGATATAAATTAATGCTAAAAAATTAACCTAAAAACATAGGAGGGAGGAGGAATTTTATAATGGGATTTGCTAACTTACAGCATAGGAGACTTTTAGGGACGAAAAATAAGGTTTTAGTGACGAAATTTTTCGTCGCTAAAAGTTGGAACCTTTAGCGACAAAAATTTCGTCTCTAAAAACATGTTTTTCGTCGCTAAAAGGGCTATTGTATGCTGTTAACTTACAACCATCATGTTGTAAGTTAGCAGCCCCCTTATAATTAGAACAAAAATATAAGAGAAAGGGGGCTTAGTATGACAATTTTATAATATTAGGGAGGGTAATTGTAATTTTCAAGGGAGGCTAATGTAAAAAAAAATAACGGACTGTTAGGGGAGGGGGCATTTTGTTACCTAATTACAAACCTCGAGGGAGGTCTGTGTAATTTTTGAAACAAGAGGAGAGGTCCGTGTAATTAAGGCAAACCTCAGGGGAGATTTGTGTAATTTACCCTAATTTTTATGACTGTTGTACCATAATTATGAGTCTGTTGGATATGGTGAATATACTACGACTATATTACATCTAATTTTATTGTTTACTAAACAATTGTCTGCAAATAGTCGTCAAAGGTTCAATTCCTCTGTGTTAATTTTTTCATAATTTTTTAGACAAATAATAAGTTAATTTACTAGTTCAACCAACCGATTTTTGTCATTCAGAACAAACTTTGACGAGTTTAGCCAGTGCTAATTGGTTATTATGCACAAATGGTTAAATTAAAAAAACTAGACCTGACCATCTATTGGTTCACGGTTCGATCGGTTGAACCTGACAATATTTTGGCACAATTTTAATGATTATACTCGTAATTAGGAATGTAAATAAGCTAATTTGTTCAACAAGCCCTTGCGAACATGTTCGATAAATGTTTGGCTCGTTTAATAAAGAAGGCAAGCTCAAACCTAGATTTTTGACTCGTTTAATAAACTAAGCCAAGCTCAAACATACATGAGCTCAACTCAAGAGGGCGTGTGAACACGTTTGAATAAGGCTCATTAATAGGTTCAAGAAAAAGCTCGTGAATAGGCTGGTATACTAGCCTACATATGTATATCTATTAGAAAAGCTATGTAATTTTGGTAGACTCGTGAAAAAGTTCATCAATAGATTTGATAAATATTGGCTTGTATTAGTTGTATACTTGGTTTATATATGAAAATCTATTAAAAAACTATGTACTTTCAAAGGACTAGTAAAAGAGAGCATTTTTGCTCACCCAAAAATGGTTCACCATTGCTCACCCAAGCATCCCATTGTCCAATGCAGTCAAAAGTATTTTTCTAGTAAAAAAGCTTGTGATCAAGCATACGTACATGAGATTGGCTTTTTTTTTTAATAAAAAAAGCCAAGCTCAAGCTTAGTTTTCAGGCTCGTTTAATAAATAAATCAAGCTCAAACACACATGAGCTCGGTTCGGCTCGTATACTCCCCTACTCACAATCACTCTAAACCAATCCTAGAAAAGATACTATGTATATGTAAATGTAATGCATATCTTGTCACACCCCAGATCCACGAATATGAATCTAGGTCACGTGGTACGCCACCGAAGCTTACCAACAATGATTAAAGTTTATAAACAAGTTAAAACTCACTTGATACCCAAAATGCTTGAGAATAAACCCCAAGGGTAAAATGGTCATTTAAATTTTATAGCCAAAATTTATATCAAAAGATAGTCCTTTAAGTTTAGAAACCAATTCAACAAATGGGGAGTGGTTCCGAATTTCTACAAAAAGTCATGCTTATTTTCGTAAAAGCCGACGGACGAAAACAAAGAAAAAGGAAAATCTGGCAGGATAAGTTCAATCGGTCGAACTGATCTATTTGACTAGTTGAATGGGTTCTGCTAGAGCCCATTTTCCAAATGACCGCCTAGTTGCCGGCATTTTTCGCAAAATGCCGTTAATTACCAGCGCTTCTGTGTCAAACGCTACTAATAAAATAATACCTATTTAACCAAAAGAAAACCAACTCAAACCAAACCACATCAACTCAAACTGTTTCAAAAGCTTGTTAAACATTTGGAATGGAAACAAGAACATGTCCAAGGCTATTATCTAATTCTATTACAAGTTCCTTATAAAAACAAACTAAACAACATTCGATTACAAAACTATGAGATAAACATGATGAGTCACCTTCTAAGTGAACTCCCGGCATTCCGTGATCACCTCACCGATTCCTCGCAATCATTAACACCTGCAATGGTCATTTAAATAACCACACATGTTTCGATTCGTTTAAGCTAATGCTTAGTGAATAAATCAATGATGCACATGAATGATAAACACGCTCGAATTCACATCACTACATTTCATACTAGTCCCCGGAGTCTCACTTGTATGGTCCACACTCTTAGTCCGCGACTTCTCACCAATAAGTCCACGAGACTAGGTAAGACCCACATTTCTTTTCATCAAACGTGCGACCTCATGCCTAGAACGACTCTACAACAATGGCTTGGGACATGCACTCCTCTGACCCAAATAACAACTAAATATGCTCAAACACATTTCACCATGCTTTCGACATAAGTCAAATATTTCACTGTACGATCGGGCCTACTTATCAATACAATCGCCCAATATGAACTAAACAACATAAAGCTATGAATTGAAACATGCTTTTCATAAAAAAACATGAATACATGTCAAGAAATTATTCCAAAACACATAGTTGAATCACTCACCTCCGATTAATGCTCCTAAATCCCGTTCCAAGGAAAACCCGAGCACCAGGAACGTGTAGAAGTCCGTCTAATATAATTCCTAGAGATTAAAAGCTCGATTATTATCTTTTTATGAAAATTCGGAAAACATATCCAAACGAGCGCTAATGGGTATCAAAACGACGGACTTATCTCGAGGAGTCCGAATATCCGATAAAATATTTTGGCCCATGAACGGATTGCCGTATAAGTGCGTTGCAAGCTCGAAGATTGAAATCCCCATTTTTCATTCTCACCTCTCTCCTTTTTAGAAGTCAATTAGAGTTTGTATACTAAAAAAATCTCACACTTTAGTATATATAGTTTTTACTTTTCCAAATACCATTTAACTCCCCTCAAGGTCTTAAACCTTCGATTTAGAACCTCTAGCAGTAAATATCTAACTTTACTAGTTTTTTACTAAGTTCCGTTTGGTTGCTAAAACGTGGTCCCACATGATTTTTACGAAATAACTAATTAGTCTACCAATTATGTAGCGTGTTAATTTGTCCTCACAATGATATTAAAATTAACGTTAGAAATAAATTTAAAACCACATAATAATACAGATGGTGAAATACATACGTAAACATTTACTTTCAGATAAACATTTAGGATATTCCACAATGACCGTCTCAAACTCGGAGAGACTTCGCAACATAAAAACATCCATTCTACACTGTCTCAAAGGGCACTCTTACACAGACACCCAAATCGACTCGTGAGTTATAACTCACTCACACATGTGCCACAATACACATCATTTCACATTATCATGCATGATAAATGAAATGAATTACGATAAACCCGCACACGAGTGTTATATATCTACATATACGCGCGGTGAGGCTCTTAAGTGAACAGGGATTGGGTGAGCATATCGAGTGAACATATTTTTTAGCCTAAAAAATCTACGGGTCAGCGGGGTGCGCGGGTCAGTGGCCGCCCGCAAGTTTTTTAGGCTAAAAAATATGTTCACTGGGTATGTTCACTCAACTCTGTTCACTTAAGAGCCTGACCATCTACATATATATATATATATATATATACATCTATGGAAAATACAGATGTGTATGGGAAATTATCAGTGGTAGACCCAGGATTTTATGTTAGGGGGGCCAAGTTAAATGGACTTGGGTTCGCTAGTAAACAAGTTCCATGCAGGGGTTTGGTAGGCGGAATTTTTGGGTATATTTATACATATTTTGGGTGCGATAATATAGAGCCGAAAGAGTAGTTTGATCGATTAGATTTAGTTCATTTTATCTCACAAGCTAGGTAATTGTGTATTACTCTTTCCCTTCACTATTATGAGGGACACTTAATACCACACCTATGGAGTAAGTAGTCCTCCATATGAAAACTATTAAGTTGATATTGACAATTAATCTTACCAAATAACGAACTATTAAATAATTAAGAATGATTTGTAGTTCTATTTCTTGTGTCCTTAGATTAGTCCTGCAAAACAAAATGTGACCTTAAGACTAGGGGTGCAGCTCAGGCGAGCCAACCCGTGCCCCACCCAAAAATTGCCATGTTTGGGCCCGCGGTACTTTCACCATGGGTGGACTTGGGTAGAAAAATGCAACCCCGAATTCAATTCGGGCTGGGTTGGACAGAATTTTGCTAACCCGCGAAACCCGAGTCCGAATTCTATTTATGTATTATTTTTGACATTAAATTATTGTGTTTTTTAGTGACAAGAATACACTATTAGATACTATTATTCAAGCACAAAATTAATAGGTGAATGTTTTTTTTCCCAAATCTAAAAAAAAAAAAAAGATTTGATACTCTACAGATTATTGTATATATACTAAAAATGGGTTTGCACAAAAAAAAATTACAATTTGGGCTTGGGTTTTAATTCTAAATCACAAACCGGGCTCGGGTTGAAAAGTTCGGGTTTATGTCGGACTCGGGCTCGGGCTTGGGTAGACTGCTTGAATTCGGGCACTAGCCTGGGCAGAGCCAAAACCGTTTGGGTCCAGTCCTAGTTGCACCCCTACTTGTAACTTTTAAATTGACTTTTTATGGTTTATATTGTAAATGTTAAAAATTTGAAAGGGTCAATTTCTATATTAATTTTTAAATATTAAAATTACATATATATCCCACAAATTTTAAAAAAATTTGGGTGCCCATGCCCCCTTGGTCTTCACTTGGGTCGAGAGCATTTTGGCTTACCAGAAAATGTTCATCCTTTACTCACTCAGGCTTTAGCAGGGTGATATGTGTTCCATTCTATTTTCATTTTGTTCATATATTATCAACATAATTATTAAAATAGGATACATATCACTCAATAAAAATATAAATAAACAATGGGCGGCCATTTTTAGGTGAAAAATGTGATCTTCCCACGGTGAAGCCCAGAAAAGTCCAAAACTTCTTTTGTCTGCCTTGATCCTTCCCTATTGTGGTGAAGCCCAGCACCAGCAAATGCCACCTGTCTTTCTTTTGAAATCATGGCTGAGGACAATAGCTATACCCATGTTCCAGCTTTCCAGGTACTATGAGGTCACTTTTTTTTTTATAAAAAAAATAAGGTACTTTGAGGTCACATAATTTTCTCTCATTTTTTGTTGGTTTGGTTACCTTGGTAACCGTATAAATTATATAATTATAATAGGTAAACAATTTTTTGTTTGTCATTTTGAAGAAAAATAAATTATCTTAAGTGAAAAGCTACCCGCATTAGAGCATTCATAATGCAGAATTTAAACTTAATTCAAACTTAAATTAAGTTGTGGTACAAGTTTGTGGGCACTAACAGTGGTGTAGATAATGGGACGGCCCAGAAAATGCCGTGCAAGCATCACACAGCACAAGCAATGCCGTGTGGATATATGCAGCACACATTGGGCTGTGGCACATGGTGGCACTTTTTGCTTGATTATTGTAGTGATAAAATGCCTTGATCAGACGGCACTCTTTGTGCCATGTGGGTTGGGCGGCACACATGGAGTGTCTCACGACACAATTTGTGCCGTCTAGTGTCACACGACTTTGTTTGTACCGTGTCTCTGTACATTAGCTCAAACTTAACCATACCACAAATTTAAGTTCTACTAAATTTAACTGTCCTATACATTAGTTACATACTCACATCTATCCCACTGTCAATAATTTTGTGCTAAGTTGTCCTGATCCTAAGTTCCTTGCCCATTGTTAATGCTCTTAGGCCAATCTCTTATGGGTTCTGCATAATTAGGTTCAAAATCACTTATGTGGGTTATATTTAGGTGAACTAGAACTAGTACTATACTTTACCCGAAAAAAAAAAAAAGAAAAAAAAAAGTAGTTTTATATGCTTGATCCATAATCGCAGGTAAAATAACTTTTTGTCAAACCAATTAAACAATCATGATAAAAGCAATTAGATGATAAAATAAAAATGAACTACATGATGAATACCAAAGGGGGTCTTTTTTTTTTTTTGGATGATGATGACAAATTTCTTAGTCTGTCTTCTGCAATTTTGAGATTCCTACTAGTATTTTGGACGGTTGCTGCTTCATCAGAGTAGAACAGGGCACGCACCATGTAATTAATGAGGAGAGTGGAAAATCCATGCCAAACTCTAAATACGATTCGTTCAGCGACTTGACTTTATCCTTCGAATCCACTCATACAATCCAGAGACTTTTGAGAGCACGGGCGGCAAATTCTCGACAGCGAAGAGAGAGGCCCCAGCAACACCTGTGTGGGATCCTCACTTTCTACACCCATTGTATTTCCTTTCCATCTTTCTATATATCGTTCACCCCTCTCAACAATCACATCTGTCTAAAACATTTTTAACTATTTTCTAAAAAAACATAAGGGTAAATTATGACCAAATCCTTAATTAAAGCAAACAAAAGTTTTAAGGAGCCGTTTTTTTTTTTTTTGAGAATTTGTCAAAAGTCCTTCTCACAAGAACGTGGCTAAACATTGCTCCAAACATTCCAGCCACTCACACCGTAACTTTAACCTCCATAACTTTTGATCTACAACTCCATTTTTTACAAATTTTATACCGTTGTAATCGTGTCGACGAGAGTTACAAAACTAGTACCATTGTTGATATGTTTTGAGCATTTTTTTTTTCAATTTGAAATTTTTTTAAAAATAGAGTTTTGTGAAATTTCACAAAAGTAGTTATGTGAAATTTTACAAAAATAGTTTTGTGAAATTTTCAGTTACACAAGGCATGTAAGATTTTGATTTTTTTTTTTGCTCAAAATATATCAACAATTAAAACTAACCTTTTCCCGAAAAAAATATATCAACAATGGTACTAGTTTTGTAGTTATCGTCGACACGATTCCAACGGTATAAAATTTGAAAAAAATGAAATTATATATCAAAAATTATAGAGATTGTCCTTTTATCAAAGAACATGAACTTTGGATTAAATACAGATATTAAAAGTACTTTTTGTTAAATTTTTAGCTGACAAACTACGTTGAAATTTCTTACTCTTCTAGTGGCCTATAAACACAAAGCTTTCTTTGTCGAGCTCGTTACCAAACTCCCCAGTCTCAAAGTCTCCGCTCTCTCTCTCTCTCTCTCTCTCTCTAAAATGACCGCTGGATCCACGGTGACGCCGACGCCTAAAATGGCAGGAGGATCCACGGTGACGCCGACGCCACTGCTGAAAGATGAGCTCGACATCGTCATACCCACAATCCGAAACCTCGATTTCCTCGAGATGTGGAGGCCCTTCTTTCAACCCTACCATCTGATCATCGTCCAGGACGGTGACCCATCGAAGGTCATCAATGTCCCCGAGGGTTTCGACTACGAACTCTACAATCGAAACGACATTAATCGAATTCTGGGTCCAAAGGCTTCTTGCATTTCATTCAAAGATTCTGCTTGTAGATGCTTTGGTTATATGGTTTCTAAGAAGAAATATATCTTCACTATTGATGATGATTGCTTTGTAAGTATCTCCTAATTATATCTATCTCTCTACTTTTGATCTTACTCTGTTATGGGTTGTGGTTTGATTTTTGATTTGAGTATGGAATTTGGTGGTTTTAGTGGGATTTGAATTGATTTGTTCTAGTTTTGGTTTTTTTATGTGGATTTGATTGTGGGTATTGGAAATTTATGTTTGTTGGGGTGAATTTGTTGGTGGGTGTTTGGGAGTTTTGAATTTTGTGGTGAATTTGTTGATGGGTGTGGGAAATTTTTGAAGTTTGGTGTGAATTTCTTGGTGGGGTTGTGAGAATTTTGGATTTTAAAGTGAATATGTTCATGATTTGGTAAAACTTAAATTTTGATGTGTATTTGATGAGAAGCGTTTTGGTTTCTTCAATTTGTTAGGGTGTGTTTGGTTGTCCCTTCAAATTGAATGGTTCTATTCAAATTTTGTATAGAAGGTAAAGGCAAAATTCATCACCATGAATGAATCCATTTACAAATATGGGAGATTTCACCATATTTCTTCTTATGATGCAATTTGTTTATTTTTCTAAAATGCCAAAATTCATGATTGCAAGCCTCATTTTTGAGACGAGCATCCGTTTTCTAAATGAAACCATTCATGTTCTTCATCTTTTTATATAAAATTGTGTACGAAAACATGAATGTAATTAATTCATTCAAGGACAACCAAACAGGCCCTTAGTGGTTTGGTTGATTTGTGTAGATTCTGTAGAACAGATTTATGGGTTCTATTTTTGGTTTGGAGTTAAATTCTATTTTCATGTTCACTGAGTAAGCAAGCTTTTCTTTGGGTCATTCATTTCATGATTTAACCTTTTGGCAGTTTTATCGTTGCCATTTCTTCACATTTTAGGTGTTAGAGTGCATGGATTCCTAGTTTCACCTATTGCATCAAAATTAATGTTGTACTTCAGCTTTTACTAGTATCTAGTTATGTGGTCCTACAAAATATCTTTGAACCTTTAAGGCCTGATTGGTTGTCCCTTGACTTTCATATTGATAAATTCACTTATTACCTCTTGTTCATATAAATTTAAAATGAATCTATTGGGAAAAAAAATAAATACAGTAGCTATCTAAAAACTAATGAATAAGATCAAGAATTTGGTCATATCAAGAAAGTTGGGAATGTACACAGAAAAAGACACATGATGAAGTTTGTCATTTTAGTAAATGGAAATTGCTGAATGAGGTTATTCAAATAATGGACTGCCAAACATGCCGTAAAGTTCGTTCTTAGAGGTGGGGGTCCTATTTGGGAAGCTTCCTATTATGCTAATTAAGTAGCAGCCTTGATATTGTCAACATTTTTTTTAACAAGTACTACGAATCTCTTTGACAATTAGATAAAATCATCACCACAAGTTCACCTTAGGGCATCTCATGATCTGTGAGATACGTAAACAATAATGAATTTGCACACAAGAATGCCGGATTTTCTGTGGTTCACCCCAATATTAGGGCTGCATCACGGACATACTGAGAAGTCTGAGAAACTCACTATGCTGAATGGCAGAAAGTGAACATTACAAAACATATCGATAGCCATCCTTGAATAACTAAAACTAGGGCTACGGGCTACAAGTTGAAAAATTACCAAAATACCCCTAAAAGAATTTGCGAAATTGGATCCGCGAGAGTGGGGCTAAGTGTACAATAGTATCAGGCTCCACACTACCAATCAGTTCAAATTTTTGTTGAGTGTTAGATGTTACATAATGCATCAATGCATGCTCAGAGTATGGTGATTTTCATTTGTGTTCATAGACAGATCTATCTTTTGTTTGTTGATTACAATTTGGAAGTTCATACTCTACGTTTCTTCCATGTTCATGGACAGGTTGCCAAAGATCCATCTGGCAAAGAGATTAATGCTCTCGCGCAGCACATCACGAACCTCTTAAGTCCTTCGACTCCATTTTTCTTCAACACTCTTTACGACCCATACAGAGATGGTGCTGACTTTGTCCGGGGATACCCTTTCAGTCTCCGTGAGGGCGTTCCTACGGCTGTCTCTCACGGCCTTTGGCTCAATATTCCCGATTATGATGCTCCCACCCAGCTTGTCAAGCCACGTGAGAGAAACACCAGGTACGACTTTAACCTTGATTACTAGCATGTTTGGCTTTCACTTGAATTTGAAAAGTCGCATTCATCATTTATATAGAATCTAAGGTAAAATGAATCACCATGAATGAATCCATGTGCATGTATAGGAGGTGTATCATATTTTTTCTTATGTGGCCATTAAAAAGGGCAGCCCAGTGCACGAGGCTCCCGCTATTGCGGGGTCTGGAGAGGGTGAGATGTATGTAGCCTTACCCCTGCAAGCGAGAGGTTGTTTTCAAATTCGAACCCATAACCTCCAGGTCACAATGGACCACCAACCTTACCGTTGCACCAAGTTTTCTTATGTGGCCATTGCTAAGTTTTATTAGGCTTTGTTTGGTTAGTGAGGAAAAAGAAAGGAAAACACTAAGTAGAGCGTTTTCCTTTGTTTGGTAACCAAGGAAAGTAGGTAGGAAAAGAAAATAATTTATTGGTTAAAAAAGAAACATTCTTAATTTTTTGAGTCACTTCCCTCCCTTTTTTCTTAGGTTAGAACAATATTTTGAAAATTTTCAATTTTTACTGTTGTTTAAGGATGGAGGAAACACAAAGGGAAACATAAGAGAACTCGTTTTCTTTCCCTTCTCTTTCCTGAATGTGCTATCCAAACAAAGCCTTGGGCTCTGGATGATTTAAGGATTTAGGAGAAGGAATGAAAAAAGGGAAAGAAATTGAGAAGAAAAAGTATTTTCCTTGCATTTTCCTCCATTCTTAAATAACAATAAAAAAATAACATCTAAGCATGATAGAAACTCAAGAAAAAAATGGATGAAATTGATTCACAAGATTCAAATATTTTAATCTATGTTAAGTTTTCTTTTATTGTTTATCTTTTTCCAGTGTTCTGTTTTCCTCATTAACCAAACAAAAAAATTATTTTTTCACAGCTTTATTTATCAAACAGATCAAGATCAGCATCTTTTTAGTTGAAGAGCGATATGGATTTGTGAATACACATTATTACATTGAAGGACTCCCAAACAGGCTGTAAGGCTTTTGTTTTGTTTGGGGGTTCATTGAAGGAAAAGAAAGGGAAAGTAAAACCAGAAGGAAAACTAGTTCCATTGTGTTACCTCCATGCTTTGAATAACATTATAAATTATCAATTTTCAAAATATCATTGTAACTTAAGAAAAAAAGGAGAGTGATGCACAAAATTCAAAAATTTGAATTTACTTCCCGATATATTTTGGTTTTCTTCTTATTTCCACACTATTTCCTTGGTAACCAACCAAAAGAGAATGTTTTCCCTCATGAAATCCATGAACCATACAGAAGCTAATTGTTCAAAATTATTGTAGACATGATTATCGGTGTTTCAGAAATTGGTTTGAATTTTTGACAATGTCTATCAGTATCTTTTTTTCCTTTTCCAGATATGTGGATGCAGTTTTGACAATACCGAAGGGTACACTTTTCCCTATGTGTGGTATGAATTTGGCATTTGACCGCCAACTGATTGGACCCGCAATGTACTTTGGACTCATGGGTGATGGTCAGCCTATTGGACGCTACGATGACATGTGGGCAGGCTGGTGCATCAAGGTACTTGATGTTTATCATTTTCTTCTCCTCTGTTTTGGATGTTTGATGACTTTCTTCAGGGGTTATTTGGGTGTCCTTGAATGCATTTAACCATATCCATACTTTTATATAGCATTATTTAAAGAAAAAAGGTGATCTTGAATGGTCCCATTTGAAAAAAAAAAATAATGCTCATTTTAAAAAAACAGTGCTTAAAATAATGAATTTTACCATTCAAAGGAAACATAGAAATCTATATAATAAGTTAGAGCGGTGTGGGTCCCTCCCAAATTAATAACTTTTAATCCAAGCCATTGAGACAAGTTTAGATATTTTCAACCGTCGGATCAAAAGTGATACATATATCAAGCATGTATATATATATCTTGCCTTATATATCTTTGTTGCTGGAATCATGGCTATTCGTGTGTTAACTCCCCTCTCTCATACTCCCTAATTCTCTCTCTTACCAAAGAAATCAATTTGATTTTATAATACATCTATCTCCATGATGGTTGAGAGAAATAGGAAGTGATATATAGCTAAAAGCATATCTGCCGAAATTCTCTCTTCTCTTACCATAGAAATCAATTTGATTTTGAAATACATATATATATATATATATCTAAAAGCATATCTGCCTTATATATCTAAAATCATATCAGTTATAAAACAGGAAATCAATTTAAGCAAGGAAATTAAATCCTCCAAATCTCTCTCAACTTTTTCCAGTTACTTTACAATTTAAGTTTGATAATATCACATTCATTCTCTCTCAATTTCTCTTCTCTCCCTCCCTCTCTACGCTCGCCTCCCACAAATCTCTCTCTCTCTCTCTCTCTCTCTCTCTCTCTCTACGCCACTCTGCTGTCCTCTGTTCTCTCTCTGCGCCACTCTGCCATTCTCTGCACCAGTCCACCACACCACCTGCATTCTAGTCTTTCTAGCCATTACCACAGTCACCTTTCCTATCAGGTTTCTCTTTCTCTCTCACACTCTCTCTATAATGGATAAGAACTCAATGAATAGGAGTTAACATTTGATTATGGCAGTGAACATGTGGCTCTCTCTGGCAGTGAACATGTGCAAAAGGAGTACATGTTGCAGTTAACCTTTTTTTTCTTTCTTTTTCTTGGCTTTCATGATTCGTTGGTTTTTCTAAGTAATAACCCATGGAGTTAATGTTGTTAACACTAACTGGATTTGTAATTTTGTAATTATGTGAATGCTTTTTTGTGTTTGAATAATGCTATGCTTCCCAAATTTTTATTTCCAAAGTGCTTTCCAAAAGTATTTTGTAATTATGGTTAGTGCAAAAAGTATTTCTATCACAACAGTGTCCAAATGTATTTTAAAAGTAGAGAATTAATCAAGGAAAAAAAAATACTAATTAAGCAAAAGCACGGTCTGTTTGTGATCTCTCTCACCAAACTCTCCCTCTCTCTACGTGTCTATTTGTTTTAGAAATTGAGTCAACTCCTACACATGCAAGAGATTTACATACATATCTTGCTATTTTTCATTTACACCCCCCCGGAAGTTTTTAATTGGTTATTATGAAACCCCCAAACCATAAAAAGTGTTATGGTAAATACTAATTAATGCAAGAGATGGGAATTAGTATTACTCTTTGTCAACAAATACTAATTACGCAAAAGCAATGGTCCAGAGTAGAACTCTTTATCATTATGAGAATTTCGATCATTATGTGCATGTCATGTGAATGTCAAAAGCAGAGTATTTTTCAAAAATGCTAATTTGTATTTTAAACATTGACCATAGCTTCCCAAATTTCCTTAATTCTCTCTCTTATAGACGTCAAAAGTATTTCTATCCCAATGGTGCCATATGACCCACATCATTTGGGAAGTACTTTTGGGATAGAAATTTGGGAAACATAGCATTTCTCTTTGTGTTTTTATCTCAAGTGGGTGAGTGAGATTTTTTACTTTACCTCTCAATATGACTTTGGATTTTGCCCACGTTGCTTTCGTTGTTGGTCATTTACAATCTTATGGTGTGTGTTTCTGTGGAAAAAAAATACTTATAAACCATAGCTTCACTTCTTACGCTATAAAAGCTAAAAAAAAAAAAAAAGAGGTTCAACCTGGTATGGGTTTTCATTTTTTATCATCTTTGATTTTATTTGAGGTTTAACACTATATACCACTTCTTATTTGCAGTCCAGAATTAATACTAAGCCTTTATAAAACTTACCCTTTTAATGACATCATGGCATTGTTTATTTATTTATTTATTTTGAATTTTCTTCTTTTTTGTAAAATTATGCATATAAATCTGTTTATTTATTTATTTTTTGTACACGTGTATATGCATTTATGATGATGACAGTGCCCGTGGACACATGTACAGGGGCGGATGCACGTTGGGGCAGTTGCCTCCCCTCAATTTTTCAAAATCACTATTTTACCTTATAAATTTCACACATTATTCAATTTTCCCCCTTAATTGCCCCCCTAAACTTTTCAAAATCACTCTGTTACCTTATATTAGTCATTTTTGCCCCTTGATTGCCCCTCCCCGACCTTTCAAAATAATTCTTTTACCTTATATATTTCATACTTTATTTATTTTTCCCCTTAATCTCCCCCTCAACTTTTCAAATAATTCTTTTACCTTACATATTTCACACTTTATTCATTTTTGCCCCTTAATTGCCCCCTCAACTTCTCCAAAAATTTAAGCTAAAAAAAAAATTGGGTTGGGGGTGCTACCCCCATGTAAGTTTTTGCCCCCTTGAACAAAACTCCTGACCCCTGCACATGTATATGTGCCTTACATAAATGTTCTGGGTATCTATACTTGAATTTCAAAACAAAATGAAGGAAAGAAAAATTAAGGCCATCATGGCTATATTTTATTTGTTGGTATGGTCAATTGATTGCATTTATTGCATTTTCTTATAAGTCTTTTGAGAGGGTGTTTTGTGAATCTTATGATTTTAAATTATATCATTTACACTTTGAAAAACCGGAATGGTTCCAAATTCCAATGATCTTTTAAAGGATTGAATATTTATTTATTTTTTCTGCTTCGTGCCCACGGGCACGGGTTATAACTAGTGAACATATATGGAGAAGTTATGAGGAATCCTATTTACCCAAATTTATTCATTTAATAATATGCATTTTACATTGAAATACTATATTGATTATGAGCGAGGCTAATTCGAATACAAGCGACAACCAAACATGCTACCCATTCATTATGGGATTTTAGATTAGAGTATGTTATACAACCAACAGCTTCACATTGGTGACGAATGGATTTCAAGTTCTATTTTTAAAAGGTTATACAAAATTTCGGTATTTGATCATGAGAAAGTTGCCTTTTTTTTTCACATCTTATAAGAATGCGGAATTTTGATTTTGATATCAAATTAACGGTAACCCAAATCAGTCCCTTGTCTTACTCATTTCATCGTAACACTTACATGATTACTTGTATATTGAAGCCACCATGGATAATTGGTAATGTAAACCAAAAGAATAATGCTATGCTTCCCAAATGCTTTACCAGTTGTACCACATGCAATGGTATTGTGGTACCATTGACCACTGCTACATCATGTGATACAACTATTAAAGCATTTGGGATCTGAATTTGGAAACCAGAACATTACTCAAAACGAAAGGAGAGTTACCTTTTTTTCATGGGACATCCGAACACCTTGCATAGTTGAATCGGTTTATTAATTCCTCCTTTTTACTTGTTTTAGTGGACTAGCTGGAATACAGTGATTTTGCATTTTAACAGAAAATATAAAAGTGTCCACCTTAGGCCTGTTTGGGAGCGCCTAAAACAGGTTCAAGCTTTGTCACATTCTAAGATAAGTTTTTTCTGAAAACCAACATAATGTTGGTTGGACAAAGAACCTGCTTTTAGAGAAACCTGTTTTAAGAGTGACATTAAATTTGGCACAGACTCCATTGCCATGAAAGGGCATCTACCAAAGACCCATCATATTAAATCTGTTATCTTATGAATCACATAACCAGTTCCGAAACTTCCCAAACAGCCCCTTAGTTTTTCAAATTAGTTTACGATTTGGTGGCGAGTTTTAATTCCCATTGAACGTAAAAAATAAAAAAAAGCTAACAAACGTTTTTGCAAACTTGAAGGTGATTTGTGACCATTTGGGACTCGGAGTGAAGACCGGTCTCCCCTACCTATGGCACAGCAAAGCCAGCAATCCTTTTGTGAACCTTAAAAAGGAGTACAAAGGCATTTACTGGCAAGAAGAGATCATCCCATTCTTCCAAACCGCGACCCTTCCCAAAGAGTGCACTTCGGTTCAGAAATGCTATATCGAACTATCCAAACAGGTCAAAGAAAAGCTCGGAAAGATCGATCCTTACTTCGTTAAGCTAGCCGATGCCATGGTCACGTGGATCCACGCTTGGGAAGAGCTCAACCCTTCTGGTAGTTCTTCGGCTTAAGAACGGTTACTTCTATTTCATTTTTTTTTAATCTTTTAATTGCAAATCACTAGCTGCTCTCAAGTGTTGTAACCTTTATCTATTTATCATTTTCAGTTTTTGAATTTTTGTTTTTACTTATACAGCAATGCATTCTTAATGTACTTCAGTTGATACCCTTTTTATTTTTATTTTGGAGCAAGAACTCATTTTGCTATGAGTTTCAAATTTTAATCTGTCAGCAACTATTATTTGTTTTGGAAAATCATTGAAAATGTAGAACTATGGTGAATCTTTTTGTTTGATCTCTTATTATGATTGATTTTCATGTCATTTTTTTGATCTGGTTAGTTTGGTATTTGAACTGAGATTTTTGCTGTTTTGGAGTGGTTTGAAAATGCTACACTGGATCATCTTCAAACCTATTGTCTTTGTCTCATTTTTATGAAAATGGTAGTTGGCAAAGAATTAGTTCTTGGGTTATTTTTAGATATAGTACAAACATCTATCTAACCAGAAAGAAGTTACACAAAGACCAACTACGTAAAAACTGGTTCATCACAAATTAGCTGTTTGGGAATGTTCAAAACAGGATTTGGTTCAATCCCAATTTCACTTTCTATGTGGTTTTCATGGAGAACCTAGTTATGTTGGTTTTCATTGAAAGTTTTATATATGGTCACACCACAACTTGAATTGGAATCAAATTTGGGATATAAATTCGCAAGCATAACATTTTATTATTTATCGTATCAGTAACTTTTTGCAAACTGAATTGTGTTAATAAGCTGATTTCCAATCAACTACTATTAACAAGAAGTTCAAAACAATGTTCATTGATTCAACAAGAGTAAACGCAGTTTAATGATCACATAAATCAATCGGATCTTAAGCGGACTTCAAAAAAAGTTTTGGGACAGACTCGCTTTTAGCGACGAAAAATGCACATTTAGCGGCGAAAAATTAGTCTCTAATGGTCCTGTTGTTAGCGATAATTTTTTCCGTCGCTAAAAGCAACTCCGTCCCAAACCCTTTATTTGGAATCCGCACTTGATCCTCTTCGTCAGATAAATATATATTACCTGTCATATAAACGACATCTATATGCAAACAGATATGTTAATTGTACACGTACGAAAAGGGTAAATTACACTTTGCACCCTTGTAGGTTGGGTGTGATTTCACTTTGATCCTTGTAGTTTTAATTTTTTTCATTTTGGTCTTTACAGTTTCAGTTTAGTTTCAATATAGTCCCTTTATAAAATATTCTTACAAATTTTGACAGATTTAGGTCAATACAGGTGTGTAAAATGTAATTTCTCTAAGTAAATTTACCATTATGCCCCTAACGATACCTCACGTGTGCAACACAATATCACATGACCTATTTCTGTCAAAAATTGTAGGAAATTTTCATAAATAGACTACATTGAACCTAAATTGAAATTGTAAGGATCGAAATGACAAAACTGAAACTATATGGACTAAAATGATATCACATCCAAACAATAAGTGTGTAAAAAATAATTTACCCCATATATATATATATATACTAGCATTGAACCGTGCTATGCACGAGATTATTAATTTTTGTTTTCAAAAAAGTAATACTCCCTCCGTCCCAAGTTGCTGGGCACTCTTTCTATTTTGTGTTGTCCCAAAATGCTTGTCCATTTTGAAAAGTCAACATACTAAATTTTTTATCTTTCCTATTTTGCCATTTCTTTTTTCACAATTCCCACAAACCTTAGTTTATAGGGAAACTAAAATAAGGGTAAAGTTGGAAATTAAGAATATTTAAACATGAAAACAGTGTAATAAATGATGTTCCCTTAAAAAGTTGGGTTCTCAAAAGTGTCCAGCAATTTGGGACGGAGGGAGTAACTAATTTGTCAGCCTCCAGAAAGCATACCAAAACGATAGAATCTTGTCAAAATAGATTGTTATGCCTGTCGTTATATAGAAAGGACTGCATTTTTTGCCGTTAAAAATTGTTTAAAAATGTACAATGGATTGTCTACATCGTGGTTGAACACATTAGTACATACGCAAAAAAATGTATTTGGTAAATATTGTACATTGGATTCATAATCTTTAATTATTATTTTCCCTTCATATTAAAATTCCAAATTTGAGTACTCGCAGTTTTATGCAAGTGAATCAATACATATGACCCAACAATTAATTCTCAATTACATTTTTGATAGTTGGGCGAGAGAAATTCAAACACTCACCAATTGGGTGAAGATGGTGGACTTTTACCAGTAGGCTAGGTATGACCGTGGTCCTAATTCTCAATTATTATAGTATTGGTTTTATTTTATATTTTATATTTTTACGCTTTGAAGCTAATCGTGACAAAATTAAAAAAGAATTGAATATGTCTTAGTTGTGAAATGTAAGTAAATGCCTAAATGGTAACAGAGATGACGCAACCTAACATTCAAGAAAAATGTAATTAACTACATATTACAGAAACACATATAAATACAGATTGTAGCAACATTCTCACCAATTCCAAAACTTGTAACTATATCTATCACATTCTTCATATTTGCATCAGTTGTAACTATAGATCACAAAAACACACAAATGATTAGAGTGTAATTTTAATATACAGATTTTAAGAAGAGATCTTATGCCAAACAATTATGTACCTAGGAGGCAAGAAATTGAAATACACACAGGGGCGGAACCAAGCCTTAGCTGTGGGGTGCCATTGCACCCCCCACTTATTGAAAAAGTCTTACTCTACTATGCATTTATGGGAAAAGCTGTGATGCGGAATGGTGGTATTTCCGCATGGGAGGATTTGGTGCGGACAAATAATGAATGGACAAGATTGATCAGGGTATACCATCCAAGGGTGGCTGTTAATCCAACACATGGTCACTGACAGCATTTACTTTACAGCTGGCAGGTTAAATGTGCATTTAATGCCCACTAAACTGGTGCAGCCGGTTGTTGTAACAGGTTGTAATATATTTCGTTCCTTCTGTAATAAATTGTGTTCCTCGTGTAAGAAATTGTGTTCCTCTCCAATAAAAATTGTACTTATAATGTATATAACATTTTGTTGTACCATACCAACTATGTAGAATTTAAGGTTGTTGGAGTGGCTGTTTATTAAATAGGAGCAGGTTGTTTATTAAATAACACATGCCAACCACATCATTTATTGAATAACAACACAAATGTTACAAAAAAACCTAAAACAAAACACACAGATTGTTTCTTCCATTTATTTTTCTTCATTTGTTGTTTAACCATTCAAGCATAAACAGATTATTTCTTACTTTCATTTTAATTTTCATTTCAAGCATAATCCAAGTATAGACATTTAGATTATACTTGAAGCCAATTGGATTACAGTTGAAGCCATTTGAAGCTCTCCCTACAAGAGAAGACAATAGTGTTTTGTGAAGTAGGTAATATTTATATTTGATGACTAATTTTTTTTTTTGAAGTGTTCATCCTTTATTAGGTATTTGTTTCAACATTTTTGAAGTTACTTTAGTGTAGTAAAATAAAAAATGTGATACCTACAACACTTTTTTATGCATTCTCTTACAAAACAAACATGATGTGAAAACAAATGTGATGACCCACTCGTACAAACATTTGTAGTAATATGAGTGTTTTTACATGTTTATTAAATAGTATAAATGGAACAATAAGGGTACAATATTTCTTATTTATGAAACAATATGGGTACAATATATCTTAAATATGGAACAATACGGATACATAATATCTTTATCATAGAACAATAAGGGTACAGAATATATTAATCATGAAACAATAAGGACACAAAATTTCTTCATCAGAGAACAACAAGGGTACAAAATATATTAACCAAGGAACAACAAAGGTACTGAATTTACTAATCATGAAACTAAAAGGGTACATAATATATTACATGCATACTTAAATAGCTCACTACACAACCTTGTCTTGAAAAAACATACTTAAAGCTAAACAAAGCATACCGTAACGAAACTAATCAGAAAGGAGGTCCAAACCAGATAAATCGCCATAGTATTCATAACAACAGAAAGGTTGTCCATCATCTCTTATTAGACACCCAGGAAGAAAACGTTGAAAATCCCGATCAACATCATCTTCAGTATAATCCGGTAGATTGGGATATACATCAGCATAAGATGGATCATCTTCAATATCTTGTATAGCAAAGACTGGGGGGTCATAATATTTTTTTACATCTTCGATTGCATGAAAACGCATCAATCGTCGTTTCATCTGTCGAATCTCTTGCTTCAGTAAATGTATGACACGATCATCATCCCTATTAGGATTTCGCATGAAATCAGGAGCGCGAGAAATCGGTACTGGTAACTCGTTCCAACGACAATATACTTCGCACTCACACCTTATGCTAAACAATTTTGTCCATCGCAGATCATCTCCAATAAGAACTGCATTGTTTGGTAGTTGAGTGTGAGCGTCACCAATGATTATGTGTCCAACATTTGAGAAAGAAAAATTATAAGGTATTGGGGTGTTGACAAAAGAACGTCTTTTTTCGTACCAAGTTTGACCTTTAGGATCTGTGTAAGAGCAATATATATGCCATACATCGCTAATTGAAGGAGCATTACTAGCTCTTCTTCCCCTTCCTCCACCTTTACCTCTTCTCATCGTTAGGAGATTTGGTACACATTATGTTACTTGCAACCCCTCTTGGTTTTTATAGAGTAGGAATTGTGCACTGTCAATAAATTTTAACTTGGAAATGACTACACTATGAATGAGGTTTCGTAGGAGGGACAGTACTATGAATAGGATACAGTGAATTGTCGACTTCAATCACTCACTCAGAAAGTTTAGTCACATCACTGAGAAATCGGAGCCTTTTCAATTTATTGAAAGCTGCAGTAGGTTTTGGACATCATTAATCAGACAATTTAGTCACATCACTACTGACATTTTCAGTGAAAGTTAGTCACATCACTCAGCTTTCAAACTTTTTGTAAAATAAATCTTTAATTAATTAAAAAATAGTATATTGCTAAGGAACTATTCCGAAGTAGGCAACAATAAGTGTTTTGGTGAGTAAGCAACAAGAAGGGTGTAGAATTTTTTAAGCATGGAACAAGAAGGGTACAAAATTTATTATCAATGGAACTATAAGGGTACATAATTTCTAAATCTTGGAACAAGAAGGGTACAAAATTTATCATCAATGGAACTATAAGGGTACATAATTTCTTAATCATGGAACAATAAGGGTACATAATTTCTTAATTTTGGAACAATAAGGGTACATAATTTCTAAATCTTGGAACAATAAGGGTACATAATTTATTAATCATGGAACAATCAGGGAACATATTTTCTTAATTTTGGAACAAGAATGGTACATATTTTCTTAATCATGGAACAACAAGGGTACATAATTTATTAATCATGGAACAAAAAGAGTACATAATTTCTTAATCTTGGAACAAAAAGGGTACATATTTTCTAAATCATGGAACAATAAGGGTACATAATTTCTTAATTGGAACAACAAGGGAACATAATTTCTAAATAATGGAATTTCATTAAACATAGTCCATATTACACGCATACTTGTCATTTATTAATTCTGTTTGTTTTTCTAACAGCGTAAATTCCAATGGATGGTATGCGGAGATCCAAGGGAAAGTCGGTATGCATAGATTTGGATGATGAAACTTGTTTGGGGAATGATTTACATGATGAAAGCGGATTAGATCACACATATAATGTTCGCACGGGGGTTGACAGTAATGACCCAGAAGCTGTACAGAGTAATGTTGTCCAACAAACCTTCGAATGTGGTTCAGATCAAGCACTACATGAAATGACCGAAGATGAAGTCCTTCGCATGACATTCAAATCCGAGGGTGAAGGGGCCAAATTTTACAATAGTTATGCGAAAGTGGTGGGTTTTAGTGTACGAAAGGATGAATTAAAATACGGAAGGGACCAAATAGTCGTATCGAGACGTTGGGTGTGTTCGAGAGAAGGGGAAAGATGCCAAAAATATTTAGACCGTGAAGACAGGTCGAGGGAGCCCAAGGCCCTTACTAGAGTTAAATGTGGTGCATGCCTCCGTATTCGATTGGATAGAGCTAAGCAATATTATGTTGTGACAAATTTCGTTAAAGACTATAGCCATCCGCTATGTCCTCCTCAATGTGTGCCTTTCCTTTGGTCGCACCAGCAAGTCCAGAATCCAGATAAAGCTCAGATTAGTTCAATGCGCAGTGTCGGTATCAGACCTAGTAAGATTATGGACAACATAGTACATCAAGCGGGTTCATATGAGAAGGTTGGGTTCATTAAAAAAAGACTTGTACAATTATGTAGATGTTGAACGTACATCGGAGCTTGCAGATGGTGATGCCGAGGGAGCACTGGCATATTTGTGTTCTAAAGGTGAGACCGATGAACAATTTTATTACAAGTTTGAGGTGGATGAGGAACATCAATTGTCTAGGTTGTTTTGGTCAGATGCAAGATCCCGTATCGACTATGATAGATTTGGAGATGTCCTAGCATTTGATACAACTTACCGTACAAATGCCTATAGGAAACCATTTGTCATACTTGCAGGCGTCAATAATCATTTCCAAACTACAATTTTTGGTTGCGCATTATTGGTCGATGAAACCGTAGATACCTACATTTGGGTTTTGGAGACCTTACTTGAAGCAATGAAGGGTAAGGCTCCGACTTTCGTACTAACTAATGGAGATAAGGTGATGCGGCAGGCCATTGCTAGCATTCTTCCTAACTCATCACATCGGTTGTGCCAATGGCACATACAATGGAATGCCATTACAAACATTCGTGTTGCAGGGTTTGGTAATGATTTTGACAAATGCATGAAGAGAAATTGCACGGTCGAAGAGTTTGAAGCATCATGGCAAGAGTTAGTTGACAAGTATGGGCTACACCATAACAAATGGATGAAAGAGATGTATGAAAAGCGTTTGATTTGGGCTGAGGCATACTTGAGGGGCAAATTCTTTGCCGGTATGAAGACCACGCAAAGGTGCGAAGGGATTAATTCATTTTTAAAAGGCTTTCTTAAAATCCGAATGCGGCTTTACGAGTTTGTTAAAAATTACGATAGAGCACTTCGACGTCTTCGCCACAATGAAGCTAAGGCGCACAATGACACGGAACAAACATATCCAGTTATGTCCACAAACTTGAGGCCCATTGAGACGCATGCTGCCAACATATTCACTAGATCGATTTTTATCATGTTTCGTGGTGAAATTAACCGTGAGACTAAATACTTTGTCGCAGAAAGGGTGAATGGGCTGACGTACGTTAATTTTTACTTGTCCAAATATCCACAGCCCACTTCGCGATGGAATGTTATTTCCAATGACCATGAGGGGACAATTAAGTGTTCTTGCATGCGGTTTGAGTCTGTTGGAATACCTTGTTGCCATATGATATGTGTAATGAAAAATGAATACATGCAGGAAATCCCTTTTAGTTGTATCACACCAAGATGGTTGAAAAGTGGCCTTGAATGGGCGGAAATGGCAAACTGCTCATCTCTGAAAGGCAATAATTTTCAGCACACTCAAAGTCAAATTGCACGTCTCCAATTGTTCAATAAGAGGTGTGAAGACATGGGACACTATGCTGTCTTAACGGAGGAAGGATGGACCGATGCAAATGATACAGTCACAGAACTAACATGTCGTTTGAAGGACCTATGGAAGAAGAAGAATGGGACATCAAAGTGTACTACTGGTTTTGGTGTAAAAGACCCAGCCCCAGTTGAGACAAAGGGAAGTAAAGGGCCAGGTAGCAACAAACAAAATTTAAAGCGCTGTGGTTATTGCAGGTAATAAATTATATACAACTTCTATTTAGCTAAAATTTACATGTACATCAGAGGCACAATATTTCTTATCACATAAAGAAAAAGGGTACAAAAAATCATATCACAGAAACATAAATGGTACAAAACATCTTATCACAGAAACAAAAAGGGTACAAAATATATTATGACAGAAACAAAAAGGGTACAACAAATCTAAATTTTTTGGTGATTCCCCCCTACTAAATAGAAGTATCCATAAACTTATATTTACCAAAAAGTTACAGTTACATGTGTTTCTTATAACAAAACAAGAACGGAACACAGTTTGTTATAACTGGAACAAAAAAAGGTATATCTATCCAACCACAAGCCTTATAACCACAACCCGTACCAAAAATTTCATTCAACCCTTACAACCAACCCTTAACAAAAATTTCATTCAACCCTTACAACCACAACCAATTCATTCATTGATGACCCGTTCCAAAATAAATGAAAACCTGCAACAACAAAAAAAAAAACCAAAAAAACAACATTACAATTTATAAGTAGTAAAATGAAAGTAAATAGATTAGCATTTTACATCTTCTATGTGGTATAGAAATTAACATTGATATTTACAGATGCGTTGGACACACAAGAACAACATGCCCAAAAAATCAACCTAATCGGTCCACTCAACAAGATGATGCTGAAGTTGAAGGTGGTGGACGGGTTACTGCTAGCCGAAGAAAGAGCTTATTTTGTAGCCCAAATAAAAAACGATCTACAACGCCTGAATTTGGGATGCATACTCCATATAAAAAGGATACCCGCACACCAAATATGAACAACTACGGCGAATTCGATGATGGAGCAACTACATTGAACACTCCGTCGAGTTCAAGAATCGACATTAACAATATTGATGAGGTAAGCATTATCGATTGCTCATGTTATTTGGAAGTGTACACTGCAGTCTTAGTTTAGTCTTAAACAATCATGTCTTTCCACCTATCAGCACAACATGAATTACACATGGGATTTTGAGTTCAATGGCGGAGCAACTACAATGAACAATCCAACGACTACAAGAGTCGACTTAAACAATATCGATGAGGTAGGAATCCCCTCTTGCTGATATTTGTTACCAAAATTGTGCTTTTGGTTGTGGTTGTCAGGCCTCTAAATTGTACGTTGCCCACTTAGTATAGTAATTTTAAACCATGTCTTCTACCCGTGTAGCCCAACATGAATTACACATGGGATTTTGAGTTCAATGGCGGAGCAACTACAATGAACAATTCATCGACTACAAGAGTCGACTTAAACAATATCGATGAGGTAGGCATTACCGTTATTTATAATTGTCCTTACAGTAATGGGTCCTTAATTTCAATATATTTACAATGGGTATCATGGTAAACATATATCATGCTTCCCTACCACTCACACTTGCGTAAGTGAATTCATGTTTGTTGAAGCATTTGTTTTTCTCTTTTCTTTTTATTGTCCACCTAATTTTAGTCTTTTGGCTTAAGTTGTTAGGCCTATAAATTGTAATTATAAACCATGTCTTGTACCCTTGTAGGCCAACAGGAATTACACATGGGGATATGAGTTCGATGAAAACAAATTTTGAGGAAAGAAGACAAGTGAGTCCTTACTTTATTACCTCTATCCTTGCTGCTGGGATGTGTAGGATGCAACTTTCTGTAGTACCTCTTCCTTAATTGTGTTGTATTCACTTGTCACTAGATCTACAAGAATCCTTTGTCGGGCTTCTTGAGATCCAAACTACAAAGTTGTTATAATTAACGTAGTGAATTAATATGTTAATTAAGTTGCACTACCATTATCACAACAAAATCTGTTATTCAATTTAGAATATTAAATGATGTATACTTAACATAATGCATCTAAACATTTAAGTATTACTAACAACTAGTTCAACGAATGGTGCATTATTATACCTTTTTATCGGTAAACAATCCTTTGTTTTGAAGAAATCTTACTCGGGCATTTACTTCTTGATTCCCCCACATCCCCATCAATGGATACGAAGCAGTTTTGGTAAAAGATGAAGGCAGCCCAACAGGAATAAAATTTTTAAGGTAGAACAACTCCAAATATTAGAAAAATTCTGAAGTTAGTTACATTTAGGTAAATTTACTTTGAATGGATACATCAATAAATTTTAATAGGACATCGAAAAAATGTTACCATCAAGAAGAGCACGCAACCACTCACTCTGACTTGCTTATTTTCCTTGTAATTGTGGATGCCCCTCACAAGGAAGTCCAACACTAACTTCGCCCAATTCTTCTTCGACAAACTCGATACATCCAGTAGTACATGTAGAAAGTTTTGATTAATGCCCGGCTTCATGCCCGGGCATAAAAAGCCTCCCAAGGCAAGCAAAGCGACCTTAACTTTGAACTCATCACCATGTTCTTCAGTTGACTGTAAATCTTCCCTCAAGTCTTTTAGACTCAACAACCCACTTTTGAAGCCATACTTTACACTCATTTCGGTGATGGCATTTGATGACATCCCATCTATAATTACTTCAGACCCTTTGGCACTGACACCCATGATTTGCTCAACATCAAGAGGGGTCACCATAAGTTTTCTGCCATGTGCAGTCAATGCACATTCTGCGGGATCAAAATTATTCACCAACCACTCACAAAAACGGTGGTTTACTCTTGTACACCGAAGGTGTATGAGAGAACCAAATCCAATGGCCTTAATTGCCACCAATTGTTGACGTGTAAACTTTGACACAGTGTTGACAATTACGGGCAACGAAATTCGTGTATCTATCGTAGATTTTTTCTGTTAAGCAAACATAAATAGTTCCTGTTATTACTTTGACACCATTTAAATAGACGTTGACAACAAAATTGTATACCTTTTGAGTAGACATCTAGTCCTGATAAACTTTGGATGCCTCCTTAACTTGTTCCTCAAATGGCTGCTTGTCAACCTCATTCATTTCATTCCACATTCGACTGCATTCTTGTTGCATCTCATTTTGTTTCTTTTTGTCTCGACCATCAATCTTCACTTGTTTGCATCTTACTTGACTGCATTACAGTACCCATAATTAACATTGTCACATGCTGTGGAATAAAACAACACATAAGGATACACAATGAATTTTACTTACTAAAAAAGCATGTACGCTGATAAAGGCTTCTTTGGTTTTTCAACCACCTGTGGACCCTTTCTCTTTTTTGCCCTCTGCTGCATCCTATATTGAATAGAGAAAAGATAAGAAAATGGTTGAATGGAGGCAACCGGGACCTCCAAATGATTAATTCGAGGGTATTCGGCATCCAAGGGTATTCGGCGTCCAAATCATCATGGTCGGACCTTCTCATCCTGGATTTTGGAAGGCTACTTTTGTTTTTGTTTTACTTTCTTGGTAACCATACTCTGTGGTAGGTGAGAAGGTCCGACCATGATGATGATGTGGTCTTTCCTCTTCACGTGATGGTGTAAGGCTTGTACACATGTACACTGTTTTCTTTTTATTTAGTTAACCCTTTTCCGAATTTTTTTTTTTTTTTTTTTATACATGATCCCACTAACTCTTCCATTAACAAGCAACTATCTAGGAAACCCCACTAACCCACTAACTATTACACTTTAGCAGATAAAATTATGTAATACATTTTGTGAACATAACTAACAGCTATATCTTATAAATATCAGGATTTTGTTGAGGCGGTTTTCCACAATATATCATGTTTTATATTCCTGATTCCTGGACAGCGAACTAGGAAGTCTCTTTGTTCCTGCCCAGTTTTTAGAAATTTAGCTTTTCTTTTTTAAGGTAACCTTTAAAACCTTGACTTATCCAATGTTGTTGGATCTCCTCCTGATTCAACACAAAAGCTGAACATTTTTTGAAAATGGGTATCACAAATAGTGTGTTTGAAATTGGGTCTGTGCGAGGCGCATATTGTCAATCACGTGTCTTCTTACTTCAATAATATGAATAAATACATTTGTGACTTCGAAACCTAAAAAAATCAACTTAGCCAGGTTACTTCATATAGATCAAAATCTAATCCAATAAGTCAAATGTACCTTTATAGATTAGACATGCCTCATTCTTCAATTTTCTTCAATGAAAAGACAAATGTTGGAATAGCCGCATCAAATTCTGAAAAGTCACTAATTGATGAAGTTCAAGAGAGCACAAGTGTTTACAAGAAATGCAGGAATGAATTAAGTAATATCAAGTAAAAATCTTGAAACAAAGAGATAATTTATCATAATACATATTGGATCAAAGTTAAGAGCATGATAAGTCTTATAATTCCTCATATAAAAAAAAAATGCATCTTAATAAATAAAGCCACAGATAATAACTATATTATAGAATCACAATCAATTACGACTTGTTATGTTTTGAACCATTTATTTCAAATGCACTTCAAAATATTCCTACTAACCTCAGAGCAGTGGATTTTTAAAGGCAAGGGAAACAATGGGTGAGAATCTCTGGACCATTGTCTGTGGAAAATCTGAGTGTTCATATGAATGCGGAGGGAAGTTAAGTTTGGGTTTTTGGGTCACCATAGGTCCATATTCATGTCTCAACAACAGTTTGGTGGTCTCTATTGACATTGTTCTCCTTTTCATCTTCCTTCTTATGCTCATATATAAATCATCCTCATCCAAGAAGATAGCCTCTCCACACTCTCAAAACTATTCACTATTATCATTTTCCTTTGCTATTTTCAACAGAGGGCTGGGTTTGGCTTACCTTGGTTTGGGGATTTGGATATTTCAAGAAAAAGTGAAATCAGAACAGACTATATTACCTCTTCATGGGTGGCTAGTTATGTTACTTCAGGCGGTCCCATGGTTGTTTCTGGGTTTAACCATTATCCTGACGAGGCAACAACGTCGTAATATCAAAAGAGCAAAGCTTTTTTCGATCCTCACCTTCTTGCAGGCAGTATTTCTCTGCGTCCCATCTCTTTGGGAAGCTATTGTGCACAAAGTAACAATGGTTAAGATTGTATGTCACCACGGTAGCTCATTCAACATGTATGTTATTAACTCTAAATTTTTATTAGCTTAACCCATGTTAATTTTTGTCTTCCACTACCCCTAGTATTACTTTCAATGTGTATCCTATCAATTGTCCTACCAAGTGTAACTACTTATCTTCTCCGTATATGTCTAAACCATCATAATGGATTAGAAAAAATGGCCCCTCCTTGGAGGGTTGTCATTTCTCCATTTCTGTTTTCTAGCCATCCGCAACAATTAAATGACTTTTTTTCATGGGTGACTTCTTTTACTATTAACCATCTTTAATGATTCAGTTGAGACCTATACATGATAGTAAGAATCCGAAGAGAAAAAGACAAAGCAACACACAAGTGAAGTACAAGATGTGAGTGAGTGCAATTCCATTTCGAAAGCAACAAGTCAAATTCATCACTAAGCAACACCTCAAGTAAATACCACGATAACTCAAAGTGAATAAATGGTCTTAACTCAAAGCATGTTTGACAAATAAATTATTGTTTCACCATAATAGAGTACACTTAGGCTTTGTTTGGTTCTCAATTTGAAAACTACCAAGCAATGAAAATACTCTGGGAATTTGAAATTACCCAGATTAATTGACTAATTTTCAATTCTAATACCCATTCGCAAATCATCATTTCTTAAATTAAATTACCTAAGAATCATTGACAAACAACAAACATCTATTTACCAAGAAATGAATATACCCAGAAGTCAAATTCAACAAATTTTGAAAAACCAAAGGTACTATATCTACGTTCAATCACACATTCACAAAATGCATATCAATTATTGAAAATGCGAAGCACATGCAAATTAGCAGAGGCGGAGAGAGAGAGAGAGAGAGAGAGAGAGAGAGAGAGAGAGAGGGAGGGGGGGAGGGAGGGGGGGGGGGGGGGGAGAGAGAAATTGACAACCCTTCTGTAAAGGGCAAACCAATTGCATTGTCAATAGGCCTTTGATAACCCTAGAAAATCATCTAATCCGAACCCCAAATTTAATAAACCCCAAATTTTCATAAACCCTAACAACCCAATACAATAGAGTACTTACCTAACAGCCCCAGCCTCTGATTGTTGCCCACAATGGTTCCCCTCTGATTGTTGCCCACAATGGTTCCCACAAGGGGGTCAGTGTTGGTGGTGGTTGAATGTTAGTGGTGGGGGTGAGAGAGAGAGAGAGGGTCAGCGCCTTAAGGGGTCGGTGGTGGTGGGGTTGCCAGTGTCGGAGGGTCAGTGGTCGGTGGTGGGGTTGCCGGTGTCGGATTGTTGGTGGTGGTTGAATGGTAGTGGGGGGAGAGAGATAGAGAGAGAGAGAGAAAGAGAGAGAGAGGGTCAGCGCCTGAGGGGGTCGGTGGTGGTGGGTTGCCGGTGTCGGAAGGTCAGTGGTCGGTGGTGGGGTTGCCGGAGTCGGAGGGGTCGGTGGTCGCCGTCATTGGATGGGGCATGGTGGGTGGTCACTGGATTAGAGAGAGAGAGAGAGAGAGAGAGAGAGAGAGAGAGAGAGCCAGAGGTGACTGTTGCTGGGTTTGGGCGGGGGTTTTTTTTGTGTAACCGATGACCCGGAGTGCCGTTTTTACCTTACAAATGTTAAGTGGTTTAAGAAATAGTCAGTTGTTTTGTGATGGAGGGCCTGGATGCAAATTCTCCCCAATCTAATGGTGTGAAAATGTCTGCACCCATACGGACAAAACTACCATCCGTATGGTAGCCTCTTCCTACATTTAGACATATGACTCTCCATACTCCATTTATTTTTTGTCTTCTACCACCCCCCTAATAAAACAAACTTTTACTCTCTCTCTAAAGATAATTCATTTTACTACATTTTGTCAAACCCAAACTCCACCTCCACGAACAGTGGGAGTCTCCACACCAGCCACCAGGTAACGTGATCTTCCAAATCTTCTTCTCTTCTTGTTTTCTTGTGATTGAATTTCAGTTCACCATTTGATCTTATATTACCACTACCTAATCACAGTTCATAATGCCGATTTTGGTTAAAAGATTTAGGGTTCAAGTCTTGCCCTAAATAAATTAATTGGGAAGCATAACACTACTCATAAGTTTGGGTTTTTTTTTCTCCTTAATATAAGTTTGCAGTAAATTAATGGAGTTTAGTCTGTTTAGACACATATTTGTTTAATTATATGATGGTGGTTTTCATTTAATGTGTTGGGGTTTTATCCCTTTTAGCCTTTAGGCAATTTATTCCTCTGTTTATTGGGCATATGAGAAATGTGACTTTTATTTTCTTTGTAGATGAGGAAGTCTACAATTGGTGAATACTTCAAAAGACAAAATATAAAAAATTTAGAAACCACTGCAAATGCATCTCTGCCCCAAACCTCTAATGTTGATATTCCAAATTCTGCAAATGCATCATTGCCAACAACCTCTAATATTGATATTCTAGTTTCTACTGACCGTCCTACAAAATCTCAAAGAATTGAAGCCAATGCAGTTGATTTAAGTTTGTTGGAGCGTGATCCAGGATTGCGTCCGCGGATTTTGGATTATGATGTTAATCAACGCGATGAAATTTGACGTGCTTACATTAAGGCTGGTCCATATCAACCTCTGCTTTCAAAGTATCCTAAATCTGGATCAGAGACTCATCCTCGTAGCTTTCAATCTTCGTGGTTCAAGTTATTTCCGTTGTGGTTAGAATATTCCCCTACGAAAAATGCAGCTTTTTGTCTACCATGCTATATCTTTAGTAAGCCAACTGGGAATTCTGGGCAAGTTGCAGTCATTTGTGATGGATTTCAGAATTGGAGGAAAGTCAGGGAAGGACAAAATTGTGCTTTCTTGAATCACGTTGGAAAAAATCCCAATTCTCCTCATAAAGTGTCCGAAAAATCATGTGCGGACTTGATGAATCAATCACAACATGTAGAAAAAGTGCTTTATTAATTCACTTCTGAACAAACTTTGAACAATCGACTACGGATTAAAACTTCAATTGATGCAGCCCGATGGCTTGCATTTCAAGGTTGTGCTTTTAGAGGCCATGATGAAAGCCAAGGTTTAATCAATCGTGGAAATTATCTTGAAATGTTAGGTTTGTTGAGTTCATATAATGAAAAGGTTGCGAAAGTTGTATTAGATAAAGCTCCCAAAAATGCCTCTTACACATCCCCAAAGATCCAAAAATTTTTTTTACATGTTCTTTCAACCAAAGTGAAGAAGGCAATTCGTGAGGAAATTAGCGATGCTAAGTTTTGTATAATTGTTGACGAGGCTCGTGATGAGTCAAAGAGGGAACAAATGTCTATAGTTTTGAGATTCGTTGATAAACATGGATTTGTAAGGGAGCGTTTTTTTGGGCTTGTTCATGTCTCGGACACTTCGTCACTGACCTTAAAAAAAGGGATATATTATGTATTGTCTCAACATAATCTAGATGTTCAGAACATTCGGGGTCAAGGATACGATGGTGCAAGTAATATGCGGGGTGAGTGGAATGGACTACAGGCTTTGGTTATGAATGATTGTCCATATTCTTACTATGTCCATTGTTTAGCACATCGCTTGCAATTGGCGTTAGTTACTGCATCAAGAGAAGTTCTCCCCGTTTATCAATTTTGTTCAAAGTTGACTTCTATTGTAAACATTGTTGGAGCTTCATGCAAGCGTAACGACCAATTGAAAGTTGCTCAAGCTGCTGAAATTGAACATTTGATTGCCATTGATGAGCTCGACTCTGGTAGGGGACTTAATCAGATTGGCACTTTACAAAGGGCAGGAGATACTCGTCGGAGTTCTCACTTGAAATCTGTTTCTAGCTTGATAAAAATGTTCAGTGCAACATGTGAAGTTCTAATTAACATCATTGAGGATGGAACTACTCTTTTCCAACGAGGAGATGCTGACTCGGCTTATGAGGCATTGATTTCATTTGAATTTGTCTTCATATTGCATCTCATGAAAGAAATTATGGAGATCACTGACTTACTTTGCCAAGCTTTGCAATGCCAATCTCAAGACATTTTAAATGCCATGCATCTTGTTGATTCTACTATAGCACTTGTCCAAAAATTGAGGGATGATGGATGGGACGCTTTACTTACCAAGGTGAAATCATTTTGTGAGGCACACAACATAGATGTCCCAGATATGAATACCCGTTATGTTGCGAGACGAGGTCGAGCATGTCATCAACAAGATGAGTTCACAATTGAGCACCATTATCGAATAGATATTTTTTATGCTGCAATTGATTCCCAAATACAAGAACTAAATGTTCGTTTTAGCAAGCATGGAGTGGAGTTGCTTACTCTTAGCTCAGCTTTGGATCCTCGAGAGGGACGTGAATCTTTTAGAATCAATGATATTTGCAAATTGGTAGATAAGTTTTATCCGAAAGACTTCTCAGTTACTGAAAAATTGCAATTGAAAATGGAACTTCACCATTATGAGCATAATGTAATCCAACATCCAGAGTTTGAAAGGTTGTCAACTATTTCTGAATTAAGTCAATGGTTGGTAAGGACTAGAAGATCAACAACTTATCGACTTGTTTACAAAGTGATCACGCTTGTGCTTACTCTTCCAGTTTCTACTACAACCACAGAACGATCATTTTCAGCCATGAATATTGTCAAAACTAGGCTTCGCAACAAAATGGAGGATGAGTTTCTAACGGACTCTTTGGTTTTGTTCATTGAAAGGGAAATTGCAGCGAAGTTTAGCATATAATCAATCATAGACGACTTCCGAGATTTGAAAGAACGACGAGTTCCATTTTGATAGATGGGCTACCTAGGAACCGGTCTTATACTATTTTGGCCTCCATCTTTTTGTTTGTTATATAGCTTCCCTCTTTTGTAGTCTCATACTGTGTATCTGGGGGTTAAAGGTTTTAGATGCAGTGACTGGATTAGTCAATGGTTCTTTGGTCTTTACTCTCCCCTTTTTGTAGTTATCCCCTGTGGAATATACTTATCTAATCTTTTGGTACAAAAAGTTATCTACTACGAAACAATGATTTTTTTTTTCATGTAGAAATTTAGTATTGAATCTTAATTTATTTCTAATGTTTGAACTTGCAAAATATGTACCTAGGAAATTTTAAAATGCAATATTTTTATGAAAAGGTGAAAATTTTGTTTTTCAACTTTTGGCACCTGTGCAGATAAAATCCTGGTTCCGCCCCTGAATACACAAAATGACATGGCACTGGCAGTGTAGAGTAACCGTAGGGGTTGAAGAGAGAGAGAGAGAGAGAGAGAGAGAGAGAGAGAGAGAGAGTGTGTGTGTGGGAAGTTGACAGTGGTTAGAGAAGTTGTCAGGTAAAGAGGAGTTTTGCAGATAATACACAGTTGTGTTGTGTGGTGTTGTATTCGTGAGAGACGTGGTCACTTGGGTTTGCAGTTGACCCCCCTTTTTTTTTTCAATCAGTTGAATCTACATGTATATGTATATGAAGTTATACATAGAGTAGGGGTTTTAAGCCACGTGGACTGTGAAGAGAAGGTGTACTAATAGATAGATTATAGATATTTGTAGGGGTGTTCACGGTCGGTTTTCGGTCGGTTTTTTTTTCGATTTTTTCACATAAAAAAAACGATCAATAGCCTCGGTTCGGTCGGGATTTTGGGGTATTTCGGTCGGTCGGTTCGGTTTTTTTTTTCTTGAACTATAAGTTTGAAAACCGACCGAATGCCCTCGATTTGGTCGATTTGATCGGTCGATTTCGGTCTCGATTTTTCTTGTACACCCCTAGATATTTGCATTATTCAATTTAGTAGTTATATATGTATACATGTATCTATATGTGTGCAGCAAATGTAAATGCCATGTGGCATTTTAATGGTATCAGCAGTGACATGTGGCTTTGGTGATACATTAGTATCTATCTATAGTGAAGTACTGGGCAGACATTCCAAATTACTCCCTATGCTTTAAATGCATGTACTCTATAGTGTTTGAATTTTTCACACTTTTCGGTGTACCACTTACACTGCACAAGGTACATGCATTTAATGCAATGGTGTGGTTTAAAGTGTGGTTTGGAGTGTGTACCTAGCATTATTGCTATATATATATATATACACCCTCCGTCCCATTTTATGTGTTCATTTTGGGGAATCCAACTATTTAAGGGGATAAAAAGAATCTACACCTACCTACTTTCCACAATTGCCCATAATCATTGCACTTTCTTTTTTTGCTTTGTTTTGGTGTTGAGTGTAAGAAAGGTATTTTGGGAAGCTAAATAAAATTTACATACTAATTTAAGAAAGTGAACAATAATTTTGGGACATTCTAAAAAGGAAAAATCAACACATAAAATGGGACGGAGGGAGTATATATTTATGACTGTTTAAGAAGGCAGAGTGGAGTCACAGACTCACACGTTGGAGGAGAGAGAGAGAGAGAGAGAGAAGGCCAGAAGAGGTTTAACTGGAGTTTGTTTTGTAAAACACACTAAAAAAATAAAAAACGCCGTTGCCGGGGATCGAACCCGGGTCACCCGCGTGACAGGCGGGAATACTTACCACTATACTACAACGACTTCGATGTTATTTAGTTTATCGAAAATATTTACTATACATGTATATTTGTGTTTTCACTCCCTACAAAGAAATTGCATGAACGTCGCTGCTTTATGATCTATTTTTTCAACTTGTATCCTTAGAAGTACTTACTGAATATTTATACCCCTGTGAATGAGGGTGTCTCTAATACTTACTTAAAACTCATACCAAATTAAAAATTAGATTAAGAAGTACTTACCAAACGTTTATAACCAATATGAGTGAGGGCATCTCTGATACATACTTACTCAAAGCTCATACTAAATTTTAAATTGAAAATTAGGTGAAAGTTTCCAAAAACCTCCTCCAATTATTGACTCAGACTCAAATTAAATTGAGTTGTTCTGAAGCTTAAACCCAAATTGAAATGTCCCTGTCTACGTACTCAAATTTTGATACGGATTTAAGTAAGGATTGGACTGTCTTATTTATTTATTTTTTCACTCGAATTTGATTTGATATAATTTTGAGCAAGGGTTGAATCAAATTTTAAACTTTAAAAAGGGAAAGTAATAATATTATAAGAAAATTTGAGTTTGACTATTAGTACTCAAATTTCATTAAAAATATGAGTAAGGGTTAGAGAATTCCTAATTACCATAGTAGTACCTCCATTGTTGTTATTATTATGCAAAGAGAGTTAACAGAAAAGAAGCTTGTGTCACATGCCATACTAAACAATATTTAGGTCACATTTGTCCTTACTTTAACTATTCAATTTGGGCAATTAAATGAGTTTATTATTTTAAAACCAAGTGGTTTACTTTTAACTATTTATACACTCCAATTGGCACTGGCTATAGCTAGAGGTGTCATTGGATAATAACGGAGGCGCTTTTGAGTTGTAATATGCATATGATACACGAAAATCACCATTTTGTATTATGGAAGATTCATAGTTCCCATGAAGGATTAAGGTCCTATCCAAGTTGGTCGGCACTAACTCTCTCATATTTTAGGCATAAGTTGACACCCCCTCCTCCATTATTATATAAAATTTTAAAAAAATTCCTAGATCACATGGGTTATCAATTATCATGATGGTAATTATTTTTCCACTAATCTAGTGGAGGGTGATCTTTAATCATGCACAATCTAATCAATTATTTCAATGGTGGACTTCTAGTGTTATAGGACTTCATGAAATAATTCCAAACAAGAAAAGGTCAAAAAAAAAAAAAAAAAAAAGAAGGAAAAAGAAAAAGAAAGGAGAGAAAGAATCATTCCAAACTGTACATGCAGAGAAAAGTTGTGAAGAACCTTCAAAGAAGAAAAGGCAATATCTAGATCGATGCAAATCTATACAAGAACTACTGGGAAAACACACACACACACACACATTTTTGACAGTTCCAAACATCAATGACAAGTGAGAACCAACTGATAATGGAAAAAAAGAAAAGCATTGGGTACAATTTTCGGCCCTGATCATTTGGGGGCCCTAGGCGAGCTCTTCAAGCAAGGCCCCTTTGTAGCGGACCAATACGGGAGTTCACGAGGATTTTTTTTTTTTGAATCATTTACCTATTTTTTGAGGTAAGATTTTTTGCATTAAAAATATTACAAATTTTTTTTTTGTTGATGTTTTTCAATTGTCTTAAAAGTTGTGAGATTTGGCGTTGGTAAGAAAAACACTTTTTGTTATTTAATAAGGAAACTTACGAAAAATAAGAAGGAAAGAGTAATGCTATGCTTCTCAAATTTTGTATCTCTAATGGTTTCCAAATACATGTGACGGCAAGACCAACTTCAATAATGGTGGGAGGATTTCAACATCCTCCAATGAAAATCAGGTGGGCCTACTACCACGTGTTTGAGAACCACTTAGGATACAAAATTTGATAAGCATAGCATTAGTTATATTTTAAATATTATTAGTTTTCGATAGTATTAATCATGGATGAAACACAAGGGAAAATACCTGTGAATTAATTTTCTTTTCGATTTCCTTTCTTCTTTTCTCTCACTTACTAAATCCATGAACCAAATAAAGCCTAATAGTAATAAGGGTTGATTGTTGATTGAAATTTGTAAAGTTTGGTATGATGGTAAAACAATTTGGGTGGGCTAAACTAAGAGATGAGATATATATGAGTTGGGACAAATGTTTAGGGTGTGTTAGATTACAGTTGGGCTAATATTTTATATGTAATTATTTTTTCTAAATTGTGGGGTTGGTCTTTTGGACCAACATATTACACAATTTTTTTTTTCCAAAATTAGGGCCTTATAATTTTCCTTGATCAAATTGGGGTCCTAATTAAACACCAAAAATTGAAGGCCCTAGGCGACCGCCTACGTCGCCTATGCCTAGGGCCGGCCCTGACAATTTCTCATGTTCATACGTTGCAGTTTCCAGAATGTAATTGGTCAATCCATAAATACAAGGTGGTGTTTGGGAAGGTAATTAAAGAGTCAATTTTGTTGTTTACAAATGAACTGGCCGGCTCTATAGTTTCAAGTGTTCGGTTAATGTCATTTTCTTATATAGGAATCTGTATCCAAATAACTCTCCAAAAATTAATTTTTCGGCAAAACAACATAACATATTGGTTCTTATAAAAAAAAAAAAAAAAAGATAAACAGTGAGACTTGGACTGAACTAGATCATGATTCAAGCACTTCGAAACATGTCTCAAATTTGTGTATGTAGACACTGAAATGGACCAAACATATTTACCGATGAAAACGTACCGGAGTGTAGTACAAATGAAATATGCATGTATTGCATATAAAACATTATATTATACAATTCTATAATGTGCTAGTGGAAATTGGTGCACCTCTCTTAATGGTAGTGTCCATATGTGTAGTCTCATAAACTGGTAGACCACTTGAATAATAACCCAAGTCATAGTTTTGCAACTCAAACAAATCAGAGCTTGAATCACTATCTCCACCATCATCCAAATCATTAAATTTTCTCAATCCCTTCTCGTCTGATTGATATTTCTCACCCCAAATCCCATCTTTCTCAGAAAACCCACCACCAATATTCCTATTTTTCCCGGAAAATCCTTCATCATAGGAATTATTCGGCAAAGCAGTGGACTTGACAAGTCCACTAGATTTGGAAAAATCCTTATAGGACTTTGTAGGAGTGTGTGAATGATTAGTTGGGGGTGTTCTAAAGCCAGAATTTGATGAACTTATAGACTTCGAATCAACGGTGGAGATGCTTCGAAAATGGCTTATACTACTCCTCCTTTTCCTTCTCCCATTAGGGTTTTCCTCCTCATCCTTCATATTAGAGGACTTTCCTTTCTTTTTCTTTGATGGGGTTTGGCTGAAGAGAGAATTCATGAAGCTAACAAGTCTACCACTAGGAGAGTTTGGTTGCTTTTGTTTCTTTTCCTTCTTTGGATTTTCCATCACATGAGTCTTAGAAGGAATTGAATTTTTTCCTTCTCTCATGATATGATGTTTAATAGTTGAACCACTATGGCCATAAACTTCATTGGTAGTACTGCCGGAGAAATATCGTGAGGCCTCAAAGACGTCGAGCTCGCCTGGATTTTTTCCATGGTGGGATGGTTTCTTGTGAATCTTATTGGATTGTGGAAATCCTATGATGGACATGGCATCGATCAAAGTTTTTTTTTGCCAAGTAATATATATATATATATATATAATGGAAGTTGTATGGAGGTTATGAAATAGGTGTTTGATGTTTTTATAGGGAAGAAAACATGTAATAGGAAGAACAATAAAAGGAGGAATATTAGTGGGGTAGTTAAACAGAATGGGTGATTTGAAATGATTGAGAGTGGAGGTAGGAAAGGTCACTTTATAATCCATTTCATTGCCAACTAATTAAATATAAAAACATCCCCTAAAAAAAAAAAATTAATAATCAATATAAAAATACATGAAGGCGTATATATGTAGTAGCGAAAGCTGTTAATGTTGGAATATACCAATAAAACGAAAACAATTTACAAAGAGACTCTGAAATAATGTTATTATCGAAAAGTTATTCTGTCAAGACGCTTACCACTCAAACGAAGTAATACAGCTTGCGACACCAAACAAGTTACCAGATGAAGTGAAAAAAAATAAAAATAAAATGAAACTCATCTTTAATTATACGAGGACATAATTTTATAATTAATTTAAAACTCGCATTAACACATCAACATGTGGACAATCTTAGATAACTAATTAAATCGATATTCTTTTTCATGTATAATAACACACTACAAACCTTAATCAAATTCGGAAACTAGAGTTCTAAAATCTTTATCCCAAAACATATATTTAGCAGTGAACTGCATTCAATAATTGTCGGACCATCTTATGTCTATTGAAAGTTGATTTAGGTGGTCTCATTGTCAAAATGTTTGATAACCAAATTTGGAATATAACTTTGGAAATTAAAGCACTTCTTTGGAGAGAATGATCACTTGATGTGAATGTGTGCTTTTAGCCTTTAGTTAACCTCAGAAGAGAGGTGGGGTAGAAAGAAAACAAGCTTTATATCCTTTTCTCTCATGCTGTGAAATCAAGAGGTTTGTGTTGTGTGCTGTGGGGGCCAAAGAGTTGTGTTAGGCCTTGGATTCTCACACTTCCTAGTATTTTTTTTTGGTGGGGTTTAGCTATCAAGTGGTGTTGGGCTATAAGGACGTTGTACTATGAGCTTACCTTTATAATGATTAATATAGATAGCAGAAGGTAAGGGCCCGTTTGGGAATTCCTAAAACAGGATCACGTTCAACACCTCATTCTCACATTAATTATTTTTAGGAAAACAAATATTACTAGTTAGATTAATTGCAGAAGAATCAGTTCTTGGAGTATTTTTTAAGTTGGGTTTGTACTCTTATGAAGCCAAAAATCAATTACATATACACCAAACAATTTAGAACCGGTTCTTTTGTGAACCACATAACCGGTTTTCATGCAACCACCAACAACCTATCTCTAAGCTTTAACAAAATCAGTAACTAGATGCTGCCAGAACTTTTTGATCAACTTATACCATATCTAAAATTTACCTTACTAAGATTTGGTGATTGGGAGGACTGAGGACATGTCATTTGACATGTTTTGACTGCATATCGTCCTTTAATAATTTTTGAATTTGTATATTAATTAATATATAAGTGTGTTATGGTCATTTGAAGGCATTGTATAAGCTAACACAGAGAGCTGAGATATTGATACAAGAGACAAGAGCGGACAGTACTGCTCGTATGTCACTATTATTTACCTTGGGATTTTTTTAAGGGTGTGTAATGAGCTCAAACACTCATTACACACTTTCGGTTTGTTTAAAGATAAGTATATAGAAAGGGTAGATTACAAATTACACCCCTTTAGTTTGAGGATTGTAATAGTTTGAAAAATGTGCAAAATTCACCCAATTATAAAAAGAGTAAGGACACAATGGAAATGTCACATTATTTAATTTCCAGCCAAAAATCACCCCATGTGCAGGGACAGACCCGGGAGTATAGTTTAGTGGGAGCAGGAGCTTATACGGGGGTTCGGAGGCTGCACCCCGGCCCAGCCCGACTCGGTTTTGGTTTTTGGTTTTGTTTTGTTATGTTTTTGTTTTTGTTTTTGTTTTTTTTTTTTGTGTTATTTTGTTTATTTTGTAGAAATAGTGTAATTCTATGTGTTTATTTTTGTACAAACTAATCTATCCCATAATTCTTTCACAAAAAAATTGTATTATAAACTTAATTAGTTATTTATATTTACCAATTTCACTTTGATATTTGAGTGGCAGTGCGTGTCCAGCTTGAAATTTATTAGATTGTGTAAAAGACTATAAAATATTATTAGATGGTTTAAAAAACTATAAGATATTATCATATTATAAGATTTAAGTGTATCAAATTATTTAAAAAATCATAAGTTATTTATGGGATAGATTAGTTTGTACAAAAAAAACCACATAGAACTATACTATACCCATAAAAAAATTAAATAAATAAATCGTATCGGGGCACTGCCCTATAACCCCTGTATAAGCTTTTGCTCATATTGAACTATACTTCTAGGCCCGCCCCTACACATGGGGTCATTTTGGGCTGAAAATAATATGATATTTCCATTGTGCCTTTGCTTATTTTGTAATTTGGTAAATTTTGCACAATTTTCAAACTGTAAGGGTGTAAATTTCCAAAATTGAAATCACAGAGACCGAACTGTCACAATACTCAAACTACATGGATGCAGGTAATTTCCAATTTACCCATATAGAAATTATGACGTACCAACACATATATTGAGAGTAATTGTGAAGGGCACCTTTAGAGTCTAATGATATATAAAATTAAAAAAATAAGACACCTTAGATAAGTATTGATCTATAATAACTTTAATTGCTTTTCTTTTACTCCGTATTATTTATTAGATAGAAGAGATAAGGTCAGTGACTTTAGCCCATGAAAATGCAACGTTCAATTTTCTTAACATATTTAAATATTGAGTAATTTTTGGGACACAACTTTCATATAACTTTTACACAACCTGCTTAAAAGATGTGTTTATCTCTATCTTGTGATGTCACTGGACCGAGATAAAGACACCTTTTAGGAAGTTGTGTAAAAATTATATGAAAGCTGTATCCCAAGAATTACATATTTTAATTTTGCGGTTCTGGTCTAAATTCGATCCATTTACAACCTAAATGTGACAGTCCTGAATAGTCAATTTTCAGCCCATGACCATGATTGTCTTAAATTGAATGATTTCTTTCACTTTGTTTATTTATTTATTATTATTATTATCTAATTCTATGAAAATTTGTACCATTTTGATTTAGAGTAATACTTGGGGCACAACCAAACACACAACTTTTGGGACACAACCTAATTAATGTGTCTATCTCTCTCCTGTGTCATTGTGGGGTCCAGTGACATCACAGGAGAGAGATAGACACATTAATTGAATTGTGTCCCAAAAATTGTGTATTTGGTTGTGTCCCAAGTTTTACTCTTTGATTTAACAAAAAGCTGTTTAAATAATAATTTTAAGTTGGGCATGAATTTCTACACAATAACAACACCAATAATCAACACCAATAATCAACACCTACACAAGAGAGAATTGGTTCATTTAATCAGGCATCCTAGCTAGTTCGTTAAATGACCGCATCAAAGGGATCTAATAGGCTTAGGTTCATTTGGATTTACTTCAATTTTTGCATTAATTAGCCAGAAGCAGAAGGTGAAGTCATGATACTTGTAAGGGAGTGATTAAAATTCATTAAAACCAAAATCTGTTCTGCATCATATTTGGGTGACAGCACCTCTGGGCTTGCTTCAGCTAAAATGTGTGTGTGTGTGTTTTAAATCCAAATATGCTAATATTTGTGTTTTGATTGTCATAAGAATTTTTGGATCCAAACATACATACATTTGAGAAGTGATTCCAAACTAGACGTTAGGTGAATACTATCAAAATGTGTTTCGTCCATTATTAGTTCTAGGTATGGATTAGAAAATCCATTATCGAGTGGTGGTCTTAAAACACTTTTTTTTTGGCGACACACACTTTGCCACCCTAGCTTTTTAGTGTCTTCATCCCCTTTTGCCAATTCCAATCTTGTATAAAAATACAGGTTTTTATGTTAATACATGTTTTGTAGCTTTCTTTTACTATGCACCATGCATTTTTAAAGTAACATTCCATGGCCATGGTTCACCCAAGAGACGTCTCATCTATTTCTCTATCTTTCACATCATGCGCCCTTTTCAGTATGAGTTAGATAAAGCAAATGTGGTATTGGTGTTGACTATTCATAGATCAAGATTGTGATCCAAGGAGAGCTGAAATTATTAAGAGAGACAATGACACCAAGTCATCATGGTGATGTAGTGTCACGTTTCAATAATATGAGTTTATGAGGCTTTAACTATTGGGTGGACACTATTAGTCATGGGCCTCCTAATTTTAAAGGTAACATGATTCTGTGTGATTGATATGTCACATCATGTCAACGAGATGATATGAAGTAACGGCCTTGTTAAATGCCCTCTCCCAAAGAGAAAGGGGGAGACAACCACTGGATTAAGATTTTTTTTAAGGGTTTTGTATAGATAGATTGACCCATATAGCCTGTGGCTGCTCTAATAGGCTGTAATGTTTGGATAGACTTATCACTTAAAAGGGTCTTGTTTAGGGCATGAGGACCAAATCCTTGTGCGTGATGCGAACATGGGCCATGACACTAAATAATTGTCCCCCAGTCTTAATCATAGAGGGCAACAGGCTAAGACCCTTCCTTTTTTTTTTTTTTTCCCCTTTCCTGGTCGAAGACTTGACAATCTTCATTAGTCATGATATATATATGTCACCACCTCCAAAAACTAATGTTCAATTGGCATGCAATGGTATACATTTTATTTTTTATTTTTTATTTTTTTAATTCAATAAATTATACTGACCTAGATCCCCAGCGGAAGGGAGGTGATCAGTGCTACACAACAATAAATCTTAGGGAAGATTAATGTATTTTTAATACTACAAAGAAAGTCCTGGTAATTATGATATATTTTAGGGGATATTGTCAATATAATTTACCAAATTTTTTTACAGTAAAGATAATTCACTGAGAAGATAAGTAGAGCATAACGAACTCACGAAAAGACATTACAAGCATCCCCTTAAAAGGATCAACACAACCGGACGATGACATTGAGTAATGTTAGGGGTATTACTCATTCTCATAATTCATTTATGTCACGACCCATCCCACTATGCGTGGATATAGGACACGTGGCACGCCATCAAGACTTATCCAGTTCATTAAAGTAAAATAGTAGCGGAAAGTATAAGCGAAATTCATTAAAAATCAGAGTTATAAAAATTTTGGCCAATTAGATCGCATCCAAAAGAATCAGTTTCGAAAACAGAGGTCCATTCCAGTCAACTGAGGCTGCGGTTCAGTCGACTGGAAACTTGGAGCAGAAAGGTTAAAAAGTCCAAAAGTCTATTCCTGTCGACTGAGGCTGCGATCCAGTCGACTGGGGCCTCAAAATATCAGTCGACTGATGTCATGTCCTGTCAACTGCACTATGCATGCAGAACATGGTGTTTTCGAGCAGAAACCAGTCGACCGAAAATCCCTCCAGTTGACTGAAAACTCATAATCCAGTCGACTGAAACATGGACCAGTCGACTGTTTTCTCTCAGAACAGCCCAACTCTGCAGCACTCAAAATCAAGGGTCTCCAAACCAAATTCCAACAATAACACGATTATAATTCACAATTCAATATATATATATACAAAATGTATACTAAGGATTACAAGTATTACAACTAACCCATGGTTCTATTACAACATATTACAATTTTCCAAATCCTTATACAAGTTTAGGAAAAAGGAACAAAAGATATAAACAAGATGATTCCCTGGCGTTCTTCGACCTCACTCCTCATGCTTCTTCTTGTTTTTCTTCTTACTTGCAATGGAGTAAATCTTCATTGCTCAGCTATTTGCTGAGTGCACAAGTTCTAACATATGCAATATAAGATAAAACATGCTCTAATCTCATAATTCATACAAATAGTCTCTAAGAAGAAAAACACGCATTCATCCGGTAGCGGCAAGTCCAAGTCTTAAACCGCGATGCCAATGGCAAGTCCAAGTCTATCAACCATTGCATCCCTAAGTGCCATGGCAAGTCCAAGTCTATCACCCATGGATAGTAGCCGTCGCTACTAAATTCTCAAACATCGAGAAGCTGACTCCGGCATGAGATTGCATAAATATCCTCTTTGACCCATGTAGACAACTCAACGTGCTCGCGTAAAAGTAGACATGCTTTTCACAATTAATTGCGTGCATAATTAACGGGCCTATAATTAACATATGGATTTTTCCCGGATCTTAATTCCGTCGTCGAAATCTAAAACATGTATTTCCCTATATTTCACAAGTTAGGACTTCATACCTCGTGCGATTCTCTTCAAACTTAGAAGGATCGACTAGCGGGCCAAATAATCGTCAGATTTCGAATCTCAGGCGATTCCTACAAGTTTTACTGGGTTTTTCCCCAAAAGTCTAGAAATTAGATTTTTATAAGAGTTTTCCAAACATGGCCTAAGTAGTATCAAAACGTAGATCTTACCTCCACAAGTTCAAATCTCGAATTTGGTGAAAATTTGTCGGACGAAAGGTCGCCTATCGTCCTAAATAGTATTAATTAAAGTGTTTGCCAAACATGGCCTAAGTAGTATTAATTAAAGTGTGTCGATCTGACTTAGAAGTTGGAATATATCAGTGGGGTTTAAGAGTGTACCCAAATACCTCCATTTTGGGGGTTTAATCATTTATTGGATAATTTTTGTGAAGCTAACTTTCTTAAGTTCTAGAATTAATTAGCAATTGAGTAGTACATTCAGAAATTTGGCCAATACAATGCAAACAACAAGTGTTAAATCAAAAATAATTGTAGAGGAGCCACTACTATCTAAGCACACCCTAGATAAAGGAGATGTTGCCTAGCTTATAGGTCTAACTGGGTTTGAAAAATAGTTTTGTCAATGAAATTAAGCCCCAATTTTCTTTTACATCTAAAAGGTTTTTAGTTTTCTTGGTGGTCATCAAGTTGTCTCACAAATCATAATGTTGAACTCTGCTAATTGATGATGATTGAAAACTTGGTAGATTACATTTTTTGCTAATTTTTGTACGGGTCAAAACATTGTCATAGTCACCACCAAGACTTCCTTTTCTGGTCTTAGTGAAGGCTTTGGACCACGATAAAGAGCTATGTCGACAATGGAGTAGCCAGTAATTATATCAGTGAGTAAATTTTTATTAGGTTCAAATTGTCAATCAGTAAATTAATACCATACTAAAAGATATATTTATGCATAAATTAATTTTCAACAAACGATACTCTTCTATTTATTTGTCTTTCTTTTGGTGAGGCCATCTTAGAAAAGAAATGCTAAATCATACAACAATATATGTAATTTGTTTGTTCCTTAGAATTTTAGTGGATTCAGTTGAACCCACTAAGTTCTATACGCGTTTTACATATACCATTAATTTAGGCTAGTGCTAATGTCAAAGCACAAAGTGTTACTAAAAATTTAGTGTCACTAAAGCTTTTACTAACACTTTGTGCTTTGAAATTAGCACATTGTGCTTTGGCATTAGCATCACCCTTAATTTACATGGGAGTTACCCTTTTCTCCACGCCTTAAATAATTGGAGGCATAAAATATTGGCTGGTGCCATGCACATACTTCTCTTTAATTATTGGTTATTGTTTTTCCAATCTCTAAGTTGTTTACCAAGTTGTTTCCAGTCCTTGAAATAGATCTTCGGAATGGGTGAAATAAATTTTCTATACATAGTTGTACCTAATACCTATGAACACAGAATTATTATTGAAGGGAAAGTTTGATTAGAAATCTTTGAGTTGCTTGCTTTATGTGATAAAATAAATCTTTTAATGATATTGAGACGAACACAACGTACCCGCTAACAAATCTTTTAATGATGCTGTGATGAACACAATGTACCTGCGCATTGTGCGGGTTACATACTAGTATATATAAAGAACAAAGCTTAGCCAAATCCCTTCCTACAATGTGCCACTTGGCATTTTGTATATTTTGCTTTTATCATATGTGGCATTTCCTAAATTTTCTATTTTTTCATTTCTTTTTGCCACTTGGTACAACGGGAAAAATACTTGGTCTTTTTTTTTTCTTTCTTTAGATATACATATATACGTATACACATACATTCTTCTTCTTAATTGGTGAAAAATTGTGATATATAAATTTGGCAACATATATAATAGTATGAATTTACTTTGAAACAATTCACGAAGGGGGCTGCAATTACTTTATGAGAATTGAAATACATAATACTTCATTACGTTGGGGTGTTTATTGTACATAATTACTTAATCTACATTGGGATGAAATGGTTCATTTCACAATTCCAACTTCCAATGTGGCATTCAATTCTAACTTCCAATCCTAAAATGGTTCAACTCACAATTCAACTTCGTGAATGATCTTTCCAACTTCCAATCTGAATGAAATATCATGAGTTGCAGTGATGTGTACTTTTAGTGGCTCGAATTGACTTTTTGGGTTTAACTTCTAATAATTCATCTGTGTCTGGCGACCTATAAATGAAAAGGGTGAAGAGCAAATAGAGCTTGAGTACTAATGCTATGCTTTCCCGAATTTGAATCCAAAATTTTCTTCCCAAATACTTTGTTAATTGTACAACTATAAAATTATTTGGGAACCAAATTTGAAAAACATAACATTATTCTATACAGAATATGGTGTTCTGACTACATAAAAGAAAAGTGGCAAATATATATTAATTGTTACGTCAAGAATATGGAATTTTATCTTATAGGTGTGATTCATAGAGGTTAGCGTATGTATTCTATTTGTGTGGTCTAAACTTTTGTACGTTCTATGTATAGCATATTCTCATAATTTGGTCTCTCTGTGTTAATAATTTGACATATTCTCACAATTGAGTTACATTGTTTTTTTGGGGGTAAGAATACAAGAAAATAGAGCAAAGGGAACACAAACAAAAATCAACCTATTCCACAAGTGGATTTCCCCTTTGAGAAAACTAAGATTAAAGGCGATAGGAAACCTCAAATTCTCAATGATATGTTAGCAAGCTTATATTTTTATTTGGCAAATTGACAATTACAAAGTATTCAATAGTGTAGTAGAATGTATTTGATGCATTATTTTTAATATTTTATTGCATCTATATAAATAAATATTTTTTTTATGCTATACAAATTTGAAATGTTTTCACATTTTGACCTTTTCCCGTGCAAATTGTCGGCTAGTTTCATATGAAGACAAAACTGGGTTTGAATGCATACGCGCACAGTCAACAAAATATCACGCGAACCAGTTTCAAAAATCAGATAAGAAAAATGCAGATTTATATAATTGCACCAATAATTGCTTTAAGATTGTTATCCAAAATATGTTAGGATGTATAAATTTGAAATCCAAAAACACAACCAATACTGTATAACAAAATGTGTAACAGCGCCAACAAAAAATAACAATAGCACCTGTATAACAAATTGTGTCCTCATTATTGTTTTAGGTGTGTTGTGATTATAGCACCTATAATCACACCTACCGGTAGCAATCAATATATAAGAACTAGCATAAAACTCGCGCGATGCACAGGTACGTGCACTGAACACTAAAATAATTGCTAAATCGATGGTCGTTGCCAATTTATCTTAGTACTTAGAACATTGAGCACAAAATAATTGATGCATCACAAAATGTAAACTGTCAAAATAGACTTTTGTAGTTCTTTAGAAAAAAGAGCCTACAACTGGAGCAGAGTCGCAAATTATATTAAATAGTATGAAAAATAGTTGTCATCACTGTTTTAAAATTCATACAGGATCAGCCAGTTGAACCGGGAACTGGTCCATGAAACGGTCCGGTTTGAACCGGCTAACCGAAAAAATTCAAAAACCGACCTATTTTATGAAAACTAGAAAAATTGGCGGTTGAACCGGTAAAACCGGTAATTGAACCGGAAACCCGAAAATTTTAAAAAATTTTTATTTCATTTTATTTTATTTTTCCATATTTTTGAATTTTTAATTATTATTAATATTTATTAAATACTTATGACATCACGGTTCAATCCCGGTTGACCCAACTGTTGAAGCAGTGACCCATGACCCGATCATTTTTACGGTTCGACGAACGGTCCGATTTTCAAAACATTGGTTATCATTCAAGCTGGGGCAAAATAAGGAAACCAGTGGTCAACCAAAAGGATGAGGTTGTATTTCCTTTTTGTGATCCTCCATGAAATCTTTGACGAATCTTTAGAACCAATTTCCTAATTTCCTTTCCCCAACTTAGAGGAAGAAGTTGATACATGGTCATCTGCATAAATAAAAAGTTGTATTAGCGCTACAGCCTTTCCTGTTTTCTCCAACTCCGGTGCCACCATCACATTAAGGTGCATCCTAAGTAGATAAATTGTAGACTCAACTTATCACGCCCTGGAATAACAAACATAGAGAAAATAAATTCCTTTTTGGGTCCGTACGTAGGCCATGACTGATGAAGTCACGTGATTGTCCACAACACACAGTTCTAAACAACAAAATAATTAAAGAGATAGTAATATATATTCTAAGTTCTGCATTGTATATAACATAAGGTTACTAAACTTATTACATCAGAGTATGCGGAAACATAAAAGAACTAAGGTCTTAAGCAACATATGCCGAATACAGAAATACTAAATATCCAAAATGTAAACATAAGGAGGTACTGTCCAATCCTAGTCTTCAGTCAGCATAAGTATAGCCATCTACATAGTAGCCCTCTCTGATGTTCCCATCCTCATCATAGCCATCCTCCACGCAAAAGTCTTCCACCAGGTGTCCTTCCTCTGTATAAATACGCTGGAACGTGGGAATGTCCAGCGGCACAAACGCCGTCAGCTTTCTGAAAGCTGAGTGAGTAAAATACTAATGAGATATCATAAGTAGAAATTTATTACGAGTTATGAAACGATATGAGTTATAGTTCCACTGACAGTATCTTATCTTCTGTATTCAATCCCTTTGTTAACCAACCATTACTCGTCTTATTATGTAGAAACCAACATACTCTAAGATTTGATGAACAACTTGACAATACGATTATCTGGGTACACCCTTGACCATAGTCCACATATTTTAGGACACATTTGATCAGAGTATATCAATCCATAGCCATACTAAGGATGTACCATTGATTGCAGTCCACATACTTTAGGACACCTTCAATCATATGCACTGCCCTCAATCACAATATGGACATGCCTTTGGTTGCAATCCACATACTTTAGGACACATTCAACCAATATATACCACACTATGCCATGACTTACGCAGTCAATCCTTTGGGTCAGTGATCGCAATCCACATACTTTAGGACACATTCAATCAAAGCATGTCCACACACAAAGCATCACCCGTACCAACTTTTACCGACATGCACAAAATGTCACCCATACCAACTTATACCAACCTATAACCAAACCGACTCTCTGTAGACACCCCGATTTTGACCACAGTTGAATTCTGGGGACGATCACCTCCAAAACTGATGACGACAATGTCTGGCAAGACTTTGAAAGTTCTGAAAAGTGATTCAAGCTCTTCGGAAAGACTGGGTGTTCAGGAAATTTCGGGTGTAAAAAACGCATAGAAGAAATCAAAAAATCAGTTTCAAAAATAAAATGTAAAAATGGATTTTGGTTTAAAATATTTCAAAAAAAAAGAAGAAAAGAATTTTGAAAAAGAAGAAAAGAAAATTAAAGAAAAAAATAATATATATATATATATGTGTGAAGGGGAATGATGCGGCACACGGCAAAGCCGGCGGCACTCGCTGAGTGCCACGCCGACACTTACTGAGTGCCGCCCGCTGTAACAGTTTGTTTGTTTTAAAATACTTATTGAACAACCAAAGGTGCCATTGCACATGGGTTTTTATCCCGAATTTACTGAATTAACCCCTCAAGATTGGTCTGTATAAGGAGATGTATCTCTCCATTACAATTTTAGAGAATTGAGAGAGAGAATCAGGAGAGAATTAAATAGAAGCCATTGAAGAGGAGTTGAGAGCTTGAAGAAGACTTGAAGATCCTTGAAGACCTTCACTAAACAAGAAGAACCTAAGGATATTTGGAGGTAATCCTCTAACCTTCGTTAGTTTTTTGTAACACTCTGTTTGTTTATTTTCATTAATAAATAAGTATTTCATTTTTTTTCTCTATGAATATACCCTTTAGTATGATTTCCAAACTATATTTTATATTTGAGACTATAAGAATAACCTTCTTGGCGCAAAATGTTTTTTTAATATATATATATATATATATAAATATTTGTTTGGGGTCAAACCATAATTTTTATAAATAAAGAAATACTCACAATGGATTTGAAACCATAACGATATTTTTATACAACCAGGAATTTAATTCCTATGTTAATATGATTTTTTGTATTTTTATTTCGACTAAAAAATACCAGTTATTATTTTATCATTGCGATTATATCGCGAAGTGGGTGTTGGAGCACGTGAGCTTGCCGCACGGGACGACTTCCCTATTTCTTGGAGCCCAAAACAAATACAGCATATATACACATATCACTCTCAATTCTCTCGTAGGAAACTCTCTGCCTCTCCCAAACTCTCTTAATCTCACTCAATTTTTTCTCCCTCTCTCAAGAACACACACACACACACACACACACACACACACACACACATACATAGATTATATATATGTATACACATACATATACATTGTTAGATATATATAGATCAAGAGAACGAGTAGAAATTCAAGACGACGGAATTTACGGCGGATTTCTCGGCGTCGAATTTTCTGTCCAACCCCTTCTGTGAGTATTATAAACTCACTCCCCATGTAAATATATGTATATTTTTGTATATATAGATGTGTATGTACGTATATCTATGTAATCACTATTATAGCTTAAAAATGGAGTTTTGTGAAACTTAACCAAAATCGATTTTGTGAATTGGGAATGAAACATCTTAGTCCCATTATGTCACGCCCCGAAACAGCATAAATAGAGAAAAATAAATTTCCTTTATGGGTCTATAGGGAATAACTGGTGAATGTCACTGATGATCCATACCACATTGTACTAGTCAACAGAAAGAACAACCCACAGTAATATAAAGGAAACATATTATATTACCAACATCAGAGTTATTACAACAATAAAGCTACAGCGGAAGTATATAAGGTTTGGAAGCAACATATGCCCAAGTACTAAATACAACAAAACAGTCTAAACAGAAATATAAACTAATAACTATCTCCAGGTCTTCAACTGGCGTAGACATCTGCATAGTAGTCCTCCCCGACATAAGTGTCATCGGCTGGACCACCCTTTGTGCATTCCTCTCCCAGATAGTTACCGTCGTTGTAGGATCCGTCACCTGCAGAATAAGGTACAGGATAGTCTGGACGGGGGAGAAGTCCAGGCAATAAAGGCCATCAGCTTACTGAGAGTTGATTGAGTATAAACTAACAAGGTACCAATTATCTGAAGTAAATACAAGCTTATGCAAACACGATTTAACATCTTACTATAATAATAATAATATCTTGTTCCTTTATTCAACCTCGTTAACCAACCCTTATCGTCTTATTATTCGAAGACCGATGACCAACATACTCTCCAGAAAGAATAGACTCAATCGTTTCACATATATAGACATACCATTATTCTGTCCATTGCTCGTTAAGGATATAAACCATCCACCGCATTCATGGACACCACGTCGGTCCATCCCCCGCTCGTTAAGGATATAACCCATCCACCGCATGTTAGGGATACAACGCTTTGAACAACATCACATCAAATCTATTGCCACAACTTATCGTTGTATACCAGTGATCCCCCATCCACCGCTCGTTAAGGATATAAACCATCCACCGCTCGTTAAGGATATAATATAGATTATCTGGCTATCTTAGGACTACATGGTCCCGCTCACTGCTCGTTAAGGATATAAACCATCCACCGCATGTGAACGCATATTATGACCAGGCGTCTTCCCACGTATCATTCCTAGAACTTATCAAACCTTCTTAAACTCAGCACTACTATCGACACATGACAATTCCCATGTGGCCTGATGACTCTGATTAAAAGAAACAGATATCAAACTTATACCGGCAAGCAACATGTCACCCACGTCGTCACGTTAATCCATTATTCTTAATAATACTTTATCTTTGTTGTCACACTACCCCTGATCAACCCCGAATTGTATAACAGAAGTTCAAATCGAGAAACGAACCATTGAACCCTTAATATAATAAATAGGCAAAGGAATCCATGTTCTGCCCATACCAATCGATTAGGATAAGGTCCAATCGATTGGGATAAAATAATGTCAATCGATTGCTAACAATGGAAATCGATTGGGATGACAATCGATTGGAATTCTAATCAATCGATTGGGTCCAGACTGATGGCAATCGATTGGTAATTATGCCAATCGATTGGCACTTCGTCTTTACCAGCAGATTGCTAAAACAACATATATAAACGTAAAAACTATGCATATACTACATCTAAGCTTCATAATAACTTATATAAACTTCATATATAGGGACCAAGTGAGTTAGGAACTCACCAAGGCTTGTTTGGTTGGTGTTTGTTGAAAAACCTCCAAGCTCTCTCTCTTTCTCCTTCTCTTTCTCTTTTCCCTGCTCTCTCTCCTTCTCTATCTCTTCTCTTTCTTCTCTTCTTCTTCTCTTTTTTGCCAAGGGCAGAGAGTGTGTGTGTGTGGGTGTATATCTATAGATATAGATATAGATATATATGAATATATATATATATATAACAACACTCTCTCTCAAGGTCTAAAATTGGCCCAAGGCCAAGAATGGACTCATATATATATATAGTTGTGAGAGTGCCACACGTTTAAATCTCAAGCAAAGAAAAAAATTTATCTCAGCTTATGCCAATCGATTAGCAAGAATGCCAATCGATTGGTAACAGATATTTGAAGGCAATCGATTGGTATGTTGCCACGTCATTACTTTTAGTTGGTAAAATGGCAATCGATTGGAAAGAATGTCAATCGATTGGTATCCAAAAAGTGTCAATCGATTGGGATGAAAGGCAATCGATTGGTAACCAAATCTCACCAAAAGAAAAGGAAAGGTTATACAAGTATAGAAATGAATACCAGGTCTTATTAATATACCAAAATACAGGGTATTACATCATCCACCACTCATTAAGGATTTCGTCCTTGAAATCAAAACAAACAAGGTTTAAAATAAAAACGAAAACTTCTCACGCATCTCTGACTCTAGCTCCTACGAAGCTTCTCCTTCATCATGATGCTTCCACTGAACCTTCACCAATGGAATCTCCTTGTTCCTGAACTTCTTGATTCCTCGATCCAAAATGCAAACCGGTCCTTTGTTGAATGTAACATTGTCATTGACTTCAATATCTTCAAAGTTGATCTTATCCGCTGGATTATGGGCACACTTTCTCAGCATACTGATGTGAAACACGTTGTACACTCTTGACATCTTCGGCGGCAACGCGAGGTGATAAGCAACTTTCCCAACACGCTCTAAAATCTCAAATGGTCTGATGAATCGCGGTGATAAATTGTCTCTCTTCTGACCAAAACGAACGATGTCTCAAACAGGTGAAAGCTTGAGTAGCACATGATCTCCAACTGGAAACTCCAAGTCTTTGCGTCGCTTGTCAGCACAACTCTTGTGTCGGGTTTGAGCTGTTTTCATCTTCTCACGTACTATCTGGATCTTCTCACTTGTTTCTCGTACCATTTTTGGCTCAAGAAGTTGAGTATCTCCGACTTCGGTCCAACAAAGCGGTGATTGGCAAGGTCTTTCGTACAAGATTCGAACGGCGCCATTCCTATGCTCGAATGATAATTGTTGTTGTAGGTGAACTCAATCAAAGGTAAGTGTGTCTCCCAAGAACTCTCAAAATTAATGGCACAAGCGCATAATATATCTTCCATTACTTGATTTACTCGTTCAGTCTGACCATTAGTCTGCGGATGAAAATCTAAACTCAAGTTTAACGTCGTTCCCATCGCTGTTTGAAGACTCTTCCAAAACTCTGTAGTAAAACGCGAATCCCGATCTGACATGATAGAAACAGGTACTCCGTGTAACCATACTATGTTTTGCAGATGCATCCGGCACAAACGTTCCACTAGATATGTCATACTATAGGCAATGAAATGTGCTGTCTTTGTAAGTCGATCCACAATTACCCAAATAGCATCGTGGTTTTGCTGTGACTTTGGCAATCCTACCACGAAATCCATAGTTATATGCTCCCATTTCCATTGAGGAATCGATAATGGCTATAGAAGTCCAGGTGGTTTCTGATATTCTGCCTTCACTTGTTTACAAGTAAGACATTGAGATACATACTCAGTTATTTCTCTCTTCATTCCTTCCCACCAGAAATTTCTCTTCAGATACTTGTTCATCTTCGTACCTTTAGGATGAATAGTCATCTGTGACTTATGCGCTTCGTCCAATATTTCTTTCCAGAGATTTTCTTCGTCAGGTACACAGAGTCTACCTTTACATCGTAAGGCTCCATCTGTACCGATACTCCAGATCTCTGGTTCCTTGGCTGACATCTTGGCAAACCATAACTTCAAATCTTTTGTCGTCTGTTGAGCTACGATGATATGACTGATCAACGTTGGTTATACCATAAGACATCCCAAATGTTGTCTTTCTATTGGTTTCACTGGCTGAAGCTCAAATTCAGCTAACACTTCTAATGCTTTCCATTCTTTAAATAGTAATGCAGCAATCACTAGTCGAGGTTTACGACTCAAAGCATCTGCTACAACATTCGCTTTACCTGGATGGTATTGTAACGAAAAGTCATAGTCCTTGAGTAACTTCATCCATCTTCGTTGTCGCATGTTCAACTCCTTCTGAGAGAAAAAATACTTTAAGCTCTGATGATCGGAAAATAGGTCAAACTTTTCTCCATAGAGATAGTGTCTCAATATCTTTAATGCAAACACTACTGCTGCTAATTCCAGATCATGTGTAGGATAATTCTTCTCATGTACCTTCAACTGTCTTGATCCATATGTTTCCCATCTTGCATAAGCACACAACCAAGTCCTTGGTGCGATGAGTCATTGTAAATCACAAGCCTCTTTCCACTTTTAGGTATTACCAGTACTGGTTCTTTCCTTTAACTCCTAAAATGCACTCTCATGCTTGTCTGTCCACTCGTACTTCATCTATTTTTTTTTTTAAATTTGTCAAAGGTCCTGTTATCTTGGTGAATCCTTATGCAAATCTCCTATAATATCCTGCTAGGCCGAGGAAACTTCTGACTTCTGTCGCATTAGTCGGTCTATTTCCAGCTGAAGACTGCATCAATCTTAGATGGGTCCACAGAAATACCATCTTGAGATATGATATGTGCCAAGAATTTGACTTCCTGTAGCTAAAATTCACACTTGCTGAACTTTGCATACAACCTACTATCTTGAAGTGTCTGTAGAGCGATCTGTAAGTGCTCCTTGTGGTCTTCCTCTGTCTTCGAGTAGATTAAAATATCATTGATGAACACTATAATGAATTTATCCAAATATGGTCTGAATATTATATTCATTAAGTCCATGAATACGACTGGTGCGTTCGTCAATCCAAAAGGCATAACTAGAAAATCCTTGATCCTTGCAACTGGTCGAATAGATCATCTGTCTAAGGAAGTGGATATCTATTCTTGATCGTAACTTTTTCAATTCCCTGTAGTCCATGCAGAGTCCAAGTGTTCCTTTTTTCTTCTTTACAAATATAACTGGTGCTCCCTAAGGTCATGTGCTGGGTCGAACAAATCCTAAATCTTCAAGTTCCTGGACTTGTTTCTTTAGTTCCAACATCTCAGTTGGTGCCATCCTATATGGAGTCTTAGATATCGGCAACGTACCATATACTAATTCCACACAGAAGTCTATTTCACTTTTTGGTAGAAGTCCTTTAATATCTTGGAATACATCATGGAAGTCTTATACAGTAGGAATCTGATCCATCTTGAGTTCTGTACTCGCACTCCCGATTGTAGCCAAACTATACTCGAAAGAAACATATCGCTCTCCGGCTGACAATGAAATCTAATGGTCGGGCATCCTAGTTTCGGAAATACAATTATCCTAGTAGGGCAGTCTAAGTTGGCATTGTACTTAGTCAACCAATCCATTCCTAGGATAATGTCAAACTCTGACATTGACAGAACTACCAAGTCTGCTGGAAGATTCCTATCTCCCAAAGTTAGTGGACAATCTTTACATACTTTACCCAACTTAACAGTTACTCCCAATGGTGACATAGTATTCAATGCTGGCTCCAGTGTCTGGGGTTCCAAACCCAATTGACGCACAATCTTAACAGCAATAAATGAACGTGCAGCTCCAATATCAAATAAAACTTTAACTGGACTATGAAAGAGTACAAGCATACCTTCCAAATGCTGTTATTCATTGGCATTAAAACCTGCTTTCCCTGGGATTATAGCATTCATCCTTGTCTAATCTGGGGGTCCTTGAATCCCTTGAACTGGTGCCCCATAGTATCCTCCCTATGGTGCTCGACAATCCATACTCAAGTGTCCCAGCTTGTCACAATTTTGGCAAATAGCACCCATCTGGTGGTTAACCTTGGAAACTGTGCAGAACTTGGCAATATATCCTAGCCTTCCAAAATTAAAACAACCTCCACTATTGCTTGGCGGGGCTGTCAACAATGCCTGCGATTATGGTCTCTACTGACGATATTGCTGGGGTTGAGAATAACCCTGCTGAGGCTTCCTGGTTCCCTCCCAGGTTCTTTTGTTACCTTAAAAATTTCCCTGAGGTCTCCAACTTTGGGTATTCCTCGGTTGGAAGTTCCTGGCGGGCTGAGGTCGACTCGTCTGAGGTCACTGTATTGGATATACATCTTTTTCTAGACTTATAGCAAGTCTGACCAGTCCTTCAAAACTCGGGTTCAGGTGACCAATCATCATATGGCAAAGATGGGGATTTAGTCCCTGGTGAAATCTTTTCACCTTCTTTTGCGTTGTATCAATCATGTGCTGGGCGAATCGAGACAGTCGTTCAAACTATGTGGTATATTCTCTTACCGTCCAATCTCCTTGAACTAAGCTCATGAAATTCTTCTCCTGTTGATCCTTTTCGTCATCCAAAAAATACTTCTCCAGAAATCTTTCCTTGAACGTCTCCTAAGGCATTGCTCTCGCAACATTTATCCCAATAGTTGCTCGCTCAGCTTCCTACCAATCTGCGGCGGCATAGGTAAGTTGGAATGTAGCAAGACGACGCTTATCTTATTCGCTGCATTCTAGTGCTTCAAAGATCAACTCCATTTCCCTTATCCATTGTTTGGCTTACCATGGTTCTGTAAACCCATCGAACTTCTCAGGATGTAACCTACGGAAATTAGCTAACAACTTGTCCCCTATTTGCCTCTGCTGGAATGGTACAATTGGGGGTTAGACCGGTCGTTGGTTAGTAGCATTGTTGTAGGTATCGCTTATATGTTCCATCCGTTGCATGAATGCTTCAAAAATTCCAGATGGGTCCATTCCTTCCAGAATAGGTGCTTTAATACGCGCTTGGTGATTTCTCAAGGGTCTCACCATAATAATAACGAGTATTGCCTACAAGAGACACATCGATTTAGCTGAAATTCTTCTTATAGAAATGAAACCAAGATAGGGCGAGAAGCAACAAGAACTAATAGTTCTATAAAACAACACATAAAAGTAACCATACGATCAATAACAAAAGTAGTGCTCGTATAAAACAAAAGATGTACCGCATAGTACACACTAGTCAAACTGTGTACCACGTGGGACACAACTAAACAGTATTAAGGTCAGTTATTACAATACTACTACTAAGGATAACATTTATACAAAGCTATGGTCAAATAGCTATCTCTCAAGCTCCCAAAAATCTGGTGGACAACATGTCCTGAATTAAAACTAACAAAAACTAAAGCCCCCTACAGATACTGATTCAAAAGTTGTCAACATCTGATCCTGCTGCTGGTGCATCATCCTCAGGTGTAACGTCCATCTCTACTAGTGGATCATCCTCGGCTAGTGCAGGTGCTCCTACTACTACTCCAATATCCTAGTCCTCGACAATCAGGTCGTCAACCTCAATCTCCTTAACATCAAATGCTAGCTCAGCAATATCGGTGATCAACTCAGCAAAATCCCCAACAATAGCCATAGCATTAGCTAACGCAACCTGTCCTATCGAAACTCCGGCTGGCTGTGCAACCATTACTGCTACCCATTCAGCTGCCATATTGGTAATAGCTGCCATATGTAAAATAGGTCCCACTGGTAAATCAATCACGACTGGTATCTCAGGCGCAAACTCCTCTATCTTAGGCTCAACTACAGTATCCTCCATAATCTCATCTCCTACTACTCCTAAGTCCTCCTCAACCACAACCTTAGGGTCCTCCTCTTGATCCTCCTCTGGGTTCTCATCATCCTCAACTGGCTCGATGTCCTCTACGGGATCCTCCTCTGGCTCCTCTGGGTCAACATCTATGATCGGCTCGACCTCTAGTGACTCTAGCTGCTCAAGCTCCTCCAGTGGCTTTGGAATGGGTACCTCAAGTACCAGTGATGGTTGCATTACTGCACGTGTTGCCTCAATAGGTCTTCCAAGAATAGCTCGTAACTCGATAGCATCCATCTCTGGCTTACTCTGGATCAAACATAAAATCTCCTGGTAAATGTCTCTGCCAATCCTCGTGGAATGGTAAGCATCCATATGCATTGGGTCCAGACTGATGGCAATCAATTAGTAATTATGCCAATCGATTGGTACTTCGTCTTTACCAGTAGATTGCTAAAATAGCATATATAAACGTAAAAACTATGCATATACTACATCTAAGCTTCATAATAACTTGAATAAACTTTATATATAGGGATCAAGTGAGTTAGGAACTCACCAAGGCTTATTTGGTTGGTGTTTGTTAAAAAACCTCCAAGCTCTCTCTCTTTCTTTCTACTTTTCTTTCTCTTTTTCCTGCTCTCTCTCCTTCTCTGTCTCTTCTCTTTCTTCTCTTCTTCTTTTCTTCTTCTTTTCTTTTCTACCAAGGGCAAAGAGTGTGTATGTGTGGGTGTATATCTATATTTATAGATATAGATATATGAATATATGTATATATAACAACACACACTCTCTCTCAAGGTCTGAAATTGGACCAAGGCCAAGAATGGACTCATATATATAGAGTTGTGAGAGTGCCACACGTTTAAATCTCAAGCAAAGAAGAAAATTTGTCTCAGCTTATGCCAATCGATTGGCAAAAATGGCAATCGATTGGTAACAGGTATTTGAAGGTAATCGATTGGTATGTTGCCACATCATTACTTTTAGTCGGTAAAATGTCAATCGATTGGAAAGATTGTCAATCGATTGGTATCCAAAAAGTGTCAATCGATTGGGATAAAAGGTAATCGATTGGTAACCAAATCTCACCAAAAGAAAAGGAAAGGTTATACAAGTATAGAAATGAATACCAAGTCTTATTAATATACCAAAAATACAGGGTATTACACATTAAGCTGTGATTCGAATCCTATGATGTAATTTATCTGTATCACGACGTATTGTGAATTTAAAGTTTTGACACCCTTCCTTTAATCACAAATATCGATACAATCTGCATGAGTTTAACCCGATCACATATTCATAATCTATGCGGAAAAACAAAGAAATCCATATATTGCATGACTTGGTTGAATCAAAATTCAAAAATGGGTAAATTTCAATTTTGAAATTTGAAAATAGGGGAAAAAATAAAGAAGAAGGACTTTGGTTCGCGTCGCGCTCGTGCGAAACCTTGTTCGAATGGCCCGCTCACGAGACCTGTGCAAACTTAGGCAGAAATGAATTTTTAGCAGATTTCATAAAAAAGGCCTAATCGCTTACGCGACACCTCGCTCGCGCAGACAGCGCGCGTGACATGGCATGTTGGGCAGTTTGTTTATTTTTCAACAAAGGACTATTTGGAAAAGGTTTGAAAGTTGTAAGGAACTATTTTGAAAGATGTACTATTTTCAAGATTTTTGTTTAAGAACTAGATTAATAATAACGATTCAGACGGAGACTTATGTTTGTACATATATTTGAATTTGTGATTAATAAATGATGTTACAATTCATGACATTGACATGCATGATAGGGTCGTGGTTGATTCGACATGCATAGTATGTAAAAAAGTGTGAAAAGAGAAGAGAGTGGCGGTGTACGACTCAAATATTGAATGGATATTATTCCTGGTATATGAGGCGACTGTGTTGTGTACGACTCGAATACTGAGAGGATATAATTCCTAGTATTTGAGGTGATAGTGTAGTGTACAATTTAGATATCGAACGGATATTATTCCTTGTATCTGGACCGACGGTGTTCTGTATGACTTGAATATTGAGCAGATATTATTCCTAGTATTCGAGGTGACAGTGTAGTGTACGATTCAGATATCGATCGGATATTATACCTGGTATCTGGACCGACGGTGTTGTGTACAACTCTGATACTGAGCGGATATTATTGCTGGTATCTGAGTTAATGGTAAGGTTGAATCTAGTTTATCGAGAGAAAAGAGTCTGCAAGATGAGATGATACATTGTTCTTGCACGGTCACATATTTATTGCTTATTACCTCATTGTGTTATATGTTGAAGTTGGGATCTTAAATTATTGTTTTAAAGTTTAATCTGTAACGTTGTAATATATGCTTATATGTACATTCTGAGTATATGTTTATTTTATTCCCCAGCTTGCATAAGCTGACGGCGTTGATGCGTCCTAGACTCTATGTCCAGATTTTTCAGGTCAGGAGTTGTGTCTAAGACTATGAGTGATGTAATAGATTAGTAAGTTTCAATTTGGGGGCTTATTTTTATTAGTATCATTTTCTTTAGAAATGCTATTATGTTATTTGTTGCAAGGACAATTGGTTACTTTTACTTGTTACGACCTACGAGTCCATAAAGGAAATAAAACACTTTCCTTATTTGTGCTACGTCAGGGCATGATATGGTTTTTGGTATCAGAGCCATATGATGGCTCGACCAATTTTCTAAGACACATAGGATCTTCCATTTAGATAGTACTAAGATAAGATAGTTCGACTTCATTCTGTATTTCGTTGCTTTCGACTGTTGAGAACTTTCTTTTTTATCTGGAGATTGATCGAATTCTATTGATCGATGAATAGGTACCTTTATCTCAATCATATGGCTACTAGAAATCTCAGGCCTCGCCCCGCTACTATTGAAGCTGCACCCACCAACAGCAGATCCAACCTGGATGTTTGAGGCTTTTGTGAGACGGTTAGAGAAGGTCAGTGATCAAAACACAGGGAACAATAATCGGAATGGGAATCATAACAGGAATGAGAGGCAAGCCCACTACACTGGGGACAAGCTTCTTAAAGCATTTCGCGCACTGCGACCACAATTTTTTGCTGGGATTGACGAACCCTGGCAAGCAGAGCAATGGTTACGCCAGATGGAGCTTGTCTTTGAGGCTATAGAGAGTACATCTTTGGAAAAGAAATGTCTGGCTATCTTTTAGTTTTCATATGCATCTGTAGATTGGTGGGATGCTGAAAAGGCAACTATTGGGGAAGAAGCCGCAAGGGGAATGCCCTGCGTTGTGTTCAAGGAAAGACTTCTCGAGAAGTATTTCCCTGAAGAAGAAAAGGATAAGAGAAAGAGAGAATTCTTGGAATTGACACAAGGAAATCTATTTGTCCGAGAGTATACTTCTCGATTTGAGCATTTGTCTCGTTTTGCTCCACATATGGTGGACATACCTAAGAAGAAAATCAAGAAATATCATTGGGGCCTCAACTTGTCTCTCAGACATCTGACTATGGGACACCTAAACTAGTCATTTGAAGCTCTGGTGAGATTGTCTATAGGATTGGAGAATAATGGTTGTCAGAATCTAAAACCATTTAGAAATCGACCTCTGCAGAAAGTCTATCCCGAACAGAAACCAGTATACCCTCAAGGACATAAAAAAAATTGGGATGGAGGGAAGAAGCCTCAGTAGACATAAGCAGTACAGCAGAATCCACCTCGAGCAATAGGAGGGAATAACAACGATAATTGCTTCAATTGTGGTATTCCCGATCACCAAGCTAAAGATTGCAGAGTACCCAGGTGTGATAATTGCCGGAACATTGTATGCTATAACTGTGGTATTTTGGGTCACATAAGTAAGGACTACAAGGCTCCCAGAAAAGGTGACATTGGCCGGCAAGGACAGGCTCACCTGAATGTTGTTATCCCCGAGAGTGCGGGTTATGGGGAGACAACATATGAAGAAGGTACTTATGAGGAGGGACCACTCGAGCAACTAATGGTGAAAGGTACTCTAACCTTGTTAATTTTTCACGTTAAAGCTTTATTTGACACGGGCGCCACACACTCATTCATATCTATTAGGATCGTTCAGAAATTGGGTATAGTACTGCAACGTTTGGATGAAGCTTTGAGTGTTTTCTCACCACTGTCAAGTTAGTACATGTGTGTAAGGATTGTCCTTTATATTTAGGAGACCGTGAACTTTCTGTGAGATTGGTGGTTCTATCAATAAAGGAGTTTGATATAATCCTGGGGATGGATTAGCTCAAAAGAAATCATACGAAGTTGGATTGTGCAAGGAAGAGGATCACATTTGCAGATAAAGGGAATCAACCCTTTGATTTCCAATGTAACCCTTCAGGTGATAACTTCCTTACCAGATGCCTATCAATCATCGAAGTTGTCAGTATAGAAGTGATAGTGTCATCAATACTCGTGACCAAGGAGTTTGAGAAAGTATTTCATGATATCTCTGGATTACCGCCTGAGAGGGACATAGAATTTTGTGTGGAACTGGTGCCAAGCACTCGACCTATAACAAAGGTTCCTTGTAGGATGGCCCCTACTGAATTATTGGAGCTGAAGGAACAAGTTCAAGAACTCAAAAAGTTGGGTTTTGTTCGTCTTAATACTTCACCCTAGGGAGTGCCTATGTTATTTGTGAAGAAGAAGGACGGAACCATGTGATTGTGTATTGACTACCGGGAACTAAATAAGGTTACTATCAAGAATAAGTATCCTTTACCCTGGATAGACGATCTATTTGATCAATTGCAAGGAGCCACGCCTTTTCCAAGATATATCTACGGTCGGGGTATCATCAGTTAAGGGTACGAAAAGAAGACATACCTAAGACTACTTTCAGGATGAGGTACGGACATTATGAGTTCTTAGTGATGGTGTTTGGGATGATAAATGCTCCGGCTATGTTTATGGATCTAATGAATAGAGTATTCAAGCCCAACTTAGATCATTTCATAATTGTTTTTATGACGATATTTTGATCTACTCCAAGATAGAGGAAGAGCATGAACAGCATCTACAGATTGCAATGCAGATTCTCAAGGATCACCACATATATGCTAAATTTAGCAAGTGTGAATTCTGGCTTCATGAAGTTAAATTCCTCGAACATGTGATCTCCCAACATGGAATTGTGATTGACTTAGTAAAGACCGATGCAGTTGTGAATTGGACTCGGCCAACCAATGCTACAAAAGTCAGAAGTTTTCTGGGACTCGCTGGTTATTATCAGAGATTTGTGGAAGGATTCTCAAAGATAGCATCCCCATTAACTGGTTTGACTAAGAAAGATTTGAAGTTTGAATGGACTGATAAGCACGAATGCGCTTTTCAGGAATTGAAAGAAAGACTGACAATAGCGCCAATGCTCGTAATACCAAAGAGTGATAAGAAATTCACTACTTTTAGTGATGCCTCTTATCAAGGACTAGGATGCATCTTTATGAGAGACAGAAAGGTTTTTGCCTATGGTTCATGATAGTTCAAGCCAAATGAATTGAATTACCCAACTCATGATTTAGAACTGGTAGCCATCATGTTCACGCTTAAGATCTGGAGACACTGACTCTCTGAGGAAAGTTTGATTTGTTCTCAAACCGCAAAAGCCTTAAGTATTTGTTTACTCAGAAAGAGCTGAACATGAGGCAACGCCAATGGATGGAACTGATTAAGGACTATGACTTTACATTAGAGTACCACCCTAGTAAGGCTAATGTAGTCGCTGATGCCCTAAGTCAGAAACCTCGAGGGATGGTTGCTTCATTAATGATAATGGAAAGCCTTAGAGACAATTGTTGAATTTGATATGTAGATTTCTGAAGGAAGTGACGGGCAACACTTTGAATTCCTCATAGTACAACCAACACTTGTGAGTTCAATTATCGAGGCCCAAAAAAAAGACGAGAAATTTTAACTATAGTTTGCCAAGATGTCAGAAAAGGACCCTACAGGATAGAAGGTTGGGACCGATGGAGGATACAGATGTAGAGGCAGATTGTGTGTGACAAATTCAGGAGACTTGAGAAAAGATATTCTCGAAGAAGTACATAAATCGAGACTGACAGTACACCCAGGAGTTAAGAGAAACTTCTGGTGGGAAGGAATGAAATGAGAAGTAACCGAGTTCATGTCTAAATGTTTGACTTATCAACAAGTAAAGGTCGAACATCAGAGACCCTTGGGACTGTTGTAACCCTTACCTGTTCCAGGATGGAAGTGGGAACACATAATTATGGATTTCGTAGTTGGATTAACCCAGTCACAACAGAACCATGATGCAATTGGGTAATTTTGGATCATCTGACAAAGTCCGTACATTTCATTACGTATAGTATGACTTACCCAGTATAAAGGATGAGTCAAATGTATCTACAGCAAGTGGCACGACTGCACGGCGCACCTGTGTATATTGTATTGGACCGCGATGCAAGCTTTACTCGGGATTTTGGAAAAGTTTACAAAAGGCTATGGGAACTTCGCTCAAAATGAGTACTACTTTCCATCCTCAGACCAATGGACAGACTAAGCGTGTTAATCAGATTATGGAAGATATGCTCAAGGCCTGTGTAATCGACTTTGAAAAGTCTTGGGAAACGCACTTACCATTGGTCAAATTAACATATAACAACAATTATCACTTGATTATTGGGATGGCACCGTTTGAAGCCTTGTATGGACGGCCATGTCGATCTTCGTTGTGTTGGGCAGAAGTGGGAGACACAGAATTATTGGGACTAGATTTGGTGAGGGAAACCAACGGAAGATTTCACTGGTCAAGAAAAGAATGAAAAGCTATACAGAGTAGATACGAGAGTTATGCGGATCGGCGTCGAAAGGATTTGGAGTTCAGTATCGGAGATCACGTACTCCCTAAGGTTTCACTCATTCAGGGAATAGTATGTTTTGGTCAGAAAAGAGGGAAGTTGGCACCTCGTTTCATCGGGTCGTTTGAGATACTGGAACGTGTTGAAAAAGTGGCTTATCGACTCGCGTTGCCACCAAAGATGTCTGGTGTTCATAACGTATTCCATGTCAGTATGTTAAGGAAATACATACGAGATCCCTCACACATGGTTAATTTTGATGATATTGAGATGAGTCAGAAAATTATCTACAAGGATAGACTTATAAGGATTCATGACCTGAGTATCAAGAGGCCGAGGAGAATGGACGTTCCTTTGGTTAAGGTTCAACGGAGGCATCATGATGAGGGAGAAGCATCGTGAGAGTTAGTGTCAGACATGTGGAATGAATATCCCAAGTAGTTTCAAGATTAGTTAGTTCAGATTTTGGGACGAAATCTCTGTTAAGGTGGGTAGAGTGTAACACCCCCTGCGCTCCCTGCAATCAGATTTTCATTAATAAATAAGTATTTTGTTTTTTTTCTCTATGAATAAACCCTTTAGTATGATTTCCAAACTATATTTTATGTTTGAGATTACAAGAATAACCTTCTTGGTGCAAAATGTATTTTTAATAAATACATATATAAATATTTGTTTGGGGTCAAACCGTAATTTTTATAAATAAAGAAATGCTCACTATGGATTTGAAACCATAACGATATTTTTATATACAACCAGGAATTTAATTCTACATTAATATGATTTTCTGTATTTTTATTTTGACTGAAAAATACCAGTTATTATTTTAACACTGCGATTACATCGTGAATTGAGTGTAAGAGCACGTGAGCTCACCGCACGGGATGACTTCCCTATTTCTTGGAGCCCAAAACAAATACAATATATATACACATATCACTCTCAATTCTCTCGCAGGAAACTCTCTGCCTCTCCCAAATTCTCTCAATCTCTCTCAATTTTCTCTCCCTCTCTCAAGAACACACACACATATACACACACACACAGATTACAAATATGTATACACATACATATACATAGTTAGATATATATAGATCAAGAGAACGAGTAAAAATTCAAGACGATGGAATTTGCGGTGGATTTCTCGGCGTCGAATTTTATGTCCAACCCCCTCTGTGAGTATTATAAACTCACTTCCAATGTAAATATATGTATATTTCTGTATATATAGATGTGTATATACGTATATCTATGTAATCACCATTAAAGCTTGAAAAATGGAGTTTTGTGAAACTTAACCAATATCGATTCCGTGAATTGGGAATGAAAGATCTTAGTCCCATTAAGCTGTGATTCAAATCCTACGATGTAATTTATCCGTATTGCGACGTATTGCGAATTTAAAGTTTTGACACCCTTTCTTTAATCACAAATATCGAAAGATACAATCCATATCAGTTTAATCTGATCGCCTATTCGTAATCTACACGAAAAAATGAAAAAATTCGTATATTGCATGACTTGGTTGAAACAAAATTTAGAAAAGGGTCAATTTCAGTTTGAAATTCGAAAAATAGGGTAAAAAATAAAAAAAGGACTCTTGTTCGCTTCGCTCGCGCAACATGTACAAACTTAGGCAGAAATGAATTTTTAACAGATTTCATGAAAAATGCCTAATCGCTCGCACGACCTGCTCACGTGACACCTCGCTCGCGAGTGCGACATGGCATTTTGGCCAGTTTGTTCATTTTTCAACAAAGGACTGTTGGGAAAAGGTTTGAAAGTTTGAAGGAACTGTTTTGAAAGATACACTATTTTCAAGACTTACATTTAAGAACTGGATTAATAAGAACGATAAAGACTGAGATTTATGTTCGTACGGATATTTGAATTTGTGATTAGTAAATGATGTTATGATTCATGACATTGACATGCATGATAGGGTCGTGGTTGAGTCAGCATGCATAATATTTGAGAAAGTGTGAAAAGAGTAGAGAGTGGCGATGTACGACTCACATATCAAGCAGATATTATTCCTGGTATCTGAGGCGACTGTGTTGTGTATAACTCAAATACTGAGCGGATATTATTCCTGGTATTCGAGGCGATTGTGTAGTGTAGGATTCAGATATCGAGCAAATAATATTCCTGGTATCTGGACCGATGGTGTTGTGTATGACTCAAATACTGAGTGGATATTATTCCTGGTATTCGAGGTGACAGTGTATTGTACAATTCATATATCGAGCGGATATTATTCCTAGTATTTGGACTGACGGTGTTGTGTAAAACTACGGATACTGAGCAGATATTCTTCCTGGTATATGAGGTAATGGTAAGGTTGAATCGAGTTTGTCGAGAAAAGAGAGTTGGCAAGATGAGATGATACATTGTTCATGCATGGCCACATATTTATTGCTTATTGCCTCCCCGTGTTATATATTGAAGTTGGGATCTTGAATGATTATTTTAAAGTTTAAACTGTAACGTTGTGATATATGTTTATATATACATTGCAAGTATATGTTTATTTTACTCACCAGCTTGCATAAGCTGATGGCGTTGATGCGCCCTGGACTCTATGTCCAGATTTTCCAGGTCAGGAGCAACCAGAGTATTTCAACTATGCTAGTTAGAGACTAGAGGATTTTCAGAAGGACTGATTTACCTTTAGTTATGTTTTAATTTTTAGGGATGTAATAAACTCTATATTAGATTTTGAATAAGGCAGTTTGTGCCTAAGACTATGACTGATGGAATAGATTAGTAAGTTTTAACTTGGGAGCTTATGTTTATTAGTATCAATTTTTTTAGAAATGCTGTTAAGTTATTTGTTGCAGGGATAATTGGTTACTTTCACTTGTTACGACCTACGAGTACATAAAGGAAATGAAATACTTTCCTGATTTATGCTATGTCGGGGTGTGACATTTTTAGTCTAAATTCAATCACAATTCATTGAATTACTTAGGATCTTTACACAATTTTCAAAAAGTCTCTTATAACCTCATTTCATCACACACCACTTGAGTTGTGATTGAATTTGCATTCATGTTTGTTGATTTTGATCTAATTAACCTTGGGTTTGATGTGAAACAAGTTTTCTAAAAGAAATTGGACTTGGATCATCAATTGAGTTTGAATTTCATCTCTCTTGTCTTGTGCTCTTCTTTAAAAAATCCATGAGATTTTTCATATCTCATTGGGATTCCTTGAGTTTAATCTCTCAATTTTCTGTAAAATTATTATTTACATGAGAATTGGGGATTGATTTAGGTCATGTTTTGTGTAATTAATGTATCTAAGTCCATATCCATGACTTGGGTCAATTAAATTGAAGATTCATGAAGCTTGTCTCATGTCTCCTTAAAATTTATGAGGTTTAATGTCTACAATCTCCAAGGACCATTAATTTGAGAAGAGGAATGAATAAGTTGAGTCTTAATCCCTCAAGGAACATCAACTTGAGAGAGGGGTTGAACTTTGAACAAACCAACTTTCATAGTTTGGAAGTTAAGTTAAAGTAATCCCAAGTATTGAAGGTATATTTATGAGTTGGATAGATCCTTGAAAATCTTCTTTAAAGCCTCATTAAGGTTAAGTTTATGAACCTCTTTTGATGGACTTGAGTATTGTATTAGTGGTCATAATCCTTGTTTGATCCAAATTCTCTCTAGAATTTTGGATCAAATTAGATTCAATAAATAGGTGACCATTCAACAATAGTGCAGTGAATTCATTGAACAACTGTGATCAAAGAATTTTAATTAAATCATGATCCGTTGGATTTGAATGATACCAATTGGAATGTGTTCATAACATCTAATCCTACCACCGTAATTTTTCTTTTTTGAGTAGATTACATAGTTAGCATGGTTTGAGTGACTTAACTACTTTCTGTCCAAAATTTCAAAACAGTGAACCCATTTTAAATTGTTTGGATCAGAGCCTTTAGCAAGTAATTTAAGCTTAAAAAAAATTTCTATGAAGTTTAATGAGTCAATAACATCCTCCAAAAAGTCTAGAAGGATTAAGGATTGTTTACTATTTGTAAATAAAACATATAACATCTTTGGACAGAGAGTTGATAAAACTCGAGTAATGTCTGGTCTTGGTCCAATTCCTAGAGATTGGACCATTTGATCTTTGATTTCCTTTTTGGGTTAGAAAATAGACTCACAGAGGCATCTTATGTCTGAAAATCACTAAGATCAATCCATGGGAACTATGACTTTTCTATTTTTAGATATCTGGTTTCTTCTCTATAAATCCTGAATTCTGTGATTAATTTGATGAATCTCACCAATAATGATCCAAATAAATTTTCTATGACTTAAGACTTACAACATGTTTTGAATGAAGTTAATTAATTTTAAATCCAGAGGCTAAAAGATCCAAATCAAGGAATAATTCATGTCTTATTTATGCTCGTGCATTTATAATCATCATGTGTGATAATGATACTTGTATCTTAGGACTTTAACTTGTAAATCGTTGAAATAAGTTGGGATTGGTTGAACTTAGTCATAGATTCCTTTCAATCACATTGAGGTCGTATCATTTTTATATGGACATTATATTGGCTCCTAGTTGAGACTTGTATATCTATAGGAATGTTGTGATTTCAACAAATTGGAAGAAATTCACAACTTTGTCAACCTCTCCCATCTTTGTTAGATATAGGTTAAAATTTGGTATAATACTTAGGATTTGATATTATATTGTATTCAAAACATGTGGACCAACCTTTGTTTTGTAGCGCTATTGATGTATGATTTTTTGACTTTCTCTCGTTTATTTCATTTCTTGATTTTATTAATTTTCAACTCCATGTGCGACACCTTAGACTAGGTCTTGCCTTATGTGTAATATGTGAATTAGAGAGTTTTTTTCTAAGATTTTCTATTTTTTTATGCATTGCACGTTTCTATATCGCAACTGGATCCTGGGTAAGTTTTCTTGTTCTCTATTTGCATGTCATTTCGCTAGCTATTTGAATTATGTGATTTTGTATGCCTTTTATCGTTAGCAATCTTACACCCTTTTCAACATGCTTTTGGAATGTATATTTATACATATGTATTAGTTGAGGGCATGCTTATACTATTAGTTCGATTAAAAGGATGTCGGGTAGAGGCCTATCACGAGATAGGATGAGAGGGGTTGTTTTAGTCCGCCGAGCTCCTTCCCCTCTCATACCATAATCCCTAGACCTAGAAATCTCTAATTTCCAAAAGATGAGTTGGCTTTAAAAATGGTTTCTTAATTTTTCTCAAAATTAAGTGGCGACTCTATTTGTTTTTTTTTTAATGAAAAGTAAAAAGAACATTTAGGGTCCCGTATCCACACTCTCGACACTCCCATGTGGCCAACCCAATAGGATACAATAAAGGGAGACCGATTCAATTCACAACGGATACGCTCAATGTTGCCACATCATGGCTTATCATTATCTCTTCCATTGCTACTAGAGTATTGCATACGGGGGTTTTAGTACAGTAAATAAACAACTAAACAGTTCATAGTATAATCAATAGGAAATATCAACATACTGTAACTACCAATTGATTGGGTTCGGGGTCCAATTGATTGGGGTAAAAGTAATAACAATCAATTGGAAAACATAGCAATCGATTAGATCCAAAATAATACCAATCGATTGCACAAAAGGCCAATCGATTGGGTAACAACTAATGCCAATCGGTTTGATAAAATGCCAATCGATTGGGGTCACAATATTACCAATTGATTAAAAAAGTACAATTGATTGGGTCAACGTCTTCTTCCCTAGAATACGCAGTCCAGAGACAGAATTTTGGGAAAGACGTATGGCACATCTTTCCTTCTTTTGAGGCATGTACTACAATCTAATAATACTACCAAGTGAATTTAGAACTCACTGGAGGGTTCGGGCGTGGCGGCAGTCCTCGATGGAGGTTGGTGAGCTTTCTCTCTCCTCTATTATCTTTTATGCCTCTCTTGTTCTGTCTCTCCTTTTTCTTCTTCATCTTCTGTCTTCTCCTCTATCTCTCTCTGAGAGTGTGTGCTTTGTGTGTGTATGCATATATATGGTATAAATATGTGGGAGTGTGTATATATAGGATATCTCTCCCTCTCTCTCTCTAAAATCTGTCAAACTCCTCCCCAACCATGAAATGGAAGCATATATATATATATAGAGGGTGAGAGTGCCACATGTCAAAACCTCAAGAAAACTTAGAGGCCAAGTTTAGCTCTCGACCAATCAATTCGGGTTGAGGCGGTTTCTTGCCAATCGATTGGTAAAAGTGCCAATCGATTGGGTCTCCAAATATGGTTATCGATTGGAAATTGTTCCAATCGATTGGAACACTAAAATTATCAACAGAAGGGTAAGGTTCATACATGTATTCAAGGAATAATATCAAGTCTCATATATTAATATATATTTGAAAATATATGGTATTACACTACGTATCTAGCAATGTAAATCTAAATTTCCTCTTGGTTGTTTAAGGGAATAACAATGTTACAAACTTCACTATATTAGATTAAGTATCTTAAGTGAGATAATTTGCTTGATAACCACATGCTTTGCCTCCATGACTACTCCATACAATTGATGCCAAAGTAGAAAACAAAGCATATGAAATAAAAATGTTCCCCCTATTACGGAGAAAACCAATTACATAACACAAGAGTTCTTAGCCAAATGACCAATATAATGAAGCTAACATACATTAACATGGGATATACAAAAACCAAAATTTTGAGTAAAGTTTGGGTAAAGATTGGAATTATAATATAGTTGTTAGGCTAATTTTAAGTTGCTGTAATTGAAATTTGAAGTTGTAACAAAATTCTAGAAATGAATAAAGGGAATAAGTAGACAGTATAATTCTTACTGTAATTTTTTGAAGATCTTGGAAGAAATGAACATATTGATACCTCCATCCGCATCTAGATAGCCAGCAGAACATGAAGAAAACTTTAAAATCTACAAATTGAAAAAGCAAATGATTAGAAGCTAAACACACACACAGGGAGAGAGAGAGAGAGAGAGAGAGAGAGAGAGAGAGAGAGAGAGAGAGAGAGCGAGCCATAGGAGAGAGAAAAAGAGAGAGAGAGAGAGAGAGAGAGAGAGAGAGAGAGAGAGAGAGAAGTCTTTTTCAATTCAGTATTAATCTAGGCATGATCGATGGTTTTCATGACCTTATCGAACAAGATAGACAACACCGCAAGCAAGGAGCATGTAGGCAACAATGTTCTATAGAAGAATGAGTTCCTTTCACTTCCTATAATTTTTCAGGATAAGCTCCTGTCATCACAACAACACTGCGAGGGCAGAAATAACAATCGATAAGTTCAAAACTGATGTACAACTATGGAGTGTGTAGAACAAAAATAAACGCAAATCTGTTACAAAAATAAACCCAACAAAAAAATGGCAAGTCTATACATTGAGACGTGTGTTACTCAGATGTGTTCCAAAGAATCAGTTTACCAAATAAAAAAACCAGTTTACAACAACAACAAAAAAATAGTTTACCAAAAAAAAAAAAGAAAACCCTAAGGATCTATTATAGAGAAAGAGCAATGGTTTCAAGTTTTGAGATTTTAGGGTTTGATTTTTGGGGGAAAATTTTTCAATAATAGTAGAAAAGGTTTGGATCTTGGGTTGTTAGGATTTTGGGGAAAGTGTTTCAAGAATAAAGAATGTATGTCAGTGTGTATATAAATTTAGAGAGAGAGAGTGAAGACGAACCAAAGAATTTGTGACAGTGGGGAGGCGGCAGTGACGGCGTGAAGGGAATGGTAGCAGGGGGCTGTCTCTCTCGATCCCTCTCTTTTTACGAACCAGAGAATTTGTGACAGTGGGGAGGCGGCAGTGACGGTGTGGAGGGAACGGTAGCGGGGCGGTTGTGTCTCTCTCGATCCCTCTATTTTTTTCTTCTTTAGTTCAACAATGAGATCTGAATGTCTTTGTGATACACCCTAATCCCTATCTCAACGAGGCCTTGAATGCCTTTGTGATACAACCTTGTGATGTTTGTTGTCACTCCAATGTGACTGCCCATGTTCGAGCCCTGTTACACACTCTCAACGAGTGTGTGATTAAATGTGGTCAAATTTTTTTTTAATCTGTCACGGTTTTTTTTTCTTTTCTTTTTTTTTAAGTCAATTTTGGCACTGCTTAAAACAGTGCCAAATTCAAAACCGAGCCAAATTGGCCAAAAATAGTTCCAGATTTTGGCACGATTTTAAGTAGTGCCGAATGGAAAAATGCAAAACATGCCAATTTGGCCTTTTTGGTGGTGTTTGAATGAAAATTTGAACAAAAATTTCATCAAACCTTCACTCAAACACACATCCAAATTGACCACTAGAGTATATGAATAGTAAAATTTTATGGATTAGGGTTAAGTTAGAGGTAAAACTCAATTTCCTATAAGTTTGAGTCAATTAGACAAAACTTTTAAGGATATTTATTCAAAATTAAAAATTTAATATCAGCTCTGTATAATGATTTGAGATTCGTCTTACAAAGTTTAGAGGAGGTGTCAGGAGATGGCCATGTTACATTTAATTTTAGTGCATAGACTACTCAAGCCTACAATCTATAATGATATTATCATGCATTCCTGTAGACACCCCATTTTGTCGGCCATCAGATTTAGGAGACCCATAGCTTTGTGGTTCATGATGATTGAAAAAGGCTCAAAAAGGACTCATGGAAATTAGTTCTATCTCTCAAGATGCTCAAAAAGTGGTACAAATGACCAATATATCCCTGAAAGCCCAAACACTCTCAGATTTGGACCAAAAGTTCTGGAAACAAGCTACGTCATAAGAAAAGTAATAAATGAGTTTTAAAGTAACATCGGATGATAACGTCAGCTCCTAGAAGTCCCTGAAGTTCCTGAAAAATCCCTTCTGACCGGTTTGACCCTGGTTTGACCAGGATTTGACCGAAATCATCCAAATTCACTCGAAAGTTTCAAGATTATTCTTTATTATTTGAAATGTACTAAAACGAGTTTTAAAAGAAAATCGGACAAAAACGTCAGCTCCTGCGACCTCCCAGAGGTTCCCAGAACTTCCTGAAGCTCCCAAGTTTGACCGATTTAACCTATGAAGTTGACTTTGGAATCGGAGCACCGTATTATTTTTAAAAAAAATTTCATGGATACTAGAGGTCAATAGCTTTCCAACGGTATATCGCACATAATTTGTGGACTTAAAACGAATTTATTATGAATTTCCGAAGGTGAAACAAACGATCAAATTGGCTTTTATCGTGAATACCGCAAAACTTTTCAAAGTGATCTGAGTTCGAAATATTTTTATAGAAAGTAGACTCCAATACCTTTACAACGGTATATCACAAGCTCAGTTTGGTGTTCGTATGCATTTTCTGTGAATTCGGGACGAAATAGGGCCTTTTCGCGAATACCGAAACCTCTGGTGGTGCCTGAACGTAATTTTCTGGGCATCTGAGGAGCAGTGTCACGACGGCACTGGGCCTGTGCCATTGCGGCACATGGTCAATGCAGCGGCAGCACTCAATCCCTAACAGGTCCATTTTTGTAATTTATTTTGGGGGTCCAAATTGAATAATTGAAAGTCAAAACGACGTAGTTTCTTGTTCACAGATGTTTGGGACCAATGGGAGCACTTTCTAAGCCCTAAAACAAATTGGCCTATTTAATCCCCCTTTTCTCTTCATTTTTTTTTTGGAGGGGGGAGGGGGGGGGGGGGGGGGGGGGGGGGAGGGTGGGGCAAGTGCAAAGCTAGAGAAAGTTGTAGAGAGAAAGAGAGATAGAGTTAGAGTTAGAAGTGAAAAAGTGAGCTTTAGCTACTGTTTTTCTATAGAAAGTGAGTTTTAAACTCAAGTTCTTCTAATATTCTTCTATAGACTTCATCATCAATACGCCCAACCACCATTTCTCTAAGCATTTATGAGTTAGGAAGCTACTTCCATGTCCAAATGTCAATATCTATGAGTGAAACACCAAGCTAAAAGTCCAATATCTCATTGATTATCATCTATTGATTGTTTACTTGCTTGTTTACACACAATGTTCTTTCTTCTTACCTCATTTCTTTTTTGATCATTCATTTGTTTACTTACATGTTTATCATCATCTAGATGACATGCTGTTTGAGGAGAGTGAATCCTTATGGATAGTATCTCTGGACCTTAAAGACATGTTTGATGGATGATGATTCTAACTTCAATACATTCATATGTATTCTTGAAGTCATATTCTCAAACAAAACTATGTTGTGCAAGAAATATTGGGAGTTCTTGATGATGAGTTTGATGTTGATTTCCTAAGTGGTTATAATCTTCTTTGAGTGCTGGAAATATATTTTCAAAATCCTTATTTTGAAACCCCTCTAAAACCCCAACATTGGGATTCCAAGAAACAAACCTTGTTTTATCAAAATCTTCAAAACAATGAGTTATCCAACTTTGAAATGACATTATGAGTTCAATACCTAATGGGTGATTACAAGGCCACTTGAAAAGTCTTCCTAACTCATTAAAGAACATCCACGTTTTTGATTTGATTTAAAAACACTTGGAACCCATTTTGACCCAAACATTCCATCTAGACATTCTGTTTTCTCTGTCATAGCAGCTCAGTTGAATTGCAACTTGTTTTTCCATAAAACGTTTCCAAAAAGAGGGGTCCTAACTCATTTTTACCTTAAACTTAAGTGTCTTAGGGAACTTTTTGTATAATATGGGCCTCTAAATGTTTTGTATTCATTTTCAAAGAAGATTCTACATTTCAGTCAATAGTACAAACTCTGTTTCTGAGTAACCTCTCTTGTTCACATGATTTCTCTCAATCTGTAACTTCAATAGTAATTTGGCTTTTTTATGTGTTCTAGACACAGGAAGGATGATTTTTAAAAAAAATCATGAATTAAATCATTTCTAACCTCACTTTTCAATCTTTACAAAATCAATTCACTGTTCTGTCCACTGTTCACAGCAAGCATGTTTTAGTTTCTATTCTTTGATTAGATGTTTACATGCAATCCAAATTAGCTCATCTCTTAGGAAGTAGTTCATACTACATTTGTACATATCCTACAATAACATCCTTCATTCATTTTTGCACATTTAGACTTTGAAGTCACTTTAAAAATTCATGAACACAAAACACACTACAACCTTTGCACATTCTAGGATCATACATTGCATCCATGCAAGATTTGGAGTTTTGCGACTCTTAATCTAAGGAGATTATAAGGAATTAACTTGATCATGTGTTCATGCTTCCCCTCGATCAAATCTTCCTTTTTCATCCATCCCGGGGATTGAGAGGTCTTCTTTTCTCAAAGATTAACATGCATCAGACTAGCTTGCTAAGCAAATTTTTTATTTCTTTGATTATTTGTTTCAAGAACAATCCATGTCCCTCTTTAGATTAGGAAAACTTGATTACTTGATATGTGATTAGATGTTTATTCCTAGGTTGGTTTTGTGTGATCTTTCACTTTTGCATTGTGTGATATTTGGCTTAGATCTTATGAATGATATCTTATCTTTTGATCTTCCATTTTAAGATTCTTATGAGATGTAATATACTATCATAGTATTACTTGTCAAACCAAACATAGTATAAGATGATTATTTGGATGCTAATTGAGGCCCGTTGAGAGACGGGGCGAGTTAAGAGTGTTTTAGTCATGACAAAGACTCCTTCCTCTCTCATACCAAAACCCCGAGCCAAGTTCTTTGGTTATGAAGGGCCGGTGCCCTTTATCCATTTGGGTGAGTCAAAATTGAGTTTCTTGGTTCCCTAAAGACTAATTGGCAACTCTGTATCTGTTTTCACAAACTTTTTTCTTTTTCTTCAAACAATTTCAAAAAGAAAATCAATTCCAAAACCCTGCAGACAGAATGGGGGTGGACTCCCGGAGGCCACGTGTCCACAATTTGGCGACTCTGCTGTGGATTTTTATTTTAAAAACAAAATAATACATAGGTTTGACTCATAAGAAGCATCCTTAAAATCATCTTTTTTACTGTGTCTGGTTCACCGCATTACTCTTCTGTAGTTCCGCCTCCGACTGTGTCTGAAATACGGCACTAACATTGTTCAGGTCATGCTGTGCCAGGGCACAACTCACTGTTGATACTGTACCTTCCAAGGTATATCAAAAAGAGTAAAAATTTCCATATTGTCTCTCTGACGTACGGTATATTGCAACTCTCGTCAATGGACCCTCTTTGACTAAACCCAGCCTTTGCATATAGATTCATGTAGAACCTTTTATAGGACTGTTGATTTATCTTTTCAGATAGGACAATGTGATATAACTGTTGTATGCCCTGATGGGATTATCTGCGCGGTGTAGACGCTTATGTGGCATAGAACAGAACCATTTTCTTATGATTCCTAAGGCAATCACTCACATGTGATCACATTGAGTTGACCTACCTAGGCACCATGTAAGGATGTCTGCTCCATTTTCACAAAGATATACACCGCAAACCTTATTTGTTGGTCCAAAGACACAGTTATGAAAACTTTCTAGACAGTATGATCACTGTCATCACCTGCTCCCGTCATATTTACCAGTTTCTTCCAGAAACTCTGTCCAAGTCTTTCAGATTTCCCAGATATACCAGTTCCTTCTAGAAACTCTGTCCAAGTTTTCTAGAAATGCCTGGATATGCTAATTTTTCCTAGAAACTCTATCCAAATCACCCAAAAATCTCCGTTTCTCCTAGAAACTCTTGGAAATTCCAAATTACTAGAAATTCCCTCGAATCTCCCAAATATCCTAGAAATTCCTTTCATTTTCCATGGTGATCACACTTGAAAGCAAAGTAAGCACACTCTATATTGCCAGGACCTTACTTGTTTAACTGCTATCTGTTAAAAGTAGGAGCATCATATAGATTAAGACCCGAATCCGCATGCTTATCTCATCAGTCTGCACACACTGTCTCAGTTAGTCTATACACAAGTCAGTCCACAGTTGTCAACATAACCGTCATTGTCTATCCAGTCATCACTATCAGAATCTAATACACTTCCTCTCGCATTTGTAGGTCAGTATAGATTCCCAAAGTCAGCAACTAGGATCCTTGTCTTGGGTCAGAAGTTCCAACAGTCGTTTGGTCAGAATCAGTCCGCCGAGAAAATTCAACATGAATCAGGAAACTTTAGAAGCCAAGGTCACCGAATTAATCAATCAGTAGTCAAGTTCAGAATTTTATAGAAAAGTTTCGTCAACAGCAGCCACAGTATCTGCCAGTGTTCGTACCACCACTGGGATTTATGCCACCACCTGTTGTCGCTCCTAAACATAAGGGAGACAGAGACTGGTTTAATGGGGTCCTGATGCCTATAATTGATAAGAGAATTCTGGAGAAGCTTGACAAAGTAGATAAGCTGGAAAGTGTTCTGAGAAAGAGCAAAGGGGTCAACGATTACATGTTGGACATGGAAGGAATGTTTGGACCCTCCAAAGTTGAGCTACCAGAGAACTTCAAAATGCCCAACATTGACCGTTTCGACGATAATGGAAATCCAAAGAGCCATGTAAAATTGTGCATGAGCATCTTCCAATCTCTAGGCTGTAGTTACGAGCACATCGCTATGCTATTCCCTCAAACCCTTGCCAAGGCTGCTCTATTATGGTTTCAAACCTTGGAAGTTTCTAAGGTATGGACTTGGGAAGATATAGTCTAGAGTTTCATTGATTATTACTCCTACAACCAAGAGCTTGATGTCATCATCCAGGATCTGGAGACTACTAGGCAGCACTTCAATGAGTCCTTCGCTGCATTCTTGAGCAGATGGAGGAATAAAGTGGCCTAAATGATCCACAGACCTATTGAGAAAGAGCAAGTATGTATGCTGGTCAAGAACATGCAACCAGTATACAACAATAAGCTATTTTACCAATCCATCTCCACATGCGAAGAGCTATTTAAAATAGGCACCAGAATAGAGGATGCCATCAAAGAAGGAAAGTTCAAGAATGAACCACATCACCAGTCCAAGAGACCCAACTACTCCCTGGACTCCCTAGATATCAATGCGCTTAGCAACTAACCAATGGCCTACCCTCTCCGTCTATACCAGTCCATTTTTCCAAATCGCCCCAAAGGCCCTCGCGAATTCTCCAAACTTGATATTCCTCTTTCCATAACCTTGGACCACCTACTCAAAAAGGGCCACCATAGCTCCTCCCTTACAAACTACTACCAGATCCCATACCCACCCACTATAACATGAGCCTACGATGTGCTTATCACCAAAAACTAGGACATGCCACCGATCAGTGCATCCATCTCCGCCATGACATTCAGAACCTCATAGAGGATGTACCCCATCCTAATCCCATCCACTATCTTGGCTTGGACCAACCGATCAAATGATCCCCTTCGCTAAGGCCAATTTTTGGTGAAGCTACGCAGTGAATTGATAGTGTCTGGAACTTCTGCTGAAAAAAATAATAATAAACGGGTCACAAAGACACTCCATTTGAGACCAGGATGAGTCTATTCTATGTTTTGAGTCTATTTCAAGTTTAGTCTTGTTGTCAAGTCCGTCTGTCATTGAGTTGTTTTGAGTCTATAATATTTCTCTTTTGATGGAATGAAATCTCATTTTGCTTAACCTAATTTGTCTAGTCATAAATGCATGAGTCACTGAATTGAATTATCACTTTTTTAAATTACCATGGACATTACTCTACTAATAAATTTTCGCATCAAAAAAGAATCATGAAAAGGTCAAAGTCTATTTCACGCTAACACCGAAGAAGAGCTGAGAATTGAATAGTCTTACTTTAAGAATTTAAAAGATGCTCCTGCCTCAATCTTGAAAAGACATACTTGGAACTGACTTGGGGCTTGCCCAACACCTTTTTTCACCATTTCAAAGCCTTAGGCCCAACCCAATTGATAGCCATCTGTGCGGACTTAGTCCTTGATGGTAGCCAAATATTTCAGTGAGTTTCATCTCTACTTTCAAAAAAAAAAAAGGAAAAGAAAAAGAAAAGCTCACTAGCCACTAGGTTGAAAACCCAAAAGGGTACCTAGGCAAAAGTTAGAGCTGAAAAGGTATTGATTTCCCAGATCTGACCTTAGCCAGTCAAAATGATGAAGAGAATGAAAGAAAAAAAATTTGGTGATACATAGAATTGTACCCTTCAAGGTACATCATGAGAATGTGTCTAGATCATATTTAAAACGCTCTGAACGGCCATAAACAAATTTTGGGAACTAACATATACATTATGAAATTGAGATCTCCGAAGATCTCACATGAATCAACTACATGAAAAAAAGTTGACTAGCTAGGCAAAAGTGAAAAGGATCAATCCTCAAAACACAAAAAAAAAAAAAAAAAAAAAAAAAAAAAAAGATCGAAACCGAATCCTCTTATTCAAGCTACCACAAGTGACCCAATTGAACTTCTTTGACGATTGGTTTTTCAAATAACCCTTAGCCTTGAACTACGCTCAACCTGATTTTTGATCAGGGATACGTAGGCAACCACATCGATTCGGTCAACACCATCATAATCAACCCCTCTTCTTTCAAAGCCTTGCATTGAACTACGCTCGACATGTGTCACACCCGTTTCAGAAATTATATGTTTTTAATATGACAGTGTGGTAACATATGAATTATTAATGTTTATTAATAAGTGAGATAAGTGGTTGACTGTGGTCAACAGAAGGTGTCGAGTAAGGACACGGTGATTCGATAATCGTTGAGATATTCATGTGATTAAATGACATTTAGGTGGATCAAATGTTATTTGACTTTACCTGATTCCCATGAATAGTAAATTATACATGTGTAGTATAATTTCTGGTAGTTTTGTTGTCTCTGTAGAGCATTTGGAGAACTGTGGTGAGAACGTGAGTGATATATTATATAAAGGGTAAGTGGTGTAGAGATTTCACAGAATTTAGTTTTCGGACGTAATTTTGGACCCAAACGAGACTTAGACGAAAACTTTTATAATTTTTGGTCTTTACTCGTGAAGTAATAAAATGGATGTGTGCGACGTTTCAGGGAATAATTAGGAGTTTTGAGAACTCGTGGGGAGGTAAACATAATTCTCGAGAGTCGTGCCTATATATAGAAACTCATGAATTGATTTCATTAGTTCTAAATTGGAAATGAAAAAAGGGAGATTTAGGGATTTGATTACTACGAGCTTTCTGACACAAATTGACGACCTTCTGATCGTCAGTTTTTCTCCAAATTCTAGATTTGAACTCTTTGAAGTAAGGGCTTCATTTTGATACTAGTTAGGACTCGTTTGGTTAATTTTTTTATAAAAGTTCTAATGTTGAAATTTTGGAGAAAACATGCTTAAACTTGTAGGAATTCCTTATAATTGGAGATCCGACGTTAATTGGTCTCCTAATTCATCCTTCAAATTTATAGGGAAATTGCACGAGGTATGAATTCTAAGCCTATGAATTATAGGAAATTTCATGTTTTAATTATCGGACTTAATATTTTGGATCTGGGCAAAATTCATGTATTAAGTAGGCCCGTTAATTATGCATAAGAAAATGCCATGAAAGCACGTATATGTAATTAGATGAGCATGTTATGTGTCTATGTGGGTCGAAGGGGAGTTTGATACAAGTTCATGCCGGGGTACGCCTCTCGATGTTTGGGAGTTATAGTAGCGACAGCTACTTGTTTGGTTTGGGAACCGGCCCTGCCAGAGCAGTTGGATGCAATGGTTGATAGACTCTGGGCTTGCCATTAGCATCGCAGTTGATAGACTTTGGGCTTGCCGATATACCGGATGAATGCGTTTCTCTCTCCCTAGAGACTATTTGATGTATTTTTAGATGTTTAATGCATGAATTGTCATATAAGCATATGTTTAGAATTGTGCACTCAGCATATAGCGGAGCAGTGGAGATTTAATCCATTGCAGGTGAATGAAAGAAAGGAAAGAAGAAGCGTGAGGAGTGAGAGATCGCGGGAGCGACGAGGATTCTTCTTTTGTATATGTTTTTGTTTCCAATTTCAAATGATGTAAAAGTGAAATTTGAGAAGTTAAAACTATTAACTTCAACTTGGAAGGTTTAGAATGACTTAGAATGTTGTAATAAGTTGTTAAACTTTCTTTGGTTATGTTGGAATTTACCGAACTCCTACGTTCGTGTTTTGTATGCTTAACTCGTACATTACAAGTTTTAAATGAATGAAATAGTACTTTTGGTGAATCATTCCAAACAAGCCTTAGCTTGTCCCATCATCGTTTCTTTTCATAGATTAGTATGTCTTAATGGTGTTTTTGGAAAGTCTTATTATCACTTGTGAAGTTGGTTGGGTGTACTCATGTTTGGAGGAATGAAAGGAGTGATGGTTGTTTGTCCTTAGGCAAAATTCTGCTGAAGGGACATTCGACCGGTCAAAATAACCCCTGCCAGAATTCTTTTTCTATACCTTCCGGAAATATTTTAAATATTTTGATTGTTCTTAGGGTACCTTTGGGATCCTTTTTAACACATTTTCATCCAATTTGAAATATAATTACGTTTTCAATTTTATACAGATTTTACAACTCGGAGGGAAATGTTTCCTAAAGTTTTATACACTCAAGGTTGTTTTAAAGTTCTTTTCCGCTACGTATAGTTATTAAATGGTTGGATGAGCCTTGGTGGCATGCCATATGTCCTATTTCTGCACGTTAACGGGTTGGGTCATGACAACCTGATTCCCACTCGGGGATGCATAGGCAACCGCATCGGTTCGAGCTACACCATCATAATCAGCCCCTCTTCTTTCAAAGCCGTGCCTTGAACTACGCTCGACCTGATTCCCACTCGAGGATATATAGGGAACCACATCGGTTCGGTCTACACCATCATGATCAACCCCTTTTCTTTCGAAGCCTTGCCTTGAACTATGCTCGACCTGATTCCCACTCAGGGATACGTAGGCAACTACATTGGTTCGATCGACACCATTATAATCAACCCCCCTTCTTTCAAAGCCTTGGCCCGAACTACATTGGACCTGATCCCCGCTCGGGGGTACATAGGTAGACTTTCTGAAAGAAAAGAGGATGCCTAGGCAAAAGTTAGAGTTAAATCCAAAGTGAGCAATAACAAAAGAGAGAAAAGAGCTCGCTAGGTCAACTCACTGGTGCCTAGGCAAAAGTTATGAGCATCTAAGAGATTAAAAGTCGCGGTCCTTACCTCAAACCAGAAATTACCTTCCACACTAGGGGCAAACTTTGGCTACCTACCTCGTTTGCCTGAATTTTACTATCTACCCTTCATACAAGGGGTAAACTTCGGTCACCTACCTCATTTTCCCAAAACATCCAATGAACCACCGTCCAAACTAGGGGCAAACTTCGGTCACCTACCTTGTTTGCATATGAATTCCACTTCCTACACTTCAAACTGGGGGCAAACATCATTTGCCTAACAACCCCTTCACACCGAGGGCAAGTTTTTAAGTCACCAAGTTGTTTTGAAAACTTTAAAATATAGTATCTTTTATTCTCAAAGCTAGGGCACTAATTCAAAGGACACTTTGGATAAGAAAATAATTGGCTAGAGTGATTCCCTATTATAAAAACATTTGTCCTAATGGTCTTAAATGTGTTGGTTTAGAGTGATTCCCAATTATAAAACATGTGGATATAAGCAGAAGTTCCAAACATCATTACTGCACTTATCAAGGCTGCAACATGAAAAGTGTCCCAAGAATCTTGAGCATTAGTGGTAGTCATAAGTCAGTCCGTAAGATCCACTGGCAATATTCCTTCAGTTCCCCAACAACCAAACCAAAATCATGTCACAAATTTTCTACATCCCCAGCGGATTTGCTCTATTCCCAGTGCAACCATCCCCTCCCTAGTAGAATCTTCTCATCCTCAGGGATTGAGAGGTCTTCTTTTCTCAAAGATTAACATGCATTAGACTAGCTTGCTAAGCAAATTTTTTTATTTCTTTGATTATTGTTTCAAGAACAATCTATGTCCCCCTTTAGATTAAGAAAACTTGATTACTTGATATGTGATTAGACATTTTTTCGTAGGTTGGTTTTGTGTGATCTTTCACTTTTGCATTGTGTGATATTTGGCTCAGATCTTATAAATGATATCTTATCTTTCGATCTTCCATTTCAAGATTCTTTTGAGATGTAATATACTATCATAGTATTAATTATCGAACCAAACATAGTATAACCATTACTATTAATCAGCACTTTAGAGTATGATTAGTCCATTATTCTAGTCGTCCCATAAGAACAATAAATGAACAGTATAAGTAATAAATAATTAAGACCGTGCATGAGCAATAAAATCATCTCATCTTACTGACTCTTTTATCTCGACAACATCTCTCAACTCATTTGGTTTACTAGAACCATGCGGCACAATGCCGTTAATTTAGAACATCACCGCCCATAAAAGCCGTTTGATAGGATTACCGGACCGATGTGGCATAGGTAAAACCCATGAAGATATTCAAGGTTACATAGCCCAGTTATCCTATTTGATATACCATCACTACCCATAAAAGTCGCTTGGTCAAACTGTTTGACCAAGATAGTATCACAGGCCATAAAAGCCAATCAATACTGATAGTAATGTCCACAATATCACAAACATATCTCTTTACTCATTTCTCACAAACATATATGCTGAACCAGTTGTCCCCTTTCCAAAACATGTCACCTCGACTATGAATGTGTATGACTTATTCTTTCTTTTTACATTTGCTCATAAATGTATCAGAGCGAATATTACAAATTAAATCAACTTATTCAAATCCCACATTCATATATGTTTTCATTGTCTTTTTAAAATAGTAGGCAGTGAGGTACAACTATTAAACAGAAGGTACAACATCTTAAAGCATAAAATAGAACTGTCCTGAAACTGCTCAGCTCGAGCGTTCGGACTTGTCTCGAGTGTTCGCGCTCACTCAATTGCTCGGGCTCGTCATCTTTAATCTCTCAACAGTGAGTTACAGAGCCATTAATGAGTTTTACAAACTTTAACTATACAGTGAGTGTAATATACCATTTTCTTCATTTTTTCGTATAGATTATGAATATATAAGTCTAAAAGCTCAATCATTAACGTAGCTCTAATTATATTGCCAAAATTTCATTTTAATCGTTCGTCGCAACCGTTATAAATTAAGCTCTATGATTTGAAATAGATTCTTTTGGGACTATAATCTATCATTTCTAATTTACAAAAATCATTTTCGTTGAGTTTTATGAGACCACCATTTTTGGACCTCTATGGCTATATACAAACGTATACACCTACTTTCGAACCCCCCAGCTTGTGCGTCATGACTTATCCTACATTAAGAGTGGGTTCAAGAGACTTATCGGTTGCTAGATTAGCAGAAAGAGGCTGCCAAAGAAAAGACGTAAAATCAAAATATAAAATCTTTGGATCCTTGGCTATGGCTTTTGAAGATTTAGCTCACTGGATTTCTTCCTTGTTGTATTCTATCTATTTTCTTACAGTTTCCAGAATGTATATGAACTTGTGTGTGTATTGTGATTGAGAGGAGATGGAGCAAATAAGAGAGCTTATGAAATGGAGAGAGAGCGTTAAGAGCTTTTGGGTTTGTATATCAATAAGTATGTCTATATGAATTATGAGTCTAAGAGTAATGCATATGCATTTGGTGTATGTGTGGTGTTGTGATATATATATATATAATATGTCTAAGTTTATTTACTGATTGGTTTTTGATCACTGGAGATCAAATAATGCAGCTCAACTTGATTGGGTTATAAATGATTCATTGCGATGATGCGGGCTCAATAATACAGTTGTGAACTGATTGAGAGCAATCAGTTTTGACAGTTTTGTATCAATCTAATATTTTCTATTTGATCGAGATTAAAATCAAGAAATTTGAGTCTTTGAAGCCTGTTTAGCAAACATGTAATGCATATGGAAAATATGCTCTCATACTTGAAATTAAGCATTTCATGCATAATATTTGTTTCATCTACATCCATTTGTCACAATTAGGGTGATCACTACATTTTATCGATAGTGTAACGTAGTGACTAGTGTGACTTTAATCATGTGGATATGCTTTGATTTCAAGTTCTATTGTAAACACAAGTAGTTTTTAGTTTAGGTAACCATGTTAAAATACTCAAATAATAATCACATCTCAGTACTACAACGACATAGTGTGGTAATTACAAAGAGTGAATTCTAGGGAGATTGAGAGTTATTATAATCTAAGCTTCCCTTCTCGTTGACAAACAAATAAAAGCCACATCTAATATGGATGGAAACTTGGGAGCACAAAAACATTAAAAAGAGTTCAGATGATCCTATTATAATTGGATGGAACTCTAATGCAACATCGATCAGCTAGATCAAATGTTTCGGAAAATTAATCTTTTGAAGGTCAGTGGCATAATAAAAAACTAATCTCTATACATGTATAAAGTATGCGAGGCTCTTTTCAATTCGCTTACACAACAAGAGTAGCATTTGATCTCAACTTAAAAACCAAGGAAAACAAGGGAAACGCAACTACTACATAGATGTACGTTGGAAATGAAAAGAAGGGCTTGATGGAATAAAAAAATTGACAAAAGAGAAAAAGGAAAACAAAGTACAATCACAAGAACTCCAACTTCTTAAAGATTACAAAAAAATCCATCAACGAGCATTGTTCACTGGGACTATCATAGTATTATCCAAACTATTTTGTCTTGTGGTATTCCCAGTGTATGGTCGATGTACACATACACGTGAAGAAAAGAGATAAGCGGCTAAGAGAGAGAAACTTACCAATGGTGGAGGATCCAATAATGAGACTTCGGGACTCTTCTCCAGCAAATCCTTATCTCAGAAGAGGATGAGTGCAATTTTCATGGTTGCGTGTTCACTGGGACTATCATTGTATTATCCAAACTATTTTGTCCAGTGGTATTCCTAGTGTAAGGTCCTATATGCACGGTGTAAAGATCTGATTGTTCACTCATTAAGCCAGCAGTCACTCCATGGCCTTCTTGATGATCCCAAGGATGTTTTGTAAACTTTCTCAACCCTTCAAGTTCCACAGCTACTTCCTTCATAGAAGGCCTTTCTTTCCCACTCAAGTTTAGGCATTTTTTCACAAGCTCTGCAATTGTTTGTAGTTGCTCCAAGGTCCCTTCTCTCACCACTTGAGGCTGAAGAATTTGAAACAAACAATTATCTTTCATGGACATAATGAAATGAGAAGCTAAATTTCTCTCTTCTTGGTTCCTTTCCATGCATAGTGGCTTCCTCCCAGTTAAGAGCTCAGCTAGAACCACTCCAAAGCTATACACATCGCTCTTTTCTGTTAGCTGGCTAGTATAAAAGTACTCAGGGTCTAAATATCCTACAGTCCCTTGGACTAGTGTAGTTACTTGGGTTTGATCCAAAGGAACCAATCTAGAAGCTCCAAAATCTGCTATTTTTGCTGTGTAATTTTCATCTAATAGTATATTCGCGGACTTTATATCTCTGTGAATAATTGGCATTGAAGTTGCGGAGTGAAGATAGGCGAGTGCACCGGCGACTTCTGAGGAGATTCTTAGACAATTGTCCCAAGATAACCATGAAATGCTAGTTTTGTGGTGAATGTGGTGAAAGAGTGTGCCATGAGAGACATATTCATAAACCAATAGGGGCACCTCTGCATCTAGACAGCATCCCAAAAGCTTCACCACATTTCTATGGTTAATTTGTGTTAGTACAACAACCTCATTGATGAATTGTTCTATTTGGCTCTTGTCCACTATTTTGGACTTTTTAATTGCGACCACGCGATGATCAGGTAAAATTCCCTTATAAACTATGCCATAGCTGCCCTCGCCAAGAATCCGATTATTAGCATAGTTGTTGGTGATTTTTTCTAGCTCTTTGGCTGTAAAGATCTTTGTGGACTCAACACCGCCTTCTTTTGAAGATGTTAGTTTTTTCAATAATAGACCACCATTTTGTTCAAAAAATTTCTTGCAGAGCTTGACACGCTGTCTTTCCTTGATAGTCAAGTATAGCCAAGTCATAACTATGATGATTGATAAGAAGCCAAAGCTCAAACCTGTATTTAAATGTTCAATTGTACAATTAAAAATTTATTAATTCTTTATGAAAAAACATTAGAAACTTAGTAACAAAATCCTTGTAACCAACTACCAAGAGTTAAAGAATAGTTTGTTTCATCACCTAAAAGTCCCTAGAATTGGAACTTTACTTGACAAACATCCTTTAACCACTTATATCATATTTTACGAACTAATTAAAATAACCCTGAGATCATTTTTATGCTTGTGAACAAACTAACTTCCAACAGATTTTCCATAATATCAGCTCTCTTTTCTCCCTTTCTCCCCTCATTGAGCCTCAAATAGATTTGCAATGTAATATAATTCAAGCTGCTCGTTGTATCACCCAAGCCAACACCGAAACCTGAAGCTATAGCTAAAGCTGATCATCATGTAATACCCATAATTTCTATTATTTTTTGTATGAATATATAAATGAGATCTTGTGATTTTTCCCTATCTTTTGTGAAATGCTACCCCAATCGATAGCCCTTATTTACCAATGGATTGCTCCTTTTTCTAGCCCAATCGATTGTACTTGACCGCCTAACCCCAATCGATTGCCCTTGAGCCCATTCGATTGGACTTTGCAAAACTTGGGCATCAACTTTAATTCGTAAGGTTGTCATTCTTTTCCCTCCCCTATATATATGTCTCCCATTTATTCATATATATGTTTTGTTATGTTGGAGAGAGTTAGAGAGATATATACATACATACACCTATATATACACATGTACATACATATATATCCACATATATATGGGGTTGCTATCCTACAACATGAAGGTTGTAGGATAACATTGCACACCAGCTTCTAGCGACCAACAGAAACATTTTTAGTGACCAAAACAACTTTTAGTAACAAATCCTTTTAAAATATTTCGTCGCTAAAGGTAAAAAAAATTGTCAGTAAAGGTGAAAATTTTTGTCGCGGAAAGAGTATTTTCACTGCTAAAAGGGTGCCATGCTATAAGTTAGCATTCCCATATATATGTAAATATGTATAACCTCACACACTCTCTGTGAGAAGAAGAAGAAGAAGAAGAAGAAGAAGAAGAAGAAGAAGAGAAAGAGAGAAGTAGAGAAAGAGAAAAAAAAAAGAGAAAAAGAAAGAGAAAGAGAGAGAGAGAGAGAGAGAGAGAGAGAGAGAGAGAGAGAGAGAGAGAGAGCGCTCCAACTCCGAGCACCACCGAACTCCTCCGTGTGAATTGAACTTTTTGGTGTGTTCAGACTCACTTATAAGTAATGTTAGATAGGTCGTATGATTGTGTTTCGATAAAATGAAAGGGACCCTGAACGTGTAGATAGTGTTCTGCTCATCTCTGCCCATTTCTGGGAAGAAGCCATTAGTCTAATCGATTAGACCTTCAGACTAATTGATAACCACTCATTCCTAATTGATTGCCCTTTTTCCCCCAATTGATTTCTTAGTATGATAGCCCAATCGATTGCCCTTTTGACCAATCGATTGCTCATATTGTTTTCCCAATCGATTGTATACTTCAGTATGTTGAATGTCTTAGTTGTTTATACACTATGAGATGTGGAGATGTTTTATGTTGTACGTTAACTGTTAGATGAGGTATTGAATAATATACACTCCAAATAATGATACCTAATGCATTGTATAAGTGGAACCGTCTGTATAACGATTTATAATGTTGTTAACCAGATTGGAAAATAGACATACATAGTAGTGGGTTCATTGACCGTGGTGGTCTATTTCTATTCATGTTCATATGTGTGTAAGAAATCATAGGGATCATGGTTTCTGTGTTATACGTCTACGTGTGATTGTGATCACTGGTTGAAAAGTTGGGACTCCGTGTCAGGCTTGGTCGTTTGTAGAAAGGTGAGGTTTTGTGCAATACCTGTATAACCTTAGTCTGATAGAGGCCAAAGGAGATAGCACCTTAGTCATGATCAAGACCAAGGGGTGGACCGATGTGGTTGCTTGGTCCGATAGAGGCTCAGGGATATGTCACTTTAGTTCATGATCGAGGCTAAGGAATATACTGGTGGTATCACCTTAGTCCATGGCTAAGACCAAGGGACACATCATGGAAATTGTAACTGGGTTGCTGCTTTAGTCCATAGAGATGCTAAGGGGTAGACCGAAGTGGTCGCTTGGTTCGATAGAGGCTAAAGGATATGTGGCATGCCACATTGGTCCATGAGAGAGGCCAAGGGGTATGCCGAGATGACCACCTTATTCTGATAGAGGCTAAAGGAGATATCACCTTCGTCCATGACCGATACCAAGGGGTGGACCTATGTAGTCACTGGTCGGATAGAGGCTCAGGGATATATCACTTTAGTCCATGTCCGAGGCTAAGGGAAGCATCATTTCAAAGATTAAGATTAAAAGGAATGGGTAAAAAGTATATACAAGATAGGAGTCACATCATGGATCTAAGGTCTATGTTATTTTTTGGGTTTGTGTCAGTTGTTGCATGTAGGAGTTGGTGTATACTTGAGTGCGGATGACGAGATAATCGTTAATGCTGTTATTTATGATACCGCATATCTATTGATACTTTGTAAGTGTTTGCATTCACTCGGCTTTCATAAGATGACGGCATACTATGCCCTGAATATACTACGTCCAACTTTTCCCAATGATGAGATTGCAGGGGAAGAGCACGTTGCGGGAGGCTATGTGGAGGAAGCCTACACCGGGGGAGACTATGCTGGAAAAGACTACTACGCGAGTTAAAGATCAAGAGCCGCGTCGTAGTTATTATATTTACTGCTTTAGAGACTTATGATTTAATATAAGGTTTGTAATCAGCATGTAAGCTGTTATACTTTGTTTTCATTTCAGATGATACAAAATGGTTTTGTAACAGTTTAGTAATTGTCTTTTATCATGAATGGTTGAACTTAGAATTTTCCCACATGTTTATTGTTATAATACTCTGATGATTAGATTTTGATTGTGGACAATGCGATGACATTCACGAGTCACGGCTTATGAACAAAAAAAGAATTTTATTTTCCCTATTTTTGTTACTCTGGAGCGTGACACATTGTCACCTTTTCGGGGGAATAGAAAAGACTCAGTTTCGAGAATGTAGCATTTCTTCAGGGTGATGGTGGACAGAATGTGTTTTCGCCCCTACAACAACAACTCCCTCCCCCATTGTTGCTAATTTGGTTGAATGTGCACATGATTTTAAGGCCTTGTTTGGTTATGTTTAGACAAACTGAAATTTCATGTAAAAAAATTAGATGAGATTTTTTAATTTAACTAAAATTTCACTTAAAATATTGAATAAAATTTCACTAAATTTTTTAAGTTAAAATGTCACAAATTTAGTGCAGTGAAATTGCACTTAGCATTTTAGCTATATAAATATTTTTTAGATTTTTCTATCGACAACAATACATATTTGATATATGCCATCTAGGAGATTCCAGAAATATATTATAGAACAATGACAATTGCAAATTGAATGGAAATTTTAAGATTTTTGACACTTGAATTATATTCTTGGGGGCTTCAGCATATGCTCACAGATGTTTTCCTTAACTCATTGAGGGGTCTAGAACCTCTATAGAGATGGGCCCGACAACACCTATGAAGTCAAAAGTACAATTTCATGTCTAAAAAATTTCAAATTGTTGTAACTTTTATTCTACAATAGTGTTTTCAATACTATGATATTTTAGAATCTCAAAAACAAGATCCATCCAACGAGACCAATAATGTCAAAAAAATTTTTTTAAGTAAAATTGACATTCATTGGTATGTAGATCTAGAAAATACATGAAATCAAAGAAAAAAAATACTCAAAAGGCCAAAAAAATAAATAAATAAGAAAGCTATGGTCATTTAATTCAAACAGATCAAAGTTCCAAATGACGCTCCAAGCTACCTGTTTTTGCATAATTTTCAAGTCTAATGCATACATCTAAAAAATTACATGAAATGAAAAAAAAAAAAAAAAAAAACAAAAAATGGGAAAGTTATGGCCGATTGAAGTTGACATTTTTCAAATAGATCATTTGTTATCTATTTTTGTTGTGTGAGGCTTCAAAAAAGAAAAAAAAAGTTATGACCATCTAAGTTGGCTTAAATATAATTTGTTGGCTTAAATACAAAATGTACCCCTGAATTTGGTCTTTGTCTCATTTTAGTCCATGTAGTTTTGATTGCATCAATTTGATATTGGTGGTGTTCCAGTTTTGCCCCTTAAAAGCATGACAGCGCATAACCTTTGAGTAAATTTGGTCAATTTTGCTCATAGAATTGGACATTTGGACCACATTGCATCTATTTAAAAATTTCAGAGACCAAATTGATGCAATTAAAACTACAGGAACCAAAATGAGATAGGGAGAAAACTTCAAGGGTGTATTTTGTAATTAAGAAGTATTTGTTTGTAACCGGTAACAGATAAAATCGATGAACAACCAACTAATATCATAGAGTTTGATCATGGGCTTAAGCGGGCATCGGAGAGTTGCAACATTCATTTTGACCAAGCGGTCAAGTCGTTTGGTTTCATACAGAATATGTATGAACCTTATGCATACAAGAAATGTTAAGTGAAGGTGGTAGCTTTTCTTGTGCTTTATGTTGATGACATTCTACTCATTGTAAATGATGTAAAGGCATTGTCATTAATTAAAGTTTGGCTAGCTAGTACTTTGGATATAAAGGATCTAGGAGAGGTGTGATATATCCTTGGGATAAAGCTCTTTTGAGATCGTAAGCGAAAGATAATGGGATTATAAGTTGGTTATATCAAGAAGGTACTAACTAGGTTTTCCACGGACAATTCGAAGAAAGGTTTATTACCTTTCAGACATGGTTTAGCATTCTCCAAGGACAATGTCCCAAGACACAGGAGGAAAGGAATCGCATGGCAGGAGTACCCTATGCCTCGGCAGTGGGAAGTCTCATGTATGCGATGTTATGCACTAGACTAGATATCTGTTTTACCGTTGGCATGGTCAGTAAGTATTAGTCGAATCCTGGTCCAGAGCACTGGACAGTTGTTAAGAACATTCTTAAGTACTTGAGAAGGACTAAAGATTATATGCTTATGTACCACGGAGATGAATTGATTCTCGTGGGATACACTGACTGGGACTTTATGTCAGATAAAGATTCAAGGAAATTGACGTCCGCACATCTCTTTACCTTGGGAGGTGGTGCTGTTAGTTGGAGGAGTATTAAGCAAAAAATGAATTACAGACTCAACTACAGAAGTTGAGTATGTGGCTGCTTGTGATGCCACAAAGGAAGTTGTTAATCCTTAAGTATCATAGTAAGTAATTCGTGTGTGTATATTCTTTGTTACATAGAATTTATCACAGTGGATGATGAGACTGGATATCTCATCAGGTTTACACTGTAGTATGATTAACTACCATTGGATGGAGTGATGAATCTCAATCACTAGAGTATGACTCTTAGTTAATATGCTAGTGCTTATAGTGCAATGATGGACCTGAGTTTTTCTATTGACACTTAAGACTGTCAAGAGTCGATAGGAACTCATAACTTGTATAAGGTACGTGTTCTTAGTCTTGAGACGATTATGGACACGGACTGTGGATATGGCTCCTTTGACTTACCAATCAGTGAGGTCTTAAAGATCAACACCTGGGTATCTTGGGTATGTCATGTTCATAGAGTTATGAACATATATTGTTAAGATAGAATCTATCCTTTGATAGAATGTCACCAAGTTGATTATTGAGAACTGCAGTCTTGTTGATAAGCAGTTATCAATATGTTTGGTAATCGTAAGAGGTAAATGGAACTCAAGGAATACAAGAAGTAATCATGATTCAGGTTGATAGTAATAGCTTATCCGACTACCTAAATATGATTACAAATGTTGACGGCAGAGGGACATTAGTACACCACACAAATCTAGTTATCACTTTGGATATGTTCTTTTGCGTTGGAGTGTAGTTATCGTTTTATAGTAAAGTAAATGCTAACTAATTAGTTGGTTAATTCGATGATCAAAGAGTTTGATCATGGGAATTACCAACTGGTCTGAGCCAATAGTAAAGAGCCTAGGAGGTCCCACTCTTAGCTCCTGAAGGATGCTTGGTAAGGCAAATGAGGATGTTGTCAAGACAAGTTCGATCGATCGAAAGAGTTTAGATCAATTGAAGGTAAAAGTTAGTTCGGAAATCTATAAATAGGGTAGCTGCGCACAAAATATTTTTATTTGTCGTTTTATCACTCCAGTAGTTGCATAAACTATTTTAGGGCTTCCTACACCTTCTCTATCCTCTCTATTAGAGTTCCCACCAACTCTAGCCTCTCCGAAAGTGTTCAAAGAAGACATAAGAGTGAAGGCCATCTAGTGGAAGTTGTTATACCATCCAAGAGAGAAGAAAATCAAAATTGGGTTCAAGACCTGAAGGTAACTCTCTTCTCCCTCTTGTATTTACGCATCCATAGAGTTAATAAGCATATCAAGGCATACCAAAAAGTTTTGAACTTTGTTTTTCCGCTACGCGTTAAATATATTTTCAAAACCTATTTTTCCATCAATTGGTATCAGAGCTAGGTTTATTTTGATCTATAGATGTGTTTTTGGAACACTAGTTTTGATTTTGTATGGTGTTTTAGGATTGTTTTTTAAAAGCATCGTCACAGATTTGTTTCTGTAGTGTTTCGCAGCAGAAAACAAATCCTGTGACTGCATTGGATGCATGGCAGTTTTGATCGATTAAAAGTGTTTTGATCGATTGAAACAATACAAGTTTCAAGCGATCAAACTTGTTTCGATCGATCGAACACTATTTTGTTCAATCGATTGATTTTAGTTCAATCAATCAAAAGAGATTCTCTGTCTAGATTTTTTCATAATCAATAAAGTTTTTTTTTAAATTTTTTATTTTGATTTTTTAAATTATTATGGGAAATTTTAAATCAGTTTGTGAACTTCTGTTCCAATCGATCAAACTAGGTTCAATCGATTGAACGTTCGATCGATTGAACCTTCTTCGATCGATCGATCGAAGTGTGACAGAGAACTAGGATGCTGTTTTAATGCTCTAATTTATTTGATGAAGAGTTCATGGGAACATACAAGTCAATTAGGGGTTCCAATAATTATATATTATGTTATATATGCATGGATGTGAGTATGTCTAACCCTTTTGCAGCAAGTTAGACCACTGTCTCCCATGGCACCAAGAACAAATTTTAATTTTGCATTTAATGTTTAAGATTGGTGTTGTACTTATTTGGGTTTAGTTTTAAGGCATGTGTAAATGGCGCTGCGACTTCATTCCTGTGAATAGAAGAGTCGCATCGATTTCCCTAGCCTTTTTATGTTTATTGTTGTTTTCTATTTCTATATAAATTGTAAGCTTCGAAAGTAACATAGGACCAATGTAATAGAATTAGAAAATCCATAAAGATGGGGGAGCAAGCTGTTGTCCATGAAGATGGAGCCGAAGGCGATCAAATCAAGAGGAGGTTCTATGGAGATAGAGCCATGCGAGATAGAGGCATCGTTTTGGATGCTTTTATTTCAATTTTAGTTTTTTTGTTTTTTATATGCTTGTTTGTGATTGGAATTTTATATGTTGTTACTACATGCATGATAAAAACAAGTTTTCTAAAATAAAAATAAAAAACCGTTTCAACGCATTAGTAAACATTGGATGTTAATGGGTAATGTGTAGAAACAATTTTCCCAAAAGCAAAATCCTTATTTATTAAATCCAATAGGAGAGGGTCTTATTTATAACACCCACGATCTTCCATTAACGGTTCACTATAAGATGAGTGGAGTATACTGTGTCACCAAGCCATGGGTGATCATTCCATACGGAGGATACAATACTCATTGGTTACTAGATGTGAACTTCCTGTAAATAGGATCAATCAGATGTGTTAGAGGGTGACCACCACACAGAGGCATTACGTAAGGTGGTTGTGATTGGATCCTAATTAATGGTGCACACTAGCTAAGCTATGAATAAGGGATCCCACATGGGACATTATGTAGCACCCAGAATTTCTAGAAATTCCACGTAGGAATATGAGAATAATGACATCACCGTGGTATAGTCACAGAAGGTCCATTAAAATGACCTCAATTAGAAATCTCTATAAGGTCCTATAGAAATCGTTTTCACGACGACATCCTCTTACAACCTAGAATCTATTAGAGTGGTCGTAACCACGTCGTTTTAGATTTCAATTAAAATTCATAGACGACTCGCACCTGGGTTCTTATACAGACTCGTACACAGCCCGTACGTAGGCATAATTGCAATTGTGCACGTTGTAGACACCCTGATTTTGACCAAACATCAAATCCAGGGATTGGTTGCCTCTACAAGACCGATGATGATGATGACCGGTGAAATTCGAAGTTTTTCCAAAGAATTCAATTCTTCAATGATTCCTTAAATCAAGTTTCAAAAATCAAAAGAGAAATTGGGTGTTCGGGGGAAACCCGAATGTTGAAGAACGTATGAGAAAGTCAGTCTGGGGATTTATCCAGAAAAATAGGATATGAAAGAAGTTTTTTTTTTTTTGAATAGAAAAAGAGAAAATGAAAAGAAGTTTTGAAAAGAAAAGAGAAAAAGGATAGAAGAAAAGAAAAGAAAAAGAAACAAAGAAATAAAATGATATACTAAAGTATATACTATGCATATAGATGTATCCTAATAAAGTACATTACAAATACAAGTACATTAGTATATACTTTGCTAATAATTAAATTTGTGTTAATATATATTTTTGAAAATTAAAAAGAAGGCAAGAATTCTGTTATTCGCGACACGCGGCGAAGCCGGCGGCACTTATTGAGTGCCGCCCGGCACTCAATGAGTGCCGCAGGCAAGTTGTCGAGTGCCGCGCGCTGTAACAGACTGCTTTTCTCACATGTTCTAGAAGAAAACTTTGCACATGGATTTTCACCCAAATTTACCCATTTAACCTTGAAATGTTAGTCTATATAAACAGATCTTCATCTCCATTATTGGGACTTTTGACTTAACCTTTAAATCAAATTGAGATACACAAGAGATATACATATACAATAGAGAGAATTGAGAGAGGAGAAGAGAGTTTTCTTGAAGAATTTGAAGAATAGTTGAAAATTTTGAAGATTTTTTGGAAGAGGTTCACAAGAGATAGAAGAAATCCTTGAGGTCATAGAGGTAACCCCTCAATCCTTGGTAGAATTGGGCAAATTTGATCACAAGTTCATACCTCTAGGACTTTTACACATTTTCAAAACCTCTCTTCCTACCTCATTTCATCACACACCACTTAGAATTTGTGATTGAATCTCATGGTTTTTCATTAATTTGGATCTAATTGGTGCCTTAGGTTTAAAATAAGTTTGGTTTTGAAGAATTTGTGTTCCAATTTCTCTAAGTAAACTTTGATTCTTCATTTCTATTTTCCTCTTAAGATTCATGAGATTTTATATATCTTATTGAGTCTCTTTGAGTTTGATTCTTTAGTTTCCTATGATCCTATGATCCATATGGAGATTAAAGTGAATCATGGTCATATCTACACATAGTTGGTTGAGTTCAAGTCTTAGCTCATAATTTGAATCTCCTCACTAAGAATCTTATGGGGTTCATGCTATATTCCATAGAGGTTTATGAAGATTTGATCTCATTTAGTCTCTAAGGACCATTAATTTGAGAGGAGATTAGGATGTCATGACTCTATATTCCTCAAGGATCATATTGTTTGAGAGAGGAATTAGATGTAGATTTTCATAGTTTATATTCAAAATTCATAAGATTAAGTAAGACCTTAGGATTCTCTTGCTATGAGATCTATGATGGAAATCCATTAAGGCTAAATCTATGAACCTCTTCATGTTTCATTATTTATTCCAATAATCATTGTCATACTTGATCATAGTTCTCTCTAGAATCATGGATCAAGTTTGATTCGAAATATGAATGCCAATTCAACAAAGGTGCAGTGAATCCATAAACCAACTGTAATCAAAGACTTTTTATCAAATCATGGTTCATTGGAATTGAATGAGACCAATTGGAGGATTTTCAAAACCCATTTAAGTACCTCTGTGATTTTTGCTTTAATGAAAGTCCATGTTCAAGATGGTTTGGTCTTGTGATTTCAAAACAAGCAACTCTCTGTCCAAAATTTCAGAACAGTAAGTCCGTTTTAAAATTAATAAATCAGAACTTTAATCTATCTTTCTTGACCCAAAATAATTTTTTACAAGTATTTCAATGTGTTAAGAAGATACCCTAAAAAGAACTAAGTGTTTCTCATTTGTTTACTATTTTTAGAAAATCGTACAAGATCTCTGGACAGAGAGTTGTAGATTCCTGAGTGATGTCTAGTGTTTTCCTTATTCCCAGAGATGTAACCGTTCAAACCTTTATTTTCTTTTTGGGTTAGAAACTAGACTCACAGAGGCATATCATACCCAAAAATCATTAAGATCCAACTATTGGAAGTATGTTTTTTTATATCTTTGAAAGTCAGGTCTGCTCTCTGTAATTTATGAGAAACAGTCAGTATTTTTGTCTAGTCTCATTGATTTTAAGTTAAATGGTTTCCTAATGTCTTGGGGCACAAATCATGTTTTGAATAATGATAATTTAGCTTAAATCCAGAGACTAAGTGATCCAAATTAGTGAATAAATTCATATCTCATTCTTGTTCATATTCATTCATTCATTCATTCATGTATATTGATGCTTATGATTAGAACTAGTTATTGGATAAAATTGGACTTAGTTGAACCTAATTGAACATAAACATTGATTTCTTATGATCGTGTTGGGATTATAGAACCCCTATATGGACATTACATTGGCTCCTAGTTGAGGCTTGCATATCTATAGAGGTGCTATGGCTCCAACTAATCAAAAGGAATTCATAGTTTTGTCAATTCCTTCCATGTTTGATAGATTAAAGCTAGAAGCTTAGGGTTGATTATTTGATATCTTTGATCAAGGCATGTGTACTAATCTTTGTTTTGTAGTGCATTTGAGGTACAATTTCTCAACTCCTTCTCTAGTTTGATTTACTTCTTTGATTTTTATTGATTTTAAACCTCATGCGCGACACATTAGCCTAGGTTCTTGCCTTATGTGTTTATATGCGTTAGAGACCTTTTCTTAGGTCTTATTTTATATGTATGCATTGCATGTTTCTATTTCGCGGCAGGATCCCGGGTATGTTTTCTAGTTCCCTGTTTGCATATCATATTGCTTGCTATTTGAATTACGTGGCTTATGAATGATATTTTGTCGTTAGCTATTTTGCACCCTTTTCAACATGCTTGTGTAATGTATTATTTATATATATGTATTAGTTGAGGGAATGCTTAGATTATTAATTCGATTAAAAAGGATGATGAGTAGAGGCCTATCACGAGATAGGATGAAAGGGGGTGTTTTAGTCCGCCGGGCTCCTTCCCCTTTCATTCCATAATCCCCGGACCCAGATTATCTTTGGTTTCGCAAAAGATCAGTTTACTTTCAAAATGGTTTCTTAATTTCCCTTTAAAAATTAAGTGGCGACTCTTTGTATTTGAAATTTGAATAAGAAATTGTTTTAAAATCAAAAGTGGGCCCAAATGCCGGTATCCACAATCTGGCGACTCTGCTGGGGATCAAACCCAGAATCTTTGGTTTTGCAGACCAGATTTCCTGATTTTGGGTTCACTCGAGGATTAGACTTGAAAGCATCCTTTTAATCAAATTAATTATGTTTTGTGTGCCCGTTGCATTGCACTTGCATGTCTAGCCAGTCGATTGCACAAAACTATGAACTTGGAGGCTCAGGGCAACCCGGTTGGTCAAGCCATCATGGGACTGTGTGATCACCCTTGATTTCGTACCATGTGTTGGTATATGAAGTATCCTATCGGGTGTGTGTCAAGGGTCCCTTATTTGACCAAAACCCGGCCTATGCATAGTAGCTTCTATAGAACCTTTCAATCTAGGAAATCAATTCTTGATTAGGATTATGTGCTAGGAAGTTTTGTATACCCAGAAGGGAATATTTTAGATGATGACGATGCTTGTTTGATGTAGGATGTATAATCTTTTAATCACCTTTTTGCAATTCCTCCTCATGTCCCACGACATTTGGGAATATGCCAGATTTTTTATTATAAGATTACATCTCTTATATTATGCTAGCTAAGCATCATTGATCTTGTATGCATCTGAATTTATGAAAACTACAGTGATAATCCGATCATGTGATCCTTCTACCCAAAGAATTTTAAATACATCTTTGAAAGCAAATGGACTTTTGCCATCTTTATTCCAAAGTTTTCAATCGCTCTTTCAAAAAAAACCTTTGGAGTTTACTTTTTGATTAAAATTTCAAGTCAACCCTTGTTGAGGTATATTTTCACATTCTCATCTTTGAAGGAAGAACCCGAAAATCTTGGGAATTATTTTTGGGATAAATGCTTTTCAAATGAATTTCAAAACAAAATTTCAATGCAATCATCTTTGTTGAGGAATGATTAACATCCTCGTTCTCAACAGAATTCTCGAGAATTGTTTTCAAAAGATTTTATCATCCAAGATATACTTCCCAAAGGAATGTCCAACCTTCAAAAGGGTAACGAGGATCACAATGATAAGAAAAATTGGTGCACTTGACATGGGTGAGGATTTTATATGCTTTTGTGTTATGTGTTAGGATTAGGATTTTCTTTTATTTGGCATTTAGAGTAGGCACACACATATATACTTTTATTTCATCTATGTGCCATGTGTGCGGTGCATGCATTTAGCCACATCAAATCATCAAAGCATCGCATGTATGTAGAATCCAATTTACACCATCCTCTTTCTAGTCAAGATCAAAGTAATTCAATAGTTCCTCAAAATTCCTTGCCTCCTGAAAATCAATTTTGCATGCGGACCTTTTACCTACCTATGTTGAAAGAGTGGAACAACCAAATCCCCTAGTGAGGACACCTCTAACCTTCTTGGGTTGTTTTTCCATGATTTATGTTAAAATGGCACACAAAGGGAATACTGGGGAAGTAGCAGAGTTAAGGGCAATTGTGGAACAACATGCCGAAAACATGAACCGCATGATGGCCATGATGGAGACAATGGCACGACAGCTGCCAGTTGTTGATCCTTCTCCACTTGTTAGGGATGAAGATTGGTTTGATGATCCACAAAGAGCTGAAATGCCGAGGGCAGAAAAGGAAAAGATAGAGAAAGAAAGAGCTGAGAAAGAGAAAATAATGGGTGCAAAATTAGAGAAACTTGAAATGGTAGTCCTCAAGGCTCAAGGAGTTGACACTTTTTTGCTTGAACTAGAGGGATTGTATGAAGGGGTGCGGGAAACGTTGCTTGTTGGTTTCAAGATGCTGATTTTTGACAAGTATGATGGTACCGGTAACCCTCGCAGTCATATACGGATGTGCATTGGGGCTTTCCAACCCAGTGGTTTGAGCATTACAATGATAGCTATTTTGTTTCAACAAACTCTGACCGGAGCTGCCCTGGTATGGTACCTCACTATCAAGCCAAGTAAAACTAGGATCTGGGAAGAAGTAGTGAAGCTATTCGTGGCCCAATATGAATACAACCAAGAGATAGATGTGACAGTTTGAGACTTGGAGACCACCAGGCAGGAATATGAGGAATCATTTGCTGAGTTTTTAAGCCGATGGAAGGGTAAAGCAGCCAAAATGGTTCAAAGGCCATCCGAAAAAGAGAAGATCAGAATGCTAATGAAAAATTTATAGCTGGTTTACTAAGAAAAGATGAGGTTCCAATCAATCAACACTTTTGCTGAGGTTTTTGATGTAGGGACAAGAATTGAAGACGCAATCTATGAAGGGGTAATCAAAAGAGAGAATCAGGCGAACAAATATGTAGAACCAGGATCCGATGTTAACACTTTGGCACAACCACCTCAACGGAAGGGCCATCATCAAAAGGTAATCAGTCAAGGTCTAATCAGGGTCGACATGGAGAGACCGCTGAATTCAGAATACCGTTGAGTATGGCATTAAAACAGGCAGTAGAAAAAGGATACTTAAAAAAGTTAAATCCACAACCCGTGCCTGATCCCATCCCAAAAGGATATAACATTGACCAGTATTGTGCTTATCACCAGATGTTGGGTCATGATACTGACCATTGTATGAGGTTAAAGCATGAAATTCGAAGGATGATTGAGAAAGGGATTATGACATATGTTGTTGGGGAGTGATGAACTCAAAGGTTCAAATGATGATAGTGAGATGATAGTGTTTGGGAATACTGTTGTTGAAGCGAATGTGGATTCTCTTGGGGACCCAATAAATTGAAAATCATCTGTGACACTCCAGTTGAGACCAAGTCAAGTCTAGTTTGGTAATCGAGTCATGTCATGTAGGAGTCAAGTGTCAAGTCCAGTCAAGTCTTTGAGTCAGTAAGTTATCGATTTTATTTATTTTTTATTTTTCAAGTCTCTTTTTATCGAGTCGAGTGATGTAATCCTCTTTCTCTACTAGTTAAATAAAATCTCATTTCGCTTGGTTCAATGTGTTAAGTCATGAATGAATGGATCATTAAGCCAAAAAAAAAAATCACTTTTTCAAATGATCATGGAAAATACTTTGTTAATAAATCTTTGCATTGAAAAGGATCCCCAAGTGATCAAAGCAAATTTTGTGCCAAAACCAAGGAGGGGTAGAGAATTGACTAGCTTTACTTTCAGAATTTAAAGATGCTCTTGCTCAATCTTGAAAAGATAAACTTGAGACTTGAGGCTTGCTCACCATCTAAATACCAAGCCTAAAAGATGAGCCAACAGTCCAAAGCCATAAACTCGGTCCTTGGTGGTAGCCAGATATTTTAAATGAACTTCTTCTTCCAAAAAAAAAAAAGAGAAGAGAGAAAAGAAAGAGCTCGCTAGGATGAAAACCCAGAATGGCGCCTAGGTAAAAGTGAGGGCACAAAAAAGGAGAAAATAAAAACGAGAGAAGAAGAATAAAAAAGAGAACGAGCTCGCCAGGATGAAAACCCGAAAGGGCGCCTGACAAAAGTTAGAGCAAAAATAAGATGCGTGTTGATTTCAAAATCCGAATCCTAGCCAGTCAAAATCATGAAGAGAATAAGAGATAGTAAGGTAGAGAAAAGAAAGGAAAGAGAAAAGAAAAGGCAGAGAATAAATAAGATTGAAAATTCTTGGGTGCTTCAAAGTACATCATTGGCACATGAATTATCTTGAAGCTTTGAGTTGTTCTAAACAAAGAAAATAAATTGGAAATGAAAAAGAGATTTGAAAGTATCAATTAGTCTCAATTGCTAAGTGGGCCTAAAATAATGCAGAGATATCTTTGAGAAAAACCAATAGAGATTTGAAGGGCTGATATTACTTGGTGAGTATGATAGAGTATGAATAAAACATGATGCGTTATGAGAGTTGTAAAGATTGACTGGCTAGTGAAAAGGTGAAAAGAATCAACTGCTACAAACAAAAAAAAGAGAGGAAAAGAAAAGAAAAAAAAGAAGAAAAGAAAATAAAAGAAGAAAATAGAAGGGAAAGTAGTTCGTGTTCTCATCATCCTGTTCAAAGGCTACCACAAGCGGCCCATTTCAGAAAGAGCACTCATTGGACCCAAATGAAAACATGGCTCGAAAAGCCCACCAATTCTTGAAGCCTTTTTTTCGAGACTTTCAGAGTTGATGAACTACGTTTTGGCCTGATTCCCACTTGGGGATACGTAGGCAACCTGCTTGGTTCGGTCATCACTCCATCATCTCATGCTATCTTTCATTCAGGCCTTGGATGAACTACGGTTTAACCTGATTCCCACTTGGGGATACGTAGGCAACCTGCTTGGTTCGATCATCACCCCATCATCTCATGCTATCTTTCATTCAGGCCTTGGCCGAACTACTTTGGACCTGATTCCCACTAGGGGATAAGTAGGCGAACCTCCCAAGGTTCTCGGTCCATAACCATCCCTAAAACTATAAGAATCACCCTTTTGTGCCTTTGGTTTAGGGGCAAACTTACATTTTCTTGGAGCCACATGTATATCGCTAAACTAGGGTCAAACTTCGTTTGCTGAACACCTCATTTAATCCTGAAAGCAATGCCTTCGAGTCCTATTCAAACTAGGGGCAAACTTCGTTTGCTAAAATCCCTCTATGTCAGAGGCAAGTTCTCAAGTAATCAAGTTTATTTTGAAAGGATTAAAATAGAGTACTTTTCATTCTATAAGCTAAAGCACTAATTTGAAGCACATTCTAGATGGGCAAAGAATTCGCTAAATCAAAAAGGGAAAGTTTTCAAAGTTTAGATTTATCAGCAAAAGCACTACCATTTGTAAGATAATGAATAAATGAAAGGTAAGATGATACATTATTCACGATGAAAGCACATTCATTCATAATGAATGTAGAGTTTGAGCCAGTCATCTTGAGTAACTGGCTTTGTCAGGTCTGTCCTCCTTTGATGAGTCAATAAATGGTCTCAAATATGTGGGTTTAAGATGATGAATAAAGATTTGAAAAGTCTTCATGAGCATCCCAAGAGCAATACGAGCAGAGGTTTCGAACACTATCATAGCATAAAGTGGCAATATAAGAAGAGTCCAAGACTAGGGGCAAAGGCAACTTCCCTCTTTTGACATAATCGATATGTTTCTTCCAAAGGTCCACAAATGCAGAAAATCATTCTTTTTATCAGCTCCATTCAAATTCCTTGAGTCTCGTTTAGAAAACAAATTGAATTGAGTTTGATTAACTCCTGATAAGTGGAATTCGAACTCAATTTGAGTCAAAATGACACTGAAATTGGTGAAATTGAATTTGTTTGAGTCTGACTGACTCTTGATGTGAAAAGTGAAATAAATGGAGTTTGATTGATTCCTGATTTTGAAAATTTGAGTTGAATGGAGTCTGATTAACTCCTGATTTTAAAAAAGTTGAATTGATTTGAGTCTGATTGGCTCCAGATTTAAGAAATTGAACTGAATTGAATTGATTTGAATCTAACTGACTTTTGATTTTTTTGAATTAATTTGCAATATAAGTCCTTGTGGGGCTGTTGATTGTCTGCTTTTTCAACATAAGTCCCCTAAAGGGCTGTTGATTGTCGCTTTTGCAACATTAGTCCTTATGAGGCTATTGATCTCTGCTTTTGCAACATAAGTTCCAAAAAAGGCTATTGATTGCTACTTTTGCAATATAAGTCCTTATGAGGTTGTTGATCTCCACTTTTGCAACATAAGTCCTTACAAGGTTGTTGACCATCATTCTTGCAATGTAAGTCCTTGAGTAGCTTTTGACCATCATTTTTGTAATGTAATGAGCGGCTATTGACCAATATCTTCTCTTCATAAGCATTAGTCCTCAATGGCAGCTTCTCTTCCTTGCGTTAGTCCTCAATGGCAGCATTATCGGTGTTAGTCCTCAATGGCAACCTTGCGTTAGTCCTCAATGGTAGCATTATCAGTGTTAGTCCTCAATGGCAACCTTACATTAGTCCTCAATGGCAACATTATTGGTGTTAGTCCTCAATGGCAACCTTACATTAGTCCTCAATGGCAGCATTATCGGTGTTAGTCCTCAATGGCAAGCTTGCATTAGTCTTCAATGGCAGCATCATTTATGTTAGTCCTCAATGGTAACCTTGCATTAGTCCTCAGTAGAAGCATCATTTATGTCAGTCCTCAATGGCAACCTTGCATTAGTCCTCAATGGCAGCATCATTTGTGTTAGTCCTCAATGGCAACCTTCCATTAGTCCTCAATGGCAGCATCATTTGTGTTAGTCCTCAATGGCATCTGCATTAGTCCTCAATGACAGCAGCATCTGTATTAGTCCTTAATGGCAATTTCTGTTAGTCCTCAAAGGCAATCGCCGTTAGTCCTTAATGGAGATCTCTGTTAGGCCTCAATGGCAATCCTAGTTAGTCCTCAAGGACAATCCCTCATTAGTCCTCAATGGCAACTTCTCTACAAAGGCATTAGTCCTCAATGGCAGATTCTTTACATAAGCATTAGTCCTCAATGGAAGCATCATTCGTGTTAGTCCTCTATAGCATCTAATACTAGTACTCAATGGCAATCTTTTTGAACTTGTGTTAGTCCTCAATGGCAGCATCTTTTTGGTCGATTTTAGTCCTTGATGGCAATCTTTGCTGAAGTCCTCGAGATTGAGGCAAATCTCTGTTGAAGTCTTCTAGATTGAGGCAAATATGTTGAAGTCCTCTAAAATTGAGGCAAATCTATGTTGAAGTCCTCTAAAATTGAGGCAAATCTGTTGAAGTCCTCTAGATTGAGGCAAATCTGTTGAAGTCCTCTAGATTGAGGCAAATCCTTGTTGAAGTCATCTAAGTTGAGGCAATTCATATCGGTGTAAGGCATAGAATGCATTCATATCACCAGAAAGAGCAAGATCTTAGATATTCGCATCTACATAGCATGAAGCATGAAATTGCATTGACTGTCATTATTTCATGAGCACGTCCATCACGATAGGATAGGTGCATTCATCTGTGTGATTGTTTGTGTTTAGGTTTTTCCCCTCACCCGAACTACATTCTGGTCTGATTCCTCCAAGGATACGTAGGCAGCTCAACATTGAGCATGACCAGCTTTTGGCTCTCTGCGCACCCAATTTTTGCAACGTACGCACCTTTTGTTTTTACCTGGATTCGATAGTTTGGTCAAAGGCTTGTCTTTCACACAGGCTTCGACATTCACTTGTGATACGCGTTGCTTTACAAGCTCTGTCGAAGAGGGGCAAACTGTAGACACCCCAATTTTGACCAAACGTCAAATCCAGGGATTGGTTGCCTCTACAAGACCGATGATGACGATGACCGGTGAAATTTGAAGTTTTTCCAAAGAATTCAAATTCTTCAAAGATTCCTTAAATCAAGTTTCAAAAATCAAAAGAGAAATTGGTGTTCGGGAGAAACCCGAATGTTGAAGAACGTATGAGAAAGTCCTTCTGGGGATTTATCCTGAAAAATAGGATATGAAAGAAGTTTTTTTTTTTAAAAGAAAAAGAGAAAAAGAAAAGAAGTTTTGAAAAGAAAAGAGAAAAGGATAGAAGAAAAGAAAAGAAAAGAAAAGAAAAGAAAGAAAGAAATAAAATGATATATTAAAGTATATACTATGCATATAGATGTATCCTAATGAAGTACATTACAAATACAAGTACATTAGTATATACTTTGCTAATAATTAAGTTTGTATTAATATATATTTTGAAAATTAAAAAGAAGGAAAGAATTCTATTAGCCGCGGCACGCGGCGAAGCTGGCGGCACTCGCTGAGTGTCGCGCCGACATTCAGTGAATGCCGCCCGGCACTCAGTGAGTGCCGCAGGCAAGTCGTCGAGTGTCGCGCACTGTAACAGACTGCTTTTCTCACATGTTTAAGAAGAAAATTTTGCGTATAGGTTTTCACCCGAATTTACCCATTTAACCTTAAAATGTTGGTCTATATAAATTGATCTTCATCTCCATTATTGGGACTTTTGACTTAACCTTTGAATCAAATTGAGATATATAAGAGATATACATATACAATAGAGAGAATTGAGAGAGGAGAAGAGAGCTTTCTTGAAGAATTTGAAGAATAGTTGAAGAATTTGAAGATTTTTTGGAAGTGCTTCACAAGAGAGAAATCCTTGAGATCATAGAGGTAACCCCTCAATCCTTGGTAGAATTGGGCAAATTCAATCACAAGTTCATAGCTCTAGGACTTTTACACATTTTCAAAACCTCTCTTCCTACATTATTTCATCACACACCACTTAGAATTTGTGATTGAATCTCATAGTATTTCATTAATTTGGATCTAATTGGTGCCTTTGGTTTAAAATAAGTTTGGTTTTGAAGAATTTGTATTCCAATTTCTCTAAGTAAACTTTGATTCTTCATTTCTATTTTCCTCTTAAGATTCATGAGATTTTGTATATCTTATTGAGTCTCTTTGAGTTTGATTCATTAGTTTCCTATGATCCTATGATCCATATGGAGATTAAAGTGAATCATGGTCATATCTACACATAGTTAGTTGAGTTCAAGTCTTAGCTCATGATTTGAATCTCCTCACTAAGAATCTTATGGGGTTCATGCTATATTCCATAGAAGTTTATGTAGATTTGGATCTCATTTAGTCTCCAAGGACCATTAATTTGAGAGGAGATTAGGATGTCATGACTCTATATTCCTCACGGATCCTGGTGTTTGAGAGAGGAATTAGATGTAGATTTTCATAGTTTATATTCAAAATTCATAAGATTAAGTAAGACCTTAGGATTCTCTTACTATGAGATCTATGATGGAAATCCATTAAGGCTAAATCTATGAACCTCTTCATGTTTCATTATTTATTCCAATAATCATAGTCATACTTGATCCTAGTTCTCTCTAGAATCATGGATCAAGTTTGATTCGAAATATGAACGCCAATTCAACAAAGGTGCAGTGAATCCATAAACCAACTGTGATCAAAGATTTTTTTATAAAATCATGGTTCATTGGAATTAGATGAGACCAATTGGAGGATGTTCATAACCCATTTAAGTACCTCTGTGATTTTTGTTTTAATGAAAGTCCATGTTCAAGATGGTCTGGTCTTGTGATTTCAAAACAAGCAACTCTCTGTCCAAAATTTCAGAACAGTAAGTCCGTTTTAAAATTAATAAATCAGAAATTTAATCGATCTTTCTTGACCCAAAATAATTTTTTCTAAGTATTTCAATGTGTTAGGAAGATACCCTAAAAAGATCCAAGTGTTTCTCTTTCTCATTTGTTTACTATTTTTAGAAAATATTATAAGATCTCTAGACAGAGAGTTGCAGATTCCTGAGTGATGTCCAGTGTTCTCCTTATTCCCAGAGATCTAAATGTGCAAACCTTGATTTTCTTTTTGGGTTAGAAACTAGACTCACATAGGCATATCATACCCAAAAATCATTAAGATCCAACCATTGAAAGTATGGTTTTTCTATCTTTAAAAGTCAGGTCTGCTCTCTGTAATTTATGAGAAACAGCCACTACTTTTATCTAGTCTCAGTGATTTTAAGTTAAATGGTTTCCTAATGTCTTGGGACCCAAATCATGTTTTGAATAATGATAATTTAGCTTAAATCCAGAGGCTAAGTGATCCAAATTAGTGAATAAATTCATATCTCATTCTTGTTCATATTCATTCATTCATTCATTCATGTATATTGATGCTTATGATTAGAACTAGTTATTGGATAAAATTGGACTTAGTTGAACCTAATTGAACATAAACATTGATTTCTTATGATCGTGTTGGGATTATAGAACCCCTATATGGACATTACATTGGCTCCTAGTTGAGGCTTGCATATCTATAGAGGTGCTATGGCTCCAACTAATCAAAAGGAATTCATAGTTTTGTCAATTCCTTCCATGTTTGATAGATTAAAGCTAGATGCTTAGGGTTGATTATTTGATATCTTTGATCAAGGCATGTGTACTAATCTTTGTTTTGTAGTGCATTTGAGGTACAATTTCTCAACTCCTTCTCTAGTTTGATTTACTTCTTTGATTTTAATTGATTTTAAACCTCATGCGCGACACATTAGCCTAGGTTCTTGCCTTATGTGTTTATATGCGTTAGAGACCTTTTCTTAGGTCTTATTTTATATGTATGCATTGCATGTTTCTATTTCGCGGCAGGATCCCGGGTATGTTTTCTAGTTCCCTATTTGCATATCATATTGCTTGCTATTTGAATTACGTGGCTTATGAATGATATTTTGTCGTTAGCTATTTTGCACCCTTTTCGACATGCTTGTGTAATGTATTATTTATATATATGTATTAGTTGAGGGAATACTTAGATTATTAATTCGATTAAAAAGGATGATGAGTAGAGGCCTATCACGAGATAGGATGAAAGGGGGTGTTTTAGTCCACCGGGCTCCTTCCCCTTTCATTCCATAATCCCCGGACCCAGATTATCTTTGGTTTCGCAAAAGATCAGTTTGCTTTCAAAATGGTTTCTTAATTTCCCTTTAAAAATTAAGTGGCGACTCTTTGTATTTGAAATTTGAATAAGAAATTGTTTTAAAATCAAAAGTGGGCCCAAATGCCGGTATCCACACACGTACATCAAGACGTGCACGTAACCCCATGCAACGGCACATAAATTGATATATGGGCCTTACCATGGCCATGTGGCAGCTATGCATAGTCCCTTCACCACTTGGCAAGCATGCACAAACACACCACACTTGGCACACATGTACCCTCATGTGTGACACTTGTCAAACCCACCCCTTTCATTTACATCACTCACATGCACACACAATATTCTGTATATTCTGCATCAACACACACACCACAGTTTGGGGAGAGAGAGATGAACCGAGATAGAGCATAGAGAGAGAGAGAACCTGAGAGTATAGAGAGTAGGAGGAAGAGAACACACCCACACCCTTGGTATGTTTATACACCACACAACTACACCTCTACATTGTACCTTCCCCTCTCTATGACCTCTTTGCACACACACATGCAGAGAACCCGAGGAAAAGAAGAAGGGATGCAGAGAGAGAGAAGAAAGATTTGATCGAAGGAGTAGGAGAAGACTAGACCACATTCAGAGGTATAGCACACCCCCATGGTCATCTCTGATCCTTTTGCATGCCATCTAGAAGACCCTAGGGTCACATGCATGTAGCCAAACAAAGCCTAAGGCCCTCTGTCACTTCCGGCAGCCATTAGAGCTCCTCAACGGAGCTTGATTTATGAAACATCACCACAGCCCCTCAAATTCACATCAATCTGATCGTATTAGACCCAAATATGAGAGAGGAAGAATTTTCGGAAGGAGATATGAGAGAAGGAAGAATTTTCGGCGGCACGAGGCTCGCCTGCGGCGGCTTGGTTCACTGGAGAAGAAAAAGAGCAAGGGTTATAACACCCGGGTCTGGGTTGGGGTGGGTTATGGGTTTGGGTGTGTTAGGTTGTTAGTATAAACGAGTATGGATAGCGGTTCGGGCTCACGTTAAATGATCCGTGGGTAAGATTAAGTGTAACGGAGTCGTTCGTAGTCCGGTAGGGGTCCGGGTTTTAGTTCTGGTCGTGTTGAGTCTATAGTTGGTTTAGGGTCTGGGTCAAATCCAGTTTGGTTTTGGGTAAGTGAATAGGGTTAGTTTGTGAGAACAGTTGGGTCACGTTCGATTCGGGTCAGTTTGATTCGAATGTGTTTGGATGGGGTTTCTTTAAGAGTTTATATGGGTAGTTCATTTAGGCTTGGGTTCGGGTCAGGTATGACCCATTGGGTCATTCATTTGGATCCCTCTGAGTGTTGAAATGAGTTACCCAGTTAAGTTCAGGTCGGGTCAGGTTGACCCGTCGCGCCCTGATTATTATTTATATTATTATAAATACTTGTTTATAGTTTTAATAGTTTTAATTAACTAAAGTAATTTTAAGTTATATAATTAGTATTTCTAAGTTATGAAATATTATTATATAATATTTCATATATTCTAGTTATTATTATTATAATTATATTTATTATTTATATGTATAATATAAATAATAAATATTAAGTTTCTTTAGTATTTAAATAGATTTTAAATACTTATGAGCTTTAATAAATTATGAAAAATTAGGAGAATGTCCCCAATGCTATTTTATGATATCCTAAAAGTTATAAAGCCATAATACTATATCTTAGTATTTTTTTTACAACTAACAAGGAGCTATTTTAAGAGTATGTTAATTATTAAAAATATCAAACGAACTCCGACAATTATGAGATAAATACTGGTAGTATATTTTAATGTATAGTATTTAATAAAAATACTTCCAAGATCTATTTCTTATGTTTAGTTATACATATGTACTTAATGACAAATACAGTTATATTTATATAATGTTTTATCTTCAATAATTCATAATAAATAATCTAGGACTCCAAAAATTAAGCGGTCAATTCCCAGGGTCTTAGAATAATGTCTAGGCCGTTCTCCTTAAGTTTGGTGACCTATTGATGAGGTAAAAAATACACCCTTTTTCTAGGGCCCACATTAGTGTAGTAAGCATAGCCTTTTATCTCGTAAAATACGACGGTCTCCGATTTGAGTCTAGTCAACGGCGTTGGACTTAGAATGTCACGTAGAGCACAACCTTGAGGTCCACACCCTCATTTGGTAAAATTATCATTATACCCTCACTTCAGGAATTCACATTTAACCATAATTCTATCATATGTTTTGTAGGGAATCTTGTTTCGATCATCATTTGAGGATGCCTAAGACTTAAGATATCAAGTTGAGCATTTACAACCTCACTCCAAATATGCATAGGGGCTGCTAGAGTGATTTGTATGTGATGTGTATATATAAATGATATTTCATTGTATTAATAACATGGTATATTACTATGAATATTTATAAACCACTATTGTTGTTTATTACTATGATTAGCCGTAGTTGAATTGTAACACCATGTATATGAACATGTCAAGGGTTTTATCTATACGCTTTGTTGGTAGCAATCCATGCTAAGAGATATATGACTTATTATATCACAGTTTTTGATTTGAAACTGCTAGATGAATGTAGTAAGATGAAAATGAATAAAGAAGTGATAAAGCATGCCTTGTTAAATTTGAAATCAAATGAAGAATGTTCAGAACGATAATACATGCTATGATTGATAATGTTAATGAATAGAGGATTGTGAACACGGTGTCAGTATGCATTGCATGGTCTGGATTCTATGGAAAGAGTTGAATGGTGTAAGACCTATTGAGGCAACCGGATCTGTAGTGATCAATGGCTAACGAGCCAGGTCTTTCTTGTTATTGGGCTTTATTTGTCCCAATGGTATTGAACGTTCGGACTTGGCTGGATAAGTTAGAAGTCTTCGGACTTGGAAGGATACGCTAGAAATCTTCAGACTTGGCGGGATATGCTAGAAGTCTTCGGACTCTACTGGATAAGCTAGAAGTCTTTAGACTTGGCAGGATACGCTAGAAGTCTTCGGACTTGGCTGGATAAGCTAGAAGTCTTCGGACTTGGCGGGATATGCTAGAAGTCTTCGGACTTGAGTTTAACACTTCGATTCTTCGTGATGAAGTGACAGTTGTGAAAGTTGTGTATCATTTCGATTCTTTGTGATGAGATGGATACGGTCTTTGTGACAAAATGGATACGGTCTTTGTGACGAAATAAATACGGCCTCCATGACAAAGTGAAGGTTGCTGTTATGCCGAACAAGATATTATTCTGATTTCTTATCTTATTCTGAAGGATGTTCGAGACGAGATTTTATTATTCGAATTTCTTATTATATTTTTGAGGAGATAGGATGATCTGGGAAGTATGCATTGAACACGCATTGGCATGCATGAGCACGATGAAAAGACAAGACAAGTGTTAATCTGATAATGAGAACGCTAAGGGCTGATGATGAGTTGTTGAGTATGAGTCATTTCATGAGATCATGATTCAAGTTATGTTAAGGTTGATATATGTAAATGATCCGTTTATTGAAGTTGTTATTACCTCTGTTATGCCCGTGGAAAGAACATCTTTTGATAAGAGACTGTGCGCATCTTAAGATGTAGAATATTAACGCGAGAGTGAGTGGTTGTTTATGTATTGGCGTTATGTTATGAATACTCACTCAGCTTGCATCCAAGCTAATGGTATTATGCCCTGGACTATCCAATGTCCAGACCTTTTACAGGTATAGAGGATAAGCTCAAGAATGAGGTGCTAGGAGTAAAGAAGGGTAAAGCCAGGTAGAAGCCCAAAGATAGCTATCGAGCAGTTGTAATATTTACGTTTGGAATCTTGTAATCCTCATGTATATTATTTTAGACAAGTTAAGGCTAAGAAGGCTAGGCAGTTATAATATCTCTTTTATGACTTAATGTTAAGTTTCAGTTTGGATTAATTCTTAGTGTTTATGTTATGCTGTGGTTATGTTTATGTTTAGCATTTCCCTAAATTAAAATACCTGTGCAGAGTGAAAAGGACAGATCGGTATTTCAACTGTAACGTATCCACGGGGTCCAAAAATGGAAAATTTATAACTTTTCCCTATTTTGCTACGCCGGGGCGTGACAAGATTTTTGGTATCAGTGCCTAAGATTAGGCGTTTACCATTTATCCTATGCACATTAAGTTATAATCCATTAGATTTTTCCCCACCTATACAGATACTAACCTTATGATAGTTTATATTGGACAGATACTAACCTTATGCTAGTAGCCCATCTTTTGTATATATAGCTGTACTCAGGCCTATAACACATAGTAGTAGTAACGTGTACGCCTTTTCTATGTAAATGTTTTTGGTACTGTTCCCTACTATGTTATCATAACTTGATGCTTGTATTAACAATATCTTTAGTGAAAATTCATTTTTAGCATAACTCATACATTTTCATATGGCTACAATGCTTGCTTATAATTAGTTTTATTCATACTGGTAACTCGTTTTATGCCTATTTATCTATAGCCTATTAGAATGATTAATAGATCTCCATAAAGGATTGAATCCTATAAGATCAACCTTGGCATAGAAATCACAAGTGCAAGAATGTGGAGTTAGAAGCTAATGTACCCCCAGGGAATCAGACCCCGAAATAGTCAGCGATAACTCAGAGTTTAGAAAGGATTGAGAATAGTACCCCTTATCACTATGAATTTTAAGACATTTCTTTGGTTAGCACTGGTACTAAGTTAGTTTTCTGTGTTGGGTAGGATAGCATGGAGCACCAAGTAGAGTATGATGCTGCGGATGGACAGTATAGAACCCTATAGAGACAGGTTTCCTCCCAAGGATTAGCTTACATTGGTGCCATCATCAGGCACAGTGTTCACCAGAGGATATGAAGATGGACGCGTTGCTTTTCTTGTGAGAGACCCCTTCCAGAGATTACATATCACAGAGTGATGGCACCGCGCCTGATGACTGTTGAGATAGATGAGATATCTCATGCTATTGGAGACCTTGCGGTCCATGATCAGGATGAGCCTCAGAAAGATATAGCACATTTTGTTACCCCCGTAGGCTCTGATGATGACTTAGATGATGATCAAGAGAAAGATCCAATAGTAGAACCTGAGATAATAGAGGACCCTAAATGGCCCCTAAACCAGCTTAGGATGTATGGATAGGTGTTCCTCCAATAGACTTTCCGTCATCCAGTGACTTAGGAGAGGTTCCCACAAATTCTGATGTCGAGCGAGATGGAGATTGGACCCTTAGTTAGTTGATCGTATTTTACTAGAAGTTGTAGTGCCACTTTCCTCGATGTAACCCAGACTAGTATGAACTTATATTCGTACTCCTATGGTAATCTTTCTATGTTATGATTAGTGATAATCTACTTTCAACTTGACCTAAATATATTTGAATGGATGTGATAATTTCTTACATTCAAATTGATTACTAATCTTATACCTTACATGTTCATTATTGCTAAGGTTATATGATCGACTATTAGGCGGTAGATGCCTAGTGCACTTAATTAGTCAAGCCTAGAAAGTTTGGCTGAGATGACTTGTCATACCGACGAGGAGTCTTAAGCACGAGTGAACTTATTGGGACTCAGAATAGTGACGAGTCAATACCAAACCACTATAGATGGTTAGGCAGTCTACCTTTGTATGTTGAACCTTCGTGATGCTTATTTGTATTTCATTTGGTAGACATCAACTTTTGTGTAGGACCGCTGAGTCTTTCCCAAACTCTAAGCTATGGTCAGAGTAACCCGAGCCAACCAGGGCCAAGTAAGTGGAACAGTCAATACTGTACCTCTGGAGATGGATCCAACATACATATTTAAAGTTTTCCTACAATGGCTAGAACGAAATAGTAACAACAATTCCAATTGTAATAACCACGTTGCACCCTCTCCACCTCAGCAATCAGGCAACAAGTTACTCCAGCAATTTTGAGCTCTTGATCCAGAAAAGTTTGATGGATTAGGCGAGCCATGGAAGGTTGAACAGTGGCTTCGTGAGATGGATCGTATATTTAGAGTAATTGATTGTAGTGAAGCAGAGAAGCGTAGGCTAGCTATCTTCCAACTTACCTATGTGGTAGCTGACTGGTGGGATTCTGAAGAAGCAACATTCGGAGAAAAAGCAGCAAGAGGAATGTCATGGACCACATTCAAAGAGAGATTCTTGGCTAAGTATTTCCCGGAGATTGAAAAGGATCACAGAGAAAGAGAATTCCTCGATCTAGTACAGGGAAACATAACCGTACGAGAATACACCACCCAGTTTGAACGATTATCTCGATTTGGTTAGCATGTATATAGTAGACACCCCAAGGAAGAAGATTTGAAAATACCACAAAGGTCTCATTTCGTTTATTTGACATTTGATAATGGGACATCAAGACCAACCGTTTGAGTCTTTGGTAAATATGGCCGCAAACTTGGAATACGACACTCAAATCAGCAAGGGACAAGGGAATTAACAAGTGTCAACTGAAAATGTGAAGAGAAATGACGGAGACAATCGCTACAGAAACAAAAGGGATAGGGACGGAGAAAAGAAACCAAGACCAGCAACACAAGCTGAACTCACAGATAAGCCAGACCAGGTGTGCCATAATTGTGACATGCCCGGACACATAATAGCAAATTGCCCAGCACCAGGAAAACTTAGAAGATAAGGCATACAATGTTACTACTATGGCAAGATGGGACACATCCGTAGGAAGTGCACAGAGCTGAAGAAACATGGCAATGCTCCACTACCATAAAAGCCATGAGAGCAAGCTCGCCCAAGGAACCATTGACTCCAATTGACAAAGGTGACAACATAGAATGCTGAGCAAGAGGTACAACATCACATGTTCACGTCATGAATTGATGGTTTCAAATCTTGCAAGAAGTGGCATCTGTTTGATTTGGTCGATGAGAGGAGAAGATCTAATTTAGTTATCTAGTAGAGACCTCACGACCATAGAGTCTGAATTCATGGGTAGAGATGTAGCACCCAGAATTTCTAGAAATTCCATGTAGGAATATGAGAATAGTGATGTCACTGTGGTATAGTTACAGAAGGTCCATTAGAATGACCTCAATTAGAAATTTCTATAAGGTCCAACAGAAATCGTTTTCACGATGACATCCTCTTATAACCTAGAATCTATTAGAGTGGTCATAACCATGACGTTTTAGATTTCAATTAAAATTCATAAACGACTCGCACCTGGGTTCTTACACAGACTCGTACAAAGCCCGTACCTAGGCACAATTGCAGTTGTACACGTACATCAAGACGTGTACACAACCCCATGCAATGGCACATAAATTGAGATATGGGCCCCACCATGGCCATGTGGCAGCCATGCATAGTCCCTTCACCACTTGGCAAGCATACACAAACACAAACACACCACACTTGGCACATATGTACCCTCATGTGTGACACTTGTCAAACCCACCCCTCTCATTTATATCACTCATATACACACTCAATATTCTGTATATTCTGCATCCACACACACAACACAGTTTGGGGAAAGATAGGTGAACCGAGATAGAGCATAGTGAGAGAGAACCCAAGAGTATAGAAAGTACGAAAAAGAGAACACACCTATACCCTCGGTATGTTTACACACCACACAACTACACCCCTACATTGTACCTTCCCCTCTCTATGACCTCTTTGTACACATACACGCAGAGAACCCAAGGAGAAGAAGAAGGGACGCAGAGAGAGAGAAGAAGGATTTGATCGGAGGAGTAGGAGAAGACCAGACCACATTCAGAGGTATAGCAAACCCCCATGGTCATCTCTGACCCTTTTGCATGCCATCTAGAAGACCCTAGGGTCACATGCATGTAGCAAAACAAAGCCTAAGGCCCTCTGTCACTTCCGACAGCCAATAGAGCTCCTCACCGGAGCTTGATTTATGAAACATCACCACAGCCCCTCAAATTCACATCAATCTAACCGTATTAGACCCATATAGCTTCCCCTTGAGTGGTTTTCATTTTGATATTGTTTTGCTAGGACATGTAGAGCATTATTCTTTTTCTTGGCCGAAACAATAACCCACTGGTTGGAGTACTAAACGAATGAACTAAACCCCTATACCCTAGTATGTTATAAAGGATCCTAAACCGGTCCCAATGCACTTGGTCTCATGCATTTTGGGTTAGGAATGAAGGAGATATGAAAGAAGGAAGAATTTTCGGCAGCACGAGGCTTGCCGGCGGCGGCTTGGTTCGCTGGAGAAGAAAAAGAGAAAGGGTTATAACACCCGGGTCTGGGTCGGGGCTAGTTATGGGTTTGGGTGGGTTAGGTTGTTAGTATAAACGGGTATGGATAGCGGTTTGGGCTCGGGTTAAATGATCCATGGGTAGGATTAAGTGTAACAGCGTCGTTTCGTAGTCGGGTTGGGATCCGGGTTTTAGTTTGGGTCGTGTTGAGTCTGTAGTTGGTTTAGGGTTTGGGTCAAATCTGGTTTGGGTTTGGGTAAGTGAATAGGTTTAGTTTGTGAGAAGAGTTGGGTCAAGTTCTGTTCGGGTTAGTTTGACCCGAATGTGTTTGGATGGGGTTTCTTTGAGAGTTTATATGGGTAGTTCATTTAGGCTTGGGTTCGAGTCGGGTATGACCCATTGGGTCATTCATTTCGATCCCTCTGAGTGTTGAAATGAGTTACCCAGTTAAGTTCGTGTTGACACGTCGGGTCCTGATTATTATTTATATTATTGTAAATACTTATTTATAGTTTTAATTAACTAAAGTAATTTTAAGTTATATAATTAGTATTTCTAAGTTATGAAATATTATTATATAATATTTCATATATTCTGGTTATTATTATTATTATTATTATTTATATGTATAATATAAATAATAAATATTAAGTTTCTTAAGTGTTTAAATAGATTTTAAATACTTATGAGCTTTAATAAATTATGAAAAATTAGGAGAATGTCCCCAATGCTATTTTATGATATCCCAAAAGTTATAAGGCCATAATACTATATCTTAGTATTTTTTTTATAATTAACGAAGAGTTATTTTAAGAGTATATTAATCATTAAAAATATCAAACGAACTCCGACAATTATGAGATAAATACTGGTACTATATTTTAATGTATAGTATTTAATAAAAATACTTCCAAGATCTATTTCTTATGTTTAGTTATACATATATACTTAATGACCAATACAGTTATATTTATATAATGTTTTATCTTCAATAATTCATAATAAATAATCTAGGACTCCAAAAATTACTTGGTTAATTCCCAGGGTCTTAGAATAATGTCTAGGTCGTTCTCCTTAAGTTTGGTGACCTATTGATGAGGTAAAAAATACACCCTTTCTCTAGGGCCCACATTAGTGTAGTAAGCACTGCCTTTTATCTCGTAAAATGCGATGGACTCCGATTTGAGTCTAGTCAACAGCATTGGACTTAAAATGTCATGTAGAGCACAACCTTGAGGTCTACACCCTCATTTGGTAAAATTACCATTATGCCCTCACTTCAAGAATTCACATTTAACCATAATTCTATCGTATGCTTTGTAGGGAATCTTGTTCCGATCATCATTTGAGGACGCGTAAGACTTAAGATATCAAGGTGAGGATTTACAACCTCACTACAAATATGCATAGGGGCTGCTAGAGTGATTTGTATGTGATGTGTGTATATATATATATATATATATAAATGATATTTCATTGTATTAATAACATGGTATATTGCTATGAATATTTATAAAGCTCTATTGCTATTTATTGCTATGATTAGCCGTAGTTGAATTGTAACACCATGTATATGAACATGTCAAGGGTTTTATCTATACGCTTTGTTGGTAGCAATCCATGCTAAGAGATATATGACTGATTATATCACAGTTTTTTATTTTAAACTGCTAGATGAATGTAGTAAGACGAAAATGAATAAAGAAGTGATAAAGCATGCCTTGTTAAAAATGAAATCAAATGAAGAATGTTCAGAACGATAATACATGCTATGATTGATAATGTTAATGAATAGTGGATTGTGAACACGAGCATTCACGACAGTGTTAGCATAAATTGCATGGTCTGGATTCTATGGAAAGAGTTTAATGGTGTAAGACCCATTGAGGCCACCAGATCCGTAGTGATTAATGGTTGACGAGCTGGGGCTTTCTTGTTATTGGGCTTTACTTGTCCCAACGGTGTTGAACGTTTGGACTTGACTGGATAAACTAGAAGTCTTTGGACTTGGCAGGATACACTAGAAGTCTTCGGACTTGGCGGGATATGTTAGAAGTCTTCGGACTTGGCTGGATAATCTAGAAGTCTTCGGACTTAGTGGGATATGCTAGAAGTCTTCAGACTTGGCTGGATAAGCTTGAAGTCTTTGAACTTGGCGGAATATGCTAGAAGTCTTCGGACTTGAGTTTAACACTTCGATTCTTCGTGATAAAGTGACACTTGTGAAAGTTGTGTATCATTTCGATTCTTCATGACAAAATGGATATGGTCTTCATGACGAAATGGATATAATCTTCGTGACGAAATGAATACGGCCTCCGTGACAAAGTGAAGGTTGTTGTTATGCTGGAATTGAATCAGAGACGTTCGAAACTCAGCTTCCATCCAAGCTGATGGTATTATGCCCTGGACAATCCAATGTCCAGACCTTTTGCAGATATAGAGGATAAGCTCAAGAATGAGGTTCTAGGAGTAAAGAAGGGTAAAGCTAGGTAGGAGCCCAGAGATAGCCAGCAAGAAGTTATAATATTTACGTTTGGAATCTTGTAATCCTCATGTATATTATTTTAGACAAGTTAAGTCTAAGTAGGCCAGGTAGTTGTAATATCTCTTTTATGACTTAATGTTAAGATAAGTTTCAGTTTGGATTAATTCTTAGTGTTTATATTATGTTGTGGTTATGTTTATGTTTATCATTTCCTTTAATTAGAATACCTATGCGGAGTGAGAAGGACATATCGGTATTTCAATTGTCACGTATCCACGGGTCCAAAAATGGAAAATTTATAATGTTTTTCTATTTTGCTACGTCGGAGCGTGACACATTATTCAGAAACTTAGAGATCAAATAGGTCCAGAAGTCATAACTTGTTTTGCAAGAGTTGTATAGCGGACAAGTCATGATTAATAGAATGATCGAGTATTAACCGCAACACGGAGGCTTTGCTCTTTCGTTTAAATATTTTGGCGACTTTGTTTTAAAGTAAGAGTTTTAAGGATTCTTTTATTCGAAACTTTCAAATTCTGATATCCATATTTATTTTGTCTGTTTTATTTTTCAGTAATCATAATGTCTGGATCTGCATTTAGTCCCCTACCATTATACTCACTTAGAATAAGTTAACTGGAAACAACTATACTAAATGGAAACATAACCTTGATATCGTTTTAACTGTGGAAGATCACATTTATGTCATCACCACCCCATGCCCCAAAGAACCCACTATAAATGCTTTGGTAACTGCTAGAAGTGAGTTCGACAAATGGAAGAAATCAAATGGTATGGCCTATTGCTACATATTGGCCTCTATGGCTAATGTGTTGTAACACCAGTACTAATCGAATGATTTTTCCAATGCCATTATCAAGAGCCTCAAAGAAAAATTTGGGGAGCATGGCAGACCTGCCAGACAGGTAGCCATGCAGAAGATAATGAGTGCAAAAATGTCATAAGGGACTCCGGTCAAAGAACATGTTTTGAAAATGATCGGTCATTTAAATGAACTGGAGACCCTAGGTACCAACCTTGACGCATAGACCCAAGTTGACATGATCCTCAATTCGTTGTCACCATCATTCGCTCAAATTAAACTTAACTACAACATAAATCAAATGAATTTTCAATGAACGAATTTATGAGTTCACTTTTGGAGCAGAAGGGGTGATCAAGCCTGGGGGAAACATTTTGAACGTTGAGAAAAGCTCTTCTTCCTCCCAATCTACGCCGAAAGGTAAAAAAAAGGAAGAAGAATGCTGGCACTTGTGGTCCAAGTGTTGGACCAGTCCCTAAGATTGCAAAATCTAGGGGAAAAGGTAAGGACAAAGGAAAGGTGGGTGGACAAGGCAACGGAAAGTGTTTCCAATGCGGTGAGAAGGGCCAGTAGAAGAGGAACTGTCCAAAATTCTTAGCTACAAGAGTTCAAGGTATGATCGAATCATATGTGATTGAAGTAAGTTTTATAATGGATACTTCAAACACTTGGTGCATTGATTCTGGTACAACTAACCATGTCTGTAATTTGTTGCAAGGGTTCAGATCAACCAGGAAATGTAGTGATGGAGAGATCGTGCTGACTCTGGGATCTAGCGCAACCGTTTTTGCGATTGCTATAGGAGTGGTAGTTTTAGAATTTGAGGACAATAAGACTTCAGTTTTATCAGATTTACCTTACGTCTTTGATGAGACGTAATTTAATGCCAGTTTCTAATTTATCGAATAAAGGTTATTCTTTTTATTTTGGAACTAAAGTTGTCATTAAAAGAAATGGTTCTTTTATATGTTTTGGTGTTAAAACTAACGACTTGTATGTGATCACTCTAAGTATTTCTAATGATTCTAATATGGAACTTCATAACTCAATGGTAACTATACCATCTAAAAGAAATGAACCTTCCACTAATTCAACAAGGCTTTGGCATATGAGGCTTGGCCATATCAATCTAAATAGGATTGGTAGATTAGTCAAACAAGGGATTGTAGGCGATTTGGTTCTCGAACCAATAGAAGCCTGCGAGTCATGTTTAGAGGGTAAGATGACCAAAAGTCCCTTTCCTGCAAAGGGTAGTAGGACTAAAGCATTGTTGGAATTAGTTCATATTGCTGTGTGTGGACCAATAAATATTAGAACAAGGGGTGGTTATGAGTATTTTATTACATTTACTGATGACCATTCCAGGTGCGGATATGTGTGCCTAATGCAGCATAAGTCTGAAGCCTTTGAAAAGTTCAAAGAGTTTAGGGCTACAGTAGATAAGCAATTGGGCACAGATATCAAAGTTATTCATTTTGATCGAGGTGGCGAGTACTTCTCTAATGATTTTATTAACCACCTCGTATAGAATTGGATTCTGTCACAATTGACTGCACCTGGCACGCCTCCGCAGAACAATCTAGTGGGTAGAAGGAACTAGACTCTTTTAGACATGACTAGGTCGCTGATGAGTTATTCAGAGTTGCCATTATTCCTTTGGGGTTGTGCTTTATAAACCTCTATATACATACTAAATCTAGCTCCAAGCAAATCTATTCCTAAGACACCACGGGAGATGTAGGTTGGGCGCAATCCTTCTCTACAACATCTCCGGATATGGGGGTGTCTGGCACATGTGCTGAAGGGAAAGATGAGCAAGTTGGAGTCTAGATTGGAAGTATGTTACTTTGTAGGGTATCCAACAGGTACTTATGGATGGTATTTTTATGATCCAAGAGAATAGAAAGTGTTTGTTAGTACAAAGACTGTTGGAGGATGATTATATCATGAACCAAAAACCTAAGGAAAGGATAGATCTGAAAAAAAAAATAGATGGAGAGCCCTCCATTCCTCCAATAGTTGAGAATGATGTAAGACAAGAAAATACCACATCTTCACCCATTTTTGCACTAGTAACTCGTCGTAGTGGGAGGATGGTTAGCCAGCCTGACAGATACATGTTCTTAAGAGAAGTTTATGAAGCTGTCTCCATAGAATCTGAAACTGATCCTACCACATATAAAGAGGCAATGGATGATGTTGATTCAGCTCATTGGGTCAAAGCTATGAAGGCTAAATTGGAATCTATGGATTCTAATCAGGTCTGAGATCTTGTAAAAGTTCCTCCCAATATTTAAACCCATTGGCTGTAAGTGGGTCTACAAGAGGAAAAGAGGATCTGATGGAAAGGTTGAGACCTTTAAGGCTAGGCTTATAGCGAAAGGTTATACTCAAAGGAAGGCATTGACTATAAGAAAACCTTCTTGCCGACAACCATGCTCAAGTCCATCAGAATACTCTTATCCATTGCGGCATACCTAGATTATGAGATCTGGCAGATAGATGTCAAGACTGCATTCTTGAATGGCAATCTTGAGGAGGACATCTACATGCAGCAACTAGAAGGGTTCATAGCTGGTGAGAAAGGTAACTTGGTATGCAAGTTGTAAAAGTCTATTTATGGTTTCAGCAAGCATCCAGGAGTTGGAACATTCGTTTTGAGCGGTTAAATCGTTTGGTTTCATACAGAATCTGGATGAACTTTGTGCATACAAGAAATGTGAAGGTAAGGTGGTAGCTTTTTTTGTGCCTTATGTTTATGACATTCTACTCATTGGAAATGATGTAGGGGCAGTGTCATCAATTTAGGTTTAGCTAGCTAGTACTTTCAATATAAAGGATCTAGGAGAGGCGAGCTATGTCCTTGGAATAAAGATCTTTCGAGATCGTAAGCGAAAGATAATGGGATTATCTCGAGCTGGTTATATCGAGAAGGTACTAACGAGGTTTTTCATCGACAATTTGAAGAAAGGTTTATCACCTGTTAGACAAAGTTTAGTGTTCTCCATGGACCAGTGTCCCAAGACACAAGAGGAGAGGAATTGCATGGCAGGAGTTCCCTATGCCTCGGAAGTGGGAAGTCTCATGTATGCAATGTTCCCTAGATCAGATATCTGCTTTGCTGTTGGCATGGTCAGCAGGTATCAGTCGAATCCTGGTCCAAAGCACTAGACAGCCATTAATCACATTCTTAAGTAGTTGAGAAGGACTAAAGATTACATGCTTATGTACGGCGAAGATAAGTTGATTCCAGTGGGATACACTGACGCAGATTTTATGTCAGTTAAAGATTCGAGCAAGTCGATGTTCGGACATCTCTTTTACCTTAGGGGGTGGTGCTGTTAGTTGGAGGATCATTAAGTAGAAATGTATTGCAGATTCAACTAAAGAAGTTGAGTATGTGGCTGCTTGTGAGCCACAAATGAAGTTGTTTGGCTCAAGAAGTTCCTCATGGAACTCGAGGTGGTACCAGCGTCATTGTCATCTATTACCTTTAATTCTGCAGCAGCTGTATGCAGAATTTTTTTAATCGTCATTTTATCACTCCAGCAGCTACAGTAATTGTTTTAGGGTTTCTACACCTTCTCTATCATCTCTATTAGAGTTGCTACCAACTCTAGCCTCTTCGAAAGTATTCAAAGGAGACATAAGAGTAAAGGCCATCTAGTGGAAGTTGCTACACCATTCAAGAGAGAAGGAAATCAAAATTGAGTTCAAAACCTAAAGGTAACTCTCTTCTCCCTCTTGTATTTACGCATCCATATAGTCAATAAGTAGTACTAGATCCCGACATACCAAAAAGTTTTGAACTTTGTTTTTCCGCTAAGCGTTTAATATGTTTCGAAACCAATTTTTCCATCATTGAGTGTGGATGACGAGATAATCTTTAATGCTATTATTTATGATACTGCATATGAATTGATACTTTGTAAGTCTTTACATTCACTCGGCTTTCATAAGATGATGGCATACTAGCTATGCCCTAAGTATTCTACGTCCAGCTTTTCCTAATGATGAGAATGCAGGGGAAGAGCACGTTGCGGGAAGCATTGCAGATAAAGCCTACGCCGGGGGAGACTATGCTGGAAAAGACTACTACGCGAGTTAAAGATTAAGAGCCGCGTTGTAGTTATTATATTTAATGCTTTAGAGACTTGTGTTTTAATATAAGGTTTGTAATCAGCATGTGTCGCCATAATACTTTGTTTTCATTTTAGATGGTACAAAATGGTTTTGTAACAATTTAGTAATCGTCTTTTATTACGAGTGGTTGAACCTTAGAATTTTTCCACATGTTTATTGTTATAATACCCTGATGATTAGATTTTGATTGTGGATAATGCAGTGACATTCAGCAGTCACAGCTTATGAACCAAAAAAGGAATTTTATTTTTCCTATTTTTGCTGCTCTGGAGCGTGACACATCGTCACCTTTTTGGGGGAATAGAAAAGACTCAGGTTCAAAAAAAAGTATCAAATGAGCCTAGCTAAAAATGCCAAAAACTTGGAATTTTAACTTGTACCTCTTCATTTTGAGGAATTTCTCACCAAAAATCTATTTTTCTGTATATAAAAGTTAGTTTTGAGTGAAACATGACTTGTAGGGATGTTTAGAAAGTTACTTTCTGTTTGGAATTCAAAATTTTGTTGACAGCTACTCCATATGATTCAACACCTGAATAAAAGGTAGAGGTATTTTTGTCCAAAAACTAATATAAGAATTTTCAATTAATAAAACCAAAAACGAATTGTGGTTTCTAACGAATGAAGGCTTAATTGGTTAATTATATGCATTAAGATCATACTACAAACATTGCAAGGGAAAAGAGTATAACTTAGATGGTACTAAATCACAAAAAAAAAAAAAAAACAAGAGTCAGTTAGCCTAAGTGGAAGGGGCTTTGGCTGCTTAAGCAAGGGTCTCAAGTTTGAGTCCTTATGTATGCAAAAAACTATCTTGGAAGAAGTCCCCACTTAGGTGCCCGACAGTACCTCGGATGATTAGTCATGGGCGAAAGGCCTGGAGATACATTGGGAAACCCAAAAAAAAATATCACAAAAAAGCTTGATTGTAATTTTGGACCTTATTAATCTAATTTCCTCATTCCGCCGAGGCTTTAAAAAACAAAATAATTAACTGGTTAATTATGTACGTCAGATATTTTTTGTGCTAACTTTCACTTTCCAAAAAAGGCTTTTTGGTATCCTCCAAAAAAAAAATAGAAAAAAAAAAGGCTTTTTGGAACCATCAATATCAGGTCTTAAGTATGTACATTGCATATATAGATTGGGGAAAAGATTTCTATATATTGATGTATATATACTAAAGTAGTTTTGGGTAGAAAACATTTATTTTTGAGTAGAGAATATTTGTTCAATACTTTAAAACTAATGTTTCCTATTACAAAACAAATATTATCTATCCGATAACAATAGGGTAGGTACACCAATAAATCTACTTAAGTGTACGGAAGTGGGACTCATAGATTAGTTGTAAGTTTAAGTCTTTCCTTTGCTTAACGAAAGGGAAAAAAAAAATGGTATGTCTATCCCGGAATAAATCAAATAGTTGTGTTACTACTTGGATGTGGTGGGTCAGAGTGCAAAAGTATAGCCCAACTGATGCATCAGCTATTTTATGCACTGTAGTTAGAACTACCTGGTAATGCGTCAGACGAGGAAAATACTAATGTACATTTTTATTTTTATTTTGATCGCGCGTCTTATAAACAAATCACTTCTATGACATGAGTGGAGTTAGTCTGCTAGACAGTTAGTAACACACACAAGGAAGAGGGCTATATATACCCAACTTTAAAGAAAATCTCCATTGCTTTGCTCCCTAAAGGTAGATTCGAACCCACAACCTCTCTAATGACGGAATGGGCCCTAGCCGAAGGGCCTCTTAGGTAACTTTTTGAGTGTTTTGAAGTTTAATTGGTTCATATCCATATATGTGATTAACAAGTATACCAATAATATTTTAACACGGGATAAAAAAAAATACCTAAAAAAAGTACTAGTGTTGGTAAATTGGAGAATATTTACCTAGAGATAACTTAATTACGGGCAATTGTGCAATGCAACCACTCCCATTTTTTTTGCCATCACCAAAGTACCCAGGTTGGCAAGTACATGTATAACTTCCCGGAGTGTTTGTGCATATCCCTTCACAGGGGTTGTTATTGGAATCTGCACACTCATCAATATCTGGCAAAACAAGCAACACACCAAAACACCACTTAGCATATGTGACATCTATGTAATATTTAGATGAGTAAATTACCATGATATGCCTTGAAATAATTAAGATTGAAGTATAAGAACTTTGTTCGTGGTTAAAAAAAAATAAAAAAAAATTATAATAGCCCTTGAGATTTTTTAGAGTTGAGAAACCCTTTGCCTTTAGTCAGCTATCAGTTGACCTTTATTTTTTGTTAATTCTTTTTCTAATGATTATTTTCATGTTTCCAAAGTAATTAAAAATTTCGTATAGTTTCTTTCCTTCGTATAGATCTGAAAGTAAATTCATCTTTCAACGGTAACATTTTTCTACACATAATATGCTAATTAATTTTTAAAAATTAATAGGGTTGTATTTTCTTTAGTGCGCGCATTACTTAGGTTTTTAACTATAACAAGGGGGAGGTTAGTGTAATTTGAATTACCATTGGGAGGTCCAAGTAATTTGACCTTATTTCAGGGGAAGTTAGCGTGATCGATCCTATATAGGAAATTAATAATCGATATATAACTTCTATGATAGATCCTAGTGATTTTAGTTATATCATACATCCCGATTTGGTACGAAAAAGGAATAACGTATGTTTTAAAATGTGTAATTAGGTCCCAAACAAAGTATGTAAACTTTGAAAATTGCTTTGATTTCAAAGATAGCACACTTTGAAACCTAGTTACACAGGTTGGAACCCAGCGACAACATTTTAGCCCCCAAAACCCCTAATTAATAAGCATATAAGATACATTTAACAAAAAACCATTGGGGTTGTGTAGTAGAATTTTTCCATTAGAAATTACTCCCTCCGTCCTATAATAAGTGTCCACATTTCCTTTTTTAGATGTCCCATAATAAGTGTCCACTTTCCTAAATTGGCATATATCTTTTACTTACTTTCCAAAATTACCCTTATAATAAAGACAAAGAAGCATTTATTTGTGGTCCCAAAATAAGAAAAAAGTCAAACACCTATCACATCTAAGGGTAAAATTGGAAAGTGACTCTTTAATGAACCAAATAAATTAATATAATACAACTTTCTTAAACATTGTGCAAAAAGAAAGTGGACACTTATTATGGGACGGAGGGAGTATAATATAACTTTCTTAAACATTGTGCAAAAATGAAATGAACACTTATTATGCGACGGAAGAACTATTATGCATATGATATGCCGCGCAACAAACTTTATCTTGACATTTCCCTCAACAAAAAAAAAATAATAATTAAAAATTTAAAAAAAAAAAAAGAAAAACACTTTACCTTGACATCCAGGGTGGAGATAAGGATTACCCGTGTACCCCTTATTGCAGCTACACCTATATCTTCCATGGCCAGAGTCTGAATCAACGCAATAACTGTTGTTTTGACAAGCCAAATTAGTAGAGTTAATACAAGTCTGATTATTTCTGATCGCCCAATCAAGGACCACTGGAACCCTAGCCACAATCTGGTTCAAGAAAGCTGGATCCGAAAGGTCTGTAGCGCCCCGGAAAGTGAAGCGATCTCGCTCACCCAAAAATGCATAGCCACAAGGGTTAAAAGACCACACATCCGTGTGGTTGTTGTTGGTACGGATGTCAGTAAAATAGTAATTCAGCCCCTTGGGTATGTTGGAAGATTGGCAACACCCAACTCCAGAAGAACAATCCCCATCAACAACATCCTCGGCTTTCACGCATACTGAGGGACACCCATTTGGAAAATCAGGAGTATTTGAATCCATGTATCCAAAGTCATCACAGCCTATGACTGTAAATGTATTTGCTGTTTCGGAGAATGTGTGCGGCGAATGGAGACCTAAATTGATCGAACCTCGATTTTCGAAGGTTAATTTACCCTGTCGACTGTAACATTGTGCAGCCACCACGCTGGCAATACGCATTTGGGTCTCTGTTATTTCAAAAATTTCGAGCTCCCCGTCAAACGTGGCCAAAAAGGCTTTGGGAGGGTTAAAGGAGGTATTGCATATGATAGTGAACCATGGATCTATTGAACAGTTTGTGTCTAGACCCACTCCAAATGGGTACGGAACCGTTAGGTTTCCGCACTGGCTCTGGCAGCCAGGCTTGGTGATGACGGTGGAGTTAGTAGTGCCAGTACTGGTGGAGTTGCCATCCAGTACTATGGCTTTGGTCAAGAATGGCCATAGGACAGAGAGCAAGAGAGCATGCAGAAGCATGTTGGAGGATGATGAACGTAATGATAGGTTTATTGACGATTTTAGAGATCCAACTCTGTACATGTGCATATGTATATAGAGAGAGAGAGATTATCTCTGACTATATTCTTTTAACTAATAGTACAATAAATTATACAAATGTGCAGTATATGATTGGACCTTGCGCTGAAACGTTTGTATATATATTTTTTTATGTATAAATTTTTCGCACAAGGTTTAACCTTATACTGTACGTTTATGCAATTCGTTATGCAATTCGATGTGTACCTATTTTTATTGTTTTCCCAAACCTTCCAGCCCCACGTCTCTATCTCTCATCAGTTCCTTCACTCCACGTAGGAATTACACTACCTCAAATAATCCGAAGACTTAATGACCAAACCAAAAACAAAAATCCGAAAACAAAAATCCTAACTCCATTGACTCGTAGGAATTTCCGCTACCTCAGATAATCCAAAGACTTAATGACCAAACCAAAAACAAAAAACCTAACCCCATTGACTCTTTGTCTCCTTCTATATGTACATATCTATATATATATATGCGCGGAAGATTTCTTGTCCGTCATATGCCACAATTTAAAAATGGTTTAATATTTTAATAAGGGTAAATTTATTGTGAGAAACTTCTCGTATAAAAATGTAAGTTTTAACCGTTGGATGATAATTTAATAATAAAATTTTTAAGAATTTGGGGATGCATTTATTGCTAGATTCTCATTTAACGGTTAAAATCCAACTTCTCATCTAAAAGCTGCTCACTATAAACTTGCCCTTTTTATAAATTAACATTTTATACGTGAATATTTTAATGGGCCATTTACATATTAAGATAATTTATGCTAATTATGTTAATTTAAGAACAACATAAAAAATGTTGTCGAGCCTGCTCCCTCGAAACGCTAGGCTGTCGGTGTAGGCCCACCTTTCCGAAAGTGCGTGAATTGCAGCTTGATTTTTATTGAAAATGATGAAAAGAGTATGATAGAGTCTATTTAAAATGTTCAGAGTCGCCTCCTAATATTTGGGGTATTAGAACCCCTGCAAACTCAATTAAATTAATTAATCTTTAACTTTTGAAAAGCAGTTTTGAGAAAAGTGGGCCCTTTAAAAGTGTGACTCTGAATAGCCATATAAAAACCAGAGATTTTGATATGGGTTTGGGTTCTCAATTATGTCGAGGGAAGGTATTAGGCACCCTCGAACATCCGTGCGAACACGGCTGTCGGTTTTAGTGATTTTCATTAAATTGAGACATTTCAATTGAGAAAAAAAGTCTTTTTTGTGTTTAGAAAGTGCATAGGACGGAAAATGGTTGTCACAGCCCGGTCCCACAATAGCGGAACCGGAGCCCGTGGCACGCCACCGAGGCTAAACCAATTCATTAACGTTCCCAAAATTAGGTTTGAAGAACACACGCAGCGGAAAACAAAACACATTTTCAAAACCAGAGGTTCAGTCGACTGCTCAGTCGACGGAGGAGGGCATGGATTTAAATAGCAATTCCAGTCGACTAAGACTGGGGGTCCAGTCGACTGATGCGGGGTCCAGTCGACGGCTGCGGGGTCCAGTCGACTGCTTTTGCTAAAATAAGAAGCAGTTGCTAACAGACTCAGGGGTTCAGTCGACTGCTCAGTTGACTGCTCCCCTGGCAGCAGCCCAATCTGCAGAATTTCAAGTTTAAAAGCTTTCTAACTTTCACCAAAGATCAACCACTCAATCCGAACTCAAACCAAACTCAGTCTAAAGTAATTCTAGCTGTATTAAAACATTACCAAACATAATTACAACATGTTACTAACTATTACAACGTTTTAAAATCCATTCTATCATACGAAGTTAAACATAAGTTAAAACGATAAAATTCCTTATTACAACATCCTATCATTCAAAACTACAGGATTGACATTCAATTTGCCTGCCAAGCGAACTCCCAACCCACGTACTCACTTCTGCGATTCCTCGCCAGCATTTATACCTACAATGGTTATTTGAATAACCACACATATTTCGATTAGTTTAAGCTAATGCTTAGTGAATAAAACAACATATGTACATGAATGATAAACATGTCTGCATTCACATCTCTACATTTCATACTAGTCGCCGGAGACTCACGTGCCCGTCCATACTCCCAATCTGCGACTCCTCGCCAATAAGTCCACGCGAAAGGGTAAGACCCACGATTCTTCTCTTCAATCGTGCGACCTTAATGCCTATATCGGCTCCACAAAATGGCACGGTGACCACGTACTCCTTCTGACCCACATAAGCAACTTAACATGCTCAAATACATATCACCATACTCGCGGTAATTAAAACATATCACCGTGCTATTGAGCCTACTTATCAATATAATTGCCCAATATGAACTACACAAGATATCTCTAAGAATTAATACATGCTATTCACACAAAACATGAATACATGTCAAGAAACCATTCCAAAAACATAGTTGAATCACTCACCTCTGATTAACGCCCCTATAATTCAATCTGAAGAAAACCCGTGCACAAAGAACGTGCAGAAGTCCGTCTAGTACAATTCCTATGGATCAGAATTCCATTTATCAACTTTTATGAAAAATTCTAGAAAATAACTTTTCGGAAAACTTAGCCAAACAGCCCCTAACATATATCAAAACGAAGCTCTTACCTCGAGGAGCTCGAATATGAAATCTGGGAGAAAACAAACTGACGGAAGGTCGTCGTTTGGCGTCGCAAAGCTTGAAGCAACTAAATCTCCCTCTAGCCCCCTTTTGGCCTCCTTTTAGAATTTAGGTTAAGACTTATGAAAAATCTAAGTTCATCTCTATCTATATATAGGCAACATTCTCGGGGAATTACGTTTACCTCCCCACGAGTTTTCCAAACTCCTAATCGGTCTCTGAAACTTTCTATACAGCTTATTCATAGCTTTACGAGTGAAACCTCAAAATTATAAAAGTTTTCGACTAAGTTTCGTTTGGTCGCTAAAACGCGAATTTCTACATGACGTTTCCGAAGTTGCTAATTAGCCTACCAAATTAATAGCGTGTTCATTCGTCCTCACCAGGATACTAAATCTAACAACAGAAATAAATTCTAAAACAGAAAATAATACAGATATTGAAATACACAGGTAAACATTTATTTTCAGATAAACATTTAAAGTGTTCCACAGTGACCGTCTCATACTCGGAGAGACTTCACAAACAATGAATCCTCAATCACAACAGTTTCAAAGGGTTCTCTAATACAGATACCCAAATCAACTCGTGAGTCAAAGCTCACCCAAACAGGTGTCATAAGACACGTCACAACACATTATCATGTATGACAATGCAATGCAAAAGCAATAACACAAATGTGAGTGTTATAATACTCTCCCCCTTAAAAGAAGTTTGACCCCAAACTTATACCTCAAGTCTCGAAAAGGTGCGGATACTGAGTACGCATCTCATCTTCTATCTCCCACGTCATCTCTTCCGTAGTTTGGCTACGCCATAACACTTTCACTTTCGATATTACTTAATTTCGTAAGACTTGATTCTTTCGATCCAATATCTCTACCGGACACGCAACATACGTTAAATCACTCTGAATCTCATTCGATGTCGGAGTCATCACTTGATCTCTATCTTCCACTAATTGTTTGCGTAACAACGATACATGAAACACGTTATGCACTTGAGCATACTCACTCGGCAATTTCAAACGATAAGCTACGGGTCCAACTCTCCCAATAATCTCAAAAGGTCCTACATACCTCGGGTTGAGTTTCCCGTATCTACCAAATCTGGTTATTCCCTTTGAAGGTGACACCTTCAAATACACCAAGTCTCCTACATCGAATTCCAACGGTCGTCTACGCTTATCGGCATAACTCTTATACCTACTCTGAGCTGTCAGTAACCGTTGTCGAATTACCTTTATCTTATCCGTCATTTCTTATACAATTTTCGGCCCTTCAATCTTTCTTTCTCCCACCTCTGTCCAACTAATTGGTGAACGACATACACGACCATATAAAGCTTCATAAGGAGCCATTCCAATACTCGACTGAAAACTGTTGTTATACGCGAACTCGGTTAACGGTAGGTGGTCTTCCCAATCACCTTGAAAATCAAGTACACATAGCCTAAGCATGTCTTCCAAAATCTGGATTACTCTCTCTGATTGACCATCGGTCTGAGGATGAAAGGTTGTACTAAAGTGCAATTTAGTACCCATTGCTTCTTGCAAGGCTCTCCAAAACTTCGATGTAAAACTACCATCCCTATCCGAAACGATAGAAACTGGAATACCATGTAGTCTCACAATTTCGCGAATATACAACTTAGCTAACGTCATTGGCTTAGTCGTTCGAAGTGGTAGGAAGTGCGACGACTTCGTCAAACGGTCAACAATCACCCAAATAATAGTGTTCGATCTCTTCGACCTCGGAAACCCACTAACAAAATCCATTGTTATGTGCTCCCATTTCCACTCGGCTATCGGTAACGGTTGTAATAATCCCGAGGGTACTTGGCGTTCGGCCTTTACTTGTTGACAACTCGTACATCGCGAAACATAGCGTGCTATTTCCCTCTTCATTCCCGGCCACCAATAAACATGTCTCAAGTCTCTATACATCTTGGTGCTTCCCGGGTGAACGGTATACTTTGTGTTGTGTGCCTCCTCTAGGATGTTTCGCTTCAACTCTTTCTCACTAGGTACACAAATTCTACCCCTCAATCTCAATACATTGTTCTCAAACGTGAATCCCGGTTGTTTGCCCATCGGAATCTCATCACAAATCTTCTTCAAAGCCACGTCTTGAAGTTGTTTCTCCGTGATCTCGTGAATCAAGAGTGGTTGTGCCACCATCGTCGACATAAAACCACTTTCAATCCTCGGAATCACTTCAAGTTCCAAATTCTCCATATCTCTTATCAATTCTTTCTGAGAAGTCAAATCTGACGTGGTATTGGTTGTTGCCTTACGACTAAGAGCATCGACGACGACATTCGCCTTGCCCGGATGATACTGAATTGACAAGTCATAGTCCTTCATCAATTCTAACCATCTCCTTTGCCTCATGTTCAAATCTTGTTGTGTAAACAAGTACTTCAAACACTTGTGATCCGTATAGATCTCACATTTCTCTCCGTATAGATAATAACGCCAAATCTTTAATGCAAAAATCACGGCGGCCAATTCTAGATCATGTGTTGGGTAATTCTTCTCGTGCGGTCTAAGTTGTCTTGACGCATACGCAATGACTTTATCACCTTGCATAAGAACGCAACCTAAACCTCTATATGAAGCATCACTGTAAATGATAAATCCTTCAGTCCCTGACGGAACGGCTAAAATTGGTGCTTTCACTAGTCGCCCCTTTAACTCTTGGAAACTTTCTTCACATTCCGGACTCCAAACAAAAGCAATTTCTTTCCTCATTAACTGTGTCATCGGCATTGCTATACGTGAAAAGTCTTTTACAAATCTCCGATAATACCCAGCTAATCCTAGGAAACTTCTGATGTCTGTCACATTCGTTGGCCTCACCCAGTTGGTAACTGCTTCTATCTTCTGAGGGTCTACAGAAATCCCCTTTGCCGACACTATATGCCCAAGGAAAGCTATCTCTGTCAACCAAAACTCACACTTCTTCAATTTGCCGAATAATCTCTTTTCACGCAATCGTTGTAAAGCTAATCACAAATGATGCTCGTGATCTTCTACGCTTTTGGAGTAGATTAGGATGTCATCTATGAACATGATAACGAACTCATCTAAATAATCTTTGAAGACACGGTTCATCAAATCCATGAAAGCAGCTGGTGCATTAGTCACTCCAAATGGCATAACCAAAAATTCAAAGTGACCATATCGAGTCCTAAAAGCTGTCTTCTCAACATCTTCCTCTTTGACTTTCAACTGATGGTAACCGGATCTCAAGTCGATCTTTGAAAATACTTGCGCTCCTTGCAACTAATCAAACAAATCGACTATTCGTGGCAATGGATACTTGTTCTTGACGGTCAACTTATTCAATTCCCGGTAGTCGATGCACATACGCATTGTCCCGTCCTTCTTTTTCACAAACAATACTGGAGCTCCCCATGGTGAAACACTAGGTCGGATAAAACCCTTCTCCAACAGTTCTTCTAACTGAACTTTCAATTCTTTCAACTCTATCGGTGCCATTCGGTACGGTGCTTTGGATACCGGTTGTGACCCTGGTACTACTTCTATTGTGAACTCAAGCTCTCTTTCAATCAATACGTCGGGTAACTCATCGGGAAAAACATCTGGAAATTCTCGAACTACTGAAATGTCTTCTATTAGTGGTCCAAGAACTCGCGTGTCGACAATTGAACATAAGAAACCCGAACAACCCTTCTTCAACATCTTACTTACTTGAATCGCTGATATCAAGTACGGCGGTACGATCACTCCCTTACCCTGAAAAGTAAACTTTTCTCGCCCTGACGGATAGAAACTAACCCGTTTCTGTTCACAATCGATTTTGGCTTGATTAACCGACAACCAATCCATACCCAAGATAACATCAAAGTAATTCACCGTCAACGGAATCAAATCAACGCTCAAGACTTTATCACCTATCTTGATCTCACATGACTTGAATATCGAAGAAGTAACTAGCGGTTCACTACTAGGCAATGATACACACAAATCATATCCTAGCGGTTCTGACTTAACAGTTAAATGCTTAACAAAATCACGTGATACAAATGAATGCGTTGAACCAGAATCCATAAGTATACGTGCAGGATACGAGCAAATAGGAAGAATACCTGATACGACGGTATCATCCGTATTCCCCAGCCTGAGCTGGAAGTATCGTCCTTGTTGTTGCGCGACTCCTTTCCCTTTATCTACTCGAGGTTCTACCCTTGATCCACTTGGCACACTCGATGCCCCGGTACTCATTTCCGGTTGTCTCTTACTTGGGCAATTCTTCGCTATATGCCCCGGTTGTCCACATTCAAAACATTTTCCTCTTATCTCTGGATTGTAACTCCTTGTGTTCGAGGTTGTGTTTAGTGTAGTTGAATTTGCGTTCAAAGGACAATTCCTAGACACATGCCCCAATTGTTTGCAAAAATAGCAAGTGATCAATTGATAGCAGGTTCCTCTGTGTCGCAGGTTACATGTTGGATACAACGGTCTCGAGTCCCCCATGAACGTACTCCCTCCTTGGCTACTCATATGCGATCCCGAACCTTGCGTAAACGGTTTCTTCGCATTCCCTTGATTCTTGCCCCTATTGTCATTGGGTCTCTTTCCTTGTTGCCCTTGTCGATATCGGTCGACTCTCTTCTCAGCTATACGGGCTGCTTCCTCAACTAGAGAAACGGTCGGGTGTTGCAACATGTCCACACGGCCACGGATATTCTCTCTAAGCCCTTCCTCAAACTTACGAGCTTTATCCCTATCAGTCGGAACGGTAGTTTTCCCAAATCGTAACAAGGCATTGAAACGAGAAACATACTCACCCACGGTCATATCTCCTTGAACCAAACTTGCAAACTCTTGACGTTTCTGAGTATAAGCAGATTGCGGAAAGAAACGTTTGTTGAATTCTTCCTTAAATGCTTCCCACGTGGTTGGCTTCCCTTGTTCAAGCACGTTGTTCCACCAATCCAATGCTTCGCCCATCAACGTATCGGATGCGCATAGAATTTTCTCCTCATCGGTACATATTACCTGACGGAAATGTCTTTCCATGTCCATCATCCAATGGTCGGCCAAATCTATGTCAACTTGTCCATAGTACAAGGTCGGTTTCCGTTTATGAAACTGCTCCACGATTGTGTGTTGAGGTCGCGGTGCCGGTGGTGCATTGACATAACGAATTTCCACTGATGGAGGCTGAACGTTCATCTGTTCTCTTTCACTTACCGCTTGTATGAAATTTCCCACCATATTTACTATTTGGTCCATCCGCGAATGCGGTGACAATTCTCTTGGTGGATCAGCCATAATGTTTCAAATATTATCCTGTTGAGTTTAATGCATAATGACCATGCATGCTATGCCACAATATAGATATATGTGCACAGTTCATCACAATCAACAAATGTTAATGCATGAAGCATTTCTACAATGATAACAATTATCTTTACAATTACACACTCCACTCTACGTCACTCAGCATATATATAACGTCACTCGTTCCCAAGGCTCTAAACTTATGCTCTGATACCACTAAATGTCACAGCCCGGTCCCATAATAGCGGAACCGGAGCCCGTGGCACGCCACCGAGGCTAAACCAATTCATTAACGTTCCCAAAATTAGGTTTGAAGAACACACGCAGCGGAAAACAAAACACATTTTCAAAACCAGAGGTTCAGTCGACTGCTCAGTCGACTGCTCAGTCGACGGAGGAGGGCAGGGATTTAAATAGCAATTCCAGTCGACTGAGACTGGGGGTCCAGTCGACTGATACGGGGTCCAGTCGACGGCTGCGGGGTCCAGTCGACTGCTTTTGCTAAAATAAGAAGCAGTTGCTAACAGACTCAGGGTTTCAGTCGATGGCTCAGTCGACTGCTCCCCTGACAGCAGCCCAATCTGCAGAATTTCAAGTTTAAAAGCTTTCTAACTTTCACCAAAGATCAACCACTCAATCCGAACTCAAACCAAACTTAGTCTAAAGTAATTCTAGCTGTATTAAAACATTACCAAACATAATTACAACATGTTACTAACTATTACAACGTTTTAAAATCCATTCTATCATACGAAGTTAAACATAAGTTAAAACGATAAAATTCCTTATTACAACATCCTGTCATTCAAAACTACAGGATTGACATTCAATTTGCCTTCCAAGCGAACTCCCAACCCACGTACTCACTTCTGCGATTCCTCGCCAGCATTTATACCTGCAATGGTTATTTGAATAACCACACATATTTCGATTAGTTTAAGCTAATGCTTAGTGAATAAAACAACATATGTACATGAATGATAAACATGTCCGCATTCACATCTCTACATTTCATACTAGTCACCGGAGACTCACGTGCCCGTCCATACTCCCAATCCGCGACTCCTCGCCAATAAGTCCACGCGAAAGGGTAAGACCCACGATTCTTCTCTTCAATCGTGCGACCTTAATGCCTATATCGGCTCCACAAAATGGCACGGTGACCACGTGCTCCTTCTGACCCACATAAGCAACTTAACATGCTCAAATACATATCACCATACTCGCGGTAATTAAAACATATCACCGTGCTATTGAGCTTACTTATCAATATAATTGCCCAATATGAACTACACAAGATATCTCTAAGAATTAATACATGCTATTCACACAAAACATGAATACATGTCAAGAAACCATTCCAAAAACATAGTTGAATCATTCACCTCCAAATAACGATCCTATAATTCAATCTGAAGAAAACCCGTGCACAAAGAACGTGCAGAAGTCCGTCTAGTACAATTCCTATGGATCAGAATTCCATTTATCAACTTTTATGAAAAATTTTAGAAAATAACTTTTCGGAAAACTTAGCCAAACAGGCCCTAACATATATCAAAATGAAGCTCTTACCTCGAGGAGCTCGAATATGAAATCTGGGAGAAAACAAACTGACGGAAGGTCGTCGTTTGGCGTCGCAAAGCTTGAAGCAACTAAATCTCCCTCTAGCCCCCTTTTGGCCTCCTTTTAGAATTTAGGTTAAGACTTATGAAAAATCTAAGTTCATCTCTATCTATATATAGGCAACATTCTCGGGGAATTACGTTTACCTCCCCACGAGTTTTCCAAACTCCTAATCGGTCTCTGAAACTTTCTATACAGCTTATTCATAGCTTTACGAGTGAAACCTCAAAATTATAAAAGTTTTCGACTAAGTTTTGTTTGGTCGCTAAAACGCGAATTTCTACATGACGTTTCTGAAGTTGCTAATTAGCCTACCAAATTAATAGCGTGTTCATTCGTCCTCACCAGGATACTAAATCTAACAACAGAAATAATTTCTAAAACAGAAAATAATACAGATATTGAAATACACAGGTAAACATTTATTTTCAGATAAACATTTAAAGTGTTCCACAGTGACCGTCTCATACTCGGAGAGACTTCACAAACAATGAATCCTCAATCACAACAGTTTCAAAGGGTTCTCTAATACAGATACCCAAATCAACTCGTGAGTCAAAGCTCACCCAAACAGGTGTCATAAGACACGTCACAACACATTTTCATGTATGACAATGCAATGCAAAAGCAATAACACAAATGTGGGTGTTATAATGGTGATGGGTATGGCCGCACTCTTTGAAGGTTGCTTACGTTTCCCGAGACGAGAATTAGGCCAAACATAGTTCTTACTTTCGTGTGTGCGAGTGTATGCGTGATTTTTTTTTTAGAGAAAGAAAAAGTGGTCTCATTTAACCGTGTACGTATGATGTAGTGCTTTGAGAAAGAGTTGGTATAAGTAGGAACTTTAACCCACGGGGTATAGTCCTAGATTTTTACCTTTGGAAAGTGATTGAGATTGAAATGAGACTATGCAAGTGATTGAAGAATGATGTATTTTTTGTACTTTTCTATTTCTCATTTTTTTTTCTGTGCTTTTATTCCTATGCCGGAAATAAGTATCGATGTCCAAATGACTAAAAAAAGTGTACTGGAAATAAGGGTCGGTGCCCAAGAGAAGAAAAGAGATGTTTTTATTTTTATTTTATATTCGAAGTAAAAAAGAAAGAAAATAAAAGAAATTTTTTTTGTATTTTATTTTATACCAGAAGTAAGGATCGGTGCCCAAAAGAAAGAAAAGAAAAGAAAATCTTTTTTGTATTTTATTTTATGCCAGAAGTAAGGGTCGGTGCCAAAAAGAAAGAAATGAAAAGAGAAGAGATATTTATTTTTGTATTTTATTTTATGCCGGAAGTAAGGGTCGGTGCCCAGAGGAAAGAAAAAGAGATTTTCTTAAAATTTGTTTTGACCGAAAGGAAGGGACGGTGCCCAAAAGAAAGAAATAAAATGTTCGAATTTCATTTTATCAAAGTTATTAAGAAACTGGATCAGTTAGGAGTATTTGGTAAAAGAAAAAGAAATCTTTTTTTTTTCGTTTTATTTAGTTTTTTGGCAGATTTGAATTGAGTATTTTAAAAATGGAACGGAGGGGCCTCGGTGCTTCTAATTTTATGAAATTTTGAAGGAAGGTTCCCAAATGAGTCTAGTTTCCTTGGTAGAAAACCGTTTGCAATATCTTTTGTAGATTGGGAGAAATTGAATTTAGATGCACCCTAACTCAGAATCAGGGACTGCAATGTCGACCGAAAATAAACAATTTTTTAACAAAAATTTAATGATTTGTAAAAAATATGAAAAATTGTAGAGATAGATAAGAGGTTGAAGTTGATGAAAAAAAAATATAGAACAGAGCAAAACAAAAATTTTAAAGTGCCCAAAACGAGGATGTTATTGAGCAAACCTGTTGTGATTTTTCTAGCAGATTCTGAGCTTCATGTGTTTTTGCTTTGAAAGTGGCTCAAACATTTTTTTTTATAAAATCACAAAATATCTCAGACGACTATCATCGAGTTTGGAGGAGATCTCCAATTGTAAAGGCAGTTGTTGAGTCTGATTAGTCATTTCTTTCTTTTTATTACTCTACTTACATGAATTAAGAAAACTTTCTTATTTAGACATGGATTTCCGTAATAGAAAACCGACCAGTCTCAAGTTAAACATAGATCTACGTAGTAGCAACCGCGTCATTCCCAGTAGAACATGGCTCTCCGTATTAGAAACCACGTGTGAATTCTTTATTGGGAACCATGTAATCCCGAGTCGAACGTGATTTTTGTATTGGAAACCAAGTAATTCCGAGTTTAACGTAGATTATTATCATGTTTTTATTAACAAGAAATAGTAAAGATAATATGTACAAAAAAATAACAATAAAAAAAACCTGAGTTATCAGGTTTAAATTTCTGAGTCGGCAGCAAGAAAATTCCCTGCTGTCACATCAAACGCGCACTTGAGTGGGTTTATCTTCAACTTGTGAGCTCACATCCTTTCCAATGCCTTTTTGAGGTTCCTCAAGTGCTCGGCGTTGTCCCCAGACTTTACTACCACGTTATCGATATATACCTCCATGAACCATCCAATCATGTTATGGAAGATCGAGTTCATTGCCCACTGATAGGTAGCTCTTGCATTTTTCAGACCGAATGGCATCACGACCCATTAAAAGGTCCCAATTGCCCCCGAGCATTGAAAGCTATCTTAGGGACATCTTCCTCAGCAATGTAGATTTGATTGTAACCCAAATGTTGGTCCATAAAGGACAAAATCTTAGGTTTGGCGGCCGAGTCTATCAACTGATCGGCCATTGGCTACTTGTCTTTGGGAGTTGTCAGGTTTGAATTTCTGAAATCAATGCCTACTCTGAGTTTCCCGTTCTTCTTTACCACTGGAATGACGTTCGAGACCTATTCCACATGCCTGGCAGTCCGAATGAAGCCAGCCCCTAAAAGCCATTCCATTTCTTCCTTGACTTTCAGAGTAACCTCTGGAGACATGCACCTGAGCAGTTGCTTGAACGATCTAAATCTAGGTTTGATTGGTAATCGGTGCTCAACCAATTTTCTGGACAAACCTAGCATCTTATCGTAGTCCCAAGAAAAATAATCCTTGTATTTCCTTAGGAGGGCTATGACATCGGCCTGAAACTGTGGTTCCAGTATCTGGCTTATATAAGTTGATTTGTTTTTGCCCTCATTCCCTAAGTTAACTTCTAGCAGGGGATCCTGGACATCAGCCTTTAAGTCGTCTAGCTTTGCTGTCGCCGTTTCCAATTCTTCCATTTGAATCTCTTCTTCTTTTGGAAGTTCCTCCTAGTAAATGGAGTCGGCCAAGTTTATCTCATCATTGTTGGGGTCGATCTCCAATCTTCTATCGGCTAAAAATGTGCACCATCTAGCCATGCTAGCCCGTAAGGCCAGTTGTCTCCAAACTTCAATTGGTTGTAGATTCATGGATAACGTCTTGTTTGTTGAGCTCAATCAGCCTATCTTCCTCTATCTGATTGATATGATGGTAACATGACTTTAGGTTCTGGGCAGTTGCTTTGACAAACATTGCTACGTTTGGCCTACCCATCTTCCTACATTCCGGCAGCTTAACTGGTTCGATATCATCCTTACTTAGCAATGCATCAGTCGTTTATACACGTGCCACGAATGGTTTTGTATCGGCCCCAACCACTTCTACTCATACAAATGGCTTTATATTGGTGCAAGGTGGAAGGAATGCAATAATTAGGGTAGATCCAGTCTCGGCTTAGCAAAGCGTTATACGCGTCCGATGTTTCCACTATGAAGAACGCAGTCATTGCAGTCTTGCTTCCTACCCTCAACTCCAAAGAAAGGATGCCTTTGGTCCTTGATGGTACTCCTATAAAGCTTTGGACATTCATTTCAGTCAGAATTAATTCCAACTCAGATTTCTACAAGATTCTTAGCATAATCTGGGGCATGATGTTTATGGTAGTGCCCCCATCAATGAGAATCCTGTTTATGGGTACCCTTCCAATGTTTCCCTTAATGTATAGCAGCTTTAGGTGTTGGGACATTTGATACGTGGATCTTTCAAAAACAACCTTAAAGGGCCCTCTAGATTTTGGCCCTTCTATCATTTGCTCCTCCTTTGGCCTTAAGATAGTAATCTTAGGCTAGTCGGTCTGCTGATCAGTGGCATCCACGTTTTTTATTGTGGCCTCCACTATCTCTGGTTTGACTGTTTTACTACCATTCCAGAACAACTCCTCTATTGCAGCTACCTCCTTAGTCTGGTCTTCTACAATATCTCCTTTCATGGTAGCTGGTTGATCTGGCTTGGCCATGAAAGACATTGGCAGTGTGAACACCATGTTGGCTGATAGTTCTTTGGGAATAGTTTCAAATTGAATCATCGAGTCGTTCGAATCTAAAAAATCATCGGCCTCCTCAATTTTCTTTGGCTTACACTGCTCCAAAGACTACCCCATTCCGAGCTGCTTCTACAATCGCTCAGTGGCTTGCATTGCCACTTTGCCTTTGTTTTTGTCGGACAACATTTCTTCCTCCGTTAGATGTTGTTATGGAACGGACACATAGGGTTGTAGGATTCTTAGAGGATTGTATGCCCGGTCTTCCCAAAACTGTAGCTCTCTTTCCACTTGCCTTGTCCTTCAAAACCTCATTTTCTAAGATTTGGTATACTTGGGTTGTGCTGGGAATTTGTGGTGATCAGCCCGATGCCACTTTCCTTGTTCTACTCTTGGTGGAAAAACCATCCTTGAGCGCAAGCTAGACGAAGGTACTGCTGACTCCCACTTGATTGGCCTGGGAGGGCTCTCGTGATACCTTTCTCGCGATCGACTTTGTTTTCTGATGCCGGTCTGTAAAGCTGGTGGTGGTTTTAGTATCCATTTGGGCTTAGTTTAGCCCTATTTCAACTGGGAAAGCCTACCATGGACTGACTTCCTGGTACTTGGTTCACGATATTCATTTGACCGCGGCCTCTTAATCGAGCTGGTTGTCTCCCATTTGACCTCGGCCTTACACCTCGGGCACAAGCCCTATTCAATTAAGTCAAGCCGATGTCGCAGATCGGCAATCAGACTATTAGTGCTTGATTGGGCCGATTCAATTTCAGCCTTTCGTTCTGCTTCTTTTCTTTCTTGATACGTCTCCGAAAGTTGATGGATAGTCACCTTCGGGTTGTCGAATGCTGATGTGGTCACCTGTTTGCCATCTCTCTACTTCAGCCTTTTTTCTTCTATCTCTGTTAGATCCACGTTCGTCTGGGTCGTGCTCACTTTGACAGATCAGGCAATACCATGTTTGAGCCCATAATCTGAGGGAAAAGGGTTACTATCGATCCCTATAGCTTTGTCTAAAAACTTGAAGATGCCTTTGTCCACGTTTTCCTGCATGAAATTACGAAACACAACACAATTGTTAGTAGAGTGCTTCCATGAGTTATGCTATTTGTAATATTCTTTATTTTTTTATGCCATCGGCCTTCAAAACCCAATGACCATCACTTAGCATGATTGTTTTTTTAGCCAGAAGGGCATCAAAGATTTGATCAGCTATGGTGAACGCCATGTTTTTTGCTACCGCGTTATTATTCATTGGCTTGTTTAGGACATTACAGACTATTAGTTGTTTGCAGGTTAACTCGGCCATGCCTACTTCTCCCACCTCGAGATCACAATTAGCCACGTGAACCTCATAGTTGGGATCTTTGTAGTACGTCCCTTTTGACGAGTTTTTCATTTCTTGTTTGTCCAGTAAGATACGCTCATATTGGGCAACCCACATGGCCAGCTCGAACAGATCATGGAAGTCAGTTCCCTCAAATTTTTACGAAGCTCAAAAGTCATTCCTCCCATGGCTAGTTTAACATATTCCTCCTTGCGCAAAATTATCTTACATCTATATTTAGCCTTTCTGAAACGGGCTATATAGGTCTCGACTGTTTCGCCCAATAGTTCTCACATCATTGAAAGGTCTGCCAACGATGTCTCGGGCTCAATCCTGAAGAACTGGCCGTGAAACAACTCTTCCATTGCCAATTTTGGACAGAGTTGGCAGGGAGATTAACATACCACATAAAAGCTCTCTCTGAAAGGGAATTTGGAAACAACCTCAACTTTAATGGATCACTATTACCCACATGGCCGCATTGCACAATGAAATGACCTATATACTCTACTATTGACTGTTCACCCTCACTAGAGAACAAGGTAAAGTTTGGGACCTTATATCCTTGAAAAAAATTGACTTGGTCAATCTCAGGAGGATATGGTCGCCGGTAAGTCGGCCTCTCTATCCTTTTCATAAGAGGGCCATATTCTTCGTGTATGGCCACTACTAACTCTTTTCTATTGATAGCTTGTTGGACCACAGTTGTGCTGCAATAGGTGGTGCTAGAGGGGGTAAGACTTGATGTTTATGGTTACGATTGGCCCCCCAGTAACATAAGTATAGGGGTTTATGTTGCCAATCACATCAGTCTTCTGATCTCTAACTTAAACAGTCATGGTTGTCACCAATCCGGTGGGATCGGTGACAACCACACTACCTGATTCTTTTTCATGGGTATTGAATGATCCCAGATCTAGCTATTTTTTTGATCTATTATGCTCTCAGAGGTTCGGACAAACATAACATGGATCCTTTGGCTTATCGGTCACACACGATCCGTCGGCACTCGATCCGGTGACATGCACTTTATTGCTTCTGATCTATCCAATATTCACCAGCTATTCTACTATTCTGGCTAGGTTATTTACTGTTACATTGGTCTACTTTGTCGATGCCAGCAACTGAATCTGGCCATCTCGCATCTCGGTCGTTTGGTCAATCAGCCCTTCAAAAATTTCCATAGTTCCTAAGAGTGCATGGTAATCTTGCCTCATAGGTTCCATACTCTGTCTTATAGCTTTTGAGACAGCTTCCAGAGTCAAGGCACTTTCCCGTGGTGAACGGGCAGTGCTCTCGTCCTCTGATGGATCTATTACGGCCAAGTCATCTTGCCCGATTTTAGTATTTTTCTTTAGTGGCATATTCTAGCACTAGGGTCCCACTAGGTGTACCAAAAATGTTTGCTGTAGTTTTGTGCGGGAGTGCCAGAACCAAAAGTGGTTCGAAAGTGCAAACTTATTTCCTAAATACTTGTGTGAGTGATACACAAGGCTCTAAGATCTGACTTTTATTAGGTGATTGTGAAAGGTGAGTAGGAAAGTATCCTCACCTAAAGCTCACCTAAAGGTCCCTAGACAGTACTGAAGTGCACAAGTCTAGTGATGATGAGTTTATAATAAAAACATGTATTTTATTAAGCGTGTTTGGAAAATGAATACAAAAGAACTAAGGAACAAGATCAGAACGGGCTCTGATTGTTCAAGAAAGATTGAAAACAGTAAAGAAAATAACAAAAGGAACAGACCTATTGCTATGGATGTTGAGAGCTTAAGAACGCAATGTTGAGTGCTTTGAATGTTGTTGAATACTTTTTGGATGCGTTTGAATGCTGATTTTCGAGAGTGACGCGGAGTATTTTGTACACAGGTTTGCTCCTATATTTATAGTGGCCATTAATAGTCCAAGTATGGTAAGGACTCTTTGGATTGTGCCTCAAACAAGATTTAGGACGTGTAGAATCCTTTCTTATCCCCACTCTTTCCATCCTTATCAAGATCTTGAACTAATTCCGAAATCCTAGGGATTGGCCTTTCATATCTTAGCCATATTTGATTATTGTTTCCTTCTCAGGCTCTAATTCTTCCCCAATCGTAGCCTTAATGGACAAGGAAACAAGCTACACCCTTCTGCTATCTCTCCTGCATCGGGCTTGCTCTGTTGCCCTCCAGACTTTTAATATTGAGCCCGATGACAGTGATGTGAATGGCCGTGCCCATTCGAGCTCCTGCTGCTTTCATTCTGCCAGACCTCCTTTTTCAGGTGTAATACTGAGCCTGATGATGGCAATACGTATGCCTCCGACCAATCGGGCTGGAATCCTAGTCTTCATACATTTTCAAGATAAAATGCCCGATCATGCTGTCTCTTCAACCTCCTCATCCATCGGACTCTACATTCTGATCCACTGTGACTGGGTGAACGCATTGGCCGTTATTCATTCTCCCCGTTTCTCTAGCCCAATGGCCTGTGCTGGATCCCATACTGGCCGTGGGTCACCCTGTCCTTTTCGGGTGGCGGTTTTTGGGTACAAATAGTTTCGAATGAGTTTATGCGGACGGTTTTAGATGTTCAGTCCTAATTTTTTTCCCAAATGTGTCTGCTGCATGTACACATGATTTAACTTCTTTTTGTATCCTTCTTCCTATTTAATAGTAAGAATGTTTTGGTTGAAATTTTGATAAACAAGTATTGGCATGGTGCCGGTTTTTTTACTTATTTATTTTTTTCAAGGTCCATATGATAAGTTGCATGCATGTCAGTTGAATTTTAAAAGCTATTTTTCTCATTTTTATGACCATTTTTTTCCTCCTGTTTCAAAGAGGGAGGGGGGAAGTATTGATATATCAAAAATCCTACACCCACATTAAATTTACACCAAATTTACACCCAACATATACTGACTCTTGATTCATGTGGATTCCCTATAGGACCCACTAAATCAAGGGCCAGGACTGTTGGATGTGGAATTTGGTGTGGGTGCAGCATTATTTTTTATGTATTTGTGTGTACCTTCTAACGGATATGATATTCGCGTTATTTAAAATTTCTCATTTGTAATTGTTTCGCCTTTCGGATCAAAAAAGGCTAAGGTTCTGTTTGGTTCTTGAATTTTGTAAGGAAAAAGAAAGGAAAATATTTTCTTTTATTTGGTTAATAAGAAAAATAGGAAGGAAATACAACAAATTGATTAATAAATAATTTGAATGTTTTGGATATTATTAGTCATTTCCTAATGTACGTGCCTAACATGACCTAGTGTGACACTGACCACATTCCATATCACTCTTGGATTCATGCATATACCAACTCTCTGAACATACATACAGACAAGCACACAGTGTCACATATTAGTGTGCATGTATATATATATATATATATATAGATATATAGATCAATGTACACATACGCAGAGGCGGACTTGGCACTGGGCTCAGCTGGGCTGTAGCCCAGTGCAAGTTTTTTGGATTTTTTTTTTGTTGTGTTATAGTCCAGCCCACAACTAGCCCAGCCCAGCTTTCACCCAGTCCAGCCCACCCCAGCCAAAGCCCATTTGCTGGACAAAAAATCTATTTCGTGGGACTTAGAAGGAATCGAACTTTGTACCTCCTTGGGAATAAAACTAAAATCAAACCACTAAACTAACACACCAATTGTTAGCCAACTTTACAAACAAAACCTTATTTATTTAATAGGCTTTTTTCAATGAGTATGCATTATTTATATATATATTATTTGGCCCAATTGTAACACAGTTCATTCTACATATTTGACTCGATTAACACTTATTCTTCTTTAAATATTTGGTCTAATAATTTTTTCTATCACGTCATTCTTATTTATTTTTGTAGGTTATAGACCTAAAAAAATAACAGAGTATTCGTGTACCAAATATACCCCCAAAAAAAAATTCGGGGGCTCTAACCCCGAACCCCCATGAAAATACGGCACAGTGTATAAGTTCGTTCAATCCCAGCCCACCCTAGACGTTAATCCTAGGTCCGCCCTTGCACATACGTGAAGGAAGGAGATAAGCGACTAAGAGAGAGAAACTTACCAACAGTGGAGGATCCAATAATGAAATTTTGGGACTCTTCTCCAGTGTTAGAGTATTATGTTAAGATGTAGATGTGTTTGTCATTTGTACCTCGTTATATGAAGTATCTAGGTTCATTGTATTATCTATGAGTTGTACTATCTATACTACACCTTCCTAGTTTAGGATTTATGTAACCTATTTAAAGGCCTCTGTTATTGTACATTTTTAATGTGAAATGTACTTTTTCCTTCCAATCTTTCATCCAGCAAATCCTTATTTCAGAAGAGGGGATGAGTGGAATCTTCCATGGCTGCTAGGAAGGACAGAGAACAACCCTAACTTATGGTGACGAGAGAGTATGAGTCACTTTTGTACGTGAGAGTCTTGTCCCGATTGTGTGGAAGGAAAATGATTTATGGGAATTTCATCTTTAAGTGATATTTTTTTATTGGATATTTTACTTACTTAATTATTGGGTTAGCCAAACACTAGAAAATATTAAAATCATTTTTTGGAAAACAAAGAAATGATATCGCTTGGCATTAATGCAATTCTTCTTTTTTTTTTTTTTTCTTTTTTGAACGGGGGTTTTGAACTTGTGCCAAAGGCATGACTAGAATTGGTGCCAACAAACTTGAATAGGAACTCAATCCCAATTCAATTCATTGATCAAAAGATAAAAACATGAATTACGCCCAATTTGCATTAGCACAACTTTTTTGTGGGAAAAACTTCCAACGTAATACGGAAAAATTAGGTTACAGTAACACAAATTAACGACAAGAGGAAGTCCAAGTTAGATTGCCAAAAATTGTCTAATATTCTTATACGTTGACTTCTTACCTTTCTTGTCTTTATCTTTTTTTATGAGTATTCTATTTGCATATATGAGTTTCTAAGTTAAATTGGGACAATTTTATTTGGTTCAATTATTTACTACTCTTCAAAAACTTAAAACTTCGACTTTAAGGTTATTTTACAAGGAATAAAATTGATTCTATATAGTTTGTAGAAGTGATCAGCTAGATCTAAATATCCAATTGTTTGGGAAGTCTCATTTTGTTACACAAACTCATACATGATGAGAATGTTGGGATTATATCACATATGGGACAATTCCATTAATTTAGAATTGTTGATTTGGCAAGATTCCTATTGTGATAAACTTCCTATTATGATAGAGTTTTATTTTGAGTAAATCTCTAATACCATGGCTTATCCAATTCAATTAAAATACGATCCATAAAATCAGAGTTATAAAAAGTTTTGCTCAATTGAAACACTGTCAGAAATAATCCATTTTGAAAATAGAGATCCAGTTGACTGCATCGGGAACCCAGTCGACTGTTCTGAAATTACAAAGAGTATAACATCTAAACAGCCCTATCCAGTCGACTATATCGGGGACTCATCACTTTCCAGTCGACCGGTTCCTCTACTTCATTCGACTACTTCCCTGAAAACTGAAAGAGATTTTTGTTTCATCAGTGGGTCCAGTCGACTGTGGTCCTGGCCCAATCGACTGTTTTTCCCTTGGTGCTGCACAATCTGTAGAATTTTTACCTCTAATGCTACTCCAACACATTTAGGGACCAATTACACAAATCAAACTCACTTCAAAGGGGTTCTAGCTGTATTACAACATCACCAAAACATAATCATAGGAGTTTTACTATAGTTTACGATACTACGAATCTGCCCCAAGATTTCTAAGTTAAGTACATGGTCTTAACTTCTCAAAATTCTTATTACAACATTTGGAATGGAAAACAAAAACATTTACAAGAGAGACCCCGTTGTCCCATCGGCCTCACTCTTCGCGTTTCTTCTTTCCTCTCTTCTTATCACTTGCAATTGAGTAAAGCTCCATTGCTCAGCTACATGCCGAGTGCACAATTTCTAACATATGCATATATGGAAAATCATGCTTTAATCTCATAATTCACATCAAAATAGTCTCTAGGAAGAAAAACATGCATTTATCTGGTAGTGGCCGCAAGTCCAAGCCTGAAACTGCGATGCCAATGGCTAGTCCAAGCCTACAACCATAGCATCCTAAGTGCCCGGGCAAGTCCAAGCCTTAAATTATGCACAGTAGCCATCGCTACTAGACTCTCAAACATCGAGAAGCTTGCCCCGACATGAATTTGTATAAAACTTTCCTTTGACCCACACAGTCATATAACGTGCTAAGGTAAACAGCTAGACATGCTTTTCATAATTTGTCGCGTGCATAATTAACGAGCCTAATACTAACGCATAAATTTTGCCCGGATTACAATTTCGTCGTCAAAAATCAAAACATGTAAATTCCCTATATATCATAGGTTAGAAATTCATACCTCGTGCGATTTCTCTCTAACCTTGAAGGAAGTACTAGGGGACCGATTAAACGTCGGATCTCCAATTATACGCGATTCTTACAAGTTATACCTGGTTTTCTCCAAAATTTTTAGAATTAGATTTTCAGAAAACTAAGCCAAATAACGCATAAGAAGTATCAAAATGAAGCTCTTACCTCGAGGAGTTCGAATATGAATTCTGGAGGAAAACTGACGATCGGAAGTTCGTCGTTTGGCGACATGAAGCTCGAAGCCAAAAATCTCTCATTTTCTCTCTCTTGGTTTGTGAGATATTTTGAAAATATCTCAACCACATCTATATATAGGCACAACTCTTGAAAATTACGTTTACATTCCCATAAGTTTTCAAAACTCCTAATTATCCCCCGAAACATCGCACATGTCCAATTTATTACCTCACGAGTAAAAACTACTAATTGGTTATCGCTAGGCCATAAAAATGATCCTATACAGGAGTAACACCACTGAAAATTACACTACACAGGCATAATTACTATTCACATATACCAGATATGTCAAATAGTATTTAATCCACATAATGTCATTTAATCACATGAGTGCCTCAATGATTATTGAATCACTGTGTCCTCACTTGACACCTTCCGTTGATCACAGTCAACTACTCATCTCAATTTTCAAATAACATTGAAACTCCTTGAAACTCAATTTTGCAATTTAAAACAAATTATTTTCCCCGGGACGGGTGTGACAACTTTCCCATAAATTAAACAAACGTATACACCGAAGACATTGAGTTCAAGAAATATTGAAAATCCTTTTAGCAAAACACATATATTGAGTTCTAAAAAAAAAATTTGTACTGGAAATTGATTTATAACGTGGAAAAAAAAACAAAATTGGGGATGTGGAAATTCACATTCAAGAAAACATTGAAAATCCTTTTATGAAACCTCTGATATTGAGTTTTAAAAAAAAATTTGTGCTAGAAAATGATTTATATCTCGTACAAAAACATACCAATTTGAAAAAAAATAATAATAAAAACAAACAATGTAAAATTCGTTGAATATGAAATCTACTTACCGTAAATGACGAACAAGAACGATGCGTACTTCTTCTTGAAATCAAAACTCAGAAACAAAAAAAAAATGGATTCTCAAAATGATGAGCTTCAAATCTCTCTAAATCGTTAAAAAAAACTGTATAATATCTTCTCACTCTTAAAATTATGAACAATTTGCTACTAGGCTTTAATTGGGTACACACTCGGACAATAAAAGGCCCTCAAGGCCCAAATTTGAATGGTCTTTTGAAGGCCCACAAATGGGTTGACAAGCGAAAAATTCAAAAGCGTTAATTTTTGTGTATGCAAACATATATAGCTTGTAACATTCGTTTTTGTTCATTTTGTTGTACTTGCTCTTGTTGTTATTTTTAATTTTTTTTCCCCTTATATTGTTTGTCCTTTCGGTTAATTAATGAATTATTGTTTTCCAAGGAAAAAACTTATAGATACATAACATTGGACTCTCTCCTAACGTTAGCAAAAAAAACCTCTCATAACACCCTATTTTTAATCTCTTTACATAAAGTCAAAATATTATTCTCCCTTCAAATTTGAGAACTCTCCAATCTATTTTGGGTTGCTTTAATTAATGACTTTTCTGTAAAAAGTCAACATACTTTATGATACGGCGTCGTTTAGTTCCTCTATCGCGTCATGACACGTGGTAAGAAAGGTGCAGGCCGGTTGCATAGAATAACCGCTCAATTTAAACGGATCCATGTATCCATTGAACGAAAAGGATGTGATTGTCCTCATTCCAAGAATATAGGAACAGATAGCCCATAATTCGAAGAAGTGGAACATGTGGCAAAATCTACAGTGGCCCAACCCAACGGTACATTAGCAGAATAAGCAGTCTGTTAAGATTATCTCCTTCATATACCTTGGCAAGTGAAAAAAATAAGGTACACAGTCTTTCCTTGACTAAACTGGTATTACCTGCTCTCTCTCCTTGCAACAAACTTAGTCATCGAGGGAGGCTCAAAGAAAATCCAACCCTCCTTGAGTCTTTCCCTTTCCTTGTGTGCAGGATTTGGTGCAGAGGAATCATCATCTGCTTTCCCTGTCCCTAACCATCACCAGCCTACCTGAAACCGACTACATCACTTTAAATGAACCAACTCGCTTAGCCGAACTGACCAGGACTCATACTCTCTAATGGGGAGGTTGTGGGTTTGAGCCTTATCCCTTGCAGGGTAGGTGATCAAGGTAGATAATTTCTTTTAAGTGAAGTATGACACCCCCCTTGCTTGTGTGTGTGCGTGTATTACTAACATCTAATCTACTAACCCACACCATGTCATAGAGTCAATTAGAGTTCTGAGACACAGACAAAAAAAAAACATACTTTAAATGCACGTGTTTTAAGTTTACCCTTTATTATATGATAAGTTTCCCACTTTTCATTTCTGATATATGGAGTACTAAAATTTAAACTTAAAAAAGAATGATAATGAAAAATTACACAGTGGCGGCTCAACTTGCATCGAGTCTTAGAGGTTACATTTTTTTTTTCTAATTAAATAAAGAGTTAATGAGTGATTAGTCTTAGCCAAGCAAAAACAGTTTAAAATTTGGTATACATGATGGTGTCCACTGTCCACAACAAAAGTAGGTGGAGCTGGTAAGTATTATTCCCTCCGTTACATTTTTATGTGTCTCTTTTGAGAAATTAAAATTTTAAGGGAACATAATGATTAAAATGCACATGTACAAAAATACGAGGCTTTTTTCAAAAAATGTCCTTGTTTTAATAAGAAAGACGTTTGGTGTGTCAAATAAATAAGGGTAGTTTTGGAAAATAACTATTGTAGATAGTGGTTGACAATTCATACAGTTTGACCAACATATGTCACCAACGACCCCACGTGTTATGGGCTCCTCCCATGAGTCCAATCCGAAGCCACACTTTGGGAAAGCCCAATCCGGAGCCTCACTTCGAGAAGCCCATTCCGAAGCCATACTTGGGAAAGCCCAATCCGGAGCCTCACTTCGGAGAGGCCCAATCCGAAGCCTCACTTCGGAGGAATCGATTCCGAAGCCTCTTTTCGGAATAGCCCACTCCGAAAGAATAGCACACTTGGAGAAGACTCACTCCGGAGAAGCCCATTCCGAAGTCCCATCTCAGAATAAGCCCACTTAGAAAGAGTAACCCACTCCAAAGCCTCAGCTCACAAGGGAAGTCCACTTCAAAGGAGTCCACCCAAAAGCAAAATGCTCCCTATGTCTCACCCATTACTCCTCCACTTGCTCCAATCACGTGCCACTTTAATTATACACACTCACCACTCAGACACCCACCCTTGGTCCGGAAGCAGTACCTAAGGGTGGTCAGGTCTATTGGGAATTCGAGAGCTCATGGCTCGGTGGCTAGAACCAGGGGCAACTCCCTACCTGAACGCCTCACAAGCAAAGCTAGGGTTGGTCCCAAAGAGAAAGAGAGACACGTGACCATCAATCACGTGCCCTACCCCGCCAGCCTTACAACCAATTAGAGAGACCCGTGTCCATAAATACCAACTGGAACCTTTGACTTGCCTAGTCGCTTCAACCTAAGCCAATAGCATGACCTCGAAGAGCCCCAATGCTTAACCTCTTGCTCAACCTCGAAGAGGCCCAATGCTTAACCTTCTACACCAGTAGAAACCATCACTATACACTACTGAATCGTCGCTCCAAGTGACAATACATCTTGCCAAACCAATAGAAAACCCTTGATATTCCCCCTCGCTTAAACCTTAGAACCAATAGAAGAAGAACCTCGGTTTTCTCCCTTGCTGAACCTCTTGCACCAATAGCATTCATTCCCCCCCTTTGTCTCCCTTTGACCAGCTAATGGTATCGGCTCACCACCAAACGACAATACCTCGTCTCGCCTTCTCAATATATTGCCCTGTCTACATCCCCATTTAATGACCCCAACTACCTCAAATATACGCATTTAAATCCCTACCTACCTCAAACAAACAGATAAACCACCCCTAAGACGCCAACTCAGCTACTCCCAGCTGTACCAAGAACCTCACAAACCCTGTATAAATACCAACTTCAATCAATACATCCAACCACCCAAGTTCAACCGAGGACTTAAGCTTTAACCCAGTCTTAAGCTGCGGTTCTAAGCACTTAAGACATTCATCACCTTCTCCAAATCCCAAAAAAGACACAACTCTCAGATATTACTCAACCTTCTCTTACCTCTCTTTTAGCCTCATAGAGCAGCCCCCTTCCATACATCAGTCCCCGACCGAGAACCAACCCTCCACTGCTTTCTCTCTCTCATTTGGGGCTACTCTGGTTCTCACTCGAGCCATACACTCTTTGAGTCCCATCATTGGTTTTTTTTTTTGTGATGTACTTACCTGGATGACTCACACCACACACACACACGCATACACACACCCACACACACACACACACACACACACTATCCAAGTAGTAGAACCCAAGAGGTAGACCCGACTCAAGCACACGGGGCGTTCTACAAAGAAAGGAGGAATAAATCCCTCCCACTCCCCATGGGGAGATTTGAACCCGTCCCCTCCCACTTGGGAGAGAGGAGGTGATTCCACTTGACCACAAGGGTCTTGGCCCATCATTGGTTATTTACACACAATATATATATATATATATATATATTATTGTTATTACATCCTCACTCTTCTATCTCATAGCATCACTTGTTGCTCTACTTGGCATTAACCAGCTTACGTGTTATACCATCCCTCACACATCATCCACATCAGATAAAGAACTCACACAACTATAAATGGACAATAGTTTTGAGACGGCCCAAAATAAAAAAAGGACACATAAAATGAGACGAAGGAAGTATATTTTAGCTCACTAGAATCTATTTTACTACCCGATCAATTATTGTAGGCACATACTATATCCTCCCACAATATTTTACTAGAATAAATCTTGTCGATTGTTCTAAAGGGTAGCAATTTGAACTTAGAGCATCTCCAGCAGTGTGAACGAGAATAGGGTAAATGTAAACTCATTTTCTATACAGATGAATCAAAATCTACAGTAGAGTAAACGAGTAGCTGGCTATGGGAATGCCGGCTTGGGGTAGCCGACTAACACAATGCCGTTTGGCACACTTTTTTTTTTAATCATTTCTTGCTTAAAGAGAGAAAAAAAAAATGAAACAAGCTTAGGCAACAAGGGCTTTGCCCGCAACAAGGGTTTTGAAAACCGGACTGGCCATTGAGCTGGAAAAATGACTAAGTCACGGGTCACTTGTTCAACTGAACCGTGATGTCATAATTATGTAGTAAATATTAATAATAAAACAAAATATATAAAACAAAAATAAATTAAAATCAAAAATAAAAAATTTTCGGATTTCCGGTTCAATTGCCGGTTTTACCGGTTCAACCACCGAGTTTTCTGATTTTTACAAAATAGACCAATTTTTTGCATTTTTCGATTTTCATGTTCAAACCGGACCGTTTCTTGACCCAGTCGACAGTTCAACCGGTCGGTCTGGTCCGATTTTTAAAACAATGCCACTACGTGAGTGTGTAGGGTAAAATACTTAAGTTACACTACAAAAATCACACCGCTGCAGATGCACTTAGAGTAATAGGAGTAAGTCTTTGGACATAAATAAATCTCACAAACACAATCAACAAATAACACAGTGTAAGTGTGAGATTTGTTTGTACGCCCAAAGCCTCACTCTTGAACTTAATACCTCTAGTATGTTAAAGTTATTTTTCATACAAATAAAGAAGTCATTTAATTTTTAAGTTTTGTGTCATGATCACACAAGGTACGTGTACATTGTTCAACCTTGTTTATTAACACCATTTGTCCGTTCACATGCTATTATGCTATTATGACTAAATGGAAACTGTGAAGTTTTCTCTTTTTTTTTTCAAAAAAAAAAAAAAAAAACCTCAATAAAAATTTTAAATTGTGTTTTTACATGAAAAATGACCAAATTTTATTGGAAGTGCCAAAATTTGCAGACATCAACATTTTTTTCCTTCTTCCTTTCCTTTCTTCAGCACATTTTTTCTTCGTTGAACCACCACTCTTACCACCAACACTAATACGATAGCAAACCAGTAGTTACACACCTCCAGCTCCAAGCGTCACCCTTTATTATATATATACAAAATTAATATAGAAAAAGTAGTTGAGGTGAATATGACTATGAAGAAAATAAAATGAAAGTTTACATAAAAAAAAAAAAAAAAAAGACGTGTAAATGTATTCATCTTTTCAAGCTGAAAATTAACTCTACAAGCTACACACTTAATTAAGCACAGGGGCGAACCCAAGATTTTTTGTCAGGAGGCTTAAATTATACGGGGATTCGGGGGCAGCGCCCCCGAGGCGAATTCTTTTATGTCTACTTATACACAATTATGTATAAAACTATAAAATTAGCTTAACACCCCTAGTTTGGGGTAAATCATGTAATTTTAGGGGGCCTATTTCTAAAACCTGTAATATATAACATATGAATTTAGAATTTTCAAAAGTCCAGAGGGGGCCTGTGTCTAAAACTTATAAAATATTGTATGCAAATCTAGAATTTTTAAAAGTTCAGGAGGGGCTTGTGTGAATTTTAGGAGGGCCTATTTGTAAAATTTGTAAAATATTACATATAATTATATAATTTTCAAAAGTTCAGGGGGGGCCTATGCCACCCCTGGGGTACACTTCGGTCCGCCCCTGATTAAGCACACAAACAACAAGGGTTAAAGTGTCAACCTTTTTTAATCTATGGAGCAAACAAAAGGGGTGAAGTGTAATTTTCCATTATTGTTATGTTTACATTATTACATAAAGGGTAAGTAACTAAATATCATAATCTCCCCTAAAGTTTTTCCTTTTTACATTAGTTAGTGTTAGTCCCAAACATTTACAAAATGTCATGGACTTTCTTTTTGTAAGTGTAATATTGCAGTTCACTTCACGAGGTAACTGAAATGAAAAAAGAAAAAAGAAAAAGAAAGATGCAATCCGGTCGAAAGTAATCCTCGTCAAATGAGGTCTCATTTGTCTTTTAAAAATTTATGACTATTCTATTTATAAGTTTGGAAAATATATAGAGTATAGAATAGTCATTTTGTTCATTCTGTTTAGTCACGGGTTGAACTACAATTCAAATACGAAAAAAAAAAAAAAAAAAAAAAAAAAAAAATTTAATAAGTAGACCAACCATCAGCCACGGTCTATCAAACATTTCATACTAACATAAAGACAACCGTTAGCATATGTCACTGAAGAGTAATATTTGGAACACTAACAAATTTTATTTACATTCACACTCACACTCTATCTCTCTCCTAGTGGTACTGTGGGATCCGCAGTGAACCCAAAGTGCCACTAAGAGAGAGATAGAGTATGAGTTTTGTTAGTGACTCTAGCATTGTTGATCACTGAAGAATTTTTTATTTTTTATTTTTTTTTATATTTAACTCAGACAGGCTTTAATAATAATTAGTTGTAAGTGTGTTATAGTAGGGGTCATTGAGAGAAGGGAGGCAACTAAGTTCAAATCTTGATCTGATCAGGAGTAGAGCGACCTTTGCGATCTCACATATTGGGCTAAACCAATTATCTCATAGATTGGTTATGTTTAGTCCTAGGGTAAATTGCACTTTTGAAATTAATTTGGGGATGTTAGACTTTGGTTCTCTAATTTCAATATCGTGATAGTAGACCCTAAAGTTTCATTAATGTCTCAATTTATCCCAAACTCCACTTTCATTAAACAAATTACTCCGTAATTAATTAACAAAAAAAAAATACCTTTCTTTTAATTTTTTGTTGTTGCATTTTTCCGCTAATTTTATGGACAGATTTATGTAAATATAGGACTAAATTGACACACTAATAAAATTTCAGGACCAAATTATATCATAACTCCAAACTAAAAGGATGACAAAAGGACAATTTACCCTTAGCCTTTACATAAAAAAAAGTGATGTCATGATCAGAAAAGAAAGCCTATTCCACGAAAAAAAAAATGTTGATGTGATAAGGCTAATATTTCCAGACTATTCTAAGGTTTAGTTTGGCCCTACGTGGTTTTTTAAAATGAATTTATAAAATTTATTACCAAGTTATTTGATAATTTTATACAAGTGACATAACACTACTCTTCAAAAAGATATCATAAAATCAAAAAGTAACCTTGAGCTTTTAAAGCTCACCTTTTAAAAGCTCTCCTATAAAAAAAGCCTAAGTTCAATTTTTGCAAAGCTCATAAATTAGTTACCAAATGAATTAACATGAAATTGTGCTTTAAAAAAGAAGAAGCACCAAAATAGGGGACAAATTAAGCCTAAGTGGTTGGCTTTACGAAATAAATGCACTATAGCGAGAAGTTTTTTTTATGATCCTGGACCACGGGTCACATTGAAGTCACAGCCAATAGGTGGCTAATCTTAATCCGACTTAAAATAGTTTTTTTATTGGGCGATTTAGTGATGAGTTAATAATGTTATTGCATTTTAGAATTAAGGATAATGAAGATTCTTAATTATGAAATGGTCATTCCGTCCTCCGTACATAAATATTAAGTAAATTTTCACAACACATTAAATGAATATCAACTGAAATTTCACTGATCATTTAGCCCAAAAAATTATTCCCAATAAGCTACATTCGGATCCAACATATTGTGATTTGATCCCAAACTATTGTAATTTTGAAATCAATGTGGTTTATAAAATCACAACATATATTTTAGGATCAAATCACAACATATTGGCAGACAAATTTTTTGGGTTTTATGATACAACCCAAATCCACTAGGATGCGTCAAAGAATTTTCGAAGATGATATGATAAGGTTTATATTTTCTTTATATTGTACTAAAGATTCCAAACTATGCATAGTGGTTACTTTACTAAATGCAAGCACTTTAGGACTTCATTTCCTGCTTTCTTCTACCTTAAACTAAAGCAAGACTTGGGGTCTTTATATCAGCTCTCTTACCTTGGAGAGAGAGAGAGAGAGAGAGAGAGAGAGATGAGGGCTGTGGGAGTGATGAACTATGTGGTAGACAAGTTGAATGATGAGAGAGAGATAAAAATGAGGGGAGAGAATGTGATGAACTATGTGGGGCAAAAATTGAAGGAATTGCTCTTAGTCATGGAGAATTTTGGTGGGTATTTGCTAGGAAAGTTTGATCAAGTGTTTCAACAGATCATCCATTGGATCAAAGTTGCTGGGCCATACATAGCCCTTTTTGTGGCTCTGATCATTTTCTTCTATTTTTGCAAGTATTGTTTTGGCTGTTGCTGCCGTGCAAGTAAAATAGTTGCAGTCAAGATGATGAAAGCTCCAGGGCAGCTTCTGATGATACCAAGGCATGTTTTTGAGGCTAGTCCAAAATTATATTTTAGGGGTCTTCGTGGTATATGATGATGTTCTACTTATGTTTGGTCTGACTTCTGTTATTCATATCTAAAGTTTATGTACGTGTGTGTATGTGTGTGTCTGTGTGTTTTTTTAATGTTTTCTAAACACAATTAAATATGTTTGATGTGGGAATTGTTTAATTGGTGAACTTGGGATGTTGTTTGACGTTTTAATAGTTGTTGCCATCTATGAATATGGATATTATATGTTTTGATCTTTATGTGCCTTAATCGTAGAAATCAATTGATGGATGATGATCAATATGGCTTTTGGTTGAGAGGGAAACAAATGTAGAAAGCAAATTTTGTTTTGGCCTTTTTCATGCATGCTATATATTTTGGCTTTTTGAGGGGTTTTTGTAGGGGGTGTAAATCGTCGGTCAGTCGGTTTTTTTTTTTTTTTTGGTGTTTAAAAACCGACCATCGTTTTTGGACAGATTTATAAGATTTCAGGCTAGAAAAAGTCAAGATACATTAGATATTGAATTTAAAGTAGGATAATCTACGTTAATCTCAGTTCTGGACTAAAGAGTCTAAACAACATTAAAAAATCATAGTTTTGTGAAAAGTCTCCGCTTCCATACAATTTTGTGAATTTGTGAAATTTCACAAATTAATTTTGTAAAATTTCAAATAGAAAACAAAAATTTTTGAAATATAAGAGCAGAGCTACAGAGGTATAAATACTATATGTTCTGTGAAAGGTTCCATTCCAATCTATCCCCCAACGTCATCACCCTCGAATGTTGTATTAATGGTGTTAATTCTGCCACTTCTCATGTGAAGATCCAGCCAAATACCGATTCGACATTTTCTGCGTTATTGTGCTTGGGACTTCTATTTGTTGATTTCTAAATAGGTAAAACAATTATAAACTAGCATAGCTAGTTAATTTGATATAGAGTCAGGAGGTTCATCGAGCTCAATACAAACCATAAATAAATCCGCACATCTATTAATGGTGTAGGTAATAATGCATCTATAATCGCCCTCAATGGGTGGTCGTTGGGCATTAGCATTGTATGAGCTTACCGGAGATCTCTGAGTCTGTATCCCCTGTAATTTCTTCCAGATTCAAATTCTTCAACATCAACAGCTAGCCCTCTTCTTATCCTCCTGGAAGGTGTCAAGATAATCACTTGTAATTTTGATTTTTGATTTTATTTATTTATTTATTTATTTATTTATTTATTTTTATATATCCTTGGCTCTGCTTAGTTCATAGATTAAGCTAAAGCAAAGAAAATAAAACACTCAAAAGTTGTTTTTATTTTTATTTTTTATTTGATATTTGATTCCTGATTGTGTTTGGCTCTTGGATTTGATAACGAAGGTAAAATGAAAGACTAAGAAAAGCACTTCAATCTATTTAGTTAATTAGAAAAATAAATTATAAATAAAAATTTGTAAATTTTGGGAGTCACTTCGCTTACTTTTAAAAATAATAATAAAAAATCCTCTGAAAAAATTAAACCATATCATTATGATAACAAAGGTTTGAACAACAATTACATGTGTTTTTTTTTTTACAGATTCACATAAGAGGAAATGTAGGTTTTAGTCAGAGATCGAGAGGAAGGGTTCTACATATATATATATATATATATATATATATATTAGCTTCTACGTTTTGTTTTCATTCTTTTGTTGTTCTTGTTCTTGTTTTTTTTTCCCCTTGTAATGTTTGTCCTTTTGATTAATTAATGAATTATAGTTTCCCAAGGAAAAATGTGCACATATATAAATTATTGGGCTCTCTTTCCTAACGTTAGCACCCAAAAAAAGAAAAGAAAAAAAGACCCACCCCTCTCATAACACCCTATAATTATTCTCTTTAAATAAAGTCAAAATATTATTCTTCCTCAAATTCGAGAGTACTCCACGGAGAGAGTTGAGAAGTTATTTAGTGAGTCCGTCACGCCATGTCAATATAATGACGTAGTATGACCTCCTCAATAAAAGAGAGTTATGTGTCCCCTAACACTAAGAGGTTATGACATGTGGTGGATAGTTTATTATTATTTTTTTTAAAATTTTGATAACCACATGACATGATCCCCTAGAAGTAGTGTGTGATTGAGATTGAGAGATCACACCACATACTTTAAATGCACACTTTTAAGTTTACACTTTATTATATCATAGGTCTCCCACTTTTAATTTCTGATGTATGATACTAAAATTTTAAACTTAAAAAGGAATGATAATGAAAAATTGTATAGTGGCGGCTCATCTTGCATTGAGTCTTATTGGTTACATTGTTTTTTTTTTTTTTTTCCCTAATTAAATAAAGACTTAATGAGTGATTAGTCTTAGTGAAGAAAAAAACATTTTAAAATTTGGTATACATGATGGTGTCCACTATAAAAGTAGGTGGGGTTGGTAATTATTATTATATTTTAGCTGATTAGAATCTATTTTACTACCTGGCCTATTAATTATTGTAATTTGTAGGCACATATTATATCGTCTCACAATATTTTACCGGAATAAATCTAGGAGGTTGTCCTAAAGGTAAGCAGTTTGAATTTAGAGCAAGTCATTGGGCACAAACAAATCTCACATACACAATTCACAAACATGAGGGTTAAAGTGTCAACCTTTTTGAATCGATCTATGGACTAAACAAAATGGTAAAGTGTAATTTTCGAATATTGTTATGTTTATATTATTAAATTTTATTTTTGGTAATCGGGGTGTCCGGACCAGTTCGTGCGCACTTCGACTAATCCCTCGAGTCTCTGGAGTAGCAGGTTGAATTCCCTAGTGACCATGCTTCCATGACTCAAACACTAAATCTCTTGGATAGTACACCCAAAAAACTTACCACTTGACCGCAAGAGATATGATTTGTTTACATTATTACATAAAGGTTAAGTAACTAAATATCATAATCTCCCCTAAAGTTTTTCTTTTTTACATTAGTTATTTACAAAATGTAATGGACTTTCTTTTTGTAAGTGTAATGCAGTTCACTTCACAAGCTAACTGAAATGAAAAAAAATAAAATAAAATGCAATCCGGTCGAAAGTAAGACCAACCCCAATCCACCACCCAATTTCAATGCCAATTCTATTATTCGGCATGATTGACCAAACATAGCACTCCAACCCCATGCCAAATAGCCTGCCAAAATTTGGCTCATGGCATGTCATGCCATATTTGGCACAAGAAATGACACATGCCATTTCTGCCACATGATCATTTTAGTCAATAATTTACCACTTTTCCAACTTTTCTTCTCAGATTTTGCATCCCAAATGTATCTCAAATACTTATGGTGGTTGATCACCTGATTTGTATTGGAGGATATTGAAGTGATCCCATCATTATTGAAGGTGGTCCTACTGCCACATGTATTTAGGGGAGCATTTGGGATGCAAATTTGGGAAGCATAGCATTATCATTGTGAGCACCAATAACTACTTTGCTCTAGCGGATACATTTAGTAAATAACCATTTTGTTCTTAACTAAAGGCTACTTTGGAAGATGAATGATATTTGAGCCGAAATATAGCATTTGAAATAGCATGTGGCATTGAAGCAGAAATGTCAAAATATAGCGTTTGACACTATAACAATGCCAAAAAATAACATTGGTATGTCGAAAATGACATGTTGCATTGGAGTTGCTCTAATCCTCGTCAAATAAGGTCATATTTGTCTTTTAAAATTTTCTGAGTACCTATTTATAAGTTAGAAAAATATACTGAGTATATATATAAAAGTCATTTTGTTCATTCTGTTTAGTCACGGGTTGAACTACAATCCAAATACGAAAAAAATAAGTAGACCAGCCATCAGCCACGCTCTATCAAACATTTTATATTAATTAACATAAACACAACCGTTAGCATACATTAATGATTTTTTTAATATTTATATTTAACTTAGACAGACATTAATAATTTAGTTGTAAGTGTGTTAGTAGGAAGAAATTATTCAGTAAACCCATCACACTACGTTATCGTGTTGATATGGTGTGACTCTCCAGTGATATAGGGTCATGCATGTGGCCATTAAGAATGAAGTGGCCTGACACAAAGTCATAGTCTCTATTTCCGGTGGCACATCCTTCTCCACTTGTCATAGTGTCCAAAATTTAATGATCACATGACCCTATACTACTAAGGCATCACACCATTCACGTCAGTGTAATAACATAGTGTGATAGACTAACTAAATAACTTCTAGTTAGTAGGGGTCATTGAGAGAAGGGAGGCAACTAAGATCAAATCTTGATCTGCTCAGGAGTAGAGCACTATAACTTTTGCCTTTGTGATATCACATGGGCGAAACAACTTTTCTCTTAGATTTTGGTTATGTTTAGTCCTAGGGTAAATGTCACTTTTGTATTTTGGGAGTGTTACACTTTGGTTCTATAAATAATTTCAATTTCGTCATATTAGACTTTAAAGTTTTTTTAATGTGCCAATTTATTCTAAACTCCACTTTCCGTCAAACAAATTAATTAATTAACCAAAAAAAAAATTTCTTTAAATTTTTTGTTGCATTTTTCCGTTAATTTTATGGATAGAATGTAAATATGGGACTAAATTGGCACACTAATAAAACTTCAGAGACCAAATTATCATAACTCAGAAACTACAAGAATGAAAAAGGACAATTTATCCTTAGTCTTACATAATAAAAGTGATGTCATGATCGAAAAAGAAAGCTTATTCCACAAAAAAAGATGATATGATAAGGCTAATAAAGATTCCAGACCATTCTAAGTGCAAGTGGTTGGCTTTACTAAATAAATGCACTATAGGGAGAAGTTTTTTTATGATACCGGACCGCATGTCACAAGTTGAAGTCACAGCCAATAGGTGGGTGTAATCTTAATCTGACAAAAAATAGTTTTCTAATTGGACGATTTAGTGATAAGTGTATCATATTATTTTAATTTAGAATTAAGGATGAATATTCTTAATTATGGAATGCTCCTCCGTATATAAATATTAAGTAAATTTTTACAAGATATTATATAAATATTAAGTGAAATTTCACTAATCATTGCACAAAAATATTAAATAAAATTCCACATTTCATTGACTTTTCAACAAACTAAGAATTAGATTAGACTTTAAACTTTTAGTGGTTATTTCCATAGATTTTTGCGTAAATTTTTTATTTTTTCTTCCATTAGTTAGACAAATCACATGGTACTGTATAATTGACCATGACCATCATGTGACAATTGCTCCGGACCATAGAATAATTACTCCATTCTAACACTTCATTTCCTGCTTTCCTTTATATTTGTCCTTCTAAAGTTGTAACTTTGCTAGTGTGTGTGTGTGTGAGAGAGAGAGAGATGAGGGCTGATCAGGGAGTGATGAACTATGTGGTGGAGAAGTTTAGTGATGAGAGAGAAATAAAAATGAGGGGAGAGAATGTAATGAACTATGTGGGTGAAAAATTGAAGGAATTGCTCTTGGCTATAGAGAATTTTGGTGGGTATTTGCTAGAAAAATTTGATGAACTGTTTCCACCGGACACCAGAAAAGATCAGATCAGCCATTGGATCAAAGTTGCAGGGCCCTACATAGCACTTTTTGTGGCTCTGATAATTTTATTTTGTTTTTGTAAGTGTTGCATTCGCTGTTGTTGCCGTGGAAGTAGAAGCATCAGGATGATGAAGGCTCCAGGGCAGGATATGATGATGCCAAGGCATGTGTTTGAGGCTGATCCAAGATCATACTTTCTTGATCTTCGTGGTAAATGATGATATATGTTCTATTTATGTTTGGGTCTTCGGTTATTTATATCTAAAGTTTATATATGTGTGTGTGTGTGTGCTGTATTTTCTGAGCTCAAATGTGTGTGATGGTGGGGGTATGTTTGGTGAACTTGTGTGATGTTGAAGTTGTAGTATCTATGAATGGATCGTATATAAGGATTGATCTTTATGTACCTAAATCTTGAAAATCAAAATTAATTTTTTTTGGGTGAACATGTATTAAATCTTAGGAGTAGAAACAACTGATGGATGATGATTGTGGGGAAATAAATAAGTAAATAAATACAGCAAATTTGATTTTGCCCTTTTTATTTCATATTATTTTGGCTTTTGAGAGGGGTTTTTGGACCGATCTACAAGATTTGAGGGCAAAAAAAGAAAGGAAGGTAAAATCCAAGATCCATAAGATATTATTCAAAGTATCAGCAGCCCACCTATTTTAAATATTCAGTCAAAATAGTCAAAGTTCAGCTTGAGCTCAGTGATTTAGTCATTTGATTAGCCTGACTACATATTCTCCGTTCTATTCTCAATTGTTGATTTACTAGTACGTGCAATAAAATAAAAAATAATCAGATGAATAAAGCTACAGTTAATGAAGGATTATTTGAAGAATTTGCACATAACCTGTGTTGAATGATCAGTTTTATTGCTCAAGCATGCAGCATCAAGCATTAGCTTGGTGTTTGAACTTTGTGGCACAGATGGGAGTCGTGGGATTAAACCACTTGAATAGAACTTTACATACCCATTCCTGCATGCCTTCAAACTCCACAAAGAAGGCAAAAGTTCTATCCATTTTAACTTCAGTTTGTCTAGTACGGAGTTTTTATTTACTCTTTTGCTGTTTGTTTCGGTGAGTGCAGAGAACTCATTAGGTTCAAGTGCTATTCCACAATTCCAAATAATGTCAGTTTGTAAAAATCCCAAAAGCCATCGAATCAAAGAAAACCATCAAAAAACTCAAAACAAAGCATTAAGAGTGGTGAGTTTACTGACTAATGAATGGATTTTGTAGAGTGGCTTGATGAAATCAATCTAAAAAGGTAAAATAACTGAATGGATTGAAAATAACGAAGGACCAATGGTAGAGAAAATAATATTCTTGCATAATGATTTTCACTTCTAGAAGTGGAATGCCCCAAGAATTGAATATAAAAAGTAATGTCCATAGTTGAAAATAAAAAGTAATCCCCAAGTACACGCTTTATGTTTTACCAAAAAAATAAAAAAAAATAGAAGATATTATTCAACATCGGACCCATTTGAATGTAGCGGACAACAGCGAGGCTTGAGAATTGATGTGTATTCGAAGGGACCAAATTGAACTGGGTGAAACTCAATCTCAGCATTAACATTAGAAGTGACCAGACTGAACTGTTCAGATCGAATTGCTTCCCTGCAAAGTAGAAGAAAAGCATTAGACTAAGGAAATTTTCAAATGGTCTATTAAGCTCCAATGGTTATTGCAGCTTATTGCAGCTAATCTAGATAGTTTTGAAAAAGAAATATCTCCCAATGAAGGTTGAGATTGGCTACATTAACGGAGTTATCTAGAAAGAAAGATGAAATGAAATATAACAAAATTCACAAAGCAAGTGCGATCCATTCTACATGATGAATTTTTTAAAAAAACCTTCATGCCAAATTTGCCTGTAGTGGTTGTTAAAGTTCCAAGTACATCCAAACTGTTTTTCCATGAATCAGAATAAGTTAGACAGTCTTTCAATATCTATATTATATATCCCTCAAACCATAACATAAAAAAAAAAAAATATTACTACTAAAGAAGGTAAAAAGATAAACCCAGTCAAATAACAAAAAAATGAGTATCTGTCAAGCCATAAAGTAGAACCAATTCAAGTAATTTACTCAGCTAGTGTGTTGTGGTTGTAGTAATATTAGAAGCTTTTACCTTGGGATGTAATTTTTTATTTTTTTTGGCTAGAATCTTGGGATGCAATCAGTTCATAAGAATACATTACTTGACAACTATGTCACTGATTTGTCTATGCCAAGTTTACATCTGTACGTACTTTCTAAAAGCCCAAAATTGGGGGAATTTTTTTTGGAAAGCAACCCTATTACCCAACCAGGATATGAGAAAATATTAACTGCACTATCAAATCAATGAACCTAATTAGGGAGAAGGCTTCCTTAGGAAGATAGCATATGAGCATTCAATCAATAAGCTACATAATATACTTAAATTAAAATGATCTCTTCTAGCCTCTAATTCCAAAAGCAATAAGCATAATTCAATTTTAAACCACAGTGGTTTATACTTCCCTGCACTTTATCAGTAACATGATAAGTATGAAAAATTCTGTTATAGCATTTTGACAATTGCTATGTTCCCAAAATCTAGTTCCAAAATGTTTTGATAGTTGTATCACCTTAAATAACTTCCAACGAAAATTCAATGTTCCCTACTATCATGTGGGAACCAAGTTTGGAATTCCAATTTCGGAACCGTAGCACCACACTTTGTTTCTTTTTTCTTAGACTATTTAGTAGGCAACCAAACAGAAAGTGGGTTTTTGTTAGTAAACATGGAAAAGAAAACCTCATTGGCCTAGAGACTTAAGAAAGCAAGCTTAAATTGGATGCCTCATTAGCCCAATTCCATCCAGATAGAATCCAGTTCCATGGTACCAAAATACCACGAAAATTGCGACCCAAATATATAAATGCATTAGAAAAGACACCAAAATCTTAATTGATTTATGTGCATATCAACAAATTAAACAAATCAATATCCCATATCACTGGAAAAGAAAGCTTGAGTTTTACCTTATGCGATTCTTTAAAGTGCTTTGTGGAGACTACTTCCTGGTATGCAAATCCCCCTGATACAAATTAAACGATAAAGTCATAAATCCCCCTGGTAATAATTGTCCGTGCTCGTGGCCACGGTGCAAAGAAAAGGACAACACACAAAAAAAGGTAAACGACGCTACGATAACTGAATTAATCACAAATCACATAACCATTATTGTTTTGTATATTAGCCCATGCATTGTTGCAAAGATATATTCATTTGCTTTAATAATGTATACATAAAATAATTAAAACACAATCACGGCCTAACGAACCCAACTACCATTTCTTTCACAATAATAGAGTTCTTACAAACGCAAACACATGTTCAATGAGAAGATCAACTATTGCAAAAATCTCATGTAAAATCCGATCATATGACATTTGTTTTTATTCTTTCTTCGTACATGACCATGACTCGAGTTATATATTTGCTGCCACAATAAGGCTTTGATCCCATTGTTGTGATCGCAAATAGTTTAGAGAAAATTTTTGATTTAGAACTAAAAAGAAAATTGTAGAAGAAAGTTACCCATCATGCAAATCTTGATTTGATAAGAAAAGAAATAAATAAATCGAGACAACACCACCGGATTTCTTCAGTTTCTTGTCCATACGCCTCATTCCACAAAGGAGCTTCTTTGAACTCGTCTCTCTCTCTCCCTCTCCCTCTCTCTCTTGCATTCCCTCTTTGCAATCCATCGCTACCTAAAAGCATATATAAAAAAATATAAAAAAATATAAAAAAAAAATTAGAAAAATAAGAAATTAGAAAAATACTGCATAGTAAACAGGGAAAAAAAAAAAGAAAAAGAAAAAGAAAAAGGAAGAGTGCTAGGGAGTCATAAAACAGAAAATGTTGGTACTTCAAAATAAATGAGATTCTCGCTTTTTCTTCTCTTTTACCTGCCTTACTACTCTGAAAATAACAAATCTATAGAGATAAGATAGAATTTGTGGCAACTAAAGGCTATGAGGGACAGTTGATCCCAGGCTCCACTCCAAGTGTAATCGTTTCTTTTCAGTAGTTAAAAAGGTTCAATTTGACCTTGATACTAATCGCACAGTTACCCTAAATTGTCAGTTCAAAAAAAATCTGCAAAAGCAAAGACGTTCATGTCCTAAATCTAAATATAGAGCATAAAAGACTAATTACCCCATTCTTTGCTTCAACCGCATGCTCTTCACCTAACGACAAAGAAACTCCGCGATACAAATCTGCAAACACATAAATTACAATAGGATCAGAACCAATTACATTAAAACCAAGGGAGATGTCCGAATAAATTGTTGGCTCGAAAAAAGCCATCCAAACAGACCTTGTTTTGTAGTAGCTTTAACCAAGATATTGCAAAATTTTTACGATGTCTTGCTGCACCACTTTTCCTCTCAAAACCGACTAGCTACTAAGAATTCAAATCACTAAACATCAGCTCCACTTTTCCTCTTCAATCTGTTTTGAAGAACATAACCAGGAAAAAAAATTTAAAATCTGTGCTATGAACAAACACGCCTTTGGGAGAAATTTGAAGTAGATTCAAAACCGAAAACATGAACCCTTGAATTCAGAATTTCTACATGCATAAATAGATGGGTATGTTTTCTACATGCAAAACAAAGTTGTGAACAAATCAAATATTATAAACCTTTTGCATAAGGAATTAAGGCACGGAAAGGAATTTGAAAGTGAAGTAATGTCACCACATAAAGGCAAGAAAAGACAACACAGAGAAACCTGAATTTTGCTATGTTATAACACTTAAAAAATCAATTTTCTCACTTTAGTTTAGTTGTAACAACAAAGAAGGTTCATTTTAATACTAAGCTAAGACAATTGCAACATAAATCCTTGATTAAATTGATATTGTCTCCATTATTGTGATCCTCCCAAGTCCCAAGTGGCTGGTAGCACATACAATTGCTTTAGCAAAAATCACCGCAATCCCATTTTTACTACTTTTTAAACAAAAAAATCATTTTTTTAAAAAGCTAAAATGAATTTGAATTTAAAAAATTCAAATGCTTAATTAACCAAGTATATAACTTCTTTATAGAATCAAAGATCAAAACAAAAGGGGCTATTTTGGCATTCACATAGACACTAAACAAATCAAAACAACTGACAACAAAAGAGTCATTTTTTTTTTAAAAAAAAAGAGGTGGTTGTGGATTTGTTTCAACAAAATGACATACAAAGACATTTTAATAAGAAAGAAAAGTAGGCTTCTTCGCTGGTTAATACAGTTGAAACCAATTTTAAAACAGCAAATAAGATTCTGCTCCAATTCAGGAAAAAAAAAATTAGCTACTCAACTAAAACCCATATATAAGCTTATGATACTGAATAAAAATAAAACCAAAATTCAAAATTCATGGAAGAAAATGAAATACTAATGAAAACACTAACCAAAATAATTTTCATTCTTCTAGGCGAGCAAGCATTGGGTGGATTGAAAATACATAGTAACCAAAATAATAAGTCAACAAAGAAAATAAAATTTAAAAGCGAAAACAGAAAAAAGGAAGAAATATTACTATGAAATTCCGCCAACAGAAAAGGGCAGAACTAATTCTATGGTTGTATTGTAGGTTTGTGTATTTATCTCTCAAATGCTCAATAAACCTATTTCAAGGGACTGTGCAGGAAATCAAGGGATTGTGCCAACCAAATCGAATATGGACATGGCAATAGAATTGAATAAAGAACCCTCTAAAAACTTCGAACGAAAGCCACTAAAGACCCAATGCTGGGTTACAAATAAATTTACGAACAACAAAAAAGCAACATTAATAAAAAAATTTGCTAACTTAAGTTGGCGGATATCCCAAATCGTACACTCAGTTCCATAGTTTAAAAAATGAAAACCTTACACAGTTCTACTTCCATCTTGATCCAGGTTCTCCTCCCCCTGCCGACTGCTCGCTACAAATACCTGAGAAAAGAACATAAACAAAAAATAACATATCAAATCTTTTAGCCATCATAAGGCTCAGACACTGTCTAGAAATCCAGGTTCATTGTCAGTAAAGGTAAACAAAGAAAATATAAAACTTGTAATAAAATGGCATTCATACAAAGAAACAAATGAAAGAGAGAAAAGATAGAAACTAATAGACATTTGATTTCTGCAATAAGAAAGAGTAAATCAAACCTGGTGTTAGGAAGATGATCGCCACAACATCATCAGGCTTCACGGCAGCTGCAAAGAGAAAAATTAACAAAAAATAAAAACTTGCAGAGGGAAAGGATTTTTATTAGATAGCTATAAGGAAAAGGAAAATTGAAAAAACAACAAACTAAAATAATAAGCAAACAAAGAAATAAAAAAAACTGTGAAATATGATAAACCCCCAGAATTGAGCCCAAAAGATATAAATAAATAAATAAATCAATAGTATGCTTCCATTTCACCTGAAGAAGCATTTGGAGCCGATGGTCGGAACCCTAACCCCATTTCACCTGAAATTTGCAAAACTTAGGACCAAAACAGAGATTTGAAGCCCTAACTTAAGAAATAGAGAAAAAGATAGAGAGAGAGAGAGAGAGAGAGAGAGAGAGAGAGAGAGTAAAAATACCAAAAAAATTTGTACCAAAAAAATACATGTAAAAAGATCTGACCTGGTGTCTGTCCGGTCGTGTGGTGGTTATGTGTGTGTTTGTGTGTGTGTGTGTGTGTGAGAGAGAGAGAGAGAGAGAGAGAGAGAGAGAGAGAGAGAGAAAGAGAGAAATGAAATTGAACTGAAATGGGTAGAGGCGGTGGTTGCCCAACGATGGAATGGTCCTGGCTGCGGCCTGTGGCAGCCTGGCTATGGCATGGTGACGGTGTGGTGGTAGGGTGGGGTGGGGTGGGGTGGGGTGGGGTGGTACCGAGAGAGAGAGAGAGAGAGAGAGAGAGAGAGAGAGAGTCCTTGTACAGAGTTTGAGAGTGAAAGAAAGGATTTCAAATTAGAGTGTTGTATGAGATACTGCTAAAGAGGGAATCGTGTGAGAGAAAGGAGTAACTGAGTAAGAGATACAGGGTATTGTATGGTAGAGGGAAGAATTGTGTGAGTGAGTTGTGGAGCAGTTGATGAAGATCAAAGGGTTGGGGGTTATAAGAGCCCTTTTGTGGGTGAAATGACCAAATTACCCTTTTTGTAGGATATAATATAGATGGCAAGGGAAGAAAACGATCAAACAACAGGCATGCATAGGCAAGTGAATCGTGACACGTTGTAAGAGAAACGTAGCCAAAAAAAATGTGAATTATTCTTACCAAATGATGATGATGAGAAGGTTTCAAGTTGCTACTGAATTTTCCTTCCTCAGCTTTTCTCTTCGAAGGATTAGCGAGAGAGCAACGTTTCAATGAAATACCTTCACAGACTATCTGATACGCAGAAGTGAAAATTGCTGAATCAAGTTAGACAACGATTTAAAAGGAACGTATCAATTAAAACATATAAAGTAAAATTGAGTAAAAGACTCGTAGCTAAGTAAAAGACTCATAAAATTGAGTCAAAAACTTAAGTTTAAGCTAATTTATCCTATCAACTTCTACCATTGAGGATGCTCTAATGGCCAAACCTTTGGTATTCTAGAAGGGATCATACATATAAGGGTGCTAGAGTCTGCCCTTAGTCACTTGAATCTGGAAATTTTCACACCTTTTCCAATCACAACCTATGGGACAGTTTGTTAATACAATAAATAATTTTTCTATTTATGTTACAGTAAATAATTCTAAAAGCCAACATCACACCATAGCTTAACAGAAAATTATGTTGAAAAATAGAAAAGACCCAAACTATTTGGGAAGCTAAAAGATTTCAGCAATGCATTCGTAGGATGTTGATAATGGAAAGTGTTGGTGCCAAGCCTATTTACGAAGATCCAAACGCAAGTCGTTATGTGTGTGTGTGTGTGTGTGTGTGTGTATGTGTGGGTGGGTGGGTTAGAGACACAGGGAGACGACTGTGAGAGAGAGACAAGGGCTGAGCCGGTAAGAAGAGAGAAAGAGAGAGCGAGAGACTAATGAGGGGAAAAATTAAAAAATCAAAAAGTTGGGAAAGTGTGACAGAGACAAACGATAGTCATTCAGGACCCAATTCATCTTAAAAATATATATATATATATATATAAATAAAAATAAAAAGGCAATAGTCATTCAGGACCCAATTCAAAAAATTCAAAAGTAAGACAAACAATCATGTGTGTCAATATAATCATTCAATCAAAGTCGTGTGCCTTACAAAGCAACTCTCTTTGTTTTTCTTTCCACAAAACAAAGTTTTTAAAGTACTGCTAGCGATAGGGAAATTATAAACAAATTACTGCCAAAATAGATTCATATACACACAATGAACAAATTACATGTCGAACAGTAACTGGGCATAGTGAGTTGTTTGAGCAGATTGGATAAAAGAGAAGAAAAAAATTTGGGATGCTCTTCAAGCACCAAACAATTAAATTACAGTGACTGGGCAAGGCACATTAGCATGGGGCAGTTGGTTAAATTACAGTGACTGGGCAGGGCACATTAACATGTATTGGTCTTGAAAACACCCAGGATTTCAAAAATGTCAAGCGGAGAAGAAATGAAGCTCACCATATTTATGACACATGCTAGCCATCACATGAGAATGGTAAATATATATATATAACAAAAGGATCAAGAAAATCAATGAGCAAGCAATCAATGAGCAAAACAGCAAGTCAAATTGTAGGGCTACAAAATGGTACTTTATAAAAAAAAAAAGAATCAAAAGTATCACCAATTTTTAAAACCTTAGCTGAATTAACAGTATCACAATCAAAAGTATCACAAAATGGTGCTTTATACAAAATGGCCACTCAAATATGTAAGGCACCAAAATTCACCACCAAATGCTAGACAATTTGTAAACAAAAGGTACCCTGGCTTCCATTCAATTAACAGTATTGAACTCTCAGAATAGTTTTCAAGAGCCTAAAAAATGCATGGAACAATTGACAACCAAATAAAAAGATATGACTAAAAAGATACCAAAGTTGAACCTCAAAATTTTTGTTTTAGGAACAAACCATCCCATCTCCCAACCCTAAAAAAACAAAAATCAAATTGGGTGCTCTCAAGTGTAGGACTTAAAACCCCCAAATCTCTTCCAAAGCAACCCAAAATTGAAAAACTTAAGTCAAAGAAGTTCATGAAAAAATCGGACAGTGAGAGGGGGGTAGACAGAAAGAGGGGAATGAGAGAGAGAGGGAGAGAGAGAGAGAGGGGACTAACCGAAGGGCAAAGAAGTCGGACAGTTCGGCGGCGGTGGAGAGAGAGAGAAAGAGAGAGAGAGAGAGAGAGAGAGAGAGTGAGGGAAAGAGGGTTTAGAGAGGGAGAGAGAGAGATTGAGAGATTCAAATTTTGTTGAGGAAAGAGAGTGAGGTAGAAAGAGAGAGTGAGAGATTCAAATTTGAGAGTGAGAGACTGCAAGAGTGAGAGACTGATGCGAGAGAGTGAGAGTGAGAGATCATATGTGTGCATAAGGGAGATTGAAGAGTTGTGGAGTGAGTTGTGGACCACTTGATGAAGATCAAAGGGCAGGGTTATAAGAGCCCCTTTTGTGGGTGAAATGACCAAATGACCCTTTTTGTAGGATATAATATAGATTGGATAGGATGGAGAGGAAAACACAATTAAAATACTACGTTTTTTCCTTGTTTTCATTTCCCTTTTTCTTTTTCCTCAATCAACTTCATTCCTTTCACTAATATAGCTTTGTAATCATGCAAATCCAATTTCAATACTACATTTTCAGCAATAAAATTTTCAAACTTTGAGACTGTGAAAGTCAATCTTAAATGAAGTTTTCCATAACATACTCCTACCATAAAAGTACATGATTCCAAAACTCCATATGAAATTATGAACGGATTCAAAAAGAAAAAAATATAGTAGACTATAAAACTGATAAGTTCCATTTTTTGAACAGTAATATTTGCAAGTATATGACGCACTAAGAAATTGTGCTCCACAAAAATGAACAATTTTGTACCCACTTCCAACCAAGGCATTAGACAAAAATTCAGCTATCAAAAACCAAACAAAACAGAACACAAAATCGTTACAAAAAAGTAACTGAGAGAGATGGATAAGTTACCAGAAGTAGCGAATCAGTGGCTTTAAATTATTATTCAACATCTCGTGCATTCGCTCTTTCACTTCATCGTTACCTAAAAACATATATAAAAATTAAGCTCTTTCACTTCATCGTTACCTAAAAACATATATAAAAATTAAGACAAATCTACACAACTATTACAGAAAATCATGAGTTCTAACTTCTAACCCAAGAAAAATAAGCAAATATCTAAGCTCAATGATCATGTCTTGTAATACACCATATTGACCACCAGCATAAAATCATTCTTATGTTATTTTGAAGTTAGAGGAAAAGAACAAAGGAAAGGAAGTGACTTACAAAATATAAACTCTTTGAGTCTTACAAAAAATCGGTAAGCGAAATATGAGAGTTAGGTCCCTCTGTTGGTTCATAATCTCCTCTGTACACCTTCACCAATCTGTCAAACCAAAGTTACTCCTCAATTGATACATGAAAAAAGCAAAATGCACAATATCACGGCATCATTCTAATCCGAAGTAGAAACAAATGAGCTGATTCAAGAAAAAATGAATATAAAGATAAGGATTTGACATCGGACAATAACGAAGTATTACTAAATTCAGGGGTGAAATTGAAAATGAGGAAGAAAATGGTTGGAGACAGCATGCAAAATGTCTAAATAAATGCTTATGATAACATAACCCCTAACTTGCAATTTGGAGGCCAGACAGTAAAACTAAAACATGAGGTTCAGTATAAATAGTAGCCCTGTTTTCTGGAATCATCATTTTTTTATAAAACATGAGGTTCTTTACCTACATTTTGGAATCATCATTTTTTATACTACTGAAGGCTGAAGCTCCAAGCACTGCTCATTAATCCGAATAGCACTCCCAAGCTACAAAATATTTGAAACAAAGTTGGAAAAAGTTAATTTTGTAATAATGAAGTCTATATTTACAATTAAAAATTTTCAAACTAAAACAGGAACTGAAGAAAAAGAGAAGGGGAATTGAGCCACAATTTTTCTTTGTAACGGGTAGTATTAATGAGCAGTGCTGGAACGTGTTTGTATCTTGGAAATTGCTTAGACAAAGGATGGCATTTTGGTTAAATGACCTTAAGAGGCTCCCTTGAAGATGAGAAAATCTAAAACATTCATATTCCAAAGGAAAGGATGGCATTTTGATTTTCATTCTACATTTAAGAGACGAAGGAAAGAATGTTAAACATTGCACTTTGTGACAGCTTCAGATTAGTCCATTCAGTTTTTTTTGTGTATGTATGTGTGTGTGTGTGTGTGTGTGTGTGTGTCAAATACATGTGTACCTTTTTGCAAGATTCACAAAAAATGTATATATCATCTGTGTGTGTGTGTGTATGTGTGTGTGTGTGTCAAATACATGTGTACCTTTTTACAAGATTCACAAAAACTGTATATATCATCAACACATACTTTGCAATTGGTAGGAGGATCGACACCAAGAGAGACATAATAGCCCAAATCTGAAAAGAACAGAAAAGAAAAAAAAATCCTAATTTTCAAACCATAAAATTGTAGAGGATGTGGATGGTGGCTGAGATGTTGAGTGTACAGAGATGGCCCGGGATTTTGGCAGTGGACGGTGAAGGTGGTTTTGGGCTTGAGATAGAGATCAAATAAATTGGGGTTTTGAACTGAGAGAGGGAGAGAGAAAGTAAGGAAGAGAAAAAGAGAGAGAGTATACCTTGGTAGTTGGTACTCCCATTCGATGGTGGCACCGGTGCTGCATAGAGGAAGGCCAGAGAGAGAGAGAGAGACGGAGGAGTAGTGAAGAGAGAGGGAAGAGAGTTTGAAGAGAGAGATGATGCGTGTGATTGAGAGAAAAATTCAAAATTCAAAATTTGTGCAATTCTAGACCATTAGATTGAAACCAAGCTTTAATCACAGTCATCCAATGCTTGTAAGGGATGTGAATGAAATGATGGCCAACAGAAGAGATATAGTGTATTTAGGGAGATGGAAGAATTGTGTGAGTGACTCTTACACCACTTGATGAAGATCATGTGAATGTAGTTATAAGAGCCCCCTTTTTTGTCCTAAGAATTGTTGTAGGTTATTATATAGATGGGTTCAAAAGAATGAGAAAGAGATTAGTTGCAGAGTGAACAGAAAAACCAAAGTAAATAGAATTGTATTGATTACGCCCTATTTGAAGAGATTACTATGAGAAAGAGATCTGTTCTGGTGAAGGAAAAAAAGAGAAAAATAGAATTGCATTGATTACGCCCTATTTGACTGCTATCGAAGCACACGAAAAGAAACAAACCCAACTTTCAAAAAAATCATTTTCTTCTTTGGTAAAATCAACATATCCGAAACCATAGGTGAGATTGAGATATGCAAAATATGAACTAAAGCCAAATAACAGTTAAAGAAATGAAGAAGCAAAAAAGACAGGGGAGTCCCAAAGTTACCTCTACCATTGCTTGCTAAAATAGATTCAGATGTGGTTTCGGATATGTTGATTTTAAGAAAATCAATGAGCAAGCAATCAAAGAGCAAAACAGCAAACCATCTGGAGATATGCAATGCTTTGCTTTTGATTATGGGGGCCAAAAAAATGGAAAGATTTTAGTAGATGGAGGCTATTGAAAAGCATTTGGAGATGGATTGATGGAGGCAAAAAACAAAATTAAGAGGACTGCTCTTTTTTTCTTCCCCTTCTAAAACATCAAAAGGAAAAGCATTTGGACATGGATCAAACGAAGGCAAATCCAACGGATAAATGGACCGATTATGGATCATGTGGATTCGATCTGTTTAATATGTCTATGCATAGTCCTAAGGATCCTGGTTAAAATTCAAAAACTAAAAAAATAACAATGGGTTAAATACATTTTACCCCCCTGTGGATTGACCTATTTTTACTTTACCCCCCATTTGGTTCAAAAGTGGACAATTAACCCTCATGCGGTTATGGACTAAAGTGAAACTACTAAGTTTTCTCTCAAAATAGCCACATAGATAGGAGAGTTTAAGGGTCAATATTAACCCCACATAGATAGTTAACCCAAAAATTAGCCGCATAAAGGGATCAAGTGTTAAAAAATTAGCCCCACATGGTTGGGTTAAATGGCAACATCGTCTCTACTTAGAGGATTAACCCTAAAATTAAGCTCACAAAGGGTGTTAAGTATTCACAAAGGGTATTAACCTCACAAAGGGTCAAATTTTTTTCTATTAGACACAGGTAGCTTCACGTCCCCTATTTACCTTACTGTTATTCACTATTCAATTGGGAATAATAGAATCTGATTCACTATGCCTCCATTCAAATTTTGCTAATTTGATTCTTTGCAACAATCTGATTCCACTATGCCTCCATTCAAATTTTGAAAAAGAACCATGTAAAATTCGATGTGTGTGCACTGTATATAAGATTCACTGTATACACTGTATAGGGTTTCAAAATCTCAGGGTTTCAAAAAAATCACAGATTTTGACAAATAAAAAACCCATGAGAGAGGTGTGAAAAATCGGGCTGCGGAATACAGTAATTAATGGAAGTTAAACCAAAGCAAACATAACAGTAAAAAATTGAAAACCAATTCCCAACCCTAAAAACAAAAATCAAAACCCCAGCAACCCACGAAATTCCCAGAACCCAGATTGAGTTCCTAAAATTCAAAGAAGGTCATGAATGAGAGAGAGAGAGAGGGGACTAATCGAAGGGCAAAGAAGTCGGACAGTGAGGCGGCGTTTGTCTCGGCGGCGAGGTGTGAGGTGAGAGACAGCGTGACAGAGGGAGAGGGATAGAGAGAGAGAGAGAGAGAGACAAAGACAGAGAAAGAGCGAGGGAAAGAGAGTGAGAGATTGAGAGATTCAAATTTGAGAGAGAGAGAGAGAGAGAGAGAGAGACTGATGCGGGGGAGTGAGAGTGAGACTGAGGGATTAAAAAAAGCAATTGAGTTTGGGGAGTGATATAGTGTATTATTATAACACCCATATTTGTGTTATTGCATTTGCATTACATTGTCATGCATGATAATGTGATGTGACGTGTCTTATGACACTTGGTTGAGTGAGTTTTGACTCACGAGTTGATTTGGGTGTCTTTATTAGAGAACCCTTTGAAACTATTGTGATTGAGGATTTATTGTTTGTGACGTCTCTCCGAGTATGAGACGGTCACTGTGGAATATTTTAAATGTTTATCTGAAAATAAATGTTTACCTGTGTATTTCAATATCTGTATTATTTTCTGTTTTAGAATTTATTTCTGTTGTTAGATTTAGTATCCTGGTGAGAACGAATTAACACGCTATTAATTTGGTAGGCTAATTAGCAACTTCGAAAACGTCATATAGAAATTCACGTTTTAGCGACCAAACGAAACTTAGTCGAAAACTTTTATAATTTTGAGGTTTCACTCGTAAAGCTATGAATAAGCTGTATAGAAAGTTTCAGAGACTGATTAGGAGTTTGGAAAACTCGTGGGGAGGGAAACGTAATTCCCCGAGAGTGTTGCCTATATATAGATAGAGATGGACTTAGATATTTCATAAGCTTAACCTAAAGTTCAAAAGGAGGCCAAAAGGGGGCTAGAGGGAGATTTGATTGCTTAGAGCTTTGCGACGCTAAACGACGACCTTCCGTCAGTTTGTCTTCTTCCAGATTTCGTATTCGAACTCCTCGAGGTAAGAGCTTCGTTTTGATATATGTTAGGGCCTGTTTGGCTAAGTTTCCCGAAAAGTTATTTCCTAGAATTTTTCATAAAAGTTGATAAATGGAATTCTGATCCATAGGAATTTTACTAGACGGACTTCTGCACGTTCTTTGTGCACGGGTTTTCTTTGGATCATATTTTTAAGCGCGTAAATCGGAGGTGAGTGATTCAACTATGTTTTGGAATGATTTCTTGACATGTATTCATGTTTTGTATGAATAGCATGTATTAATTCTTAGAGATATATTGTTTAGTTCATATTGGGCATTTATATTGATAAGTAGGCTCAATAGCACGGTGATATGTTTTGATTACCGCGAGCATGGTGATATGTATTTGAGCATGTTAAGTTGCTTATGTGGGTCAGAAGGAGCACGTGGTCACCGTGCCATTTTGTGGAGCCGATATAGGCATTAAGGTCGCACGATTGAAGAGAAGAATCGTGGGTCTTACCCTTTCGCGTGGACTTATTGGCGAGGAGTCGCGGATTGGGAATATGGACGGGCACGTGAGTCTCCGGCGACTAGTATGAATTGTAGAGATGTGAATGCGGACATGTTTATCATTCCTGTGCATATGTTGTTTTATTCACTAAGCTTTAGCTTAAACAAATCGAAATATGTGTGGTTATTCAAATAACCATTGCAGGTGTTAATGCTGGCGAGGAGTTGGAGAAGTGAATACGTGGGTTGGGAGTTCCTTTGGAAGGCAACTTGAACGATAATCTTGTAGTTTTGGAATAATAGAAATGTTGTAATATGATTTTGGTTGTTTTTAAACCATGTTTAACTTAGTATGATAGAACGGATCTAGAACGTTGTAATAGACTATAACAGGTTGTAATTATGTTTGGTAATGCTTTAATACAGCTAGAATTACTTTGGACTGAGTTTGGATTGAGTGGTTGAGCTTTGGGTGAAAGTTAGAAAGCTTTTAAAACTTGAAATTCTGCAGATTGGGCTGCTGCCAGGGGAGCAGTCGACAGAGCAGTCGACTGAACCCCTGAGTCTGTTAGCAACTGCTTCTTATTTTAGGAAAAGCAGTCGACTGGACCCCTCAGCAGTCGACTGGACCCTTCAGCAGTCGACTGGACCCCCAGTCTCAGTCAACTGTAATTGCTATTAAAATCCCTGCCTACTTCCGTCGACTGAGCAGTCGACTGAGTGGTCGGCTGAACCTCTGGTTTTAAAATGTGTTTTGTTTTCCGCTGCGTGTGTTCTTCAAACCTAATTTTGGGAACGTTAATGAATTGGTTTAGCCTCGGTGGCGTGCCACGGGCTCCAGTTCCGCTATTGTGGGATCGGGCTGTGACAATTATGGGAGAGGGAGTGTTTGTGTGAGTGAGTTTTGGGAGGATTAGGACCATTTGATGAAAATCAAAGGGAGGGGGTTATAAGAGCCCCTATTTTATCCTCAAAATTGTTGTGGGATATAATATAGATTTATTTTATTTTATTTTATTTTAGTTTTTTTTTTTTCAGTATCAACTGGCACACATATTTACCAAAAAAATTAATAAAATAAGAAAGATGGTTAGGGAAGAGTATTGCGAGAATTCAAAGATAAAAGTGGATAGCTAAAATAGTAGTCAGCTAATGTATGTGAATATATTAAATAATCAAGAAAACAACAAAGGGAAAGAGAAAAGAGAGCTAGAGTTTCTCATAACACAAAAACTGAATGAATGAATACAATGGAAAAGAAGAGACAATAATAATAGAATATCTAGGTATACAGTATTACCCTAATATAAAGGAAAAGGCTAAACTACCCTAAAGCTAATAAAACTAATTCTAACACCCCTCCTCAAACTCACGATGCTGCAGCTAAAAGCATAGAGAGTTTGCTAACTAAAAAATGAAAACGCTGAATCGGATGTGACTTTGTAAACAAATCAGCAATCTGTGCGGATGAAGAAACAAAAGGCAAAGTGATAGCTCCATGCTTAAGGTGATGACGAGTAATGTGACAATCAATCTCTATATGTTTGGTCCTCTCATGGAAAACGGAATTGTGAGCAATCTGAAGAGCACTCTTATTATCATAACACATAGGTGAAGGGCGAGGAAGGGAGACACCCATATCTGTAAGTAGTCGGCGTAACCAAATAACCTCGCGGGTAGTCGAAGCCATAGCACGATACTCAGCTTCTGTGGAAGACACAACAACAACATCTTGCTTCTTGCTCTTCCAAGAAATGAGAGAATCACCCAAAAATATACAAAACCCAGTAACAGACTTGCGATCTGTAGGATCACCGGCCCAATCAGCATTAGAGTATGCACGCAGCTCCAAGGAAGATGATGAAGAAAGTAAAAGACTTTGAAACCTAGTGCCCCTCAAGTACCTCAAAATATGATGAACAGCAGCCCAATGAACTGTAGTAGGGGAAGTAACAAACTGACTAACAACATGAACAACATGAGCAATATCCGGACGAGTAATAGTAAGATAAACCAAGCTACCAACAATAGTGCGATATAAGGTAGGATCAGGCAAAGGAACACCATCAGAAGGGGAAAGACGAACATTATGCTCCAAAGGGGTATCAACAATCTTATTATCAGTGAGGCGAGCACGCACAAGAATGTCACCTGTATACTTAGACTGAGAAAGAAGATAACCTTTTGGAGAACAGGCTACTTCAATCCCCAAAAAATAACGTAGTGGACCTAAGTCCTTCATTTCAAAACAACGAGCTAATTCAGACTTCAACACTGCAATCCCATCAACATCATCACCAGTAATAATCATATCATCAACATACAAAGAAAGCATAATACGACCAGCAGTGGCAGACCTAATAAAGAGAACTGAATTATACTCACTCGGGGAAAACCCAAATGAGGTAATCACTGTGGAAAACTTCTCAAACCAAGCTCGAGGGGCTTGTTTAAGACCATATAAGGCTTTTTTAAGCCTGTAAAACTTCACCAGGACCATGAGGAACACCCGGAGGAGGAACCATATAAACCTCCTCTTGGAGGTCTCCATTCAAGAAAGCATTTTTAACATCCATCTGAGTTATATGCCACTGACGAATAGAAGCAACTGCAATAAGACTACAAACAGTAGTCATTTTAGCAACAGGAGAAAAAGTCTTCTCGTAATCCATGGGAAAAACCCTTGGCAACCAATCTTGCTTTGTACCGCACAACAGACCCATCTGACTTGATTTTGATTTTATAAACCCAACGAGAACCAATAGCGCTCTTACCAGAAGGTAAGGGAACCAAACTCCAAGTGTCTGTCTTATACAATGCTGAGAGTTTCTCTGCCATAGCCTGTTGCCAAAGAGGATCAAGAGCTGCCTCTTTATAGGACAAAGGCTCAGAGAGTTCATGAACTGAAGCTAAAAATGAAGCAAAAGAATCCCAATAACAAGAATAAACAAAATTAGGTGATTGTGTAGACTTACGAGTGCGAGCAGGATAGCGAGAAGGTTCCACAATCTCAGTAGGTGCTTGGGTGGCCTCTGGAAGGGAGGTAGCATCAAGCGACAAGGTACCAGTATCAGCAGAAGTAGAACCATGAGGTGAGATAATATCAGTGGTGCATGGGGCTTGAGAGGGCACACTATCGATATCATCAGAGAATGGGTCAAGATGGATGAGATCAGATTTAGTCAACTCATGATTATTATCAGGAATAGAAAAGAAGGGTATGTGCTCGAGAAACACAACATGGCGAGAGACATATAGTTTCTTAGTAACTGGGTCAAAGAAACGATATCCCTTCTGACCCTCACCATAACCTAGAAAAACAAAAATAGCAGACTTAGGGGACAATTTGGTACGCTTTACATGAGGTCAAAGGACAAAACAAGTACAACCAAACACCTTTAAGGAAGAATAATCAGGAGCATGCCCATACAATTTTTTAAAAGGTAACAGACCTGAGCAGTGAGAGGACAAAATTTTATTAATTAGATTGACAGTAGTAAGGATAGCCTCTCCCCAAAAATCACTAGGGACATATGCAGATAATAAAAGAAAGCGAGCAGTTTCAACAATATGCCGATGTTTCCTTTTAGCAACACCATTTTGCTCAAGAGTGTCTGTATAAGAGGACTGGTGAATAGTTCCATCTAAAGCAAGCAACTCACAAAATTTATGATAGGTATACTCTCCACCTAAATCACATCTAAAACATTTGATGACAGCAGAATGTTGAGTTTTAACAAAAGCACGAAAGGTATTGTAAATATCAAAGAAGTCTGAACGGCGTTTCATAAGATAAACCCAACAGTAACTAGTGCAATCATCAATAAATGATACATAATATCGAGACCCCCCCTCTTGTAGTAACAGGAGAGGGTCCCCACACATCAGAATGAACTAAATCAAATGGTACAAGAGAATAAGAAATACTTCTATTAAATGGTAAAGCGGAAAATTTTGCCAGTTTACAACCACTACAATCAGAAATGTCATAAGTTTGTAAATCTCCTAATTTTCCTATAGAAGCTAAATATTTTAAACGAGAGGCTGAAACATGACCAAGGCAAGAATGCCATAAATAAAAATTAGACGAAGATGAACTCAAACGAAAGGACGACAAGTCAACACTAGAAGCTGCAACCACTGGTACATTGAGCTTGTCCAAGATGTATAATCCCCCTTGCCTACGGCCTGTCCCAATCAGCGTCTGAGACTGCGGATCCTGCATATGACAAAAAGTAGAAGAAAAAGAGACTAAGTAACCTGCATCACAAAGCTGACCAATAGAAACAAGATTCATAGTAAGTTTGGGAATGTGGTAAACACTAGGGAGAGATACATGAGGTGTGACAACAGACCCAACACCTGCTAATGGCATGGGAGTACCATCAGCATTCATAACAGGCAAAGAGGAAGCAGAACATAAGGAAGCAAAAGACGACAAGTCAGGTGACATATGATTAGAAGCTCCAGAGTCTAAAACCCAAATACCTGAGGACATACCTGAAGACATACCTGAAGATATACCTAGTGAAGAGGTGGCCATAGCATATGGCTGTGTGGCAAGGAACTTCTGAAATTGCTCAGTAAGGGAGGTCATAGACGGAGTGGATGGGGAAGGGGAACCGAGTCCAAATGAGTCTGATGGTAGTACAACTGCTGCAGTGTTAGGCTGTGGAGGCCTATATGAACGCTGCTGAGATTGGTTGTCAGATTTCGAATGAGAAGATTGAGGTTGCTGTTGTTGTGGTGGTCGACCATGTGAGGGCTGGTTGCTGCTATTGGGCTGGTTTGCACGACCCAACCTAGGATACTGAGCCTTCCAATGACCCTTCTCCTTACAGTAGCTGCATACATCACTACCAACTCTCGAGTAAGGCTTGTTTTGATTGTTGGACTGTGGTCGAAAAGGGGCTGCTAAAATAGACGGAGTAGAGTCGGGGAGAATTCCTTTTCCAAACTGTGTCTTGAAATGTATTTCCTCGGCCACTAGCTCATGGACAATAGAATCAACTGACGGAAGTGGGCTACGATGGAGAATGGACCCACGAAGGCCCTCAAAATCATCACGTAGAGCCATCAAAAACTGAACCAGACGTTGTTCCTCCCTACTAGCGATATATGGTGCAAAGGCTCGCAATTCGGGCGACTCCATGAGAGCTAACTGATCCCAAAGATCTGTCATTGTAGAATATAACTCCTGAATACTCAAATTTTTTTGTTCAAGGGCACGAATATCACACTCTAATTGGTACCTTTTTCGCAAAATTGGACTGTGTAAATAATTTAGCCAAATGATCCCACACCTCCTTTGCATATTCAAACTTTGCCAACTGCATACCTATTGAGGGAGCAACGGAGTTGTTGATCCAAGTAATGATTTTCGAATTATTTGTGTCCCAAATATCTAACAATTCTGCAAATTTATCAACATTTTCATTCGTAGGTTTACTAAAATCCCCATTGATATAACCCCATATCTTTTTCCCCTTCAGAAAATTTTTCATCACATAATTCCAATATGCAAAATTCTTGCCATCGAGTTAACACTAATCGCTTGAAGCGAATCATCACGTTCAGCAGCCATTACGAAATCGAAGCAATTAAATAACACAAAACAAGTGAACCCAAAATCAAAGACAGATCCAAAAACACAAAACAAATGAACCAGAATCAGTGGCAGATCCAAAAAAACGAGCGCGAAGCAGTGCGAGATCTACAGACGAACCAAATCAGCGAGAAATCCAACAACGAACCAGAATCATCCGAAAAAAAAATTTCTAACAATGTTGGATCTGCGAAAATCGTGGATGAGATTCAAACCTGCTTTGATACCATGTGAATATATTAAATAATCAAGAAAACAACAAAGGGAAAGAGAAAAGAGAGCTAGAGTTTCTCATAACACAAAAACTGAATGAATGAATACAATGGAAAAGAATAGACAATAATTATAGAATATCTAGGTATACAGTATTACCCTAATATAAAGGAAAAGACTAAACTACCCTAAAGCTAATAAAATTAATTCTGACAATGTAAACAAGTAAAAATTAATACCAGTGCAGGAAATTGACCAAATCCAATTTGAAATATCAAAATTCCCAGATATTAACATTTTGTTCCTTCTTGCTTTCAAGCCACCATTTTCACCATCACCAGATTCACCACTAATAAGAATTATAAGATAACAGTTACCATCACTAGTTGCACACGTTCAACTCCAAGCGCCACCATCTAATATATACAAAACAAACTATGACTCGTGACTAAATGCACTATCAAATAATTCTAATTTTAGAGTACTAGACGAACTTTTAAAATGAGGCCCTGAATAGATATAGATTTAGCTTGAGTCAATCGCCAGTGCCGTCCTTTGTTGCATCTCTAGCCTCGAACATGGCTCCAATTCGCAAAGCATTTTGACACCAGTTTGGTGTTAGTGTCAAATGTTTGTAACTTTAATTTTAAACCACTTTAATTTCATACCAATCCACCTCAATTTTATAAATCACTATTTTTCAAATGTTGCAGTATTTTAGCATCAAATTGCTAGATTCTAACTCCCAAACTACTAGGATCAATGTTGGAATTTTCTAGTTGTTAAATAAAGCATTACCCTACCATCCATAAACATAATATAGTAGAGTAAGGCTTGTTTTTCCTTTATTATATTTGTCATAAGCTCCAATAGATACACGCATCACAAGACATCATTACCTGCTTGCTTCCTTCACCTTTAAGCAAGAGTTGCGCTCTTTACATTTGCTTTTGTAACATTGATTGAGAGAGAGAGAGAGAGAGATGTGGGGTGAGGGGGGGTGATGAACTATATGGTGGAGAAATTGAAGGATGGTAGAGAAATAAAAATGAGGGCAGAGAGTGTGATGTACTTTGTGTTTCAAAAATTGAAGGAATTGTTTTTAGTTCTAGACAATTTTGGTGGGTATTTGCTTGGAAAAATTGATGAGGTGTTTCCACCAGAGGATGAAAAAGTGAGGGGAGTGAGAGTGATGAACTATTTGGTGCAAGAATTGAAGGAATTGCTCTTAGTTCTATAGAATTTTGGTGGTTATTTGCAAGAAAAATTTGAGACTTTTGGTGGGTACTTGCTAGAAAAATTTGATGAGGCGTTTCCACAAGAGGGTGAGAGAGAAACAAAAATGAGGGGAGAGAGATTAATGATCTATGCATTGAAAAAATTGAAGGAATTGCTTTTGGTTCTTAAGAATTTTGGTGGGTATTTGCTAGAAAAATTTGATCAAGTGCTTCCACAAGAGGATGAGAAAGAAACAAAAATGAGGGCAGAGAGATTAATGATCTATGTGTTGCAAAAATTGAAGGAATTGATTTTAATTCTAGAGAATTTTGGTGGGTATTTGCTTGAAAAATTAGAGAATTTTGGTAGGCACTTGCTAGAGAAATTTGATCAAGTGATTCCAACGGAGATCAGAGAAGAGCTAATCCGCCATTGGATCAAAGTTTGTGGCTCCTACATAGCCATTTGTGTGGCTCTGATCATTTTCTACTATTTTGCAAATTTTGTTGTTTCCGTTTTTGCCGTGGAAACAGAGGAATGAAGATGATGAATGCTCCAGGGCGGAAAGTGATGATGCCAAGGAAAGCGTTTGAGTCTAATCCAAAATCATATTTCCGCAATCTTCGTGGTAAATCATGGACCTTGATCTTATTGAGGCCTACAAAACCTATAGTTAATCTGTATTGATGTTAAAGTCCATATCTATATTATATCTGTTTGCACCTAAAAAAATACATTTTTTAAATTCAAAGTTTGTAGAGGCCGATTGAAATTCTTTTAATCGGACATAGAAATCGATTGCAAAAATTAATGGGTAAGTGTTTGGTTCAAAGTTGAATGGACTGATCACCTGTTGATCGGACATCACTGTAATCGGACTGATCACCATCTCATCGGGCCACTACACATTGTAGGCCCTGTTTCAATATGGTTGTATTACATCACCATCGGGCTAGCACCCTTGCTCACTCGGACTGGCCACCATGAGATCGGACTGACTTATATATTTTTTGCCATCGGACTGGTCAATGTTAATCACTTATTTGTATTTTTCAAATCGTGGGTCATGCGCATGATGACCCCACGTGGGATCAACATACAAAAGTCACTTGGTGGGCCACCTTTAATGATGACCACTTAAGTGACCATTCCATCATTTTGGCCAGCTGGGATGACCATTTAATAATTATGCTCAAATGGTTTTTTCAATTGGCCACGTGGATGTTCATTTCCATCCATACTTTAGTTTGGCAATGGAGTATGTGGCGGGCCAAGTGTTCATACATCCATTCTCCCAAATTGACATGGTAATGTCTATTGGGTTGAAGCCATCATTTGGCAATCGGGCTGAGGTTAAGTTAAATTGGCAAAGTATGGTGGGACCAAGGAAATAATGATCCAAGACTGACACACTCCACCATTGGCCAGTATTTGTCCGAACAGTGTTGATCAATTCAATCGGGCATCAATTCAGTCGGGCTGTCACCATGATCATGTAGCCATGTGGATGACTCAGCCTTAGCATCAATACTTATCCTTGTTTGGTCATGATTTGTTTGATCCATTAGATAAGTAAGCCTTAGGGTAAGGCTTGTTTGGTTATGGTTTCTTTGATCGGGCTAAGTAATTGTTTGGCACTCCAAATGATTTGGCTTCTTTTTTGGAAAGCTGCTTTGATGGGGTCCACAAATGAGAATTTGTGACTGATATGATGTCATTCCTACAAGCTCTCTATAATTAAATATGTGATATATATGATCACAATGTTGATTAGAGAAGGATAATATTTTGGTATATGGAATTATTATTAAGATATGGCAGGATAATATTCAAAATATTATCACTTTTGAGGATAATATCAGCATATATATGGGATATTTTTTACTTGCAAGGGAAGCAAACCGAATGAAGCCAACATATGGACTAGATTCAAGACATATATATATGTATATATATTCGAAGATAAGGCAGCTTTTATCCGATATGGAAGAAATCTGGTATTTTATCAAGAGCAATTTATGGAGATAAATCTGGTAAATTATACCAGATTATTATTCATCAGTTATTTCCTACCTTATCTAGAAGACCTCCATGGCCGCTATAAATACATCAGGCTGGCCAACCATTCAAGGCACTCCGCGTCATCTCGATACACCGCATTCAAACCGCATCCTATAGATATCGCAATTTTCTTTCTTTTTACCCACAGCTTTTCTTTGAAAATCTTTTCTAGATTTCAAATTTAAAAAAAAAAAAAAAAAACAAATGAGTCGCCACTTAATTTTTTTAAAAGGAAAATTAAGAAACCATTTTTAAAGCAAACTGATATTTTAGAAACCAGAGATTAACTAGGTCCGGGGATTATGGAATGAGGAGGGAAGGAGCCCATCGGACTAAAACACCCCTTCTCATCCTATCTCGTGATAGGCCTCTACTTAACATCCTTTTAATTGAATTATTAATTTAAATGTGCCCTTAACTATTACATATGTATAAATATACATTACAAAAGCATGTCTAAAGGATGTAAGATTGCAAGTGGTAAAATATCATTCAAAAACTACATAATTCAAGTAGCAAGTAATATGATATGCAATAGGGAACAAGGGAAATTACCCGGGATCCAGTCGCGATATTTAACATGTAATGCATACAAATAAAAGAAAATCCTAGGAAAGAGTCTCTAATCACATGTATTCACATAAGGCAAGATCCTAATTTTAATATGTCGCGCATGAGGTCATAAAACCGATAAAATCAGGAAATTAAAAATAAGCTAAAGAGGAGTTCAAGAAATCATACCTTGATATCGCTAAAAAACAAATGATTAGTCCACATGGTATACAAGATATAAAGTTTGATCTTAAATAACAATTCTAGACTTCTAGCTTAAATCTATCAAATGTAATTAAATCTTGAAGTAAATAAGTCCTAATTGCAAGCATCAAGCCATATGGATGAATATATACATGAACAAGAATAAATTATGAAATGCTCAATGATTTAGATCACTTAAACTTTGAATTCAAGCTTAACTAATCATTATTGAAACATGGTTTGAACCTTAACTCATGAAAATATCATCTAAGCCATTATTCATAAGATTGATTAAAACTATTGCAGAATTCTGGAAATAACTGAGAGCAGATCACAACTTTAAAGAAATAAAAAGCATGGTTCCCGTGGTTTGATCTTGATGAATTTTGGACACAAGATGCCTCTGTGTGTCTAGTTTTTAACCCAAAAAAGAAATCAAAGTTTCAACGGTTGGATCTCCGGGAATTGGACAAAAACTAGTCACTCAGCATTCTGCATCCTTCTGTCCAGAGTTCTTGTACGATTTTCTAAAAATAGCAAAACAATCAGAAATGATTTGTTCTTTTTAGGGTGACTTCCTAACACATTAATCTTCTTAGAAAAAATTATTTTGGGTCACAAATACTTTATTAAGGTTCTGATTTACTTATTTCAAAAGAGTGTTACTGTTTTGAAACTCTGGACAGATTGTAATGACTTCACAAAACTCATGACCAAACCACTTTAAACATGAAATCTCCTTAAAACAAAAAACTACAGTGGTAGAACTTTGAGTTATAGACACTTTCCCGTTGGTTTCACTCAATTCCAACGGTTAGATTATCAACTAAAAATCTTTAATCAAAACTGGTTTATGAACTCACTGCTCCAATATTGGATTTATCATCCTTTTTGCTACATCTACTAACTAAGCCATGGACATTGGCTTACCCTAAACCTAACTCTCCTTTCCCTTTGGGGTCATTGGAGATCAAAACATGGCTAATACTCATGAGTCTCAAAAGAATATAGAAAAGATTCCATGCAACACCAAGCTAGAGGACCCAAGTCATAAGTATGGACTTGGATCCATCCATTTGCTTATAAAATGAAGTGATGATCAAACTTTGACTCTCATGTGAAGCATAAGATTACATGAGATTCAAAACATCAAACTCAAGAGCTTTCAAGAGAGATATTAAAGATCTCCAAGAATCTCAAAAGAAAAGTATAGACAAAAAGAAGAAATGAAATAAAGAAGACAAAGAGAGCTAATGCTCTAAACCCATCAAAGAGCCTTTTGGTAAAACTTGTTTACTTCAAATTCATAGATGCTTTCTAACCAAGCTAAGAAGAAATAAAAGAGAATGAAAACTTAAATAAGATTAGAGGCTTAAAAGAAAGAATGAAAAGGAGACAACTTATGGTTAGAGGATCACCTCCAAACTATCCTCAAAACTTCTCTACTTTGAAGATTTTCCAAGCTCTTCTTCAAGCTCTCCAAACTCTCTATCTCTCCCAAAATATGTGTTGTTATAGTGGTATATTATGGTATATCTCTCTCCTCCTCATCCCAAGGAAGATCCATCTTCTTTTATAGACAAAATAATCCAGGTATTTTCAGTGAATTCGGAGTAAAAGACAGGTATAAATATCTCATTTGGTGGTACAACATGTACTTTCTGAAAAAGGCAGACTGCTGGAGTTAACGACAGTCAGGAAGTCTTTCGCGGCACTCTGGGAATTCCAGAACGGCACTCCGTGAAAGCCGCGGCGGCAGTCTATGACTGCCGCGCGGCACTTACTGAGAGCCGCGCCAAATTATTGATTGCCGCGTTTATGTCAGCCTTACTTTATCAATTTTTTGTTTTTATCCGCATACATATACGTATTGTACTACAAAATACGGACTTTAAAAGCAAACGGCAGTCAAAAAATGTCGGCGGCATTCAATGAGAGTCGGTCCGGCATTCTGTGAGTGCCGCACGGCACTCACTGAGTGCCGCAAACAACTGCCGTGTGCCGGTTTCCATTGAACTTCCCCTTTTAGGTCTTTTCTTTTCTCCTTTTTCTTCAAAAAACTTATTTTCGGGGATCTTTGCCGAATGTGATGTTTTTACTCCTGAATACCCGGTATTTCTTTTTCTGTGAAAATTTTACCGCGTTTGGAGAACTTCCTGAAGAGCTTGGAACACTTCGAATCTTTCGGTCCTTGTCATCATCGGATATGGAGGTGACACTCTCCTTAATTCGACGTTTGGTCAAAATCGGGGTGTCTACTCATCCCAAAACATTCTACAATGCGTTCTTAGTTTTAGGCAAATAAAAAGCATCCTTTTTATTTTTCTTAGGCTTTTTTAGCTTTCAATTACATTATTGTAATTTCTTTTCTTTTTAATTAAATAAAAGTCTATTTTATTTAATTTCTTTTGTTCATCACTTATATGGCTTGTATGCTTCAATACTGCCATAGGATTTTAGGTGAGGGTACTTTCCTACTCGCCACACACAATCACCCGTTAGAAGTCAGATTATAAAGCCTTGAGTATCACTCACTCAAGCGATATAGGAAATTAGTTTGCACAACTCGAACCACTATTGGTTCTGGCACGCCCGTGCAAACTACAAGCAAACATTTTGGCACGCCCGGTGGGACAACCAAGTGATGAACCATGCATACACTGAAGCATGGCTACACTTCTACAACAACCAGATTGGTTGGTGGAATGAGTCAATACGCCAACTTCGCGAAGAAATCTATCGTCTCTACAACGATGGATATTGGAATGAAACTGATCATCTTTATAATGAGATAGACCGTTTTGAGGCCGACATGCGATTTTTTAATCAGGAAATCGGCCTCCTCAAAGCTTCGAGTGGAGCTGATGAACCGCCGCCCGAGGGAATTTCGCTCATGTCTCTAGACGATTTTCTATACGGTGATTGGCAAAAGAAGCTACTTTGTGACAACATTCATCGTGCTCTTGAAGATATGAAGGCGTTCTCGAGAGAACAGCAGGCAAAGCTTAGCCGATTTGAAGAAGGCACGAAAGCAAGCCTGGCAATACTAGAGGCTCAAGAGCAAAATATCGAACAATTTTTAAAGTCACGACAACGGCCCGAGAAGGTCGATGTTACCACTCTAAATCAAGAGACCGATGTCTCTGGTCATCTTGATTCCACGCTGTCCAAACCGCTCGGGGGGCAAGACGGTAAAAAATTAAATAAAGAGCCGAATAATCTTATATCGGCCATAGAGCTCCTCACCGACATTGAAGAAGACGAGCCTCACAATTTTGTTGAAGCCGAAAGAGTAGAGTGTGGCAGGCCGAGCGATCCAGTATTAGCCATAGACCCTCCCGCTGATGAGGGGGACGATGATGAAGACCCCCTTGATGGTGAAGAAGATGACGATTTGGCGCTTAGGGGGCAAGTTTTACCAAGACCGATTGAAACTAATTCGGTCCATGAAGTTTTTGAACATATTCCTTTGAGGAAACTCAGCCTTAAGGAGTTGTTCAATTTTTTCGGTCTCATTATAGTGACCGATTATAATTTTTATTTTAAGCCAATTAATTATTTGGCTTGGGTTAATTTACATCCACCTTGGCTGTGTGGATGTCACCAAAAACTAAATGTTATTTGGTGGTTGCTTTTGCACCAATTTTAGTATCAAAAAAAGATTGAAAGAGTGCTAAAGACTGATCTCCAATTTTAAATCGGTCTAACACATACTGTTCGGATTCAATTTACAAAAAAAAAATAAAAAAAAATGAAACAGTCCGTGATGCTTTGGAGATTATGGCTCCAAGTTCCATGTGTTGGTCATATATGGTTTTTGGACGCTGCATGATGATCATAAAAGTGTTTGAATGATGGGCCCGACTGGTAGAAAGCCTTATCACTTTCCTTGGTAATGAGATTGCTGATGACGGGAGCACAGGGGTCATACTATCATGATCATGGTGGGACCCTTATTTTTATTCCATGATTTGTTTATCATGTATGGAATCAAAACTAACACAACTACGATTGTGTTCCAACGATTCAAAGCATAACTACAAGCGTTTACTAGCGATTACAACACTACAGAATTAGTCCAAACTTCTATGACATGTTACGAAATTCAAGGTTATTACTACAAGTTAGAAAGAAAAAGTAACAAAAGTATAGACAAGAGTGTTCCCCGGCATTCCTCGGCCTCACTCCTCACGCTTCTTCTTTCCCTTTTTCTTCTCACCTGCAATGGAGGAAGTCTCCACTGCTTGGCTATATGCTGAGTGTACAATTATAAACAAATGCATGTGAGGCAATTCATGTTTTAAACATCTAAATCACATGATTTTAGTATCCGGGGAGAGAGATACGCATTCACCCAGCTGTAGACACCCCATTTTGTCGGCTATCAGATTTAGGAAACCCATAGCTTGGTAGTTCACAATGATTGAAAAGACTCAAAAAGGACCCCTGTAAGTTAGTTCTATCTCTCAAAATGCTCAGAATGATCAAAATGTCCCTGAAAGCCCAAACACTCCTAGATTTGGACCAAGATTTATGGAAACATGCTATGTCGTAAGAAAAGTCATAAAATGAGTTTTCAAGCAAAACCAGAGGAAATCGTCAGCTCCCACGGACCCCCGGAAGTTCAGGAAGTTCCCAGAAAGTCCCCGTTGACCGGTTTGGCCAAGGTTTGACCAAGTTTGACCAAAATCGTCCAAATTCGCCAAAAAGTTCCGGAGTCATTCTAGATCATGTGGAAAGTATTAAAATGAGTTTTAAAAGAAAATCGCACGAAAACGTCAGCTCCTGGGAGCTCCCAGAGGTTTCCAGAACTTCTCGAGAATCCCAAGTTTGACCGGTTTGACTAAAATTTGACTTAAAAATCGGAGCACTGTAACAATTTTCAAACATTTTTCATGAATACTAGAGGTCAATAGCTTTCCAACGGTATATCGCACATAATTTTTGGATTTAAAATGAGTTTATTATGAATTTCTGAAGGCGAAAAAGAGTGAGTTCTAAACTTTGTTTTTACTTCATTACTTCCATTTACTTCATATTCTATACACCTAACCACCATTTTAGTGAGCATTTAAGAGAGAGGAAGCTACTTCCATGTCCAATGTCACCACATATGAGTGAAACACCAAACTACAAGTTCAATACATCATGAATATCATCTATTGATTGCTATCTATTTGTTTGTTATATTTGTTCATCTTCTCTTACCTCATTTCTTTTTGTTTTCTTTATTTACTTACTGTGTCTATCATCATCTAGATGATTACATGAAGTTTGAGGTAAGTGAATCCTTACGGATAGTAGTTCTTGACCTCAAAAACATGTTTGATAGATGATGATTTAAACTTCAATACATTCCTATGTACTTATGGAGTTGTCTTTAAAATGGAAATAATACTTTTCCAATAATCTTGGAGGTTCTTGATGATGAGTTTGATGTTGGCATTTTAAGTGGTTATAATCTTCATTGAGTATTGAAAATATGTTTTCAAAACACCCCCCTCTTAAAACCCTCATTTTGATTTCAAGAAATAAACCTTGTTTTCTCAAAAACCTTCAAAACAATGAGTCATTTAACTTCAAAGAATTATTTTGGGTTCAATACTCAATATATGAATGCAAGACCACTTGGAAAGTCTTTCTAACTCACTATAGAACACCCACGATTTTTGGCTTGACTTGGAAGCACTTGAAAGGGGTCCATTTTTGTCCAAACATTCCTTCCAAACATTCTGCCTTTGCTATCACAGCAGCTAGGTTGACTTTCAACTTATTTTACAGAAAACTTTTCCAAAACGAGTGGTCCCAACTTATTGTTTCCTTGAACTTCAATGTCGTAGGGAACTTTCTGTATAAGATGGGCCCCTAGATTATTTGTTTTCATTTTCTAAGATTTTCTAACATTTCAGTTGACACGGGACTCTGTTTCTGAATAACCTCTATTGTTTATATGATTTCTCTCAATCTGTGATAGTTATTAAATATTGGCTTTTTGGGTTGTGTTCTAGACACAATAAGGAAAATCTCCATAAAAAATTATGCATTAAAAACATTCCTACCCCCTCTTTTCCATTTTCACAAGATCATGTTACTGCTCTGTCCACTATTCACAGCAAGCACACTTTTACTTTCCCCCTTTGATTTGATGCTTACATGCACTCCAAATTAGCTCATGTCTTAGGAAGTAGTTCATGCTACATTTGTACATATCACATGATGATTTCCTTCATGCATCCATGCATAGTTTAGACTTCCAAGTCATTCTAGGAATCCATGAACACAAAGCATACTAAACCTTGGCACATTCTAGATACATACATTGCATCCATGCAAAGATTTGGGGTTTTTGTAACTCCTAATATAAGAAGATTATAAGGAATGATCATGATCACACGTTCATGCTTCCCCTTGATCTAATCATCCTATCTCGTCCATCCCGGGGATTGAGAGATCTTCTCTTCTCAAAGATTAACATACATCATTCTAGCTTGCTAAGCATCCTTGTTTTCTTTGATTTATTTGTTTCAAGAACAATTCATGTCCCCTTAGATTAGGGAAACTTTATTACTTGATATGTGATTAGACAATTTTTCCTAGGTTTGTTTTGTGTTATCTTTCACTTTGCATTATGTGATACTTGGCTTAGATCTTATGAATGATATCTTATCTTTAGATCTTCCATTTCAAATTTTCTTATGTGATGTAATATACTATAATAGTATTAATTATCGAACCATACATAGTATAAGATGATTATTTGGATGCTAATTGAGGCCCGTCGAAAGACGGGGCGAGTTGAGGTGTTTTAGTCGCGACAAAGACTCCTTCCTCTCTCGTACCAAAACCCCGAGCCAAGTTCTTTGGTTATGAAGGGTCGATGCCCTTTATCCATTTGGGTGAGTCAAAATTAGGTTTCTTGGTTCCTTAAAGACCAAGTGGCGACTCTGTATCTGTTTTTAACAGACCATTTTCTTTCTTTGATCCAAATCAAATTTCAAACAAAAATAACAAGTGGTGGAATCTCGCGTGTCCACACCAGTATATCGGCAAGGCTTAAATCTTAAACCGCGATGCCAATGGTTAGCCAAGGATCACTCAACCATTGCATCCATCTACTCTGGTTGGCAACTTCCCACACCAAGCAAGTAGTCGTCACTACTATAAACTCTCAAATATCGAGAGGCGTGCACCGGCATGAAATTATATGAAACTCCCCTTTGACCACATAAACATTTAGCATACTCACATAATCATGTCATCGTGCTTTTCTATACTTACTCGCTAAAGTTAACAGGCCTAATTTAATACATAAGTTTGCGCGAATCATAATTCATACAAAATATCTAAAACATCCAAAATTCCCTATATTACATAGGTTCAGAATTCATACCTCAAGCTATAATTCTCAAACTTCAGGGAAAGTACTAGGAGACCAAATAAACGTAGGATCTCCGATCTTAAGCGATTCCTACAAGTATAGACATGTTTTTCCCAAATTCTTAAAATTAGCTTTTCGGAAAAACTTTGCCAAACGAGGCCTAAGAGGTATCAAAATGAAGCTCTTACCTCGAGGAGTTTAAATCTAGAATTTGGTTGAAAATTGACGGACGAACGGTCACCGTTTGTTGTCGGAAGGTCGTAGGATCAAATCTCTTTTCTCTCTCCTCTCTCTAGATATTTTAGAAGTTTGGATAGAATGAAAATCTCATCCACTACTATTTATAAGCACGACTCTCGGGAATTACACTTAACTCCCCACGAGTTATTGAAACTTCTAATTACGTCCCGAAATGTCGCACACGTCCATTTTATAACTTCACAACGGAAAACCTAAATTTATAAAAGTTTTCGACTAAGTTCCGTTTGGTAAAAAAAATCACGTCTGAAAACTAAAGTGTGTGGAATCTCTACACCACCTACCTTTTATATAACGTGTCTCTCACGTTCTCACCACAGTGTTCACAATGATCTAAAATAGGATCAAAACTACCAAAAATTTACTCTACACAGGTAATTTTACTATTCATAAAATACCAGATATCTCAAATAACATTTAATCACATAAATGTCATTTAAACCATGTTGATGCCATATGATTTCCTATTACCGTGCCTTCAATTGACACCTCAACGTTGACCTCTAATCAACCTCATTCTCAATTATCAAGTAACATTGATAATTTATAAAATTCAAATATGCATTCAAAACTAATGATTTTCTGGGACGTGCATGACAACTCTCCCCTCCAAAAAGAAAGTTTGTCCCCAAACTTATACCTCATACGTCGAACAAGTGCGGATACTCATTTCTCATCTCTTCCTCACGTTCCTATGTAGCCTCCTCAACCGTATTACTATGCCATAACACTTTCACCATCGGAATCGTCTTCGTTCTTAAAACTTGTTCTTTTCGATTCAAGATCTCTATTGGATGCTCTATATAAGTCAAGTCCTCTTAGATTTGCAATGGTTCGGGTACTATGATTTTGCTCGTATCCGACATACACTGTCTCAACATTGACACGTGAAATACATTGTGTACAAACTAACTCAGACGATAAGGCCAATCGGTAAGCCACTGGTCCTAATCTTTCTAGGATCTCAGAAGGTCCTACGAATCTCGGGTTAAGCTTCCCTCTCTTTCCAAATCGGACAATGCCCTTCGAAGGCGATGCCCGCAAGTATACAAAATCTCCCACCTCAAATATCATCGGTCGTCGCTTAGAGTTTGCATAACTCTTATAACGACTCTGAGCTACCTTAAGTCGCTCTTAGATTAATTTCACCTTCTCAGTGGTCAACTGTATTATCTCAGGTCCTATCAGTCTTCTTTCCCCAACCTCAATCCAACAAACCGATGATCGACACTTACGTCCATACGATGCTTCATAAGGTGTCATCCCAATACTGGACTGAAATATGTTATTATTCGCAAATTCAATCAATGGTAGATGTTTCTCCCAATCACTCCCAAAGTCTAGAACACACAACTAAAGCATGTCTTCTAATGTCTGAATCATGCGCTCTGACTGTCCGTCAGTCTGAGAATGAAAAGCAGTATTGAAACTCAATTTCTTACCCATGGCCTTTTGCAAACTTCCCCAAAACCTCGACGTAAAACTACTATCACGATCTGATATAATCACTACTGGAACCCTGTGTAGTCTTACAATCTCTTTCACATACAACTCTGCAAACTTAGACGGTTTGGTTGTCTTAATTGGTAGAAAATGAGCTGACTTTGTTAATCGATCAACTATAACCCAAATCTTGTCATTCTTATTAGGCGATTGTGGAAATCCAGATACAAAATCCATTGTGATTTCATCCTACTTCCACTTTGACACAGGTAACGGCTGTAGTAACCTCGCAGGTACTTGTCTTTCTGCCTTAACTTGTTGACATGATGAACACTCTGAAACATATTTAGCAATTTCTCGTTTCATGACTCTCCACCAAAAGTTCTCTCGCAAGTTCCGGTACATCTTGTTACTTCCTGGATGAACTGAATATTTTGTGCTGTGAGCCTCCTCCAAAAGTCGCTCTTTCAAGTCTTTTACATTTGGTACACACAATCGCTTTCCAAGCATTAACACTCCTTGCTCTAAAATGAGTCCAAATCGCTTTCCCAAAGGTATCTCATCTCTCATCTTGCACAAGTAAAGATCATGAAATTGTTCTGTCTTTATTTCATCAATAATGTATGGGTGAGCTATGATTGCCATCATTAAGCCACCATTAGTCTCTGGAATTACATCTAAGTCCAATCGCTCCATTTCTTTTACCAATTCCTTTTGCTGAGTTAGCTCGTCAGCTAAGTTCCTTGTCGTCTTTCGGCTTAAAGCGTCGGCTACTACATTTGCCTTTCCCGGGTGATACTCTATCAAAAGATTGTAATCCTTCATCAATTCCAACCATCTTCTCTGTCTCATGTTCAAGTCCCGTTGGGTAAAAATGTACTTCAAACTCTTGTGATCCGTGAAGATCTCACATTTCTCCCCGTACAAGTAGTGTCTCCAAATCTTCAAATCATAGATTACCGCGGCCAATTCCAAGTCGTGAGTCAGATAATTAACCTCATGTGTCTTCAACTGTCTAGAAGTGTAAGCAATCACCTTGCCACCTTGCATAAGCTCACATTCCAAACCTTGATGCGAAGCGTCACTATATATTACAAATCATTCGGTTCCGGATGGTATCGTCAATATAGGTGCTCTCGTCAACCGTGACTTCAACTCTTGAAAACTGTCTTCACATTCTGAACTCCATTCAAACATAATACCATTCCTCATCAACTTTGTCATAGGTAGTGAGATTCTCGAGAAGTTCCCAATGAAACGGCAGTAGTACCCTGCTAATCCCAAGAAACTTCGGATTTCAGATACAGATGTCGGACTTTGCCAATTTGATACTACTTCCACTTTGTGAGGATCAACTGAAACTCCATTCTTGTCAATCACGTGACCAAGAAAAGTAATGTTAGGTAACCAAAATTCACATTTCTAAAATTTTCCAAACAATTGCTTCTCCCGCAATCTCTGAAGTATCAGTCTCAAATGATTCTCGTACTTTATCTCACTCGGCGAGTAAATAAGAATATCATCAATGAACACTATCACAAAATGATCCAAATAGTCCTTGCAGACTCGGTTCATAAGATCCATGAACGCGGCTGGTGCATTCGTAACCCCAAATGGCATGACTAGGAACTCATAATGTCCATAACGCGTCCTGAAAGCAGTTTTCTCAACGTCTTCGGCCTTTACTTTTAACTGATGGTAACCCGATCTCAGATATATCTTTAAAAATACTTGTGCCCCACGAAATTGATCAAATAGTTCATCAATTCTCGGCAGTGGATACTTGTTCTTAATTGTCAACTTGTTCAACTCTCGGTAGTCCATACACATACGCATCAAACCATCTTTCTTCTTTACAAACAATACTGGAGCTCCCTACGGTGAAATACTTGGTCGAATGAAACCCTTGTCAAGGAGTTCTTGTAGTTGGATTTTCAGCTCTTAAAATTCTACAAGTGCCATTCTATACGGTGCCTTTGATACGGGTCTTGATTCTGGCATTATCTCAATAGTGAACTCAACTTCTCTCTCAATTAGAACATCTGGCAAATCATCAGGAAATACATCTGGATATCCAGATATTCTCGTACTATCGGAATATCCTCTACCTTCAATTCAGTTGCCGAAGTATCAATCACTGAACATAGGTATCCCAGACATCCTTTTCTCAGCAACTTACCCGCTCGGATAGCTGAGATTAAATACGGTGGCGGTGTAACCCCACTCCCTTGAAAACAAAAGCATCCGTGTACCAGTGATTGAAAGTTAACTTCTTTCCGTTTACAATCTATCGTGGCTTGGTTAAGAGCTAACCAATCCATCCCTAATATGACATCGAAGTGGTTCATCACAATCGGTATAAGATCTACAGTCATCAGCTTCTCGCCTAGTTGGATTTCACAGTCCTTGTACATCGTAGATGTCACTTTTGACTTACTAAGGGGTACAACAATAGATAATTCATATCCTAGTGGTGTCGATCTAACATTCAAATGTCCAACAAAATTATGCAATACAAATGAATGCGTAGATCATGAGTCAATAAGTACGCGTGCTAAGTGCGAACATATAGGCACCATACCTGAGACCACTGTCTCTGAAGCAGCCATATCTCCTGGGTTCATCTAAAATGACCTTCCTTGACGTTGTTCTGTCCTTTGTCCTCCATCGTTGGTTTGTCTACGCTTCGATCCACTGGAAGCCGTAGAACTAGCTCCTTGTTGAGGATGCTTTCTTGGGCACTCCTTGGATTGATGTCCAAACATTCCACAATCGTAGCACTTGCCCCTCATATCAGGTGTAGCACTTATACTGTTCATCTCTTGGGCTTTGTTTTGGAAATTTGTCATAAAACATAGACCAGTGTGTGGCCGATTGCACAATGGACACAACGGTATATTACCTGCCGGCTTCCTGAACCCACTGAAACTAGAGTTAGAGCCTCTTACAAACGGCCTCTTGAATGATCCACCATAGTTCCGGTCATTACCCTCGTGGTTTCTCTTCCCTTATTGGCCTTGTTGATTTTGCCTCAATCTCTCCATTCCAGTTTCGGCTACAAGTGCCGTTTGTTGTACTGCGACAACGGTTGAATGTTCATAGGTTTCGACCCTCAAGCGGATATTATCTCTCAACCCATCTTCATACTTCCTTGCTCTATCTTCCTCTTTTAACACAGACCCTTTTCCAAACCTCAACAAAGCATTATACCATGAAGTGTACTCCGTCACAGTCATATCCCCTTGTCGAAGATTATCAAACTTTCTCTTCTTCGCATTAAGAACAGCCCTTGGAAAGAATCGTTGATTAAATTATACTTTGAATCCCTCCCAAGTTATCGGTGCTCCCTAATCTAGAATGTTCACCCAACAATTCTGAGCCCCACCTCTGCGTATATCACTAACGTTCTCAATCTTCTCCCTATCAGTCATTGGAATAGATCGCAATATTCTTTCCATATCCATAATCCAGTGTTCTCCGAGTGTCGTGTCAGAAGTCCCATGAAATTCTGTCAGTTTCTTTCTAATAAATTACTCTGACACAGACCTCGTACTCCTATTCTTGGGTACATGTACTATAGCTATTGGTGCTGGCTCGAATGGAGGTGTTGGAGGTAACCATTCTGCTATATTCCGGATCATGTCACCCATATTCCCTATCATTTTTGCCATTTCGTTCATACGTCGGGTATGCGGTGATAACTCTCGGTCATCCATGATTGTAAACTCCTGTAATCTCGACGCATAAACACTACGCATGTACAACAATATATATAACATGTATGTACAACAACATACATATGCACCAAACATCTCTACCATGTATGGATGCAATCTATAACATGCATCAAAATCACTCAGCACTCCACTCGTCGTCGAACGTTCCCAAAGTTTTGTTACCTCTAGCTCTAATACCAATAAATTTCACGACCCATCCTGCTATGCGCGGAAATAGGCACGTGGCATGCCATCAAGGCTTATCCAGTTCCATTAAAGTAAGATAGCAATAGAAAATATTATTAAAATCCACTAAAATCAAAGTTATAAAAATTTTGGTCAATTGGAACGCGTCCAAAAGAATTCATCTTGAGAAGCAGAGGTCCAGTCGACTGATAGAGGGTCCGGTCGACTGGAGGTCTGAAGCAGAAAGTAAGAAAAGTTTCCCAGCCCTATCTAGTCTACTGTGTCAGGGACTCAGTCGACTGGTGCCTAAAATTATCAGTCGACTGAAGTTGTCCGGTCGACTAGTACTCTATTTAAGCAGAAAGTCATGTTCTGGGACCCCATCCAGTCGACTGTTTTCTCAACCCAGTCGATTGATCCCCAAACATATCACAGCAGTGTTCTCTCCACACAGTGATCCAGTCGATTGAATCAAAAATCAGTCGACTGATCGGCACCAGCACACTAAAACTCTGCAGCATTCCAAGCTACACTCCTACGAATCAAAACCAACGCAACTACGATTGTGTTCCAACGATTCAAAGCATAACTACAAGCGTTTACTAGTGATTACAACACTATAGAATTAGTCCAAACTTCTATTACAACATGTTACGAAATTCAAGGTTATTACTACAAGTTAGAAAGAAAAAGTAACAAAAGTATACACAAGAGTGTTCCCCAGCATTCTTCGGCCTCACTCCTCACTCTTTTTCTTTCCCTTTTTTTTCTCACCTGCAATGGAGGAAGTCTCAACTGCTCAGCTATATGCTGAGTGTACAATTCTAAAAAAATGCATATGAGGCAATTCATGTTTTAAACATCTAAATCACATAATTTTAGTCTCCAGGGAGAGAGATATGCATTCACCCAGTATATCGGCAAGGCTTAAATCTTAAACCGCGATGCCAATGGTTAGCCAAGGATCACTCAACCATTGCATCCATCTGCTCTGGTTGGCAACTTTCCACACCAAGCAAGTAGTCGTCACTACTATAAACTCTCAAACATCGAGAGGCATGCACCGGCATGAAATTATATGAAACTCCCCTTTGACCACATAAACATTTAGCATACTCACATAATCATGTCACCGTACTTTTCTATACGTACTCGCTAAAGTCAACGGGCCTAATTTAATACATAAGTTTGCGCGAATCACAATTCATACAAAATATCTAAAACATCCAAAATTCCCTATATTACATGGGTTCAGAATTCGTACCTCGAGCTATATTTCTCAAACTTCAGGGAAAGTACTAGGAGACCAAATAAACATCGGATCTCCGATCTTAAGCGATTCCTACAAGTATAGACATGTTTTTCCCAAATTCTTAAAATTAGCTTTTCGGAAAAACTTTGCCAAACGAGGCCTAAGAGGTATCAAAATGAAGCTCTTACCTCGAGGAGTTTAAATCTAGAATTTGGTTGAAAACTGACGGACGAACGGTCACCATTTGTCGTAGGAAATGTCGTAGGATCAAATCTCTTTTCTCTCTCCTCTCTCTAGATATTTTAGAAGTTTGAATAGAATGAAAATCTCAGCCACTACTATTTATAAGCACGACTCTCGGGAATTACACTTAATTCCCCACGAGTTCTCGAAACTTCTAATTACGTCCCGAAATGTCGCACACGTTCATTTTATAACTTCACGAGGGAAAACTAAAATTTATAAAAGTTTTCGACTAAGTTCCGTTTGGTCAAAAAAATCACGTCCGAAAACTAAATTGTGTGAAATCTCTACACCACCTACCTTTTATATAACGTGTCTCTCACGTTCTCACCATAGTGTTCACAATGATCTAAAATAGGATCAAAACTACCAAAAATTTACTCTACATAGGTAATTTTACTATTCATAAAATACCAGATATCTCAAATAACATTTAATCACATAAATGTCATTTAAATCATGTTGATGTCATATGATTTCTTATTACCGTGCCTTCGATTGACACCTCACCGTTGACCTCTAATCAACCTCATTCTCAATTATCAAGTAACATTGATAGTTTACGAAATTCAAATATGCATTCAAAACTAATGATTAAACTATCGCATCCAAAAGCAACTTACGGAGGTTATGCACCATTCCAACCCCAAGCATATCGGATGGACTAAGCTTGACATTGACACCACCAATCCTGAAAGCTTGATGCTTGCTCTTGTATTGTTTAACGATTCACAGTGATATCATTGTGCTTTCGGTATTCAACGAGCCCCTTTGTGATAGCAGCTTCAAAAAGGTGCCACCTAAAACCTATTGTAAAATACATGGTTAGTTCTTTTTGTATAAGGTGATGATAGTCGAAATATAAAAAAAAAATTGAGAAACTTAATTTATTTACAATCTTTTGTGAAGTTCTTCATTAAAAAGATTGAGAAATTCCCAACTCATTAAAAATTTGAGAAATTCCCACTCTTTTGTGAAATCCCAGATTAAAATATTGAGAAATTTCCACTCCTTTGTGAAATTTGTGATCTATTAAACTGAGAAATTACGCATAAATAGTAACATTAGTTCTAGCAAGGAATCACACAAATGGATAAACAGGTCTATCCAACAAGATGTGAGAAATAGATACTTTACGAAGTAAAATTGCAAAACAATTGTGAAATATCAATGTTATCATGTTTTTTTTGCTGATTTTTTCCTGAGTAATTTCCAGTAATGGATTTTTTATTGACATGAACTTTCTTAGTTAACTGAACAACGATGAACAATTCCACAATAAAAAATCAGATATAAAACATTGAATATGATCAATATTTTGCAAAATTTCTCATTAAACTACTGAGAAATTCACACTCTTTTGTGAAATATTTTATCCGAAAAAAGTGAGAAATCTCTAATTATAAGTATTTACCAATTTCCCAGTTTATTGAACAACGATGACTAATGATCCACCATTTCAGCCATAACATCATCATCATCATCAAATCATCCGTATGTAAACTCCAAAAGCTTCATCACTGGCTCTATATTCTCCCACCAATCAGTTTGCTTCAATTTTTCACTTTGGAATGAACGAGAAACTTCACAGATTCAGAAAGAAAAGGATTCAAAGAATGGGAGATCGGATGATTGGAAGGTGGTGGTGACGACGACAACCAAGAATGGGCGACGATGACGTGGTTGGATGTGGTGGTTTCGGCGGTGGAGGGGCTGTTGATCTCTCTCTTTTTCTCCCTCTCTCTCTTCCTCTTTCTCTCTCTAGTAGAAATCTCTATCCATATACAGTTGTAGATTCTTTATTGGGTTTTGAATGTTGAATCTTTGATATATATATATAGAGAGAGGATAATATAGGGGTATTTATGTCTTTAGCAACACAAAGGGACTAATTTCTAGATTCAGATATAAGAAGGGTCTATTTCTAGAAAAAGCTAGGATTAGGGGCTAAATCCTACTTTACCCTAATATATAGTCCATTATAGCCACCCTTTCTAGAAATTGGTCCCTAGTATAACACAACTTAAAAATTAGTCCCTCACCTATTTAGAAGACCAAACTGCCCCCGTATATATATATATATATCTCCACATGAAATCAGGGTTTAAAATTCAAACCCATATCATTATATTTATATATATATATATATATATAGAGAGAGAGAGAGAGAGAATCTGCTAGAGAGAGAAAGCTGAAGACAGAGAGGGAGAAAGAAGAGAGAGGGGGTCGCGGCCCCTCCACCGCCACCGGCGACCACTCACCACCTTCCTCCTCCTCCCCTGTCACCATCTCTGGCCACCCCTCTCCGCTGCCGACCACTCTGTGGACAAATTACTCACCAATTTGTGAGAAAAAAATCAAAATTTCTCACAGAAATTGTATCATTTGAGGTGTAAAAATTCGATTTCACCTGTGTTCTCGAAAATGCGAGTGAAAAGCAAGGTTTCAAATATGCAACCCATCATCAACAAAATCAACTGATCGCGAAACGATAGAGAAGTCGATCTCTCTTTGGACAAAATTTCTCACCCATTTGTGTTCAAAAATCAAAATTTCTCACGAAAATCAAAGCGTTTGAAGCATTGCGACAACATAACAACTGCAGTGTGAGTTATCTCGGATGGTCTAATCTAAGAATTTGTTATCTAAAATGGTTCATGGATTTGATGCGTTCATCGATGGTTGTGCCATAGATTTACACATTTCCATGAATTTGTATACATACATATAGTGTTGATGAGAATCTTCTTATTGTATAGGAAGTAAGAAATTACTCACTTGCTATGTAGATTATGTTAGTGAGAAATATCTCACTTGTATAGACTACAATAAATAGCTCATTTGTTATGTGGATGGAGTTAGTGAGAAATTTCTCACTTTTATAGATTGTAAATAGTGAGAAATTTCTCATTTGTATAGGTAGTAAGAAATTACTTCCACATTGTATGTAGATTAAATTAGTGAGAATTTTTCACTTGTATAGACTGTAATCAATAGATAATTTATTATATAAATGAAGTTAGTGAGAAATTTTGCACAAAAAAGTGAGAAATTCCCACATCACACTGTTAAACTGAAAATCCCTTGATTTTACAGATATTAATTCCCTTATATATGATCTCCTAAAAATAAATTTCCCAAAACTGTATATAACACAATTTTGGAAGTTTTTTTTTGCATATACAAATCAATATATACACACACAAAAAAGTGAGAAATTCTCACATTGCGCTGTTAAAACTGAAATCCCTTGTTTTTTAGGGATATCAATTCTCTTATCCATTATTTCTTAAAAACAAGTGAGTGATAAATTTGTCACCATCGCCCTATAAAGTAACCTTTCTCTCTTTTTGTCACACACGAATACTCTAATAAACAAAAAGATATTACTTTATCACATGAATACAACAGTGGGAAATTCTAGAATTCAAAAAATTTTGAATAATGATTATCTTCTATCAACATGTGTTTCAGTTTAAAATCACATTTAAACCAAACACAATCAACTATCATAATTTTAGGAAGTCATGATCCCATAACTCCCCCACTTCTGTTATAATACATAATGACTAAAAATAACACATATTCAAAATAATTTCTACTTAAAACAGATAAAGGGTATGAAGGTAATAAAAAAATGAGAATTAGGGGAAAGGACTAATTCCTAAATTGTACACCAATTAAGGGATTGATTTCATAACTACCTAATTTAGATGCACTCAATATACAAAAACTGCATAATAAGGGACTAAACAATTTATATGTTTCTAAATATAATATTTATTAAACTAAATAAAACAAAAGTAAGGGCTCTGTTTATTTGTGACATAACTATAGAACGCCAAACGCACAAACAGAAGGTTGTTTGCCAAACAAGACTCAGATTCAACAACAGAAGTTAACATAAGTTAATGGAGGGGAGGTGAGTGATACAAGGTTTTGAAAATAAGGGAGGTCAATGATATTATTCAAAACCTAGGGGAGGTCTCTGATATTAATTCATACCTGAAGGGAGGTGAATGATATTTACCCTAAAAATTAAGTAAAATTCACTGATCATCGCACATGAATGTTAACTGAAATTCTATATTTCATGAACTTTTCATTGAACTAAGAATTATAATAGACTTTAAACTCTTGACAGTTGCTTTGATGGACTTTTGCCTAAATTTCTATTTTTTTCTTCTATTAGCTAGTTTGACTAGCCACATGCCACTATATTATCGGACAGAACCATCATATGTTCCAGACTATAGAATAATTTCTCCATTCTAAGACTTCATTAATTTCTTGCTTTCTTCTTTTACCTTGAAGAAAGAGTTGGGGTCTTTATATTGAGTAATACTGGTGACACAACCATTTACATGACTATTTTTACACAATCCAAGTAATAATTGGGACACAACCATTGACACAACTATTTCTACACAACCTAATAAATGTGTCTATCTCTCTCCCGTGATGTCACTGCATCCTACAGTGACACATGACAAGTATGATCAGTAATGATTCGTGCACATAAAATGTGCACACAATGTGTGCACATAAAGATCTGAGCTATTCATTTCGGTGGATCACATGTATGCAGGCACGGATTCTACCAAAATGAATGACCCTGATCTTTATATGCACACTTTATGTACACATAGCCTTACCCCAAGGATTACTCCTTTATATTTGTCTTTGTAACTTGTAACTTGTAACTTTGCTAGTGAGAGAGAGAGAGAGAGAGAGAGAGAGAGAGAGAGAGAGAGAGAGATGAACTATGTGGTAAACAAGTTTAGTGATGAGAGAGAAATAAAATGAGGGGAGAGAATGTGATGAACTAATGAAGGAATTGCTCTTGGCTGTAGGGTACTTGCTTAGATGAACTGTTTCCACCGGACACCGGAAAAGATCAGATCATCCATTGGATCAAAGTTGCCGGCACTACACCATATGGACCAATTTCTAACGGACAGGTTTTAAGCTTTCTAACGGATATATCCGTTACTAATTTCTAACGGGTATATCCGTTAGAAATGATGAAAATCCGTTAGTAATTACCCTTCATATGGACTTATATTTTTTCTAACGGCTTGAAAAACAATACTAACATATATATCCGTTAGAATTTTTTATACAGAAATTAAATAATACAAAAAAGAAGAAAAAAAGTAAAATAAAAGTAAAGGAGGATACAAATATTACCCCCAAATATTCGGTACCCTAGTTCTTTCCCCCCAAAAGAATAGAGGAGAGAGAGAGAGAGAGAAAGAAAAAGGAGATCGGTGCCCCTAGCCGTCGCCCTTCACCGGTCCATTGCCCCTCACCGATCTTCTCAGATGGTTAGCTCTTTCTCTCTCTCTTTCTCTCCCTCCCTCTCTCTCTCACACACACATACACATACACACACACACCAGTCATGGTTCGAGACACACACACAGACACACATATGGCCACCGCTACCGCTGTTTGTATTTTCAGATCTGGTACTTTTTAGACACACACACACATACACACACACACACACACACACATTTTGCCTTGCTGGTCACCAAAATTCAAATAGCAACTACAAGCCTGTCTTCATTTGCATAGATTATTAAATTCTATCATGAACTAGTTCAAGTCCATTACTAGTTTGTAAAATTTTGTTCTTGAACTGTACAAGAACTAGATCTCAAGTGATATCGATCTAGCACTTCAAAGCTCTAATCCTTTCTATCCCTTGATTTTTCTATTGAAACATCTCAAATCCAAGCCTAGTACTGTATTTGTTTAATCTGATTTTCATTTTAACTTAGTAGATAATTTAGAATTTAGAATTTATAATCTCATCCCTCCATCTCTATTCCGCAGTAGAAGCAGAAATTGGGTAAATCTCAAAAATGAATTTAATTTGAGCCTTTGTTTTTCTTTAGTGGGTCTTGATTTCCCTTAAGTAGGAAATTATAGAAAATCGGATCATAGCCTCATTTGGTGATTGTTATTTGGGTGAATTGAAGTAAATAGGCAGTAGGCACTATATTGGAATTTCAACAAATTCACTGTTGTCCAATTTCAATAGAATGTTAGGATGTCCAAGTAAATTACTGTTACCTTTTGGTTTGATGAGCTCTTTGGTGCTTGTGGTTCTGTAAAAACCCACTTGAGTTCTTGATAGAGTGCGAAGACTAGCAGTGAGAATGAGACTGTTTAGTCCATTTCAACTCATATGGGTTATTCTGGGACTCTTTATTGTGGCTTGTGATGCCACTGCATCACATGAAGGTTTGTATTAGTATTACCTTGTTATTTAATGTTTCTTTCATAGACCTCATTTTGGTGTACTGCAGTATAGAAATTGCATTTCTTTTATACTGTTTGAAATCTGAATTTGAATCTAGCTTGCATATCAACTTTGGATAGGGTTAGCTCTGATTTAGGGAAAATCTTGAATTTCTTGCTGATATGTCTACTGAATTTAAGCACTTAGAAGTTTTTTCTTACTGGGAATTCTGGGTTTTGCAGTATATGCTCGTACTACTTTCAAGGAAGCCATATATGAGGACAAATATACAGTTTTGTCAAATTGGAATGCCCTAGATGCAAATCCTTGTGACTGGTTTGGCATTTCCTGTTCTATGGCTCGAGATCATGTCATGAAGCTGTAAGAAATGCTATTGTCTAATGAATTCCAGTATGTGTAGATATATATTGTGTATAAGGCTTATTGGAGTTAACAGTTTGTGGTGGGACTCTTTTTTTTTTTTTTTTGTTTTTTTTTTTTTTGCAGAAACCTTTCTGGGTCATCACTAAAGGGTTTTCTTACACCTGATTTAAGTTCACTTTCTTTCTTGCAAGAACTATATGTTCACATTCTATACTTGATGTTCTTTTTCTCCAATAGAAGTTATAGATATTTTTTTTTCTTCAAAAGGTAGTGTTTGAATCTTAATCTGATAAACTGATTTCATGTGTAGAATTTTGCATGGTAATGGTCTGATTGGTGTAATACCCAAAGAGATTGGGATGCTGAAGCACCTAAAGGTTTTGGATTTGGGAGAGAATGAGTTATCTGGTTCAATTCCTCCTGAAATTGGGAGTTTAACAAGTGTTGAGACAATGTAAGTGTTGTTTAACAATGGGGGTTTCTGGATTGGACTTGGATGTTTGTTCTCTTTGGGATTCTTTGACTTATTCGGTTCGTCCCTGTTGTTCCAGAAACTTTCAAGCAAATGGGTTGAGTGGAAATTTACCACCTGAGCTTGGAAATTTGAAGTACCTCAAGGAACTTCAACTAGATAGGAATAAGTTTCAAGGAACTGTTCCTGCTGTCAACAGTTCAGATTTTACATCCAACAATCACGAATTGTAAGTAGGAGGTTTTTTTTTCTTCTGGAATTTGAAGCATTTGATTTAGTTTTAGTCATTGGAACACTTTATTGTTCTTGCTCTTGTTCTGTTGGATTCGTCGAATATTAAGCCTATTTGTTTCATTTGCTCTCAATTTGCTTAGTCTATACTTGGACAAACTAGACTACAAGGAAGATAGTGAAGATGTCTCCACACATCTTTGTTTTTTAATCTCCCTAATGCTGCATTAGGTAGATTAGTTGGCATGCTTACACTCCAACTAATCTGCCCTTGTATCTTTTATATGCATCTTGCCCGTGTTTGATTTATTAGCAAACTTAGGGGAGGTTTGTGATATTTACCCTTGTTTATTTTATATGCATATTGCTCACGATTCGAAGTGTAAATTACTAAATTTGCTATACTTTCACACATGCTGCCCCGTAAAAGTCAAATATCACTTCAATTTCTGCTTCATGAAATTGTATCTTGTTTTATGTTGGTTATTCTTGATTGCGTGTGATAAGTAAGCGATCACTACCTAATTTTGGTATTGCCATTGTGGCATAGTGACTTATGGACTAACTCTGTCAGTGGAGTTGACAGGTAGAGATTTCTTAACTTGAAATTCATTCCTATTTTTGATACACAACAGTCTGCTATATTTTCATTTTCATATTTAATGCTACTATTATGTGTATTGATATACTAAGAAGATGGAATTCTTTTATTTCAAATGTTGTTTTACCGGTGTCGTTCATCTTAAGTCATTATTATGTCTGCAAATGTGTGTATGAGTTAACGATAAAAGACTATTTTTTTTCTTGCCTCTCTCATTACAGGTAAGGTATTTCCTTTATATAGAAGGACACTTGGAAGCCAGAATGTTGGCAATCTGCAGTTGCCCAATGGTTGGTAGTGTTCTCCTTATTACATGCACTGTTATGTAGTTGAATATTGCTCAAAAATCTAACTTTTAAACCTATTTTGCCTTTACTATTACAATGTTGATATTAAATGATGGACATGCTCACATTATAGTTATACCTCAATCCTCCCTAGTCCCCTTCAGTGTGAATGGATGATTTAGCTGAAAGATAATTCATCTAATAGAGGCTTAAAACATTGCTAATTAGATCATTGGTTGTATTTTTAGTTTTTTTGCAAGTGTTTCCATGAGTTTTCGATACTTTTCATTGTTTCCATGATGTTTCCAATATATTTCCAAAGCGCTTTTCTTTTCCGGTGGCCCGAAACAGCTATACGATACGAAATTTTGATCCTTGATTGAGCACCTATGATAACATGAAAACACAACTCAAAATCAATGCATTTGAATTAAATGAACCCAAACCTGTTTATTTAGGAATCTGTTACCTTAATTTTTTATCTTCGGAATGACATATATTAATAAACCAAAATGTTTTGCAAGTAATTAATATGTGGTAGTGATGCAATTGACTTAAATACGAAAATTTATCATGGTTACATGATAAATGTTGCAAGAGATTTATTTGTACAGGAAACACACCGTTCATTCTTTGATTTTCATAAATCAGATTGATCTTTTTGACATTTATAAATAAAAGGCTTAGGTACTAGTTTACCTTTTCTATATTATGAAAAAACATAATATTGAGGATAATCAATCCTCACTGGTAACTTCTATTTATAATTATTTGATCATTCAGTATAATTCAATAAGTATGCATCAAAGAACTAAAACAACGGAATAGATGACTAGTTCAAATATACATTCAGTAAGTCGAGAGATTTGAGTCCATTTGGCAAAAACTTTTCCACAGCTTTTTTACAAATCTGTACCAAGTGTTGCCTAACCAACGAAACTACTATTTTAACCGAATACCTAACCAGCAGAATTCAAAATGAAATTCATGAATATCCGACCGTTAACTTTTGGGGATTTTTATTCCAGAATGCAATTAATTCCAGAAGCATCTTCTGACAGTTGGGATTTGAATTTTGAGTTATTTTGTTTTAATTGATTTTTGCAAGATCAGAATAGCAAGGTGTCTAGAATCTGGTTTGTAGCTGATTCCTTCGATACATTGTGACTGATCCTATCTGTAGTATTATGTGCTAGCTCTACTGTTTTTTTTTTCTTTTACCTGGTGTAAACTGAGGTATTATTCACTATACTATTCAATTAGAAAATCATGAGTTTTCCTTCGCTTTCAGTTTCGCAACTACGGCAACATTAAGACAGCTTTAAGTAACATTGCTTATCACCATTAAATACTAGTCCTTTTCTTTTCATTGTAATGTTGATGAAAAAATCTACATTAACTAATACCATTGTGAATTTTTGTAGCATCACAATGTGTGAAGAAAATCATCAAAATCAACCCCTATATGCTCGGTACAATGGCTAGAGGAGCAGTTGATTGGCAATTTTGGCATAGAAATTTGAGTACTAAGGTAATCCATAATCATTAAACTGAATATTACAAGAATGTTTGAAAAATTTTCTTGTCAATCAATATGAATTCAGCAGTAAAGAACTAAGTAGAGGGTTGTCTTTCTAAACGACAGTACAGAACAGCTGAATAATAATATTTAGCATGGTTTTCAATGCTCTCCCTATATCTAGTTCTGTTTAATTCACTTTAATCTTAACCATTTTAGTCAACTTCATAACAGGCTTTATAATTTACATTTTTGCACTACATCTCTTCACTCTGCTAGTTTAGGAAAAGTGAGATATGTCAGTACAGTGGATTTTTGAAGTTGCAATGACTCTGTAGCTATTAACGTGAGACTGAGATTTGAATCATGTGCTTCCATTGTGTGTTGTCTTTATTATATTTAGTAATCCAACCAAAATAAGTATTACGATTAAATGTTTTCTTCTCAAAACAAGCGAAGAATTTCAATTGCAGGGGCATAGAAGTTACTAGCGAATATTCTATACTCAGTATTGTGGGATGGGGTTGTCTGTTGGGACCATGATTGCTGGATGGGCTGAAATGGTAAGGGGGCCTGAAAAATTTGGTCGGAGTTGTGATTAAAAAGAGCCCAAATTTTGATTTTCTCTCTTTTTATCACTTTCCCTTTGCAACCAAACTTATCTTTATCAAATAGTTATTACGTTATATGTAAAGAGAGCCCAAATTTTGATTTTATCTCTTTTTATCACTTTCGCTTTGATCTGAGTGTAATTTTCAGTAATAGTAGTGAGCGGGACTTGTCCTTGAAATGAAGAACATATTGGATTTGTGTTAGAGGGACTTGTCATGTCACTTTCACTTTTTTTTTTTTAGCATGTAGACAAATCTATTCACAAAGAAATATAACTAAACAAATATATCATCTTCCAAAAATAAATTTTTACGCCCCCCACCCCGCCCTTGCGGCTCCGCCCTTGCTAAACGCTCTTATGATTTTTTGGTTTATTAATGATACAATGTCTAATTTTTCACTTGCTTGATTTGGCAGACTTTTTTGTCAATTTAACCAATGTGTACTTTCTAGATATGTAGTAGCTTAGCGTTTCCAATATGTATCTAAATGTGTATGTGTTTAAAACTAGGATTATTGGTGCTAATATTTGTTATTTTTCAGCCAGGTAATAAACCTCCACTTAGCATGGGGCCTTCTTTTCCACAGGGACAGCCACCACTTCCAAGCCAGCCGCCACCTCAATCACTCTATCAGGTACATGTTCAAATTTTTTTTTTTGTCTTTTTTATTGCATTTGATGAATGTGACCGTGCTAATCTTGCTGTTGGTTCTTCCAAGGCTTGCTAGCCTAAAGAATAGCCACGTTTGGTTGTTTTCACTGAGGTTTACGATTGATTCACGAGCCTTTCTGTGAACTTTGATTTTCTGATGACTGGGTCAGATTGATTAGCTCATGCTACATGTGCAAGTCCATGCTTTGTGTTTGGTCTGGATTGCCATTCTTTGAATAGCTCTTCACTGTTATACTGAGCTATTATAGCTCATATGAACAATTTGGGACACTGGCTAATTAAGTATGTTAAAGTATGTTATTTAAAGAAAAAAAAGTATGTTAAAAATTGAATCAAGGTGTTCCCTTATCTAATTGGACTGGTCCTTCCAATTCAGTTGTTGGGTACGAAGAAGCTTTGGCATATTTTTGTGAACCCATACACTAATACTTGTACTATCATGATATACTGTGCATTTACCATTGCACCCAGTAGTTGCCCAATACAAGGTAGACATACATCCTAGTAAAACTGTAACCATTTGAACATTGTTGTCTTGAAAGACACATCGTGTCATAAACTGCTGATTTTCTCAGTAACTGGTTTTTATCCCAACAATGGACCACCAAGGATGCCTTTTATTATCTTACTTAGATTTAACAGTAAAGAATTATTAACACACAAACTCAGAAACTGCCTCAGATTCACTTGGGATATGCAGTTGGTGTGATTGAGCAATGGGCATCCTACACACTAGTAGTAGATTAGTCTTGTATAAGAGAGTCAAAAGCATATGTAAATATGGGAACTGCCGTTGCATCCAAAAACGAGGAGTATCCTGTATCCAACATCTCATCCATTTTTAATTTCAAATTCCCATTAAAGATGTTTTACTTGCTAAAGGGATATGGACATGCATATGGGAACTTCGATGCTATGAGTGTAGTCTAGTTGAAAGAAGAGGATTGTGGATTGACGGAAAGGAGGTTACATTTCCCCTAGTCACACTCTACTGTGATTTTTTGCTTTCGCATATTTGTCCTTACCATGGAACACATATTTTTCAGTTTGTAGATTAGAGAAAGAACCTAACTATTTTTTGGGGTGATTGTGATGTCTAATATGTGTTAATTGAAGTCTCTCTCTCAAGCTTTGTGTCAAGGCCAGCTTGGCCTTTGTTATACTTTAAACAAGAGGAAGTTTTAAACTCTCTCAATACCATTAGGACACTAGGACCCTTGGTAACTTTGTCCAAATTTATTCAGGCAAGCTGCAATATGTTAAAGATTGGAAATACAAACTAATGTGGCAGAGAAATGGTGGAGCTGTAAAGCCGTGTAAACCATAGCATGTGCTTAGGCATTGTCAAATACATGTGCTGATATCTAGGATACCCACAGAGTGTATTAACTGACATGTAAACTTGCCAAGTTTCATTTTGCCATAAATGGATTTAATGGCCTTATTTTAATGAATTTGAAATTACAAGGTGAAGGATTCTACTTGCAAAATGACTATTCTGGATATATACTCCCTTGTTTGTCGATTATCTTTTGGTTTATATTTCATTGCTATAATTTTAGTTCTGTTTAATATTTGTATCATATTTCTTTGTAGGAAGGATTTTATTACCGACATGCGGAGGCAAAATACTTGATGCTTATACATTGAATTTCGGAAACTGCTAGTACCATCCCGAAAAATGCCACACATCGAGTGGGTATTGGTGCTTTTGTAATATATGAAAAGGGAGAGGTATGTACTTTCCTCCAATCTATATCCATTCTTGTCACCTTCATAGTTGTGACCCTTCTGGTCTTCTTTAACACTATAACTTTGAGTTTTGTTGCATTCCCATTGATCCTTGCTTTTGCTCCAAACCCTCAATTTATTCAGTCTCACACAATTAATGCTTGACTACAGATTTTAGCTTTCACTATTTGACCAATTATATACTCCTTTGTTTGTCGATTATCTCTTTGCTTGATAAATCTGGATTGGTTTGGTGTGCTTTTTTTTGACAAGTACTTTTATCAAAATTTCATTATAGTAAAATGAGAATTTCCTTCTGAAAGTTTTGCTAAGAAATTCGGTATAATCTTTAAATTTTTGAAAGCAAGTTCTATTTGACGTCGAGTAGAATAAGTTGGAGTTTTGGTAACATTATGGGTCTCTTTAGGCTATTTTCACTACTCGCTTACAATCAATTGAGATGAATCTTTACTTATTGTTCCTTTTCCTTTTCTTTTCTTTTTGAAACGACTAAAATAAAATGTTCATGACGTAGTCATATTTGTCATTGCTAAGAGCCTAAGAAATTTAGTCTAATATTGAGTTCTCTTTCCTTGCATAAACTTTCTAAGGTTGAACTTTATGTGTCCATAAACATATGGCATCAAGAGGTAATTAGTAGAGATAAGTGCATTGGACATGCAAACTTCTTGCCAATATTAATTAAAGAACCATTTTGTTGATCTTTTCTTTTCATCTTATCTAAACTAATGTTCCTCACCTGCCACTTATTTTATACCATGAATCTTACGATCCTAATCCAATATTGGCAGCGACTACATGACTTGATATGACTTGGAATTCTTTATAGCTCATTGCAATCAATTATTGGTTTCATTTCACTTAAATGTATGTTTTATTCCGATTTCAGGTAGAGAAAGCTAGGAAGTATTTGGACGAAATAGATGACTTTGAAGAGCCACTTCCAAGCAATGGTTTACTGAAGTGGAGAGTGTTTTTTTGTGTTAGATTCAAATATATTTGAAAGGTATGTGTGTTGGCGTGGGGTGTGCTAGGAGCGGGAGGAGATTTTGATCCAGATAGAGAATTATGAATGAAAATTTGTTTTCTACTTTCAGTCAACTATTTGTGAATTGTAATGGAATACCACAAATTAATTATATGAGCATTGGAATGGAATTTTGAGAAATATTTAGCTTTCCTTTCTTTCTTTTTTCTTCTATAATTTTTGTCATGTAGAATTTTAATGTTGCAATTCAATTAATTATGCTTGTTAATTAGGTGAAAAAAAATAAATTGGGAAACATATAAATAAATATATATTTTTAGATTTATGCATATTTCTAATGGATATATTCGTTAGTAATTCTGTTAGTATTTTTTTTAATTATTTGGAAATTACTAACGGATATATCCATTAGTAATAGTTGACAAACCGTTAGTATTCAATATTAATCTAGTTGAAAAAAACCGTTAGTAAGTTGCTTTCTAACGGATATATCCGTTAGAAATCCTTTGATTTACTAACGGATTTACTAACGGATATATCCATTAGTAAAATTAATTTTACTAACGGATATATCCATTAGTAAAATTAATTTTACTAACGGATATATCCGTTAGTAAATCCGTTAGTAATATTACTAACGCTAAAATACTAACGGATATATCCGTTAGTAATGTTTTTTCCAACGGAAATATCCGTTAGTAATGAGGCCATATGGTGTAGTGCGGGCCCTACATACATAGCCTTTTTGCGGCTCTGATCGTTTTTATTTTTTTATTTTATTTTTGCAAGTGTTGGATGTGCTGTTGTTGCGGTGGAGTAGTTGAAAGATTGTTTTTAAAGTGATGAAATATTAATAGGTGATTGTTTTTTAAATGGATATTTATATTTCAGTTAATTTTTTTGTATGAAATTTAAAAGTTAGTGTATTTTTTTTTAAATTATAAAATTATCAATAATAATTTAAAAAATTAAAAAGTCATCAATAAAATAAAAAAAAAATCAAAATTTAAATAGTTATTTTGTGTTTTAGTCTATGTATTGTTTTCAACATTTAAACTTGCATCAAAATGTTATGAAGACTTGCTCTAAATCTTGTGAAGAGTAGCACTAGACTTTGAAATGAGTTGCTCCCAATTTTGAAGAGTTGATCCCAATCTTATAAAGAGTTGCTCCAAAATATCATATAAGTTTGGAGTTCAGGTTTGCTCACCCCAAAATTGCTCACATTTTGCTCACTCTCCTTTCCCATTTGCTAATGCAGTGGGGTCGAGTACTTTACACCATTAATTAATTCTTATTTAATCATATGTCCCACTATATTAGCCAATAAGAGAGGAGGGTGAGCAAATGTGAGCAATTTTGGGGTGAACAAAAATGTATTTGTTTGATGATTTTTTTATTTTTACAAAACTAGTTGATATTTTTTTTTAAATTTTGAAAAAGTAATACATTGACTTTTAAATTTTATACAAAAAGTGGACTGGCACTTAATTATCCATGTTTTAAATGATGAAATATTAAGTTGTTTGGTGTTTGAGTTAGCTGAAATAATAAGTGATTGTTCTAAACAAGAGTGTTTGACAAACAAGCTGAAAAATTGATGACCAAGAAAGACATTATGTAAGTATTTTTCAACATTGTTAAAATTTTAAGGCTTGGAGGGCATTTTTGTCTTTTAACAAATTAAAACTGAAATAGGTTATTATTTGAAAAAACAATCTACTTTTTTTCATCTTAAGTTTTGAACTGATTAGTTTAAGTGCTGAAATTTTAAATTAATCCAAACACTTCGATCTATTTTACAAAACAATCATTTCATTTTTTTTTCTCAAAATCCGCAATTCATTACTTTATTTTTTAAGTTTCAGCTAACCCAAACGGACTATTAAATTGTGATTTTTTTTTTGGAATAAACGGACCAAACAAAAGAGAAGTTTTCTTGGTAGACAAGTATTACCATGTGAGTAATCTTATCTCAACTAAGTTTAATTTTGGAAAGGTAATCTATAAATAGGAGTTATGGTGAAGAAGAAAAGTATCTTGAAACTACAGAGAAAATCAAAGTTCTTGGGAGAAACTCAAGTGAGAGAGTGTGGAGCTTCGGCTCGTCGGTGGGCTTTGGCCCCAACCAGATGGTGAAGGCATTGTGGAGGCGGCGAATGGACGCTGGAAGACTGCAATGATGGTGAGTGGCGGGAGTGGAAGCCATTATCCTAGATGAGTTAAAATATAAATGTCCATTCACGAGAGGACTCAAAAAAGAGTTAGAAATAGAGAGTGAGGCTTGTAATCGTTGATTATCCTGAATAAAATATAAAGAGAAAGAAAATAAGTTAAAAAAATACTTCCTCTCTGTCCCATATTTAGCATCCCTTTTGAACATTCACACTTTTAAAAGGATATTCTTAATTGTGGTGAAATTTTCAACTTTTCAATTTTGTCCCTTTTAAATTTCAAAATTCAAATTTCACATCAAAAAAAGAGAGGGAAAGTATAAAACAAATAAATGGCAAACTTGAAAAATGTGTATTAAAGTACTATGACTTTTCAAAGAGAACTCTTAAAATGGGACACCAAAAAATGAAATCTAGGACACTTAATTTGGGATAGTGGGAGTAAATTTTTTGGTCACTGTACTACTTTGTTTAATCATTTTTCTTGTTTCTTAACTATTTGTTTAGACAAAAATATGTTTCTAAATTTTCCTATATGTCAAATGTTTATTCTTAATTTCACTAAATCCACCTTAGAAATTTTAGAAATTAAATGGTTTTTTTTTTTTTTTTTTGGTGTGAGAGAAAAGTATGGAAAAATTGAAAGAAATATTTTCCTTTGTTTGGTTACCAAGGAACATAGTGAGGAGAAAATAAAGTAATTTTTTGTATTTCGTGATTCACTTAAAAAATTTTGAAAACTTCAAATATGGAAGAAAACAAGAGGGGGAAAACACACAAAAATAAAAAAATTTTGTTTTTTTGTTTTTTGTTTTGTTTTTTGTTTTTTTGTTTTCCCTTTTCTTTCTATGAATCTGCAAACCAAATACTCCTAGAATCTAAGACAAAGAATATTGATGTTTGATATAATAATTGAAGGAAATTACAAATCAATTTCTTCCAATATTTCGGTTAACATTAATCATTAAAAAAAAAAAAAAACACAAAAGATCCTTTGATTTTGAGACTACAAAATAAACTGAGAAGTATGCTATATGACAAAAGCAAAAGCTATTGTCTTTCATATATACGAAAAATATTGAGCAAAGAAAGTAAGGAAAAAAGAAAGAAGAAGAAGAAGAAAGGAAGATGAAAACCAAATTACCATTTCATATGATATAGACACTACATTCTAATTTCTTCTTCTCTAACAATATATAATGCCCCTTTCAGTAGCATTCAATATTTTTTTAGAAATTTGGTATTAAATACCAAATTAGGAGAATTATTTGGTTATAAGACACAATGGAAAAATAATTGGGGACAATGACATGTTTGGTGGAAGTTGTTAGGGATAAACTCAACTACTTCTAGTTGTGACCAAAATACCCATTTCATTCATTTGCATTTAGAGAGAGAAAACACAATCAAAGAGAGAGAGAGAGAGAGAGAGAGAGAGAGAGAGAGCACGATTAGAGAGAGACAGAGAACACGATCTAGTCGGACCACCAACCACCGCCGTCAGAACCAGAGGCGAGAGCACCGGTGACCACCATCATCTCCGGCGACTACCACCATCCTCTCCGGCGACTACCACCATTCTCTCTGTGCTCATCCAAAGAAAAGCCGTTGCCGCGTCTCCATCCACCGCCATCGCGGACAACCACCACCAACTTCGTCCATCACCAACGAGCACTAGCCACGACCATCAACGACCACCGAGAATTCCAAATCCGCCACCTCCGCGAGCAGATCCACCACCATCGTCATCTCTAAGGAATTGTGGTTTTTTTTTTTTTTTTTTTTTTAACACCTTTTGTTGAGAAATTTATCAAAAAAAGTCTGTGAAGTTTCTCAACATTTTTTTCTAGATTTTGATATCAACTATGATACTTTGTTTGATAAATCTCGTTGAGTGGGTTGTAAAAATCTAGATTTTATGCAAAAAAATAATTTGCAGATCGATATGAATGCTCGAATTTGTAAAAAGTTTTTGCAATGTTTGTTAGAACACTTTTTTTGTGAAATTTCACAACTTTTTTTTTTTGAAAAGTTCACAACTTTTTCTGTATTGGTATGAGAAATTAAATTTCAAAAACTTTTTTTGTGTTCATTTCATGTTGATGTGGTGGTTTGGTTTGAAGAGATCAATCAGGTGAGGTCGTGGTAGTGATCGGCAGACGTTTGGTGTGGCGATGGTGGTTTCGTGGAATTTTCACGAACTCTGTGAAATTTCACAACTTTTTGTTGATAAATTTCACAATTTTTTTTTTTAAATTTCACAAGTTTTTTCGGTGGTGTGAGAGATTTACTTTCAGGATCTTGTTTTATGATCCTTTCAAGTTAATGTGGTGGTTTGATTGTGAAGAGATTGATAGAGGTCTGGTGTGGCGTTGGTGGTGAATGATAGAGGTCTGGTGGTGGTGGTGGTGGTGGTAGTCGCTAGGGGGTCTAGTGTGGTGGTGTTCGCCGGAGGTCAGACAAGCTCAGGCGAAGTCGCCGGAGCTCAGGCGATGTGATGGTGGTGGTCGCCGGAGCTCAGGAGAGATCGTCGGAGGTGATGGTGGTGTTGCTTGTGTTTTTGTCACTGTGGTGCAAAATCTTAGGGGTAGTTGTGTCAAAGTAGCAAGGTATAGACATAATACTACAACCTTTTTCTAACTGGACTAAAACCATAATATTTCTCTTAATTTGGTTTAATTGCTAATTGCCCCATATTTTTTTGTTGCTAAGCCTTTTTCTTTGTTACTTACACTTCTTGTTGATCAGCTATCGGAATTAGAAACACCAAGAATAGAGACAAAACAACCAAATCCACAAGGGCTAACCCAGCCACTGCACCTATAGCCTGCAGTGGCTGGGTTAGCCTCATATTTGTGCTTGTCCTCATGAATCCTGGATTGGCTTGACTTTTCAGCTCTTTAACTACTTGAATAATCCATAGTCTGTGTTAGACAAATAAGTCCGAAAGACAAGGCAACCAAAACCACAAGGGCTAACCTAGCCATTGCACTTATAGCCTTGACTGTGGTCTCTGAAGCCTCATATTTGTGCTTGAGTTCCTCCATCCGAGTCCTGGACTGGCTGGACCTTTCAGTGCTTTCACTTGAACCCATTTGTGTATGTGTGTGGCTAACTAGTGTGATCAGTGCCGGTCCTGAGATATTGGGGACCCTATGCGAGATTAGTATGAAGCAATTTTTTTTTTCTTTCTATATACATATATTTGCAAGTATATTTATATATTATAGTTTGATTTGTGGGTTATTTATTGGTATTTTGAGAAATCAAATATTTAGTTAATGTAGATGTATCAAGAATTAAATGCACAAAGATAACATATGTACATATATAGGCCTGGAGAGCAATTTGGAAGCCCTTTTGTATGGTGGGCACCAAGCCTATGCATGTGTTGCATGTGCTCAGGACCGGCCCTGAGTGTGATCAATTTGGTGTTGTCATAGTAGAGTAGTTTGGTTTTATAGCAAAGTTTGGGGACCTGAGACAGAGAGTCATCTATTTTGCTGGTTTTTTAAGGAGTAATCAAATATTTTGCTGGTTTTTTAAGGGGTAATTACTTTTCTAATTTTTTTTTTTTTTAAAAGTATGGAAAAATGAAGGAAAATATTTTTCCTATATGTTAAACATTTAGTCCTTTTTCACTAAATCCACCTTTGAAATTATAGGATTTGCTAAGGTTTTTTTTGGTTCATTGATTTTATGAGATAAAAGTATGGAAAAATGAAGGAAAATATTTCCTGTTTGGTTGCCAAGGAATATAGTGAGGAGAATAGAAAGGAAAACAAAAATAGTGAGAAATAAAATAAAATTATTGTATTTCGTGATTCACTTTAAAAAATTTGTAATTTGTTTTAAAAATTTTGAAAACTTCAAACATATATGGAAGAAAACAGGAGGGAAAACACACAAAAATGAAATTCATTTTTTCCTTTTCCTTCTATGAATCTGCAAATCAAATAGAGCCTAAGATAAAGCTTTTGATATAAAAATTGAAAGAAATTACAAACCTGTTTCTTCCAATTTGGTTAACATTAATCATTAAAAAAAAAAATCACAAAAGGTCCTATGAGATAGAGACTACAAAATAAACATAGAATTAATGCCACATGGCAAAAGCAAAAGCTATTGTCTTCATAGACAGGAAAAATATTGAGCAAAAGAAGAAGAAGAAGAAGAAGGAGATGAAAACCAAATTACCATTTCATATGATACACGCAGTACATTCTAATTTCTTCCACTTCCTAATTAATCTCTAATTCAGCCGGAAAAAAAAAAAAAAAAAAAAAAAAAAAAAAACATCAACATAATTACCATATATCCAGATCACGAAAAGATCATATATTGCCAATTCAATTCAACAACTAGTCTTCATTTCTTATCGCGAAGATTACTAAAGTATCCAGATGGATCATCCTCGAAACGGTAATACTATGGGCACTGACAGCTTAATTTCACAAACAAAATACGTTAATAATCTATCTCTCTCTTGGGTGACATTACGGGATCCACTGAAATTAGCCGAATTTCATAGTGTAACCCAGGAGAGATAGACTAGCTATTAGTGAATTTTATTTGTGAAAGTTATTAGCGACCCAATGATAAGTCTCCTAGAAATCATCCCTAGCTATCTCTTCTCTATAAATGATGTCCCTTTCAGTAGCTATCATATGTTTTTTTTGCTAAGCCTTTTTCTTTGTTACTTACTTCCTGTTGATCAGCTCTCGGAATCGATCAGAAACACCAAGAATAGAGACAAGACAACCAAATCCACAAGGGCTAACCCAGCCACTGCACCTATAGCCTTGACTATGGTCTCAAAAGCCTCATATATTTTGTGCTTGTCCTGAATCCCGGACTGGCTTGACTTTTCAATGCTTTCATCGATAGCCTTTGTGAGACTGATAAGTGCACCAAGAATAGAGACAAGAAAACCAAAGCCACAAGGGCTAACCTAGTCATTGCACCTATAGCCTTGACTGTGGCCTCTGAAGCCTCATAGTGTGATCAATTTGGTGTTGTGATAGCAGAGTAGTTTGGTTTTATAGCAAAGTTTGGGGACCTGAGACTGAGAGTCATCTATTTTGCTGGTTTTTTTGGGGTAATTATGATGAGTAATGCTAGATGCACAACAAAATGCACAACCCTGCTTAAAATTGTTGGACCTCGTGCTGAAAAATCTGTACACCCCTTTTTTTGTGTACAGATTTTTCAGCACGAAGTCCAACAATTTTAAGCAGAGTTGTGCATTTTGTTGTGCATCTAGCATTACTCAATTATGATTTAGTAACCTTTTTTTTTTTTAGATGTCAGTAGTCAGCTACTTTTCTGAAATTCAAAAAAAAAAAAAAAAATCCAGCCAAAAAACTTTAAAAAGTGAAAAGTCCTCAGCAAAATTAAAAAAATTCATCAACCCTTGAAGGGTTGTTTTACGTTTTAGTCTACTTTATCTCTGTAATGAATTACAAAAACGTAGTAAATAGTAGTACTCCCAATGTTGTGAATAGTTGTACTTGACTTTGTGAATAGACGTTGCTCCAGTGTTGTGAAGAGTTGCTTCCGATGTTGTAAAAATGTGCTTCCAACTTTGTGTAAAAATTGATGAATTTTAATTCATTGACATTTTTTAATTTTGAAAAAAAAATAATAGAATGACTTCTAAATTTAACACATAAAATTGATTGAAACTTAATTATCTGTTTTTTCTGCACAAAAAGATTCCAAATTATGCTAAGTGGTTGCTTTACTTTTTTTTTTTTTGGGTTGGAAGTGCTTTACTAGATATATACGCATTATAGGTCTTTATTTCCTACTTAATTCTCTTTTTTTTTTTTCTCTTTTTTTTAGGGATATGTTCTGCTTTCTTCCTAAGCAAGAGTTGGGTCTTTATATATCCGTGCTTGTAACTTTGTTAGATCCAAAGTCCTTGTGGTCTAGAGGCATGACTTTCACTTCTCCTTGGAGAGGTGGGAGAGGTTCAACTTCGCTATGGGGAGAGCGTGCATGAGAGTTTATATAATTGTGGGCCTTCGACTCCCCCTTAACATGTGTGGATGATTCTTGTGTATGTACTGTAAATGAGTGAGTGTGTAATTGCCCATAGCCAAAAAACAAAAAAATGTAACTTTGTTAGATAGAGAGAGAGAGACTATAAGTGGTTGGTTTACTAGTTATCCATTATAGGTCTTCCGTCTTCATTTCTTAGCTTTTTCCTAAGCAAGAATTGGGGTCTTTATATTTGTACTTGTTACTATATAGGGGTGAAAACAGTTTGATTCGATCCAATTTTCAGTGAAATCGATCGATTTTGGTTTGCTTCGGTTTGGTTCAGTTATTATATTGTACAAAAATTTTGAAAACCGACTGAATCAGACCGAATCGATCGGATTGGTTTGTCCTGTTAGTTTGCTTATAACACTACTACTTGTAACTTTGTTAGAGAGAGCAAGAGAGATTATAATAAGACTTATTTTTCCTATATATTGTACGAAAGATTCCAAACTATGGTTTTTTTTTTTTGGTCTGTGTCTCAGACATATAACTGTCTCGGTGACATTAACAGGGTTAGTATCCTAGATGTTAGTAACACACGCACACGCAAGCACGCACACGCAAGGGGGGGGGGGGTGGCATACTCCACTTTACTTTAAAGCAGTTGACTCCCTTGATCACCTCCTTGATAGGGAGGCTCGAACCCACAACCTCCCCATTGGAGAGTATGGGACCTGGCCATTATAGTACTTCATTTACTGCTTTCTTCCTTCAGCCTCCCTAACGCAAGACTTTGGGTTTTGTGAGATGCAGATTTAGGATTTCATTTAAAGGGCACTTGAGGTTTGGGGGTAGCGCCTACGATCCCTTTCTTCTTCTTCTTCTTCTTCTTTTTTTTTTTTTGTAAAATTGGTTTACTTTTAGGATTTAAAAATTGTGTAGTTATTTAGTGGGTTTCACATATAGTGGATTGAGGATTAAAACGATATTCAAAGCAAAAGAATCTCTATATAGCTATTTTTCAAATAGGTCATGTACTTTCTTTCTTTTCTTTTTGTTATTAATTTCATCTATAAAACAAAAAAAATCCTTCACATATTCAAAAGATACTTGTAACAGCTTCTGTAGTGGGTTAAATGATACAATAAACTTAGCCAAACTTAGTGATGTACATCGATCTGTAGTGGTGTAGATGATACAACAACGTACAACAACTAAACTTAACAAATTCTAAATTTAGTATTCGCCTAAGTTTGCTTAATGTATGGGCCATACGGCATTGTGGAAGTCGTGAGAGTAAGCAAAAGGCCAAGGGTGAACGTGTGGGACCCTAGGTGTCACACAGTGAGCTCTTTGAAACCCCCACCGCTCAGTGTGTGCCGTCCAAGAGCCCCACGGCTTAGGCTTTGCCGTTTATTTTTTTTTTCTTAACAATGCATTTTTTTTTATGATTAGAAGAACACCAAAAAAAAAAATCTACCTCACGAATTACACTAAGCCTTTTTGATGTCTTGAACACACACACACACACACACACACACACAAAATTTCTACCTCACGGCTTACACTTTGACTTTAGAATATATATATATTTGTATATTTTTTTTAACAAATCTACCTCACGGCACACACTAAGCCGCCTATTAGCACACGGTTTAGTGTGTGCCGTGTGGTTGCCACATGGTTTCCACTGTGCCGTGTGGCTTTCCTGCAGCTTCCTTAGTGCCGTGTGGTTTATCTACATCACTACAAGCGCCCAATCTATGTACATTAAACATAAACCACTTTTCCCCCAAAGTTTAATATGCTCTAAGGACTTACAAACTTTGAGCTGATTGAATAAAAATTTGAAAAATTCAGGGATCAAAGTGAGATTTCTACGTTTAGAAGGGAGATATTAAAAAAAAAAAAAGTAGAAGGGATGAATATACCGTAAAATATACAGGACAAAATATAAAATCATTTGAAAACTTAAGTAGGGATACAAACATGTATAATCTCAGTTACATGGAGTAAAAGAAGACATACTACAACAAAAACTTAAATTAGAGACGAAGATCCCAGTGACAAACTTAATTGCACAACTAAAAGTGATTCTATAGTGACAAAATATGACTTTGTCACTAGTTTTTGGAAAATGGTCACAACACCCCATGGAAGTTTCCCGCTAGAGGGAAATATTTTGGTGTAAAAACTAGTGACCAAATCAAAAAGTTCTTTCACTAAATAGCAAGTCCTTTAGTCACTAAACCTCTCACTAAATAACAAGTCCAAATATGTACTTAAACCCTATTCTAATTTCGTGCGCCTCCAACGTTGTGGTTTTTGGTTTTGATCAGTTTTTATTTCCATTTTTTGGATTGGGAGTTTACTGTGATCAATTCAAAAAAATAAAAATAAAAACTGAAAATAAAAAACAACAACGTTACCATGTGAGCCCTATTAGAATTAGTTTTATTAGCTTTAGGGTAATTTAGTCTTTTCCTTTATATTAGGGTAATACTGTATATCTAAATATTCTATTATTATTGTCTCTTCTTTTCCATTGTATTCATTCATTCAATTTTTGTGTTATGAGAAACTCAAGCTCTCTTTTCTCTTTCCCTTTGTTATTTTCTTGATTATTTAATATATTCACATGGTGTTCCTCATGGTCCTGGTGAAGTTTGCAGGCTTAAAAAAAAGCCTTATATGGTCTTAAACAAGCCCCTCGAGCTTGGTTTGAGAAGTTTTCCACAATGATTACTTCATTTGGGTTTTCCCCGAGTGAGTATTATTCAGCTCGATCTCTTTATTAGGTGTACCACTGCTGGTCGTATTATGCTTTCTTTGTATGTTGATGATATGATTATTATTGATGATGATGTTGATGGGATTGCAGTGTTGAAGTCTGAATTAGCTCGTTGTTTTGAAATAAAGGACTTAGGTCCACTACGTTATTTTTTGGGGATTGAAGTAGCCTGTTCTCCAAAAGGTTATCTTCTTTCTCAATCTAAGTATACAGGTGGCATTCTTGAGTGTGCTTGCCTCACTGATAATAAGATTGTTGATACCCTTTTGGAACTTAATGTTCGTCTTTCCCCTTCTGATGGCGTTCCTTTGCCTGATCCTACCTTATATCGCATTATTGTTGGTAGCTTGGTTTATCTTACTATTACTCGTCCGATATTGCTCATGCTGTTCATGTTGTTAGTCAGTTTGTTACTTCCCCTACTACAGTTCATTGGGCTGCTGTTCATCGTATTTTGAGGTACTTAAGGGGCACTAGGTTTCAAAGTCTTTTACATTCGTCATCATCTTCCTTGGAGTTGTGTGCATACTCTGATGCTAATTGGGCTGGTGATCCTACAGATCGCAAGTCTGTTACTGGGTTTTGTATATTTTTGGGTGATTCTCTCATTTCTTGGAAGAGCAAGAAGCAAGATGTTGTTGCTGTGTCTTCCACAGAAGCTGAGTATCGTGCTATGGCTTCAACTACCCGTGAGGTTATTTGGTTATGCCGACTACTTACAGATATGGGTGTCTCCCTTCCTCGCCCTTCACCTATGTATTGTGATAATAAGAGTGCTATTCAGATTGCTCACAATTCCGTTTTCCATGAGAGGACCAAGCATATAGAGATTGATTGTCACATTACTTGTCATCACCTTAAGCATGGAGCTATCACTTTGCCTTTTGTTTCTTCTTCCGCACAGATTGCTGATTTGTTTACAAAGTCACATCCGATTCAGCGTTTTCGTTTTTTAGTTGGCAAACTCTCTATGCTTTTAGCTGCAGCATCGTGAGTTTGAGGAGGGGTATTAGAATTTGTTTTATTAGCTTTAGGGTAGTTTAGTCTTTTCCTTTATATTAGGGTAATACTGTATACCTAGATATTCTATTATTATTGTCTCTTCTTTTCCATTTTATTCATTCATTCAGTTTTTGTGTTATGAGAAACTCTAACTCTCTTTTCTCTTTCCCTTTGTTGTTTTCTTGATTATTTAATATATTCACAAGCCCTAAGATCAGTCTAATTTTAGATTGTTCATAGTTTAATTAGTTTGCAAAGCTATTTCAATATCTTAAGATTTTAGTAAGTTTTTTGGAATTGGGTATTTATTTTGTGGTTTTCAATTTTGCTAGAGATGGGCTATAGTTTAGACAGTTCTGTATCAATCTAATGATTTCAATTTGATAGAGATTAATATCAAGAAAATTTGAGTCTTTGAAGCCTTTTTTTAGCAAACATGTAATGCATATGGCAAACATGCTCTCACACTTGAAATTAAGCATTTCATGCATAATATTTGTTCCATCTTACAGTAATTAACGCAGAAAAACGTACAAGAGTGGGACAATAAAACTAATGCCTGCAACAACCATTTGTCACAAGTAGGGCGATCACTACATTTTATCGATAGTGTAACGTAGTGACTTCAATCATGTGCATATGCTTTGCTTTCAAGTTTGATTGTAATTAAACACAAGAAGTAGTTTTTAGTTTAGGCACGTAACCATGTTAAAATACTCAAATAATAATCACATCTCAGTACTACAATGACATATATGGTGTGGCAATTACAAAGAATCACTACAACAAAAATTGGTTTTAGCAAGAAGCCGATTTCCTCGCTAAAAGCTCTGATTTCCTCGCTAACATTCCTCGTAGTAGTGTTGTCGTTAAAGGGTTGCTGGCGACGAAACATTTTTTTCTCGCCAATAAAACTTTTTAGCGAGGAAATTTTTCCTCGCTACTGACTAAAAATTTTATTGCCATAATCAAGTATTTCCTCGCTAAAAGTTTTATAAGTTTTCATGCATTCTATCATTTTGCGAGGAAATAATGTTTCCTCGCCATAGAAAAGCTTTAGCAAGAAATATTTCCTCGCTATTAGCTTTAGATTTCGTCGCCAAAATCGTTTCCTCGCTAAAAGTCTTATAAATTTTCATGTGTTTTATCATTTGGCGATGAAATATTTCGTCGCTAAAGAAAAGCTTGGTAATTACTATTAGCGAGGAAATATTTCCTCGCCAAAATGATGTTTAATTAATATTGAATAAACTTTTCACAATTATATCCTAATTCTATACAGATTTTTATGATTCAGCCCTAAATCTTAGCCATCACTTAAAAGATTAATAACTAACTAAAAACTAAGTTTTCTACCATTATGCAAAGGCTGGGTCGCCACAATCTCTACTCCCTCTTCGTTGACAACATCCATGAAGATTTGGATCATCATGTTCTCTGGAAGTATTTCAATTGGGCAGGTAATGTTAAGGATATCTACATCCCTAAGAAAACTAGACAGGGTCGAAGGGATAAGTTTGGCTTTGTCAGATTCAATGACCCATGGGAAGCAAGGTATGTGGCTGCTAAATGCAATGGAGACTATCTGTGGGGGAGGCGTCTGGTTGTCAAAGAAGCTCTTTATGGTGGGTCACCTACCTCTCTTGACTTTGAAGAAATCAGAGGCATTAATTATAAGGGGAAGCCTACAAATATCTTCAATAATGGTAAAAGAGATTGTCGCTCATATCAAGAAGTGCTCAACAGTTCAGCCCCAAATCACTATCGACAATTTATCTCAAATGGGAAAGGCTTCACTGCTCACACCAAACAGAGTAGACCTAACTTGGAATATGTACCAAAGGATACTGAAAAAACTTGGCTTGCTGGATGTGCAGTGGGTTATCTTCATTTGCCAACTTCTATTTCAGATCTAAAAGAAATTTTATTAGGTATGGATTTCTTCAACTGTTCTGTCACTCCGATGGGTGGCAACATGGTCCTCCTGGCGTTCTCAAGCAAAAATGAGATGGAGTCTGCAATCAATCTAAACCTTAATGGGCTACAACAGTGGTTCGATCTTATCAAACCATGGGATGAAGAAGATACTTTTGAATCAAGATTTGTTTGGATGAAATGTGAGGGGATACCACCACATACTTGGAATTTCAGCTTCTTCAGTCTAATTGCGAGCTTATTTGGGAGATTTGTTAAAGTGGACACATTTACAGAGCAAAAGAAGAGACTTGACATGGCTAGAATCCTTATTGTCACTTCAAGCAGCAAGGAAAAGATTAACAGGCATACAAGCATTCTTATTGAGGGACGAGCATTTGATCTTTCTATTTCTGAAGATGAGGCGGCTGACTTCTTGAATGATGAAGTTTTACACTGTTCTTGTGGTGGCTGGGCCAATAAATTTGCAGAAGCAGAGATGGGGCACTCTAAAAATTCAGCATTTCAACATTCCGATGACACCGTGCAAAAATCCCAGCCCATCCGTTCCGGTCAGAGTGATTCAGTCAGGAATACTGAGCTTCTAATTGACCAGCTACCCAGATTGGTGAGGGGTTCTGATAAGTCCAGTCAATCTGTAAAGTCCATTCAATCATCCCCCGCTCAAATTTCAAATTCAATTTCAAATTCCTCTGTTTCAAATTTGGGAGCCATTTTTCCCCCAAACAATTCCACTGTTTTAGACCAATTTGGGTCCCCTGATGGGTCAATCTCCATAGTTCCAGACTCTCTCTCTGCCTCTCATATTTTGATAAGTAAGGTGGGCTTTGCTACTGATGGGCCTATCAACAATGGAGACTTAAATCTGGAAGTTGTCCTACCTTTTATTAATGGGCCCAATCACTCATTACACTCAAGGCCCAACTTTATGGACATAAACCTCAATGAAGATGCTGAGGAAGATATTGATTCTGCAGATTTCAGCCATTTCTCTCCTAAGGATGACAGATTGGCTACGATTGAACACAAATTGCAGAACAAATTAAGGAAAGGTAAGGGCAAAAGGAGGGGATGTTTGGAAAACCCTATTTTATTCAGTGGAGCTGGTAAACTCATCAAAATCAAAGCAAAAGTTGCCTCAAAATCCAAAGGAGCTGGTAAGTCAAGAATCAGGCTTCACAAAAGTTCACAAAAGAACACACAAAGCTCTTCCAATCCTATTTCAAATAACAGTACCCAGAGCAGAAATTTGGCAATTCTAAAGGAGGCAAACGAGTGTTGGGACTTGGGAAAAAATCTGGGTCTGTATGTTAATGGAAAGGACTCTGATGGGGCAAATATTATGGAATTCTTGGAAAAACGCGATTGGGAGGAGTTCGAGAGAAGAGAAAATGAGTAACTTTTTGTTCTATTAAAGCTATCAGGCAATTGCAGATTTTATTAGCAGTGTTGGATTGAGGGACATATAACTATCAGGCAACATTTTTTCTTGGCGTAAATATAGATCGTCAATGGTTGACCAATCATGCCCGAAGGTACTTGATTTGAAATTTTTGGGTTCTTTCATTCTTGTTTTTGGTGGTTGCTGATGGGTAGTAATGTGGGAGATAAAGAGTGGTAATTCTTTAGCAAATGAGGAAGGAAACACAAACAGCCAAAGACCTATCTAAGTGGCTAAGCTTAGGTTTTGGAAGGCAACTGGAATTGATTGACCTTTTTATTCAGCCGGTGGGCAAGGCAGAGACTGCATTGGACTGATTTTGGTTGTGTTCAAAATTGCTCTGTTTTGTTGCTTTATTTTGGACATATCATGTACATAGATAGGGGCTGCTTTGATTTTGGTTGTGCTCTTTGCTATTCTTGCTGTGTTGTAAATTGCTTGTTGAGGGTTAGGTGACAGTCTCCCCTCTTTTTTTGCTGTACCAATTACGTCAGTCTTCTTTAATACATCCGTCCTCGCGCCGTCGAGGTTTTCAAAAAAAAATTAATATTGAATAAACATTTGGCGAGGAAATATTTTGTCGCCAAAGCTAATTTATTTTCAAAATTAAAAAATAGTCCCTAATTTAATAATTCTGGTCCTGTTTAAATATCCAACAAAACAATAGTAAACCAATACAAAACCACAAAATAGTATTATATAGTCGTGTTCAACACTAATAAAAACTACAAGACACCATTATATCGTATTTCTGTTAGAACCTAATACAAATCACAAAATACCTTAAACCAGGTTGATGTTCAAAACTAATAAAAACCATTACATAGTGTCCATGGAATAACAAACACTAAAAGTTGTTCATTACACACAAAAAAAACATACAGCTGAGCTTCTTGAAATCAACCACTTTCACACTGAATCTGCGACACAAATAAATGGAACATATTAGCTATACCGTCATAAAAAATGCGATTGTACAAAAATAATGAAGTCATGTAATACGGATTGGAGACAATTTTTACCAAAAATCCGGCAGAGTGCCGTTTGTTTATCGTACATCCCAAAAATGTGTAATTACAACACAATAACAACTAGACCTCTTTTCACATCCTATATCTAGGACAACAACAAACAATCATGTCTCATGGTAAATTTTCATTTAATCAAAAAATAATACTATGTTAGTTTTAGCCTCGTGAAACTCGAATTTTTATTTTTATTTTTTTTAAACATGTTGCCATTCAAAACCCCAAATTCGAGTTTTTTCGAACTTAACCAATAAACTTGCGTAGCCTGCAAACCGGGAGTCTAGTTGTACAATCATTCATGTGGTTAGACCCCAAAAAAGTTGTACAACATACTTGCAGTTAACATTGCCCAACAAAGAAATCACAACTGTATTATGAAAATTCCAACTTCTAGTGTTACTTACAAGTTACAACAGCATCACATACATTTCTAGTCCTGCTTAACCCAAAAATCAAAAATCTGAAATACCCGTTTCATCGTTCTAATTTAGACAAAAATTACTACTACTGTAACTAAAACAATATTTTTAGTTGTTAGCAACGGGGAAACCGATCGCATTTAACGTAGACTTGAAATTGATCGACTGAAGAGCAATCAACCAAGAAACCAAATAGTAAAATATTTAGAGAGTTCACCCCAGACAATACTCATGTCCTCCAATATAAAAGCAGCATGGTCTCATTTTCAATATCTAGAATACCCATGAAGCAAATAGTTGAAAAAAAAATTAAACAATTGCAGTCCGATTCTAACAGATTCATGGCATGAGCAATCACCAAACCCTAGAGCTGTTGAAAGAAAATGTATTCCGACAACTGCTCCTTAAAATTACATGAAAAAATGGTGATATATGTATTTGGTATTGCCGGAAGAAGTTGAGATAGAGGTAAAGGTTTCAGGGATAAGCTTGCATCTGTAATAGAGATACTTACTATGCTAGAACACAGAGATTTTAGTTAAAGAAGAGTCAAATTAAAGACTTGAAAAGACAGGTATACCCTTCATTCATTTTTAAATTTTTTTTGTTTAATCTTTTTCATAATAAATTTACCTCGGCAACTCATTTTTTACATTTATTTTTATGTAGTTGTGGTTGGACGTGTGCTTGATGGTGGTGGTGAGATTGGCGGTTTAAGGAAGAAAGAATTTGGTGAAAGAATGAAAAGGAAGAAAAATGTGGGAAAAAGTTTATAGGTACAAAGTTGACTTTTCAAACTAAAAATCTGGTCTAAAATTTGCCTGCTAAACAGAATTTTGAACTTTTATTAGTTTTGACGGAAAACTTACCCGTTTCAATTAGATTTAGACACGACCAAGTGGTGTTAATTGTCACATTTTGAATCATTGGGAGTAATGGGAAAAAAGGTCCTACTAAAGGGGGGCAAAATATAATCAACTCATAAGAAAATTAAAGAAGACGTAAACAAAATATGAAGGGCTGTGGGAGCAACATATGACACAATTGGGAAGGGCAAACAAAATATTCACATAGAGGTAAAACAAAAAAAAATGTTGAAACTTTGGTTGCCTTCGAGAAAGGAAGTTGAAAAAATATAGGTTCAACCTCTCCACATGTGATAAGTGACCAAGTGGCATAATGAGTTGACTTCCAGTAAACCTTGTGGCATAATGATTTGACTTCCAGTAAACCTTTTGGACTTCATCCCTTGACATGCATTTGAGATAGAATTTAATGATGCAACAGAATAGGCATCAATGTGAAAGTCTGTCCACTCCGATGTCAAAGTTGAATTTTGCCAAGAAGTTGGAATGAAGATGAGTGGCTCAAGACTTGGGGTGTGGTTGGAATTATCAGAACGCATTCTCACCAACTGTAATTACATTATCCTCTTTATTTTTAACTTATCTTAAAGATGCTAACTAATTCATTTTTTTTATTTTTTATTTTTTTTTTGAAAAAGCAAGTCTTACTTTGGTTATGTTAATAAGTTGGAAATGGTGTTTTATACGGGTACATGAGTTTAGGGTTCGTGCCAAGAACCCCATACCCCTCAACTTCTATTGCAAATAACTCCCACACTATCAAGTTTCTATCTCCATCTCTACGCTTTTGCATATCTCTCTCTCTCTCTCTCTCTCTCTCTCTCTCTCTCTCTATATATATATATATATATATATATATGAAGTTTATTAAGATTATGCACCACGAAAAGATAGAGCAGATCTCTATGCGCCATAATAAAAAAAATCTGATAAGCTCAAGAAATACCCAAATTAGGCTTGAGATTTGAAAAAAAAAAAAACCAACTTAATTAGTTTTGAGATTCAAGAACAATGTAACTTAGAGAAAACATATAAATTAAATGAACAATGTAAGAGTTTCTTTACATTGTGGCTGCTGGGAATCAAAGCAAATACATATAATATTTAACATGTTTGTTCATGTACTAGTTTGGTAGCACTTTTAACAACTAGGAGCATCCAGGTAACATAAGAAAGTGCTCCCCAACAGTTGGTATTTCCAATAGGAAAAGTAGGAAGTCAATAAAAAAAAAAAGCGGCATTACCCATTGTTGGGCAATGTCACTTTCCTAGGTATTAACCCATTATGATTTCACAAACAATGCATTCCGAAATTAAGAAACACTAGATTAAATTCTCAGGTAGCTTACTTGTTATAATATAAGTACTGCAAGTCTGCAAGTTGCAAAACAACAATCTTGAAATCTCAAACCAACACCTGGGAATGGGCACCTAAGTTACTGGTCTCACCCAGACCCGTATTTTTGACCAACCATAACACCAATTGAAACCACTAAGAAGTGGCATAGGTCACTGGTTTCCAAGCAACCTCTTCATCAACCCAACAAAAGAACCCAAATCCTGGCTTAATTGTAGGGATCGAATCATTGTACTACGCCAAACAATCAAACAACTATTGCCAAACCATTGGTTAAAAGCTATGCTGCTGCTAATACAAGAGTAATCATATGGTCACTATCACTTAAAAATGGCTTATATGCTGGATTCCAACCTTTTGAAGGTGCAAAGATCCATTTGGTCTTTTGTGGATTTAGGGCCAGAATAAAAGAAAATAGGGCAAAAATGGAGATTAGGGAGAAAATAAGTTTACAACAAATTGAAAAGGGAAAACCATACAACCAATTGAAACATTAGCAGCAACAATTGAAATCTTAACATGTACACAGAGCAGATGATAAGTACCTTAGATGAGAAAGATGGAGATCAAAAACGAGAATAGAGAATGGCGAGCAAAGGCGGCGTCAACGGCGAAAGTGGCGGCGGAGGCGGCGGCATCACGGAGACCGGCAGTGGGTGTCACGGCGTCACGGTTACCAGCACTGGGGGTTCCTTCAACGAGAAGAGGTAAAATGGAGTTTTACCAGAGAGAGAGAGAGAGAGAGAGAGAGAGAGAGAGAGAGCGCATGGTTGCGGGCGGGAGTGAAAATGAGGATTTAGGCAGCGGGAGTGTCTTTGCTTTTTTTTTTTGTTTTTTTTTTAAAGTTTAACTATCAAACTAGTAATTTAATTATTGGTAACCAAGTTCCTTGTGGCCGAGTGGTAAGCTTCTTGAGTGTATAATCCAAGAGGTTTAGTGTTCGAGTCATGGGGAGCGTGGCAACTGGAGTATTCACCCGGCGCCTCTAGGCCTCGGGGGATTAGTCGAGGTGCGCGCAAGCTGGTCCGGACACCCCCGATTACCAAAAAAAAAATAAAAAATTAATTATTGGTAAGTAAAATTATTTGTAAGTTTAACTACTATACTTATTTTCGTATTTTGCCCCTAATTTTTCTCAGTCTAAAATATTTGTGACGGATAGTTACATTGCCGTCACAAATAAAATTTATTTGTGTCGGATACAAATTTTATGAATCATCTGGTGGTTTAAGATGTATGGTATATCATTAATCAACTTCCCAAAAGGTATAATAAATTTGGAAAAACTCCTTTATTTCAAATTAAAATGATTTTGTAAGTTACAACCAGTCAAGAGCAAATTACAACATGTTGACACCAAATTGTGTTGTATTCCAAAACCACTAAGTAAGTACTCCGCATGATTTGGCAAGAAATAATAGTCTAGTTTATAAAGAATGTTGATTAATAAGAAACAAGTGTGATAACTTTGAAAATCACTTTATTTTTTTTCAAAAAACATGTGGTACTTAAATTAAGTTACCACACTTTTGGACCTGCTTGTACATTTTGGAACTTAGTCGCGACATTTTAACATCAAAACTACTAGAATGTAACATTTTACCTTTGGTAGAGCTCTAGATAATTTTGACTCTTCCTTTCATTTTTCTATGGTTCAGTAAAAATGACAAGTAAAAATTTGTCCTCGACACACTCCAAAATGAATTAATTTGTCCTTGCCTCAAGTGATGTCTAAAAAATTAATTGTGGAAAATAAGTTTTGGCGAAGAAATAAATTCCTTGCCAAAACCTAGTTTTGGCGGTTTTGGCAAGAAAATTTATGTTTCCTCGCTAAAAGTAGGTTTTGGCGAAGAACTTTATTTCGTCGCTAAAAAGCATTTCTCAAAATAAATTTCATAAGACTTTACTTTAGGCGAGGAAAACAATTTTCTCCGCCAAAACCTACTTTTAGCTAGGAAAACAAGGTTTTGGCAAAGAATTTATTTCTTCGCCAAAAAGTATTTTCCACAATTAATTTTTTAGACATCACTTGAGGCGAGGAAAATCTTGTTTCCTCGCTATATGTAGGTTTTAGCGAGGAACTTTATTTCCTCGCCAAAATGTATTTCCCATAATTCATTTTTTAAGAGTTCACTTTAGGCTTCTCTCAAAAAAAAAAAAAGAGTTCACTTTAGGCGAGGAAAATAATTTTTCTTGCCAAAACCTACTTTTAGCGAGAAAATATGTATTTCCTCGCCAAAAGTAAGTGTTTGCGAGGAAACTTATTTCGTCGCCAAATGAAAGTGGAAATAATATTTTTTTAGAACTCACCTTAGGCGAGGAAACTTAATTTTCGTTGCCAAATTCAATACTATAGGCGAGGAAAATAATATTTCGTCGTTAGCGACTTCACCTATAGCGAGGAAGTATAATTCCTCGCCAAAATTAATACTTTAGGCGACGAAATAAGACTTTCATCGCTAAATGTGTGCGCATTTTACCCTTTTTTGGCGACAAAATTTGATTTCCTTGCCAATACCATACTTTTGGCGAGGAAATTTAATTGTCGTCGCCATGTTTTGTCGGTAAAACACATTTTTGTTGTAGTGAATGAATTCTAGGGAGATTGAGAGAAATATAGAAGGAAACTTTTTCTTTTGTTTTGTTAATAGGAATTAAAATAGGAAAGAAAATGGAACAAATTGTTAAATAAATTGAATGTTTTGGATATTATGAGTCATTTCGTAATGTAATACAGACATACATACATGCACGCACTCTCATATATTAGTGTATATATATCTATATATAGATATATAGATCAATGTGTACACATACACACACACACACACACACACACACGTGAAGAAAGGAGATAAGTGGCTAAGAGAAAGAAACTTACCAATGGTGGAGGATCCAATAATGAGACTTCGGGACTCTTCTCCAGCAAATCCTTATTTCAGAAGAGGATGAGTGGAATCTTCCATGGCTGCGTTGTTCACTGGGACTATCATAGTACTATTATCCAAACTATTTTGTCTAGCGGTATTCCCAATGTAAGGTCCACTATGCATGGTGTAAAGATCTAATTGTTCGCTCACTAAGCCAACTGTCACTCCATGGCCTTCTTGATGATCCCAAGGATGTTTTGTAAACTTTCTCAACCTTTCAAGTTCCACAGCTACTTCCTTCATAGATGGCCTTTCTTTCCCACTCAAGTTTAGGCATTTCTTCACAAGCTCTGCAGTTGTTTGTAGTTGCTCCAAGGTCCCTTCTCTCATCACTTGAGGCTGAAGAATTTGAAACAAGCGATTATCATTCATGGACATGATGAAATGAGAAGCTAAATTTCTCTCTTCTTGGTTCTTTTCCATGCATAATGGCTTCCTCCCAGTTAAGAGTTCAGCAAGAACCACTCCAAAGCTATAAACATCGCTCTTTTCTGTTAGCAGGCTAGTCTGAAAATACTCGGGGTCTAAATATCCTATAGTCCCTTGGACAAGTGTAGTTACTTGGGTTTGATCCAAAGGAACCAATCTAGAAGCGCCAAAATCCGCTATTTTTGCTGTGTAATTTTTATCTAATAGTATATTTGCGGACTTAATATCTCTGTGAATAATGGGCATTGAAGTTGCGGAGTGAAGATAAGCTAGTGCACCCGCGGCTTCTGAGGCTATTCTTAAACAATTGTCCCAAGATAACCATGAAATGCTAGTTTTGTGGTGAATGTGGTGAAAGAGTGTGCCATGAGAGACATATTCATAAACCAATAGTGGCACTTCTGCGTCTAGACAACATCCCAAAAGCTTCACCACGTTTCTATGGTTAATTTGTGTTAGTACAACAACCTCATTGATGAATTGTTCTATTTGGCTCTTGTCCACTATTTTGGACTTTTTAATTGCGACCTCGCGATGATCAGGTAAAATTCCCTTATAAACTGTGCCATAGCCACCCTCGCCAAGAATTCGATCATCAGCATAGTTGTTGGTGACTTTTTCTAGCTCTTTGGCTGTAAAGATCTTTGTGGACTCAATACCGCCTTCTTTTGAAGATGTTAGTTTTTCCAATAGTAGACCACCATTTTGTTCAAAAAATTTCTTGCAGAGCTTGACACGCTTTCTTTCCTTGATAGTCAAGTATAGCCAAGTCATAACTATGATGATTGATAAGAAACCAAAGCTCAAACCTGCATTTAAATGTTCAATTGTACAATTAAAAATTTATTAATTCTTTTTGAAAAATATAAGAAACTTGGTAACAAAATCCTTGTAACCAACTTCTAAGAGTTTAAAGAATAGTTTGTTTCATCACCTTCTTAAAAGCCCCTAGAATTGGAACTTTGTTTGATATACTTCCTTTAACCACTTAATTCATATTCTTATGAACTAATTAAAATAACCCAGAGATCATTTTTATGCTTGTGAAAAAAACTAACTTCCAACAGATTTGCCATAATATCAGCTCTCTTTTCTCCTTTTCTCCCCTCATCTGAGCCTGAATTAGATTTGCAATGCAATCTAATTCAAGCTGCTCATTGTATCACCACAGCCAACATCGAAACTCGAAGCTATAGCTAAAGCTGCTCATCATGTAATACCCATAATTTCCGTTATATTTTGTATGATTATATAAATAAGATCCTGTGATTTTCCCCAATCTTTTGTGAAATGCTGCCCTAATTGATTAGATCACAATCTTTTGTGAAATGCTGCCCCATTGATTGCCCTAATCGATTGCCCTTATTTACCAATCGATTGCTCCTTTTCTAGCCCAATCGATTGCACATTTACCCCAATCGATTGCACTTGACCGCCTAACCCCAATCTATTGTCTCTGAGCCCAATCAATTGGACTTTGCAGAACTTGGGCACCAAGTTTAATTCGTATGGTTGTTATTATTTCCCCTCCCCTATATATATGTCTCCCATATATACATATATATGTTTTGTTGTGTTGGAGAGAGTTAGAGAGAGATATATACATACATACACCTATACACACACACACACACACATATATATATATATATATGGGGGCTGCTATCCTACAACATGAGGGTGGTAGGATAGCATTATACACCAACTTTTAGCGACAAACAGAAATGGAGAGAGAGCTTTGAGAGATTTTTGGTTTGTATATTAGTTAGTATGTGTGAAAGAATTGTGAGTCTGAGAGTACGTAATGCCTATATATGCATTTGGTGTGTGTGTGTGGTGCTGTGATATATATGTAAAATGTCTAAGTTTATTTACTGATTGGTTTTTGATCATTGCAGACTTGGTTGGGTTAAATGATTCATTGCAATGATGTGGGCTCAATAATACTGCTGTAAACTGATTGAGAGCAATCAGTTCACACCAATAATGTAACTTAGTTCTTTTGATTAGTTTGGTCTGGTTTGGTCAGCTTGTTTGGTTATGTTTAAGAGGCTGTTTGGGGCAGTTTGTGCTTTGCGATTTGATAGCTTTACGAATGCGATAGCTTTGCGATTGCTTTTGTCATAATAGATTTTGATTGTTGTGGTGTTTGGGTAATGCATTGTAAAAGTGACTCCAATGACAGAATAGATTATGCCAGTGTTTGGTTACATAAATGCAAAATTGATTTTGAAAGTCCAAAAGACAATTGTGTCCTTTTACTAATACTATTTTTTTGACCATTCTAGGGAACTTTGGTCACACGCTCCATTTATATATACATTCTAGTAATTTATTATTCAATTATTATGGGTGTATGTCACCATATTTGCATAATTGACTAATTAAAATATAACAAATAAATTTTATTTTTTACACAATTAAAAGGAAAAATGGGTAATTGGAGTAGTGGTTTGATTGTTGACTGGATTCCTGAAAGTGCACAGTTCGAATGCCCCCCCCCCCCCCCCCCCCGCCTAATTTGAGAATTTTTGTCGTGCAAAGGCAATTCCAGAAATCTGTAAATTTCTTAGGGCAAAATGGTCTTTTCCGTTGATCGCTTTCCACTAAAAGCTGGTCTGACCCAGCTTCCTAAAATCGCGCGCGAAATGCCTTGTTCCACGTTTGGCGATTGCGATTTCCAACATAATTTGGACAGCCAAACACCTCTATAATCGCGATTGACTGCTCAAAAGCTGTTTTGGGGCACCAATCGTGGTTGAATTGCTAAGACAAACAGCCTCTAAGTCCATATATTAGAGTAAGTAAATTTTGACAAACTGAAATTTCATGTAAAAATTAGATGAGATTTTTTAATTTAACTAAAATTTGACTTAAAAAATTGAATAAAAGTATAACCCAACTCATGCATCTGCTATTTTATACAATGCTTAGTTAGTTCTATAGGACTATGGTTAGAGATAACTGGTAATGCGTCAGGCGAGGAAAATAAGTAATGATAGGCACACAACGAATTGCATAAATGTGCAGCACATGGTTGAATCTTGTGCTGAAAAGTTTGCACACACCTTTTTGTGTGTACATGCTTTTCAGCACAAAGTCCAACCCTGTACTGCACGTTTGTGCAATTCGTTGTGCACCTATCATTATTGAAATACTAATGACACGTTTGGTAGGCATGAATTGAATAATGCAGGAATGAAACGGACTCAGGAATGGAATGAAACATGAATGGAATAGCAATAGTCCTTAATAGTCCTTACATTCCTCTGTTTGGCTAAGTTTCTTGGAATTAAATGCCAATTACATTCCACTTTGGGTTTTAAACAATTAATTAGTGGAATAAAATCAGATTTAAGTAAAATATTTTATATTTGTACAAAATATTTATGGTACAAACATTCAGTATTATTTATCTATAATTTTTTTTAAACCAAAATTTTTTATGATATTTCGTTTAGAGAAGTGTTTAATAGAATGTCTTGGAATACTTTTTTCAAATATATAATCTTTTAACGTATTTTGGAAGTCTAAGAATCTGCTATCAGATATTCTTATGCAATATTTTAAAATTTCTAATTTAAAAATCTTTTTTAGCCTAAATAGTTAATAATTAGTTTTTTTTTTATGAAATAATATTACTGTACATTTTTAATAATTTTAGTCCAACTTATTTTTTCCATCTATTTGCAAAATCTCTTTAAAAATTTAATATATTTGCTAGTTATAATTAAAAAAATTTTAGTCCAATGTTAAGTTTAATTAGTATTTTATGATTTTTTTAGTATGAATAATATTTAATCAAAATATATAATATTCTATAAAAAATTAATTTTTAAAAAAGTATTTAATATTTGTTTTAATATTTTAAAAAATATTTAATATATAGCATATTTTTTATAAAATTTATTTTAAGAAAAAGATTTATATTTTACAATTATAGTCAATCCTGAGGGAATGGAATGAGCATTCCTTGGGTTTTGGCAAGGAATGCTCATTCCTGCTTAAATAGGATTGACCATTCCAAAAGGATTGACCATTCCACAGTATTTGATCACACCAAACATAGGAATGGAATGAACCCAGGAATGACCATTCCATTCCAAGGTGCATTCCTGCCTAACAAACGTGCCCCAAGTACATTTTTTTTTTTGGTGGTGTGTCTCAAAAACAAATCACCTTTATGACGTAAATGGGGTTAGTCTGTTAGAGAGTTAGTAACACACACACACACACACACACACATACACACACACACACACACACATACACACACACACACAAGGGAGAGGGCTATACCTCACTTTAAAGAAAATCTCCATTACTTTGCTCCCCGAATAGAGATTCGAACTCACAACCTCCCCAATGACAGAATGGGCCCTAGCCAACTCGGCTAGGCCCAGTTGGTTCTAAGGTACATTCTCTTAGGTAACTTTTTGAGTGTTTTGAAGGTTAATTGGTTCATATCTATATATGTGATTCACAAGTAAACTAATAATATTTTAACACAGGATCAAAAATACCTAAAAAAAAAGTACTACAGTGTTGGTCAATTAGAGAATATTTACCTAGAGATAACTTAATTACGGACAATTGTGCAATGCAACCACTCCCATTTTTTTTGCCATCACCTAAGTACCCACGTTGGCAAGTACATGTATAACTTCCCGGAATGTTTGTGCATATCCCTTCACAGGGGTTGTTATTGGAATCTGCACACTCATCGATATCTGGCAAAACACCACTAATTAGAACATGTGACATCTATGTAATATTTAGAAGAGTAAATTACCATGATCTGCCTTGAAATAATTAAGATTGAAGTATAAGAACTTTTTTCGTGGTAAAAAAAAAAAAAAAAAATTTATAGCCCTTGAGAATTTTTAGACGTTGAGAAACCCTTTGCCTTTGTCAGCTATCAGTTAGACCTTTATTTTTATTTTTTGTTAATTCTTTTTCTAATGATTATTTTTATGTTTCCAAAGTAATTAAAAATTTCGTATAATATCTTTCCTTAGTATATATCTGAATGTATATTCATCTTTCAATGGTAACATTTTTCTACACATAATATGTTATTTTTAAAAATTAATAGGGTTGTATTTTTCTTTAGTGCATTACTTAGGTTTTTAACTATAACAGGGGGGAGGTTAGTGTAATTTGAAATACCATGTGGGAGGTCCAAGTAATTTGACCTTATCTCAGGGAAAGTTAGCGTGTGATTGATCCTATATAGGAAATTAATTCTGGTCTATATATATATATATATATATATAACTTCTATAATAGATCCTAGTGATTTAGTTATATCATACATTCCGATTTGGTGTCAAAATGGTGTAACGTAAGTTTAAAAATGTATAATAATTAGGTCCCAAATAAAGTATGTAAACTTTGAAAATTGCTTCGTTTTCAAAGATAGCACCATTTGAAACCTAGTTAATTACATATAGGTTGGATCATTTTAGCACCCAAAATCACTAATTAATAAGTTTATAAGATACAATTAACCGAAACCGTTGGGGTCAGGGACGGGCCCATAGAAGGGCAAGGTGGGACTTGAGCCCCCCCAAACTTTTTAAAAATTGTAGTGTTGCCATATAAAAAAAAAATCCCCACCCTACAAGTCTGATATTAGTATAAGTTAGAGCAATTGCTTATATTAACTTCTTATCGCTTTTGCCACGTAAGAAATTTTTCCTAGTCTGTAATCCCAAACCCTCTTCGATTTTCTAGATCCGTCCCTGATTGGGGTTGTGTCACGAGTAGAATTTTCCCATAAGAAATATGCATACATATTCCGCGCAACAAACTTTAATTACCTTGACATTTATTACCCTTTAAAAAAAAAAAAAAAAAAAAAAAAAAAAAAAAAAAAACTTTGTTACCTCGACATCCAGAGTTGAGATAAGGATTACCCGTGTACCCCTTATTGCAACTACACCTATATCTTCCATGGCCAGAGTCTGAATCAACACAATAACTGTTGTTTTTACAAGCCAAATTAGTGGAGTTATTACATGTCTGATTATTTCCGATCGCCCAATCAAGGACCACTGGAACACTAGCCACAATCCAGTTCATGAAATCTGGATCCGAAAGGTCTGTAGCGCCCCGGAAAGTGAACCGATCTCGCTCACCCAAAAACGCATAGCTACAAGGATTAAACGACCACACATTCGTGTGGTTGTAATTGGTACGGAACGAAGTATGATAGTTATTCAGCCCCTTGGGTATGTTGGAAGATTGGCAACACCCAACTCCAGAACAAACCCCATCAACAACATCCTCGGCTTTCACGCATAATGAGGGACACCCAATTGGAAAATCAGGAGTATTTGAATCCATGTATCCAAAGTTATGACAGCCTACGACTGTAAATGTATTTGCTGTTTCGGAGAATGTGTGTGGGGACTCGTGGCCTAAATCGATCGAGCCTGGACTTTCGAAGGTTAATTCACCCAGTCGACTGAAACATTGTGCAGCCACCACGCTGGCAATACGCATTTGGGTCTCTGTTATTTCAAAAATTTCGAGCCCCCCGTCATCCGTGGCCAAAAAGGCCTTGGGAGGGTGAAAGGAGGTATTGCATATGATATTGAACCATGGGTCTATTGAACAGTTTGTGTCTAGACCCACGCCAAATGGGTACGGAACCGTAAGGTTTCCGCACTGGCTCTGGCAGCCGGGCTTGGTGATGACGGTGGAGTTAGTAGTGCCACTACTGGTGGAGTTGCCATCCAGTAGTACTATGGCTTTGGTCAAGAATGGCCATAAGAGAGAGAACAAGAGAGCATGCAGAAGCATGTTGGAGGATGATAGAACGTAAAGATAGGTTTATTGAACCATTTTAGAGATCCAACTCTGTACATGTATACATATATATATATATAGACTATCTCCGTCTAGATTCCTAACTCTTTCGGTTTTTTGTTATCTATATACTACGGAGTATATACTATTCGTGATACCAAAGGACTCTCCTCAACCCTGCACATAAGATCTTATGTGTATATTCCACCAAATATTCTCTAAATTTTCTATTTTTTATTCCCCAAACTAATCCCTCCCCTTCTCCGCCTATTTCATTTCTTTCAAATGGTCCATTCCAGCCCCACCTCTCTCTCTCTCTCCATCTCTATAATCATTTCCTTCCCTCTACGTACGAATTACACTACCTCAAATAATTCCAAGACTTATTGACCAATCCAAAAACAAAAAACCTAACCCCATTGACTCTTTGTCTTCTTCTATATGTACATATCTAATATATATATATATATATATCTATATTAAAGCGGAAGAGTCAATGATATGGCACAATTCCAAAAATAGTTTAATATTTTTATAAATTAACATTTTATAAGTGAATATTTTAATGGGTCAATTACATATAAGGATAATTTATGCTAATTGTGTTAATTTAAGAACAACTTAAAAAAAGATACTTAATTATAGTTCCATCATAGCAGCCAAAATTAGAAATAGGACCCTATTAAACCAGCACCTAGGAAATAGTCCTTCACATCCTATATTTACTAAACCACCCTCAGATACTCATTTCGCGCACTTACAATACACCATCCATATGATATCAAATTTCAAAACTAGTGATTCACTGCATTCAAAACCCATCAAATCTGCTCGACAATCTAGGAAATCAAATAACATCCAAATTTATCACCGAAATCCAATCATCAATTGAGAATCGCCGTTTCATATTCTTCACGTTCAAACAAAATTTTCTCCCCAAGAACTTCACTCCAAACATTGTGCAAAGCTCTGCAATTCCAGATCATCTGAGTTTTTCAAAGAATCATTGGAATTTATCGAATATTTTGAAGCTGCCATTTACGAGCTCACGATTTCTTCGATTCCAGATCATCTATGGAGAAAAAAGTTGAGAAAATTAATCAAACTTATTATTAATCGATAAAAACTTACTATATACTATTAGTGATACCAAAGGGCTCTCCTCAACCCTCCGTCCAAGATCTTATTTGAAATTTTGTACATTTTTCTTTATTCCACCTAAGATTCTCTAAATTTTTCATTTTTTATTCCCCAACTATCCCCTCCCCTTCCCAAGAGACTCCTCATTTTCCCGAACGTTTCTAGCCCCATGTCTCTCTCTCTCTCTCTCTCTATATATATATATATATAGGAATTACACTATCTCAAATAATCCCAAGACTTAATGACCAAACTAAAACAAAAAAACTAACCCCATTGACTCTTTGTCTTCTTCTATATGTACATATCTATAATATATATATATATATATATTAAAGCGAAAGATTTCTCTTCCGTCATATGGAAAAATTCTAAAAATAGTTTAATATTTTTTTATAAATTAACATTTTATAAGTGAATATTTTAATGGGTCAATTACATATTAGGACAATTTATGCTAATTATGTTAATTTAAGAATAACTTTAAAAAGAAAAAAAAAAGGATACTTAATTATCGGTCCATCATAGCAACCAAAATTAGAAATAGGACCCTATTAAACCAGAACCTATGAAATAGTCCCTCACATCCTAAATTGACTAAACCACCCACAAATACTCGTTTCGTACACTTACAATACACCACCCATATATATAATATCAAATTTCAAAACTAGTGATTCTCTGCATTTAAAACCCATCAAATCTGTGCGACAATCTAGAAAATCAAATGACATCCAAATTTATCACCGAAATCCAATCATCAATTGAGAATCGCTGTTTCATATTCTTCACGTTCAAACAAAAAATTTTCCCCAAAAACTTCACTCCAAACGCTGTGCAAAGCTCTGCGATTCCAGATCATCTGAGTTTCTCAATGAATCATTGGAATTTATCGAAGATTTTGAAGTGGCCATTTATGAGCTTACTGTTTCTGCGATTCCAGATCATCTATGGGGAAAAAAGGTGAGAAAATAATCAAACTTATTAATAATCGCTAAAAACTTGAGAAATTTGTTTCAAAATATGTACAAATCAATATATGGTTTCCCATCTTAGACGTTTTTTTATTTGGTTCCGTTTGGATATTCATCTACAAAATTTAATATTTTAGGGTTTACTCAGTGAGGGTCTGTAAATATACTGTAAACAGACCATCAATGGTTTAAAACGGTGATATATTTCTTCAATAATGTATGCAAACAATGGGATCGTCTTTACAGTTGAATCGTACTTCTTTTTCTTGAAATCGCCACTGTAAAATACGATCTTGCATTACTAGTGTGAAATATCTCACTCTTCTAGCAATTTCACACAATATGATGAAAATTTTGATATCTGAAATATTCATCGATTTTGCTAGTGTAAAAATATTGAATATGTAAAATACACCACAGAGATGAGGTAACTATAATATCTCACTTCAAACTACTTTATTAGCAGTGTTAAATTTCTCACTCATGTAGTAAAATTTCAAGATCAATATAAACGTAAAAGTTTAGATTGAAAACGTCCACATTCAACTTGGCAGAAATTTCTCACTGAATTTGGGAGTGAAATTCAATAGTGTGCGAAATTTCTCACTTAATATGGGGGTGAAATTTCTCACTGAGTATATGGTATGACATTACTCCCTATAATTTCCACACGCAACTTGGCAGAAATTTCTCATTGAATTTTGGAGTGAAATTTAATAGTGTGAGAAAATTTTCATTTAATATGGGGGTGAAATTTCTCACTGAATATATGGTATGACATTACTCCCTGTAATTTCTAACACATGGTCTTTACCCTGCAGTCCGTTCAAGCAAAGGGAAAAGGGACCAGAAGAAATGGCTTCTCGATGGGAAAAAGTTTAGATGCAACCTTTTAGCATTTAGGAAGACATTGAATGAATTGAAACTACGACCGGATCACATTAGGGTTCTACAACTCATCCCATTCTGGCAAATTTTTTTTTGAAGCATTCATAACAAACCGGGAGGAACATCGACGGAAGTCGACTCAGTAACAATGCAGCTAGTTGAGCACACATCTGAGCGTTCATGGACAATGGATGAATTAAGCATTCCTGAAAGCTAGAGAAATCCAATTCTAGCAAGATGACTGATATTCTCTACTAGTCTATAAGTCCACTAGTGCATGTATATATAATAATAATGTTTTGAAACTACTGAATTACTTTAAATGGATGCATTTTGGATCGTATGGTACATTATGAACTGGTAGCTAGACTACAAGAAGAATATGTATTTTTGGACTATTGGATAGTTTGTTCATATGATCACATATGGAAATTTTTTTGGATATAAGAATTTGGGTCTGACCTTATTTCATTGATTTGAACTACATTTAGCTATTGTTCTCAGATGTATATAACAAACGTACACATAAACAAACATTTATATATCAGTGAGAAATTGTCACAAGCACAATGAGTTAAAAAAAGCCTCCATAATCCTTCCTAAGCAAACATGTCAGTGATAAATTTGTCACACATGACTAAAACAAAAAATGATTAATTTATCACATGCATAAAACAGTGAGAAATTTCTCACATATTTCTTTAGCAATATACATTTTTTTTTAAGAAAAATTCTGAACATACGCATTATAAACTATAAACACAATTCATTTTTGTGATAAATTTCTCCCAAATGATTCATCATAAATCTTACTAAACACAGTAGTACGATTTCATACCTGCAACATAAAACTCCAACAACCAATTATGAAACACCAATCGTTGAAAAGGTGATAAGAACACTGATGAAATTCTAAATTCAACAAATTTTGAATTAGTATTATGCTATATTGACACATGATTTTGTTTGTATCACGTTTAATGCTCCCCAATCAATTACCGATATTTTAGGCAACCATGACTGCATGACTCCTCCGCTTCTGCTATAATGGATAATGTCTAAATATAAAACAAATTCAAATTACTTTCTTATTAAAAAGATAAGGCATATATAGGTAATTAAAAATAAAACAAAAATTAGGGAAATGAAAAATTCCTGAACTGTACGCCAATTAAGGGATTAATTTCATAACTGCCTAATTAAATTGGTCTCAATATACAGTAACGGCTCTATAAGGGACTAAACAATATGTTTCTATTAAAAAAAGAGTGATTCTATTGACACCCACCTACTTTGCACACTACACCCGCCATTTAATAAAACATTTTTATTACAATACTACCCTTATACGCAATTACATATGAGGACAACTTATAAAGTGGTTCTATATATGTACACCTTTATACTCTGTTAGTGGAACTTTCCAATCGTCGTGGCGGCAACAACGAAAACAATGGCGCCGACTGTGGTTTTGAGCTTTTGGATGATGATTTTTGGATGATGAGAGTTATGGGAGAACCATCCGATATATTGGGGTGGTGAATTTTCCGTTTGTATTATTTTCAGCTAGTAAAGTATTAACTGTCTCTCTTCCTTTCCGTCTCCTCCATTGTCCGTATCCTCCATTGCTACTACCAAGTGCCAACCATACCCATGTAGGATGTATAAGAGTATAAATCCCTATAGATGATTTGGGTGACTAAGAGTATTTGTCATTTATCGGCCAAGAAAGCACAATTACAATAGAAATTGTGATTATATACTTAATTAAATTGTGTTTTATATATATGCTTATACAAATATATATATATATGTGTGTGTATGTGTGTGTTTGTATGTGTGTGTGTTGTGTGTAGGGATTAAAAGATCATCTTCTTAACATTTCATGGGTGTAGAGAGATGGTGAGTGTAGAGGGATGAAGGTTAAGGTTGTTTTGAGATAAGTGGTGGGTGTAGAGAGTAAATTCTTTTAACTAAAATTAGAGTGCTGGGAGTAGAGAGTAAGTGGGTGTAGAGAGTAAATGAGGTGGGTGCGGATAGAATTTCCATTAAACAATGTGTATAAATAAGTCCCTCAATTATGATTGGACAAAAATAACCCCAACAATTTTTAACTCCCACCCACTCACACTCTCTGTCTCCCCCCCCCCCCCCCCCCCCCTCTCTCTCTCTCTCACTCTCTCTCTCTCTCTCTCTCTCTCTACTCCTACCCGCCCAATCTCCAACTAGAAAAGCTTCATCTCTGTCCAATCTCCACCCAATCTCCCAATCTCCGCCTAACAATGTCGCTCTCTCTCTCTCTCTCTCTCTCTCTCTCTCTCTCTCTCTCTCTCTCTTTCTCTCTCAAGCACTCGAACAAGGAAAAAACAGTCGAAAAAATAGAGGTTAGTCTTCAATCTTCGCAAGCGTGGAGAGCTTGATCTCTATATTTTGTTTAATTCATAATGCAGTTCATGATTTTGCTGAATTGATCTTAAGATTCGATCCTAGATCCAGTTGACATTTTGTGCATGCATATGTATATTACACATACACACAAAAATTTTGTTGAGTTGTTGTTTTGCTACAAAGCAATTTCCCCACCTCCGCCAGTTGTTGCTTTGCTGAGTTGCTGCTTTGCTGAGTTTCATTGAATGATGAATGTTTCGGCCATCATATTCTCTATTTTAGATTTTGATTCCATTTTCATTGTTTTTGTTTTTTATTAGAATCTCAGTAGGTGTACTGACCAGTCACTACATGCTTGAACTTTAAAACTCAAAAACACACCCAGATTGGTTCTATGTCCATACTGTTTGTTTGTAATGGGTTCTTATTCTTTTTCTAAATCGAGATCTTTAACTAAAAAAATTGAGACAAAATCTAACTTGAATTTGTCGATTCTTGAGTGTGGAACATGATTTTGTTGCTGAGTGAGTTCTTAATCTTCTGTGAGCACTTTGTTAAATTCTTGAGATATGCATCACACTGGTTTTTGTTACTACTGGAAGTTTAGTGGCAAAATGTGAATTGGTGTTTCCTCGTTTGAGCATGAAGAAGAAATTATTGTATGGTTTGGACTATGGTCACGTGATGGTCCCAGACTCATAAGAAGCTGCCATGTGGTCCACTTGTCTGCTTAATGGGGACAAAAAAATCAGCAGTCCCTGTAGGTGTCGGTGCTGGTCCAGGACCGTTCAACAATTACTCGATGTGAAGGGTCAATTCAACAATTAGTCAGTCCACTAGTAGTTCGTACTCTTTACCTCTATAATTGGTATTTAAATATTTTAGGGGTGCATTAATTACTTTTCACAATCTCTGGTTCAAATCCAACTTTAATTTTCTTCTAATTCTTTTGAAATCAATTTCCAACACTAATTTTCTTCTAATTCTTTTGAAATCAATTGTCATTGTCTTGTTACGCATAAAATTCGTAGTGATGATTGAATTGGAAAGAATGAAAGAAAATTGGTAGAGAATAAAGATTATCAGATTATGAGCTTCTAAAGACTAAACCACCCATTGTCATGCTTTGTCTTAGTGGGCGCGAAAGCAATTTTGAGGGTGCTTTTAGAAGCTTCCTAGAAATAATTTATCTTTAGCAATATAAGAAATTGCTTGGATCATACAAAAACTAGTTCTATTATATTCAGAAAAGAACATGTTTTAGATAGTTTGATGTTTGTGTTACTGCTTTTTGGTCACACAGAAGTCCATGTCAAACTTAAAAATACCCATGTTAGGATCTGCTTGGGAAACATAAAGCACGATCAGGTCCAGTTCCACTTTTATTTGGTTTTGGTAAAAGTGCATCCTTTGAGAATTTTATGTTGTATTCCTTAACAACTTTAGGCTTCTGAATGGTATATGAACTTATCTTGTTTTGCCTATTTGGGATATTCGTGAAATTTCACCGTGTTTTGATCGACTCTTAAAATAGTGGTGAAATTTTACCATGTTTTGACCGTTTTTTAAAACAAATAGTGGTATTTCAAACCTTTTAAAACAATGGTGAATTACATCATGTTTTGACAAAAGTTCTCTTACTTGATATTTCTCTATCTTTTGACCACCTTTTAAAACAGTGGTAAAAATTCACAATGTTCTAACCGCCTTTTTAAAACAATGGTGAAATAATATATCCAAATTGTGTAATAATCTATGGGAGTTCAGAGACGTTCAATTACACTTTGGTGATCGGTGGATTGATACCCTCAACTTGTCATTGCGGATTATGAAGATGGCGAAAACAGGAACAGTTTACAACTATTTATTTAAAATCGATTTACTACACGTGATTTTTTATTAGAGCTGGAGTACATAGAACTAGTTTATGTCATGAACTTGTGAAAAATTGTACAGTTATTAATGTATAACACTACACACATGTACTTGTGAAAATTGTCAAATTCACCACGTATGTGATATCATATAGTTGCTAGATTTTTCAAAATTTGGGATGCTTATGTTTCATGCCTAAAGTCATAATTTTTTTTAACGAAAACTGTGTTGACATGCAGTGATGATTGTGGCGTCATTGTATGTCATGTCATGAGCAAACTTTTCAAAGGAGATGAAGTTGGTGCACATTGCAACACAAAATAAATACGGAATGAAATGGTAAAAATGTTCCTAAACATGGAGCACCATACGTGGAATGAAGAGCAATATAATCTCATTTAGAGTATGAAAAGTCTTCAAAGTCAGGACGATCCGGAAAAAATCGACAACCTGTCAGCACTAACTTTTAGCTTGGGGCTAAGTCTTGAATGATATTGCATAGTTGGACAAATCATGTGTAAATTTGGTTCTTATAAGACAATATTTGGATATAAATGTATAGTTATTTGATAAAGCATAGTTGGATAGAATGTCTAACTTGATTGCTTTGGTTTGGTACTCAAAGAAGTTCTCTTTTTACATCACAACCATGGCTTGCAATTGAACTATCCTGACCAACAGAGCCTAATGTTGAACAATCAAGTTAGTTTTTTGGGAATTGGGATCAATGATTACTTCATCTTGCATGGTTTCCTTTGGGTCTAACTAATGATTTGGATATATTCTATGTACTCTATAAGGTTATTTTAATTCTAACCCATATCAAACTAACTACAGTATCTCTTTCAGTTCGTTGGGTAATGTTATGTGTTGTTTTATTTTCTTCGTCTTTCCAAACTCTATTTTCTGTTATGCAGTGATGTTATATGTGATGTAAATTTCGCCATTTCTAATTATGGATGTCAAAAGTAGCGAAATTAATTTGAGAAACTCTTGACCACAATCACATTTTCACCACTTTGGTAAACACAAATTTCACCACTTTTATGGTTTGATGCTTAGAGAACTTCTTTTACTTGGAGATTAACTAACCATGTTTTGACCTCCTTTTAAAACAGTGGTGAAATTTCACCATGATTTGATAGAAAATCTTTTATTTGAAATTTTACCACGTTTTGACCTCCCTTTAAATTTTACCAGGTTTTAGGTTGACTGATTTAAATAACATTCAATACATCCGTGTATATGTATGTATATGGCTTGGATGTTGACTCGTAATCTCCTATAATTTAGAAATTTAAATATCAACTTTATTATGTGCTGAATATATGGGAATACAAATGTCCACACATGCATGCACACCATATAAGGGAATGTTATATAAATAATACTCGTATAATCATATGTGTATGTATATTAGTCTGTGTATATATGTATGTATATTAAAAGGTAAAATTGTAACATTATTTACACTAAATGGAGTGGGTGGACCAATCATAATAAACTCCTTGATAATGTGGACCTCGCAGTATAATTAAATGTTGAGTGAGTCATATAATAAAAACTTGGGTAAATTGAAATTTTTGGGGAGATTTCTATAAGTAAATTTATGAAATGATTATAAATTTGGCAACATAAATGAGTATAAATCTACTTTGAAACAATTCACGAGGGGGGCCGCAATTACTTTATGAGAATTGAAATATATAATATTTTATTGGGCAAGTCTACAGGGAGTAGCTTCTCATATGAGAAGGCGGGTTTTAACTATTGGATAAGAATCTGACAATAAATGTATCTCTAGATGTTTGGGAATCTTATGGTTAGATTCTCATTCAATGGTTAAAACTCACATTCTCATATGAGAAGTTTCTCACAATAGCCTTAGCCTATTTCATTACGTTGGGATGTTTGTTGCACATAATTACTTAATCTACATTAGGATGAAATGGTTCATTTCACAATTCCAACTTCCAATGTGGCATTCAATTCTAACTTCCAATCCTGAAATGGTTCAACTCACAATTCAACTTCGTGAATGATCTTTCCAACATCCAATCTGAATGAAATATCATGAGTAGCAGTGATGTGTATTTAAAGTGGCTCGATTTGACATTTTGGGTTTAACTTCTAATAATTCATCTGTGTCTGGCGACCTATAAATGAAAATGGTGAATAGCAAATAGAGCTTGGATCTTGTGATGTGTTTGAGCTCGAAGGTTGTTTCCATTTCTTTATGTTACTACCAGTGGCGGATCCAGGATTTTGTGCTAGGGGGGCCAAGTTTCATACGGGAGTTGGCCCTCGAAATTTTTTTTTTGGGTCATTTTTATTTTTAAGTGAGACAGAGAGTCGAACGAGTAGTTGTGGCAAATTATGTTTAGACATTGTTTATCTCCTGAGCTGAATAAGGGGATATTACTCTTCCACTTCATTATTAATAGGGACTTTTAATGTCACACGGTCACACTAGTGGATATTGTTATTAATCCTGCAATGTTATTCTTCCCAAATTTTTTTATCCCCAAATGTGACTCCTAACACATCACAATTTTAACATAATGAAAGTCAAGTGGACCCTATGTGTTAAGAACCTCCACATGTAAAGTCACAAATTTGGAGGGGCCACTATGTAAAATATTTTCAAATCTTCAAAATTCTATTTAGACCCTCAAACTTTTCAATTTTTTTTACAGGGGATGTGGCCTCCCCCCGGTCCCTCTTTGGGTCCGCCCCTGGTTACTACGTTTCTTTAATTCTTTTTAACGAGCACTTTCATTTTTTAATTTTTCTTTTGTGGTTATATAGAATGAGTAATGCTATGCTTTCCCAAATTTAAATTCAAAATTTTCTTCTCAAATACTTTGTCAATTGTACAACTGTTAAACTATTTGGGAACCAAATTTGGAAAATATAACATTATTCTATACAGAATATGGTGTTCTTACTACATGAAAGAAAAATGGCAAATATGTATTGTTAAGTCAAGAGTATGGAATTTTATCTTATAGGTGTGATTCATAGAGGTTAGCGTATGTATTCTATTTGAGTGGTCTAAACTTTTGTACGTTCTATGTATAGCATATTCTCATAATTTGGTCTCTCTGTGTTAATAATTGACATATGCTATGTCTCCATTCTCGCAATTGAGTTACATTTTTTTTAGTCAGAATACAAAAAAACAGAGCAAAGGGAACAAAAACAAAAATCAACATATTCCACAAGTGGATTTCCCCTTGAGAAAACTAAGATTAAAGGTGATGGGAAACATCAAATTCTCACTGTTATGTTCTATAGTATGCTTATATCTTTATTTGGCAAATTCACAATTATGAAGTTTTCTATAGTGTAGTAGAATGTATTTGATGAATTATTATTATTGCATCTATATAAATATATAATTTTTTATGCTATACTAATTTGAAATGTATTCACATTTTTGACCTATTCTCGTGTAGTTGCACGGGTTGTTGACTAGTTTCATATGAAAGACAAATTGGGTTTGCATGCATACGATGTGTATCTTAGCATGCAGACAGTCAACAAATTAAAATATCATGCGAACCAGTTTCAAAAATCATATAATAAAAATGATGATTTATATAATTGCACTAATAATTGTCTTAAGATTGTTATCCAAAATATGTTGATGTATAAATCTGAAATCCAAAAGCACAACCAATATTGTAAAATAAACGGAACCTAGAAATATGCAAGACCAAAACAATAGATTCAGTCACGGACTACGTTCGCTGTCCTTAATTAAGACAATTACGCTCCGCATTGGTGCTCACGGATTTGCGGTATTTGTCTCCCAAGATACAACGATCTCCCCCTTACTATAGAAGCACTTCAAATAGTAAGGTTATAGCGAACCATACTGATGTTTGCACTCTCTCACACTCTTGTCACTCTATATGTATATGTATTAACTATGTAAAATTCTCTAAATTAATGAATGTTAGTTGTATATCTAGGCCAATAGGTGATTGTTGGTGAATAGTCCGGCCAGCGGCTATTCATGAACAGTCATAGCTAGTCAAGTAAGGGGTTGTTTGGCATGACCAAACTCAACCCTATATAGCACTATAAATTTTTATTCAATTTTCCAACAAGACTTTGGGTTTTGTGAGATGCGGATTCATGGTTTCATTTAAAGGGCACTCGAGGTTTGGGGGCAGCGGCTTTTTTTTTTTTTTTTTTTGTAAAAATTGGTATACTTTCAGGCTTTAAAAATTGTTTGGTTATTTAGTGGGTGTCATGTATAGTGGATTGAGGATTAATTTGCATAAAAATCTAAACAAAAATTCATCGAACCTTCACTCAAACACACATCAAATTAAAATTGACCACTGGAGTATATGAATAGTAATATTTATGGAATTGAGTTAAGTTAGAGGTAAAACTAAATTTGCTACAAGTTTGAGTCAATTGGACAACTTTTAAGGATATTCATTCAAAATAAAAAATTTAATATCAGTTCTGTATAAGGATTTGAGATTCTTCTTACAAAGTTTAGAGGAACTGCCAGCAGTCGCCATCTTACATATACAATCTATAATGATAATATCATGCATTCCTCGAGTATATTTGTCAAGAAATTTTAGGACAAGAATATGTTTTTTTTTTGGTAATCATCGTCCTCATGGATGAGACATACTATGATTTGCTTCAATCTTTCAATTTTGGAAATCAAAATGGCAGAGAAGTTATTCAAGGTGATCATCAGATCACTAATTAGGTTAGTCGATGTGTTAAAATCTAATTCAGATTCTCAGTCAACATATCTTAGCATATTAGAGACGCAACGCAATCTGATGTAGCCCATAAGAAATTCAAGGAAAACAAATTCTAAGATATCAAATTATTTCTTATAGGCTTGATTTCAAGTTGACAGCACTTGAGATCATCAATAGTACTGAAGTTTAGAGTTAGGGCCTATTTAATTGGGAAAGTCTAAAACAGTCCTGGTTGATCAGTTCAAGCCAATTTTTATCTTTTTCTTGTGAGAACCTAGTTTGTAGGAGTTCGTGCTCACTCTAATAAATTTCTTCAAACATGTTCTCGGTCAAATCAATCTACACTTGGTTCTCACAAAAAAACAAATAAAAAAGTGGACTTGGACTGAAGCATATCCTATTTTAGATATTCCCAAACCCTAAGGCCTCGCATGGTAATTAACGTTGTGATTTTTGGTTTTGATCAGTTTTTATTTCCATTTTTTGGATTGGGAGTTTGCTGTGATCAATTCAAAAAAATAAATATAAAAACTGAAAATAAAAAACAACAACGTTACCATGTGAGCCCGAAGATCAGTCTTATTTTAGATTGTTCATAGTTTAATTAGTTTGCAAAGCTATTTCAATATCTTAAGATTTTTTATTAAGTTTTTTGGAATTGGGTATTTATTTTGTGGTTTTCAGTTTTGCTGGAGATGGGCTATAGTTTAGACAGTTCTGTATCAATCTAATGTTTTCAATTTGATAGAGATTAATATCAAGAAAATTTGAGTCTTTGAAGCCTTTTTTAGCAAACATGTAATGCATATGGAAAACATGCTCTCACACTTGAAATTAAGCATTTCATGCATAATATTTGTTCCATCTTACACTAATTAACGCAGAGAAACGTACAAGAGTGGGACAATAAAACTAAGGAGCAATGCTAGATGCACAAAAAAAATGCACAACTAAATGCACAACTTGCTTAAAATTATTGGACTTCGTGCTGAAAAAGCTGTACACCTCTTTTTTTTGTCTTTTTGTGTGTACAGATTTTTCAGCACAAAGTCCAACAATTTTAAGCAGGTTGTACATTTAGTTGTACATTTTTTTTGTGCATCTAGCATTTCTGTAAAACTAATGCCTCTGCAGCAACCATTTGTCACATGTAGGGTGATCACTACATTTTATCGATAGTGTAACGTAGTGACTAGTGTGACTTCAATCATGTGCATATATGCTTTTCTTTCAAGTTTGATTGTAAACACAAGAAGTAGTTTTTAGTTTAGGTAACCATGTTAAAATACTCAAATAATTAATAATCACATCTCAGTACTACAACGACATATATAGTGTGGCAAGTACAAAGAATGAATTCTAGTGAGATTGAGAGAAATATAGAAGAAAACTTTTTCTTTTGTTTTGTTAATAAGGAAATAAAATAGGAAAGAAAATGGAACAAATTGTTAAAGAAATTGAAGGTTTTTGGATATTATGAGTCATTTCCTAATGTAATACAGACATACATACATGCACGCACTCTCATATATTAGTGTATATATATATATATATAGATATATAGATCGATGTGTACACACACACACATGTGAAGAAAGGAGATAAGCGGCTAAGAGAGAGAAACTTACCAATGGTGGAGGATCCAATAATGAGACTTCGGGACTCTTCTCCAGCAAATCCTTATTTCAGAAGAGGATGAGTGGAATCTTCCATGGCTGTGTTGTTCACTGGGACTATCATAGTATTATCCAAACTATTTTGTCCAGTGGTATTCCCAGTGTAAGGTCCACTATGCACGGTGTAAAGATCTGATTGTTCACTCCCTAAGCCAACTGTCACTCCATGGCCTTCTTGATGATCCCAAGGATGTTTTGTAAACTTTCTCAACCTTTCAAGTTCCACAGCTACTTCCTTCATAGTAGGCCTTTCTTTCCCACTCAAGTTTAGGCATTTCTTCACAAGCTCTGCAGTTGTTTGTAGTTGCTCCAAGGTCCCTTCTCTCATCACTTGAGGCTGAAGAATTTGAAACAAGCGATTATCATTCATGGACATGATGAAATGAGAAGCTAAATTTCTCTCTTCTTGGTTCTTTTCCATGCATAATGGCTTCCTCCCAGTTAAGAGTTCAGCAAGAACCACTCCAAAGCTATAAACATCGCTCTTTTCTGTTAGCAGGCTAGTATGAAAATACTCGGGGTCTAAATATCCTATAGTCCCTTGGACTAGTGTAGTTACTTGGGTTTGATCCAAAGGAACCAATCTAGAAGTGCCAAAATCCGCTATTTTTGCTGTGTAATTTTTATCTAATAGTATATTTGCGGACTTAATATCTCTGTGAATAATGGGCATTGAAGTTGCGGAGTGAAGATAAGCTAGTGCACCCGCTGCTTCTGAGGCTATTCTTAAACAACTGTCCCAAGATAACCATGAAATGCTAGTTTTGTGGTGAATGTGGTGAAAGAGTGTGCCATGAGAGACATATTCATAAACCAATAGGGGCACTTCTGCCTCTAGACAACATCCCAAAAGCTTCACCACATTTCTATGGTTAATTTGTGTTAGTACAACAACCTCATTGATGAATTGTTCTATTTGGCTCTTGTCCACTATTTTGGACTTTTTAATTGCGACCTCGCGATGATCAGGTAAAATTCCCTTATAAACTGTGCCATAGCCACCCTCGCCAAGAATCCGATCATCAGCATAGTTGTTGGTGACTTTTTCTAGCTCTTTGGCTGTAAAGATCTTTGTGGACTCAATACCGCCTTCTTTTGAAGATGTTAGTTTTTCCAATAGTAGACCACCATTTTGTTCAAAAAATTTCTTGCAGAGCTTGACACGCTTTCTTTCATTGATAGTCAAGTATAGCCAAGTCATAACTATGATGATTGATAAGAAACCAAAGCTCAAACCTGCATTTAAATGTTCAATTGTACAATTAAAAATTTATTAATTCTTTTTGAAAAATATTAGAAACTTGGTAACAAAATCCTTGTAACCAACTTCTAAGAGTTTAAAGAATAGTTTGTTTCATCACCTTTCTAAAAGTCCCTAGAATTGGAACTTTGTTTGATATACGTCCTTTAACCACTTAATTCATATTTTTACGAACAAATTAAAATAACCCGGAGATCATTTTTATGCTTGTGAAAAAAACTAACTTCCAACAGATCTGCCATAATGTCAGCTATCTTTTCTCCTTTTCTACTCCCCTCATTTGAGCCTCAATTAGATTTGCAACGCAATCTAATTCAAGCTGCTCATTGTATCACCACAGCCAACATCGAAACTCGAAGCTATAGCTAAAGCTGATCATCATGTAATACCGTAATTTCCTTTATATTTTGTATGATTATATAAAAAAGATCCTGTGATTTTCCCCAATCTTTTGTGAAATGCTGCCCCAATCGATTGTCCTAATTGATTGCCCTTATTTACCAATCGATTGCTCCTTTTTTTAGCCCAATCGATTGCACACTTTTAGCCCAATCGATTGCACTTGATCGCCTAACCCCAATCTATTGTCTCTGAGCCCAATCAACATGAGGGTGGTACGATAGTATTGTACTCCAACTTTTAGCGACCAACAGAAATGGAGAGAGAGCTTTGAGAGATTTTTGGTTTGTATATCAGTAAGTATGTGTGAAAGAATTGTGAGTCTGAGAGTACGTAATGCCTATGTATGCATTTGGTGTGTGTGTGGTGTTGTGATATATATGTAAAATGTCTTAAGTTTATTTACTGATTGGTTTTTGATCATTGCAGATCAAATAATGCAGCTCAACTTGGTTGGGTTAAATGATTCATTGCAATGATGCGGGCTCAATAATCCTGCTATGAACTGATTGAGAGCAATCAGTTCACACCAATAATGTAACTTAGTTCTTTTGATCAGTTTGGTCTGGTTTGGTCAGCTTGTTTGGTTATGTTTATGTCCATATATTAGAGTAAGTAAATTTTGACAAACTGAAATTTCATGTAAAAATTAGATGAGATTTTTTAATTTAACTAAAATTTGACTTAAAATATTGAATAAATTTTCACTAAATATTTTAAGTTAAACTGTCACAAATTTAGTTTAGTGAAATTGCACTTAGCATTTTAGTTATATAAATTTTTTTAGATTTTCTATCGACAACAATACATATTTGATAGATGCCGTCTAGTAGATTCCAGAAATATATTTTGAATAGAACAATGACAATTGCAAGTTGAATGGAAATTTTAAGAATTTTGACAATTGTAAGTTGAATTATAGTTTTATTTTAATCTATTTTCACTGCATGAGGCTTCAAAAACGAAAAAAAAAATAGTTATAACCATCTAAAGTTTGCCATTTCACACACAAATAATATTATTTGTTGGCTTAAATACAAAATATACTCCTGAATTTGGTCTTTGTCACATTTTAGTCCATGTAGTTTTAATTGCATCAATTTGATATTGGTGGTATTCCAGTTTTGCCCCTAAAATGCATGACAGTGCATAACCTGTGAGTAAATTTGGTCAATTTTGCTCATAGAATTGGATATTTGGACCAAATTGCATCTATTTAAAAACTTTAGGGGCCAAATTATTGCAATTAAAACTACATGAACCAAAATGAGATAGGGAGAAAGCTTCAAGGGTGTATTTTGTAATTAAGAATTATTTATTTGTAACAAATAACAGATAAAATCGCTAAACAACCAACTATATATATATATATATATATATCTTTAAGATTTCATATCACATATGGATCTTATTATAAAGATCTTGACGAAACGATTCCAAAAATATGAACTTTATGAAAAGTGAGATTGAAAATTGGAAATTATGGAATTTTTAAGTTTAAAGAAAATTTGTGATGTCATGGCATAAATCGACTCTCAAATGGTAAAAACGACTAAAATAAGGAAAAAAGTGAGGGAGGACTCCAACTGGTTCCAAAAAAAAAAAAAAAAAAAAGTATCAAATGAGCCTAGATAAAAAAAAATGCCAATAACTTTGGATTTTTAATTGTACTACTTCATTTTGAGGAATTTCTCACCAAAAATCCATTTTTCTTTATGTAAAAGTTAGTTTTGAGAGAAACATGACTTGTGGGGAAGTTTAGAAAGTTACTATCTGTTTGGAATTCAAAATTTTGTTGACAACTACTCCGTATGATTCAACACCTGAATAAAAGGTAGAGGTATTTTTGTCCAAAAACTAATATAAGAATTTTCAATTAACAAAACCAAAAACGAATTGTGGTTTCTAACGAATGAAGGCTTAATTGGTTAATTATATGCATTAAGATCATACTATACAAACATGGCAAGCGAAAAGAGTAACTTAGATGGTACTAAATCACAAAAAAGCTTGATTGTAATTGTGGACCTTATTAATCTAATTTCCTCATTCCGCCGAGGTTTTAAAAACTAAATAATTAACTGGTTAATTATGTGCGTCAGATATTATTTGTCCTAGCTTTCACTTTCCAAAAAGGCTTTTTGGTACCCTCAAAACAAAACCCAAAAAAAAAAAAAAAAAAACTAAGGCTTTTTTGGAACCATCAATATCAGGTCTAAAGATTTCTATACATTGGGGAAAAGATTTCTATATACATTGGTGTATATACAGCAAAATAGTTTTGAGTAAGGAATATTTGTTCAATGATTAAAAATATTTATTGTATCAAAACCACCAGACCACTTTGAAATTAATGTTTCCTAGCACGGAACAAATGTTATCTACCCGATAACAATATATAGTGTAGGTACACCATATCTACTTTGGCATACCGATCGAAGCGGGACTCATAGATTAGTTGTAAGTTTAAGTCTTTCCTTTATACTGAACGAAAGGAAAACAAATGGTACATTACATGTCTATCCCGGAATAAATCAAATAGTTGCGTTACTACTTGGATGTGGTGGGTTAGAGACCAAAAGTATAACCAATAGGGCTGGTAATTTTCTCCGCCCCGCTCCGTTCCTAATGGAACGGGTTTGGAGGAGTTATAATAGGAGTAGGAGTGGATTTGGTATGGAAAAACAAAAACCCTATAGGAGTCGGGGCGGAGTTGGTATCCATGAAATACTACCATTTAAAATCCGCCCCGCCCCGATTAAATCATTAAGTTATTAAATTACCCTCATATTTACAGTTATTTACAACAAATTAGGATATCTATATACATCTCTTTCTCTTCAGTATTATTATTTAATTTCTGAATTGTGATTAACAAATTTAGAATATATTACGTGAGTGATTTTTAAGAAATCAAGCTGAAACATAAGTGGGTTTTGAATTATAAAAGAACGTTTAATTTTGGAATGGTGATTAACAAACGGAATAGGAGTGTAATTGGAGTACCTGATAGTAAACGGAGTAGGAGTGAAGTAGGAGTTGGTATTTTACTTAAATGGGACGGGGCGGAGTCGGAGTAGGAGGAAAATAAACAGAGTAGGAGTTGGTATAGAGTTGGTATAGGAGGACTCCGTACCAACTCCGATCCGTTGCCATCCCTAATAACCAACTCATGCATCAGCTATTTTATACAATGCTTAGTTAGTTCTATAGGACTATGGTTAGAGCTAACTGGTGATGCGTCAGACGAGGAAAATACTAAGGGTACGTTTGGTAGGCATGAATGGAATAATATAGGAATGAAATAGACTCAGGAATGAAATAGCAATAGTCCTTACATTCCTCTGTTTGGCTAAGTTTCTTGGAATTAAATGCCAATTACATTCCACTTTGGGTTTTAAACAATTAATTAGTGGAATAAAATCAAATTTAAGTAAAATATTTTATATTTGTACAAAATATTTATGGTACAAACATTCAGTATTATTTATCTATAAATTTTTTTTAAACCAAATCTTTTTATGATATTTCGTTTCGAAAAGTGTTTAATGGAATGTCTTGGAATGCTTTTTTCAAATATATAACCTTTTAATGTATTTTGGAAGTCTAAGAATCTACTATCAGATATTCTTATGCAATATTTTGAAATTTCTAATTTTAAAATTTTTTTTAGCCTAAATAGTTAATATTTAGTTTTTTTTATGAAATAATATTACATTTTTAACAATTTTAGTCCACCTTATTTTTTCCATCTATTTGCAAAATCTCTTTAAAAATTTAATATATTTGCTAGTTATAATTAAAATTTTTTTAGTCCAATGTTAAGTTTAATAAGTATTTTATGATTTTTTTAGTATGAATAATATTTAATCAAAATATTTAATATTCTATAAAAAATTAATTTTTAAAAAAGTATTTAATATTTGTTTTAATATTTTAAAAAATATTTAATATATAGTATATTTTTATAAAATATATTTTAAGAAAAAGTTTGATATTTTACAATTATGGTCAATCCTGGGGGAATGGAATGAGCATTCCTTGGGTTTTGGCAAGGAATGCCCATTCCTGCTTAAGTAGGATTGACCATTCCAAAAGGATTGCCCATTTCACTGTATTTGGTCACACCAAACACAAGAATGGAATGAACCCAGGAATTACCATTCCATTCCCAGGTGTATTCCTGCCTAACAAACGTGCCCCAAGTACATTTTTTTTTGGTGGTGTGTCTCAGAAACAAATCACCTTTATGACGTGAATGGGGTTAGTCTGTTAGAGAGTTAGTAACATACACACACACACACACAAGGGAGAGGGCTATACCTCACTTTAAAGAAAATATCCATTGCTTTGCTCCCCGAATAGAGATTCGAACCCACAACCTCCCCAATGACGGAATAGGCCCTAGCCAACTCGGCTAGGGCCAGTTGGTTCTAAGGTACATTTTCTTAGGTAACTTTTTGAGTGTTTTGAAGTTTAATTGGTTGCTCGCTAGCGGAGCTGGCCATAGCCCACCCCCTCAATGGGGAGGTTGTGAGTTCGAGCCTCTCTAGGTACTCCTAAGAGGTGATCAAGGGAGCCAATTGCTTTAAAGTGGGGTATGACCCTCCTTGGGTGTCCGTGTGTTACTAACACTAACTACTAATTCCACTCATGTTACTGAGGTGGTTTATTTATGAGACACTCGTCAAAAAAAAAAAAAAAAAAGGTTTAATTGGTTCATATCTATATATGTGATTCACAAGTATAGACCAATAATATTTTAACACAGGATCAAAAATACCTAAAAAAAAAAGTACTACAGTGTTGGTCAATTAGAGAATATTTACCTAGAGATAACTTAATTACGGGCAATTGTGCAACGCAACCACTCCCATTTTTTTTGCCATCACCTAAGTACCCACGTTGGCAAGTACATGTATAACTTCCCGGAATGTTTGTGCATGTCCCTTCACAGGGGTTGTTATTGGAATCTGCACTCATCGATATCTGGCAAAACAAGCAACACCCCAAAACACCACTAATTAGAACATGTGACATCTATGTAATATTTAGATGAGTAAATTACCATGATCTGCCTTGAAATAATTAAGATTGAAGTATAAGAACTTTTTTCGTGGTAAAAAAAAAAAAAAATACATTTATAGCCCTTGAGAATTTTTAGACGTTGAGAAACCCTTTGCCTTAGTCAGCTATCAGTTAGACCTTTATTTTTATTTTTTGTTAATTCTTTTTCTAATGATTATTTTTATGTTTCCAAACTAATTAAAAATTTCGTATAATATCTTTCCTTGGTATATATCTGAATGTATATTCATCTTTCAATGGTAACATTTTTCTACACATAATACGTTTTTTTTTAAAAAATTAATAGGGTTGTATTTTTCTTTAGTGCATTACTTAGGTTTTTAACTATAACAGGGGGGAGGTTAGTGTAATTTGAAATACCATGTGGGAGGTCCAAGTAATTTGACCTTATCTCAGGGAAAGTTAGCGTGTGATTGATCCTATATAGGAAATTAATTTTGGTCTATATATATATATAACTTCTATGATAGATCTTAGTGATTTAGTTATATCATACATTCCGATTTGGTGTCAAAATGGTGTAACGTAAGTTTAAAAATGTATAATAATTAGGTCCCAAATAAAGTATGTAAACTTTGAAAATTGCTTCGTTTTCAAAGATAGCACCATTTGAAACCTAGTTAATTACATATAGGTTGGATCATTTTAGCACCCAAAATCACTAATTAATAAGCTTATAAGATACAATTAACCAAAACCGTTGGGGTCAGGGACGGGCCCATAGAAGGGCAAGGTGGGACTTGAGCCCCTCAAACTTTTTAAAAATTGTAGTGTTGCCATATAAAAAAAAATCCCCTCCCTACAAGCCTGATATTAGTATAAGTTAGAGCAATTGCTTATATTAACTTCTTATCGCTTTTCCCACGTAAGAAATTTTTCCTAGTCTGTAATCCCAAGCCCCCCCACTTCGATTTTCTAGATCCGTCCCTGATTGGGGTTGTGTCAGGAGTAGAATTTTCCCATAAGAAATATGCATACATATGCCGCGCAACAAACTTTAATTACCTTGACATTTATTTCCCTTAAAAAAAAAAAAAAAAAACTATGTTACCTCGACATCCAGAGTTGAGATAAGGATTACCCGTGTACCCCTTATTGCAGCTACACCTATATCTTCCATGGCCAGAGTCTGAATCAACACAATAACTGTTGTTTTTACAAGCCAAATTAGTGGAGTTATTACATGTCTGATTATTTCCAATCGCCCAATCAAGGACCACTGGAACAGTAGCCACAATCCGGTTCATGAAAGCTGGATCCGAAAGGTCTGTAGCGCCACGAAAAGTGAACCGATCTCGCTCACCCAAAAATGCATAGCCACAAGGGTTAAACGACCACACATTCGTGTGGTTGTAATCACGACTTTTGAAGGAAGTAAAATAGTAATTCAGCCCCTTGGGTATGGTGGAAGATATTTGGCAACACCCAACTCCAGAAGAACAATCACCATCAACAACATCCTCGGCTTTCACGCATACTGAGGGACACCCATTTGGAAAATCAGGAGTATTTGAATCCATGTATCCAAAGTCATCACAGCCTATGACTGTAAATGTATTTGCTGTTTCGGAGAATGTGTGCGGCGAATGGAGGCCTAAATTGATTGAGCCTGGATTTTCGAAGGTTAATTCACCCAGTCGACTGTAACATTGTGCAGCCACCACGCTGGCAATACGCATTTGGGTCTCTGTTATTTCAAAAATTTCGAGCCCCCCGTCATCCGTGGCCAAAAAGGCTCTGGGAGGGTTAAAGGAGGTATTGCATATGATATTGAACCGTGGGTCTATTGAACAGTTTGTGTCTAGACCCACACCAAATGGGTACGGAACAGTTAGGTTTCCGCACTGGCTCTGGCAGCCGAGCTTGGTGATGACGGTGGAGTTAGTAGTGCCAGTACTGGTGGAGTTGCCATCCAGTACTGTGGCTTTGGTTAAGAATGGCCATAAGAGAGAGAGAGCAAGAGAGCATGCAGAAGCATGTTGGAGGATGATGAACGTAAAGAGAGGTTTATTGACCATTTTAGAGATCTAACTCTGTACATGTGCATATATATATATAGAGAGAGAGAGACTATCTCCGGCTATATTCCTCTATCTGTGTTTTTTTTTTTTTTTTTTTTTTTTTTTTTTGTTATCTAAATTTTCTATTTTTTATTCCCCAACTATCATCTCTCCTTCTCAACAGATACCTCATTTTTCCCGAACCTTTCCAGACCCACGTCTCTCTCTCTCATCATTTCCTTCACTCCACATAGGAATTACACTACCTCAAATAATCCGAAGACTTATTTAATGACCAAACCAAAAACAAAAAACCTAACCCCATTGACTCTTTGTCTTCTTCTATATGTACATATCTAATATATATACATATATATATATATAAAGATTCTCTAAAGAGGGCGCCCTCTCTTTATTAAAGAGAGGGCCTCTGTTTTGACCGTCGGATCGTGTTTAAAAACTGTAAAATGACAAAACTGTCATTAATAAAAACACGATCTGACGGCCAAAACAGAGGCCCTCTCTTTAAGAAAAAAAGGGCACCCTCTTTAGAGCCTGACTATATATATATATATATATCTATTATCTATATTAAAGCCGGAGATTTCTCTTCCGCCATATGTCACGATTCTAAAAATAGTTTAATATTTTTATAAATTAGCATTATATAAGTGAATATTTTAATAAAAACCTACGAATTAGTCCTTCATTTAGCGTCTATAATAAATTAAGTCTAATTTGATACGTGTGTTAAGAATTAATCCTTTAATCTAACAGAACATTAGGAATTGTCATTTTTCTAAATTTTTTATTTATATTTGGATGAATATGCCCTTATCTAGTTTATAGTTTTAATTAATTTGGAAATATTCTATTATTAGATAGGATAATTAGTGATGCCAATTTTTAGGCATAATCCTTATCTTTGTTAATGTGGTGCTGAATATGAGGGAGGTGGAGTTAATGTTTGCTGAAATTATGTTATTTTAAAATTCAAATGTTTGTTTCATGTTGGATTTTTGCTTTTGTATTTGTTTTTGATTTATTGTAAATCTACTATATTTATCGGTTTCTGTGAGAAATTCCTCACTTAGTTGGTTGTAAATCTGTAATATTTATCAATTTCTGTGAGAAATTTCTCACTTAGTTGGGATAGAATTTTCTCACTTGTTTCTGTGAGAAAATTTTCATGTGTATGAATTGATATGTGTATGTGATAACGATTCAATTGTTTGTGTTGTTCAAGTAATATGAGGTTAAGCAACACATGGATTAAGCCACACACAGTCCCACAGTGATGTTGTATGGATAGGAAAGTCATCGTAATCTGGTTGTTTAGTCACCCACAGTTTGTTCAAACTTTTAAAGTGTGAGAAATTTCTCACTTTGACAAATCTTAAGAATTATAAAACAAAGTGTGAGAATTTTCTCACTTTGATTATATGTATACATGCAAAAAAACATTAGCGATTAGATAGACAAATTGTTAAACACAATTTCACAATGTTTGCACTGTCAATATTTACAAAAACTGTTTGGGATCAGAAGACCATACACGGTCTCAAAAATCCACCTATGCAACTATCCATATACACAAAAATACTACCATAAATTACACATTTGTTTTGCATGTTGTTCAAAAAATGGATGAGAACTTTACGGAGGTTTTGGCGAGAAATTCTTACCTTTCTGTTTGGTTCATTTTTAAAAAGAATTTTCTCACCTTTTTTGTAAGAAGTTTTACAAATACAGATTTTTGGAATATCAACAAAAAAATTGCAACTGATGGGAAGAAGGAAAAAAAGGTAAAACAAAAAAAATTATAAATAAAGGCAAGCATTGTCATCTCTGCCCTTCAACAGATCCTCAATCTTCTCCTTCTCGATTTTAAGCTGTTGAAGTTTACTTGTATTTCTTGCAATTCTTTCTTACAAGATTGCTTTGATGATTGTTTCTTAGGTTTTTTGGTTTTCTTGGGGGGATTGGGACTGTGAGAGGCTCTCATGGTTCTCTTTTCTGGCGAACTGGTCCACCGGCGTCGATCGGAGAAGGTTGAAAGATTAATGTTCCGTCCAAAATGTTGGCATCATTTGATGATGGGTTTTTCTGTTTCAGTGGCTTCATGTTCTTTCCTCATGCAATGTCGGCAACAATTGGCATATCGGTGATTAGGGTGTCAGCCATGGTTTAGAGAGAGAGAGAGAGAGAGAGAGAGAGAGAGATTTGGAGGAAAATGTGATTTGTGAAATTTGGATGACAGTATCATATATATATATATAACATGGGGGTATTTTGGTCCTCATAGGTGAGGGACTAATTCCTAAGTTGTGTTATACTAGGGACCAATTTCTAAAAGAGGTGACCAGAATGGACTATAGATTAAGTATCCCATATTTTAATGGGTCAATTACATATTAGGACAATTTATGCTAATTATGTTAAGGGAAATTCTATTAACACCCATCTATTTTCCTCGTTACACCCACCTACTCTTTATACCCACCATATGAATTTAAAATAAAACAATTTGCTCTCTACACCCATCTTGATTCCAAAAATAACCCTAACTTTTAAAAAGTTAAATTTTTCTTTACACCCACCCTAACAAAAATAAGAAAGTGTACTGACCTCATTTAGATATGTCATAAATTCATAATCCATATATACATTTATAAACAGATACATATATATTATATACATAATCCACATATAAAGAGACATCATTTCTTCTCTCTCCTCTCCTTCACCATTTAAGGTGCCAGCAATGGAATCCTAATGAAGATAGTAGCCAATTAATTTAAGTTTCCAACCATGGAATCTGATCTAAAGGTTAAACCGCATAAGTTTCAATCAAGGTGCCCAATAATATAATTGTCACGCCCCGACGTAGCATAAATATGGAAAGCATTTAATTTCCTTTATGGACCCGTAGGTCGCGACAGTTTGAAGGATCGATTCCGTCCCAAACGTCGAACAACATAAACAATATAATCAGAGCAGAGCAATCAAGGCTTACAATATTTTTCTAACTTATTACATATTACAATACAGGGTCAACTAAGGCACAAGCCGCCTTAAAACAAAACAATATCTATTGTCTATTACAGTTATCCTTATTACAGAATTTATCTTATAACTTAAAACATATAAAAGTAAATTCTCTTTCCAGCAGGGATTCTCATTTTGCGTAGTCATAGGGCCCAGCATAGTCATAACCTGAAAAGCCTGAACACGAATGTCCAGGGCGCATCAACGCCGTCAGCTTCAAGAAGCTGGTGAGTATTAAAAACATAAATTTGAATGCAAAACATACTCATTTACCATTTTCCAATTCTCATTTAATTCAACAAGTTTACATTAAAGTAAAGAGTCCATTTTTAGAAAACAACCACAATATCATTTGAAAGTTATAATTCACATATATGTGACCGTGTATGAAAACAATGCACCATCTCATCTTGCCGACTCTTTTCTCTCGACAAAATACAACAACCCACTATCTCACACCAGTATCTTTGAAATACTCCGATAGCCACACTTTAGCACAGGGGTGCCAGGGAATGTCCAGTTTTCCTCACACTTTGGTCCGGGGTACCAGGGAGTGTCCAATGCCTCACACTTTAATACCTAATCCTCCATAAAAAAATACCGGAGGAACCCTCATGCAGTATCCAGACTCGGGTATCAGGGAATATCCGTAGGCCACACTTGAGCACTACCATGGTGCCAGGGAATGTCCAAGTTCGGCTTCACACACTTGGACGCTACCATTGTCATCAGGGAGTGTCCAGTTTTGCCACCGTCGCATTTCAAAGACACTCTCACCGCAATCTCAACAAGTCACACTTTGGTACTCACTTACCAGGGAGTGTCCACAACACAATCTCAATCTCACACTCTATACCGCACTGACCATTACTCTTTTCCATACTGACCAACATTCACACTCACCATGCATGTACAACTGACTCCACATGTATGTCATGAAACTTTAAACACAAGGTAAATCACTAAAAATATAAACGGCGTACGTACGGGGATTGATAAGTCCTGATACAACGTTTCAATCGTCCAAACATAACCAAATAGGATTCTGCTTTAGTAAATTTTCCAAACGGAGCTTTAACAGTTCATAAAATATCACCCAAACAGTTCCTTAACACAAGACAAGCAAAAACTAAAAACTGTCAGAAGTCACGCGCGCGGGCCACTAGCGCGAAGGGTCGCTCCGCGATATGCCCATTTTCTTTTTTATTAAAAAAAACTTTTCTTTCTGCCAGAAAATAACCACCTCGCTCGTGCGATATGCCCAATTTTCGTTTTATTTATAAAAACCTTTTCTGTCTGCCTGAAAACACAAATCTCGCGCGCGCGGGCCGCTAGCGCGAGGGGTCGCTCGCGAGACTCTCGCTCGCGCGATCGCGCACGCGAGTTCACGCAGTAGCTTTGTCTTCTTCGCTGAACTTCCCCTGTTTTCAGTTTTAAGGGGTCTTTTGACCCATTTTCAAATCCAGAAGTAATTAGGGCATGTCATATATGAAATTCTTTGTTTTTCAACAAGGATTACGAATCCACAACCAATTTTACTTGAATCGATCCGTAGCTCTCTGATTTTATGAAAAACCGGGAGTTGAGGGAAACTTCGTTTTCAATATACGTCATGCTACGAACGAATTAAGTTCTAATATTGTAACTACCACTTATATGAACTATAATCTTTCAAAACCATCTTTCAAAACGAATTTTGGTTAGGTTTTAGAAATCCATGTCTTTCAAGCTCAAGCTCCCATGGAGGAGTTAACCATGGTGATTTATCAATATATGTATACAATCAGTAACTAAGCATGAAATTACATTTGGAGTGAGTTTAAAATACTCACTGATTGAAGCTTTAGAGATTTAGTTGAGAAAGATAAGCACAATAAGAAATACTCCAAGCTTTTAGCTATGGAGGATTGAAGTTCCTTCTTCTTTCTCTAAAATTCTTCTGAAACTATGAACTCTCAGCTCTCTCTTTTCTCTCTATATGTACAGATTTTGGAGATGTGCAGATTGTGTGATTGAGGGAGTATGAGAGTGTATATATAGCACATAAGAACTTGGAGGCCAAGAAAATTTTAAAAACTCACTTAACAATCTTAATTGGGAAATCAAATCCTTAATTTGTTCTTAATTATCAGCATAACTATATACGTATATGTGTATACACTGATTGTTAACCCACAGCTCATCCAAGAGCCAAGCATAGATTAGTAGGGGCCAACTATGTTGTTTGGGTAATTAACTTATAGGCACAACATTAACTCACTCAAAATAAGTCTAACCAAACAAGGCACAAGCTAGTAGACTAGGAATCACTTAACATGTTTGGGATAACAACTTAAGGTACAAAGTTGGCACACAATTTAGGAGCATACCCAAACAAAACTTCACCAAATGATTACTTGCCATAAATGGCAATAAAGCACACATCATCTCAACTTTACGTCATTTCAAAAATCTGTGAAATTTTAACGCGGCGCAGACAGTTTTAAACATAAACTGGTATTTTCGTGGCGCGGTGTTCGTCACAAAAATACAGAAAATTCATTTTAAGGTAGGAAATGATTTCCCAGTTTTATAAAAATACTGTTTGAGTCAAAAGAAATTATTTTCACCGTTTTGAAATACAGATTTGAAATTCAACACAAGTGTCACTAAAGTTTATATAATTGCAGTCTGGCCCCCAAAAATTCCAATATGAAATAAAACAATTAACCGGCCAGATTTAACACATGAGAATAGTAATTAAAATAAAAGCAGACAATGTATATTAAATATGACAATGCAAAATACAGATTAATTATGGAAATGTCATATTAAAATTAAATGCAAATGTAGGTTGTTTTAGAAATCCTAATTCAAACCTAAGATTTTTAAAGCTAATTAAACATCCAAGTGAAACTATTGTACTTCGAAATGGTGAAAAGTAGTTCTTGAACTGAATTGAAACCCTAACGAAATATGTTTCCAAACTGTTCAATTCCTCGGTGAGGAGAGGGTTGATGTTGCTGCAAGAGTTGGGAAAATAGAAAAATGATGGCTGGTTATGCGATTGAGCAAGGGATTTCAATTGCACATGGGCGTTGCCTGTAATTATCATATATTTACGGGAAGTGAGTGTAATTTACCCATATTATGTACTTAGAAGTCATTTTATACAGGGATAAATTTGGAATCCAAAAATTTATTAAATGGTGGGTGCAGAGAGCAAAAAAGGTGAGTGTAGATAGAATTACCCTTATGTTAATTTAAGACAACTTAAAAAAATGATACTTAATTATCGGTCCATCATAGCAACCAAAATTAGAAATAGGACCCTATTAAACCAGAACCTAAGAAATAGTCCCTCACACCCTAAATTGACTAAACCACCCACAGATACTCATTTCGCGCACTTACAATACACCACTCATATAATATCAAATTTCAAAACACAAATTTGCATTACTAGTGTGAAATATCTCACTCTTCTAGCAATTTCACACAATATGATGAAAGTTGAAATTTTGATATCTGAAAAACTCATCGATTTTGCTAGTGTAAAAAATTTGAATATGTAAAATACACCACAGAGATGAGGTAACTATAATATCTCACTTCAAACCACTTTATTAGTAGTGTTAAATTTCTTACACATGTAGTAAAATTTCAAGATCAATATAAACGTAAAAGTTTAGATTGAAAACATCTACACTCAACTTGGCAGAAATTTCTCATTGAATTTGGGAGTGAAATTCAATAGTGTGAGAAATTTCTCACTTAATATGGGGGTGAAATTCTCACTGAGTATATGGTATGACAATACTCCCTGTAATTTCCACACTCAACTTGGCAGAAACTTCTCATTGAATTTTGGAGTGAAATTTAATAGTGTGAGAAAATTATCATTTAATATATGGTGGTGAAATTTCTCACTGAATATATGGTATGACATTACTCCGTGTAATTTCTAACACATGGTCTTTATCCTGTAGCCTGTTCAAGCAAAGGGAAAAGCAACCAGAAGAAAAGGCTTCCCAATGGGAAAAAATTTAGATGCAACCTTTTAGCATTTAGGAAAGACATTGAATGAATTGAAACTACGACCGGATCACATTAGGGTTCTACAGCTCACCCCATTCTAGCTTTTTTTTAAGCATTCATAACAAAACGGGTGGAACATTGACGGAAGTCGACTTAGTAACAATGCAGCTAGTTGAACACTTATCTGGGTGTTCATGGGTCGACAATGGAGGGGTATGAAGCATTCCTGAAAGCTAGAGAAATCCAATTCTAGAAAGATGACTGATATTCTCTACTATTCTATAAGTCCACTAGTGTATATATAATAATAATGTTTTGAAACTATTGAATTACTTTATATGGATGCATTTTGGATCGTACGGTATATAATGAACTGGTAGACTACAAGAAGAATATGTATTTTTGGACTACTAGATAGTTTGTTCATATTATCACATATGGAAATTGTTTTTGGATCTAAGAATTTGGGTCTGACCTTATATCATTGATTTGAAATACATTTAGCTATTGTTCTCAGATTTATATAACAAACGTACACATAAACAAACATTTATGTATCAGTGAGAAATTTTTCACAAGCGCAATGAGTTAAAAAAGCCTCCATAATCCTTCCTAAGTAAACATGTCATTGATAAATTTGTCACACATGACTAAAAAAGCCTCCATAATTCTTCAGCAATATAAGTTTTTGTTAAGAAAAATTCTGAGCATACGCATTAAAAACTATAAACACAATTCATTTTTGCGATAAATTTCTCCCAAACGATTTCATCATAAATCTTACTAAACATAGTAGTACGATTTCATACCTACAACAGAAAACTCCAACGACCGATTATGAAACACCAATCGTTGAAAAGGTGATAAGAACACTGATGAAATTCTAAAATTCAACAAATTTTGAATTAGGATTATGCTATATTGACACATGATTCTGTTTGTATCACGTTTAATGCTCCCCAATCAACTACCGATATTTTTAGGCAACCATGACTGCATAACTCCTCCACTTCTACTACAATAGATAATGTCTAAATATAAAACAAATTCAAATTACTTTCTAATTAAAAAAGATAAGGGATATACAGGTAATTAAAAAAACAAAAATGAGAGAAATGACTAATTCCTAAATTGTACGCCAATTAAGGGATTAATTTCATAACTACCTAATTTAGTTGGTCTTTATACACAATAACGGCTCTATAAGGGACTAAACAATATGTTTCTATTAAAAAAAGAGTGGTTCGATCTATTGACACCCACTTATTTTGCTCACTACACCCGCCATTTAATAAAACATTTTTATTACAATACTACCCTTATACACAATTACATATGAGGACAACTTATAAAGTGGTTCTATATATGTACACCTTTATACTCTGCCTGTGGAACTTTCCAATCATCGTGGCGGTAACAATGAAAACAATGGCACCAACTGTAGTTTTGAGCTTTTGGATGATGACTTTTGGAAGATGAGAGTTATGGAAGAACCATCCGATAGTGGTGAACTTTCTGTTTGTATTATTTTCGGCTAGTAAAGTATTAACTGTCTCTCTTCCTTTTCGTCTCCTCCATTGCCTGTATCCTCCATTGCTACTTCCAAGTGCCATCCATACCCATGTAGGATGTATAAGAGTATAGATCCCCATAGATGATTTGGGTGACTAAGAGTATTTGTCATTTATCGGCCATGAAAGCACAATCACAATAGAAGTTGTGATTATATACTTAATTAAATTGTGTTTGATATATATGCTTATACAAAAAAATAGTACTGATATATATATATATATGTGTGTGTGTGTGTGTGTGTGTGTGTGTGTGTGTTGTGTGCAGGGATTAAAAGATCATCTTCTTAACATTTCATGTGTATAAATAAGTCCCTCAATTGTGATTGGACAAAAATAACCCCAACAAATTTTTAACTCCCGCCCACACACACTCTCTGTCTCCCCCCCCCCCCCCCCCCCCCCCCGCTCTCTCTCTCTCTCTCTCTCTCTCTCTCTCTCTCTACTCCCGCCCGCCCAATCTCCAAAACCCTAGAAAAGTTTTCTCTCCACCCAATCTCCACCTAACAATGTCGCTCTCTCTCTCTCTCTCTCTCTCTCTCTCTCTCTCTCTCTCAAGCACTCGAACAAGGAAAAAACAATCGAAAAAATACAGGTTAGTCTTTGACGACATCCTATTGACGCGTTTTCTTATCACACCCAAGTGTAGGTGATCATACAAGTAATAAAGTTCTGGAAGTCCAGGTCGAACCCACAGGGAACGGGAAACAAAGATAGACAATAACTATTTTGTCACTTAAAAAGAAAATAAAGGATGATGGATTTTTGTGGGGTTTTACTAACTACTAGTTTTTATATTTTTTTTGCAATAAAACTAATTAAAAGCTATTTTTTCCTAAGTAGTTCACGGTAAAGATTTTAACAGTGCAAAATAAATTAACTAAGATACTAGTAAGAAAAGGAAGAAAAATAAGTAAAAGCTAAATTTTTGTGAGATAAACTTTTTGGATTTAATAATAGCGATAGATAGAAATAAAACAGATATTTAAGCAAAGTTATTAAAAACAGAAAATATTAATTAACTAGGGGAAATGATTTAAAGGAATTGGAAATATGCAAAACCAACACTAGATCCCATAACTTTTGTGCAGTTGAAAAGGATTTGGCATTTAAGACCGCAGAGTCATTCTTTATTTGAAAATAAACTTTCACTAGTCAGGGTCATATCAAGTGTGTTAGGTTTGATATGAAACGATGTTGTTTGGTTTAAAGAAAAATAAAAAGGCAATTGGGCAGTAGCCAAGTTCAAACCGTGCCCCGCCGCGGACGTGGGTTATTCGGCGTCCAGTCCCCACCACTCTGCCACTATACAATTGTCTGTCCATTAGTAGATAGAAATATATATAAACACATATTTGAAATATTAACTTTGTCATATGAATTGTTTGAGTATGCTAGGTGTTTTTTATGACAAAAGGCATAGTTTGACAATCCACATAATTATATTCTTTTTTCAAATATGTAATCTTTTGAGCCCAATATAGCCATAGTATATATTGATGCCAAAATTTGGTTAAAGTAAATTAAAGAAATTTAAGGGAAGAGAGAGAGACTGGTTTTTTTGTATGTGGTTCAACCCTGTTAATGAAGGTACCTACGTCCACGTGTGTGTCTGAGCACGTTCACTATACTGTAAAAAGTCGGGGACCTGTGGTGAACCAACAATATTTTGGAGCTACCATAGGTCGGCCGGGTGTGTTGGTGACTGCTATAGAGGTGCTGTAGAGACTGAGAAGTCGGTCCCTTTGAAGGGGGGTGAGTGGTCTCTTTTATAGATGCAAGAGACCTACTCATACATGGATAAGGAAATATAATCCAATTAAGCTTGATTGGCATTAATTGTGGGGGTTTCCTAATTGGATTAGGAAACAACATTAGTTGTCCATTAGTCTTCTATCTTGAGTAGGAGACTGTCTGGAATATTCTAGGGCGTATCTCGTGGCCAGGTTGTACTGCACCCGTGATGGGCCGGGCCGGGCCAGTGCTGTAATCCCGACCTGTTTGGTCGGGCCTCGGGACGTCGGGTAAACCGCTCGGGATGAATCTGCTGACATGTCCTTGACCGTTTAGGAAGCTGTTGGAGCCGAGCTGTTTGAGATCTGCTTCTGAATTTAGCTGCGCTGTTCCCGAGTTACACTGTGACTTGGTCGGGATAGGGGCCGGTGGTCGTGCATAACCGCTCGGTCACTTAGTAGAGCCGATTTTGGGCGTATCAGTATATAAACATGATAAATGGTCATAAACTATAGATACATAGATATTTTTGGCTATAAACGGAAAAACAACCCATCTAGATGCATAGAAGCTGTGGTTTCTAAGTTTCTAAGTTTTAGGCTATAAATGGAAAAATAACTCATCTAAATGGAAAAACTTAGAAACCACAGCTTCTATGTATAGTCATAAACCACAGTTTCTAAGTTTTTATTGTATATCCTAAATTAAAGTTTTAGCCTACCATTTTGGAATTGAAACTGTTTTCGAAATAAAATTTAAAGATAAATTAAATAGATGCACGCAATCACCGTCCAATTAAAATTAAAGTTGTAAAACCAAGGTAAGTGTAAAAACTAATATTATTATATTATTTTCTTCACTTAACATGAGTTGGGGTTGAATTTGTGGAATCTGCAAAATATCAAAATTTAGTACAACTAGGCTAATAAAATATACATAAATGGAAATACTGAACTAAAAATAAAATACTAAACCTTTGGCTTTGGATTCTTGTGGGGTCACAGTGGTTGAACTCCAAAAACACAAATAAGGTCAAACCAAATCCTAATCTAGTTTGGGAGTGAGATATGGATATGGTGTGCTTGGGACTTTAGTAGGTGATTATAACAACTACATGACTAAGAAATATGACATTTACTTGCCAAATCTGTCTTCTAGTGAATGGAAATATTGCTGTAAAAACTGAAAATTTGGGGTTTCAAACTATTTTAAGGGATAACTATAAGTACGTACTAACTAGACTAAAAATATTAAATCTAAATTTTAATAGGAATATTTTTACTACTACAAATTAACAAAGGTCATACAAGAAAATAAATATTTTATTTTAAGAAATACAGTACACAAAGTTTTGCTACATTTTTTTGAACATGAAATCATCAATTACATAAAAGTAAATTTTTACAACTACTAGAACTAGAAAAGGCAAAGAAAAACTAAAGTTTCCTATTTCTAGGGACAATATGAAGTGCTCACATGATAACCTTCCTATACTATTCTCTCCCTAACAATGTGTGTTGTGTGTGTTGCAGCTTGTGTTGTAGGCTTGTTGGTGTGTGTTGCCTCCCATATGCTTCTCCTTCTTGTCTCTTTTTGTAGGTGAAATTATGTGATGAATTCATCACTTCATTCGTCATGTGCCCATTTTTTCCTCCGCTTGTTCAATCCTTCGCCCAAATTTCTTCAGCTCGTCTAAATTTTTCAAGCTGGTTGTCTGAGGTTTTTGACAAACCCTGCAAGAGAAATTGAGAGAGAGAGAGAGAGAGAGAGAGCAATATATATATATATATATATTATACTATCATTTGTCAAATTTTCAAGGATTGACAGACGTTTGGTTTTTTTTTTTCCCTTTGATTTTTTTATTCATTTAGATAGTTTACAAAAAGCAAGTTTTGACTATATTTTATGAGGAATGCTTCGGTGTGGTTGCTACTTCTTTCCTTCCCTTTATTTCACTTCATTTTTACCTAAACATATAAAATATGTAAAAACACATAATTACACGCATGTGAGTGACATCACCATTAAATTATATTAATTCAATTATGCGTGTAAAACTAGGGATTTGGGGGATTAAATGAGCATTATGTCTATTATATTGGCACATGAATGTGCAATATTCAGTGTTTGTCACACCCATCAACTAACTTATTACAAGTCCCTAGCAATGAAGTGAAAAGAGAAATTGTTCTAGAAGTTTTATTAAAAAGTAGGAATAAACTAAGGAAAATAAAATCTAACTCACTGTCGCAGGAATCGCGATTGCATTTAGCGTATGCAACAAGCCGTTAAACCCCTAGGTTACCCCTAGTGGACGAGTATTGTCTCGTGAGGGTTTGCAGTGAATATAGCCACAAAATTTAATTTTTTTTTAAATGTAAAAATAAAGTAAAATAAAAATAAGGGTACATTTTCTTCTTTTAAAGCAGAAAAGATTAAATTTGACAATAAAATAAAATTTTCAAGTATGTAATAGTAATGCAACACATATACTCACAGTTTGTCAATAGTATCATTTTTTATACTCTTTAAACTTACAGTGTGTACTTGAAAAGTCAAGCAACTGATCTTAATTTTAAAGTTTACATAACTATTAACATTCATAAAATTTGTAGTTTTAACTCAAATTTCACTAGAATTTCACTCTTTTAAAGAGAAACTCTTAAAAAGCGGTGTAGAGAACATCTCACTTGGTAGGGAAGCAAAGATAGAGAAGTTGCTCCCAATTTAATGACTCCATATATAGGCATTTGGAGTACAATAAGTCTCATGAAAGAATATTTAGCATTAGAAGAGCGATCTACCGTGGAGAACATCATTATCACTTAAATTTAAAAATCAATTTCTTTTAAATCATTAGGACTTTGACTGGTAGGTTAGAAATTAATATGAGTAGGAGATTTGTGGTGTATTTGTTCTAAGCATGTGATTGAAGTGTTTGCGCAATTCATTCCAACCTCTTCTTTTTCTTCTTCTTTTTATCATATGTACATCTTCTTTTTCTTTTTTTTTTTCTTCTTTTTTTAGTTTCTCATTTTTTTTAAAATCAACTCCTTTCTTTCTTTACCACTTCTTGCAATATCAATACAGTCCAATCACATACCTAGATATAGAAGTGAGGTTTGTACTCGCAGGTGGAGCAAGGCATGATTTGGAGAGAATTGAGAATAAGGCAATATAAGGTGAAGGGGGTGCATTTGAAAGAAAAGATGGCCTAAATCATTTTAAAAATAGATTGACTTTGTTCATTTAAGCAATTTAGATGTTCTAATGGTAAATCCTGAACGTTCTCTTCTAATGATCAGTCAAAGGAAAAAAAAATAATGAGACTTTCAATGAGTGATATGATAAAGAGAATAAAATGAGACTGAAAAGAATAGTAATCCTCATAAAGGAAGATTGGTACAAAATCTCACATGGGTTAATTAGTTTCTACTACTTGTCTTTAAACTGCATAGTTTATGCTTACTCATCCATTTAGATTCAGTAAATATTTTCACACTGTTTCAAAAAATGGTTAAAGTTTAAAGAGTTTCTAGCATTTGAAATTAGTAAAACATGTGACAATGTGTTGTATGCTATTAACATACCCAAAATAACATTAACGTGTCAAATTTATCTTAAATAAAGTAAAAGAAAAACTTCTAAAAAATCGTAAGCGCATCCACTAAGTTGGATACATATATGGTGCGACCAATATCCTCTGCACCTATACAAAAGAGGCTACGCAATCCGGAGCGTCCAAGTTGTCATGATAGTCCATCCACCTCTAGTAAAAGAGATGGGTCTAGAATCACTAGCAAGCTAAAACATCAGTAAGAGGCTAGGAGATAATTCTGGTTTTACCTAGTTTTCGCTACATCTAGAGTCATTCACCGCACTAGACATATCTGGTGATGTTGGGATCATGCAAATTACTCCTATCGAACCAGCTAATGAAAGTCAGATGTACACGTAGGATCATTTTAAAGTCTAACCTGACTGAAAATTATTGAAATGTATTGAAAATAAATTTAAAAACAAATAATAAAAACAAAAAGAAATGAGGGATGGGAAAACAAAATTTATTTGGGTATCAAAGGATCCAGTCCTCTTTCTCAACAAAAAATTTATTTTGTTTTGATTTGAATTGTCTTTTGTAGTAGTAGTAACTTTAAAAGATGTGTCATTATGAGTAATTAAACTAGGACATTCTTCTCTATAACAATTCAAACACCATCCTAACTTTTTAGCTTTCCTTTTGATGGCATAAAGGCTAGTGCCAGCAAAGGGTTTCTTCTGCTCAGAAACAAGTGAGCGACCCATTAACGTCTGGTCATCGACTATTGGATCCAATTTTTATACTCTCAGCCAACAAGAGAGGCTAGACTCAACCCTCCACTCCTTCCAACTATCAACTAAGATCTAATTAAAGAGAGCTTAGAGGGGTGGGTGGAAATTTTTAAAAAACTAAAAATATCTATATTAAAAAATGTATACATTCAGAAACTAAAAAGAAATTTTTTTTTTCTTTTTTTTTTTTTAGAACAGAAAACTTAGAAAGAAAAACGTCATTATTATTATTTTTTTTATTATTTTTTTTTTAACAAAAAACTAGAACACACAAAAAGAAAAACTACATTTTCCTCTCTCGGTTTTTTTTTAGAAAAGTCCAAGACAACGTATTAGCACAATAATGATAATAAGGAAAATTATGGTATAAACTTCAAAAATATAAGAGCGGTGACGTGTTCGTCATTTATTATTTTTTTTTATTATTATTTTTTTTAACAAAAAACTAGGGAAAACAATTTTATTTCTCTCTCTCTCTCTCTCTCTCTCTCTCTCTCTCTCTCTCTTAGCAAAGGCAACGCAGTATAACAGCAATTAGGAAAATGACAATGTAAAGTTCAAAATACATAAGACCAATAGCTAGTGCATCGTCCATTTTTGTAGTTTAAAAGCTGAAATGGAGAAATATCACCTGTTTCTTGAAAATTTGAGAACCTGGTTAGGCCGTAGATCGAGTGATGTTTCCAAGATTCTTTGATGAGCGGATACCTACAACTTATGTATTTATATTTTTGTTAAATAATGGAAAAGAGAGAAAATAGAAAATGAAAAATAAAAACTAAAGCCGAATCGGAGAAATAGAGAGTAAAATCAAAATCAAGCTTTTCTCTGGACCATAGATCTTACCTTTAGTGATTGGTAGAGTGGATCTTGATTTTAGATCGAGAAAATTAAAGAAAATGAAAAGAAAATGAGAGAATGAGAGATCCAAGAGAGAGTTGCAGAGAATGGTAAAGAGAGAGATTGCGGCGAGAGGAAGAAGAAAAGAAAGGAAAAAGATAGATGGGGAAAGTTTTTAGGGTTCAAAGCCCTATTTAAAGCCATTTTCTCTTTTTCAGTGTATCTCTCTCTAAAAAGAAACTAATTTTTTTTATGAAATAAAGATAAAGCAAACAAACAGGTGTTAATCGTGAAACCGTCGTCACCCCTCAACTGAGTCTGACATTGTACTCAATGAGTGAGATGAGAAAAAGAAGCCAATGATAACACATGTAATAAAAAGAAATACACAAAAAAAAGATAGAATAATAATGACAAAATTAACTTATACATATAATAAGTGACCAAACTAGGAGTATAGGAATATTAGAATATAAATACTCTGATACACTATGTCCTATACTAATTATGATTTAAGATATTAAGGAGTATTATAGTTGGGGTCCTCTAAAGGAATGGATTCCAACTCAGGTTCAAAGCCTTCTAAAATTGGTTTGAATTTATGTCCATTTTTTTTAAATTTATTTCCATCTTTAGGGTCCTCAATCTCGACAGTTCCATAAGGATAAACATTTTTTTACTATGTATGGACCAGTCCATCGAGATTTCATTTTTCCTCTAAAAAGATGTAGTCTTGAGTCATATAATAGAACTTTCCGCGTGGGGGTAAATCTTTTGCGCAAAAGATTCTTATTATGATACATTTTAGTTCTTGCTTGATGAATTCGGGCATTATCATATGCGTCTTTACGAATTTCTTCAAGCTCACTTAATTGTAATTTTCTTAAAATTCCTCCTTCTTCAATATTACAATTTAAAGTTCTAGTAACCCAATATGCTTTATATTCTAATTCTACTGTTAGGTGACAAGCTTTTCCATAAACAAGTCTGTATGGAGACATCCCCAAATGGGTCTTATAAGCAGTTCTATATGCCCACAAAGCATCTGTTAATTTTCAAGACCAGTCTTTACGATTAGAATCAACAGTTTTTTTCGACAATATGCTTAATTTGCTTATTGGGTAATTCAACTTGTCCATTTGTTTGTGGATGGTATGCAGTTGACACATTATGGGTCACTCCATATCTTTTCATTAATTTTTCAAATGGCTTGTTACATAAATGAGTTCCTTGATCACTTATTATTGCTTTTGGAGTTCCAAATCAAGAAAGTATATTATCTTTTAAAAATGCAATAACTGTACGGTGATCATTCTTTCTTGTAGGAATAGCTTCTACCCATTTTGAAACATATTCGACTGCTAATAAAATATATTCATATTGGCAAGATGGAGGAAAAGGTCCCATAAAGTCAATACCCCAACAATCAAATATTTCAATTGTAATTATAGGGGTCATTGGCATTTGATTTCTTTTTGTAATACTGCCTAACATTTGACAACGGTTACAAGCCTTACATTATAAATATGAATCTTTAAATAGAGTGGGCCAATATAAACCGCTTTGTAAAATTTTCATGGCAGTTACTCGAGATGAAAAATGTCCTCCACAAAAGGACGAATGACACATGAAAAGTACATTTTCGATTTTTTCATTAGGAACACATTTCCTAATTACCTGATCAGCACAATATTTAAACAGATATATATGGGTCATCAAAGTAGAAATGCCTAGCAATAGCTAGGAATCTCTTTTTATCAGATGACGACCAATTACTTGGTATTTTTCCAGTTACTAAATAATTAACAAGATCAACATACCATGGCAGAGAAGTAACAGAAAATAACTGTTCATCAGGAAAAGAGTCTTGAATAGGTAAGGGTTCACTAGTATTGTCTTCAAAAGTGAGGCGGGATAAGTGATCAGCTACCACATTTTCTACTCTTTTTTTGTCTTTAATTGTTAAATTAAATTCCTGTAGTAGGAGTATCCACCTAATAAGCCTAGGTATACTGTCTTTCTTTGAAAGAAGATATTTTAGAGCTGAATGATCAGTAAAACAGACAATAGGGGAACCGATCAAGTATTGCCTAAATTTATTAAGGGCGAATACCACGGCTAGTAATTCTTTTTCAGTAGTTGAGTAGTTCATTTGAGAACTATCCAGAGTTCTATTGGCGTAGTATATAACTGATGCCTTTTTATCCTTTCTCTGCCCTAGGACAGCTCCAATGGAAAAGTCACTAGCATCACACATTAATTCAAATGGTAAGCTCCAATCAGAAGACTGCATAATAGGTGCAGTAGTGAGATGCTCTTTTAATTGCTCAAAGGAGTTTTGACGTTCTTTAGTCCATTCAAAAGGTGTGTCTTTGGCCAATAATTGACATAAAGGTCTAGAAATAGTACTGAAATTTTTTATGAATCGGCGATAAAAACCTGCATGTCCTAAGAATGAACGGATGTCTTTTACAGTCTTGGGAATTGGTAAATTAGCGATAAGATCTATTTTGGCTTTGTCTACCTGTATCCCATTTTCAGAAATAATGTGTCCTAAGACAATACCTTTAGTGACCATAAAATGACATTTTTCCCAATTTAAAACTAAACTTTTTTCTTCACATCTTTGGAGAACTTTCTGAAGATTGCTTAGGCAATCATCATAGGATTTGCCAAAAATTGAAAAATCATCCATAAAAACTTCTAAATTCTTTTCTACTGATTCGAGGTGAAAAGTGCATATTCATAGCGTATTTAATGATCTTTTATGCATACTTTTATCCCCAAGTCCCTAGATTTAGATGTATATTAATGATTAAGTGTTTTCTATAATGTTGAGACTCAAACATGTGATTTTACACTATTTTATAGGTCATGGAAAACAATCGTTGCATAAAAGGTGATTCTGGTGAAGAGAACAACAAAAGCAGCTGAGAAAATGCCAATTTTGACAATGAAGACTTTAGATTTGGAAGATTTTCCTAGAGATATAAAATGTAGATCTTTGAGCTACGGTCGCATGGCCGCAAACATGAGGTCAATCCGAGGTCTGAGTGAAACGTTATGGCCATTCTCCCATCGGTGCGCAGAGCTGTCAAAATCAGAGAAGTTCAAGCGATTGAGGAGAGTTCAATCGATCGAACCTTCGATCGATCAAACTAAGCTCGATCGATCGAACTTTATATTCACCCAAAAGTTGCGTAAACTCTGTGGGAACCCTATATATAAGTCGTTTTGACGCCAGACGAAAGGGGGGACGCTCCAGAACGTGAAAAACAGCAGTTTTAAGGTAGTTTTGGGGTTAGATTAGGTGTAGATTAGGTTAGATTCAAGTTTTCTTCCTTCTTTTCCAATGTTAAACTCAAGATTGATGTTGATTACAAGTTATATTCATATTATCTTCAGGTTTTTCTTCTTCCTTTTCTTTATTTGATTGTTTATTGCTTTAGATGTTAATGATTGCTATGTTTTGTTATTTCTGAATTAGTTTAATTATGTTTTCGTAGTTTAGACGTTGGGAATATGTGATGAAACATTTATTTCAAACCTCTTCCCTGAAATCTTTAGAAACCTTGGGCTCGATCGATCGAAGGTATTTCGATCGATCGAACCAGGGCCATAGTCAAGCGATCGAAGGCATTTCGATCGATTGAAGGATGATGTTGTCCGATCGATCGAGAGCGCTTCGATCGATCGAACATGTTAAATCCTGAGATGATTCTTTTAAGTATTCCATGAATTTCTGTTTTAGAAATCTGTCATCAAATTGTCCCTATAAGCTCAGTTTGTCACAACAGTTTTTAGAAGTTAAAGCCTTAAGGCCTTTTCTTCAATGACTTTTGAAAACCACTTTGAATGCTAACACCATTTAGAGTGCAAGTAATAACCATTGTTTTAAACTGTCTTCTAAGTATTTTAAATCACTTGTGATGATGTAGTACCGGTCATGAAAGTGCTATTGATTCTTTATCTTTAGAAAAATACGGAATGCTGAAAATGAATAAACTCCATCGAATGTTAATGAGTATGCATGGTAGATGGTTAGGATCAATGTGGATTCACTTATTTCCAACACCTTTAATTTACCTGTTTAATTAGTTATGTTTCTTTATACTTTAATCTATTATTTAGTTTAATTTAATTAATTAGGATTTGTTAGTACACCTCCAATCATTCATTCTTATTTTCTTTTTTGTTAGGTTGTAACTTATTATATATTCTTCATATTCCTTCCCTGTGGGATCGACCTGGACTTCCAGTACTATATTACTTGCACGATCACCTACACTTGGGTGTTGCACAAGAGCGCACAACTTTTTAGTCGTGTCAAGTTTTTGGCGCCGTTGCCGGGGAAGGCAACTAGGTTAGGATTTTACTAAGTTATTTCCATTTTTCTTCTTTTTCTTAGAAAATAATAATAAAAAAATAATAATAAAAAAATAATAAAAATAAAAACTTTTGGACTTTTTCTCTCACAAGATAAAAATAAAAAAATAAAAATTCAATTGTTTAAAAAATTTTTGGGTAAACATGTCTTGTCCATATTACCCTCCATACAACACAAACACAAATGCAACCAATAGGTACACATTAGGTAATGAAACGCAATATCAAACCGAGTGCTACCAACCACCACAATGGGAAAACAATAGTGGTAGTCCCCCATATTATCAAACGTATCAAGAACCTCCACATTAAGAGTTCTATCAACCGCAATGAGGCTATAACCAAAATAATAATATAGGATATAGTAGTAGTTCCCACGATTACCAAACGTACCAAGACTTTCCCTTTGGCGAGTCTTGTCCACAAACTCAATGGGACGGGGACTATTATCAACAACAATGAGACGAAACTTCATATAGGAATAATGAAAAGAATAACCAAGTTGAGGATAATGGTTTGTTAAAATTGCTGCTTAGTGAAATGAAAAGGCTAGATAGTGCACTTGATAAATTAGAAACTAGATATGCATATGCTAGCCAACCTTTAGAAGACTATACCAATCCTTCATCACTACAACCTAAATTTCAAGACACTAACAATGGAATGGAAATAGAGGACTATGAGGGGTTTATACCGAATGAGGTTAACAACTCACTCGAGAAAGTGATAACCCAACAAGAACTCCAAAACCAAACCATTGAGCATGAAGTTGTAGAATCATCTTCTCCTCAATATGCAACCCCAAATAGCAACTCCTTCACTACCTTGATAAAATTTCACAATCTCTTTATCCAAAGCACCTCAATAGATGATATATATAGTGAGGAGAGTTACAAGGATGAGAATAAGAATTTAAAAGATAATGACAGTTTATGTGATTGCACGCAATTAGGAAAGGATGAGTCCCCTGTTGACTTTACCCCTACCTTTGATAGTGACCCTAGGGAGGACGTTATTGAAAATTCTAAATTCGATTTAGATTCATCTGATATTCATGAACCCTCACCTCTTTCGGCCGAAGAGGTGGTGTCACCAAGTTGCCCATCACCTATCCTCTCTATCAATCAAAGCTCTCATCCCGAGTTTGAAAATCATGTGTACCATAATATTGAACAAATAGAATGTGTTGTGGAAGAGGATGGTAAGGATTCTAGCACATATTTTTCACAAAATTTTAACTTTCAAAATTCTTTGAGAGAGGATTTAGAAACTTTTGGGCCCACATTAGATGATCTTAAACTTCAACAAGAAGCTAGTAATCTGCTAGACTGCTTGACCTTCTTGAGTAATAATGACATTGAGGCTCAAATAGATAGCTTTATCCAAATCCAGTCCAAAACTAGTTACATAGAACAGAAATTACATTCCTATGATCACATCTCCATAGATTCTGTTCTAGAACAAGAGGAGGGTAGTAAAGCTTCATTAGAACATCACTTAGACACTGCCCCTTTTATTGAACCATGGCCTCCGCCTGTTTTTGATAATAAAAAAATAGAGGCTGTTATAGAAAATACCAACACCAAAGATCTTTCCTTGAGTATAATTTCTAAAAAGTGTGGTACATCTCTTATAACTGTCCCCAACAAATGTAGAGTCCATAGGTTTTGCATCATCTCCTCTGACCTTGAGCCTGACATTAGTTCGGGGGAGTTGCATTTTTATGGGGATCTCAAAAGTCTTCTCATTATTAAATTATTTCACTGGGAAGATCCTCAAAAATTTTGGTTATTAATTTATGATAAAAATCTTGATTAACCGAATTTATTTACTGAGTAGTTCTATTATATTCTATATTTTTCCTTGTTGCTACTAATGATTTTACAGGTAACTTAAAAAAAATATGGATATTAATGCCTCGAGGTAACATCCTTCCTTCTCTCGCTTTACTTTACATGTCCATGTGCTTAGTTTAGAACATTGGGGACAATGTTTAGTTTTAGTTGGGGGGAGTGAGTCATTGCATGCCTCGTTTCTTTCTTTTTATGCTTTAATGTCAATACACCTGCTTAGCAACATGACTCAGTAAGTTAAAAATGTCAAAATTTTTAAATTTTTAAGATTCTTTTTTTTTAAAAGATAATAAAATGGTTCTTGTATTTCTCTCTTAGTTAATGTAGTTAGTTATGATGCAGTAGTGTTATTTTCTGTATGTTATTAGTATGTGATACACTATGGTAGTTTGTTTACTATCTTAGTTATAGTATATTTTATGCTTTTTAATCTTTAAAGAACTTTGAGCACATTGTGACAACCTTGTACTTATCTAAAATGGATTAGTAAGCATAGCTTAGGTGTCTTAAGAGGCTGTAGTGGAGACTAATAACCCAAGTGAGCTTTTGAGCCATTCTTTTATTTTTTAGGGTTTTAGAAAATTACTCTTACTTTTTGAAAAGCGTATTAATTCGTTGTAAGTCTCATTTTTCTTCTTCATTTTGACTGATCACTAGAAGAGAACGTTCAGGATTTACCAAACTAGCTCTTGAATTTACTAAAATGAATTATCTTATTAACTTAAAAGATGATTTAGGCCATCTTTTGACCATACATGCAAATTATAGCCTTGGCCTACTTCTATTCTATTCCTTTACTTCACCTCTTGAGCATTATCATATTTACCTTGTCTACACAATCCTAAAGTCAAGACCTAACTCGAAATTAGAGTTCAAGCCTCAGTTCTTTATTTAGGAGTGATTGGGATGTGTTGCATTAACAAGAAATTTGTTAGTGTGAATAAGGGAAAGTTGGCAAAAAAAAAAAAAGAAAAGAAAAAGAAAAGCATGAAAAGAAAAAAAAAGAAAAAAAATGCCAACGGTTGTTATAGAAAAAAAAAAGAATGGAAAGAAGAGTGAAAAAAATATATATATTAAAAGAAAAGAAGAGAGAGATTGGAGATGTGGGAAAATTTAAAAAGTTGTAGTAGACATTCCAATCACATCCTTTAACCCAATTGAATATCATGAGCCTCTTTCTTGCACCTAACACCTCCTTTTCAAAGTCCTAATGATTTTAAGTAATTGGATTTGAAGTTAATGTAATGAGAGAGTTCTCCACGGTATCTCGCTCTTCTAATGAAAAGTATCCATTCATGAGACTTTGTGCACTATAAAATTTCCGTTTTTCTATTTAGATATGAGAAGCATTAGATTCCATTCACAATTACTCTTTATAGCTTCCATATCATGAGTGATAATTATTACACCCAATTCGGAGTGATTTCATCTTGAGAGTGTAATCCCGGTAAGAGTTGAGTCAAAATGAACGTCTTGATAGTGTTTTAGGTTATGCAAGCTTTGAAATTAAAGTTTTGTATTTTGGTTGTCCATTCACACACGCACTTGAAGATTAATAGGTATAGAACATTCTAATGACTTTGAGAGTAGATTAACTGTAATATGTGTGTTGCATTGCTATGGCAAACTAGAGAGTTTCATGAGATTGTTGAGCTTAACTACATTCCTAAATGAGAGAAAAATTTCTTGAAAAATATTTAAACTAGAACCATTACCATAAACATGAATTTTGTGGGTAAATTCATTGTAAACCCTCACGAGACAATAATCGTCCACTAGGGGGAACCTAGGGGTTTAAAGGCTTGTTGCATATGCTAAATGCAATCGCGATTCCTGTGAAAGTGATTTAGGATTTTTACTTTCTTTTGTTTTCAATTTCTAAAGTTTAAATAAACATTGCTGTAGTTCGCTTCATTGCTAGGGACTAGCAACGAGCTAGTTGGGGGGTGTGATTCGAGGTGAAAAGTGCATATTCATAGCGTATTTAATGGTCTTTTATGCATACTTTTATCCCCAAGTCCCTAGATTTAGATTTATATCAATGATTAAGTATTTTCTATAATGTTGAGACTCAAACATGTGTTTTTACACTATTTTATAGGTCATGGAAAACAATCGTTGCATAAAAGGTGATTCTGGTGAAGAGAACAACAGAAGTAGCTGAGAAAACGCCAATTTTGACAATGAAGACTTAGGATTTGGAAGATTTTCCTAGAGATATAAAATGTAGATCTTTGAGCTACGGTCGCGTGGCCGCAAACAGGAGGTCAATACGAGGTCTGAGTGAAAAGTTATGGCCATTCTCCCATCGGTGCGCAGAGTTGTCAAAATCAGAGAAGTTCAAGCAATTGAGGAGAGTTCAATCGATCGAACCTTCGATCGATCGAACTAAGCTCGATCGATCGAACTTTATATTCATCCAAAAGTTGCGTAAACTCTGTGGGAACCCTATATATAAGTCGTTTTGACGCCAGACGAAAGGGGGGACGCTCCAAAACGTGAAAAATAGCAGTTTTAGGGTAGTTTTAGGGTTAGATTAGGTGTAGATTAGGTTAGATTCAAGTTTTCTTCCTTCTTTTCCAATGTTAAACTCAAGATTGATGTTGATTACAAGTTATATTCATATTATCTTCAGGTTTTTCTTCTCCCTTTTGTTTATTTGATTGTTTATTGCTTTAGATGTTAATGATTGCTATGTTTTGTTATTTCTGAATTAGTTTAATCATGTTTTCGTAGTTTAGACGTTGGGAATATGTGATGAAACATTGATTTCTAACCTCTTCCATGCAATCTTTAGAAACCTTGGGCTCGATCGATCGAAGGTATTTCGATCGATCGAACCAGGGCCATAGTCAAGCGATCGAAGGCATTTCGATCGATTGAAGGATGATGTTGTCCGATCGATCGAGAGCGCTTCAATCGATCGAACATGTTAAATCCTGAGATGATTCTTTTAAGTATTCCATGAATTTCTGTTTTAGAAATCTGTCATCAAATTGTCCCTATAAGCTCAGTTTGTCACAATAGTTTTTAGAACTTAAAGCCTTAAGGCCTTTTCTTCAATGACTTTTGAAAACCACTTTGAATGCTAACACCATTTAGAGTGCAAGTAATAACCATTGTTTTAAACCGTGTTCTAAGTATTTTAAATCACTTATGATGATCTAGTCCCGGTCATGAAAGGGCTATTGATTCTTTATCTTTAGAAAAATACGGAATGCTGAAAAGGAATGAACTCCATCGAATGTTAATGAGTATGCATGGTAGATGGTTAGGATCAATGTGGATTCACTTATTTCCAACACCTTTAATTTACCTGTTTAATTAGTTATGTTTCTTTATACTTTAGTCTATTATTTAGTTTAATTTAATTGATTAGGATTTGTTAGTACACCTCCAATCATTCATTCATTCTTATTTTCTTTTTCGTTAGGTTGTAACTTAGTATATATTCTTCATATTCCTTCCCTGTGGGATCGACCTGGACTTCCAGTACTATATATATTACTTGCACAATCACCTACACTTGGGTGTTGCACAAGAGCGCACAACTTTTTAGTCGTGTCATCTACCATATCACTAAAAATACGTAGCATACACCTTTTGAAAGGTCACAGGTGCGTTGCAAAGGCCAAAGGGCATTCGGCGATAGGCGAAAGTTCCAAATAGACATATGAAAGTAGTTTTTTCTTGATCTTCTGGTGCAATCTCTATTTGATTGTAACCACTATAACCATCTAGAAAATAGTAATACTTATGGCCCGCTATTCTTTCTAACATTTGATCCATAAAAGGTAAAGGAAAGTGATCCTTACGAGTTACAGTGTTGAGTTTTCTGTAGTCTATGCATACACGTCATCCAGTAGTGACACGAGTGGAAATTAATTCTCCCTTTGAATTTGGAACAACTGTAATTCCTGCTTTCTTTGGCACAACTTGTGTTGGACTTACCCATTTGGTATCGGATATTGAATATATGATGCCCATTTCGAGTAGCTTGAGAACTTCCTTCTTGACTACTTCCTGCATATTAGGATTAAGTCTTCTTTGCATTTCTCTTGAGGTTTTAGCATTATTTTCAAGATATATATTGTGAGTGCATATTGAAGGGCTTATTCCTTTTAAATCTACTATACTCCAACCAATTGCACTTTTATGTTTTTGCAGCATAATAATAGGTTTGTTTTCTTGGTTGGAGTCTAAAAGAGACGATATTATTACAGGATATGTGTCATTATTACCAAGGAAAGCATATTTAAGCTCTTTAGGGAGTTCTTTTAATTCCAATTGTGGAATTTGTAAATTAGATGGAAGTGTTAATGTAGTCTTTGGTGGTAAAGGTTCAAAATATGTGGTCCACATTGGTTCTTGAATTATTTCTTCTGTTGAATCTTCATTAAAACATACTTGACTCATAAGATGTTTTTGCAGATTATTCCTGTTTAGTTTCTGAATAGAGTTATTAATAACAGATTCTACTGGATCATTGTAACAAGTCAAGTTAAAATATTCTCGTGATAGAGATTCAATAGCATGAACTTCTTCAATATTCTCATCTTCTTCTTGATGTTGTGGATTAGAAAAAACTTTAATATTTAAAGTCATATTTCCAAATACTACAGTCATCATACCACTACGGATTCGAATAGTGGCATCAATGGTAGCCAATAAGGGCCTTCTAAAAATGATTGGTATTTATACATTAGTATCTAATACTGGTTCTGTATCAAAGATGACAAAATCTACTGGGAGACTAAAATTTTCAACTTTGACAAGAACATCTTCCAAAATTCCTCGCGGATATTTTGTAGATCTATCAGCAAGTTGTAATATCATGCGAGTAGGCTTTAGCTCACCTAATCCAAGTTCTTGATAAACTGAATAAGGAAGCAAGTTCACACTAGCTCCTAAATCAAGGAGTGCATGATTGATTTTGTGATTTCCAATAATACACGATATTGTTGGTCTACCTAGGTCTTTAAATTTTGTTGGTAAATTATGTTGTCCGATGGAATTAATTTCTTCAACGAAGTCAGCGGAATACGCATCCCTTCTTACATTTTGCTTACGTTTGACAGTACATAAATCTTTTAAGAATTTTGCATAGGCAGGTACTTGATTAATCACATCTATGAGAGGAATATTAATGTGTACTTGTTTGAATAATTCTAAATATTCCTGATTCTTAGTATCTTGGTGTTTTCTTAAACGTTGTGGATAAGAAATTTGAGGAGAATATTCAAGAGTTTCCTCTATTTCTTTTTCCACTAGTAAATCAAATGTTTCATTTTCTTGAGAAATTTGCTGTTTTTCAAGGGTTTCAACTTCAACTTCATTAGCAATTTTATCTTCATCTATTTCTTCCTCAATTTCTTGCATATTATCATCCTTATTTGTATACTAAATTTCTTCTAAAGAAGGTAAAATTTCTTGTCCAACAGCCTTACCACTTCTTAGTACAGTTATAGCTTTAACTTGTTCATGTTGACTATTACCAGAAGTTGAGGGATCACCTTGTGGTTGTCCCCTTGGATTAGGTTGTGGTTGGGCAGGAAAAATGCCTTTTCCTTTAGAATCATGTTGATTATTAATCCTATCCACAGATGTTTGTAGTTTTCCCATGATTTGTATTAATTGTTGCATCATAGACTGTAAAGGTTCCTCTTGCACTTTCTTGTGCGGAGACACATAAACATTAGAATTTTGCTATGTATTAGGATATGTATTTTGTGTTTGTTGAAATTGAGGCGGAGGAGGTAAATATTGATTATTTTGAGGAGGTTGGTGTTGAGTTTGAAATTGTAGAATACCTTCTTTGGTATACATATGATTTGGAGGATTCCTCCAGTTAGACTGGTATGAATTACCATAGGAGTTTTGGAGACCCCTATAATTATTCACAGTATTTATCTCTGCTGGAGCAATTTCTTGAAAATTTGAACTGTTAGGACATTCATTCGTAGGATGTCCTAACGTATGACAATTGTCACAAAGATCTCTTTTCTTCTTAGGTGGATTATTTTTTCCCTACTGTTATAGCTTCTACTTTATGTGCTAATTCTTCATATTTCAGTGTTAATTCATCTTCTGATTGTAATTGGTATAAACTTTTAGCTTTTTTCGTTCTACCAATTTCTTCTTTTTCCCACTGGGAAGCATTTTCGCTAAGCCAATCAAAATATGATTCAGCTTCATCGGCAGTTTTACTCAAAAATTCTCCTTGACACATAGTTTCAACTAATTTCTTTGATTTTGGTTCTAATCCTTCATAAAAGAAATTAATTGGACGCTATTTTTCAAATCCATGATGTGGACAAGCTAGTAGGAGATCTTTAAAACGTTCCCAAACTTCAGGGAATGGTTCCTTTTCTTTTTTAGTAAAAAGTTTAATTTGACGCATCAAGCTATTAGTTAAATTTTTTTGATATAATTTTTTTAGAAAGGCTTTATTCATATCATGCCATGAAGTTATATATCCAGGACGGAGAGATAAAAGCCAAGCTTTAGCTTTATCTTTTAAAGAAAAAAAGAAAAAGCTTAAGACGGATTATTTCAATAGGACAACTTTGATCAGAGAACGTACTACAAACTTCTTCAAATTCACGAATATGTAAATAAGCACGTTCTGACCCCATTCCATGGAAAGTTGGTAAGAGTGGAATCATGTCTTGTCTACAGTGAAAATTTCCTGTATGTCTAGGTAAAGTGATGCAAGAAGGAGTGATGTTTCTTTTTGGGGTAAATAAATCACGTAAAGGACGTTGTTCATGTTCAGGTAAAACAAATTGTGGTATATTTTCCCCCTGCTCACTATGAGCATCATCAGCGATTCCTTCTGGTCCTACAATTTCTGCGATTATTCTAGGAAATTGTATACTAGATGAATCAGTAGAAATATTAGAATTATGTGTTTCGTCAACAGTCACATCCATTCGACTAAGGGTCTGTTTGGCATAACCAAAAATATCCATTCAATCAAAAGCTAATTTATCATTCAAATTTCCCAACAATCCCCCACATGAATGACAAATTGACTATACAACATCTAAATACAAATGCAAACACACTAGAGAGAGTACAGTGGAAAGAAACTGCATCAAAATAGGTAGCTTTTGGCCTTGAACCTTCCATAGTGAAGAACTATCAGATTTACTCGGCTAAACAGTGAAGGTGATGTCTTGAACTATTCAGGCTTTGGTGTAAACCTAGACAATAGAACTCACACAGTATCTCTCCAAACACTTTCGGTTCTCACGGTTGTGTTCATTTTGGCCCTGAACAACTCCTGGTATGTAATACCCTGAATTTCTGGAGAGTATTAATAAATAAAACTTCGTTTCTATATACTTATATAAACTTTCTTTCTTTTGGTGAAATTTGGTTACCAATCGATTGACAAGTTTCCAATCGATTGTCACTTTTCAAATACCAATCGATTGACATGTTCCCAATCGATTGCCATTCTACCGACTAAAATTTATGACGTGGCAACATTCCAATCGATTGCCCTCAAATATCTGTTACCAATCGATTGCCATCATTACCAATCAATTGGCATAAGCTAAGACAAGTTTTCTTCTTTGCTTAAGCTTTAGACATGTGGCACCCTTCCCTCTCTCTATATATGAGAGTATTCTTGGCCTTGGGGCTATTTTCAGACCATTGAGAAAGAGAGGCACATCTTGTGAATATATATATATATTCTAACACACATATATCTATATATACACACCCACATACACACACTTACTGCCCTTGGCAGAGAAGAGAAGAAGAAGGAGAAGAGAAAGAGAAGAGACAGAGAAGAAGAGAGAGCTGGACAGAGAGAAAGAGAAACAAAGAGAGAAAGCTTGGAGGTTTTTCAAGCTCACACAAGCCAAACACACCCTTAGGTGAGTCTCAACTCACTTGGTCCCTATATTTGAAGTTTTTGCAAGAGTTATGAAGATTAGATGTGTTTAATGCATGAGTATTACGTTTATATGTGTTATTTTTATAATCTGCTGGCGAAGATGAAGTGCCAATCGATTGGCATAATTACCAATCGATTGCCATCATTCTGACCCACTCGATTGGATAGAATTCCAATCGATTGCCAATGTAGCAATCGATTACATTATTTTAGACCCAATCGATTGCCACCCAATCGATTGCCAGTTTCCCAATCGATTGTTACATATTTTATCCTAATCAAATTCATCTAGGATTTGTCTAATATAAATAGAGTTTAATTCCAAGCTTTGAGCAATTTAATTTTGAGTTGATTCATGTGGTTCGTTCTCAAGTTTTCTTTCTAGTAATTCAGCCACTATCTTCATTCTTTAATTCTTAGTTTTTTACCAACATATTTTTGCATGTATAGCTATGCTGCATTAGAACTTTTTTCACATGTTGTAGTACCATTTGAAATTGTGTTCTTGTTATGTGACAATAGTTCAAGAAAGTATACATGGATGATAAAAGTTGGTTTGGTTGACCTAGGAATTCAATGGCATTTTTGAAAGGGGTTGATGACTTTTTAAAATTTGCATATGCCAATAAGCATCTTGATTCAGTTATTTATTGTCCATGTAAAGTGTGTGCCAATCGTTATTATAGATCACGAAATATTGTGAAAGAACATATAGTCTTAAAGGGCTTTCTTGAAAGGTATAAGAAATGGACTTATCATGGAGAATTATATGTTTCTTTGCATCAAAATCGAGAAGAAGAGCATCTGACATATCAATGAATTTAGATATAAGAGATGAAATGGAAGAAATGGTACACAAGGCGTTGGGAATTCTAAATATGGATAATATAGAGGGCCTGATGAAGAAACTTCAATTTTTTTAAAACTCATGCAAGATGCACAGTGTGAGTTGCATCCAAACTGTAAAAAAGTTCACAAAACTCAAATTGTAAAAAAGTTCACAAAACTCTCTTTTGTTGTCCAACTTTTGTACATAAAAGTGATTTGTGGAGGAACGTGCAACATCCTTTAAGGAGAAGGTATTTACTGATGTCGTAGGACCAGATGTGCATGGCCGAGTTAAGACTTATAGGACAGGTGCCACCTGGAGGACTGTGTTTGGCACAGAAGCAGGGACGCAAACTAGATCTAAGGATATAGAGATGTAGCAGAGGATAGTTGAAAAGGCCAGTGCAGAGTTCGCGCACTGCTTGATTTATGTATTGCTGAAGTGATAAATTTGTTTCGATCTGGGCTTGAGGGAGAGAGTCGACGGGTTAGAGATGACCCATCTAGTGTCGGTAAATAGGTAACAAATATTATTATTGCACTTTTATTTCTAACAGAAAAACTTGGAATATTATTACAATTTCGATGTAATATTTGTATTTTTGTAGGTTCCTACTTCATCAAGTGTGCACCCCCAAGCTCTAAGGCTCATGCAGATGCGTATCAAGATGATGAGGTAATTTCTTTGTATATGTAGTTTAGTAATAAGTTTTTAGTTAGATATAAGCTCTAGTTGATTACCCAAAGAAAAATTATTGATCTTCATCTTCCAACAGTACTACTGCCTCTTCTCGATCTTCTGTCACTATTGCTTCTATTGGATCTTGTATTGATGAGCATAATTGTAAGTTGTGGCGCATTCACAATTAGGGTTGGTGATCATGGATTATTTTTTTGTATAGTATGAACTAACATTAGCCTCATCATGTTGCTGCTAGTACTTTCAAATAAGAAATTTGTGCTAGATTTTAGTACTACGGAGAATAAAATACTAAAGAGTTGTAGGTTGGTTTTGGGTTATGATAAATTTATTTACACAGGTTTATGAAAATTTTCAAATATCTTATATAAACAGAGGAAACTCTGCCGATTTTTTAGGAAGCTTAATTGACTTTTTTTGTTGTTCTCGCTTTGCTTGTCTGGGTGTTTTTTTTTTTTTTTTGAGTTGCTAGGTGGCTGTAATATTATATTTTTAATTGAATTTTTGTTTTCTGTTTCAAGATATGGATAGAGATTAGAGGTTTTGGATCACGATGTGAATCAATTTATGTTTGGAACAATTATGTAGGAACATATTCTTCATTTTGGTCATTATTGTTTTTTTAATTTTCAGTAATGTCAACTGTGAAACAATATTGTAGGAACATATACTTTATTGTATCTCGTTTTATCTAATTAATATGCTTTAAACTTTTGTGGTTCTTGTCATTAAAAATTAGTATTTCATAATTTATTGTGATGGAAAAATAATGATTTTTGGTGACAATGTATAAAATTATGGTTTTGTGACGTTTTGGTTCAACACAAATAATTTGTCACATGAGTTATTGTATTTGTGACAGATTTTTCAAACAAAATCCAACACAAATATTATTTGTGACGATTTCAGGTCGACACAAATAAACTGTCACAAATAATAATATGTATGGCGCTATTATTTGTGTCGAATCAAATTCTGTCACAAATAGAATTTGTGACAGTTTCGAGTCGACACAAATAATAAGTATGTATGACGCTATTATTTGTGTCAGACCAAATTCCATCACAAATACTATTTGTGACGGAATTTGGCAATAAAAACTTTTTGTGATGCCCAAGCTTGTGTCGAGTACAAACCGTCACAAAAAGGTGAAATCCCGTCACAAATAATATTTTGTGATGGATTTTTTCTGCCACAAGAGGCATAATTTTTTTGTAGTGTGATTGGACCTTATCCCAATCGATTTTGCCTATTTATTATATTAAGGGTTCGAATGTTCGATTCTCGATTTGGACTTCGTTATGCGATTTTGGATTGATCAGGGATAATGTGACAACAAAGATAAAGTATAATTAAGAATAATGGATTAACGTGATGACGTGGGTAACATGTTGATTCGTGTACAAGTTCGACGTCCGTTTCTTTTAATCAGAGTAGTCAGGTCACATGGGAATTGTCATGTATCAATCATAGTACGAAGTTTAGATAAGTTTTGATAAGTTCTTGGAAAATGGTACGTAAGTGGACGTTTAGTCATACGATCCCCTTAACAAGCAGTGGATGGGTGATATCCTTAACGAGCAGTGGATGGGACCAAGTAGTTCAGAGATAATCCGGTGATCTCTATATATATCCTTAACGAGCGGTGGATGGGTTATGTCCTTAATGAGAAGTGAATGGGAGATCACTGGCAAGATATCGATAAGTTGTGGCAATAGAATGATATGTCGTGCTCGAGACGTTGTATCCATGAATTTTGGTAGATTGAGAATATGTACTCTATGTTCTTAAACCATGGACGACAAGAGCAGTGGTGTATCCAGGAACGTTACAATCAGATCGGGGTGATAAGAGTCAGTAGGTCTTTGTAAATTAAAACGTGGATTCGAATTACGCAGGATTGAATACAGGAAAGATATTACTTAGTAAAGCTGTATCTTATAACTTTCATAAGCTTGTTTTTACTTCAAATAGCTGGTACCTTGTTAGTTTATACTCACACAGCTCTCAGTAAGCTGACGACCTTCATTGCCTAGACTTTCCCCCGTCCAGACTATCCTGTACCCTATTCTGCAGGTGACGAATCCTACAATAATGGTTACTATCCAGGAAAGAAGTACACTGAGGGTGGTCCCACTGTTGACGTCTATGCCGGGGACGATTACTATGCTGATGTTTACGCCAGCTGAAGATTTGGAGGTAGCTTATAGTTTGTATTTCTGTTTAGACTGTTTGGTCATATTTGGTACTTGGGCATATGTTGCTTCCAAACCTTATATACTTCCGTTGTAGTATTACTGTTGTAATGACTTTGATATTTGTAATAGAAGCAACGGTTTTGTATATGCAGTTTGTTTTTATTACTATTCTTGTTGTAGACTAGTACTGTATGGTGTGGATCATTACTGACATTCACCAGTCATTCTCTATGGACCCAAAAAGGATATTTATTTTTCTCTATTTTTGCTGTTATGGGGCGTGACATGGTATTCATAAGTGCTCTAGAGAATCTAAGCCTTTATAATTCTCATAGAAGCGGCCACATTTCACACTCATATAGGTGATTTCCTATTAAGAGTAACCTGTTATACTCCACTTGGTTTTCAAGATATAGGAATCATTAAAAGCAAAGCTTATCCTAAGACTTGCTACAGGCATCACTTTCTATGTATCATAGGAATGGGTAAAAAACGATCTCTCCAGTGATACGATTTAAGTCATGCACAATTCGCTTGTCCCGTTGAACCTAGATCTTGGGTTCTCCAGTCAGCTAGGTTGGGTTGCCATTATGATGACTTTTAAAATATAGGCTTTATTCCCAATCCCCCCAATAAGCAGTTTATTTGATCTCTCATTAAACATTTAGGCTTAGTTTGGCCCCCATGTGGCTTTTTAAAAGGAGCTTATGAAATTTATTACTAAGTTCTTTGATAATTTTATACAAGTGACACACTACTCTTCAAAAAGACATCATGAAACCAAAAGGCAACCTTGGGCTTTTAAAAGCTCCATTCTATAGCTTTTAAAAGCTCCCTTCAAAAAAGCCCTAAGTTCAATTTTTACAAAGCTCATAAACTAGTTACCAAATGAATTAACATTAAATTGTGCTTTAAAAAAGGAGAAGCACCACGTGGGGGCCAAACTAAGCCTTAGTTAGTGAATTCATTTTATTATCTTTTGACTTTATACAGTCTATGGAGATAATTCCATTCGAGATTAACTACTTTACGGTATTGTGTCTTCGGCGAATGTGTCAAGACTTACCAAACTATTCTGTGCCTTTTCAATTGTCGATTGGCTACCACAACACATCCAAATTGTAGGCACAGGTTTTGTCCAGCTTGGAATATCCTTTAAGTAAAGGCAAAGTCATTTTGCTTCTTCTTTTGCTTTATTTAAAGCACTAAATTCATATTTCATTGTTGATCAATAAATGCAAATCCACTAAGAGGATTTCCAAATGACCACTGCACTTCAAATGTAAAGACCTATCCACTTGTGGATTTTGAGTCTTTTGAATCAAATATCCAATTAACATAAATATAACTATGGGTATCCTTTGTAGTGTAGTCCATAGTTCAGAGTGTGTCTCAAATATCTAAGAACCCTAACTACACTCTTAAAATACAACTGAATTTATTGTGAAGTGCAATCCATAATTCAGGGTATGACTCAAATATTAGAGAACCCAAACTATTCCAGCAGTCAGTAGAGAAAATTACTAACATAACAGGTTATTGTGCTTTTGACATACACAATTGTCACACTAGTTAATTTCAAACCATTTGACCTCACAACGTTGTCAAATATTTCTCGAGCCATTGTTTTGACGCTCTTGTTTTAATCCATAAAGAGATTACTCAAGCCTACACTACTTCCTTTCTTGTTCTTGAACAATAAACTCTTATCATTGTTCTACATTTAATTTCTAGCAATTCATATACTCATAAAGCTTCTTTAAATTTGCTCATATCAAAGCCATTAGCTTTAAGTATTAATGTGAACCCAACAAATATCTTGACTTATGTCTTAGGTTGCATAATTAATCATATTGGGTAACTCCAAGACTATCCATATAATTAATTGTATGAGCACAAAAAATTCACAAAATAAATAAAGCATGATCAAAATCTCTATACTTACAAAATAAAAAAAAAATTATAAACACTACTCCTATGTTTTTCAACATACATCTACCCCATATTTGCAAGTATAGGTGAAAGCATATAAATACATGAATTTTATCACTATCCCACATTTCGAGATCTAGTATGTAAGGTTTGGTGCCTAAGCAACTGTTAATTTTATGAGATGAGACTGTCCACGAGACTTGCACCTTTTCATAAATAAATATATCCCAATGGTTGGGTCACTGTCTTCCACATATATAGTAGGTACACGTATACAACTAATGTTTACATAACAGGCAAGGATAATGCACATAACGGTACATATGATCTTCGTAAGCACAAAAATATTACTGATATCCCCCACATTTAGAAAAATTTCTAAGATCGCATAATTTTATCATGATCAAAATTCTCAATTTCATGAGCCTTTAAAATTTTCAAGCATGTGCACTGACTAATATATACCGTGTGATGATGCCAGAATTTTGTAAGAGTAAAGTAAAGCAATTTAAAGAGAGAGAGAAAGAGAGAGACTATTTTTTGTATGTGGTTCGGCCCTGTTAATGAAGGTACCTACGTCCACGTGTGTGTTTGAGCACATTCACTAGCAGATCACCGGCGGGCCTGGTGAGCCAACAAAGAGGGGCGGCACTCCCAGTAATACCGTATAATGGTGAATTATAGAGGTGCTGTGTAGACTACGGAATTGGCGGCCCCCACAATGGGGGGTGAGAGGTTTCTTTTATAGATGTAAGAGACCTACTCATACATGGATAAGAAAATATAATCCTATTAATATAGATTGGCATTAATTATGGGGATTTCCTAATTGGATTAGGAAATAGTTTGCACTTTCCATTAGTCTTCTAGCTTGAGTAGGAAACTGCCCGTAATGCTCAGGATCACGCTTGTGGGCCCGGATGAGCTGTTCCCGCGGTGAGATGTGCCTGTGCGTTTTTCCCGACCTGTTGGTCGGGTCATGAATGAACCGCTCGGGATGATGAGTAGGCTAAACCGCTTGGGCTGATGCTTCTGAGAAGTTGTGCATGATTTGCCCGGGGCATGGACTAGCTGCTGATTTAAATCGCTCGGTCATAAGATAGAGCCAATTTTGGGCGTATCAGCTGCCCCCCATTTCCAAGATTGGCTAGATGCTATATCGGGGCAAGTTTGGAAATCAGTTTGATGTTACTTGCCGCTGTCTGAGTGCTTGTGGAAGCTGCCTCGGGGCTTCTGAGCCTGGTGAGTCCTCGGGAACTGGCTGAGAGTTGAGACCCTGCCTAGCTCGGGACTTTTAGGTGCTCGGGAATTGACCGGGAGTTGAGACCCGGCCTAATTCGGAGTCTTTTTTGGTTGAGTTAGCTCCCAGGATGGTTATCTTTTGCCCGTAAACCTTCGTTAAGGCTGTGGGTAGAAGGATTTTACCATGTTGGAAAAGCTGACCTAAAGCGTATTGCTCTAGGGTCCTTTTTTTATGTTAACTCCCCAGGATGGTTGTCTTCCGCCCGGCCAGCCTTCGTCAAGACTGTTGGGAGAAGAGCTTGACCATGTTGGTGGAGCTGACCTAAATCACGTTGCTTTAGGGTCCTTTTGCTCCTCTATCGTCAGCCAACCTAAGAGATTTTAGTCACCTCTATCGTCGGTCTAGACCTAAGTGGAGTTAATGCCTCTGAGTACTGTAGGTGCTCGGGTTGTCCAAGATTTTGACTTGGTTATCCGCGAGGCCTGTAGATACCCGGTGTGATTACCTGTTTAGTTCACTGCGCCGTCTTACCCCCCAAGCTTTCGCTAAGACGAGGGTCTTACAGAGGCTATGAACTGTAGGTAACCGACTTGGAACATGGTGGTTGCAGGGTCTTTTGAAGCTTGCCATCATCAGCCACCTAGGGGGTTTGCCCCTATCGTCAGTTGGACCTAAGCGAAGCTAGTGCCTCGGGCGTGACCCCGAGGTCTTTGGTGCCTGGGTTCGGAGCCCGAGGTCTTTTTTGTGCCTGAGTTCGGAGCTCGAGGTCTTCTTCGTGCCTCGGGGTTAGGCCCGAGGTCTTTGTATGAGCTCTCTGACAATCGGTGGAGCCTCATGTGGTGATCAAGCAGGCACCACTGTAGTCGGGCTCATCTAGACCGAAGGAGATAGGAGGTCGGATCAGGATCGTCGGGCTTTTGACTTCTCTGTGCTGGAGGCAAAGTCGGAACTATTTGATCCTGACCGATGTGAACTGGAGATCGGGCCGGGGCTGCCGAACTTAGACCGCTGCGAACTGGAGGTCGGGTCGGGACTATCGGACCCTGCCTGCTGTGAGCTGAAGGAACTGTCAGAACTCCCGGACTGATCTCGCTTTCGCTTGCTTCCGGAAGACTTATCGCTTTCTTGCCCGGGGTCTTTGGTCTTCAGAAACTCTTCAGTGTCAATATATTTTCCAACCCTCTTTGTGAGTTCAACCAAGGTTACCGGTCGGTTTCTGTGAAATGACGTGGCACACTTGGTGTGTTGAACTCTTGAGCAAAAGGCTATGATGGCGACTATCTCGTTCAAATTGCGGATTTGAAGCTTCTGTTGGTTGAACCGGTCGGTGAACTCCTTGAGGGACTCATCATTCTGTTGTCTGACCGTCAGTAGCTGCATGTCTGGCTTTGGCCGCTCATGCATACCGGTGAACTGGTTGATGAACTGCTTGCTGAGTTGTTTGAAATTGCAGACCGATCGGGGCTCCAAGGAGTAGAACCACTGCATGGCCGGGCCTTTCAAAGTGCTAGGGAAGGCTAGGTAGTGTAATTCATCAGAGTTGGTAGCTAGGGCCATTTGAACCTTGTAGGTCCGGACGTGGTCGACCGAGCTTCCCGAGCTGTTATAGGGATCTAGGCGAGGCTGCTTGAATTTGCGCGGGATGGAGAACCTCATGATCTGGCTGGAGAACAGTGACTCTGTCTCAGTATTGGCTTGATTCAGAACACGGTTTTGACCAAGCTTCTTGGCCATTCCGTCGATCTGCTTCTGCAAGTCCTTGATTTGGGCTTCCACTCCTTTCCGACCGGTATCTAAGGAACTAGTCGGGTTGGTGGAAGAGACTTCTTCTTCATGGCGAGGTGCTGTCCTCTGGGATCGGGCTCGGCTATGACTCTGGGTAATCGTTCGCCTAGGGACAACTTGGCTCTTGACCGAGTGACCCTGGACTGATTCCCGGGCCATATGCTCCTGCCTTTCCTCTCGGGCAGCACTCCCACTGTTGATGTATCTGGCATCCTCAACACGGGACGGGTTGGCTCGGGCACGTTGTCTAGTCCAGATTGGTTCCCGATCGTACGCAACGTTCCCGGGTCGTTTCCCGGCCCCTGGAGGACGACTTTGCTGGGCCAGTAGGGCTTCGATCTGTTGCTGGATTTGACGCTGGCCCTCCAAGAGTTGCGTGAGAGTCGCGGTGATCTGCTCAGATGTCATGACTGCCGCAGCCAGTGCCGGGGCCGGCGGAACATCCCGGTCGGACTGCTGATCAGCCGTCTTACCCTTCTTCGGTGGCATGACGATTAGTCAAGAGATTTGTTGATGAGGAGACTTGTCGTTTCCCACAGACGGCGCCAAACTGATGATGCCAGAATTTGGTAAGAGTAAAGTAAAGCAATTTAAAGAGAGAGAGAAAGAGAGAGACTATTTTTTGTATGTGGTTCGGCCCTGTTAATGAAGGTATCTACGTCCACGTGTGTGTCTGAGCACGTTCACTAGCAAATCACCGGCGGGCCTGGTGAGCCAACAAAGAGGGGCGGCACTCCCAGTAATACCGGCCGGGTGTATGCGTATAATGGTGAATTATAGAGGTGCTGTGTAGACTACAGAATTGGCGGCCCCCACAATGAGGGGTGAGAGGTCTCTTTTATAGATGTAAGAGACCTACTCATACATAGATAAGGAAATATAATCCTATTGATATAGATTGGCATTAATTATGGGGATTTCCTAATTGGATTAGAAAATAGTTTGCACTTTCCATTAGTCTTCTAGCTTGAGTAGGAAACTGCCCGTAATGCTCGGGATCACGCCTGTGGGCCCGGATGAGCTGTTCCCGCGGTGGGATGTGCCTGTGCATTTTTACCGACCTGTTGGCCGGGTCATGAATGAACCGCTCGGGATGATGAGTAGGCTAAACCGCTCGGGCTGATGCTTCTGAGGAGTTGTGCATGATTTGCCCGGGGCATGGACTAGCTGCTGATTTAAACCGCTCGATCATAAGATAGAGCCAATTTTGGATGTATCACCGTGTTTGAAAATTAAGCAAACGTTAAACATGTATTTCTCGATTTACTATTATGCTTTCAGAATACAAAATTTAGAATCAGATTTTGAATAGATATCATTGGTACCCAAGCAACTATTCTCAGTAGATATCATTGGTACCTACTTCTGACACCACAAAATGTTCAATTTAAGAAATGTTCCAAAACCATATCAATAAACCAAAAAGCAAAAACTTGATTTAAAAGACTCAAATAAGAACCAGTTTTCGCTTCTTTATTTATTTATTTTATTTATAAATATAGATTGAACAGACACAAGTGTTTTGAAACAGTGCATAGTTTTTAGAAAATGTATATAACTATACGAACTGACTGTTCATGTAGGGTCATGCATTAAAAGCTACCAATCCATTTTGCCAGAAAATATGCCAGCGAACTTGAAATTTGAACATGTGCCAATTAATGCACCAATTAACAGTTCGCAATTCGTTTCCTTCGTGGACAAATTCAACACCAAGTAATTCACTCACAACAATTTTTACTTGTGAATGATGACACCGTCAATTAGGGGTGTACTCGGTCGGGTTCGGTCGGGGTGTAGGGACAATTACGGACCGAACCAAAGCTTTCGGGGTGGTCAGAGTGAGGACCGAAACTGACCAAACTCAGTTCGATTTCGGTCTGGTTCGGTTTCATCGGGTTCGGTCGGGCGGTCGGTTTGGTCGGGGTAGGCTACAAAAAAGAAAGTTTTAGTTTTAGAGAGAGGTAGAGAGTAAAATTGCAAAATGCAAAGATAAATAGAAAAAATCGGATGGGGTTTGTATGCAAAAACAGCCAAAACTCCAAATTCCACAGATCTAGAGAGAGAGGAATCGTCATTTCAACTTGGCAGTGGTTGATCGTGGTGGGGATCGTTGATCCGTTATGGCGGTGACTGATCGTTGTGGTGGAGATGGTGGATCGAGAAGAGGGTGTTGAGGGTTCTCAAGTTGTAAAGGGTGAAAGGGAGGTGCTAGGATATGGTTTAGTTTAGCTCTCAAATTATAGAGAGAGAAAGGGAGATGAGGAGGCTTTGAAATTGGGAGAAATGGAGAATAGAAAGGAGATGAGAGAGAAACACTCATTCCCAAATGCCCAAGTTTCCATGCGTTGAATTTTTTTTGGGATAGTGACAGACCACAAACCCATTTGAATTGTATATTATATTAATATATAGGTTCAATCCACTTTAATAGTAGTATTTACTATTTACTTTACTTTATGTCTAAATAAACAGCAAACCCAACTATTTACTCCACACTACTCCGTACCAACTGACGCACAAAAATCAAAATGCCACTGTAATTGAAGATAAAAAAAATAAAAAAAAAACACTTTAGAACTATCAGCTATGACCCTCGGGACAAGCAGTCTTGGGAAGAGAGCCAGAGAAACGGTTACTTTTGGCAGAGTTTTCATTTCTCATTTATGAGTGTGATTTCTATATAGATATGGAATTGCAAGTATATATATATATATGTATACATAGATCGGTCGGTTCGGTCGGGATCGGTCTTCCATTTCTCAAACCGTCCACCGAACCGATTGATCGGTTTTACCTCACACAAAACCGACCACCGACCGTTCCCTCCACTCACCCTATATTTTCGGTCCGGTTCGGTTCGGTCCGGTCGGTCGGTTCGGTTTTCGGGTATTTTTGAACAGCCCTACCGTCAATGTGGAAAAAGATGAACTAAACAAATTAACTGTCACTTATTTTCTGACAAACAATCCACTTACTAACATTGAAACATATACATAATATTCAATATAGTATCTTGAAAAATATGAAAAACTTCACTACATGATATGATTAAAGCAAAGATATGAGGCCAAATCAAATGCAAATACAATATCATAAGTAAATGATTTGTCTATATTTTATATTATATGCCTATATAAAATTGGCTCTTACCTTTTGAGTAATATCGAAACTCAATACATTCTATATCTACATAAACGATATATGTATAAGAGTGAACTAAATTTCGGGAAGGAACACCGCTCGACATAAATGAGACTATCGTAAATAGCAACTTATAATAAACAGTTTAGTACAGTTTCGGTTACATTTCAGAAAAGAGAATACAGTTTTAAACACACAGATTTATACAAACATGATATATAAAATATACCAATAAATTCTCAAAAGATTGTTATCGAAAATATATTAGAATGCGGATATATATATATATATATATATGATCTAAAATCAATAGTAAATACTGTAAAATAAAATAGAACCTAGTATAGATGAAAAACGGACAATAGATCGAGTCTAGTGTTTGACACGTCTATGTCCTTAAGACAATTTATGCCCCGCATTGGCCCTCATGGATTTGCGGCATTTGCCTCCCAGGATACAACGATCTCCCCCTTACTATAGAATCACTTCAAATAATAAGGTTTCAGCGAACCATACTTGTCTTTGTACTCTCTCAGACACTTGACATACTCTATATGTAATATATAAACTAATGTTAATTGCTTCCATTTATTTCTTACCCTAAATGAATGAATAAGACCCATATATATAGATTGTAAGAGACTATTCGTCAACAGTCACATCCGACTAAAGGTCTGTTTCGCATAACCAAAAATGTCCATTCAATCAAAAGCTAATTTATGATTCAAATTTTCTAACAATAACTAGAAGGTTATTATCTTGCTTAAGGCACTCCTCACTTACGTGAAAAGATAAAACTCTACTTCCCTATCTCTGTACTCAAATAGCCTCAAGTATTTAAAGCCTTAAAAGATATCCATTTTCAAACCTCTTAAGGATTCTTCATTCTAAGTGACTTAGTACTTAAAAAATAAAAAATAAAAAAGAAATTAAGTATATACGTGTATATATTTGAAGAGTAATGCTAGTTATGCATATTTTTCTACACATTTTTTGACACACAATTTTAAATGTATGTACCATGTGCTGTATAAGTGGTACACAAAAAAGTGTAAAAAATTCAAACAGTACAAGATACAAACATTTAAAGCATAGTGTGTCAAAAATTATATAAATAATGTGTATGGCTAGCACTATTGATATTTGAAAGAGTTGTGGAAATATAAGTTTGTAATTGAGAACTCAAGCCTTAACCCGCACCTACTACTATACATCAAACAACGGAACAACCACACGAAGTTTTAAAACTTTAGCAATCCGAAATTATAGCGTATCTACCAATAACAACAACAACAAACATGCATTTAATGATGCCGCTAGGGTTGGTGTTCTTACTCAGCAAGCTGTGGTTGATGATGGATCTAGATTTAAACCACATGATTATGCTATCGATCTCTTGCCCCTTGGAGTTTTTTAGAGTAAAATTTTATTTACAATTTTCACACAATTTTTCATCTATAACTCATAAAAGTGTGTTTATTTTTCTTTTGTGTGACTATGAGATCTACTTAAATCACAAAATGACACAATAGAGAGAAAAATATACACACTTTTATGAATTATTAATGAAAAAATTGTATAAAAATTGTGAATAAAGTATTGTTCGCATTTCTAACGGTCAGAAAATGGATGAGAAATGTAAAGGCTTTTTTAATTTCCCGGATAAAGCTAACAACTCTCACATGGGGTCATTTAGTGCTTCCTTAAATAGTTTTATTCCCTTGGCCACCTCGACAACTGATAGCGCAGCGGCTGCCCACTTTGCAAGATCAACAAAGTTTTGGGCCCCACGGTTGGCTCTCCCCGAACGCAAGTTCAACAAAGCTCATCTCCCTCTCACGTTGTGGGCACGGAGAAGTTTATCCATCTGTCTCATGCCAATGTTTCCCAGTGTTTAACGACCCTGGTGCTGTATACTATAAGGGAGTTTGTCCCACATCGTCTGAAAAAGGAAGGGTAATGTGTTATATATAGAGGACCATATGGAACCTAGTAAGACGAATTTGGGGCAGGCTTGTGGGCCTGCGCCAAGAAAAATCCGTACGGGTTGGTCTCAAAGCAGACAACATCTTACTAGGGGGAGACTTGGGTCGTGACAGAATGGTATCAGAGCCTGACCCAGCCAAAAGTGTGCCAACGGGGACTTTGGGCCCTAAGGGGGGTGGAATGTAACGTCCCTGGTGTTGTGTGCTATAGGGGGAGTTTGTCCCACATCACCTGGAGAAATGAAGGGTAATGTGCTATATATGGAGGGCCATATGAAACCTAGTAAGACGCGTTTTGGAAAGACTTGTGGGCCTGTGACAAAAAAAATCCGTGCGAAATAGGCCCAAATATCTTAATACTAGGAGAGACTTGGGTCGTGACAATGAGAGCCCAGCAGGTACATGTAAAGCTTCTCATGCTCATTCTGCCTGTTTAGCCCAGCAAGGTGGTGACCATTCCCTCGATAATGATTTGGCCCATGCATGAAAGCCCAAAAAAGGATAAGTGGGCTCACTTGCTTAAGCCTCCTGTGCATGATTTTTCATCGAGCCATGTTGACCCTAGCAATTGTAGGCATGACCGCATTCTTAAAGTCCCCTCTACTGTCATTAAACCAGGGTGCAATAAGTGGTTTCCATAACATAAGATCCAGATAAAAATAGGAGCGGGATTGAATCTGATCGTGATTTCTGTGTTCTCAAACAGGCCTGAAATTTTTGTGTATAAAAGACTAAAATCCTAATAATATAAATTTGGTAATAGCAGCATGAACCACGATCCAATGCCATGTCACACGGATAGATATATAATCTACATAGTCGTGAGAACGAAATAGTGTATACACAAATGTTTGGGGTAACAGATATGAAGCCTAGGTCTTGTATTTTGCAGGTAAGAAGGGTGATAAAATTGAGGGCTCCATGGATGTAGCACCAAATGGATCGAGCGGCATCTCAAGAATGAGAGAATTGCTGACTTCTACTTGTATTACCTTTGTTTTTACCAATTTTGGTCACTTTGTATCTTTGTTTCTAATGAGTTTATGCAGACGGTTTTAGATGTTCAGTCCTAATTTTTTTTTTCCCGAATGTGTCGGCTGCATGTACTCATGATTTAACTTTTTTTTGTATCCTTCTTCCTATTTAATAGTGAGAATGTTTTGGTTGAAATTTTGATAAACAAGTATTGGCATGGTGCAGGTTTTTTTTATTTTTTTATTTTTTTCCGAGGTCCATATGGTAAGTTGCATGCCAGTCTGTTGAATTTTAAAAGCTATTTTTCTCGTTTTTATGACCTTTTTTTTTTATCAAAAATGCTAGACACACAACCTATTTCACAACTTATACATCTTGACTATTGATTTTGGTGGATCCTGTTAGTAGTATGCCCAAAAAGCCAATTAGATTGGAGTAGTGTTTTAGGAATATTACCTTGTAATAACAGTTTCATATTAATAAAGGGCAAGTTTATTATTTATCATTATTGTTGTTTAACATTTATATGATGTGTCCATAGAATTAAAGTTGAGAAGGTATGTACTTAAAGAGTTAAGGAACAAGACCATATACTTCTCAGTTGCTTTATTCTAAAATTGTTCTTAGTCGTAGGATTATTAAATTGGGCCTTTGATAATCCGGTTAGACTAACATGTGCCATGTTTATTTTATTTGATAAAATATGACTAGTCTTAAGTCATCAGTGTGGGGACACTGGAGCAGACATATGGGTGCTTGTTTTAGAACAAGTTCACTGAACGTGATCAACTATTAGGAATATCCAAAATGGAGTTTTACTTATCTATCAATGGATTGTTCTTAGTTATAGTGGTACAAGTAATCCTTAGACCTGAGACATTACTGTTGTTTTGTGTATGAGTTATTATACTTTAACGTGCACTGTGTTTATGTTTTAATCAAAGGCATATTCATGTATTGTTGGGTATAGTAAGTCATACATGGAGACATGTGAATGTACAATAAGGAATCTATCACTCTCAAGTGAGAGAATGAATGTCCTATGCGATCTTCTATGATATATCTCAAGAAAAGCTCCCTGGCCAGGGCAAGGTGAGAATTAGAAAGAGTTTTCTAATTTCACCAGATGTAGAGAAATATCAATTAGTTCGAGAACATATAATTAAATCTGGGTTTGATAATATGTCCATTACCCAAGAGATTTAATTGGGACATTGTTTTGATAGAAGGATTGAATTGTATGGTAACTGTTAACAGAAAGGTTCACTATTTTTCAGACTGTCTGGGGTGTGTCATGATATACTGCTAGGTGTCACTCATGATTAGTGGAAGCTCAGAAATAATAAATATTAATATTAATTATTTCTAAAAGGGAGAATTAGAAGGTGTTCTAATTTAAATTAATTAGAAAAGGGTTCTAATTGTAATACTTTAAAGTATTAGTACCTACTACCAGATTAGTATGAACCTAAAGGGTCACACACAAAAGGGCAATGTGTAATTGGAAGAAGTTGTGAGGGTCTACTTGATATTAAGTTGTTAATATGGAAGTGGTATAATAATACTATTAGTTTATATTTGATTTAAGAAAGTCTTCCAATCAAATATAGTTTCCTAATTAGATTAGGAAAGGAACTTATAGCATTATTATATATATGAGTATGGGAATAATATATGAGCTAGCACATCTAATATTTTTCCCAAAAACCACATTCACCTACACAAATCAAATTGTACGGCCACATTGGCTTCAACAGTTTTATGTTTTTCTTCAATTAAATAATTGGAGAAATTGGACATTCTTCTAGTTCGTGATTTGCTCGTGTGGATACTTTTAGAGATCGGACACTTGGACGATTTGGTGAACTGTTCGTGGGACGAATCAGATTCAATATTTTGTAAAGCACGCTTCAAGGGTAACTATTCGATTAACCCCCTATGAATGTTGTATGTATTTTGTATATATCATAGACTTGATCATGGATTTAGGAAACCATTAAATTTTTGTTTTCCGCTGCGCGAACCTTTAAGGGTTCCACATGGTTTTCTTTCAGTGGTATCAGAGCCTTAGTCTATGATTAATACAAAATATCTAGTTATTTTTATAGTATGAATTTATTATGAATAAATCTGCAATATTTGGGACTAAATTTTGTATTAGATACAAATTTAAAATTATTTTATTAACTAATACATGTTTATATATGTATGTAGTATACGTTATATATATATATATATATATGTTTGGTGATCTAGTCATCATGATGTACACGTTTTGGAATGTTGATGCAATATACGTCATATTCGGTCTGTCACTATTCCGTATAACAGTGATGATGTTGATTGAAGTTAAATTTTTTTTTAAAAGAATCATTTTAATCAGATTAAAATTCTAATATGATTAGGATGAGTTCCAAAATAAAATACTATATTATTAACTTATCATTTTATTTTGCATGTGATGTAAATGGTTAATATATAGGATGATTATGGACTAAATCAAAATAATTGAGCTATGTGATTGGTTTATTTATTCAATGTGATTGAATGGTTTATTATTTTGGGTTTGTAATTTTTAAATGGGGCTTGCATGCCTTCCTCCCTCCTTCTCAATGTAATTTCTATCTCCCTCCTATGTACATCCCCCTTGATCTTGGATTAAGGGTTTTCTTTTAAAGCCATGTAAAATTAGATTGAGAGACGAAGATCAGAAGATTACAAAAGAAAACAAGGTGGAGCTTACTTGGAGTAGACATGGTGTCCAAGAAAAGAATAAAGACTATTTATTATTATTGTGTCAAGATTAGAGCTTGAAAGCCTGTGATGTTTAATAATGATTACAACCCTATAGACCTCGATTCAACTTAAAGGCTCAAGTTGAATCACCTTAAAAGTCCATAATCATCCATGACCCAATTTTTATGTGATAATTGTTTGGGCGGTTTCACCATATATTTTATATGTCCATATTTTAAAATTGTTTTAAAATTTAATTCATTTGTTGTGTCATGAGGATACTCCTTTAAAATTAAAATTTTAAAATTGTTTTCTAAATTTAATTAGTGGGAGCATCATATGGACATATTAAAATATAAATGATGAAATATTTATTTTATGTATTTGATGCATGTATAATTGATGAGACCATAAAATTCCCTTCATGTTATAATATTAAGTTGTAAGCGAAGAGACATTATGAATGTCTTATCGTAGCCATCCACCATTATAGGTGACTGTATTTTCTTATTTGGTTTGTCGGCTACAGATATGTGGGGACAACTCATCCTAAGAAAATCCACTCATACTATTTAAATATATGATATTATGAGGTGAGGGGTTAGTGGGATCCAAGAAACTATTATGTGAAGGTTTCATTAGTGACTCATACTTGTATGAATGGTGGGTCTAACTTAACTAAAATATATGGATCAAGAAACTATTATGTGAGATTCATAATTTTAGAGGCTAAATGATGATTGGAACTTGCTTAAGAAGCAATAGGTAAGAAGTTACCTTCTTATCAAAGTTAGTACAATCAAGAAACTATTATGTGAGGTTGTACTAGTTTTGGTGGGACCCCAATCCCCACTAGGAATTTTTATAAATAAAGATTCCCAAGTTTCTTTAAAGGGATGAGGAATTTGAAAAGAATAGTGGGAGGTACCATTATGATTTAAAGACCCAAAATCTAATGGATAATAAAATTGAATTTTATTTTATGCTCATAAATTGCCATTTATCTTCTGTAGATCACCGCTAAAAATGTCAAACTTCAACCCCCTTGCTAAAATTCTGGATACCAACCGTTTGACTGGACCAAACTTTGATGATTGGTTTAGGAACTTAAAAATCATTCTTACTTCTGACAAAATTGCCTATGTCTTGGATGGGCCAATGCCGGAATCTCTTCCGGAAGGATCCACTGAGGAAGAGCACGACACTTTGAGAAAGTGGCAGGAAGATGAAATAAATGTGAGATGCTACATGTTAGCATCCATGAGCAATGAGCTTCAGAAGCAACATGATTCATATAAAAGCTCAACCTCTATTCTTCTTCACCTACAAGAGTTGTATGGGGGACAAAGCAGAACCGCAAGGTTCAATGTTTCAAAAGAACTCTTCCAGGCCAAAATGGCAGAGGGGTCATCTGTAAATGAGCATGTGCTTAAGATGATCGGTTACATTGAGCAACTCGAAAAGCTTGATGTAGGCATGGATGCAAATTTGCAAATAGATTTGATCTTACAATCCTTGCCAGATTCATTTTCGCAGTTCGTTATGAACTTCAACATGAGCAGGATGACAGTTCCACTGCATGAGTTGCTAAATATGTTGAATACTGCGGAAGGCTCTATCAAAAAGACAAAGGGATCTGCTCTTGTCATTCATGAGGCTTCTACTTCCAAGTCCAAGCCCAAGGGTAAAGGAAAATGGAAGGGGCAGAAGTCCAAGGTGAAGGCAAAGGGCGGGATCAAGAAAGGCAAGCCCGCAAATGATAAGGGTAAAGGAAAGTGTTTCTTCTGCGGCAAAGAAGGACATTGGAAGAGGAACTGCAGAGAGTACCTTGCTTCCATAAAAGACAAACCTTCTGAAGGTATGTCTAAATTGCTTTTTATAGAAACTAACCTTTCGGTTAATTCTGTTTCTTCTTGGGTATTAGATACCGGAGCTAGTTCTCATATTTGCAATTCGTTGCAGGGATTAAGGGGAAGCAGAAGGCTGAGTAGAGGACAAGCTGCTCTTCGAGTGGGAAATGGAGCAAGTGATGCTGCATTAGCTGTAGGGAGCTACTATTTAGCATTACCATCTAGCGTAGTTTTAGAATTAAAAGATTGTTTATTTATGCCAGATATTATTAGGAATATTATTTCTATTTCTGCTTTATCTAGAGATGGTTATAAATTTGTTTTTGAGAAAAATAAATGCACATTTTATTTAAATGATGATTTAGTTGGTTCTGGCATATATTTGAATGGTCTTTATTTCTTAAACTTAGATAATGGTATTAACTATATTGAGCAAGCAAAAGATAAAACACCAAAAAGACTTAGAGATGAAGTTAATCCTACTTATATGTGGCATCTTAGATTAGGTCATATTAGTGATGATAGGATCAACAAGTTGGTTAAAGATGGACACTTTGGCTCATTAGCTTATGAAGCTTATCCAACTTGTGAATCTTGTCTCATGGGCAAAATGACCAAATCACCCTTTGTGGGACATGGGGAAAGAGCTGCCGATATTCTTGGATTAATTCACACTGATGTGTGTGGTCCTATGAATTCAATTGCAAGAGGAGGTTTTTCATACTTCATAACCTTCAACGATGATCACTCACGGTTAGGGTATGTGTATTTAATGAAATACAAATCTTAATCTTTTGAAAAGTTCAAAGAATTCAGAAATGAAGTAGAAAAACAAACTGGGAAAAGTATTAAAGTTCTTCGATCGGATCGAGGAGGTGAATACTTAAGCAATGAATTTTTGGACCATCTTAAGGAAAATGGTATTTTATCACAATGGACTCCACCTGGAACACCACAATTAAATGGTGTGTCCGAAAGGAGAAATCGTACCTTATTGGATATGGTACGATCCATGATGAGCTACACAGATTTACCTATATCATTTTGGGGATATGCGCTTCAGACAGCAGCACATATACTGAATAAGGTGCCAACCAAATCTGTTCCTAAGACATCGCATGAGATGTGGCATGGGAAGAGGCCTAGTCTTAATTATATTAAGATATGGGGTTGTCCAGCCTATGTCAAGAAACTAGAAGTGGACAAATTGGAATCTAGGTCAGTAAAATGTAGATTTGTGGGTTATCCAAAGGAGTCTTTGGGATACTATTTCTATCACCCAAGCGAACAAAAGGTGTTTGTTAGCAAGTTTGCCGTATTTCTTGAAAAAGAGTTTATTCAAGATGGAGGCAATGGGAAAGTGATAGAATTAGAGGAAATGTCCTCTGAATCACAAACCAACATTGACCAACATGAGGAAGAGTCCTCAAACCCTATTACAGTAGCACCTTCTATCACACAACCTCCACGTAAGACTAGTAGGACTCCCATACCTAATAAGAGATACTTGGATCTCCATCAAGGTGATGAGGAACTCTTTCATTGTGGAGACAATGGCGATAAGAGTGATCCTACTAATTACAAAGAGGCGATGTCAGACATTGATTCGAGTAAATGGCAAGTTGCCATGAAATCAGAAATGGATTCTATGTACTCCAACCAAGTCTGGACTTTGGTAGACCCGCCTCAAGGCATTGTACCTATTGGCTGCAAATGGGTTTACAAAATGAAGATAGGCTCGGATGGAAAGGTAGAGACCTACAAAGCTAGGCTAGTGGCAAAAGGTTACAAACAAAGACAAGGAGTTGACTATGAGGAAACCTTTTCGCCAGTAGCCATGCTAAAATCCATCAGGATTATACTTGCTATAGCTGCACACTATGACTATGAGATATGGCAGATGGATGTAAAGACCGCTTTTCTCAATGGTCAGATTGAGGAAGAGATTTACATGGAGCAGCCGGAAGGCTTTATATCCCGTGGTGAAAACCACAAAGTGTGTAAGCTGCAGAGATCCATTTATGGACTCAAGCAAGCATCTCGAAGTTGGAACATCCGTTTTGATGAAGCGATTAAAGCATTTGACTTTCATCAAAATATGGATGAACCATGTGTGTATAAGAAGCTCAGTGGGAGAGCGATTACGTTCCTAATTTTGTACGTTGATGACATCCTCCTCATTGGGAATGATGTAGGAATGTTGTCATCAGTCAAAATATGGCTTTCACAAAACTTCTCCATGAAGGATTTGGGAGAAGCATCTTATATACTGGGTATAAAGGTTTATAGAGATAGATCTAAAAGATTGCTTGGTTTATCCCAGTCCTTATACATAGATAAAGTGTTGAATAGATTCAACATGGCAGATTCCAAGAGAGGGATGCTGCCCTTCAGACATGGAATTCATCTCTCAAAGGATATGAGTCCTAAGACACCAGAGGATAGAGAAAGCATGAGCAAAGTACCATATGCTTCAGCAGTGGGAAGTCTCATGTATGCTATGCTATGTACTAGACCTGATATCAGTCATGCTGTAAGTGTTACAAGTAGATATCAGTCTAATCCAGGTATGGACCACTGGATTGCAGTGAAGAACATTCTTAAGTACTTGAGAAGAACTAAGGATATGTTCCTTATTTATGGAGGAGGAGAATTGAGAGTTGATGGTTACACGGATTCGGACTTCCAGTCTGATGTGGATGATAGAAAATCCACATCTGGGTATGTGTTTACCCTTAATGGGGGCGCTGTTAGCTGGAAGAGTTGTAAGCAAGATACAACGGCAGATTCCACGACCGAAGCAGAATACATTGCTGCTTCAGAAGCAGCAAAGGAGAGTGTGTGGATAAGAAAGTTCATCAGTGAACTAGGTGTAGTTCCAACCATTGAATCACCTGTGCCTCTGTACTGTGATAACAATGGGGCGATAGCTCAAGCCAAGGAACCAAGGTCTCATCAGAAATCCAAACACATTCAGCGTCGATTCCATATGATTAGAGAAATCATTGGTAGAGGTGATGTGGAGATACAGAAGATAGCATCGGCAGATAATGTAGCAGATCCATTCACTAAGGCCTTGACCCAGCAGCAATTGGATCGCCATCTTGAGAAGATGGGTATGAGATACATGGTTGATTGGCTTTAGTGCAAGTGGGAGATTGTTAGTAGTATGCCCAAAAAGCCAATTAGATTGGAGTAGTGTTTTAGGAATATTACCTTGTAATAACAGTTTCATATTAATAAAGGGCAAGTTTATTATTTATCATTATTGTTGTTTAACATTTATATGATGTGTCCATAGAATTAAAGTTGAGAAGGTATGTACTTAAAGAGTTAAGGAACAAGACCATATACTTCTCAGTTGCTTTATTCTAAAATTGTTCTTAGTCGTAGGATTATTAAATTGGGCCTTTGATAATCCGGTTAGACTAACATGTGCCATGTTTATTTTATTTGATAAAATATGACTAGTCTTAAGTCATCAGTGTGGGGACACTGGAGCAGACATATGGGTGCTTGTTTTAGAACAAGTTCACTGAACGTGATCAACTATTAGGAATATCCAAAATGGAGTTTTACTTATCTATCAATGGATTGTTCTTAGTTATAGTGGTACAAGTAATCCTTAGACCTGAGACATTACTGTTGTTTTGTGTATGAGTTATTATACTTTAACGTGCACTGTGTTTATGTTTTAATCAAAGGCATATTCATGTATTGTTGGGTATAGTAAGTCATACATGGAGACATGTGAATGTACAATAAGGAATCTATCACTCTCAAGTGAGAGAATGAATGTCCTATGCGATCTTCTATGATATATCTCAAGAAAAGCTCCCTGGCCAGGGCAAGGTGAGAATTAGAAAGAGTTTTCTAATTTCACCAGATGTAGAGAAATATCAATTAGTTCGAGAACATATAATTAAATCTGGGTTTGATAATATGTCCATTACCCAAGAGATTTAATTGGGACATTGTTTTGATAGAAGGATTGAATTGTATGGTAACTGTTAACAGAAAGGTTCACTATTTTTCAGACTGTCTGGGGTGTGTCATGATATACTGCTAGGTGTCACTCATGATTAGTGGAAGCTCAGAAATAATAAATATTAATATTAATTATTTCTAAAAGGGAGAATTAGAAGGTGTTCTAATTTAAATTAATTAGAAAAGGGTTCTAATTGTAATACTTTAAAGTATTAGTACCTACTACCAGATTAGTATGAACCTAAAGGGTCACACACAAAAGGGCAATGTGTAATTGGAAGAAGTTGTGAGGGTCTACTTGATATTAAGTTGTTAATATGGAAGTGGTATAATAATACTATTAGTTTATATTTGATTTAAGAAAGTCTTCCAATCAAATATAGTTTCCTAATTAGATTAGGAAAGGAACTTATAGCATTATTATATATATGAGTATGGGAATAATATATGAGCTAGCACATCTAATATTTTTCCCAAAAACCACATTCACCTACACAAATCAAATTGTACGGCCACATTGGCTTCAACAGTTTTATGTTTTTCTTCAATTAAATAATTGGAGAAATTGGACATTCTTCTAGTTCGTGATTTGCTCGTGTGGATACTTTTAGAGATCGGACACTTGGACGATTTGGTGAACTGTTCGTGGGACGAATCAGATTCAATATTTTGTAAAGCACGCTTCAAGGGTAACTATTCGATTAACCCCCTATGAATGTTGTATGTATTTTGTATATATCATAGACTTGATCATGGGTTTAGGAAACCATTAAATTTTTGTTTTCCGCTGCGCGAACCTTTAAGGGTTCCACATGGTTTTCTTTCAGATCCTGTGCAGGACTCATGTAAGATTCTCACGGAACCCATCAAAATCAATGGCCAGGATGCGCAATTGTGAAATAGGTTGTGAAATAAGTTGTGTGTGTAGCATTGCTCATTTTTTTTCCCTCCTGTTTCAAAGAGGGAGGAAGTATTGATATATCCAAAATCCTACACTCACATCAAATTCCACACTAAATTTTACACCCAACATATATATCCTGACCCTTGATTCATGTGGATCCCGTGTAGGATTCACATGTGGCCCACTAGAATCAAGGGCCAAGATTGTTGGGTGTGGAATTTGGTGTGGGTGTAGCACTGCTCTTGATATATTTGTGTGTACCATGATCTAAAGGATATGATATTCGCGTTATTTAAAATTTTCTCATTTGTAATTGTTTTGCCTTTCGGAACAAAAAAGTCTAAGGCTCTGTTTGGTTCTTGAATTTAGTAAGGGAAAAGAAAGGAAAATATAGAAGAAGACATTTTCTTTTGTTTGGCTAATAAGAAAAATAGAAAAGAATTGAAAATAGAACAAATTGATAAATAAATTATTTGAATGTTTTGGATATTATGAGTCATTTCCTAATGTACGTGTCTAACATGACCTAATGTTGTAACTGACCACATTCCATATATATCACTCTTGGATTCATGCATATATCAACTCTCAGAACATGCTTACAAACATACATACAATGGGATAATGGTCGTTCCAGTAGAGCTAATATCCGGCAGCGTCTTGACAGGGGCATTGCCAATTTGTCTTGGAGGGAACTCTTCCCTCGGGCTACGGTGCGTAATCTTCCTATTTTCAAGTCTGACCATGCTCCCATTCTTCTCAATACTCAAGGTGATCATCGGTGTAAGCCCGAAACTTCAAATAAACTTCAAATTTGAAGAGATGTGGATACGAGATGCAAGTTGTGCTATGGTTATCGAGCAAACCTGGAGAAGTACCCCCACCTGGGGCTCCCCTGCTTACCGGTTATGTCAAAAGATTAAGGCTTGCAAGTTAGCTCTCTCAAAGTGGAATAAGTTGCACTTTGGTAATGTGCATCAATGCAATAGGAGTATTAAGACCAGTATTGAACTCCTTCAATCAAAGGATCCTACGGAGGACAACCTGGTTGCTCTTAATACCCTTGGTAAGAACCTTGATGAAAATCTCAAAAGAGAAGAAATCTTCTGGAAACAAAAATCTCGAATCCAATGGCTTAAGGAGGGGGATAGGAGCACCCGTTTTTTTCACCTGTCCACCATCATTAGACGAAGGCGCAATGCTATTGATTTTCTAAAATCTAATGGAGGCAGATGGTTGAATAATCAAGAGGATATTAGTCAAACTTTCATTAATAACTTTCAAGCCAGTTTTACCTCTTCTAATCCTCTGTTTCCTCGGGACCTTGAAGATCTCATTCACCCTGCCATTAACCAAGAGGATAATGATGCTTTGTATGCCATTCCGAATGATGAAGAAATCTGATCAGCTCTTTTCCAAATCGGATCCACCAAGGCCCTTGGCCCTGACGGAATGTCAGCTGTCTTTACAAGACCTATTGGCATATCATCAAAGTAAAGGTAATTCAAACTGTTAAAAGCTTCTTTACTGGTGGCTTTCTTTTAAAAACTCTCAACCACACAAACCTTGCCTTGATCCCTAAGGTGGCTGCTCCTTGCACAGTTAATCATTACAGACCCATCAGTCTGTGTAATGTTGTTTACAAAATCATCACAAAAATCCTATCATCTAGATTGAAGGGTTATCTCCACAAATTCATTTCTCCTATGCAAGCTGCATTTGTCCCTGGCAGAAACATTCAAGATAATAGTATCATTGCTCATGAAATCTTTCACTTCATGAATCGGAAGAAAGGCAAAGGTGGCCTTATGGCAATTAAGTTTGATATGGAAAAAGCGTTTGATCGGTAAGAGCATCTGCAATGGGTTAAATGGTACAATAAACTTAGCCAAATTTAGTGATGTACATATGCAGTGGTGTAGATGGTACAACAGTGTACAACAGTTAAACTTAACAAATTCTAAACTTAGTACTGTTCGCCTAAGTACGGTTAATGTATGGGCCATACGGTATTGTGGAAGGTGTGAGTAAGAAAAATGCCAAGGGTGAGCCGTGTGGGACCCTAGGTAACACACAGTGAGCCGTTTGAAACCCCCACAGCTCAGTGTGTGCTGTCCAGGAGCCCCACGACTTAGGCTTTGCCGTTTAATTTTTTTTTCTTAACAATGCATTTTTTTTATGACTAGAACACCAAAAAAAAAATAAATAAATAAATCTAGCTCACGGCCTACACTAGGCCTTTTTGATGTCTTGAACACACACACACACACACACACAAAAGGGAAAAAAATTTCTACCTCACAGCTTACACTATGCCTTTTAGAATTTTTTTTATTTATTATTATTTAACAAATCTACCTCACGGCACACACTAAGCCACCTATTAGCACACAGTTTAGTGTGTGCCGTGTGGTTGTCACACGGTTTCCATTGTGCCGTGTGGCTTTCTTGCGGCTTCCTTAGTACCGTGTGGTTTATCTACACCACTACAAGCTCCCAATCTCTGTACATTAAACTTAAACCACTTTCCTCCTTAAGTTTAATATACCCACTACAGATGCTCTAAAGACTTATAAACTGAGCTGATTGAATAAAAAATTGAAAAATTCAGAGATCAAAGTGAGATTTCTACGTTTAGAAGGGAGATATTAAAAAAAATTATAAGGGATGAATATACCGAAAAATATATAGGACAAAATATATAATCATTTGAAAACTTAAGTAGGGACACAAACATATATAAGCTCAGTTACATGGAGTAAAAGAAGATATACTACAAAAAAATTTTAAATTAGTGACGGAGATCCCAGTGACAAACTTAATTCCACAACTGAAAGTGATTCTATAGTGACAAAATATGACTTTGTCACTAGTTTTTGGAAAATGGCCACAACACCCCATGGAAGTTTCCCGCTGGAGGGAAATATTTTGGTGTGAAAACTAGTGACCAAATTAAATAGCAAGTCCTTTAGTCACTAAACCTCTCACTAAATAGCAAGTCCAAATATGTACTTAAACCCTAGTCTAATTCCGTGCGCCGTGAGAGAAAGAGAGAGGGGGCTGATGCAGAGCTCTTCAGAAACATGTTCTTTTGCCATCTTCAGATAATGATGTCATGGATAAGATTAACTTATACTTTAGCTTCGATCAAACTGTAGATAAAACTTGTGTTATTTTTAATTTTAAATTTTCTTTTTTTGTCACTGAAGCATGGTCACTAACTCTGGTACTTCTACATGGATGAATCATGAATGCATTTAATTTCTCACAGAAAAAATCGATTTTAGTGACGAATATTCTCTCTTTAATGACAAGCTTTTCTTGTATTTTCTGACCAATACCCGCGTCACTAAAACCCCAATTAATTGTGACCAAGATTATTTGTGCCTAATATTTTAGCTTTTTAGTTACGGGGTTATAGTGACCACCCAGTGACCAATATTAATTGGTCACTAATTACATGTAATTAATTTGTTGCTTTTAGTGACCAAATTGCTAGACACGGAGTTGTCCTTTACTCGCGCTAATGACAAAATTGCATAATACTAGTAGGCAAATAGGCATGGCTACCAAGATTTGAACCAATCAAGTCTTGGTGCACAAGCAGGAGAAGTTATTCAATGGTCCGAGATCATTGACACGTGGTGGTCCTGATCAGTACAAAACTACACTTTGGCAAAGTTAATCTGCCTTTGTATTCCTGAAAATGAAATTTACATTTAAGTTAACCCCCTATTTTATGAGTTTTTGAATTTTGTGACATTAACTTATGTCTTCTTTATCATTCTTCGTTCTCGAGAAAAAAAAATTTAAGTTTGATATATACATTTTGAATCTAGTCGGTCCTAAACCATGAGCCAAAATTTAGATTCTAAATAAAGCAGTTGAACAAATATATTGACGCAATTTTAATCCAACTCATGCTATAGATACGGTCAAACACATTTCTTCTCACTTCTTACCTTAACATAACTCAAAAGTTTTTGAGGCTAGTCCAAAATTATATTTTAGGGGTCTTCGTGGTAAATGATGATGTTCTACTTATGTTTGGTCTGACTTCTGTTATTCATATCTAAAGTTTATGTACGTGTGTGTGTGTGTGTGTGTGTTTTTTTTTAATGTTTTCTAAGCACAATTAAATATGTGTGATGTGGGAGTTGTTTAATTGGTGAACTTGGGATGTTGTTTGAAGTGTTAATAGTTGTTGCCATCTATGAATATGGTTAATATATGATTTGATCTTTATGTGCCTTAATCGTAGAAATCATTTGGTGGATGATGATCATTATGGGTTTTGGTTGAGAGGGAAACAAATGTAGAAGAGTAATGCTAGGTGTACACAATTTTTGTACACACTTTTGCACACAAATGCTTTAAATGCATGTACTTTGTGCTGTTTGAATTTTTCACACTTTTCTGTGCACCACTTACACAGCACAGGGTACATGTATTTAAAGCATTTGTGTGCAAAAGCGTGCAAATTTGTGTACACCTAGCATTACTCTAGATGTAGAAAGCAAATTTGATTTTGGCCTTTTTCATGCATGCTATATATTTTGGCTTAGAGGGGTTTTTGTAGGGGTGTAAATCGTCGGTCGGTCGGTTTTTTTTTTTTGGACAGATCTACAAGATTTCAGGAAAAAGCCAAGATACATTAGATATTGAATATAAAGTAGGATAATTTATGTTAATCTGTTCTGAACTTAAGATTCTAAACGACCTTAATTACAAAATTGTAGTTTTGTGAAAAGTTTCTGCTTGCATACACTTTTGTGAATTTGTGAAATGTTCCATTCCAATATAAGAGCAGAGCTACAGAGGTATAAATGCTATCTGTTATATGAAAGGTTCCATTCCAATCTATCCCCTAACGTCATCGCCCTCGAATGTTGTAATGGTGATAATCCTGCCGCTTCTCATGTGAAGATCCAGCTAATGCCGATTCGACATTTTCTACGTTATTGTGCTTTGGAATTCTATTTGTTGATTTGTCTATTTGTTGATTTCTAAATAGGTAAAACAATCAACTAACATAGCTAGTTAATTTGATATAGAGTCAGGAGGTTCATCGAGCTAAATACAAACCATGAATAAATAAATCCGCACATCTATTACGGGTATGGGTAATAATGCATCTAGTACTACACTCTATAATCGCCCGCAATGGATGGTCGCTGGGCATTAGCTTGTATGAGCTTACAAGAGATCTCTGAGTCTGTATCCCCTCTAATTTCTTCCAGATTCAAATTCTTCAACATCAACGTGCCCTCTTCTTATACTATCAAGCTCTATATGTGGGCTTGTGCAGTTGGCCATCCTACCCATGTAGTCGTCTCCTCTACACTGCCAACCCTGAGTCCTCCTCTTCCTGGGTTTCCTTAATTTGCTTGCCCCATCTGTGTTAAGCTTGAGTGTGCTTGTAGTAGGAGGATTCCACTTTAGCCTCCTCTCCATTGTCCATAGGCATCACTTGTGTTTCCAAGCTTATCCTCCTAGAAGGTGTCAAGATAATCACTAGTAATTTTGATTTTATTTATTTGTTTATTTATTTTTATATATCTTTGGCTCTGCTTAGTTCATGGATTAAGCTAAAGCCAAGAAAATAAAACTCAAAAATTGTTCTTATTTTCATTTTTGGTTTGATTACTGATTGTGCTTGGCTCTTGGATTTGATGACGAAAGTAAAAGGAAAGAGAAAGAAAAGCACTTCTTTCTATTTAGTTAATTAGAAAAATAAATTTTCAATAAAAATTTGTGAATTTTAGGAGTCACTTCCCTTACTTTTAAAAATAATAATAAAAAAATTCTCTGAAAAAATTAAACCGCATCATTATGATGACAAAGGCTTGACCGTCAATTACACGCTTTTTTTTTACAATTCACATAAGAGGAAATGTAAATATTCGTACTCCACAAAGCTCGAGAGAGAGAGAGGGTACTTTTTTTTTTTTTTTTGCTGATGGTCAAAGCACCGGCAGGCGCCACACACACACACTTCAAACAGCCAGGGGGGCTACGGGCCCACTTCAAAGGGACTTCCTCCCATAGACGGCTAAAGAGGAATAAACCCCCTGTCCAATTCCCCACGAGGGGAATCGAACCCTCCACCTCCCACTAGAGAGAGGCGGCGATAGACCAACTGGGCTAGGCCCACTGTGGAGAGAGAGAGGGGGTACTAATTGTTTGATTTTGAGACTAGTTTCTTGGTGATCGTTGACTGGGTACGGACTCGGACAATAATAGGCCCACAAGGCCCAATTGTGAATGGTCTTTTGAAGGCCCACAAATGGGTTGAAAAATGAAAAAAAATTCAAAGGCGCTTGTGTGTTCATATTAGGGGTGTGTTTCGTCTGGAACGGATCGGAAATACCCCTTTCGGAAAAAATTTCAAAATTTTCAGAAAACAAAAATGCATTCCGAATTCCGTTCTGAAATTTCGGAAATTCCAAAATTGTTTCCGATTTTGAAATTTCGAAATCTTCAAAATTTTCGGAATTTCATCAGATTCGGAATTTTTCGGAATTTTTCGGAATATTCAGAATTCAAGCTTAATGGGATTTCACTTGAGACTTGTAGGCCTTTAATAGAAGCACATCACATCACCTCTTTTATATTTTTTCGATGTGGGATGAACACAATTTTCGGAATATTTCGGAAAATACAATTTCAAAATATGTTCGGAAATTTTTCGGAATATTTTTGGAATTTTTTTCGAAATTTTCGGAATTCTAAAAACAATTCCGATTCCGATCTAATTTTTTTTCAGAATTTTCGGAATTCGGAATGCATATTTAATTACCAAAATCAAAATTTTTCGGATCGAAATCGGTCAGAATCGGAATTTCATTCCAAATGAAACCCCTAGTTCATACATATATAGCTTGTACCTTTGGTTTTCGTTCTTTTGTTCTTTTTCTTGTTTTTTTTTTTTTTTTCCACTTGTAATGGTTGTCCTTTCGATTAATTAATAAATTATAGTTTTCCAAGAAAAAAATGTGCTCATATATAAATTATTGGACTCTCTCCTAACGTTGGCACAAAAAAAAAAAAAAAAAAAAAGCCCCTCTCATAACACCCGATTATTATTTTCTTTAAATAAAGTCAAAATATTATTCTACCCTCAAATTCGAGAGCACTCCAAAGAGAGAGGAGAAGTTATTCAATCAGTCCGTCACGTTATGTCAATATAATAAAGTAGATGTGCCTACTAATACTAGGAGGTTATGACATATAGTGGGTAATTTATTATTATTATTTTTTTAAATTTGATTATCACATATCATGATTCCTTAAAAGTAGGGGATAGGTCACACCACATACTTTAAATGCACACTTTTAAGTTTACACTTTATTAAAGTATAGGTCTCCCACTTTTCATTTCTGATGTATGATACTAAAATTTTATACTTAAAAAAAAATGATAATGAAAAATTGTACAGTGGCGGCTCATCTTGCATCGAGTCGTATAGGTTTCTTTATTTTGTTTTCCTAATTAAATAAAGAGTTAATGAGTGATTAGTCTTAGTCAAGAAAAAAACAGTTTAAAATTTGGTATACATGATGGTGTCCACTATAAAAGTAGGTGGGGATAGGTAATTATTATTATACTTCAGCTCACTAGAATCTATTTTACTACCACCTACCCTGTTAATTATTGTAATTTGTAGGCACATATTATGTCGTCTCACAATATTTTACCGGAATAAATCTTGGAGGTTGTCCTAATGGGTAGCAGTTTGAACTTCGCAAACACAATCTACAAACATAAAAAATTAAAGTGTCAACCTTTTTGAATCGATCTATGGACCAAACAAAATGGGTATAGTGTAATTTTTGAATATTGTTATGTATACATTATTATTTTTTTTATTATTAATTTTTTTGGTAATCGGGGTGTCCGGGTCATTTTATGCGCACCTCGACTAATCTCCCGAGTCTCTGGAGTCGTAGGTTGAATTCCCTAGTGACCACGCTCCTCATGAGTCAAACACTAAATCTCTTGAATAGTACACCCCAAAAATTTACCACTGAATACAAAAGATGTGATTTGTTTACATTATTACAGAAAGGTTAAGTAACTAAAAATATCATAATCTCCCCTAAAGTTTTTTCTTGTTTACATTAGTTATTTACAAAATGCATGTAATGGACTTTCTTTTTGTAGGTGTAATGCAATTCACTTCACAAGCTAACTGAAATGAAAAAAAAAAAAGAAAATGCAATCCGGTCGAAAGTAAGACCAACTTCAACCCACCACCCAATTCCAATGCTAATTCTACTATTCGGCATGATTATCAAACATGGCACTCCAACTCACGCCAAATAGCCTGCCAAAATTTGGCTTCATGGCGTGCCATATTTAGCACAAGAAATGGCACATGTCATTTCTGCCACATGATCATTTTAGTCAATATTGCACCATTTTTCCTGCTTTTCTTATCAAATTTTGCATCTCAAAAAATTTTCAAATACATTGGTGGTTGATCACCTGATTTTTATTGGAGGATATTGAAGTGATCCTATCATTATTGAAGGTGATCCTATTACATGCATTTGGGGGAGCACTTGGGATGTAAAATTTGGGAAGCATAACATTATTATTGTGAGCACCAACAACTACTTTGCTCTAGCAGTTACATCTAGTAAATGACCATTTTGTCCTTAACTAAGGTTACTTTGGAAGATGAATGGTATTTGAGCCGAAATGTAGCATTTGAAATGGCATGTGGCATTGGAGCAGAAATATCAAAATACAGCATTTAACACTATAACAATGCCAAAAAATAGTATTGATGTGTCAAAAATAACATGTTGCATTGAAGTTGCTCTAATCCTCGTCGAATGAGGTCATATTTGTCTTTCAAAATTTTCTGAGTATTCTATTTATAAGTTTGAAAAATATATTGAGTATATAATAGTCATTTTGTTCATTCTGTTTAGTCACGGGTTGAACTACAATCCAAATACGAAAAAAAAAAAGTACAGCAGCCATCAGCCACGCTCTATCAAACATTTTATACTAATTAACATAAACACAACCGTTAGCATACATTAATGATTTTTTTTATTATTATATATTTTTAACTCAGACAGACATTAATAATTAGTTGTAAGTGTGTAAGTAGGGAGAAATTATTCAGTGAGCCCATCACACCACGTTATCATACTGACGTAGTGTGACTCTCCAATAGTATGAGGTTATGTGACCACTAAGAATGAAGTGGCATGACACAAAGGTATGTTTGATAACCCAATTAAGTGGTGAAAATGAAAATTTTCAGCACTTAATTTTTTTCAATGCGTTTGATAATGTACTACTTGATTGAAAAAGCAACCCAAAATTCACTGAAAATGTTAAGTGAAAATTTTCTACTGAAAATAATCACTGAATGCAGTCTATTATAGTTCTTGAAGCACTGTTTTCAGTATTACAAATACAAATCACTTAAAATTTTCAGTGCTTAAATTCAACACTTAATTTTCAGTACTTAATTTTCAGTTTTATCAAACGCACCCAAAGTCATAGTCCCTATTTCCAGGGGCATATCCTTCCCCAGTACTTTGTCATAGTCTCCAAAATTTAATGGCCACATGACCCCATACTACTAGAGCATCACACCTCGTTAGTATAACAACGTAGTATAGCAGGTTCACTGAATAACTTCTAGTTAGTAGGGGTCATTGGGAGAAGGAGGCAATTAAGATCAAATCTTGATCTGATCAGGAGTAGAGCACTATAACTTTTGCCTCTGTGATATCACATGGGCGAAACAATTTTCTCTTAGATTGATCATGTTTAGAGGCTGTTTGTCATTACTTATTTGCTTATTTTAAGCAAATTTGGTAGTCCAAACTGCTTATTAATCTGTTTGTTTCAACAAAAATATAAACAGATTTGGTCCAAAAAGCAGTTTGACAATAAGCAGGAGGGGGGGGGGGGGGGGGGGGGGGTTGCTTTTTAAGATTATCTCTATATTTGATCAGTTCACAGCATATTAACCAAACACCCAATCATAATAAGCAGTTCTACTAACCACGATCAAGATCGCATAAGCATAAGCACAGACAAACAGGCTCTTAGTCCTAGGGTAAATTTCACTTTTGTATTTTGGGAGTGTTTTTGGTTCTATAAATAATTTCAATTTCATCATATTAGACTCTAAAGTTTTTTTTTAATGTGCCAATTTATCCCAAACTCCACTTTCCGTCAAACAAATTAATTAATTAACAAAAAAATAAATTTTTCTTTAAGTTTTTTGTTGTTGCATTTTTCCGTTAATTTTAGGATAGAATGTAAATATGGGACTAAATTGGCACACTAATAAAAATTCAGGGACCAAATTATCATAACTCGAAACTACAAGGATGAAAAAGGACAACTTATCCTTAGACGTCTTACTTAATAAAAGTGATGTCATGATCGGAAAAGAAAGCTTATTCCACAAAAAAAGATGATGATATGATAAGGGCCATAAGGCTAATAAAGATTCCACTATTCTAAGTGGTTGGCGTTACTAAATAAATGCACTACAGGGAGAAGTCTTTTATGATCCCGGACCACATGTCACAAGTTGAAGTCACAGCCAATAGGTGGCTGTAATCTTAATCTGACTAAAAATTGTTTTTTAATTGCGCGATTTAGTGATAAGTTTATCATGTTATTTTATTTTAGAATTAAGGATAGTGAAGATTCTTAATTATGGAATGGTCCTCGGTAAATATTAAGTGAATTTTTACAAGACATTGCATAAATATTAAGTGAAATCTCACTAATCATTGCACAAAAATAGTAAGTAAAATTCCACATTTTATTGACTTTTCAACAAACTAAGGCTTAGTTTGGCCTCCATTCTAGAGCTTTTAAAAGCTCGGGGTTGCTTTCTGATTTCATGATGTCTTTTTAAAGAGTAGTGTGTCACTTGTATAAAATTATCAAACGACTTAATAATAAGTTTCATAATTTCCTTTTAAAAAGCCACGTGAAAACCAAACTAAGCCTAAAAATTACATTAGACTTTAAACTCTTAGCGGTTGTTTCGCGAGATTTTTGCCAAAATTTTTATTTTTTCTTCCATTAGTTAGACAAATCACATGCCACTGCATCATTGGCCATAACCATCATAACCATCATGTGACAATTGTTCCGGACCATAGAATAATTTCTCCATTCTAAGACATCATTTCCTCCTTTCTTCCTTTACCTTGATTCTTGAAGCAAGAGTTGGGGTCTTTATATTTGTCCTTCTAAAGTTGTAACTTTGCTACAGAGAGAGAGAGAGAGAAAGAGAGAGATGAGGGCTGAGGGAGTGATGAACTATGTGGGGGAGAAGTTCAGTGATGAGAGAGAAATAAAAATGAGGGGAGAGAATGTAATGAACTATGTGGTGCAAAAATTGAAGGAATTGCTCTTGGCTATAGAGAATTTTGGTGGGTATTTGCTAGAAAAATTTGATGAGCTGTTTCCACCGGACACCAGAAAAGATCAGATCATCCATTGGATCAAAGTTGCTGTGCCCTACATAGCCCTTTTTGTGGCTCTGATAATTTTATTTTGTTTTTGCAAGTGTTGCATTCGCTGTTGTTGCCGTGGAAGTAGAAGAATCAGGATGATGAAGGCTCCAGGGCGGGATATGATGATGCCAAGGCATGTGTTTGAGGCTGATCCAAGATCATACTTTCTTGATCTTCGTGGTAAATGATGGTGATGATGTTCTAGTTTTGTTTGGGTCTTCTGTTATTTATATCTAAAGTTTATGTATGTGTGTGTGTGTTGTATTTTCTAAGCTCAAATATGTGTGATATATGTGGGGGTTTGTTTGGTGAACTTGTGATGTTGAAGTTGTAGTACTATCTATGAATGGATCATAATATATATATATATAGATTGATCTTCATATACATAAATCTTGGTAATCAATTTTTTTGGTTTTTTTTTTTGGTGAACATGTATTAAATCTTAGAAACAACTGATGTTTGATAATTGATTTTCAATTTTTGGCCTTTTTCACATTATTTTGGCTTTTGGTGGGTACTTGCTAGGAAAATTTGATGAGGTGTTTCCACAAGAGGGTGAGAGAGAAACAAAAATGAGGGGAGAGAGATTAATGATCTATGCATTGAAAAAATTGAAGGAATTGCTTTTGGTTCTTGAGAATTTTGGTGGGTATTTGCTAGAAACATTTGATCAAGTGTTTCCACAAGAGGATGAGAAAGAATCAAAAATGAGGGGAGAGAGATTAATGATCTATGTGTTGCAAAAATTGAAGGATTTGATTTTAATTCTAGAGAATTTTGGTGGGTATTTGCTAGAAAAATTAGAGAATTTTGGTGGGTACTTTGCTAGAGAAATTTGATCAAGTGTTTCCACCGGAGACAAGTAAGTGGGCCCTACATAGCCATTTGTGTGGCTCTGATCATTTTCTACTATTTTTTGCAAATTTTGATTTCTCTGTTGTTGCCGTGGAAACAGAGGAATGAAGATGATGAAAGCTCCAGGGCGGAAAGTGATGATGCCAAGGAAAGCGTTTGAGGCTAATCCAAAATCATACTTTCGCAATCTTCGTGGTAGATGATGACCTTGATCTTAGTTAATCTGTATTGATTGTTATAGTCTATATCTATATGTTGTTTACATTTTTTATGAACCAGTCATATGTATATGGTGTTTTATGTTGAACTACTTTTCCAAGCAGTCACTTGGAGCATCCAAATTTAAGCTAAAATGGTTGAAATTCAATTAGTGTGACTATTCGCACAGTCAAATGGTGACCGTTTGGAATTACATTTGGTTTCAAACGGTTAGTTCATTCCGTTTTCTAACCAAACGGTTACATTTCAACCGTGTTCTCATACGATACTTAAATTTAACATACATTATTGTTAGGTTTAATTATCTTACTAACTTTAAATTTATGGCATAAATTACACCGTTGTAGGACACCATTACCTAAGTTTAAATTAAGTTGTGATACCATCCTAACCACTATAGATGCTCTTAAATACACATAAGAATAATTTTCGTATATAGTTCTGTTTGCTAGTAGTTATTTGCGGGCGTGTCAGAGCCACACAGGCTCGGTGTAGGTGCAAACTAATTTCTTATGTGCTTGTGTGAGTGATACACAAGGCTTTGTGAATCTGACTTCTAAACAGATTGATTGTGTGCAGTGAGTAAGAAAGTACTCTCACCATAAATTCTTTAACATTACTAAAGCGCACAAGCTAAACAGTGCAGAGTTTACCAAGTAAACAAATCACAAACGATTTAATAAAAGTAGATTTTAATAAATATTTGAAAAAATAAACAAATCCAAAGAACAATACCAGAACAGACTCTGATTGTCGAAAAGAACAAAAGAAATAACAAAAGGGAGACCTATTTGCTATGATTGATGAAGAACATAAACGTTTGAATGCTTTGAATGCTTCGAATGCTTTTTGGATGCAGTATGTGTTGTTTTTCGAGATGAAGCGTATTGATTTGACTGCTTGGCTTGCCTGTTGATTTATAGCGGCCATGGGGTCTTCTAGATAAGGCAATAATTCTGATGATTCATAATCTGAAAAAAAAATACTTGTTTATTTTCATAAACTGCTCAAAGCTTCTATATCTTCAAATATACATATATACATATATGTATATCTATAGTTTAAATGTGGTCCATATTTAGTCTTGGTGCGGCCCCTTGCTCTCCAAGTAAAAGATATCTCCCATATATATTAATTTTATCTTGGGTAACTTAATATATAGTCCTAATATATGCATCTAACTAGAAATATGTCTTTTTTTAAAAATGAATCTAGAGATTAGTCTATTGCCTAATTTGAAGACTAAAATACCCCTATATCATTTTTATATAAATGTATATATATATATATATAACTATATATGGTAACTGATTTATCATTATTTACTCCATAATTCATACATGTACATATATAACTAATTTATATATGATAAATCAATTACCATGTATAGCTAAAAACTAGGAAAATATCTCCATATAAAGTCCACCATCACCAAGAAATTTCTCATAAACTCTTGATAAATTTGCACTACGTATTCAGAACTTCATACTTAAAAACTGAGAAAATTATCAATGAGAGTGCATTAAAATAATGTGAAATTGCTCACTATATTAACTAAGTATTGAAAATAGTGAGAATTTTATATTTTAATGTGCATAATAATGAAAATTTTCTCACTCATACTAAAAGGGTATAACAACCCACTTTTTGAAACAAAAATAAGCATACACATAGAGAAGATTTGATGAGAAATTTATCAACAATTAACAATTCATAAAGAAGAATTCCAAAAAAAATAAAAAATAAATTCACACCTTTTAAATTGATATGACGAGTAATTTCTCACAAAATAAAAATAAATTTCTTACTTTTTAATACAAATTTCTCACTTTTAGGTGAGAAATTCTCACTTTTCGAAGAGAAATTCTCACTTCTCTCTCTATACCAGAACTCCAGACTGTGCTTCTCTCGAATTTCTGATCTGTAATTCTCTTTCTTGCATCAATATGTGTCGAGAACTCTGGCCCTCAAGTTTCTTGTTCTCATTCACAACACAAATTGTTACCAATCCTGTAGAGCCTCCAAAGATGGCATGTAACTCTCTAAATCGTCAACTCCGATGACGGCATCGGCATCTCAAAAGGTAAGGATCATTGGTAGTGGGCACCGGAAAGTGATTGAGGAGCTTCTTTAATGGTTTTTAACAGAAAAATTTATCCCTCCAATCGGGTATAGCTGCTTCAATATGCATTGGAAATCCCAAACTTCATCTCAACGATGATGATGATGATGATGATGATGAGTATAATCCTTTTGTGATTGAATTTTAGAGAGAGAGAGAGAGAGAGAGAGAGAGAGAGAGAGAGAATTGGAAAGAGAGATATATATAAAATCTGTGGAGTTCCTATATCTCTCTCTCTATATATATTTATATACAGATAGTTGTTTGGAGTTTAAATTTAAAACCCCTAAATTTAAGTCTTTATTACTATATATATCTTTATTACTATATATATAATCTGGATCTTAAAAAATAGACTGTGTAAAAAGTGAGAATTTCTCACAAAAAAGTGAGAAGCGTGTAAAAAGTGAGAAATTTATTTTCTCACACACATATATATATATATATATATATAAATATGTAACGAAGGGCATATTGGTCCATAAAACCTCTATCAAATTGGAAAAAGGGACTAAATATTGATTACCTTCCAAAATCAGGGACTAATTACTATACATGCAATATGGCTATGATCAATTCCTATTAATGGTCCAAAATAGGGACCAAACCTTATATTTCTATATTATCTTTTCAAATATTGACAATATCTTCCCAAAATATTGATAAATATTATCATTTACTTCTCTTGTCAATTTATATCATATGGGAGAATTTGTTGAACTTATCTACCCCAAAAGAGACCAAATCTGTATCAACCTCTCCTCATCGGGCTGAATGAATTAAATGTTTGACAAGTAACGATCTTAAATGGCCACGTGGCCCAAAGGATGCCAACAAAAACATGCCAAGCAAGCAATTGACGAAATATGGAAGCAAACATATTCACTGTGGCTGATGTAAACAATGAAAGCCAACTTGGCTCTGGTGGGGCCCGGATCTGCTAATGTCTTCCATGATCACCACCTAAAGCCAATTAGATTTTTACTTAGCCTTGGGCCCATCACATCATGTGTAACAACCTTCGTTCATGTAAATTTAATTTGCATTTTCATATTTAATTTGTATTATCTATGTTCATTTTATTTCAATGGTCATGTTTTGTAACCTTATAACCTATCTTATAGCACATTTTAATTCTTTTGGGGTCAAAATGCGATTTTATAAAATTTAGCAATACCTGTGTTGAATTTCAAAGTCTGTATTTCAAAACGGTGGAAATGTTTACTTTTAACTCGATCAGTATTTTTATAAAACCGGAAAAAATCATTTCCTACGTTAAAAGGAATTTTCTGTATTTTTGGGGTGCCCAACGCGCCACGAAAATGCCAGTTTATGTTCAAAACTGTCCGCGCCGCGATGAACTCCCACAATATGGGATTCTCCACCAATCAAGATGTGACACATACTGTTCCATTTATGGAAAGTAATCATTTGATAAGGCTTTGTTTGGTTTTGCTTAATTGTTGTGCATTAGTTTGTGCTCATAAGCCTTATTCCCAAACACCCCCAAATTGCCCCTTACTAACCTATAATGCCCTTTCAAACTCTGATTATGTACTTACGTATGAATATATGATGATCTTGATGTGTTATTGGAAATTCAAGATTGAATTTGTTGAGTATTCAACAAAGTTCTTGGCCCCCAAGTTGTCTAGATAAATCTCTCTCTATATATACACTCTACTACTCACCTCCTCCATTACACACACTCCTTGCATACTGTTACTGAGAGAAAAGAGAGAGTGCAGAGAGTTCACTTATACAGAAATTATAGAGAGAGAGAACTCAATCACCATAGCCAAGCTTGGAGTTGGATCCTTATTTGCTTAGTCTTTTTCAACAATCTGTTAATCTTCTTATCAGTGAGTATTTCTAACTCACTTGACTTGTCATATTTAGTCCCATTTCCGATTATATAGCTTGTATGGAAAATCTCCATTGTTAATTGTACGTATGAGTTTCATAGCTTGAAAACCATAATTTTTCAAACTCAACCAAAATTCATTTTTAGAGATAAAAATGAAAGATTATACATCTCATATGCCATGTTTAAGTTTTAGAGCCCAATTCATTCATATGAAAAAATATATTAGAAATCAAATTTTCACACCTTTTAGTTTTTCATAAAATTAGAGAGAAATGGTTTGATTCATGTTAAATAAGTTCTAGATTCTTAATTCTTGTGAAAAACCAAAGAGATTCATATATTATATGATATACTTCCTTCCGAATTTGATCTGGGTCAAAAACAGACCCCAAATCTGGAACAGAGCAGTTTCACGAAGAAGATGAAGTCTCTGCTGAAACTCGCGCGCTATCGCGCGAGCGACCCCTTGCGCGAGGTTTGTATACCCAGGCAGACAGAAAAGTTTTATAAAAGCAAAATGAAAATTAGGCAGATCGCGCGAGCGACCCTTGCGTCCCCAGGCAGACAGAAAAGTTTATATAAGAAAAAGGAAAAATGGGCAGATCACGCAAGCGGCCCGCGCGAGCGACCCCTCGCGCGAGCGGCCCGCGCGAGCGACTTCTGGCAGTTTTTAGTTTTGCTTTTTTTGTGATAAGGGACTGTTTGGCATAAAATTTATATGCTGTTTGGGAAATTTATTAAATCAGAATCTTAATTGGTTATGTTTGAATGATTAGAACATTGTATTGTGACTTATCAATCCCCGTACGCTCGTTGTTTATAGAATTCAGTGATTTGCCTCATGTTTTAAAGTTTCATGACATACATGTGGTGTCAGTTGTACATGCATGGTGAGTGTGAATGTTGGTCAGTATGGAAAAGAGTAATGGTCAGTGTGGCATAGTGAGTGCGTTTGAGATTGTGTTGTGGACACTCCCTGGTAAGTGAGTACCAAAGTGTGTTGTGATTGAGATTTGCGGTGAGGGTGTCTTTGAAATACGTCGGTGGCAAAACTGGACACTCCATGACGACCATGGTAGCGTCAAAGTGTGTGAAGCCGAACTTGGACATTCCTTAGCACCCATGGAAGTGCTAAAGTGTGGCCTACGGACACTCCCTGATACCCGAGTCTAGATACTGCGTGAGGGTTCCTCCGGTATTTGCATGGCGGATTAGGTAGTCAAAGTGTGAGGCAATGGACACTCCCTTGTACCCCGGACCAAAGTGTGAGGCAAACTGGACATTCCCTGACACCCCTGTGCTAAAGTGTGGCTATAGCCCCCTTTACGACATGAACTCAACAGATTATTTCAAAGATACCAGTGTGTGGTGGTGGGTTGTTGGGTTCTGTCCAGAGAAAAGAGTCGGTAAGATGAGATGGTGCATTCTTCTCATACACGGTCACATACATGTGAATTTCACCTTTCAAATAATATTGTGGTTGTTTCCTAAAATGAACTCCTTGCTTTAATACAAACTTGTTGAAATAAATGAGAAATGTAAAGAGGTAAATGAGTATGTTTTACATTCAAGTTATGTTTTTAATACTCACCAGCTTCTTGAAGCTGACGACGTCGATGCGTCCTGGAGATTCGTGTTCATGTTTTTCAGGCTATGACCAGACCGAGCAATACGATTATGCAAATTGAGAAACAACTGCTGGAAACAGAATTTACTTTCATATGCTTTAAGTGGAACTGATTTTGTAATAAGGATGACTGTAATAGACATTAGTTATTATTTTGATTTAAGGCGGTTTGTGCCTTTAGAAACCCTGTGCTGTAATATATAATAAGCTAGAAATATATTTGTAAGCTTTGATTGCTCCACTACACCAAAAGGGCACATTACTAACGGTAATTTACCGTTAGTAAAATTATTCTTAACGGTAATTTACCGTTAGAAATAGAGTGTGGCTAATAATTCTAACGGAATTTCTAACGGTAATGTTCTGTTAGGAAAAATATTTTTACTAACGGTAATTTACCGTTAGTAATTTATTATTCTTAACAAAAATATTCCGTTAGTAATATTTATTCTAACGGTTTATTTTCTAACACTTTTATTTACAAAAATACTAACGGTAAATTGCCGTTAGTAATTTCATTACTAACGGTATGTAACATGACAGTTTCTAACACTTTTGAGACAATTACTAACGAATATAAACCGTTAGTAATTTTATTACTAACGGTTTGTTTTCTAACACATGTGTAAGAATACTAACGGAAATTATCCATTAGTAATTATTTTAAATATGAAAAACATTAATACTAAAATATGCTCCCAAATTTTATTTGCACCTAATTTCCATCACAACCACATCACATTTACTACAAACATTTATAATAAGCTCAAATCCGAACCATAATAAATACAAGCTCAATCTATATTAAATACAAAAAATATAATCCAAAATAGGCATAATTATCCTTAAATGCAAACTATTTCTAAATCCAAACATAAATATTAAAATATGCTCCCCAACTGTATCATTGGTGGATGTAGAGATTTGTGTGTCTGGATCAACTTGTTTCATCGGCCAAATTCCGACTTCTTGGCAATTGAAAATGCCTATGACTCCACATAGCTTGCTCAAGTTCCATATCTTTAGAAGACTGCAGAATCAAGAAAAAAAAAGTTAGACATATAAGACTTAGCTAAAATGAAGTGATTTATTGACTTTTAGGCTTTGCTTGATTTGCGGGTTCATTGAGGGAAAATAAAAGGGAAAGGAAAACAAGAAGGAAAACTATTTCCTGTATGTTTTCGTCCATGTTTCAAAAACATTAAAAGTAAAAAACTTTCAAAATATTACTGTAACCTAGAAAAAAGAGAGGAATGTGACTTACGCAGGTCCCAGTCCCACTATACTTTCTTTTCCTTGAAAATAAAAAACAAAAAACAAAAACAAAATCTTTTCCTTCTTGTTTTCGTCATGATTTTCCTTGGTAACCAAACAAAAGAAAACACTTTCCTTTATGGTTCTCTTTCTTTTCCCTCAATAAAAAACAAAACATAGCCTTAGAATTTCAAGAGGAGACACTAAGACAGGGAACATATATATTACCTTTTCCCATCCATGACAGGGTCCTTGAACTTGCTGTTTTCTTTGATATCCACTAATGTGGTTGCGAACCTTTGTTTTGATTCACAGAAGCAGCATATGGAATGATAATTCATTAGCATAGGAATTTAATTAAATTAATAAATTCCATGTTCTGTAAGGTTTATGATCTGATATATAATAAGGAGAAGACTTACTGTGTTCCTTCAATAATTGGTTCGCCTTCTTTTCTGAATTCATTCACATTGTCTTGCCAAGCATCATCGATGATTAGAAACTTTGGCGAACACCCACCTTCCAAAAAACAGTCACAAAAGCTTTCAAACATACAAAGTTAGAGACAACTTCTCATATGAATTACAACACAAATGTGAGTGACTTTGTCATATATACCTTTAAAGACCCTCTTGATTCCATTTGGATCGACTTTGGTGTAGAAAGCATCCCAAGGACACCATACAAACCAATCTAGGTGAGTTGGGATCTATTAATTGAATCATAGCTTATAACTAATTGAACAAATATCCAAATTGATCATCCAAATAGTTAAAATGTAGATCGAGGACCTTGAGATTGCTCATACCTTTTTGTTATCGATGTGACTAAATGTACCTTTGTGCTTCTCCAATATCCTATACATATCCACCATGTTTGAAAGCATAAGAACTCAACATTTTTCACAAAATTGTTTGGCAAATGAATAGCTAACTACCTTTCGTCATTAAATAGAAAGATCTTCTCAATTTGACCCCCTCAAATAACCCCTTAGAAAGAGTTGAAGGGTTAGTTTGTTGAGGTTTTTTTTAGTTTAAGGGTATTATTGAGAAAGTGTAATACATAAGGGGTGTCTATGTAATTTATCCTTAAATTTAAGATTTTATGATATGGGGACAAGTCTGAGTCAGAATGACATGGATCATATTCATCATTTAGGATAACTTCTCCGCGTGGTTACTTACATTACACATGTAGCCTTTACTCATATATATGTTATTATATTCATGATATGTATTGTGTCATACATGTATTGATATAAATCAATACACTAAGGTTGTTCATAAATTGAATTTAACGATAGCCCAAAGATTGACACTCACGAATTTACATAAATTTCAAACACCCAAATCAAAGAAAGTGGAAGTCGGTTATATCTACACATTATTACATACATATATACACTATGTTACACATTATTACACATATATATACCCTATGTTTTGCAGGTACCATTCACGATCAGGTACTCAGTTGCCTGTGTGTCTTTTTCCTAAGCTTTCCAGCTCTTCATCTGTGAAATTAAAAACATAAACATGAAGAAGGAAAAAAAATGATTTATAAGAAAAAAATCTTGGAATCATGTATGGTATTTCGCATTTTTATTTTTGTTGCAATGACACAAACATGTACATTACAAGGTAGCTTATTGTAAGCTCGAGAAAGTGATTGAGAAAAGCTAGTAAAAAAACCAATTTGGCACTATATAATGTTAGCAATTTTGGCAGTCAAAAAAGTTAAAAAAAAAAAAAAAAAAAAAAACCTAGGATAGAATCCTGGTAATTGACAAAATTATATTATAAACTATTTTGATCCATGTTCATTCCTTCTTGCCTAAGACAAGCAGCCACAGTTAATCATCCTTTATGTAATGAAAACTATTTATAAATGTTCATATTTAAATTAATGCATGTCACGTATGATTTAAGACACCAATTGTCCAAAATGGGTCACCATCTCTAAATTAAATGCTTCTAATATTCATGACCACCTGTATCTTAATAGCTAATTGGTGTGTTTTACCAATTTCCAAGTGGAGGAAAGGTTTAAAGCCTCATTAGAGTTTTTTCTTTTTCTTTTTCTTTTTTGAAAAAAATAGATCATTAAATACACTTTACACTTAAGGTTAAGGTTAGGTAGGCAATGAGGCATAGCTTAGGTGGCAAAGGGCTGGCACATAAGTGCCCCTCCAATGCATAGGTTCGGAGTTCAAACCTCACCTCTTGTAATGATAAAAAAGAAGGTTAAGGTTAGGTACAATTGAACATGACATTCATTAATTTATAGTCAACACATAGACCCCTAAAATTAACATGCAGTAAGCCAGTAAAAACACGACGGGATAAAAAAAAATAAAAAAACAAAACCAAAACCAAAACATGAGTATATAATTCGTCATTTTATTTATTTATTTTTAATTTTCTTATCTATTATTCCATTGAATAAACTTTTCTAGTTAGACTAGATAAAAATGGCATTTCACAAATAGAATTTTGGCCCAAATTTTTGCTCCAAAATAAAAATTTCAATGTAAGGAATGTTATGTTACCCTTTTGTTTTTGGTTATGAAGAGTCTTTTAAACTAATGCCATGCATGTTTGGTAGGATAGATTACTATGATGAAAGGAAATGGGGAAGGAAATATATTTCTTTCCTTTGTATATATTATGTTAACCCCATTTTAGTGACTCTGACTCACAAAGTAGAGAGACACACATACCCAAATCAGATCCACATTGGTCTGGAACTCATTCACATCCATATTCAGAGCTCTATCAAAATAGAGAGAAGCTGTCAGAGACGAAATCATCTGGATACAAACAAGAAAACCCAAATCAGATCATCAAAAATGAATATATATATATATATATATATATATTGATATTGATATGTATCTATACACACGAATTTGTACCTGAGAAACAAGCCTGTTGAGATTGGTGTATGTAGGTCTCTCAATGTCAAGAAATCGGCGGTAAATATCATAAATTGCCTCATTGTCAAGCAGTATAGCAACATCAGTGTGCTCTAAGAGCGAATGGGTTGAGAGAACAGAGTTGTAAGGTTCAACAACAGAGGTTGAAACTTGAGGGAAAGGGTAAAGTACAGTGAAACTGAGCTTCGATTTCTTTCCATAGTCCACAGAGAGCCTCTCAAGTAGCAGAGATCCGAGACCCGAACCCGTACCACCACCAACATCATGGAAAACCAAGAATCCCTGAAGCCCAGTACAATTGTCTGCAAGCTTCCGGATCCAATCGAGGCACAAATCCACAATCTCTTTCCCAAATGTTTATATCCACAAGAAGAAAATACATATAAATATTATATATATATATATACCCATTTGAAGGATTGATTTGAAATTTATTACTGGTGTAGTGGCCTCTGGTGAAGTTATTGGCAGCATCTTCTTTGCCGCTGATGAGTTATTCTGGGTGGAACAACTGGCGGTAAGTGACAGTTCGAACCTCGTCGATGACAGTGGGCTCCAAATCCAAGAAAAGAGCGCGAGGGACATGTTTTCCTGCGCCGATCTTGTTGAAAAAGGTGTTAAAGGTGTCATCCCTGCTACAGACTGTTTTGTCACTCGGTATTTGTCCATCGGGCAGCAAGATATTGACAACAAAAATCAAAACCCATTTAACAAAAATTGTAATGAATCTAATGATTTCAATTGAAAATGGGGATCAAATACTTACCTGAACGCCATGTTCGAGGCAGTAAAGCGTTCCGACCTGAATACCGGCCTGACCGATGTAGATCTAGTAAGAGGGAGAGGGAGAGGGAGAAGGATGAGAGAACGAGGGAGACGGATCTTTTTACCTATCTGGCGGTCGGCTCTCTACTTCTCTCTCTCTCTCTTACTTTCTCTCTCCCTGTCTCCTCTCTCTCTCTCTCTCTCTCTCTCTCTCTCTCTCTCTCTTTCCCCTTTATATCTCTTTCTCACTCTATCTTTTTCTTCTCTTCTCGCTCAAATAAAAACCAAGTAGGATTTTCTTTTCTTTTCTTTTATCTTTTAATATTTTCTTTAAGCAATTTTTAAATTGGACTTATTTGTAACGGTAATATATCGTTAGTGTTTATTTTATTAATGTGAGAAATCCAAAATTACCCAGAGGTGAATATTACTAACGGTATGTATACATTTCTAACAGTAATTCACCATTACAAATTTGTAACGGTAATTTACCGTTAGAAAACCAAAACCCTGTGTGTTAGAAAAGTGCTATTTTGGTGTAGTGCTACTCTGATTATTGTTTATTGTTGTTCGACGTTTGGGACGGAATCGATCCTTCAAACTGTCGCAACCTACGGGTCCATAAAGAAAATTAAACGCTTTCCATATTTATGCTACGTCGGGGCGTGACATCATGACCTCATCAATCAAGTAGCACAAATGCGACTCATACTGCCAACGACATGCCCGATGGAGTAGAGACACAGCCCAATGGAGTATTACAGTAGGGGTGGCCTATCGATCAACCAATCAATTACTTTAGCAAAATGAAAGTCCAAACCCACCATAGTCCGACGTGCTGAGGTGAGGTTGGACAGCATGAATGAGCCCGATCATATGTTAATAGTTCGATTAAAGCAGTCCGATCAAATGATGATCAATATCTTAGCCATTAATTTTACCATCGGTCCCTAAGTCCGATTAAAAAGTTCCAATCAGCCTCTACCAACTTTGACTTAAAAAGTGTATTTTTTAGGTACAAACAATTGCCCTCCTGACTGTTTAAAATATAAAAAAAAAAAAAAAAAAAAAAAAAAAAAAAAACTTGAATTTTGAATAGTCATATTTTCCCAGCTCGGCCTAATCGTTTTGTTCAAACCTTTTAATGACCGATGACTGTTTGCCACTGTGAAGCCCAAATGATCAGTCTCCTCCTCCAGACCCATTTATGGCAGCCCGGTTACATCGGTCAGATGCTGATGACCGCCTATAAAACTTAACAACATCGGGCATTGCTTGCACAGTACCTCACTTTCATAAAATTAGTTGCACTGATCCTTACAAATGGGCCCCACGTACGATTCATTACTTGGACCTTTAAAAAAATTCTTGCAATCATGATCATGTCAGTGACCCTTGAGCTTCCTTTTTCCTTCAGCAGCAATCTTGTTACCATGGAAAGTGAGTATTTCCTCCGATCGGGCCCACCACATACCATTAAGACCAAGTCAATCTACCAAAGCATCTACCTTCTACTTTTTTTTTGTATGGTCTCGTACCTAGTCTGAGTAGCATTTATTATGACCGAATCAATATTTTTTTTGATCGGTTTTTAGTACCTTTCAATATCTTGATAATACCATTGTTGCAAAAATAGCCACCAAATAATAGTCACTTTTTGGTGACATCCACATAGCCAATGTGGATGTAAATCAACCAAAGCCAAATAATTAATTGGCTTAAAATAAAAATAAAATCGGACATTATAACGAGACCAAAAAAACTGAACAACTCTCTCGGCGAAGCTTGCCCCCTGAGCGCTTTTTCATCGTCACTTTCATCAACAGGAAGGTCTTTTTCATCGTCGTCCTCCTCACTAATGGGAGAGTCCATGGATGATACAGGATTGTTTAGCCTTAAAAAATTTATCCCTTTGGCCTTCAATTGCTCACAAACGACCTTCGGAAAATCTTCCCATGCACGTTCAATTCGGTGAGCTATCTCGATTATAGCCTCAAAAGGGTCTTCAGTCGAAATATGATCATTCAGCTTATCAAACTCTTCCTTTTCGGCCTCAACAGAATTGTGAGGCTCGTTTAGAGCTTGCCCCCCAAGCGGTAAATCTGATAAACCGCTTGGTTTATTCCACCAACCACCGTCTAGAAAATCCTCTATGGATATGAAGTTTTTTCCATTGGGTGGTGGTTCTTCCGCTTCACTTATGGCAAGAAGGAGACCGATTTCATTGTTGAAGAACTGTATATCGACCTTAAAACGGTCAATATCTTTGTAAAGATGACAGATCTCATCATCATATCGGTCCTTAAACCGATAAATTAAATCATGAAAATGGCTTATTTTTTCGTTCCTCCAACGAATCTGGTCATGGTAGAACTACAGCCATGCTTCGCGGTATGCATGTCTCATCACTTGGCTGTCCTACCGGGCGTGCCAAAATGTTTGCTAGTAGTTATTTGCGGGCGTGCCAGAGCCAAACGGGCTCGGTGTAGGTACAAACTAATTTCCTATGTGCTTGTGTGAATGATACACAAGACTTTGTGAATCTGACTTCTAAACAGAGTGATTATGTGCAGTGAGTAGGAAAGTACCCTCACCATAAATTCTTTAGCAGTACTGAAGCGTACAAGCTAAACAGTGCAAAGTTTACCAAGTAAACAAATCACAAACGATTTAATAAAAGTAGATTTTATTAAGTGTTTGGAAAAATAAACAAATCCAAAGAACAACACCAGAATAGACTCTGATTGTCCAAAAGAATAAAAGAGATAGAGACCTATTTGCTAGGATTGATGAAGAACATAAAGGTTTGAATGCTTTGAATGCTTCGAATGCTTTTTGAATGCAGTGTGTGCTGTTTTTCGAGATGACGCGGAGTGATTTGACTGCTTGGCCTGCCTGTTTATTTGTAGCGGCCATGCAGGTCGATCTTCTAGATAAGGCAATAATTCTGATGATTCATAATCTGGTAAAAAATACCAGTTTATTTTCATAAACTGCTCAAAACTTCCATATCTTCAAATATACATATATACATATATGTATATCTGTAGCTTAAATGTGGTCAATAGTTAGTCTTGGTGTGGCTGTCTTCCTCTCCAAGTAAAAGATATCTCCCATATATATTAATATTATCTTTCCAAATACTGACAATATCTTCCCAAAATATTGATAAATATTATCCTTTACTTCCCTTGTCAATATATATCATATGGGAGAATTTGTTGGACTTGATCTATCCCAAAAAAGACCAAATCTGTATCTAGGGGTGTCAAACGGGGCGAATTGGCCCGCCCCGCCCCGCCCCAATTCGTCATTTGGCGAGTCGCAACTCGTCCCGCCCCGTGGACGAACTCAGCTCGTGACTCAATTCATTGGGTATGGGTCCGGGTCGACTTCCATTTTTGTAACCCACAACTCGCCCCGTGACCCAGCTCGTCTAACCCACCGACTCGCCACCAACTTGCCTCGCCTCGCCTCGCGGACCCACCCCGCCCCCCTCACCAACTCGTGAATAAAATATCTTTATTTAATTGTTTTCAAATAAACTATTTATTAATAAACAATTTTATTAAACTTTTATGTAGAAAATAAATATTTTTTTTTAAAAAATAGTTTTCAAATACTTTTTTCAGCAAACAATTTTAAAATAAAGTATTTTATTAAACTCTTTTTTAGAATTTTTTTTATTAAAAGTAAAAATAAGTTTTTGCAAGCAACCCGCGGGCTAACTCGTGGGCTAATTCGTCAACCAACTCACGAGTTAGCCGCCCCGTTGACCCACGAATTAGTGGGTTGGGGCGAGTCACCCTATATCCCTTACTGAGTCAATTCGCCCCGCCCCATCTATTTCGCCGACCCGCCCCGTAGCTCGCCAAGATTCGCCCAACTCGTCAAGGTAGCGGGGCGGAGCGGGGCAGGGCGGGGCGGGCCGCCCTGTTTGACACCTCTATCTGTATCAACCTCTTCTCATTGGGCTGAATGAATTAAATGTTTGACAAGTAATGAACTTAAATGGCCACGTGGCCCAAAGGATGCCAACAAAAACATGCCAAGCAAGCAATTGACGAAATATGGAAGCAAACATATTCACTGTGGCTGATGTAAACAATGAAAGCCAACTTGGCTCTGGTGGGGCCCGAATCTACTAATGTCTTCCATGATCACCACCTAAAGCCAATTAGATTTTTACTTGGCCTTGGGCCCATCACATCGTGACCTCATCAATCAAGTAGCACAAATGAGACTCATACTGCCAACCACATGCCCGATGGAGTAGAGACACAGCTCGATGGAGTATTACTGTAAGGGTGGCCCACCGATCAACCAATCAATTACTTTAGCAAAATGAAATCCCAAACCCACCATAGTCCGACGTGGTGAGGTGAGTTTGGGCAGCATGAATGAGCCCGATCATATGTGAACAGTCCGATTAAAGCAGCCCGATCAAATGATGATCAATCCTTTAGCCATTAATTTTATCATCGGTCCCTAAGTCCGATTAAAAAGTTCCAATCAGCCTCCATCAACTTTGACTTAAAAAGTGTATTTTTTAGGTACAAACAAGTTCTCAATTTAATTTCCCCTTGATGTGGCAATTGGACCATTCCACGAATTTTTAAGTTCATAACTGAAGGGTTAAAACTCGTAAAGTTAAAATGAAAGAGATGCATTGTGGGCAGCCAGATTCTGCAATTTAATCTCAAAAAAGATGAGAGCCAATTTACTGAAATTTATAGTTATTCAAAAGCTACCTTGAATAACTTAGGGATAACACTTCACCCACAATTTTCACACAATTTTTTGTTCACAACCCACAAAAGTGTGTCTATCTCTCTCCTGTGTCACTGTGGGGTCCACTGACATCACAAGATGACACATGAGATAGATAGACACACTTTTGTGGATTGTGAACAAAAATTGTGTAAAAATTGTGGGTGAAGTATTACTCTTACCTTAGACAGAAAGCAATTTTATTTGTGATGAAATCACAAAAGTAAAAGATATGCCAAAAGAAGGGAAAATGAATAGTTCCCATCTCCCCCCCTCCTTCTCTATGATCATTGGGTTAAGTAGTGTGGTGTAATCCTAAACCTCAAAAATGGAGAAGTTGATGTATGGGTCCTGAGCATCAAACTCATGGTAGTCTCGACCAATATGAGGTTGTTGTCCAACTAAATACCAAAATTTGTCCCCTATTAATCAAATACCACTCAGTGCTTATGATCCTGGACTATAGATAATTTGTCCCAAAAAAAATAAAAAATAAAACTGCTACAACACTCTTTCACTGTTTTGTGATATTTTTAGCACAGGGTTATATTAAGAGACTTTTCGCCAAATTCTTTTTTATCGTATCCTTTAACCAATTACTTTTCACTTTTTGGATTTCAGTTTACGAGTTTTATTTGAAAAGTCAATATACTTTAAGTAGACACTTTTAAGTTTACACTTTATTATTTGTTTCTAGTTGAAGATTTTGTTCCTTGTGTACAATTTTATGTTCCTTATGTATTAAAATTTGTGTTCCCATTATAAAAAGTTTATATTCCTTGTGTAAAATGTTATGTTCCTTCTATAACAGAATTTGTTCCCTTCTTGTATTTATGTTTCTTGTGTAAAAATGTTCTGTTCCTTTTGTGTAAGAATTATTTCCCATTGTAAAGTTTATGTTCCTTCTGTATAAGAATTTCCTTGTTGTTCCCACTATGTATCATGTATATTCCTTGTGTGGAAGTTTATTTTTCAAGTGTAAAATATTCTGTTCCTATTGTAAAAGTTTACGTTCCTTTAGTAAAATGTCATGTTCCTTCTATATAAAGTTTTGTTTCTTGTGTAATATGTTCATATCCAAGTATAAAATGCTTTGTTCCTTTTGTGTAAGAATTATTTCCCATTATAAAAGTTTATGTTCTTTGTGTAAAGTATTATGTTCCTTCTGGATAAGAATTTCCTTGTTGTTCCCACTGTATCATGTTATGTTCCATGTGTAGAAGATTATTTTCCAAGTGTAAAATATTTTGTTCCCATTGTAGAAGTTTATGTTCCTTGTGTAAAATGTTATGTTCCTTCTATATAAAGTTCTGTTCATTATGAAATATGTTCATATCCCAGTGTAAAATGTTATGTTCCTCGTGTAGAAGTTTATTTTCCAAGTGTAATATTGTAGAAGTTTATGTTCCTTGTGTAAAATTTTATGTTCCTTTTCGTATTATTTTCACTTCACTAATCTTTTATTTATTTATATTTTTTTGGTACTAATGAAGTAAGAACCCTCTTATTCCTACAAATGTTTGTAGATACATTAAAAAAAATTGTTCCCTATTTGTTCCATGATTAAGATATTATGTACCCATTCTATACCCTAGTCGTTTCATGATTAAGAAATATTATACCCTAATTGTTTCATGATTAGTAAATTATGTACCCTCATTGTTCCATGATTACGAAATGTTGTTTCCTTCTTATTACCTTACTGTTTTCGTATTATTTTCACTACACTAACAAATTATGTACCCTTTTTTTCCGACCAATAAAGTAAAAACACTCATATATCCTTACAAATGTTTGTACGAAAATACATTTAAAAATGTATTTCAATGGTGTATCTTATTTATTTTCACTTCACTAATCTTTTTTTTTGTACTAATTAAGTAAGAACGCTCTTATTAACTAATATTTATTTTTTTCACAAATAAAGTAAGTACACTCATATTACTTTCACTTCACTAATAAAGTAAGAAACACTCATATTTCTACAAATCTTACAATAAAAATAAATTAATATGATAAATTAAATATAATTGTTTACCTCCTTTTTTTTTTTTTTTTACAACAAACTATTGTATTCTCTCTTGTGCTCCAAAATAAACCTTCACATATTTTTTTTCTTTTTTACATCAGACTATTGTCTTCTCTCTTGTGCTCTAAAAATAAACCCTTTTTTTTTATACAACAAACTATTATTTTCTCTCTTGTGCTCCAAAATAAATCTTTTTTCTCCAAGAAATGGCTGCACTTGGATTGGGTTGGTGTGTTGTTATTTAATGAACAACCTTAAATTTTACAAAGGAACACTGGTATGGTACCACGTTGGTTACATTAAGTACAAGTGTGTCCAAAAAATTGGCCACATGAGCAACTTTTCCTTATTCAGATACAAAAGTTATTAATACAGGAACAAGTGTCATTACACATGAACAACATTTCCAACACAAGGGGTGAACATGACCGGTTGCACCAGTTTATAGTGCATTTAATGTGACCTGCTATCCTTGTCCTTAGCTGTCCAGAAGTCAGCTTTCACCTTAATGGATTAATCCCAGTTGTTGGATGGGCCTCACCACACATCTCTTAGCCCTTGGATGAGCCGCACCATACATCCCATACCACCATAAATTTTGTTTTTGGCCGTATCATAGCCTTTTCCTCATCTTTGTGTGTGTGTTTTGTATCTGTGTGTGTGTGTGTGTGTGTGACGGGTGCCGAAAGATATATCAAGTGAAGTCAATTAGCGATTTCTCGTTGCGACCAAAAGTCGTGAGTTGAACTAGCGACTTCTAAAATAAAAAAAATTATGAAGTCGCAGCTTGAACTAACGACTTTAAAAAACTGATGGATTTGGGAAATAAGTTGAAAATATGATGGGTCAGGTAAATATCACTCCAAAAGTGATGAGTTAGGTAAAAAAATTCATAAATTATTGGCTAGTCTGGGATCACTGTGTCATCCAAGTGACGTGGTGATTTCGACCAATAAAAAAGAGTCACGTATATAAAATAAACAAAAGTGATAGTTTAATCATCTCGTTTATTGTGCTAATTTTTCATTATTTGTACTAATAAAGTAGTTTGTCAGCTTTTTGATGCACATAACTCATTCTTATTGGTAGGGACAATCATGTCACATAGATGACGTGGTAGTCCCAAACTAGTCAATAATTTTTCGTATTCCATAAAAGTGATATAAGAAGGGCAAATTCTATGACACAACCTTAGTGGTTTGACTGTATCATACAACCATGTGATTTTTGACTCCAAAATATTATAGTCTGATCTCAAACTATTATTTCTAGCTTAAAAAATACTGTTACTTCAAAAACAACTTCGATTTTAAGTTAAAAGGGTTTTCAAAGTCTCAATATGTTGAAACCAAATTATAACCCTTTGAGACCAAATTTCAACTTTTTGGTACCCTTTCGAGCTATATATGATATAGCAATACCACTATAGTTGTATCATACAAAGTCACTGTAATATTTCACTTCCTTTACATTGTACTATAGATTCCAAACTATGCTAAGTGGTTGCTTTATTTATTTAATTTTTTTTAGGGAAAGAAGTGGTTGCTTTACTCGATACAAGCATTATTGGACTTCATTTCCTGCCCTCTTCCTTCACCATAAAGCAAAGCAAGACTTGACTTGGGGTCTTCATATCTGTCATCGAGAGAGAAAGAGATGAGGGAGAGTGAAACACAAACACTCCACAAACAAATTATATTAACACTAGTGGGAGATTATCACGTGATAGAGTTGTCTGTCACATAGGGGACAAAAAAGTATCAACTCTGCCACATACCAGTCTCTTATTGGTGTTAATGTATTTTGTTTGTGGAGTGTTTGTGCCTAAATCTTTACTCGAGGGTAAAATGAACTAACACGCTACCGAAAATTAACATTCTCTATATCTCTCTTTGTAGATATTCAAACAATAACTAAATATGCTAGCAAAATTGTCACACAATGTCTCTCTCTCTCTCTCTCTCTATATATATATATATATATATACATATATATTCAAATAATTTCTAACACAATTTTTTCATACTTTGGGAGCTGAGATAGAAAAGTTTTTGTATAATTACATTTTTTAGTATGAAGAAATAAACAAGATTATCACAATAGCATACGTGGGCATTACGCGAGTTTTATGCTAGTTGAACTTAAAGATGGTCAACTTTGAAGATACATTCCATAAGTTGGATAAATTTCAGTGCAATTTCTTTCTTCTTCTTTTTTTCATAAGTTTTAGGTGATCAAACCTAAATATGTTTTTGTTGAAAATTGGGCAAAATTTCTCAAAGCTGGAATGCCGCTTGAGCGGGCTGCACGAGCGGCTACGGGATTAATTCTGGATCGGTTGATAGCTTTTCCTAAATGGATTAGGTAAGTGTTGGATAATTTTTCATGGATGAATTAGACTCCTAATTATATAAAATTACTTGTATTGATTGGTCTACTTGGTGAAGAAGTATTTCCATGTAGAAAAATATTCTTCTACTAGGATTAAGAATATGTGTATATTCTATGTATAGGATGATACGATGTATTGAGTGGTGTAGATGAGAGCTTGAATTATGGAGAAAATTCAAGAGAGAGAATATTCATAAAAGAGTATAAACCGTGTGTGTGGTGAGGCATTGATTGAGGGTTAAGGTTTGTAATCTTCAAAGATTAATAAAGTTGTTCTTCGTTGGGTGGTGGATTAGCCCAAATTGGGTGAACGACGTGGATAATCTTGTGCGTGTTATCTTTTTTTTATTATCTCTTTTTCGTGGGCTTGGGCACAACAGTTTTCACTCCTTATAACATTTACAATTTTGTTTTTTCAAATTTCTCTTTTTGATATATTTTTATGGGTTAATTAGTTATAAGTCTAAAGGTGTGAACTTATGGAGCATTATGTCCAACATAATAAACTTGTTCAAAATAAATCATTCACTATATTGCATGACAAAGATGCCCTTATTTTTAAATGTGCATGATAGCTTTTTTAGGAAATTATTAAACAACCATCAAATATCTTAATCCTCGAATCACATTTAGGTTTTTTGAGTTCAAAAATTGAACCCAACGATTTAGACTTCATTTTCACTCAATTTCCACCAAAACTGAAAACCCCTGTACTCATTTGATCGTCTATGAAGCTCAAATAGACAAAAAATTTCACACATCACCATTACATTTGTTTCAGGTAAACAAAAAGCAAGAAAATTTCACACATCACCTTTCACATTTGTTTCAGGTAAACAAAGAAAAAAAAAACTATATTTGAAGAAAAAAAATGTTTACACTCCGTATAATGTTTATAACTTTACATTGTTGGGTATTTCATGGTGGTACTAGTGGTCGCTACCACATGAGAACAAAACCCATGTAAATGGGTTTATTTCTTTGGACTTAGTTGTATTAAATCTAAATAGTCTTGCCATGTGGCCCGTGGGCCATACTTGCTTCTAGGCTTCTAGCTAATTGATTTAGGCTTTTAGCTAATGAATCAAAAGGTGATGCTGTGTGTATCTCCATCAGTATTCGGGCAGCATATAGAAACGAGAACACATTTGCTCACCCCAAATAGTGTTGGCTTATGCTCATTTAAACATTTTATTGATTAATGTAGTGAGATTTATGATTAAATAATGTGATTTAATCCTTGATCCCACTGTATTGGTCAATAGAATGTTTGAGTGAGCATACACTAAACACATACTATTTGGGGTGAGCAAAAAATGCTCTCTATAGAAACAGAAGGTTTCTTCTTGCGAGACTGTGCACCGTCGAAGGGAAGAAGGGTGAGGTCTTAGTTAGGGGTTGTTTGGTTGCCAAGATCTCTTTTGAATTCTTGAAGAAGTATTATTTATTTTGTGATTTCCTTTGGGTACTGTGAACCCTAAGAGGTAACACTTGTACTCACTTTCATTAAATTGGATACCTCAAGTTTTGAGGCAAAAATTTGAGAGAACATTTTTGGATTCCTTATTTTACATAGTGGAATCTTTCGGAGTTCCCGATGATTTTTTTCCCTCTTTATTAGAGGGTTTTTTTTTCACATAAATCTTGGTGTCATTTAATTCTTGCTTGGGTGCCTTATTAATACATTGTTTGCGCTTGATTGTGGTGAAAGAAAATTATTCATTGTAGCTTGAATATTATTTTTGTGCCTATTTAATTTACACTAGACAAGGTTAGGAAGTGTTGCTTTTAATAGTGGAGATTCCGTTTTTACCCCAACATACATTTCCCTAACTCTTTCTTAATTTGTCGTTCCCACACTAAATCCACAGATTAAACAGACCATAAATGACTGTACTTAGAAATCTTAGGATTTACTAAGGCAAATCATCCAAATATTTGATATATATCAAAAAAAAAAAAAATCTTCAGCAAAAAAAAAGATATATATCAAAAAAACTGCACCAGTTTCTTCCAATTTGATGAACATGTTAGAAATATAAACCCAATTTGGGTATTTCACATTTTGTTTTAGGGCTCTTTTGTAAATTTGTTTTTCTTGTGTCCTTTTATGTAAGGTTTTTTTTTTTTTTTGTGGGGCTTCTAGTTAGTTCTTTTGGGGGGCTGCTGTATTAAAAAAACAGAGGATGTCTTTTGTATTATGAAGAAAAAAGAAGTTAGAAAGTGAGAGAAGGTGCTGGAAAAAGAAAAAGAGAGAGAGAGAGCCGAAGCTCTTGAGACTGCTACAAGTGAAGAATCAACTTGTTGCTTGATGTTTTTCTGACTGAAACTTTGTAGCTAAGTAGGTAAATGTTTGGTTTCATTTTGTCTTGAATTACATGAGAGTTGTATGTATTTTTGTGGTGATTTGAATGCAAATTAGTAGCAGTTTTTTTGTGGCCTGTTTGATATCACTTTCAGATTGTGTTGTGTGATTATTGTTGCTTTATTTAAGAGTCAATCTTTGTGTCTTTCATACCTAACAAATCTGGTATCAGAGCTAGGGCTTTATATTTGGGGTTTGAACTTAGAAATTAAAGCTTGTAAGGTGTTTGTGAAATTGCCTCTTAGAGCTGCCACTATGAATAACATGTTTCAACCCCAATTTCCTAAGTTGGGTAAGGATAATTATGAAAAATGGAGCATTCAAATTAGGTCCTTGTTAATCTCACAAGATTTATGGGATTTAGTTGAAAAGGGATATGATGTACCAAGCTCTCTAGAAGAAGAAGAGAGGTTGTCGGAAACTCAAAAGACCACTCTTAAAGATTCAAGAAAGAGAGACCATAAAGCTTTGTTCTTGATTTACCAAGGAATTGATGAAGCCACTTTTGAAAAAATTTCCTCTGCCACCACTTGCAAACAAGTGTGGGAAATTCTCAAGAATTCTTATAGAGGTGTTTATAGAGCCATAAAAGTTCGTCTTCAAGTACTACGAGGTGAATTTGAATGTTTGTTTATGAATGAAACCGAGTCAATTTCCGACTACTTCTCCCGAACTTTGTCCGTTGTGAATCAAATGAGGAGGTACGGTGAGATAATTGATGATGTGACAATTTTGGAAAAGATCTTGCGAACTCTAACTCCGAAGTTTGATCACGTGGTTGTAGCCATTGAGGAGTCAAAAGATTTAAAGACAATGACGGTGGATGAATTGATGGGAATATTTGAAGTCAATGAGCAAAGAATTAACAAGAGATTCTCAACCTCTCTAGAGCAAGCTCTTCAATCAAAGCTTTCTTTGAAAGAAGAAAAAGTGGATTCCCGTGGTGAGGGATCTCAAAGTGGAAGAGGCTATGAAGGCCGTGGAAGAGGCTATGTAAACCGTGGAAGAGGTTATGATCGGGGAAGAGGCTATGGAAATAGAGGTAGAAGAGGAAGAGGCAACTTCAACAGTGGTGGAAGAAGTCAAAATTCATTTTCTTCAAGAGGAAGAGGTAACTTTCATCGTCCCTACAATCGGCAAGGCTATGACAAGAGGAATGTGGAGTGCTATAAGTGTCACAAACTTGGACATTATAGCAATGAATGTCGAACAAGAATAAGCAATGAAGTTGGTGAGCATGCGAATTTTGTGAAGAAAGAGAGTAATGAAGTCGCACCTACCTTGTTGTTGGCTTTCAACGGGAACAACGATGATCAAAGCAATGTGTGGTTTCTTGATACCGGTGCAAGCAATCATATGTGTGGCAAGAAGCAAATGTTTATAGAACTTGATGAAGCGGTGCAAGGCAACGTTACTTTTGGCGACTCTTCTAAGATTCCAGTGAAAGGCAAAGGTACAATTCTTATTAAACCCAAGAATGGAAATCATGATTATATTTTCGATGTTTATTTTGTTCCAGATATGAAAAATAATATTTTGAGTTTGGGACAACTCTTAGAAAAAGGATATGATATTTGCATGAAAAATCTATATCTTACAATTAGAGATGCCTATGGAAATGTGATTGCTAATGTGAAAATGTCAAGAAATAGAATGTTTTCTTTAGACATACAACATGGTTCTATAAAATGCTTGAATGCTATTGTGAAAGACAAGTCTTGGTTGTGGCACCTAAGGCTTGGGCATCTTACTTTTGGTGGTTTAAAACTTCTTGCAAGCAAAAATATGGTCAAGGGGTTGCCTTATCTTGATCATCCACATGAAGTGTGTGAAGGGTGTATTCTTGGCAAGCATCGTAGGATGAACTTCACCCAGCAAGTAAGATGGAGAGCATCAAATCCGTTGGAGCTTATACACACAGATGTTTGTGGTCCCTTGAAGCCTATATCAAATGGGAACAATAGATACTTCCTTACTTTCATTGAGGACTTTAGCCGGAAGACTTGGGTGTATTTTCTAAAGAGAAAATCCGAAGTGTTTGGAGTATTTAAAGAGTTCAAGTCTCAAATTGAAAAGCAAAGTGGGTACTACATCAAGGTGTTGAGATCCGATCAAGGTGGAGAATATACTTCCGATATGTTTGAAGCTTTTTGCAAAGAGCATGGTATTGTGCATCAAGTAACACCATCCTACACACCTCAATTAAATGGAGTTGCCGAAAGGAAAAATAGAACCATTTTGGATATGGCTAGAAGCATGTTGAAAGGAAAGGGATTGCCTAGAGCTTTTTGGGCTGAAGCCGTTGCTTGTGCCGTGTACTTGTTGAATCGATGTCCCACTAAAAGTGTGCAATTGATGACACCAGAGGAGGCTTGGAGTTCCTATAAGCCAAGTGTTGCGCATCTTAGAATTTTTGGGTGTGTTGCCTATGCTAAAATTCCGGAAGCAAGAAGAACAAAACTTGATGACAAGGGTGAGAAGTGCATTTTTCTTGGTTATGGTGATAGAACTATGGGGTATAAGTTGTTTAACCCCATAACAAAGAAGGTTATCATGAGTAGAGATGTAATTTTTGAAGAAGAAGAAATGTGGGATTGGAAGGAAAATAAAACCGCCAATGAAGTTGAACTTGTACTTGAAGAAGAAGAAGAAGTAGAAAGAGAGCAAAGTGAAGTTGAAAGAGAGCCACAAACACCAACACGTGGGTCCCTCTCATCTTGTAGAGGAAACTCATTATCACCATCATCTTCATCATCGGGTGAAAGTTCAAGTGAAAGGCCAAGAAAAATGAGAAGCTTGGAAGAGATCTATGAAGTTACTGAGAATGATCCAAGTGAGTTGAACTTGTTTTGTTTTTTCATGGATTCCGATCCTTTGTCCTTTGAAGAAGCAATTCAAGAGGAGAAATGGAAAAATGCGATGGATGAAGAAATTGGAGCCATTGTAAAGAATGATACTTGGGCATTGACAACTCTTCCAAAGGGTCACAAAGCTATTGGAGTGAAGTGGGTCTATAAGATAAAGAAGAACTCAAATGGTGAAGTACAGAGATATAAGGCAAGGTTGGTTGCCAAAGGCTACAAGCAAAGGGCCGGAATTGATTATGGAGAGGTATTTGCTCCCGTTGCTCGCTTGGAAAGCATTAGATTGATGGTTTCTTTAGCCGCTCAACATAAGTGGAAGATTTGCCAACTTGATGTGAAATCAGCATTCTTGAATGGTGTTCTTGAAGAAGATATTTATGTCGAACAACCATTGGGGTATGTAAAAAAGGGTCATGAAGATAAAGTGTACAAGTTAAAAAAGGCTCTATATGGGTTAAAGCAAGCGCCGCGAGCTTGGAATGCTAGAATTGACAAGTACTTCAATGAAAATGGGTTTGAAAAGTGCCCTTATGAACATGCTTTATATATGAAGGTTGAAGCAAATGGAAATGTGTTGCTTGTTTATCTCTATGTTGATGACTTAATCTTCACCGGAAATAGTCCATCTATGTTCAATGAATTCAAGAGAAGTATGATTCGAGAATTTGAGATGACCAACATTGGTTTGATGGCCCACTTTCTTGGTATAGAAGTTGTGCAAAGGGAAGATGGAATTTTTATTTCCCAAAGTAACTATGCAAAGCAAATTCTTGAAAGGTTTGGAATGAAATCTTGCAATCCGGTGAACACCCCCGTAGAGAGTTCTTTGGAACTAAGGAAGAGTGCTAATGGCGGCAATGTTAATCCAACTTACTTCAAAAGCTTAGTTGGAAGTCTCCGGTACCTTACTTGCACAAGGCCGGCCATACTTTATGGAGTTGGTTTGATTAGTAGATACATGGAATGCCCGGATCAATCTCATCTCAATGCGGCAAAACGGATCCTTCGCTATGTCAAAGGTATTCTCAATGATGGCTTATTCTACTCAAGTACTAATGATTTTAGGCTTGTTGGTTATTCCGATAGTGATTGGGGAAGAGATTTAGATGAAAGGAAAAGCACATCCGGCTATGCCTTTTTTATTGGAAATGCGACATGTACTTGGTCTTCAAAGAAGCAAGCCATTGTGTCTTTATCCACATGTGAGGCGGAATATGTTGCGGCAAATTCTACCGTATGTCATGCAATTTGGTTGAGAAACTTATTGAAGTACTTGGGATTTCCACAAGAAAGTCCCACGGAGATACTCGTTGATAATAAATCGGCTATAGCTTTGGCAAAGAATCCGGTGTTCCACGAAAGAAGCAAGCACAATGATACTCGCTATCATTTCATTCGGGAACAAGTGAAGCAAAACGAAGTTGAATTGGTACATTGCAAATCTTATGATCAAGTGGCGGATATTTTCACGAAGCCGTTGAAGCATGATGTATTTGGAAGATTGAAGATGATGCTTGGAATGAAGACTCATGGAAATTGGGTTTAAGGGGGGATGTTAGAAATATAAACCCAATTTGGGTATTTCACATTTTGTTTTAGGGCTCTTTTTTAAATATGTTTTTCTTGTGTCCTTTTATGTAAGGTTTTTTTTTTTTTTTTTTTTGTGGGGCTTCTAGTTAGTTCTTTTGGGGGGCTGCTGTATTAAAAAAACAGAGGATGTCTTTTGTATTATGAAGAAAAAAGAAGTTAGAAAGTGAAGAAGGTGCTGGAAAAAGAAAAAAAGAGAGAGAGAGAGAGCCGAAGCTCTTGAGACTGCTACAAGTGAAGAATCAACTTGTTGCTTGATGTTTTTCTGACTGAAACTTTGTAACTAAGTAGGTAAATGTTTGGTTTCATTTTGTCTTGAAATACATGAGAGTTGTATGTATTTTTGTGGTGATTTTAATGCAAATTAGTAGCAGTTTTTTTGTGGCCTGTTTGATATCACTTTCAGATTGTGTTGTGTGATTATTGTTGCTTTATTTAAGAGTCAATCTTTGTGTCTTTCATACCTAACAGAACATGCATCATCCCAAAAAAAAAAAAAAAACATCAACGTAATTACCATAAACACAGATCATAAAAAGATCGATATGATAGTGTAAAAAAAAAACAACAATATCAGCAAAATTACCATAAACCAGATCATTAAAAGATCATTATAGTGTAAATACAATCCAGCTAGACATCAAGGACTAGGCTTCATTTCTTATTGTGAAGGTTGCGAAAGTACCCTTTTGGATCATCCTGAAATTCATCTCTATATATATAAGTGCGCCCTCCAGTTCCAGGAGCCTTCATCTTTTTCTTGTCATTTTTTGTTGATGAGCTCTCCGCCTCAGAAGAAACAAGCTTAGAGACACCCACAGCCATAAGGGCTAGCCCAGCCAATGCACCTATGGCCTTGACTGTGGTCCCCAAAGCCTCATCTCTGTGCTGATCTTCCTCCATCGGAGTGCCAGACTGGCTTGACCTTTCAGTGCTTTCACTTGAACCCATTCTTTGTGTGTGTGTGTGTGTGTGTGAGAGAGAGAGAGAGAGAGAGAGAGAGAGAGAGAGAGAGAGAGAGACTAAGAAGAATGATTTGGTTTGTGGGATGTATCTTGAGCAGAGTAGTTTGTATTTATAGTCAATGCGGAGGACATAATCGTCATTTAATTTTGCTGGTTATTTTTTCTTCGCTAAATATTATCTTAACATATATACATACTTTCATCACGCTTTAGAAATCTCATTTATCTTTTTTTTTTTTTTACACTTTAGTATCAGATTCTCCTCCCTTTAACAAATTGTTAAAAAATTTAACGGGATCTAATACTAAAACTTAGAAATAAAGGAAGTAACTAAAATTTCTAAAATATGAGAGAATATATGCATAATAAGGCCAAACATCAGGGGAGGTAAGTAATGTTTACCCTTTTTTGTACAAAAGATTCCAAACTATCCTACGTGGTTGCATTTTACATGGATGATTGAAAAGTAGACTTATCCCTTCATCTTACGTAATAAAAGTGATGTCACCCACGATAAATTACTGACTAGTTTGGACCATTCTATCATACATATATATATATATATATATATAACGTGATGGTTTTGATCAATAAAAAAGAGTCAGGTGAACAAAAGGGGCAGTTTGATCATCTTGTTTATTGTGCTAGTTTTTCAGTGTTTGTGCTAATGAAGCAGTTAAGTCAACTTTTGACACACATGACTCATTCTTGTTGGCCGGAATAATAATATCACATAGATGACTTGGTAGTCTCAAACTAACCAATAATTGCTCCTATTCCATAAAAATGATAGAATAAGGGCAAATTCAATGACATACCCATAGTGTGGCTATTATACAACTGTGTGTTTTTTGTCTCCAAAATATTATAATCAGATCTCAAATTATTATTTCTAGGTTAAAAGATGTTACTTCGAAAACCATTTTTATTTTAAATCTAAAGGGCTTTCAAAGTTTCATTATGGTGGGATCAAATTATAACCTTTTTTGTGGTCAAATTTTAACTTTTTGGTACCATATTGAGCTATAGGATACAACAGTGGTTTTTTTTTTTTTGGACAACAAGGATAAATTCTCTAACTTGTCCTCCGCGGTTTCGGGATTAGTACCTATTGTCGTTTTATCGGAGTAGAACAGAGGGCAAACCTCAAGCACGTGCACCAAGCTCACAACACACGCACCAAGTAAATTAGGGAGATGAGTGAGTGGTGCGATTCAAACCCATACCAACCTCTCGATATGGGTCGTTCAGTTACTTGAGGTTTGTCATTCTAACCCACTCATACGACTCCTGGGGGCTCCGAACCCATGACCTCCCTTTGGGAGGCTAAAAAATTATGGCCACAACTACTATACTATTGTGGAGTTTCGAACCCTCAACCAAAGAGGTATAATACCCGCTGTAGAGACTCACTTCCACTAGGCCAAGTGATTGTGGTTAGCAATACCACTATAGTTGTATCATAGAAAGTCCCAATAATAAGACTAATTATATTTTCTTTACATTGTACTGTAGATTCCAAACTATGGTAAGTGGTTGCTTTATTGTTTGTTGGAGTAGTAGTTGCTTTATTAGATACAAGCATTACCTTCCTTCATCATAAAGCAAAGCAAGTCCTGACTTGGGGTCTTTATGGCTAACTCTTTTGATGCGAGGAATGTTGTCAACATTTTTAGTGACTTAAATTTTGTCGCAATATTAGGACTGCTTTTTGTAATGTTTGTGATCACATCTCTATTGATGCTGTGATTGGTTCATGAATTTTGAAATAAAAGAAATCACTTTTACATATTTATTAGTGACAAAGAATACAGTGATCACATAGGAAAAAAAAAAAGAGAGAGAAAAAAAGAAAGGCAAAATAGTTTCTTCTCATCTATTTAACATCTCAATGACTTTACACTCTCTTTTGATCTTTCATCTATATTCAGAATCTCCCAGTACATGAGTATAAGAAAAAGGAAAAAAATTATTGTCTTCTGTTTTTTTGTTGAAAAAGTGTATATTTAAAATAGGAGGGAAAGTTGAGGGAAAACTTTTAAAATTTGGTTTTGAGTTTTGTCTTATTCACAAACTAACTCAATTGATATTTTACTTGTCCCACATAGGAAAATTAGAGGAAGTGGGAAGGACATATATAAGTGGAGGTTGGAGTAAGGGTTGGGCCTCTTGGGGGTACCAAGTTTTGTGAAGGGGGAGGACCTAGCCCCAATTGGGTTTACCACAAAACACACACACGTGCGCGCCGCTGCCGCCGCTCCGTTCCGGGCTTGGGTGTGAGTGTGGTCCTACTCTTATACATACTTTTTATATTTATTTGGAAAATAATTTTTTTTAATCATAAAGAGTTTAATTTTCAGTTGGAGACCAAGTCTCCCAAAAAAACTCCTCCACGTTTTTTTCTCCAAATTTTTTCTCCAACGTTCCCAAATTTCTCTCCACGTTCTGCAACGTTAACTTTCCCCAACATTCAGAATATATTTTTTATATATACACAAACTGCTCTCATAAAGAAAAACAGACAGACAGTTTTACAGAGAAAAAAAGAGGTACAGAAATACAGTTTTACAAAGGACAAAAGTGTTACAGAAATATTTCTATACACTGTTTCTATATACAATTTCTGAGCAACAATTACTGAAAAGGTATGGGTTTTCCGATCTTCCTCCATGCAAGAATTTTCGAGACATAGGCGATTTTTGGGTTGTTTTATCCTGGGGACGTCGTGGCCTTCATCCGAACTTCTTGCACAACTTGGGCAGAGCCGCGAAGCGTCTTAAAGAGAGCGACTAAGTCCGCGACTCATCCCAAGAAAAACGTCAAAGGCTACTGTTATTGGTAACATTGTTCTATTTTACAGTTTGTGCAACAACAATTTTAAGACGTTTTTTCATCTGCTATGGAATCTTCTATGCTCTCTGTTACCCATGACCTCAGCAAACCCTTCAAATTTGAGGGCCCTCACTTTAAACGGTGGAGGATGAAATTGATGTTTTTCTTAACTACGAAAAAATTACAATCCTTTTGTCTTTCTGAAAAACCCACTGGTTCTGAAAATCCCACTATTGCTCAAATCAGAGAGTCTGATATATGGAATGAAAATGATTTTCTTTGCAAAAATTATATTTTGAATTGGCTCTCTGACAGTCTTTATGACTATTATGCAAACTGTGATTCTGCAAAAAAAGTTTGGGATGGCCTTCAAAAAAAATATGACACTGAAGAAGCTGGAGCACAGAAATTTGCAGTCAGCCATTATTTGAAATACCAAATGACGGATGACAAATCTGTTGAAGCTCAATCCCATGAGCTGCAACAAATTGCTCATGAGATAATTTCTGAGGGCATGGATTTAAATGATCAGCTTCAAGTTGCTGTCATTATTGACAAGCTTCCCCCAAGTTGGAAAGATTTCAAAAATATTTTGAGACACAAAACCAAAGAATTTTCATTGGAAAGTTTGATTACTCGCCTTCGTATTGAGAAGGAGGCAAGAAAACAAGATTTAAAAGAATAGGTTCTTGTTGTTTCCAACAACAAGAAACCTCAAAATTTTTCTAAAAACAAAACCTCGGTTGTTCTGAAACCACCTGCAAAAACCATGAAGTTTCAAAATCGGAATCAGAACAAGAACCGCAACAACAACAAGAATCAGAATCCGAAGCCAAATCAGAATAGGAACATACCCCCCTCAGGAATAAATGAAGCTAGACTATTTGTTTGCTACAATTGTGGTAAGCCAGGTCATATGGCTCGAAACTGTAGGAATCAACGACGAGTTGCTCCCCAAGAAAATCTTGACGAAGAGCCGCTCATTGCTATGATTTCCGAGGTTAATATTGTTGGTGGATCCGAGGGATGGTGGGTAGACACTGGCGCCTCTTGCCATGTTTGCTATGACCGTGACATGTTCAAATCTTATTCTGAAGCTAAGGACAAGAAAGTGATGTTGGGTGATTCCCACACCACTACTGTTGCTGGTATTGGAGAGGTTGAATTGAAGTTTACTTCTGGAAAGACTGTCATCTTAAAGGATGTCTTGCACACTCCAGAAATGAGGAAAAATCTTGTTTCAGGCTATCTTCTCAACAAGGCTGGATTAACTCAAACTATTGGGGCTGATCTTTTTACTTTGACTAAGAGTAGAGTGTTTGTTGGTAAGGGTTATGCAACTGAGGACATGTTTAAGTTAAATGTTGATTTTAATAAAATTTCTTCTTCTGCTTACATGTTGTGTTCTTTTAATGTTTGGAATGCTAGATTATGTCATGTGAATAAAAGGCTTGTGAAAAATATGAGTAGTCTAGGATATTCCACAATTGTCCTTAAATGAATTTGAAAATTGTGAATTTTGTAGCCAAGCTAAAATCACTAAAACACCACATAAAATCTGTCACTAGGGAATTTGAACCTCTTGAATTAATTCATTCAGATATTTGTGAATATGAAGGAATTTTAACTAGAAATGAAAAAAGGTATTTTATTACTTTTATTGATGATAGTTCAAATTATTCATTTGTTTATCTTATGAAAAATAAAAGTGAAGCTATTAACATGTTCAAAATTTTCCTAAATGAGATTGAAAATCAATTTAATAGGAAAATTAAAAGATTTCGTAGTGACAGAGGTCATGAATATGATTCTGATGAATTTATTGCTTTATATAAAATTCATGGAATCATTCATGAGAATACTGCCCCTTATTCCCCTGAAATGAATGGAAAAGCTGAAAGAAAAAATAGGACTTTTACTGAATTAGTAGTTGCTATTTTATTAAATTCAGGGGCAGCTTCTCATTGGTGGGGGGAAATATTATTAACTGTTTGTCATGTATTAAATAAAGTTCCTAACTCTAAAACTAATATTTCCCCTTATGAAATTTGGAAAAGAAGAAAACCAAATTGGATTATTTTAGAACATGGGGTTGTTTGGCATATGTTAGAATTCCAGACCCTAAAAGGTCCAAATTAGCTAGTAGAGCTTAAGAATGTGTTTTTATTGGTTACGCTATTAATAGTAAAGCTTACAGATTTTATGACTTAAAGAATCATGTTATAATTGAATCTAGTGATGTTGATTTTTTCGAAAATAAATTTCCTTTTAAATTTAAAAATAGTGGGGGTTCAACATCATATGATATACCTAGATTAGTAGAATCAAATGAATATGAACTTGAACCTAGAAAAAGTAAGAGAGCCCAAATCACGAAAGATTTTGGGACCGACTTTTATACTTACAACTTAGAGGAGGATCCTAACACCCTCCAAGAAGCCTTGACTTCTATAGATGCTGATTTATGGCAAGAAGCTATAAATGATGAAATGGAATCATTGGAATCTATTAAGACTTGGTACTTAGTAGATCTTCCACCTGGTTGTAAGACAATAGGTTGCAAATGGATTCTTAAAAAGAAATTGAAACCCGATGGCATGATAGACAAATATAAGGCACATCTTGTAGCTAAGGGTTATAGACAAAGAGAAAATATTGATTTCTTTGATACTTATTCACCTGTCACAAGAATTACTTCTATTCGTGTACTAATTGCTTTAGCTGCTATTCATGATTTAGTAGTACACCAAATGGATGTTAAAACAGCCTTTTTAAATGGTGAATTAGAAGAAGAGATTTATATGGACCAACCTGAAGGTTTTATTATTTTTGGTCAAGAAAATAAAGTTTGCAAATTAGATAAATCTCTTTATGGTTTGAAACAAGCTCCTAAACAATGGCATGATAAATTTGATAGTTTAGTCATCTCAAATGGTTTTAAAATAAATGAAAGTGGCAAATGTATTTATTACAAATTTGAAAACAACACATGCACTATTATTTGTTTATATGTAGATGACTTACTTATTTTTGAATCAAATATTCATGTCATTAATGAAGTTAAATCTTTCTTATGTGCCAATTTTAATATGAAAGATTTAGGAGAAGCTAGTGTAATTCTTGGAATTAATATTACTAGGTCCGAAAAGGGACTTTCTTTAGATCAATCTCACTACATTGAGAAGATTCTAAAGAAATACAATTACTTTAACTCTAAACCAGCATGTACTCCATATGACCCTAGTATAAAATTGTTCAAGAACACTAGTGACAGTGTTAGACAAACTGAGTATGCGAGCATCATTGGTAGCCTCCGTTATGCTACTGATTGCACTAGGCCAGATATAGCTTATGCTGTTGGAGTACTATATAGGTTTGCTAGTAGACCTAGTATGGAGCATTGGCATGCTATTGAAAGGGTCATGCGTTACCTAAAAAGGATAATGAACCTAAAATTACACTATCAGAAGTTTCTCGCTGTCCTTGAAGGATATAGCGATGCTGATTGGAATACCCTATCAGATGACTCCAAGGCCACTAGTGGATACATTTTTTGTATTGCTGGAGGCGCAGTTTCATGGAAGTCTAAGACTATTTTGGCTTAGTCCACTATGGAGTCAGAGATGATAGCACTAGCTACAGCTAGTAAGGAGGCAGGTTGGCTGAGAAATCTGCTATAGGATACCCCTTTATGGGAGAGACCGATACCAGCTATCCTAATCCACTGTGATAGTACCGCGGCTATTGAAAAGTTGAGAACCGTTACTATAATGGCAAGAAGCGACAAATACGTCGCAAGCACAGCACTATTAGAGAGTTTCTCTCTTCTGGAGTTGTAAGAGTGGATTATGTACGGTCTGAGGAGAACTTGGCTGATCCTTTGACGAAAGGATTAGCATGAGAGAAGGTTTGTAAAACCTCGAAAGGGATGGGACTAAAGCCCTTAAATAATTGAGTCACTTGTGATAGTAACCCAACCTATAGACTGGAGATCCCAAGAAATAGGTTCAAAGGGTAACAACAAGTCATGAAGTGATATGAGTGGAATCATGAGTGATATGCTAATACCTATATATGGGGGTAATACTCCAAGTCCATCCCTACGAAGCAGGACATCCTGAAGGATAGAAGGTTGAGTTATTTATGACTCTTAATGAGATCTAAACTCCATTTAGAGTGGGATACCTAGCTACAGGAGTATCCTTGTTAGACTCACCTAGGCGAATGTGGAAGTGAGGCCGCTTCCTATGAAATTATGGGCAAATTCTCTAGATCATTCGCTATACTGGGATCTAAGCACACGGCCGTAAAGTGCTGGTTTTTGAACTTCACCCTAGTAGGACTGTGTGTGTGGTGTTGTCTGAGATAGAGTTCAAAACTACGGTTACTCTAGTATAATCGGAAGCACTATCACTAAGTAAAGGTTTAAGTTGAAAAACACCTTTACTTATGCACAGTCTTATGATACGTTGCTCGATGATCTTAAATCAAATTTTAAAATACAAGTGGGGGATTGTTGAAAAAGTGCATATTTAAAATTGGAGGGAAAGTTTGAGGGAAAACTTTTGAAATTTGGTTTTGAGTTTTGTTTTATTCACAAACTAACCCAAATGATATTTTGCTTGTCCCACATAGGAAAATTAGAGGAAGTGGGAAGGACATATATAAGTGGAGGTTGGAGTAAGGGTTGGGCCCCTTGGGGTTACCAAGTTTTGTGAAGGGGGAGGACCTAGACCCAATTGGGTTTACCACAAAACACACACACGCGCGCGCGCGCTCGCCCTCGCCGCCGCCCCGCCCCGCCCCGCTCCGCTCCATTCTGGGCCGGGCCGGGCCGGACTAGGGTTTGGGTTTGGGTTTGGGTGTGGGTGTGGATGTGGTCCTACTCCTATATATATATATCTTTTTATTCAAAATTTATTTGGATTTTCAGTTGGAGACCAAGTCTCCCAAAAAAACTCCTCCGCGTTTTTTTTCTCCAGATTTTTTCTCCAACGTTCCCAAATTTCTCTCCACGTTTTGCAACGTTAACTTTCCCCAACGTTCAGAATATAATTTTTATATATACACAAACTGCTCTCATAAAAAAAAACAGACACACAGTTTTACAGAGAAAAAAGAGTTACAGAAATACATTACAAAGGAAAAAAGAGTTACAGAAATATTTCTATACACTGTTTCTATATACAGTTTCTGAGCAACAATTACTGAAAGGGTGTGGGTTTTCCGATCTTCCTCCGTGCAAGGATTTTTTAGACAGAGGCGATTTTTGGGCTGCTTTATCCTGGGGACGTCGTGGCCTTCATCCGAACTGCTTGCATAACTTGGGCAGAGCCGCGAAGCGTCTTAAAGAGAGCAACTAAGTCCGCGACTCATCCCAAGAAAAACGTCAAAGGCTACTGTTATTGGTAACATTGTTCTATTTTACAGTTTGTGCAACAACATTTTTCTTGTCCTCTTTTTCTCTTTAATTTATTTTCACTACACACACACAAACGCTACAATTCATGAAAAATATTGAGCAAAGAAAGTAAAAAAAAAAATACAAATGATAACCAAATTGCCATTTCATAACATAACATAGAGAAACTACATTCCAATTTCTTCCACTTCCACTACAATTCCTCCAAATTCATCTAACACCCCCCACCACTAAAAAAAAAATAAAAATCAACACATAGACCCATTCCAACTGATGTAGTTTTGGGTAGTTCGGATTATGTACTTAACATTGAACTTTGGAATGGATTAGTAAGGTTGCAATATATTTCAAAACGCCTTTTAGTTAAGTTTGTAACGAATCTGAACTCGTGGGGTTCATGTTTAGAATGATTAACTTGTCAAATCTATGTTTTGAATGATTGTTAACAATACTTTTGTGAATCGAGCCAAACAAGACTTAGCTTGTTCTGTTATTTTTTCTTTTCATGGATTAGTATAGCTCAATAATGTTCTTGAAGTCTTGTTGTAGTTTGGATTAACGTGCATTAGTTTGGAAAGTTTGTACAGTGTAAAATTAGGTGACTTCTTGGTAAAATTCTACTATCAAAAGAGAATTCTGTCAGGGGGGTCATTCGACTAGCCGAAGGGTCGAAATAACCCTGCATGTTTTCTTTTTTTACCTCTTCTGGAAATTGCTTAAATGTTTGGTTGGTTTTTAGGGTAACTTTAGAGTCACTTTCAATGTAAATTCATTCGTTTCAAAATAAAATTATGTTTTCAAATTTATACGGATTTTACAACTCGGAGGGTATTGTTTTCAAAGGAGTTGGTTACTCAATGACCACCACCCTCGCCATCTCCGGAGTCCACTGTCATCTTTGACTACCACCACCCTCGCCATCTCCAATGACCACCACCGTTTCACCTCTTGACCACCACCTTTTCAACACACTCCACCATCCTCGCCACTCCAGACCACCCCCCACCACTTGACTGAACTCCAACAACTATCAATATATCGACTGAAGATTGCATTTTTGCTTAACAAAATAATAAGAGTGAAATTTTACTTAAGATAATTGATATCTTAAGTAAAATTCCACTTAAGATATTATCCTAAGAGAAATTTTACTTAACGTTGTTCACATGAAATTTAACTTGATTTTTGAAGATTCTACAACTAATTTACTTACTTGGTAATATGCATGTGCGATGATCATGCAATTGCCTTGTATGGTGATCGATGGAGATTGTGGGTTACCGGCGATAGCGATGATGATGACGATGACGTTTAGATCTAGATCTAGATCTTGATTGGTGAGGGGGGGGCGACGACTGTGGTGGTAGTGGCGGCGACAGCGATGGTGGTAGTCGCGATGGTGGTGGCTATGGAGGGAGGAGGAGAGAGAAGAGAGATGGTGGTGGTGGTGGTCTCCTAGGTTCCATGGGCATTTTTTCCATTTAGAGGGAAATTTAAAATTTTAGAGGACTTTATGAGGGAAAGTTAAAATTTTAGGGAACTTTAGGAGGAAATTTTTTTTAGAGTGTGTCCTTGTGTGGGTTTTTGTTTATGGCTTGTCCTTTAGTCCAAATAGACCAAGTCTTAGGGACCTTAGACCAAGTCTCCCAAATTATAATTAACAAATTTAGTTTGCAAAACCATCATGGTTTTTCCCATTAAAAAAAAATCTTGTGTCAGTCTCTCTCTCTCTCTCTCTCTCTCGTGCAGACCACCATACCAGCATAGGAGAAGTTCCCTTGTTTAATTATTTGGTTAGCTATGGATGCACTCTTTATGATCAGTGTATTTTTTAAATACACCATCTATGCAAGCTTTGTCCCATTAAATGTAACGGATTTAAGCAATAACACTGTAGTCCAATCCACATGAGTATTAGTGACACATTTAAATTACAAGGATCAAACTAAAAATTACACTAGCCCTTAAATTTTTGAACGAAAAAGTAACGATTGCATACTTGGATAAGTCGTGTCAAATCTGAAAGTTCTGTGTCACTTCTTTTAAAAATACTAGAATAAAAGTCTAAACAATAATTCACCCTAATTGTGAAACTAATATGTACCGAAACTAACATTCTCTCTCTTCGGGGGTAAGGCTGTGATACGGAAGAGAGGTTTCTCCGCATGGGAAGTGTGGTGCGGACAAAAAATGAAGGGCCAAGATTCATCCGGGTACACCATCCAAGGGTGAAGATTAATCCAACACATGGTGAAGATAAAATGGCCGTGTTCCGAATCTCTAAGTTAAGGACATAGTCCAAACTTCACAGAATTACAACATTTGGAATGGAAACAAAATATATACAAAGAGATGGTCCTGTCGTCCCCACGGCCTCACTCTTCACGCTTCTTTTTCCCTTTCTTCTTGTCACCTGCAATGGAGTAAAGCTCCACTGCTCAGCTATATGTTGAGTGCACAAATTCGAACATATGCATATACGACAAATCATGCTTTAATCTCATAAATCACATCAAATAGTCTCTAGGGTGAAAATACGCATTCATCCCGTAGTGGCAAGTCCAAGTCTTAAACCACGATGCCAATGGCAAGTCCAAGTCTATCAACCATGCACAGTAGTCGTCGCTACTAAATTTTCAAACATCGAGAAGCTTATTCCGGCATGAAATTGTATAAATCCCCCTTTGACCCATATAAACAACTCAACGTGCTCGCGTAAATGTTAGACATGTTTTTTTACAATTAAGCGCGTGCATAATTAACGTGCTTAAAATTAACATATGATTTTTTCCCGGATCACAATTTCGTCATCGAAAATAAAAACATGTATTTTTCCTATACAACATAAGCAGAATTTCATACCTTGAGCTATCTTCGTATAACTTTGAGGGAGCGACTAGAAGCCCGATTAAACGTTGTCTCTTCGATCTTATACAAAACCTACAAGTTTATACGCGTTTTCCCAAAATTTCTAGATTTAGAGATTTATAAAATCTTAACCAAACGTGGCCTAAAGACTATCAAAATGTAGCCCTTACCTTGGGGAGTTCAAATATAAAATTTGAGAGAAAAAAATAGGCAGAAGTCCGTCGATTTGCACCTTGAAGCTCTAAGCAATAATCCCCGTCTTGATTTTAGGTTTTGAGAAAACTTTCAAATGAAATTATCTTGAGTTTCCTATATATAGACAATAATTTTGAAAATTGTGTTTACCTCCCCTCAAGTTTTCAATCCTACAAATTATTCTCCGAAACGTTGCACACGGCCATTTTATCTCTTCACGAGTGAAACCCATAAATTGTAAACTTTTTTTGTCTAAGTTCTGTTTGGATCTGTAATTTATGTTCCGGAAACTATTTTGTGGAATCTCTAGATAACCTACCTTTTATGCAACGTATCACGCACGTTATTTTGATGTTACTCAAAAGTGTCTCAAATAAGATTCCAACTACCAGAAATGCTACAACATAGGTATAAATACTATTCACATATACCAGATATCTCAAATAACATTTGATCACATAAATGTCATTTAAATCATATTAATGCCTCATTGATTATCGAATCGCCGTGTCCTCACTTGGCACTTCCCGTTGACCTCCAGTCAACCCCATATCCAATTATCAATTAACCTTGATACTTCACTACAATTCAATTATGCAATAAAAAGGAAAAAAAAATCCTAGGACGGGTGTGACAACTCTCCCCTCCAAAAAGGAAGTTTGTCCCCAAACTTATACCTCAAAGGTCGAAAAGATACGGATACTCATTCCTTATTTCTTCCTCACTCTCTCACGTGGCTTCCTCAATAGTGTGACTAAGCCACAACACTTTCATCATTGGAATCGTCTTCATTCTCAATACTTGTTCCTTACGATCCAAGATCTCTACTGGATGTTCTACGTAGGTCAAGTCCTCTTGGATTTGCAACGGTTCTGGCGCGATGATCTTGCTCATATCCTTCATACACAGTCTCAACATATCAACATCGACACATGGAATATATTGTGTACATGCTCTAGCTCAAATGATAAGGCTAATCGGTAAGCCACCGGCCCTACCTTCTCTAGGATTTCAAACGGTCCTATAAATCGCAGATTAAGCTTTTCCCTCTTTCTAAATCGTACAATGCAATTCGAAGGCGATACTCTTAGGTACATAAAGTCTCTTACTTCAAATGTCATTGGTCGTCACTTCGAGTCCGCATAACTCTTGTAACAACTCTGAGCCACCTTAAGTCGCTATACTAGTTTAAGTCAACTATACTAGTTCAAGTCCTGGAAACCTTCTTTTCCCAACTTCGGTCCAACAAACCGGTGATCGACACTTACGTCCATATAAAGCCTCATACGGTGCCATACCAATACTCGATTAGAACCCGTTGTAGTACGCAAACTCGATCAATGGCAATTGTTGCTCCCAATCACTTCCAAAGTCTAGAACACACAATCAAAGCATATCCTCTAGTGTCTGAATCATACGCTCTGACTGTCCGTCGGTCTGAGGGTGAAATGCGTACTGAAACTCAACTTCATACCCATAGCCTCCTATAAACTTCTCTAAAACCTCGATGTAAAACTACTATCGTGATTAGATACAATCATTGCTAGAACCCCGTGTAGTCGTACAATCTCTTGTACATATAATTATTCTAACTTGGAAGGCTTTGTTGTCTTGATCGGTAGGAAATGAGCTGATTTTGTAAATCTATCAACTATAACCCAAATCTAGTCGTTCTTGTTAGGCGATCGTGGAAATTTGAAAACAAAATCCATGGTGATCTCATTCCATTTCCACTCAGATACAGCTAATTATTGTAGTAATCCCGCAGGTACTTGTCTCTCTGCCTTAACTTCTTGACATGTCACACATTCAGAAACATACTTGGCAACTTCCTGCTTCATGCCTCTCTACCAAAAGTTTTAGCGCAAATTCCGGTACATCTTGTTACCTCCCGAATGAACTGAATATTTAGTACTATGAGCCTCCTCTAAAAGTCATTCTTTCAAGTCTTTTACGTTTGGTACACACAATATTCCCAAGTATTTATGTCCCTTGTCTGAAAGTAAACCTAGGTCACTTTTCCAAAGGTATCTCATTTCTCATCTTGTACAAGTAACCATCGTTGAATTGCTCTGCTTTGATCTCATTCAAAATGTCTGGGTGAGCTATAATTGCCATCATTAAGCCACCACTCGTCTCTAGGGTCACATCTAACTCTAAACATTCCATTTTTCTGACTAATTCTTTTTGTTGGGTTAGCTCGTCGGCTAAATTTCTTGTCGTCTTCTGGCTTAACGCATCTGCTACTACGTTAGCCTTTCCCGGATGGTACTCTATCAAAAGGTTATAATCCTTTATCAACTCTAACCATCTTCTCTGTCTCATGTTCAAATCTCTTTACGTGAATAGGTAATTTAAGCTCTTGTGGTCCATGAAAATTTCACACTTTTCACTGTACAAGTAGTGTCTCCATATCTTTAAAGCATGGATTACTGCGGCTAGTTCCAAGTCGTGAGTCGGATAATTAACCTCGTGTGTTTTCAACTGTCTTGAAGAATAGGCAATCACCTTGCCTCCTTGCATAAGTACACATCCCAACCCCTGATGTGGAGTACTACTATAAATCACAAATCTTTCAGTTCTGGATGGTATGGTCAAAATAGGTGCTCTCGTCAACTGCGACTTCAATTCTTGGAAACTGACTTCATACTCTTGACTCCATTCAAAAGTAACAACCTTCCTCATCAACTTTGTTATAGGCAGTGAAATTCTTGAGAAATTCTCAATAAAACGACGGTAGTATCCAGCTAATCCTAAGAAACTTCGAATCTCTGATACTAATGTCGGTCTCTGTCAATTAGACACAACTTCTACTTTATGAGGATCAACTAAAACTCCATTCTTGTCAATCACGTGGCCAAGAAAAGTAATGCTAGATGGCCAGAATTCACACTTCTTAAATTTTCCAAATAGTTGCTTCTCGCGCAATCTCTGAAGTATCCACCTCAAGTGATTCTTATGCTCCATCTCATTCAGCGAGTACATAAGAATATCGTCTATGAATACAATCACAAAGTCATCTAGATTATCCTTAAAGACTCGATTTATAAGTTACATGAACGCGGCTAGTGCATTTGTAACTCCAAATGGCATGACTAGAAACATATAGTGTCCGTAGCGCATTCTGAAAGCTGTCTTCTCTACATCTTCGGCCTTTACTTTCAACTAATGATAGCCCAACCTCAAGTCGATCTTGGAAAATACTTGTGCGCCATGAAGTTGGTCAAATAGATCATGAATTCTCAGAAAAGGATACTTGTTCTTGATGGTTAACTTGTTGAGTTATTTATAAACAAAACACATTCTCATTGAGCCATCTTTCTTCTTCACAAATAACACTAGAGCTCCCCACGGCTATATACTAGGTCGGATGAAACCTTTGTCAAGTAGTCCTTATAGTTGTATTTTCAATTTCTTCAGTTTCACAAGTGCCATTCAATCACTGCTTTTGATACTAGTCTTGAGTCTGGCATTGTCTCAATAGTAAACTCAATCTCTCTCTCATTAAGAACATCTGGCAAGTCATCAGGAAACACATCTGGATACTCTCGCACTATCGGAATATCCTCTACCTTTAATTCAGTTGATGAAGCATCAATTATCGAACACAGAAATCCCTGACATCCCTTTCTCAATAACTTACCCGCTCAGATAGCTGAAATCAAATACGGCGACGGTATAACCCCACTTCCTTGGAAGCCAAAGTTACCATCCATCGGTGATCGAAAATTAACTTCCTTTCGTTCACAATCTATCATGGCTAGGTTAAGGGATAACCAATCCATTCCCAGTATCATGTCAAAGTGGTTCACAATAATTAGTATAAGGTCTACAATCACCAACTTCTCACCTAATTGAATCTCACAGTTCTTGTATATCGTAGACATCACTATCGGCTTACTAAGACGTACAACAATAGATAATTCATATCCTAAAGGTACTGACTAAACATTCCAATGTTCGACAAAATTGTGCGATATAAATGAATGCGTAGATCTTGAGTCAACAAATATGCGTGCTAAGTGCGAACATATAGGCACCATACCTGAGACCACTATCTCTGAAGCATCCATATCTCCTGGGTTCATCTAAAATGACCTTCCCTGAAGTTGCTCCGTCCGCTGTCCCCCGTCGTTGGTTTGTCTAGGCTTCAAGCCACTGGAAGCCATAGAACTAGCTCCATACTGAGGATGCGTCCTCGGGCAATTCTTGGATTGATGCCCAGCCATCCTGCAATCATAACATTTGACCCTCGTATCTGGTGCCAAACTAGCACTGTTCATCCCTTGAGTTTTGTTCGGAAAGTTCGTCATAAAACATTGACCAGTATGTGGTCTATTGCAAAGTGAACACAGCAGTATATTACTTGGGGTCCTCCAAAAATTACTAAAACTAGAACCAGAACCTCGTGCAAACGGCCTCTTGAAAGATCTGCCTTGGTTCTGGTCACCACTCCCATTACCTCGCTTGTCTTGCAAATTTTGCTTCGATCTCTCCATCCCACTTTTCGCTACTAGCGCCATTTGTTGCATTGCTGCAACATTCGAGTGCTCATAGGTCTCCACCATCAAACGAATATTTTCTCTTAACCCTTCTTCATACTTCCTTGCTCTGTCTTCCTCTGTCAACACAGCCAAACCTCAACAAAGCATTATACTTCGAAGTATACTCCGTTACCGTCATATTCCCCTGTCGAAGGTTATCAAATTCTCTCTTATTCGCATTATAAGCAGCCGTTGGAAAGAATAGTCGATTGAATTCTTCTTTAAATCCCTCCCAAGTTATCGGTGCTCCTTGGTCTAGAACATTCACCCAACCACTATGGGCCTCACCTCTAAGTATATCACTTGCGTTCTCAATTTTCCTCCCTATTGAACATCGGAATAGATCAAAAAATCCTCTCCATATCCATAATCCAATGCTTGGCGAGTGTGGTGTCAGAAGTCCCATGAAACTCTGTTGGTTTTTTCCTTATAAATTTTTCAGGCACATGTCTTATACCCCTATTCTCAAGTACTGGCATCACGACTATCAGTGCTGGCTCAAATGGAGGCGTTGGAGGTAATCCCTCTGCTATATTCCGTATCATATCTTCCATATTTCCAATCACTTTTGTCATTTGATTCATTTGGCGAGTATGAGGCGATAGATCTCGGTCATCGTCACTCATGATTGTACAATCTTGTAATTCTCAGTGCATAAACACTATACATGTATGACAATCAACAATCCATGTATGTAAAATAACATACATATGCACCAAATATCTCTACCCTTTATGAATGCATTCTAGAACATGTGCCCAAAATCACTCAACACTCCACTCAACGTCGAACGTTCCCACAGTTTTGTTACCTATAGCTCTGATACCAATAAATGTCATGACCCATCCCGCCACAGGCGAGAATAGGACACGTGGCACTCTACCAAGGCTCATCCATTTCATTGAATAACTATATGCAATGGAAAAGAACTTAAAAATAACCTTGAGTATGTAAAACTTTAGGAAACAATACCCTCCAAGTTGTAAAATTCGTATAAAATTGAAAACGTAATTATAATTTGAAACGAATGAATTTATGTTGAAAGAGGTCCCAAAGGTACCCTAAGAACCAATCAAAACCTTTTAAAATTTTTTGGAAAGGGGTAGAAAAGGAAACCATACAGGGGGTATTTCGACTGATTGAACGACCCCCTTTGACCGGTCCAATGACCCTTTAGCAGAATTTTCCTTAAAACTGCAGAATTTTGCTTAAGGCATCAAACAACCTTCACTCCTTTCATTCCTCCAATCATGTTTACATTATCCTACACTTCGCAAACTATATTAAGATTTCAAGAACATTGTAAGAAACATACTAATCCACTAAAGAAACAATGACGGAACAAGCTAAGGCTTGTTTAGATTGATTCCCAAAAGTGCTATTAACTTGCATACGAACAAGAGTTTAATGAGTTAATATACAAAACGTGAATCCGTGAGTTCGGATTCATAGTAACCATAACCGAAGTAATTCTTACTTCCTATTACAACATTACTAACCATTTCGAATCGCTAAGTTAAGGACATAGTCTGAACTTCACAGAATTACAACATTTAAAATAGAAACAAAATACATACAAAGAGATGGTCCTGTCGTCCCCACGGCCTCACTCTCCACGCTTCTTTTTCCCTTTCTTCTTGTCACCTGCAATGGAGTAAAGCTCCACTACTCAGCTATATGTTGAGTGCACAAATTCTAACATATGCATATACGACAAATCATGCTTTAATCTCATAAATCACATCAAATAGTCTCTAGGGTTAAAATACGCATTCATCCCGTAGTGGCAAGTCCAAGTCTTATATAACAACCTGCATTTCCATTTAAATTAATTGTATTTGCATGGTCATATTTAAATTTAATATGTACTTGTCTGCCTTCAATTTAATTACAATTCCCATGTGTTAAACCTTAATTTTTGTTTTATTTCTTATTGAAATTTCTTTTGAGGTCAAACTGTAATTTTATAAACTTCAGTGACACCTGCGTTAAATTTTATAACTATATTTCAAAATGATGAAAACAAATTCTTTTAACTCAAGCAGTATTTGTATAAAATCGAAAAACAATTTCCTACATTAAAGGGAATTTTTTGTATTTTGTGGTGATTACCGCGCCGCAAAAATATCAGCTTATGTTCAAAACTGTCCGCGCCACGGTGAATTTCCGCAGATTTTGGAAGTGACGTAAAGTTGGACATGACATATGCTTTATTGCCATTTATGGCAACTAATCATTAGTTGAGTTTTGTTTGGATATACATTTGTGTTTGTACAATTTTTAGTGCCATAAGTTGTTTTGCCAAACAATAAAAGTGATTCCTAAGCAATTTGAGTATGCCTTGTTTGGATATGCTTAATTGGTGTGTTATATTGTGACTAAAAGCTTTCATTCCCAAACAACTCAAGCTTGGACCCCTACATACCTACTTGGCTCTTGGTTAAACAGTTGAGTTAATATAACCTGCATATATCATATACGTATATGTTTATAAGTGCCAAGATTTCTTTTGGTAAATACAAATTGAATTTGTTGAGTGTATGTGGTGGTTCTTGGAGGCTAAGTTTGAGATTGGCTTATATACTCAACTCTCACACACCATCTACTCGTTGTTTTACAAATAGAGAGTTTAGAGAGAGTCCAAAGAAAGAGACTTTGAGGGTTTACAGAAATATATATATATATATATATAGAGAGAGAGAGAGAGAGAGAGAGAGAGAGAGAGAGAGAGAGAGAGAGCTCTATCTCCATAGCTTGCAAACTTGAAGTTGGATTTCTTATTTGGTTTTCTTTCTCAACTAATACTTCAATCTCTTATCACAGTGAGTATTGTTAAACTCACTCCTAAATGTAATTCATGCTTAGTTACTGTTTGGGTGTATATAATTGTTAATCACCATTGTTGATCTTAACCATGGAAGTTTGAGATTCAAAATCACAAATTTTTAACCTTAACCAAATCAAGTTTTTAGAGATGATTTTGAAAGATTATAGTACATAGAGACTGTGGTTAAAGTATAGGAGCTTAATTCATTCACATGGAAAAGTATATTAGATTTAAAGTTTTGACATATTTTTGGTTTTTCATAAAATTCGTAAGCTACGATTGAAATCTTGTAAAATTGATTATGGATTCATAATCCTTGTGAAAAATCGAAGAGATCCATATATTATATGTGCTATTTACTTCAGATTTGCAAAATCGGTCAAAAAGACCCCTTAAAACTGAAAACAGGGCATTCTGATGAAGAAGATGAAGCCTCAGCTTCTCCTCACGCGCGCGATCACGCGAATGAGGGTCGCGCGAGCAGCCCGGATGAGCGACCCCTCGCTCGAGCGGCCCGCGCGCGCAAGGTGTGTGTTTCCTAGCAGACAGAAAAGTTTATATAATAAAAATAAAAAAAAAGACAGATCGCGCGAGTGACCCCTCGCGCGAGCGGCTCACGCGCACAATCTGGTAGTTTATGGTTTTTATTTGTTTTCTGTTAAGGGACTATTTGGATTAACTTTTAAAGGCTGTTAAGGTCCCGTTTGGGAAATTCACTAAATCAGAATCCTATTGGTTATGTTTGGATGTTTAAAACAATGAATTACGACTTATCAATCCCTGGACATACGTTGTTCTTACATTTCAGTGAATTGCTTTATGCTCAAAATTTCATGACATACATGTGGAGTCAGTTGTACATAAATGGTGTGTGGTAGTTGGTGTGGAAAAGAGTATAAGGTTGAGATTGTATTGCGAACACTCCTTGGTAAGTGTGTACCAAAGTGTGACGTGTTGAGATTGCGGTTAGAGTGTCTTTGAAATGCGACGGTAGCAAAACTGGACACTCTCTGGCGCCCATGGTAGCACTAAAGTGTGTGACGCCGAACTTGGACATTCCTTGGCACCCATGGTAGTGATAGAGTGTGGCGTATGGACACTCCCTGGTACCCGAGTCTGGATATTGCATGAGGTTTTCTCCGATATTTGCGAGGCAGATTAGGTACTAAAGTGTGAGGCATTGGACACTCCCTGGTACCCCGTACTAAAGTGTGAGGCAAACTGGACATTTCCTGGCACCCCTGTGCTAAAGTGTGACTATCAGAGTATTTTAAAGATACAAGAATGAGAGTGTTGGGTATTGTGATGTCGAGAGTCGGTAAGATGAAAATGATAGTATTGGTTTCATACACGGTCACATGTTTTATGAATCGAAGATTTTACTATTATCCTTGAATCCATTTCAATGTTAGTAAATTTGTTGATAATGAAAATGGAAATTGAGTATGTTTTATATTTGAGCATATGTTTTTAATACTCACCAGCTTCAGTCTTGGACATTCGTGTCTAGGCTTTCCAGGATATGATCATGCTGAACATAATGACTACGCTAATTGAGAACAGCTGTTGGGAAGAGAAACTGTTACCATTATTATATGTTTAAATTATGAACTGTTTTGTAATAAGGATATCTGTAATAGACAATAGATATTATTTTATTTGTTAGGCAGAGTATGCCTTAGTGAACCCCGTGCTGTAATATTTATAAGTTAGAAAACCTTTGTAAGCCTTGATTGCTTTACTCTGATTTATGGTTTTATGTTGTTGACGTTTGGGACGGAATCGATCCTTCAAACTGCCGCGACCTACGGGCCCATAAAGGAAATTAAACGCTTTCCATATTTATGCTACGTTGGGGCGTGACATCTTAAACCACGATGCCAATGGCAAGTCCAAGTCTATCAACCATTGCATCCCCAAGTGCTATGGCAAGTTTAAGTCTATCAACCATGCACTGTAGCTGTCGTTACTAAATTCTCAATTATCGAGAATCTTATTTAGGCATGAAATTGTATAACTCCCCCTTTGACCCATATAAACAACTCAACGTGCTCGCATAAAAGTTAGACATATTTTTCATATTTAAGCGCGTGCATAATTAATGTGCCTAAGATTAATACATGAATTTCGCTCAGATCATAATTTCGTCGTCGAAAATCAAAACATGTATTTTCCCTATATAACATAAGTCAGAATTTCATACCTCGAGCTATCATCGTATAACTTTGAGGGACCGACTAGAAAACCGATTAAACGTTGTATCTCCGATCCTACGCAAAACTGACAAGTTTATACGTATTGTCCCCAAATTTCTAGATTTAGAGATTTATAAAAACTTAGCCAAACGTGGCCTAAAGACTATCAAAATGTAGCCCTTACCTTGGGGAGTTCGAATGTGAAATTTGAGAGAAAATAAACGGGCAGAAGTCCGTCGATTTGCGCCTTGAAGCTCTAAGCAATAATCCCCTTCTTGATTTTAGGTTTTGAGAAAACTTTCAAATGAAAGTATCTTGAGCTTCCTATATATAGACAACACTTTCGAAATTTGTTTTTACCTTCCCACGAGTTTTCAAAACTACTAATTATTCTCCAAAACGTTGCACACGGCCATTTTATCTCTTCATGAGTGAAATCATAAATTGTAAAACTTTTCGTCTAAGTTCCGTTTGGGTTCGTAATTTACGTTCCAGAAACTATTTCGTGGGATCTCTAGATAACCTACCTTTTATGCAACGTATCACACACGTTATTTCTATGTTACTAAAAAATGTCTCAAATAAGATTCAAACTACCAGAAATGCTACAACACAGGTATAAATACTATTCACATATACCAGATATCTCAAATAACATTTAATCACATAAGTGTCATTCAAATCACATTAATGCCTCGTTGATTATTGAATCGTCGTGTCCTCACTTGGCACTTCCCGTTGACCTCCAGTCAACCCCATATCCAATTATCAATTAACATTGATACTTTACTACAATTTAATTATGCAATTAAAATGAAAGAAATTCCTGGGACAGGTGTGACAAACATTTTGTTCCTTGTGTAAGAAATTTTGTTCCTCTCTAATAAGACTTGTTCCGTAGCTAAAATTTTTTTTACCATACCAACCGTTCTAATGTAACATTTTGTTGTACCATACCAACCGTGTAGAATTTAAGGTTGTTGAAGATGACAGTTTATTAAATAACCCACCAACCATACAATTCATTTATAGAATAACAGCACAACTCTTAGGATAAACAACCTTAAACACACAGATTTTTCCTTTCATTTTTTTTCTTCATTTCTTGCTTCTCATTTCATGCATAAACAGATTGTTCCTTTCATTTATTTTTTCCTTCATTTCTTGCTGCTCATTTCAACCATAAACAGATTGTTCCTTTCATTTATTTTTAGTTTCATTTCAAGCATAATCCAAGTATAGACATTTGGATTATACTTGAAGCCATTCGGATTACACTTGGAGCCATTTGGATTTCAAGCCATTTGAAGCTCTCCCTACATGAGAAAATAATAGTATTTTGTGTAGTAGGTAATATTTCTATTTGATGATGATTTTATCATATTAATTTATTTTTTTGAAGTGACTTCCTTTATTTGTGAAATAGAAAAAATAAAATAGGCATTTGTTTCCTTACAAACATTTTTGGAATTTTTGAGTGTTGTTACTTTAGTGTAGTGAAATAAAAAAATGTGATACCTACAACACTTTTTTTATGCATTCTCTTACAAACATGATGTGAAAATATACGTTAAATTTTTTTTTACTAAATTGAAAATAAATGTGATAGCCTACTTGTACAAACATTTGTATTAATATGAGTGTTTTTACTTATGTACTGAATAGTATACATGGAACAATAAGGGTACAATATTTCTTAATCATGGAACAATACAGATACAATATTTCTTAATCATGGAACAATACGGGTAGAGAATATCTTAATCCTAAAACAATAAGGGTACAGAATATATTAATCATGAAACAATAAGGGTACAAAATTTCATAATCATGGAACAACAATGGTACATATTATCTTAATCATGAAATAACAAGGGAACAAAATTTCTTAATCATGGAACAACAATGGTACACAATATTTTACATGCATACTTAAATAGTTATTCACTACACATCCTTATCTTGAAAAAACATACGTAAAGCTAAACAAAGCATACCATAACGGAACTAATCAGAACTAGATAAATCGCCATAGTATTCATAAAAATAGAAAGGTTTTCCATCATCTCTGATTAGACACCCAGGAAGAAAACGTATAGCAAATCCTGGGGGGTCATAATTCTTTTTGCAAATGTATGACCCAATCGCCATCCCTATTCGGATTTCGCATGAAATCAGGAGAGCGAGAAATCAGTACTGGTAACCTGTGCCAACGACAATATACTTCGCACTCACACCTTATGCTAAACAATTTTGTCCATCATAGATCATCTCCAATAAGAACTGCATTGTTTGGTAGTCGAGTGTGAGCGTCATCAATGATTATGTGGCCAACATTTGAGAAAGAGAAATTATAAGGTATTGGGTATTGACAAAGGACGTCTTTTTCCATGCCAAGTTTGCCCTTTAGGATCTGTGTAAAAGTAATGTATATGCCATACATCACTAATTGAAGGAGCATTACTAGCCTTTCTTCCCCTTCCTCCATTTCTCCCTCCACCTCTACCTCTTCTCATCCTAAGGAGATTTGAGTACACAGTATGTTGCTTGCAACCCCTCTTGCTTTTTATAGAGTAGGTATTGTGCACTGTCAATGAATTTTAACTTGGAAATGACTACACTATGACAGAGGGTTTCAGAGGAGGGACAATACTATAAATAGGAAACAAAGAATAGGATATGGACAGTTCCAGTGAACTGTTGACATCAATCACTCACTCAAAAAGTTTAGTTACATCACAGAAAAATTAGAGTCTTGTCAGTTTAATGAAGCTACAGTAGATTGTCGACATCATTACTTAGAAAATTTAGTCACATCACTACAGACATTTCCAGTGTAAGTTTAGTCACATCACTCAGATGTGTCACTTTTAAACTTTTTCTAAAAATTAATCTTGTGTCACTTTTAAACTTTTTCTAAAAATTAATCTTGAATTAATTAAAAAATATTATATTATTAAGGAACTATTCAGAAGTAAGCCATAATAAGTGTTTTGGTGAGTAAGCAACAAGAAAGGTACATAATTTCTTAATCATGGAACAAGAAGGGTACAATATTTCTTAATCATGGAACAATGAGGGTACAGAATTTCATAATCATGGAACAACAAGGGAACATAATTTCTTGATAATAGAATTTCATTGAACATAGTCCATATTACACGCATACTTGTCATTTATTAATTTTTGTTTGTTTACTAAAAGCGTAAATTCCAATGGATGGTATGCGGAGATCCAAGGAAAAGTCGATATACATAGATTTGGATGAAAAAACTTGTTCGGGGAACGTACACATGTAATGTTCATACTGGGGTTGACAGTAATGACCCGGAAGCTTTACATAGTAATGCCGTCTAACAAACCTTCGAATGTGGTTCAGACCAAGCACTATATGAAATGACCGACGATGAAGTCCTTCACATGACATTCAAATCAAAGGGTGAAGGGGCAAAATTTTACAATAGTTATGCGAAGGTGGTGGGTTTTAGTGTAGGAAAGAATGAGTTAAAAAATTGAAGGGACCAAATAGTCATATCGAGACGTTGGGTGTATTCCAAAGAAGCGGAGAGATGCCAAAAATATTTAGATCGTGAAGATAGGTCGAGGGAACCCAAGGCCCTTATTAGATAGAGCTAAGCAATATTATGTTATGACAAATTTTGTTAAAGGCTATAACCATCCACTATGTCCTCCTCAATGTGTGTCTTTCCTTCGGTCACACAAGCAACTTCAAAATTTTGAAAAAGCTCAAATTAGTTCAATACACAGTGTCGGTATCAGACCCAGGAAGATTATGGACTACATGGCATATCAAGAGGGTTGGTATAAGAAGGTTGGGTTCATTCAAAAGGACTTGTACAATTACGTTGATGTTGAACGTACATTGGAGCTTGTAGATGGTAATACCGAGGGAGCACTGGCATATTTGTGTTCTAAAGGTGAGACTAATCAACAATTTTATTACAAGTTCAAGGTGGATGAAGAACATCGATTGTCTAGGTTATTTTGGACATATGCAAGATCCCATGTCGACTATGACTGATTTGGAGATGTCCTAGAATTTGATACAACTTACCAAACAAATGCATATAGGAAACCATTTGTCATACTTGCAGGCGTCAATAATCATTTACAAACTATAATTTTTGGTTGCGCAACTAGTCGATGAAACCGTAGATACCTACATTGAAGGGTAAGGCTCCGACTTTGTACTAACTGATGGAGATAAGGCGACGCGACAGCAATCCTTCGCATTCTTCCTAACTCATCACATCGGTTGTGCTAATGGCACATACAATGAAATGCCATTACAAACATCTGTGTCACAGGGTTTGGTAATGATTTTGACAAATGCATGAAGATAAATTGCACGGTCGAAGAGTTTGAAGCATCATGGCAAGAGCTAGTTGACAAGTATGGGCTGCACCGTAATAAATGGATGACAGAGATGTATGAAAAGTGTTTGATTTGGGCTTAGGCATACTTGAGGAGCCAATTAATTCTTTGCCAGTATGAAGAGCACACAAAGGTGCGAAGAGATTAATTCACTTTTAAAAGGCTTTCTTAAAATCTAAATGCAGCTTTATGAGTTTGTTAAAACTTACGATAGAGCACTTGGACGGCTTCACACAAATGAAGCTAAGGCGCACAATGATACGGAACAAACATATCCAGTTATGTCCACAAACTTGAGGCCTATTGAGACGCATGCTGCCAACATATTCACTAGCTCAATTTTTATCATGTTACTTAGTGAAATTAACCGTGAGACTAAGTACTTTGTCGCGGAAAGGGTGAATGGGCTGACGTACATTAATTTTTACCTGTCCAAATATCTACAGCCCACTTCGCGATGGAATGTTATTTCCAATCACCATCACAGGACAATTAAGCGTTCTTGCATACGGTTTGAGCATATTGGAATACCTTGCTGCCATATGATGTGTAATGAAAAATGAATACATACAGGAAATCCTTCTTAGTTGTATCACACCAAGATGGTTGAAAAGTGGCCCAAAATGGGCAGAAATGGCAAACTGCACGTCTCTGAACAGCAATAATTTTTAGCACACTCAAAGTCAAATTGCACGTCTCGATTTATTCAATTCGAGGTACAAAGACATGAGACACTATGTTGTCTTAACAGAGGAAGGATGGACCGATGCAAATGATACAGTCACAGAACTACCATGCCGTTTGAAGGACCTATGGAAGAAGAAGAATGGGACCGCAAAGTTTACTACAAGATTCAGCTCTAGTTGAAACAAAGGGAAGTAAAGGGGCAGGCAGCAGCAAACAAAATTTAAAGCGCTGTGGTTATTGTAAGTAATAAATTATACACAACTTCTATTTACCTAAAATTTACATGTACATCAGAGGCAGAATATTTCTTATCACAGAAACAAAAAGGGTACAAAAAATCTTATCACAGAAACAAAAAGACTACAAAAAATCTAAATAGATGTATTCCCTCATACAGAATAGAAGTACTCAACAACTTATATTTACCAAAAATTTACATGCATATCAGAGGCAAAAAAAGGGTACATGTGTTTCTTATAATAGAAACAAAAAGGGAACACAAATTCTTATCAGTAAAACAACAAGGGTACACAGTTGCTTATCACTGAAACAAAAAAGGTACACAGTTTCTTATCACTGAAACAAAAAAGGGTATAACTACCCGAGATCCTAATTTCATTCAACCCTTACAACCACAACCAATTCATTCACTGATGACCCGTTCCAAAATAAATGAATACCTGCAACAACCAAAAAAAAAAAACAACAACATTGCATTTTATAAGTAGTAAAATGAAACAGTAAATAGTTTAGCATTTACATCTTCTATGTGGTTTAGAAATTAACATTGATGTTTACAAATGCGTTGGAGACATAAGAACAACATGCCCAAAAACCCAACCTAACTAGTCCACTGTACAAGATGATGCTGATGCTGAAGGTGGTGGATGTCGGGTTACTGCTAGCCGAAGAAAGAGCTTATTTTGTAGCCCAAATACAAAATGAACTACAACTTTTGAATTTGGGATGCATACTCCTTATAAAAAGGATACCCATACACCAAATATGAACAACTACAACGAAGTTGATGACGGAGCAACTACATTGAACACTCGTCGAGTACAAGAATCGACTTAAACAATATCGATGAGGTAGACAATATCGATTGCTCTTATTATTTGGAATTATATACTGCAGTCTTAGTTTAGTCTTAAACAACCAAGTCTTTTTACCCTATCTACATAACGGGAATTACACATGAGTTTTTGAGTTCAATGACAGAGCAAGTACAATGAGCAATCCATTATAGTCGAACATGAATTACACATGGGGATATGAGTGAGGGAATACAATTACCTCTATCCTTGCTGCTGGGATATGTAGGTTGCAACTTTCTGTAGTACCTCTTCCTTAATTGTGTTGTATTCACTTGTCACTAGATCCACAAGAATCCTTTGTCGAGCTTCTTGAGATCCAAACTACAAAGTTGTTATAATTAATGTAGTGAATTAATATATTAATTAAGTTGCATGTCCATTATCACAAAGTTCTTAGGATGAATATTTACCATGCACTTCGTTCCAGGGTTGAGGTCAAGGAGTTGCATGTACATTATCACAAATATCCCACATTCATACCCATTGTTTTGTTGAGGGATCCATCCTAACCTTTGGTGTTCAAATCAGCTTATCGAGATACTATATTCATTCACAAAGTGCTGGATCAACATCATATCCAAAAAGCTTACAATCCTTACAACCAGCTTGTCACGGGAGATGAGTTTTTGCTTATCAGGCAATGAGTCTAACATGAAGATCTTTTACAAGGGCAAGTCAATGATGCATAGAAACCAATGGTCATTGTTATCATTCACGGGTATAAAAATATGCATTACAAACATTATAATTTAACAGTAATGCTACCAACGACAAGCAAATAATCTTCATAACAAGATAACTTTAGATAATAGCATACCCTCTCAACACTAATTCGGTTGTACAACGATCAGTCTCTATTGTGAAAGGTGCGCCTAGGCGCGAGGCGTAGGCGGGCTCAAGGGTTGTGCCTCGCCTAAGACTAGGCGAGGTGACTTCAATCAGGTACACTAGAGGCACTCCTTTTGGCGCTTTTTCCTGAAGTGCGCGCCCATTTCAATCGAGGCTCCAAGCATAAATTTAACCCAAATAAAGGGCAAACTTAGCCCCCCAAAAAAATAGAAGAAGAAGAAGAAGAAGAAGAAAGGAGAGAACAGAGTTGCAGAGAGTCAATTTAGGTATGTCCGCCCTAATTCCCCCTTCCCCTTCCTTCTTATTACCACAAAAATAGGACACGTGGTACGCAACCAAGGCTTATCCAGTCCGTAAATAACTATATGCAGTGGAAAAGAACTTTAAAACAACCTTGAGTATATAAAAATTTTGGAAACGATACCTTCCAAGTTGTAAAATCCGTAAATAACTATATTTCGATTCGGATGAATATATGTTAAAAGGGGTCCCAAAGGTACCCTAAGAACCAATCAAATCCTTTTTAAATTTTTCAAAAGGTATAGAAAAAGGTTTCTGACAGGGGGCATTTCGACTGGTCGAACGACCCCATTTGACTGGTCGAATGACCCTTTAGCAGAACTCTGCCTAAGGATGCAGAATTTTGCTACGGCATCAAACAACCATCACTTAATACACCACACCAAACATATATACCATTCCAAACTTCACAAGCTATAATGTGCTATAAAAACCAAAGTTTAGACTTACTAATCCATGAACAGAAACAATAGCGGAACAAGCTAGTGCTTGTTTGGCGCAATTCACAAAACACTATCCATTTTCATTTAAACTTCAAAATTGACAAGTCAAGCATTTAAAATACAAATCCATGAATTCGGATTCATTACCACGTAACCAAAAAGAGTTTTAGTACTTATTACAATATCATAAAACCATACTACGCCTTCTAAGTCAATTGCATAGTTCTCTAGCTATTTGAAACGCTTACTATTACAAGACTTGGAAAAGAAAGCAAAAACATATACAAGAGGATCCCCGGCATTCCTCGGCCTCACTCCTCATGCTTCTTTTTTCCTTTTTTCTTGTCACCTGCAATGGAGTAAATCTCCACTGCTCAGCTATATGTTGAGTGCACAATTTCTAACATATGCATATATGATAACTCATGCTTTAATCTCGTAATCACAGAAATAGTCTCTAGGGAGAAAAATACACCTTCATCCAGTAGCGGCAAGTCCAAGCCTTAAACTGTGATGTCAATGGCTAGTCCAAGTTTACAACCATTATATCCCCAAGTGCCCTGACAAGTCCAAGCCTTAAACCATGCACAGTAGCTGTCGCTACTAAAATTCTCAAACATCGAGAAGCTTACTCCAGCATGAATTTGTATAAGTCCCCACTTTGACCCACATAAACAACTCAACGTACTCTCATAAAAATAGACATGCTTTTCACATTTAATCGCGTGTATAATTAATGGGCTTAAGATTAACACATGAATTTTGCTCGGATCACAATTTTGTCATCAAAATATAAAACATGTATTTCACTTATATAACATAGGCTATAAATTCATACCTCGAGCTATCGTCATACAACTTTGAGGAAACGACTAGAAGCCCAACTAAACGCCGAATCTCCAATCCTACGCAAAACCTACGAGTTTACACGCATTTTCCTCAAATTTTTAGAATTAGGATTTTATAAAAAGTTCTCCAAACATGGCCTAATAGATATCAAAGTGTAGCCCTTACCTTGGAGAGTTCAAATATAAAGTTTGGTTGAAAACAGACGTACGAAAGGTCACCGATCGTCGTCGTAAAGCCCGTGGCAACAATCTCCCTTTCTCTCTCCTCTCTCAAGATATTATATAAGGTTTTGTAACTAATGACAAAATCATCCACTCCAATTTATAGAAAAACTTTACAGAAATCGTATTTACTACCCCGCGAGTTCTCAGAACTTCTAATTAACTCCTGAAACGTCGCACACATCCATTTTATGCCTTTACGAGTGAAAACTATAAATTACAAAAGTTTTCGACTGAGTCTCGTTAGGGTCCAAAATTTTCGTCCGAAAACTAAAATTCTGTGAAATCTCTATACAACCTACCTTTTATTTAATGTAACACTCACGTTCTCACCACAGTTCTCAAAATGATATCTAACAGTATCAAAATCACCATAAATTATACTACACATGTATAATTTACTATTCATAAAGTACCAGATAAGTCAAATAACATTTAAATCACATATATGTTATTTACTCATGCCAACGCAATCTCGAATATCGAATTCCCGTGTCCTTACTAACTCCTTACCGTTGACTCACAGTCATCCTCAATCCAGTTATCAAATAACATTAACAATTCACAAAACTAAATATGCATGATAAACTATAGAATTTTGGAATGGGTGTGACAAAACATGTTCAACAGTTGGAGGATTGGACAATATTTTCTCAACCTGAATAAATGGCAATGTTACTAAAGTTAGAATGTTAGAAAATGTGTTTGTAAGTTACTAGTCATATCTGTACGTGGCATACAAGTGTTTGACCTTTTACTTATCCTGCCCCTCAAAAACAGCCACCGGCACTCCACTCTTCCTTGGCTTTGATGTACCGATAGTGTATAGAGAGCGTTTATATCTTCTAGGTAAATGCTTGTCCTATACATGCATGCAGGGGGGGGGGGGCTTCGAGGTTACTGAATGTTCACCCTCCATTTTGCGCATGGCTTTTTTTTTTCGGGGGGATTGTCAAAGTTGAATGGTGTTTTCTAAACCCTTGGGTGGGTGGTGCTTGAGTTTCTTAGCAACTGGGGGAATGCTTGACATTTCATCTACAGGAGGAGTAGGAGCTTTAGTCACCTTCTCTGCTGGCCTTAATGAATCGAGGTCGATTTCATACCTCTTTGCTGCAACTTTGGCCGGATTGTCAAAAGCATCGCGCGGGGTGGCGTACTTGCTTTTCTTAGCAACTGGGGAGATTGGAGAATAGAATCGTTCATTATGAAATAAAGGTGACTAATCTCTTTCATGTTCTTCATTTTTTGGTGATTCCCAAAATGATGATGATTTCCTTCTTTTACGTTGTTGTTGGTGTCCACAGGCCACCAACTCATTCACTACCCTGATATTGTGACCCAGTTCTACTTTCATAGAATTGAAGTTTTCTAAAAAAGATCTAATGTCCCTTTTCATTTGGACAAGTTCAATGTCAACCTTGTCCATCCAAATGTGCAGTCCATCCTTTCGCGGAGTTTCCTTCAATGGTTCAGTTACGATTGGCGGGGTATCCTTTGGTGGTTCTTCATTGGGCGTCACCAACAAAATCTGTTATTCAAAATAGAATATTAAATGATGTATACTTAAGATAATATATCTAAACATTTAATTATTAATAACAAATAGTTTAATGAATGGTACATTATCATACATTTTTATTGGTAAACAATCCCTTGTTTTGAAGAAATCTCACTTAGACATTTACTTCTTGATTCCCCCACATCCCCATCAATGGATACGAAGCGATTTTTGTAAAAGATGAAGGCAACCCAACATGAATTAAATTTTCAAGGTGGAACAACTACAAATATTAGAAAAATCCCAAAGTTAGTTAGATTTAGGTTAATTTACTTGGAATGGATGCATCAATAAATTATAATAGAACAACGAAAGAATGTTACCATCAAGAAGAGCACACAACCACTCACTTCGACTTGCTTGTTTTCCTTGTAATTATGGATGCCCCTCACAAGGAAGTCCGACACTAACTTTGCCCAATTCTTCTTCTACAAACTTGATACATCAGTAGTGTGTGTAGAAAGTACTGATTAATGCCTGGCTTCATGCTTAGAAAAAACAAGCATCCCAAGGCAAGCAAAGAGACCTTAACCTTGAACTTATTGCCATGTTCTTCAGTTAACTATAAATCTTCCCTCAAGACTTTTAGACTCAATAACTCACTTTTGAAGCCATACTTTACACTCATTTCTACGATGGCATTTGCTTGCCCTTCTGTAATTATGATGTGCTCAACATCAAGAGGGGTCACCATACGTTTTCTGCCATGTGCAGTCAATGCACATTCTGTGGGATCAAAATTATTCACCAACCACTCACAAGCATAGTGGTTTACTCTTATACATCGAAGGTGTATGAGAGAACCAAATTCGATGGCCTTAATTGCCTCCAATTGTTGACATGTAAACTTTAACACAGTGTTGACAATTATGGGCAACGAAATTCGTGTATCTATCGTAGATTTTTTCTATTAAGCAAACATAAATAGTTCCTGTTACTTTGACATAAATGTCTACAATGCCATTTAAAAACGCATTTACAACAGAATTGTATACCTTTTGAGCAGACAGCCAGTCTTGATAAATAGTGGACACCTCCTTAACCTGTTCCTCAAATGGCTGCTTGTCAACCTCAGTCATTTCATTCCACATTCAACTGCATTCTAGTTGCATCTCATTTTTTTTGTCTCCACCATCAATCTTCACTTGCTTGCATCTTACTTGATTGCATTACACCATACATAACATTTTCACATGCTATAGAATAAAACAAGACATAAGGGTACACAATGAGTTTTACTTACTAAAAGAGCATGTTCGCCGATAAAGGCTTCTTTGGTTTTTCAATCACTAGCTTGTGTATACTTTCCCTTTTTTGCCCTCTGCTTCTTCTTATATTTATAGATAAACAATTATGCTCATATTTATAGAAAAGAAATACGTGATCCAATTTCATTCAACAATACTGTTATTTTTTAAATTTGGTGAATACCTCATATTCCAGTAGGTTCAATGACAACTACTTGAAATGAATCAAAGCCTACAACCAACAGATTATCCTAAAGATCATAACAATAAGGGTACAAAAATTATTATTATTGGAACAAAAAGGGAACATAATTTCTTATCACTGGAACAAAAATGGAACATAATTTCTTATCACTGAAACATGAAGGTACAATATTTCTTAACCATGGAACAAGAATTTCATGTTAATGGTACAATAAGAGTGTAGAAATTCTTATCAAGAGAACAATATTTGTTAATCATGGAACATGATGGGTACAACATTTCTTAATCACTGGAAATGAAGGGTACAATATTTCTTGACTATGGAACAAGAATTTCATATTAATCATGGAACAATAAGAGTGCAGATTTTTTTATCAATGGCACAATAAAGGAACGGAATTTCAAGCACAAGTATTTAACTTTAACTTTCTTTATTGCAATTGCAATCTACTCTCTATAAACCACACACACAAGTATTTGGGCATGTATATGTGTCAAAGCACCTACCTCAACAAGATGAGGATCATTTCAATGGATAAATACTAAGTATTGTATCTATGTAAATTGTCTTCAGGATAATGTACCAGTGGATGCCACAACTAAAATCACACGACTAACTAAGAGCCTAATTGCCAATTCATTTTAATAGATTAACACTCCCTCCAGGTTGGGAGTGTTTGGCCTTGGAATTCAAATTTTGAGAACCACATCACTATTGTTTTAGACAACTTCCAAATATAGACTAAAAATGACATATTGCCTAACAGAAAAAGAAATTGAACAATGTTAAGACTTTAATTTGCATGTTACCAGGATACTATGCTTACAACATCAACCATAACCATTCAATAATGGAACAAAAAGGGAACACAAATTCTTATCAATGAAATAATAAGGGTACATAATTCTTATCATTGGGAACAATAAGGGTACAAAACTTACCCTTATTGAAATTTGCCACTGCAGATCAACAAACAAATTATCAATTTGAAAATCACCAAAAGCAATGAAAATACTCTGGGAATTTGACAATACCCAGACTCATTGACTAATTCTCAATTCTTATACCCAAACTCATTCACAAATTCTCAATCTTGAAATTAAATTACCTCAGACTCATTGACAAACAACAAATAGCATATATTTACAAAGCAATGAAAATACCCAAAAGTCAAACAACAAATTTTGAAAATGTGAAGCACATGCAAATTAACAGAGGCAGGGAGAGAGAGAGAGAGAGAGAGAGAGAGAGAGAGAGAGAGAGAGAGAGAGAGAGAGAGAGAGAGAATGCGAAGCACATGCAAATTAACATAGGCGGAGAGAGAGAGAGAGAGAGAGAGAGAGAGAGAGTGAGGGGAAAAATTGACCGAGATCACCGCCATAGTTGGTGGAGCTTCAATCAGAGAGTCGAGAAGTGACATCGTCGAACTTGGCCTTGCCGATGGTGATGGTGCCGCCTAGAGTGGGATATCTTTGAGCTGAAATACAATGGCAGTGGTGGTGGTGCTGCTGAGAGTGAGAGAGACCAAGAGAGAGAGTGTGAGAGTTAGAGAGAGGGAGGGTTTGAGTGGTTGGGCGATAGCGGTGGCAGTGGTGGTGCCGCTGAGATGATGAGAGAGAGAGAGAGAGAGAGAGAGAGTTTCTCAGCAAGACAAAGAGAGTGAGAGAGTCGTGAGACAGAGGGTGGGCTTGGGCGGGATTTTTATAGGGGTAACTGGCTACCGGTTAGGTAGGTGGGGGTAGTGGTTTTCACACAAAATAAGGCTTAGTTTGGCCCCCACGTGGTGCTTCTCCTTTTTTAAAGCACAATTTAATGTTAATTCATTTGGTAACTAGTTTATGAGCTTTGCAAAAATTAAACTTAGGGCTTTTTTGGAGAGAGCTTTTAAAAGCTCTAAAATGGAGCTTTTAAAAGCCCACGGTTGCTTTTTGGTTTCATGATGTCTTTTTGAAGAGTAGTGTGCCACTTGTATAAAATTATCAAAGAACTTAGTAATAAATTTCATAAGCTCCTTTTAAAAAGCCACATGGGGGCCAAACTAAGCCTAAGTGTGTTTGAGATGGAGGGCCCATATCCAACTTGCCATGAATCCAAGGGTGGAAAAGTGGTACCCATATGGAGAAAACAACCTTCCGTATCACAGTCTTCTCCCTCTCTTTGTATTGTAGATATTCAAATTTATAACAACAATGCATGTTAGGGATACAAACATTTTATACAAACACTTTACACAAACACTCTACCTCTCTCCTGAATGGCAGTGTGGACCGGCCACTGCAATTACCACCCATAGTGCTACCCAGAAGAGAAATAGAGTATTTGTGTGAAGTATTTGTGCCCCAAACATTACTCTTCAAATAATAACTAATGAGTAATACTATGCTTCCCAAATCCTAATTTCAAATTCTTATCCCAAATAATGTTGCAATAGGACCACTAGATTTGATTGGATGGTGTTGAATTGGTCTCCATTATTATTGCCAGTGGACTCGCTGCCACATTATGTGATAATTAACATGCTATCGGAATTGTGTTTCTCTCATTGTTGATATTCAACCAACTTTGTTTTTTTTGAGGGGATATTCAACCAATTTTTAATACAATTTTTTTTTATACACAATTTTTTATATTGTAAAGAACATTATCACAATAGTGTACCCGCGCACAGTTGAATTTAAAGATGGTTTTTTAGATACATTTGATTATTTAAAATAGTTTTTTTTTTTCTTTTTCTTTTTCATTTCCTTTTTCTTCGTAAGTATTCGGTGAGATCTAAATAAGTTTCCACTCCACTCAAACTAGAATAGCGGAATTGTGGATGTTGTCGCAAACTTTTAGGTTAGCTTGTGGCTAGGCTAGGCTAGTCTGATGACTTCACTGGTGATGCGATTGTGGGGGATGGAAAGAAAAAATAGATACAGAAAGATACTTTTGAGCCAAAAAATCATAATAATAATAATAAAAGTTAACAGAAAGATAAGAGAACAAGTGATAATTTTCAGTGCAATTTTTTTGAGTCTTTTGAGTACATTTTGATGCTAGTAATTGCATCAAATGCACTGAATTGTAGTTCCAATTACAAATGTGTGACTTATACATTTGTGTGGTTTAGAATAATGTGAAATTGCTAATTTTATATATATATATATATATATTATATAAAATAGAATCAGGAGTCTACAATGTGGCGGCTCTATGATTTTTTCAATTTTTTATATGAATAATGATTGGGGCACAAAAGGATATAAAAAACTTTCACAAAATGAGTGGAAAGTCTATGTGGCACAGTGGGATCCACCAGCAATTAATGGAAACAATGCTTAATTGCTGGCGGGTCCCAGTGTGCCACATAGACTTTTCACTCATTTTGTGAAAGTTCTTTGTATCTTTTGGTGCCCCTAGCATTGTTGTTTTTATATATATTTTTTTGTTCTTCTTATCTTTCCTATCTACAGAATTGATGCAGACATATATATATATATATATATATATATTTTCCTTTTCTATTAAATACCAGTGTTTTTTTTTTTTAAAACAGTCTATTAAAATCTAAAAAGCAGTGTTTAAAAACAGTTTTTTAAACATAGTTTATTAAAAACATCATATTATTAAAAGCAATATATTAATGTACCTGATCTTTTGACAGAATTGCATACTTGTATCATTACCTATTATAGGCATGGATCTTCACCCCAAAACCTCTTCAATACTTAAGTAATTATAGTAATATAAATAAAAATAAAAAAATAAATTGAAATAACTTTAAAAAATACATACTTTTTTTTTTTAACGAAAGTGCATCCTTGTTTCCTTATGTAATATAGGCAGGGTTCTTCACCGCAAAAGTAAATAATATAATTTGTACGATAACTAGTAATTAATTATAATCAACGAAATTAAATAATATAATTAATACGTAGGATAACTAGTAATTATAATCAACAAAATTAAATAATATAATTAGAAGGATAACTAGTAATAATAATCAACGGAATTACATAATATACTTTAGTAAGATAACTGTTAATTTTAATCAATTAAGTATAGCAAGATAACTATTAATTATAATCAATAAAATTAAATAAAATAATTTGTAAGATAACTATTAATTATATCAATAAAATTAAATAATATAATTAGTAAAGATAACTATTAATTATAACAAAAAATACATATTATAATACAATTAGTAAGATTGCTACTAATTATAATCAACACAATTAGGTAATATGATTATAAGATAATTAGTAATACTTCTATAACTAACAATTTGAATGTGAATGACTTGAATTTGGACAAGTTAAAAACATGTAATTGTAAAAGTCTTTTTCCACATATGAAAATTGTAGGAACAATTCGAAAGCAGCAAGAGAGCACTAGAATATTTGACAGTGTAGAGTAGAGAGAATTAGATTTGTTGGTAAATTGGTGAGGAAGAGTGGTATAAAGGGAACTTAATTTATAAGGGATTGGTTCGATTCTTTTTTTTTTTTTTTAGCTGTTTGTTACTGATTGATAGTTGGAGAATATTTGATTGTGTTAAGGAAGATGACATAAATCTGGTGGTTGAAATTCATTCGATAGTTGCGTTTGAATTTTGATCTGCATCACTCTAATTCTGTAAGTCAGCATTGCCAATGAGAAGAGCATAAAGCATTGAATGGAATTATGGAAGTGAACTGAAATGACCAATCAAAGTCAGTTGGTTAGTAAGAGTTTAGACTACTAACTATGAGCATTCATGTTTACTAGCTTAATTGTATTCATGGTAAAGACCAAAGAGTGTAATGATATATGTTTCTCATATTTTGAAACTCAAATTCTTCCTAAATACATGTAGTAGTGGGAGGACTACCTTTAATAATGATCGATGGAATCACTTAAACATCCTTCAATCAAAGTCCAATGGGCTTATAATTGTCACATGAATTTTGTAAGCATTTGAGATTCAAAATTTGAAAAATATATATAATATTACTCCACAAATTTTGCTGATGACGTCAGGGTTGAAAAAGAAATTAGTAAGAACTTTACCATAGTTCCTTTTAAGAAATTATTCAGTACTGGACCCGTCGGCATACCCATTATACTAGTTCATGTATTTATTCACTTTATCATTGTTATCCAATATTTATTAAAAACTATACGTGTAAATTTAGCAACGGCTTAGGGTAATTGATAAAAGGCCCTCTATGTCACGTTCATATTGGGGTTCGAATCTCGCCCCCTTCCTTAGATCCTGACACTTATATCCTAGCACAAGACCACTATATTAAATTAATAAATAAATAAATAAAAAGAGAGAAAAAAATTAAAAACTACTTGTAAATTGCACTATCATGTATTAGAAAGACTAAAACACATTTTGGTTCCCAATAATTCCATCAAAGTTTCATTTTAGATCTTATTAATAGCAACTCTTAAGACCCTCAATTTGAAAATGTGTTTTTTAAGGACAATTGTTAACAACATCCAAAATATAAATGAAATTTGGTGTAACAACAATGCGCAAAATAAAACTCTCGTATAATTGCATGATAATAAAATGTGTTTAGCTTAATTTTTTATGTGTACTTTGCTTGGTCAATTTTGTGCCAATTTTTTTTGTTTGCCATTAACATTTGTACATAAAATGAAGGAGCTTGCAAATTAAAAGCTTTAATATATATATATATATATATATGTGTGTGTGTGTGTGTGTACAGTCAGGCTAAAGAGAGGGCGCCCTCTCTTTAGTAAAGAGAGGGTCTCTGTTTTGACCGTTAGATCGTATTTTCATTAAGGGCAGATTTGTCACTTCGCAGTTTTTAAGTACGATCTGACAGTCAAAACAGAAGCCCTCTCTTTAATAAAGAGAGGACGCCCTCTTTATAGAATTTTTGTATATATGTATATATATTTTATAATAAGTAGCCTTAAATAAATGTTGCAATGGATAATACATCATCAAAATAAATCTGGATATAATTATAGGATATTAAATTTTTTTTAGCCTTTTAATTAAACACACCAAGCGTGTCCAATCATATAAGTATGACCAGGTAATATTACGAGTGAGACCGTTATATTAAGTTATTACGCTGATGGAGTGTGACACCCAGTCACACAAGTACATGTGGCCAATGAAATTAGGGAAAAGTCTTTAGTATACCAAAGTGATTTTGATTAAGAAATATATGTTCCCGATAAGTAATATTTGTTCTGGGTAAAAAAAAAAAATTGAAGAACAAAAATGTTTATAAAATTTTTTAAATTTCCATAATTTCCCTCTTGATCACTATTTCTTAATTAACTTGTACTCTTTCCCTCACTAAATTAATCCACAGATTAAACAGACCATAAATGACTAAACTTAGATATTAAACAGGCAAATCATACTAATATTTGATATAAGTCAAAAGAAATTACATACGAGTTTCTTCCAATTCGATGAACATCCATCATCCAAAAAAAACATCAACATAATTGCCATAAACACAGATCATAAAAAGATCAATATGATAGTGGTAAAAAAAAAAAAACATCAACAAAATTACCATAAACCCAGATCATTTAAAGATCATTATAGGCTTCATTTCTTATTGCGAAGGTCGCGAAAGTACCCAGATGGGTTTTTCTCAAAATTATCTCTATATATAGTGTTCCCTCCACTTCCAGGAGCTTTCATCTTTGTCTTGTCAGAAGAAACAAGCTTAGAGACACCAAAAGCCACAACGGCTAGCACAGCCACTGCACCTATGACCACTGAGAGATGGAGTACTGGCTTTCACTTGAACCCATTGTTTGTGTGTGTGTGTGTGACTAAGAAGATTGATTTGGTTTTGTGGGATGTATCTTGAGCAGAGTAGTTGTATATATAGTCAATGCTGAGGACAGAATAGTCAATAATTTGCTGGCTATTTTTTCTTGGGTACATATTATTTACCTTCCCTCAGGTTTGATCTAAAATACATACTTCCCCCACGTTTTAGAAATCTCACTTACCTCCCCTGTAGATAATAATATGCACGCAAGCATACGTGTCAGGTTTAGGTCACTTACCTAGCGGAATAACCCGACGGATCGCCAAACGGTGTTGTTACAAGCCCGGCGTCTTCACCCACGAACGGCTGCTCCTTGTTGCCTCCGTGTACTCTCTTATGCATCGCTTAGGTCGTAGAGGATGCTACTTGAGCCATCCACATGATAGTCACCTTCTAAATCCCATGGCACTATGGTGATGTCCTAGAGAGAGAGTGAACCGCGAGAGAGAGAGGGAGATAGAGAGAGAGGCTGCTGAAAACTATATGGTTAGGGCAGCCTATATGTGATATATATCATATATATATATAGTCACACACATTCACCAAACCCTAGGGCCCATTGGACCCGGTCCAACATATGTGGGTGCCCGTATGGCCCGGCCACATATTTCTTACATCTCCCACTCACCCACATAGGGTTAGTACTAAAACCAATCTCTCCAAACAGAACTTCTCATCTCTTCATACAGGGAAATAGAACGTGCGACCTTACGAAAAGAAAGTACAGCGACAGGAGTGTAATGCCAAATCATCACCATAACCAGCAAGACACATCACTCGGAAGCTTCTCGTATATGCCTTAGACGATTCAACCACACCCGACACAGCATTCTCAATCCCTCGGTGAAAAGAATTGCTGCACCACCTCAATGTAATGTACTCATGACATATCAGTAACAAATTACGATTGTCGCAGGCCTGCTAATGAGTCACAAAAACATGGTGTGTTATTGAATGGTCTTCCCTGAGCCCACATGTCAATCCGACTAACTCGACCGCTTGCCCAGACACACCCCATAGAACGGAATTATCTCATCGTCCTAGGATAGCATGCTAAAGTAGCTGTCATCAAGCGTCCTCTTCATGACATAGTCTCAAGTCGTGAAGGCAACCAGTTTGTAGGATAACCAATGTCTTGGATATGCTACATGGCTCACACAGCAATGAAGAGGAATCCATTCATTGCTCCACAGTCGATCGCAAAAGCACATACAGTATGATATGTATGCTATGGCGTTCTTCCATAAAAATGGGCATGTCACTCTATGTTTGGAAAAACAAGTAACGCCATACGAATCTTAGTCTAGACGTTACACAAAACGTCTAACCTGAGTTTCCCAGCACAGTCGCCACTCTTGGCGCCCGTCTGAAAACTCACATTCGGCTATTAACAGGCTACATAGAGTCGTGGGATATCTCTATGTTCGACCAAATATAAAGGTCTCATCTTAGATCCATCTAAGGCGACATATAGAAATAATAGGGTTTATATCTAGCTCGCTGTTCTTATACTGCGTAGATATAAGTGTTCAAGCTCGCTTTCTAAGCGCTATGGACACATATGTCCTAGCTAGCTATCTAAGCGCCACGAACACCAATGTCTCATCTTGCTCGCCATCTAAGTGCCATGGACACGCATGTCCTAGTTCGCTATCTCGGCGCCAAGGTGAATCACCCGTGTGAGCAGGTCGATTCAAGCCCGGTGACATATACGAAATGTGCATCCGTTCCACTTATAACAAATATATATGGAAAACAACTAGTTTATAAAAACTTGAATAATAATGTCAAAACCACAATAAAATGTCTAAGCACATCAAATCCCCAAATGGAGATGTGCCTTAAGACAACTTCCATTTGCGCAAACCACATCTCAAATGTGACACGTGCTAGAATGGTTTTTGAAATCTTTTGCATATGCTCAGGCTTACGTGCTATCACCTTCGATGAGCACAACCTCATCACTATGAGATAAAGAGCCTAGCCACTGCAAAAACTCTTCAACCAAAACAGCTTCTTTAACAGCTGCAGAGCACACCACATATTATGCTTCCATCGCGGACAGCATAAGGCAAGGTCCACAGTCCTCCTGCGAACATATCACAAGATACTCTTCACTACTTTCTAGTGACAGGACCATGGTTGCTACGGCAACGACTAATTAAACCAACCGCATAGCAGACATCTGACCGAGTACACACATTAGCATACTTCAGATTCCCTATTGCGGACGGATATGGCAAACTGGACATTTGTTTCCTCTTCTCATTATTCTTAAGACATTGATCTAAGGTCAAGGTGAGTCCCCCAAAAAATGGGATGTCTATGGGTTTTCAGTTTTTCATGTGAAAACGTTCAAGAACCTACATCTTGTAAGTCCCTCGAGACAAACAGAGGAGCTTCTGAGAACAATATCTCACAGTCTAAACTTCCAAAACATAGTTGGAATCACCCATGTCCTCAATCTCAAACTGAGAGGACAACCACTCTCAAGTGGCGACAATGGAACTCATCTCATTCCCAGCTAAAAGGACGTCATCAACATATAAAGAATTAAAACACTTTCTTTGGACCATTTAATGTACACACATTGTACCACTGCCTAGACGATTTGAGATAATAAGTAGATCGTTTGAGACAGCACACTTTTGCGCTCATTCCCTTTGGTCACAACACCAATGGGATGATCCATATTTATCTCGTCGTCTTGTTCTCCATTGAGAAAAGAACAGTTTAAACATCCAACTAAAAGGGTTCAAAAACTAAATATGCGACAATTGCTAGGATAAGGCGAATGGAGTCAGATCTCACCCTTTGGGAGAACATGTTTCCATGGTCTATACCCTCTCTGGGTACAAACTATCGCCACAAGGCGCGCCTAATACTTGTCAATTGAACCATCTGCCTTGCGTTAGATTTTGAAAACACACTTGTCTCCAATCGTCTTACGCACAGGTGGATTGTCAACTAACTCCCAGACCTTATTTGCGTCCATACAGCTTATCTCGTCTGGCATAGTAACTATCCACTCAGCTTCAGCAGACGAAGAAAAACGCTTCAACAAAAGAAGCAGGCTCATCCTCATCCACTTGTGCACACATTTGCACACATATGAAAATGTCTTCCTCACTTTCAAAATAGCGATAGAGACCTTTTTTCTCATCACCATACAGTGTACTACCTGAGAATCTTGAGTGCCTAGTGGTGCACTCCCACTATCTGGTACACTCCCACTAGCGTCTAGCGGTGTACTCCCACTCGGCTGGAGACTAGTACCATTTTACAGCGATTATTGGATGTGGATTCTCAATCTCCCCACCCTCGCTTAAAGATGGTATGTTGTCTTCAACATCCTCCAACTCATAGAGGTCAAGATATCTCTTAGTAATACAAATCTGGGGAAGTCATTTTCAATATCACGTGGCACCATTTGTCATTCCTATACCCATTTGTTCATTATACGTAACATAGGCTGTCGAGTTATTAGAATACCTTATAAAGGTATGCTTTCTAGCTCTCGAGCGTAGTTTCTCGCACTTATACGAGGTATAGTGAACAAAACCTCCTGAGCTCCATGGGCGTAAATGCTCCAAAATAAGCTTTCCGCCTTTCCACAGCTCATAAGGGGGTAGAAGGAATTGACTGAGGAGAGGCACTCTAGTATGTAGGCAGCAATCAAGAGTACATCCTCCCAAAGCAACTTTGGGAGGTTGACTTGCGCCATCATAGTCCTAGCCATATCTAGGAATGTCCTATTCCTTCTTTCTGCAACACTATATTGTTGCTGAGTTTCCGGAACAGAAAGTTGTCTGCGTATCCCCTTTTTTCTCACACAATTCCCAGAACTGATTCGATAAGCACTCGCGATCCTCACATCGCGCGAAATCATCTATAAAAGTGAGAAAATAAGAGGCGCCATGACGTGCCTTTACAATCATAGGTCCACAGATATCTGAGTGAACTAGTTCTAATGCTTGAGTAGCTCTAATAGCCTTTCTAAAAGGCTTTCGGCATGCTTTGCCAACTAAGCAAGACTCACACATAGGTAGGTCAACCTTAGCGAGTGGGCCCAAAAGGGCTTCTCGAGCTAATCAAGTCATCCTATCACATCCTATGCGTTCAAGTCTAGCATGCTATGTCTCAGAATAAATGAATTAACAGAGAAAACTAGAATTTATGAAAACAATTCTTAAGCAGTTATCCTTAGATAACCATGTCCTAGTAACACTACCACCCAAAAATGTCCATCCTATTACCACCGAACTGAAAAACGCCCTCGATTGCGCTCTTCCACCTTGTCAGCCTTGGGCGCAAACTTGCTGGCCCCACCCTGCCTCTAGGCGGGTTTACTCTTACCATTGCGTTTAGGCCCATTGGCCTTACACTTACTTTCACTTATGAAAGTTGTGGTAATGACTGTAGCAATACGATTCGCCTTACCTTTTGGCGCTTCGTATTCAGCTCAACATGTTGGAAAACGTCAAAAACCAAAAAAATTTAACATTTCCGTTGTGGATCATGATTTGTTTTCTATGGACCCGCGAATCAGGCAAAGAACTAATCATAGCCTGAAACTGCAGTTCGCCAGTAAAGATGTTCCGAGTATTCTGAAATCACGAATCATACCTGTCATCGACCTTAGATGTCCAGTCATCGTGTACTTGGAACGTTTCCTTTACTTTCCCGAACTTCATAACTAGATGCTTAATCTAGTAGTGAATGTGCCATCGAAAACAAATTTGAGCTGATCTCATAATACCTTGGCTATTGGGTAGTACATATACTTCCCAACAAGATCATGGTGCATGCTGCTTATCATAAAGCGCGTGCTATGATCCTTCTCGAGCCAAGTATTATAGGCTATTAAGGTTATAATGATATTGGGCCGGAGGCCCATTATTCAGTTTAATGGGTTGGACCATAGAATAAGCCTAAAGCCCATAAGCTGTTACTCATTCTATCGGTGTGTTACTTTGCAGTGCCATATTACAAAAATTAGTCCCTTTCAAACTTGTTACTTTTATAAAGTTCGACAAAGTGTGGTTTGGAAAACATTTATTTTTGTAAATCCAAAAAATTTGAAGAATAATATTTGATAACGTGCGCAAGGGATTGACATTATTATTTGCACATTTCATAAGGTTTGTTTTAAAATCCAATTACAAATAAATTTTCCCCTTTCTACAATTTAAGACCAAAAAATTCGCTATTGCTCATTAATCAAATCTTAATTTTGTAAATCAAGAAAAACCTTTTATAATTGATTTTTCTAAACAAACATCAATTAGATGGTACAATTACCTATCTAAGATCATCCACAAGATATAAAATGCGCTATACAACAAGGGTGCGCATGGACCCCCACGTGGGTCCGAATTGACAACTAGTTAGAGCTCATGTTAAGGTAATTCAAGTGTATGATTTATGAACAAAGAAAACCATCCCTTTACAAGTAGGCTTTTCCAATACAAGAAATGTAAACACTCGTCCTCACATTACATTTATAGCCCATAAAAAAATAGGGATGCTTTGTTCATAAACATATACAAGAACAGCCTTAAACATACATCGTGAGGACACAAGCTCCATAAATTATCAATTAATTGTCCATTCATTTAAGCCAGATTAAATTGTATTAATCACACACATCAAGCACTCATGTGGTCTTATTTTAAAATGAATGGACTCATCCGTCACTCCACTTAAGGAGGAGGAATTAGAGGTCATAAGGTCAACCAATCACAAACAACAGTAATTAAACGTGACCAACAATGCAATGAGCCTCTAAAAATAATAAAATGTGCAATAAAAATGATTATTGCACAGCCCGAATAGCTCCCATAAGCTAGGTAAAATCAATGAAAAAAAAATCCTGGATTTTTCTTTAATTTTAACCCAATTTTAGGTCTTAAAACATAATTTAAAACCAATTTATTGAGGGCCTTTTAAATTAACAAATTAATTTAAACCTTATGGAAAATTTAATTAACTGAAAAACAGATTTTCATTATAAATAAAAATTTCCAGAATTTCATCAAGGCCCAAAAACATTTTGAATCAATTTAACGAAATAAATTGATTTAGTTAAACAAAAATTAACTACGAGCAACTAAATTCCCAAAAATACAAAAATTTTCAAGAATTTGTTCTCGAAAGATTTTCAGTGGTCTAATATGGTGTTCTAAACACCCCATATTAATTTCAAAAATTAATAATTTATTTTGGCTATTTTCAGCAATTAAATAAATGCACATATGCATAAATTTTATGCTCTAAAATACCAAAACAAATGTGAGATAATTCATAAAATTTTCTCAAGTCTCCAATTAGTGTACAAGAACACTAGACTTCAAATTCAAGAATTAACAACTTTAATTGGTTATATTTTAAGCAATTAATATTGCATACTCAACACAATAAATATGCTCTAAAATATATCCCAAAGAGCGAGAAAATACACTAAAATAATTTTCTCAAGCTTCCACTAGTGTTCTAAACATATTGTGTTAATTCTTTGAACTAATAATCAATAAAAATATTTTAAGCAATTTAATATGCGTACAAAAACACACAATTATATGCTCTAAAATATTAATATGATTGAGATAATTTATCCAAAAATTATCTAAAGGTCCCAAAAAATTTTACATGGTCTTAAAACAGTGTCCCTTATGTCCCATATTAATTACAAAAATTAATAATGTATTATGGCTATTTTAAGCAATTAAATCAACGTCCATAAACATTAATTATATGCTCTAAAATACCATAAATACATGATAATTTACACAAAAATTATCTTGGAGTCCCTTACAGTGTACTAGACACTGTATATTAATTTCAAAAATTAACATGTATTTTTGGATATTTAAGCAATTAAAAATATATATAAAACACATATTTTATGCTCTAAAATACCAAAAAATCAATGAAATAATTTACCATAAAATTATTTCTGGTCCCACATTTCAGCAATTTTTCAGAATTTAAAAAAAATTAAAACACATTTTATTCGATAAAATAAGTGGTTTTATTAAAACAAATAGTTGAGGGGCAAAACTGTAATAACAGCCTGGTGCATCTTCTTCCCTAGCAGAAACAAATCGCAGCAATGGCTGTTTCGCGGCACCTACTTCGCGATGCCGCCACGACTTCGTTTTTGATCCAAATAACGCGTATTTTATATGGATGGAAAGCCCTCGCGGAGTACTACAACTTTAAGCCAAAAAACAGAGGTATTGGACGAGCAAATCATCCAGAAAAGAGGCTGAAAGTTGCTGAAAAAATTCGTTTTAAAAATACCCAGAAATTAGGTTTTCAGATTTCTCCTCCGTATGAGATAATCAAGCCATGGGACTTATAGGGGGGACTCTAGGGTTCATATGGGACACAACCATGCCAAAAAATTGGACCCACATTGGAGTTTGGTATTAGACCCACTTTAAAATCAAAACTTTGAAAATTTTGATAAAAGTTTGAAAAAAATCAACAATGGCAGATTCTATATGGGCGAATCAACACCTACAGGCTCTGATACCAATGTAGATAATAATATGCACGCAAGCATACGTGTCAGGTTTAGGTCACTTACCTAGCGGAATAACCCGACGGATCGCCAAACGGTGTTGTTACAAGCCCGGCGTCTTCACCCACGAACGGCTGCTCCTTGTTGCCTCCGTGTACTCTCTTATGCATCGCCTAGGTCGTAGAGGATGCTACTTGAGCCATCCACATGATAGTCACCTTCTAAATCCCATGGCACTATGGTGATGTCCTAGAGAGAGAGTGAACCGCGAGAGAGAGAGGGAGATAGAGAGAGAGGCTGCTGAAAACTATATGGTTAGGGCAGCCTATATGTGATATATATCATATATATATAGTCACACACATTCACCAAACCCTAGGGCCCATTGGACCCGGTCCAACATATGTGGGTGCCCGTATGGCCCGGCCACATATTTCTTACATCCCCCATTCCCTTTTAACAAACTTTAAAATTTAACGAGATCTAATAATAAAACTTAGAAATGTGAGAGGATGTATGCATATTAAGGCAAAACATTAGGGGATGTAAGTGATATTTACCCTTTTTTGTACAAAAGATTCCAAACTATGCCAAGTGGTTGCAGTTTACATGGATGATGATGACCACTATGTCATTCATGTGATGTGGCGGATGTTTTAACCAATAAGAAGAGTTAGTGAACAAAAGAGAATTTTATCATTTTGTTTATTGTGCTAAGATTTTAGTGTTTGTACTAATGAAGTAGTTAGTCAACTTTTTGACTTACATGACTCATTCTTATTGGCCGAAACATTAACGTCTCATAAATGACATAGTAATCCCAGACTAGCCAATAATTTCTCCTATTCCATAAAAATGATATAATAAAGGCAAATATTATGACACAACCATAGTGGTTTAGTTGTATTATACAATCAGGTGGTACTTTGGCTCTAAAATATTGTAGTCAGATCTCAAACTATTATTTCTAGGTTCAAATTATAGTGACTTTGAAACCCATTTTAGTTTTAAAATCTAAAGGGTTTTCAAAATTTCATTATGGTGAGACCAAGTTATAATACATCAGTACCACTATAAGTGTTGTTGGAAAAATTACATTGATACAATTGGAAAACAGAAACAGATTCTTGATTACAAACTGGAAAATAGAACTTGAATTGAAACAGAACTACAATATGTAAACAGAAAGCAATAATAGGAAAACTATAACAAAAATAAGATCAAACCGAGGCCTGTGATATTTCACAGTTTCCTTAAAACAGATTCGCCGCCTCACCAGAAGTGCTTGAGGATATCTCCGGCGTCTGCCTCCCAGGATACAGCGGCAATAACCAGCAGTAGACAAGCACGGTGTTCGACTGCTCCGGCGAACCAACTATGTTCTGTGTCTCTCTCAGGAAGGAATATTGGAAGGAAGGAAAATAGCTCTTGTTTTTCTGACTCTGAAATTTCTGAGGAGAAAGCTCAGAATATATAGGACTAAGGGGAGAGAGGATTCATTGGATGTACATTATGAATTTGTGGATTCATCCATGTATATCCATTATGAATCTATAGATTCATCCATGTATATTCATTTGTACATTATGTATTTGTGGATTCATCCATGTATATCCATTATGAATCTATAGATTCATCCATGTATATACATGATTCATCTATGAATGTGCATTATCCATGAATGAGAATAAATACACTCATGTATATACATTTTTCCCATGCATTCATGTATGTACATTATATAAATGTATTCAATGGATTAATTTCTCATTCACTCCACAATAATTTTGGACATGTAAATATCCAAAGTTCATCTCCTCATCGAGGAGAACACAAATCCACAAGGGTACCCCATTCAAACTCTAAATGGATCCCACATTTATTTGACCTCAAACATGGCCAAAATTAATTTTTATCCAACAATCCCCCACATGAATGAAATTAATCGAAACGATGTGAGACAACATAGACTCGACAAGAGGGAGCACAACGGATCACTCCTGCAAAGGATAGGTAGCTTTTGGCTTTGAACCTTCCCTTGTGACAATCTATCAGATTTACTGGCTGACCAGTGAACGTATAGTCTTGAACTGATTGCCATTAGTGTAAACAACCGACAGACATCACACAGGAGCTTTCCAAACATAGTTTAGTTCTTACACTTGTGTTCATTTTGGCCTTGAACACTCGCCTGGTTCAGTGAATGTTTATCAAAGAATTTCGCCTTTCTCAAATTCTTTTAGAAGCGGCCCCACTTCACATTCACATAGGTGACTATTTAGAGTATCCTACTATACTCCGCTTGGTTATACCAACGCACATAGTCATTAAAAGCTAAGCTTACCCTCACGCCATGCAGGTATCACTGTTGAATTATGGAAATGGGCAGAAGAACATATCTTCTCAGTGATTCTCTTAAGGTACATGAAATTAGGTTGTCCCTTTGAACCTAGATCTTGGGATCTCCAGTCAACTAGGTTGGGTTTCCATTCCATTCCCTTGCAACGTCATAGGCTTTAGTCCCATTCCTCTAGATGATTTGTTAACTAACTCTCGATTTAACCCTTTGGTTAGCGGATCCGCAATATTGTCCTTTGACTTTACATAATCAATTGTGACAATCCCACTAGAGAGTAGTTGTTTAATGGTATTGTGTCTACGACGAATATGTCTAGACTTACCATTATACATATTACTTTGTGCCCTTCCAATAGCAGATTGGCTATCGCAGTGTATGCAAATAGCTGGCACAGGTTTTGACCATCTAGGAATATCTTCTACAAAATGGCGAAGCCATTCAGCCTCTTCAGCTGCCTTGTCTAGCGCAATGAATTCAGATTCCATTGTCGATCTAGCAATACAAGTTTGTTTTGAAGATTTCCATGATACAGCTGCACCACCAAGTGTGAAAACATATCCACTTGTAGATTTTGAATCTTTCATGTCGGATATCCAGTTCGCATCACTGTATCCTTCTAATACAGCTGGATATCTCATGTAGTGCAATCCCTGATCACGTGTATATCGTAAGTACCGCAGTACCCTTATTATCCCTTTCCAGTGTTCAGCACTAGGATTACTAGTGTATCTACTCAGTCTACTAACTGAATAAGCAATGTCAGGCCTTGTACAACTCATCAAGTACATCAAGCTTCCTATCACTCGAGAATATTCTAGTTGAGAAACACTCTCACCAGTATTCTTGGATAGGTGTAGACTTAAGTCCACAGGCGTCTTGGCTACACTTGTATCAGACTTGCTGAATTTCTCTAGAATCTTGTCTATATAATGTGACTGTGATAAAACAAGTCCATTGGTATTTCTAGAGATCTTGATGCCCAATATAACATCAGCAAGTCCCATATCTTTCATGTCAAATTTAGAATTCAACATTTTCTTAGTAGATTTAATGATCTTATCATTACTACCCACTATTAGCATGTCATCAACATATAGACATAAGATGACATAGCCTTCATTCGTGTCTTTGACATAAACACATTTATCACACTCATTGATTTTAAACCCACTAGAGAGTACAGCTTTGTCAAATTTTTCATGCCATTGTTTTGGAGCTTGTTTCAAGCCATACAATGATTTAACAAGCTTACACACTTTATTTTCTTGCCCTGGAGCAGAAAATCCTTCAGGTTGTTCCATGTAGATTTCTTCATTCAAATCTCCATTAAGGAAGGCTATCTTAACATCCATTTGATGTATTTCGAGACCTCGCAAAGCTGCGATCGCAATAATCATACGAATGGAAGTTATTCTCGTAACAGGAGAATACGTATCAAAGTAGTCTAGACCCTCCTTTTGTCTATACCCTTTAATGACAAGCCTTGCCTTATACTTATCAATAGTACCATCCGTCTTCATTTTCTTTTTAAAAATCCACTTGTAGCCCAACGGCTTACAACCAGGAGGAAGATCTACCAGTTCCCAAGTATGGTTTTGTAGGATAGAATCAATTTCACTCTTGATTGCTTCTTTCCACAATGGACCATCTGGTGATCTAATAGCTTCATTATAACTTTGAGGCTCACTTTCTATAACATAAGTTAGAAAGTCTGGACCAAAAGATTTTGAGGTCCTAGTGCGTTTCCCACGTCTAGGCTCAACATTAACATCATCTTCTTGGGTTTTATTAGTTTCCCCAACAGTCTCAAATGTGCGTTTTTTAGAAGTATATTCCTCTTTACAAGGAAATATATTCTCAAAGAACGACGCATTTCTAGACTCCATGATCGTGTTCTTGTGTATATCTGGGTTTTCAGATTTGTGTACAAGAAACCGATACGCACTACTATTATGTGCATAGCCAATAAATAAACAGTCAACAGTTTTTGGACCTATCCTCTCTTTCTTAGGAGTAGGTACAAGAACTTTTGCAAGACACCCCCACATTCGTAAGAATTTATATGATGGTTTTCGACCATTCCACTGTTCATACGGGGTTTGATCAACTTTCTTTCGAGGCACCTTATTTAAAATGTAATTTACAGAGAGAATTGCCTCCCCCCACAAGTTCTGTGGCAATCCAGAACTTATTAACATAGCATTCATTATTTCTTTTAAGGTACGATTTTTCCTTTCAGCAACTCCATTTGATGGAGGCGAATAAGGTGCAGTGGTTTGGTGAATAATTCCATTTTGTGCACAATAGTCACCATATGGTGCTACATATTCACCACCTCTATCACTTCTTAACACCTTAATCTTTTTCCCAAGTTGATTCTCAACCTCTGTCTTGTATAGAATGAACTTATCCAAAGCTTCATCCTTACTTTTTAGCAAATACACATAACAGTATTTAGTGCAGTCATCAACAAAAGTAATAAAATACTTATTGCCACCTCTAGATTGAACCATTTTTAAATCACATACATCAGTATGAATTAAACCCAATGGTTCAGTGCTTCTTTCAACTGATTGAAATGAAGTCTTTGTTAATTTTGCTTCAACACAAGTTTCACATTTCTCACTTGTGTCAATATGGAAGTTTGGTATGTGGTCTAATTTAATTAATCTTCGCAAAGAATTAAAATTAACATGTCCTACTCTACCATGCCACAAATTGGAAGATTCAAGCAAGTAAACAGAAGAGGTACTCATTTTATTAATTTTTGGGAATACAGTCGCTACATTCAATTTAAACATCCCATTACACATATACCCCTTCCCCACATACATTCCTGCTTTGGTCAACACCACCTTGTCTGACTCAAAGACCATACGGAAGCCATGCTTGCTTAGGAGAGAACCGGATACCAAATTCTTGCGAATTTCCGGTACATAAAGGACATTGTTGAGAGTTAGCTCCTTTCCTGAAGTCATCTTCAGAATTATTTTCCCTTGCCCTTCAACATCTGAGGAGGCAGAATTTCCCATATACATCTTCTCACCATTAGTCATTGGTTCGAAGGAAGTGAACATAGCCTTGTCGGAGCATATGTGGCGAGTAGCACCAGTGTCTATCCACCATTCCCTTGGGTTTGAATCCACCAAGTTCACTTCAGAGACCACAGCAGACAGATTAATGTCAGAGACATCCCTTGAGATAGAATCTAACTCAGTCATATTAGCTTGATTATTCTGGACTTTCTTTGGCAGGCGACATTCAGAAGCCCGGTGTCCAGTCTTGCCACAGTTGTAGCACTTGCCTTGAAACTGAAATTTCGGCTTCTTGGCGATACCACCTTTTGGCCCCATCTTGTACCCTTTGCCAGAAGGAATTTTCTTCTTCCCACGTGATTTTTGACCATGCTCAACCATATTAGCCTTGGCCCCAAAATCCCCCAATTTCCTGTCAGCCCCTTTGTTGTCTTTTTCAATTCGAAGCCTTACGATGAGATCTTCAATCTTCATCTCCTTTCGCTTGTGCTTCAAATAGTTCTTGAAGTCCTTCCAAGCAGGGGGTAGCTTTTCAATTATAGCAGCAACTTGGAAAGTTTCGCTTAAGGTCATCCCTTCAGCATGGATTTCATGCAAGATCACTTGCAGCTCTTGAACTTGACTGATCACAATTTTCGAGTCCACCATTTTATAGTCGAGGAATCTCCCCACTACAAATTTCTTTGAACCGGCATCCTCGGTTTTGTACTTTCTGTCTAAGGACTCCCACAGTTCCTTAGCAGTGGTCTTAACACTATACACATTATAGAGTGTATCGTGTAAGCCATTCAATACATAGTTTCGGCACAGAAAGTCCGAGTGCTTCCAAGCATCAATAGCCAGCACAACCTCTCGGTCTTGTTCGTTTTCATTAGGCACAGGAGCCTCTTCCTTCAAGAACCTCGCAAGGTTCAAGGTGGTAAGGTAGAACAGCATCTTTTGCTGCCACCTCTTGAAATCCATGCCATTGAATTTCTCGGGTTTCTCCCCGTGGTTCACAGAAACCGTTTGGATTGAGGGAACCTTCACCGGTATGGCCGTTTGGATTGAGGGAACCTTCACCGGTATGGAGCCAATCACGACGGTGTTGGAGCCAGTAGCACCGTCGGTTGCAGTGTTCACATTCTCATTTGCCATTTCTGAAAATTATCACAAGAGAAAAGAAATTAAATCTAATATATTTTTTTTTCCTTTCTCTTTTAATTTTAACAGTAGCAGATTTTTGTTTTCCGATTTTTGTTAGGAAAACGAATGAAATTTAAGATTCTGCCCACTTTGTCCCAAGCAAAACTCGATTCTGCACACTTTCTGTCTAATGCAATTTTCTCAGATTCTGCACCGTTTGGGCAGAAAACAAGAATCACAGTAGCAGTTTTTTGTAAAACGAAAACTGTGTTTCCAAAATATGATTTCTGTTTTTTTTTGTTTTGAAAAATATCAGAATCTGTTTTAAGATTGTTGGAAAAATTACATTGATACAATTGGAAAACAGAAACAGATTCTTGATTACAAACTGGAAAATAGAACTTGAATTGAAACAGAACTACGATGTAAACAGAAAGCAATAATAGGAAAACTATAACAAAAATAAGATCAAACCGAGGCCTGTGATATTTCACAGTTTCCTTAAAACAGATTCGCCGCCTCACCAGAAGTGCTTGAGGATATCTCCGGCGTCTGCCTCCCAGGATACAGCGGCAATAACCAGCAGTAGACAAGCACGATGTTCGACTGCTCCGGCGAACCAACTATGTTCTGTGTCTCTCTCAGGAAGGAATATTGGAAGGAAGGAAAATAGCTCTTGTTTTTCTGACTCTGAAATTTCTGAGGAGAAAGCTCAGAATATATAGGACTAAGGGGAGAGAGGATTCATTGGATGTACATTATGAATTTGTGGATTCATCCATGTATATCCATTATGAATCTATAGATTCATCCATGTATATTCATTTGTACATTATGTATTTGTGGATTCATCCATGTATATCCATTATGAATCTATAGATTCATCCATGTATATACATGATTCATCTATGAATGTGCATTATCCATGAATGAGAATAAATACACTCATGTATATACATTTTTCCCATGCATTCATGTATGTACATTATATAAATGTATTCAATGGATTAATTTCTCATTCACTCCACAATAATTTTGGACATGTAAATATCCAAAGTTCATCTCCTCATCGAGGAGAACACAAATCCACAAGGACCCCATTCAAACTCTAAATGGATCCCACATTTATTTGACCTCAAACATGGCCAAAATTAATTTTTATCCAACAAGTGTATCATAGAAAATCCCTGTAATAAGACTTATATTTCCTTTGTATTGTCCTACAGATTCCAAACTATGTTGCTTTATTTTTTCTAGGTTAGTAGTTGCTTTATTAGATACAACTATTCTCTTCCGTCACCATAAAGCAAAGCAAGACATGACTTGGAGTCTTTACAATATCTGTCTTTGAGAATAGGGGTGTAAATCGGTTGGTTTAATCAGTTGTTGATTTTTTAGTGCTTTAAAAACTTATCAAAATGCTCAATTTAGCCATTTTTTTTTTGTTTTCGGTCGTTTTTGGGCAATCGGTTTGGTTTTTCAACTTATAATATTTTTCTAAAAACCGACTATTAGATTCGGTTTCGTTGGTTGGTCGGTCGGTTTGATTTTTCAGTTTTGAGTTACACTCCTACTTGAGAGAGAAAGAAATGATCAGGGCTGAGGGTGAAATGAACTAACATGCTACCGAAACTAACATTCTCTATATCTCTCCGTGTAGATATTCAAACAATAACTAACTGTATATGCTAGCAAAATTCTCTCTCTCTCTCTCTCTCTCTCTCTCTCTCTATATATATATATATATATATAAATATATATATATATATACACTTCATACTTAGGGAGCTGAGATAGAAATGTTTTGGGTTAATTGTACTTTGCACCATTGAAGTTTGGGTAATTTTGCACTTTGCATCCCAAAGTTTCAAATTTGGCACTTTGGTCCCTAAAGTTTGGGATGAGTTACACTTTAGTCCCTCAAAGACCTTTTACGATGAAATTTTACTTTTAGTGACGAAATCATTCGCCACTAAAGGACTATTTGGACTTATCTGCCACATTTGTGAAACTTTAGAGACCAAAGTGTCAACTTTTAAATATTAACCCAAACTTAAAGGATGCAAAGTGCAATAATTCCAAAAGTTTTGTATTACATTCTTCAGTATGATGAAATAAACAAAGATTATCACAATAGCGGCATTGCACGAGTTTTATGCTAGTTGAATTTAAAAATGGTCGACTTTGAAGATGCATTCCATAAGTTTGATAATTTTCCGTGCAATTTCTTTCTCTCTTTTTCGCCACAAGTTTTAGGTGATCAGACCTAAATATGTATTCACTGATTTCACTCCTAACATTTACATGCCTGAATTTAGAATCACCCAAATAAAAAAAAAAAGAGATTGGATACTAACCTCTAAGTAATGGGTTTGGGTTGGTATTCTGTAATTTTACCTGGTATTCTGATTTAAGTTTTTCATGATACCAAAACTAGCTGTCATTGTGAATGATGTTTCAAATATTACAGTTAGTGCCATTAGAAATTTTTTTTTTTCTTCTTTTAAAGATGTCATTTGGAATTTTAGGCTGTGAAACATATGATCTAGTTATTTTGCCCCAATCAATATTTAGTAGAGTAATGCTGAGGACACCAAAATAATACATCTGTTGATATAAATTTCTAAAAATATTTATCAATTTCAAAACAAAGCTCGAATTAATTTCAAAACTACCATGACACATCAACAAACGGGTAGTTTAGGTGCACAAAATCGGAGGAATTAGCATTTTCCGAATTAGTAATATTCCTTTTTTTATTTTTCATATACCAACCAAACACTGAACTTTAAATTTATCTAGGATTCTACTGGTGAACCACTCACTTTACACGATTCAGATTCCTAGTAAATTAGTTATTGGTATTTTCTGGTTATCAGAATTTGGCTAAAATAATCCTTGAACCAAACAGGCCGTGAGTAAAAAAATCTACGGAAATAAATCATGAATTGCGATTAGCTTTTCATTTAATAAATTATTAGTTGACTATTGCACCATTAATAGCTTAAAAATTTTTTGCACTTAAATTTAGTACTCCAATGCCACTTGTCTTTATTATAAGGGTAGTTTTGAAAAGTAAGTAAAAACTATATACAATTTAGGAAAGTGGACACTTATTGTGGGACATCCAAAAAAGAAAATGTGGACACTTATTATGGGACAGAGGGAATACGTAATTTTAGTTTTATCAAACTAAGCCGTGGAATTCGAGAAATTCAAAATGCCTAAAATTGACGTTGAGAGAATCAACTTTGTCATAAGATAAATTTTTGGGTAAATACCACTTGCCTCCCCTGAGATTTAGCCCTAATACACATACCTCTCCTCACGTTTCAGGAATCTCACTTACCTCCCTTATTTATGAATTTTAGTGTTAGATTCTCTTAAATTTTCTAATGATTTGTTGAAGGGAGGGAGGAAACTGATACTAAAATTTAAAAATAAGGGAGGTAAATGAGATTCCTGAAACGTGAGAGGAGGTGTGTGTATTAAGGCCAAATCTCAGGAGAGGTAGGGGATATTTACCCTAAATTTTTTTTAAGGAGTGAATGTGAGAGGGATATCTTCAACGACTTTAAAGACTTTTGTGATATTCACTAAAAAAAAACAAGAAAGGGGAAAAAGAAAGGTAAATTAGTTTATTCTTATCTATTTAACATCTCAATGACTTTACACTCTCTTTTTATCTTTATCTATATACTAGTGTGGTAGCACGTGCTTTGCACGTGCCCGTCAAATGTCTCTTAAAAATAGGACAGCACCTAATATTAGAGAATTTGATTAGTGTAGTTGATTTATGGAGTGTTTGTGCCCAATTAACCATGAAAAAAATATTATGTAAGTAGCCATATTTGTTGACCCTTTTTCAAGTCAATTGTAATTATGGTTGTAAAAGTTAGTTTTTTCTTACAAAAATTGACCTGTAGTAGTCATTTTTGTTAACTCTTTTCTAAGCCAATTGTAATTATGGTTGCAAAGGGCTATGTAAGTAGTCATTTTTGTTGACCCTTTTTGAAATCAATTGTAATTATAGTTGCAAAGGGCAGTGTGGAAATTTAGACAAATTCGTAAAGAAATAAAATTGACCTAAATGTAAAGATTATACAATTAACTATTTTTGCTGACTCTTTTTGAAGCCAATTATAATTATGGTTGTAAAGGACGATTTGGGAATTTGGGGAAATTTGATAGATACGCACATGTGTGTATATATATATAGAAGTATATATACAAGTGATATATAGCAGGGGTAATTTGGGTATAGTAAAGCAGGGGTAATTTGGGTAATATTAAAGATTCGAGCAGCACCTAATATTAGAGAATTTGATTATTGAAGTTCATTTATGGAGTGCTTGTGCCCAATTAACCATTAACAAAATATTATGTAAGTAGCCATTTTTGTTGACCCTTTTTTAAAGTCAATTGTAATTATGGTTGCAAAAGTTAGTTTTGTCTTACAAAAATTGACCTGTAGTAGTCATTTTTGTTAACTCTTTTTGAAGCCAATTGTAATTATGGTTGCAAAGGCCTATGTAAGTAGTCATTTTTGTTGACCCTTTTTGAAATCAATTGTAATTATGGTTGCAAAGGCCTATGTAAGTAGTCATTTTTGTTGACCCTTTTTGAAATCAATTGTAATTATGGTTGCAAAGGGCAGTTTGGAAATTTAGACAAATTCGTAAAGAAATAAAATTGACCTATATGTAAATATTATATAATTAACTATTTTTATTGACCTATATGTAATTTCTAATACATATCATCACTTCAACCAAATTGAAACAGCCGCAATTTGCAATTTTAAAAGCAGCCGCAATGTTGGAGGGCAATTTGGGAAATACGAAAGATTCGAGCACTTTGAATTTCATTATTGAAGTTCATTTATGGAGTGTTTGTGCCTAATTAACCATTAAAAAAATATTATGTAAGTAGCCATTTTTGTTGACCCTTTTTAAAGTCAATTGTAATTATGCTTGCAAAAGTTAGTTTTGTCTTACAAAAATTGACATGTAGTAGTCATTTTTGTTAACTCTTTTTGAAGCCAATTGTAATTATGGTTGCAAAGGCCTATGTAAGTAGTCATTTTTGTTGACCCTTTTTGAAATCAATTGTAATTATGGTTGAAAAGGCCTATGTAAGTAGTCATTTTTGTTGACCCTTTTTGAAATCAATTGTAATTATGGTTGCAAAGGGCAGTTTGGAAATTTAGACAAATTCGTAAAGAAATAAAATTGACCTATATGTAAATATTATATAATTAACTATTTTTATTGACCTATATGTAATTTCTAATACATATCATCACTTCAACCAAATTGAAACAGCCGCAATTTGCAATTTTAAAAGCAGCCGCAATGTTGGAGGGCAATTTGGGAAATAAGAAAAATTCGAGCACTTTGAAAATCGTGCTTGGAAAGGGGTGCTCATGGAGTCGTGGATTGCCAACACGGGATCATAACGAAGAAATTATGTGTTCAAACCACGTCTTTGCCAGATGTTTTTTTTTTTTTTTTTTTGAAGTAGTTGATTGTTTAACAACTTTGTAGACTCTAATGTATTGCAGATCCTAAATAACAAGCAAAATAAATAAATAAGTAAACAGTGAAAATTAAAATAAACCATAATTACATCTAGATTATGGTCTCATGTTGTTTTGTTAATTTTACCGTTGAGGATGTGAATTTGGTTACCATTTTTAAGTTAATTGAAACGTGGCAGTGAAGAGAATACAATGAAATTTCATATGAAGCCAAATGAAAGAAAGTTAAGTCTCTCATTAGAAAATGTGTTTGCATATCAGGTAAAAGATTCCTAGTTGTGAATGTGGCAAATTAAGGAATCGCAGAAGGAACATGAGAAGCTCCAAAGAGGCAAACTTACTTGTTCTCTGCTTGGGTTTTTTAACTTTCCTCCAACGCCTTGATAAAAGACGAGCTCTTCTCTTTCTCTAAATCCGCAAGACTGCTATCCTACGAAAAACAATTTGAGTACAATGTTAAATACAAGCAGGGATGGTCCACAGGTTTCATGGAAATTAAATCAGTAACTCGTGATTTAAAACACAGCACATAATCATCAAAGAGAGTCAAGAATGAGCTTATCCATTTCCCATATTTCATTCACTTTAGTTGTTAGCTGGTTGTTATAAATTCTGGTTCTTTTTTTTTTTTTTTTGGCAGAAGCTCACTTAAACATCTTAACAGTGAGGTCGTTGAAAGAAAAAGTAGACATTCATTTACTATAATATACTTACAAAGATAAGTTGTTCAAATCAATTACATGTATACTTTTAATTGTTGGTAAAAGCAAATTATATTCATTGCAGCCATATATATTTGCAATATATACCTGGAGCCAAACATTATCAAAAAATAAGAATCTATAATTATATCATCTTTGAAGATTGATTGGGGCCTAATCACCTTCAACCAAAGCTATTGCACAAATTGTATGGCTTTTCAACAGGCTATGATACATTAAATGCAGTCAAACTTAGAAACTTTATATCCCTGCCACGTACATCCCCAAAATGACTAAACATTAACACAATCATGAAAGTATAAGAAGTATTATTGTGGAAATGGTGCATAATAGGCACCAATAATAAACACGGGATTTACGCAACTATAATCACCTATCGCTAAAGGTACAAATGAGAGCATCTAGTCTTTGAATTTTTCTGACATCTAAGTGACACATGACAAGAATGAAGTTCATGATTATAGTTGTTTAGTAATTCAATTTCATAACCATAAGAATATATCAAAACTTCATATTCTATCAGTTTTCTCTCACAAACTGCAGATTCCCACTGTAAATCATGGCTATCTCCTCTAAGAATCGGTCTCCTATGGCTTCAATTTGGTTGGCTGCCATAGCTTTGTCTAGCCAAATTCTCTATTTCAATTATCAAGTTAGTAATAATCACTCTCTCTTGTTCATTTCATGAGAATTCTTCAAATTGAATTAGCTATTGAGGAATTTCAATCAGATGCATGCAATTTCCTCGAGGGAAAAAATCAAAAATTTGAAATTTTAATCAAGCCTAATTTGACCCAAAATAGATAGAAAGATTAAGAACCATAAAATTCACAATAGACACATCAAAGAAGGCCAAGCAAAATGATTTGAACAAATTGCTGACAAACTATAAATAAATAGAAACTCAACATCTAGATTACCCAAACCAGAATGATTTGGAGAACTTGCTCTCAGGTAGTTCATTCCTCAGTTTCTTTCTTTTCCCAATTATTACCTCAATCATTCCAACTCTGTTTTCAAGTTTTATTATTATTGCTCCTCAAATTCTATATATATATATATATATGTATATTTGGATGATTATATATATAGGTGTATCTATATATTTGTATATAAGATAATAGCTTAGTAAGCCTAGCCTTGTTGGCATTCACTTTTAACTTGGTACACTCTAGTTTCCAGTGGGACATTTCAACGAACAGTTGGTAGTCAAGAAATTTGCCCTACAAGTAGATCCCTCAATCTAAGTAAAAACTAAAAAATAAAAAATAAACAAAAAAAAAAAGCCTTCAATCAAATTAAAAAAACAAACCAGTTATTTATATACATAATTTCAGAATCTACCCAACCCCAAAAGAAAATCAAACAAAGAAATTGGAAAAGGAACAAAAAAAAAAAAAAAGACCATAACAGACCTTAAAGTTTTCTAACGATGGCAGCTGATTCACGGCAAGTAATGTTATCTCCCTAAATCAGAAACCCCAATTTTGCAGCAGACCCAAATTGAAGAAACAAGTGGTGGTGAGTTTCGCCAGCCAAATCTACGAAATCTGCAACCAGAACGCGAATGAAGATACAGATAGCGATAGCCGAAGGAATTGATGAGCAGCTCGAGAAATCGAAGCGGTGGAGGATAGAGTAAGAGAGAGACGAATCGTAAGCAGGCAAGTGCATAAGAGAGAGAAAGCAATTAGGGCAATTAGAGAGAGAGAGAGAGAGAGAGAGAGAGAGCAGGAGAGAGAAGCAAAGAAACAAATGTTGGAGGGCAATTTGGGAAATAAGAAAAATTCGAGCACTTTGAAAATCGTGCTTGGAAAGGGGTGTGTGTTTTTATAAGATAGTAGATATTCAGAATCTCCTAGTATGTGAGTATAAGAAAAGAAAAAAATGTGTTGTTTTCTGTTTTTTCTTCTCCTCTTTTTCTCTTTAATTTATTTCACTACACACAAAAACACAACAATTCATGAAAAATATTGGACAAAGAAAGTTAAAAAAAATAAAAATACAAATGAAAACCAAATTGCCATTTTATAACATAACATAGAGAAACTACATTCCAATTTCTTCCACTTCCACTACAATTCCTCCAAACTACATGGTTTTGTGTGACATTTTTGGGCACAGTAGTTTGGATTTTATAGCAAATTTTGGGGACACGAGAGGAGTTCCTTTTTTTTGCCTTTCCCTTTCTGAGTAAGTATAAAAGATTGTCGAGATGATGTAAATCGTCTATGTGCTAATTCCCTATGTGACCGAACTGAGAATTTAAATGTAATAAATATTAACAGAAATTACACTCACCTCCCCTGTGATATGACCTAATTACTTGGACCAGTACCTTCGTATAATTCAAAATTGCACTAAACTCTATTTAAGTTTGGGGTTGAGTATTGATGATGCCAAAATTTGGTTAAAATAAATTAAAGCAATTTGCGGGGAGAGAGAGTGAGAGACTGGTTTTTTGTATGCGGTTCGGCCCTGTTAATGAAGATACCTATGTCCACGTGTGTGTTTGAGCACGTTCACTGTACTGTAAAAAGCTGGGGACCTGCGATGAACCAACAATAGTTTGGAGCTACCGCAGGTCAGCCGGGTGTGTTGGTGACTACTATAGAGGTGCTGTAGAGACTGAAAAGTCGGTCCCTTTGAGGGGGGGGGGGGGGGGGTGAGTGGTTTATTTCATAGATGCAAGAGACCTACTCATACATAGATAAAGAAATATAATCTAATTAAGCTTAATTGGAATTAATTGTGGGGATTTCCTAATTGGATTAGGAGTCCACTTTCCATAAGTCTTCTATCTTGAGTAGGAAACTGCCTGGAATATTCTGGGGCATGTGTTGTCGGCCCAGCTGAGCTGTCCCTGCGACGGGCTGTGCCTGCGCTGCCTTCCCAACCTGTTGGTCGGGCTTTGTGCATATACCGCTCGGGAAGTCTCAGACGGATTAGACGGCTCGGGCTGAGGTTTGTCCAAGATACTGTGCATGATTTGTTCGAGACAATGACCGGCTGCTGAGTTGAACCGCTCGGTCATAGGATAGAGCCAGTTTTGGGCCTATCATCTGCCCCCCATTTCCAAAGTTAATTGGCTTGATACCATATAGAGGCGAGCTTGGAAATCTGCTTGATGTCACTTGCCGCTTTATGAGTGCTCGGGGAAGCTTCCTTGGAGCTTCTGGGTGTTGTGAGTTCTTGGGACTGCCTAAGAGTTGAGACTTAGCCTAATTCGGAGTCTTTAAGTGCTCGGGAATTGGCTAAGAGTTGAGACTCGGCCTAATTCGGAGTCTTTTGCTTAAGTTAAGCTTTCAGGATGGTTATCTTCTACCTGTAAACCTTCGTCAAGGTTGTGGGTAAACGAATTTGACCATATTGGAAAAGCCGACCTAAAGCGTATTGTTTTAGGGTCCTTTTATGTTAACTCCCCAGGATGGTTATCTTCCGCCCGGTCAGCTTTCGTCAAGACTGTTGGGAGAAGAGTTTGACCATATTGGTGGAGCCGACCTAAATCACATTGCTTTAGGGTCTTTTTGTTACTCTATCGTCGGCCAACCTAAGAGATTTTAGTCACCTCTATCGTCGATTTGGACCTAAGTGGAGTTATTGCCTCTGAGTACTGTAGGCGTCCGGGTTGTCTAAGAGTTGGACTTGGATACCGCAAGGCCTGTAAGTACTTGGTGTGATTGCCTATTTAGTCCATTGTGCCTTTCTGCCCCCAACCTTTCGCTAAGACGAGGTCTTGTGGAGGCTAGGACTGTAGGTAACCGACCTGGAGCATGGGTGGTTGCAGGGTTTTTTGAAGCTTGCCATCATCCGCCACCTAGGGGGATTTGCCCCCTTCGCAGGTTGGACATAAGCGAAGCTGATGCCCTGGGCGTGACCCCGAGGTCTTTTGCCTCGGGTGCGATCCCGAGGCCTTTAGTGCCTGGGTTCGGAGCCCGAGGTCTTTTGTGCCTGGGTTCGGAGCCCGAGGTCTTTTGTGCTTGGGTTCGGAGCCCGAGGTCTTTTCAAGAGCTCTTTGACAGTCTGCGGAGCCTCATACGATGATCAGGCAGGTACTATTGTAGTTGGATTGGTCAAGGCTGTTAGAAGCAGGAGGTCGGGCCGGGATCACTGGACTTCTGATTACTCTGAGCTGGATTCAAGGTTGGGATCATTAGATCCTAACTGCTGCGAACTAGAGGTCGAGTCGGGGTTGCCGGACTCCTGTGAACTGGAGGTCAGATTGGGACTGCCAGAACCTAACTGCTGTGAACTGGAAGAACTGTCAGAACTCCCGGGCTGATCTCGATTTCGCTTACTTCTAGAAGACTCGTTGCTTACCCGTCCGGGGTCTTTGGTCTTTAAAAATTCTTCAGTGCCAATGTATTCTCCAACCTTCTCAGTGAGTTCAACTAAGGTTTCCGGTCGGTTTCTGTGAAACGACGCGGCACACTTTGTGTGCTGAACTCCTGAGCAGAAGGCTATAATAGCGACAATTTCATCAAGATTATTGATTCCGAGTTTCTCTTGATTAAACTGGTCGGTGAATTCCTTGAGGGTCTCATTATTCCTTTGTATGACTGTCAGTAGCTGTATGTCGGGCTTTGGCCGTTCATGCATACCAATGATCTGGTTAATTAACTGCTTGTTGAGTTGCTTGAAACTGCGGACCGATCGGGGCTCCAAGGAGTAGAACCATTACATGGCCAGGCCTTTCAAAGTATTGGGGAAGGCTAGGCAATGTAGTTCATCGGAATTGGTGGCTAGGGCCATCTGAGCCTTGTAGGTCCGGACGTAGTCGACCGGGCTTCCCGAGCCGTTATAGGGATCTAGGCGAGGCTGCTTAAATTTACACTGGATGGAAAACCTCGTGATCTGGCTAGAGAATGGTGACTTTGTCTCAGTATTGGCGTGATTCCGAGTAGGGTTCTGGCCCAGTCTTTTAGCCACTCCATCAATCTGTTTATGCAAGTCCTTGATACGTGCCATTACACCTTCCCGACCGGTATCCGGGTCGTAGGTCGGGTTAGTGGAGGAGGCTTCCTTCTCATGGCGGTGTGCTGTCCCTTGGAATCGGGTTTGGCTATGACTCCGGTTCATTGTGTGCTTAGGGACACCTGGCTCTTGACCGAGTGACATTGGACTGATTCCCGGGCCATACGCTCCTGCCTTTCCTCTCGGGCAGCACGCCTACTGTTGATGTCTTTGGCATCCTCAACACGGGACGGGTTGGCTCGGGCACGTTGTCTGGTTAAGATCGGTTTTCGACCGGACGCAACGTTCCCGGGTCGTTTCCCGGCCACTGGAGGACTACTGTGCTGGGCCAGCAGGGCTTCGATCTGTTGTTGAATTTGTCGCTGGCCCTCCAAGAGTTGTGCGACAGTCGCGATAATTTGCTCAGATGTCATGATTGTCGTAGCCGGCGCCGGGGCCGGCTGAACATCCCGGTCAGCCTGCTGTGCAGTTTTCTCACCCTTCTTCGGAGGCATGGCTATCAGCCAAGAGATTTGTTGATGAAGAACTTGTTGTTCACACAGACGGCGCCAAGCTGATGATGCCAAAATTTGGTTAAAGTAAATTAAAGCAATTTGAGGGGAGAGAGTGTTGAAAGGCTGGTTTTTTGTATGTGGTTCGGCCCTGTTAATGAAGGTACTTACGTCCACATGTGTGTCTCAGCACGTTCACTATACTGTAAAAAGCCGGGGACCTGCGGTGAACCAACAATAGTTTGGAGCTACCGTAGGTCGGCTGGGCGTATTGGTGACTGCTGTAGAGGTGCTGTAGAGACTGAAAAGTCGGTCCCTTTAAAGGGGGGGTGAGTGGTCTCTTTTATAGATGCAAGAGACCTACTCATACATGGATAAGGAAATGTAATCCAATTGAGCTTGATTGGCATTAATTGTGGGGGTTTCCTAATTGGATTAGGAAACAATGTCCACTTTCCATAAGTCTTCTATCTTGAGTAGGAAACTGCCTGGAATATTCTGGGGCATGTGTCGTGGGCACAGCTGACCTGTCCCTGCGATGGGCCTTGCCTGCGCTGCCTTCCCGACCTGTTAGTCGGGCGTCGTGCATATACCGCTCGGGAAGTCTCGGACAGACTAGACCGCTCGGGCTGAGGCTTGGCCAAGGAACTGTGCATGATTTGTTCAGGACAATGACCGGCTGCTAAGTTGAACCGCTCAGTCATAGGATAGAGCCAGTTTTGGGCCTATCAAGTATCACTCCCCTCCTCTCAATTAGCCTACTGTTAGGTGACCAAATAGAAAAGTTAATTTTTGAAAATACCTAACTTAAGAAATATTCCAAAAAAACTATTTTTATGCTCCCCAATTATATACAAGGACAAAAACGTGATTTCATTTCTTAAACTTTTATCCTGAAATTGCAATTTTTTTTTCCTAAATTACTTGCAACAAAAGGAGGGTAAAACAGTACATTTAAGATTTTCGTGACTTTCGTTAATAGACAAACGCTGGCAGGGAATGTCAGTGTAATTAGGTTCTTGTAATGAGGCCATAAAAGGTAAGGGTGGGCATTCAGTCGGTTCGGTTCGATTTGGCATAATTCGGTTCGGTTTGGAGAATTATCAACTGTTAACTGACTAAAATTTAATTCAGTTGGTTCGGTTCGGTTAACTGAATTACGTATTCTGTTCAGTTTGGTTATTCGGTTAATTGAATTGTAAAAAACCAATTTTTATTTATTTTTATTTTTTTCATTTTCACAACTTTTTCATGTTTTTTTCCTTTCTCTTTCATATTGTAAAGAAAACATACTTTTGTTTGTTTTCAATTGTAAAAATACTTATATTTTATGTAAAAAAAACTTATATTTTATTATCTATAGTTATATAGAAGTATATTAAGAATATCAAAATTAAATAAAAATCAAATTTATGTTTTTCAATTCGGTTTGGTTCGGTTTGCCTATAGGCAACTGAAAACCGAATTGAAATTTTTAATTCTGTTTGGTTTTTAACTGAAATGAAATTTTTAACTAAAATAATTGAACTGAAATTGAAAATTCGGTTCGATTTGTTCTGTTAACAGGAGATGTTAATGCAATTTACACTAAAAACGAATAAGTGAGGTGTATATCGGCGTGTGTAAATTTGCATGAGAGTCACCTATTTACTCTTCTTTTCTAGTTAAGTGTAAAGATTGTCGAATGATGTTTCATCTTGTGTATGCTAATTCCCAATGAGAATTTTGGAGATTTGAATTTTGGACGGTCTCACCAATTTACTGACTATTTTCTTCGTAAGTATAAAACATTGGCTAGTTATAAAAAAATAAAAATAAAACATTGAATAGAGTATGCTTCATCTTCAATGTAGTAATTCCCAACGTTAGTTCCCATTTAAAAAAATCATTCCCAATGTGAGTTTCAAAGACTTCAAGATAATAATTTTGGAGTAAATTATATTTTGTACTCACTAATTTACTGTCTGTGGCACTTTGCTCTCAATCATTTAAAAGTTAACATGTTAGACCTTGAATTTTCTAACTTAGTGTCAATTTGTAGCTTCTTTTAAAATTCTATCAACAATTCTATTAAAAAAAATGATATAATTCGTTAAAATTTGTTAAGAGTTCTATTGACAATTCGACGAATTTCTGACGGAAGAGACAAATTGACACAAAATAGAAACTTGAGAGTCTAATGTGTCAATAACTTGTAAATGATGGAGGACAAAGTGCCACCGAGTGTAAACTATAATGATCCAAAGTTTAATTATCCCTGATTGTTAATATATGGGGTGTGTGTGTGTGTGTAAATTTGGATTTTTCCACGTACAAGTTGAATAATTCTATGATTTTACATTTTGTCCCAACTATGGCTCCGTGTATAGCGAGTCTGTGAAGCCATTAAGACCAACTGAATTTGATAAAATTGAAAATTAACCATTAAATTTCACGTTACTAAATTTGCAGTATCGCAATGTCACACCGTTCCGGAAATGCATTCATTTTAATACACCATTTTAGAATCATGTAAATTATTAATGTTAATTAATAATTGAGTTGAGTTGAGTTGAGTTGACGTGGGTCAACAGTGAGATGTCAATTGAGTACACGGTAATCAAAGGAGTCATGATGCATTGACATAATTAAATAACATTTATGTGATTTTAATGTTATTTGAATTATAAAGTATTTTGATAATAGTGATTTTACCTGCATAGAGTAAATTTCTGATAATTTTGATCTTGTTTTAGATCATTTTGAATACTATAGTGAGAACGTGAGTGATACGTTGCATAAAAGGTAGGGTGGAATAGAGATTCCAAAAAAATAGGTTTCAAAACGTGATTTTTGGATCCAAACGAAACTTTGACAAAAATTATTATAATTTTTAGCTTTCACTCGTGAAATAATAAAGTAGACGTTTAAGACATTTCGGGAGATAATCAGAAAATTTGACAAAAGCATAGTACTATGCATGATTAAAATATGCATAAGGGGCCAAAACTGATTCCCTTGCACTACTAATGTTTTAAAATATGCATAAGGTAAAGGCCAAAAAAATTGGGCATGTAATCAGCTACAAGGGAATCATACCAAAGCCATTGTTCAGTTTTGGTACTGTAATGTTTATTCTCATTAGCCTTGGTTATAGTATAACTGTATAATTTGTAATTGTTATTTATTGTAATACCCCGTATTTTATTTTCACATTTTAATCGGAATAATACCAGTTTTGGAATTTTGCGCAGTATAAATTTTTATCTGTGGGTGTGGTTAAGCGCGTGAGCTTAACACAAACAAGTATTTCTCTGTTGAACTTGGAGACCACACAAAGTTGGTGCACTGTGTGTGCGTGTGTATACAATTTGTGTATGTAAAGCTTGTGCTTCACAAATACTTGGAGGCTAAGAAATTCATAGTTATATATACACTACATACCCTCCCCAATTTCATAACTCTCACAACTCTCTGCCTCTCAACAACTCTCATTCTCTCCACTGTCTCTCTATCTCGGGTACACACACACACACACACACACACATATATATTGTTATTCACACACACATATATTATTTATACTCATTCAACTGAGCCTTTGGATTCAAAGCTTTGGATAATTGGATTAGGGTAAGCTTCTCTAAAGTTCATGATAGTAATTTCAGTTCTTATATCACTGTAGATATATATATATATAGAATTTCGTATATATGTATATATATTTCTCATTAAGGGTCCAAGAAATAGCGAGTAGAAAAACTGTCACAAAAACGTGATTTCTTTATATCAAATGAAAGGTCTCGATCCCACGAGGCTCCATTTCAAATTTCAAAAGCTAATTCATAACGGTTGCGACGAACGGTCAAATTAAAGTTTTGTCACCATTCGGTTTTTCAATAAAATCAAGAGTTGTGTTTTGATTCTTGAAAAACTGATTTCATTTTTAAAATCTATGCGGAAAAGGAAGAGATTCATATATTGGAAGTCTATTTTTAATTAAGTTTTCAAAATGGCTCAAAACCAGCGTTTGATTTCAAAACAGAGGAAGGAAAGGGAAGAAGACGATTTTGTGATACCTCGCGCGCGCGACCCGCGCCAGCGCGACCAGGCTAGTTTTTGAAAATTGTTTTGAAAATAACCACGTGTCCTTGCTGAACGCATTCCGCGCGAGCGAGGCCTCGCGCGAGCGGCCTGCGCGCGCGACCTCAGGCAGTCTGGTGAAATCTTCTGTTTTGTTGTTATTTAAGTCTGTTACGAGCTAAGGGACCTTGTACCCTAAGCTTTAAGAGTTATACTTTACCTTTGTAGTAGTTATACTCATGCTTTGAGGTGTTGTACCTCACTAATATATGCGTATTATTGTATATTGAGATTTGTAACAGATTGAGCAGTTCCGGTTTCTATTCTGATTAATTATTCAGTCTATCCTCGGTGAACGGTAGTTCCGTATAGCCCTCAATAAAGTTGTATAACATGTTAATAGTGTACTTACATGTCTACTTGAGTTGCTATGCCTTATGTGTTTACCTGGATAATTTTAGAATATCTATTGTGTTGTTTTGAATTGATAGCATGCCTTAATAATCTGTCTTATGAAATATTGAATATATCTTAATACTCAGAGCTCGCATATGTCATATCATTTCATAAGCATGAGCATAAACACGAAAATCACGAAAATAATTTTGGGATGAAAGACCTTAGAGGTTTTCAATTTTTGAAAAGGGAAGACCTTAGAGGCTTCTAGGTTTTAAAAAGGGAAGACCTTAGAGGCTTCCATGCATAAAACCCTCTAGGAGGGATTTTGTTTTAAAAAGTTAGAAATCTCGGATTTGTGGGTAGGCGTGTGAGATGGGTACCACTAGGAACTCGAATTGTGGGATGTGCTGCAAGAAACCTCCGTAACGGTAAAGGCTAGGCCTCCGTGTAATTCGTAAGGCCCAAAGTCCCGCACGTTTGAGGCTAGGCCTACGTGGACGGGAAGCCCATGGTTCGGGTACTGATATTGACGATTGAGGGTGAGTGTTTAAAAAGGCATGAAAATGGTTTTCTTGCATTGACATATGCATTCATTGCACTCACACATGTTATATAACAGATGTTATTGTGCGGTTATATGACTATACGATCCTTTTTGGCTTATGGACTATTAAACCTTTCTTTCAGGTGATATAGATAAGGGCAAGGCCCCGAGACATGACAATGCTTCCGCTATAGTTTGAAAACTCGTGTGTGGGGATTATCATTTAATTAATATAATACAATTTGGTTTCAAAGAACCTATTATGTTTAAATTGGACAAATGTTAGTCCACCCGCTTTTAAATAAAGAGATAGCTTAACTCTGATTTTCCGCTGCTTATATTGAACGTTTTGTTTCAAGAAAGAATATTTCAAATGAAAACCAGATTTCTGATTTATAAATGTTTCCAAATGATGAACGTTTAATACAGGTAACCCTCGGAGTCTTGGACTCGGGGAGTTGCTGATTGGTGTCAAAGCCTACTGTTATGGTTTATTATTATACTATCGCCGGTTGACACCCCGTCGCCAGGACCTGTGGTGGGACGGGGCGTGGCGGGGCGTCACAGAATGGTAACAGAGCGTAACCGGGTCGAATACTTTGGACGCCGAGTTATGTGCTCGCATGTTTAGTTTTGTTGATATGTTAGACATGATTAGTTGATATACGACATATGTTTTGATATGTGTTAACATGTTACTTGGTAGCTTGAGATGTTAACTGTTTACTTGTTATGCTTGACATACACATGTGCTGTTGAATACACTTCGTGATTAGAGTTTGATGAGCAGCTATCGGCTGCTTCGGTCCCAGTTAAAGGCCGAGGCCAAGGTCGTGGTCGAGGACGTGGTCCAGGGAGGGGCCGTGGTCAAGGTCAAGGTCGTGGTCGAGGTCACGCGATGATGTTGCATTTGAGTCTGAAGCTTCCACAGGACCCGTTGTTATTCCTGATGGACCGCAAGGGTTACAGAATGTTGCCGATGTAATTGTAAGGGAAGTCAGAGATGCTATGCCGCCTCCTCCCTCTCGTGCTCCGAGAGGTGAGACAAATTCCGCTAGAGCTCGGGAGAGGCTAATTACCAAGGATTTTGATGCTAGGAAGCCTCCACAATTCTCTGGTAGCTCTGACCCAATGGCTGCAGAGGATTGGCTTCAACATATCACGAAGATATTCGAATTCATTGATCTTCATGAGGATGCTCTCCGCATCTAGTTGGCTACATACTTATTTTCTGGAGAAGCTACCCATTGGTGGGATTGCACAGTAAGCGTTCATCCACTTACTGGCATGACCTGGAAGTCATTTAAGAGTCTTTTCCTCGATAACTACTTCCTAGAAGTACAGAGGGACGCAAAGAGGGCTGAATTCTTTACCCTTCAACAGGGGAACATGTCAGTGCAGAATATGCTACAATGCTTTCCACCTTGGCTCATTTTGCTCAAGAGCAGTTGGTCAGTGATCATTTCAAGGCTACACGCTTTGCCTATGGTCTTCGACCCTACATTCGGAAAAGTCTAGCTAGCACGCCTATCACCACTTATGCTGATACTTTGACAAGGGCGTTGGGTGTTGAAAGTGTAAATTTGGATCTGCAAAGGGCCAGGGAGATCATTAATCCAGCCAAGAGCATTGGTCTGTCTAAGAAAGCTAAGACAGAGACTAGGTCTCAATTTCAGTCCCAACCTGCTCAACAGCAACAACAACGATCATACTCACAACGGAGATCTTTTTATTGAAGTTCTCAACAATCGGGGTTACAGCGAGGTGTGAATGCCACTGGGGAGAAAGTTTGTCTCCAATGTGGTGATCCGAACCATTTCATCAAGTTTTGTCCTCAATCACCACCCAAGAAATCTCAGTCGATTGGTTCAACACCGTATTATCCAACATATCAGGCAGTATCCGCTCAGAGCGTTAAACCCTACCAGAATAGAGGTAATCAAGGTAATTATCAAAGGACAGAAAACCGTGGTGGTTTTCAGCCACAGAAACACCAAAAACCCAAAGGAAGGAATTTTGCTTTGCCTATGTCATCTGCTTATCATGTTTCTAGAAATGTCGGACCATCTGTGATCTGAGGTATCGTCCCATTGTTTAACTCTTGGGCATCTATATTGTTTGACACTGGTGCATCACACTCATTCATCTCATCAGCATTCGCTTCAGTATTGGGGTTAGAGATAGAATGCTTAGAGCATGTCTTATCTGTTGATACGCCAGTTGGAGGTGTTATTCATTTGAATCAGGTTTGCCATGGTTGTATGCTTTTGATAGCAGACCGATAGTTGAGTGTTGATTTGATTGTTATGCCGAATCTAGGATTCGATGTCATCCTTGGGATGGACTGGTTGGTCGAGTACCGGGCTTTCATAGATTATTTTAAGCGTCGGGTTACTCTTTTCACTCCTGAAGGAGACAGTTGTAGATTCGAGCGCGATCAGTTAGATTTATCGATACCCTCATTGTTTTCACGGAGTAGTTTATACTCTTCTCTTGGAACTTTGACTAGTTCATTGGCCATGGAGAGGGGCAGTTCTCTTGTGGAATTGCCGCCCATTGTTTGTGAATTTCCTGACGTCTTTCCAGAAGACTTATCGAAATTGCCACCTGTCCGTGCTATCGATTTTTTGCAATCGATCTTGTGTCAGGTACTTCGCTTATTTCTATTCTGCCATATCGTATGGTACCAGTAGAATTGAAGGAGTTGAAACTTCAGTTGGAAGTCCTCCAGAGTAAGGGTTTTATTCGCCCGAGTGTATCCCCGTGGGGAGCTCCTATTTTCTTTGTTAAGAAGGATGGAACGTTCAGATTGTGTAATGATTATCGAAAACTCAATCATGTGATGATCAAGAATAAGTATCCACTTCCAAGAATCGATGATTTGTTTGATCAACTCAAAGGTTCCACTTGTTTCTCCAAGATTGATTTGAGATCGGGTTATCATCAACTCCGTATTCGAGAGTCAGACATCTCGAAGATGGCTTTTAGGTCCCGATATGGACATTTTGAGTTTATGGTTATGCCATTCGGATTGACCAATGCTCCAGCAGCATTTATGGATCTTATGCAATGAGTATTTCATGATTATTTGGATAAGTTTGTGATTGTATTTATTGATGATATTCTCATCTATTCTTCCTCTAAGGAACTTCATGAGGAACACTTGAGGATTATACTGCAAGTATTGCGTACTCACCGATTGTTCGGTAAATTATCTAAATGTGATTTCTGGTTAACAGAAGTAAAATTTTTGGGACACGTTGTCTCGAGAGATGGAGTGTCAGTTGATTCATCAAAGATTGAATCTGTTATGGATTGGCAATCACCTAAGAACGTATTTGAGGTACGTAGTTTCTTGGGTTTAGCAGGCTATTACCGTCGCTTTGTAAAGGATTTTTCTCGTATTGCTTTACCTTTGACTAAGCTTACGCATAAAGGGGTGAAATTCATTTGGACTGAGGAGTGCAAGAAAGCTTTTCAGCTTTTAAAGACTTGATTGACTTCAGCACTAGTTTTGATTATTCCGGAGCGTGGTGTTGACTACGCAGTTTATTGTGATGCTTCACTTCTTGGTTTGGGGTGTGTGCTTATGCAAGAAGGCAAAGTTGTTGCCTATGGTTCTCGCCAGTTGAAACCTCATGAGTAGAATTATCCAACTCATGATTTAGAACTTGCTGCTATTGTGTTTACCTTAAAGTCATGGTGTCATTACTTATATGGGGAACGATTTGATGTCTTTTCAAACCACAAGAGCTTGAAGTATATCTTTACTCAACGTGATCTAAATCTTCGACGATGTCGATGGATGGAGTACTTAGAAGATTATGACTTCGAACTGTATCATCCAGGGAAGGAAAATATAGTGGCCGATGCACTGAGTCGCAGGTCACGAGGTTCATTGGCTTGTCTGGCCATTCAGGAATGGAACATGCTCGATCAGATTGGGGAGTTTGAAGTAGATCTTAATGACTCTGAGGATCGTGCTTCATTATATTCTGTTATGGCTCAACCTTCGATCATTCAATAAGTGAAAGATGAGCAACAATCTGATCCTGTAACATCTACTTTTCATATGCGAATTCTTCGAGGTGATGTTATAGAAGGTTAGACTTTTGACTCCGAGCATGGGTTGAAGTTCAAAGACCGTTTATTTGTGTCATTGGCAGTTCGTGAACAAGTGATGAAGGAATTCCATCATTCATGATTAGGGGTGCATCCGGGAGGTAATAAGATGTACCATAATCTGCGACGTCAGTTTTGGTGGAAGGGCATGAAGCGCGATGTCTCTAAGTTTGTATCTCGTTGTTTGACTTGTCAACAAGTGAAAACCGAACATCAGAGACCTGCAGGGTTATTGCAACCATTACCAATTTTAGAGTGGAAATGGGAACATGTGACAATGGATTTTGTGACAGCACTTCCTAGGTCACCACGCGGTCATGATGCCGTTTGGGTCATTGTGGATCGTCTGACGAAGTCTGCACATTTTCTGGGAATGCGTTGACAGATTCAATTGATGCCCTTAGTCGCTTGTATATTGCAAACCGGGGGTATTTGTAAAATACAACCGCGCTAAAAGGAAGAATTGCATTGGTTTTAATCACAACTTCCCATTTTATCTGCAATTTGCATTACAAGGCTAGTTTTCATACAATGTGATTAATCTATGATAAGTTGTATTGTTTTAGCTATTGTTTGTGCAGATCACTGTTGTGTGGACTAGAGAGATGAACATCAGGACAACTGGAATGCGGTAGTGCAGACAAAAGAATTCAAAGCTAAAGTTTGAAGTTCGAGCGATCGACGATAGTTCGATCAATCGACGATTCGATCGCTTAAAGAAGATTGAAGCGCTTGAGTTCCAGGTGTTCGATCGATCGCGAAATGTTCGATCGATCGAACATGGTATTTTCAGAAACCTTCGCGTACGCAGTAGATGCGGGTTTTTAACCCTAGCCTTTAGGTTTTCTATATATATTGAGCTTTGTATACGTTCAAGGGACGCCACTTTTGTTTCTTTTATCAGTTTTAGAGAGAGAGGAGAGTTTTTCTTGGTGTTTTGTAGGTTTTCCATTGATTCTCGGTTTATATAGTTTGATTACTCTAAGGTTTGATAAAGTTCTTCGTTCCAGGTTACTTCTCTACTATGTATTTATATTCTGCACTTAGTTTAGAATAGTATAACTCGTTAACTTAGTAGTATTGCATGTTAGACAAGTTTATATCATTAGTTCTCATAGTTTGCATGCAAAACTCACATCCAAACAAAGCCTTAGTGTTTTCATATGATAAAAACCAGTCTGTGATACTTCAGACGATGTCTGAGTAGTCCTAGGGTTGGGAGAACACGATGAAACAGTGATCTCCAGCCTCTGTCATGCAGCAGAATAAATCCTGTGTTCGATCGATCGGAGGTAGTTCGATCGATCGATCGAACCAGAGATAGTCAAGCGATCGAAGACATATCGATTGATTGAGGGATGAAGGTTTTCGATCGATCTAACGCGCATCGATCGATCGAACTCTCTGATTCTTGAGGATGTTCCTTGCAGTATTCCAGGACCTTCTATTTTAGAGATTTGTTATCATATTGTCCCCAAATGCTCAGTATATCAAAACAGTTTTTAAAATCAAGGCCCTAAGGCATTTTCTTTCAATATATTTTGCAAACCACCTTCAATGCTAACACCATTGTAGGTGCGAGTCTTAACTATTGAATTAAACCGCTTTCACGTGTTTCAAGTTAACTGTGATGATATAGTCCTGGTCATGAAAGGGCTATGGATTCTTTATTTTCAGAGAAATACGGAAAACTGTGGGTAATATACTCCTTAGTGCTTCAAAGTAACTGCATGGTAGATGGTTAGATTATTGTGGATTCGTGTAATCCCAACACTTTCTTTTTAAAGTTAAATCCTATTTTAGAGTATTGTTTTAACTAGCTAATTAGTTCTTTAGTTTAATCTGAATAGCTTTCGTTAGTAGTCTTAGTTTGTGGAACTTTGTGTTCTGCACCATTATTAAATCTTATTGATATTTTTTTTCTCTTTCTTTTGAGTTTAGTCTAAGTTAATAGGTCAACACCTTCCCTGTGGGATCGACCTGGACTTATCCAGTATTACTTGCACGATCACCTACACTTGGGTGTTGCACAAGAGCACACAAGAATATTCGCGTGTCAAGTTTTTGGCGCCGTTGCCGGGGAAGGCGACGATCAATTCCTTAGATTACCTCAATCTTTCCTGATCTATTTCTGTTTTCCTTTTCTTTGAGTTCTCTAGGTTTTCAATCTTCTTAGGTTCTCTCATTAATGTCCGATAGTTCCGTCCACGGAATTTTTGGAAATCCTCTGTGGTCATCTAATTCTTCCAGTTCTAGTAACCCTGTAGCCACACCTACTGATTCAATGGGAGACGTTCAGAGCGAAAATGGTGAAAATGGTGAAGATGTGATTGTTACTGTTGATGATTCACTACGTCCGTTGTGCGATCTCATGCAACCAGAACACGCACCTACTCCTTCTTGCATTCTCATTCCCCCACATGCTGGCGAATTTCAATTTCGCAATGGGATGATTCAACTCCTCCCAACATTTCATGGGATGGAAAGCGAGAAGGCATATCTACACGTTAAGGATTTCGAGGATGTTTGTAAAACATTCTCCTAAACTTGTCCTGTAGATGTGACACGCTTAATGTTATTTCCCTTCACCTTGAAGGATAAAGCGAAGGCGTGGTTACTCACCCTAAAACCGAATTCAATCTTCACATGGCATGCGATGAACACTGCGTTTTTGAAGAAATTCTTTCCACCTCGCATAACCACAGAACTAAAATGCCAAATAAGTTCATACAAGCAGAGGAGCAATGAAACCTTCACCCAAACTTGGGAGCGTTTCAAAGATTTGCTTCTCTCATGTTCCCACCACGGATATGAGAAATGGCGTACCATCAATCACTTCTATGAAGGACTAAATGGTGAAACGAAAAAGTTGGTCGAAACTATGAGCTCTGGACCATTCCTTCGAAAGAACACCGAAGAGGCTGAAGTTCATTTCGAGTGGTTAGCTGAACATGCTCATGAATGGTCTAACTCTGAAGATACACCTCGAACTCAAATATCGAGTGTGGAAGATAAGAGTTTGAACCAATTGAAAAGTGAAGATCATCTGATGAACAAATACGAAGAACTGGCAAAGAAGGTAAAAGAACTAGGGATGCGAGGAGAGAGCTTTAGGCAGGTTATGCCTGAGGAACCATGCAGCACATGCAACATGTTGGGACATACAACTCAATACTGTCCCAATGTGCCGTATTTTCAAGAGCAGGCCCCTATGGAGATGAATGCCATACACGGTTTCCGAGGGGCGGGGAATTCCAACAATAACTTTCAAAGTAACAATAGATGGAATCACCCCAGTTTTGATTGGAGAAATAATGCTGGGACCAAAAATCAATATCAACAGCAGGCCTACAACAACAATCAATATCAAGGGCAAAACAATAGGCCGTCCCATCAATACAATCAAAACAAAACCAATAACTACAACCAAGCTCAACCCTCCAATGCACCACAGACCAATACCTATGTGCCACCACACAAGAAGGTACAAGAAGAAGAGCCACTTGCTAATGCCAATCTAACGCAGCAACTCATACAGATGATGAGTAGAATGTCTGCCACGTTAGAAAGGATAGATGCACGGCAAGAGGGTTCAGGAGGAACATTCCCTGCCCAACCACTTCCGAACCCCAAGGGACATAACAATGGCCCTAACAATCAAGAACATGCTAAAGCCGTGACTACACTGAGAAGCGGAAAAATCATAGAGAAAAGCATGCCTCTGTCTACACCCGAAGTGTACAAAGAGGAGGAAGTGGTGGATAATGAGCTTGAGCAACCATCTACTCAAGAGGAGGAGCCGTCTACTAATGACGAGGCAATAAAGGCAAACATTGAAGCTCCTAGAGTAGAGGAAGAAGTTGAGCAAAGGCTTGGAAAGGAGTCTGTTGAGGATGAACCACCAAAATACCCTTTTCCTGTACCTTATCCTCAACGGTTGAAGAAACCCAAGAATGAGACGAAGAATCAAGAGTTTTTGGAATTGTTTAAATAAGTCAAAATTAACCTTCCACTCCTAGATGCTATCAACCAAGTGCCGGCCTATGCTAAGTATCTTAAAGATCTATGCACGGTAAAGAGGAGGCAAAGTGTGAAGAAACATGCTTATGTCGCGTGCCAAGCAAGTGCGATCATTCAAAATGAGTTGCCTCCAAAACTCAAAGACCCCGCCCGGTACACCTACGGTCTCATGTAGAATTGGGAATCAAAGGATAGATAACACACTCCTCGATCTAGGAGCAAGCGTGAACCTGCTGCCATATTCAGTCTATAAACAGCTAGGGTTGGGTGAACTCAAACCCACCTGAGTCGATTTGCAATTGGCAGACAGATCTGTGAAGTACCCTAGAGGGGTGTTAGAGGACGTCCTTGTCCAAATAGACTCTTTTGTCTTTCCGGTTGATTTCGTGATATTGGACACAGAACCTGTATCTAATCCTGGTGCACACATCCCGGTTATCTTTGGATGTCCATTCCTCAACACTATTGATGCCACGATCAAGATTAGAAGTGGTATCATGACTATCGTATTCGGGAACATGACATTGAATGTCAAAATTTTTTCTAATCCCCGACCTGAAGAATACGATGATGAGGAAGAAATTCAGTACATTGACACAGTTATTGAAGATGAAGTTGACTTGGTCGACTACAAAGATCCTTTGGAAGTTGTGATGACTCAATTTGGCGATATCTATCAGCCTGCAGAGTCAACTCCATTGGATGCTGACCTGAACCAGATGTGTCTTATGATGGATATGATAGAGGAGGATAGAGCAGAATACATGTGGGTAATGCCATATGAACAATTGCCTCCTAAAACTAAGTTGGCAATGCCTTCTAGTTTTCAGTTTCTAGAGTTAGAGTTAAAGGAGCTATCCAAAGAGCTAAAATATGCATTCCTAGGGACTGGCAAAACTTATCCTGTGATCATTTCATCTGCTTTAACTCATAAACAGGAAGGTAAGCTAGTGCAAATGCTGACCAAGCATAAGGATGCTATGGGATGGACGATTGCTGACCTCAAAGGCATAAGCCCATCCATATGCACTCAGAAGATATATCTGGAGGAAGACGCTAGACCTTCAAGACAAATGCAAAGGCATCTGAATCCCAACATGCAAGAAGTAGTTAAAAAGGAAGTGCTCAAACTACTTGATGTTGGGATGATTTATCTGATATCTGATAGTCGTTGGGTCAGTCCAACCCAAGTGGTTCCAAAGAAAGCAGGCATAACGGTCATCCCAAACAAAGATGGTGAAATGGTACCAACACGTGTCCCCACTGGATGGAGGATGTGTATTGACTACAGAAAGTTGAATACTGTGACCCGAAAAGACCATTTTCCCTTGCCATTCATGGATCAAATGCTAGAACGTGTGGCAGGTCACAAGTATTACTGCTTTTTGGATGGATATAGTGGATCAGGAGAAAACCACATTCACTTGTCCATTTGGTACATTTGCCTACCGTCGAATGCCGTTTGGCTTATGTAATGCACCGGCTACCTTTCAGCGGTGCATGCTAAGCATATTCAGTGACATGGTCGAACACATCCTTGAAGTCTTCATGGATGATTTTTCAGTATTTGGCCATAGCTTTGAAGATTGCCTCAGTAATCTCGAGCATGTATTAATGCGATGTGAGCATAAACACCTAGTTTTGAATTGGGAAAAGTGTCACTTTATGGTGACCAAGGGAATAGTCCTCGGCCATATAATCTCCGATGAAGGAATCCAAGTGGATAAGGCCAAAATCGACATAATCTCAAATCTACCTGTCCCCCGTACAGTGAGAGACATCCGTTCGTTCTTGGGGCATGCGGGATTTTATCGTCGGTTTATCCAGAACTTCAGTGCAATCTCTCGACCTCTTTATCAACTTCTTGTCAAAGATGCACCATTCGAGTGGTCAGAGAGTTGCCAAAAGTCCTTCGAGGATCTAAAAGAGCTCCTCACCTCCGCACCTATAATACAGGCACCCGACTGGAGTTTGCCTTTTGAATTAATGTGCGATGCTAGTGATTACGCCATTGGCGCGGTCCTAGGCCAGAGAAAGGACAATAAGCCATAGGTGATATACTATGCCAGCCGAACTTTGAATGAAGCTCAAATAAATTATACAACTACTGAAAAGGAGCTGCTGGCTGTAGTATTCGCCTCGGATAAGTTTAGGTCTTATCTGATAGGGTCACCAATCGTCTGTTTTACAGATCACTCGGCCCTCAAGTATCTGCTGTCTAAGAAAGACGCTAAACAACGGCTCATTCACTGGATACTCTTACTCCAAGAGTTTGATCTAACAATCAAAGATAAGAAAGGAGTAGAGAATGTGGTTGCGGACCATTTGTCACGGTTGACTTTTGTCGACAATACTGAACCCCAATCCATTAAGGATGAGTTCCCGGACGAACAGCTACTGGCAGTATGTGGTCTGCCTTGGTATGCTGATATCGTGAACTACCTTGTCACGGGAGAAACCCCAAATCATTGGTCAAACCAAGACAGAAAACGGTTCCTCTCGTTCACGCGTCATTTCTTTTTTGATGACCCATATCTTTTCAAGTACTGTGCTGATCAGGTTATCAGGCGTTGTGTCCCCAATGAGGATATAACCGTAATTTTAGCATCATGCCATTCTGAGGCATGCGGTGGCCACTTCGCTTCACAGAAGACCGCACAAAAAGTTCTACAAAGCGGTTTTTACTGGCCCACAATTTTCAAAGATGCGTATTCCTTTTGCAAGACATGCCAATGCTGTCAAAAGCTTGGAACTATTTCTAAAAGGAATTCTATGCCTTTAACCCCTATCATCACAATTGAGATATTCGATTGTTGGGGCATAGATTTTATGGGCCCATTTCCCAAGTCTAATAACTATGAATACATACTCCTTGCTGTAGAGTATGTGTCAAAATGGGTTGAAGCGATACCAACAAGACGCAATGACCACCGAACGGTCATGTCCTTTCTAAGAGGGCATATCTTGTCTCGTTTTGGAACTCCGAAAGCTTTACTAAGTGACCAAGGCAAGCATTTCTGCAATAGGCCTTTGGAGTCACTTCTCAAGAAATATGGAGTCCACCATAAAATCGCTCTTGCCTATCATCCACAGTCGAATGGGCAAGCAAAATTGGCTAACCGAGAAATCAAGCATATTCTCGAAAAGACGGTTAGCTCCAACCGAAAGGACTGGGCATACAAGTTGACCGACGCTTTATGGGCATACCGTACTGCCTACAAGACAAATCTAGGTATGTCCCCGTATAGATTGGCTTACGGGAAAGCTTGCCACCTCCCTGTTGAAATTGAGCATAAAGCTTACTGGACGACACGCTCATTGAACTTTGATATCCAAGAGGGAGGTCAGTTACGCAAGCTCCAACTTGCAGAGCTAGAGGAAATACGACGAGATGCGTATGACTGTGCAAGGTTGCATAGGGAAAGGTTGAAGGCTCGCCACGATCATACGATCTTTCGTAAATCATTTGAGCCGGGGCAGAAAGTTTTGCTGTATGACTCTCGCCTCCACCTTTTCCCAGGAAAGCTCCGTTCCCGTTGGACAGGCCCGTTTATTGTAAAAATTGTCTTTCCACACGGGGCGGTTGAGCTCGTCAATCCAAAGAACGATGATAGTTTCAAGGTCAATGGCCAAAGGTTGAAACCGTTCTTGGAGAACTTTCAAACTGAAGTTGAGCACATCCAGCTGGATGAGCCCAACTATTCTCCCACTTAAAATCCAAAGTGGAGTTCCATATTGTTGTTGTATTCCTTATCTTTCCCTGCATTTTTGTTTCTCTCTGTTGTTTTTTTTTTTTTTTTTTTTTTAATTCTTTGTTCGTTCTTTTAGTGTTTGTGATCTCATTCTAATCCGCTATACCTTAAACCACGTAATTGCAGGTGCATAAATGCGAGGTGACGATGTTCATTCTATCGGTTCATGGGCTGATTCAAAATGTCGTTATGGCACCTGGACTGAGGGTGAACTCACACCCTGCCCCTTGCTTCATCAAGACCCTAAAGCTCACACTCTCATTGATGCTACCCAAGGGTACCTTCCATACCCACCGGCCCTCCTTGACATCAATCCATATGAAAATATGGAATTTCATGATGATGATGATGTGGATGAGGAAGAAGACCTGTACATGGGGAGAATGGTGGATGATGCACTCATGGGGAGCCATGGGAAGATCATAACCTCCAGGATGTCGTCCCGGAACGTCACAATGTAGTTTTTGTTTTTGTTGACGACTTCCTTGTTCCCGAGTTGGTCCCATACCGCTATGTGTACCTGAGCTTTCTGCTATTCAGGCTCCAATGCCCCTTACCAGCTAGTGCATCTTGGGAATCTATGCCAATAGTGAGGTTGGAACTTAGTCATATTTCTTTTTATTTTGTTTCTGTTCCTTGTTTTTTCTTTTCGTGTTTAATCCTTGTTTCTTATGTTCCGTTATCTTAATCTCGGTTTGTTTGTCTTTCGTCTTTTCCTTGTCCAGGATTGTCACTATGTTTCTCAATGGTATTCCGGTGTTCCTTCCAGATCAGCTGTTCCATGGGGCTCGCACATAGTCCCCTGGCACCCCACCGCAAGAGGAAGAACAACTGCGGATTTTCACACCATTATCTATGTCTCCACCGCAGTCTCCTCTCATGTGCACACCTCATTCCCTAGCGACTCCAGACATGCTGAATGACACTCTTGCTGCTTTCAGATTATTTTGGGAACGGGAATTGTCAAGTTTGGAGTCCAATCTCAAAGATCTGGTGGTGTTCAAAGCAATAGAGAACGAAGAAGTTTTCGTGTTGGAAGTTTAGTGATTCACTTCAGTTTTGTTTTGTCATTTTCATCCTTTCTCAATTGAAGTGTAATTCTGGGCAAATGATTTTTAGTTTGGTTTTTATTTTAGTTATTCTTTGTAATAAGGTCTACGGATCACGTAGGGAGTTATACTTTTGCAAATTGACTACATTTTGAATCTTTTATTACTAAATCTTTGTAATTTTATCTTTTGGTGATGTCCATTCTAGCCTACATGTCTGTGGTTGAACTGCTTTTAAGTATCTCTGCATGTTCAGATCTGTGTCTGATAGTTGGGGGTGTTTTGGTTCAATTTTCCAATAAGTTCTATAAGTTTTTGAGTTCGATCGATCTAACCCCTCTCGGTCGATCGAAACCTCTGCAAGCTCGAGCGCTTGAACTCGTTCTTAAATCGATTGAGAGTTTTGCTGTCGATCGATCGAATTGAGTTAGATCGATCGAACCTCGTTTCTAAACGAAGCGTCTTCAGTGCATCTCTTCAGTTCCCTCACTCTCACACTTGAGCGATCGCACACAGAGAGAGGGCGACTCGGCGATTTCTCCATCTCTAGCATCCACACACCTCATTTTGGGGGGCTTGGATTATCACCCTCATCATCATCTCACCTCCACTGCGTGTTTTTACACCGAGGTAGGCTCCATAAGCCCTTTGTCTTTCATTTTGTTAGAAAAATCCCAAGGGGGTGTCCCCTTGGTCTTAGGATTTCCCTTTTGAAGTTCATTTTTGTTTCACTTTTCGTTTTCCTATTCATTTCTGCGATCACTGCACATCGCTGTGTTCGATCGATCGAACTGGTTTCGAGCGATCGAATCTGAAATGTTCGATCGATCGAACTATGCTTAAGTGATCGAAGCCTACTCCACTTCAATCGATCGAACATTTCTCAATCGATTGAAGGCTACTCATGTTCGATCGATTGAACTAAGTTAGATCGATCGAACTAGAGCAGTAGCAGTTTCTTTCTTTTTTTCTTCCCGGTTCTAATCTGTGTCGTGTTGTGTTCTATTTTTAGGGCTGCCACGATGAATCCAGTAACTGGCTACCATAAGTCCAAACCCCTCAGCCTCACTATACCTGATCCGATACCCGCACATGGGTTCCGGAATGATGAGGATCGGGTATGGTACGAGCGTTATTTCCAGACGCGGAAGGTGATGATTGAGCGTCCTATCGAGTCTGTTTGGTCGGAGTACCCGTGGTTCCTGACACGGATTCGCTCCATGCCCCACTGGTTCCATTTACTCTCGCTTGCCAAGAGAGTAAATCTGTCATGGATACGAGGTGCGTGCGCGACGATGATACGCGACATGCACGCACCATTCACATATCATGCTTTCTTCCGGGGTCGGGCGTTCGTCATCAGTCCCGCTACAGTTTCGGCCGCCTTGGGGGTACCCGAGGTACCAGATTATATTTTTCCCCATCGGCATGACGCACCTGAGACCCCACCATCTGCCTTTATCCGCGAGATCACCGGAGGCGCCGTTCCTTCTTGGAATGGCGAGGCTTTGATTGAGGACCACTTCCTTACCGACGACTACCACATGCTCCACCTGGTCCTCAGCAATTGCCTCCTGGTGACCTCTTATCGAGAGAAGATCGCGGCTTGGTATGCGCGAGTATTATTTACAGTGGGGACAGGACAGCCGGTCTGCTTACCACGGCTTTATATCGACTTCATGGTCCATCCCACCCGCTTCATCGCATCCAAGAAGCACCTGAAAGGTGCTTGGGCGATTCACAGAGTTATGGCTCAGGCCGGCTTTCATGAGCTTGCTAGAGATGACCTTCGTACTTCCCCCAGTCTATTCGGCGAGGCAGCGGCTCGCCGCTCAGACGCCCAGAAGAAGAAACGAAAGGGGAAAGGGAAAGCGAAGGTGGGGGCGAAGAAGAAGAGGCGTGGTGGGACAGACACAGAGGCTGGAGCTTCAGGGACGCCCATAGAGGCCGAGGAGCTTGATACAGACGATGAGGAGGAGGATCCGTTTGCTACTGCTCAGCAGTTCGAGTTACGACAGCGGTCGCAGACTCAGGCCCAGGGAGAGTCTTTTTCCTCTGTTCCTCTCCCGACAGTTTATGAGCTGCTATGGAGGAGAGAGAGGCCAGGATTAGACTTGAGGGCCGGATGGATCAGTTGCAGACCTTGCTTGAGTCTATATTGATTCAGATTGGGGTCGATCAGGCCGTTCACTCTGCTCACCATCCTACGACTACCCCTTCTGCACCGCCTACTGCCGATCCATCATTTTCTGCTGCTCCTGCTCCTACTCCTACAGGTCCATCCACTTCTTCTGCTGCCGCCGATCCATCACTTTCTGCTCCACTTACTACTGATCTTCCACCCACTTCTGCTGCTGCTGCAGCACTTGCTACTGCACCGCTGCCACCTGCTCCCATTGACATTCCTTCTGACGTGGCTGATGATGATCCGTCGGGAGCCGCGTAGCATTTTTTTTTGGGGAGGGGGTGGTGTTATAGTACTTTCGATTATCTGTTTATTTTTGTTGTACTATTTTGGTGGGTGTGTTATGGTTGGACATGTGGGACAGTTCTTTATTTTGGTTAGTTTGGTTATGTATGCACATTATTTATCACTGCTGTTATTTTATTCCTTTACCATTCCAGTGGTTTGTATTGTTTGGATCATGGTTTTATTGCTTTATCTTTATCTATTGATCCTTGTTGTTTTGGAGATTGTGTTTTATATTTCTATGCCAGGTTGCTATGCTTGTTATCATCGCTTTGCTCTATACAGGTGATACCCATCTATTTTAATTATTGAAAATCAACTTCTGGGGACTTTGTTGTTTTCAGTTGGGGGTAGGGGATACTAATAGATAGGTATACACCCAGATTGATCATATTTTGCACTTGGATATGTCTTAAATTTAATTAGAATGCGGTCTGGTAAAATTTTGAAAATTTTTAATATTGAATCTTATTGATAGAATAACTCTGAATAATCTCTCCTGCTTGTTAATTAGGCAATGACACATTTGTAGTATTCTCATCTTTTATGGATTAAGTTCACGCGTTTTTTTGTTATCACTAAGATGGATTGCATTTGTGAAGCTATTATGTACCCAATACTTTTATGCACTAATTGGCGGCTATGTAGAAAACCTGAAAACTGAGTTAATATGACTATTGTGCCAAAAGAACAAGTAGTGGAAGTTAATAACCCTTAGTGAGCTATTGAGCCAATCGTCATTTCTGAAGGAATTCTCATACAATATCGGATGGTCTTTCTTGTGTATACTTAGTACATTCGTTGTAAATGTCTCAGTTTTCTTTAAAAGTTTTGACTGCTTGTTAGAGGAGAACGTTCAGGATTTACCAATTACACTCAATGAACACTTAAGTGCTAAAAATTGAAAGTTGAGAAAATGATTTAAGCCATCGTTTACCCATTCTTTAACCTGATATAGCTTTCACCTACATTCATTGAACTGCTTCACCCCTGATCCCACACCAACTAAATATTTCTGATGAGATTACAAAGAATCCAAGTCCTTGATCTATACCTTGACCTCAATGAGCCGTATTATACATTTATTAAGAATGAGTCATAAAAGTATGTGAGGAAGGAAGTAGTTGTGGCCAGGTTGATAAAAAAAAAAAAGATGAATGATGAATGAAGGAAAAGAAAAACAGCATATGAAATGAATGGGAGATTGGGTTGAGAGATGAAAAGAATAAAAAGAGAAGTTGAAATTCCATCACATACTAAGAAGCATTCTCTTCTTTACAACACTCCCACCTACTAAATAAAAGCCGAAATTAAAAGTCTTGAAGATTCTCAACAATTGTTTTGAACATGGAAGTGTGAGTCGAGTTATCCACGGTATTTCGCTCCTCTAGTAAGTAGTGTTCTATTCATGAGACTATATACTCTTAAATGTCCGTTTTTCATAGAGTCAAGTATGGAAGCATTAGCACCCAGAATATCATCCTTATCAAAGCTTTCATACGGTGTGCGGTCATTGTAAAGCAAGTTTCTGAGAGACGTTCTTTGTGAGTGTGACCAATGTGAGAGTTGAGCTGAAACTGCGAGTTTTTTTTTCATGGTGCAATAGTCTAAATAACTCTTAACAGGGTTGGACGTATGGTTGTTAAACTCACACACACACGGGTGCATGATGGTGATACATATGTTATATTTTACTTAGTGATATAGGGGAGCATGTGGATTTCTTTCATGGGTTGATTGAGGATAGTATATCTCTGTAGAGTTAAAGTAACAGTTTAATGGAGGGGGAATTCTACAAGTTATTCTAAATCTCTTTGAGCTTAAAATTGGAGAATTTTGTGGGTATATTCACTGCAAACCCTCACGAGACAACACTCGTCCACTAGGGAAGCCTAGGGGTTTAACGGCTTGTTGCATTTGCTAAATGTAACCGCGATTCCTGCGAAAGTGAGTTAGGAAGTTTCTCTCGTTTTGCTAGATTAGTTTGCTTTAGTTTTATTTTGTTATTTTAGTCATTGTAGTAGTAGCAAGCTTGTTTGTTTTTATTTTTGCTTTATTGCTAGGGACTAGCAAATCGCTAGTTAGGGGTTGTACAAAGCAGGGGTATTTGTAAAATACAACCGCGCTAAAAGGAAGAATTGCATTGGTTTTAATCACAACTTCCCGTTTTATCTGCAATTTGCATTACAAGGCTAGTTTTCATACAATGTGATTAATCTATAATAAGTTGTATTATTTTAGCTATTGTTTGTGCAGATCACTGTTGTGTGGACTAGAGAGATGAACATCAGGACAACTGGAATGCTGTAGTGCAGATAAAAGAATTCAAAGCTAAAGTTTGAAGTTCGAGCGATCGACGATAGTTCGATCAATCGACGGTTCGATCGCTTAAAGAAGATTGAAGCGCTTGAGTTCCAGGTGTTCGATCGATCGCAAAATGTTCGATCGATCGAATATGGTATTTTCAGAAACCTTCGCGTACGCAGCAGATGTGGGTTTTTAACCCTAACCTTTAGGTTTTCTATATATATTGAGCTTTGTATACGTCCAAGGGACGCCCACTTTTGTTTCTTTTATCAGTTTTAGAGAGAGAGGAGAGTTTTTCTTGGTGTTTTGTAGGTTTTCCATTGATTCTCGATTTATATAGTTTGATTACTCTAAGGTTTGATAAAGTTCTTCGTTCCAGGTTACTTCTCTACTGTGTATTTATATTCTGCACTTAGTTTAGAATAGTGTAACTCGTTAACTTAGTAGTATTGCATGTTAGACAAGTTTATATCATTAGTTCTCACTACACCAAAATGGCCGAATTGTCACACTAATTTTCGCGTCATTTGTCACTGTCCAAAACAGTGACTAAAGTTGTCACGGTTATTAACTGTGACAATAAAAATTATCACTGTCCAAACCGTGACTAAATTTGTCACTGTTTAGGACAGTGACAATTTTATTTTTTTTCACTGTTTATTAATTTTTGTCACTGTCAGAAACAGTGACTAATTTAGTCACTGTTTCGAACAGTGACAAACAAAATACACCACTAGCTATTGGAACCAGCACGTACGGAGACTGAATATTATTTTATTCTAATAAATTGATTTAACTTAAAAGTCAGGACTGAATAGAAAATAGAATAAAAATAAAAAATTATTTAAAAAAATACAGTGGAGACTAATATTAAATGAGAATTAATTAATTGTGTAAAGTACTGGGCTCCACTACATTAGCTAATGGGAGAGGAGAGTAAGCAAATGGTAAGCAATTTTAGGATGAGCAAAACTGCACTCTTAAAGAACATGTATTTAGGCCACACACAAATTTTAAATATCAAGTGTATTTGTGGAGAAGTCAGAGTAGTAGTGTAAAAAATGCAAATTAATTAATTGCTTTTGTAGACAACTATGTTGTCTCTTCATCAAACCACTTTTCTTCGTTTCTCAAAAAAATAAAAAAAAATTATTAACTTATGATCACGTAATATTGGAAAGTATTACAAAGGTAACTATTAATATTTGAACATGATTTAAGTAAAAGTGTACCCCATAGTAAAAAATATTAAGGTATTTGACTACTGAAAGTAAATAAAAAAAATTGTATTTGACTACTTAAAGTGTACCCCGAATACTTTTACTACGGGGTTTCAAAAAATCTTATTTATTGTAATAAAAAAAAATTGTCACAAAAAGTGTTCAAGGGACTAAAGTGACACATTTATGATACTGCAAGGACTAGAATGACACTTTCTTAACTACAGGGACCAAATTGACATAAAGGCAAACTAAGATGGTGTAAAATATAGTTAAGCCTATAATATATATACTCCCTCCGTCCCATTTTATGTGTCTCTTTTTGGGAATCCAACTATTTAAGGGGACAAAAAGAATCTACACCTACTTTTCACAATTGCCCATAATCATTGCACTTCCTTTTTTGTTTTGTTTTGGTATTGGTTGTAAGGAAGGGTAATTTGGGAAACTAAATAAAATTTACATACTAATTATTTAAGAAAGTGGACAACAATTTTGGGACAAACCAAAATAGAAAGGGGGACACATAAAATGGGACGGAGGGAGTAGTAAAATAAGTGAGGTGCCTTTACTAACTAAAGTAAAAAGATAAAAACTTAATTTTTTACTTAAAACTAGGTGCCCTAATTAAAAATTGAATGTGCCATTACCACTAGCCTTACCAAAAATGCACCCCAATCTTAGACCTCTCACTCACTGTCTCAGTTTTCTCTCTACACACTCCCACTCACGTGTTCCCAACAAGTAGGGTTTTTGCTTATTAAACATTTTATTTTATCTTCTCATTTGGGATCTGAAGAGATAAGAAACAGTGGAGAGTGAGAATGCCGCGCCGCCGCCCAGCCCCAGTGGAGAGATGGGCATGCAGTTGAAGACGTGGAAGAAAAACCTGCGTTCTAGATATTTTGAAGGCTTAGAGAGTTATGGAATAAAGGCATTGAAGGATAAGGTGCCAGAAAAAGAGAAAATCCCTCTTAGTCAATGGAATGAGTTCATCAAACGCGAAGCATCGGATGCCAAAATTAAGCAAAGAGAGAGAGGAAAAGCCACTAGGGCTAAAAAGCATGATGTCCATTGTCTTGGTACAATGTCATATGCCGAAAAAGCTGAGGAGATGGTATGTTTTCAAGACACATTTATATATATATAAAAAATAAATATACCTCATTCATTAATTATCAATATAATATTAATTTACAGATGCGCAAGGATCCACTTCGACGAGCACCTGAGCGCTTGGATGTTTTCGTCGAATCCCGCAAGCAGAAGAAAACTGGGGAATATCACCCAAAAACTGTGGAAGAGATAGTGAGTTTCGCTACTTTAAATTATAATGTTTGACATCATTGAACAATAATTCTCTCCAAAATATTAATACTTCTCATCTTATATTATTACAGCAAAAACTGACCGAGTTGAAAAGCAGTCAAGATTCTTCAAGCCAAATTACTTTGGAGAGTGATCCATTGACCGTACTTTTCGGGAAAGACAATAGAGGGAGGACTCGTGGCGTCGGTCCAGTGTGCTTAAGTAAATTCAAGGCCATAACTCCTATACGCTCGGAGGTTGAGAAAGTAGTGAAACAGAGTAATATACAAGTGGAGCAAGATATGCATGAGATGAAACAGAGTAATATGGAGGTGAAGCAAGAAATGTGTGAGCTTAAACAATCCATCAATCTTATATTATGGGCTTATTGTGAAGGCCAGAAATTACCTCCCCAGCCAATGTCAACCCAACCATTTGCACCCCAACCATTTGCACCCCAACCTAGCTCCTTGTCAAATCGTTCAGCGACTCCAAGTCACCCGCCAACCGCTTCATCATCGAATTGTGATATATTTAATTTGGCAAACAAAAAGAAGATTGCAAGTGGAAAGATTGTTTCTACGGCAACTCCTGGAACGGTGGTGCATGGTCATGTACTGTTAGAGTTTGAACGTAAAGTTGAAGTTATTGACGTTGTTCCGGGAGAGGAAGAACATGGTTTGTATCTAGAGAGCCAAGGGTGCGCCACAACTATTAAGGATACTGAAGGTGGGTGGGTGGTGTGGCCTATGTGGTTGCTTCACTGAATTGTATATGTTATTAAGTGCTAGTTTTGAAGTTGAGTTTGTGTTGGTTATAAGTGAACTTTGTATTAGATTGCAATTGTGTTTTGTAATGATCTTTTGCTTTGTGTTTATAGGATTGCAATTGTGTTAAGTAAGTGAACTTCGTGTTCGATTTGCATTTATATATGTTATCGTGTTGGATTGCACAATTGTGTTTTGTGGTGATCTTACAATTTGTTTTTATAATTGTTGGATTGCAATTTTTGTTATTTGTGTTTACATTGTGTTAGGTACCAAAATTAATAGGGTGGATTGTTGCAAAAACAAGCAATTTTTTTTTCAAATTTTTTCCAAATTGTCACTGTTAATGACAGTGACAAAACAAATGTGACAATCATTTACCACTGTTAAAAACAGTGACTCACATAAACTATTGTCACTGTCAACAACCGTGACAACTATGTGACAATTGCTTGTCACTGTTTTTAACCGTGACTGACATAAAATATTAGTCACTGTCCCGAACGGTGACTAATATGTGACAAATGTATCAAATGTTAGTCACCGTTTAGCACAGTGACTAATTTAACTAATTGTCACTGTTCAGAACAGTGACACAAATGTGGCAAGAAGGGAAATCTCACTTTTAAGTGGTACCAAAAGAAACCGTGATAGAGCGTTTTATCACTGTTATTGACAGTGACAAAGAAAATTGTCACGCCGTGAATTGTCACGGATATAAACAGTGACAAAGGGGCTTTGTCACTGTTTTAAACAGTGACAATTCGGCCATTTTGGTGTAGTGTCTCATAGTTTGCATGCAAAACTCACATCCAAACAAAGCCTTAATATTTTCATACGATAAAAACCAGTCTGTGATACTTCAGACGATGTCTGAGTAGTCCTAGGGTTGGGAGAATACGATGAAACAGTGATCTCCAGCCTCTTCCATGCAGCAGAATAAATCATGTGTTCGATCGATCGGAGGTAGTTCGATCGATCGAACCAGAGATAGTCAAGCGATCGAAGACATATCGATTGATTGAGGGATGAAGGTTTTCGATCGATCTAGCGCGCATCGATCGATCGAACTCTCTGATTCTTGAGGATGTTCCTTGCAGTATTCCAGGACCTTCTGTTTTAGAGATTTGTTATCATACTGTCCCCAAATGCTCAGTGTGTCAAAACAGTTTTTAAAATCAAGGCCCTAAGGCATTTTCTTTCAATATATTTTGCAAACCACCTTCAATGCTAACACCATTGTAGGTGCGAGTCTTAACTATTGAATTAAACTGCTTTCACGTGTTTCAAGTTAACTGTGATGATATAGTCCCGGCCATGAAAGGGCTATGGATTCTTTATTTTCAGAGAAATACGGAAAACTGTCGGTAATATACTCCTTAGTGCTTCAAAGTAACTGCATGGTAGATGGTTAGATTATTGTGGATTCGTGTAATCCCAACACTTTCTTTTTAAAGTTAAATCCTATTTTAGAGTATTGTTTTAACTAGCTAATTAGTTCTTTAGTTTAATCTGAATTGCTTTCCTTAGTAGTCTTAGTTTGTGGAACTTTGTGTTCTGCACCATTATTAAATCTTATTGATATTTTTTTTTCTCTTTCTTTTGAGTTTAGTCTAAGTTAATAGGTCAACACCTTCCCTGTGGGATCGACCTGGACTTATCCAGTATTACTTGCACGATCACCTACACTTGGGTGTTGCACAAGAGCACACAAGAATATTCGCGTGTCATATATTCGAGAGATCATTCGGTTATATGGAGTCCCTGTTTCGATTGTGTCAGATCGAGATCCGCAGTTTACTTCATTGTTTTGGGAGGGTCTCCAGAAAGCTTTGGGGACAGAATTGAGATTAAGTACGGCCTTTCATCCTCAGACGGATGGTCAGTCAGAACGTACTATACAGACATTGGAAGATATGTTATGAGCTTGTGGTATGGACTTCAAAGGTAGTTGGGAAGACCACCTACCATTGATTGAGTTTGCGTATAAAAATAGTTATCAAGCAAGCATTCAGATGGCACCGTTTGAGGCCCTATATGGACGACCATGTCGTTCTCCCGTATGTTGGACAGAAGTTGGAGAAGCGTCTCTGTTGGGACCAGATCTAGTAAGAGAAACTACTGAAAAGTTAAAACTGATTCGTGCGAGGATACTTACAGCTCAGAGCCGACAGAAAAGTTATGCTGATAAGAAGAGGAGACCGTTGTCCTTTGAAGTTGGAGATCATGTGTTTCTCAAAGTTTTACCTCGTCGTGGTGTACTTCGTTTTAGGCAGGATAAGAAGCTTTCACCTCGTTTCATTGGACCTTTCCAGATTTTAGAACGTGTGGGTGAAGTCGCCTATCGGTTGGCTTTGCCTCCGCAGTTGGCAAAAGTACATAATGTATTTCGTATCTCAATGCTTCGGAAGTATGAACCTGATCCGTCTCATGTTTTAGATTAGACAAATTTACCGTTGGAGCAAGATGCGTCCTACGAGGAATAACCAGTACAGATTCTGGAAGCTAAGGAGCATATGCTTCGTGGTAGAACTATATGTTTGGTTCGAGTACTGTGGCATCACCATGGTACGGAGGAGACTAATTGGGAGAATGAGAAAGAGATGCGCGATCGGTATCCTCATTTGTTCTCTTCATGAGTTATGTTGTTTTTCTGTGTTGATTATTATCTTTTTGCGAATTTCGCGGACGAAATTTCTTTTACGGTGGGTACGATGTAATATCCCGTATTATATTTTCACATTTTAATTGGAATAATACCAGTTTTGGAATTTTGAGCAGTATAAATTTTTATCTGTGGATTTGGTTAAGCGCGTGAGCTTAACACACACAAGTATTTCTCTGTTGAACTTGGAGACCACACAAAGTTGGTGCACTGTGTGTGCATGTGTATACAATTTGTGTATGTGAAGCTTGTGCTTCACAAATACTTGGAGGCTAAGAAATTCATAGTTATATATACATTACATACCCTCCCCAATTTCATAACTGTCACAACTCTCTGCCTCTCAACAACTCTCATTCTCTCCACTGTCTCTCTATCTCGGGTACACACACACACATATATTTTTATTCACACACACATATATTATTTATACTCATTCAAGTGAGCCTTTGGATTCAAAGCTTTGGATAATTGGATTTGGGTAAGCTTCTGTAAAGTTCATGATAGTAATTTCAGTTCTTATATCACTGTAGATATATATATAGAATTTCATATATATATATATGTATATATATCTCATTAAGGGTCCAAGAAATAGCGAGCAAAAAAACTGTCACAGAAAACGTGATTTCTTTATATCAAATGAAAGGTCTCGATCCCACGAGGCTCCATTTCAAATTTCAAAAGCTAATTCATAACGGTTGCGACGAACGGTCAAATTAAAGTTTTGTCACCATTCGGTTTTTCAATAAAATCAAGAGCTGTGTTTTGATTCTTGAAAAACTGATTTCATATTTGAAATCTACACAGAAAAAGGAAGAGATTCATATATTGGAAGTCTATTTTTAATTAAGTTTTCAAAATGAGTCAAAACCAGTGTTTGATTTCTAAACAGGGGAAGGAAAGGGAAGAAGACGATTCCGTGATACCTCGCGCGCGAGACCCGCGCGACCGAGGGGTCACGCGAGCGACCAGGCTAGTTTTTGAAAATTGTTTTGAAAATAATCATGTGGCCTTACTGAACGCATTCCGCGCGAGCGAACTGCGCGAACGAGGCCTCACGCGAGCAGCTCGCGCGCGCGATTTCAGGAAGTTTGGTGAAATCTTCTGTTTTGTTGTTATTTAAGTCTGTTACGAGCTAAGGGACCTTGTACCCTAAGCTTTAAGAGTTGTACTTTGCCTTTGTAGTAGTTGTACTCATGCTTTGAGGTGTTGTTCCTCACTAATATACGCGCATTATTGTATATTGAGATTTGTAACAGATCGAGCAGTTTCGGTTTCTATCCTGATTAATTATTCAGTCTATCCTCGGTGAACGGTAGTTCCGTATAACCCTCAATAAAGTTGTATAACATATTAATAGTGTACTTACATGTTTACTTGAGTTGCTATGCCTTATGTGTTTACCTAGATAATTTCAGCATGTCTATTGTGTTGCTTTGAATTGATAGCATGCCTGAATAATCTATCTTATGAAATATTGAAGATGTCTGAATACTTAGAGTTCGTATATGTCATTTCATTTCATAAGCATGAGCATGAACACGAAAATCACGAAAATGATTTTGGGATGAAAGACCTTAGAGGCTTTCAATTTTTGAAAATGTAAGACCTTAGAGTCTTCCAGGTTTTAAAAAGGGAAGGCCTTAGAGGCTTCCATGCATAAAACCCTCTAGGAGGGATTTTGTTTTGAAAAGTAAGAAATTCCGGATTTGTGGGTAGGCGTGTGAGATGGGTACCACTAGGAACTCAAATTGCGGGATGTGCTGCAAGAAACCCCCGTAACGGTAAAGGCTAGGCCTCCATGTAATTCGTAAGGCCCAAAGTCCCGCACGTTTGAGGCTAGGCCTACGTGGATGGGAAGCCCATGGTCCGGGTAATGATATTGATGATTGAGGGTGAGTGTTTGAAAAGGCATGAAAATGGTTTTCATGCATTGACATTGGCATTCATTGCACTCACATATGTTCTATAACAGATGTTATTGTGTGGTTATATGACTATACGAGCCTTTTTGGCTTATGGACTATTAAACCTTTCTTTCAGGTGATATAGATAAGGGCAAGGCCCTGAGACTTGACAATGCTTTCGCTATAGTTTGAAGACTCGTGTGTGGGGATTATCATTTAATTAATGTAATACAATTTGGTTTCAAAGAACCTATTATGTTTAAATTGGACAAATGTTAGTCCACCCGCTTTTAAATAAAGAGATAGCTTAACTCTGATTTTCCGCTGCTTATATTGAACGTTTTGTTTCAAGAAAGAATATTTCAAATGAAAACCAGATTTATGATTTATAAATGTTTCCAAATGATGAACATTTATTACAGGTAACCCTCGAAGTCTTGGACTCGGGGAGTTACCGATTGGTGTCAAAGCCTACTGTTATGGTTTATTATTGTACTTTCGCCGGTTGACACCCTGTCGCCGGGACCCGTGGCGGGGCGGGGCGGGGCGTCACATTTATCATTAGAATAATGGATTCTTTTCTTCTTCTTCTTCTTCTTCTTCTTCTTCTTTTTTTGATTTTTTTTTGTATCTGAATCTGGATTGAATCAAATTGGAATGTAAGTTGTGGATTGATCTAATTATTGATCTTGAGAATTTATCGAATTGGTTCGCTATATTTCTGTAAGTTCTATATTTTTATCTGCCTCGGTCTTATTGAGATTGTCATTTGTGTTCGACTAACTTGCAGAAGTCCGTGGAGGTTCTTGCTGTCGAAAGGGGCTGCCATACTGGGGCACTTTCCAATGGCCTCTAAGACCAATTGATTCTACGAAAGTGATTTTTCAATTACAGTACAGTGTTTTCTTTTTTTTTTTTTCCTTTTTTTTTAATGTCATTGAAGATCATCTCTTTTTTCCCTATCCCAAACACTGCTCTGCCGGTAATTTTAGCGTGGGTTTGAGTGCAATTCTTTTGATTGTTGGGCTTCTATTTTGTTTCTCAATCATCTCAGGTTCTGTTCCAGATCGATGTCGAGAGCGTGTTCTGTTCCAAATTAGTCGAAGCTCAAGCTTCAAGTTTGTCTTCAATTCTGATTTTGTGATTTACTACTTTAATTTTTGTTTTTTTTTCCTATCATTTTTTATTAGTTCAATGAAACTTTTGCCATAGTGTCTATTTTCATACCAATGTGTATTTGATTTTTCATTTCTTGATTTTATTTGGAGTACAATGCTATAGTTCCCAAATTTGTGATATCCCTAATAGATTGAGGGTTTTAAATATGTGATTTAGGTATTCCTTTTATTTGCATTCAATGTCTTCATGACAATCACTTCCTGTCATGTCCCGACGTAGCATAAATATGGAAAGCGTTTAATTTCCTTTATGGATCCGTAGGTCGCGACAGTTTGAAGGATCGATTCCATCCCAAACGTCGAACAACATAAAACCATAAATCAGAGTAAAGCAATCAAGGCTTACAAAAGCTTTTCTAACTGTAATAATATTACATCACGGGGTTAACTAAGGCATACTCTGCCTTGAAACAAAATAATATCTATTGTCTATTACAGTTATCCTTATTACAAAACAGCTCATAATTTAAAACATATAATAATAATGATAACAGTTTCTTTTCAAAGCAGCCATTCTCAATTAGCGTATTCAAAATGTTCATCCTGATTATAACCTGAAAAGCCTAGACACGAATGTCCAGGACGCATCAACGTCGTCAGCTTATTGATGCTAGTGAGTATTAAAAACATATGCTCGAATGTAAAACATTTCATTTTTCCATTTTTATAAATCAACAGGTGTAATAACATTGGAATGGATTCAATTTACAAAAAGTTAGGATAATAGTAAAATCTTCACTTCAGAAAACATTTGACCATGTATAAAACCAATACTACCATTCTCATCTTACCGACTCTTTTCTCTCGACAACACAAAGCCCAACACCCTCACTCTAGTATCTTTGAAATACTCCGATAGCCACACTTTAGCATAGAGGTGCCAGGGAATGTCCAGTTTGCCTCACACTTTAGTACGGGGTACCAGGGAGTGTCCAATGCCTCACACTTTAGTACCTAATCCGCCTCGCAAATACTGGAGGAAACCTCACACAGTATCCAGACTCGGGTACCAGGGAGTGTCCGTAGGCCACACTTTAGCACTACCATGGGTGCCAAGGAATGTCCAAGTTCGGCATCACACACTTTAGCGCTACCATGGGCGCTAAGGAGTGTCCAATTTTGCCACTGTCGCATTTCAAAGACACTCTAACCGCAATCTCAACACGTCACACTTTGGCATACACTTACCAGGGAATGTCCACAACACAATCTCAACCTCATTCTCTTTTCCACACTGACTACCACTCACCATGCATGTACAACTGACTCCACATGTATGCCATAAAACTTTAAACGTAAAGCAATTCACTGAAATGTAAGAACAACGTACGTACGGGTATTAATAAGTAATAATTCATCGTTTTAATCGTCCAAACATAACCAATAGGGTTCGGATTTAGTAAATTTCCCAAACGGGACCTTAACAGTCTTTAAAAGTTAATCCAAACAGTCCCTTAACAGAAAATTAATAAAAACTAAAAACTGTCAGGTCGCGCGCGCGGGCCGCTGGCGCGATCAGCCTATTTTTCAATTTTCTTATATATACTTTTCTATCTGCCTGGAAACACACACCTCGTGTGCGCAGGCCACTCGCGCGAAGGGTAGCTCATGCGGGCCGCTCGCGCGATCGTGCGCGCGAGGAGAAGCTGAGGCTTCATCTTCTTCGTCAGAATGCCCTGTTTGCAGTTTTAAGGGGGTCTTTTGACTCATTTTGCAAACCGAAGTACACATGACAAGTAATATATGGATCTCTTCAGTATTTTGCAAGGATTACAAATTTATGATCAATTTTATATGAATCAAACCATAGTTCTCGAATTTTACGAAAAACTGAAAAGTGTCAAAACTTAATTTCTTATATACATTCTCATGTGAATGAATTGGGCTCTAAAACTTTAAACACAGCATCTATGATGTATAATCTATCATAATTATCTATAAAAATAGATTTTGGTTAAGTTTAGAAATCCATAAAATTTTCAAGCTATGAGCTTCAACGTATGATCATCAATGGAGGTTTTCAAAATCAAGCAAGCACAACAGAAATTGAAGCATGAATTACATTTTGAGTGAGTTATAAATACTCACTGTGATGAGAATTGAAGAAAGCGTTGAGAGAGAATCAAAATATAAGAAGACCACCTCAACCTCTAGCTGTGGTGATCAAAGTCTTCTCTCTCTAAAATTCTGAATGAAAGAACTCTTAAACTCTCTCTTTTCTCTCTGTGTTTTCTGTATTAAGCAGAGAAAAATGTCTGTGCAAGAGTGTATGAGGGTATCTTATAGAATTTTGGAACTTGGGGACCAAGCTCCTTGTACTAAACTCAACAAAATAGTTTTATTTTTATTTATCTATATACACATGATACACCAATACATACGTATACACATACATGCAGATCCTAAGCTGTAAATGCCTCTCAATCTGTTTGAAGGGTCACATAGAGTACTAGGGGGCAACTAAGATGTTTGGGAAAAGTAGATTAAGGTCCAACATAAACACACACAAAAGAATCATAGCCAAACAAGGTACAAACTAGTAGCCTAGGAATTACTTATGATGTTTAGGAAAACAACTCATGGCTCATAGATCAAGCTCAACAATTGAGCATTGCCAAACAAACTTGTCCAATCATTACAAACATTCAATGGATATAAAGCAATGGTCATTCCTGATTGACAAGGGAATCCAAAACTGTAGAGTTAATGCGGCGTAGACAGTTTTGAACGTAAACTGATATTTTCGCGACGCGGTGATTGCCACAAAGATACAGAAAATTTATTTTAACGTAGGAAATAGTTTTTCGGTTTTATAAAAATACAGTTTGAGTTCAGAGAAATTATTTTCACTGTTTTGAAATATAGTTTTGAAATTCCAACTCAGGTATGACTAAGTTTATGAAATTGCAGTTTGACCCCAAAAGAAATTTTAATATGAATTAAAACGTGTAATAAGATTCAACACATGAAAATTGTAATTAAATTAAAAGCAGACAATAAATATTAAATTTAAATATGACAATGCAAATACAATTAATTATATAAAATGCAGGTTGTTACACTTCTTAAAAAATCTTACACCTTTTGAAGCTTCTTGGAGTTAATAATTTTCGACTTCCATTGTTTCTTTGCTTACCTTAGTTGAAATATTTTCATGGTTTGAATATTTGGTTATACATAATTTGAGGTTTTTTTTCTCCCCTCTTCTGATAAAGATGCCTGGATCAGCAGATGTAGGGGAGGATGCAAAAGTTCTATACCAGAGCATAGAGTGTTCATGTGTAGAAGGGAAAGTGATATTATTTACTCCATGATGTTTGCGTAATATGGCTTATGTTGATTTTCTTTGACTTTTTGTTGAAGTTGTGATCAATGCCACCTACAAGCCTTCATCAACGTTGTTTTTCAATCGGAAGACCAAGAGCTAACTATCGAGACTTTGGACTATCCAGAGACATACTTCGCGAAATAGTTCATGCATGTTTGTTACCAGGGGGAAACAAGATCAAGTTGGTAAGGATAAGGATTAAAAGATACCTTCATTTAATTTCTAGTTGCTTGGAAAAAAAATAATTGTGGTAGCATGATCTTTGGGTAAGAAATGCAATTTTATTTTAAAACAACATAGAGGAACTGATAAACACGTTTGGCATTAAAATATAATAGAAAATAGAATCGGCAAAGAAACTAAATTTGGAAACTATTGAGTGACAATATGTGTATATATATATATATTTATTCAGGAGTGACAAAAATTTGGGTTTGCATAATTCGGAATCATAAATTCTTATTGAATGACAAAAGATTTTGCAATAGAATTGGAAGAGTGATACCATTTCGGTTTATTCCCTAAAGTAATTGATTTCAAAAAGCTACTACAACAAATTATGTAGGCTGGGGTGAGGATTTATTATTTTTTATGTCCATTAAGAAAAGCACATTCTTATTAGAGTTCTAAACTGTTAAGATTTGGGAGAGAGGAATTATATTGTATTGATGTATCTCAATATCATAATAGAATAGCCTTTATATAGGCTCATACAATCCTAAAGTACAATGTAGTACAATGCAGTACGACTGTAAAGTACAATGTATGTGGACCTAGTTTAGGATAATGTACAGTTATGAATGAACCTAGACTATAATTCTAACAGCCCCCCTCAAACTCAAGATGGTTGAATGGAAACCAATTTGAGTTTGGAAATCAAATCCTCAAGACGTCCAGGTGGATGAGTTTTGGTAAAAATGTCAGCTGTCTGATCAGTGGAGGAGATTGAAATAAGCCGAATGGTGCCACAAGAAAGATGATGACGTACAAAATGACAGTCGATCTCGATATGTTTTGTACGTTCATGAAAGACATCATTGTGGGCGATTTGAATGGCACTTTGATTATCACAATTGATAGTTATAGCAGCAGAATGAGTGACCCCCATGTCTTCAAGTAGCCATCGTAGCCAGAGAAGTTCCTGAGTAGCATCAGCAAGAGCACGATATTCAGCTTTAGTACTAGATCGAGCAACAACAGTTTGCTTCTTGCTGCGCCAAGAAATGAGAGAATTGCCCAAGAAAAAGCAATAACCAGTAGTGGAACGATGGTCAGTAGGATCTCCTGCCCAGTCCGCATCGGAGTAGGCATGTAGCTCAAGGGAAGAGTGAGCAGAGAAATGAAGACCATGATAATGTACCCTTGACATACCTAAGAATGCAGAGAACTACGGCATAATGAGGAGAACGGGGAACAGACATAAACTGACTAACAATATGGACAACATAGGATATATCGGTCTGGTAACCGTCAGATAAACAAGACTCCCAACGAGTTGACGGTATAAGGTAGGATCATCCAAGAGTACACCATCCATAGGTGTGAGCCTACAGTTAGGCTCGAGAGGAGTGCTGCATGTCTTGCTATCTGTAATTCCTGCCCGAATAAGTAGGTCAGAAGCATACTTGGCCTGAGAGAGATAATAGCCATCAGAACTGGAAGTGATCTCAAGGCCCAGAAAGTAATTAAGCTTGCCAAGGTCCTTCATTTCAACATGTTGGCTGAGATAAGTTTTTGAGATCCAGAATTCCAGAAGTATCATTCCCAGTGATGATCATGTCATCCACGTAGAGGAGAAGGAGAATAATTCCTTGGTCAGTTCGGCGAATGAAAAGAGCCGAATCATATGGGCTTGGAGTGAATCCAAAACCCTCAACAATAGTGCTGAATTTTGTAAACCAAGCCCGTGGAGCTTGCTTGAGACCATAGAGAGCTCGACGGAGTTTGCAAACTTGATGAGGCTGATGATGATAACCAAGAGGGGGACGCATATAAACTTCTTCAATGAGTTCACCATTGAGAAAGGCATTATTGACATCCATTTGGAATAAGTCCCAACGGCGAACAGCAGCTACTACAATAAGGCTGCGGACAGAAGTGAGTCGGGCAACTGGGGCAAATGTTTCCTCATAATCAATCCCATACTCCTGGGTAAAGCCCTTGGCTACTAGACGTGCCTTGTAGCGATCAATGGATCCATCTGAGTGAGTTTTGATCTTGTAAACCCACTTGCATCCCATAGCATTTTTAACTTGTGGCAAGCTCACCAAATCCCATGTGTGATTTTGTTCTAGTGCCTGTAATTCATCATCCATTGCTTTCTGCCAAAGGGGATTAGTACTAGCCTCACGATAAGACTGAGGTTCATGATGAGAAAGTATGGTAGAAAAAGCAACATAATCACGAAGACGAACTGAAGGAATTTTTACCCGGTTACTTTTTCGGAGGGGCGGATCAGGTGCAGGAGCGGATCCATCAGTTGGAGCAGGCAGCTCAGGAGACGGCAAGGTGGATGACTCGGGTAGGATATCTGTGGAAAGGGATGAATGAGACGAGATTGGAGATGGGGTGGTATTTCAGGAGGTAGAATAGTATCAATAGAGTCTGGGAACAGGTCTGCTGAAGGATCAGTGAAGAGAATTGGAGTACTATCAAAAGATAGGTGGAACTTGGACATAGAAGAGAACATCTTGTGTTCCCAGAAGATAACATGTTTGGATACTCGAAGACGTTTGGAATGAAGATCCCAACATCTGTATCCCTTGTGTTCAATACCATATCCTAAGAAACAACATAGGCGGGATCGAGACTCTAGTTTCGTGTGCTCATGTGGTTGAAGAAGAACAAAACAGGCACAACCAAAGACCTTGAGTGTGCTGTAGTCAGGAGAGCGACCATAGAGACGCTCATATGGGGACTGATTCCCAATGACAGGGCTAGGAACACGATTCTTGGTGTAAACAGCTGTAAAAGCAGCCTCTCTCCAAAAACGCTCAGGACAGGAGGTAGATGTAAGGAGAGTGCGAACAGTGTTTAGAATATCTCGATGTTTACGCTCGGCACGACCATTTTGTTGGGAGGTGCCGGGGAAAGAACGATGAGGGAGAGAACCATGTTGTCGAAGGAAACTAAGGACTCCAGAGTCAGTGTATTCAGCCGCATTGTCAGCACGAAATACTTTGATATTGCATGAAAATTGAGTTTTAATCATAGTAGCAAAATCAAAATATAGTTGAGGTAATTCAGACCGACTACGCATGAGAAATATCCAAGTGTAACGAGAATAATCATCAATAAAAATAACAAAATATCTGGAGCCTCCCATAGTGGCAGTTGGTGAAGGGCCCCAAACATCAGAGTGAACTAAATCAAACGGAGCAGAAGAAAATGAATCACTTTTATTGAATGGTAATGCCGATTGCTTTGAAATTTGACAGGGAAGACAATCAAAATGTTCCTTATTGACAAAACCTAACTGACCACTAGACACTAAAGTTTGTAGATGCCCGACAGAAGCATGTCCAAGACGAGAGTGCCAGAGACTGAGTGATGGACTAGAGGTAACTGGAGCAGTTGTCTGGATGGATGGGGCGAGGTGTGATGGAATGTGAAGATTATTAAGTTCAAATAATCGTCCAATTTTACGACCTGTACCAAGAGTTTGACGTCACTACAACAAAAATAGGTTTTTGCAAAGAAAAAGTTCCTTGCAAAAGGCCACAATTTCGTTGCAAAACCCTTTTGCAAGGAAGTTTTATTCCTTGCAGAAGCTTCCTCTCTAAAGCTTCTAGCAACGAAAACAAATTTCCTTGCAAATTCTTACATTTTGCAAGGAAATATTTTCCTTGCTAGTGCTCAGGTTTTTTGTTGCTAAATGCCTAATTTCCTTGCAAAAAACCTGTCTTTGTATTGTAATTTGGACAATTGGCAAGGACAAAATTTCGTTGCTAAATATCCAAGTCTAAGGCAAGGAAATATGTTCCTTGCTATAAGTCATTTTTAGCAAGGAATATGATTTCCTTGCAAATAATATTAACTTATGGCAATGAAATAATTTCCTTGCGAAAGGAGACTTTTAGCAAGGCAAAATTAGTTCCTTGCCAATTAAATAACTCTAAGACAAGGAAATAATTTCCTTGCTAAAAGTTATTTTTAGCAACGAAAATATGGTTCCTTGCCCATTTTGTTCTCTTAAAAGTAATCCCAACAATACCTATGCAATCCAATATTTATTTTTAATCCTGTAATATTTCAAAACCTGTTCAATTTATAAATATAGAATAATCCAAACTTGTCCAACATAAAATAATATTAAACATCGCATCCAACATTACACAAGTTTGATATATCCGAAAAATACATAATCGGTCACAAAAGAATCCAACATAACATAAATTTTTATGAATCCGACATCTTAAACCCTAATTAAGTCACACAATACACGTTTAGTAAAAACAATAAAAGTCCCACAACATAAAGACAATAATAAACTGTTGGACACTCTAACGAGCAATCCTCCAATTCCACGCGACATCTGCATAAAAAAAAGAGAGAGAGAGAGAGAGAATAACGTTAATATCTTATAAATTAATAAAAGAAGAGAAAAAAGCATGATTCCTTATATATATACATATATATATTTCCCTTTAGCACATGCAACATGGACTCTTCAATCCTCAAGCATGATTCTTCAACCATCAACTCTAATACATGAATGACAACAGTAATTGAAGGACACAACAGGATTTGTTCAGACCACGACCAAACCCCGAAATGTTGTACAATACAAACTTGAAAAAACATGATAGCAGTCAACATATGGTCAGCATACGTTGAACTAATAAACACTCCTAATGAATAACTAAGTAGACTTTTGAGCATTAATGGACATCAATAAAATCACGAAATCAAGAGCACAGATTCAACTTTGTGCACAATATGATTAGAAAGGCTTAGATTCTTAACCTTCTCTCCTTTACGACACATCTAGCCAAAAGAAGACAACCTAAGCTATCTCTTTTGCAGAGACAATATAATAGAAGACGTACTTTTACAATTTATCCCATCACTGTTTAACAATTTCTGAATTCACCTCTTTCATTAAATTATGATTCTATTAAAGTTGCATCCCACGTGTATGGATGTGTTTGTGTGTGTGTATGTATACATAGCAAATACATGAAAAGAGAAACTTAATTCCTCTTTTCCATGAAAGCATTAAATTGCAATCTTCAGTACTTAAACAGCAAGATGAACTAATGCTTTTGAATCATGAAGAGAGAGAGAGAGAGAGAGAGAGAGAGAAAGTCTAAGAGAGAGAGAGGGAGAGAGACAGAAGAGGGAGAGAGAGAGAGAGAGACGGAAGAGGGAAAGAGAGAGAGAGAGGGGGAGAGAGGGAAGGAAGAGAGAGAGAGAGAGAAAGAGTCTAAGAGAGAGGGAGAGACGGAAGAGGGAGAGAGAGAGAGAGGCAGAGAGTCTAAGAGAGAGAGAGAGAGAGATAGCGAGGGAAGGAAGAGGGGGGAGATAGATAGAGAGAGAGAGAGGGAGGGACGAAAGAGGGAGAGAGTCTGAGAGAGAGAGGGAGGGAAGGAAGAGAGAGAGAGAGAGAAGGAAGAGGAAGCAAGAGAGAGAGAGAGAGAGGGAGGGAAGGAAGAGGGGGAGAGAGATAGAGAGGGGGGGGGGAAGGAAGAGGGAGAGAGAGAGTGCTACTTACCAAGAAGCTCCATCAGCTACAGATGAGCCCCCGAGGCCGTCATAACCATGTCTCTGAATCCATTGATACATGCTTGTCATCTGAGCAACCATCTCCTCTATCTTTTGCTCAAGATGCTTGACATGCTCACGAGCCTCAACAGATGTGGCCGTGGAATGAGAGGAAGTGACAAACAAGAGTTGAGAAATTGATAGACTTGAAAGAGTTTTGGAGGACTAGTCGAAGTTATGCACAAACAAGTTCATAAATTCATAATAATGAGGATGAACATCAAGAAATTAGGGAAGAGCATGCCACTGTTTAAAAAAAAATGAAAGTAATTGAACTCCTAGTGTTGAGGGTAGTCTGGACCCAATGATTACTGAATAATGGGTGCTTGAAATGGAAAATATAGTGTTATGTTGTACTACTACTAAAGCACAAAATGTCAAGTTTGCAACATATATGTCAGGGCTGAGAAAATGGCTGGTAGCGTTTGGTAATGGTCAGTTCAACTACTCTTAAACTAACTTAGTGGCTATATCGTAATGGTCCTACAGAATCGATGTTCCGTATGTAGGTTTGGATCGATGTGCCAAGAATGCTGGAGACAAGTATAGTATGTTAATTCTCCAAAATATGTAAAGCTACTTGGACTTGAATGTTTCGTTGGTTGCCTGACGCTAGATAGAACCAAAGAAACTTGGTTATCAGCAGGGAAGTATCAGAAGATTCTTTTTTTTTTTTTTAATTATTATTTTTTGTTAAATTCAAGACATTCATTTCCTAGTGAACACCTAATCAAACATTTGCCATGTCAACAGATATGACATGTGACCCACTCTTGTTCGAAGTTCTTACAAGCACAGCTCTGCTTTGTAATGTTTAATTAGATAGTTTTGATTGAGCTAGGTAGTGCTGCACAGCAATAATATGTCTCATTAGCATAAGTCCTCTATTGAGCTAGGTAGCACGAAATACTTTTAAGTATCCAAACAAAACTTCTAGAAAAACACATCCAATTTGTTGAAGATATTAATTCAGTTATTTAACTATAGAATTATCAGTCCACCATACTCCATTGTATCAAAAGAATGAGCGCATTCCAAACATTTGGTTAAATCCAAACAAAAGATTCCAAAAAATTTAGAGTCTTATACCCATCTAACTTTTAACAATCATTGAATACTTCTTCAGTTAGGGTCACTGTTTTCGTTTTTCAAGCCACTTTTTCCTAGGGAAAATCAAAATCAAACAATTGGCCTACAATATGTTTTGCTCTATATTAACTTCAAATATACATATATATATATATATTGAAACAATAACGAAAAAGAAGAGAGACAGATTGTTGCAATGTGCATAGGAAAAAACAGGATATTCACTATAGCCTAGCAAAGCAAGAAGAAAAACTATATAATAAAAGAGACAGATTGTATATATCACAGATTATATATCTTAGGTACTTTTAGACGGATTGTATGGAGAGAGGGTATATTGAACAGGGGAGAGAGAGAGAGAGAGAGAGAGAGAGAGAGAGAGAGAAACCTGGAGATGAGGTGCGACGGCCGGCGAGCAGACGAGCGGCGGCGTGCGAGCAGCGGCAGCGACGGCGTGAGGGTTTTGTAAGAGCTCACCGAGAGAGAGAAGTTTGGGGGTGAGAGAGAGAAGGAGACTGCGTGAGGGTTTTGTTTGGGCAAAATGATTTGGGCAAATCAATTTAGGGGGCAAAATCAATTTGGAGGTAAAAAATATTGGGTTGATTAGTTAATACCTACGTAGTATTTTTTTTTAATACAAATGAATATTATTTGTAGTGTAGTGTAGGGTAGGGAAAATTTGGGGGAGAATGTTTAGGCAAGGAATAAATAATCCTTTGCTAAAAATAAGTATTAGTAAGGAACACATTTCCTTGTTAGAAGTATTCTCACAAATACTTGCTTAACTTTAGGCAAGGAATAATAATTTTCTTGCCAAAAATATACTTTTAGCAACGAATATCATTTTTCTTGCTAAAAACAGGTATTAGTAAGGAACACATTTCCTTGCTAGAAGTATTCTCACAAATACTTGCTTAACTTTAGGCAAGGAATAATAATTTCCTTGCCAAAAACATACTTTTAGCAACGAATATCATTTTCCTTGCTAAAAACAGGTATTAGTAAGGAACACATTTCCTTGCTAGAAGTATTCTCACAAATGCTTGCTTAACTTTAGGCAAGGAATAATAATTTCCTTGCTAAAACATACTTTTAGCCAGGAATATCATTTTCCTTGCTAAAAACATGTATTAGTAAGGAACACATTTCCTTGCTAGAAGTATTCTCACAAATACTTACTTAATTTTAGGCAAGGAATAATAATTTCCTTGCCAAAAACATACTTTTAGCAAGGAATTTGATTTTTCGTTGCCAAATCATTCACTTTAGGCAAGGAAAATGGTATTTCTTTGCCAAATACTTTATTTTTAGCAAGAAAATACCATTTTCCTTGCCTAATGTGTTTGTCTTGCAGCCTTTTGGCAACAAAATCAAATTTCATTGCAATTACTATACTTGTAGCAAGAAAATTTAACTTTCCTTGCCAAGCTTCCTTGCAAAACTCCATTTTTGTTGTAGTGGACCCGTTTGTGGATCCTGTACCAAACATCCAGAACTAGAGAAAGTGACGGTAAGCCCAAGTTCACACAATTGACCAACAGATATGAGATTTAAAGTGAGTTTTGAAATGAGATAAGTGTCAGGGAGAGATGTATGAGTGGTGGAGACTTGGCCTATGTGACTGACATTCATAGAAGAACCATCAGCTGTGTGGATGAATGGTGCATTGAGAGCAGAATGTTTGGTAGAGAAGATGCTTGGATCAGAGGTCATATGGTTACAACAACTAGAATCAAAGAACCAAGAAGATGTACATGGGGCAACAGATAGAGCAGTGGGAGACGTATTATTAGAAGAATGAGCAAGAACTCGTTTGATGATATCCGCAAGGAGGGAAACATAGATGGATGAAGATGATGACCCCTTGGCCAAAGCAGCAATAGATATTGAATAATCGCGAAACTGATAATCATGTGAATATCTGGTAGGATTCTCAGTGCAATCACGGAGATAGTGGCCAGATGCACGCTTGTGACAGAAAGTACATACTCTGATAGGACAATGCAATAGAACATGTCCTGGTTTGTGACAGTATTTGCAAGAGGGATTAAGAGGCTCCATGATGTGTAAAGTAAGTATGAGAGTGATATAAATGGTTTGGATGGCAGCGGTCGGGTCGGGTCGGGATATGGGTTGATTTTGCGAGTCGGGTCTGTTTATGATGGTTGAAAAGGGCTAATGTTATTAGGGTTTGGAGGGATCTAGGTCGGGTGTTTGAGAGAACAGCAGTGTAGTGGGGGTGGGGGGGTTTGAGCAGAATGGTGTGGAGGAGGTTGGTTTTTTTTTGGATTAGGGTTTAAGGAGGGAATGTGGCAGATTGGGCTTGGGTTGGGTAGATTTATATATAGGTGGGCTTTGTTGGGGTTAAATGAAATAGTGGTAGATTGCACTAGGTGTGTTGGGCAGGGTAGTGGAACCACACAGGTCAGATTCGGGTCTTGCTGATGTAGGTCGGATTAGGGTTGTAGTGAGGATTAAGAGGAAGGCGTCGCTAGAGAGTGGGAGATGACAGTGGTGGTGAATCTGTGATGGTGCGATGGATTTGGTGGTTCGGATCGATGATGGGGGTATTTATGGTAAGGGTGATTGAATTTGTGGGTATGATTTTGGTGAGTGGTTTGATGAGGGAGGGGGGTTGGGATGAGGCAGTAGTGGTGATTCAGTGCGGATAGTGTGTATATGAGTTGTGGCAGAATGATATGGTTCGGTGGTGGTACCAATTGATGATGTGGATGAGGTGGAAGGGGTGTGGCACAGTGGCAATTTGTTGAAATCTGATCCAATTTGTGGTTTGGTGGTGCGGTTTGATGTTGATGCCAATTGGTGATGAAAATGGGGGTAATGATGAGATGGTGAAGTGGGTCTGTGATAAAGATGATGCAATTGAGGTGGGGATTAGTTTAGGGACAATTTGGTTGATGTAGAATTATCACAGCGGAATGATCAGTGGTGATGAAAATGACTGCAACAATGATGACGCCAATGGAAAGGAGATCGACGGCAAAGCTAGAATAGTTGACAGATCACCAGGAGCTATATAGCTCTGATACCATGTTAAGATTTGGGAGAGAGGAATTGTATTGTATTGATGTATCTCAATATCACAATGGAATAGCCTTTATATAGTCTCATACAATCCTAAAGTACAATGTAGTACAATGCAGTACGACTGTAAAGTACAATGTATGTGGACCTAGTTTAGGATAATGTACAGTTATGAATGAACCTAGACTATAATTCTAACATAAACTTTTCAATTATACATCCAAAAAAACCTACAAGATTTTGTAATTGAGGACCCAAAAAGTTTCTTCATTCTTTGAGCCGTGGAATTTTCACATTTTCCTATATACACAAGATATGGTAAGTCTGTATTTGACCACATTTGTTTTATTGTGTTTATGCATGTTTCTTTGATGAAAACGTCAGTTGCTAGATATGGATGCTCAGGTGTGTGCTTCGGCTATCAAAAACTTTTTACATCTTTTCATTTTGGTAAAGTTGTTCTACTTTATGGATTTTAGCATCTTCATTTCGTCGATTGAGGCATGTGCACTTGATAAGTTACGAGTTTTCAATTACAGTTTCAATTTTACATTTCAGATAATGTATATGAGGTAATACCAATCTATACATACCAACCCTCTAAAGTGTTTTTCACATTTTAACATTGACAATATTACCATTTGACAAAATGGCCATCTTACCCTTTCAATCACATTATGTGGCACGTTAGCAAGTACTCCCTCAAAGATCACCTCTTCATGCATATGTTTCTTTTCCATGCTTTGTTCAACAATTATGTTGCAGGGCTCATAATGGGAAAACAAAACTGCAAAGGCTCAGTTTTGAGAAGATTCACTCAACATGCGTATGGAAAATTTTATGTACAATTTCTTGACAGAGTATGGACTATGATTTGTATCATATCGATAATATAGATTATATCTTTGTCAATTTTAAAATTGCATAGATTTACGTGAATTCCAATATTCCATGGCACATAAAATAATTTCATTTGCTGTAATTTTGGATACATATTTTCATTAACCTCTTCTTCTTTACTCATCGGATTTTCAATTTCAAATCTCTGGGCTTTTGTGTGTTTTCCCTCTTTTTTCTAGCTAGGCTAGAGCCTAGATCCTCAATAGCGACAAGCTGTAGAAGAAAGTGCTTTTTCTTGGCCATTGGATTAGCAAGTGAATTGTGCAAGCTATCACGAATTTTCCATTGACTCAATTTTTCCACCCTTCTGACCGATGGACAACTGGACCATTTAATATAACTCTAAAGGTTGCCTTTTTCGTTTTGTAATAATTGTTGTAGTATAGGTTCTTAGTTTTCATTGAGATTTGGAATTAGACATTGGAACATTTTTTCAATTTCTGCCTAAGAACTGATATGAATATTTATTTTCTAACATGCCAAGAGTTATATTATTTGGAAGTGGATTTATGTACTATAGGTTATCGACTAGTTAAATTAATAATAGAGAGAGAGAGAGTACTTGTAAATTACACTATCAAGTTTGGATAGCCATTAGAAAGACTAAAACACATTTTGGTTCCCAATAATTCCATCAAAGTTCCATTTTAGATCTTATTGATTGAAACTCAATTGGTAAATGTGTTTCTTTTAAAGATAATTGTTAACAACATCGAAAATAAAAATGACATTAGGTGTAACAACAATGCGCAAAAAAATACTCTCGATCGTAAACTGCATGATATTAAATGTGTTTAGCTTAATTTTTTCCATGTATTCCGTGTGGGCAATTTTGTGTCAATTTTTTTGGTATGTGTTTACACCCTAATATAAAAATTACATTTTTATATTGCGACCAGTTTTTTTTTTGTGTAAGTAGGAAATTAACCACACACTAGTGGGAAGTTTTGCTAGTGGGGAGTTTTCCTAGTGGATAGTGGTTAGTGGATGTGGGGAGAAGTTGCAATAGTGGGGAGTTGAAGGATGTTGAAGGAAGTTATCTCCCATGCTTATAAAAGCACAAGACCACCATGAAGCAAACAGGCTACACAACGCCAAATAAGTCCCCTGCGGCTTAGTACCCAACCACACCTATTGCTGTTCATCATTTGCTTTCCTTTTCCTTCCAGCCGTGTGTACTAGTGCCATGTTTGTCTTCTTTCAATTTCTTTTCTTTAGTTCATGTAATCACGTCCAAGCAAGCCTCTGACTTACTTGTGTTGTAGTTTTTCTTTTAATATTACTGTGTGTTGTTGGTTCAAATGCAATCTAGCTACTTCTATTTGTTTTCCTTCGTTTCATCACTCACTCAATTAAATTACTCGCATCAGAGTGGTTGGACCTTAAGGGAAGGGTCATCCCTACTTCCCAACATTGCCTGATTGCTCTTAAACCACATCTAGGGATCGTTTTGGTTACACTTTTGGGTCTTCGTATAAAGTTGCTGGCACGCTCGGTCAATTTAATTTTTAGCCAAAACAATTTGGTATGCCCGGTAGGACGACCGAGTGAATGATGGAGAATGTGTCACGTGAAGGTTTATACAAGCGCTTGGATGAGATTTGGGAAGAAGAGCTTTGTGCTATACATTCTTGTTTTGACCCATCTTTTGACCCGTTGATACGCGAACAAAATCTGGTTACTCTTCACGAGGAACGAGATGCCACACTCAAAGAATTACATCGGCGGATCGAGAAGACGCGCAATTTTTTTAATTTGGCTAAAGAGCCCCTCGTTAGTATAGATCATGCCGAAACACTCGGGGGGCAAGATTCACATAGACCAATTGAATTCATTTTGGCCGATAAATTTATTGAAGATTTTGAGCAACCCTTTTTGAAGAAACCAACTTTTGAAGAGTTGTTCAATTTATTCGGTATTATAATTGCCAAAAATAAATTTTACACAAAACCAATTAATTTTTTGGTTTTTGTAAATTTTAATGCCCACTAGCTCTGTGGTGCCCACCAAAAATTTGTTCTCACTTGGTGAATTTTTCTACAACAGTACATTATCACAAGTATTGACAAATTTTTTATTTTTTCAGTTTGATCAGGCTATAAAATCGAGGTAATTGGAAAGTGATCGATGAACCCAAGTGAGAGTTTTGGTCTTCAAAATACATTAAACTGACTGAAAAGTTTCAATGCTTTACTCTTTTTCCTCATTTTAATCGGTCCAAATTGTCTAATGGTAGAGCTAACCTATCAGCGGGTTACATCATTTGAGCTTTGATTATACAACCCCATGGTGACTTAATGGTCATATAGTTTGGTTGGCTTTGAATACTTGGTGAGCCCCTTGTAATTATTCCATGTCTGCCACAATTTGTTTGCCTTGCAGTCCAGAGCAAATTAATACAATATGTGTGATCTATGAATTGTTCGATTCCATGGGACCGATGTGAGCCTAGCAGAAGAGCCATCCACGTGCTATATGGTTACACGACATCGACACTTCTTTAGTCAATCGGTCAAACAACATCATGATGAGTTACACAAAAAGGAGCAGTGGGCAACAGTTGTTCCCACTTTAATGCCGTGTCACAAAGTGTGTTACTCATCAGATAACTGCCCGTAGACGTGCTCACAATAAAAATCGGTCTGCATGGCTATCTGGCTTTAGTGTAAGACCGATGTTGCACCAAAAAAAAAATCGATCTTCAACGTTTGAAAAATTGTGGTCTGACTTGAGGCTTAATGTGCAGGTGAAGACCGAAATCCACAATAATACAGGTTGGTCCATCGGCCTGCTCAAGGCCGAAGTCATCTGTCTCCCACTTAGCACTGGTGATGGCCCACATTCCATTATGGGGCACATATGTGATCACAAAAATTGGTCTGTGAGGCTGATAATGACTATAAAAATCGGTCCAGTTGTATACATGGTTCTTCAAAAATTACATTTTATTTCATTTTCAAAGAACCAGGGGGCATTGTTTACACCCTAATATAAAAATTACATTTTTATATTGCGACCAGTTTTTTTTTTTTTTTTTTTTGTGTAAGTAGGAAATTAATCACGCAGTAGTGGGAAGTTTTGCTAGTGGGGAGTTTTGCTAGTGGATAGTGGTTAGTGGATGTGGGGAGAAGTTGCAATAGTGGGGAGTTGAAGGATGTTATCTTCCATGCTTATAAAAGCACAAGACCATGCACCATGAAGCAAACAGGCGACAGAATGCCAAACAAGCCCCCTGCGGCTTAGTACCCAACAACACCTACTGTTGTTCATCATTTGCTTTCCTTTTCCTTCCAGCCGTGTGTACTAGTGCCCTGTTTGTCTTCTTTCAATTTCTTTTCTTTAGTTCATGTAATCACGTCCAAGCAAGCCTCTGACTTACTTGTGTTATAGTTTTTCTTTTAATATTACTGCATGTTGTTTGTTCAAATGCAATCTAGCTACTTCTATTTGTTTCCTTCATTTCATCACTCACTCAATTAAATTACTCGCATCAGAGTGGTTAGACCTTTAGGGAAGGGTCATCCCTACTTCCCAACTTCGCATGATCGCTCTTAAACCACATCTAGGGATCGTTTTGGTTACACGTTTGGGTCTTCGTACAAAGCTCCTGGTACACCCGGTCAATTTAATTTTTAGCCAAAACAGTATGCCATTAACATTTGTTCATAAAATGAACAAGTTTGCAAATTGAAAGCTTTAATTAAAATTTTCTTTAATTGTTTTTAATTTTTTTTTTTTAATAGTAAGTAGCCTTAAATAAATGTTGCAATGGACAATACATCATCAAAATAAATTTGGATTTAATTTTAGGATATTAAAATATTTTTTTAGTATTTTAAAATACACCTGGTGTGTCCAATCATATAAGTATGGCCACATAATATAACGACTGAGACTGTCACATTAAGTTATTACGCTGATGGAGTGTGACATCCCTAGTCACACAAGGACAGTATGTGGCCAATGAAATTAGGGAAAAGACCAGTACACCAAAGTGATTTTGGTTAAGAAATATATATTCCCGGATAATGGTAAAAAAAAAAAAAAAAAACTATACTTGAAGAAAAAAATTGTTTATAAAATTTTATAACTTTTCATTTCCCTCACTATTTCTTAATAAACTTTTACTCTTTCCCTCACTAAATCTTTAGATTAAATAGACCATAGAAATCTTAGGATTTACTAAGGCAAATCTTACTAATATTTGATATAATTCAAAAGAAACTACATACCAGTTTCTTCCAATTAGATGAACATCCATCATGCACATGAAATTAATTTTAAAAAAAAAAAAAACAGATCATAAAAAGATCAATATGATAGAGTTTTTTTTAAAAAAAAACATCAATAAAATTACCATAAACTTAAATCATTAAAAGATCGTTATAGTTTAAATACAATCCAGACATCCACTACTAGGCTTCAATATTTCTTACTGCGAAGGTCGCGAAAGTACCCAGATGGGTTCTTCTCAAAGTCATCTCTATATATAGTGTCCCCTCCACTTCCAGGAGCTTTCATCTTTTTCTTGTCACCTGGTGTTGACGAGCTCCCAGACTCATCAGAAGAAACAAGCTTAGAGACCTCCCAAGCCACAACGGCTACCCCAGCCACTGCACCTATGACCATCTGAATGAAACTGAAACCCATTGTTTTTGTGTGCGCGTGAGACTAAGAAGACTGATTTGGTTTTGTGGGATGTATCTTGAGCAGAGTAGTTTGTATTTATAGTCATTGCTGAAGACATAATAGTCATTTAATTTGCTGGCCATTTTTTTCTCGGGGGTAAATATCATCTAGCTCTCCTAAAGTTTAGCCTTAATACGGTTACCTCCTCTCACGTTTTTGAAATTTCACTTACCTCTTCTATTTTTAAATTTTAGTATCAGATCTCTCTCTCCTTTAATAAACTATTAGAAAATTTAACATAATCTAATAACAAAACTTAGAAATACAGGAGGTATGTCAGATTTCTAAAATGTGAGAGGAGGTATACATATTAAGGTCAAACCTCAGGAGAGGTATGTGATATTTACCCTTTTTTCTTTACAAAAGATTCCAAACTATGTCAAATGGTTGCAATTTACACGAGGACGATTAAAGTGGAATTTCCTTAATCTTACATAAAAAAGTGATGTCACTCACGATAAATTATTGGCTACTCTGGGACCACTGTGTCATTCAAATGACGTGATAGTTTCGACCAATAGAAAAATGAGTCATGTATATAAAAGAAACAAAAATGAAAGTTTAATCATCTCGTTTATTGTGCTAATTTTTCATTATTTGTACTAATAAAGAAGTTTGTCAGCTTTTTGTCACACATAACTCATTCTTATAATTGGTCGAGACAATCGCATCACATAGATGACGTGGTAGTGCCAGACTAGCCAATAATTTCTCCTATTACATAAAAAGTGATATAAGAAGGGCAAATTCTATGACACAACCATAGTAGTTTGACTGTATCATACAACCATGTGATTTTTGACAGCAAAATATTGTAATCAGATCTCAAACTATTATTTATAGGTTAAAAAATATTGTAACATCGAAAACCACTTTGATTTTAAAATTAAAAGCGTTTTCAAAGTTTCAACATAGTGGAACCAAGTTATAACCCTTTGAGACCAAATTTCAACTTTTTGGTACCCTATTGAGCTATATGTATGATACAGCAATACCACTATGGTTGTATCATAGAAAGTCACTGTAATATTTCTTTTGCATTGTACTATAGATTCCAAACTATGCTAAGTGGTTGCTTTATTTAGTTTTATTTTTTTAGGGAAAAAGTGGTTGCTTTATTCGATACAAGCATTATTGGACTTCATTTCCTGCTCTCTTCCTTCATCATAAAGCAAAGCAAGACTTGACTAGCTTGGGGTCGTTATATCTGTCATTGAGAGCGAAAGAGATAAGGGAGGGGTGAAAAAGTAAAGATTTTGTCACGATCCATCCCATTACGCGTGAAAATAGGACACGTGGCACGCCACCAAGGCTCATCCAATTCATTAAACGGTTACACGTAGCGGAAAAAGAACTTAAAACAACCTTGAGTATATAAAACTTTTAGAAACGATACCTTACAAGTTATAAAATCCGTATAAAATCGAAACGTTATTATATTTCGAACAGGATGAGTTTATATTAAAAGGGGTCCCAAAGGTACTCTAAGAACCAATCAAAACATTTAAATTATTTTCGGAAGTGGTAGAAAAAGATTTCTGGCAAGGGGTATTTCGATCGGTCGAACAACCCCCTTCGACCGGTCGAATGACCCTTTAGCAGAATTCAGCGGAAAACTGCAGAATTTGCTTAAGGCATCAAATAACCTTCACCAATTCTATTACTCCAAACACACTTACATTAATCCAAAATGTCACAAGCTATAACAAGCTTTAAAAACACAAGGTTTAATCTTACTAATCCATGTAAATAAACAATAATAGAACAAGCTAAGACTTGTTTGGCTCGATTCACAAAACTCTATCCACAAACCTTAAAATCTGAATTTGACAAGTTAAGTTTACAAAACACGAACTTAGGAGTTCGGACAATTTCAAAACTAACTATAAGAAGTTTGGTTACATATTACAACCTTACCAAAATCCTTCCAAGGTTTCCAATTCAAACAAAACATAGTTCTAGCTCTATAATTTCATTATTACAACATGGGAAAGGAAACAAAAAACATGACAAAAGGTGATCCCCGGCATTCCCATGACCTCACTCTTCATGCTTCTTCTTGCCTTTCTTCATACCTGCAATGGAGTAAATCTCTATTGCTCAGCTATATACTGAGTGCACAATTTCTAACATATGCATATATGATAAATCATGCCTTAATCTCATAATCACAAAAATAGTCTCTAGGGAGAAAAAGACGCCTTCATTCGGTAGCAGCAAGTCCAAGCCTTAAACCGCGATGTTAATGGCTAGTCCAAGCTTACAACCATTACATCCCCAAGTGCCTTGGCAAGTCTAAGCCTTAAACCATACATAGTAGCCAACGCTACTAAAATTCTCAAATATCGAGAAGCTTACTCCGGCATGAATTTGTAAAAATCCCCCTCCCCTTTGACCCACATAGACAACTTAACGTGCTCGCGTAAAAGTAGACATGCATTTCGCATTTAAGCGCGTGCATAATTAACGGGCCTAAGATTAACACATGAATTTTGTCCGGATCACAATTTCGTCGTCGAAATTTAAATCATGAACTTTTCCTATATAACATAGGCTAGAAATTCTTACCTCGAGCTATCGTCGTATAACTTTGAGGGAACAACTAGAAGCCCAAGTGAACGCAAAATCTCTGATCGTACGCGAAACCTACAAGTTTACACGCGTGTTCCCCAAATTCCTAGATTTAGAATTTTATAAAAACTTAGCCAAACATGGCCTAAAGACTATCAAATTGTAGCTCTTACCTTGGGGAGTTTAAATATGAATTTTGGTGAAAAACAGACGGAAGGAAGGTCGCTTATCGTTGTCGCAAAGCCCGGAGAACTAGATCTCCTTTTCTCTCTCTTCTCCCATGATATTATATGTGTTTTGCAACTAATGCAAATTCACCCTCCTCTATTTATAGACAATCTTTCCGAAAATCATAATTACCTCCCTACGAGTTTCTCAAACTTCTAATTAACTCCTAAAACATCACCCACGTCCATTTTATGCCTTTATGAGTGAAAACTATAAATTACAAAAGTTTTCAATTAATTCCCATTTGGATCCAAAATTACGTCCGAAAACTAAATTCTGTAAAATCTCTACACAACCTACCTTTTATTTAACGTGTCACTCACGTTCTCATCACAGTTCTCAAAATGATATATAACAATATCGAAATTATCAGAATTTACTCTACACCGGTAAATATACTATTCATCAGAATTACCAGAAAGTTGAATAACATTTAAATCACATAAATATCATTTAACCATACCAATGTAATCTCGATTACCAAAATCCCGTGTCCTTACTGACACCTTACCGTTGACTCATAGTCAACCTCAATCCAATTATCAAATATCATTGATAAATTCACAAAAACAAAATATGCATGATAAAACCATGAAATTTTGGAATGGGTGTGACAGATTGGGCATAAACACTCCACAAATAAATTACACTAACACTAGTGGGAGACTACCATGTGGTAGAGTTGTCTGCCACACATGGGACAAAAATGTATCAACTCTGCCACATGTCAGTCTCCTACTGGTGTTAGTGTATTTTGTTTGTAAAGTGTTTGTGCCTATATCTTTACTCAAGGGAGAAATGAACTAACATGCTACCAAACTAACATTCTCCATATCTTTCTCAGTGGATATTCAAACAATAACTAAATATGCTTCTCTCTCAACCTCTCTCTATGTCTATATATTTATATATATATATTCAAATAATTTCTAACACAAATTTTTCGTACTTAGGGAGCTGAGATAGAAAAGTTTTTGTATTACATTCTTTAGTGATGATGCTATTTTTTGGTAAGGAGAATTTAGAGCAGATAAAACAGAGAGATAGAGAATGAAAGAGAATTTTTATGTGGTTTGGCCCTATTAACAAAGTTGCCTACGTCTACGTGTGTGTCTGAGCACTCCACTATACGAAAGAAAACTACTACAGGGACCTTGGTGACACAACAATGGTGACTGAAACTAGCAAGGGTCGACCGTGCAGGGTATGCATTTTGGGTTTCTGGGAGAGGCTAGATAGTGTAGTATCTTTGCTAGGTTGAACTCTGGCGAATTACAGATCCGATCCCCTCTAAGGGGGATGGGAGGGCCCTTTTATAGAAGGAAGTGTCCTCCCTTACAAGGCGCTGTAGTTTAATTAGGTAACTAGTTGATAGCCTGTGATGATTGCGGTAATCCGGACAGTTTCCTAATCGGTTTAGGAAACTGTTGATGTGAATCTGGGAGATTTCTGGCTAGCCTAGGAAACTGATAGGTTTCGAGATGTGGGGGACACGCCTTTGGGCGTGCCAAGTTGGTCCCGAGCTATTTGGCAACTAGACGAAGCTGTCCCGACCTATCGGTCGGGCTTCTTCTATGACTGGGCCTAGTGATGCAAGACGAGGAAGCAGTTGATGTCCTGAACTGCTCAGGATGGCGCCCATCCAAGAAGTTGTGCGCATTTTGGTTTGGATGGAGGTCGGTTACTTCCTAGAACTGCTGTAGGCACCCCAATTTTGACTGACCGTCGACTTCAGGGGATGATTACCTCTAAACCGATGACGATAATGTCCGACGGAATTTGAAGATTTTTTAAAGTGATTCAAGCTCTTCGAAAAGTTATTCAATCTCAATAACATTTTCGAGAGAGAAAGACCGGGTGTTCAGGAAAATTCGGGCATAAAATTCGTATAGAAAGAAAAATAGTTTGGAAAATTGAGTATTGATATAAAATATAGAAAATCATTTGAAAAGAAAAGAATTTTAAAAGAAAAAACAAAGAAAACAAAACAAAAATATAAATAAATATATATAGATATATATGTATAAATTATGAAAAAATAAAAAAGGAGAAGTCTGTTAGAAACAACACGCGGCGAAGCTGGCGAGTACCGCAGACAACTCACTAAGTGACGTTCGCTGTAACAGACTATTTTTCTTCAATACGTATTGAATTCCATGGCACATGGGTTTTCACCCCGAATTTACTAAATTATCCCCTAGGGATTGGTCTATATAAGGGGATGTTCATTTCCATTATAGGGAGGATTTTTACAAGATTAAAATATTGGATATGTATATATATACAATTGAGAAGAATTTAGAGAACTTTTTGAAGAAAACCCAAGAGTTTTGAAGAAGACTTGGAAGATCTTCACCAAGAAACAAGAAAAATCTGAGGATTTCTGGCGGTAATCTTCTAATATTGATTTAGTTAGTCTAGAATTCAATCACAATTTATAAAATTCTAGGATCTTTTACACAATTTTCAAAAACTATCTTCCTACCTCATTTCATCACACATCACTAGAATTGTGATTGAATTTTCATTTTTTTTTCATTGATTTGGATCTAAATAAGCTTTGGGTTTTAGATCAAATAAATTCTAAAGGAAAATCTAACTTGGAACATCAACTAAATTTTGATCCATCTTCCTTTCTTCTCTCAGGGTTCATGAGATCTTATATCTCATTTGATTCCTTTGAGTTTGTTCCTTTAATTTTTTATAATCATATGATTTATATGGGAATTAAGGTTGATCATAGTTATATCCATACGTAATTAGTGGATCCAAGTCTTGGCTCATGATTTGGATCCTCTAAATTGAAATCTCATGGAATTCTCTCCATATTCCATTGGGGTTTATATGGATTGGTCATGTTTAGTCTCCAAGAATCTTTAATTTGAGAGAAAAATTGAATAAAATAAGTCTATATTCCTCAAGAATCATCAACTTGAGAGAAGAAATATATCTTAAGAAGAGCCAATTTTCATGGCTTAGATGTCAACATTGGTGCAGTGAATTCAATACCTAGCAATGATCTAAGATTTTTAATTAAATCGTGATACATTGGAATTGAATGAGACCAATTGAAATTTATCCCCAACTCATATATGTACCACTGCAATTTTTTGTTTTGATAAGATTTTGTGGTTAGGATGGTTTGATCTTAGGATTTGTAAACTAGTTACTCTCTATCCAAAATTTTAGAATAGTAAACCAATTTTGATTTGAATAGATCAGAACCTTAATCAAAGTTAAATGTGTCAGAAAGACCCCCTAAAAAGATTGAAGTCATTCTGATTCATTTACTATTTTTAAAAAATCACAAAAAAAAAAAAAAAAATCTGGACAGAGGGTTGTTAAATTCTGAGTGCTGTCTCGTTTTGGTCCAATTCCCAGAAATTGGACTGTTTGATCTTTGATTTTCATTGTGAGTTAGAAACTAGACTCACAAAGGCACATCTTATCCACAAATCATTAAGATCAAACCCTGGAAGGTATGCGTTTTCTATTTTTGAAAGTCTGGTCTGCTCTCTGTAAGTTCTTAAATTCTGTTTCAGTTTTGATAAACTTTGTAAATGATGACCCAAATATCCCTTCTATGCCCTAAGCTTAAACCATGTTTTAATTATTATTAATTAAACTTAAATCCAGAGATTAAATGATCCAAATCGATGAATGATTTATAGCTTACTCTTGCTCATGTTCATGCATCCCTCACATAGGTGTAGATTCTTGCAATTAGGACATCATCATGTATTGTGCTAAGCCCTAATTGATTGAACCTAGTCATGAGTTCCTTGTGATCATGTTGGGATTGTATCATCTCTATATAGACATTGCATTGGCTCCTAGTTTAGACTTATATATTTATAGAGGTGTTGTGATTTCAACGAATTAGAAGGATTCATGATTGTGTTGACTTTCTCCATGTTTGATAGATTTAAGCTAGGAGTTTTGGTATGATATTTAGGATTTGATATTACATTATTGTGATCAAAGCATGCAGACTAACCCTTTGTTTTGTAGCGTTATGGAGGTAAAATTTCTCAACTTTTCTCTAGTTTATTTATTGATTTTCAACTTCATGTGCGACACCTTAGATTAGGGTTTGCCTTATGTGCATATATGAATTAGAGCCTCTTTTTCTAGAGCTTTCTATTTTCCGTATGCATTGCATGTTTTCATATCGCAGCTGGATCCCGGGTAAGCTTCCTTGTTCTCTAGTTGCATATCATTCTGCTTGCTATTTAAACTATGTGATTTTGTATGCCTTTTTTATCATTAGCAAATACACCCTTTTCAACATGTTTTTGTAATGTATATATCTATATATTAGTTGAGAGCACGCTTAGATAGTTAATTCAATGAAAAGGATGTTGAGTAGAGGCCTATCACGAGATAGGATGAGAGGGGGTGTTTTAGTCCGTCGGGCTCCTTCCCCTCTCATTCCATAATCCCCGGACCTAGAAATCTCTGGTTTTCAAAAGATCAGTTTGCTTTTAAAATGGTTTCTTACTTTTCCTTTAAAAAATTAAGTGGCGATTCGTATTTGAATTTGAAAAAGTTTTAAAAAGCGTGATTAAACTGTGATATCCACAACCGCTCGGTCATATAGTAGAGCCAATTTTGGCCGTTCATTTAGTATGATGAAATAAACAAGATTATCATAATAGCATTTGATCGGAAGAGAACAAATCATAATTATTCGCCTTAATTCACAGTTGTTAGTACTTTTTTAATCCTATTTTTGTATATTTTTACTTCGTTTTCTATTTTCTGTCAGGATTTGGAGAAAAGTAAGGATTCCAAGCTAAATGGAGTGAAAAAGCAAGCTGAAAGAAGCTGAAAAAACCACATCGCGCGAGCGGCCCACTCGCGCGAAACCCAGGAAATCGCTCGCGCGACCTCCCAGAATCGCGCTCGCGCAGCTCGCTCGCGCGACCTATGCAAAAAAGTGAAAACGCATATTTCAGTGTACTGAAGACTCCTACGCGAACGAAATTGCCTAATTACGTCTGGAAAGCTAAATACAGCAGTTTTAGTGCGAATTGGGTTAGGAAAGCTTCCAAATTTGCTCCATATCTATAAATACCCAATTATAATTCAATTCTTGAGGAGGCAATTATTATACACACAATATACATCTAAAACTTCAGCCATTGAAGGGAGGGAAGCAAGGAGAAGAAGAAGAAGACCAAGGATTTCCATGGCATTCCTCCATCAACTGCTTGCCATCTACCGCTTCTATGGACAACTAAACTCAAGATCTAGGGTTTCAATGAAACCCTAGCCAAGTAATAGCGTGTATTTTATGTTTTTATTTTATTTTTATTATGTATGAATGACAGTTACATGTTCCGAGGATTTTTATAAATAAATCGTGCTTTTATTGATTAAGTCGTTACTTTCAAAGTCTACTCTTGTCTTAGATCTATTTTGATGGTATTGTGCTCAATGACAAAATTTTCCGCTCAGTGAGATAAGTAGGCATCATCGTCCCTTCCACACCTAGTCGTGGATAAATTATGCATAGTAGCTCATCAACATCTCGACACTTACGTATTGCAGAAGGAAGTTGTATAACTTCTTGTGCTTTGCTCCCTATTTGAATACGAATAAAATAAAAAACAAATAGAGCAATTGGCATAAAAAATAATTATTGTAATGAAAACTACCTAAATAGAATTACTTAAAGAACTATTGCCTCCGCAAGAAACTCCCCAAACATGGCATTTCGTGGGTTCAAATTATTTAAACGCATATTGGAGTCCAAACTTAAAATTTAAATGTTGTTCCATAACATAGAGCGTCTCAACGAAGTAGCCACTATTTGTTCACGCACTCCTTTGGGCACGACTAGCAAGATCTGACAAAAATCTCCACCGAGAACAACAGTTATACCCCCAAATGGCTTGTCAATATCACAAACATAGCGGAGTGTGCGATCAACTGCCTCGAGACAGTTTCTGTACTGCAATGGAACTTCATCCCATATTATCAACTTAGTGGCTCTGAATCACTGCTTGCTAAACCCACACACTGAATTCTCATGCACATTTAATGGAATAGAGAATGTTGAGTGTGCAGTTCTGCCTCCCACTAACAGTAACGATGCAACACCTAAGGACGCAAGTGTAATAATAGTATGCCCAAGCCTACGAATATTTAGGGCAACTGTATTATAAGTGAATGTCTTCCCTGTTCCAGCACCTCCACTCAAAAAAAATGTAGTACCTTTATTTTCTAGAACTACAGAAGTGATCGCACTGATTGCAGCACGTTGTCCAACATTAAGGTTATCAACTCGACTTTGCACATCTTCACATTGAGCGTCAAGATGTAATTGTCTATGCTCACACAGTAACCTGTTACTGTTTACGTTGCTCCAATCTCCCCTCGATTGTGGCATGGGTAAAAAGCTGGCCAAACTCTTCCCTGATTGTTGAAGCATTTGATTTAGAAGGTAAAGACCGTAATCCTCTATCTCGGCCACAGTCGGGTTTGGAATTCCATGCAATGTACGAATCTTATGATGAAGATCATCGCATATATCTGCAGAGAATCGCTTCCACAACTCATACGGATTCAATGGGGAGCACTCTGTAAGAATTACACAAAATAATCTCCTCAATTGGTGCCCAGTGTTCATTACTGTAGCCTCCTATGGACATTGTATCCACTCATCATCATCTTCTAGCATTCCTAATGCAACACATGCTGATTTGAATGTAGGGTGAGTTACAGTGTTGACTGTGCACAAATGTTCATATGATCGTGGCCCTCTAACGTTCGTCAACAACAAATGCAAATAAAAATTCTCTCCTTGGGCTAGCAAAATACATTCTCCCAATAGCATACCCTTGTTTTCTCTGTGTCCAAATACACTGTGTCTTGTGCCAGACAGCAATTGATGGAAATTCTTGATAAATATACGCACGTGCCCACTCATTGGATTCACAATACTTAAAAAAAACAAGTCAGGGTCGACTCCTTCATCTCAGCTCGAGCTGTGATATTATCCACTGTCTCAGTCGGATCAAAAACAACTTAATGCATTCCGGGTAAATGAAGTACCAATCGAATTACTGCTGGAAATTCTTCATGCATACCAAACCCAAATAATCGCCAAGCTACTTCTACTGGACCAATATACCTAGCATCGAGATATTGTTGGATCTCATCAATTCCTCCGAGAACCATCATTGCGCGATCATGTCCCTTGTAGATATACTTGTGAATATACTTGACACATCTCAACCTACACACACTTCAACATTAATATGACAATTAAACATTCTAGAAAGATGGGCATTGTAGGGTACCACATCCCTATTATCAACATTATGTTGACCCATTGGGTACAACTAACCACTATTGCGACGACGATAGATAGGATATCCTTGCTGGTCCATTGTGGTTTTTCTACAATTAGGATATCGTTTGGTGCACTTTCCATTATCCATACACGGAGCTTCTTTATTTCGAGCGCCACATGGCCCATGTATCATACATCTTTTGACACTATCAAAAAGTGCAGGATCCTCTCCCGGGTTTGGGAGTTCTACAGACACTAACCTATCAACCTGATCACATGTCTGAATCTTGTCAGGTCCATGAAGGAATAAAAGAGCGTGCATGTGTGGAAGGCCACGTTTTTGGTATTTTATTGTGTAGACATGCACAACCTTTTTGCCAAAAACTCCATATTTATCTATCTCTTTCATTAAACATCTTCTTTTTAACTCAAAAACATGGGCAATTAAATCTTGACAATCGGTGTGTTTTTGATGTGGCAACAAAGCTGAAACTATCTCGGACCAATTTGGATTTGCTGTCATGGTAAGAAATATATCCGGGTGATGATTGTGCCACGTGATAGCCATTGAATCTTGGAAAATCTCGAACAAAAGCCTTGGACTCCCTAGGAATGAGGATGGTAAAATCATTCGTCGGCCAATTTGGCCAAGATTCAATCCATCGCGTTCAACAATAACATTAGTTAAATCTTCGTAAAGTTCAGAACGAAGTTTTCCCTGGTTCAACCGACACTAAGTCAATCGATTTTGCTCAGTTGCTGCCCAAGCATCAACCAAAAACTCTTAGAATAATCTTCCTGCTCTGAGGATTGTTGAGTATTCTATGGGTCGCTGAAACAAACGATAACAGTAGTACTGCATCTGAGTAAGGCGAACGTTGGACGGGCGATTGTGAAATGCATCCCACTGTTTTATATCAGGTTCCCATCCAAGCTCACCTCGAGGAAATAACAAAACGTAGTGCAATAGCAAATAAGCTGGGTGGCACTCATTAATTTGCATCAACCCATTGTTGCCTCTCAAATGTAAAATGATGTCCCTCATCGCACTAATTTCAGTCCCATTCCTGGGTATTATAACCGCGATTTCATCTGCTATTGGTAGGTTGTAACATCGTCAATTATTTGACTTAATATAATGAAGATAAGCAGGAACAACTTTTCCTTCTAATTCTGATCGGTATAGGAGTTCGTAAGCCTTACGGTATTTCGCTGGGAATGGATTGTACTGTTGTAAAGTTTCTAAAATAGATTCGAGAACATCCCTTCTTAACTGTGAATTTCTGCGATGACACTCTTGTAAAGCAGTATTAGGGTCATAAATATACAATTGAGCGTAACTTGCTGCCTGATCAGATTGAGGGATCAGAGCTCCTGTTCTATGACGCAATTCCCCATAAATGGCAAAAGATATGGGACCCCTACCAGTGAGAACTCTTGTATCGAATTTAGCCCCGAGACTTGTAAATGCATTACATACATTATACTCTCGAGTGTATCGTCGAAATGATTTTGAACAAACGTCCTCCCCATCATACAAAGCTTGAATCACAGGAGGAGGCTCAAGCAAGGGAAGTCTAACTTTTCCTTGTAAACAGCAAGTTCCAAAGGGTTTGTTATAGATGGACGTGATAATTTCTCATCCATCCAGTGTAGGGCTATACAGTGAGGACATTCTATATCCATATTGCCCAAAGAATGGCGATGTAAATTTATGTTGGCATGGAGATTATCTGACATATCCATATTGTCCAAAAAGTGGTGTGGTAATTCCATATTGGCATGGCGATTATCTGATTCATCCTCTGATTCACCATCACTGTTATGTTCCAAACGTTGACTTATAGAAGTTGGCCTACAATTATAAGGATTCTCTATAAATACATCTATATAATAATTTGAGGGTTAAAGTGTATAAAAAATAACGCTTATTCACCTATTAATCTGCAAAGCAGAAGACGTGTGATGCAAAGGCGATTTCGTCTGTGCCGCGATGATATTGTCAGTGTCTGTACACAAAGGTTCTTTCCAATGCTTCTTGGTGCAGGCATAGACTGTAAGACCATCATATTGAAAGTATATTCCACCAATGTCGAGATAAATGGAAGTTCAGTGGACAGATTCCGTGGAGTTGGCATAGATTGCAAAACCAAACGATTAGATGTTGTTACAGTGTCCACCATTATTGGAGTTGTTTCACCAATAAACAACCTCCAGAGTTAGGTGTTCGGGGTATAGGACATGGACGTGACACCATTACTCGTGCTGGACTTTTATATGGCTGCATGATGGAATTTCGTACACTTAATTCATGATCTAAAGTTGCATGACGACGTTCCCTTATGGGTAACCTGCACAATTTTTGGGGTTGTATCTTTTGTGCAGACTTTTCCATTTCTCGTCGTACTCGTTGGGACAACACGACTTTCGATAAAACACTGTCGGGTGCCTAACATGTATGAGTGAAACATATGAGCAAGGATGTTAAACCTAACTACTAATACTAAAGGCATGTTTGGTATAATAGCAGGAATGAGATGGATGCAAGAATCTAACAGAAATAGTCATTCCATTCCTCTGTCTTACTAAATATTTGATAAGTGTACACAATATCTAATAGAATAGCAATAGTCATTCCATTCCTCTGTCTTGCTAAATATTTGATATGTGTACAAAATATGTTCAGTACAAATATTTTTATGAAAGTTTCCTTTAGTGAAGTGTTTTAACATAAATGGAAAGTCTAAGAATGTAATATTGACTATATTTAAGCAAATCTTTGAAATGTGTGATTTTATTTATATGTTTTTACTGCGTAGTATAAACTTTTAAACGTTTTAATATTTTAAACACATATCAAATATTTGAAAACTCACTTTGAATATTAAATATATTATTAACTAAATTTAGATAAATATTTTTACTCCAATATCCCAAGTTAAGATTTGATGTATTTTTGTAAGTATGATTAGTGTTTATTCGTAGAGACTTCCTCATTCTAATTACTTATTGCAACAACCGAATTGAGCATTTGAAGGAGTATTCAGTTTAAATTTGTTTCCTTGGCAAATTGGGAGTTTTAAAAATCGAAAAAAATAAAAATAAAAGTTAACATTTTTGTTCAAAAGCAAACTTGAATTTAAAAAATAACTTTGAAACACATACATACTCAATCCATTGCTAATGTTTTGAATTTTTGAAAATAATGTCGAGCTTAATTTTTACCAAACTGTTTTGGTTGGTTCTTCTAGGTTTGTTGCTTGGGGGAGTATTTGTAGAGCCTAGTAACTCAATCCAGGGCATGATTATGAAAGTTTTTGGTTGGTGGGTTTCGGTTTTTGATCAAATTTAAAGGCTTTGGTGGTTATTTTTATATGATCCATATAGTGCTTGACTATCAAGCGCTATTTTTGACAACCTGGTGATTGTTTTATTTAGTTTCATCATCTATACAATAAGATAGAATTTGTGAATATTGTATAATTTTGGTTCTTCTGGGTTTGTTGATTGGAATGTCTTTTTTTGGTCTTTGGAAATTCTTTAACGAAGATATGCATTTGATATATACTTGTTTGTTAAGTAATTCTATTGACCCATTCGATCCAATTTTAATGAAAATTGATGTTAAACAAAAATTAGTTAAGTAATTTTGATCTTATATTTAAAGTTAATATCTTAATAATTTTATAAGTATAGATAACTATTTTAGCAATGAATGGAATGGGCATTCATTAGGTTTTGGCAAGGAAAGCCCATTCCTGCTTATGTAGAAATAGACATTCCAAAACAAATAATCATTCCATTGTAGGTAGTCACATCAAACAAAGAAATAGAATTAACCCAACTCATTCCTATATACCAATGGGGCCCTAAAGTCACAAACCACAAAAAGAAAAGTAATCGTAGCATAATCATAATATCAAGAACTTACATTTTCTTTGCCCTTTTTCTTTCTTATATCGGCTATTAGTTTGTCACTCTCTATTGCTTACTCCTTCCTTTTACGGTTGCGTTCAGCATACCCCTTAAAACAATGGTAGAAGAGTAAATTATCAAACACACATGTCGTGAAAATTGACTTTTGCCAAAAAATATTAAATCACAGACCAATAATTGAGACACTCAACTCATGAAGTATCCCTCTATTTAATTCACGCTCGTCATGAATTATGAAACCTACATTGTTTTCTCTTAACAATTGCGCCTATTGTACAAAATATGTTAGTTTCAATACATGCTGATATAAAAGCAAATAATAAAATTGTATATACTCACTGCTTTGTCCAGGTCTTTGTCCATCTGTAAAAAGTTTGAAAGTATTAGTACATACACATATATAGAATAATTGCATGTGTATAACAAATCCATAAAACTTACTTGGCCATATATTGTCATCTCAGTCATCGGGAAGAAAATCTGGAATTACAATAAAATATATCTTAAATTAGCAGGAATACCCCCCCCAAAAATATAGCCAGATAAATCCACTAACTGAGGATTCTACGATGTATATGATTTAAACATTAAATGAAAGTGATTGTGTTAGTTTAAATTTCATCACGTAACATATAATTGGGATTCCCTTAAATTAACCATAGTAATTGTTGCGGACGGGTAACTTCGATGTAATTTTTTAAACTTCAATCCAATCGTGCCCTATAGATAGTGTACTGAGTATCAAGTAAAAAAAGAAAAAGCAAAAGATAGTACAGTTTTTATCAACATCCATTAAATACAGCAAATAGAAAATGAAAATCCATGAAAAAGACTGCAAAAAAAATATAAATAAAGAGGAAATACATTTTCTTTCCCCGTTCCTTGACTGGTCACCTTTTCCTTTCCTTAATTTCCTTTCTTCAATTGGGTATATCATGTTCTCTTTCCCTTTATTGGATGTTGTTGTTTTCTCCTTCCCCTTGTGGGAGCGATTTGCATTCACCTTAAAAAATATTGATAAGAAAAAGTATTGTCAATACATGTCCCAAAATTTGAGTTATTTAAAAGTAAAAAACATACAATAATTATTGATCTCATTACCTGAGCAAGTATCTCTCTGTTTAACTCATTTTCTTCTCAAATGATTATGCCAACGTTTCTGTTTTTAAAAAAGTGTACCTATTGCATAAAACATCTTAAGTTATAATAACTAAAAACGTAAAATAAAAGGGAAAAAAAATTTACTCTCATGGTTTTCTTCAGGTCCAGCCATCTGCAAAATATTGAAATAATTAATACAGATAGCTCAGCTAAAAAATTAACATAAATGACAAATGAAAAATGAAATAGATGAATTAAAAATTCAAAGCAAGCCTTACTATCCCATAGATAACGAAACAGATGAATTAAAAATGGAATAAAAAGTGTAAAATGAAAGGATATCTATGAGAATGGATAGTAAAAATAAGGGACAAAAAGAAAAAATAGTAACTACCCATGCCCACGGGCACAGCTCAGAAAAAAAAATAGATAAGAAGAGAAGCAAGATGGAAGAAGAAGAAGAAAAGAAGTGTGGTGGCGGGACCACTTCTTAACGTGAGCTACCATTGGCTGTTTGGTTTTAAAAATTTCCAAAACCACTTATTTGTGCTGTGTTTTCATTCTCATGTGTATGGTTTATTGATAGAAAATCTAAGCAATAATAGCACAGTAATAATTATTTCACATGAAATTAATACATTGTCAAAACCATAAAACGTGTAGTCGAAAATGAATTTGCCGTATGTGTGAAATAAATCAATAGTTTCCAATAGTAAGGGGAACTTCAAAATGGATAGTCAAAAGAACTTTAACGTATTGGGAAAAATAATTTCAACCATCAGAATGTGCACCAGCGTTATTACAACATTGTATCATCTTAGGAACAAAGTGGTTGAATTATTTCAACTATAAAAATGTACAATCAAAGTTATTACAACATAAACAAACTGTCAACCATATTATTTTCTCCGTGATTCTAGCATCCTTAACTCTTCTCTTCTCACTCATACTTACTTCACACTATACACAAAATAGAACTATCAAAAAAAATAATTACACGATTCAAAAACACAAATAATCCATACAAAAATCATGGTCTAGCTTAAAACAAATTTGGGTTGCACCTGAAATACAACCAAGAAAAAAAAAAGAATTAAACTACACGTGCAAGAAGAAATGAATGGTTTGCTTCTTAAGAAAATCTTAAGAATTAGGGATATCCAGACATGTATATAATAAAGAATTAAATTTAAAAGTAAAGAACTATCCAAATATGTAGCCAGATAAATTCACTAAGGTTAAACGAAAGTGAATGGGTTAGTTTAAATTTCATCACTTAAACATATAATTGGGATGCCCTTAAATTAACCATAATAATTGTTGCCAACGGGTAACTTCGATGTAAGTTTTTAAACTCCAATCCAATTGTGCCCTATACATAGTATACTGAGTTTGAAGCAAAAAAAAAAAGAAAAAGCAAAAGATAGTACAGTTTTTGTCAACATCCATGAAAGGCAGCAAATAGAAAACGAAAATCCATGAAAAAGACTGCAACAAAAATAAATAAATAAAATACTCCTAAGCAAATTTGGGGATGTAAAATACTGTTACTGAAAAATATGAAGAGGCCTACTACAAAAATAAAATAAAAAATTGACAAATTCAGGAAAATAAAAATATGTAAAAGACAAGCAAAAATATTAATTTTGCAATAAGTTGAATATGTTGGCGATACGTACCTGAAGATCAAGCGAGAGAGGTGATTGATGAAGAGGTTTTTACGAAAGCAACGCTGGGAAAGAAAAAAAAAACCCCCAAAATCATGTTTGAAGCTTCATAGTAGAAAGCAAAGTCATTTCGGGATGTAAAGTAAAAAATGTCACCCGCTTGAGGTAAAAACAGAAAGAGTAATGATAGTACTTTCCAAATGATATGAAACTGTTGACATCTATGAGAGAGAGAATTAAGGAAATTTGAGAAACTATGGTCAATGTTTAAAAAACAAATTAGTATTTTCTTAAATTCTCGTAATAGTAAAAAGTAATACTGTGGACCATTGCTTTTCATGAGTAATACTCTTCGTATTAACTCATGAAAAAGAGGCTACTCCATAGATAATGAAACAGAGGAATTAAAAACCACACAAACCAATCAAAACAACCACCCTCCAAACCGAGACAACAAAAGCTTTTTAGGACTGTTTCAACTTTTTGACGGAGTTAAAATTTTAAAACAAATTGTTGCATGCATGGCAATGCTAACATGCATGACTGATGACTAAATAAGAAATATGATTAACAAAAAAAAGATTGTGCACAATATGTTAAGCTATGAGTATAGAAACTGTTAAGCAATGTGATTGACACTATCAGTAAATCCATGAGTATATGAGAATTAAGGAAACCTTAAAAAACAAAAAAAAATTGAATTAAAAAAAATCTTAAGACAATGCACAATATGTTAAGCTATGAGTACCTCAATTGTTAAAGCTTATCAAGACTATAGAAACTGTGAAGCAATGTGATTGACACCATGAGTATTTCAGAAGTAAGGAAGCCTAAAAAAAAAAATTTGAATTAAAAAAAATCTTTCTTGAGATGAGATTTGGGTATCATAAATTATCAGCATGTAATAAAGTTAAAATTAAAATTTTGGTATCATAAATTATCAGCACGTATAGAAACTGTTCTACAACCTTGAATAAATTATCGTTTTCTCTTAAGGACCTTGAGAATGCGCCAGCCGACAATAAACACACTAAAAAATACACAATAAATTACACAGGGATTAAGTATTGATCATACACACACACACATGCACGCATAAACACACACACACACACACAAACATGCACGCATGCGCACGCACACAAACATACGTGGAGATGCAGTGAGAGACAGAGAGATGGGGTAACCGTGACGGTGAAGGTGGCCGGCAGTGATGGTGGACGGTGAGCCAATAAGGGTAGAGAGAGAGAGAGAGAGAGAGAGAGAATTGTGGTGAGTGATATCACCCAAGATTGACTATCCCTATTAAAAGGAAGTACTTTTTTGAAATTTCAAAATAAATTGATTTCATGTACAAAATTCTATTAATAAGATTATCTTAGAGAGAGAACTATATTTGGAATGTATATATATAGCCGTGAGTGATATATGCATGTATTTAAAATTGGTTCACCAAAATCAATTGTAGAGAGAGATATTTTTGGCAAAATCAAATGTGATCCTTTAAGATCAGGATTTTCTTTTTTCTTTTAAATCAAATGTGGTTCACCAAAATCAATTGATAAGTGTTAAGATGAGTATTTGTTTGGACCCCATAAAAAATTCTCATTCTCATTCACGGTGTATTTTAAATTGATAGGGTTAAGATCAGTAGTTGAATTTCCATGAATATTTTTTCCTAACTATTTCCATTTTTAAAGGATATGGTGACAGTTGGTATAGTTCTCTCTCTGTAATGACCCGGAAAATTTTAAAGCGTATATTAAAATTTTTAATTTCATTTTCGTCGGAGAAAATACCAGTTTTGATATCTGTACAGTATAATTTCTACCTGTGCACGTGTAATGGGGTGCGAGCTCACCACACCGGACAGTTGTTAGGTAACTTGGGGCCCAAATTAAAATTGTGCAGTGTGTGCGTGTGGGTGCTGCGTGTGTGTTTGTAGTGTTTGCTACAAGCCTCTTGGAGGCCAAGCAAACATGTATATAAATATATATATATATACACACCTAATCTCTTAACAACTCTCATTCTCTCAAGAGACTCTACTGTCTTTCCACTGTCTCTCTCTCTCGTTATATATATATACATATACACAACACACATATGTATAGATATATAGACAGGTACATATTTAAATGCAAGGAGTTTGAGTTCTAAGGCTTGGATCCTCAATTCACTGTTGGAATTTACTTTGGGGTAAAATGTCTACATTTTTTTTTGTTGGATTTCAGTTCATATTTACACACACACACACACACACACATATACATATATATATATTCAGTGAATATTTAAAATCAAAGCTTGATTTTCTTATTTGGGAATTCTCTACTATTATCAGTCAATTGAAATTGGGTAAGCTCTTGTTGATTTCAGTTTATTAAAACTGTTAGTGTAGATATATATATAGATTTCATATATATATATATATTACATTGAGAGAGATTAGTAAATCCCAATCAAAGCTTGGATTATCAAATTAATTTCTCTGCCTCTCTCTGTTAATTCAATTGGGTAAGTTTTCCAATGGTGATTTGTGAATTCAGTTTATTATAAGCTGTTAGTATAGATATATATATACTGAAATTCTATGTATATATCGTTAAGGGGCCGAAAATAGCGGGCAGAAAAACAGTTAAGAAAACATGATTTCCTTATACTAAATGAAAGGTCTCGATCCCACGAGGCTGTGGTTCGAATTTCAAAAGCTAATTCGCAACGGTTGCGACGAACGGTCGATTTAAAGTTTTGTCACCATTCGGTTTTTCGATAAAATCGAGAGCTGCATTTGATTTCTTGAAAATCTGATTTCATATTTGAAATCTATGTGGAAAAATAAAGAGTTTCATATATTGGAAGTTTATTTTGATTAAGTTTTCAAAATGGGTAAAAATTAGTCTTTGATTTCAAAACAGGGGAAAAATAAGGAAGAAGACGACTCTGTGACATCTCGCGCGCGCGACCCGCGCTAGCGAGGGGTCGCGCGGCCCGTGCGCGCGACCAGGCATAATTTTGAAAACTGTTTTAAATTGAACCCGTGGCCTTAGTAAGCAAAACTCGCCCGAGCGACCCGCGCGAGCGGCCCGCGCGAGCGAGGTCCGCCTCGAGCGGCCCGCGCGAGCGGCCTGAGGCAGTTTGTTGAAAACTTCTGTTTTGTTGTAGTTGAATCAGTTTTGAACTAAGGGGCCTTGTACCCTATACTTTAAGAGTTGTACTTTACTTTAATAGTAGTTGTACTTATGCTTAGAGGTGTTGTACCTCACTAATACATGCTTGTATCACTGTACATGATAGATTGTAACAGACTGGGCTTTTCGGGATTCTATTCTGTGTGATTAAGCATATCCTCGGTGAATGGTAGTTCCGTATAACCCTCAATAAAGTTGTATAACATGTTAACAGTGTATTTACATGTTTACTTGAGCTGCTATGCCTTAAATGGTTAATTGAGTTGCTATGCTTACGTGTTTACTTGGGTGATTTCAGCACGTCTATTGTGTTGCTTTTATCGATAACATGTTTTGATATGTAATTTATGAAATGTTGAATATGTCTGGACGCTTAGAGCTCGCATATGTCATATCATTTCATAAGCATGAGCATGAACACGAAAATCACGAAAATGATTTTGGGATGAAAGACCTTAGAGGCTTTCAATTTTTAAAAAGGGAAGACCTTAGAGGCTTCCAGGTTTTAAAAAGGGAAGACCTTAGAGGCTTCCATGCATAAAACCCTCTAGGAGGGATTTTGTTTTGAAAGATAAAAATCCCGGATTTTTGGGTAGGCGTGTGAGATCGGTACCACTAGGAACTCGAATTGCGGGATGTGCTGCAAGAAACCCCCGTAACAGTAAAGGCTAGGCCTCCGTGTAATTCGTAAGGCCCAAAGTCCTGCACGTTTGATGCTAGGCCTACGTGGACGGGAAGCCCATGGTCCGGGTAATGATATTGACGATCGAGGGTGAGTGTTTGAAAATGCACGAAAAGTGATTTTCATTCATGACATTGGCATTCATTGCACTCACGCATGTTATATAACAGATGTTATTGTGCGGTTATATGACTATACGAGCCTTTTGGCTTATGGACTATCAAATATTTCCTTTTCAGGTGATATAGATAAGGGTAAGGCTCCCGAGATTTGATGAACTTCTGCTTTGTTTGGAGGTCGGATTTATGGGATTTTAATTTAAATGTTGGTTCAAAGAGCATGTTATGATTTAATTGGACAAGTGTTAGTCCACCCACTTTTAAAATAGTATGATAGCTTAACTCTGACTTTTCGTTGCTTATCTTAAAAATGATTTGTTTCAAGAAAGGATAGTTTTCAAATGAAAACCCGATTTCTGTGTTATTAATGTTTTCCAAATGATGAATATAATTTTCAAGCCCGGAGTAGAGTTTACTCGTGAAGATCCCGTTTAGGGAAGAAATTGTGAGATCATGATACTTTGCATTCTTAAAAACCTTGGGTTTTTATTATAAAAGTTTCTATCGTTTGAGAAAAAGACAGTAAATCATTGTATTACTTTTCAATATGTGAAACCAAGTTTGAGTTTCTATTTAAAGATTGTATTCTAAAGTTTGAGAAGGAGATTTGATAAATGTTTATCAAATCTATATATTTTCCGCTGCACTGTTGTTCATTTGATAAACCGATAAAGATTTTCTGTTAATGTCTTTTAAATTAACAAGCAAAGCTTTTCAAAAGACTAGTTGAATGCTTCCGCTATAGTTTTACTCAGATCCGTGAGTCTCTAAAGATTTTGTTTTCCCATCAAAGATTTGAAAGGCTATTCTATGCTTCCGCAGTAACTCTCGGAGTCTAGGACTCGAGGCGTTGTAAAATGGTATCAAAGTTTTGAGGTTTCAAAGTTTAAATGTTTCAGAGCTTTGGGCTTTAAATGATTTTAACGTTTAAACGTTCGTTTTTCTAAAGAGAAAGTTTTTCAGATAAGCTTCGGGTCTAGGACTCGAAGTATTACAAGTACGTTTAGTCCTTCCGCTCTTGGTTATTATTATTTTATTTTACATTAGCACCCCCTCGCCTGCGGGACCCGTGACAGGAAGGTGGGGCGGGGCGCTACTCTCTCTCTCTCTCTCTCTCTCTCTCTCTCTCTCTCTCTCTCTCTCTCTCTCACACACACACACACACACGAAAATCAGCTAAGTTGAGGTGAGTTTTAATAGGATACAATGGCATATTTAGTGGAATTAATCCTTTTTGGTGGACCAATGATCCAAGGGTTGAAAATATCTCAACTTGTCTGAACAGTTGAGGTTGAAAGTTGCTATGTTGAGAGGGACCAACACCGCTCTATCTTATTATATATATATATGTATATATATATATATAGAGAGAGAGAGAGAGAGAGAGAAATAACAAAGAAATTTAATCTATTATAGTAAAAAAAAATTCTCACATTTTTTTAATATATTTGATGAGAAATTTTTCACCAAATAAAAACAAATTTCTCACCTTTTTTTATTGATTACAGTGAGAAATTTCTCACCTTTTTTTCTAACCAAATAAAAAAAAATTTCTCACCTTCAAAACTCAAAAGAAAAACTCCACACTTTGTGAGAAATTTCTCACTATCTAAAATTCATACACAAACTGTCAAAACACTAAAATGCAGTAACAATACACATGGATTTGGTGAGAAATTCTCAGTTCTAGAATTTTGAAGGAAGTTTAATATACAAATTTCTCACCAAAATAAAATAATTAATATTCAAGATGACCCCACTGTTTTCCAAAATACCTACTAACAAAAATCATGAACCTAGACTAGACTCTCTCTTCTCTCTATCCATAGTAGACTTGACTTCTGAGACAAAAGCAAAAAAAAAAAAAAAAAAACAGAGACTAAATAGAGAGAGAGATAGAGAAAGAGAGTTGTTGGGGTTATTCCTGCAGAAAAATTTGTGATCGGAAAAATCAGGCTGTGAGGTCTTTTGGAGTTATTGGAATCCATGGTGGTCCCGACGATAGCGCTATACGCGAGCCCTCCGAGGATTTCTTGATTTGGGTTGTTCTTCTCTTTTCTTGCTTTATGATCTTCTTCAACCTTCCTGAGTATTTTGATTCTGTCTTTTGCAAAGAATTGTAAAAATAGTGATGAGAATTTGTTTTTGATATTCTATACTAAGAGGGAAATTGATAGTAGAATAAGTTACCTAGTTGAGAAAGAATGTTTGTTGACCATTTACATGGTTTGCAAATCACAGAGCTCTGTCATGGATGTTATGCATTGAAGGAGCGAGACGCTCTGTTTTGTATTAGTGCAACAAATTATAAATGCTGAGGAGCACTGTATGTGTTCACATAAGACATGTGACTGAATAGGAGTAGAGAGAGAAAGAGATCGTGAGAGAGATACAGAGTGAGATAATGAGATAATGAGAGAGAGATATAAATGGATCTTGATTTGTTTGGGTTTCAAATTGAAATCCCTGATTTTAAGTTGATTGTATATACACAGATATATATATATACATATATATTACGAAGGGTAATTTTGTCCTTAAAAAATATAGATATTTGGGTAAAATAACTAATTTCTAGTATACCTTATTGATTAAGGATGAATATAAGAGATAAAAAAAGTCAAATACACTAAATTTTCTTTTGACCCATTATGAGGGACTAAATCTTATATTTCTATAAATTAAACTATCAAGTTTGGATAGCTATTAGAAAGGCTAAAACATATTTTGGTTCCCAATAATTCCATCAAAGTTTCATTTTAGATCTTATTAATTACAACTCAATTAGTAAATGTGTTTCTTTTAAGGACAATTGTTAACAACATACAAAATAAAAATGAAATTTGGTGTAGCAACAATGCGCAAAAATCAAAATTAAACTCTCGTAAACTGCATGATATATAATAAAATGTGTTTAGCTTAATATTTTGTGTACTCAGCGTGGTCAATTTTTTTGGTAAGCCATTAACATTTGTGCATAAAATGAATGAGTTTGCAAATTGAGAAAGCTTTAAATAGATTTTTATTTATTTATTTATTAATTTTTTTTTTTTTTATAGTAAGTAGCCTTAAATAAATGTTGCAATAGATAATACATTATCAAAATAAATCTGCATATAATTACAGGATATTAAAAAAAAAAATTAGCCTTTTAAAACACGCCTGGCATGTGTCCAATCATATAAGTATGACCACGTAATATAGTTAGTGAGACCATCACATTAAGTTATTACGCTGATAGAGTGTGACACCCTAGTGTTTGCTGTAATTTGCGCGGGCGTGCCAGAACCAATAATGGTTCGCTAGTGCAAACTAATTTCCTAAGTGCTTGTGTGAGTGATACACAAGGCTTTATGATCTGACTTCTAACAGTGTGATTGTGTGTAGTGAGTAGGAAAGTACCCTCACTGAAAGTCCTTTAGCAGTACTGAAGCGCACAAGCTAAAAAGTATCAAGTTTAACAGGTAAACAACATCACAAACGGTTTAATAAAACAGTTTTTTATTAAATGCTTGGAAAACTAACAGATCTCAAGAACACCAGAAAATGGCTGAATATTCAAAAGAACAAAAGAAGAAAAAATAACAAAAGGACAGACCCAATTGCTATTAAAGCTGGAAAAAACAAAGACTTGGAGAAAGTGCTTTGAATGCTGTGTGTGGTTTCGAAGGGACGCGGAGTCCTTTACTTGGAGAGCCTGCCTCAATATTTATAGCAGCCAGGACTGATTTCTATTTGGACTATGATTCCTTATCCTACGCTCCAAGCTGTTAATTGATTGGTTAATTGAAGAAGTCCTTCTATATCAATGATTCCTACCTTATCAAGAACTTGATTAAATTAATCCCTTAAATTAAGGAATCAGATCTCAAACCAACTGGCCACGCTCAGATTCTGTCCACAAAGGATTCTTGTTTCTAAAAACTCTTGAAGGTGATGTCATCCTGCCAGCTGTGAACAGCACCGCCTTCTTTTCATCACTCGGCCTCATCATTGCTCCTCCTGGATAAACCGGGCTCAATCAGCTTGCATGACTTTTTTCATGCCCGATCATATTTCCTCAACTTCCCATGGTCAATCGGACTAACTCTCATTTTCATTACACGATGCCCGATTGGTTATGCTGCTGCTTCACTCCCCCATTGGGCTCTCAACATGATAAGTTATGTTTTCCCGTAACCCGATGATCCCACCATCGGGCTCTCCTTATTTCTCCCAACAGTTGTTTCTTCCATCGGGCTTACCTCAACACTTGAGTCCGATGGTTCAATCATTACTTAGCCCGGCCTCTTCTTCTTTCAACTTTGCTTAAATCGGGCTCAAAAACATTGATGGTTTTTGGGTGCAAACAATTGCCCCCCAAAAGGTCATATCAAGCGTCCCACCTTGATTGATGTGACGTTTTGAATTTTAAACTGGCCACGCATCAAGCATGCAGCAATTGTCAGATTATGGAGAATCCCACCAGTCACTCCACATTTAATGCGCCATGATTACGGCGTCGTGATATTTAAATATCACCAAACTTTTAAAACTCCTTACACTACCTAGGCATTCTCACTCTCTTTCTACACTTCCAACAGAACACAGAGCTTCTCTCTCTAAAACCTCCATCTTTTCCGGCGACCCATTTCTCTCTACAGATGGCTCCTAAGACTGCTCCGGTCACCTCCAAAGGAAAGAAATCCTTCGTAAATGCACCACCGCCCCAGAACCGCTGCAGAGAGGTTAGGACCCTAGCCAAAGCTCACGCCGCTGACATCTCTACTGATTACCTCACCCCCTACCGCTCTTCTGACGGTTCTCCCGTCGCACCAGGGCTAGGAGCGGCCTTTCTACGTCACCCTCCGGCGGCTTTTCTTCCTTTCTTTCCTCCGGTGGACAATGAAGCGTTCCTACAAGTCCCTGCTCACTGGACTAAGGTTCAGACTGCTAACCAGCCCATTCGGGGATGGCCGACCCCCGCCGCTGATTGGGACAAGTGGGTAACCAGGGTTTCGGCCTCTAAGGCCGGTGTCTGGAAACAAACTGGCATCCACGATGCCATAATGCTCAGCCGGTCTCGAATAGAGATAGACCAACCTCTTCTTCTGTCTGCTTTACTCTTCTGGTCCTCGTCTTGCAACGGCTTTCTTTTTCGTTGCGGACCAATGTCTCCCACTGTCAAAGACATCAGCTACCTACTCGGCCTTCATCCCCACGGCCCAGAGATCATTCCCGGGCTTGACGTTGGGACGGCCAGCTTTGCCTATCCTCAACAAGATATTGTCAGGGACGAGGCTGTTTCCCATAGGCCGATCACAGCCTTTGGAGGCTTCCTTGCTGCCTGCATCGGGGCAGATGATACGGAGGTGTCTGATGCCGAACACACTGCCTTCCTCATCTATTGGCTCAACAAATTCCTCTTCTGTTCAGCCTCCCAAGCCATTACCAAAGAATATACAACCTTAGCCTTGGCTCTTGCATCGGGGAAGCCATTAGCCATGGCTACGCTGGTTTGGGCGCACTTGGTCAGAGGCATAACAGATTTTGTTCACTCGGGCTTCGGAGCTGGTGGGAGCCCGATGTGGGTGCTCCAATTGTGGCTTCATTCCTACTTTCCCGAATTCCAACCCACCATCAGCCAATTGGCCGATGTTCCTATCTCCGCCGTTCAATTTATGGACGTAGCTCCTTCTTCATACTCCTTCGAAGAGTGTTTCACTTTCTTTTACCAAGGTTGCTCCCCTCGGGCTGTCAATCTTTTTACCCCATTCTTTTCTCTTCAATTTTCTTCATTCCTTCAGCTCTCTAATAATCCTTCCAACTGGGGTTCGGGCACCCAGTCTACTTACAACGAAATCTTCTCTAGCTACTTAGTAGCTAGAGATATTATCTTTAGCCCGAGCATCCCATCAGCCAACAATAAATGCGGGGCCGTATACTACTTTGCTCCTCTATATGCCCGCCAATTCGGGCTTACACAACTCGTGCCCGTTCCACCTGGCATTACTGTCAATGTTGACTGGGTTGAACGCGGCCTCATTGTTAATGACGGGCAGGTGAAAAAGATAAAAGAGAGGTCGGACCGGCTCAAAGCCGCGTTCAACTTTACACCCTTCTCTGCCCGGCCAATAGTGTCAGAGGAATTCACCCAGTGGTGGGGTGAACGGGCTCGAGACATATTTTCAAGCACCACTGCTGAGGCCCTTGTGCCTTTTACTGCTTCATCAGCCATTGAGGCCGATGTCCCTGTACCAACGGCGGCTCCAATCCGGCGTAAGCAAATTGCCAAGAGACAGGCTCGCAAACCAGCTCCGGGCAAGGGTCCCTCTCGAAAGAAACAAAAAACAACACCGGCCTCTGTTCAGGTTTGCTCTCCCACTTCGTTTGGTGATTAAGCCCGAATTCCTTTCATTCAGTATTAATCATTTCGTCCTATTTTTTCAGCTTGCTGACGAAGACTCCGGAGAGGATCCACTTCCAAATCTCGCTCAGACTCTTCCTCCAACTCTCCCTACATCACCGGCCTCTGCAGCGGCCTATCTAGAGCGAGTGGCCATACGGGTGATGCCACTTCACATCGTGCCTCCTCTAACTCCTTCAAGCGGAGACGAGGACCTTGCTGCCTCCATCCAAGCTCCAGAGCAAGTCGTCCTCTCTTCCAGTACTGAGGACTTGGCCGATGCTGGAGTTACCGTCGAAGCTGTTGGAGACGAGGTAGACCAAGCCGTCCCCTCTGAAATTGAATCTCTAACCGGGCAAGGGGAACCCACCGCGGCCATTGGATCTCCTGTTCACACAATAGCAGGACCGGTAGTGGCCGAGGTCAGTCCTCCTGAAGCGTCTGCCACAGAGGCCGGTGATGGTAATTCGGGCTTCGTCCCAGAAACTGAAGTCCTGCAGGCAACGGTGGCTTCGACGAGTCCAGAGATGGAGACCGGCCACCCTTCTTCTTCTCAACCAACAACTTCTCAATCAAGTGAGGCTGATATTCGCGAAGCGATCTCGGCCTCCCTTAGTCCTCACACCCAGGTACTGCAATCTCTTTTCTCTTGAACTTATACCATTTTAAAACCCATTGCTGACTGTATTTTCTTTGAACAGGTCGATCCCACAGGTCCAGTGCCACTCATCCCTTTCAACTACTTTTTCTCAGGCCTGGACCTAGGAGCTTTCGACCTTGGCCCCCTTGAGCCCGAAGCAGTCTCTCCTTCGCTGCTTCAACAAGCCAAGGACCTACTCCTCGGACTGGCTGACCAGGAATTTTCCAACCTTCCTGCCGCCGCTGATATTGACACAGCCTTGAACACTCTCATGGCCGATCCTTCTCTCTCAGACGGGCAACTATCACTACTTGTTGAGATAAAAGAAAGACTTCCCAGCGCCCGTCTTATGGATCGATCGGCCTTAAAGATTCAGGCTGATACAGAACTTCATTTAGGCTCCCGGCAGAAGGCATTGAAGTTCTTGGAAGGGGCCAAAACCAAATTTGAAGCGGGAAAGGCTTCTCGGGCTCAGGTTCTAGCAAGGGATATTTGGCTGTAGAACCGAATTGCTGTATTAAAGGCTCAGCTTGCCCAATGTGAGGCCGAGGTCGTCACAAACCACACCGCCCTTGGAAAAATTGACGAAGCCTTATCTTCATTAGGCGACGATGCCCAGAAGTGCAGTGATCAACTGCAAGCCAGTGTCCCGGTGTCCCGGACATGGGCCCAGAAGTTGGAAAAGGCCAAGAGGGACCGGTCTGGAGCCGTCAAAACCTGGGAGGACCTGAAGGCTAAGCTAAGAAATTTTGGGTCGGCCTAGAGACCGACTCCCATTTGTAAAGAATTTTTTTTTTATTTTTTTTTATCATTTTGTAAGTAAGCTGTACTCAGCCTATCAATACCAAAACATTGTTTATCTAAATCATTCAGGCTCCGGCTCATAATTTATCAACTGATCATATTCCAACCCAGGATTTGGTTTACAATCTAAATCAATGGTCTCCCATAACGTTGGATAATAAGACTTTAAATACTGACCATTGATTAATCGGACATGAACAATTCCATCTAAATCACGCAGCCTATAAGTACCACCTCTTTTGACTTGGTGTACGATGAACGGGCCTTCCCAATTGACCGACCATTTACCATATCGATTATCCTTATCTCCAATAGGCAGCACGGCCTTCCATACCAAATCATTCGTGCAAAAAGATTTCTCCTTCACCCTCTTATTGTAAGCTCAGGCGGCCCGCTGCTTTTGCACTTTTAATGAATCCAAGGCCGTTAGCCTCATTTCATCAAGCCCTTCCAACTCAGCTATCATAGCCTCTGTATACTCAGCGGGCTCAAGCTGATTCTGTAAAGCTCTTCTAGCCGATCGGACTGTCACTTCTTGTAATACCCGTACTCGGAGAAATAATATAATATCTGCATTATATGTATTAATTAGTAGAATTAATAGCGTATGATAATTTGGGTAAGTTCCGGTTACCCCGACGTGTTAAGTGCTTAATAAAAGGGCACAGTTGGACGGATATAAAGTGGGACCCACAGGAGGTCCGGATTAAATAAATTGCATTTAGTTGCATTTATATGATTATATGAATATTTGTTTAATTGCTTTAATATCTTATAGTTATCTGTAATTTTTATGGTGCTAGTTTGAGTACCCGTGTGAGAATAAATAGGAATCAAATTCATAACTAGTAGGTTAATTAGCAACTTCACAAAATATGTGGGACCACGTTTGGGACCCACGCGTGACATAGACAAATACCCACCTAGATATTGGGTAGTTAATGCAATTGTTTAGGGGATTTCAAAATGAAGCTTAAGAAAATATTGGGGGTGCAAGTGCAATTAAGCCAAAAGTGGTTAGGAGCCTAAGAGGTTGACACCTCTAAGCAATGACTCACCTTTCTTCTTCATCATAATCAACAACATAGAGATAGGAGATGCAGGAGAATTTCGGCCATTAGAGAGGAACTCCGTCGACTCCGTCGTCTTGCCGTTTCGTCGCCGTCGGTACACCGTTTTGCGAATCGAGACCGTATTCGGACTCGTGGAGGTGAGAGGATCGTCTCTATACCTTTTATTTTCAGTTTCGTTAACATTTTTCCGCGACCGTCTTTGACGTGCCGATATGTATATGTGAAATTAATATGTAGGATTATTACCGGAGACCACTAGAGCTAAAATTAGCAAGGAATTTGGGGTTCTAGGCTTTAATTGGAGCAATTTGTGAGGTGAGTACTCTAATCCTAACTTGGGTGTTAAATGGTGCTTATGTGATATTGAGTATGATTAAAATGCTTAGTTCTTGAAGTTGTAGTTAAAGCATGTGTTAAATTTGTGTTTAACATGTCAATTTTATGAAAATTGCTATATGATGTGTTGATGTGCTTATGTGCTTAATTGGGTCAATGGATGTCAAGTGTTAATCACCATTATTTAGCCCGTAGTAACGGGACGATGTTTTCCTCAAGAAAAAGGGGACGGTGGTGACGACCACAACGAATTGACTACGGTCACGTGAGAGTGTGTGTTTTCGCTATATGCGACGTTGAAGTGAGAAAAGGCCCGGAATATTGGGTCCGATGCGATGGTGATTAATTATTTGACATACCGGCGACTACTTATATTGTTGTGTTGCTTAACATTGCATATGCCACATTTCATATCCATGGCACGGTTATAGTATTCACTAAGCGTAAGCTTAAAAACCCAAAACTGTTTTCTGTGTGGTTATTGAATAACCACCGCAGGTACGGATCGTGGCGAGGAAAGGAAGTGATCGGAAATCCGGGCGGAGCGTCATCTTGTTTATATGTTCATAGGCATGTAAATATGTTAGTCTTGGTGGTAATGGACTCATGTTGTAGGTTGTAGTTGTAAATGATTTTGTTGGAAAAACAAGTTGTACTTGAGATTAAACTTCTTTTGGTATGTTGTAAAATGTCAAACACCCACTTGTAATGCTTTAGAATGTGGTTTGGGAACTTGTTAACATGTTGGGTGTTCTTTCCTTGAGTTGAGTTGTTGAACTCTTGAACTCATGTTTTGAGAAATGAGGTTGTGTTTGAGCCTTTGGTTTCATGTTGAGTCAAGGATTGTTAAGAGAATGGAAGTTGGTTCTTTCAAATGGTTTTCATAGATTTTGTTGATTAAGAGAACTTGTAAGTACTTGGAAATGAAGTTATGGAACCTCATATGATAATTCTTTAGTTAATCAAATTGTTTTGGGGATTTTGAACTTATCTTGGTAAAAGGATTTCTAATTTTACTACTTTGTGAAGTTGGTGTCAAGTTCTTCATTTGATTGAGGTTGGTGATGTGTTTAAAATGTTTGTACAAGCTTAAACATGTAGTTGACATGTTCATGAATGTTGGAGGATGTTTACAAAAGTTTTTGGGATGTTTGGAATGAAAAATAGAACTTGGGAAAAGTTTAGACTTGAAAACAGGGGTTTTAGCAGCAGGGAAAACACTCCTGCAGAATCCGGATCGATCCGGGTTTCGTGCGGATCGATCCGGGGCATCCAGGGGAGCAGAAAATGAAGTTCTGCTAAATCCGGATCGATCCGGTTTTGGGGCGGATCGATCCGCTTTTCCGTTTTCAGCCCGTCGGCTTTTACGGAAATGGGCATAACTCACTCTAGAAAATTCGGATTCGCGTGCCGTTTTTTTTGTTGGAACTAGGACTCAAAGACCTATCTTTTGGTATAAAATTTGATATATCTTATTAATTACCATTTTACCCTTGGGTCTATTTTTGTCACTGTAAGGTTCTTTTATGTCATTTAAACCATGTGTTTCTTGGTAATTCGCTTATTTTCTTTTTTAACTAGTATAAAGGATCGCTTGTGGCGTTGTTACACGTGTCCTAACCTGCCGGGGCGGGTTGGGGTGTGACAATTTTTGGTATCAAAGCAATAGGTTAGAGCCTTTGGGGACGAGAGACAACGACTACGACTACGACGTATAAATTGAATAAAATGACACATAGTGACACGATCATGCATACACGTTTACTTAGCATGCTTTAAATGTTATTAGCATGCACCGTGATTTATTTTAAAGTAACGTGCATGTATATATCCTGTGGTGGGTGCCAGGCAAGGATGTCTGGAGGTGAAACCCCGTCTGCGGCTCGTATGGATAGAATAGAGGTGGTTATGGAAAAATTAGTAAGAGTGGCCGAAACTCAAGTTGTTGAGGAGGGACCGGGCTCGTCAAATCCAGGACAGAGGGTGGAACCGGTAACCATTGTCACATTCTACAAGCAAAAGCCAGGGCAGTTTAAATGGGAATCTGATTCAATGAAGGCCGACCATTGGTTAACTGATATGAAAAGAATTTTCTGTGTTTTGCCGTGTTCAGAGGAACAAAAAGTCTTGTTTGCCTCCGATACCTTGAAAGAAGAAGCACAGAATTGGTGGACGTCAATATTAAGGCAAGGAGCGCCGACTACTTGGAACAGGTTTATCGAGGAATTCTCAAAACAATACATTCCTCGGTCTTTCAGTGAATCAAAGTCCCGAGAATTTTCACATCTCAGTCAAGGTAACATGACCGTTAGAGATTATGCTGCAAAATTTACAAGTTTGGCCAGATTTGCAATGGACTTGCTTCCGAATGAGTTCACTCGGGCAAGAAGATTTGAGGAAGGACTCCGTGATGAAATCAGGGGAAAAGTGGATACACATCGGCTAGCAACATATTCAGAGGTACTCGACGTTGCTTTGATCGCTGAACGAGGTGTGTTGCCAACAGGACAAGGTCAAGCATTCAAGAGGTCGGGAGGTAGTCAATTCCAAGGACAGGGTAATTCAAAAAGGCAGAGTTCTGGCAGTTCATCGGGGAGTGGGGGTAATAAACCCAAGTGTCAGACTTGTGGTAAATATCACTGGGGAATATGCAACATGTCTCCTATCATTTTCAACATATGTCGACGACCGGGGCACATGGCAAGGGATTGTCCAAATCCTCCAAGATAAAGTATTATTCTAAGACAAAGTATTATTCCAAGACAAAGTACAGATGACAGTGGCATAAGGTGTTATTCGTGTGGTTATCTAGGGCATCGAGAACGTAATTGTCCTAAGAGAAGACAAGGAGGTACCAGCTCATCCGTTGGTAGTGCACCAAGACAGAGACCATCTCAACAGCAATTCCAAGGGAGAGAGCAATGACAATGAAGGTATTTTCAGCTCAAGCCTGGGGAGACCACTGCGACTGACACAGTGGTTTCAGGTATACTTTCTATTTGCTTGCAACCTGCCAATGTGTTGTTAGATTCAGGGTCAACGCACTCTTTCGTATCACATCAATTTGCTAAGAATTTAGACAAACCCCTAGAATTACTAGATTTTGACTTATCTATTGCACTTCCATCGGGAGTGCCACTAGTGAGTTCGGGTGTCTTTAAAGCTTGTAGGATTGACGTGAGTGGTAGAAGGTTGTTTGTTGACTTAGTACCGTTGGTTATTCAACACTTCGACGTTATTTTGGGAATGGACTGGTTATCTGAAAATCATGCTATTATCGATTGTGAGAACAAGAGAGTAACATTTCGATTGCCAAATCAAGATGAATTTTGTTTCCAAGGGACAGGTGTAGTATCACCGCCTTAATTGGTGTCAGCTGTCAAAGCTTGTCGTTTATTGAAAAAGGGATGTCAAGGATTTTTGTGTAGCATACTTGATGTTAGAAGTACTGAATTAAAGGTAGAAGATATACCTGTGGTCAAAGAATTTCCAGACATTTTCCCAGAAGAATTGCCGAGTGTGTTGATTGAGAGGGAAATTGAATTTGGAATAGATGTGATGCCGGGAACTCAATCGATTTCGCGGGCACCGTATAGAATGGCTCCAGTAGAGTTGAAGGAGTTAAAAACTCAATTGCAAGAGTTACTTGATAAGGGGTTTATTCGGCCAAGTGTATCACCGTGGGGTGCACTGGTCCTATTTGTGAAGAAGAAAGACGGAACAATGCGAATGTGCATCGATTACCGGGAGATCAACAAGGTAACCATAAAGAAAAAGTATCCATTACCGCGTATTGATGATTTGTTTGATCAATTAAAAGGGGCACAAGTCTTTTCTAAGATTGACTTGAGATCTGGGTATCACCAGTTAAAGGTTAAAGCTGAAGATGTTGAGAAGACTGCTTTTAGAACTCGGTACGGGCACTATGAATTTCTTGTTATGCCGTTTGGGGTCACAAATGCACCAGCCGCTTTTATGGATTTGATGAATCGGGTGTTCAAGACATATCTAGACGAATTTGTGATTGTATTTATTGATGACATTTTGATATATTCTAGAAGTCAGGAGGAACACGAGCGACACTTAAGGTTGGTTTTGCAACGACTTAGAGAAAAGCAATTATTTGGGAAGTTAAAGAAAAGTGAATTCTGGTTAACAAGTGTTACATTTCTTGGACACGTGATTTCTAAGGATGGTGTTTCAGTAGATCCACAAAAGATAGAAGCTGTAAAGAATTGGCCAAGACCGACAAATGTTTCCGAAGTTCGAAGCTTCTTGGGGTTAGCCGGTTACTATAGAAAGTTCGTTCAAGATTTTTCTAGAATAGCGACTCCAATGACCCAGTTGATGAAAAAGGATATAGCCTTTGTGTGGAATAAGGAATGTGAAGAATGTTTCCAAAAGTTGAAGGATAAGTTGACTTCAGCACCGATATTGGCTATTCCGTCAAGTACTGGAGGTTTTAGTATATACAGTGATGCTTCTCATCAGGGCTTAGGATCTGTACTAATGCAGGAAGGTAAAGTGATAGCATATGCTTCAAGGCAGTTGAGGACACACGAGAAGAATTATCTAACCCATGATTTGGAATTGGCGGCGGTGATCTTTGCATTAAAAATTTGGCGTCACTACTTGTACGGAGAAACATGTGAGATATTTACTGATCACAAAAGTTTAAAATATTTGTTTACCCAAAGGGAGCTAAACATGAGACAGAGAAGATGGCTTGAATTAATGAAGGATTATGACTTGAAGATTCAGTATCATCCGGGTAAAGCTAACGTGGTTGCCGATGCTTTGAGTCGGAAGTCGTCAGAAAATTTGGTTTATTCTTTAACAGCTCAAGCAAAGTTAGTACAAGAATTTGAACGATTAGAACTTGAAGTGATTCCTAGAATTCAAGATGGATTAATGGCGGCTATCATAGCACAACCGAGTTTGATTGATGAAATCAAGGCAAGTCAGCTGTTGGATCCAAATTTCAAGAAAATAGTTGAAGAGTTACCTGAGGGTAGACGGCCAGAGTTCAGTTTCCAGAATAATGTGTTGAGATATATTAATCGTTTATGTGTTCCTAATATTCAAGAGTTGAAAAATACGATTATGGAAGAAGCTCACAATATGAGGTATTCCGTGCATCCGGGTAGTACCAAAATGTATAGAGATTTGCGGGAAGTGTATTGGTGGAGTGGTATGAAGCGAGAAGTTGCCGAGTTTGTAGCTAAGTGTATAACTTGTCAACGAGTGAAGATAGAACACCAACGACCCGCCGGAGAAGTACAACTGTTAGAGATACCGGAATGGAAATGGGAGCATATCACTATGGATTTTATAACAGGTTTGCCGCGATCTCCTAAGTCTAATGATAGTATTTGGGTGATCGTTGACCGGTTGACAAAGTCAGCCCATTTCTTGCCAATCAAAACTCGTGATCCGACAAAGTTGGCAGAGCTTTATGTCAGAGAAATTATCAGATTACACGGGGCACCGGTATCCATTGTGTCAGATCGGGATACACGATTTGTGTCTAGATTTTGGGAGAGTTTACAAAAGGCAATGGGGACAGCCTTGCACTTTAGCACAGCTTTTCATCCTCAGACAGATGGTCAATCCGAACGAGTTATTCAGATTCTGGAAGATATGCTTCGAGGATGTGTAATGGATTTCAAGTTAGATTGGGAAACCCATTTACCATTGGTGGAATTCTCTTATAATAATAGCTTTCAAACGAGTATTGGGATGGCGCCTTATGAGGCATTGTATGGTCGGAAATGTAGATCACCGGTGTGTTGGACAGAAGTTGGGGAAAAACAACTTTTAGGACCCGAGATCGTGCAAATCACTACCGATAAAATCAAGCTAGTTAAACAACGGCTACAAGTAGCTCAGAGTCGATATAAAAGTTACGCGAATACTAGAAGAAGACCGTTGGAATTCGAGGTAGGTGATTATGTTTTCTTGAAAGTATCGCCTTCGAAGGGCATATCACGATTTGGGAAGCGGGGCAAGTTGAATCCGAGGTTTGTAGGACCTTATTTGATTTTGGATAGAGTTGGTCCTGTTGCATATCGATTGGAACTACCACAAGAGTTGGCTAACGTTCATAACATATTTCATGTTTCTATGTTACGACGTTGCTTATCAGATTCTAGTCACTGTATTACTCCAGAACCGTTGATGATACGAGAAGACTTGACTTATGTTGAACATCCAGTTCGAATCCTAGATAGGAAAGAACAGGTGTTGAGAACCAAAGTCATTCCTCTTGTTATGGTGCTATGGCGTAATCATTCGGTAGAAGAAGCGACTTGGGAACGTGAAGACGAGATCCGAGAGAAGTATCCTCACTTGTTCGATTCTTGAGGTAAGAAAAGTTTGAGGACAAACTTCCAAAAGGGAGGGAGAAATGTAATACCCGTACCCGGAGAAATAATATAATATCTGCATTATATGTATTAATTAGTAGAATTAATAGCGTATGATAATTTGGGTAAGTTCCGGTTACCCCGACGTGTTAAGTGCTTAATAAAAGGGCACAGTTGGACGGATATAAAGTGGGACCCACAGGAGGTCCGGATTAAATAAATTGCATTTTGTTGCATTTATATGATTATATGAATATTTGTTTAATTGCTTTAATATCTTATAGTTATCTGTAATTTTTATGGTGCTAGTTTGAGTACCCGTGTGAGAATAAATAGGAATCAAATTCATAACTAGTAGGTTAATTAGCAACTTCACAAAATATGTGGGACCACGTTTGGGACCCACGCGTGACATAGACAAATACCCACCTAGATATTGGGTAGTTAATGCAATTGTTTAGGGGATTTCAAAATGAAGCTTAAGAAAATATTGGGGGTGCAAGTGCAATTAAGCCAAAAGTGGTTAGGAGCCTAAGAGGTTGACACCTCTAAGCAATGACTCACCTTTCTTCTTCATCATAATCAACAACATAGAGATAGGAGATGCAGGAGAATTTCGGCCATTAGAGAGGAACTCCGTCGACTCCGTCGTCTTGCCGTTTCGTCGCCGTCGGTACACCGTTTTGCGAATCGAGACCGTATTCGGACTCGTGGAGGTGAGAGGATCGTCTCTATACCTTTTATTTTCAGTTTCGTTAACATTTTTCCGCGACCGTCTTTGACGTGCCGATATGTATATGTGAAATTAATATGTAGGATTATTACCGGAGACCACTAGAGCTAAAATTAGCAAGGAATTTGGGGTTCTAGGCTTTAATTGGAGCAATTTGTGAGGTGAGTACTCTAATCCTAACTTGGGTGTTAAATGGTGCTTATGTGATATTGAGTATGATTAAAATGCTTAGTTCTTGAAGTTGTAGTTAAAGCATGTGTTAAATTTGTGTTTAACATGTCAATTTTATGAAAATTGCTATATGATGTGTTGATGTGCTTATGTGCTTAATTGGGTCAATGGATGTCAAGTGTTAATCACCATTATTTAGCCCGTAGTAACGGGACGATGTTTTCCTCAAGAAAAAGGGGACGGTGGTGACGACCACAACGAATTGACTACGGTCACGTGAGAGTGTGTGTTTTCGCTATATGCGACGTTGAAGTGAGAAAAGGCCCGGAATATTGGGTCCGATGCGATGGTGATTAATTATTTGACATACCGGCGACTACTTATATTGTTGTGTTGCTTAACATTGCATATGCCACATTTCATATCCATGGCACGGTTATAGTATTCACTAAGCGTAAGCTTAAAAACCCAAAACTGTTTTCTGTGTGGTTATTGAATAACCACCGCAGGTACGGATCGTGGCGAGGAAAGGAAGTGATCGGAAATCCGGGCGGAGCGTCATCTTGTTTATATGTTCATAGGCATGTAAATATGTTAGTCTTGGTGGTAATGGACTCATGTTGTAGGTTGTAGTTGTAAATGATTTTGTTGGAAAAACAAGTTGTACTTGAGATTAAACTTCTTTTGGTATGTTGTAAAATGTCAAACACCCACTTGTAATGCTTTAGAATGTGGTTTGGGAACTTGTTAACATGTTGGGTGTTCTTTCCTTGAGTTGAGTTGTTGAACTCTTGAACTCATGTTTTGAGAAATGAGGTTGTGTTTGAGCCTTTGGTTTCATGTTGAGTCAAGGATTGTTAAGAGAATGGAAGTTGGTTCTTTCAAATGGTTTTCATAGATTTTGTTGATTAAGAGAACTTGTAAGTACTTGGAAATGAAGTTATGGAACCTCATATGATAATTCTTTAGTTAATCAAATTGTTTTGGGGATTTTGAACTTATCTTGGTAAAAGGATTTCTAATTTTACTACTTTGTGAAGTTGGTGTCAAGTTCTTCATTTGATTGAGGTTGGTGATGTGTTTAAAATGTTTGTACAAGCTTAAACATGTAGTTGACATGTTCATGAATGTTGGAGGATGTTTACAAAAGTTTTTGGGATGTTTGGAATGAAAAATAGAACTTGGGAAAAGTTTAGACTTGAAAACAGGGGTTTTAGCAGCAGGGAAAACACTCCTGCAGAATCCGGATCGATCCGGGTTTCGTGCGGATCGATCCGGGGCATCCAGGGGAGCAGAAAATGAAGTTCTGCTAAATCCGGATCGATCCGGTTTTGGGGCGGATCGATCCGCTTTTCCGTTTTCAGCCCGTCGGCTTTTACGGAAATGGGCATAACTCACTCTAGAAAATTCGGATTTGAGCGCCGTTTTTTTTGTTGGAACCAGGACTCAAAGACCTATCTTTTGGTATAAAATTTGATATATCTTATTAATTACCATTTTACCCTTGGGTCTATTTTTGTCACTGTAAGGTTCTTTTATGTCATTTAAACCATGTGTTTCTTGGTAATTCGCTTATTTTCTTTGCTAACTAGTATAAAGGATCGCTTGTGGCGTTGTTACACGTGTCCTAACCTGCCGGGGCGGGTTGGGGTGTGACACTTCTATAGGTAACATTGCGTTATGCCCGTAGGTCAGCATGAACGGTGTAACCCCAGTACTTGATCTTTTAGACGTCCGATAGGCCCATAATGCTTCGGACAAAAGCTTATCCCATTCCCTAGGATTCTCCTCAATCATCTTTTCAATGATCCCCTTAAGGATCTTGTTAGTAGACTCGGCCTAACCATTAGCCTGTGCATAATAGGGCGTAGAATTAAGAATCTTGATTCCCCTACTTTCTGCAAAGGCCGATGTCTCCGTCCCCGTAAACACAGATCCTTGATCGGCCGTGATTGTTTCTGGAAGGCCGAACCTATGGATAATGTGTTCTTCAATGAATTTTATGATGGTGGCTTGTGTCACCGTTTTGTAAGGTATGCCTCGGCCCACTTGGTGAAGTAGTCCGTTGCCACTATTATGAAACAATGCTGGCCTGATGATGGCGGTAGGACTTTTCTAATTAAATCCATCGCCCATCCTCTAAACGGCCATGGTTTGATTATGGGTTGCAATTGTTTGGCCGGCACATGCTGGATCAGACCATGCTTCTGACAAGGTTGACAACCCTTGGCATAACTGATGCAATCTTTCAACATGCCAGGCCAGTAATAATTGTACCTTCTCAGCAACCACTTCATCTTGGTGCCGGCCTGATGTGCCCCACAAATACCTTCATGTACCTCAGCCATAACCTGCATGGCCTGCTTCTTCCCTAAACACCTCAGGACCACGTCGTCACCGATCGGTTTCTTGAATAATTCTCCATCGAATACCATGAATCGGACAGCAAACAACCTGACTCTTCGGTCTACCCTGACATTTGGGTGATTCAGGTATTCAATGATGGGGATTCTCCAATCGTCATCCCCATCAAGACCGAATTGGCAGTAGCATACCAACCTCTCTTTGCAACGGACGGAAGTGATCGGGCATGAACAGTGATGAGTTGGTCTTCTGCTTTTTTCTGGGAAGATGAGGCTGATCTTGTTTTTGCCAACTTGTCTGCCTCAGTATTCGTTGTTCTTGGGATGTAGCTCACGCTAATATTATCAAATGCCTCTATGAGTTGAGTGGCAACTGTATGGAATGGGCATAGCTCCCAACTCCTTATCTGAAACTCCCCGGCTATATGTCCGATCACCAACCCTGAATCCCCCTTGATGTGCACGGATGATGCCCCCATTTCAAGGAGTATTTCCAGTCCGATTATCAGTGCTTCGTACTCGGCCTGATTGTTAGTGCATTTGAAATTGAGCCGAAAAGACATTTTTGTCTTCTTGTACTTGGGTGATACAATCACCACACCTGTCCCAGCCCCTTCTGCGTTTTTGGACCCGTCAAAGATTAAAGTCCATGGGACTAAGGATGTGCTCAGAACCTTGGGTGCTAGAGGTAGGTTCCCCAAATCAGTAGGATCTGGGTGATCGGCAAAGAAATTGGCTATGGCCTGGCCTTTTACCGATTGCTGCGATCGGTATTGGATGGCAAATTCCATTAAGGCCAGAGTCCATTTCCCAATTCGGCCTCCCATGATGGGTCTTGACAACATGTACTTTATTACATCAGTTTGATATATTATATAAAGTTGAAACAGGAAGCATATATGTTCTTAACTTTTGTGCAGAAAAATACAATGCCAAGCATAGCTTCTCAATCGGCGCGTAACGCTGCTCAATTGGAGTCAAAATTCTACTTAAGTAATAAACGGCCTGCTCGTTGCCTTGCTCATTATCGTGAGCCAGCATACTACCTATAGAGCAGTCAGAGGCCGATATATACAACTTTAAATACCTACCCTTTTTAGGTGGCATTAATACTGGAGGTGTTGACAGATATTGCTTGATTCCTTCAAAGGCTTGCTGATGGCTGTCTTCCCATTTGAAGTCTTTATCGGTCTTGATCTTCAATAGTGGGGTCCATACTTGGGTCTTCCCTGCACAGTTTGATATGAATCTTCTTAAGAAATTGATCTGACCGAGCAATCTCTGAAGCTCTTTCTTATTAGCAGGTGGCTTTGCTGCCTGGATAGCTCGAGCCTTATTTTTGTCAATCTCTATCCCCCTTTGATGCACTAGGAAACCTAGGAAGTTCCCTGCTGTAACACCGAACACACATTTGAAAGGGTTCATTTTTAGTCCGTGAGCCCGCATTCTTTCAAATGCTCTTTCCAAATCCCTCAAATGATCGGCGTTACCTCCTGACTTCACCACCACATCATCTATGTAAACCTCCATGAACTGTCCGATCATGTCATGGAAAATTGAATTCATTGCCCGTTGATAGGTGGCTCCAGCATTCTTCAGCCCGAAAGGCATGACAACCCACTTAAAGGTTCCAATTGCCCCCGGACACCGAAAAGCAGTCTTTGGGACATCCTCTTCGGCGATGTAAATCTGGTTATACCCCGAATGCCCGTCCATAAATGACAGAATTTTATGTTTAGCGGCCGAGTCGATTAACTGATCAGCCATAGGCATGGGATACTCATCTTTCGGGGTAGCTAGGTTTAAATTCCTGAAGTCTATGCAAACCCTTAGCTTCCCATTCTTCTTCACTACTGGCACTACATTCGAGACCCATTCAACATATTGGGCTGTCCGAATGAAGCCGGCGTTAAGTAGTCTCTCGATCTCTTCTTTCACCTTCAATGTCACCTCTGGTGACATGCGCCGAGGTAGCTGTTTGAACGGCCTGAACCCCGTTTTAATTGGTAATCGGTGTTCAACCAGTTCCCTAGATAAACCAGGCATCTCATCATATTCCCAGGCAAAACAATCCTTGTACTTGTGAAGGAGTGCAATCAACTCGGTCTGACACTGAGGATCCAACATCTGACTTATATAGGTAGGTTTGTGCTCTCCTTCCCTGCCTAGGTTGATTTCCAAGAGAGGGTCTTGGACATCGGCCTTTAAATCATCAAGTTTCGCAGTGGCCGTTTCCAACTCGCCTATCTGAATCTCTTCTTCCTTTGGCGCTTCTTCTTCGTAGACACAATCAGCCAGATTGATCATTCCGTCACAAGGGCCGATTTCCAATCTTCGGTCGGCCAAGAAGGCACACCATCGGGCCAGCAGCTTCCGTTCTTTATTTATCAGTGTCCCTATAGACATCTTCTTGTTCAATGATCTCGATCGGCCTTGATTCTTCTGTCCGACTGAGATTATGGAAATACGCTTTAATGTCCGACGAACTTCCTTTAAGGAAGGTCGCCGAGTTTGGTTTTACCATTTTGTTGCACCCCAACAACTTAACTGGTCCGATGTCATCTTCGTACAAGACTGCATCGGCCGTCTGCACCCGGGCTACAAAGGGCTTGGTGTCTGCCCCCACTACTTCCACTTCATCTCCTCTCCAGAAAATCAACAATTGATGAAGCGTGGAGGGAATAAAATAGTTTGGGTGTATCCAATCCCGGCCTAATAAAGCATTGTAGGCCGCTGAAGTTTCCACGATGAAAAAAGCAGTCATGACCGTTTTACTGCCAACGGTCAGTTCAAGGGGTAGGATCCCCTTGGTCTTTGAAGGTGCCCCCGTGAAGCTCTGGACATTCATTTCGGTCGGAATCAGCTCCGACTCAGATTTCTGCAAGATCCTTAACATAATTTGGGGCATGATGTTGATAGTGGACCCTCCATCAACTAGAATCCTGTTTATTGGGACGCCCTCTATGTGCCCTTTTACATACAAGGGCTTCAAATGATGTGACATCTGGTATGTGGGTTTTTCAAACACCACTTTGACCGGTGCAGTTTGCAATCCTTCCTCAGTCTGCTGTCCTTTCGGCCTTAAGATGGTGATCTTTGGCCGATCGGACTGTACATCGGTGGCGTCTACATTTTTGCTTGTGGCTTCCACCACTTTAGGCTTAACGGTCTCTCCCCCATTCCAAAAGACTTCTTCTATCACGGTCGAGTCCTTAGCTAGGCCTTCTACCACATCCCCTTCCATGGCCGATGGCTGGTCAGGCTTGGCCATGAAGGACATAGATAGTGTGAACACCATGTTGGATGACAGGCCTAATGGGATCGTCCCGAATTGTATTGGCGAAAAACCTGAGTCTGACACATCTCCATCGGACTCAATCATCTTGTCTGATGTACCTCTACCTCCCTCCTGTGATCTTTCTTGTCGGACTCTCTCCTTTGGAGGCTCAGTGGGGCTCCCGGCCTGATTCTTCAAAAACTGACGTTCCCGCTCGGCCTATCGCATTCTCTGATATCTTCTTTTCTGGGACTTGCTATATTGCAGCCGTACTGGGAACTTAGAGTGTTCAGCTCTATGCCACTTTTGATCTTCTACCCGAGGTGGTAGCACCATTCTCGGGCTCCTGATAGCAATTGATGTCTGTGTCTGAGGCCTTGGAACTGTTTGAGAGTTTCTTGCCCCCAGTCGGCCGGATTCTCCGAGGCCGACTCGCTGCTCCAACGGATGTTTTGCACACCACTCGGGCTTGGCTTGACCTTGCCACGGTAGTGACAGTCTCTTATGTACGGGCCTTCCCGGGCTTGATTCCCGATATTCATAGCTTCTCGGCCTCTTACTCGGGCTCGAAACTTCCTTCTTGATGTCAGCCTTGCACCTCGGGCAAAGGCCTTGTTCGATGAATTCCAGTTGATGCCGTAGATCGGCCATCAGATTATCCGTACTGGATTTGGCCGTTTCTTCCTCGGCCTTATGTTCTTGATAGCTCTTTCGGAGGTCATGTATTGTCACCTTCGGCCCATCGGTGGCCGAAGTAGCAATTTGTTTACCCTCCCTTTGTTTTGGCGCAAGCTCTCCGCCAGACAAGTCAATCTTCGGTCTCGGCCTTGAAAGCTTGGTTAGATCGGGCATCACCATATTTGTGCCCGTGATCTAAGGAAAAGGATTTGAATCGATCCCCATTGCTTTGTCCGAGAATTTGAAGACTCCCTTCTCGACATTTTCCTGAATGAAATTGCGAAAAACAACACAATTATTAATAGAGTGTTTCCAAGAATTGTGCCATTTACAATACTCTTTATTTTTTATGTCATCGGCCTTTGGGATCCGATGACCCTCACTTAGCTTGATCACTTTATCGGCCAACAAGGCATCGAATATTTGATCAGCCATTGTGATATCGAAAGTATAGTTTTTCCCCGCCTCGAATGCCATTTTCTTTGCCGCGGCGTTATTATTAACCGGCTTGTTCAAGGCGTTGCATACGACTGGCCGTTTGCAAACCAACTCGGCCATATCGCATTCTGTTTCAAGGTCGCACTCTGCCAAGTGGACCTCGTAATTGGGGTCTTTATAATATGTTCCCTTGGAAGAGTTCTTCTTCTCCTGCTCATCCAAGAGAATACGCTCGTAGCGACCGGCCCGTGTGGCAAGCTCGAATAGGTCGCGGAAGTCAGTTCCCTCAAACCTCTTACGAAGCTCAAAGGACATTCCCCCCATGGCCATTTTTGCATACTCTTCCTTGGGCAAAACCGTCTTGCACCAGTATTTTGCCTTTCGAAAATGGGCTATGTAGGTTTCCACGGTCTCCCCTACTAGTTGCATCATCCTGGACAAATTTGCCAGTGATGTCTCGGGCTCAGTCCTGTAGAACTGACCGTGAAATAGTTCTTCCATCCCCTGCCAAGTTAACACCGAATTGGCTGGGAGATTAACGTACCACAAAAACGCCATGCCTGTTAGCGAGTTTGGGAATAGTCTTAACTTTAATGGGTCACTGTGACCCACATGGCCGCATTGAACAATGAAATGGCCAATGTGCTCAACTGAGGACTGTTCACTCTCTCTAGAGATCAAAAGAGTGAAATTCGGTACCTTGTACCCTTGAGGAAATATGACTCGGTCAATCTCCGGTGGGTACGGCCGTCTGTAAGTCGGCCTTTCCAGTCTTCGCATAAACGGGCCATACTCCTCGTGTATGGCCGCTACCAGCTCCTCCCTATTGATAGGTTGAGCTACAGGCTGAACATTCCTTATCGGGAGTATCAACGGCGGCGGTCCATTCTGTTGGTTATTATGGACCTGATGGGTCCAAAATCCACCGTTGTTCCTCTGCCCCCATGGCCATTCCCTGGTGGCGGTGTGTGGCCGACTGAACTTTCAATCTGGCCGGTGGATCCACCAAACCCTGGTGTCGCCGATCCGTTAGGATCGGTGACTACCACTCCACTTGTCATGCCGGTCTGTGACTCAGATTGCTTGCCTAAGCCATTACCATCCCTTAAGTTCAGACAGACATATGGCGGGCTTTTCGGCTTATCGGACTCCAGCAAGGTACTCGAGCCCGAGCCGTTAACCTGTTCTCCTCTGGATCCGGCCTTATAGGTTTCAATCAATTTTCCGATTGTTTCCGTCAGGCGGTCCAACTTTATGTGGGTGGTCCTGGTTTCTAGGACCAGCTCAGCCTGACTTTTATGAACATCGGCCGTTTGGGTCATGACCGATTTGAGATTGCCCATAGAGCCTATGAGGGCGTTGTACTCCTGCCACATGGGCTCAACGTTAGCTCTCATGACCTCTGATATTGCCTCGAGCGTGACACTGCCATCCTGTGGAGAATGGCCGGTGCTTTCCTCCGTGGGTGGGTCCATAGGCTGATCGTCCTGACCGTTCTTTGTCGTCTTATCTCTCTTCGGAGGCATGATTTGACACTGTGGGTCCCACCGGGCATGCCAAAAATGTTTGCTGTAATTTGCGCGGGCGTGCCAGAACCAATAATGGTTCGCTAGTGCAAACTAATTTCCTAAGTGCTTGTGTGAGTGATACACAAGGCTTTATGATCTGACTTCTAACAGTGTGATTGTGTGTAGTGAGTAGGAAAGTACCCTCACTGAAAGTCCTTTAGCAGTACTGAAGCGCACAAGCTAAAAAGTATCAAGTTTAATAGGTAAACAACATCACAAACGGTTTAATAAAACAGATTTTTATTAAATGCTTGGAAAACTAACAGATCTCAAGAACACCAGAAAAGGGCTGAATATTCAAAAGAACAAAAGAAGAAAAAATAACAAAAGGACAGACCCAATTGCTATTAAAGCTGGAAAAAACAAAGACTTGGAGAAAGTGCTTTGAATGTTGTGTGTGGTTTCGAAGAGACGCGGAGTCCTTTACTTGGAGAGCCTGCCTCAATATTTATAGCAGCCAGGACTGATTTCTATTTGGACTATGATTCCTTATCCTACGCTCCAAGCTGTTAATTGATTGGTTAATTGAAGAAGTCCTTCTATATCAATGATTCCTACCTTATCAAGAACTTGATTAAATTAATCCCTTAAATTAAGGAATCAGATCTCAAACCAGCTGGCCACGCTCAGATTCTGTCCACAACGGATTCTTGTTTCTAAAAACTCTTGAAGGTGATGTCATCCTGCCAGCTGTGAACAGCACCGCCTTCTTTTCATCACTCGGCCTCATCATTGCTCCTCCTGGATAAACCGGGCTCAATCAGCTTGCATGACTTTTTTCATGCCCGATCATATTTCCTCAACTTCCCATGGTCAATCGGACTAACTCTCATTTTCATTACACGATGCCCGATTGGTTATTGCTGCTGCTTCACTCCCCCATTGGGCTCTCAACATGATAAGTTATGTTTTCCCGTAGCCCGATGATCCCACCATCGGGCTCGATCTCCTTATTTCTCCCAACAGTTGTTTCTTCCATCGGGCTTACCTCAACACTTGAGTCCGATGGTTCAATCATTACTTAGCCCGGCCTCTCCTTCTTTCAACTTTGCTTAAATCGGGCTCAAAAACATTGACGATTTTTAGGTGCAAACACCTAGTCACACAAGGACATTTGGCCAATGAAATTAGGGAAAAGATTGGTACACCAAAGTGATTTTGGTTAAGAAATGTGTTCTCGGATAAGGAACATTTGTTTTGGGTAAATTAAAAACCAAAAAAAAAATTGTTTATAACTTTACATTTCCCTCACTATTTCTTAATAATCTTTTACTCTTTCCCTCACTAAATCCAAAGATTAAACAGACCATGTATAAAAGACTATACTTAGAAATTAATCTTAGGATTTACTAAGGGAAATCATACTAATATTTGATATAAATCAAAAGAAACTACACCCGTTTCTTCCAATTCGATGAACACAAATCATCAAACCCCCCCTCTCAACCAAAAAAAAAAACATCAACATAATTACGATAAACACAGATCATAAAGAGATCAATATGATAGTGTTAAAAAAAACAAAAATCAAAAATAAAAAAACCAACAACAATATCAACAAAATTGCCATAAACCAGATCATTAAAAGATAATTATAATGTAAATACAATCCAGACATCCAGTACTAGGCTTCATTTCTTATTGCGAAGGTCGCGAAAGTACCCAGATGGGTTCTTCTCAAAATCATCTCTACATATAGTGTCCCCTCCACTTCCAGGAGCTATCATCATTTTCTTGTCACTTGGTGTTGATGAGCTCTCAGATGGGTTACGAAGGTTGCGAAAGTACCCTTTTGGATCATCCTCAAAATCATCTCTATAAATATAAGTGTCCCCTCCACTTCCAGGAGCTTTCATCTTTTTCTTGTCAGTTATTGTTGATGAGCTCTCAGACTCACAAGAAACAAGTTTAGAGACACCCAAAGCCATAAGGGCTAGCCCAGCCACTGCACCTATGGCCTTGACTGTGGTCCCTAAAGCCTCATCTCTGTGCTGATCTTCCTCCATCGGAGTGCCGGACTGGCTTGACATTTCAGTGCTTTCACTTGAACCATATTCTTTGTGTGTGTGTGTGTGCGCGTGTGAGACTAACAAGAATGATTTGGTTTTGTGGGATGTATCTTGAGCAGAGCAGTTTATATTTAGGGTAAATATCATTGACCTCCCCTGAGGTATGACATAATATCAGAGACCTTCCCTGGGTTTTGAATAATATCATTAACCTCCCTTATTTTCAAAACCTTGTATCACTGACCTCCCCTCCATTAACTTCCGTTAATGTTTTGGTTTTAATTGTTTTAAAAATAATTTTTGATATATATTTAATTGTTTGAAATTCTGTAAAATAGCAAAATAATATGTCCATTTTCCGTTGCTGAATCTGAGTGTTGTTTGGCAAACAAGCTTCTGCTTGTGCGTTTGGCGTTCTATAGCTATGTCACAAACAAACAGAACCCTTACTTTTGTTTTATTTAGTTTAATAAATAGAATAATGCTATGCTTTCCAAATTTTTTTTTCCCAAAAGTGCATCCAAAATGATGTGGCAGTGGGGTCATTTCCCAAAAGTGCATCCCAAAATAATTTTTGATATACATTTAATTGTTTGAAATTCTGTAAAATATTATGTCTATTTTCCAGCATTAATCCTAGATTTATTTAAATGCCAATAAGCATTTTAATTAAAAAAAAAGTAAAACTAATTGACTAAAAATGTACGCACATTACTTTGCAACTAAGTCTCAAATGCTTTCGAAGTATTTCCCAAATTTTGAATTCCAAATACTTCTCAAATACATGTTGCAATGGGTCTACTAGATTTTTTTGATTGGAGGATGTTGAAGTGGTCCTATCAATATTGAAGGTGGTTATTTTTAATCAATTAGTTTTACTAATTTAATTTAAATGCTTATTACGACACTTAAATAAATCGAGGAGTAATACTGGAAAATGGACATATTATTTTGCTATTTTACAGAATTTCAAACAATTAAATATATATCAAAAATTATTTTTAAAACAATTAAAACCAAAACATTAACGGAAGTTAATGGAGGGGAGGTCAGTGATACAAGGTTTTGAAAATAAGGGAGGTTAATGATATTATTCAAAACCCAGGGGAGGTCTCTGATATTATGTCATACCTTAGGGGAGGTCAATGATATTTACCCTTATATTTATAGTCAATACTGAGGACATGATCGTCATTTAATTTGCTGGCAATTTTTTCTTGGGTAAATATTATCTACCTCCTCTGAGGTTTAGCCTTAATATACATACCTCTCTCACGTTTTATAAATCTCACTTATCCTATTTATTTTTAAATTTTAGTTTCATATTCCCCCTCTCTTAATTTAATAAACTGTTAAAAAATTTAACAAGATCTAATAAATAAAACTTAGCAAAAAGAGAGGTAAGTAAAATTTCTAAAATGTGAGGGGATGTATGCATATTAAGGCCAAACATTGGGGGACATTCATAATATTTACCCTTTTCTTTTACAAAAGATTCTAAACTGTGCCAAGTGCTTGTAGTTTACATGGATGATGAAAAATAGAATTTTACCTTGAAAATACTTTTGCTCATTCAAAATATGGTTCATTAATGCTCACCCAAGCATATTATTGATCAATGCAGTGGGACCTAGGATTAAACAAGTCCCACTGTCACACGGACAATTTATTTTGCAGCATCGAGATATATTTCTGCATACTAATCGCGGGAATAAAAAGGCAATACACAAACTTGCTTGTTCGCAAAAATGAGGGCAATAGGTCCTTTTAACTCTTCCTCCTACAGAAAGGCACAAAAATGTAAATACACCATAGAATTGTCAAATAAAGCATTCAAAAAAGAAAAACAAGTATTGATTGAGAACATACACTATTAAGTACAGATTGCAATAACAAAGGCAATATGCACAAGGAAGAGCACGAAAAAAAAAAAAAAAAAAACCCACCAAAACAAACTGCTTAATCATGAGAAAACAACAAACCAGAAATAACAAAACCTCCAAGTTTGCATGGAACTCCTCCTTGGCGGTTAGCAGCCTCTCAGTATCACTTGCATCAACATATCTTATAGCTTGAGTATCACTTGCCTTTTGTTATTACCTTTGTGTGCATATATATGCATATACTATTATATTACATGTACATATATTATTTTATTGTATTATTAAAATTACAATTTTTGCCTTTTGAAATTTGTTAAAGTTAATTGAAAGTGTATACAATTATAAATTGAATAACCAAATTGCCATTTTGTTAAATTGAATTAATTACCAAATTACCCTTTTGCCTTTTGTAAATTACCTATTTGTATATATGTATGCTAACATTGGCTCATCCTATGCATGGGTATCATTGAATGTATTATTATTTTTTTAAAATTTAATCAGGAAGTCTAAAAAAAAATTAAATTAAAAAACGTAAAAAATAATATATATAACGGGGGAGAGGCGGTTACCTTGAGTGTGAGGGAAGTTACTACAAAAATGTAAGAGTGTAGCTGGCATGTATTTTTTCTAACACCATCTTAATAATTTATAGAAGATATTTCTCTTTTTTGTACACATAAAAAAAAATATACATTGTATTTTTTTCTACTAAATCTAATGCACGGGCCATCTTCCTAGTATTTGTAAAATTTTCTACACCTTTCCATTTCCCCCAATATTTCTTAATTTATAAACGTATAAAATTTCTATCACTATATAAAATTGAAAATTAATTGCTAAATTTTAAGTGATTAAATGAGCAATACTAAAAACAGAGTTTCAAGTACTGAAATAGACTGTATTCAATGATTATTTTCACTAAAAACTTTTCACTTCAAGTTTTTAGTAGATTTTTCTCTGCCTTATCAATTAAATGATATATATATATGTATATAATCAAACGCACTGAAAAAGAAAAAATCTGTTGAAAAAATAGTGCGTCCAAATTGGTAGAAGTTTTTCAAATAGTCACCGAATAGATCTTCAAAGTGTGTACTAGACACTTTCTTAAATACAATATTTGTCCCCACCAGATATTGTAATTGGTGTGCAACTGGGTATTCCGCGAGTTTGTATTCAAGATACTATGAAGCAATCACTGTCTATTACATGCACTATTAAAGACAGCCATAGAATTATCATGGTATTTTTCAACTAAATATGTATTCTGTCACAGCAGTTTAACAGAATACAAAAGACTCTATGTTAACAAAATGAAAAGGGCAGAAAGCAATTGTAGAATATTAAACACTTGTTTTGTAGAGAGAGAAGACTGATTAATTTTCGTCTAAAGTCTGATCGAACTCGTCTTTAGATGCTTTGATCATGTTCTATTATATAGAGATTGAGAGACACCTTTGCACCTATTCAAAGGAAGTGAAACAATGGCACCAAAACTACCATTAATTTGCCAATAGCATCTAATGGTTCAATTGGTGCCTTTTCCATTTTATATACATGTATTTTCACAAATGGGAAAGTGCCTTTTCATGGAAAGACAAATGGGTGCCTTCATCAGTATCATTTCAAATTGATTTGGCTCTATACATAACGGTATATGTGAGTGTATATATATGGGTATTTAAAATACAAGAGAAATTATATGGTACTTTTCACATGCAATTAATCAATTATCCATTTTCTTATAATTTTGATCGTACGGCTACAAAACAAGTTTCCAATCTCACAACTCCTCTTTTGCCCTTTATTTTAAAAATTCTCCAACAAAATCTACGGACCAAACAGAGACCAAAAACGACTACTTAATCTTAGGATTTACTAAGGCAAATCATACTTGTATTTGATATAAATAGAAATAAATTGCATACTAGCTTCTTCCAAATTCCAATTCGATTAACATTCATCACCCACAAGTACACACCAAAAAAAAAAAAGCATCAACATATTACAGTACTACCATAAACCCAGATCATTAAGAGATCATTATAGTGTAAATATAATCCAGTACTAGGCTTCATTTTTTTTTCCCCCTAGAAAGCTTCATTTCTTATTGCGAAGGCCGCGAAAGTACCCTTTGGGATCATCCTCAAAATCACCTCTATTGATATAAGTGCCCCCTCCACCAGGAGCTTTCATTATTTTCTTTGATCTCTCTTCATCAGACTCAGAAGAACCAAGCTGAGAGACACCCCAAGCCACAAGGGCTACCCCAGCCATTGCACCTATGGCCATCCCAGCCACTGTGGCCTTGACCAAAGCCTCAGCTTTGTGGTCGTCTTCCTCCATCTGAGTGCTGGACTGGCTTGACCTTTCAGTGCTTTCACTCGAACCCATTGTGTGTGTGTGTGTGTGTGTGAGACTAACAAATGTTCGTGATTGGTTTTGTGGGATATTTTGTGCAGAGTAGGGAGTAGTATTTATAGTGAATTTTGGGGACACAATAGTCATCTAATTAGCTGGTTATTTTTTATTGGGGTAATTACGTTTTAGTCAATATTTTTGTGAAATTAAGAAGTCAGTCAACTAATTTCTGAAATTAAAAAAACTAACAAAAACTAAAACAAATTTAAAAAGATCATATGAACAAAACTAAATATGTATCAACTTCTGAAGCCTTGTTTTATGTTTCAGATTATTTTATCTTTGCAATGTTGTGAGTTTGCACCACAACGCTGTTAAGAGTGCTCTCAACGCAGTGAACAGTTGTTTTCAGTGTACAACAACTTAAAAATTGACGATTTTTTAATTTTACAAAAAAAATAATATTTTTTTAATTTTGAAAAATAGTTGACCGATTTTTAAATTGAACACAAAAATTTGGCTGATACGTTATTATCCTTTTTTTTCCTTTATTTCTTTGTTTTATTTGTAGGAATCCCTAGTTTTCCTTTTTAGTGTACGAAAAGATTCCTAATTATGCTAAGTGCTTGCTTTACTAAAATAGATACAGTCATTATTATTATTATTATTTTGCTGAATAGATAGAGGCATTAAAAAGGGCTTCATTTCCTGCTTTCTTCCTTAACCTTGAAGGATGACTTGGAGATCTTTAATGATAGTTGTCCTTGTAACTTTGTTAGAGAGAGGGAGAGATGATAAGGTTTATATATATATAAGCTAAAAACCACCATGGTATACCGCACTTATATATATAGTAAAACTCTATTTTGCATTCTACAATTTTGATTGCAACACTTTTGATTTTTAATTTATAAACTTGTTTCAACTAAGAACAATTGTTAACGGTGTCAAAAATAAAAAATAAAAACCAAACAGAATGGACCATGTGGCTTTGCTAGATACACACGCATTATGGACTTCATTAATTTCCTGCTTTCTTCCTTAACCTTGAAGCAAGACCTGGGGATCTTTAATTATAGGGCTAATTCCATTTTACCCTCCAATTAGGCTCAGTTGCACTTTACTCCTGTAATTCAAAAGTGAACACTTAACTTTTCAGTGGTTTCGGGCTAAAGTGAAATTGTAAAATTTTCCTCAAAATTGATAAAATTTTTTAAAATTGGCCAAAAAATATATATATATATATAAATATAAATATTTTTTAACAGCCAAAAAACATGTTTAACACCCCGCACCTGGAAAAAAGGGTTAATTATTATGTTAATATGCATTAACTTTTATAATTAGTGTATAAAATAGGTTAAGGGGGAGGCTTTGGACTCGCCCATATGAAAAGTGTTCAGAGAAGGACATCATTTGGAAAAGTTTCCAGTGAGGTGGGACAGGTACTAGAGTGGGACCCAGTGAAGGACCCGAATAATTATATTTGCATTTTACATGATTAAATGCATTAATATGATTAAATGAATATTTGTTTAAATACTAACACATGTAACATCATGTAATGTGAAAGTGCATTTGGTAGTAGTTTGGATACCAAAATAAGGACATAACTGAAAAGATTCATTATTAGTAGGTGCGATAGCAACTTCAGAAAACATTTGGGACCACGTATGGGATCCATACGGGACTTAGACAAATACTCATTTAGATAATTGGGTAGTTAATGGAATGTTTTGGGGATTTCATAAAAAGAAGTTAAGAAAATCCGAGGGTGTAAACAAAAATAGAGGAAAATATTTGACACATCACTTGCATGTGATGTTTGTGTGTCAAGAGGAGAGATTTAGTCTCAAGAATTTACAGAAAATTAAGGAAAAGAAAGAGAAAAGACGCCGAGAGAGAAGATGAGTACGTCTCCGATGCCGTAAAATCGCCGTTCCGTCACCATCTGACGTCCAATTTGCGAACCGAAGCCGTATTTGGCCTCATGGAGGTAAGACAATTGTTTCTATACCTTTAATTTACGTTTTCATCGTCGTAATTTTGGTAGCTCACGCTAATCGGTGACACGCGATTACCGAATTCATGTAGGATTTACTTTGGAGTAGAATTTGAGCAAGATTTGTGAGAAAATTCTGCATATCATGGCTTAATTTGGGTATAATCTAAGTAAAGTGAGTTTTCTAATTAAAAAAGTGATTGGGGTTTTATGTGTTTAATGCTTCAATGGTGATTAGTGTTGATAACTCATGCTTAGAAACCATGGAAATGCTAGATTATGAATTGCATGTCAATTATATGGAAATTGTTGTGCTTATATGATATGTGTTTATATGATTACGTTGTAATCAATAAACACCGGAGACATAATTCATTGTTGGGAGAAATAAGGGAGGAGAGGAGGAAAAATCCGATAAATATGGAAGTCCAAGGAATATAAGTGACCACGGGACCAAGAGAGGTCTTCGGGTCTGAATGAATCATTGAACCGGTGACTCGGTGATTACGAATACGAGTTATGTGTTTATTTGTAGCATTGCACATGTTAAGCATTTAATTATGTTTAGATTACTCATTAAGCATAATGCTTAAGAAAATCGTTTTCCTTTTCTGTTGTGGTAAATAACAACCACCACAGGGTCGAAAAATACCCGAAGAGGAAATGACATGCGTTGGGGAGATGGGAGAGATCTGGGGCTTGTTAATATTATCTATCTTTAAACTTGTAATATGTTGTCAAATGTAGTTCTTATGATGACAATGTTGACATCTTTGTTGTACCCATGAAACTTGAATCCTTTAACTTGTAATTTGGTAGTTTGGGGTTAAACTTGAAGAATTTGTGTAAATATCCATGTTTTGGGTAAGTTGGTACAAGTTGTTAGGTTAGACTATTCCGGCAAGTCCGGATGGTGTCGCAAGTGTTATAGACAAGTTCCTTTTGTAGTAATGATGTTAGTGATAGCTTTGAGTACATGTCCAACAAGTTTCATGAACTTTTGATAAGAATTGAGTTTCAAACCTTACTTTGATTCAAAGGGGTTGATTTCATGGTTCTTGATTCAATTGTGGTTGTGTTTTTGTCATAAGTGTGTGGTTGATGTTTTAAAATGTTTGGAGGTGTATTTGGAGTGTTTACCCAAAGTTTATGAGGTTTGGTGTCGTTTTGGTGATGTTCAAACATACTATGCATAATATTTTTAGCAGCAGATTCTGTTCTGCAGAACTCGGATCGATCCGCCCGGATTGATCCGGGTGTAAGGGCGGAACGATCTGGCTGTTCTGGGGAACAATCTGCAGAAGAAATAATAAGATGAATCGATCCAGGCTATAGGGCAGATCGATTTGGACCTTTTAAGGGACAATCTGCGAGAGAAATGATAAGATGGATCGATCCAGGTATAAAGGGCGGATCGAACCGCTTTCCAAAATTTCTCTTTCACTTTTACGAAAATGTGCATATCTCTTTCTAAAAAATTCGTTAGAACCAAGACTCAAAGATCTATCTTTTGGATTAAAATTTTACCATCTTTCTTTAATGACCATTTTTCCCTTGGGGCTATTCTGTCACAGCAAGTGTTTTATGGTTGTTCAACTCATGGTTTGTCGTAGTAATTAATATATTTACTTGCTTATTAGTGTATTTTGGATGCGTATAGGCTTGTTTCACGTATCCTAATTTGCTGGGGCGGGTTGGGGTGTGACAAAACAATTTCATTAAACCATTGTAACAACATATTACAACTGAGATAATTAAATCCTCCCCGTAAGGACCAAACCCAACACATCAATAAAAGACTTGGACCACCAAATAGCCACCATTAGACATCATGTGTGTCTAGCAATCATGAGACCCCAACAATATAGAAAAATCATGCTTGCATAATCAAGATAGAATTTTAGCAGATACACTGGGTACGAACGATAATCGTAGATGAACTAGCAGCAGATACACATCCTATATCAAGTAATAGGACTTGAACCACAACAGTAGTAAATACAGAATGCATTACCAATAAGTGAACAAAACCCTCAACAACATCAAACTGAAATTAATATGTTGTAGCAAAAAAAAAAAATGCAGCAAAGTGATCGACAATCAGCACAACAATAAATACACTAGCAACAATAACGAAGAAGTGGTAAAATACAGCACAACATTAAATACACTAGCAGCAACAAAGAAGAAGTGGTAAAATACACCAGGAAAAATTTATGGAGACGTCAATCACAGAGCCAATAAGCAGCAAACTCAGTGCCATGGAACATTTCTAGGCAGAATGGTTATTTCAAATTTGAAAATAGTATCAATCGATTGGGACAAGGGTCCAAACGATTGGTAAAAGTAGTATCAATCGATTGGTAAAAAGTTCAATCGATTGGATCATATGTCAATCGATTGCCATAAATGTCAATCGATTGGGATATCAATCGGTAGGGACTTCGTCTTCTTCGCGGTGAAGACTGCCCAGCAATATAAAACAGGAAATACATGGTTTACACTCCATTTCTTCATTCAAAACATGTTCTAACATCAATATAAAGTTACCACGTGAGTTTAGAACTCACCTTAGATTAGAGGGTGTGTTTGGTTGTGTGTTTTGGAACTTGGAGCTTCAATGGATTTTCCCCCTCTCTCTCTCTCTCTCTCTCTCTCTCTCTGTCAGTCTCTGTCTTCTCTTCTCTTTCTCCTTCTCTCTTTTTCTTCTTTCTGATCTTCTTCTCTTCTTCTTCTTCTATCTGGGTGTGTGTGTGTGTGAGTATATGTATATATATTCAGTTTTTGTCCTACTTATCTTTAGTCCCTTAGTCTCTAGTGCTTCTCTCCAAGCTTCTAGTTTAGTGTTGAGTCCCCTTTTAGTCTCATCAACCAAGACAACATCGTCTGCGAACAACATACACCATGGGACCTCATCTTGAATGTGTCTAGTCAATTCATCCATAATTAGGGCGAACAAATAAGGGCTCAAGGCCGACCCCTGGTGCAGGTCTACGGTAATTGGGAATTCGCTTGTTTCTCCAACTGATGATCTAATTGTAGTAACCGCTTCATCATACATATCATTCACCACGTCAATATAACCCTTGGTCACTCCTTTCTTCTCTAGCACCCACCAAATTAAATCTCTAGGCACTCTATCATAAGCTTTCTCTAAATCAATAAAAATCATATGTAGATCTTTTTTCTTCTCTCTATACTTTTCCATTAGTCTTCTAAGTAAATAAATTGCTTCCATAGTTAATCTCCCAGGCATAAATCTAAACTGATTTTCTGACACTGATGTTGTGTCTCTTAAGCGATGCTCCATCACTCTCTCCTATAGCTTCATAGTATGACTCATCAAGTTAATACCTCTATAGTTGTTGCATTGTTGTACATCTCCTTTACTCTTATATATAGGCACTAGGATGCTCTTCCTCCACTCATCAGGCATTTTTTCTAGTCATTAAAATCCTTTTAAAAACTTTTGTAAGCCAAGATGCCCCCACATCTCCCAAGCATTTCCAAACCTCAATGGGGATCCCATCTGGTCCTAAGGCCTTGTTGGGTTTCATCTTCTTCAAAGCAAATTCCACCTTAAACTTCCTTATTCTCCGATAGAATCTGTATTCTCTAGTTTCATCATAACTTCCAACTTCTTCTTCCATTGTGTTATCCATATGTTTTTCATTCAGCAACTTCTCAAAATAGCTTTTCCACCTTTTGTTAATCTCTTCGTCGTTCACTAATACCCTAGAGTTATCGCTTTTTATACACATAACCTGATTAATGTCTCTTGTTTTCCTTTCTCTCGACTTAGCAAGCTTATATGCAATTTCACATAATTTTTTATTTTCACAAATTTCACATAGCTAGTTGTGTGAAATTCCATGACTTTTTTTTTTCACAAATTTCACATAGACAGAGGTGTGAAATTTCACATAACTTTTTTCTTTTCACAAATTTCACAAAATTAGTTTTTTGAAATTTCACACAACTTTAAAAAGACTATGCGAAATTTCACACAACTTTTTTTTTTTTTTTTACAGAATTTTATAGCGATAATGGTATTTGTTTGATAGATCTCGTCGAATAGATTCTGAAAATGTAAATTTTGCAAAAAAACAAAAATTTTATAAATTGAAAGTAATGAATTTTTAAAGTTTGAAAAAAAAAATAAAGCAACTTCGGTGTGAGTGACTACATATAATAAAAGTTAAATGAAGAATTGAGCTTAAAATTAAACACATTTTTGACCAAGTACCAAAAAAGTGTATTCTTTAGGAGTTTTCACTAAATCTCCCTTATTGTTATTATTATTATTATTATGAACCCTCAAACTATACCCTATTTTGCACTTTGGTCTCTAAATAATTTATTTTCATGTTTTGGTTCCTCAATTAATATTTTGTGGTATTTTGGTCCTCCAACTAACATTTTGTGGCAGTTTGCCCCCTCTGTTACTTTTAACCGTTAAAGGTAGTGGAAAAAGTTGTTTTAATTACATACATACCCACTATTTGGGCCATGTTTGGCAACACCTATCATTTTTACAATACTTATGAAACTTCAAAATCTAAAATTAAATGTTTAGCAAAATAGCCTCTGCAATAACAATTGGCCAAAAGCTACCTTAGACAACTTTTACCAATCATAATTTTTTGTGATTTAATTACATAAAAAAGAAGAAGAAGAAGAAGAAGAAGAAGAAGCTGCCAAATAGTATACAGGGATATTTTGAGCTCTTTGATAGATTTTTCACTTTTTTTGAGCTCTACTATTTGTTGAAGTGTGTAACTGTGTTCTACCTCCTCATGATTTTTTCATGTCTGATAAAAATAAAATAAAACAGGGGACGGAGGGGGCAAGCTGCCAGGAGGTGTATATGTAATTATAGAACTTTTCCCATCACTTTTAACGCCTTAAAGTGACGGGGGAGATAAACTGTCACAAAATATTTGTTAAGGGACCAAAGTGTGAAAAACAAATTATTTAGGGACCAAAATACAAAACATGGTATAGTTTGAGCATGCAAAATGCATTTTATCCTTATTATTATTATCGTTATTATATATATATTTTTTCCTTTTTTTGGATTACACGAGAAAGAAAAGGGTGTGTGTGAACACTTCACGCACGCTACACTGATGTATTTAACAAGTCTATAGCCTTGGCCGACAGGCGTGAGTAATCTTTGAAATTTCATAACCATGGGGAAAGATCATTTGTAACAACCCTAAAATATTTAAGTGTGTAAATTATTATTTTAATTAAATTTTTTTTTTTTTCAGTTAGTAATGATATATGAGTGTACCTAGGTAAGACACATGTTTAAAAATTTTAAGTTTGGAAGGCACCGGATTATAATATTAGTGAGCTCATTTAAATTGGGTGTTACATTGTTATTAATTTATATTGGCTATGTAAATATTATAGTCGTAGGTCTTATTAAATCGATTTAATTTAATGTTTGAAATTTTATATGATTTAAAAAGATTCCCAATTGAATAAAGGTAGGAAAGTTACGATTGTGAGACTTAGTTGGAATTGGACTATGTGAATAATGTAATACTCCAATTTATTTTAATTAGTTCATAATAAATTTATTTGATATTTTCATGATTTAATTTTTTTGCATTATTAATGTGGATAATATAAAAAAAAAATTGGTGTTAGTGTTTTACACCATAGGGAATCTCATCAAATAAACATAAATAAATAAAAAAGATTGTGTAAGTGCACGGTGTGTGGTGGATGTGGCGTGTGTGTGGTATAGTTATATTGTGTGTGTGTGTGTGTGTGTAGTATAGTTATATTGTGTGTGTGCATCATACATATAAACATATAACATAATATAATATTAGGTTACATAGTACTCAAAGGAACATTAGTTCCTATTGCTCAGCCGCCAGAGAGAGAGAGAGAGAGAGAGAGAGAGAGAGAGAGAGAGAGAGAGAAGAAGAAGAAGAAGAAAAGGGAGGAGAAAGGAGAATGATTCCGGGTTCGTGGTCACGTGGGGAATCGCGGAGTATTCGTGGTTGTCAATTTTGGATCGAACTAGGTGAGTTAAACTTTGTGTATCCGAGTATATATATATACACGTATGTATATATATATGTATGTGTATGGGAGTAAATTAGTGCATGTTAAATTTAATGGTTAGGGTTAAATCTTTGTAATGGATCGGTACACGTTGCTATTGTTGAAGTAATTTAGATACATTCTTTCCCTTCGTGTGACTTTGTGATTATGACATTAAGGTATTCGAAAATGTTAAGTGAATAGTTAGTTTGATAAAACCATATGCGAAATATTCATCGCAATAAAAAAAAAAGATATGTGAAATTCGTTTTTTTTTTGTAATTCATACAGTTGCAGAAACTTCAGAAAATTATTAGAAAATCGTGGCTTTGAATTTGAACATTATGTCCGCGCGTCTTATGTAAAACGTGATTCTGCACACTTTTTGTGTTTTAAGTTTTTCCTGATTCTACACCGTTTGGGCAGAAATTTAAGATTACAGTAGCAGTTTTCAATATAGTTCAACGTGCAAATTGGAGAATATGATTTCTTATTATGTGCTTTATGTATGCTAATATTGAATGTTGGGTTGAGATTATTGTACCTGAAATAACTGACCTTATTTTGTGGTCATTTTGATAAAAAGGAGTAAATTAGATTCGTTGAATAGTATATTGGGGATCTTGTAATTTGATTGGAAATTATTGAGGGAAGATTGTTATGGGTTAATTGATAAAACCCTTTATTGTAAGAAATCGGAATGCATCTAAAAGTTAGAGATGCGATAAGACTATGATGAGACGGAACTATGTGATAAACGTAAAATTCACAATTATTGGGATAATACGAACAATAAGTGAAAATTGCAACATAATTCCTTAGTGTTCACTGCTCCCCGTTGTGTGATATGTTGTTTTTGGTAGCTCGACTTGCTGAGTGCACCCTTTTGCCAGTGGCTTCGTGATCAAGCTGGCCTAAGCCTTATGCTCGGCTTATATTGTATAGACGTCTAGGCATATTGACCAGCCGTCCGTTGTGTATACCTGGTTTGGTTGATACTCCAACCAAACTGGCACCGGAGTGGATGTTGGTAGTATGTCCGGGCACACATGGGATATATGTGTGGGCTGTACCATGGAGGGTGGCCAAGTGGTGAAGCTAGGGAATGCAAAGATAAATTTAAAGTTAATAAGTAATGAACATGGATTATTTCATAAGACTGATAAGCGTGGAAAAATGAATGCGACGTTTGAGTTAGAATGTGGACGGTTTGTATACGGAATTGTTTGCTTGGTTTATGATCATTCAATTTGCAGGATGGTGGGCCCACTAACATATTACAGGTTTGGCTCACCATAAGTAATGGGTAAGTATGAAACTCGTAGTAACTTTGGATTTTGGGCAAGAAACTACTTGCCACCACATAAATGGAAACTACTCTATTGTCCATATATGTGTGTGGAACTACCTGTCTTGACCCAAGAGTATTGTAGTGTAATTTGTTGTCTACGGGTTCAAGTTGGATCCCTAAGACTTGTTGTTTTGTTTAACTCATACCAGTCATGTGACTGACCCGAGTGTGTTATATATTCGGGGGCGTTTCTTTATGAAACGTAGTCGAATGTATTTGTGCAGGTTTAGTTTTTGGAGATTTTCGTTGGAGCTTCTGTTTGGGTGAAGAGATTGTCGTTGTGTTGTTTATTATTGGAGTTGTACTTATTTTTGTTGTACTTGATTGTATTTTATTTTCTGGCATTGTGGGCCAGTATGTATAATTGTAATAAATATGGTATATTGGGTATTGGGAACGTTGTAGTTACTCTGACCAATGGATGTATAGATTTTATTCTTATTTATTTTTATTTCCGCTGAACTCTGTATGTTGACATTTTATTTATGAAAATGATGTTTTTTTTAAATTGAAAAGTGATATAATATTTATAATGGAACTTTATTTCTTTTACAATGAAATGGATGTTTGGGAATACATGTTTAATAATAAAGAGTTTTTCTTTAAACACAAGATCACATGTCCTTATTTAAGGAGTATTAAATACTGTTTTCTATAAATTTTCTGTTAGCATATGTGAGGGTGTCGCTCTCGTGATTTTTGGTAATTGAATATTAGTCCGGATACAGGCTCTGGATTAAATATTTAATTGTCCAAAAATCGGGATGTGACATCATTGCAATTGAACGAGTTATAGTCATTTTTACCTTTTTTGAATTTATCGGAACATTTAAGCTTTGAATTGCAAGGAATCCAGGCACAGCACACTTTAATTGATTATTAAGGAAAATCATGAATAAAATTTAAATCGAGAGGAAAAAAAAAAAGAACAACAAGACAAAAAAAAAAAAAAAAAGTTTGGTTATTATACATTGTTTTATCGTTGTCTTGATCCTTAACTTACTTTTGAGGAAACGTATGTTTGTAAATTTTTCTATACCTTTCCATTTCCCCCAATATTTCTGTCACTAGATAGATAAAATTGAAAATTAATAACTAAATTTTAAGTATTGAAAAATTTTAAGCGATTAAATGTGTAGTATTGAAATCAATGTTTCAAGTACTGAAATAAACCGCATTCAATAATTATTTTCAATAGAAATTTTTCACTTAAAGTTTTCGAGTAAATTTTTCTCTGCCTTTTTAATTAAGTGATATATATATATTGAAAAATTAAAGAATAGATGCTGAAATTTTTTCATTTTTAACTTTTAATTGAGTTATCATTTTCAGCTTTTCAGCTTTTCACTTAGGATTTACGAAGGCATGTCATACTTTTTTATACGATAAGGCAAATCATACTGATATTTGATATAAATAGAAATAAATTACATACTAGCTTCTTCCAATTCGATTAACATTCATCATCCATACACACACACAACAACAACAACAACAAAAAAAAAAAAAAGCAACAACATCATCAACATAATTACCATAAACCCAGATCATTAAAAGATTATTATAGTGCAAGTACAATCCAGTACTAGGCTCGGCGAAAGTACCCTTTTGGATCATCCTCAAAATCATCTCTATTTATATAAGTGCCCTCTCCACTTCCAGAAGCTTTCATCATTCTATCTTCAGTCTGAGAAGAACCAAGCTGATAGACACCCCAAGCCACAAGGGCTACCCCAGCCATTGCACCTTTGGCCATCCCAGCCACAGTGGCCTTGAAAGTGGTCTCTAATAAATTAAGCCTCATCTTTGTACTCGTCTTCCTCCATCCGAGCACTGGACTGGCTTGACCTTTCAGTGCTTTCATTTGTACTCATTGTGTGCGTGTGTGTGTGACTAAGAAATGTTCGTCATTGGTTTTGTGGGATATTTTGTGCAGAGTAGGAGTAGCATTTAGAGTGATATAATTTTGTGCGGAGTAGGAGTAGCATAGACATTTCAGTCAACTTCTGAGGCCTGTTTTGCGTTTTAGACTATTTTATCTTTGCAGTGTTGTGAGTTTGCACCACAACGTACGCTATTAAGAGTGTTCGTAACGTTGTGAAGAGTTGTTTCCGGCGTTGTAACAACTTAAAAATTGATGACTTTTCAATTTTACACAAAAAGTTAATATATATTTTTTTAATTTTGAAAAAAGTAGTTGATCGATTTTTAAACCGTACACATAAATTTGGCTGATATGTTATTATCCCTTTTTTCTTTATGAGGAAGTTGGCCACAGCTCTCTGTAAATGTCCTAAATAAGCCAATAGTTCAGCCCGTTTTTTTTTTTAATGTCATAGGCCTTTGCGACGGAGACGTCATACAGTGACATGAATTTTTTTATTTTATTTTATATTTTTCAATTTTTCAGTTTGATAGATTTTCTCTTCTAGATTACAGATATATAAATTTTTTTCACATTGGAGTTGTGGTTTTAAAGTTATAGTATTTTAAAGTTTGAAAAATAAAAAATTGTCCCTCTTGCATTAAAAAAAACGGCCTGGACAAACTGCATAATACTGCTAATTTCAGGAACTACTAAGTAATTTGCCCTTTCTTTATTTTATGTTTTTCATTTATAGAAATCCCTTTTTTCTTTTTAGTGTACGAAAAGATTCCTAATTATACTAAGTGGACGCTTTACTAAAGCAGGACTTCATTTCCTGCTTTCTTCCTTAACTTGAAGCATGACTTGGTGATCTTTAATAATACTTGCCCTTGTAACTTTGTTCGAGAGAGGGAGAGATGATAAGGTTAATATATATAATTAAGCTAAAAACCACCATGGTATACTGCACTTATAGTAAAACTCTATTTTGCACTCTACAATTTTAATTGCAACACTTTAAACCCTTAATTTACAAACTCGTTTCAACCAAGGATAATAGTTTAACGGTGTAAAAAAATTTTTGGAATAGTCCATGTGGGCCATGTGGCTGAAATAATTATGGTTTTAAAACACTTTAGTACTCTTTAATTTCACAAAAGTTTATTTCTTAGCCCTCCATGTAGTTCATTTCATTTACTATACTTGTCTAACATCGTAAACAATTATCCTGAATTGAAACAAGCTGAAAGTGTTACAATCGAAATGTAGCCCTCAATATGCTTGGTCCATTACTTATAAGGTTTTAATTGTATATTTTTTCCCCTTCATAAGTTTTAGGTGTGGCCTAAATATGCTTTCACTCACCTAAAAATCTGTAGGGTAGTAGGGGTTATTGACTGTGATGAGTTTATTACATTCCCACTTTTGTAACAAGTTAAAAAATTGATATATACTACACCAAAAAGGCCAAATTGGCACGTTTCACTTTTTTTATTTGGCACTGCTTAGAACCGTGCTAAAATTTGGAACGGTTTTTTGTCAATCTGGCTCGGTTTTGGGTAGTGCCAAATCTGGAACAGTTCTAGACAGTGCCAAATGTAGCTTTTACGTGCCAGATTAATAAAAAAAATGTTGACCACTATTGACTTAAAGAGAAATGTTGACCGTCGTTCCCTTTTTGACTTCAAAATTGAGGTGAACCCTATTTTCTTTCATTTGTCAAAACAAAACAAAATCTCTTATGGAAAGAGAGAGACTGAGAGACGACGACACCGCCTCGTCCTCCACCCAACTTCGCCGCCTCCTCCTCCCTAGAGAGGGATCGTGAGACTCTCTGGTTCACGTCGTCGCCTTCTTCACGCCCAAGCCACCGCCTTCTCCACGCCGTCGCCTCCTCGCTGCCGCGAACGTGAAACTCTCTGGTGCGTCTTCTCTATACTCTCTGTTCGTCTTCTCTCTCTCTCAATCTATACATAAACTGACATACACACACACACTCTCTCTCTCTCTCTCTCTCCCTCTCTCTCTCTCTCTCTCTCTCAATCTATACATAAACTAACATACGTTTATTGTTCTTGATACATTTTCCCCCAAAATCCTAAAAACCCTACATCCAAAACTTTTCTAACCCCCCCCCCCCCCCCCCAAATCAAACCCTAGAATCTCAAAACGTGAAACCATTACTCTCTATCTTTCTCTCTCTCTACTCTGTAATGGATCTGAGTAACAGATCCTTAGGTTTTTTTTTTTTGCTGGTATACTGATTTTTTTAAACTGATTTAATTAATTATTTATTTTTTATTTATGTTCTATCATCTTAATTGTTAACAGGAGCAAGAAACAGAGAATCCAAATTTTTACCAAGTAAATTTTTACAATGTGGAACTCAGATCTGAGTAACAATTTTTACAAGGTATGAATTTACAATTTGTTGTATTCTCTTTCTGTTGAAAATCCTTATCGTCTAATTCTCTGGATCTCTTGATTGAATCGATGGCAGCACACAAAAGTATACAAGGGAATTTCTAAATGCCTAGATTTTGGTTTCTGTATGGTAGTGCTCACAGTACTTGAGCTTGCAAGGTGGTCTTTTATCCACTTGGATGTTTATAGGGGTCTTCTTACACTCGTTTAGTTGATTTATTTTGATTCATCTGTTTGGTAGATTGATGTATTTTGTAATTTTCCTTGAATTTGGGGGTAATCTGAATTAGAGTTGTATCAGTGGAGTGGCTTGCTGAGCAGGTATTACTGATTCCAACTTTAGGGCAATTGTCCATACTATTCTAACAATGAACAAGGACATTAAATTTGTTTGACCTGATTGTTGGGATAAGTTCGATTCACTGGCCATGCTTAGTTGCAAGTATAGATTACAAGTTGATAAGGTTGATTCAATGCCCATGCTTAATTGCAAGTATTAGATTACAAGTTAATTTTAAGGGTTTAAGAATCTCTTGTTGAATTAGTGAACATAAAGTTGAACTTCAAAGCTGGAAAATTATTAAGGCGTGATTGTCTTCTTTCCTTGAATAAAACCCTAGGTGTGTTGCTTAGGTTTTGTATCTTCTTCCTTTTCCTTTTCCTTTCGTATAATTGTATTGTACAAAAAATGATTTGATAAAGCACTAATTTGCTTATTACTAAGCAAAACACACTCAAAATTCCCAAAACACGTGAAACACATCTACTTCCTTTTCCTCTTTTGTAGGGTTGTTGCTAGGCTTTCACACTTTGAGCTAGGAATTACCATCCTTCCAATCCTTTTGTGTTTGTTGTTTTCTTATACAATAGGACTATTTATAATAGATATAAATATAATGCAGTTTTAAGGCTTTGTTTGGTTCGTGGATTTAGTGAGGAAAAGCAAATGAAACACTTGGGCTTTATTTGGTTCATAGATTTAGTGAGGGGTGGCAAGGGGGCGAGGTCAATAGAGTCAAAGATAGTGGCAAAGGTCCTATGTGTACCAATCAAGGTGAGATGGGGGTAAAAGGGATCATAGCTGAGTGGTCGTCTTCACAAAGCCTTTGTTATTGACCCTTCCTCTCTTTTATCTTATCTTTGGAAGGTAAGTTTTTGAAGTGGTTTGGTTTCAAAGCTATGGCTATTTTTAACTCTAGCTATTATTGCCTTGTTGGCATATGTATGTGCTACTTTTGCATGTGTGCATAGTTAATTTGCGGTGTTTGAAATAGTGGCAATTGGTACGGTACTAGAAGTTAATTGGAGTCCAATCAACACATGCATTACTGATTTTGTAGAAGTATGAGCCTCATTGTTTTTACTACTATTTATTTCCAACATAATCTCAATATTGAGTATAAGTTGTAGTTCAACATAGCATTTCTTATTTTCTTACTTTACCACCTTTATATACTGGCATTTTTAACTTTTGTCTCTCAAAATGTTTAAGATGCTTGAGAAAAGCTAAGCTTTGTGCCTTTTCTCTTCTAGTATAATTATCTTTTATTACATATAAGTTTCATTTCCGTTTGTGTTATAAATTTTCAGCATTTATCCTAATTTAAATTCATGATGCAAAATATGGTTCTTCTAGAAGAAAAGATTTACTACATGTAGCAATTCCCAGCTTGGTCCAGTCATTATGTAGCGCCCCGCCCCGCCCCGCCCCGCCCCGCCCCGCCCCGCCCCGGCACGGGTCCCGCAGGCAAGGGGGTGCTAAAACAAAATAATAATAATAATAATAGAAGAGTGGAAGACCTAAGCATACTTGTAATGCTCCGAGTCCTAAACCTGAAGCTTATCTGAAAAACTTTCTCTTTAGAAAAATAAACGTTTAACATTAAAATCATTTAAAGTCCAAAGCTCTGAAACCTTTAAACTTTGAAACCTCAACACTTTGATACCATTTTACAACGCCTCGAGTCCTAGACTCCGAGGGTTACTGCGAGAGCATAGAATAGCCTTTCAAATCTTTGATGGGAAAAAAAAATCTTTAAAGACTTATGGATCTGAGTAAAACTATAGCGGAAGCATTCAACTAGTCTTTTGAAAAGCTTTACTTGTCAATTTAAAAGACATTAACAGAAATTCTTTATCGGTTCATCAAATGAACAACAGTGCAGCGGAAAATATATAGATTTGATAAACATTTATCAATCTCCTTCTCAAACTTTAGAATACAATCTTTAAATAGAAACTCAAACTTGGTTTCACATATTGAAAAGTAATAAAATGATTTACTTCCTTTTTCTCAAGCTTCAGAAACTCATAAATAAAAACCCAAGGTTTTTATGAATACAAAGTATCATGATTTCACAATTTCTTCCCAAACGGGATCTTCATGAGTAAACTCTACTTCGGGCCTTGCCCTTATCTATATCACCTGAAAGAAAGGTTTAATAGTCCATAAGTCAAAAGGCTCGTGTAGTCATATAACCACACAATAACATCTGTTATATAACATGCGTGAGTGCAATGAATGCCAATGTCATGTATGAAAAACCACTTTTCGTGCATTTTCAAACACTCACCCTCGATCGTCAATATCATTACCCGGACCATGGGCTTCCCGTCCACGTAGGCCTAGCCTCAAACGTGCGGGACTTTGGGCCTTACGAATTACACGGAGGCCTAGCCTTCAATGTTACAGGGGTTTCTTGCAGCACATCCCGCAATTCGAGTTCCTAGTGGTACCCATCTCACACGCCTACCCACAAATCCGGGATTTCTATCTTTTCAAAACAAAATCCCTCCTAGAGGGTTTTTATTCACGGAAGCCTCTAAGGTCTTCCCTTTTTCAAAACCTGGAAGTCTATAAGATCTTCTTTTTTTCAAAAATCGAAAGCCTCTAAGGTCTTTCATCCCAAAATCATTTTCGTGATTTTCGTTTTCATGTTCATGCTCATGCTTATGAAATGTTATGACATATGCGAGCTCTAAGCAACCAGACATTCAATATTTCATAAGACAAATTATCAAGGCGTGTTATCATTTAAAGCAACACAATAGACATGCTGAAATCACCCAAGTAAACACGTAAATCATAACAACTCAATTAACCACTTAAGGCATAGCAGCTCAAGTAAACATGTAAATACACTATTAACATGTTATACAACTTTATTGAGGGTTATACGGAACTACCGTTCACCGAGGATAGACTGAATAATTAATCAGAATAGAAACCGAAACTGCTCAATCTGTTACAAATCTTGATATACAATAATGCACGTATATCAGCGAGGTACAACACCTCTAAGCACAAGTACAACTACTATAAAAGTAAAGTACAACTCTTAAAGCGTAGGGTACAAGATCCCTTAGCTCATATCTGAATCAAGTATAAGAAAACAGAAGCTTTCAATAAACGGCCCGAGGTCGCGCGCGCAGGCTGCTCGTGTGGGTCGCTCGGGCGAGTTTTGCTTAGAAAGACCACATGGTAATTTAAAAACAGTTTTCAAAAATAGCTTGGTCGCGTGACCCCTCGCTCGCGCGGGTCGCACGCGCGAGATGTCACAGAAACGTCTCCTTCCTCTTTTTTTTCCCCTGTTTTAAAATCAAAGGTTAGTTTTTACCCATTTTGAAAACTTAACTAAAACAGGACTTCAGTATATGAATCTCTTCCTTTTTCCGTGTAGATTTCAAATATGAAATTGATTTTTCATGAATCAAAACACAGCTCTTGATTTTATTGAAAAATCGAACAACGACAAAACTTTAAATCGACCGTTCGTTGCAACCGTTGCGAATTATCTTTTGAAATTCGAAATGGAGCCTTGTGGGATCGAGACCTTTCATTTGATATGTAGAAATCACGTTTCCACGACTATTTTTCTGCCCACTAATTTCGGACCCGTAACGATATATATATATGAAATTTATGTATAGATATATAAATGAATTCTATATTTATCTATCTATATCAACAATCTTTATTATCAACTGAACTTTCAATTGGAAACTTACCCAATTTGAATTTCGAAGAGGTGTACAAAGAATCCTAATACCAATTGATGATCAAAGCTTTGATTCCTTGAATGCATATATATATAGAACTATCTATATATACTCTGCACACACATATATATATATATGAGCCGAGTGAGAGAGCAGAGAGGTAGAGAGTTGAGAGTTACTAGGAGTTATGAGTTATGAGGGAAGGGATGTGTGCTATGTGTATGTTTATAACTTAATATTGCTTGGCCACCAAGCACACACACACACAACACACTCAAACACACACTAAACAATACACACGCACACATACTGTGCACAAAAGAAATTGGGCTCCAAGTCTCCTAAGGGAGATTATCCCATGTGGTAGGCTCACGCCTCCACACATATACACAGGTAAAAATTTGTACTGCAGAATCTCAAATCTGGTATTTTTCTAGACGAAAATAAATTTTATAAACGTTCGATTTTTCGTTCATTACACTCTACCCCCCTTAAAAGAATTTCGTCTGCGAAATTCCAGTAAGGTCATCTGATAACCAAGTAATCGCAACGCTGCCCAAGGGATGTTTCACGTTTCATTTTACAACTCGGATATTCATTTACGAGCATTCTGAAATGTTGAATGGTAAGAACCTTATGCAAAGTAGGTCATAGTACTTCATCTCCATGAAGTAATTTTCTCAAAAGCCTAGTATCCCATTCTCAAATAGCATTCCGTGAAATTCAAAACGATATTCAATTCTCAGAGTCCAACATCTACCATAATACAGGTTAAAAGATTCATCAATTGCTTCATATATGCCGTAATATGATAACACCGTAAATAGGTTGAGAGATTCCTCAACCATCCCATATACACCGTAATAGAACACGTCTTGAGATATTATTGTCAATAAGCTGAAAGATCCCTCAACTATCCATATACACTATATTAGAATATGTCAGAATAATACCGTATTAGAATACACCATAATACAAGATGAGAGATTCCGCATCTATATACCATAATTCATAAACGAAATCATAAAGAAGTACCATAATATCACGTCGTACGATAATACCATAAGGTATCCCATAAGATAGGTTGAGAGATTCCTCAACCGTCCAATATTCACAGAAATATAGTAGTCTCAAATGATTAATATATCCAACGATGCTATCGTCAATCCCCGATATACTCAACTCATATCCCCATGTACTCAAGTCACGTCGCATAAACCCAAGTTCAAAACAGAGACCAATGTTCCCAATGAGTGAACCACAAAATACTTACCAGGACCAAGTCTAGACAAAATAGTAGATGAACTTTATGCTCATATGTTGTCTCAAATTGTGCTCTCCGCACATATAACTGCATATTACGATGTTCTCCACACATTTCTTCTGATGATATTTCTCAAACATCAAGGGTCAATAACCTCAAAGATTTCATATAATGACACGATCACAGAATGATATGATCATAGAATGATATTCTCTTTCTAGAAAAGCATGTGAACTTGCACAGTAAGATAGTCACACTAAGAAGCTTCGCTGACATAATCAGTCATCCAAATCAAACGGCAAGGATCCGTATAGGCAACCATACCCAACTCATAAAAGAGTGAATTTAACCGTTCAAAAGAGTTCCCAAGGAATAAGAATTACCAAGGTCTAACCCAAAGGAGAGACTACTCCAAAAAGTCAAGAAGTTACCTATACCCGAACTCTCGAAATAGGGGGGGCATAGGAATTACACAAATGCAATCACTACCCATTTCACACAAGAATTGAATTCAAGCCGCACTCAAGGGTATAACACAATCGTGTGCGCGTCTCAAGGGTATGCATAACGGCATAAACATATTTGTAGAAAGACACATTTCTAGCATGCTTGTCGCTTAACTAAACATTTAAGCATATAAGCATCTTAAACAATTTAGCATGTTATATCACATAGTTCCTCAGGCAAGCAGGCATGTTCAATTCATCTTTTCAAAGATACGTGCAGTTAAAACTTTAAATAGCACATCACAAGTTATCAGGTAACAGGTTAACAAATATCAAATCATATGTCGTTTATCAACTAACATGTCTAACATGTTGATAAAACTTATACAGGCGAGCACATAACCCAGCGTCCAAAGTATTCGACCCGGTTATGCTCTGATACCATTTGTAACGCCCCGCCCTGCCCCGGCACGGGTCCTGCAGGTGAGGGGGTGCTAAAAAAAAATAATAATAATAATAATAATAGAAGAGCGAAAGACCTAAGCATACTTGTAATGCTCCGAGTCCTAGACCCGAAGCTTATCTGAAAAACTTTATCTTTAGAAAAACAAACGTTTAAACTTTAAAATCATTTAAAGTCCAAAGCTCTGAAACCTTTAAACTTTGAAACCTCAAAACTTTGATACCATTTTACAACGCCTCGAGTCCTAGACTCCGAGGGTTACTGCAGAAGAATATAATAGCCTTTCAAATCTTTGATGGGAAAACAAAATCTTTAAAGACTCATGGATTTGAGTAAAACTATAGCGGAAGCATTCAACTAGTCTTTTGAAAAGCTTTACTTGTCAATTTAAAAGACATTAACAGAAATTCTTTATCGGTTCATCAATGAACAACAGTGCATCGGAAAATATATAGATTTGATAAACATTCATCAATCTCCTTCTCAAACTTTAGAATACAATCTTTAAATAGAAACTCAAACTTGGTTTCACATATTGAAAAGTAATACAATGATTTACTTCCTTTTTCTCCAGCTTCAGAAACTCATAAATTAAAACCCAAGGTTTTTATGAATACAAAGTATCATGATCTCACAATTTCTTCCCAAACGGGATCTTCACGAGTAAACTCTACTTCGGGCCTTGCCCTTATCTATATCACCTAAAAGAAAGGTTTAATAGTCCATAAGCTAAAAGGTTCGTATAGTCATATAACCACACAATAACATTTGTTATATAACATGCGTGAGTGCAATGAATGCCAATGTCATGTATGAAAAACCACTTTTCGTGCATTTTCAAACACTCACCCTCAATTGTCAATATCATTACCCGGACCATGGGCTTCCCGTCCACGTAGGCCTAGCCTCAAACGTGCGGGACTTTGGGCCTTACGAATTACATGGAGGCCTAGCCTTCAACGTTACGGGGGTTTCTTGCAACACATCCCGCAATTCGAGTTCCTAGTAGTACCCATCTCACACGCCTACCCACAAATCCGGGATTTCTATCTATTCAAAACAAAATCCCTCCTAGAGGGTTTTTATGCACGGAAGCCTCTAAGGTCTTCCCTTTTTCAAAACCTGGAAGTCTATAAGATCTTCTTTTTTCAAAAATCGAAAGCCTCTAAGGTCTTTCATCCCAAAATCATTTTCGTGATTTTCGTTTTCGTGTTCATGCTCATGCTTATGAAATGTTATGACATATGCGAGCTCTAAGTAACCAGACATATTCAATATTTTATAAGACAAATTATCAAGGCGTGTTATCATTTAAAGCAACACAATAGACATGCTGAAATCTCCCAGGTAAACACGTAAAGCATAACAACTCAATTAACCACTTAAGGCATAGCAGCTCAAGTAAACATGTAAATACACTATTAACATGTTATACAACTTTATTGAGGGTTATACGGAACTACCGTTCACCGAGGATAGACTGAATAATTAATCTGAATAGAAACCGAAACTGCTCAATCTGTTACAAATCTCGATATACAATAATGCACGTATATCAGCGAGGTACAACACCTCTAAGCACAAGTACAACTACTATAAAAGTAAAGTACAACTATTATAGCGTAGGGTACAAGATCCCTTATCTCGTATATGAATCAAGTATAAGAAAACAGGAGCTTTCAACGAACTGCCCCAGGTCGCGCGCACGGGCCGCTCGCGCGGGCCGCTCACGCGATTCCTCGCTCACGTAGGTCGCTCGGGCAAGTTTTGCTCAAAAAGGCCACGTGGTAATTTAAAAACAATTTTCAAAAATAGGTTGGTCGCGCGCGCGAGATGTCACAGAAACGTCTCCTTCCTCTTTTCTTCCCCTGTTTTAAAATCAAAGGCTAATTTTTACCCATTTTGAAAACTTAACTAAAACAGGACTTCAATATATGAATCTCTTCCTTGTTCCACGTAGATTTCAAATATGAAATTGATTTTTCATGAATCAAAACACAGCTCTTGATTTTATTGAAAAACCGAACGACGACAAAACTTTAAATCGACCGTTCGTCGCAACCGTTGCGAATTATCTTTTGAAATTCGAAATGAAGCCTTGTGGGATCGAGACCTTTCATTTGATATGTAGAAATCACGTTTCCACGACTGTTTTTTTGCCCACTAATTTCGGACCCGTAACGATATATATATGAAATTTATGTATAGATATATAAATGAATTCTATATATATCTATCTATATCAACAATGTTTATTATCAACTGAACTTTCAATTGGAAACTTACCCAATTTGAATTTCAAAGAGGTGTACAAAGAATCCTAATACCAATTGATGATCAAAGCTTTGATTCCTTGACTGCATATATATAGAACTATCTATATATACTCTGCACACACACATATATATATATATATATGAGCCGAGTGAGAGAGCAGAGAGGTAGAGAGTTGAGAGTTACTAGGAGTTATGAGTTATGAGGGAAGGGATGTGTGCTATGTGTATATTTATAACTTAATATTGCTTGGCCACCAAGCACACACACACAACACACTCAAACACACACTAAACAATACACACGCACACATACTGTGCACAAAAGAAATTGGGCTCCAAGTCTCCTAAGGGAGATTATCCCATGTGGTAGGCTCACGCCTCCACACACATACACAGGTAAAAATTTGTACTGCAGAATCTAAAATCTGGTATTTTTCTCGACGAAAATAAATTTAATAAACGTTCTATTTTCCGATCATTACACATTATGTGCAAGAAAGCAGCTTGTGTTGGGCTAGCCCAGTCCTTATTTGAGCACTAGTGGGACATCCTATCTTAATAGGACTGAGGCTGCAAAAGTTGAAAAAATAGTGACTACGTTCTTGAGGAGCGACGTAGTTCCTAGTCAGGTACAGCTGCAATTTTTCATGCTATTCAGTTGATTGAAATTTATTCTTTGATGATATAAAATCTAATAATGTCCACTTTACAGATTGGGGTTATAACTCCATATGGGGGACAAAGAGCTTGCATTATGAACTATATGTCAAGAAATGGTGCTCTCCGGCAACAACTTTACAAAAAAATTGAGGTAATGTAGAATTCTCATTCACTGAATGCAGATAGGATACATTCCTTGGCTAAATTTTTGTTATGTGTAGGTTGCAAGTGTAGATTCTTTCCAGGGAAAGGAAAAAGATTACATAATCTTGTCCTGTGTGAGGAGTAACGAATTTCAGGTTGGTTAGTTAATCTTTGTTTATTAGGGCTTCTATACATATAATTGTATCTGTTTTGCAAGTGTGTGTATATATATGTATATATTATTAACTAATATAATATTTATTAGGGCTTCTATACATATATATTATAATTGTATATGTTTTGCAAGTGTGTGTGTATATCTGATATATATTGATAAAACTTTTGGGGCAAATGCTTTATATGTTTTGGCAAGAGTTAGCTTCCATTAGTTCATGTTTTTATAGCTTTTGTTTTGCCCTTTTCTTCTTTTTCTATATAGATTTTCAGTCACGGCATCCATGAAAAACATGTTTGCAGTTTAACTTTCAGTGCATCAATCCTCACAATTGTGTGGAGAATCAATATGCAGGTCTTCACATATGTGAGATCGAATCACTCTAATAACTCCCCATAGGGCAGATTGCCGTCATGTATGTGAATCCTCTCTGGAATTCTACACCAAGATTGAGGTAACTATAGTTCATTTTTCTTATGATTAATTGCTAGGGAATTCATGCATCACAATGAAATCTATTGAAATTGTATCCCTTTTTGAAATGAATATAGAACATCTTATATTTTACACTTGCACTAATCTTTTGCTTTAATTAGTCATTATAGCAAATACACAAGTTACTAATTTCCCTAATGTTGGTGATTCAAATAGCTACTGGGTATATTCATAAAAGCAATTTTCTTACTCAATTTTCCTCAACATGTGTTTATTTATTTTCTCCAAGGTATTTACAAGCCTCTCATCAATGTACTTGAACTTAATAAAGTGCATGTCATCATTTTCTACAAGTATCATGGTTTATAATGTTGATTAGCTTCTCATAGAAGAGGACCATTCTATTAGTGGGTTCCATTCAACGTCATAGTTATACCCAATTTTGTATTGTATTTGTTCAATACAATTAGTTGTAACCAATTCCCCTCCATCAATTCTATTTCTCTCTCCAAGAACTCATGTATTCAGTTTTTTCATTTTAATGAATCAGCTCCTGTTTTGTACTGCATCATTATTGTTATTATTTTTCATGTGTCTCCAAAGTCAAATATGAAGCTTCTACGTATTTTTCTAATTTCTTCTGTACACTGGATTTTTGCTTCTTTCAAGTTGATCGAGCAACTGAGAGAATAAAATTTAATCTCTGTACTAGCAACTTATGCGTGCTACTCAACAATTCAAAGATGCCAGGACAAATAATCAATTGCTCGAGTCAGGTTTGGAAGCTTTGATAGCAAAGGTATCTTATATTTTTCGTTTATTTTTGTTGTAATACAATATTGGCAGTCTTTCTAAATTATAGTTTTTCATGGTATGAAAAACCTTGTTTGAATTTAGCCTCTGTCAGTCTCTCTTGCGTTTAATCGTTTATACTTTTTGTTTCTCTAAACATTAATGGCAAGGTTATGTTTTCTAGGACTTAAAAAATAATTTGGTTAAGAATATTATTCATTCAACAGAGCTATGATTCTCAGGATAGATCTCAAACTTATGTTAAGAAATTTATTTTCAAGAAGGGCTGTCGCTTTTCTCAATTGATAGCAGAAGATTAGGCGGCTCTTATCTGTTAGGTTACTCTCTTTCAGCGACCCCTCGAGACTTCATTTAATCCTCTCAACCTGTCCCTCTCGTGTGCTTCCTCTCTTCTCTATCCTGTTATATGTGAACATGCTGAAAGGTCATGATCCATGTGGAGTAAGAAAGGATGAGAATTTGCCTATCAGGCTATCATTAACAAACCTAGTAAAGTTGTGTCTTGCTTGAACTTGGCTCACTAATTAAACATTTAAGAAGCCTCGATTTAGCTTGTTTTATTCTAGATTTTTCCAAGTGTGGGTCTTTCGGATGGATTTCAAGTTATTATGGTCGAATATTTTGATTAAGCCATGGAATCATCAGTAGTCGTAAAATAAGTTTGACTTTATATGAACACTCTGATTGATTATGCCTCAGTAGTGTCAATAAGTGCATAGTTTTTTTGGCTTTAAATAATTCCCAGGAATCAGCCATGAAGATGAAGTCAACACTTCTAGCATTTTCCCTTTTTTGCAAGTACTTCGCTTTGTTTTTTGATTTCTGTTAGAGCTTAATATTAGGAAATAATCAAAATAATTGGCGTTAAGTTGATATGTTCTATATAATTGGAAGAACATGTAATATTTCTGACCAAAGCCAAGTAACTTAGTATGCCAGGTAAACCAAAGTGAAGACTATCATATTTGACTCACAAGTTTAATTTTTGTTTATTACATATAAAGTTGGTTCGTGTTTGTCAGTTTCTACTATACTAATACGGGTGTGTTTGCACAAATGCTAAAACTGCTGTCATACTTTGACATAGAATTCTAACCAAAAAAATGTGATCTTGAATGGTTCATTAAGAATCGATAAACTGTGCTCGTCTGAATAGAAAACTTAAAATCAGGAATCTTATCAATCCAAGAAAATATCGAAATGGTCCTCTCACTCACTCCAATTTTTTTTTAGTACTCTCTTCAAGTTTTTTGTGTTTTTTTAGTTAAATCTTAGAAAAAGCGATAACTTTAACTCTCATTTATTTGGATTTTTTATTGCTGCAACTTCAATTTTATTTGGATAAACTATGGTTTGATTTTGTTCAAGTATCAATTCATAGGAAAAGTAGGAACCATCAAATGCAGTTTTGCTTTCAAATTAGGATATTGCTCCAATTAGTAGTGCTTTCAATATTATATCTGCATTTCAAGATGAATGAGAATTTGGATGAGTGGTATTAATTTCATCTGAGGTGGCCAGTTTACTCTCTAAAACCGAGAAAAGGATACAGATAGCAAACCATGGTTATAGAAAATGCATCAGGCCCAAAGTTTCTTTGTTCAAATAGATAGGAAGGTTATTTTAGTAGTGATTTCTTCATTTTACAGTCTGTCCTCATAAGAAAACAATGACCTTGCTTTGTTTTATGTTCTTAACATCCCAAAGTTTCATGAAAGTTACCACTTTACTGTAAAGAGGATACTATGACAGAGAAACAAACAGGACCTTATGAAGAGGTTTGCTTAACTTCATAGTTCATACCCAAAATATGTGGTTATATATATATGTAGTTTTTTGCTTCTAGTTCAGTTGGGAGTCGTGGATTTTCCATTGTTTGATGTAAAGTTGGTAGCTCATTTGGCTCTTTTGTTTCTTTTTTATTTACAGATTGACTAGGCATCTATACTTGGCGACGCTATGGATTACATGAAAGAGTTGCTAAAAGAATACAAATGTCTTCAAACTACTTTGCTACCTTTCTTGATCAAGTAATAAATGAATTCTTTAGTCTCTTACACTATTATTCTTTTTTCTTCTTCTTCTTCTTCTTCTTTTTATTCTTCTTCTTCTTCTGTTTTGTTTTGGTTTTCTTTTTGTTTTTTTTGAATAGACATGAAAAAGAGGAGCAATTGAAGTTGATGTAAAAGGCTTTAATGTTGAAATAACGAAGTAGATTTTTGTCAATATTTTTGTACACGATTGTAAAAGAATGCAACCAATACATGATTTTTTTTTTTTTTTTTTTTCCGAGTAGTGCACTCGGGTGCGGATTGCTATGGTTTTTATTTTTTATTGGAGACTTTATTATATATTGATTGTTACAAGTAGCTACGATTATAGGTTCTATTTGTGATATAGGTGCTATTGCTAATTTTTTTATTGGTGTTGTGATGTTGCCAATTTATTATTTTTTTTCCTTAACAAAAAATCTGGCATTGCACAAAACAGTGCCAAAACCGTGCCATATTGAATATTTTTTTAAAACTCAAAATCAAACTGGCACGGTTTTTAGCAGTGTGTAAAGCGTGCCAGATTAGCGTGCCAAAAAAGTGCCAAGTGTCGCACACGAAATAGGCCACGTGGCACTAACAATTTTGAAATTCTGGAATGCTTTTAAACGTGCCAAAAAAGTGTGCCGATTCACAAAATCTGGCACCGTTTGACCAAAAACTGGCACTGTTTTAAACCGTGCCAAAAAATTTGGCTCCCCAAATATTTGGCATGGTTTTAAACCATGCCAGATTGGATATAAAACAGTGCCAGTTTGCAGTTTTTGGTGTAGTTGATGACTTTTCAATTTTACACAAAAAGTAAATACTTTTTTAATTTTGAAAAAATATTAGACCGATTTTTAAATCAGGCACATAAATTTGGCTGATTCAGAATTTCCCTTTTCTATATTACTATGTTTTATTTATAGGAATCCCTTTTTTTTTTTCCTTGGTGGTGTATGAAAAGATTCCTAATTATGTAAGTGGTTGCTGTACTATATTAGACACACGCATTATGGACTTCATTTCCTGCTTTCTTCCTTAACCTTGAAGCAAAACTTGGGGATCTTTAATTATAGGGCTAATTATATTTGGGTAATACTTGGGGCACAACCTTCATACAAATTTCATACAACCTCTCCAAAAGATGTGTCTATCTCTTTCCTGTGTCACTGTGGGGTCCAGTGACATCACAGGAGAGAGATAGACACATCTTTTGGGGAGGTTGTATGAAAGTTGTATGAAGGTTGTGTCCCAAATATTACTCATTATATTTTACTCCTGGTTAAGTTCACTTGCACTTTACCCCTGTAATTTAAAAGTAAACACGTAACCTTCCTGTTGTTTTGGATTAAAGTGACAATATTAAGATTTTTTTCAAAAAAAAAATCTTAATATTGGCCAAAAATATTAATACTTCACCCTTTTTGTGAGGTTAATTATGGGATTAATTCCCTATATAGGGATAATGCTGTTATTTAATGCATCAACGTGGGTATAATTTTTAACATTTAACCTATTTGTGGGGCTAATTTTGAGGTTAACTGCATATGTGAGATGAATTTTGACACTTAATTAAACTCTTCCATGTGGGACTAATTTTAAAACTTAATTCCCATGTGGTACTATTTTGAGAGAAAACTTAATAATTTCACTTTAGTCTGAAATCACAACAGGGTTAAGTGTTCCCTTTTAAAATACAAAAGGGTAAATGAAACTGGGCCTTACCAGATAGGATAAAATGTAATTAACCCTTAAATTATACTTGCCCTTCAAACTTTGTTAAGAGAGAGAGGGAGAGATGATAAGGTAAATATATATTAGCTAAAAACCACCATAGTATACTGCACTTATAGTAAAACTCTATTTTGCACCCTACAATTTAATTGCAACACTTTAGACCCTTAATTTACAAACTTGTTTCAACTAAGGACAATAGATAATGGTGTCAAACACGAAGACAAAATGGACCATGTGGCTGAAATAATCAATTAAGGTTTTAAAACACTTTAGTACTCGGTAATTTCACAAAAGTTTAATTTTGGGCCCTTCATGTAGTTCATTCCATTATACTACAACTTGTCTAACATCGTCAACGACTGAATTGAAACAAGTTTACAATCCAAAATGTAGCCCTCAATATGGTCCATTACGTATAAGGTTTTAATTTTATAAATCTATACATATATATATACTAGTCATACAACACGTGCGTTGCACGTGATTAGTATACATTTATAAATATTTTTAACCTTGAGAATTGTTTGTTATTAAAACTTCACGACCTAACAAAATTACAATGTCAATAATATAGGGCTATGTGACGTCCCCTGAAATTAGGAGGCCTATGACATATCGTAGTTGAGACATTAGATATTGCCTAAAGTCGACAACTTAAAATATGAGTCAAGTGACTTTATGCTACTGGACTTCACACCTGCGCGTCAACAACACGTGCGTTGCATGTGATTAGTACACATTTATGAATATTTTTAACCTTGAGAATTGTTTGTTATTAAAACTTCACGACCTAATAAAATTACAATGTCAATAATATAGGGCTATGTGACCCCTAAAATTAGGAGGCCTATGACATATCGTAGTTGAGACATTAGACATTGCCTAAAGTCGACAATTTAAAATATGAGTCAAGTGACTTTATGCTACTTGACTTCACACCTGCACGTCAACATGATAACATAGTATGAAATTCTTGTAATTTTAAGTACTTCAAATGTTTATGAACAAATTTTTTTCTCTTGAAAGCATACAGATGGCCACTCGTGTCATTTATTTAAAGTTGTTGCTTACACTGTGTACCTTGCATCTATAGTCTCTTAAACAAATATATGGTTGTCTCTAGCTCAAGTTGAATTAATGTTTAGTTAAACTTACTTATTAAATTTAATAAGTAAATCAATACTTGATATTAAAGGTTGGTATATGGCTATGATAACAACAAAAATAGCATTAGCAATAACCATATCATTAGTAATGTATAATTTCTCAATATAAATACAACTTATTCAATACTTGCTTTTTTAATGAACTAATTCATTTTTATTTACAATTAAAAATATGTATGAACAAAAATAATAATAATATATAACCTTACATTCAATTCATAAAGCTGTACAACTCAATAGCATAATTGTCTTCTGGACATTTAAAATTACTTTTGTTTTATGTAACCAGCCATTCATATAATCTTATTCTGTCACTACAACCACTTTTATAAAACATTATCAAAACATCATAACTACCAAAATCTATTCTAACCATAATTTATTATGACAAAAGCAATCACAAAGCAATGGTAATCGCAAGCACAAACTACCCCGATCAGGCCCTATATTGATCTTCTTGATGTTTGGCTTTGTAATAGCAAATCCTACATGATTATCAGGCATTATTGTATGAGTTACCATGGATCCTAGGTAAGGAAAAGGATAATCCTACGATGTTTGTTGTCTAGGTTTAGACATTCACACTTCATTGGGTACTGTTATGATTCTTAAATATGATTTTCAAATACGCTAGCAGTTATAGCATATCTCATATATGGCTGATGACTAATGAAGATCTTAAATAAATAAATACTTTCTTTGGATATATAAAGAGTTAAATACATTTTACACTCTAGAGTTAGGCCCAATTTTCACTTTACCCCCATGTGCTTCAAAAGTAGATACTTAACCCATGTGTTTTCGGACGAAAGTGATACTGTTAAGATTTTAGTCAAACCTGATGAAAATCTAAAATTGGGGAAAAAATTAGCCCTGGATGAATTCAATGAAGGCGAGCCTAGGTGAAAATATCACACTATTTGAAAGGCGAGCCTAGGTGACAATGTCACGCTATTTGAATTTCCAACATAACATATGGCTGGTTTAAATTATTAACTTTCTAAAATGGTCCATATAAATAACGTATCACAATTAAAATAATAGACTCAAATTGCAATTAAAACCTATACAAATTTGAGTGCTAAAAGAAAAGAAAAAAAGGTACCTTTTTCGTCCTAAAGTGAAACTGGATGAAAAATTTTAAATTGGCCAAAAATATTAGCCCTGGATGAATTCAATGAAGGCGAGTCTAGGTGAAAATATCACGCTTTGAATTTCCAACATGACATATTGGCTACTATACATTATTAACTTTGTAAAAGATGGATTCCAATGAAGGCAATACCTAAATCAAAATGTCACGCTATTTGAATTTCCAACATAACATATTGGTTGCTCTAAATTATTAACTTTATAAAATGGTCCGTATAAATAATGCATTACAGTTGAAACTATAAAAAAATTCAAATAACAATTAAAACCTATATAAATTTGAGTGATAAAAAAAGAATAAATGTACCTTTGCCTAGCCAATGGAAGAATTTATCATAAATTCAGCTATTAGTGAGGGTGGGCATTCATTTAAAGCCAAGAGATCGATAGACTCTTGATCTCACACTTAGAAGGAAAAAAAATAGTTGTGTGAAAGGAAGAAACAATAAGTTGACAAAATATATATAATGTATAAATGTAGATATATACATTGGCAGTCTGGCTCCAGTGCGCACTGGATAAGCGCATTGGGTGAACGCACCAGGTTTTTAAGCCTAAAAAAACTGCGGGACGGCTGGATGGGGCACGGGTCAGTGGAGCGCCTCGCGGTTTTTTTAGGCTTAAAAGCCCAGTGCATTCACCCAGTGCGCTTGCCCAGTTCGCAATGGAGCCTTATTCTGTACATAGGTAGATCATAGATGTACTATCACGTTAGGTCTTTTATTGACATATTGAATATAAGTGAAGATATTTTTCTTCGCCTTAATATTTTTCTTAAGCATTTTCTCAGTTTTTTTCCCTCTCACTAAATCAATAAATCAAACATACCCTGAACTAAAAATAATATTTTAATTCTGTGAGAAAACAGAATGATTCATCAACGGTTGTTTGTGATCCCAACACACTTTCATCAAGAAGAATGATAAAAAAAAAAGTGAATTGAATCAAAGGGAACTGTACCTTGTACTTTCAATGGCATATAATGACTAAACATCTCAAAAACATTAACGCAACAAACAAAAAATAAAAAAATAAAGTATTTGAGTAAGAAGTCTTGTAATGGTGACGTTGGATTGTTTGCTGAAGTGTATTAGTGGGTCAAGCAAAGTTCTTGTCTAGGAGGGGGCCAAGGTGAGAGTTATAATATCTCTAAAAAGCAAAATACTAAAGATTTTAACATACAAAAAGAGATATACATTTAAAACTCACCTTATAGTTTTATATGCGTGTGGTGACTTTTTTTTTAATTTATTTGATGGTATTGAGCTATTTTTAAATAGGGGCTTCAGATACAACACCCTCAGATAAAACATGACCAAGCTAAAACTCAAGCTACTTTTCTTTAACTCATTAGGCCATTTTTTTTATTGTAAAACATATTCCTTTTGTAAAATTGGCATTATAGGTGCATAGATCTCAAAAAATGCCCTTTTATGCCTAAAAAAACATCAAATTTCTATTGTAAAACATATTTCTTTCGTAAAAATTGGCATCATATATAGGTGCATAGATCTCAAAAAAATACAAGAGATATAAAAAACAAAAAAAATTATAAAAAAATAAAATAAACACACACACACAATAAGTCCAAAAATGATAAAATTATCTATTTGTAAACAGATAAAATCCCAAAATAAGGCTGCAAATTACCTATTTTTGTAAAGTTTTCAAGTCTAATGCATAGATCTCGAAAAAAAAACATGAAATCACAACAAAAAAAAATCACCCACAAAGTCCAAGAATTGAGAAAGTTGTCGTCGTTAATACACAGATAATATTACTTGTTGCAGACAGATAAAATTTCAAAATCAGGCTGCAAATTATCTTCTTTTGTTTTCTTTTTGTAAAATTTTCAAGTCCAATGCGTTGATCTCGAGGAAATGTACATGAAATACAACAAAAAATCGAAATATTTTCGTCCATATTATCTGTCAATCAACAGATATATTATCTGTCAATCAACAGATAATATTGTCTATTTAGATAGAGAAAATCGAAATATGTGGTTCCAACTTCCAAATTACATTTTTTTGGTACAAATTTTCAAGTCCAATACGTAGATCTCGACCAAATCCATGAAAAAAATAAATAAACAAATCACCAAAAGACAAAATTACGGTGATTTAAAGTTGACAACTAATATTGTGTTTGCCATTTTTTTGCTCAGAAACAAGGGGTTTTCACTGAATTACAAAATTAGCGAGGGGTTTTTCACCAAATTGAAAAAGTAGCGAGAAACTTATTAAAAAATGGCCAGATTGTATGGATTTTTGGCTAATGTACCTAATATTGAGTGGTCTATCACCTAATATTCTTTTTTTAAATCCAATTAAAGTCTATATCATATAGGCTTCGTTAGTTCATCAACATTAGGACTCATGAAGATAGAAGTGCATTATTTCATCAAGTTTCAATGACGTTAGGATTCAAGATGACCCACGCTCAACATAAATGTTCAATTAAAAGACAATTTTATTTTATCAGGACTCTTTAATTCATAGAAACCTATATAATAGGACTCATAATGTAAAATAAGTAATAATGGCAGAAATTGTAACCCACAGTTAGTAATTTTTTTTAGGGAGAATGGGGGTTGGTACACTTATGTTGTTTATTATATCCAATATTAGGACTCTTATAGACGGACCAAAAAAAGTGGCATACCAAATTTATTAAAACTCTAAGAAAAATCACTTAAATAAAAGTACACCGATTGATAAAAGTTCAAAACACTTAAAGGAGATCGGTACACTTATATATATTATAGACATATATATATATATATATATTTCCCTTTATAAGTTTTGGGTGAGACCTAACTATGTTTTCACTCGGCTAAAATCTATAGGTAGTAAGAATGAGTTTTGCCTCTAGCATTACTCATTTTACAATGGTTCCTTAAGGCTTTGTTTGAATTCTGGTACTACGAATTCTTCCCAATAAATAAATAATAAAATCTCTCTAGGAGTTGATCAATCTGATAGAGGGAAGGATAATAGAGAAAGATGCACTAAGTTCATTGAGACACTACATAACTGATTAGATATAATTAGAAATAAATTACATCCCAATAAAAAAAAAGGCAAAAATTAATAATAGGTCAACTTAATAATTACCATAAACCCACAGCACAAAAAGATCATATTGCCAATTTCCGTCCATTATTACTAGTCTTCATTTCTTTTTTTTTTGAAGGAACCTCGACGGAACGAGGAGAATTATATTAAAAAGCAAAACCAAGTACAGCAAAAAAAGGGGGGACATGTTACCTTACCCTCAGAAAGAAACTAGCAAACAAGCAAACAAGCAAAAGTGACCAAAAAACCATGCCAAAACAACATATTTGCTAGAGCCAACAGACAGAAACCGACGGATTCTGAGACTTCCTTTTTCAATCACCAAATTAAACGGATTAAACTGAAGCCAAATGTTCAAGAACTTGAAGGGAATAGGGCCCCAATTGCACAGTGAATCGGATAGTACCACTGGGTTGTGATCCGAAAGACTTTTTGGAAGGCACCACTGTGAGAGAATGGGGAGGCATAGACCCCAGGAAGAAGAAACGATGAATCTATCAAGTCTTGACATCACAATCCCTGACCTATTTTTGAGCCAAGTGAAGCTATTATCTGATAGTTTTATATCTATTAACCCAGCGCCACTAATAAAATCTGCAAATAATTGGCTGCTTCGATGATAAAACAAGCCTCCAAGCCGTTCTTGCCGATTCAAAACTTCATTAAAATCTCCTCTTAGGATCCATTTAATGTCAATACTGAGTATCAAGGCTGACAGCTCCACCCAAAATGACTTTCTATCACCTTCATCATTGGGGGCATATACATTACAAATAGCACACTGATAATTGGAGGATTTGATAATGCCTTGAAAATCAAAAATCTGGAAGCAGCAATAGTGTTGTGGACCTCAAAAAATTCATCCTCCCAGATAGAGATTAGACCGCCTGAACTTCCTATTGATTCCACAAATCTGAATGAGCGGTTGGTGGATCCCCAAATTTGATTGATGATTCCTTCATTGACTGAACTCAGCATTGATTCTTGAATAAAAATGATGTTTGGTTTTTCTGCCCGAACTGTATCTTTCACTGATCTGCGCTTCTCACTACGGCCAAGTCCTCGGACATTCCAAGAGATTAATTTCATGATATAGAGTGTGTGAAAAACTGCTACAACTATTATGGTGTTAGAGCATTATTCATTTTCTCTTCTCTCAAACTCCTCCCAATCTCGATTTTCCAAGGCAGCCATGATGTTGGCACCATCGGATTCTATTCCTTTAGCAAACAATCCCAATTTTTTCCCCAACTCCCAGCAGTCGCTAGCCTCCTTTAAGATTTTTGATTGTCTTATCTGAATACAATTGTTGGAAGAAGGATTGGAAGAACATACATTGAGATTATTGAGCTTGTTGGATGTACCTTCAGTGGCAGCAAAATTTCTTGATTCCTTATGAAGACTGATATTTGAGCCCTTAGGGATTTTCGCAATAGCCGGATTGCCGAATCCTTTTGATTTTGAAGCCAACTTAGCTTTAGTCTTGATCAGTTTACCAGCACCTCCTATTAGCAGCCTTTTTTCCAAACAACCTCTCTTTTTGCCCTTCCATTTCCCTAATTTATTCTGCAGTTTGTGCTCAAGGATGACAATTCGGCCTTCTTTTGAAGAAACAGGACTGAAAACCGCAGGTTCTATATCATCTTCATCGCTAAGGGATTTGTCACCAGAGTTTAAGTTTGGGTCAGGGTAGAAGTCTTGGGGCCCATTGGTAATGGGTAAGACAACTTCCAAATTCAAGGCCCCAACTTTAGAAGGCCCAACAGAAGAGCAGCCCACTTTTCTCTGAAGGATACGAAAATGAGAAGGAGAGTTCTCAACTCTGGAGATTGAATCACTGTGGGTCCCCTCCTTATCATCAGAGGGGGAAAAATTGGTGGGAATGTTGGCTCTCAAAATTGAAGTGGGTGACTTTGAATTTGAATTTGAAATTTTGGTTGGATGAGATTGATTTGACATTTGAGAGTCCCTCACCAATCTTTGAGACTGTTCCTTGGAAAACCCATAATCATCCCTAGCAAGAGCACCTTGAACATAGAGGCCGGGTTGGGATTTGTCCACAGAGGCATCTGATCGGTGAAAGGCCGGATTGTGAGAGTGCCCCAACTCTGCCTCTACTGATTTTCTAGCCCAGCCTCCACAGGAGCATTGAATAACTTCCTCCTTTAAGAAGTCCACAGTTTCATCTTCAAAGATAGAGAGATCAAAGGCTCGTCCTTCAATGAGAACGCTTGTTTTTCTGATAATCTTATCCTTAAGAGAGGTGACAATCAGAATCCTGGCCAAATCCAGTCTCTTTTTGTGTTCAGTAGAGAAGTCCACTTTGACAAAACTTCCATACAGGCTTGCAATTAGGCTGAAAAAACTGGAATTCCAAGCATGTAATGGGATGCCTTCACATTTGAGCCAAACAAATCGTGATTCAGAATAATCTTCTTCGTCCCATGGTTTAATAAGATCGAACCAATGCTGAAGCCCATTTAGATTAGTATTGATTGCTGATTCCATCTCGCTTTTAGTTGAGAACACAAGTAGGACCATATTTCCACCCATTGGAGTGACAACACAATTGTATAAGCCCATTCCCATGAAGATTTCTTTGAGGTCTGTGATAGAGCTCGGCATATGCAGATAACCCACCGCGCATCCAGCAAGCCAAGATTTTTCAGTTTCCTTTGGTTCATATTCCAAGTTGGGTCTGCTCTGTTTGGTCTGGGCATTTGATCCTTTGCCCTTTGAAGTAAATGAATGTTTGTGTTTAGGGGCCAACCCTGTGAGAACTTCTTGATATGAGCGCTTATCTCTATTACCATTATTGAAGATGCTGGGATACTTCCTCTTGTAATCACTGCTTTTGTGCTGTTCGTAATTATGAGTGGTAGGAGACCCACCATAAAGAGCTTCTTTGACCACAAGTCTCCTCCCCCACAAATAGTCTCCATTGCATTTATTAGCCACATGTTTTGCTTCCCTTAGGTCAGTGAATCTTACAAACCCAAACTTGTCCCTACGACCTTGTCTGACTTTCTTAGGGATGTAAATGTCCTTCACATTACCAGCCCATTTGAAATACTTCCAGAGAACAGAAATGTCCAAGTCTTCGTGGATGTTGTCAACGAACAGAGAGTAGAGATTGTGACGAAGCATCATCTAACACAATTGATTTCTCTTACGTACCCCAACTGTACGGCCCGTCTGAATGAATTTGTTAGTGGGTTTATTAGTCTTCATTTCTTATTGCGAAGGTTGCGAAAGTACCCTATTGGGTCATCCTCAAAATCATCCCTATTTATATAATTTCCCTTTCCAGGAGCTTTCATCTTTTTCTTGTTACTTGTTGAAGAGGTCTCAGCCTCAGAACCAAGCTTAAAGACACCCCAAATCGCAAGGGTTAGCCCAGCCACTGCACCTATGACCATCTGAGTGATGGACTGGCTTGACTTTTCAGTACTTTCACTTGAACCCATTGTTTGCGTGTGACTCTGATCGAAATGTGATTTGGGTTTTGTGGGATATCTTGAAGAGATCGAGCAGCTGTATTTATATTGAATTCCTGGGACATGATATTCATCTAGTACTTTTTTGGTTTTTTTTTTTTTTTTTTCTTCTTCATAGTGTACAAAAGATTCTAAACCATAGTAAGTGGTTGCTTTACTAGATGCAAGGACTAGATGCACGCATTATAGTACTCAGATTTAGAGGTGTCAAACGGGCTGGGCCGGGCCGGACCCGGTCAAAGCGGGCCCCGATCGGACTTTGGGCCGGGCCGGGTTTGGGAAAGCAGGGGGTGTGTTCGCCCCGGACCGGTGGTCCGGGCCTAGCGGGCCAGACATCGGGCCGGGCCGGACGGGCTAGCGGGCTTCCTTCGACTTTTGGCCTTAACCGTGGTGGGCTTCGGGTCGGGCCGGACTTTTTCTTCATTTCGGGCCGGGCCGGGCCGGGCCATGGACGGAAGAATGTGTGTCCACCCCGGCCGGGGGTATGTGAATCGGGCCTTGTGGCGGGCCGGGCCGGGCTTTTAGCTCGAAAAAAGCGGGCCGGGCCGGGCTCACCCGGCCCGTTTGACACCTCTACTCAGATTCATGCTTTCTTTTCTTTCTTTACCTTGAAGCAAGACTTAGCAGTCCATTTGGATCGAGAGAAATGCACGGAAGATAAGAAAAGTGAACTGAGTTTTGTTAACTTTAATAAGAAAAAAGAAAAGAAAGTATCAGAACCAATTTACACTTTTATCTGTCATTAGGAATATATATATATATATATATGTTGGAATAAACAAGAATTTATTGGGACATATTGGTCTTTTGGATAGTGTTTTATTTTGATTCTCTCATTTTCTCTTTGCAATCTCTCCAATTTGGAGTGAAACAAAAATAAACTCTTTCTCCCCCATTTCTCTCTTCTCTCCTCACTTAACTTACCAAACAAGAGAAATTGAAAGAAAGTGGATCTCTTTCTCTTCTCTTCTTAGGGAGTAGAATCAAAAATTTTTTTTTTAAATACATAAGTTCTTGCATTATATTCTTTAGTATGATGAAGTAAACAAACATTTTTAAATTATCACAATAGTCAATGGTGCTATATGCTAGTCGAATTTAAAGATGGTCAACTTTGAAGATACATGCAATAAGTTTAATAAATCTAATATATGTATATGAAAACAGAAGATTTTACTTCTGCCTCGTGGCGCTTTTATAGAAAAAAAAACATTTTAAATATTGTATTCATCTCATAAAATAATGAAGTTATTATTTAAATTTTTTCCTCACTTGATTATATCCCTTATTTTCCTCTATAGTCTTCTCTTTCCATTTGTATATATTTTTCTTTATTGTAACTGCACAATCAAGGGATCTCATTAAATCTCACCAACCATGTATGTATGTATATATGGTATCAGAGTAGTGTATGATCCTGCACAAATTGTATTGTTGTATCTCGCTATAGAAAGGCAGCGCCTTTTCAATTCTAGCCATGACCTCTAAAGGAAGCAAACTACTCAAACAGGTAATTCCCAAGGCACAATAGAATATGATATTTCATCTCCTTTTTATTTGCATTACTTTGATACTCCAGCAACAATTTTAGTTTCTCAACAACTCATTAGAGAGAATTATTGGAACCGTGCAATTCGAATGGCCCTTGAAGCCAAGATCAAACAACTTCTGTAGATTATCTTCAATGTATCTGTTGTAATTATAGCAAGGTCCACGTGGCGCCTCTAAGAAAAATGTTTGGATATTTTTTAAACAATATCTAATGTATATTATGATAGTTCTTATTTTAGTTTTTTTTCCCGTCTACTTAAACCTTATCTTATCTCCAAATCATGTCTTAGATATGATATCTTCATATGGGTAAATGCAAAACTCATATTCTACAATAGTGCAAATTTAAAATTTTGAAAAGAGTGATTTGATTCGAAAAAATACGATATCATGACCAATTTATATTTCTTATTTCTATGAAATCTAATATGTATATATATATATAAAAAAAAAACAATGGTTTTGCTTCTACCATGTAACGACTTATATGAAAATCATTGTATTTCTAATTATCTTTTTCATAAATACAACTTATTCAAAAGCATAGTATTTTCAATTTTGAACTTTATTCAACTTTTTAAAAGATATTATCATATTTGAATTAGTTGATTGAATATTTAAAAGGATATACGTAAACTGTAAACAAGAATCATGGGTTTTAAATCTAAAATATAAGTACAGAGTTCATTAGAAATGTTGTATCAATTTATTTCTTACTTTATTTTAATTCATCCAAAACAAATCTATTACTTTGAGTGATATAGCATTGCCTCAAAAATCACATGAATGCAGTACTCACTCCTTCTACCTTTTGGCTTCTATGCAAACGTCTCAAGTCGTCTAACTTCAACTTTTCGGTTCTCAAGATCCTTGCCATTCGCTTTAGATTAGTTGTTGTTTATTTATATATAATGTGGTGCATTTACATGTTCGACTTTCCAATGCCAAACGGACCATTAGTCTGTCCAAAGGAGCCATTCTTGGATAGTGTTTTCCAGTCTTGCTAAGCAAATAGGTTTGCACATTTGTTATTGCATTTTTGATACTCTAAATTGCTATTTTGTTATCTTTTATGTTTTAAAGAATTGATAAATATATGTTTTATTTGTATTTGTTATTGAGATTTGATTTTGATGATAAGAATAGTGTACACATACAATGAGAAATATGTGATGAAACTTTTTCTCAGATGGACCTTATTGATTGTAATAAGTAAGAGAATTGATATTCTCACTCCAAAATTAAATTAATGCACTCTATGGTACTACTGACACATTATGTAGTACCATGCAATCAATGCACTCCATAAAGTGCATTGGTTCATCCATGAAGTGCTAATAACAATGATTAAACTCAAAGCCTTTTGATATAATACAGTTGTGAAAAGTAATTTTAGTCAAAAGTGGGTACTACGGAAAAAATCACAGGATTACATGCAGAAACATAGAGAAATTCTAAATGGATGCATTTAATGGATTTCTATATTCGGTCCCAAAAAAGAAGAAGAAGATCTCTATACCCACATTCATGCATTGAAAAGTTGTACATGTCGTCCAAAGTTGTGCATGTGGATTGTATAAGTGAAATAGTAGATTACACTATTGTCCATAGTCAATAGTCTTTTTATGAGAAAATGCAGTAACTGAAACCTTTTCATATTATGGATCATAAAAAGGTAAAAAAAAAAAAAAAAAAAAAAAAAAAAAAAGAAAAAAAATTTTGATAGCATGAAAAAGTAAGTTTTTCGATAAACTTTTATTGCACTTTTTTTTAGAAATATTTTAATCTATTACTAAGACTAATTTATTTTATGAAAGTAACATTTTAAATGTAAATTGACCAGGTTCATTTTAGGACAATAACTTCTTTTTATTTATTTATTTATTATTTTTACATTCCAAATTATATCAGTTTACTCAACACAGATTGTTGAATTAATAACTATTGCTCTCTAAAAATTGCCTTACTAAAGTTTATGATTATATACAAAATTTTATCGGCATTTCATTGATAGATAACATCCACTCAGTGGTTCACTCAATTTTTGTGTCTTCTATCGGCATTGTTCCTTTTCATATTTTTTTCACGTTCTGAAACAAATATTTTGGTGTCTAAGGTAGGAAACTAAGTCAAAGTAACAAGTAATGTAAAGCAATACATAACTTTTGTTCTTACTTATAGTTCTCTTAATTTACATTCACTGGATACGATTTGTGTTGTATATATATATATATATATATATTTAGATGTGCAGTGCATGTATTCACTGTACAATTGAGTTTTCCTAATTTTCCAAATCTCTATTTTAATTCGTGGTCTCAGCATACAAAATTCTCTTAGATTTCTCTCCATCCTGAGTGTTTCAAGTTTGGAATATGAGGAGTTAAATCTGAAATGACAATTTATGTCCTTTATTTTTATAGGATCTATTCATCTTTGTCTGAATGGAGTAAATGTTATGCTTCTAAATTTGCTTCCTAACACATGTTCATGTAGAGTTGGCGCACTTGATTTTCATTGGAGTGTGTTGAAGTGGTTCATATATTATTACATGTGGTCTCACTGCCACGTGGGAGCCACTTTTGGGATACAAATTTTAGGAATATAGCATTACAAAACTCAATGTATGTGTGGCTTTTTTTAGCGATCTTAATCTCAATGTATGTGACTTTTTTTTAAACAATCTTTATATACCAAGAAGGCAAGCCCTTTTTTTTTTTCCTCACGCCGTGCCCATGGGCACGGGTATTTACTAGTTTACGTGTAATTTCTTCTTCTTCCTTTTTCTTCATAAGTTTTAGTGAGGCCTAATTATGCGTTTACTCCTAATTAACATAGATTTTGTTATAGATCTTGGGTTTGCAATTTTTTTTTTTTCAAATTTCTTCTTTTGATAATTTTTTGTATTATCCTAAAATGTTTTTGGTTAAGATGCATTTCGTGTATAGATGGTTTCAAAATTCGCACGAGGTACAATGTTTATTGATTTCCTTCTTGTGTTTAGATGGTTTCAAAATTCACAAGAGGTAATATATACACTGCCCTTTTAATTATGGGTTATGCTTCTACTTTTATTTCAAAGCCACAACCAATTAAAACGGGGGCCCAAAATCATTTCTATCTTAGCCCTTAGGTAAAACATATATATATATATATAATTCATTTACATATGAATCATAAAAGTTTATTATAGCTTGATTGTCTAGTCACCTCTTCTTTACATGGTTTATTACTTCTCAATTTCCACATGATTAGCCAGTAGGGAATACATTCATACAAAGGGGAAAAAAATATTGAGAAATTTTTTATAAACATTGATTTCTTTCTTATTTTCATTTTGGTTAAATTACACTTCGCATCTTCGAAGTTTACACTAGGTGGCACTTTACCCCATAGTTTAAAAATTGACACATGAGACCCTGAAGTTTCTAAGTCCACCAACAATTTTAACGAATTTTAATTTGTCAAAAGGTGCAAATTGACACAAATTAAAATTGCACGGTCTAATGTGTCAACATTTATACTAGGGGGAACAAAGTGCCACCGACTTTAAACTACGAGCATGCAAAGTGTAATTTGCCATTTTATTTTCTTACCGTTTTTCTTCTCTAAAGCCACGAAGCAAACAGAACCTAAATTGCATGAAGAATAACTTGAATCCCATGTTGTGGCTTTACCATAAAAACCTGAGTTGGGGAATGAACATAAGTTGGAGAGAGAGTGAACACATATCTCTGTAGAATCATGGAAAGCACAATCTTGGCTTCAAAGACAGCAAAATTCAAGCCCACACAAGTGCGAGGCCCAAATCCAAATGGCAAAAACGCCACCGTATTGCTGTTGGTGGCTTTAGCGACACCTCCTTCAAATCTCTCTGGATTGAAAAGATGAACATCTTCTCCCCATATTTGTGGGTCTTGGTGTAGGGCTAATGGTGATATATATAGTTCCATATTAGGTGGAAGATTGAGTTTCCCTAATTGGACTTTTTTGGAGACTTTTCTTTTGATGGATGGCACTGGAGGGTATAGTCTTAGAGATTCTTCAATGATCATGTTCATCTGTAATAATTTAACAAAAAAAAAATAGTGGTTTAGAACATATATACTTCCAATATTGACTAGGCTCAAATGGTCAAATACATTTCAGTACCTTTTTTTTTTCTTAATATTTTATTGTAGGGTCTCTATTTTAAATTGTATTTGTTAAAACCCTTGATTTATATACATCAATTTTAGTTGCGAACAATTATTTGAGGCCCTTTATAGTCATATGTTTTTAATGGTAATTCCCCTCAATTGAATAAAGGTCAGTGATGCAATTGATAATAGAGGATGTAAAATGAAATTTCAGCAAAATAAAGTTATTGGAATATATTTGAGCATTGAATCTAGGGTAAAGTACACTTTTCTCACTCCAACTTTGAAGTCGATTTCACTTTAGTCCTTGCATTTTAAAATTTTTCAATTTATTTTTTTTTTTGAACAACAAAGCACAATTGTATATTTCATAAAAAGGATTACACCCCAAAAAACAACCATCCCACTTAACAATGGGGAAAAACAAGCAGGACAACTGAACACCCACACAGATTACAACCCAACCTACCCACCCAACAACCACTCAAATGACAACCCAATCAACTAGAAAAAAAAAAAAACAAAAGAAAAGCCATAAACCCAAGCCAGCAACCCAAAGCCCTCCCCAACCCAGCACCAGTCCAAGAAAATAAAAAGCATTATAGCCAAGCAAACCAAGGTTGCGCTCTATAGACACCCGACTTAGCAAGAGAATCGGCGAATGCGTTTGCACTCCTCGAAGCGTACCCAATGACAGGATTGCATAGCGTTTCTAGATTTGCCATTGCAATCCGGAAAGAGTTTGTCGCGGCGTTAGTCTCCCAAATTTTACACGTATTTAAATTTGGTCCAATAACAAATATTTTGTAACAAATAAGAGTCTTTAGCGACGAGCTATTTGCTATTTTGTGAAAAATTGTTTGCTATTTTGCCACAAAGTGCTTGCCATTGGACTGAATATAATCACTTATAGAACTTGGAGGGCTAAATTGATAAAAGAAAATACTTTTGCTCACCCAAAAAAATGGTTCACCAGTGCTCACCCAAGCATCCCATTGGTCAATACAGTGGGATGCAGGATTAAACATGGTCTCACTGCATTGACCAATGGGATGCTTGGGTGAGCATTAGAGAACCATTTTTTGGGTGAACAAAAATGCCCTCTTGATAAAATTGACACAAATTAGAAATAGGGTCCAATGTGTCAACTTTTGTAACTACAGGGGCAAAGTGACATCGTGTGTTGACTACATGCAGTAGTGTAAAATATAATTTGCCCTTATGATAATGAAGATATTGAATATTGCTTACAATTTTTAGTCTTGCAATGCCATCTGAATTGGGATTTTCTTGTCCAAAAAACTCCACCACCTCCTTCCTTGCCTTTTCTTGCCATTCCTTATGGACAGAAAGAAGAAGAATTGTCCATCCAAGTAATGAAGTAGTAGTTTCATGTCCAGCAAAATAGATTGTTTTGCACTCATCAACCATATCTTCAATTGAAATCCACTTGCTCTTATCGCTCTCATGATTTGCCTCCAAAAGTTTCCCAAGAAAATCACTTTCACACCTCTCTGATCTGTTCTTCCCCTGCTCTCTTTTCTTTATGATGTTTGTAATACAATCTCTAATTCCTTGTTCAAGTTTTTCTGATTCTATATCATCGGAAGATTTTAAGAATTGGCTGCAAAAGTGATAGTTTGATTAATTTAAACAAGGATTAAAAAGACAATAATCCACCAAGTTACATACAGGGACGTGACTGTCTCACCTTTGTGAGTTTTACTGTGATTTGAGCATTTTGTGGATCCCACAATAATGGAGAAATCACAGCGGCCGTCATATAGTATGATGGTAGCATGCAATAATTTCTCCTTGGGGAGGGAACTTCAATAAGCATAGAAATATCCTTAAGTAGGGTGGATGGTTTAGGTAGAATATGGGTTCAGGAGTGGGAGATCAGTAAGACGAACTTTCTGATCTTTAGGTAGATAGTCAAATTCATAGAGATATTGAAGAATAGAGGCGGATTTTCGAGAAGAACTGTGTAAGCCAAAACCGAATTGACCGAACCGAACCGAACTGAATTATCGGTTTTCAAAAAATATCCTAAATTGAAAAACCGAACTGATCGCCCAAAACAGACCAAAAACTGACTGAATCGACTACTTCGGTCGGTTTTCAAAACACAAAAAAGCTGGAAAAAAACCAACCTTGGGTGCTAAGAATATCCTCTCAAGAGTTAGGCTTTGTTTGGTTTGCGGATTTAGAGAAACAAAAGAAAGATGAAAGAAAACAAGAACATGCAAAATTTTCCTTACACTTTCCCTAGCATTTACATCCGAGTACACATGAGATTAGAAACTAGAAAATTTTAAAATATAATAGTAACTTAGGAAATAAGGTACAACATTCAAAATTTATAATTTGAGTTGCATGCTATTTATTTTACTTGCTATTTTACTCACTAGTTTTCTTATTAAACAAATGAAGAAAAAGTGTTTTCTTTTCTTTTTCCCAATAAATCCATGAAAGTAAAGGTAACAAGAAAAAAAAACATTGAGGGAAACACATTTCCTTGTCGAAACCGAAAAGAATTAATAATAGAGTGAATAAATTTCATTTATGAAAATTGTGAGTCACTTCTCTTCTTCTTTTCTTGAGTTTCTATTATTATTGTTTATTTTTTGTGTTTATAGTGTTATTTGAGTGGTGTTATTTAAGTGTGAAAGAAAACATTAGAAAAATAGAGTTTCCTTTCTTTTCCATTACTTTATCTAAATCTGAAAAACCAAAAGAAGCCTTATGTGTGTTGAGATGACATTTGTAGAATGCATACTCACAAATTATGCTTACATTATCTTCATAGTTAACGTATTTTCAAGATGCATTCTACATAAGTGTTTTTTTTTTAATTATTTTTCTAAAAAGCCAAGCTCAATAGCTTGCTTCTATTTTTAAATCGGAAATGGAATTTTGTACGTGATAATATTAGTTGGATTGTGGACAGAGCCCTATGCTCCTAAACCCTTGCTTCCATTTTTTTGTCGCACTTTTATTGGTTCTTATGAAAATCCTTGTTACGTTAGTTTGATAAACAACCAGTTTTTTAGTCATTGTTATGCCACACACAAACTCCAATGTGCTTCAAAAAGCAAACAGCGAAATTATTTAGAACTAGTTATTTTCTAAATCACATATTAAGTTCTTGTGTTACCCAAATAAGCTCGGAGCATAGTTGAGAGTGGACTTACCTAACTCCAGGAAACCTAATTTTATGGGCATTTCTGGAAAGTATGAGAGTCAACTTCATTAACATCACAAATATGCTCTTCCCTTCCAAGTAACTACTACCAAAAGCTGTCTTTGAAATGACTTCTGATGTTAATACCCTAAACTCTTCAAACACTTCAATCTCTTTTCCTTCATATTGTTTCCACCTTTCTACCATCACCTCAGCACTTGAAACCATGGTTGGGATCATACTCTACATCCATAAAAATCTTTACTTCATTAGTTAGAACACAAATACTAGCAAAATGGGCTATTTTCAATGTTCCATATCATTTGTAGATAATCACATTTTTTTTTTCGTTTGACAAACTTGGAATGGCATTAATCATCATCATCATCATCATCATCACCACCATTTGAATAATAACAAGAATGAATAGTAGGCTCTGTTAGGTTTGCATATTTAGATAAGGAAAAGGGAATAAAAAAAGGAAGGAATATTAAGAAGGAAACCATTTTCTGGTATTTTTCTCAATTCATAAATAAAATCATAAATTAAAAAAATAATAGGAAACTCAAGAAAAGATGAGATGACAGACAAAAAAAAATTCGCACAGCTTTCCTTATTTACATGAACCAAACAAATGCTCCACTTGGTTTGGGGAAGTTAAGAAGGAAAAGAAAAAGAAAATGAGAGAGAAAAACTACTTCTACACTACTTTCCTCCATGCTTACATCATGGAGGAATTAAAAATTTTCAAAAGAAGATAGGAACTCAAGCAAAGACAAATTTAATTTAGTCACAAAATTTAACTTATTTCTCTCTCTCTCTCTCTCTCTCTCTCTCTCTCTCTCTCTCTCTCTCTCTCTCTCTTGTTAACCAAACAAAGAAAATCTTTTTCTCTGGTATTTTATTTTTCTATTCCTTTCTCTCACTAAATTAATCCTTAAACCAAACAGAGCCCAAAACTTACTTTCAAGCTCTCAGCATGGAAAACATGGTTGGCCAATTTTCTTAACTTTGCCCATTTTTCACCTTTGGAGGATGAAAGTCCATCTCCTAATAGCTTCTTCGCATAGCCTTCAAGATCTATTTTTGGGTAAGCATCATCTTTGTTGTTCAATATTTCTTTTACAAGCTCTGGTTCAGTGATAACTAGCTGAGCTTGAGGACCATACCAATTAAGAAAATTCATCCCTGTCAACAAAAGAAGAGAAGTTTTAATTCAATATTAGTTGGACCTACTTATTCTCCACCAATACCCTTTTGTGCTAACTATCATGTGTGTGAAAATTAGGCTTTATTTGGCATGCAAATTTAGGTAAAGAAAAGCAAAACGAAAGGAGAAAAAATGCTGGAAATCTATTTTACTTGTAGTAGTTTGGATCGAACATAAATAATACTCCCTTCGTACCTTTTTGTGAGTCTTATATTCCATTTTAGGATGTCTCAAAATTAGTGTTCGCTTTCCTAATTTGGCATATAATTTTTACTTACTTTCCAAAACTACCCTTCATTGAAATCTACACCAAGACAAAACTAAAAAAATTGTTGTAATGATTAGGCACAATTGTGGAAAATAGGCGTAGATTCTTCTTGTCCTCTTAATAAGTTGAGTTCCCAAAGGTGGACTCACAAAATGGGACGGAGGGAGTATTAGAAATTAGAAATTTTTTAAACAATGATAGGAACTCGAGACAAGAGAAATAGTGACTCACAAGAAAAAATGGCTAGCTTACAAAGTAGAGATTATTTTTTTTAACCAAACAAAAAACGTATTTTTCTCAATCTTTTCTTTTACTTCATATAGAATTTTCAGATTATGAAGAACACAAAGAACAGAGGAACAATAGAGAGAGAAACAAGAGAGAAAAGAGAGAAGAAGAGCAGATGAAACTGAAAATGTAAATCTCATTAATTTTGCTAATGAATGACAAAGACTGATATAAGCATTGAGTCTCAATCCATCAAAACAGTTACAACTAACCACTACTAACCACTAAGCCACTCAGTAAAACAGAGTTAACAAATTCTTAGAGACTAATTAGGTACAACAGCAATCTATGAAGTAGTAATAGACTTCATGTGTGATGTGCAGCTTCAGTTAGCTGATCATCTGAATCAGTAGATTCAACATCCCCCTGCAAGTTGATGGTGGCAGTGGAAACATCAACTTGGGACAACATGAGTTGAGACTTAAGGAACTTGAACCTAGACACATGCAAAGGCTTTGTAAATATGTCAGCAAGTTGATCAGTTGTTGAAACATGAGCTATGTGCAGCTGATTGGCAGAAATCTTCTCACGGATAAAATGATAATCAACCTCAATATGCTTTGTTCGAGCATGAAAGATTGGATTAGAGGTAATGGAAAGTGCACTAATGTTGTCACAGATTATCAGTGGAGGAGTCGGCAAAGTGAGGTGAAGATCTTGCAGAAGTTGAGTGAGCCAGAGAACCTCAGCAGCAGTTTTTGCCAAAGCTTTATATTCAGCTTCGGTGCTAGAACGAGCAACAGTCGGCTGTTTCTTGGCTATCCAAGAGAGGAGATTAGGACCCAAGAAGATACAATAACCTATGGTTTACCTGCGATCTTGATTATTGCCAGCCCAATCAGAATCAGAGTACCCAGTGAGAAAAAGAGGTCCTGAGTGAAAAGCTAAGCCATGACCAAGTGTTCCCTTAAGAAATTTTAAAATTCTCTTGACAGCTTGAAAGTGAACCTGTAATGGATTGTGCATAAATTGACATACCCAATTGACAGGATAAGCAAGATCTGGTCTGGTAATGGTCAAATACTGAAGAGAGCCAACAATACTACAATAGAGCAAAGGATCTGAGTAGGGACTGAGATCAGGTGGAGAAGAGGATTTAGTAGAAAGTGGAGATGCAGCAGGCTTGCATTCTACCATGGCTGCCTTCTTCAAAATTGCTGAAGCATACTTGGATTGGGACATAAACAGTCCACTGGAAGTAGTAGTAACTTCAATACCCAAAAAATAATGGAGGTTCCCCAAATCTTTCATTGAAAAAGCAGAACCCATAGTGAGAATAAAGTTGTCAATAAGAGCAGAGTTGCTGCCTGTAATTATGATATCATCCACATACACCAAAATAACTAATATATGAGAAGAGGTGTGCTGCAAAAAGAGAGAGGTATTAGCTTTGCTCATAACAAACCCATGACAAACAAGAAACCTGGAAAGAGTGGCAAACCAAGCTCTGGGAGCCTGTTAAAGGCCATATAGAGCTATATGAAGCCTACACACAAGGTGGGGCAGAGAAGAATCAACAAAACCTGGAGGTTGAACCATATAGACTTTCTCATCCAATAAGCCATGTAGAAATGCATTAGAAACATCTAGCTGTTTGATGGTCCATCCAAAATGAAGAGATAAAGACACAACAAGGCGAATAGTAGGCTGTTTTACTACTGGACTGAAGGTTTCAAAGTAATCTAAGCCTTCTGTCTAATGAAAACCTTTGGCAACCAACCTTGCCTTGTGCCTTGAGATAGTTCCATTTGCATTTTCTTTAATTTTGAACCCCCATTTACAGTCGATGGCCTGTTTGTCATAAGGTAAAGAAACCAGGGACCATGTATGTTGGGAAAGTAAAGCATTATATTCAGCAGACATTGCCTCTCTCCACACAAGGGATTTATTGGCTTGAAGGAACGTGGTGGGTTCTATAGAAAACAATGGATGAGAAGTAGTAATGTGAGCAACAGGGCTAAAAAGAATTTTAGGTTTGGTGATACTAGCCTTTGCTCTGGTAATCATGGGATGAGATGCTGGAGGGGAAGGAGAATGAATAACAGAAGGGGTAGATTGGGGACAAGGAGTGGAAGAACCAATAGACGAGGATGAAGGCAGAGAAGTAGAGTTTGATGCTGAAGATGTGGGTGAAATAGGTAATGGAGAAAGAGAATGAGAAGAGATAAACTCAATGAGAGAAGAATGAGGGACCCCAGATTGAGAAGAGAAAGGGGATGAGGGTGAGGATGAGGATGAAGAAGGTAGGGAAGTGGAATATTGTGGTGAGAATGGAAATTGAGATTCAAGAAACTTGACATGTCTAGAGGTATAAACTTGACTAGTGTAAATGTCTAGACACCTATAACCCTTTGAGTCAGAAGAATAACCAATGAAGACACAACACCTAGATTTAGAAGACAACTTTGAGGTCCTATATGGTTGAAGCCAAGGATAACAGCAGCACCCAAATGACCTGAGAAATGTGTAGTCAGGAGGAGAGTAGAAGAGTATTTCATATGGAGATTTAAAGTTTAAAACAGGAGTAGAGAGCCTGTTAATGAGAAAAGTGGCAGTGAGAGTGGCATCCACCCAGTATTTTGTAGGCATGGAAGAGTGAGTAAGAAGAGCTAAAGTTATCTCGACAATATGTCTGTGTTTTCTCTCACTCAGACCATTTTGTTCAGGTGTATAAGGACATGATTTTTGATGAACAATTCCACTTTGAGCAAGATAACATATCATAGGATTATTAACAAACTCTATGCCATTGTCTGTCCTAAAGATCTTGATCTTAGCTCCAAATTGATTTTCAACAAGAGTCTTGAAGTGAACAAAGTGTTGAAACACTTCAGATTTTTGTTTGAGAGGATAGACCCAGGTGTATCTTGAAAAATCATTCACAAACAAGACATAATATTTGAAACCAGTAACTGAGGGAGTGGAGACTGGTCCCCAAACATCACTATGAATGAGTTGAAGTGGTGATGTAGTATAGGTAAGAGAAGATGAGAAGGGTAATCTGTGACTCTTGGAGGAGTGACAAGAGTGACATGGTGGAGAGGAGGAACAAAAAGAGGGGATGAGTTTATGGTGAGATAATAGATGCATAATCCGAGGAGATGGGTGACCCAACCTGTAGTGCCAACTTTGAGTAGACGAAGGAGTACGGGAAGAAGAAGAAGGGGATGAGGTGGAGAATGAGGAGGATGCAGAAGTAGTAACCAGAGCATTCAGTGATGAAGGTGAAACAAGAGATGTAGTGAGAGGATAAAGACCATGTTGAGAAGGACCTTTAAGAAGAATTTGATTTGTCGATTTATCTTGAACTACAAAGCCAGAGGAGTCAAAGACAAATCTACAATTATTATCCTTTGCAAGTTGGTACATAGAGAGAAGATTGTGATTGATCTGTGGTGCATGAAGAATTTTGGAAAGGAAGAGAGACTTACTAGGAATAGGCAAAATACCATCACCAGTGTGTTGAATAGGTACAGTATTTCCATTTCCCACAGAAACTGGCTCATGTCCTTGATAAAGGAGTAAGCATATGCAATTGACTAGGATTATTAGTAAGATGGTTAGTAGCACCTGTATCAAAGAACCAGTTGGTGGAAGTAGTATTAGCTAAAGAAGCCATATAGGCTTGAGGAGCAAAGGTAAAATCTGATGAAGGAAAATCAGGATAGTCATTAGGACTAGAACTAGTGGATTCATAGGGAGAAGTAGTGAACCAGTGTGCTGGGGGAGAAGATGAATTAGAGACAGGTGATGAAGAAGCATGTGGGAAAAGAGACAACTCAGGAGTAGGTAAAAGAGGAGACTGTGATGGAGAGATGTGAGATTGACAAGAGACATTCATAGATTGATCTTGGGAGGGTATAGGCTGTGTTCGATAGGCTTGTCGAGAGTGACTTTGACCCTGAGTAAAATTGCTTTGTCCATGAGTAACATTGCTTTGTCCAAAGGTAGGAGTAGATTTCTGATAGCTAGGATTGTACCTATGGAAGCATACAGAAGCTACATGGTTCCCTTTTCCACAAATCTGACAAAAAACTTTATTCTGAAAATTATTTCTGCCTTGGCCTCTTCCTCTAGAGAACCTATTCCTTCCTCGACCTCTAAATTGTCCAGAAAAATTATTGAACTGTCCTTGTCCATTTTGAACCAGATTTTGGGAATTAGGAGAAGAAACATCAGATTTTCGTGAATTATCAACATTACTAGTCACAGCAGAAAAGGCGGTGGTGTTAGCAACTGTTGAAGACATCTTTAGGTCTTGATTAACATGAATTTCTTTGGATCGCAATAGAGCATGTAAATCACTAAAGGAGATGGGATGAGATCTAGCTCTAAGTGTTATTTTCAATGAAGAATACTCATGTGTGAAGCCATTAACAGTGTACAAAACTATATCCTCCTCATCAACGGAAGTCCCTGCAGCAGAGAGTTGATCTGTCCATTCCTTGATTCTATCAAGGTATTCATCCATTGAACAGTCCTTAGTGACATTGAGAAGTTTAATCTTAAGCTCATTTACATGCGATCTGGAAGTGGAAGCGTATCACTTCGAGAGGTAGTTCCAGATTTCATGCGCATGATCAAATCCTATGATTTGAGGTAGTATAGCTGGTGCTATTGTCGCATTAAGGCAGCTAACAAGTTGTCTATCAATATTCAACCATTCATCATAGCTAGGGTTCTGAGATCTATTACCTGATTCATCAAGAATCTCTGATAGTAGTTGTTCGATTGTTCCATCTACATAGCCGAGAAGATGATTCGCACGAAGAGTGTTTCTCATCTGTGATTTCCACACCATGAAATTGGATTGATCCAATTTTACTGCAATGAGAGAATTTAGGTTTGAGACGAAGAAGATCAGGTTTGACGCTAGGTTCAGAGTTGTTGAGGATATCACCATTATTAACCTTCGATCAATCAATAGAAGTCCACAGGAAATCAAAGATCAGAACAAATTACCGATCCAAATGCTCTGATACCATATAGAATTTTCAGATTATGAAGAACACAAAGAACAGAGGAACAATAGAGAGAGAAACAAGAGAGAGAAGAGAGAAGAAGAGCAGATGAAACTGAAAATGTAAATCTCATTAATTTGCTAATGAATGACAAAGACTGATATAAGCATTGAGTCTCAATCCATCAAAACAGTTACAACTAACCACTACTAACCACTAAGCCACTCAGTAAAACAGAATTAACAAATTCTTAGAGACTAATCAGGTACAACAGCAGTCTATGAAGTAGTAGTAGACTTCATGTGTGATGTGCAGCTTCAGTTAGCCGATCATCTGAATCAGTAGATTCAACACTTCAATCACTTAGAGCTGCATCTCCAGTAAAATTGCTAGCTAAAGTATAGATTATGAGTTCCATCAGACTAGCCAAATCTGGCTCCTAGTTATATATGTATATATATACATATATCTTCTTTTTCCGCATCTCAATCATTAATGGATCTTTCCCAATACAAGTAGACACAAATCTCAATCATAAATTTATTTAATGTAATAAAAAAAAAAAAAAAAAGTGTCCAGCTAAAATGAAGAACAATATTCGAGTTGAACGCTAAAAAGTCGATAGCTATAAATAGTTTTTAGCTAAAGTAACTAGCCAAAAACAATACAAGTGCTAGAGATGCTCTAAATCAATAAACCAGACAGAGTCTAAAATTGGACTACAAATACCATCAAACCTGAAAAATTATACCAAACAAAGAATTACCATATGTGTTAACCCATGATTGGACATGAGGAAGAATTCTTGGGAATATATTATGTGACATATCCTCCATAGGTCTGCTCATTGATTGTCTTCTCAAGTTGGAGATCTCTTTTGTGTTTCCATGGAGGAATTTGTAAGAAGGGCCTTTGATTCCCTGTGATCTCATCATGTACTGTATTTGAATTGGAGTCCACCATAATTTGTGAAGGAAATTGATGAGAATCAAGACAAGGTATAGACAGAGAGAGCTTGTAAGGAGGATTATAAGATTTCCCACCACTCCCATCTTTTCTTTGAATTCAATTCGAAAACTAAGCCGTATATATTTATGTCAATATTTAAGGGTGCGTTTGGTTGTGTGTATTTCCTAATTTTATGTATATTTTACTCCACATTAGTTAATTATGAATTTGTGAAATTTTGAATGACTTAATTTAAATATACGTACTATTAGGTTCATTAGTTTAACAACTTTACTCAAATGCGTGTGCGTATATGTATGTGTGTATATATATATAGATAACGCTTACTAGAGAAAGAGAGAGACTAGTAAGAGACTCATTATGACTCGTCAAAAAAGAAATCATAATGGTTGTTCGAGGCTTGTGGCCAGAGGTGTCAGACTGAATTTCTCTACCTTGGATTAGATTGTTTCAAGTTTTTTTTTGGATAAATTACCCTATTAGCGATTTGAATTTTCGGCAATAGTTATATTTCATAAATTTTGAAGATCAAACTCCACAAAATAGGCTAATATGGATTCATTTTAAATAGCCAAATTCGCAACTCTGTGAACGCCCAAACGCACCCTTCCACTTTCTTATATCAACTGTAGTAAGTTTGAGAATCTTTCTGGGGGAATTATAAGACATACAGATGTAGATATCAGCTTAGCTTTATTTAAAAGATTTTGGTAGTTACACTTTAATCACTGATTAGATTATGTGCCTGCGATTGAAAGAAAATGATGTGATTTAAAAAATATCTAGATAAATCTCATTTTATAGTAGAAATATTTGGTGGTCCTTCAAAAGCTGAGAGGGCTTAGACATCGATGTGAAAGCGACAATTGTAGGGACTGTTTGGGAAAAGTAAAAATTGATTATAAGATTCACAAATCAAGCGGGTTTTATGCATCCAAGTGTATGGTTCATACCCTTTGTGCACACAAGTTCACACTCATTCTAAAAATACCCTAAGACCATTTCCAATAAGCATGTTATACTTCATGTTATTGTCAAATTATAGCATGCTATAATTATAGCAATGCTGTATTTTGTGTCAGAAAAAAATCTCTCTCCAATGGTATGTCAAATCTCATGCCAAATTATAGCAATACGATATTTTGTGCCAAATTTGGTATTACTATAATTTGGCATGATATTTGGCACACCATTTGAGATGTGTTATTAAGGGTCAAGTTATAATTTGGCAGGCCAGTATGACAATATCTTAACTTTTTCCAATACAAAGAAAGGAATAATATTTCATTTAACATGTACCATTGGAACACATATGTTAAAACATAGCAATTTAGCATTATAGTAATGCCAAAATATAAATTTGACATAAAAAAAAATAACATTTACCATTAGAGATGCTCTAATACATTTCATTTGTCAATTGAACGTAATTCCCCAAACGAACTAGATAAAGATATAGGGCGCGCAACTATGGGAGCTAAATACACATCCCTAACTGCTCTCTACACTGAACAAACAATTTAATGAAGCTGAATGTACAACTCTACGATGCATCAGGGGGTAGAAAGAAGTTATATGGGTGTAATTAGTAGTTACTCCATAACTAAACCGATTATATATGTTTTGTGCACTCCAAAACTGACTCTGAGGCTTCGTTTGGTTCATGAAGTTCCTCAGGAACTCCATAAACCAAACAAAGCCTAAGAATTTCTACTTGTACAGCATATTATTATGTACCCCACAATTTTTTGATGTTGTCTTGAAAGGAATAAATTAATTCAAGAATGGACATAATCATTAGCGATTAAACTTAATGTGCACTATTTGGTTCATGAGTTCAGTGTGAAAAAGAAAAATAAAACATAAATGGAAGACACTTTTCATTGTCTTGGTTAATAATTGTAACGTCCTAAGTGGTCCACTAGTCCAATACCTTGACAAGTCTGCTATATTGGCCCTTAAAATGCTTAAGCCCAAATTGTGAGTAGTAGTCCACTTGGTTCTACATATATCAGACAAGTGAGTTACTACTAACAACTTGGACTTAAGCATTCTAAGGGCCAATGTGATAGGCCTATCAAGTTGTTGGGCTAGTGGACCACTTGGGGCGTTACAAATGGTATCAGAGCCAACCCTGGTCTCGTAAGGGTGCTGTGGCAGAGGAGTAGAGGCTCCAGAGAGGGGTAGAGGTCCCGAAATAGTATACCTTGTGCACACTAATGGGCTGCTCTGTGGTCACTAATGATCTGCTTCCACATCGACCAGCCAAGGGGATCAGAACTGGGCCTACGTTACGAGGACGCCGGGTCTCTGAGTGGGGGAGATTGTGAGATCCCGTCCCACATCGAATAAATATAAAAAGTTAGTCTGATATATATAGAACCAAGTAAGCTACTTCTAACAACTTGGGCTTAAACATTTTAAGGACCAATGTGGCAGGCCTGTCAAGTGTTGGGTTAGTTGACCACTTGGGGCGTTACAATGATAAACATAGCGAGCAAAATATGAAGGAAAAGAACAAATATAGTGACAAAAAAATTTTAAATTAAATCCCTTATTTCTTATGTTACAATTGTAATTTTTTTTTTTTAAATCTGTAATATTATCTGAGCATTGAAGAAAACATAATAAAAATAGTTTTCTTTTTTATTTTCTTTGTAAAGAAGACATAGAGGAGTAACTAAAGAGATGAAGACAATGATCAGATTTTCATTACCAGAATATACTGATTACAAGTACATATATTTACACTAGCTAAGCTCATTACTCACCACACAATCTGTTATAACTAACTCTAAAACAAACACATCACTTGCATGCTGACATAAGTTTGATTAGACGGTAAATGAGTAGCCACATCATCAGTCGTTGTTTCCATATTGATTGGCTGAACATTTATCTGAGATAGATGACTTGGATTATTAGGATAATTAGTTGGTCTAGCAACAAGCAGCCTACTGTGGCTAGATCTTCCACGGAGGCTCAATATTGAGCCTTAGCTACTGTTGCAGTTGAGATTTCTTGGGTTCAAATGTTGTTAAAAGATCTTCAAATTCGAATTCCTCAAGTTCCTTGCATTTTCTCTGATAATATATCTGCCTTGGCCCTCGCTTCTAATCCAATTTTTCGTACTAGAACAAACACATACAGATTGACTATCACTTCATTAGAGAAAAGGTTCTTCAGCAGGCCTTAATTGCATGTTCTATACATTAGCTCAGAAGATCAATCAGCAAACTTTCTTACAAAAAGTTTAACCTCACAGAGGTTTCTTAAATTTCGAGACAAATTGGTGTGTTTCACCCCACATCAGTTTGATGGGGGTGTTAGCGTATCCAATTATCCTTATAATACAAGTAATGCATCCATCTCGTATCAATGTTCAGCCAATCAATATGGAAACAAGGATTCATGACGTGGCTACTCATTAACTGTCTGATCAAACTTAAGTAAGCAAGTGATGTGCTTGCTTTAGAGTTTTTTATAACAGATTATGTGGTGAGTGATGAGCTTAGCTAGTGTAAATATATATATACTTGTATTCAGTATATTCTGGTAATGAGAATCTGATCATTGTCTTCATCTCTTTAGTTACTCCTTTATGTCTTCTTTACATTCTTTACTTTCTCTAATTAAACACACAGACCAAACAGAGCCTAACGTGACTTGTAGCACCTAGCTAGTGCGTGTATCATGCCATTAACATATTTTGAAATTATAATGTTGTATGATTATTTTAATGTCATTTCATTATTGGAAATGTGTACAAGATCAATATAATCTCATAGTTAAATGTGCATACATTTGTCTGGATTCAACCACTACTTATTAATAATCACTGAGTTTTTGTATTCCAAGTTCAAAGAACTTCCCATCAAAAATAAAAAATAAATGAAGTGCAATTTCTTAATATTATGTTAGTATTATTGGACAGAAGATTATGACCCTTCCATTTTTTAAAGAGTAATGCTATGTTTTTTAAATTTTTATCCCAAAAGAGCTTTCCAAATGATGTGGCAGTGGGGCTAAGTCTAATATAGTGGGACCAGTTGAATTTTGATTTAAAGTTATTTACTTGGCCTCACTGCCACATTGTTTGGGACCTTGTTTTAGGATAAAATTTAGAAAACATAGCATTACTCTCTTTTTTAAATCACCAATAGTGTTCCCATAGTTAGAGCAGTCTCAAAAAAATTATTATAAATACTAGAAAGCACTTATTACGCTATGTTTGGTTTTCAGCTTTGCATATTTTAATGCATGCAGTTCTTTTTTTTTTCTTTTTTTCTTTTTTTTGTAATATGGGGGCCGGGAGGGGTTGAGATTCGAACCCTGAACCTATGCATTAGAGGGGACTTATATATATGCCAAGCTATTGCCACTTGAGTTATGTCAACATATACTTAGTGCATGCCGTTCTATTCTCAAATATGATTTGTTCATAAATGCTCCATATTGTATTTTTAGGTCAAAATACATGCTCCATATGTTCATTTATGTTAATTGGAGCTTTAACAAAATTCCCGAGATATTGGAAAATTAATTTCATACATCAGACAAGAAATGGAGAAAATGATTGATAGAAAGGTGCTAGGACAAATAAGCAATACAAGGTCCTACAAATTTTTGAATTTTTGAATGTTCGGAGGGAACCATGAATCAACAGCGTATATAGAATCCTGAATCAAATACAATACAATGTGCTTTTTAGAGTGTGTGTAGCATTGTTGGCCCCATAATTAGGTGATACCCACATTATTGGCCCCATAACAGTTTTCACCCAAAATACTATTGTGATTGATTGTAAGGTACACATAGACTTGAAATATAGGAGATATTATTGTGTGATTTGATATCACAACATCATTTATGTGACATCATTAATATGGTGTCCAGACCCATGGAAGGTAATCGACCGTCGTTAGTGCTTTAAAGAGCTAAAATTAGTAGTTTTATTCATGCAAAAAAATAAGACACTTAGCACAATCAATATACACGGAAATAGTAAAGCTGCTACATTTTTTATTTTTATTTTATACACATGCATATATCCCATTAGCCAGGACCACACAACAATTTTTCTAAAAATGTAATTTTGCTTTTTTTCCTTCACTTTTCAAGGGCATTTGGGGCCTCCTCTCTTGGTCTTCCAGCTATTGTAGCAAGGGCAAACTTGCTTGTTTCCATATGTTCCTGGGGGCACACACAAGCACTTTGCACAACACTTCTGGCAGAAAAACATGCATGGCTTCTTGTATGATGTCTTCGAGCACCGAGTAGTGCACCTTGGTGCACATTCTGCGAAAAACCGAACAAAGAAAAAGTATTTTAATTTTGGGTTAATTGCACGGACCTCCTCTAACGTTTGGCGACGGATCTCCCCTCAATATCGCAAAATTATACAGACCTCTCCTCTAACATGAATTTATTATTTTTGCCCTTACTTTGTTTACCATTTTATTAAACTATATACACACACTTCTCTCTCTCATCTCTATACTATGTGTGTGTATATATAGATATATATATATAGATATACAAGTACATACATAATATATGGACAAGTACATACACACACACACACACACATATATATATATATATATATGAATTTGTTTAAAAATTAATTTGTTCCTAAGATTTAAACTCAAAATCAATTTATTCCAAAAATTAATTTGTTCATACGATTTAAACCGCAAATCAATTTGTTCCAAAAACCTAAGATCTACACCCAAAATATTAACCCCGCCTTGAAGATTTATACTAGTATCTATATATATATATATATATGTATTCAATGGCTATACATATACAAATATGCATGAATATTGGTATGTATGTATGTATGTATGGTCCGTATATATAGTGCGTACGTATGTATGCATGTATATATGTATAAACAGTAGAGAGAGAGAAAGAGAGAGAGGTTTTTTTTTTATATTTTTTTATTTTATAACTAGGGGTATTTTCAACATTAGCTAATTAAAAAAAGGTAGTCTCTCTTAATTTTGCAATCTAGAGGGAAGGTATGTGTAATGTAAATCTAAACCTAAAGAGAAGTTTGTGTAATTTTGCAATATAGAGAAGAGATCCGTATAATTTCGTCAAATCTCAAAGAAGCTCCGTGTAATTAACCCTTTAATTTTGTTTTACTGAAGTTATGAACCAAACAAAGCCGAATGCGTAGCCCAAATTTTTTGCACACTGGTCTATTTGGGCTTTCAACGAGCTCGTATTACTCGAATGATCTTTAGGTGTGGCTCTTATAAGATTAGTGGTAAATTAAAGGGAATTTAACCATGCTTCTGCAAGTGCGATTGGCTAGAAGCAACCAAGTAGAACTTTCAAAATGGCCCATTAGGAAACAACAGTAGGAGCCCATTTGTTCCAAGTGAAACTTCCTAATGTCCCATTTGAAAACAGCATTGGAGGCCCAGTTGCACGAGGTGGAACATCCTAGGTCACAATTTGGAAATGGCAGCGTAGGGGCCCAATTGGTGATTGGGCTCAATCTTGTGTCCAAATGGGCCATAAACCTTTACAAAGTCTAAAGAAAGCAGATGCTAGAGGAGTTTAGTAATGCTATAGCCTATTACCTCCTCCCTTCTAATTTAAGAGTCATTTGTTTTTTTTGGACTGACCTAATTTAAGAGTACTCTTTGAAAATTCAATGTACTTTAACTAGAAATTTTTTTCGGCGTTCTCTATGAGATCCGGTGCCTTTTGTCAGATCTAGCAATGTAATTTGCACTGCGACTAAAGAAGTTTGCGCTTTTTAATTTTCATGTATTTTCTTACTTTTGTATGCTGTACTAGGTTGTTTTAGAATCTGATAGAAAATTATATAGACATCCCTCATGTATTGCCTTTTTTCACTAACACTTCTTAAACTAAAAGTTCAACAAACTGACACCCTCAATTGTCATTTTTCTTCTCCAATTGACCCCCTCAAATAATCCCCTCATTGTGAGGGTCAGTTTGTTGAGTTTTTTAGTTTAGGAGATATTAGTAAAAAAAAAAAAGAATAATGATTGGGGCACAAAAGGATACAAAAAATTTCCACAAAAATAGTGGAAAGTCTATGTGGCACAGTGGGACCTGCCAGCAATTAATGGAAACAATGCTTAATTGCTGGCGGGTCCCAGTGTGCCACATAAACTTTCCACTCATTTTGTGGACGTTCTTTGTATCTTTTGGTGCCCCTAACATTGTTGAAAAAAAAATGAGAATACATGAGAAGTTGTCTATATAATTTATCCAATAAAACAAACTAGAAACTTTCCAATTTTTTTCATTTATTATGTAAAACACTCACCTATCATTTGATGTGTCACTAAAATTTTAATTTAAAAGAAGAGCCAGAATGAAAATTAAGTTAGAATAAATTTTCTCATATAATTGGAATTCGGAAAAGGATCCCTTAAAAGGAGAGAGCACATAGTCCAACAACTCACCTTGAGGACGAAGGCTGCCTTGGGAGACACCGTACTGCTAGACAAGGAATTGGATTAAATGAATTGGCTTAAAAATCACCCGAACTTTAAATTGGAAGACAGCTCATGAATTTTAGGTATACTAGTCTTAAAAACTCATGCAATGCATAAAAATTTATTAATTAATGAATGAGACGAATACAATATTACTTACTCAAAGAAAAAAGAAAAGTACCGAACTTTAATAAATAAATAAAAAGGAGAAAAGGAGAGGAAAACAAAATTATCATTGATTATCCCATTAAGAATTGAACAGAAGTGAAGCATAAAATGTTGCATTAATTATGTCGTTAACATAATTAAACAATAATATTTTGGGTTAAATGTATTTTGTACCTTCAGATTATATCATGTTTGGCACTTCGGTCCCTAAATAATTTTTTTTTTCACATTTTGATTCCTCAATTAACATTTTGTGGCAGTTTGTCCCCTCTATCACTTTTAGCATCACTTTTGGCGTCACTAAAAGTGATTTTTTTCGTCGCTAAAAGTGACACAGGGGGCAAACTGCCACAAAATATTAGTTGAATGACCAAAATGCGAAAAAAAAATTCTATTTAGGGACCAAAGTGCCAAACAGGGTATAGTTTGAGGGGTGCAAAATGCATTTGACCCTAATTTTTTTTTTATAGGTATTAGTATTAGATTTTAGATTTTTTAAAAAATTAAAAAATTCATTTATAATCTAAGAAGCCAAGTGACAATGTTCGGTTGGCGGTTTTACCCAAAATCGAACCGACCGACCGAATGCCCGCCCTATGCATATATAATGATGTTCTCACCATTTGGTTGTAGCTTTGTGGCCGTAGTTGAGAAGTTTGAAGTTCTTCCATGGAAGCCTACACGTTACATTTTGAAAACAAGAAGCTGAGATATGGGCAGTTAGATATATGTGATATATGGTACAGGGTCTTCTCTGTGCTTTTGGTCAATTGCAATCGCAATTCTTGTCCCTAAATTTAAAATGATGAAGCTAAATATTGTTTATGTCATGGCTTGTAAAAATCTTTTGTTCTAGTGCACTCTTATTTCTCTATTTTATTATTATTATTATTATTATTTTTTAATACTTCTCATTTCTCTATTTGATTTAAAAAAAAAAAACTAACATTATGTTATATAGTTGACGAAAACCACTTTGAGCGTATACGTATTATTTTATTTAATAAAAAAGATACAAGAAATTTAAATCACTAGTAATATTTAAAACCATAAACTTGGTTTTCAACTTACCAATGCCCTCAAGTACACAACATGAATGCAGTACTTATTGGCACTCTTTTGATGCTAAATGACCAAATTGGCACTCGTGTGTGTGCATGTGTATGTGTGAGAGAGAAAGAGATAGAGAGAGAGAGAGGCGAAATTATCCCATGTGACGGGTGATTTTGGTGTGACGAATCATCGTGTACCGTTGATTTTGTATGCCCCACGTTGATTCAAACGGTTTACAAAGATCCGTCACACCAAAACGTCACACGGAATAATTTTCTGAGAGAGAGCTAGCTTAAGCATAAATGGATGCTTCATTACCTGCATGATTTCTGCAAGCAAAATAAGCATCATGACCAAACTTAACATGAGTGCCCCTAGTTTCCGTGCCATTACTTTAGCCTGAAGTAGGAAGTGTCAAATTGAGAGAGAGAGAGAGAGAGAGAGAGAGAGAGAGAGAGAGAGAGAGAGCAAAGATGAGGGATTTACATGTATATGGAGTTGTGTAAAATGAAGATAGTATTTATAGACACTTAGAAGTGCACATGCATGCTTGATGCCTTTTGTTGGGAGTTGTTATGCCCTCTTTGGCAACAACTTATAAAGTTTGTAAGTGAGTATGAATCTCCAAAAGTTCAAATTAAATTGTTTGACAAATTAACTTTTATGATTCAACTGAGGAGTAAATTGGATATTTTTTGGCAAAAGTAATTTTTGCGATTCAATCGTAGAAATGTGAATTATTGCAAATGGACCCTAAATACACATCAAAATTTTCTAACCGCCAACATGTACAACCAAAAGTGCTGTATGGACTCATACTCACTGAACAATGCGAGTGCGGGGAGAAGTGGATTGTTTTACCAAAGGTGACATAAATGATAAGAGTGCAGTTTTGTTAATGTTCATTTCAAAATATTAACTCTCCCATTGGCTAATATAATGGGACTCATGACTTTTTACCATTAATTAATTCTTATTTAATACCGGGTTCCACTACATTAATCAATGGAAGAGTTTTATTTTTTTTAATGCTTTTTTTTTATCACAAACAGTATAAAGCATTTCATATCATCAGAACAAAACAGATCCCAAGTAGAACCAGGACAAGCATCAGATAAAATAAAAATACATCAGAAAACAACAAAAATAAAACCTAAACAAAACAAACACAGAAAAGCATCTGAAGTCGCATTGCAATCTCTCATCTCCAAAGATATCTCGGACTGTGACACCGCAAGAAAGTTGAGGCTGGGGAAAAGATGCCAAACAACACTACACAAAGATCACCTCAAAAGCACTATAGTTACAACAATAGCCCACTCAAACTCCAAATCTAACAAAAAAAAACCGCTAGATTTTGAAGAAAGAAAGCTGGATTTAGGCACAAAAATAGTGAAATCAAAAAATCCACAAGAGAAAACAACGAAAAGACAAAAGAACACAAGAAAACAAACCCCCACAGAGAAAGCCCTTACAAGAAGGCATAAACCCTCACACGAGGAAACTCCACAAAGAGGGACAAACTCTCCCCAAAAGAGAGAGAGAGAGAGAGAGAGAGAGAGAGAGAGAGAGAGAGAGCAAAAGAAGAAAAAACCATGCTCTCCCATGGTGGAATACCATGAGAGAGCCAAGATCAGAGGAGAAATGAAGAACTGAGAAGTTAGGGAGAAGTGAGAGTTTCTTTCACTAGAAAAGGGAAAAGAAGATGATACATTATTTAATCAATAAAAAAGTTGGATAAGCAATGAGTGAGCAATTTTAAGATAAGTAAAAATGTATTCAAATGATAAAGGAACCTTTCCCATCCTCAAATGACAACACTATACCCTTTGTCAATCATAAGGATATATTTAAGGAACCTACATGACCCCAATTATTAATCTTCCCTACTTGTATTTAATATTCACCTCGATTAATAAATCTTTTCAATTTGTAAAATTAATTATTGGTCCTTGAACTGAAATATGACGTGAGAATGAGACTAGTCTGTACTATATATGTTAATAGTCCTGATAGTATTTTTGTTTTTTTCGTTTTTTTTTTTTTTTTTTTTTTTTTTTTATCAAGCATAATTATTATATTACAACCTTGTATAAATTGAGTGTATTTTTGTTTACCCAAGCAGTTTATTGAGTGAGTATCCGGAATCCTTCACTTTTCATCTCTTTTCTTAATTTCTATTTTATCCTTGAAAAGTGATAAGTATCACATGTTCACCCCAATAGGGTGCTTGTGTGATCCACAGTGTAAATTTTAAGTGAGCAAAAGTGAACTCGTATAAATTATAGATGATAAAGAGAGTAGGAAAATGAACAATTTCATATTGTACAACGGTAAAAGGAAAGCAAAGAAAAAAAAAAAGCATTTTTGAACCCGGTGGCACCAATAATTGTACCCTGGTGCAAAATGATGTAATATGATTTTCAAAAAATGTAACTTAGGTCACTTGGTGCCGAACTCATAATGAATTATAATGAATTACAAAAAGTCACAAACTTTGACCCCTCTATATGTCAAACTATTACATAGTAACATTATGAATATATGATATAACCAAAACTACTCAATCAACATGTTGAATCTTCCAAAAGTTAATGCTATGGTTAGAAGTGAGGCCCATTGGGGGATCACTTAAATCAGTTAGGTCTCTTTATCTCATCCATGTGCCATGGAACACTTGAGGGCGATGGGAGGCCAGCCAACATGTGCAATCACATGTTCAAGTTGGTCTATAAATGTTACCTGGCCTCCGATTTGAGAAATTATTGTGCAGCGTAAGATCATGATGACACTCATGTAATTTGATGGTCCGAAATAAACGACAACTATTTGTACAAAAATCACAAATACGAGTAGCATTTTATGATTTTCAATTATTGATCTAAATGTTTCGATTTTGTATACTCTGTTTAGTTCATAAATTTTGTGAAAGAAAATAACATAAAAAGAAAAATAATAAAGAAAACTAATAAAGACGTCTTTACGTGATAACCACTGAATAATTTCTCAACTATATAGAAATTGTTAGTAATGGCAACTTGATGATTATTAAGATGTGCGAACCTATTTATGCAAGTATACTGTCTATGTAGGTACAATAAATGATAAATATGCCCCACCATCCAGTAAGCTTTTGATAAGCTTTTGTAAAGCCAGCTGATTTCTCTTTCTTTTGCAATCAGTATTTCACACTTGCAACTTCAATTTTGGTTATTCAATTATTTAAAAAAATATTTTTTTTTTAGGCTAAAACCAGTTTACGATAACTTTTGATCAATCGCAAATGTTTGCTATTTGTTGGATAAAATTTAGTTTTGGCCATGTTTGACCTCAAATAAATGTGGGACTCATTTAGAGTTTGAATGGGGTCTTTGTGGGTTTGTGTTCTCCTCCATGAGGAGATGAACTTTGAATATTTACATGTCCAAAATCATTGTTGAGTGAATGAGAAATTAATCCATTGAATACGTATAGATAATGTACATATATGGACAATGTACATACATGAATAAATCTATAGATGAATCATGTTCATACATGAATGAATTTATAAATGCATTCATAGATAATGCACATTCATAGATGAATCATGTACATGCAGGAATGATTTCATAGATGAATCATGTAAAAACATTAATGAATCTATAGATGCATAATGTATATACATGGATAATGTACATACATGGATGAATCTACATATGCATAATGTACATACATGAATGAATCCACAAATGCATAATGTACATCCAATGAATCCTCTCTACCCTTAGTCCTATATACTCTGAGCTTTCTCCTCAGAAATTCATAGTTAGAAAAAACAAGAGTTCTTTCATTCCTTCCAACATTCATTCGTGAGAGAGTTGCAAACATAATTGGTTCGTTGGAACGGTTGTACATCGTGCTTGTCAACCGTTGTTGTCGTTGTATCCTAGGAGACGGACGCCGAAAAATCCTCAAGCACATTTGGTGAGGTAGCGAATCTGTTTTAAGGAAACTGTGTATATCACAGGCCTCAGTTTGATTATTTTTCCAGTCTATGTTTTCTTTTAGTTACTGTAATTTTTATTTCTATAGGCAGTATCAATTTTGTAATATAAGATTAATTCATGTACTGCTTCTGTTTTACACTAATTGTATTCAAACAGTTTATTGAATATCAGTTTAATTTTCCAACACTATTAATTTACAAATTTTTTTTTAATTATATATAGAATCTGTCAAGTAGTTTTATTTTAGCTTTTAGAGATTCATAATCATTTCGGAACTCCGGTCCAATAATTAATTATTGCCTAATACATACCCAGTGAGTTGGGGTCAGACTCAATCCTAGTCGATGATTGAACTCAACTCCTGTTATGTATCCCAAATTTTTATCCCAAATTCGATCCCAAATAATGTGTCAGTTGAACCACTAAAGGGTCACTTTAACATCCTCGTACCAAAATTCAATAGTCCAACTGTCATATAATTTGTGTTTTAGTTTACTTTATGAAGAGTAATGCTATAGGCACAAAAGGGTCATAAAAAGGTGCTCACAAAAGGATGTGGCATCCCATGTGGCAGTGAGACCCACCACACTTAATAGGATGCCACATCCTTTTGTGAGCTTCTCTTTTTGACCCTTTGTGTTCCAAACATTGCCCAAATATGAACTTATCATCTTTTACCTTTTTGTAAGCCTAAGTTGCACCAAACATGTTTTAGCTTATAGTATATTTTAAACGGAAAATAAATTAAAAGTGAAAAATAATTTGATTTTTCAAAAACAGAGGGCTTAAATGCTTTTGAGATTATAGCTTCGCAGCTTTATTAAAGCTGCAACAAATGAGGCCTTTTTTTTTTAAATTTTTTTAAACCACGATAAGCTAGGTAACCCCAGTTCAAGCACTAAGAACCTTCATCCTAGTGATAAAATAATATAATAATACAATTATAAAAAATATCTAAAGCAAGTATGACATACTCAAACTTGTTTTTTTTAATTTTTCACAAACACCCCAAAATCATTAATTACGACTTTATTTATAAATAAAAAATGTACGACTTTAAATTAACAAAAACAAATTAAACTATGAATAATTTACACGAGCTTCTCAATCCTTAACTGTGGGATTTACCAAAACTTTCCAATTAGATGCATCTTCAGATCAAATTTTATACCACCATGGCACAACCTTTAGAATTGGTGCAACTTGTTTCAGAAATATCTTCATGAAGTGGGAATCATCATACAAAATAATAGGAATAATCTAGAAATTAGCTGGTGGTTTTATTCTCAAAGGTAAATACTTGCAAGATTGTAAAGGCGAGAAAACACAAAAAACACAGTTGAATGTGCTAGCAAATAGTAGTACCATTTCAGGCAATTACATCCAATACTTTTTTTCACATCCATGTTCAGAAAAATAATCTAACTCTCTCTCTACCACCTTGTAGTTTTTTTCACCACTCAACTGATAAATCTAAGATTTTCTATGCTCCCTTAGTTCATCCAACATAGACCTCCTAACATCCTTCCATCCGTCATCCATGTTCAGAAATGTGGAATTGTTCGTCATATATCCTGTCTGGGAACTCCTGAGCAAAATGGTGTTGCGGAGCGCAAACATCGTCATATAGTTGAGACCGGGCTCACCCTTCTCTTTCATGCCCAGTTGCCACTTTTTCTATGGGTCCATGCATTTTGACAGCAGTGTATCTTATTAAACCACTTGTCATCTTCTACATTACAGATGGAGACCCCATTTCATAAACTACATGGTGCTCATCCATATTATGGATCTCTCTGCATTTTTGGCAGTCGCTGTTTCCCATACCTTCGAGATAATGCCAAAAACAAGTTTGGTCCCAAGTCATATCCCTGTGTATTTATTGGTTACAACTCAACCCACAAAGGATACCGGTGTTATCATCCTTCTACTAAATAGGTCTATTTGTCGTGGCATGTCGTGTTTGATGAGGCAATTTTACCATACACTGACCCAAAGCTTTTATTTTCTTCTTCTCAGGATGACGGTTATATTTCTACTTACTCTGATTTTGGAGATGGATTACTTCCTCTTCCCGGCATAGCTTCTATGAATACACGAGCCTCAACCCACCAGCCCTGTCCTTTTACCGGGCCCACAGCCCCTACTGCTCTGTCTCCGGTAGCTGTCGTACAATCATCTCTTCTTATTACTATTGCATCGTCCATGGCTGTATTACCCGTTGTTGAGCCACTTGCACCTCAATCTCATACGGGTCCTACATCTCACTTGCCTTCCACCAGTGGTGCTGGGTCTGAGTCTCCTTCCATAGAGGCAACTATATCTCAGCCCATGCCTCTAGATTCTGCAGCCCACCTTAGTCTATTTCTTCCGCTACGACTATACCGACCTTGCCTGGACAGCTCTGGATTGACCTGCCCCTTACCACTGCTCCTACTGTGTCTGAGTCATCACCTACGACCAATGTACATCCAATGATCACTCATCACAAAGCCCGACAACATATAGGTCTTCTCACGCTATCTTCTGATGATGTTACTGAACCAAAGTCTGTTGCTATTGCCATTAATAGTCCTCACTGGCTCACTGCCATGCTTGAAGAACTTCAGGCCCTCTCTCAAAATCATACATGGGACTTAGTTCCTCACACATCACCTATGAATATTGTGGGCTCTCATTTGGTTTTCAAAACAAAGCTTAAATCTGACAGTTCAATTGAGCGCTTTAAAGCGCGCTTGGTAGAAAAAGACTACAATCAACTTGAAGGAATGGATTTTTTGGAGACTTTCATCCCAGTTATTAAACCAACTTCAATTCGAGCTTTCATGTCTATTGCTACTGTTCGCGGGTGGCCTATTCGCCAATTAGATGTCTAAAATGCTTTCCTTCATGGACATCTTCATGAGACTGTGTACATGGACCAGCCTCCGGGATTTTCTGATCCGATTTATCCTGATCATGTGTTCCAACTCTGCAAAGCTATTTATGGCCTCAAACAAGCACCTCGTGCTTGGTTTGATCGCTTCAACCTCTTTCTTTTACACATTGGATTTGTTTGTAGCACGACCGACTCCTCTTTGTTTATCTTTCACTCATCTGGCCATCTTATTCTTCTACTCTTCTATGTCGATGATATTATTGTGATTTGTAGTCATGGCCAACTCTTGTCAAAGCTTCTCTGCTGACTTCATTCTGAATTTGCAATGAAGGACCTTAGTCCTCCACACTATTTTCTTGGTATCAAAGTGCAATCCTTCTCTGATGGTTTGTTTCTCTCCCAACATAAATATGCTCGCGATTTGCTCATCAAAACCCACGTGATCGATTCTAACCCACTTGGTACGCCTCTTGCTACTAAACATAATTTATACTTAATTGATGGTCCTTTAGTGAATGCCACGAATTATCAGAGCATTGTTGGCGCACTTCAGTACATCACTCTTACCCGACCTGATCTTACTCATGCGTTTTCCATGGTGTATCGTTTTATGCAGCAACCTACTGAACCACATTTTCAGGCTCTCAAACGAATCTTGTGCTATTTGCGTGGTACTCTTGATTATGGGATGCGTATTTTATCTCATTCATCCTTCAACCTATATGGTTTTTCTGATGCCGACTGGGTTGGGTGTCCGGATACCCGACGCTCTACCACGGGATATTGTGTTTATTTGGGAGCCAACTGCATTTCTTGGGGCTCAAAGAAACAGCCGACTGTCTCTCGCTCCAGTGCTGAAGTTGAATACCAATCTATGGCCGCCACTACTGCCGAAATTACTTGGTCTCATATCTTCTTCGGGACATTGGTCTACTTCCCTCGACTCCCCCAGTCCTCTTTTGTGATAATAATAGTGTGCTTCATTTGACCATTAACCCAGTGTTTCATGCGCTCCGAAAACACATTGAACTCGACTATCACTTTGTGAGGGAAAAGGTTGCTACTGGACAATTGATTACTTGCTATGTTCCATCCTTAGCTCAAAATGCGGACATATTCACCAAAGCTTTACCAAAGGATGCTTTCCACAACTTACGAACCAAGCTTGGGGTGCTTTCACCGCCGCCCCCAAGCTTGCGGGGGAATGATAAAACACAATCAAATGATCAATTAAAGGCTGATCCATACAATCAAAGGAATCAAAAGTCTGTGTAATAAAAGGATTTGGTCAAAGAAACCTTATCATGAGCTTAACACTATTGTAGGAGAAAATAACTCTTGATTAGGTGATTGCATATTTTAAGGCTACACATTTTCTATAATGATATGTAACCTATGCCTATAAAAGCAATAAATTATGACAAAGGCAGATCACGTTTTTGTGTGATTGCCATTTCCTTTTTATCTTATTATATGCTGCCTATCAAGTTGTTTATTTTCTTTAACCATTATTACACACCACTAAGCCACGCGCACACACATATACACACGCATGCACTATACATGACACAACACCACTATCATTATACAACAAACCACTACCACACACCACTCAGCCACGCGCACACACATATACACACATGCACTATACATGACATAACACCACTCATCACTACACTACATGCATGTACACATGACACAACACTCAAGCACATTACACACTAGTACACTCATCATCCTACCACACTATACACACTCACAAACTCACCCTCTCTTTCTATGTGACACAAACACATAAGTTGATGGGGGTTGTTTGGGGATACAAATACAGGTGTGCAACACAGGTATAATTACGGATTCAGACATAATATTAATTACAGTAAAAATCTTACAAGTACAGTCCAGAACTCGAAATTATATTAATAAAATAAAAGAAAAACTATAGGTATTACAATATATAGTTCGGATCTTAAGCGGGTGTCAAAAGACGGACTTTGGGACGGACCACTTTTAGCGACGAAAATGTGGTTTTCAGCGACGAAATTTTCCGCCGCTAAAAATCATTGTTTTAGCGACGAAAAATTTCGTCGCTAAAAACCACATTTTCGTCGCTAAAAATGGTCCGTCCCAAAGTCCGCTTCTTTACCCGATTAAGATCCTCGCTATTACAATATATATACATAATATGTATATAACCATATCTATGTATATATATATTTATATATCGGTTTGATGAGAAGAAGAAGCAATGTGACATCCCGTCATTATATCAAAATTTTGGAGAGATGAAATTTCGAATACGATAAAATAAGGTGAAATAAGAAAAATATCCAAAAAGATGAATCATGACAACATAGCTTATTCATTTGAAAATCCCCAAAAAAAATTTCTTTCTTGTTGTCTACTAATTCAAATTGAAATATACCCAGAACCCTTTCATCACACTAAAAAAAAATCAGGAAAACTGAAAAAAGGCATTTATAAAACTTAGAGTTGAACCCATATGGGTGCTATGGAAACCATAATCTTCCTTCTCTCTAGCTCTCTTTGTTTCTCTCTCCTCTTTGTTATCATCAAGTTAATTCACAAAGTATGGTGGAAACCACTTCATATGCAATCTTTGATGAGATCACAGGAAATCAAAGGCCCTTCTTACAGATTGTTCTATGGAAACACCAAAGAGATTTTGAAGATGATGAAGGAGTCCACGAGAAGACCCATGGGTAGTACATCACACAATATATTTCCTCGAATCCAGCCTCATCTTTATTCATGGATGAACACATACGGTAACTTAATTTCTTCATTTATTAATTTATTTTTTTTATTATAGTTTTGTCAATGGCTTGGAAAAAAATTCTCTACCCTGTATTTTTTTTTTCAAAATTTCATTTTGGGCTAAGACCATCGAATTTTGCACAAGTTTCAGTTGAGGATTTGAGGACGGTTGTTGAAGGCCTGTAATAGTCATTTATTGGCCCAACTGTCCTCAAATGAAATTGACGTAGAAATTGAAGACCTTAAGTCAAATAATTAATTTAAGTGGTTAAATTTTGGGGGAATGTACCGGGTAGCAAAAGGTTGTTAGCCCTTTTATATCAACTGAATTTTTAGGGTTAATTATATTTCTCACCCACGTAGCTTATCACGTTGTCCCTCATAATTTAAAAGTTGGCACATAAGACCTTGAAGTTTCTACTTGAAATCAATTGTTATAATCCGTCAAAATTTGTCAAAATTCTGTAAATATTCCTCCTAGGAAAAAAAAAGAAATAAAAAACGTCAATCCGCTAACATAAGTCAAAATATTTTCAACAGTTTTGATGGAGGGTGAAAATTCACTGAAAATAAAAACTTCAGGTCTGATTTATCAACTTTTGAACTATAGGGGCAAAGTGACACCAAGTGTAAATTACAATGTGTAAAGTCTAATTAACTTCTTTTTTTTGTTGGATAAAAATATTTTAGTTATATCCTGTAATTACAATCAAATTTGTATTGTGGACCTTGTATTAATTACATATATTAAGACTCTCAATTTATAAACTCGTGTCATTTAAGGATAATCATTACCGACTTCCCAAAAAAATGACGAGAAGGACCACCTTCCAAAAAATAAGGTAAATTAAACAAGTTTCAGTACCTTATTGTTGCTGCAAAATTCTATTCTAGGCTTGGTAATATAACTCCAATAGGCTTAACTATATTTTACACCCTCCTAGTTTGCTTTTTATGTTAATTTGATCCCTGTAGTTTAGAAAGTTAAATTTTAGTCCCTATAGTTTTATAAGTGTGTCATTTTAGTTCCTCAAATGATTTTTGTGACAATTTTTTTCACTTTCAGTGACAAAATTATTCATCACTAAAGGACATTTTCACTAAAGGATTTATTGGACTTATGACACACTTATGAAAATACAAGAACTAAAGTGACACTTTCTAAATTACTGTGACCAAACTGACACAGGTGACAAAGTATGAGGGTGTAAAATGTATTCAACTCTAATATTAAATGCATCATTTTAGTTACCCTGGGAGAATATTTTGGGCATATTAATTGCATGTTTCGAATTGCTAAAGCACATGTCGGCCTATGCTGCCTTTTTTTTTTTTTTTCTTTGTATGCTGATAAAAAGTGTCCTTAAATTACACTCGTTTATAACTAAGGGTCTTAAGTATTGCAATTAATAATATCACCTAAAATAAATCTTTGATATAATTATAGTGCACTTAAAAGTGTTTTAGAATTGTCGAGCAAGCTGTAGCTCAATTGGCATAGCCTCTCTCTTCCCAGTAGGGAGGGAGAAACTAGAAAGGCGTTGAATTATCATAGAGGATTCTAGTTGCTTGTCCCCCAGTTATTCTTTAGTTGAAATGATTGACCCTGGGTAGACGTTTTTGTGGACCAATGTGAGGCTTTGAGGTTGGGTTGTGTGTGGGTGTGTGTATCCAGTCCGGATCCAGCTAAGTATAAAATATATATATATATATATATAAAATAACAAATAAAAAAAGGTGTGTTTTAGCATTTTCTTTTAGATATATATATATATATATATATAAATTACATGTTATATTTTTTAATATTTTTAACAGGTATGAATTTCCTTAGTTGGTATGGCACAATACCTCAATTAACTGTTACCGATTCAGACCTAATTAAAGAAATTCTGAACAATAGAGATAAAGTTTTTCCAAAAATAGAACCTGAGGGGTTTGTAAAGAAGCTACTAGGAAATGGCATTTTGTTCACAGAAGGTGAAAAATGGGCGAAGCTGAGGAAACTAGCCAATCATGCATTTCGTGCAGACAGCTTGAAGGTAATTTTTATGGTTATGCATAGTTCTTGTTCCTTTCTTTGAATTATAGCTGCTAAGATGTTTGGTAACCCAATTAATTGTTGAAAATGAAAATTTCAGCACTTATTTTTATTTTATTTTTCCAGTGTTTTGACTTTCGATTATGTATAAGGACTCAACATTGAATACCGGAAAAAGCATCTAAAAGCATACAGAAATTTTTTAGGGATAACAACTTTGACCTCCCTTCTTCGTAGCGGTAGACTAACACTGTCAAAATTGACGCAAAAGTACATGTTTAATCTCAATTGAGTGCATTACACTCACCTCCCCTGAGCTATTTTCTAATAAAACATCCCTTGAGGTTTATAATTGTATAACACTCATCTCCCCTCCTTTAGCCAACAATGAGTTGACCAAAAAATGATAATTATTAAGTTACATTTTCTCAAAATACCCACGCTTATGCTTATTATACCTTTAATTAAAGATTTTGACAGTTATATACATATACGCATACATGACTTGTGGTTCGATTAAGGTTTATACACACAAATGAAATCCAAATTGTTTTTTTTTATTAGGATTGTTATTGTGGCTTAATGTTGCTTGATTGGGGTTGCATCACTGCTTTCAGAAGATCAATGAAAAAATTTACAAAAGTATTGAGTTGATTGTGGTAGTGTCAAGGCTTCATAAGATCAATGAAAATAAATATAGAGAATATTGAGTTGGGTGGTGGTATATGTGTGGTAATTATGGATGCGGTGGTGGAGGAGGATCAATGAAGGTGGTATGCATATATCAAAATAGAAATTTTGTTTAAATCAAGTAGATATTATTTAAATGGGTATATTTGTCTTTTTAAATAGTTCAATGTAATTTAAAAAAAAAAAAGAACAGGGGAGGTCCGTGTTATTTGACTTAACCTCGAGAGAGGTCATAGTAAACTTTAGAGAAACTATTAAGGGCATTTTCGAAAGAATAACTCAATTATTTGATGTCGTAAGCACTTTTCGTCAAGGTACGGTTTTAAGGTTTTTATAACGAAAGGAAGGTCAATGTTACCTAAACATTAAATTCAAGGGAGGTGAGTGTAATTATAAAAATCACAGGGGAGGTTCGTATAATTAGACCTAACCTCGAGAGGTCAGAGTAGTTATCCTTTTTTTTTTTTTTTTAATGGACATCAAATGTCTTTATCACTCATTAAATTCGGTTTAAACAATTTTTACAATGAAGACCCTAAAGGAATTTACTTCAGAGTCATTCCAAAATTAAGCAGTTCTCATCTTATTGAGGTGACAGAGATGTTTTGCCCATAAAAGTTCGCATACTTTTTGAAGTAGTATGGGAAAGCATTGTGTTTAGTTTTTTAAAGAGTAGTGTTGTGAATCTCTAGCTAGGTTTTTTTTTTATTCAAATTTGATTCCCAACAGATGTGACATGGTGGAACAACTAAAAATAACTTCCAATAAAAATTAAGTAGTTCCACTATTATTGAATGTGGCCCTACTAAGATGTGTTGGGAACACATTCGGGATAAAAATTTGGGTACCGCAGCATTATTCTTTTCTACTACATTGATAAGAACAGTCTCTGATACCTTTTTAGAATACGGTCACTAGAGTAATTTGAAAATGAGTTGAATAATGTAACTTACAATTGTTAGTAAAATTATTCTTATTCTTTGTAAAATTACTTTAGTGGTTTTATAGTGAAGTGGCAGAGATTTTAATTTGTTCATTAAAAAATGTCTATTTACAGATGGGCAATATACCATGTTTGTATATAGGAGTATATATATAAATATATTTAGGGTATCTACTTATTATACTGATGGTGATATCTCTCCAGACTATGGTACCAGCAATGACTGCAAGTGTTGAGATGATGCTAGAAAGGTGGAAAGAGTATGAAGAGAAAGAGATTGAGGTTTTTGAACAGTTCAAAGTATTAACATCAGAAGTCATTTCTAGGACAGCTTTTGGGAGCAGTTATTTACAAGGAAAGGAAATTTTTGAAATGTTGACGAAGTTGTCTTTCATGTTGACAAGAAATAGCTTCAAAATTAGGCTTCCTGGCCTCAGGTATTCTCAAAATTTATCCAGAATTAAGTTGGTTGAATCATAAAATATGATTAGGTTCGGTGTTATTATTTTCTATGTAGTTTTCATGAGTACCGGTATCATGTTGGTTTGATAGGAAACATATTTTAATAGTATTTTTTTTTTTTTTTGGATCTAACACGGACTTAAATGGGCTGTTTAAATGAAGACTAAAAGTCAGGGTCTGCCCTAAGCAAAGGCCATTGCCAGAGCCCCGCAAAGTTCATTTAAAGTAATTTTAGAGTCCCAAAACCCCAGCTCAAAACACGAATTAAAATCCGTGCTACTGGATAGATGAACCACGGTTTAGGAGTTTTCTTAAGGCCCCCACGAATTATAAGGTTCTATAGCTTTTTAGGAAATTAGTTCTACATATTCAAATATTTGGTAATTGTCTTTTTATTGCCTATGAGTTCATTCACTCTTATAACATGCTCTGCCTGAAACTTAAAACTGTACGCATTTCCCTATGCATTGAGTTGGTCCATAGCGATCCTTAAGATCCCCTTGAGCTCCCAAAATCTCACATTCACACCCCGAATCTAACAGAAAGATGAATGACAAAACTCCAAATCAATGTGTAGTTCAAGAGTGCAAAATGCATTTTACCCTAAAAAGTATCAACCGTATGTAGAAGAGGTTTTTCTTCTATCTAAATTGTTCTTGTAGTTCCTAAACAGCCCCTTAGGGTAAGAGAGCTTTGACCTTTTTTTTGCAGCAAATTCATAAAAAGTGAAGATGAGAAGGAATCAGATAAAATTGAACAAGCTATGCATGATGCTATAATACAAATTGTGAAGAAGAGAGAGGAAGTAATTTCTGAAGAAGTAGACAAGTTTGGTGCAGATTTTCTTGGGTTACTAGTGAAGGCCAATCATGATGCTGATGAGAATAACAGGATTACCATAGATGAAATTGTGGATGAGTGCAAAACCTTCTATATTGCTGGACATGAAACTACTACAACCTTGCTTACATGGACCATTCTTCTTCTAGCAATACATACAGATTGGCAAGAGAAAGCTAGAGAGGAGGTGCTCAAGATATTTGGCAAACAACTCCCCAATTCAGAAGGTTGTGGAAGATTGAGAATGGTGAGTAAATCTTTTGATAAACTCCTCTCTCCCAAATTAAGGAAAAAAATATTCAATACAACCATTTTATCAATGACGCGGTATCACTAACCAATTAATGCCAGCCATTTATTCATTCATTTGGCCCTCTATTTCCAGGGGAATCATTCCTCCATATAAGCACAATTTCAAAATATGTGAGAGGGGTAGATAATGATGCGGTGTCCCCATTTCATTCAATATTTACTCGGATCGTATTGGGAATTCCAAATATTTAAAGAAACATAGATTATTGCTGTGAAATCTTTAGTTTCCATTATTGCCCTTATTTGAATTTAAATGTCTTAGTAAATGCAAAGTGAAAAATATTATACAATAAAGGGTAAAATTGGAAAGTATCTAGATTAGTACAAAGACTTTTTAAAGAGGACTTTTAAAATGGGATAACCCAATATGGAACTAAGGACTCTTATTTGGGACAAATGGAGTATATGATACTTATTAAAGCTTCATATGTACATTGGTTGATCCATCCTTTAATTAGTTAAGCTTTTGGAGCTATTGTTGGCTGAACATTTTCATTAGAACCTTATTTTTGGCACAACATGCTTGCTAGCAGGAACCGGAATTTAAGTATTTCGGGATGTGTTAGTAGGCCACTTTTTTTTTTTTGTCAGGTGATACATGATTAGTTCAGTAGGGTTGGGACATTCCAAATGGTGTCAACACATAAGTACTTTGATTCTAACTATGATTACCCACAAGGAGATATGTGATGCACTAGCAAGGTGGATCCGTTGGGGAGACACGGACTGTAAGGGATGATGTGCATCACATATTGGCCAACTAGGGAAGTTTCTAGGGCATGTGGACCATGTGATCAGCGACAAGACAATATTGCAGTTGGCATCAAGCACTGCAAGCTTGTTATTAGTAACTTGAGCTTACGCTTTTGGGTCATGTAGTTATTTCTCCCACACATGATGAAGGGTGTTAAAAGTTGCTTCATGTTTCTTATTTGATTCATTCTTTAATATTTACAACTTTTAGAAAAACTTTTAACTTAACTACAAGGATTAAACATTATTTTCCGAGTTGAGATTAAATTTTGATGAGTTGTTCTTTCTCTTTCATGCAGATAACTATGATATTCAATGAGACTCTAAGACTATACCCTCCTGTGCTTTCCTTGCATAGAAAAATGGAAGGGGATGTCAAACTAGGGAAATTCAATCTCCCTTCCAAGTCAAGCTTGATCATTCCAACATTGGCAATTCATCATGACCCTCAAATTTGGGGGGAAGATGTTTTCCAATTCAATCCAGAGAGATTTTCTGAAGGAGTTGCTAAAGCTACAAACAACAACCAAACATCTTTTCTTCCCTTTGGTTTGGGACCTCGAATTTGTGTTGGAATGAATTTCGCGGTAAACGAAGCCAAGATCGCGCTCTCAATGATTTTGCAGCATTACGCCTTCACTCTTTCTCCAACCTACGTCCACTCGCCTATTGTGGTTTTGACGGTTCGGCCCCAACATGGGATTCAGATAAAGCTCCGCGCTCTCTAGGCTCTAATTCATAGATTTAGTAGGGAAAAGGAAAAAAAAATATACGAAATAAAATCATATGGTGTAATGGGGCAGAAAAGAAAATATGGAGAGAAATAAGTATATGTAAAAATAAAAATAAAAAAGAGCAGCCCAGTGCACGAGGCTCCCGCCATTGCGGGGTCTGGGGAGTAAAAACAAGTTTCATGTTATTTAAGTACGGAGAAAAATATTAAGACTAGTTTTTCTTTTATTTTATTTTCCTTCCCCAAATCCGCAAACCAAACAGAGCATGCTCATAAGTCATAACACAAAATGTTTTTAAAATTTGCATTTGATTACTTAATCATCAGATATTTGATGTCTTGACACAGTTTCATATTGGGATCAATCATCTATGATTGAGAATTATAGAAAAACCTTCCAAAAAATCTTTAAAGACAGAAATGCCTTCAAAAATTTGTAAAGAAAGACAATCTTCATAGGTGGTTAATAAACATGTTAAAGCTTAATCTTGTTAGAGTGTCTCCAAACTCCAAAGACTGCAAAGCCCATCATACAGAGAAATGCAAGTCAAATTGTGGCTAACCATGAATAGTGTTTTCTCCTAATTTAAGTGAGTAAGGTCTTATAAATTAACTCCCAGTACTAGCTTGTACTGGACATGGTTGATTAATACTTTTGTTTTTAATTGTTCAACCTCCGTTCCGTTTGTGGGTTCAGAGAAACTTAATTCTTTCTTTTCTCTCTTTTTTTTTTTTTTAAAAAAAAAAAAGAGAGAAAAGAAAACAAGGACAACCGGTTTCTTACTAGTTCATAATCCACGTTAAGATACAGTTATTATTAAAAGTTTCCATAATATAATAGGAATTCAGAAAAGGGAGGGGAAAAATTGACTCACAGAGTTCATAAATCTTAAATTTATTTTCATCATATTTTTTTGTTCATTCTTCCTCGATTTCTTACTTGAATATTTTTTTTTTCTTTTTCTTTCCCTTACTAAATCAATGAACCATCCGGAGCCTTAGTAAGTAGCCACAGTTATTTAAACAAACAAATTACATAAAAAAAAATGGTAGTAAAACAATTAACGAGGTATAAATGAATCTTTTTGTGAAATGATAAAAGTAGCACATATTCTTTTTTTTTTTTTTTCTCTTTTTCAGAAAATGGGTTAATTAAATCCAAAAAATGGACAAATTTACAAGGGACATACTTTAGGATATGCAATAAACTCAACAACTTGACATTAACCAAAAGCTGAAGCCAAACCAATCAAACAAAGGGTCAAGACTCCCTCCTCCCCCACAACAAAATCCTAAAAACTATTAGCCAAGCATACACTAGGATTTAGGACTCATATAAACCATTGGGACCCACTAAATACCATGGCAGCAAAAGGCCTAATTTCTCTTTCTGCAATCAGTATTTCACACTCGTTTTTGCAGCTTCTACTTTGGTGATTCAATTGATTAAAAAAATAGTTTTTGGCTAAAAACAGTTAACAGTAATTTTTGGTCAATTGCAAATGTCTGCTATTGACTTACAATTTATTTTAATTATAGAATCTGTCAAATAATTTTATTTTAGTTTTAGAGAGTCATAATCACTTAGGAACTCCAATAATTGTTGCCAAACGTCCTCTTCACCCTATAACTTTTAGGGGAGAGAGAGTCAGAGAGAGAGAGAGTGCTATTTACAATTGTTTGGGTCTAGGATGGGCTGGGCTGGGCTTGAACATGAGCCTTTGTAGGCTTGGTCCAAGATTTAATAGTGTGTGCCTAAGCTAGCCTAATCTAAATCTAGCCCATACAATCCAGACAAAGCCCAGCATTAGTGTGTTTTTTTTTGGCTGAAGATACTAGTAGTTAGTACATATTAGTATATTAGTGAGGCTTGGATAGGGGTCAGAGATCGAAATCCATGATATCATTGATATATTTGGGTAAGGGTAAAGTACATTTGTGTAGTTTATACTCGGTGTCAATTTGGTCCCTCTGTTTTCGATTTTGTCAATCATATCCTTTAAAATTTAAAAATTGTGCAATGTTGTCCGCACGTTAGTTTCCGTCCAAAAAACTAATGCTATAGGGGTCATGTGCATATCCTGTGACCATGTTCAAGGGGCAAATGTGTCATTGCACATATTTCCCGTCAAAAATGAGTTGCACCTCACGTGCTTCTTATACATATAGTCAACATATACGTATAAACTAGGGCTCAGTTTGGAGGAGACAGAGAGAGAGAGAGAGAGAGAGAGAGAGAGAGGGGTTCTTGAAATTGAGAAGGTGTGTATTGCCAGACCAGTAAAGCATTCAATAATGATAACTCTCACATTTCTAACTACACCACCAATTACATCATATACTTTAAATAGATGTATTATGTGCTATTTGATTTTTTCACACTTTTTTGCGCATCATTTATACAGTACATGGTACATACATTTAAAGCAAAGATGTGATTAGAAGTGTAGTCAGAAATATGGGTACATCATTATTGTAAGTAAGTATTTTACCCACCAAAAATTCAACACCAGGGACCACACCATTAAAGTAAGTATTTTACCCATAAAAAATTCAACACACAGGGGATCACACCATTAAAATAAGCTACTGTTCAACTGAAAAGTAAACCTAAAAAAAAAAAAATTTCTTTGAAAACTGGCTAGATTCCAAACATGTGAGGTTGTAAAAATGACAATACATGAATTAGTTGAAAAAGTAATACAAAAAAATCTCTGCAAAGAGAGAAAAAAAAAATGGTTCAAAATTCGTTTAACATAAAATGGTTGGCCTCCAGTTCTTTCATTTCGATAAGCTACTCGGTGGAATGTTATATGAACTTCCTTACAACTGGATCCTTAGTTGGACTACCTCCTCGTCAATCACAACTGGAAACCTTAACCCTACCGACATTATTAGTAGACGAGAGAGCTATGATATTTATTGGGAAAATATGTGTAATGACACATTTGCTCTTTAAACATGGTCATGGGATATGCACATGACCATATGACGTTAGTTTTTTTGGACGAAAACTAAGTGCGGACAACATTACACCGTTTTAAAATTTTAAAGAATGCGATTGACAAAATTGAAAACAGAGGGATCAAATTGACATCAGATGCAAACTACATTACACGGTTTAAAATGTACATTACCCTTTGGGTAAAGTTTAGATTACATGCTGATACGCCCAAAATTATGGGCAGTTTCCTACTCAAGCTAGAAGACTAATGGAAAGTGCATCTATTTCCTAATCCAATTGAGAAACTCCCACAATTAATGTCAATCAATCCTAATACAATTAGAAAACTTACCTGATTGGTGTCAATCACACCCTAATAGGATTATATTTCCTTATCCATGTATGAGTAGGTCTCTTGCATCTATAAAAGAGACCACTCACCCCCCATTGAGGGGGCAGCCAATTCTGTAGTCTACACAGCACCTCTACAAAATTCACCATTATACGCATACACCCGGCCGGTATTACTGGTAGTGCCGCCCCTCTATGTTGGCTCACCAGGCCCGCCGGTGATCTGCTAGTGAACGTGCTCAGACACATCCGTGGACGTAGGTACCTTCATTAACAGGGCCGAACCACATACAAAAAATAGTCTCTCACTCTCTCTCCCTCTCTCCTAAATTGCTTTACTTTACTGTTACCAATTTTTGGCATCATCAGCTTGGCGCCGTCTGTGGGAAACGACAATTCTTCTCATCAACAAATTCTTGACTGATCAATATGCCACCAAAGAAGGCTGCGCAGCAGTCCGACCGGAATGTTCCTTCAGCCCCGGCGTCGACTGCAGTAGTCCCGACATATGAGCAAATCACCGCAACCCTCACACAACTCTTGGAGGGCCAGCGTTAAATCCAGCAACAGATCGAAGCACTGCTAGCCCAGCAAAGCAATCCTCCAGTGGCCGGGAAGCGACCCGGGAACATTGCGTACGGTCGAGAACCGATCTTGACCAGACAACGGACCCGAGCCAACCCGTCCCATGTTGAGGATGCCAGAGACATCAACAGTGGGCGTGCTGCCCGAGAGGAAAGGCAGGAGCATATGGCCCGGGAATCAGTCCAGGGTCACTCGGTCAAGAGCCAAGTCGTCCCTAGGCGAACGGTTACCCGGAGTCATAGCCGAGCCCGATCCCAGAGGACAACACCCTGCCATGAAGAAGCCTCTTCCACCAACCCGACCAGCTCCTCAGATACCAGTCGGGAAGGAGTGGAAGCCCGAATCAAGGACTTGAAGAAACAGATCGACGGAGTGGCCAAAAAGCTTGGTCAAAACTGTGTTCCGAATCAAGCCAATACCGAGACAGAGTCACCATTCTCCAGCCAGATCACGAGATTCTCTATCCCGCGCAAATTCAAGCAGCCTCGGCTAGATTCATACAACGGCTCGGGAAGCCCGATCGACCACGTCCGAACCTATAAGGCTCAGATGGCCCTAGCCACCAACTCCGATGAGCTACACTGCCTAGCCTTCCCCAGCACTTTGAAAGGCCCCGCCATGCAGTGGTTCTACTCCTTGGAGCCCCGATCGGTCCACAGTTTCAAACAACTCAGCAAGCAGTTCATCAACCAGTTCGCCGGTATGCATGAGCGGCCAAGGCCAGACATACAACTACTAACAGTCAGACAACGGAATAATGAGTCCCTCAAGGAGTTCACCGACCGGTTCAACCAACAGAAGCTTCAAATCCGCAATTTGAACAAGACAATCGCCATCATAGCCTTCTGCTCGGGAGTTCAACACACCAAGTGCGCCGCGTCGTTCCACAGAAACCGACCGAAAACTTTGGTTGAGCTCTCTGAGAGGGTTGGAAAATACATTGACACTGAAGAGTTTCTGAAGACCAAATACACCGGGCAAGAAAGTAACGAGTCTTCCAGAAGTAAGCGAAAGCGAGATCAGACCGGGAGTTCTTACAGTTCTTCCAGTTCACAGAGGTCTGAGTCCGGCAATCCCGACCCGACCACCGGTTCACAGCAGTCCGGGTCAGGCAGCCCCGACCGGATCTCCAGCTCACAACAGGCATGGTTCGGCAGTCCCGACCCGACCTCCAGTTCACATCGGTCAGGATCAAGCAGTTCCGGCTTTGCCTTCAGCACATAAAAATTAGGAGCCCGACAATCCTGATCCGACCTCCTGTCTCCATCGGTCTAGATGAGTCCGACTGCAGTGGTACTTGCTTGATCACCACATGAGGCTCCACCGATTGTCAGAGGGCTCATCTAAAGACCTCGGGCTCGACCCCGAGGCGTACAAAGTGACACGAGAATTTTCTTGTGCGCTCTTGTGCAGTACCCAAGTGTAGGTAGACGTGCAAGTAATATCTGGTAAGACCAGGTCGATCCCACAGGGAAGGTGTTGACCTATTAAATTAGACTATCCTCTAAAAGAAAACAAAATAAAATAAGTTTGAACGGTGGTGCAGAACACAAAGTTCCACAAACTAGGATTACTAATGAAAATAATTAAAATTAACTAAACAATCTAACTAGCTAATTAAACAGTACTTTGAATTAAGGCGTTTAACTAAAAAGAAAGCGTTGGGATTACACGAATCCACAGTAACCTAGCCATCTACCATGCATTTGCATTGAAGCACAATGGAGTATATTACCTACAGTTTTCCGTATTCCTCAAAAGATAAAGATTCTATGGCCCTTTTATGACCGGGACCATATCATCACAGTTAAATTGAAATACACAAAAGCGGTTTAATTCAATAGTTAAGACTCGCATCCTCAATGGTATTAGCATTGAAGATGGTTTGCAAAATGTATTGAAAGAAAATGCCTTAGGGCCTTAGTTTTATAACTGTTTTGACAAACTGAGCATTTGTTTGGGACAGAATGATAACACATCTTAAGACAAAAGGTCCTGGAATACTGCAGGGGACATCCTCAAGAATCAGGGAGTTCGATCGATCGACGCGCCTTCGATCGATCGAATACCTTCATCCCTCAATCGATCGAACTGACTTCGATCGCTTGACTGTCTCTGGTTCGATCGATCGAACTAACTTCGATCGATCGAACACAGCGATTATTCTGCTGCATGGCAGAGGCTGGAGATCACTGTTTCATCGTGTTCTCCCAACCTGGGACTACTCAGACATTGTCTGGAGTGTCGAAGATTGATTTTTAACGTAAGAAAATATTAACACCTTGTTTGGTTGCGAGTTATTCATGAAAACTATAAAATCTATGGTTTTATAACTATTTAGCATGCCACACTGTAAAACAAGCAATCTAACTACGTCTAACACGTGCAGAATATGAATATGCAATAAATATGTAACCTGGAATGAAAGATACTTGTATAAACTTCAAGAAATCCAATCCACAATATGAAAAACCTACAAAAAAACAAACAAACTCTCTATCTCTCCTTCTAAACTGCTAAAATGTAAAAGTGGGCGTTTTTATGGACGTGTACAAAACGCATATAAATAGAAAACCTAATGCACTAGGGTTAAAACCCGCATTCTGCTGCGCACGCAAATGTTACTGGAAATACCCTGTTCGATCGATCGAACGGCTCTCGATCGATCGAACACTTGAGCCTCAAGCGCTTCTACTCTCGTCGAGCGATCGAACGCTCGATCGATCGAACCTTCTAAGATCGATCGAACTTCACTTTTTAGCTTTGACTTCTTTTGTTTGCGTTCCAGCATTCCATTTATTCTGATGTTCATCTGTTTAGTCCACACAGCAGTGATCTGCACAAACAACAGCTAAAACAATACAACTTATCATAGATTAATCATACTGTATAAAAATTAGCCTTGCAATGCAAATTGCGGATAACACGGGAAGTTGTGATAAAAACTAATACAATTCTTCCTTTTAGCGCGGTTGTATTTTACAAATACCCCCGCTTTGCACAACCCCCAACTAGCTTATTGCTAGTCCCTAGCGATAAAGCGAAAATAAAATAAAATAAAAATTCCTAAACTAATACTACCGCGACTAAGAAACAAAGAAAAACTAAAAACAACCTAAACTAAGATAGAGAGAAAAATCCTAACTCACTTTCGCAGGAATCGCGGTTGCATTTAGCAAATGCAACAAGCCGTTAAACCCCTAGGTTCCCCCTAGTGGACGAGTGTTGTCTCGTGAGGGTTTGCAGTGAATATACCCACAAAATTCCAATTTTAAGCTCAAGAAAAATTAGAATAACTTGTAGAATTTCCCCTTCCATTAAGTTGTTAATTCAACTCTACAAGAATATAATATCCTCTATCAACCCATGAAAGAGATCCACATGCTCTCCTATATTCCCAAGTAAAATATACAAATGTATTACCATCATGCACCCGTGTGTGTGTGAAATTAACAACCATGCATCCAACCCTTATTAAGAGTTATCTAGATTATTGTACTTTGGAAACTTGCAGTTTTAGCTCAATTCTCACATTGGTTATACTCAAAAAGAACGTCTCTCAGAAACTTGCTTTACAATGATCGCACATCGTATGAAAGCTTTGATAAGGATGATATTCTAAGTACTAATGCTTTCATACTGGACTCTATGAAGAACGGACATTTTAAGAGTGTATAGTCTCATGAATGGAATACTACTTACTAGAGGAGCGAAATACCGTGGAGAACTCAACTCACACTTCCATGTTCAAATCAATTATTGAGAATCTTCAAGACTTTGACTTGCGGCTTTTATTTAGTAGGTGGGGGTGTTGTAGAGAAGAGTGTGCTTTTTAGTATGTGATGGAATTTCTTCTCTTTTTATTATTTATACTTTTCTCCACCCAATCTCCCATTCATTTCATATACTTTTTTTTTTTTTTTTTTTTTTTTTAACCTCTTCATTCATCATCATCATTTTTTTTTTTTTTTTTTTTTTTTAACCTGAAACATCCCCACAACAACTTCCTTCCATTTCACATACTTTGATGACTCATTCTCAATAAATTTATCAAACGGTTCAATGAGGTCAAGGTATAGATAAAAGATTTGGATTCTTGTGATTTTATTGGAAATATTTAATTGAGGTGGGATCAGGGGTGAAACGATTCAACGAATGAGGGTGAGCTATATTAGGTAAAGGAATGGGTAAACGATGGCTTGAATCATTTTCTCAACTTTCAATTTTTAGCACTTAAGTGTTCATCGAGTGTAATTGGTAAATCCTGAACGTTCTCCTCTAACAAGCAGTCAAAACTTTAAAGAAAACTGAGACTTAACAACGAATTTACCAAGTATATGCAAGAAAAAACATTCGACAATGTATGAGAATCCCCTCAGAAATGATGACTGGCTCAATAGCTCACAAAGGGTTATTAGCCTCCACTACTTGTTCTTTTTCGCACAATATTCATTTTAACTCCATTTTCAGATTTTCTACATGGCTGCTAATTAGTGCACAAAAGTGTTGGGTACATAATAGCTTTGCAGATGCAATTCATTTCAGTGATACAGAAAAAAACGCGTGGATTTAATCCATAAAAAGATAAGAATACTACAAATGTATCATTGTCTAATTAACAATCAGGAAAGGTTATTCCGAGTTATTCTATCAATATGATTCAATAAAAAAAAAAATTTTTTTTTTTTTTTCTTAAATTTTAACAGACTGTGTTCTCATTAGATTTAAAACCTTACCAAGTGCAAAACCTGATCATTACAGGTGTATACCTATCTAGTATCTCCTACCCCCAACTGAAAACAACAAAGTCCCCAGAAGTTGATTTTCAATAAATAAAATAGATGGGTATCACCTGTATGGAGCAAATTTATGATCGCAAGCGAGCAACCTAGCATAGAAAAATAGAACACAATCTCCAAAACAGACAGGATCAATAGATAACAATAATACGATAAAACCATGATCCAATCAATCTAAACCACTGGAATATGAACAGAATAAAATAAAATAAAAGCAGTGATAAATACTGTCCATACAATACCAACTAACCAGATAATACAACCACAACCACCAACATATACAACCAACCAAAAATATAACAACAATCAGAACACTACTAACCAAAAATACATAAAAACCACCTCCTCAACTAAGACTAATCGACCCCAGACGGCGTATCATCTGCTACATCAGAAGGGATGTCGATGGGAGCAGGCGGCAATACAGTAGTAGTAGGAGCAGTAGTAGATGGCTCGGAAGCAGTGGTGGAAACAGGATCAGCAGCCACAGAAGCTGGGGCAGCATCAGATGATGGAACAGTAAGTGGTGGATCCGTAGGAGTAGCAACATGTGACGGATCAGCAGCAGGCGGAGCAGATGGGGTGGCTGTGGGATGGTGAGCAGAGTGAACAGCCTGATCAACCCCTATCTGAATCAAAATGGACTCCAGTAGAGTCTGGAGATGGTCTATCCTGCCCTCGAGTCTAATCCTGGCCTCTCTCTCCTCCAATAATAGCTCGCGAACTGTCGGGAGAGGCACAGAAGAAGAAGACTCTCCCTGGGCACGAGACTGCGACCGCTGTCGCAGCTCAAACTGCTGAACCGCAGCAACTGGATCATCCTCATCATCCGAGTCAAGCTCCTCTACCTCGGTGGGTGTCCCTGAAGCTCCGGCCTCCGTGTCTGTACCACCACGCCTCTTCTTCCTCCCCCTCACCCTCGCTGTCCCTTTCCCCTTGCGCTTCCTCTTCTGGGCGTCGGAGCGGCGAGCAGCCGCCTCGCTAAATCGGCGGGGAGAAGGGCGGATATCATCTCCAGCGAGCTCAAGGAAACCGGCGTCAGCCATAACCCTCTGAATAGCCCAAGCACCCTTCAGGTGCTTCCTGGACGAGATATAACGGGTGGGGTGGACCATAAAATCAATATATAGGCGTGGTATACAAACAGGCTGTCCCGTCCCCACAGCATATAAGACTCGCGCATACCAAGCCGCGATCTTCTCTCGATAGGACGTCACTAGGAGGCAATTGCTGAGGACCAAATGAAGCATGTGGTAGTCATCAGTAAGAAAGTGGTCCTCGATCAAAGCATCGCCATCCCAAGACGGAACGGCGCCTCCAGTGAGCTCCCTGATAATAGCGGATGGTGGGGTCACGGGTGCATCAGGCCGGTGGGGGCAAACATAATCAGGTACCTCTGGTACCCCCAACGCGGCGGAAACGGTCGCGGGACTGATGATGAATGAGCGACTCCGAAAGAAGGCATGGTAGGTGAATGGTGTAAACGGGTCGCTGATCATAGTCGCACACGCACCTCTAATCCAGGATAGGTTAACCCTCTTGGCCAACGATAGGAGATCAAACCAGTGAGGCATAGAGCGGATGCGTGTAAGGAACCACGGGCTCTCAGTCCAGATATGCTCAATAGGCCGCTCGATCATCACCATCCTCGTCTGAAAGTATCGCTCAAACCAAACCCTATCCTCGTTATTCCGGAACCCGTGAGCGGGTACCGGATCTGGTATAGTACGGTCGAGGGGCTTGGACTTATGATAGCCCGTCACTGGATTCATCTTGCAGTCCTGAAAATAAGACCACACAAGATACAGATAAGAATAGGAAGAAAAAGAAACAAAACAAACACTGCTGGAGTTCGATCGATTGAACTGAGTTCGATCGATCGAACTGGAGTAGACTTCGATCGCTTAAACTTTGTTCGATCGATCGAACATCTCCCCTTCGATCGCTCGAAACCAGTTCGAGCGATCGAACACAGCGGTGTTCAGCACTCGCAGAAACGAAAAGAAAACCTAACTTACGCTAACAACAGACGATCCTAAGACCAAGGGGACACCCCCTTGGGATTTTCTAACACTACAAAGAGGAAAAGAAAAAGAAACAAATCCGTGGGGCCTACCTCGGTGTAGAAACCTGCAGTGGGGATGGAGAGATGATGAGATAACGATGAAGACGATCAGAGGATTGATCAGGGCGCCCTTTTGGATGCCAGAAACGAAAATTTTCCGAGTCGCCTTCTCCCTGTCTTCGAGCGATTGAGAGTGAGAGTGAGGGAAATGAAGAGGTGTCCTGAAGACGCCTCGTTTAAATGCTTCGTTCGATCGATCGAAGTATGTTCGATCGATCGAACACAAATCCTTCAATCGATTGAAAGTAAACTACAAGCGCTTGAACATTCAGGTTTCGATCGATCGAACTGGGTTCGATCGATCGAACACAAAAATTCCAGAATTCATGGGGATATGAACCACATCACTCCCAACTATCAAAAATAAATCTGGACATGCAGAGAGACTGAAAGAACAGTTGAAGAACAAGCATGTAGGACAGAAATTCATCCCCAGAATAGAAAATTGCCATTTATATCAAAATAAAACTTTATCATTGCATCCAAATTGCAACATTATCATCCCCAACTGTGGTTAAAACCTTATTTAACTAAAGAAAACCAAAAATAAACAAAAACTAAAACCAAAACATTTTGTCAAGGATTACACTCCAGTTGCTAAACAAGAATTGAAATTGAACAGAAACAACTGAAATGTAGCACTAGTCTTCGAGTATAAAGATTTCCTCTTCCACAATCTCTTCATAATCCGCCGAATCTTCAGAAGTGAAGCCCAAACTCGATGATTCCCTTTCCCAGAACAATCGAAAAGCAGCAAGGACATCATCAAACAAGTCTGGAGTCTCCAAAGAATTGAAAGCCCATACAAGAGGTGATCCGGATAGAGACAAGGATAACGGAGTGTGATTGCGCAACGGACTGTCCTCTCGCGGCGGAGTGAGTGGAGGCCTTATGTAGGGCCCAAGACCATGAATCAGTTGATGTGGAAGGAATACCGGGATGCCATTTAGGAACATAGTGACAATCCTGGACAAAAGACAACAAACTGAAATTAAAACAACAGAACACAAGAAACACGAATTAATACAAAAAGAAAAACAAAGAATAGAAACAAACAAATACAAAGAAATGCGACAAGTTCCAACCTCACTATTGGCATTAGTTCCCAAAATGCACTGGCTGGTAAGGGGCATTGGAGCCTGAATAGCAAGTAGCTCAAGTGCACGTAGCGGTATGGGACCAACTCAAGCACGAGGAAATCGTCCACGAAAACAAAGACGGCATTGTGGCGTTCTGGGACGACATCCTGAAGGTCATGATCCTCCCATGGCTCCCACATGTCATCGTTTTCCCACTGCGCCATGAGTGCGTCATCCACCATTCGTCCCATGTATAGGTCTTCTTCCTCATCCACCTCTTCGTAATCCTGAAATCCCATATTTTCGTATGGATTGATGTCCAGGAGGGCTGGTGGATATGGGATGTACCCTTGAGTAGCATCAATAAGAGAATGAGCTTCGGGGTCCTGATGAAGCAAGGGGCAAGGTATGAGTTCACCCTCAGTCCAGGTGCCACAGCGACATTCTGAATCAGCCCAAGAACCGACAGAATGAACATCATCACCTCGCATCTAAGCACCTGCAACAGAGTGGTTTAAGGTATAATGGGTTAGAACTAAATCACAAACACGAAAGAACGAACAAAAACTAAACACAAAAGAAGGAAAGAAACTAAAATGCAGGGAAAGAAGAAAAAATACAACAACAATTTGGAACTCCACTTGAGATTTAGGTGTGAGAATAGCTGGGCTCATCCAGCTGGATGTGCTCAACTTCAGAGTGGAAATTCTCCAAGAACGGCTTCAATCTTTGGCCATTGACCTTGAAACAATCATCGTTCTTGGGATTAACAATCTCAACCGCCCCATGTGGAAAAACAGTTTTTACGATGAACGGGCCTGTCCACCGGGAACGGAGTTTTCCTGGGAAAAGATGGAGGCGAGAATCATACAGCAACACTTTCTGCCCCGGCTCAAATGATTTACGAAAAATCGTACGATCGTGTCGAGCCTTCAACTTTTCCTTGTGCAACTTTGCAGAGTCATACGCATCTCGTCGTATTTCCTCTAGCTCTGCAAGTTGAAGCTTGCGTAGCTGACCTCCCTCTTGAATATCAAAGTTCAATGAGCGTGTCGCCCAATAAGTTTTATGTTCAATTTCAACAGGAAGGTGGCAAGCTTTCCCGTAAACTAGTCTATACGGGGACATACCAAGATTAGTCTTATAAGCAGTACGGTATGCCCATAACGCGTCAGTTAATTTGTATGCCCAGTCTTTTCTATTGGAACTAACCGTCTTCTCGAGAATATGCTTGATTTCTCGGTTAGCCAATTCTGCTTGCCCATTTGACTGTGGATGATAAGCAAGAGCGATTTTATGATGGACCCCGTATTTCTTTAGAAGTGACTCCAAGGGCTTATTGCAGAAATGCTTGCCTTGGTCACTTAGTAAAGCTTTCGGAGTACCAAAACGAGACAGAATATGCTCTCTGAGAAATGACATGACCGTTCTGTGGTCATTTCGTCTCGTTGGTATCGCTTCTACCCATTTGGATACATACTCCACGGCAAGGAGTATGTATTCACAGTTATTCGACTTGGGAAATGGGCCCATAAAATCTATGCCCCAACAATCGAATATCTCAATTGTGATGATAGGGGTTAAAGGCATAGAATTCCTTTTAGAAATGGTTCCAAGCTTTTGACAGCGTTGGCATGTCTTGCAAAAGGAATAAGCATCTTTGAAGACTGTGGGCCAGTAAAAACCGCTTTGCAACACTTTTTGTGCAGTCTTCTGTGACGCGAAATGGCCACCGCATGCCTCAGAATGGCATGACGCTAATATTACGGTTATATCCTCGTTGGGGACGCAGCGCCTGATGACCTGATCAGCACAGTATTTGAAAAGGTATGGGTCATCAAAGAAGAAATGGCGCGCGAACGAGAGGAACCGTTTCCTATCTTGGTTCGACCAATGAGTCGGTGTCTCACCTGTGACAAGGTAGTTTACCACATCAGCATACCAAGGCAGACTACTTACTGCCAGTAGCTGTTCATCTGGGAACTCATCTTTAATGGATTGGGATTCAGTGTTATCGGTAAAAGTCAACCGGGATAAATGATCCGCAACCACATTCTCTACTCCTTTCTTGTCCTTGATTGTTAAATCAAACTCTTGGAGTAAGAGTATCCAGCGAATAAGCCGTTGTTTAGCGTCTTTCTTCGACAAAAGATACTTGAGGGCCGAATGATCTGTAAAATAAACGATTGGCGACCCTATCAGGTAAGACCTAAACTTGTCCAGAGCGAATACTACGGCCAGTAGCTCCTTTTCAGTAGTAGTGTAATTCATTTGAGCTTCATTTAAAGTTCGGCTGGCGTAGTATATCACATGTGGCTTATTGTCCTTCCTCTGGCCTAGGACTGCGCCAATGGCGTAATCACTAGCATCGCACATTAATTCAAAAGGCAAACTCCAGTCGGGTGCCTGTATTATAGGTGCGGAGGTGAGGAGATCTTTTAGATCCTCAAAGGACTTTTGGCAACTCTCTGACCACTCGAAAGGTGCATCTTTGACAAGAAGTTGACAAAGGGGTCGAGAGATTGCACTGAAATTCTGGATAAATCGACGATAAAAACCTGCGTGCCCCAAGAATGAACGAATGTCTCGCACTGTACGGGGGACAGGTAGATTTGAGATTATGTCGATCTTAGCCTTATCCACTTGGATTCCTTCATCGGATATTATGTGGCCTAGAACTATACCCTTGGTCACCATAAAGTGACACTTCTCCCAATTCAAGACTAGGTGTTTGTCCTCACACCTCATTAAAACCTGTTCGAGATTGCTGAGGCAATCCTCGAAGCTATGGCCGAATACTGAAAAATCATCCATGAAAACTTCAAGGATGTTTTCGACCATGTCACTAAAGATGCTTAGCATGCACCGCTGAAAGGTAGCCGGTGCATTGCAAAGGCCAAACGGCATTCGTCGGTAGGCAAAAGTACCGAATGGACACGTGAATGTGGTTTTCTCCTGATCTTCAGGAGCAATCTCAATTTGATTATATCCACTGTATCCATCCAAGAAGCAGTAATACTTGTGACCCGCCACACGTTCTAGCATTTGATCCATGAATGGCAAAGGAAAATGGTCCTTTCGGGTCACAGTATTTAACTTCCTGTAGTCAATGTACATCCTCCATCCAGTAGGGACACGTGTCGGTACTAATTCACCCTCTTTGTTTGGGATGACCGTTATGCCTGCTTTCTTTGGCACTACTTGGGTAGGACTAACCCAAGGACTATCAGATATTGGATATATCATCCCAACATCAAGTAGTTTAAGCACTTCCTTTTTAACCACTTCTTGCATGTTGGGATTCAGACGCCTTTGCATTTGCCTTGAGGGTTTGGCGTCTTCCTCCAGATATATCTTGTGGGTGCATATGGATGGGCTTATGCCTTTGAGGTCAGCAATTGTCCATCCCATAGCATCCTTATGCTTAGTCAGCATTTCCACTAGCTTACTTTCCTGTTCATGAGTCAAAGCAGATGAAATGATTACAGGATAAGTTTTTCCAGTCCCTAGGAATGCATATTTCAGCTCTTTTGGAAGCTCCTTCAATTCTAATTCCGGGAACTGGAAACTAGAGGGCATTACCAACTTGGTTTTAGGAGGTAGTTGTTCATATGGCGTTACCCACATGCAATCGGCTCTATCCTCCTCTATCGTATCCATCATAAGACACGTCTGGTTCAGGTCAGCATCCAATGGAGTTGACTCTGCAGGCTGATAGATATCGCCAAATTGAGTCATCACAACTTCCAAAGGATCTTTGTAGTCAACCAAGTCAACTTCATCTTCAATGACCGTGTCTATATAATGGATTTCTTCCTCATCATCGTATTCTTCAGGTCGGGGATTGGAAAAAATCTTGACATTCAATGTCATGTTCCCGAATACGATTGTCATGATACCACTTCTAATCTTGATTGTGGCATCGATAGTGTTGAGGAACGGCCGTCCAAATATAACCGGGATATGTGCACCAGGATTAGACACAGGTTCTGTGTCCAATATCACAAAATCCACCGGAAATACAAACGAGTCTATTTGGACCAGGACGTCCTCTAATACCCCTCTAGGGTACTTCACAGATCTGTCTGCCAATTGCAAAGCAACTCGGGTGGGTTTGAGTTCACCCAACCCTAGCTGTTTATAGACTGAATATGGCAGCAGATTCACGCTCGCTCCTAAATTGAGGAGTGCGTTGTCTATCTTTTGATTCCCAATTCTGCATGAGACAGTAGGTGTACCGGGATCTTTGAGTTTTGGAGGCAACTCGTTTTGAATGATCGCGCTTGCTTGGCACGCGACATACGCATGTTTCTTCACGCTTTGCCTCCTCTTGACCGTGCATAGATCTTTGAGATACTTAGCATAGGCCGGCACTTGCTTGATAGCATCTAGGAGTGGAAGGTTAATCTTAACTTGCTTAAACAATTCCAAAAACTCCTGATTCTTCGTCTCATTCTTGGGTTTCTTCAACCGTTGAGGATAAGGTGCTGGAAAGGGGCATTTTGGTGGTTCCTCCTTAACAGATTCCTTTCCAGGCCTTCGCTCAACTTCTGCTTCTACTCTAGGAGCTTCAAGGTTTGCCTTTATTGGTTCGTCATTAGTAGACGGCTCCTCCTCTCGAGTAGATGGTAGCTCAACTTCCTCATCCAACACTTCCCCCTCTTTGTACACTTCGGGAGTGGACAAAGGTATGCTTTTCTCTATGATTTTTCCACTTCTCAGTGTGGTCACAGCTTTAGCATGTTCTTGATTGCTAGGACCATTGTTATGTCCCTTGGGGTTCTGAAGTGGTTGGGCAGGGAATGTTCCTCCTGAGCTCTCTTGCCGTGCATCTATCCTCTCTAACGTGGCAGACATTTTACTCATCATTTGGATGAGTTGCTGCGTTAGATTGGCATTAGCGAGTGGCTCCTCTTCTTGTACCTTCTTGTGCGGGGGCACATAGGCATTGGTTTGTGGTGCATTGGAGGGTTGAGCTTGATTGTAATTATTGGTTCTGTTTTGACTGTAATGCTGGGACGGCCTATTGTTTTGCCCTTGATATTGATTGTTATTGTAGGGCTGCTGTTGATAATGATTTTGGGCCCCAGCATTATTTCTCCAATCAAAACCGGGGTGATTCCATCTATTATTACTTTGAAAATTATTGTTGGAATTCCCCGCCCCTCGAAAACCTTGCATGGCATTCATCTCTACAGGGGCTTGCTCTTGAAAATATGGCACATTAGGACAATACTGAGTTGTATGTCCCAACATGTTGCATGTGCCACATGGTTCTTCAGGCATGACTTGCCTAGAACTCTCTCCTTTCATACTTAACTCTTCTACCTTCTTTGCTAGCTCTGCATACTTAGTCATGAGGCGATCTTCATTGGTTAACTGATATAGGCTTTTCTCTTCTACACAGGATATCTGTGAGCGTGAGATATTGTCAGAATTTGACCATTCATGAGCGTATTCAGCTAACCATTCGAAATGGGCTTCGGCCTCTTCAGTGTTTTTTCGCAGAAATGGTCCAGAGCTCATTGTTTCCACCAACTTCTTTGTTTCACCATTCAATCCCTGATAAAAGAAGCTGATCGTTCGCCATTTCTCAAACCCATGGTGTGGGCATGAGAGAAGCAAATCTTTGAAACGCTCCCACGCTTGTGTGAAGGTTTCATTGCTCTTTTGTTTGTAGGAATTAATTTGACGCTGAAGATCTGTGGTCATGCGAGTAGGATAGAATTTCTTCAGAAACGCGGTGCTCATCGCATGCCATGTGAAAATTGAATTAGGCTTTAGGGAGTGAAGCCACGCCTTCGCTTTATCTTTCAAAGTGAAGGGGAATAGCATTAAATGCGTCACCTCCCTAGGACAATTTTGCGAGAATGTTTTACAAACATCCTCGAAATCGGTGACATGTAAATACGCCTTTTCACTTTCCATCCCATGAAAAGTGGGAAGCAATTGAATCATCCCATTGCGAAACTGGAATTCGCCATTATGCGGTGGGATTTGAATGCAAGAGGGCGTAGGTGCATGTTCTGGTTGCATAAGATCACAAAGAGGACGGAGTGCCTCATCAATTGGCACCACAACATTGTCGCCATTCTCACTCTGACGATCATCCATTGATGCAGTTGGAGTGACTATCGGGTTGATGGAGCTATCAGAATCAGACAGGTAGAAAGGGTTTCCAAAAAATCCTTCAATAGAATTTTCGGACATGAACTAGGAGAGTTCCTAGGGTGAGAACTTACCTAAAGAACTGAAAAGAAAAGAAAAGAAAAACAGAAAGAGATGAAGAGAGACTGAGGTAATCTAAAGAATTGATCGTCGCCTTCCCCGGCAACGGCGCCAAAAACTTGACACGAGAATTTTCTTGTGCGCTCTTGTGCAGTACCCAAGTGTAGGTAGACGTGCAAGTAATATCTGGTAAGACCAGGTCGATCCCACAGGGAAGGTGTTGACCTATTAAATTAGACTATCCTCTAAAAGAAAACAAAATAAAATAAGTTTGAACGGTGGTGCAGAACACAAAGTTCCACAAACTAGGATTACTAATGAAAATAATTAAAATTAACTAAACAATCTAACTAGCTAATTAAACAGTACTTTGAATTAAGGCGTTTAACTTTAAAAAGAAAGCGTTGGGATTACACGAATCCACAGTAACCTAGCCATCTACCATGCATTTGCATTGAAGCACAATGGAGTATATTACCTACAGTTTTCCGTATTCCTCAAAAGATAAAGATTCTATGGCCCTTTCATGACCGGGACCATATCATCACAGTTAAATTGAAATACACAAAAGCGGTTTAATTCAATAGTTAAGACTCGCATCCTCAATGGTATTAGCATTGAAGATGGTTTGCAAAATGTATTGAAAGAAAATGCCTTAGGGCCTTAGTTTTAAAACTGTTTTGACAAACTGAGCATTTGTTTGGGACAGAATGATAACACATCTTAAGACAAAAGGTCCTGGAATACTGCAGGGGACATCCTCAAGAATCAGGGAGTTCGATCGATCGACGCGCCTTCGATCGATCGAATACCTTCATCCCTCAATCGATCGAACTGACTTCGATCGCTTGACTGTCTCTGGTTCGATCGATCGAACTAACTTCGATCGATCGAACACAGCGATTATTCTGCTGCATGGCAGAGGCTGGAGATCACTGTTTCATCGTGTTCTCCCAACCTGGGACTACTCAGACATTGTCTGGAGTGTCGAAGATTGATTTTTAACGTAAGAAAATATTAACACCTTGTTTGGTTGCGAGTTATTCATGAAAACTATAAAATCTATGGTTTTATAACTATTTAGCATGCCACACTGTAAAACAAGCAATCTAACTACGTCTAACACGTGCAGAATATGAATAAGCAATAAATATGTAACCTGGAATGAAAGATACTTGTATAAACTTCAAGAAATCCAATCCACAATATGAAAAACCTACAAAAAAACAAACAAACTCTCTATCTCTCCTTCTAAACTGCTAAAATGTAAAAGTGGGCGTTTTTATGGACGTGTACAAAACGCATATAAATAGAAAACCTAATGCACTAGGGTTAAAACCCGCATTCTGCTGCGCACGCAAATGTTACTGGAAATACCCTGTTCGATCGATCGAACGGCTCTCGATCGATCGAACACTTGAGCCTCAAGCGCTTCTACTCTCGTCGAGCGATCGAACGCTTGATCGATCGAACCTTCTAAGATCGATCGAACTTCACTTTTCAGCTTTGACTTCTTTTGTTTGCGTTCCAGCATTCCATTTATTCTGATGTTCATCTGTTTAGTCCACACAGCAGTGATCTGCACAAACAACAGCTAAAACAATACAACTTATCATAGATTAATCATATTGTATAAAAATTAGCCTTGCAATACAAATTGCGGATAACACGGGAAGTTGTGATAAAAACTAATACAATTCTTCCTTTTAGCGCGGTTGTATTTTACAAATACCCCCGCTTTGCACAAAGACCTCGGGCCTAACCCCGAGGCATACAAAGACCTCGGGCCTAACCCCGAGGCATATAAAAAGACCTCGGGCCTAACCCCCGAGGCATCCAAAGACCTCGGGCCTAACTCCGAGGCACTAAAAAGACCTCGAGTTCCTAACTCAGGCGCTAAAAGACCTCGGGCTCCGAACCTAGGCACCAAAGACCTCGGGGTCACGCCCGAGGCACCGGCTTTGCTTAGGTCCAGCCGACAATGGAGGCAAACCTCCTAGGTGGCTGATGATGGCAAGCTTCAAAAGACCCTGCAACCACCATGTTCCAGGTCGGTTACCTACAGATCATAGCCTCTGTAAGACCCTCGTCTTAGCGAAAGCTTGGGGGGCAAGATGGCGCAGTGAACTAAACAGGTAATCACACCGGGTATCTACAGGCCTCGCGGATAACCAAGTCAAAATCTTGGACAACCCGAGCACCTACAGTACTCAGAGACATTAACTCCACTTAGGTCCAGACCGACGATAGAGGTGACTAAAATCTCTTAGGTTGGCCGACGATAGAGGAGTAAAAGGACCCTAAAGCAACGTGATTTAGGTCGGCTCCACCAACATGGTCAAGCTCTTCTCCCAACAGTCTTGACGAAGGCTGGCCGGGTAGAAGACAACCATCCTGGGGAGTTAACAGTAAAAAGGACCCTAGAGCAATACGCTTTAGGTCGGCTTGTCCAACATGGTAAAATCCTTCTACCCACAGCCTTGACGAAGGTTTACAGGCAGAAGATAACCATACTGGGAGCTAACTCAAGCAACAAAGACTCCGAATTAGACTGGGTCTCAACTCCCGGTCAATTCCCGAGCACCTAAAGGTCCCGAGCTAGGCTGGGTCTCAACTCTCAGTCAGTTCCCGAGGACTCACCAGGCTCAGAAGCCCCGAGGCAGCTTCCACAAGCACTCAGACAGCGGCAAGTAACATCAAACTGATTTCCAAACTTGCCCCGATATAGCATCTGGCCAATCTTGGAAATGGGGGGCAGCTGATACGCCCAAAATTATGGGCAGTTTCCTACTCAAGCTAGAAGACTAATGGAAAGTGCATCTATTTCCCAATCCAATTGGAAAACTCCCACAATTAATGTCAATCAATCCTAATACAATTAGGAAACTTACCTGATTGGTGTCAATCACACCCTAATAGGATTATATTTCCTTATCCATGTATGAGTAGGTCTCTTGCATCTATAAAAGAGACCACTCACCCCCCATTGAGGGGGCAGCCAATTCTGTAGTCTACACAGCACCTCTACAAAATTCACCATTATACGCATACACCCGGCCGGTATTACTGGTAGTGCCGCCCCTCTATGTTGGCTCACCAGGCCCGCCGGTGATCTGCTAGTGAACGTGCTCAGACACATCCGTGGACGTAGGTACCTTCATTAACAGGGCCGAACCACATACAAAAAATAGTCTCTCACTCTCTCTCCCTCTCTCCTAAATTGCTTTACTTTACTGTTACCAATTTTTGGCATCATCACATGCTTAACACTTTTTCATGAGGAATTTTTTTTTCCTCACTAAAATTCAGTTGGGTGCATTGGGTGATGCTTAAAAAATTGGATCATCGCATATTATTACACATCTCATTCTCACTACACCATATGGCCTCATTACTAACAGATATTTCTGTTAGTAATATTTATACTAACGGATATATCCGTTAGTATTTTAGCGTTAGTAATATTATTAACGGATTTACTAACGGATATATCCTATATCCGTTAGTAAATTCGTTAGAAAATGAAGGGATTTCTAACGGATATATCCGTTAGAAAGCAACTTACTAACGGATATTTCAACCAATTTAAAAAATAGAAACCTACGATTTGGTCCCTAGATATGGATTTAATATGGATTTGGTCTATCCGATTTTGTAGGAACTGAAATTAATCCTTTATATCACCAAATCTTAGGATTTACTCATTTTTCCCAAATCTGCAAGTAATTCTGGACATATATATACCCTTGGTGCATATTTTAAGTTGATTGTTGTCACGACCCATCCCGCTAACGTGCGGAAATAGGACACGTGGCACGCCACCAAGGCTCAACCAACTATTAGATAATTATACGCAGCGGAAAAGAACTTTAAACAACCTTGAGAATATAAAACTTTAGGAAACATTACCCTCCGAGTGGTAAAATCCATATAAAATCTAAAACGTAATTGTTTTTCAAGTCGGATGAATACATGTTACAAGGGTCCCAAAGGTACCCTAAGAACCAATCAAAACATCTAAAATAATTCCGGAAGGTATAGAAAAAGATTTCTTACAGGGGGTATTTCGACCGGTCGAGCGACCCCCTTCAACCGGTCGAATGACCCTCCAGCAGAACTCTGCCTAATGCTGCAGAATTGTGCTAAGGCGTCAAACAACCTACACATAACACCTCAACCCCTCATGCAAACCGATTCAAACTTCACAAGTCACAACTTACTATCAAAACCAACGTTTAGACTTACCAATCCATGAACCAGGACGATAAAGAAACAAGTTAAAGCTTGTTTGGATTAAAACATGAAAGTTCTATTACATTCCTCCCCAAAACACGAAATTAACAAGTTAAGCCTTTAACACACGAATCCATGAGTTCGGATTCGTTACAACATAGTTAAAAAGAGTTTTAAGACTTATTACAACATCATGAACACCGTACTACCTTCCAAGTCAATTCCATAGCTCTAGTTATTTAAAGCGTTAAATATTACAAGGCTTGGAGAAGAAAACAAAAATATATACAAGAGGAGAATTCCTGTCGCTCCCGCAGTCTCACTCCTCACGTTTCTTCTTTCCTTTCTTTCTTTCACCTGCAATGGAGTAAATCTCCACTGCTCAGCTATATGCTGAGTGCACAATTCTAAACATATGCTTATATGACAATTCATGCATTAAACATCTCAAACACATCAAATAGTCTCTAGGGAGGGAGACACACATTCATCCGGTATATCGGCAAGCCCAAAGTCTATCAACCGCGATGCCAATGGCAAGCCCAGAGTCTATCAACCATTGCACCCAACTGCTCTGGCAGGGCCGATTCCCAAACCAAGCAAGTAGCCGTCGCTACTATAACTCTCAAACATCGAGAGGCGTACCCCGGCATGAATTTGTATCACACTCCCCTTTGACCCACATAGACACATAGCATGCTCATATAATCATCTATACGTGCTTTCATGGCATTTTCATGTGCATAATTAACGGGCCTACTTAATACATGAATTTCGCCCGGATCCAAAATATTAGGTCTGATAATTAAAACATGAAATTTCCTATAATTCATAGGCTTAGAATTCATACCTCGTGCGATTTTTCTTATAACTTTGAAGGATGAATTAGGAGACTAATTAAACGTCAGATCTCCGATTACAAGGAATTCCTACAAGTTTAGACATGTTTTCCCCAAAATTTCAACATTAGGACTTTTATAAAAACTATGCCAAACAAGGCATAAGTGGTATCAAAATGAAGCTCTTACCTTAAGGAGCTCAATTATGGAATTTGGAGAAAAACTGACGATCGGAAGGTCGTCGATTTGTGTCGGAAAGCTCGTAGCAATCAAATCCCCAAATCTCCCCTCTCTTGATTTCCAATTTAGGTTTGAACTAATGAAATTAATTCACGAGTTTCTATATATAGGCACGACTCCCGGGAATTACGTTTACCTCCCCATGAGTTCTCCAAAACTCCTAATTATTCCCTGAAACGTCGCACACGTCCATTTTATAACTTTACGAGTGAAAATTATCAATTCCAACAGTTTTTCGACTAAGTCTCGTTTGGTTCCAAAATTACGTCCGAAAACTAAATTCTGTGAAATCTCTACACAACCTACCTTTTATGTAACGTGACACTCACGTTCTCACCACAGTTCTCAAAAAGATATACAACAATACCAAAATTACCAGAATTTACACTACTCAAGTAAATTCACTATTCATCATAATACCAGAAAGTCAAATAACATTTAAATCCTATAAATGTCATTTAATCGTGCCAATGTAAAATGAACTACCAGGTTCTCGTGTCCTCACTGACACCTTGCCGTTGACTCACAGTCAACTCCAACCTCAATTATCAATTAACATTGATAAACTCACATATTCAAATATGCATGGTAAAATTTATGAAATTTTGGAACGGGCGTGACAATTGTTAATATATATGTTTTGTTATATTTAGATAAGGTAACTGCAACCTAAATTTAGGAGTTATGGATTTGTGGAGTTATTGTTGCTAAAATCATCGAGTTGCTAAATATGTGGTCTCCTAATTTAATTAAAATTCTTTGAAAGGAAGGAATCGTGTACATGTCAATAAAAAAAGGTGAGAAATTTCTCACTTTGTCAATTTAATATTTGAAAATTTCTCAGTCAAACAGTGAGAAATTTCTCACTTTTGACAGATCTTAACAATTATAAAGCAAAGTGTGAGATATTTCTTACTTTGACTGTAAAATAAGTTTCTCAATTTTATGATTTTCATATTCATAGCCTGAGTACAAGGAATCGTGTGCATCATAAAATCATTGGCTTTTTACGTATCCTATCGATTTGTTGAGTTCTTAGTAAAGGTGAGTATTTCTCATTTTTTTAATGTGGAAAATATTATGATAAAGTGATAAATTCGCACTTACAGAAAGTGATAAATTTATATAACAGAAGGTGATAAATTCTCACTAAAGATTAAAAAAAAAAAAGAAGAGAAATTCATGTAATAGAATGTGAGCAATTCATACATACAACAAAAATTTCACCCCTTATTCACAGAAATCCTAAAAGTGAAAAGTATCCATTGTTAACCCAAGTGCAGGCATACAATCATAGCATATTTGGTGAGAAATTTCTCACTTTTATTTTAGGTTCATTTTTAAAAAAAAATTTCTCACCTTTTTTTGTAAGAAGTTTTACAAATACAGATTTTTGGAATATTAAGAAGAAGAAAAAATTACAATTGAAGGGAAGAAGGAAAAAAAGTGAAGAAAAAAAAAATGTCATATCCCCAATTGAGACCCAAATATCACCAACTTCTTCGTCTTCTTTTTCTCTCGTTGCTCTCTCCTTCATTAGAGAAGTGACGCCACTTCGATCCGTTCGCTGCTACCTCGTGCAAGTGTGTACTTTCCTTCTTCTTTTCTTCATTTTCTGTTTTGTCTCTCTTGCTTCTTCTGTCTTTTTTTTAACAAGCCCAAAACCCACATGACCCAACTTATATTATGTCAAATTCTATAAGAAGAAGAATAAAAAAAAGACTCAATATTAAATCGGAGTCTTATCAGGGATGTATTGCCATGGCCGGAGTGGAATATAGTGTAGAGAGAGCGAGAGAGAGAGAGAGAGAGAGAGAGAGAGAGAGCTGTTTGTGAGCTGTATGTACACATATACATATATGTTTAATCTGAGCATTTTCAATTTCAAACCCCTAATTTCAAGGTGATGGTAGAGAGAGATATTTGAATAACAGTTACCATATATATATATATATATATATTTCTATAATACTCCATAAGGGTCTTTTGGTCCCTAAAATAAGTAACAGACTAATTCTTAAATTGTGTGATACTAAGCACCAATTTCTAAAAAGGTAGCTGTAATAGATTATATATTAAGTAAAATTTTTTTTTTTTTTGGGCAAAGTCTCATTTTATTAGTTCTCATGAACTAAATATATTACTCCGTAATTTAATTGGATGGATAGGATCAATGTTGCGATAAACCAATCAATACCAAAAGATGACCATATAGCTTATGTCATTTGAAATTCCCCCAAATTTTTGTTCTTTCTTTATTGTCTACTACTTCAAATTGAAATATACCAGAGCCCTTTCATCACACTAAAAAAAAATCAGGAAAATTGAAAAAGACATTTATAAAACTTAGAATTTAAGAGTTGATCGAACCCATATGGGTGCTATGGAAACCATAATTCTCCTTCTCTCTAGCTCTCTTTGTTTCTCTCTCCTCTTTGTCATCTTCAAGTTCCTTCACAAAGTATGGTGGAAACCACTTCAGGTACAATCTTTGATGAGATCACAAGGAATCAAAGGCCCTTCTTACAGATTGTTCTATGGAAACACCAAAGAGATTTTGAAGATGAGAAAGGAGTCCATGAGAAGACCCATGGATATATCACACAATATATTTCCTCGAATCCAGCCTCATCTTTATTCATGGATCAACACATACGGTAACTTAATTTTCTTTTTCTTTTTTGTTTTTTTAGTTTTGTCAATGGCTTATCTAAGACCTTCGAATTTTACGTTGAGGATTTGAGGACAGTTGTTAGAAGGCCTGTAATGGACCTACTAATGGTCAAATATTGGCCTAATTGTCAACGACCTTAACTGAAATACTACCTCTGTCCTATTTACGTGTCTTTTTTTGTGAATTTAACTATTTAAAAGGATATAAAAAATTTATTTCTAATTTTCATAATTGTTTAAAATTATTGCACTTTTATTTTTTTATGTTATTTTAATGTTAATTGTAAAAAATAATAATTTAAAAAACTAAATAAAATTTACGTTCTAATTTTGAACAATAATTTTAGAACATCTGATATCCGAAAAAAAAAGGAGAGGCACAGGGAGAGTAATTAATTGAAGTGGTCCCAAAATTTAATTTTGGAGGAATGTACCGGACCGGGTAGCAGAAAAGAGAGACACATGGAGCGAGTAATTAATTGAAGTGGGCCCAAATTTTAATTTTGGGGGAATGTACCGGGTAGCAGAACTGCAGAAGGTTGTTTGTTTAGCCCTTTTAAATACTAACTGAATTTATTATTAAAAAAAAAAAAGGGGGGGAAATACCTTTTATCCATGTGGGTTACACCCATGTTCTCATAATCTCCTGTGTTTTATTTTGTAACACTTAACCCCCTGTACTACGGACTAAAGTGAGATTGTTAACTTTTCTAACGGCAGTCCCACTTCAGTCATTAGTACAGGGGGAGTTAAGTGTTACAAAAATGAACCACAGGGGGTTATGAGAACATGGGTGTAACCATAGAGGGGTAAAATGTATTTTTCCCTAAAGAGTATGTATAGGAGCTTGGGGGTATTAATGTCATTTCCTTTTTTTCCGTTAGAAAAGTTAACAGTCTCACTTTAGTCCGTAGTACAGGGGGTTAAGTGTTACAAAATGAATCACAGGGGGTTATGAGAAAATGGGTATAACCACAGGGGGTAAAAGGTATTTTTCCCCAAAAAAAAAAAGAACAGTTATAGATATATCCTTGTCAGTTAAAAAGTTAATAAAAAGTACCTTTAATATCTGCATTTAATCAAAAATCCCTGTTTTTTGACAAAATGACAAAATTGACTTCTGCCCAACATTTTCCACATTTCTCCACTTCTGCCCAACTTTTCACTTTGCAGCCGCTCATACGGTATGAGTATTGTACCGTATGATATTCTAAATTCAAAAAATATTTTGCAACTTTAAATCGCCATAACTTTTGATATACAAGTCCATTTTTCTCAAATTTTATACCGTTGGAATCGTATCGACGATAGCTACAAAACTAGCACCATTGTTGATATATTTTGAGCAAAAAAAAAAAAATCAAAAATCTTACATGCCTTGTGTAACTGAAAATTTCACAAAACTATTTTTTTCAAAATTTCTTCAAATTGAAAAAAAAAAATTTTGCTCAAAACATATCAACAATGGTACTAGTTTTGTATCTCTCGCCGACACGATTACAGCGGTATAAAATTTGTAAAAAATGAACTTGTAGATCAAAAGTTATGGAGGATTTAAGTTTTCAAATATTTTTGAATTGAGGAATGCTATTGTACAGCCTCTCATACGGTGTGCGTGGCTGGAATGTTTGGGGCAATGTTTGGCCACGTGCTTGTGAGAGGGACTTTTGACAAATTCTAAAAAAAAATGGCTCTAAAAAAAATGGCTCCTTTAAATTTTTGTTTCCTTTAATTAAGGATTTTGTCATAATTTACCCAAAAAAAAATACAACTGAATATTTGGGGTTAATTGTCCTCAATGTCACGTTGTCCATCATAATTTAAACTTCGACACATAAGGCGAGTTTCTACTTGGAATCAATTTTCATGATCCGTGGAAATTTGTCAAAATTCTGTAAATAATTATGATAGAAAAATTATGCAAAAAAAAGAAAAAAAAAAAAAAAAACATCAATCCGCTAACGAATGTTAAAAAAAAAATTGAACAGTTTTGATGGTGGTTGAAAATTCACTCAAAATAAAAATTTCAGGGTCTGATTTATCAACTTTGAACTATAGGGGCAAAGTGACACCGAATGTAAATTACAATGCGTAAAGTGTAATTAGCTTCTCCTTCTCCTTTTTCTTTTTTGGTTAAAAAATATTTTAGTATCCTGTAATTACATTCAATTTTTATTGTGGACCTTGTATTAATTACAGAACTTAAAACTCTTAATTTATAAAATCGTGTCATTTAAGGATAATCCTTACTGACTTCCATAAAAAAAAAATGACGGATGGACCACTTGGAGGCACGAGACTCCCAAAAAATAAGGTACAACATGCATGTTTCAGTACCTTGTTGTTGCAGCAAAATTATATTCTAGGCCGCGCAATGTTAAATGCATCATTTTAGTTAACCTGTAGTTCTTGAAGACAATCATTTTGGGCATGTAATATTAATGAGTAATGCGATGTAGACCTAAAACTTACACCTAAAAAGAACACAAGCTATTGTGATCTCCTAAAATACTCTTTAGTTGCCAAATATATGAAGTCTAGGAAGTACGGGTGCGGCGATCCGACCCCCAGTGCGGGTGTGGCTGCCTTTAAATTAGTACACATCTAGTGCGGGTGGTTTTCTGAAGAGTCCGTGCTATTATGAACACATAGCGTATTTTAGGAGATCCACATTTGCTTGTGTTCTTTTTGGGTATGCATTGCATTACTCAACATTAATTGCATGTTTCGAATTGCTAACGCACATATATGTTCCTTCACGTGGTCTGAGTTGCCTCTTTTTTTTTTGGATGCCGTTGAAAGATGTCCTTAAATTACACTCGTTTACAACTAAGGAACTTAAGTATTGCAATTAATTATATCGCCTAAAATAAAACTTTGATATAATTATAGGGTACTAAAATGTGTTTTAGCATTTTTTATAATAAAAAAAAAAATCACATTTTATATTTTTTTAATATTTTTAACAGGTATGAATTTCCTTAGTTGGTATGGCACAAGACCTCAATTAACTGTCACCGATTCAGAAATAGTTAAAGAAATTCTGAACAATAGAGATAAAGTTTTTCCAAAAGTAGAACCTGAGGGGTTTGTAAAGAAGCTAGTAGGAAATAGTATTCTGGTCTCAGAAGGTGAAAAATGGGTAAAGTTGAGAAAACTAGCCAATCATGCATTTCGTGCAGAGAGCTTGAAGGTAATTTTTATGATTATGCATAGTTCTTGTTCTGTTGTTCATTTCTTTGAATTATAGCTGTTAAGTGTGTGTTTGGTAAACAATTAAGTAATGAAAATGAAAATTTTCAGAAACTGTTTTTTTTCTTTTTGTCGTCGTGTTTTGACTTTGATTATATATAAGTACTCATCAGTGAAAGCCGAAAAAGTTTCTCAAAGCATACAAAATTTATTTTAGGGATAATTACTCTAACCTCTCTCAAGGTTATACGGACCTGTTGGGAATTTAACACTAGAAACAACTTCTAATAAAATCAAGTAGTCCCACTATTATTGAATGTGACCTGACTAAGAACAGTCTCTGATACCTTTTTAAACTAAGGTCAACAGAGTAATTTGACAATGAGTTCACTAAAGTAACTTATATTTGTTCTTTGCAAAATTATTCTTGTTCTTGGTAAACTTACTGTAGTTCTTTTACTGTGAAGTGGCAGAGATTTTAGTTTGTTCATTAAAAAAATGACTATTTACAGATGGGCAATATACCATTTTTGTGTATAGGAGTATATAAATAAATATATTTAGGGTACCTACTTATTGAGCAAGGCTCTTTGACGGACTGATTCGTTTACGGATCAGTTTTTAGTAAAGAAAATTCGTCGCTAAAATTGGATATTTTTGTCGCTAAAAGTGCGGACATTTTTAGTGACAAAAAAAATTCATTTTTAGCAACGAAATTTCGTCCCTAAAAGCCAATCCTTAAACGGACCGTCCGTTTTAGAGACTTTCAGTCTACTTATTATACTGATGGTGATATCTCACCAGACTATGGTACCAGCAATGACTGCAAGTGTTGAGATGATGCTGGAAAGGTGGAAAGAGTATGAAGAGAAAGAGATTGAGGTTTTTGAACAGTTCAAAGTATTAACATCAGAAGTCATTTCTAGGACAGCTTTTGGGAGCAATTATTTAGAAGGAAAAGAAATTTTTGAAATGTTGACGAAGTTGTCTTTCATGTTGACAAGAAATGCCTTCAAAATTAGGCTTCCTGGCCTCAGGTATGTCAAACTTTTTGCAGAATTAAGTTGGTTGATTAGGTTTGGTGTCGTTCTTATTTATTTTGTTTTCATTAACACTGGTATCTATGTTGGTTTGATAGAAAACTTATATTAATAGTAATCTTTTTTAGATCTAACACGGACTTGAAGGGGCTAGTTATGAAGACTAAAAACTAGGGCCAGCCCTAAGCAAATTAGGCCGAGAAGGGAATTGCCAAGGGCCCCCAAAGTTCATTTAAACTGATTGTAATCCCTGCCAATGTGTAGATGAACCACAGTTTAGGAGTATGCTTAAGGTCCCCCCACAAATTAAAAGGTTTTTTAGTTCTTTAATTAGGAAATTGGTTCTACATATTCAAATATTTGGTAATTGTCTTTTTATTGCCCGAGTCCATTCACACTTATAACATGTTCTTTGCTACACCTACATGACACTTGTTTCATGAAAACTAAATAGAAAACAACTACGAAGCTGAACATGATCGTATTCATTCATTCCCAAACATGCTCCTATACATTAAGAAAAAGGGTTAAAATACATTTTGCACCCCTAAACTTTCAACTTATTTGCAATATTCCTTGACTTTAATTAGTCCAAGTGTAATGTCAACCATCCAATTAGTTTCTATTTGAAATTATTAGGAAAGTTACTTGGTGGTCCAATGTCAACCTTCCGTGTGATGTATTTCAATCACAATTATTTCAAACGGTAGTTGACATAAGGTGGGACCAAATTACTACAGTTGAAAGATGAATGACCAAACTTCAAATCAATGCATAGTTCAAGAGTGCAAAATATTTTTTACCCTAAAAAGTATCAACCGTATGTAGAATAGGTTTTTCTTCTCTCTCCCTCTCTCTCTCTCTCTCTCTTATACGGTGAGGCTCTTAAGTGAACAAGGTTGAGTGAACATGGTTTTTTAGCCTAAAAGAACCCGCGGGTCAGCAGGGCGGGCGGATCAACGGGACAACCCGCGGATTTTTTTACGCAAAAAATTATTTTCACTGGGTATGTTCACTTAACCATGTTCACTTAAGAGCCTCCCCGCTCTTTTATATATATATATATATATATAGATATATATATATAATAAAAATGAATAAAAAAGAGCAAGAGAAATTGTTCTTTAAATTCCTAAACAGCCCCTTAGGGTAAGAGAGCTTTGACTTATTACTACAAGAAGTTTAATGTTTTGATGATTAATAAATATTCCCCTTTTTTTTTCCAGCAAATTCATAAAAAGTGAAGATGAGAAGGAATCAGATAAAATTGAACAAGCTATGCATGATGCTATAATACAAATTGTGAAGAAGAGAGAGGAAGTAATTTCTGAAGAAGTAGACAAGTTTGGTGCAGATTTTCTTGGGTTACTAGTGAAGGCCAATCATGATGCTGATGAGAATAACAGGATTACCATAGATGAAATTGTGGATGAGTGCAAAATCTTCTATGTTGCTGGACATGAAACTACTGCAACCTTGCTTACATGGACCATTCTTCTTCTAGCAATATATACAGATTGGCAAGAGAAAGCTAGAGAGGAGGTGCTCAAGATATTTGGCAAACAACCCCCCAATTCAGAAGGCTGTGGAAGATTGAAAGTGGTGAGTGAATCATTGGTAAACTCCTCTCTCCCAAATTAAGGGAAAAAAATATTCAAAACAGCCGTTGTATCAAAGACGTGATATCACTAACCAATATCAGCCTTTTATTCATTCATCTGGCCCCCTATTTGTAGGAGAATCATCTCTTCACATAAGCACAGTTTCAAAATAGGTGAGAGGGGATAGAGAATGAGGCGGTATCCCGTTTCATTCAATTCTTACTAGGATTGTATTGGGAATTCCAAATATTTTAGGAAACATATATTATTGTGGTGAAATCTTTAGTTTCCATGATTGCCCTTATTTGAATTTAAATCTCTTAGTAAATGAAAAGTGAAAAGTATTTTACAATAAATGGTAAAATTGGAAAGAGTCTAGTTAAGTACAATAGCTTTTCAAAAAGGACTCTTAAAATGGGGCAACCCAATCTGGAACTAAGGACTCTTATTGGAGACAAATGTGTGCGTATATGACCTGTAACACACACAATGCAAACGCACACAGAAAACAAGAAACAAACAAACCACGACACAAGATATACCCTGTGGTTCGGCCAAATTGCTTACGTCCACAGCCTCTCACACCAGTTCACTATATTCAAAGAACAGAAAGGATTACAAGTTTTCTCTCTCAAAAACAGCACTCATCACACTACGGCTGCACATAGAAGGGATAATATATCCCACTAGGGTTACACTGAAAATTACTATAATACCCTTGGCCCGAAATAAAATTTGGCACAATTCGGCCCGAATTGTGTTGAACTGCTCATCCAACTCGGGGGGGGCCCGCCCCCAAACCACCGGTATCGGAGTCGATCAGACTTCACAAACCCAACAAAATGGAATATATATATATATATATATGATACTTATTAAAGCTTCATGTACATTGGTTGATCCATCCTCTAATTAGTTGAGCTTTTGGAGGTATTGTTGGCTAAACATTTTCATCAGAGGCTTAGTTTTGAGAAGTCTTGGGTTTAAATTGGTGTGATATCTTTCATTGGTTAGATAACAATGGTCTAGTTGGCTTAAAAAGCACCACAAGCTTACTAGCAGGAACCTGTGAATTTAAGAATTTCTGGATATGTTAGTAGGCCTTTTTTCAGGTGATCCGTGATTAGTTCAGTAGGCTTGGGACATTCCAAATGCTGTCAACGTACACATACGTACTTTGATTCTAACTATGATTACCCACAAGGAGATATGTGACGCACTAGCAAGGTGGATCCATTGGGGAGACACGGACCGTAAGGGAGCTGATGTGCATCCCTTATTGGCCAACTAGGGAAGTTTCTAGGGCATGTGGACCATGTGAAGCGACAAGACAGTATTGCACTTGTTATTAGTAATTTGAGCTTAAGCTTTTGGGTCATGTAGTTACATCCTTTCTTCTTAGTATTGGCGCGTAAGTAGACTTGTTTCTCGTTGTGCTGTGCATGTTACACTTTGTTATTTCTCTCACACATGATGGAGGCTGTTAAAGTTGCTTCATGTATGTTATTTGATTCATTCTTTAATAGAAAAACTTTTGGAAAAACTTGTAACTTAACTACAAGGATGAAACATTATTTTGCAAGTTGAGATTAAATTTTGATGACTTGTTCTTAATTTCTCTGTCATGCAGATAACAATGATATTTAATGAGACTCTAAGACTATACCCTCCTGTGATTTCCTTTACAAGAAAAGTTGAAGGGGATGTCAAACTAGGGAAATTCAATCTCCCTTCCAAGTCAAGCTTGATCATTCCAATATTGGCACTGCATCATGACCCTCAAATTTGGGGGGAAGATGCTCTCCAATTCAATCCAGAGAGATTTTCTGAAGGAGTTGCAAAAGCTACAAACAACAACCAATCAACATTTCTTCCTTTTGGTTCAGGACCTCGAATTTGTGCTGGAATGAGTTTTGCCATAAATGAAGCCAAGATTGCACTCTCAATGATTTTGCAGCGTTACGCCTTCACTCTCTCTCCAACCTATGTCCACTCGCCTACGGTGGTTTTGACGGTTCGGCCCCAACATGGGGTTCAGATAAAGCTCCATGCTCTCTAGGCTCTGTTTGATTCATGGATTTAGTAGGGAAAAGGGGGGAAAAATATGAAAGAAAATCATATGGGGTAATGAGGGAGAAAAAGACAATATGGAGAGAAATAAGTACATGTATATATAAAATAAATTTTTTAAAAAAAACATGAATAGTGTTTTCTCCTAATTTAAGTGAGTAAGGTCTCAGAAATTAACTCTCAGTACTAGCTTGTACTGGACATGGTTGATTAATACTATTTAAAAAAAAAAAAACTGTTTCCTTTCTTTTCTTTTTTTTGTTTATTACTAGTTCATACGCCACGTTAAGATATAGTTAGTATTAAAAGTTTCCATAATATAATAGGAATTCATAAAAGGGAGGGGAAAAAATTGACTCACAGAGTTCATAAATCTTAAATTAATTTTCATCATATTTTTCTGTTCATTCTTTTTCCTTGCTTTCCTTATTCACTAGACAAAGGAATGGTATCCTTAAGTGTTTTTTCTTTTTCTTTCTCTTACTAAATCTCTGAAACATCCCAAGCCTTAGTAGCCATAGTTATTTGAAGAGAGACAAATTAAATATAAAGTGTGGTAAAAAAAAAAGAGGTATAAAAGAATCTTTTCGTGAAATGATAAAAGTAACACATATTCAATTATGATGTTCTTAAACCGAGTTAAATTAATGTAGCCAACTTCAAAAAATTTCTAACAAAATTTTCAAGCCACAGAATTTCTAAATGTCTAACAAAATTTGTATATTGTACTGCAACTTTAGTGGAATTCATCTTCTGTATAACTAGTCAAGTCACAGAATTTTCAAGCTTGTAAGATGATCCAACCACACTAGAAAAAATATATGCAAATTTTTAAGATAAAATTTGTGAAAACTCCCCAATTTAAACCCTTTTCACCATAGGCCCAATCCCTTTTTGCTTATGCTCTTAAGTCCCTCATCTTAATATTTTTTGGCCTAGGTCCTTCAAATGACTTTTTTTGTACGTGTATATGTTTTTATAACAGATTTACCCCTAATCTCCCAATCCTATCTGCAACTCGATCTCTCTCCTTCCCTCCCTTCTCCTTCAATGTAAGCTACTAGCTTTGGGACTAATACGGTGCTAGCTTGGGACTAATTTATAGACTCACTTTTCTCATCTTGCTTCATTGCTAACCGTTGTGGGACAAATGTAAGGTAAGTTCGGAAATTTTCAGAATTTTTTGGAAATTTTTCGGAATTATTCAAAAAAAATTCGGAAAATATTTTTTGGAATATTTTCGGCATATTTTCGGAATTCTCAAAATAATTCCGATTCCATTAATCTAATTCCGATTCCAATCAATTCTGATTCCAATCAGAATTTATTCAGAATTTTAGGAATTCGGAATGCATTTTTAGTTTCCAAAATCAGAATTTTCTGGAATGGAATCGGAATTTCCGTTCCAAGTTGCACCCCCTAAGCCGAAACAATTCATTTCTCTTAAAAAATCTTTTGTAATTGAATACGTTTCATGTTGTTGCATGACCATGACTCCAACAGAAAGGGTTTGGGAATTTCTTGGTTTTTTTCCATAGGCTAATATTTGCTTACCAATCAGTGTAACGAATTTCATTCTTTGATCTTGGTAGAGAAACAACATTCAACCCGTGACTATATAGGAGAATGAGAAAAAGAGTTACAAGCACAACAAACTTCTACATCTATCTACACTATACTATAAAAGAGGGTTAGAGTGGTTTCAATTTCAAGTTTGTCCAATTTTGGTATTTCTTGATTTGTTTAAAATGACGGTTTTACCCTTACTTTTATCGTTTGTTCCATTTTTCTTTAATGATTAGTTTGAGTTTTTGTCTTTTTGTGAGAGTAGGTTGGTCATTTCACCCACAAAACAACCCTTATTATTATTAGGTCAATTTTTAAAATTATTTAATCTACAAGTGATTATTCAATCAACTTTTCAAGCAATAATTACAAATATTTACAATTCGGTTCAAAACACTCAAAAGTCAACAAATTGTAGGTTGTGCCTTGTTTGGCACAACCGCTTTTTGGCTTTGTGGTTTGTATGGTTTTTCGTTCTCCCCAAACAAGCACTAACTTGTTTGGTTTTATTTGGTTTTGTTTTTATTTTTTTGGGTTTTCCCAAATAAACCACTAACACAAACAAGGCACAACACAACCCGAATTGGGCTATGCCTTGTATGGTTGTTTTTTTTTTGGTTTTTCCAAACAAAGCACTAACATTTGCTTGTGTTTTTTGTACTGTTTCTTTGAATTACCAAACAAGCTTTAAATAACTTTTATAAATTAATGCTTGTTTGGCAAGGCTTGTTTGAGCCTTAAGGCAACTTTTTAAGAAATCTTTGAATTACCAAACAAGCATTTAGTCACTTTTCTAAAATAAGTCTTAGATTACTTTTGAAATTTAATGCTTGTTTGGCAAGGCTTGTTTGAGCCTTAAGACAACTTTTAAGGAATCCTATAATTGCCAAACAAGTCTTAAGTTACTTTTGTAAATTATATTTTCATGTATGTGTGTGTATACATATTATAATTTATTATTATTATTTATGTGTTTAAAGTGTGTACGATTAGAAATCGAATAACCAAATTACCTTTTTGTTAAATATAATTATCAAATTACCCTTTTGCCTTTTGTAATTATACCCTTGTGTGTATATACATATATATATACATACAGTCAGGCTCTAAAGAGGGCGCCCTTTTTTTTATTAAAGAGAGGATCTTTTTTTGGCCGTGTAAAAAGTGAGAATTTCTCACAAAAAATGTGAGAAATTCTCACATAATTTATGATGTGAGAAATTCTCACTTTTTTGTGAGAAATTCTCACTTTTTTCACGGCAAAAAAAAAAGGTCCGCTCTTTAATAAAAAAAGGGCGCCCTCTTTAGAGAATCTCTCTATATACATATACCATTTTATTAGATTATTAAAATTACCATTTTGCCTTTTGAAAAGTACACTTTTGTCAAAGTCTAAAGTGTGTATAATTATGAATTGAATAACCAAATTACTCATTTGTTAAATTGAATTACCAAATTACCATTTCGTATATATGTGTATATACATATTATAATTTATTATTATTATTATTTTTTATTATTATTATTATTATTATTATTATTATTATTTATGTATTTAGAAGTGTGTACAAAGGCGAAACTATGTGTATTGGGGGGTGCCGCATGTGGTAAATTGTTTTTACTAATATACATGCATGTGTGTTATTCCTCATATTTTGTTGTTTGTTGGCACCTCCAAATAAAAAAATCTGCTACTCCTTATATTTGTTGTTTCTGGCACACCCAAACAAAAAAATATGCTAGTCCCTTAGTCACCTTAAATCAATTTTTTGTATTCTTTGAACTCTAAACTTCAACCATATGTGTTTGAGAATCATTTAGGATACAAGATTTGGATAGAATAGCATTACTTTGTACAATTAGACAACTCATTATGATAAGCTCAAACCCCCCCCCCCCCCAACAACAACAACAACAACTCTGAAACAGTACAAAATAACTTCACATAGTAAATTTGTAGTCTTAGAAAGAAAAAAAAGGTATACTCATATATAAATAGAACCAAAAAAATCGTCTCGAGAGCGCTGCACCCGAACTGCCGTGTGTCATTGTTGGATAGCCTACGTAGTAAATCGGCACCCCAAAATATTTTTCAGGTGAGCTTGATAAGGGCAAAGGACACATGTGACCCGACGCGTAGGCCTTGACATCTTTTGTTCTATTTTGAAGACCCGCGCTTAGCTATGTAAAAGGATAGCACTCATGCGAATTTAGCCTTTTGGGAAGTTTAATTGTAATAGTTTAGTGCACTAAAGGAAACTTCTTGTATTAATTTTATTACAAAACTTGTAACGCTTGGACTTCCATAATTTTGTCATTGGGAAGCCTTGTTGTAAATTTGATGGACAAGTGTTAGTCCTTACTTTTCATACTTGTTCAACTTATTTATGTTATGTAATTATGTTTCTGGGACCGTAGCATTTCTTCTAAAGTTTTATATTTGTGTGTTAATTTGAATCATTGTCGGATTAGGCTGTGTTTGGTTTGTCCTTGCCGGACTCATTGTTCTTTTACTTTGAATCCTTGCAGGATTCGGTCATGTTTGTTTTGTCCTTGCAGGACTTGTCACATTTCAATTAAATCCTTGCCGGATTAGTTTACTTTGCTTCCAAAAAGAAATGTTTTCAATATCTCTCTCCCAATCTCTCCCTCTCCCATTTTTTCTCTCTTTATCCCTTTCACTTCTCGTTTTTAATAAATTTCGAGTACATGAAGTTCCGTTTGGTTTAGACTTATGTTATATGTCATTTAAGACTTGTTTAGTCATATATTGATGTTTAAACTCGAGAATTTAGCACAGTTGGGAATGTTTCGAAATGTTTCAAAAAGCTGTCAAATAAAAACTGCTACTGTTATTTCAATTTTCTGCCTAAATTGTGAGGAATTGGGAAGAATGCTATTTGACAAAAGTTGTGCATAATTTAATTTTGCATGGACTTCAGTGGACAGAATGAGAAAATTTCAAAGACACAGCTACTTACGGATGTTTTAAAATTCAGCAACTATTCAAAAATGATCTTTTATCAAATTTAATGTATTTTTCTTTCTCTGCTGGAACTAGTGCTTGTCCGGTTAGTCTTTTAATTTGATTTTTAAATGCGTTCATCTTTGTTGGACTCGTTAACATGTAAGTCCATTATGGATTCATGTAATAGTAAGTCATCATTGTAGGAATCCCCACGGGTTTCCAAAGTCCTTCCGCATTTGTGATTGAGTTTTAATTCTCTTCTCTCTATTTTCTCTCTTTCCTCGCGCTTTGGTTTTCGGGGCGTGACATGGAGTCAGTATCCTTATCAATTAAATAAAATTAATTCTAAGTGGATGCAATTATGCATCCTGTTTTTCCAATTTGACATCATATCAAAGATAAAACAAGGTGATAACATATATATCAAAATGTTTTCACATCTATTGGCATCGTAAATCATAATATCGCCCAAAACATATGTATGTAAACTGTAAACATAGTTATAGATCTGAGGAGTTACTAAACAATACGGCATACAATTGTCGATTACGCACAAAATTGTTGTGTAATCATTCTTAAAATTTTATTCCAAGATGTGTAGATCCAAAACAATGGCTCTAATACCAACTGTAAGTCTATAAATGAAAAATAATCATACTTTTATGCGGAAAATTTAAGGATCTTGAATCTAATACATCTCAAGATCTATCAAATACTAAAATTAAAATACGTACTGTTGTTTGCCATTGTCGATTGATCGAGACGATGATTGGAAACCCCTTGATTGAATATTTGATATTAGGCTTCTCATTTCTTTTCTCTGTCTCTCAATAATCACAAACTTACTGTAACTGCTGGATAGATATTGAAAGGAGAAAGTTTGTATATTTTATAGAGGAGAGAAGAGGGCCCTAAAAATAAGTGCTTTTGAAAACTGCTCCATCGTTAGTTTTTATGTAACCAAAGCAGTTATTTATTTTATACATTATATTTTATTAATTAGACATATTTTCTATTAGTTAATAAAATGGCAATAGGGACCAACCAATTTAGGAGACTAATGAACCACTTTTATGTGATTCAAAGCCACGTAGATAACACACTCAACACTATGGTCAACATGGGTCTCAAATAGCTCTATCATCCTCAATCATACTATATTCACTATCATGAAAATCTTCATCTTCATTTGACTTCTCTCCTAACAATGCATTAAATGTGAAATACTCTTCACTACCATCTGCACAAAGAAGAGAAAAAATAGTATTTTTTGAGTGCTTGTATAGCAAAGGGGGCCACACCCAACAATCGTACTTAGACTTGAGAACACATATGAGCCGTGGACAAACATATAAAGAACTACCAAATCATTAGTCATCAATAAACGAGTTAATAGTTTTCAAAGTGCACACATTTTTGTTTTATTCTTATAAAGTAGTATAAAAATATTCTCAGTTCAAAGAATGATATTATACAAATGATATACTTTATACCAACCAAGAAAGGGACAATAATTTAACACAAAAGTTAACATAAAAGCCACTATTGGGCCAAAATAGAAAATCATTGGGTTCATTAGACAAGCCTCCTCTGAGGTTTGGCGAAATTACACGAACTTTATTTTTATATTACAAAATTATATAAACCTTTCCTCTAGCATGAATTTACTATTTTACCCTTACTTTGTTTACTATTTTACGAACATTTTCTTTTCCTCTCTCTACTGAGTATGTATTTATATATAGATATAGATATAGAGATACAAGTACATACATAATATATGGACATATATATATATATGAATATGAATTTGTTCAAAAAATAAAAAAATTAAATTCAAAATTAATTTATTCCAAAAACTAATTTGTTCATAAGATTTAAACCCAAAATTAATTTGTTTTAAAAACCTAAGATTTAAACCTAAAATGCCAAGCCCACCTCAAAGATTTACACAAGTATCTATGTATATATGTATTCAATGACTATATGTACACAAATATGTATGTATATATTGTGTGTTATGTATGTATGTATGTATGGTCCGTATGTACGATGTGTGTGTATATATGTATGTATGTATATACAGCAGAGAGAGAAAGGAGAGGGTTTTTTTTATAACTAAGGTTATTTTCGACATTAACAAATTAAGAAGGGAGGTCTCTGTAAAGTTCGCAATCTAGAGGGGAGCTGGGGAGGTGTGTGTAATGCAAATCCAAATAGGTCTGTGTAATTTTGCATTATAGAAGAGAGATCTGTGTAATTTCGTCAAACCTCAAGGCACGTGTAATTAACCCAAAATCATTTTTGAACCCACCCTCTTTACAAAGATCACACCACAAGATCCAACTATAGGCACAAAAAAATTCAAGATCGTTTTTTTTATCATTGCAGGGTGTGGTCCCTCCATAAGCTATTGTCCTTCCATCAACTGTGCAATCTCCATCAAAGATCAAAGTCATCTTGTCCAGTCACCAGTCACCTTCATCCTTACCAGAGCCATAGCACAAAAATCCTCTTTATATTCGCTATAAAGTAGAGTTTTTTGGGGAGGAGACTGAACTTGAAAATGGTAGTATACGCATTTTACCCTTGAGTTTTATCACGTGATACACTGTACCCACGAGCAACTCTCTCCGTTTGGGCCGTTAATGATTTTTGATGGAAACTCACGGTCAGACCAAATTGGAACACTTTTGAAACTATAAGGTTTAAATTGATAAAATTAAAAGGCTAAAAAACACTTTGGTACCCTGTACTTATAGCGAAATTTCACTTTGGACCCTACATTTTTAATTGCAACACTTTGGGCCCTCAATTTACAAACTTGTTTCAATCAAGGACAATCGTTAACGGCATTAAAAAAGTATAATAGAATGGACTATATGGAGGGCCCAAAGTGAAACTTCACTAAAAGTACAGGGCCCAAAGTGAAACTTCGCTATAAATATAGGGCCCAAAGTGAAACTCTGCTATAAGTACATGGCCTAAATTGAAACTCCATGAAGTCCATTCTGTTAGTCTTTTTTAACGCCGTTAAGGATTGTCCTTGATTGAAACAAATTTGTAAATTGAGGGCCCAAAGTGTTGCAATTAAAAATTCAGGGCCCAAAGTGAAATTTCGCTATAAGTACAGGGTACCAAAGTGTTTTTTAGCCAAATTAAAACTAGAGGGACCGTTTTAAAACTCAATGGACACTACAAGGGTATAAAGTGTATTTTAGCCTTAAAAAAATCAGTCAAAGAAGGTGTCTTTAGTTTAGATTTCTCTCCTTGTATTCCTTGACTAGATTTAAAAATAAAAAAATAAAATAAAAAATATACTTTGACCCAAGCAATTTCACTCCTTGTGTCTTTGTTTTCTTCTCTCTCTATCCTATTAATGAGAGGTGGCTCTCCCACCAAAAAAAAACCAACCTTTCTGATTGAATTTATTATCAAAGGAATATTAATGAAAACTTGTGATTGTCAAATCAATTTGTATCAAATTGCTATCAAGTACCCATGTGGTCTAATTGTATCGCCTGCACTCTCCCAAATGGGACCTACAGGTTCAACTCTCCCCAGGAGAGTTTGTGCCCCCTTCCCTTTGTGAGTTTGTATCCAGTGGGGATGGGTGATTGGGTTGAGTGGTAGTAGGCTAGAGTGTGTTTGAGTCCAATAGGTATATATATATATATATATAAATAATTTGTATCAAATTGCTCTTGTTCATGTGGAAGCCCAAGATTAAGATGTAGAGTTCTATATAAATGTGTGCAATATCTTTTGGGCTTATGCAGAAAATATATGAGCGGCACTACGTTGTGCAGGTATTAATTGGCAATTATGTGGTGGCTAGACACAGTGCCGGCTCGATATAGGTTGAGGCCAAAAGCGAAAATTATTAATGAGGCCTTCAAAGTTTAATTGAAAGTATAAGGGGGAATTAAGTGTCATATGTACAACAGAAGTTTTTATAGTTATTTTAATCTCAATTTAATTGCAAATATATCCCCTATGGTTAGTAAGTTTTTCAAATACGCTTTCTACGCAGGCTTTGTCACATTAAATTTAACAAATTTATTAGCATCGTGACTTTAGTTAAAAGTACAAGGATATTAGTGATACTTTTGAGACTACACGAGTCATGATGAATGTAACCTTAAGTTCAAGGGTTTATATATACATAAACCATTAGTGAAGCCTTCGAATATTAAAAATATGGGAAATTACAGTTACACTCCTTGTAATTTTGCTAATTTAGCATTGTCCATTAGTATAATGTAAGAGTATGTTTGAAATGACAATTTCAGAGTGCATTTTTACCAATTATAATTACATAATCAGACTTAAGGCATTATACGCACCCCACAGTCCACTGAAATTATACGCACCCCATAGTGCCACCTACGAGAGAGATAGAGTGTGTTTGTAAATGTTTGTGAAACTTGTTTGTGTCCCAAATATTACTCTTTTTTTAAAGATACATTCTAATATAGCTTTTTACTTTTTCACAAAGCAAATCTTATTTGCTTTTGCTTTTGCTTCTAAATTGGAGATGCTGTTACACACATGAAGACATGAGTTGGAGTTGACGAACCCTGTACTTCTCAACTTCTATAGCATAGTAATATCATTCCATAATGTTTCTAATGCTTCTTTTGGCTTTTCTCTTTCCATATACTCCGTATAAAATATAGGGGCGCTTGGTCTAAGGTCCCTGGCCAATAATATTTGTCTAATTAGGTCCATAAAATTTTTTAATACCTTCTAAGGTTCTCAATGTTTTTTGGACAAAAAGCCCATTATACCTGTCGCTGACTCCAACGACCAATTTCTTTTCTTTTCTTTTTGTTAAAAAAAATTCTAATTTTTTTAGTTCTTTTATTGGCTGACTTAAACTTTTGAAATGTCTCTAAAAATGAAAAATTCAAAGACATTTCAAGACAAAATGTCTCTGAATTTTCCTTGTTTTTTTTAAAGAGAATGTCTCTAAAACCCAAATTTAAGATCTAAATTCGAAAAATTAGCGACATTTTGGGAGAAATTTCTCTGAAACCGAGTAATTCAGACGCATTCGATGAAAGAAGTCTCTAAAAATATGTTAAAATCCTGAGAAATGTCTCTAAAAATTCCAAATGTCTCTAAAACTTTTTTAGAGACATTTTAAAAGTCGACGTCAGCAAAAAAAAGTGATAAATTGAAATCGAAAAAAAAGCTTAAAAAAAATAAAAATATTTGACACTAACATCAGCACGACAGGTACAATGCTGAAGGAGAAATTTTGTTTGCAAAAATAAAAAAATTAAAACGAGACACTTTAGCCGAAAAAAAAGAGAGAGAGAAAGTACGTGTCCTTTTTTGGGCTAAAGGAATTTTGGGATGTCTTTTGGGCTTATTTACCAAACCTAAAGGACCTTAGTCAATTTTTTCTAAACCACTATTAACATATCTTCTTTAAGAAAAATAAAAGGTCACTTTCATACCAAATGAAGTATAAGATAGCATAAGAGATCTTGTAATTAAATAACAAATGGGGCTAAATACACCACCTTAACTCACAAAATTTTCATTATTTAAACTACAGATTGATGTTTTTAACACAATATGTGGTATATTTAACTCTACCCTTAAATAACCCATGTCATTAACCCTTTTTGTCAACACGATGTTTTTGACCCCAAAAAAAAAAATTTTAAAGGAACTTCTCGATGCTTTTTGACCAAATAAAAAAAAAAAAAAAAACGTTTGAATTAGTGTTTTTTGTGTGTGTTTCTGGGAGTGGCGTCACTGGCGTGTTTCTTGTTCTGTCTCAGATTTTCAACCTTGCATTTTTCAATGTGCTGACTTGACTCTCCCTTAAAAATACATGGAACAAAAATATTTGATTCTCCACACAATTTTCTCTGGTAAGTGCTCTTGACTTCTTGTCCATGTGAAGGTTAAGGTCTTCGTATAGGGTTCTGTAATAATTTTTTGCAATCCTCATTCTCAAGGAGAATTAATTAAAAGTCTTAACGAGGGACTCTAATAAGAGATAAGTACACGACATTTGGTTTTACTTAAAAGTTCTCATTAAGGACTCTAATAGGAGATAAGTCCAGTGACATGTAGTAATAATCTTTGAAAAAATATTTTGCCTTTCATGATATGCTACTGTATTTACTTGAACAACATTATAAAGGCAGAGACATCTAAAAATTGGCCATTATTTCGCGATTAAATATTGGTCAATTTTGAAGAAATGTTACTATCAACAGTATGTTACTATCTCTTTGTGCAAACCATTTTACTAATCTTTGATGATATGTTACTATTTTTCGCATGCGAACAGTATTTGAAGACAGTGACATGCTAAATGACTGTAATTTTAGCGATTTTTTGCGACAATGATATGTTGTTATCTTTAAAAGGATGTTTAGTATTTGATAATATGTTACTATTTTCACCTAGACAATGACAGTAACATTACCAACGCAGCATTTAAAAACAGAAACATTATAAGGGCAGCATTTAAAAACAATAACATGTTCTAAAATGACCATAACTTTGCGATTCTGTGGCCGTTTTGGATTATATTATTATTATTATTATTATTATTATTATTATTATTATTATTATTATTGTTGTTGTTCTTGTTGTTCTTGTTGTTGTTGTTGTTGTTGTTGTTGTTATTATTATTTATTTGGGGAAGTATCGAATTTACCAAAAAAAGAAACTAACTAAATAAATAAAATTTGGCATCCGTTTTTGAGCTGTAAAATTTAGATTTTTTTTTTTTTTTGAAGAATTTTATGTGCAATATGGATCTTATTTTGTACATTATAGATATATAAAATTGATCAAAAACTAATTTGTATTTTAAAAGTTATGACATTTTGAAGATTGAGAAAACTAAGAAAATTTGTTTTCAGAAAACGTGCTGATTTGTTGGGGGAAAACTCATGTAAATAGTTTTTAAGGATTATTTTGGTTCAAAGAAAAATTAAAAGACTTCTGATATTATTGACCATCGTAGGGTCTCGTGCTCATGCGCCCCATATTCTTTTGATCTTAAACATGCATGTGTTTTCTTTAAAAAAAAAAAAAAAAAAGTAATGCGATGTGCAAAAACTGAATGACATTTCTTTGAATATGGAAAAAGTTACAACAGAGAAAATACTGATAACACTATTTATATAGGAAGGCTAGCTAATCCTAACAACCACATGTAAAACCTAACCGAGTAATGCTAGATGCACTTTTAAATACATAATTAAATACACAATTTTGTTTTAAAATATTGTATCTCGTACTAAAAAGTCTATACACCAAAAAAGGAGATGTGCAGGGTGTGCAAGCTTTTTAGCACGAAGTCCAATATTTTTAAGCAAAATTGTACATTTAATTATGCATTTGAGAGTATATCTAACATTACTCATTCTAACCACTACTTGTAAACTTGCTTGCCGACTTGCTTGCCCACGTGCAAGGATGGATTAGGGGGCCGAGGGGGCGACCGCCGCGGTAGATTTGGAAAAAAAAAAAAAACACTTAATTATGTTAGTATTATTCGTAAATACACGTTTTTTTTTTTTTATAAAAAAAATTGATGTGTATATGTAATTTTTGAAAAAGTTTAGTGTATTTATAAATGTAAATTCTGAATTTAGTTTACAAATTGCTCCATACCTTGTTGATTATAATAGTTTGTATTTTTCTCTGCTTAAATCTCATTATCAAAATGTATAAGCAAACGCAAAACAAAAAAAGATTCGGAGGCGCTGCCCCCGAACTCCCGTATGTTTTCGCCCCCCTAGACTAGATTCCTGGATCCGTCCCTGCTCACGTACACTCTGATTGTGGAAGATGAGAATACATTTAAGAGCACTACTAGGCATACATAGTTTTGTACACATATACATTTTTGCACACTCAACTTTAAAAATATGTACCCTAAATTATATAATTAGTACACAAAAAAGTGTGAATAAATCAAGCAGTATAAGGTACATGTATTTAAAGCATAGTGTGTACAAAAATTGTGTATACCCAGCATTATTGTACATTTAGTAGAGCCATTCTTGGGCGAGTCTGGTGGCCATTTGCATCTTATTGTGATCCATGTATTTGGTGGCTTCTAATCAAAATTAAGTGAGTTCATTGCCACGTGTATTTGAGAAGCATTTGAGATTCAAAATTTGAAAAGCATAACATCACTCAAAAAAAAAAACATGCATGAGTTTCACCATGTGGTGGTTAGGCAATAATTATGTGATGATATGTTTCCCAAATTTAAATCTTAATTTTGGATCTCAAATGATTTACAATTGTACAATATTGTGCTAGTTATTGATGGTATTGCATATCACTTTATGTGGTACAATTGATAAAGTATTTGAAAAACAAATTTATGATTCAAATTTGGAAACAATCATAAAATATAGGATTTATTTATCATACAACCAAACAAATGCCTTAAGTGGATTTATTTATCGTACAACCAAACAAATGCTAGGCACTAAATTTGCGGTTGGTGAGGCATAAAATATAGGATTTAATTATTTATAACTAATGCCTTAAGTGGATTTATTTATCATACAACTAACAACCAATCTATATAAATACATGCAATGACAAGTGTTCAATTACAAGTTCATTGTTCACGAAAATTAGAACAGCAGCTTTAGGGGTTCTGTTTTTTGGTACTTTGAGAGCCATGATAATAACATTAATTTCAAGTGTTCTTCTCCTATTCCTCCTTTGTGCTCTCATTAGGTTCCTCCACAAGGTGTGGTGGACCCCAATTCGGATTAAAAATCTCATGAAATCACAGGGAATCAAAGGTCCTTCTTACAAATTCTTACATGGAAGCACCAAAGAGATCATGAGCATGATGAATGAATCCTCAAGAACTCCCATGGAATTATCTCATGATATATTTCCTAGAATGCAGCCTCACATTTACACATGGGTCAATCTATATGGTAACATGTTTTGTTTACTTACATATGTATGTATATAGATATATTTACATACGTTAAATTGCAAGGTTTAGGCTTTGCGACACTTAAATTCATGCGCTTTTAAATTTGACAGATTAAATTTTGCAGTTTCATAAGTATTTGGATTGATTTGGCACACTTGCGAAATTCTCGAGTTTATTGTGTCAAAATTAAAAGAGAAAGGATTAAATTGTCACAACGCATATTGAAAACTGCAATTTACACTCTCTCTTTTTTTTTTTTACAACAAGGCTCAATATATAAAGAGAGCAACAAGAAGAACCACTGCAACCAATCAACCACCACCAAACAGACCTCAAAAAACATCCTCGAACCAAAAACAAAACCCAAAACTCTGTCCGAAACAACCAAGCAAACTCAAAAACCAAAGAGTAATATTTGGGACACAACCTTCATACAACTTTCATACAACCTCCCCAAAAGATGTGTCTATCTCTCTCATGTGATGTCATTGGACCCCACAGTGACACAGGAAAGAGATAGACACATCTTTTAGGGAGGTTGTATGAAAGTTGTATGAAGGTTGTGTCCCAAGTATTACCCAAAACCAAAAACTCAAGAGCACCAAAAAAAAAAACACTCTGATCCGGTCGAGGTGGTTTTCGTTTACCACCTTCCCACGGTCCCACCAAAAGAGGGACCCACAGCCCACCAAAATCAAAAACAAAAAGCAAGAGCAGAAAAATCCAACACTACACCACTCAGACCTCATCCCATGCCAAAAAAGAACGGCTCCCAAAATACCACCCCACCTGTAAGGCAATTTACACAAATCTTAATATTTAATAGAGTAATATTTGAGGTAGTAACAAATTTTATTAACATTGATACCCTTTTCTATTTTTTTTTTAGTGGCACTATGCGGCTCACAGTTGTTTGCACCTAAAAAATACATTTTTTTAAATCAAAATTGGTGGAAGCCGATTAAAACTTTTTAATCGGACTAGAGACTGATCATAAAAATTAGGGGCAAGTGACTGGTTCAAAGTTCGTAAGGCTGAGTGTGTTTTGATCATCTAAAGCTATTGTCATTGACTCATTGGCTTGAGTATCAACAATCGGACTGCCTCATGAGTCTAATTGAGTGGATTATACGTTAGTTGTGAATTATTTAATTTTGTCAAATTGGGAAAATAACAGAGGCCGACCAATAACTTCACATTGCTGAAAAAGTGCTTTTAGACTGCCGGCCTTGTGCCATTGGTTGGTCAATTTTTTATCACTTCCCTGTTGAAGTGTTTGTGTTTTCAAGAATGGTGGGTCACCTTTAATGATGACCACCTATGACCATCCATGATTTTGAATAGTTTGGTTGACCATTTAATAATTATGAAGGATTGGTTTTGGAAGCAAATCGGGCATCAATGCAAACGGGCTGCCACACTTCATTTTAAACAGTCAAGGGAATTGTCATTGTTTGGCAAAGCATTAAATGACATGGTGGGGGCCACAACAATTATTTGACTCCTCTGATTTCATCAGTACGGTATAACTTTCTAGAGCTTCAGTCCGGCTAGGCCTTGTTTGGACGTGGTTTCTTTTCATCGGGCTAAAATATATTTGGCCTATGCTTTGACACATTCAGCTAATTTGGAAATTATATGATGGGGTATATTATGGAAAGTTTATCATTCCTAAAATCTCTATGATTAATATTATCAGTATAATATTGGTGATAAATTATACCATATTGTGATAAGGGAAGTTTAAAGTGATAATATTTTTGATATATGGAAGGTATTATCAGATTAGGAAGGATAATGTTTTAAGATTTGGGAAGCATCTCTTTTGCTTGCTTGGAAAGTTAGTTGAATGAAGTCAAAATACAGTCCAGATTCAGGATCAATATATACACACCCGTATATATATATATATATATATATATGCATATATTTGAAGATATGGAAGGCTTTATCAGTTTATGAAAATAAACTGGTATTTTTTACCAGATTATATTTATCAGTTATTTCCTACCTTATCTAGGAGACCTCCATGGCCGCTATAAATCAATAGGCAGACCAAGCTTTCAACTCACTCTGCGTCACCTCGATAAACCGCATTCAACCGCATCCCAATGCATTCTTAGCATCCTTTTTTTTTATTTTCTTAGGCTTTCTTAGCTTTTCAATTACTTTTTGTAATTTTTCCTTTACATCAATTAAATAAAAATATGTTTTTTATTTAATCTCTTGATGGTTTTTCATCACTTGCTAGACTTGTGCGCTTCAGTACTGTCTAGGGACCTTAGGCCAAGGGTACTTTCCTACTTGGCCATCACAATCGTTTGATAGAAGTCAGATTTTCAAACCTTGTGTATCACTCACACAAGTGACTTAGGAAATTTTGTTTTATTAGTTTGGGTCTACCTAACAAGGCTCTGGCACGCCCGAATAAATAAATATAGCAAACATTATTATATGTAATTATTGTAGGAATTACCAATTGGTTTGACCCGGTTCAATCTATTTTCAAAAAACTCCTCCAATATAAATATCGAATTACACTGTGAAATCAGACCTAGACCAACCCGAATTAAATCAATCAATTCTACTAAAATTAAACCGAACTAAACCATTTACAGTGCACCCCTAGTCCACCTGCCTCTATGTGTCGCAGTTGAGTGGCCTTGTCATGGCCCAAATCTTGTGACCCCAAACAATCAGTCGGCCGAATTGCCACATATGTAACTAGTTTACCGAGTTGGACTTGGATAACACTTCTACACATTTGCACATTTGCTTGAGTTCTGTTGTTGTTGTCGTCTCTCACATAGTGGGTCTCGGTGTTTAAAAAATATTTTTTTAAAGTTGTCATTATTATTAAAGTATTGGTGGTTATTGTTAAAATAAACTGATTATGTGACAAACTGACCACAATGGACAATGCTATTGTAAGAAGCTTCTCACATGAGAAAGGGAGTTTTAACCGTTGGATGAACATCTAGCCTTAAAATTCCCAATAATCTGGAGAGAATCTTAAAGTCAGATGCTCATCCAAAGGTTAACACCCGCCTTCTCATGTAAAAGCTTCTCACAATAGTATTACCCTTTGACAATAGTAGTAGCATTTTTAAAAACTACCTTTTTAGTTTTAAATTCCACTTTTATGAGAGGAAACAACACATGTAGAAGTGAAACAAGTGTATAACAGTGCTGCCCTTGTTTGACTGTAGGTTAAGCTATTACCAATTGGTTGGTCAACTTGGTCTCGTCTGAGGTTTTCTTTGACTCTTTATTTGTTTTTATTTTTTTTTATATTAGATACGCCACATATAATTACCATTTTACTCCTAATTAGGGGTGGTAATTTTCGACCCGACACAGTAACTCGACACGAAAATAAACGGGTTTTTGTGACTTGTTTAAGGGCACGGGTCATAAACGAGTCGACCCGTTTGACACGATTAATAAACGGGTTTAAGCGGGTCAACTCGTCTAACCCGTTTGATCCGATTAAGTATTTTAATGCAGTTGAGGCACCTTTTTTAGTTGTAAAAATAAATTTTAATAATCTGAAAATCTAAAATACAAATAATATAAATAAAAATTAAAAAATATTTATTATTTTTTAAAAAAATATATAAACTAAATTATTATTATTATTTTTTTTTTGCTCCAAAAAAAGAGTACCAACTTACCAAACAAGTAAATCTATATATAATAATTAATAACTAATGTAATAAAAAAAATTAATAACTAATAAGTTTATAATAGTTTATAATAGTTGGATATTATTATATTTGTAGTATTTTGGTATTTAAGATGATATGCAATACGTGTTAATAATTGATGCATTTGATGGGAAGACTTCTTTGTGTTCTTAGTAGGGTTGTAAGCTTTTTCTGAATAACTGAACCGAGCTAACCAGTCGGTTTTCTTAAAATTACCTACAACTAAAAAATTCGTCCGACCACTCAAATTGGCAAAATCGACCAAAAGTCGAAAAAATCGACCGAACCGACCACTCCGGTTGGTTTTCAAACATGAAAAAAATAAAAATAAAAAGTCGAACCGAACTGAATCAAACCGAACCGAACCGATAACACCCTACATGGGTTAGACGGGTGAAACGGGTAACCCGTGTATGACCCGACACGATAATAACCCGACACAATTATGACCCAACACAATAATAACCCGACACAATTATAACCCGACACGACTCCACTGCTACCCTAGTCCTCACCTCTTTATCATTGGGACTCAAGCATGAAAAAGGCTCCTAAAGAGATGCTTGCACCAAGATTATCAAATCATCACTGCTGGTTATCAAGCACACGTATCAAATAGTACTAATCTTATGGAATGTTTGGGAATATCCAAAATTGGGTATGATATGGTCACCTCCACTTTTTTTTTTTCTAGTTCTTGTGAGAACCAATTGCATATTGGTTTGACAGAGAATCTGTTTTAAGAAATTTATTAGATTGACCACGGACTTCTATGTAAAGAATATACACTTACCAAACTAGGTTCTCGCATAAACAAGATGAAAATTGGACTTTGACTGAACGAGGTCCTCTTTCAAGCTTTCCCAAACAAGCCTTTATTCTCGAAGCTTATTCTCAACGCCTATCTATTTGGACAGGGAAAAACTTTCTTAACTGGTATGGTCCTCAACCACAATTGGTAGTTACTGAACCTGAGCTTATCAAAGAGATACTGAATGATAAAAATGGAGCATACCCAAAAACAGAAATTCCAAGTATTGTAAAGAAGTTACTAGGCGATGGACTCGTAGCAAGCAAAGGCGAAAAATGGGCAAAGCTACGGAAAATATCCAACCATGCTTTTTATGCAGAGAGCTTAAAGGTATGATCTTCCTTGTTTAATTATCTTGTTAATTTGGCGTATTAGTGACACATTTGAACTTACGTGAAAAAAAAAATATATATATATATATATATATATATGATAGAAGTATTTTGGATTCTAATGTGTGTCTCTATCTATAACTATATAATAAAAAGCATCTACCAAATTCTAAGGCTTAGTTTGGCCTCCACGTGACTTTTTAAAAATAGCTTATGAAATTTATTATTAAGTTGTTTGATAATTTTGTACAGGTGACACATTACTCTTTAAAAAAACAACATTACGCTTTTTAAAAGCTTCATTCTAGAGCTCTTAAAAACTTCCCCCAAAAAAGCCCTAAGTTCATTTTTCGCAAAGCTCATAAACTAATTACCAAATAATTAATTGACATGAAATTATACTTTAAAAAAAGAAAAGCACGGGGCCAAACTAAGCCTAAGTATATAGATCGGTCCTTTTTCTGAAAAATATAAGTCTCCTATCTCTCTTGTATGCAGGGTATGATCCCATCAATGATTGCAAGTGTAGAAACAATGCTAGAAAGATGGAGACAACATGAAGGGAAAGAAGTTGAGGTATATGAAGAATTTAGGGTCTTGACATCAGATGTAATTTCAAGGACAGCTTTTGGAAGCAGCTTTAAGGAAGGGGAAAACATATTCGATATGTTGGCTCAGTTGGGTGTACTTATTTCTCGAAATTATCTCAAAATTAGATTTCCCTTGATTGGGTAGGCCTCTCCTTTCCCCCACATTTACTTCATTTTTCTATAAATAATGTGTCACCCTGCTTTTATCTTTGTTAATTCATCGGTTGCTCCGAAAGCTTAAGCTGTTAGAAATTTGGCTTATCATCGAATGCGAGACGGGCCTCGTGGAGGCTAGCTACAACTCGGACAGGCTTATAACCTGAATCCTAGCCTAGCCCGTTCAGCCCTAGCCTCGAGTGTGATAAACGGAATGATGTAATATAATATTAAGTTACCAGTTGCTTTAAAATCTAAGCGATTAGAAATTGGTCCGAAAATGTTTAATTGTACGTACATGTAACATGCATGCTTATATTGGTCCAAAAATATTTGTACATGCATACAAGTGGTAGCACAATATCAAATCAAACTACAAGCATGAATAAGCATGAGAGATTAATTCCCATACTTGGCTTTAATTAATTATGTGGTGGAAATATCATAGTGCAACATAAATATATTTCCATTCACTTCATTGCCTTTTGTTTGTGTTGCAGAATTGTGAGAACAAAGGATGACATTGAATCAGACAAACTCGAGCAAGCGATTTGCGGCAATATCAGAGCGATAATAAAGAAAAGAGAAGAGAAAATGATGAAAGGAGAAGCAGAGAACTATGGAAGTGATTTTCTTGGATCACTTCTAATGGCAAAGCATGACACAGATGAGAAAAAGAGGATTTCAATAGATGATATGATTGATGAGTGTAAGACTTTCTACAATAGTGGTCAGGAAACAACCACAAGCTTATTAGCTTGGAGTGTTCTTTTGCTGGCAATACACACAGATTGGCAAGACAAAGTTAGAAAGGAAGTGATTGAACTTTTTGGTCATGAAGATCCACATCCAGCTGGACTTGCAAGATTAAAGATTGTAAGAAAATCAAACTTTTTGTTAAATTTTATGGTTAACTATATGGCGAATTTCCAGTGGCAAATCCAGAATTAATGACTAGGAGGGTGTGTGTGTGTGTGTTGGTTTCTCCCCTAGATCTGCCACTGGAAAATTCTAACATATTACATATCTAAAAATATACAATCTTAAAACAAACAAAAAAGTCATTGTCATCACTGCACTAAAGTAATTTATAACTGACTGAAAATAAATCACTTAGTGCCGTCACTTGAAAAACAAAATTTATAAATGACTTAAAATAAATCACATTAGTGCTTTAGTGCCCTGACTAAAAAATTTGCATCTACCAAAATTCTCTAGCAAAAGTAACAAGATTTTCAAAATTATGCATAACAAGAAAGGTTCTTTACCAAAATTCAATTTTCAAATGTCAAGTTTGCCTCTATTATCTTCTTTTGTTCCCCTTTTTCTTTCTTTCTTTCTTTCTTTCTCTCTTTTTTTTTTTAAAAAATTTTTTTCATTACATTCACTCAGCCGACCACCACCACCATATAGGTAAAGTCTAAAATAAAGGAAGGGTATATTCGTCATTTCAAATTAAAAGTTGGCACCACTAAGCTTTTCAAGTTGAACCGTAAGATTAAACTGAAAAGGGGCCTAAACAAGGCGAGGTAAAATTTAATGAACACTCAATTTTTTATTCACCTATTCAAAGTTTCAAACTATACTCCATCGATTGATTTATCATTCTTTTTTCCTTGTAGATGAGTATGGTCTTAAATGAAACTCTAAGGCTATACGATCCGGTTCTCAATGTTGTAAGAACAGTTAAAAAGGAAGTCACAGTGGGAAATTTAACTCTTCCAGCTAATATGGATTTGCTCATCCCACCTCTTGCTCTTCATCATAACCCTCAAATATGGGGAGAAGATGTTCATCTCTTCAAACCAGAGAGATTTGCAGAAGGGGTGGCTAAAGCATCAAACGACAGCGTTTTGGCATTTCTTCCTTTCGGTTTTGGCCCTCGGACTTGCGTTGGCACGAATTTCGCAGCCAACGAAGCAAAGATCGCACTCTCGATGATTTTGCAACGTTATAAGTTCACTCTCTCTTCAAATTACGTTCATTCACCGGCTAAAGTTCTGACGGTTCGCCCAAAATATGGGGTCCAAATTATCCTTAGTCCACTCTAAATCAAAAAAAAAAAAAATGTGTCATTTGCTAATGGGATTGCTCAATAAACTATGTCCCATTCTGTTACTTTATGATTATGTTCAATAATGTTGTTCTGGATGTGGTTTTAGTAGTGGTCTGTTCTTTGGTTTTTGTTCTTGTATCTGTAAACGTATGATAGTGTGGCCTACACATTTTATAAGATAAATATTATTTAAATATTTTATATTATCTTAGTTTGATAGTCATTTTTTTTAGTGATAAGATATGAGAAAATAACCCAATCTCATTTCTATAGAATATATTTTTAAGTGGTATTTAGGATTCTCATGATGGAAGGAAATTGTTGTGCATTTAAACATATGGGTAAGGGTCTCAGTCTATTTATATATAAATAAGGTCTGTGACAACCATCGTTACAGAATGATATATAGAACGGTAGACTGGAAATCCATATCCATCCTTCACCACATAGTAAGCAAATAGTGTGAGGAGGGTCGTGGAGGTTCTTTCGTAATCAAGCATTTTCGTGATCAAGCAGAAGTTCGTTCACATCAACAGTGTTATAACCACATGACTGAAGGTAAATATCTTAGACACTTTAATTTGATTTAATGCTTACAATCGGTATCAGAGCTACCCTTCAAACCATGTTGTTTAGCATAAATTATTACGCATAAATGATGACACTCGTATATGACTACTGTTGATTAGCATATTTACAACCTTGATATTTGATGCTCAGAGACCTATTGATGGATCGAGGATTTTAATGATTTACTATATCTATGTATACCACGCATATATATATATATATACACACACGTATACATAGGTCACCAGATTATCTACATCTTAATGGTAACGTTAAAACTGTTATCACCTATGCTTGAATGGAATCGGTTGGAAATTAGATTTCCTATGATTATTAACATATCCATGTATCGAGTTTAAAATATATATATATATATATATATTTATATATATATCAGTCAGGCTCTAAAGAGGGCTCCCTCTCTTTATTAAAGAGAGGACCTCTATTTTGGCCATCGGATCGTGTTTTCATTAATGGCAGTTTTGTTATTTCACAGTTTTTAAAAACAATTCGATGGGCAAAACAGAGGCCCTCTCTTTAATAAAGAGAGGTGACCCTTTTTAGAGAATCTTTGATATATATATATATATATATATACGGTCAGGCTATAAAGAGGGCGTCCTTTTTTTATTAAAGAGAGGACCTCTGTTTTGGCCGTAGGATCGTGTTTTCATTAATGGCAGTTTTGTCATTTCACAGTTTTTAAACACAATCCAACGGCCAAAACAGAGGTCCTCTCTTTAATAAAGAGAGGTGGCTCTCTTTAGAGAATCTTTGTATATATATATGGCGTCGGCTATAAGAAAACGCAAAAACAAAGGTAGTTTGGTAAGTGACAATGAGTAAACTTAGTTACATTGTGATGCCAACTTTTTTCAAAAATTTTAGGTTGGTCAAATGTATTTTGAGTATTTACAGTTTAGCTGCAAATTTTTTAACTTGTATACTTTTGACCCCAAAATTATATCTACTTACATTTGGGACCCACAACTGTTTATTGACAAATTGAGCATATTTATGGGTATTTACCTTTTTTCCTAAAGTTTTTAAAATTTTATAATACCCCTTGAGATTTTGGATGCTATATGTTGTCCTTAAAATTTACAACTATGGATTATATAGCACATTTTAAGGCACTGTCATATACACTTGAGTATTCTAGTACTTTGTGCCGCGATTTAGAGACAATTTGTTGTCTATATTTGTGAAGCTCTATATTGATATCTATAGTTTAATTTCTTCGTATATTAAAGTGACATGACAATTTTTCTAAAGTACTAGTATTACGTTATAGCCCCAAGAACTCTAGTGACGTACAATTTGAGCCTCATAATTTGTCTACTGCGCCCCTAAAGTTTTGAATATTATATGTTTATCTAAAAGTAAATATTCTTGGGCTACTTTTAAGTGTTCTTAAAGTACTATACCGCTAAAGTTTTGAATATTTTTTGTTATTTGTGCATACTACTTGGGGATAATTTGTTCCATGTTAGTGCGTAAACTTATATATTTGTGCTATTTATTACCATAACTTTTTATGGATTATTTGCACATTATTAGAAAAATTATAAATATTCATGTTCCAAATTATTGAAAAGTTTTAAATGTTCATGAATAGAAGGATTTGCTTATGGTAACATGAGGTCTTGAGAATACTCCGCAGCGCCCTAGGACATATATGAGTGATCTTAGATTTTGATCACATAAAGATTAAAGTCATAAAATATACTATTATATTATAGGTGTATATCGTGCATTGATGAATTATCATGAACATCCTGTTATTTAGTAACATTTTAACATAAAGAATATCACATTGTCTTTGGATAGCCACAGCATCCTAAGGCTTGTTGATGTTGTTTTTCATAATTATGAAAAGGTTAAAATTGTCTTTGTGTCTATTAAAGTTATCTTAAACATGAATATAAGAACTCATTCATTACAATGTATTAGCCCATCATAAGGATATCACATGTTTTAAGAATAGCCACAGCATCTTGAAATGTGTTGGTAAGTGATTCTTAAGAAATGTTGATCACATAAAGCCATATGGCATATTTTTAAAGCTTATTTGGACACGAACACAAGTATTGGTTCTTGGTGTTAAGTAAATTAGATTTAACTAAAGTTATATCATATTGTCTTGGGCGTAGCCACAGCACCTTAAGACATATTGGTGGGTGACCATGATAACATATTCACGTCACGATAAAAGTTTTAAAATGCTATCATTTAATCTATATTATTAGAGCATCATGAACTTAAGGACACATGGATTCTACCATATTAAGAGTAAAAACATCATGATGTCATGTGTGATCTTTTGGTATGATGATCACATTAAGTGTAATAACCTGCATTTTCATTTATTGGCATTGTCATATTTAATATTCATTATCTACTTTTTATTTTAATTACAATTCTTATGTGTAGAATTTATTTCTCGCTTGATTACATATTTGGAATTCTTATTGGGGTTAAACTGTAATGTTTATAAAATTTGTAATACTTGTGTGGGATTTCAAAACGGTGGAGATGTTTGCTTTTGACTCAATCAGTATTTTTATAAAACCAGAAAATCAATCCCTACTTTAAAATGAATTTTCTGTATTTTTGTGATGAGCACCGTGTCACAAAAATACCAGTTTATGCTTAAAACTGTCCGCGCCGCGTTAATCTCCTACAATATTGAATTCTCCACTAATCATGAAGTGACACATGCTTTAATCTCATTAATGCTACCAATCATTTCTAAGATTGTTTGGGTATGTATATGGTGTGTGTTTATTTGCTAGTGCCATAAGCTATTTTGCCAAACACCCAAAGTGATTCTAGGCAACTAGTTTATGCCATGTTTGGCAACCCCAAATTTGTGTGTGTTATGTTGTACCTAAAAGCCAAATTCCCAAACACCCCTTGACCCCTATGACTCTACAATGCCTTTTCAAAAATCTGATGGTTGCTTATATACGTATGTGTGTATGTATATTATGAGATTAGTAATTCAAAACCAAAATTTATTTTGTTGAGTATAAGAGAAATTACTTGGCCACCAAGTTCATCCATTTTACTCTCTATATATGCACACATACACTCTCACTTTCTGTACTTCAAATTCAGAGAGTTTCAGAGAGAGTTAAGAGTTCTAAATTTCTGGAGAAAGAAAGCTTAAAACTCCATAGCCAAAGCTTGGAGTATTTCTTGTTGATCTTATTCTTTCTCAACAAATAGACAATTCTTGATCACGGTGAGTATTACTAACTCACTAGGAATGTAATTTCATGTTTATTTGCTATGTATTTGTTAATTTTGTAAATCACCATAGTTGATTTCATGTATGAACTCCATAGCTCAAATCAAGATTTTTTTTTAATCTCAATCAAATTTAGTTTTTAGAGATGATTTTGAAAGAATATAGTATATAAAGTCTATGGTTTAAGTTATAGAGCTAAATTCGTTCATATCACAACGTATATTGAAAATGAAGTTTTGATATCTTTTGAAATTTCATAAAATTTGAGAGCTATAGTTTGTTTCATGTTAAATTGGTTTCATATTCATAATCCTTGTGAAAAACTAAAGAGAATCATGTATAATAAGGCCTAGTAATTTTCGGAATTGAAAATGCGTCAAAAAGACCCTGAAAATCTGAAACAGAGCAGTTCTAACGAAGAAGACGAAGCCTCTGCTTCATCTCGCGCGCGAGGGTCGCGCGAGCGGCCCTTAGCACGAGCAGCCCGCGCGCGCAAGGTTTGCGTTCCCTGGCAGACAGAACAATTTTTATATAATAAAAATGAAAATTAGGCAGATCGCGCGAGCGATTCGTGCGAGCGATCCACGCGCGCGATCTTTCTATACTCTGGCGGATGGAAAAGGTTTTTATAATAAAACGAAAATTGGGCATATCGTGCGAGCGGACCGCGCGAGCGACCCCTCTCGTGAGCGGCCCGCGCGCGCGACTTCTGGCAGTTTCAAATTTTGCTTGTTTTGTAATAAGGAACTGTTTGGGTGGTATTTTATGAACTGTTAAAGCCCCGTTTAGGAAATTTATTAAATCAGAATCTTAATTGGTTATGTTTGGACGATTAAAACGTTGTATTGTGACTTATCAATTCCCGTGCGCGCGTTGTTGTATAAATCAGCGAATTGCCTCATGTTTTAAAGTTTCATGACATACATGTGGTATCAGTCGTACATGCATGGTGAGTTTGAATGTTGGTCAGTATGGAAAAGAGTAATGGTCAGTGTGGCATAGTGAGTGCGGTTGAGATTGTGATGTGAACACTCCTTGGTAAGTGAGTACCAAAGTGTGTTGTGATTGAGTTTGCGGTGAGGGTGTCTTTGAAATGCGACGGTGGCAAAACTGGACACTCCCTGACGACCATGGTAGCGTCAAAGTGTGTGAAGCTGAACTTGTACATTTTCTGGCACCCATGGAAGTGCTAAAGTGTGGCCTACAGACACTCCATGTACCCGAGTCTGGATACTGCGTGAGGATTCCTCCGGTATTTGCATGGCGGATTAGGTAGTCAAAGTGTGAGGCAATAGACACTCCCTGGTACCCCGGACCAAAGTGTGAGGCAAACTGGACATTCCCTGGCACCCCTGTGCTAAAGTGTGGCTATCTTAGCATTTCAAAGATACCGGTGTGTGGTGGTGGGTTGTTGGGCTTTGTCGAGAGAAAAGAGTCGGTAAGATGAGATGGTGCATTGTTCTCATACACGGTCACATATATGTAGATTTCACCTTTCAAATAATATTGTGATTGTTTCCTAAAATGAACTCCTTGCTTTAATGTAAACTTGATGTATTAAATGAGAAATGTAAAGAGGTAAATGAATATGTTTTACATTCAAAGTTATGTTTTTAATACTCACCAGCTTCTTAAAGCTGACGACGTTGATGCGTCCTGGACATTCGTGTTCAGGTTTTTCAAGTTATGATCAGGCTGAACGCTATGACTATGCAAATTGAGAACAACTGCTGGAAACAGAGTTTACTATTATATGATTTAAGTTGAACTGTTAAGGATGACTGCAATAGACACTAAGTTATTGCTTTGATTTAAGGTTGTTTGTGCCTTTAGAGACCTCGTGCTGTAATATGTAATAAGTTAGAAAAATATTTGTAAGCTTTGATTGCTCTACTCTGATTATGGTTTATTGTTGTTCGACGTTTGGGACGGAATTGATCCTTCAAACTGTCGCGACCTACAGGTCCATAAAGGAAATTAAACGCTTTCCTTATTTATGCTACGTCGGGGTGTGACATTAAGTTTAATAATTGTAATCGTATAATGGTATTCCATGTTGTAATTAGGTTGTTATAAGTGTTGTCTCTTCAAATGACTTAATTGGGATAAGATAGTGGATTGAGCATTTAGAAGTTTGGATTCCCTAAACCCACAGGTATGGGTTCCCTTCTTCTTTATATCAAAATAATCTGCTAGTCTTATTATAAATTAGTAAGTCTAATGCATGTTGTAACCTCTACCCACAGGAAGGTTTAGACTTGCTACTGAATTTGACATTGATCAAATCATACTAAATTTATTGCTTCATTGCTTGAATGTATGTTCCTGCTCACTATAGCTATTAGTCTTTTATTTAAATAATGAATTTTCTTAAAATAAAGTGAGTTAGTAGTAATTTTATGTTTGGACAAAATCCCTTAATGTTAGGGTGAGTGGGACTCATTCAATTTGGTAATTTGTGTGAAGTTGCCCATATCCATAGAAATAGGTTCCATGTAAGTATAGAATGCCTACAAATAGTGAGAGTGATGTAATCTCTTATGTCAAATGTTCATCAAGTCAGGTATGAGTGAGAGCATTTAATATTTCATCCCATAATATAGTGAGTATAGGACTACATAAGGGCTATAAAGGCATTTTGTCAGTTCTAATAAGGCATTAACAAACACTTTAATAAACTAGTTATCAGGCATTAAGTGCAATAGTTCTAGGAGTGTGTTATGATTCTAGATTGCTTGATACTCATCTAAATAAATGGTGAGTTGATTCAGGATCTACAATTCACATTACCAATATTTTATTTTGTTTTTCTGCTTAAGGAAGTTAATGGAAAGTGAACACAAGATTCATTTAGAATAATAGGATGTGTTCGATAACCAACAAATTTTGAAAGTTATTTTGGCCTTCAAACATTTTTGAAATTTGGTTTCTTTCAAAAATTGACAATTTTGGATTTTGGGTTGCATTTGCATGTCCAAAAGGATTTTTCTATCACTGGTTTTGGGATCTTTGTCACTAATTTACATTAGCGTTAGATCCTATCTTTAAATGGTTTTTTCTAAACTTACAAGATGATATTGGCACAAAGGTAGAATAATTTATGAGACCTCCTCTACACAGTGAGATAGGAGATTGGGACAATCTTCTTAAGGAAATCAAGAGGTTGGTTTACGAAGGAATCTTATAAGCTTTTTAGATTTCTTCCAACCTTGGTACTTGTGCAAACTGCATGAAGAAAAGGCAGACCAACAAGTCCAATTAATGTCTAAGGAGTAAGGGAATTCTCATAATCATACACTTAATATCTGTGAACCATTCCTATCTTTGTCTAAATGGTCAGAGATACTTTTATTTGATTCATTGATGATCTTCCTGGTTTATGCATCTCTACCTTTTTCGGAAATTGTAAGGTAGTGGAGACATTTAGTAGTGTAAAAAAAGAAAGTGAATATAAAGATCTATGGATGGAAATATTTCAGTAAGGACACAGATATAGGACAAGAGCGGGTCTGTGTGCAAAGGAAAAGGGTATTATTGCTTAGTATACTCACTACAACAAAAAAGTGTTTTTGCAAGGAAAAAATTCCTTGCTAAAAGTCACAATTTCGTAGTAAAAGCCTTTAGCAAGGAAAGAATTTCGTCGCTCGATTCCTTGCTAAAGCTTCCTACCCATTGCTTCTAGTGACGAAAAATATTTTCCTTGACAATTCTTAACTTTTGGCAAGGAAATTTTTCCTTGCTATTGATCAACATTTTCGTTGCTAAATGGCTTAATTTCCTTGCCAAAAACCTATTTTTCTGTTATAATATGGACAATTGGCAAGGAAACAATTTCGTCGCTAAATACAGAACTCTAAGGCAAGGAAATTTGTTCCTTGTTAAAAGCCATTTTTAGCAAGGAAATCTTGTTTCCTTGCAAATAGTATTAACATAAGGCAATGAAATAATTTCCTTGCTAAATGAGGTTGTTAGCGAGGAAAAACTATTTTATTGAAAATTGTATTCATCTAAGGCAAGGAAATAATTTCCTTGCTAAATGTGATTTTTAGCGACGAAAATATGGTTCCTTGTTGATTTTGTTCCTCAAAGGCAAAGAAATAGTTTTATTGTTAATCCTGTAAAATTTCGAAAGTTGTCAAATGTATGAATATAGAATGATCAAAACATGTCCAACATAACATAATATTAAATAATCACATCCAACATAACATAAATACTATTTATCCAAGAAGTACCTAATAAGTCACAACAAAAAAACCCAACAAATATAAGTTTCATACATCCGACATAATACTAAATAAATCTCACTACATAACATCCACCAATAAATTGCAGCACAAACTCCAGCTTGCAATCCAAACTTCTGCGCCCCATCTGCACCCCCATCTGTATTACAAGTAAAATAACAACATTAGTACCTTATCAATCGAAAAAAGAAGAGGAAAAAAACAAACAGAAGTCCAAGTTGCCCCTTAAAACCTCATTTTTAAGTGTTTTGAATTGTTTTTCGACCTTTTTTGCTATGGAATCCACCCCGGGAGTCTGTTATTGGTTCTGTTTCTTCCAACAACTATCGTTAGTCATACTCGAGGTGGACGTGTGGGTTTGGTGGCAGCCAAACAGTCGGTTGTCCAAGTTGCCGCTTAAAACTTCATTTTGGATGTTTTGAGTTGTTTTTCGACCTTTTTTGCTATGGAATCCACCCCGGGAGTCCGTTATTTGTTCCATTTCTTCCTACAACTCTATTTAGTCATACTCAATGTGGGCGAGTGGGTTTGGTGGCATCCGGACAATCGGTTGTCCAAGTTGCCACTTAAAACCTCATTTTTAAGTGTTTTGAGTTATTTTTCAACCTTTTTTGCTATGGAATCCACCCCGGGAGTCCGTTATTGGTTCCATTTATTCCAACAAATCCAGTTAGTCATACACGAGGTGGATGTGTGGGTTTGGTCACAGCTGGATTGTCAGTTGTCAAAGCTTCCCCATAAAACCTCATTTTTGGGTGTTTTGAGGTGTTTTTCGACCTTTTTTGCTATGGAATCCACCCCGGGAGTCCGTTATTTGTTCTGTTTCTCCCTACAACTCTATATAGTTATACTCGAGGTGGGCGTGTGGGTTTTGTGGCAGCCGGACAGTCATTTGTCAAAGTTGCCCCTTAGAACCTAATTTTTGGGTGTTTTGAGTTGTTTTTCAACCTTTTTTGCTATGGAATCCACCCCGGGAGTCCGTTATTTGTTCCATTTCTTTTTGCAACTCTATTTAGTCATATTCGAGGTGGGCATGTAGGTTTGGTGGTATCCGGATAGTCGGTTGTCCAAGTTGCCCCTTAAAACCTTATTTTTAAGTGTTTTGAGTTGTTTTCGACCTTTTTTGCTATGGAATCCACCACGGGAGTTCATTATTGGTTCTGTTTCTTCCAACAACTCTAGTTAGTCATACTCGAGGTGGACGTGTGGGTTTGGTCACAGTCGGAATGTTGGTTGTCAAAGTTTCCCCTTAAAACCTCATTTTTGGGTGTTTTGAGGTGTTTTTCGACCTTTTTTGCTATGGAATCCACCCCGGGAGTCCGTTATTTGTTCTGTTTCTTCCTGCAACTCTATTTAGTCATACTTGAGGTGGGCATGTGGGTTTGGTGGCATCCGGACAGTCGTTTGTCAAAGTTTCCCCTTAGAACCTCATTTTTGGGTGTTTTGAGGTATTTTTCGACATTTTTTGTTATGGAATCCACCCCGGGAGTCCGTTATTGGTTCTGTTTCTTCCTACAACTCTAGTAAGTCATACTCGAGGTGGATGTGTGGTTTTGGTGGTAGCCGGATATTCGGTTGTCAAAGTTTCCCCTTAAAACCTCATTTTTGGGTGTTTTGAGGTATTTTTCGACCTTTTTGGCTATGGAATCCACCCCGGGAGTCCGTTATTTGTTCCGTTTCTTCTTGCAACTCTATTTAGTCATACTTGAGGTGGGAGTGTGGGTTTGGTGGCAGCCGGACAGTCGTTTGTCAAAGTTGCCCCTTAGAACCTCATTTTTGGGTGTTTTGAGGTATTTTTCGACATTTTCTGCTATGGAATCCACCCCGAGAGTCCATTATTGGTTCCGTTTCTTCCTACAACTCTAGTTAGTCATACTCGTGGTGGACATGTGGTTGGTGGCAGCCGAACAGTCGGTTGTCCAAGTTGTCCCTTAGAACCTCATTTTTGGGTGTTTTGAGGTGTTTTTCGACATTTTTTTGCTATGGAATCCACCCCGGGAGTCCGTTATTGGTTCCGTTTCTTCCAAAAACTCTAGTAAGTCATACTCGAGGTGGATGTGTGGTTTTGGTGGTAGCCGGATATTCGGTTGTCTAAGTTTTCCCTTAAAACCTCATTTTTGGGTATTTTGAGGTATTTTTCGACCTTTTTTGCTATGGAATCCACCCCGGGAGTCCGTTATTTGTTCTGTTTCTTCTTACAACTCTAGTTAGTCATACTCGAGGTTGACATTTTTAGTCAATATCCTTTTCATTCCTATTTTTTTTTACCATTTTCCTAACTACTCCTAGGAAAAAGTTTTACATTGTGTTTTCGTTTGTTTTCCTTGTAGCCTATATATGTTGCATCCACATGATCACCAAGGAACATGTCCAAAAACTACTAGAAAATAGATCCTCCCTACAATGTAAGGTAGGAAAGGGTAGGCTACTAGTTTCACAAAGGAAGCAAAAGTTACAAGGAAATAAAAACCAAAATTGGGCCTCGACCGGTTGAACTATGAGGGTTTTTGATCAGCGTGGATATGTTGGTGTAACGCGTAGCGTGAATAAGAGAACTGCTGCTCATTTTCTAATCCTAATGCGAAAAAACAAAGGAAAACTAAATGGTCCATTCTAGAGGTGTATTGTATCATATATCCTATTAATTACAACTTGCCGGTATTTTCCGTCGCTACTCAAAATCCCAATAATTAACAACACTTCAATGTTAAGATGCCGTTACTTCAAGGAATTTTCCTAAATGTCGGCAAATAAACGCTGTGATATGGCATTTTTCTTGTAGTGAAAGGAAGAAGAGAGATAAGGTGGAAGCAACAACAATAATATGATACAAAAAGAACAAGAGGCTAATGTATGATATGTTATGTTCTCCTTTTTTCACTTAAAACACTTTTTGAGTTCATTCATAGGTACTTTTTTATTACTGAAGATCATATCAAACAAATTTATATGGTTAGTGGATTATGGTTTTCTTGTCATATCAAACAAATTTATATGAAGATCATACCATATCAAACAAATTTATATGGTTACTGAAGGAGCAAGGTTTGCTTATTTGATATCTTTAGTGCAAATGACGAGACATAAACAAGTTTTGTTCACAAATCACGTTCATTCCAAGAAGTAAACATGTAAGCTCAAAACAAGCAATATAACAATTCCCATCATGTATACATGCAAATAACTTATTTTTGAAACGCATATATATTGAATGGCTGGGGGTTACTTAACAAATTTCAATATAAAACTTACATAGACTTCCCCCAAAGTTTCATCCACCCCTTTCTCCTTTTTTGGCGGAATCGTGTCATGATCCACAATGATGTTCAGTTCAGTTCATCTCTTGTATTTGGATCAGGTTATCCTACAAATTAATGCATATAGTATGTGTAGTCAACTCAGAAAGAGAGTAAGAACCTCTTATTGACTCTAGCTAATCGACAACCCGTGCAAATGCATGGGAATTTAAGAATGAATGTCAAATTAAATAGTATAAATAATTAAATATTTGTATAAAACGCAAAAAAAAAAAAAAAAAAAAAAATCAAGAGTATTGTATGCGACCGTGTTCAATAATTGAGGGACTATTTTAACATCCTCCAATAAAAATTAAGTTGAACCATTGCCACATTTGGGAAACAAATTTGGGAAGCATAGCGTTACTTGCAAATCAATTCATCATCACTTGCAAATTTTTTACTAATTAATGTTGAGCTTCCCAAATTTGTATTCCAAATGTAGTTCCCAACACACACACACACACATATATATATATATATATATATATGGTAGTGGGACTACCCTCGATGATGGTGAGGCCACTTTAACATGCTCTAATAAAAATCAAGTGGTCCACTATCACATATGTTGAGAACCAAATTTGCACACTAAATTTAAAAAGCATAGTATTACTCTAATTTTTTTTGGCACCAAGTACCTGAGAGGCTAGAGACTATGTTTATAGCTTTTTGGTTGGCTTTATCATCAAATACCTCCAATGCCACCACTCTCTGTCGAAAGAAAAAAAAAAAGAAAAAAAGAAAAAAAAACACATCACCAAAGTTCTAAATTAAATTAATTAAGTTATGTTTCAATACAATGGGAGGCTAGAGACTAACCATTGAATGAGTTCTTGAGCATTTCATGAACAACAATGCTCAGATCACAACAATTAGCAAATAAACAGCCACATTTAGCTCAAAGGGAAAAAATTTCTCGAATTAAGAAGTAGCAACCCAATCAAATGCTTAATTATTAAGCACTAAAAGATCATCATTAACTGAATTAAAAGCAGCTATAAAGAAACCAACCAAACAAATCAAGTCCATTCTTACTTTCCGAATTGAGGTCGCTTCTTATTTAGTAAACAAGGATTTCCTTTGATTCAAAATTCTTCCCTACATGAAATTTAAGCATTAGAACTGAAAGGATGTTTGCACACAAAAAATGAAGTGTGTGGAAATTGAAAAATAAGCTCTTTCATTCCAAGATAGTTACATATGTGACAAATTGTGAAATGAAGATAAAATGTAACTACAATATGTCCATGTCCTCACTTTCCAAAAAAACACGCCCATGTCCTCCAATAGAACGTTTTCTTTTGCTTAGTTATAGTCGCAAAATCAAATTTACATATTATCATAAACTTGGAGAATGCCTATGCTTCTCTTGCTCTTTGTTACACTGTTTGATTATGTGAGACAATTCTATACAAATGTAAATTTGTATCAAATACAATACCAAAATGATTAGTGCTCAAATGATAGCAGAAATGTCTAATGTTCAAAACATAATTAGCAAAGTAATATGTTAAATGCGAAAGAAAGTATTTAATATAAACTAACAATTGCCACAAGTGCATGCTACCCTCAAAAGATAAGCCAAGATGAAAAACTTACAAAGTTTTCCATACTAGTTAAATACCTTTTTTTCTGTTTCAAATAGCAGCAAATAAGCAACAAAGACTTTGTAGACTATCTGAAACTCCTAGCCCTGCTAATAGCAACTACAATGGAGGAAGTGAGAGGAACCATTAGGGGACCCAAAACCAAAAGATACCAAAATGGCTCCTCCCATTCCAAAATTTGCACTCCAAAGGGGGACCCAAAAGGGGAACCAAATTGGGCCCTTACGGATTGGGGACCCAAACTTACAGTCTTTGGAGAGAGAAAGTGCGGGGAGCCAAAAATTCTAAGGATATCCTAACCCTTGATTTGATCATTAAAACAATGGTTGGAGTGGATCAATTGTTGGAGTGTATTAAAATATACTAAACATTAAAATGGATACTCATTTTGGAAGTGGACTAAGATAAGGGTAAGAGTGGTGTGGTGCAAAGGTAATTTCTGGGTAAAGTAAATTACAATTGTATCACTAATTTCTTTCAATTGAACATGGGTTTCTTGAGTATTTTGGATAACTAATGGAACACTAAAAAACAACTAGCCTACGAGCATTCACTCTATCTATAAATCTTAGACAAGTGGCCAATGATATAATCTAATGCCAATATACATTTACCTAATGACAAAAAAAAAGCTAGGTGAAAACGAAAGCTAGGTGTAAAACCTACTTCCATGAAGTTCCTCCAAAACGAAAGCTAGGTGTAAAAGCAAGCTTAAAAACTAAACTGAAGTTTATCTTTCCATGTACAATTGGCCGTCCAATATGAGACGGAACTTACTATTTATAAAACTACTGAGCATGGTTGTCAAATTGAGATTCGTATCGTGAATCAAAATTATATATGTGAATTGAATCAGGATTTGCGAATCGTGAATCGTAAGATTCGGTAACAAATGAAAAAAAAACCTACAATCATATTTTTTTTTCTTGGCTTGTATAAACATATCCTTTTTTTCCTAGGCTTAAGTGGTTTAAAAGAGGGTTGGTAATCATTTTTTTTATGAAGATACACATTTACACACATGTATACGCAACATCTTTTCAATTGTTACAATAGATATCACTACAGAGACCCATTTTGGTATTTTTTTTTTTTTTTAGTTTATTATCCAAAATGGAAGCAAGTTGGTTATTGTTCAAACCATTCATAATAAAATTCATTAAGTCATTAACTAGATGATCAAATGCAGGACAAGGGAAGAAAGAATAGAGGTACACAACTTCCAAATACACATGACATGAAAACCACAACTTAGAAGCAAAGAGTAAAAATTTTGAACACTTGTGCAGGCAAAGGGGAAAAAAAAAGAAACAAATAACAAATCAAAAAGAGAGACTCTGTATGAAGTACCAAGTAGTTGAAGGACAAGAGGACACATGCAGTAACATAAATTTTGGTCAGTAAACAAATGACCTACCTCTCTCTTATGGTCGAGACTTGGATTGTGATGATCCTCCCATCCTTCTAACAAGACATCATGTTGGCCACCAGAGACCCAAATATCTCGTTTGAAAGATGAGAAAACCTAAAGATAGAGAGAAGTGGGCAAGTAAGTGTAGAGACAATTTCAGACTTATCTGTACTAAGAGCCAAAATGTTACTCGGGCAAGAAAAAGTTCTTCCACTTATAGGAGAGAGAGACAGAGAGAAGATGAAGAAAGGGGAGAGAGAGAGAGAAGACTTACCAACTTGCTAGCGACGGTGGCGACCTGCTATGGATTGCGATCCGGCGCCGGATCTGGCAAGGCTTCGACGGGACGGGACGGGACGGGACGGTACGGGACGGGAGGGGAGGGGAGCTGGGGTTCACAGGGTGGGGGGCTCTCAAAGCTCCGAACTAATTTGGGTGTGGGGGAAATGGAGGGAAAGGGAATTAGGGATTTGGGGTTTTATTTGAGTGTGGGTCTCACAGTGGTTTTTAAATTTTTGCTTAGTTAATTTAATTGTGTTTAGCAAGGAAATGCTTTCCTTGCAAAATGTGTTTTTCCTTAAAAAAAAAAATTCATTTTAGATAGAATTTTGGGCAAGGAAAAAATAATTCATTGCTAAATGTATGTTTAGCAAGAAAAACAAATTTCCTTACTAAAAGCAATTATTGGCAAGGAAAACACTTCCTTGCGAGAAAGTATTTTCACAAATAATTATTGAACATTAGGCAAGGAATAACAATTTCCTTGCCAAAACATACTTTTAGTAAGGAAATTGTTTTTTCGTTGCAAAATGATTCACTATAGGCAAGGAAAATGAATTTTTGTTGCCAAAGGCTACACTTTTGGCAAGGAAATAAAATTTTCGATGCCAAATGTGTATATTTTTTAGCCATTTGGCAACAAAATAATATTTCCTTGCTAATACTATACTTTTAGCAAGAAAATTTATCTTTCCTTGCCAATCTTTGTTGCAAAAAATCATTTTTGTTGTAGTGACTATATCTCACAAAATGGGTAACAGAAAATGTGATAACCATACCCTCCTGGAAATGGAATGGAGTATACTTAGTAAGCATATGATTCTTCCTTAGCCTTGTGAAATAAGCCTTCAAGGACACAAGTGTAAGTCATAAACATAGTTATATATAAGTCATTCCTTAGACGTTATTTGAGTCAAGGTAATGATGGAACTTAGTTTAATTCACTTACACATAAAGACTTGTCCTATTGAGTTTAAGACATAATCCACAAATTAAAGTAATTTGGCCCAAAGGTAGTTAATGGACATTCTATTGACTATAGAGTAAGCTCTTTTTACACACCTAGAATTATAGATAGATATTAATAATGCTAAATTTACTAAGATGTTGACTTTAGTGGGAGGATCATGAGATTTAGATATGATACTCGTGAGTAAAGATGAATTGTTAATCAATTCAAGAGTCACGATAGAGGAAAGTCAACATGTGGTCTTCATCTTATAAATTTAGGCATTTTTGTTGATTTCCTTGTATGCTTGATAAAGTTGGACTTTGATGTCAAACTTTACACTGATCCCATCTAGTTTTCATATGCCATGACTAAGGAAACTTCTAAATATTTGGTATGATGTCTTAGCAATATTCAAAGGAAGGCATCGTCTACCATAGCACCTTTTATCTGGTTTATTGAAAGGGCTTATTTAGAAATTCGTGGTAATGTTGGCTCTTTTAGAGCTATATAAGGCGAAAGTAGATGGGATCTTCAGGGAATTGTATACACGGGAATTAGGATTTTGTTCTCATAAAGATAGTTATTTGATTTGCTAGCTAATTATATCCCTATATGGATCCCTTCAATGGTATTTAAGGTTTCATAACTTCATGAGATTTGACAAAAGGATGTTGTGAATACTTTCATATACCTTAAGATAGTGGGAGTACTTAGATGTGGATAACTTTTCACATGCAATCACTGACTCAAGTTTGCTACATAAATCACTTATTTTCTTAAGTCTTTGAATGAAGGATTTTGGTGAAATCTCCCGTGTCATTGGACATAGAGATCTCATGGAGACATGTCTGAAAGGACGTTAGGATTGTCTCGTAAGCCTTACATTAAAGGATTTTAAAGAAACTCAACATAAATATAGTACCTATCTTTAAGTTTAGAAGGTACTTATAAGGAACGAAGGACAATAAGCTTTGAAGCTACTTCACAGGCTATATGGTTAAGGATAAATTTATCACAAGGTCTTGGTATTCTTTTGATATCCAGGCCATTAAGAATATAATGTGATAATTTGATTGCAATATTAATTATTGAAATGGCAGCCAATACAAGCATATTGACATAAAGTACCTTGCTATTACAGAGTGAGTTAAGAAGCAAGAGGTGGTCATTGAGCATACTAATTTAGATCTGATGATAGCAGATCCCATGACAAAAAGGGCTCTTGATAAATATATATTTGATACAGATAGAGCACATGGGATTATTTAGCTCGTTTTATGCTTCATTTAGTTTTGTTTATTGACAATTTGTGTCTCACTAATAAAGGCATTGTTTGTTTTGCGCATTTAAGTGTTTGCCTTTATATGAAAGTCCGTTGGAAATTTTGGACCCACAATGACTTATAAGAAGTCATTTATAAAGCATTTATACCACATAAAGTTATAGAGAGAGTGATACATTGTAATACACGAAAGGAAGTATTCCTTGAATGTTGTATGACCGCTGTGATTCATGTATTATGTCTCTCAAATAGAGTATGGGTTGTTTTGATTCATGATCATGATTAAGTGTTAACTTATCACCAAGAGAACATACAGTGTGCCAAGTGGGAGATTGTAAACGTATGATAGTGTGGCCCACATATTCTATAAGATAAATATTACTTAAATATTTTATATTATCTTAGTTTGACATAGTCATCTCTTTGGTGATAAAATATGAGATAACAACCCAATCTCATCTCTACAGAATATATTTTTAAGTGGTATTTAGGATTGCCCCAACTTCTTTGATAGTAGGAAGTTGTTGTGCATTTAAACACATGGGTAAGGGTCTCAGTCTATCTATATATACAGAAGGCCTGTGACAACCATCGTTACAGAATGATATATAGAACAGTAGGCTGGAAACCCATATCCATCCTTCACCAAATAGTAAGCAAATAGTGTGAGGGTCGTGGAGGTTCTTTCATAATCAAGCAGTTCCGTGATCAAGCAAAAGTTCGTTCATATCAACGATGCTATAACCACATGGCTGGAGGTAAGTATCTTAGACCCTTTAATTTGATTTAATGCTTAGAGTATCCTTTTGTATGAGGGTTGTGTATCCCATAGAAATTCTTTTTGATTGAAGTAATTCATCAAAGGAATATAAAGATGGTGATCCTCCACTCAAACTATGTAAAAGTGTTGTTATGTGTATAAAGCTAAAGGATTATGATTTCTATAAAAATTCTTGAAATACTCTATGAAGTTAATTTGCAGGGATATTAATATGTGATTGTTAGATTGAAAGATATATGATTCTTTCGTTTTGAGTAGGCTCTAATTGTTTTATTGATTTTGTGAGGTAAAAGAAAAGAAAAAGAAAAACAAGAAGGAAATCTTATTCCCTTGTATTTTTGTCCATGCTTAAGTAACTTTAAAAGTTTTAGAACTTTCAAAATATAATTGTAAAAAAATAAAAATAAAAATAAAATAATAATAATAATAATAATAATAATAATAATAATAATAAAGAGAGGATGTAAAATGACTAATAAATACATAATTCCTAATTTATTTCTCAGAATATTTTCCTCACTATTTTTCTTATCAACAAACAAAGGAAAGTGTTTTCCATTCCCTCACTAAATCCAGAACCAAACAGAGCATACCTAAATTGAGAGAATTCAAATCCATTGTTAATGCACAAAGAACAAGCGAGATAATGAATCTAGAGAAAGAAGACAATCCAATTAGGAGAAGACTTAGGTACATTTCTTCTTACGCATTTCGTATTATTCTCATGTCTCGCCTCACGTGTGCAACTTTGTGTATTTGACGCGTGTGGCATATGCGTCAATCAATAATAACTTAAGAGCAATATGAAATGCACATAAGAAAAAAAAATACTAAAGTATAGTTATCTATTGTAAAATAATTGTTTTTTTTGACCACCACATTACATAGACTACCGTGCAAGATTTGGAACATACAAATATGAAGATCTAGCTTGAATTTCACCAATTCAAATGTGCATGATTGACTGGCCTGCAAAGTTATGGAAATAATCACATTAGTAGAGTCTGCTTTAATTAGAAGGCACGAAATATGATTAAGTTTAGCCTTAATTCATTTCATTCTTTTGATTTTGGCAAAGGATAACCCTTCATTACATTTTTTTTTCATGTTGTTTTTCTGCATTATTTTTAATCATGCTGATGTGATCCTACACCCTACGATCTCATCATGTACTGTAGTTGAATTGACTCACCACCATACTTTGTGAAAGAAATTGATGAGAAGGTAGAGCAGGTACAGACACAGAGAGCTTGTAAGGAGGATTATAAGATGAGTACTGCAACACACATTTTTTAATACAAAATGTGATCTGGTTATTGATTGGCACAGATTCTATTACAAACGCATCTCGACTATCAAAAAACACATCTCGGCCACACTTTTTTTATTGCCGGGATGCATTCATGTAAGGCCTGCAACAATCAATAGTCAGATCACACTTTATATCAAAAAATTGTGTATCAAACACTTTCCTTATTGATTGAGTATCCTACCACACCCATGTTTTCTTTGAATTGAATTGATAAACCAAGCTGTCTCTATCTATACCTATTATATGCACTTAGATTGTGCTTGGGTGCACTGGTACTTATATTTAATGTATTAATTTATTTTAACTTAGTTGATCCTAAATTTGTGAATAAAAAATTGACTTCAATTTAAATATATGTATTATTAGGTGGTTAGCAACGTTATCTAGAGAGGTTATATATAGGATGAATGACCTTGATCAATAGGAAATTTTTTATCCTTGATGTGTGTCATGACTATCATCATTTAAGGGTCTAAAATTGTTTTTATTCGTTATTATTTACTTTTTAAATTAAAGGGTTAAATACACTTTATCTTCTTGTGGTTTGACCCGTTTACACTTCACCTCCCTATGGTTTAAAATGCTACACTTAATCCCCTCGTGGTCTCAACTAAAGTGTAAAAGAGGACGGAGTTAACGGCAAGCGTGAAAATACACTCCTACCCCTGTTTGATTATAATATATAAAAGGGTTAATTACACTTACACCCCCGGATACGAGTGTTCCACATTCTGTTGGAATTTGGAAGAAATGAATCCAATCTTATGGTTGTTGCCATACTACCCCTCCAATTGTCCATACTATCCCTCGAATTGTCCTTGAAAAGTGTTCAGAAAAGGACACTAACTGGAAAAAGCCCCCAGTGAGGTAGGATATATACTGGAGTGAAATCCAGTGAAGGGCCGAATAATAATATCTACATTAATGTATTTATATGCTTAAATAATTATTTGTTTAAATGCTTTCATATTATATGATGATATATGTGTTAGCAAGTGGTATTAGTTTGGACACCTAAATACGGGTATAACTGAAAATATTTATAATTAGTAGGTGAGATAGCAACTTCACAAAATATTTGGGACCACGTTGGGACCCATACGAGACTTAGACAAACACTCATTAGATAATTGATAATTAATGAAATGTTTGGGGGATTTCATAATAAGAACTTAAGAAATTTTGGGGGTGTAAATGCAAAAATGAGAGTCCATTCCGTTAGTTTGGATGAAAAATTTAACTTATGCACTTAGGTTTGAACCACAGGGGTATTAGTGCAAAAATTTAAACTATAGGAGAATAAGTGTAAATCGTGCAAACCACAAGGGATGTAAGTATAATTAACCCTAAATTAAATTTTAAAACACAGTCCACTTTTTACACATTTTGCATTCCCCCTTCCCTTTCTCTACATATCATTCTCCCTCTCTCAACATCCTTTCTCTCTAAATTAATTACATATCTAAGTATCTAACTATTAGCATTATAAAATTATTGTTTACAAAAAAAAAAATGATTAATTTAGATTCAACAAACGTTTATTTGTTAGTGCCTATGGGTACTGGTAAGATCTTGAGTGTGTGTATATATATATATACACATGAGTGTGTGTGTTTGTGTGTAATGATTGCTAAAAACAGAGTGAGTAGATTGAGACTCACTGTGACTCGATGGCGAACAACTCATAGTAGATGTCGAGAATATTGGTGGCGAGAGGTGTCAAAGACTGAATTTTTGTACTTCGAATTAGAGCATTTTTAGTTTTTTGAAGAAACTACATTATTACAATTTTTTTATAATAAAGTGACAACTAAATACCACTCTAGGCTAGCTCAGTCATAATGGGTTTATTCTAAATATCGCAAAATTATCGATTAGTCTCTCACTTGTGGTTGTTGGGTTGAGATATTGTGATTTGGATTATGATATCAGTGTTGGGTAGTCTTGGGTCTTCTCAATCCCAAAAGTTAGCTTATAAAGTGAGACTTTCCCTTACTTATAAATCGACCACTAAAACCCCTTCCACGTTCGATGTGGGAAACCCCAACAATCTCCTCCTCACACATCGGGTCTTTGATCGGCAAACCCTCGACCAGTCTCTCCCTTGTGACTATTAGGCCGAGATGTTATAACTCAGGCTCTGATACCAGTGTTGGGTGGTGTTGCACCTTCTCAACTCCAAAAGCTAGCTTATGAGGTGTGACTTTTCCTCACACTTATTATAACACCCATATTTGTGTTATTGCTTTTGCATTTTATTGTCATGCATGATAATGTGATGTGGCGTGTCTTATGACACATGATTGAGTGAGTTTGGACTCACGAGTTGATTTGGGTGTCTGTATTAGAGAACCCTTTGAAACTGTAGTGATTGATGATTTATTGTTGTGACGTCTCTCCGAGTATGAGACGGTCACTGTGGAATACTTTAAATGTTTATCTGAAAATAAATGTTTACCTGTGTATTTCAATATCTGTATTAATTTCTGTTTTAGAATTTATATCTGCTACTAGTTTTAGTATCCTGGTGAGAACGAAGTATCACGTTATTAATATGGTATGCTAATTAGCAACTTCGAAAACGTCATGTAGAAATTTGCGTTTTAGTGACCAAACGAAACTTAGTCGAAAACTTTTATAATTTTGAAGTTTTGCTTATAAAGCTATGAATAAGCTGTATAGAAAGTTTCAGAGACTGATTAGGAGTTTTGAAAACTCGTGGGGAGGTAAAAGTAATTCCCGAGAGTTTTGCCTATATATAGATAGAGATGACTTTAGATTTTTCTACAACTCTTAACCTAAGTTCAAGAAGGAGGCCAAGGGAGATTTTAGGAGCTTAGAGTTTTGCGACGCCAAACGACGACCTTCCGTCAGTCTGTTTTCTCCCATATTTCATATTCGAGTTCCTCGAGGTAAGAGCTTCGTTTTGATATATGTTAGGACTTGTTTGGCCAAGTTTTCCGAAAAGTTGTTTTCTAAAAATTTTCATAAAAGTTAATAAATGGAATTTTGATCCATAGGAATTGTACTAGACGGACTTCTACTCGTTCTTTGTACACGGGTTTTCTTTGAATCGAAGTTTAAGAGCGTAAATCGGAGGTGAGTGATTCAACTATGTTTTTGGAATGGTTTCTTGACATGTATTCATGTTATGTTTGAATAGCATGTATTAATACTTAGAGATATCTTGTGTAGTTCATATTGGGCATTTATATTGATAAGTAGGCCCAATAGCACGATAAATTGTTTTGATTACCGCGAGCATGGTGATATGTATTTGAGCATGTTAAGTTGCTTATTTGGGTCAAAAGGAGCACGTGGTCACCGTGCCATTTTGTGGAGCCGATATAGGCATTAAGGTCGCACGATTGAAGAGAAGAATCGTGGGTCTTACCCTTTCGCGTGAACTTATTGGCGAGGAGTCGCGGATTGGGAATATGGACCGGCACGTGAGTCTCCGGCGACTAGTATGAATTGTAGAGATGTGAATGCGGATATGTTTATCATTCATGTGCATATGTTGTGTTATTCACTAAGCGTTAGCTTAAACAAATCGAATATCTGTGGTTATTCAAATAACCATTTCAGGTGTTAATGCTGGCGAGGAATCAGAGAAGTGAGCACGTGGGTTGGGAGTTCTTTTAGAAGGCAACTTGAACGTTAATCTTGTAGTTTTGGGACAATAAGAATGTTGTAATAAGAATTCTTATGATTTTTAGTTATGTTTAACTTGGTATGTTAGAATGAATCTAAAACGTTGTAATAGTTAGTAACATGTTGTAACCGTGCTTTGGTAATATGTTAATACAGTTAGGATTGTTTTTGGAGTACTTTTGGAAGTGTGTTTGATCCCCGTTGGAATTCAAAAGCTTTTAAAACTTGAAAATGTTGCAGAATGTGCTGTTACCAGGGGATCAGTCGACTGGTTTGTTGAACAGTCGACTGGAGCCTCCTTTTCAGTAACTCTCTGCATTGTTTCATAGAGGATCAGTCGACTGGGTCCCCGACACAGTCGACTGGATCATGGTTTCCAAAATTGATATTTTGGCTAGTCTGGACTTCAGTCGACCGGACTTTACCAGTCGACTGAAAATTTGAAGCCCCAGTCGACTGGGTGTAGAAAGCAGTCGACTGGATGGTGTTTTAAAACCCAACTTTCTGTTGGACCAGGATCAGTCGATTGGATGCGAGGATCAGTCGATTGGACAGATTGTTTTTCAAAATGACTTATTTATTCCGCCGCGTGTGTTCTTCAAACTAAATTTTGGAAACGTTAATGAATTGGTTAACCTCGGTGGCGTGCCACGGGCTCCGGTTCCGCTATTGTGGAACCGGGCTGTGACACTTATAAACTGCCCACCAACCCCTACCACATACGACGTGGAAACCTTAACAACAAAAGCAATCCTTATATTTCTTATATGCCCTATAATAAGTTTTAGAATTTTTTGGGGGAAATATAAGACATACACATCTAGATGTCATCTTTGGCTTTATTTAAGAAATTTTAAATAGTTTACATTTCAATCAGTGACTAGATGATGTGACTGCCATTGGAAAAATAATAATAAATAAATAATAAAGTAAATAAAAATTTAAAAAAATAAAATAAAATAAAATATATTTGATGTAATGTAAAAAAATACCTAAAAAAATATCTGATTAATTTCATCATAGGAAGATTGGTTGGTCCTTCAGAAACTTAGAATGAAAATGTTGTAATTTAAAAATACTATAGAAAATCTGATTTCATCATAGGAAGATTTGGTGGTCCTTCAGAAACTTATAGAGCTTGACACAGAATTGAAAGCGACAATTGTTGGAGCTGTTTGGGAAAGTTAAAAACCGATTAGATAGTTCATAAGTGAAAACCGATTATATAGTTCCTAAGTGAAGCAAGCGATTTAAATATTCTAGTGTTTGGTTGATACACTTTGATACGCCCAAAATTATGGGCAGTTTCCTACTCAAGCTAGAAGACTAATGGAAAGTGCATCTATTTCCTAATCCAATTGGAAAACCCCTACAATTAATGTCAATCAATCCTAATACGATTAGGAAACTTACTTGATTGGTGTCAATCACACCCCAATAGGATTATATTTCCTTATCCATGTATGAGTAGGTCTCTTACATCTATAAAAGAGACCTCTCACCCCCCATGGAGGGGGCGACCAACTTCTCTAGTCTACACAGCACCTCTATAATTCACCATTGTACGCATACACCCGGCCGGTATTACTGGTAGTGCCGCCCCTCTTTGTTGGCTCACCAGGCCCGCCGGTGATCTGCTAGTGAACGTACTCAGACACACCCGTGGACGTAGGTACCTTTATTAACAGGGCCGAACTACATACAAAAAATAGTCTCTCACTCTCTCTCTCCTTAAACTGCTTTACTTTACTCTTACCAATTTTTGGCATCATCAGCTTGGCGCCGTCTGTGGGAAACGACAAGTCTTCTCATTAACAAATCTCTTGACTGATCATCATGCCACTGAAGAAGGGTAAGAAGGCTGATCAGCAGTCCGACTGGGATGTTCCTTCGGCCCCGGTATCGGCTGCGGCAGCCATAACATCTGAGCAGATCACCGCGACCCTCACACAACTCTTGGAGGGCCAGCGTCAAATCCAGCGACAGATCGAAGCCCTGCTAGCCCAGCAAAGCCGTCCTCCAGGGGCCGGGAACGTTGCGTGCGGTCGGGAACCAATCTGGACCAAACAACGTGCCCGAGCCGACCCGTCCCGTGTTGAGGATGCCAGAGACATCAACAGTGGGCGTGCTGCCCGAGAGGAAAGGCGGGAGCATATGGCCCGGGAATCAGTCCAGGGTCACTCGGTCAAGAGCCGAGTTGTCCCTAGGCGAACGGTTACTTGGGGTCATAGCCGAACCCGATCCCAGAGGACAACACCCCACCATGAAGAAGCATCTTCCACCAACCCGACTAGTTCCTCAGATTCCGGTCGGGAAGAAGTGGAAGCTCGAATCAAAGACTTGCAGAAGCAGATCGACGAAGTGGCCAAAAAGCTTGGTCAAAACCGTGTTCTGAATCAAGCCAATACCGAGACAGAGTCACCATTCTCCAGCCAGATCGCGAGGTTTACCATCCCGCGCAAATTCAAGCAGCCTCGGCTAGATTCATACCACTGCTCGGGAAGCCCGATCGACCACGTCCGAACCTATAAGGCTCAGATGGCCCTAGCCACCAACTCCGATGAGCTACACTGCCTAGCCTTCCCCAGCACTTTGAAAGGCCCGGCCATGCAGTGGTTTTACTCCTTGGAGCCCCGATCGGTCTGCAGTTTCAAACAACTCAGCAAGCAGTTCATCAACCAGTTCACCGGTATGCATGAGCGGCCAAATCCAGACATGCAGCTATTGACAGTCAGACAACGGGATAATGAGTCCCTCAAGGAGTTCACTAACCGGTTCAACCAACAGAAGCTTCAAATCCGCAATCTGAACGAAACAATCGCCATCATAGACTTCTGCTCGGGAGTTCAACACACCAAGTGCGCCGCGTCGTTCCACAGAAATCGACCGGTAACGTTGGTCGAACTCGCAAAGAGGGTTGAAAAATACATTGACACTGAAGAATTTCTGAAGATCAAAGACCCCGGGCAAGAAAGCGACAAGTCCTCCAGAAGTAAACGAAAGCGAGATCAGCTCGGGAGTTCAGACAGTTCTTTTAGTTCACAGCAGTCCAGGTCAGGCAGCCCCGACCAGACCTCCAGTTCGCAGCGGTCAGAGTCCGGCAGCCCCGACACGACTCCCAGTTCACAGTGGTCTGAGTCTGGCCGCCCTGACACGACCTCCAGTTCACAACGGTCAGGATCAAGCAGTTCCGACTTTGCCTCCAACACAGAGAAATCTGGATTCCGACGATCCTGATCCGACCTCCTGTCTCTATCGGTCTAGATGAGTCCGACTGCAGTGGTACTTGCTTGATCACCACATGAGGCTCCACCGATTGTCAGAGAGCTCATTTAAAGACCTCGGGCTCGACCCCGAGGCGTACAAAGACCTCGGGCCTAACCCCGAGGCACGAAAAAGACCTCGAGCTCCGAACTCAGGCACTAAAAAGACCTCGAGCTTCGAACTCAGGCACTAAAAAGACCTCGGGCTCCGAACCCAGACACAAAAGACCTCGGGGTCACTCCCGAGGCACCGGCTTCGCCTAGGTCCAACCGACGATGGGGGCAAACCCCCTATGTGGCTGATGATGGCAAGCTTCAAAAGACCCTGCAACCATCATGTTCCAGGTCGATTACCTACAGATCATAGCCTCTGTAAGACCCTCGTCTTAGTGAAAGCTTGGGGGGCAAGACGGCGCAGTGAACTAAACAGGTAATCACACCGGATATTTACAGGCCTCGCGGATAACCAAGTCAAAATGTTGGACAGCCCGAGCACCTACAGTACTCAGAGACATTAACTCCACTTAGGTCCAGACCGACGATAGAGGTGACTAAAATCTCTTAGGTTGGCCGACGATAGAGGAGTAAAAGGACCCTAAAGCAACGTGATTTAGGTCGGCTCCACCAACATGGTCAAGCTCTTCTCCCAACAGTCTTGACGAAGGCTGGCCGGGCGAAAGACAACCATCCTGGGGAGTTAACAGTAAAAAGGACCCTAGAGCAATACGCTTTAGGTCAGCTTGTCCAACATGGTAAAATCCTTCTACCCACAGCCTTGACGAAGGTTTACGGGCAGAAGATAACCATCCTGGGAGCTAACTCAAGCAAAAAGACTCCGAAGTAGGCCGAGTCTCAACTCTCGGTCACTTCTCGAGCATTCAAAGACTCCGAATTAGGCCGGGTCTCAACTCCCGGTCAGTTCCCGAGCACCTAAAAGTCCCGAGCTAGGCAGGGTCTCAACTCTCAGCTAGTTCCCGCGGGCTCACCAGGCTCAGAAGCCCTGAGGCAGCTTCCTCAAGCACTCAGACAGTGGCAAGTGGCATCAACTAATTTCCAAACTTGCCCCGATATAGCATCTGGCCAATCTTGGAAATGGGGGGCAGCTGATACGCCCAAAATTATGGGCAGTTTTCTACTCAAGCTAGAAGACTAATGGAAAGTGCATCTATTTCCTAATCCAATTGGAAAACCCCCACAATTAATGTCAATCAATCCTAATACGATTAGGAAACTTACTTGATTGGTGTCAATCACACCCCAATAGGATTATATTTCCTTATCCATGTATGAGTAGGTCTCTTACATCTATAAAAGAGACCTCTCACTCCCCATGGAGGGGGCGACCAACTTCTCTAGTCTACACAGCACCTCTATAATTCACCATTGTACGCATACACCCGGCCGGTATTACTGGTAGTACCGCCCCTCTTTGTTGGCTCACCAGGCCCGCCGGTGATCTGCTAGTGAACGTGCTCAGACACACCCGTGCACGTAGGTACCTTCATTAATAGGGCCGAACCACATACAAAAAATAGTCTCTCACTCTCTCTCTCCTTAAACTGCTTTACTTTACTCTTACTAATTTTTGACATCATCACACTTTGTGGCATAATAGTTTTGTAATCGTTCTAAAAATATTCTTATAACATTTTTTTTTTGCCAAACCGACATTGTTCATCAAAATTAGATAAACAAATGAGAGCGGAACTAAGGGACCTACTATTAAGCATTAAAAAAAAACACTAATGAAGCTACTAAATACACAACCCTAGTTGCGTTCTACACCCACTTAGATTACTCATGATGCTATAAGAACAACTCATTAATGGATGCATGTGGTGTAGAAAGTAGTTAGAAAATGGGGTTAGGTGTCACAAGTTAATTTATAAATTTCTTATGTTTGTCACTACGATTTGAAACTGGTAGGGTTAGCTGATATATATTTAAGTTTATCCTCCCATCATCTAATTAAAAAATTTTCAGATATGTTTGTATGAACCTGTACATGTATGTATACAGCTATCTATTTCAAATATTTAGAAAAACAATCATGTTAGGTATATACATTTTTTTACACATTTTTTGATACACTATGCTTTAAATGCATGTACCTTCTGCTGTGTTAATTTTTCACCCTTTTCTGTGCACCACTCACACAACACATGATACATATATTTAAAGCTGTGTCAAAAAGTGTGTAGAAAAGTGTATTGGTGTAGTACTGCTCATCAATGGCCGGATGACACTTTGTGTCAAAAAGTGTGTCAAAAAATGTATATGTAGCACTACTCTTAATTTTATTAGATGAATAGGATCAATGTTCCCTCAAACCTATCAATAACCAACTTATGTCAGATTAGGGGTGGCAATTTGGGTTCTCGTGTCATAATCGTGTCATTATTCAGGTCGTGTGCTTTAGGTTTAATTTTTAGTTTCGAGTGCTATTCATCTATAATACAAACTATTTTAAATTAATCGTGTCGTGTTTAGGTTGTCTCAGTAAAACGGATTATCGTGTCAAAAATTGCCACCCCTATGTCAGATGCAGGGCCGGTCCTGAGGCAATTTTGCAAAGCAATCGCATGGGGTCTCGATTTTAAGCCTCATTTTTAGGCTTATTTTTTCCCTAATTTTTTTTAAATTTTTATGAAACTTATAATTTGTAGGTCTATTTTCTTCTAATTTCTTTCTAATTTCTATGAAACTTGTCATTTTTAGACCTATTTTATTCCTAATTTCTATGAAACTTATCAATTTTAGGCCAATTTTCTTTTAATTTCTTTCTAATTTCTATGAAACTTATCATTTTTAGGTCTATTTTCTTCTAATTTCAATGAAATTTAGTATAGAGGCCTCATTTTTTCTGCCCCTTTAAAAATTCGGTTGAGACCTCGGACAATTTTTATCATCTCAATTCCGACCTTGGTCAGATACTAAATGTCATTTGGAAAATCCCCAAAATTTTCTTCTTTACTTTATTGTTTTCTCTTCTACTTCACTTCGGTAGAGTCCATAACCCCATATCACATCTTTTTTTAAAAATAAAAAATTAAATATGAATTACAAAACTTTAAGTGATTCAGAATTTGAGTTTTGATTCTTAAACCAACCAATAGGGGTGCTATGGAAACCATAATTTTCCTTCTCTCTAGCTCTGTTTGTTTCTCTCTCCTCTTTGTTCTCGTCAAGTTCTTGCACAAACTATGGTGGAAACCACTTCACATACAATCTTTGATGCGATCACAGGGAATCAAAGGCCCTTCTTACAGATTGTACCATGGAAACACCAAAGAAGCTTTGAAGATGAAGATCGAGTCCATGAGAAGGCCCATGGATATGTCACACAATATATTTCCTCGAATTTATCCTCATCTTTACTCATGGATGAATACATACGGTAACATAATTTAGTTTGAGTAATGTCGTTTTAACAGTTTTATCACATGTTGTAACCGTGATCAGTAGTACCACAAACTATATAGCATGTAATACAATAGCCGAAGCATTTGAAAATCAAAAGAGTAATATTTGGGGCACTAACAAATTCCACTAACTTTTATTAATACACTCTATCTCTCTCTTAGTGGTACTATGAGGTCCGCAGCGGAGCCCATAGTACTACTAGGAGAGAGAGATAGAGTGTATTAGTAAGTGTTAGTGAGATTTGTTAGTGACTCTAGCATTGCCCAAATCAAAATTAGAGAAACCAAAATGAAATTAGACGTATTCATCTTAGTTTCTCTAATTTCGGGGGCCAGATTGATCTCCATGTAAAATATTTTCTTATTTGGCCGTAAGATGTTTCCTAAAGATTTTTAGAAAATAAAAGTCGATTAAAATGCTAAAAAAAAAAAAACTGATGCAGGGAAAAGCAACGTAAGTCATTTTTCTGAAAGAATACTTAAAATTGAAATGCTTAGGGCTCGCATGGTAACATTTCCTGTTTTGAGTTTTCAGTTTTTTAAAAATGAAAACCAGTTTTGGTTTTTTTTTTTTTTGAAAAAAAAAAAAACGAAAACTTGTTTGGTAACAGTGTTGATTTTTTTTTTTTTTAAAAACAAAAACAGGAAACTCAAAATGACTTTTTGGTGTTTTCATTTTTTACCCAAAATTTGAAAATATTTTTTAAAAACAAAAAACAAAAACGTTACCAAACGAGTTTTCAATTTTCGTTTTCTAAAAAACGAAAACAAAAACAGAAAACAGAAAACGACAACGTTACCAAACGAGCCCTTAATTAATCAAAATATTTGAATTTTCGAATATATTATACTCGCAAAATACGTACAAATTGAGTTATTAGACTATGGAGTTTTTAAATGGGTAATACTTGGGGCACAACCTTCATACAACCTCCCCAAAAGATGTGTCTATCTTTTTCCTGTATCACTGTGGGATCCAGTGACATCACAGGAGAGAGATAGACACATCTTTTGGGGAGGTTGTATGAAAGTTGTATCAAAGTTGTGTCCCAAATATTGCTCTTTTTAAATTGAGTCAATTTCTACCATATATTACCCCTTTTTCTAGGGGGGGATAATGTGAAGTTTTTTTTCTAGGGGGATTGGACTAAAACTTTGAGAAGAAAATTTGTTGGACTAAATATTTAGGAAGGATTACAATACGTTAGGCAAATATGTTGTACATATTTTTTTATTTTTCTCTTAAAATTTTGGGTACCCCTCTCCTGAAAACAACTTCAGTACCGTTAAAATTATACAGTTTAAACTGTATCTCTCACAAGTGAATAGTAAAATTGGACAATTTTTTAAAAACTACTTTTACAAAAGCATTTTTACTGTTTTACAGCACAGTTTTAACTGTGCTCTAGTATTTTCCCTCTCCTCACCCAACTGGAGGAAAGGTCTAAAAATATGTCAGAATTCAGCCAAATAACTTTTTAACAAACGATAATAGGATGGAAATTGAACTTTAGGATCTAATATGCAAAATTATAAATAATAAAGGCGAAATGACATCGAGTATAAACTACGTGGGATAAAAGTGTAAATGAGCTATTTTTTTTATTTTCTTTTATTATTCTAAATTCTTTTGTGCTTTAATTATTTTCTTTCTGAAACAGGTATGAATTTTGTTAGTTGGTATGGCACAGAACCTCAATTATTTGTTACTGATTCAGAACTTGCTAAAGAAATACTGACCAATAGAGAGAGAGTTTTTCTAAAAATGGAACCAGGGGTGTTTATGAGAAAGATGATAGGAGATGGTCTTTTTGCAGCAGATGGTGAAAAATGGGTAAAGTTGAGGACACTAGCCAATCATGCTTTTCGTACAGAGAGTTTAAAGGTAATTAAAGGTTGGAAAAAAAACTTTGGTACATTTCCTTTAGTGTGGTTGATGTTGTTCCTCTCACATGAATAATAAAAATAATTTGGACAAAATTGTAATTCTACACTTTTTTTTACTATTCATGTGAGGAGAACACACCAACCACGCTGAAGGAAATGTACTGAAGTCGTGTCCTTAGAGGTTATGGCCCTTAATCATTGCTTTTGACTTATTAATAATATGTGTTAGATATGTTTTACTTCTTGTGTGTTAGATCCATTTTTACTTTGCCCCTATGATTCAAAAATTAGAATTTTACACTCTTGTGGTTTGAGACTAGAGTGGAAATCCTAACAACGTTAATATTTGATGTGAAATGATGAACATATCCTTCGTTCAATCCCAATTAAAGGGGGATAGGTGTCAACTTCGAACCACACGGGTTAAAGTGTAAGTGGATCTAACCAAAAGGGATATAATGCATCTAATCCATTAGTTCTGATGGAAAACCTTTAACTGTTTCACTTTAGTCCCAATAATGAAGGGTTAAGTTTATAAATACGATAAAATTTACTAATCTCATTATATACAATAGTCATCAATTCGCGTATAAATACGATAAAAATATTTTTAATTTATTTTTAATTCAAGACAATTGCTAATGGAAATGACGATAGAAATGGAGACGTTTGGTCTTAACTGTCCTCGATTGAAATGGAGTCAAAATCGAGGGCCTTAAGTGATGTAATTTATACCTCGGAGTGGGTAAAACAGTATTTTGGAAGAAGTATATGCTTCCAAAGTAAATGTGACTCGTATATGTATAACGGCTCTTCTATTTACCTACACGAGCATGGTGTAGGATAGCGTTGTGTTTGATAATAATTCTACAAGAGAACCATTTTCTATCTTATTAAAATAGTGGTAGTTAACAAATTTATAACGAGAGAACTAAAGTAATTTACTTTTCTTTTCTTTTTCTTTTTGGTCAAAAAGTAATTTATTTTAAGTCCTTTATAAATTCACTTCAGTGTTCACATTTGAACAAGTTAATTTGTCTATAGGCTATGATACCAGAAATGACTGCAAGTGTTGAGATGATGCTAGAGAGGTGGAAAGAGTATGAAGGGAAAGAGATTGAAGTGTTTGGAGAGTTCAAACTATTAACATCAGAAGTGATTTCCAGGACAGCTTTTGGGAGCAGTTATTTAGAAGGAAAGGAAATATTTGAGATGTTGGCGAAGTTTTCTATCATAAGTTCAAGAAATGCTTTCAAAATTAGCCTTCCTGGCCTCAGGTATATTCATTCAAACCTTTTGTAGAAAAAAGTTAGTTAAACTTAAATGCGATTAGATTTGGTGTCGTTCTTATTTTCTATCATTTATATATATATATATATATATAACTTAAATGCGATTAGATTTGGTGTCGTTCTTATTTTCTATCATTTATATATATATATATATATATAACTTAAATGCGATTAGATTTGGTGTCGTTCTTATTTTCTATCATTTATATATATATATATATATATAAGACTAAGGTTCTACGGCTCTTTCGGGAACTGGTTCTACTATTAGAATATTTGGTAATTACCTATATATTGCCTAGTCACACTTTGAAACATGTTCTTTGCTAAACCAACGTAATGCTCATTTTCATAAAAACTAAATAGAAAATGATTTTGAAGCTGAACATGAATGTGTTTCATTTGTTCTTGAACATGCTCCTATATAATAAAAAGTGGGTTAAGATGCATTTTGCACCCCCGAACTATATACAATTTTTTATTTGGTCTCTTAATTTTTAGTCCAATTGTAACGGCAACAATCTTTAGCTCGATTTCAAAAGAATACGAGAAGTCCTCACGTGGTCCAATGTTAAGCCTCCACGTGATGTGTTTCCATCACAATTTCAAACGAAGCTGGCGGAAAGTTGACCATGTAATTGACTTGAAAGTTATGAGAGTAAACTATTGCCACAATGAAGGACCAAACTGTAAATATGTTCAACAATGCAAAATGCACTTTACCCTACATAGTGCTTCTATATGTAGAGAACTTGTTCTTGCAGTTCCCAAACAACCCCTTAATCTCCAGCTTTGACCTATTACCTCCACAAGAATTGATAAATTCATATCTTTGCAGCAAATTCATAAAAACTGAAGATGATAAAGAATCAGATAAACTTCAACAAGGGATGCGTGAAGCCATAATAAGGATTGTGAAGAAGAGAGAGGAACTAATTTCTGAAGAAGTAGACAAGTTTGGTGCTGATTTTCTTGGATTACTAGTGAAGGCCAGTCATGATGAGGATGAGAAAAACAGGCTGACAATAGATGAAATTGTTGATGAGTGCAAAAATTTCTATATTGCTGGACATGAAACTACTACAACCTTGCTCACGTGGACCATTCTTCTTCTAGCAACACATACAGATTGGCAAGTGAAAGCAAGAGAGGAGGTTTTCAAGATATTTGGTAAACAAAAACCCAATTCAGAAGGCTGTGGAAGATTGAAAGTGGTGAGCTAATTTTAATTGTTCGTGGTACTTGTTAAAACTTGATATATTTGTTGGAACCATTTCCTAACAGTTTTAGATGTTAGAGAAATTTTCGCCGAACACTTTTAATGTAGCCTTAATTCTTAGAGCCGAACAATTTAATGTAGCCTTAATTCTTAGAGGTATGGGTTAAAATGTCTACGATATCCCAATCGACTAGGAACAGTAGTGTGGTTGGCTTATGAAGTACAACAGAGTTGGTGCTAGTTAATTGGGCTAAAGTATTTTGGGCTAGGTTAGATACAAATGATGTCAGGGCAGACCCTCGTGACAGTATAATACTCTGCCTATGGCACACCGAATGATGGGTTACGTGGGGGGACTTGGACCGAGAGCGGAGATGCATCCCCTATACTACATTGGCCAAATAAAGAAAGTTAACCAAAAGGACAATAATGTGGTGGTCTTATAAAGCACCACAAGTTTGGTAGTAGTAGCTTAGGCTTAAGATTTTAGGTCATGTTGTCACTCATTTTGTTGTGCATGCTATACTTTGTTATTTTTCTGTATTCGAATGGAGCTCACTTCGCTGGCTCTCTCCACGCGCAAGACTAGCTAGGACATGAGGGAGTTAAAGCTTGATATATAATTTGATATATTCTTTAATACTTTTAAGCATTAAATTATGATGAGTTTGTTTTTTCTCTTTGATGTAGGTGACAATGATATTCAATGAAACACTAAGACTGTACCCACCTGTGATTTCCTTGGCAAGAAAAGTTGAAGGGGATGTCAAATTGGGGAGATTCAATATCCCTTCCAACACAAGGCTGATCATTCCAACTGTAGCAATTCACCATGACCCTCAAATTTGGGGGGAAGATGTTCACCAATTCAATCCAGAGAGATTTTCCAAAGGAGTTGCTAAAGCTACAAACAATAATCAAACAGCATTTCTTCCCTTTGGTTTCGGACCTCGGATTTGTGTTGGACTGGGTTTTGCATTAAACGAATCTAAGATAGCTCTCTCGATGATTTTGCAGCGCTACGCCTTTACTCTCTCTCCGACCTACGTCCACTCACCAATGGTGGTTTTGACGATTTGTCCACAACATGGAGTTCAGATAAAGCTCCACATTCTCTAGGCTCTATTTGGTTCATGGATTTAGTGAGGCAAAGGAAAATGTCAACGAAAACCTTAAAGCTTTTGTAATTTAAGTATGGAGAAAAACACAAGGCAACTAGCTTTCCTTCTTTTTCTTTAATTAATATATTTTTTTTTTGTCCGTTTTCTTTGCTTCTCTAAATCTGCAAACCAAATAGAGCACTGTCGGACGCAAAATGTTTGTAAAATGTGTATTTTATGTAATAAATAGTCAGATATTTGGTAGCTTGAGCTCAATTGTATAGTGGGATGCAATGAAATATTGCTGAGAGTTATAAAAAAAATATATATATATATGTAAAGGAGGATAATCTTCATAAAATAAATCGACTCTTATTGTCCGTGTTCATAGAGACTGCAAGGCCCATCATACAGAGAAGTGGAAGTCAGTACGTAGCTAATCATGGGCTAGTTTTGAGCAAGCTTCAATGCAGCTTTGTATAATCTAACGAGGTCGGATTGGATAAAAATTATGCAATCCAATGTTTGGTGCGCGCACGGATAAGGATTATTTTATCCCAAACTCCCCTTTTATCACATTGAGTATCGGATAACTCAATACCAAAGGGGGTGTGGTATTAGGTCGGATAACTTTGCTTGGGATAACTCTTCGGATTAAAAAAAAAAACCGTGTTCTGTGATGAGCCCATCCTCACCATTCTTCTTCTTCTTCTTCTTCAGTTCACCATTCTTCTTCTTCTTCTTCTTCTTCTTCTTCTTCTTCCCTCAGCCCGTTCTCACCAATGCCGTCGCAGCCGCCGAGCCTCGTCTCCGCCACCAACATCACACACATCCGCGATCGCCACCTGCCATCGCCGATCGAGACTCATCAATCTAGATTCAGATCTTTTTCTTTGGTTAGGATTTCGATTCAGATCTTTTTCTTTGGTTGGGATTTCGATCTTGGTTTCTAGGGTCTTTGAGTTGGGAATCTCATTTGGGATTTTTGTTTAGTGTAAAGGGTGAGGTCTTTGATTTGGTAATCTCAACTTGTATCATGGCAATTGTATATACTCCATGATTAAATCCTTCATCTTCTTATTTTCGTTTTTTTTTTGTTTTGGATGACACAGCCTTCATCTTTTTATTCGTATATACATATATATATATATATATATGGCCATGGTTATGTTATGTTAGAAATTATGTTTTTTTTTTATAAATAATTGTGTGTTATTTTATTTTATTTTTTATTTTTTTTGTTTCATAGCAAATTAAGAGTCTAGCTTTAAATTTATTTTGACCCATACTCAAAAATCCTACCCAAAACTTTAATCTAAACAGTACCAAACACAGGATAGGGATATAAACAACTTATCCGACACTTTAATTCCGCATGTTCCAAACACTTATCCGACAAGATTACTAATCTAGTCTGATCCTGCCTTATCTTGTCCAATCCGACAGTTTTATCTGACCTGTCAAACGAGGTCTAAAAGTAGAAGCATCCCATAAGTTGTTCCCAAAAAGATCCCATGTACACTGTCTTCTCTCAAGTCAAGTGAGTATTGTGCAACGAATTAACTCTTCCTCCCCCAGAACTTGGTTGATTACTAATTTGGGAAAATTACACAAATAACCTTTCAACGACCCATTTTCACTACCCCTAAAATAATAAATAAATAAATAAAGTGAACAAGCTGACCCCTTATCAATCTGAAATAAAATACTAACACAGTTAGACGGAAATTAGTCAAATGACCAATATGCCCATATGCACCCAAAAAATACTCCAACCAAACATACCTTCTCTATCTCCACCCAAAAAATTTACATCACCAATAACGTAGGAAGCATCGACCCTTCTAAGAAGATAATGTGTTGTGTGTCGTGTCCGTGTGAAAGACGTTTCACGGACACTTCCTTGCAGTGTTGAACGTGCAATGTTTTTAGGATTTGTCATGTCGCCATGTCTGTGTCGTGTTGTATTCGTGGCCGCGCTTCATACCCAATAACAACCCTCGAATCCAAATCCTTCTACAGAAGGGACAGTGATCGGGATGTTCGGACCGCCCGACGTAGAAACTCCTAGTTTCTTAAACATATAAATCTAGGAAGCACAAGTGCAGGTGTAGGAATACAGGTGCGGGGACGCCGGGGCGAGGATTCGTCAATTTTCTTTATAAAAAAAAACCTGCAATCCGAGTTTCAGGTGGAATGGGATTTCAAATCAAGCCATATAGCTTTCAAACTTAGACCATGTATGCGAATGCTAAAATATGATCAATTTCATACAAATATATTTGTTTTGTTTTTTTTTTGTGGGAACCAACGCTATGTTGATTTGCAAAGAACAAATTAGACTGGATACAGACTCCTTTGCAAGAACGTATAATTCATGTACACATATATAATACAGCAAACAAACAGTGGCAGCCAAAAAACCTTCAATTTAAGTTTCAGGTGGAATGAAATTTCAAATAAATACCTAAGCTTATCTCAAATTTAGGCCCTGTTTGAGAATGCTTGAAATAGGATCTGTTCAGTCCAGACTCACTTTCTATCTAATTTCTGTGAGAACCAAGGTGATGCTAGTTTGGCAAAGAACCAGATTTAAAATAGACATTAGACTGGACATGAACTAATGTGCAAGAAACGGAAATTCATCAAAAACCTAAATTTATTGAACTACGTTTAGAACTGGTTCTTTGCCTTCCCAAAGAGCCTCTTAACATGCTAATCAGAACCAAGGAGCAGGACTAGAACCAAAAGACAACAAGGCCTCATATCCATATTTCGGTATAATCCAAATTCCACATTCTATTAATAATCAACCATCATAAAGTTGTCAATCCAAGCCATCATAAACTCAAAATGTTCACTGAAAAATACTGATACAACGAAGAAATTAATTTTGAGGACTTTAAGCTAAGCCGAAGGCATTTCAATTCATTTTAACTCGTTCCAACATGGGCTAATACAAGGATGAAACGAGAAAGATTGACTTACAACTTCATGCTTTCCAACGAGCAGAGAATACACGAGTCTTTCCTATTCAAGTTTCCAAAATCTCTCGCCTATCAAGTATCCATGAGGGGTGTCCGACCAAGATTTGAAACTAGAAAGGCGGAAAAAAATACATGTAAATTTAAGGATGGTGGAATATAGAATAACAATAATGACTCTTCTGGAGATATGTATATTACCTAATCACTCAAGGTCCGACACGCCCAATAGAGAATAATTGGGATCGTCATATCCGAGAAGTGGAATATATTCTGATCCTCTCACATGGACGCTAAAGCAAGCTGCAGAGCAAACAAAAAGAAATAAACTCGTCCATCATGAGTGACTCTGTAAATTATCAAGCAAAAATAATAAATCCAAAGAAGATCAGAAATCCAAATTCATTCCGGAAATATCAAATTATCAACAAAAATTATACTCCTAGTGGATAACCGATCCTGGTGTGGTATCTAATTATATAGCAGTACCAATGAAACAGAAATTGCCACTACATGAACAAGAGGAAAAAATGCCTCAAATCAAAACAAATTTCCTTCCTCTGAGTCATGCTGAAAACTTACGAAAATTAATCAGAACCTTAATCCAACATTTCAAACCTAAACTTACTAAAGTTAGGTGGAATTTTCAGAGCAAATTATTGAAGGAAACGGTGGACTATAAGAAATAAGACTAAATCCATGTGCTGCACAAACACAAAGTTGAAAGGTTAACTGATTGAGAAATTCAAAGTTTTTTGGATGAATCAGCTCAAGAAGCCCCATTCCAACATAGGGCGTGTATAATAACTGATAACCCAATTAAGTGCCGAAATTTTTATTTTTTTTTCCAGTGTGTCTGATAATGTATAAGAGCTCATCATTTAACTAAAAAAAAAAAAAGTAACCGAAAGTAAAAAAAAAAAATTCTACCCAAAAATTTAAGCAAAACAATTGATTTCAGAAATGTAAACTCAGTTGTTTAAAGTGTTCAGTACTTAATTTTCAGTTTTATCAAACAGGGCCTTAAATCTTTCAAAAAGAAGCTCCATAATAATTGGCAGCAAATGTGTACAATACTCGAGCTTGGACAAATCAACAATTCTCATCGGAAAATAGGTTTCTGCTATATAATCATAATTAAGCATCCGCTGTCGCTTTCACCTTTCTCCAAACTTGTTTCCTGATCGTCATGAATCTACTTAATATGCTAACTGAGAGGTATTGTCTATAACACCCTCTCATCTTGCCACATGTACAATTTAGAGAGGAGAGTGAGAATCAAAACGCTTGAAGAACTATGAGATAGACAAGAGGGACCCCCAAGAAAGAGGAATGTGTGTGCGCGTGAAGAGTTTGAACAAATAAGGAAAGATGAGAAATCAATTCCATAAAACATAACCCACACAACGTATGGTGTACCCTCACAATATGGGGGTCCCTTCAACATACTCAAGAAACAGTTGTTCAAGTCCAGAATATCTGAAAAAGAGAACTAGCAGAAACCATACCGTTTTCTATCTTAAGAACACTCTGGAGCATCGTATCCATCTTTGATTTCATATCAGAACTCTCATCCATCAATGGAACGAGAAGAATCAGCTCTCTGTAGATGTCACGTACAAATCTGCATATCTTCTTGGCAAAGTCAAGTTCACCATCCGAAATTCGACCAATCGCCAACCTCATCAGCTCCCCTGTCAAGTCCGCAAGCTAAACCAGAACACTTAGCATCACACAAAGAGAGAAGTCATCATAAAAGTTCAATGTGAAGACTGACAATCAAATACACAGTTCAATCGGTCGGAAACTTAAGAGCAAATAATGTTCCGTTGACAAGGGTACGGTGGCTCCTTTGAAAATGTACCTAAATTCTGAGGTACACATCTTAGGGCAAATTTGGATTGGCTTTGGCTTTTGCATATAGACAGAAATAGAAGACATTCACAAGGGCATGGTGGAAATTTTGAAAAATTTATTAAAACCCCTAACCTACTTAGCGCACATCTGAACCTGCTTCAACCAAAATGTACTATTGGGGCTCTAAAGTGCTTCCTAAATTTAATCCAAAGAAGCTAATATGTGTGTTTTGGGTCCCAAAAGCACGATTATGCCCAAATGTGCATTTAGGAAGTGAGTCCAAACAGGCCCTAACTACAATATGGGAGATAAGTAATAGGTTTATTTCAAATCTAGGAAATGAGAGTGGACACGACACAATTCACCTAGAAACTAAAGAAATGTTTTCCATGCTTCCATAAATAGTGCTGTGTTACCATTTCCATATCGTTACACCTCCATGTCCCCTGTGCTACACAGCTTTACTTGTCTCCTCTTTTCTTGAAACAAAAATCACATAAAAATCAGACTAAAGTAATTACCCCCAAGATATAGTCGAGGACATTAATCTGCAAAGGCTCAAGCACCGGATCACTCAGTGGAACCAAGGCAGCATTAATCTCGTCAAGATTCAAAAGAGTCCCGGTTTTGCAAAACTTACATAGTGTTGCTGCTTCGACATACTCTTGTACCTTCAAGGTCCAACAATAGTACAAGTCAATTTTAGTAGTTCTTTTATGGCCTCGATAAATGAAAGGTCACAAAGGGACAACCCCAGGAGAGTATGCTCGTCTTAGCTTCCAAAAGTCGGTACCCTGCAGTTCTTTAACTAGTCGGGTCATATACTGATCTGTCACAGCTGCTAAATCCTTCTCTGCCTTCTCAAGAACTTCCTCTTTGTTGTCTTTACTAATTCTGTCATTGGGGAAAAAATAACAATATCAAAACCATGGTTGTTAGAAAGACCGATTCACGATGGTTTATATGAGTCGATTCGAGTTTCATATAACACAAACCGGTTCACGATTCATAACTTCGAATTTTGAAGTTATAAGTCATAAGTGGAAATCTTTGTACATATTGAGGCTTGATTTTGCATGAAACCTAAGTGAAGATGTTAATTTATTCGCTATAAGCATTGGACAGGAGTTCTTATATGGATACAGTAGTCTTTATTTTCTAAAATAAGTTAAATCATACGAGTCCTAATTCATAATTCTAACAAACCGATTCATAATTTATCATCAATGATCCACACAATAACAGCCTTCCACTATATGTCTAAGAAAGATTATGAATTGAAGCTCTCGAAAGTATATAAATCCAAAAAGAACATGTGATTAGGTTGATCTTCAATGGTGAAGGCACTATAATTTCTTCAAATATACATCCAGGGGCCAAACACCAATTTTGCCAAATAAAATAATTGAAACTTTAAATGCAAAGAATTACAAATCCAAATGAAGTTAGAACCAGAATAAAGCGGACTGGTGGGGGAGAGGTCGCACATTTATAGCTCAGGAAGTACAAGCATAGTCATATAGGACGTACAAGCACAGTCATTTAGGAAATACAGAAAGAATTCAAAGCATCAGCATATCTACCAGTCAAGAAGAAACATTTAAAGACAAAAATTCAAGCAGAAAATACTAGGCAAGAAAGGCGCTTAAAGCATTAACCACTGAAACGCCAAGACATACGGACAACAATTCATGGAAAACATTCAGAACAAAGAACAGCTTGTTACCTGTGGACCTGAAAAATGACCTTTTTGCTATTGATGGTGATATCTCTACTAGCTTTAACCACCCTCTCCCGTTTTTCATTCTACAAAATAAGTAGATCGATTAAAGAGATCGGTAGAAAAGGAAAATATATATATATATATATATATCTGTGAGCATTAGTATTAACAAAAACAAAGTCATGGATTATTGAAGAGAATAAGAGATCAATAAGTAAATAAATAAATTGTGTACTAGTGCCAAAAACAGAAAGACGTGGACTGTTGAACGAGAAAGCAGTAAATTCTATGTATGACTCGCAGAGTACATATACTTTTACATCAAGTCCACTTTGACCATTGTTCAACTCCATACAATATTCAATATGTTACATATACATTCTATGTTTGTTTCACATACAAAGTTTCATTTATCTGAATAATCATATCACCACCAGAACTTAGGGGCTCAATTTGAACTTTTGGGCAATCCTATATATGTGAACACTAAATTGAGCATAGTTTTGAACTAACTCTATGTTGAGCCACTTTAGATTGTTGTGTTTGACAACCCAACTAAGTGCGGAAAATGAAAGTGCTTGATAACATAGAATGGTTGACCACATACCTAAAAAAGTAGCCAAAAACCTACGGAAATTTTAAAGTAAAGAAAATCTACTTAAAAAAATAATAATAATAATCAATGAACGCAATTCACTTCCCATCTAAAATCTAGGTGTTAAAACTATTAAACCTTAGCTTAAAATTTCAGCAATTAAAATCCAGTACTTAATTTTCATTTTTATCAAAGATGTGCAAGATTCAAACAAACCACCGCGCGATTGTCACTGTCACCGTCATTCATGTTAGTGAGAGTTAAAACTAATTCCTAGAAGGAAAAAAATAATAATAAACAATAATTAAAAAATAACTTCTGAAAATGGCCCAAATGCAATCACATTGTCAAAGTCTAATACATGGAAACAATGTTATCATTGTAATGTCAAAGCACAAATATAAGTAATCAGTGAGGGAAAAAAATGACCTCTTCACAAAGCACTTAAACCCTAAATACAACCTATAGATACATACATAAATATATAAATAGAAGAAAGTGATAGGAAGAGAGAAGCTAACGAGTTGATTGAGGTAGTCGGCGTATTGGGCGAAAGCGTCCTTCTTGGAAGATTCAGTGGTCATTGTCCTCGTCCTTTTTGCGGCGCTCTGAAGCGTCGTCTCTGCAACTTTTTTTTTAATATTATTTATAAGAACCATTTTTTAAAAAATGAGAATTTTTAAAAATTTCCTACATGAATTATTAACACACACATACACATATACAGATATATATATATATATATATAGAGAGAGAGAGAGAGAGAGAGAGTACTTTCACGGAAGCGATGTGGTTTGGGTGCCATGAGAGATATCCTTTGAATTGCGGCGGAGTTGAACATGATCTGTCTGCCAAACAACACCCTAGACGATGGAGCGCCACCACGAGTTCATTGTTAATTTATTGGTAAATTGCACTTCTTGCCCCTGAAGTTTAGAAGTTTTAAATTCTAAAGTTTTAATTGTGACAATTTTGTCCTTAAAGTTTCACATGTTTGACAAATTAGTCCAAGTATTTTGTGAGAAATTGTTCTTTACAAAAAGTAACAATTTTGTAGCCAAAAGTCTTTGAGGGACTAAATTGTAACTCATCCAAAATTTTAGAGACCAAATTGTTAAAATTGAATCTTTAGAATCCAAATTGCCAACCCTCCAAACTTTAGGGGAAAAAAGTACAATTTACCTTAAATTTATTCTCCTTTAATTTTTGTTTTTTTTTTCCTTGATGCTTTATTCCTGATTAATTTCAAAACGACAAGCTTCAGAAAATTTAAAGGCAAATTATATAGACACTCTCTCATGTATTGCCCTTTTCACTAACACCCCCCTAAATTGGAAAATATATATATATATATATATGTATATATACACCCCCTCAGTTATTTGTAAGTGGGTTTGAAGGGGTCAACTTGAGATGAAAAATAATAGTTCAAGGATAAATTTGTTGAATTTTTAGTTGAAGGAGTGTTAGTGGTAAAGGACACTACATGAAAGGGTGTCTATATAATTTATCCACAATCAAATGAAACGGCAAGTTTTTCTTTTCCATTGCATAGATATCGAAATTAGACCATTCTCTCACCAACACAATATAAAGCATTGGCCCGAGCAACGTAGCGCACACTAATAAAATAAAGGGCAATGCTAGGGGCACTAACAAATTTCACTAACACTTACTAACACACTCTATCTCTCTCCTAGTAGTACTGCGGGGTCCACTGAGGGCCCCACAGTGCCACTAGGAGAGAGATAGAGTGTGTTAGTAAGTGTTAGTGGAAATTGTTAGTGCCCCAAATATTACTCTAAAATAAAATTTAAAAAAAAAAAAAAAAAAAAAAAAAAAAAAAAAAAAAAACTATATAAGAGTATTTATTTTGCTTGAGCATATATAAAGATATCAAAATTACCATATACTTACAACTGGCTATATATTAGCTCCATTGACCAATTAGTAGGTTGACTTTCTAATACTGCAGAAAATAGTCAACTACTTCAAAAGTAACATCATGTAGCACAAATGCGAAGTATGAAACTCTTACAAGATTTCAAATTTAATTTCTAGAGAGATTATTTGTACAAATAGGCAATTTCCTTTTCTTCGACGATTGTGTTTTGAAGTTGTAATGGTCTCCATACGGATCCGAAGCTAATAAGAGTTGGGTCTAAGCCTAATATTAGTTCCATATTTTAATTGGCCTTACTTTGAAGCCTAATTATGTTGTTGGTGCATAATCTCTCTCTCTCTCTCTCTCTCTCTCTCCCCAATTCCTCTCTTTTCAAATAGGGATAGGATTACCAAAAAGCATCATAGTGCTAACAAAAGCATACTATAAAAATGTATCACTAAGCAATACCAACAGAAGATCCCAAAATAGAACCACTTAAAGGCAACAAATATGCAAGCATCATGAACAAAGAACTTTTTTTTTTCGGAAAATGGTTAATTTAAAATATTTAACAATAAAATAAAATAATAAAATAAAAAAGGGGCCAAATTGGCGAGTAAAAGCATTTATGTCTTTAAATAGATGTTACAACTTGCAACTTCTAAGCATCTTCTCTGTGTTCATGATAAATAAGACTACTGCCACTAATGACTAACTATATTCTAGTAGACATGAATTTCTTCATGCCTCTGCTACTTTTCAAAGTAATGTGATTCACTATAACGTAGTAGATCAAAAGCATGTTGGAATGGTATGTGAATGAAATATGGAGATAGTTTGGTATTGATTGGTAAATATGTATATTAGGTAATGTTGGATAACTAATGGCCATTATTAAATATAATATTTACCTAAATGCCACAACACTTGGATTTGAATTGGTGCTTTATGCTATTACCATTGGCAGTCACGTGGGCAAGAATTTGGTAGGTTGTGACTATTGGTAAGAGGTGCACAATTTAAACGTTTAATCCAAACAGTCCCTTACAAGTTGAAGCAGTGCAATGTATCATTTGTTCTGGATAGTCGCACCCTTTTTAATTGGTCACCTCTTCACCTTTATATATCCTTCTGTCCTCATTTTGTAAAAGAAGAAAAAGTCAGCAGCATTTCTGTATGAACATACTCCGAGTCTGTCTTCTCTAAAAGAGTACTATCCATCTTTGTGTTCGCCGGCCTGTCTGTTTGATGTGCTTCCATAGCCAGGCGAAGATCGTTGTATCCTGGGAGGCGATTGCCAAGGACCGTGAGCACCAGTGCGGGGCAAATTCGTCTTAAGGAGAGCGAACCCAGTTCGTGACTCGATCTCGATTCTGCATTCATTCAGGTTTATTATTTACAATTACAGTTTTGTTTGGTGGTTTGATTTACAGATTAAGGATTATACATACAACAAAGCATTTATGATAACAATATCTCCAATTCAGCCCCTGGAGGTAGTTTTTCTCCCAGCTCCTCCGCCCGCTTTTTAACTACCAGTGCATCTAAAAAATTCGCCGGACGATCGTTGATCATTACAATCATCTTCTCAAGAGACACAGCAATTTTAATCAAGTGCGAAGCAAGGCCAACATCAGTTATACCACCAACAAAACCGCACAATTCTATAACTTTAAGGCATTGGTGCGGAGTTCTTGTCGCCTTCCGCGCACGTTTGTCTAGACTATATTCCCTCCATGTTGACTGCCACAGAGAAGAAATAGTCAAATCTTGCTTTGTTTGGAGAATACAGATGGGGGTCGAGTAAAAAAAAAACACATAAATACTAGTAGTAGGTATTTATAGGCTTCCATACCTTTTGTTGTACAAAGGGCGATGTCAAAGACAACTGCAACATGTTGAAGAAGGGAGGGGGGGAAATAAAAAAGAAGAATGGTCAAATTCCTCATGTTTACTTTACTATAGAAGAAGAAGAATCGACAACAACAAATTATATAAAATCGTCAATAAATATCTATGTAATCAGCAATTGTTCTATCATTGTTTGCAAATTTGATCCAAATTCCGTTCTATTTTGCTGTCCGCCAACATCACAACTAAACAAAAAGTTATGTGTCCGGAAAAACTCAGCATATCACAAATGGGTCAAATATCGGATGTAGAGTAAAAACACGGTGTAATATTCAAAATTTCAAAATGGAGTTGTTGCAAGTGTTGGGACAATAAAAAGTTGGTATTGGCGACTCTAGGAGTAATTACTAGCCCTCGGAAAAGGTGGAACAGTGGAAGTAAACAAGGAAACCAGGTGAAAGAACACACGCTATCAATTTGATGTACATGTACAGTAGAGAGAAGCCGTGAGGCCAGGAAATCTATCAAACTTATTGAATGGGAACAACATTGAAGAGTAGAACAGGGGAAAGGTATCATGTACCAGGAACAAAATAAAAATAAAATTTTTGTCACTTGCTTGCGAGACAATTCTGCTGAGTTAACTCGGAACTCTAGGTCCCAATCAATCAATTTCCGAACTCAATATAATATAGCTAACGATGCATATTTAAGCAAATTTAATGAAGTTTTACATGACAACTAGAAACTTTGGATCTCAGAGCATCATTATCCCAAAGCTCCAAGTTCATAGGTGATTTACAACTTGAATCAACAGGGCACTTCATTGTTTATGTACTGGATGAGAGAGAGAGAGAGAGAGAGAGAGAGAGGTAAATGAAAGCACAATGTGCTTTAAATGCATACACCCTGTGTTGTTTGAATTTTTCACACTTTTCTGTGCATCACTTACACAGCACATGGTACATGCATTTAAAGCTGTTATGTCGTTTAGTGTGTCGTTTGGTGTGTATCCCTATGATTTTTGTATCAGGATATACGTGAATAAGAAATCATAAGTATGTTTCTTTCTAGTTGAAAAATATTTTAATTCGTGATGTCAAACACTCTGTGCCAGTTATACTTGCACATGTATATTATTTCGTAAAGAAAAACAAAGGAAGTAGTTTCAGCGATGCTTTGTAACAAATGTCAATTGCTTTTCACTATTACAATAATAGTACCACCAGTCTCACCAAAAGTATGAAGCTAGCCAAGAAAGGAGACGCATTTATCAAGGAGACGAGATACATGAGGCTTTGGTCACCGCGTATCATAAGTGACAGTTTCAAATGCTTAAGATTAATCAGCCCAGGAAGTTTTGCTGGGAACACATGTCTTTTGAGAACAACCTACCCAGAGTGTAACTGTCACAACCCATCCCGCTAACGTGCGGAAATAGGACACGTGGCACGCCACCAAGGCTTATCCAATTAATTAAACGATTATACGCAGCAGAAAAGAACTTAAAACAACCTTTTGTATATAAAACTTTAGGAAACATTACCCTTCGAGTTGTAAAATTCGTATAAAATTTAAAACGAAATCATATTTCAAAACGGATGAATTTATGTTGAAAGGGGTCTCAAAGGTACCCTAAGAACCAATCAAAACCTTTTGAAAATTTCCGGAAGGTGTATAAAAAGATTTCTGGCAGGGGGCATTTCGACCGGTCGAACGACCCCCTTCGACCGGTCGAATGACCCTTTAGCAGAATCCTGCACAATGCTGCAGAATTTTGCCTAAGGATCCAATCCGACCTTCACTTCAACATTCCTCCAACAACAAACCAAAACCGAACTTCACGAGCTCTAGCATGCTATCAAAACAAAGTTTAGACTTATAATTCCATGAAAAGAAACAATAGCGGAACAAGCTAAGGCTTGTTCGGCTCTATACACAAAACTCTAGCCACAGTCCTTTAAAATCCAAATTTAACAAGTTAAGTTTACAAAACACGGACTTAAGTTCGGATGAATTGAAAACTAACTACAAGAGTTTTATTACATATTACAACATTACTAAAATCCTTCCAAGGTTTCCAATTCAACCAAAACATGATTCTAGCTCCACAATTTCATTATTACAACATATGGAAAGGAACTAAAACATGAACAAGGGTAATCCCCGGCATTCCCACGGCCTCACTCTTCACGCTTCTTCTTTCCTTTCTTCATACCTGCAATGGAGTAAATCTCCATTGCTCAGCTATATGCTGAGTGCACAATTCTAAACAAATGCATATGAGGCAATTCATGTTTTAAACATCTAAATCACATAATTTAGTCTCCGGGGAGAGAGATACGCATTCACCCAGTATATCGGCAAGTCTTAAATCTTAAACCGCGATGTCAATGGTTAGCCAAGGATCACTCAACCATTACACCCATCTGCTCTGGTTGGCCACTTTCCACACCAAGCAAGTAGTCGTCACTACTATAAACTCTCAAACATCGAGAGGCGTGCACCGGCGTAAAATTATATCAAACTCCCCTTTGACCCACATAGACATTTAACATACTCACATAATCATGTCACCGTGCTTTTCTATACATACTCGCTAACTTTAACGGGCCTAATTTAACACATAAGTTTGCCCGGATCACAAGTCATACAAAATATCTAAAACATCCAAAATTGTCTATATTACATAGGTTCGGAATTCATACCTCGTGCGATTTTCCTATAACTTCGAAGGATGAACTAGGAGGTCGATTAAACGTCAGATTTCGAATATCAAGCGATTCCTACAAGTTTACATGCGTTTACCCCAAAATTCTATCATTAGGATTTTTATAAAACTTAACCAAACTAGTCCTAACTAGTATCAAAACGAAGCCCTTACCTCAAGGAGTTCGAATCTCAAATTTGGTTGAAAACTGACGGACGAACGGTCGCCGTTTGTCGTCGCAAAGCCCGTAGCAATCAATCTCCCTTTCTCTCTCCTCTCCCAAGATATTATATAAGTTTTGTAACTAATGCAAATACATCCACTCCTATTTATAGACAAACTCTTCGGGAATCTCGTTTACTCCCCCGTGAGTTTCTTAAACTTCTAGTTAACTCCCGAAACTTCGCACACGTCCATTTTACAACTTTACGAGTGAAAATTATCAATTTCAAAAGTTTTCGACTAAGACTCGTTTGGGTCCAAAAATACGTCCGAAAACTGAATTCTGTGGAGTCTCTACACAACCTACCTTTTTATGACGTGTCACTCACGTTCTCACCACAGTTCTCAAAAAGATATCTAACAGTATCAAGATTACCAGAATTTACTCTACACAGGTAAATTTACTATTCATCAAAATACCAGATAAGTCAAATAACATTTAAATCATATAAATGTCATTTAGTCATGCCCATGCAACATGATTCTCCATGTTCCCGTGTCCTCGCTTGACACCTTCCGTTGACCCACGGTCAAACTCATCCACAATTATTAATCAACATTAATAATTCTTATAAATTCACTTAAGCATTTAAAAAGAGTACATTTTTCAGAACGGGCATGACAGTAACAAAAGAAAATTTATGAGATTTATACTAATTTTTTTTTACTTTTCAAACAATAAACAGAAATCAAATTTACAGATGTGCATACCTCAGGAGACAAGTTCATTTTAAGAGTCTCTAGTTGAGAGAGAGTTCAAATGCTGACTATGGTTGAAAATAAAAGATGCACCGTAGTCACCACCAATGGATAGCATAGTAAGAAAGGGTGGAAGATTCTTAAAATGCATGCTTATCATCGGCCCAAAGTAAGTGAATGACACGAGATTTACTGCAGAAACCTCCAAATTTTTAACTTTGCGGCAGTAAATTATCTCCAGATGCTTCAAACTGAGTGACGGGCCAGCAACTTTCAGATTCACCAGAGAATCCGAGAACTGTATGCTCAAACGTTCAAGTAAGAGACAATTGGCTAAAAAGTAGCCGAGAGCCTCTTCGGTCAAATTAACAGACTTCAAACAGAGGGATTTTAGGCAACAAAAGCTCGTAAAACCATGAGGAGGTCTCATGATGTGCCTGTCTGAATGCAAATGCTTCGCAGCATCTAAACTCAACATGGATGAAAAGTTATCCACACTCGGAAAATTATAGCTATTGATACCATGAGGCAAAACCCAAAAAGCTTAACAAGTCCAATTCAAGCCTTTCAACACCCTTTTCTATGGCAAATTTAACCCAGCTATCAACCTCACAAGAATAACTTCCATCCAAATCAAACCAAATTCTTAGTTCATCTATGTGCGGACCCCGGTGCAGTTTCATGACATGATTTACCAAATTTACATACTTAGGCCTCTCAAAAGTGAAGACACTTAGTTCCAAGTAGCATTTCATTGGTTATCCTTTCGAGTATAAAAATTAATACTACAAGTGGTGTATTTCCACAAGTGTTTCCATCTACGTGAAAGGACACTAGTAGTAGCGGATTCCTTGAGCGTCAAGAGAGACAGAATCACAACAATAATATCAGCAGGAAGTCCACTAATTCTATCAACCTTGGTTCGGTGTCTCTTATTGCACAATTTCTAGCAAGGATAAAACATCTTTACAAGCTTAACCAGCCAAATGAATATAAATATAAAATAAATACATGCGATAAGATGCATAAACAGTGGCAGATATAAGAAAAAACTTCCCCCGATTTTAAAAAAATCCTAGATATTCCCTAAAATATATATATAGGGGGCTGCTAACTTACAACATGATGGTTGTAAGTTAGCAGCATACAACAGCCCATTTAGCGATGAAAAACAGGTTTTTAGCGACGAAACTTTTGTCGCTAAAGGTTCCAGCTTTTAGCGACGAAAAATTTCGTCACTAAAACCTTAGCAAACCCCATATATATATATTTAGTTTTTTTACACCTAAGTCCCCCTTCCCAAATTCAAAACCCCCTACTTTATTAGTATTCGAGTTTTGAAATATCCTATAAGAGTCTAAGACATCCAAGTATGATACATTGATACATTTAGTTTAATGATCTCAATTTGTAGTAATAATGTATCTATTTTGCAGTACGTAGGGTGTCAATCAGTATTACTTTCTCTAATGTGCCATTTGGTAGTACCTTTTAGGCGTCATTTGTTCGTTACAAGTTTATAATTAGTTGTAAAAGGTCCCAAAGTATGGCAACTAAAATGTATGTATCAGATAATTAGAGAAGTTTTCTTGAGTGTTTGTACAAAATTTTTATAGCAATAACTTAATTATACCATCTACATGAAAAAAAATATATATATATATATATATATAAATAGAACCCCAAAGATTTGCCTCGGGGCGCTGCCCCAAACCGTCGGATACTCCCAAGTGCAAATTCTTGGTTTCGCCCAACCAAACACACACAACCCCCCTCCCCTATTTCCGCCCCTGCACATAAATACCCAAATACAAAAAACACAGTTAGATGCAAAGAGAGAATTTTTAAACCTTACGAAGCACAGGAGCTGAACCACACCACACCACTTTTCCCATTATTCAATAATTAAATCTAACAGTTTTCTTCAAATTTCTGTAGCACTGGAAGGTAATAACAAATTAAGCTGAAAAAAAAAATAGAATTAGTAGAAAAGAAAGAGAAAGCAAAATGAGATTTAAGCTAGTCGAATGAGTTGTTTATAGAACTAAATCAATGCGGCCTCTAATTCTTACTGAAAAATAAATAATAAAAAAAATAAGATTTTTGGGAGAGAGAGAGAGAGAGGGGTCTGCAGACTGCAGGTACAGATCTAGGGCAATATTTTGGGGGTACGTATGTATATAAGGGTGCATATAGGCTTAACTGTATGATAACAATAACAAAAGTGGTTATGGTCATGACAAAATTGATTACATAAATACAATTAAATTGTCAAAATATTATAATACTCACACATTTATCATTAACATTTTTTCAATTTACACAAGTCGCGCATATATCACAAATTCAATCCACATTTACCGGCGGGACGTGGGCACGTGCTACGCCCCTAGTATATATATATATATACATACATACATACATGTATGTATAAAATAACACATGCGTAAATTGGAACATTGAATAAAGGCTAAATTATATTTTGATACTCTGTAATTTGGGCGAAGTTTCATTTTAGACTCTCTAGTTTCAATTGCAACACTTTGGTACTTGTAGTTTTGAATTGGATTCAATGTAGACCATGCCTCTAACTCCAACTTGACGAAAAACATGTCTTGGATGCGTCCCACATACTAGAGACATTTTGGTACCCTATATTTTGGGTGCATATCACTTTGGGCCCTGGAGTTTGGGCAAAATTTAACTTTAAACCCTAAAATTTGAGAGAAGTTTCACTTTGGGTCATAGAGTTTGCAAGTCACATAAGTTTGCCACTAAGTTGTATTGACTAGTGAGATTTGGAATTGAAACTAGACGACTTAAAGTAAAATTTCGGCCAAACTTCAGGGTACGATGCTTCATTGCCTCATGACCACTAACCCAAGATTTGCAAACATGATATTTGAAAAGAATTCGAGATTTAGTTAAAACCATTATAGTATGATGCTCTAAATAATTGGGGACTTCAGCCATAACTACCTCAAATAAAACTCTTTCAAGCTAAAATTTATGCTACATTTTTTTTTAATTTAGTATGGCTTTTTTATGTCTAAACAACTTCAAATTGCTATAACTTTTGTTCTACTAGTCCGTTTTTCGTAAAATTTGATATTTTGGAATTAGGAAAATGAGATCTATCAAACGAGATCAATATTGACCATGAAATATTGGAGGAAAAAAACTAAAAATCAATCAAACATAGAAAATGACATTTTTTTCACATAAATATAATAAAAACATGTTCCTTTCATAAAATTTGCACCATAGATGCATCGATCTTGAAAAAATATAGGAAATAAAAAAAATTCACCCAAAAAGGCAAATCGAAGCGGAGAATGTTTCTCCTATAGAGTCTCTCTGAGAAGTCTATTAAAGCCCAAGAATTGAGAAAACTATGGTGGTTTAAAAGTTTACAGATATTATTCTTTGTTTGCAAATAGATAATGTTATTTGTTAGACAGATAAAATATCAAAATCAATCTGTAACTTATCTTTTTTTGTAAAATTTTCAAGTCCAATGTGTAGATCTCAAAGAAATACATGAAATACAAAGAAAAAGGAAAGAAAAAAAAAATTCATCGCAAAAGGCCCAAAAATGAGAAAATTATGATTGCTTTCGTGAATATTATCTGTTTTGTTTAATATTATCTGTTTTTATCTGTTCGAGGGGCTTTTCACTAGGGAAAAAAAAAAAAAGAGTAGCGATGAGCCTTTTAAAAAAGGGCAATGCTAGGGGCACTAACAAAATTCACTAACACACTCTATCTCTCTCCTAGTGGTACTGCAGGGTCTACTGCGAACCCCACAATACCATTAGGAGAGAGATAGAGTGTGTTAGTGGATTTTGTTAGTGCCCCAAATATTACTCTTTAAAAAATGGCCAAATTATGTGGATTTTTGACTAATACGCTTAATTTTTAGGAGTCTATGACCTAATATCCATAAATGATTTGGGCTCTCCATGGTTCATTGATTTAATTATGGAAATAAAAAAGAAAACATAAGAAGGAAAAAAATGGTGATTTACACAGACACCCTATCAAGTATGGTGATTTACACAAACTCTTTACCCGACTAATCAACCCTTCGATGCAACATTCTGACACTTGAACCCCGTCTGTTAGCACATCATTCAAAAACATCTTTTTATGTATGGCGGGTAAAGAGTGTACCAAAGGAGTAAGAAACATCTTTTTATCGCTAAATATACATATTGGCCGTTGGCCCCTCTGTGACAGAAAAAAAAAAACATATTTTAAGAATCAAAATTTTTTTAACCACTACACGAAATTATGAAGTAATCAACAGTTGTAAAACTCACCAAAGATTTCTTTAGTCAGTTTTCTCGTTGGCATCCTATATATATATATATATATATATCCAATTACTATAATTACAGGACAGAGTCAGGAATATGCCCCAAGGATGTCAAGTTAACTAGCTTGGGGTCATAAAAAAAGATGAGTCACTTCTAGTTTGGGGGCAACGATGTCCCCGAAGTAAAAAAAAAAGAGTTAATTAGTAATAAATTTAATCTACTATAAGTTTGTTGTAATTGATCCAACCTATACAATATTTTAATGATAAGTCCATATATTTATTTAGTGACCAAACTATCCCTATGACTCATCAAAAGAATCATTGACATTTAAACTCACCTAAAATCAAGGGTTTTTAAATTTTAAACACTAAATATAGATAATATAAATTTCATCTTCTCCAACGTTTCATACTCTCTCGATCTCTCTCTAAAAAAATGTACTACATATCAATTGATTGTCCACCTCCTTCTAAGAACATATAGGGTTCTATATTCAATTGCAAGCTAAAAAAACTTCCTAGGCGTCCAAAAACGTGACGGTGAGGCTCCGGCCGTACGGCTCCAACTCGAGGACCAAGATCAAATGGATCTTTTTATCCTTATTTGAGGTATGTTTTTCTTTACAACAAAATTACAATTTTTGGTCATGGGGTTTTTGGCTGTTTTGAGAGTTGAGAGATTTGGTGTTTCTAATCCCCTTGAGTAAAGTAGATTTTGATTGATGGTTCGGGTGAGTTGAATTACAATTAGTGTTACAATATACGTATTTGACTGGACCATTTTGTGAAGAAAAAAAAATATTTTTGAACGGGTCATATGTAAAGTAATGTTATTTGTAGGGGCGATATGTATAATATCTGTTAATTTCTTCTTCTTTTTTTTTTTAGTAAAATAAGAATTTTAAAAACTTTTGGGGGCTAGTCCCTCTTAAGTTCCGCCGACCATTCGCTATAAGTTCCGGCAAATGGTCAAATACACTTAGGTATCCTTTACTTTTGTCTATAATTTTTTTTAGACTTGCTATTATCTATATAAAAAAAGGAGGAATGCCTTTATGAGGAGACATTTTCAACCCTTGGACCTTAATCTAAGGGTTGATGATTACTCAAGACTTTCCTATATTTCTCTCCAATAACCCAAACAAATCCAGTCTAAACAAACTAAGTCCAACCCAAGCAAATCCAGCTCAAGTATTTGATCTAATGGTCATAATTGATTTAATTATTGTACTTGCATATCCTCTTTGAAAAATTAATTTTTGGTCTTTTGAAAAAACCAAAAAAAAAAAAAAAAAACATTTGGGTTAAGGGCTCTTTGGGTATTAGAGCCGAAGACACTCAAAATTTCCAAGTGACGAAAGCACTTAAATTATTCAATTACTGCAACATTTTTTTTTTTTTTGGTCAACTAGTATATATTATATTACTCAACACATTGACTTTAAGGATACTTCAGTTGAGAACAAATGAGAAAAATTGATGGTAATTGAGGACAATTATAAACAATTATTTTAAGCACCCAACGGTCAGTTCTGATAATTTTTGTCCTTAAAGGGTCTTTACCTATACAATTGGAACAGTCAGGCTCTAAGGAGGGCGTTCTCTCTTTATTAAAGAGAGGGCTTCTGTTTTGACAATCGGATCATATTTAAAAACTATGAAATGACAGCACTGTCCTTAATGAAAACACGATCTGACGGTCAAAACAGAGGCCATCTCTTTAATAAAGAGAGGACGCCCTCTTTAAAGAATTTTCGATAATTAAAAATAGAGGATTTAATAAAATACGGGGTAGCAAATTGTATTCTGACTCTCATTTTGTGACATTGCTCTTGTTAAGGTGGGGCAAATTATGAGATGTAGTCATTAGTGGAGTGTATTATGGATATGTATTTTCTGAAAAGTGATATTTTCTTTCATGTCGGACAATTCATTTATTCCGCACGTAATTTGAAGTAAGTATTCCATAATATAGTTCAAAATGCTTAAATTCAAGTTAGTAGTAGTAAGATTTGTGGTGTTGTATAAGTCAAAAATACTCTTTTTATCTATCTATTGTGGGATATCATAATCTCCCCTTTTAGGAGCACACTTTGGTACATTTGGTGGTTTTGGGTGTATATACACCCAAATCTATCTCAGCCATTGGATGAGAGGTTCCCCTCATCTCTAGCCGTCCACATGTGAAATCCAAATTGAAAACAAAACCACAGTGGTTTTGTACCGCAGCAACACTCTCTCTCTCCCCCCTTTTTCTCACCCGGTAGCCAGTCTTTGGCCCTCTCTCTCTCTCTCTCTCTTCCCTCCCACTCAACTCCATCCTCTCACTTCCCTTCCAATTTTCATTTCATCCATGACCCAATCAAACCAAACATTCTCATCACTGACTCATCCCACAATCTCCCTACTGGAACATAACATCACCCTCACCCCTTTGTCTATACACACACAAGCAAAAACATAGATATATATATATATAGAGAGAGAGAGAGAGAATCAACCGAGACTCTTAAACCCTTAGGTGAGCTCCTTCCATTTTTATTCTTTCTGCAGTTTATTTGTGTAGACACAGACAATTTAGGTAAAGAAAACAGAACCTTAAGCTTAGCCATGGCCGTCTGCCATTAAAGCTTGATTTATTGACCACCACCAAAACTCATGAAACTTATGTCAAAAGGCCCGTATTAGCTCGCTTATAACCCCCTAAGAATAGTTTTTCAAAATTCTTAGCCAATCATCACAAATTTGTAATTTTTCCATAAATCCACTTCGCGATTTTATCCAAAATTCGTGTTATTTAATAAAACTTAGGACACCAAACCAATTTATATGGATAGGGCTCGTTGAGAGGATCAATTTTCATATAGGACTTGCATTATTTCGTTGAGAAATGATCTAGTTGTGAGTGTTTCATTTCTTACACCTAAACAAGACATTACTGGGGGTCTCTGTTTCAGTATAACGAAATGAAGAAGATGGGTTAGAGATATTATAATATGGAGCACTATAATTAATGTGTATGGTATGAATTGTTCTATGATTAGAAATTGTTGTTCCATGATCATGAATTGTTGTTCCATGAACACAATTATTGTTTCATGTTCAGTAATTATTGTTCCATGAACACAAACTGTTATTCCCTGATCAGTAATTGTTCTTCCATTTAAAATTATTATTCCGTGATCAATAAATGTTGTTCCATTATCAGTAACTATTGTTCCATGATTAAAAATTGTGGTTCCATGATCAGTAATTGTTGTTCTATAAACACAAATTGTTGTTCTATAAACACAAATTGTTGTTCTATGATTAAAAATTATTGTTCCATTATCAGAAATTCTTGCTCCGTGATCATAAATTGTTGTTCCATAACATGAATTGTTTATCCATGATCAATAACTATTGTTCCATAAACTTAAATTGTTGTTCAATGATTAGAAATTATTATTTCATGATCAGTAACTGTTATTCTATTATCAGAAATTCGATATTATCAACCTATTCATGCTTCTACATGATTTAAGAAAGAGGTAAACAAAAAGGACTTGTCGAGAACTTACCCAAATTGTTGTTCTATGATCTGTAATTGTTGTTCCATTATTAGAAATTATTGACCTATTATCATGAACGGTTGTTCTGGGATTACAAACTGTTGTTCCATTATCAGTAACCGTTGTTCCAATGATTAGAAATTGTTGTTCCATGAACATAAATTGTTGTTCCAAGATCAGTAACTGTTGTTCCAAGATCAGTAACTGTTGTTCCACTATTATAAATTGTCCCCTTCATAACAAACACAACATAGGAGAGAGAGAGAGAGAGACGCCGAGAAAGAAGAAGAGAAATGTAATTGTCTCTGAGAAACATGAAAGAGAAAATATGCGCATAACAACAAGCAAACTACACACATTGCACGTGCTAAAGCAATGAAGGTGTGGAGGATAGTGCATACCTACGCAGCTACGCTTACACATGTATGTGAAAATGACTTAAGAAGAAGAAAAAAACGTGCAAACCACGCTTCCACATGCATGTGTGGAGAATAGCGCATACCTACGCTTCCACATGCATACGAAAAGGACTTAAGAAGAAAGGAAACGTACAAACCACACTCAAACTCATAGGAAAAACATGAATTCTAAGTACAAGTAATCATAAAAAGCTCATGAAACTCATAGCAATCATGATTCCATCATTAATTTATATCCACCACACAATCAATATTGTCACCCAATCCAATGGGATATTAACCCATTTAAGGATCTCATCCTTTCAGGGATCAAAGTATAAATATTAAATGTAAGTGTTTGTAAATTAACTTAGGATTTAGAGCATAAGCACTCATAATAGCCATGAGGTATTAATTATCTTATAAGGCAGTATAAAGATAATTACCCCAAGTCGGTCCCGTTTAATACATAAAGTGTACTAGCATAGTGAGTTGAAACTATACCGTTTCTCGTAGTCAAGACAAACCTACTACAACACCACGCTGCAATCCTACTAATGGTGTGTCCAATCCCATCTAAGACTGTAAACCAAAATCTTACATTCGATAAGATCCGATTGTCTGATCTTCCGTGTGTAAGCCGAACTCTACACACCAAACCACATACTATGTAGAATGAAAGAAACACATGCATAATATTAAATAAACAATATAATACAAACATTGCACACATAGATTCTCATAAAAATGGAATAACTGGTTTTATTGAATGAATAATAAATCAACTCCATAAAGCATGACGTTGAGTATATATCCCTAACAATCTCCCACTTAGACTCAAAGCCATGATGCGACACACCTCGCTCCTATCCCTTCCACGTGATATCAAAAGTCTTAGCCGGCAAGCTCTTGGTGAAAGGATTTGCCAGGTTATTTGCTGATGCTATCTTGGTCACTTCAACATCACCTCTTTGCACGATCTCTCGTATCAGGTGATACTTACGCTCAATGTGTTTTCCGTATCTGACATAAAATCAGAATCTGTGTACCCAATGGGTAAAGACTGTTTGCTTGGTAAAATAACATATAGTCTCGAGTCCTTTTCAGATACTAGAGAATATTTTTCACCGCAGTCCAATGTTCTTAACCTAGATTAGAGTGATATCTACTAATCATACCAACAGCAAAGCAGATGTTAGGTCTAGGATGTGACCGGCTTCTCCCATAAGCTTGATCCCTAAGATGTGATCGGCTTCTCCCAAGTCTTTCATATCGAATTGACTGGACAACTGATTCATCACATATTTTGCATATTTTTTGATTTATTTTTTGCGCAAAATAGCACTCCCGGAGCTATTAAGTACATTATTTATACTCCTTTCGTGCATAACCCTCATTTCTACTGTTCACATCTTTTACATGGGTTATTTTAGGGTTTTGTAGGTCGTGTTTGGCAATCCGAGTTGGGAGGCAAAGCCTTGGTTGAAGATCACGTCCATTGCGGCCACTTCTCTCTCACTTTTGGACTCCAAGACCACATGTTTGGAGGTTGTTCTTAACTTGATGAAGCGAGCCCTGCGAGTCTTCTTCGTGTGGCCGTAAATTTCACCTCAGTCGGAGGTCAGAGTGAGAAGATGTGACATTTCTAGCGATCAGTGCGGAAACCTGTTGAGAAGCTGTGAAGAATTAATGCAGAGGGGCATTCGACCGGTCGAAATGCCCCATTCGACCGGTCCACTTTATGTGTTCTTTTTAAGCTTCAATGCAGAGGGGCATTCGACCGGTCGAATGGGCCCGTTCGACTGGTCGAATGACCCTGTTTCTGCATCCTTTGTTTTACAAGTTTGCCACTCCGAAGGTTTTTTTGTATAAATATCCCATTATAACTCGTTTTGGAGGGGGAGACCTAAAATTACAGCAGCTTAGATACTCTCTCTTGACCCCTTTGTATTTCTCTAGGTCTCTTTGTTTTAGTTTGTTCATAGACTAGTTAGATTTAGGGCTTGTAAGTGAGATTGTGAGAGACTCTTCAACTTTCAAGTGTGGTTAGCCTTATTGGAGCATTTATTGAAGTTTTTATTGGTCTCTCTCTCTCTCTCTTGAAGTAGTTGCTTGCATTAGTGGTGATGTCCTTCTACTCCTTTGATATTATTATTAATGTTTACATAGTTAGATCCATGTGTAGCTAGTTTTCTAGGTTAGGGGTCGTGAACCCACCTATGGATCCTTGTGTTTCTTGAGAGTCTAAAGGTTTTTTGGATCTTCTTGAGTGATTGAACACCACTACACTTCCACATATAGTACTAAGAATACCACCACACTTCCATCATGTTTCTTGTACACACAGGATTCATAGGACCACACAAATCAGAGTGAACCAGTTCTAACGACTCTTTTGCTCTATAGCACTTGGCCGAGAACAGCCTCTTGGTCATTTTACCTTCCAAGCAGGATTCACAGTCTGGAAGTGCCTCCACAACGATTGACTACGGTCACGTGAGAGTGTGTGTTTTCGCTATATGCGACGTTGAAGTGAGAAAAGGCCCAGAATATTGGGTCCGATGCGATGGTGATTAAGTACTTGACATGCCGACAACTAGTTTTATCGTTGTGTTGCTTATATATTGCATATGCACATTTCATACTCCATGGCACGGTTAAAGTATTCACTAAGCGTAAGCTTAAAACAAAATTGTTTTCTGTGTGGTTATTGAATAACCACCGCAGGTATGGATCGTGACGAGGAAAGGAAGTGATCGGGAATCCGGGGGAAGAGTTATGTTGTTTATATGTTCATAAGTTGTAATTATGTTAGTCTTGGTGGAGATGGAACTCATGTTTGTAATATAGTAGTTGTAAATGCTTTTGTTGGAAGAACAAGATGTATTTTGGATTCCAAACTTCTTCTACAAGTTGTAAAATGTTAAGCACCTACTTTTAATGCTTTAGAATGTGGTTTGGGAACTTGTTAATATGTCGGGTGTTCTCCCATTGAGTGTAAGTGTTGAGCTCTTGGACTCTTGTGTGTGATATGAACTTGAGATTGAGTTAGGAGTCATGTTGGAGAATGTTGTGCTTGTAAAATGGGACTTGTTTTCAACTTGAATTGCAAAAGAGTTGTATTTTGGTTTGAATAAGTGTTTTGATAGGGTATTGAATTCATTTGCAACTAGTTTCTATATGCTCATACTAGTTTTTGACAAAAGTAAGAATTTGGTTGCTTAATTTGTCCAAATGAGGTTGAGTTTATAATCTATAAGATGGTAATGGTGTTTTCACATGTTTGGTTAATGTTGGAGGAGTTTTAATAGGTGTTTGAAATGTGTTTCCAAAGTTCCAACAAGGTTGGTTTAAGTTTGGGTATGTTTAGACTTGAAAACATGGGTTTTAGCAGCAGGGAAAACACTTCTGCAGAATTCGGATCGATACGGGTCTCTGCGGATCGATCCGGGGCATCCTGGGGAGCAGAAAATGAAATTCTGCTAAATCTAGATCGATCCGGTTTTGGGCAGATCGATCCGCTTTTCTGTTTCCATCCCGACGGCCTTTACGGAAACAGACATAACTCTCTCCAGAAAATTCGGATTCGTGCGCCATTTTTTGCGTTGAAGCCGGGACTCAAAGACCTATCTTTTGGTATAAAATTTGCTATACTTTATTAATGACCATTTGCTATACTTTATAAAATTTCCATGCATCGTCAAATGTTGTTCTATCGATCGTAAAATGTTGTTCTATTTTAATCAAATGTTGTTCCATGGACCGTCAAATGTTGTTCCAGATCATCAAATGTTGTTCCGTGCAAATCAAATATTGTTCCATTGACCGTCAAATGTTGTTCCATAGCATCAAATGTTGTTCCGTGCAAATCAAATGTTGTTCCGTGCATCGTCAAATGTTGTTCTATCGATCATAAAATATTGTTCTATTTTAATCAAATGTTGTTCCATGGACCGTCAAATGTTGTTCCAGATTATCAAATGTTGTTCCGTGCAAATCAAATGTTGTTCCATGGACCGTCAAATGTTGTTCCGTTTGCATCAAATGTTATTCCATGGATCATCAAATGTTGTTCCAGATCATCAAATGTTGTTCCGTGCAAATCAAATATTGTTCCATGCACCGTCAAATGTTGTTCCATAGCATAAAATGTTGTTCCGTGCAAATCAAATGTTGTTCCATGCATCGTCAAATGTTGTTCTATCGTTCATAAAATATTGTTCTATTTTAATCAAATGTTGTTCCATAGACTGTCAAATGTTGTTCCAGATCATCAAATATTGTTCCGCGCAAATCAAATGTTGTTCCATGCATCGTCAAATGTTGTTCTATTGATCGTAAAATGTTGTTCTATTTTAATAAAATGTTGTTCCAGATCATCAAATTTTGTTCTGTGCAAATCAAATATTGTTCCATAGATCGTCAAATGTTGTTCCATAGCATCAAATGTTGTTCCGTGCAAATAAAATGTTGTTCCATGCATCGTCAAATGTTGTTCTATCGATCGTAAAATGTTGTTCTATTTTAATCAAATGTTGTTTCATGTACCGTCAAATGTTGTTCCGTGCAAATCAAATGTTGTTCCATTGATCGTCAAATGTTGTTCCGTTTGCATCAAATGTCGTTCCGTGCAAATCAAATGTTGTTCCATGCATCGTCAAATGTTGTTCTATCGATCGTAAAATGTTGTTCTATTTTAATCAAAGGTTGTTCCATGGACTGTCAAATGTTGTTCCATAGCATCAAATATTGTTCCGTGCAAATCAAATGTTGTTCCATGCATCGTCAAATGTTGTTCTATCGATCATAAAATGTTGTTCTATTTTAATCAAATGTTGTTCCATGGACCGTCAAATGTTGTTCCAGATCATCAAATGTTGTTCCGTGCAAATCAAATGTTGTTCCATGGACCGTCAAATGTTGTTTCATAGCATCAAATGTTGTTCCGTGCAAATCAAATGTTGTTCCATGCATCGTCAAATGTTGTTCTATCGAACATAAAATGTTGTTCTATTTGAATCAAATGTTGTTCCATGGACCGTCAAATTTTGTTCCAGATCATCAAATGTTGTTCCGTGCAAATCAAATGTTGTTCCATGGACCGTGAAACGTTGTTCCAGAGCATCAAATGTTGTTCCGTGCAAATCAAATATTGTTCCATGCATCGTCAAATGTTGTTCTATTGATCGTAAAATGTTGTTCTATTTTAATCAATTGTTGTTCCATGGACTGTCAAATGTTGTTCCAGATCATCAAATGTTGTTCCGTGCAAATCAAATGTTGTTCCGGCTTTCCTGGTCAATGTCATTGAATTTTGATAAGTGGATTATATTTCATGTATGCAGGTTGATGATGAGAAGAGTAGGCAAGGAAAGTTATATGATCAATGCGATGTAATATGTTTTTTGGTTGTACCTGCAGTAACTCAGATTTTACGTAATTAAAGCAACTACCTGCCTTAAATCTCATTATTAAGTACCAAGTAGGTATACCAACTGAAAGCTTTCAACATTAATTTTATGGAGGGAACAAGTGTATCTATTGCTAGAACAAACATAACATGCCTTTGGAACAACTCTTAATGGTTTCAAGAACAAAGTTGTGTTGAGGATTAGATATGACTGAGATTTAATGTAATTAAAGAAACTACCTACCCATAATTAATCACTCGTACTTATACATCAAAAGTCAAATTGCTGATATTGTCAAAGATTTTATACATAAATGTAAATTTCTTAACTTTGTGCCTTGTGGAGGGGACAAGTTTCTCTTAACTGAAGTTGAAGTAGTGTTGGAGATTAATATGACTGAGATTTAATGTAATTAAAGCAACTTTCTACCTTAAATCTTGTAATTATTAAGTATTACATCAAATAGGTATACGAACTGAAAGCTTCCAACATTAATTTTGTGGAGGGAACAAGTTTCTTGATTGCTGGAACAAGCTTAACATGTTTTTTGAACAACTCTTTATGGTCCTTGGAACAAAGTTGTGTTGGGCATTAATATGGTTGCGATTTAAAATAATTTATGCAACTATATACCCATAATAAATCACTCATGCTTATACATCAAAAATAAAATTTTATGATATTGTACAAGATTTAATACATAAATGTAAATCTCTTGCATGATTGGCACACAAATCAATCCACGGAGAACAACTATTTGTAACATGGAACAATTATTTCTCACCACAGAACAAACATGTAAAATGGAACAACATTTCATGGGATGGAACAATCGTTCCTGATCAAGGAACAAGCATTACTTTAAAATCGGCCATAGTAGGTTTCCCTCGCATTTATTGCGCGTCAGACAGCCATCACTGCGTCAGACAGCCATCACTTCATCCCCAGCTTTTTCTTTTCCCTCCACTCCAAGCTTGACAAGTGGCAAAGTAGTTTGGGGTATATACACCCAAAACCACTAAACGTACCAAAGTGTTCTCCCCCCTTTTAAATATGCGACATTCTTGTCACTCATATGGGCACACATACCATAATCTTTCTCTGGTGTTGGCCAGTGTGGGACACAGCTTCACTCCCCTTACAGTACTCCTGCTTCTCACATGATCTGTCACACTGGTGCTCTACGCCTCCACGTGTTCCTTCGTGGGTAACATAGAGTACTACCCTGTCTTAATTAGGATTCGCTCAGATACCATTTACAATACCCCAAACTTAAACTTACTAACCAGTAAAGTAACTTATCCAAACATGCTAATAATATACTCTTTTTTCGGTCTTAGGAAACACTTTTGGACCCAAATTAAGTTTGAAAAGTGAAAAGAGTGCTTCTTTGATTTATTTTGCAGACAATATGGCCTGTCAGGTCTCACTATTAATGAATAGGACAACGCAGTCTCTTGTTCATGTTCTTTATCTATATTTGTGGTGAAGTTATTTGTATGGTCCAGACGGGTCCATAGGACACTTGGTGGTATCAACTAATAAGGTTTGTTATGTAGTCAAGTGTAGATTTTTTTTTTTTTTATCTTTTATTAATCAGACTACTTTGTCAAACGACAATAACAGCTTATTCGCTGGAACATCACCTGGTCATGATGCCAAACCATAGAGTAATTCTTCTGTGTGAGAAACCCCATTGGCACATAATACACTAAATCACATATAATGCATTGCCTTCAATTGTATAGTATCTAATCTATAGATGTATTTTTTATAATTTTTGTGTAGACTAATGCTATGCTTCTCACATTTGAGTTCTAAATTTGGTTTCTAAATACTTTGTCAGTCGTCAACAATTACTTCCACAACATTTAGTAGAACTGTTAAGGTGTTGTTTGGCGTAACTTCTCACACAGAAGTCTATTTCCGGAATGGACTTCTGAAGATGAAATTTTCAAAATGGACTTTTTTTAAAGAATGATTTGTTTGGCGAATGAGTGTTTTTTAAATAAAAAGTGCATCTAAATGTGCAAATATGTTTTGTGGAAACTTTTTAAAAGTAAAAACTTATACTTACTTACCAATATTACCCTTAATCATGAATTTAAAACTAAATGGATATAACATTTTATAGTATATAATTTTAGACTGCAAAATAGTTAGCTAAAATAAATTAAAAATATTTATCCATAACTATCATGTCAAATGAACTAAAATTGGGCACCAAAAAAAGAAAAAACACTATTAATTACAATGTTGGATAAATGACTTATTTTCAATAGGAATTGTAAAACAACAGGGATTGTAAAACAATAGGGATTCGGCTAGGCTACATAATTCATGTATGGGGATTGGATAAAGAGGGCATTAATTATAAAACGAGGGATAAAAGTGTAATTCTGTGTATAAAGCTCCTAACTTCTAGGGAAGTGCAAAAATCACAGTTTTGAGAAGTCAGGATTTTTGACTTCTTGAAATGCGCATTCTGGAGATGCACTTCTTGTCAAGAAGTCCATTCTCAAATCTCACCAAACGAATTTCAATTTTGTAAATGGACTTCTTCTTCCAGAAGTCCATTCCCTTTGGTTTCCAAACACCCTCTAAGTCATTTGAAAACTAGATTTGAGATTCAAATTTGAGAAACATATTACTATTCTTGATCACTTCTGTTAATCAGCTAGCATTAGGAACAAGAGATGATTTTCTGCTGATTTTTACAATTTAATCTAAATCGTAGGTATACTCCAGTACTCTATGATTATGTCAAAATTCTCTTTTAAGGCATGTATTTCTACTGGAATAATTAAAGAAGACCTTTAATTTTAAAACAGAAATGATATATACACACACTAAATGACACACAGGCCGATCTAAGCAAATAAACTACTCCGTAAAATTTATTGTAGGACCCACGCTCATCTTTCATACATACAACCCTAATTTGACTAACATGATTAACATTTCCCCTTGTGTGACACCCGTTCCAGAAATTTATGATTCTGAAAATGCATCATTTGAGATTTTGAAATTATTAATGTTATTAATAATTTGAGTTGAGGTTGACTGTGAGTCAACGGTAAGGTGTCAATGAGGACACGGGAACATGATAGTTCATATGGCATGAGCATGAGTAAATGACATTTATATGATTTAAATGTTATTTGACTTATATGGTATTTTGTGAATAGTGAATTATACCTGTGTAGTATAATTCTGGTATTTTGATACTTTAGTATATCATTATGAGAACTGTGGTGAGAACGTGAGTGACACGTTAAAAAAAAAAGGTAGGTTGTGTAGAGATTCCACAGAATATAGTTTTCGGACGTTATTTTTGGACCCAAACGAAACCTAGTCGAAAACTTTTGAAATTTATAGTTTTCACTCGTAAAGGCATAAAATGGACGTGTGGGAAGTTTCGAGAGCTAATTAGAAGTTTGAGGAACTCGTGGGGAGGTAAACACAATTTTCGAAAGGTTTGCCTATACATAGTAGTGGATGAGATTCATTCTCATCCAAAACTTGCCAAAAATATCTAGAGAGAGGAGAGAGAAAGGGAGATTGGAGCCAACGGGCTTTGCGACGCCGATCGACGACCTTTCGTCCGTAAGATTTTCTCCAGATTTCATATTTGAACTCGTGGAGGTAAGAGCTACGTTTTGATACTACTTAGGCCGTGTTTGGCCAAATTTTGTAAAAATCTTAATTCTAGACTATTGGGGAAAATTAGGTAAAACTAGTAGGAATTGCGTATAATTTGAAATCCGACATTTATTTAGCTCCCTAGACGATCCTTCAAAGTTTGAAGAGAATCGCACGAGGTATGAATTCTAGATCTATGAAATATATGGATTTTCATGTTTTGAACATCATTTTTGATATTCTTGGATCCGGGCGAAATTCATGTATTAGTTAGGCCCGTTAATTATGCACGTAAAATTTTGTAAAAAGCACGTATAACTGTTTATGTGAGTATGTTATGTATCTATTTGGGTCAAAGGGGAGTTTGGTGCAAATTCATCCGGAGTAAGCTCCTCGAACCTTGAGGATTGTGATTTTGATGGTGTTGTGATGGAATTGGAATTGTGGTTGTGTCTGGATTGGAGGTGGGCCCAACCAGGACACGGTACCTGGTATGGAGGAAGGCCCAACCAGTGTACGAGATGCGTGGGAGAGGTGGGCCTCCTACGGCATCGACCGGATGAATGCGTACCACTCACCCTAGAGACTATTTCTATGTGTTTTAGATGCTTAAACCATAAACTGTTATATAAGCATACATTTAGAATTGTGCACTCAGCATATAGCTGAGCAGTGGAGATGTACTCCATTACAGGTAAGAGGAAAGACAAGAAGAATCGTGAGAAGAATCGTGAGGAGTGAGGCCGAGGAACGCCGGAAAACTACAATTGTACATGTTTTTGTTTTAATCCTAATCTTGTGTAAGGATTTGTAAATTTTAATAATACGTTGTAATAGATCTTTGGATTAGTTCCGTGGTATGGTAATTCTGTATTTGAACGCCTGTAGTTATGTTTTAAATGTTGTAATTCAGTTATGGTTGTAATTGTTGTTGGTATGGAGTAGCATGAGTTGTTAAATTTCATCACAGGCTGCCCAGCAGGGGAGCAGTCGACTGGACCCAGGATCAGTTGACTGAATCCCGTGTGTTTGAGACACTGAAAGTGAATAGTAATGGAAACAGTCGACTGGACCCTTTATCAGTCGACTGAACACTGTTGATTTTTGGCTACTGCTTCTATTAATGGCAAAACCAGTCGACTGTACCATAACTCAGTCGATTGGACCCCTTTTGAAAATGTTGTATTTTGGTTCTGCTTAACACAGTCGACTGAACTACTGTAGACATTAGCTACTGATCCAACTAGTAACCAATGCAGTCGACTGGGTTCCCTGATCAGTCGACTGGACCTCTGTTGAGAATTTTAGGTTTTGGCTTCTGCTAGGTACAATCGAGTGGACCCATTTATCAGTCGACTGGACCTCTGTTTTCGACACTGATTCTGTTGAATGTGTTTCCACTTGGCCAAAACTTTTTATAACTCTAATTTCAAGGAAATTTCAATTCAAAGGATAATGTTCCCTAAAGTTTTAATTACTCAGGGTTGTTTTAAAAGTTCTTTCCGTTGCGTATCGTTAGAGGATGTTTGGAATTCAAAGGATGTTTGGATGGCTATGGACCGAGAACCTTGGGAGGTTCGCCTACTTATCCCCGAGCGGGAATCAGGTCCAAAGTAGTTCGGCCAAGGCCTGAAAGAAGGATAGCATGAGATGATGGGGTGATGACCGAACCGAGCAGGTTGCCTACGTATCCCCAAGTGGGAATCAGGTCAAAACGTAGTTCATCAACTCTGGAGGTCTTGAAAGAATTAGGCTTCAAGAATTGGTGGGCTTTTCGAGCCATGTTGCCATTTGGGTCTAGGGAGTGCATGTCACTTGTGGTAGCCCTTGTATAGCATGATGAACTACTTCTTCCTTTATTCTTTTTTTCTTTCCTCTTTTCTTTTCTTTTCTTCTCTTTTATTTGACGGTTGATTCTTTAACCTTTTCACCAGCCAGTTAATCTTTTACAATTCTCATCATGTTTTATTCATACTCCATCCTATTCACAAAGTAATATCAGTCCTTCGAATCTTTATTTGTTTCTTTTTTTCAAAGATATCTCTGCATTGTTTTAGGCTCACTTAGTGTTTGAGTCTTTTTTTAAGATGATAAGTCCCTCTTTTCATTTCTAGTCTCTTTTCTTTGTTAAGAACAACACAAAGCCTTGAGATAGTTCATGTGCCAATGATCTACTTTGAAGTGCTCAAGAATTCTCAATCTCATCTATTCTCTGCCTTTTCTTCTCTTTCCTTTCTTTTCTCTACCTTACTATCTCTTATTCTTTCCATGATTTTGACTGGCTAGGATTAGGATTTTTGAGATCAACATGTATCTTATTTTTGCTCTAACTTTTGCCTAGGCGCCCTTCCGGGTTTTCATCCTAGCGAGCTCTTTTTCTTTTTCTTTTCTTTTTTTGGAATAAGAAGTTCATTAAAATGTCCGGCTACCATCAAGGACCCAGTTTATGGCTTTAGACTGGTTGGGCTCATCTTTTAGGCTTGGTATTTGAGAGAAAGGGATGGTAAGCAAGCTTCAAGTTCCAAGTTCATCTTTTCAAGATTGAGCAAGAGCATCTTTAAATTCTTAAAGTAAAGCTAATCAATTCTCTACTTCTCCATGGTTTTGGCACAAAATTTTCTTTGATCACTTGGGGATCCTTTTCAATGCAAAGATTTATTAACAAAGTACTTTCCATGATCATTTGAAAAGGTGACTTTTTCTTCTCCTCTTTTTTTCTTTTGGTCTTAATGATCCATACATTCACGACTCAGCACACTGAATCAAGAAAAATGAGATTTTATTCAACTAGTAGGGAAGGAGGATTACATCACTCGACTCGATAAACTCGACAAAGACTTGCAAATAGACTTGATAACAGACTGACCAGAAGACTCAACTGGACTTCTCATTTGACTCCAACCTAACATAACTCGACTTCAGACTGGACTCGACTTGGTTTCAACTGGAGTGTCACAGACGATTTTCAATTGACTAGATTTCCAAGAGCATCCACATCTGCTTTAGCAGTAGCAGTTCCGAACACTATCACTTCACTAGCATCGTCCTTGGGTTCATCATTCCCCTTCTGTATCTTTGTGGGAACATCATCCGCCCTTTTGGACCATTTTTCAGTCGAATGGCCCTTTTCTGACTCATACCGAGTATTGTCAATGCCTTTTTTGATTCTGTTGATTAGGTTGGGGCCAGTTGGTTGTTGCGTACTCATGGAGGCAACGAATCCCTTGAGAGTATTCAGCGATGGCTGTGATTGAAAAGATTGTACGTCATGCCAGATGCCACTTGGTGAGTTCAGCAAAGGAGTGATGATTTTACGCTCAATGAGATCTTGGATATCATGGCGAAGTTTCATGCAATAGTTAGTTGTATGGCCAGGGGTCTGGTGGTAGGCACAGTACAAAGACAGGTCACATTTGTGAGGTAAGGGATCTGGTAGTGGCTTTGGGTCCAGAGGACTGAGGTGACCATTCTTGACAAGGTGACCAAGGGCCATGGATAATGGCATGCCCAGGTTGGTGAAAATTCTCAGTTTGCGGGCTTGGTTTGATTTTGAATTCGACTTTGAGCTTGAGTTGGTTTTTGGGTTGAGATGTGGACTTAGAATAGCTCTTTGGTTAGTTGGGATTGGGCCTGGACGTGGGCTTTGGTGAATGGTTGAGCTTAGGTATGGATTTTGGTGATAGGTTGGGTTTGGACATGGGCTTCGGTGCACAGGTGGGTTCAGACATGCCTGTTGGTGATTCTTTAAGCAATCCATTATTCTCTGATCCATCTTTTCCTCATCGGGGCCCATTTGATCTTTCAATAATTGAATGAACTCGAGCATGACCCCCTCCAATTGCTTCACCCTAGAATCTTGTTGCTCAACAATGACTTGCAGTTTGCTCACTTTCTCCTCCAAAGCTCTGTGTGCCATTGGTGGATATGTCTCAACATGATGGTCCATGACCTCCTCTAATTAAGAGAGATGAACCCAAGAAGATTAGAAGTGTCCTTACTAGGGGACTGGTTGTTCCACTCTTTAAAAAAAAGATAGAAAAAAGGTCCTCATGCAGAATTGAATGGTAAGGGATTTTTGAGGGACTTTGATCTTAATTGGGAAGAAAATGTTGTGAGTTTATACGCTACACATATGTAATGATATCGATTGCAAAATATACATGCTCTTATGATTTGATGCATGCACTGCACACATGGCACACGAATGAAATGCAAGTGTGTGTGTGTGCCTACTCTGTATGCCAAAGTAAAGGAAAATTCTAATCCTAACAGGTAAACACATAAGCACATAAGATCCTCGCCTATGTCAAGTACGCCAACTTCTCCTTTCATTGTGATCTTTATTACCCCCCCTCAAAGATTGGTTATGCAGAAAAATTTCGGAATTCATTTGAAGAGCATTTCTTTAGAACGATGAGATCTTTCAAAAACAATTCTCAAGAATTTTGAATCTTTTATTTAAAAAAAATGAGGATGTGAAAACATTTCTCAATGAAGATAATTTGATTGAAATTTTGCTTTAAAATTCATTTGAAGAGCATTTTTTCAAAAACAATTCCCAAAGATTAGTTCGGAGCTTTAATCAAAAGTGAACTCCAAAGATTTTTGAAAGAGCAATTGAAAACTTTGGGATGAAGATTACAAAAATCCACTTGCTTTCAAAGATGGTCTTAAAATTCTTTCGGGGTAGAAGGATCACACGATCGGATTATTACCGTACTTTTCATAAATTTGGATGCATACAAGGTCAATGATGCTTAACTAAACATGATATAAGAAGTATAATCTTATAATCAAGGTTCGACATGTCCTCCAAATGTCATGTAACACGAGGAGAAATTGTTAAAAGGTGATTAAAAGATTATTCATCTTTCATCAAGCAAGTATCGTCATCATCTCAAGTAATCCCTTCCGGGCATACAAAACTTCCTAACACATAACCCTAATCAAGAATTGATTTCCTAAGATTGAAATGTTCTATAGAAACTACTATGCAAAGGCTGGGTTTTGGTCAAATAAGGGACCCTTGACACACACCCGATAGGATGCTTAATATACCAAATCATGGTACGAGATCAAGGGTGATCACACAGTCCCATGATAACTTGACCGACCGGGTTGCCCCGAGCCTCCAAGGTCATAGTTCCTGGCAATCGACTGGCTGGACATGCAAGTGAAATGCAACAGGCACACAAAGATTAATTAATTCGATTAAAATGATATTTTTCAAGTCTAATCCTCAAGTGAACCCAAAATCAGAATTCTGGTCTGCGAAACCAGAGATTCTGGGTTCGATCCCCAGCAGAATCGCCAGATTGTGGATATCGCATTTTTCTTACCCACAGCTTTTCAAAATCAAATTCAAAAACAAATGAGTCGCCACTTAATTTTTAAAAGGAGAATTAAGAAACCATTTTAAAAGCAAACTGATCTTTTAGAAACCAGAGATTAACTAGGTCCGGGGATTATGGAATGAGAGAGGAAGGAGCCCGTCGGACTAAAACACCCTCTCTCATCCTATCTTGCGATAGGCCTCTACTCAACATCCTTTTAATCAAATTTATTAATCTAAGCATGCCATCAACTAATACATATATACATATACATCACAAAAGCATGTCCAAAGGGTGTAAAATTGCAATTGACAAAATACCATTCAAAAGCCACATAATTCAGGTAGCAAGCGATATGATATGCAATAGAGAACGAGTGAACTTACCCGGGATCCAGTAGCGATAGTAAACGTGCAATGCATGCGAACAAAAGAAAATCCTAAAAAAAGTTTCTAATCACATATACACATAAGGCAAAACCTAATTCTAAGGTGTCGCGCATTAAGTCGAAAAATCAATAAAATAAAGAAATTAAGATAAACTAAAGAGGAGTCCTAGAAATCATACCTTAATAGCGCTACAAAACAAAGGGTTAGTCCACATGCTTCACATAATAATAATATGATATCAAACAATCAATCCTAATTCTCTAGCTTATACCTAGCAAGCAATGAAATCCAACTTTATCCAATTACTAGTTCTAATTATAAGCATTAATGTACATGAATTCATGAATATGAACAAGAGTAAGCTATTAACTATGAATTTATCCATTGACTTGAATCATTTAGCTTTGAGATTTAAGTCTAATTAATCATTATTAAGATATGGTTTAAGCCCTAAGTCATAAGAGAATCATTTGGGCCATTATTTACAAAGTTGGTCAAATGTGTCATGAATTTCTGATAATTGCAGAGAGCAGACCAGAACTTTAAGAAAAGAAAAAGCACGTCTCCCATCGTTTGATGTCGGTGAATTTTTGACACAATATGCCTCTGTCAGTATAGTTTCCAAATCAAAAATAAAATCAAAGTTTCAACGGTTAGATCTCCGGGAAAAGGACAAGAACCAGACGTCACTCAGAGATGTACAACTCTCTGTCCAGAGATATTGTTTGATTTTTTAAAATTAGCAATAAGATGAGAAACACTTAGATCTTTTTAGGGGATCTTCCTAACACATTAAGGTACCTAGAAAAAATTATTAGAGACCCCAAAAACTCCATTAGACTTCTGATTTATGAATTTCAAAATCGTTTTACTGTTCTGAAACTATTCTGAAACTCTGGACAGATTGTGGTTGACTCACAAAACCCATGATCAAACCCTTCTAAACATAAAACCACCTTAAAACAAAAATTACAGTGGTAGAACATTGTGTTATTGACACTTTCCCGTTGGTTTCACTTGATTTCAACGATTAGATTTCGAACTAAAAATCTTTGATCAAAAACAGTTTGTGAACTCACTGTTTTCATTTGTCAAGTTCAACTTTTATTTGGTAACTCCAACTATTAAACCATGAAGTTGGGTTTAAACAAAATCACTTCTCCTACCATTTGATGGTCATTGGAGATCAAGACATGACTAAAACTCATGAGTCTCAAAAGAATATGGAAAGGATTCCCTAAGACATCAAGTTTAGAGGACCTAAACCATGGTAGGGGTTTGGATTCATCTACTTGTTCTCACTAAAATGATGATCAACTTTAAATCTCATGTGAATCATAAGCTTACATAAGATTCAAAAGATCAAACTCAAGAGCTTTCAAGAGAGATATTGAAGATCTCCAAGAATCTCAAGAGAAGAACATAAACAAGAAAAAGAGAAGAAGAATCAAAGAACTAGCTCATGAACTTCAAGAGGATATAGAGAAAACCCCATGAAATTCCAAGTTAGAGAATCCAAGTCATGAATATGGACTTGGATCCACCTATTTGTTTACAAAGTGAAGTGATGATCAAACTTTGACTCCCATGTGAAGCATAAGCTTACATGGGATTCAAAAGATCATATTCAAGAGATTTCAAGAGAGATATTGAGGATCTCCAAGAGTCTCAAGAAGGAAGTATGAACAATAAGAGAAATAAAACAAAGAAAACTAAGTAGTTTAGAGACTTAAAAGAAAGAATGAAAAGAAACAACTTAATGGTTAGAGGATCACCTCCAAACTATCCTCAAAGCTTTTCTCCTTTGAAGATTTTCCAAGCTCTTCTCTCTAGTTTCCAAACTCTCTCCTTTTCTCTCTAAAAAATGTTGGTGTAATGGTAGTGTTTTTTTTGTATGTGTTCTTCTTCTTCTTTTTTTTGTCTCCCTTTTTCAATGAAGATACCTCTTCTTTTATAGGCAAAATTAACAAGTATTGTCAGTGAATTCGGAGTAAAAGCCAAGTGTAAACATCCCATTTGGTGGTACAATATGTACTTCCTGAAATTAGGCAGACTGCTACCCAGCGCGGCAGTCCAGAAACTGTCGCGGCAGTTCGTGAATGCCGCCGCGGCAGTTCATGACTGCCGTCGCGGCACTACGCGACTGCCGCGCGGCATTCATCAAATGCCGCGGAAATTAATGGATTGCCGCATTTTTGTCAGTCTTACTTTATCAGTTTTTTGTTCTTATTCGCATACGCATACGTATTGCTCTGCAAAATACAGACTTTAAAAGTGAACGGTAGTCAGAAATTGTTGGCGGCACTTGGTGAATGCCGGCCCGGCACTCTATGACTGCCGTCCGGCACTCACTGAGTGCCGCGAATGTCTGCCGTGTGCCGTTTTTAGCTGAACTTCCCTTTTTAGGTCTTTCTTTTTCTCAAAGCAAATTATTTTTGAAGATCTTTTCCAAAAGTTGTGTTTTATATCTGAATTCCCCTAAATACCTGGTATTTTCTCCTTTCTGTGAAATTTTATCGCCTTTCGGAGACTTTCTGAAGAGCTTGGAATACTTCAAATTTTTCAGTCCTTGTCATCATCGGGTACGGAGGTGACACTCTCCTAAATTCGACGGTCGGTCAAAATTGGGATGTCTACACATGTGTCGCCTACTCATTGGTTATAAAATTGATTAGTCATTTTAGCAGTTAGAGTTGCAATCAACGCAACAATTGTACAAGTTTATAACGAACCCAAGTTGCTGGGTGTGAATGAAATTGGGATTTTCTCTCTCAACTCTCTTTCTCTCTCCTCACGCTCTGTTCTCCTTCTCTCTCTCAAGCTTTGTCTTCTTCTCTCTAACACTGTTCTTCATCTTCTACGTCTTCTCTCATTCTTCTGCAATTCTGTAATTATGACATTCCGTTCAATCTCCGTTTCGGGATCCATTTTTGATGATCTGTTATTGTCCAAAACAAATTGCGAAGAGCAAATTTTGTTAAAGAAATAAGAGATTCAAGAGCTTGAATCTGAAAAATATTATCTCAAGAAGAAGAAAAAAAAATAGAAACCCTAGGGTTTGCCGCCGATGGAATGCAGGGGAATGAGAATGTTTGTTCAATAGAAACCCTAGGGTCTGCTAAGGGTAAGAAGAAGATAGCGGCTACTTCAATGGTGGAAATTGGGTTTGATGAAGGGCTAGGGTCTGATGATAAGAGATTGCAATTACAGGACAAGAAGAAGAACAAGAAGAAGAAGAAGAAGACGAATGTCATTAACTAGGAAAATATTATATGGCAGTGGTTTAGTAGTGGGTAACTTAGTATATTCAAGATTGGGTAGGTAGTTGTTGGCAGTTGTAACAATTTGTTAGTTGGCTACAACAACTTGAGCTTGTAATTGCTCTATATAAGCTCTATTGCAACTCTGTATCAGCATGCTAAAATGATAATAAAAATATGATTTTCTCTCTCTACCTTCTCTTGATTTCTCTCTGCCTCATCTCTACTTTTGTCTCATGTTTTCCCTCTCTCCTCTATACTTAATTCCTCTCTTTCCCTCTTCAATTGTTGTTAAATTCAACGTTAATCAGTAAGAATTCAGCAGATCCATAGCTGAATCCGTACAATTGGTATCAAAGCACTTTTCTAGGCAAACCCTCTAGAATTTTCCCTCTAATTCTTCGTCTTCTTTCTTCCCTAAATTCCTTTCTTGAATCTCAACTTCTTTCATTTTCTTAATCTTTCTTCCCCTTTCTTTCATTTTCTGAATCTCAATCTTCTTCTACATCTTTCTTCTTTCCTCTGAATATATGCTATCTTTCATCTGTCACTATGAGTATTTTGGATAGAAGTCTTACTGAAAAGCACATTCGGACTATACGAGAGGATTGGATTGATGCATACAATCGCATAGCTAGAGGTCAAGTTGGATTACTTGTATTTGAGTTTTCAGAAATTGGGTTGCAACTTTGGCATGCCCAGATGTGTGGTACAGGGAGAGAATTCTGTGAAAATATATGTGGCTCAATTTGAGGGTTGGAAATCAGTGGCTAGGGCAAAAAATTGGGAATTTCATAAAGAGATTTTGTCAACATCTTCATCTATGGACTCCGGACTGAAATCAAAACACAAATGTCAATATGGACTCCTCAAACACTACCACATGCAATAAACCTTTCTGAAATACAAGAAGAATTTCTTAAAAATCAGTCCAAGAAATGCAGTCACATTGCAGAAGTGGATCATCAAGCGGCAAAGGAAAATAAAATGGCTGACACATGATCTTCATCTCAACAAAAATGATGATGTTGTATGGAAAGAAGGAAGCTTAGAAGGCACTAGTAATAGAGAATTCAGTGATCTGATTGCATCCGAGATCGAAGAGATATAACTCGTGCTCAATAGTCTCGATTCTACCCTGGCATGTTAGAATATATTGTGATTATGGTCAAACCCAATCACGGGTTTTTAGGATTAGATTGATTATGATTGATTGTAATATGTTTATTTCCTTTCTTCATCTTTCCTTTTTTGGTTTTCGTAGTTTGTATATAAACCTATACAGATTGGATGAATAATACATTGAAATTATTCCTCTCATCTCTTTCTTTTTGGTATCAGAGCAAAACCTAGCCTCTCTCCTCCCACAACCTCACCCGCCGCACCACTTCCACCTCTCGGTGCAACCCTCCCAGCCACCACCACCCTTCGCCGCAAGTCCCAAGCCCCCCTCCACATCTCGGCGACCCTCCACATCCACCTACAACCAAGATAGTAATCTCAAGATTTTTAAGGCTGAAACTGAGATCATTTTGGCTACAAAAAAAGATGAAGAAACTCAAGTAAATGTCGATTGCAAGTTGGGTTTCATCTCTGAAGATGCAAAAAATGAGCAAACAATTATTGAAGACAATTTGGAGGTTCTTAATAATTCTGTGGAAAAATTTGAGAATTCTAATTTAGTTCACAGGTTTGAGAATTCTATGGTAAATCTCGATGAATTCATTCAGCATAGTGATAATGTACCATCTGTGACAGAAAATGGAAAACCTTCCACTGCAAAGGGAATACAAGTGCTTGAGCTTGTAGATAAGGAGACTATGAATCTTTTGTTTACAGAAATTGGTAATGAAGTTCAGAAGAATTTCAAGGAAGTTAAAAAACATACAAATGGAGATCAGTTCTTTGAGGAGATGACAATAATTTGGTTTAGAGGGCCACACCCAGGTGGGACAAGTTGGGTCCATTTTCCCTACTTTTCCTAAATTCATCCTTGAGGACAAGGATGATTTCATGGGGAGGGTATTGTCATGAACTGGGAAAATATTATATGGCAGTGGTTTAGTGTAGTGGGTAGCTTAGTTTAGTCAAGATTGGGTAAGTAGTTGTTGGCAGTTGTAACAACTTGTTAGTTGGCTACAACAACTTCAGCTTGCAATTTCTCTATATAAGCAACTCTGTATCAGCATGCTAAAATGATAATAAAAATCTGATTTTCTATCTCTACCTTCTCTTGATTTATCTCTGCTTCATCTCTACTTTATGTCTCATGTTTTTCCTCTCTCTTCTATACCTAATTCCTCTCTTTCTCTCTTCAAGTGTTGTTAAATTCAACGTTAGTCAGTAAGAATTCAGCAAATCCATAGCTAAATCCTTACAAAGAAGAAGAAGAAGAGTGTTTCTTCTGTGGAGAGAATTGAAGAGTTGTTTGATGAGGGTGTAGAAACCCTAGGTTCTGTTGAGGGATTGCCGGGTAGGAAGATGAGTAAGAAGAAGAGAACAGTGGCTACTTCAATTGTGGAAAAGTTGGGTTTGATTAGGGGGTGGTGTACAAACCCTAGGGTCTGATTTGCAGGGCAAGAAGAAGAGTGTTTTTTCTGGAAAGGGAATTGAAGAATTGTTTGATGAGGGTGTAGAAACCCTAGGTTCTGTTGAGGGACAACTGTGTAGGAAGAGGAGTAAGAAGAAGAGAACGACGGCTACGTCAATGGTGGAAATTGGGTTTGATGTTGGGGGGGAGGGTGTGCAAACCCTAGGGTCTAATTTGCAGGGCAAGAAGAAGAAGAGGCTTGATTCAATGGAGTTGATTAAACAAGCAACTGAATAGGAAATGCAAACTCTCGGGTCTGATGGTGGATCGCAGCGCAAGAAGAGGAAGAGTAAGAAGAATATTATTGAAGCAATGGAGATGATTAAACAATCAACTGAAAATGAGGCAATGCAAAATTTAGGGTCTGATGAGGGGTTGAAGAAGAAGAATAAGAAGATGAGTGTTGATTCTTGATCGGCGACGAATAGTTGCCGTTTATAGTTCTAAAAATACACTTTGTTAGCCCATTTCATGTAGTTATTAAGTGATTTGTAATAAGTATTCTATATTTTGTAGGTTTTGGAGCTTTAATATGAAAATGCACAAAAATTCAATGATTAGTGGCTTTGGAAGTCATTCTGGGTTCAAAAGATGGTTCCGGTGAAGGATGAATGCAGTAGCAGCCTCGGAAAATTGCATTTTTGACAAAGGATACTTTGGATTTGAGAAATTTCTCCAGAGATGTAAAATGTAGATCTTTGAGTTACGGACGCGTGGCTTTAAACGGCGAGTCAATCCGAGTTCCGAGCAGAAAGTTATCGCAATTCTACGAAAGTCGCGCAGTGCAGCGAAAAGGACCTCGCGCGAGCGGGTCGCGCGAGCGACCTGTGCAAAAATAAAAAACACGCATTTTGTTAAATTAAAGTGCCCAGCGAAGGTGGTTTGTGCATATGACATCCAGATTACAAAATATAGCAGTTTTAGTGCGATTTGACTTAGGAAAGCTTCCTAAATCCTTCCAAACTCTATATAAATCTTATTCTAACTCAAATTTAGTATTACACATCATTACAAAACATTATACACAGCCATATACACATATACTTTCAGCCATTGAAGAGAGGAAAGTAAGGAGAAGAAGAAGAAGACCAAGGATTTCCATGGCCTCCTCCATCAACCTCTTGCTGTTCATCAATTCTATGGCCAACTAAACCTAAATCTAGGGTTTCAATGAAACCCTAGCCAAGTAATAGGGTTTTATTTATGTTTTTATGTTAGTTTTATTATGTATGGATGAAGATTACATGTTTAGAGGATTTTTTATAATAAAATCGTACTTCTATTGATTAAATCGTTACTTTCAAAGTTTATTCTTGTCTTAGATCTATTTTGACTGTGATGTGCTCAATGATCTATATTTGCTGTGCTTGTATAGATTGTTTACATGTAATGGTGCTTTATTGAATTGTGCTATCAAGTATCCGAATAGTCCATGCCTAGGTTAGACGGATTAGATCGCAACCCTAGTTTAGTGTGGGATAATTCGTGCTAACCGAAGATGGATTATGTTGGTGTTTGAACCATGATTATCTTCTTGTCGGAGGAATTGGGCTTGTAGCTACAATTCCCCATTATCATCCAACATAATAAGCTAAAGTAATTCATAAATATTCCTATTATGAAGCTAGTGGTGGATTTGCAATCCTAGGTTCCCTAAACATATTTATAAAAATAATTTTTAATTGCTTTCATAATTTAGATTTACTTTCATTGTTCTTAGTTTAATTAAAATCAAATCAAAATCCGTTTTTCATAATTAACTAAAGTTAGGTTTTAAAATTAAGTCGCTGTAGTTAACCAATCCCTGTGGGTTCGACCTTTGCTTTCACACTACAAATCTTTTGAAAAGTAAAGAACACTTTTTATATCTTGATATTGACAACATCAATTTTTGGCGCCGTTGCCGGGGATTGCATTACTACCTTTAGTTTTATAATCTTAGTTTAGTTAATTCGTAAATATTAGGTTAGTTTTTATTATTTTTCTTATTTTCCGTTTTGTTTTTAGTTACTAACTTGTTCTTTTATTTTGTAGTCAACGTTTCCGAGTGGAGCAGCTAATTACATCAAAGGAGCTTACGCAAATAAAAATATCAATAAAAAAAATTCAAGTAAATTGCTTCTTGTGAAACTCGCTTTAAACCACTGTAAGTCATGGCGCTGTGACGCACTATTTGCATTAGTTTAGGGTTAATTGTACTGCATTAGCTAAGAAACCCGGGGCGCTGGGCTTGACGCGGTCATTGCATTACAGGATAATATTCATGCATCACAGTAGTTGAGTGCTTGTTATCTTAGTTGCGTGATTGCTATTTGTTTCTTTTGTTTAGTCAGTCTTTGTTTTTAGTTTCTTTTTCTTTATTTTAGTTTATGTTAGGTACACGTTCAAATAAACCAGAATTAAAATCTTTCGATCTTGAACTTGAACGTACCTTAAGAACTAGTAAGTCCACAACCCAAGCTTCTAGAGCTGGGTTGCAAGACGACGAATCAACTCCGATTCCGTCGTCGTTGTTTGAGGCCGAAATTCAAAGTACCCGTGAACGGTTAAGGAAAACTCAAACTCTTAAAATCGAACCGATTAAAATGGCTGACGGTGGAAATAACAATAACAATCAAAACGACGGTGCTAATATGAATAATCTTAATATACCGCCACCTCCTCCACTTATAAATTATTTTATTCCTACTACTTACACGCCACAAGCCGGTATCGAATTACCTGAGGCGACAACATCTCACTTTGAGATAAAGTCGTCTACGATCTCGCTACTACCTTCTTTCCATGGCCGTCTAAATGAAGATCCATATCAACACTTAGGAGATTTTCAGGCTATATGCTCTACTTTGAAAATTCAAAACTTAAATGATGATGAATTAAAATTGCGGCTCTTTCCATTCTCTTTAAGAGACAAAGCGAAGCATTGGCTTCAATCATTAGAGCCGAATACAATTAAAACTTGGGAAGCCTTACACACCGCATTTTTACAAAAGTTTTTTCCTATTATGCGTACAAATCAAATAAGAAAATCTATCACTAATTTTATAATGCAAGATGGGGAAACGCTTTACGATACGTGGGAGAAATTTAAAGAATTATTACGCTCTTGCCCACATCATCAGGTTCCTAAGTGGCAGTTGGTACAGGTTTTCTATGAGGGGCTTATTCCCTCTGTCCGTAATACCGTCGATGCCGTTTGTGTGGGAACCTTCTTACACAAAAGCGCCGACGAGGCATGGAAAATTTTCCAAACGTTAAGCGAGAATTCGATGCACCAGGCCGTGTCGGTACGTTCTGAGGGATATCTTCTTAAACCTAAGCGAGAGGAGCGTTTCGAGTCGAGTCAGTCAATTGGAATACAAGAATTAAATAGGAAACTTGACCGACTTATGACAATGAACCAAACAACAAGTGCACCCTCTTACGAAAATTGTGCATTATGTTCAGATCCGTCACATTCTATACTTGCATGCCGATCGGCATCTCAGTTTCCCGAATTTGTGGAGCAACACGTAAATGCTATGCAACAATTCCCACAAAATAATTATACTCCTAGGTCGACTACTTTTCCTAATACTTATCGGCCCCAGTTTCCACAAAATCAATACCAACACCCCCCTCCTAATCCTAATCCCCCAAGGACTAACGCTTTTGAGGAGACGGTGTTGGCTTCTCTTAAGAATATTGAAACTCAAGTCCAAGTACAAGCACAAATAGTGCACTCTCACACACAATCCATTGCGAATCTTGAGTCCCAAATGGGACAAATAGCGAATACAATGAGTCGTAGGAATGAGGGTAAGTTGCCAAGCCAAACTATTCAAAATCCTAAGGGACAATATGAGATTAAGGGGTCAAGTGAACAAGTAAACGCCGTATCGACTAGGACGACTATTCGGGAAGACGAAGTTGTTAAGATTCCGGATCAAAATGACATTAACTTGAATAAGGAGGGTGAGGAGAGTAGAATTCAAAAAGATAAAGAACCGGTCCCAGCTAATTACATTTCAAAGTTACCTTTTCCACCTAATGTTGAGGAACCATCAAATCTTACAAAGAAAAAGTCGAAAACTGAGGATATACTCGAGGTATTTAAACAAGTAAAAATCAATATTCCATTCCTCGATGCTATTAAACAAATTCCCGCTTATGCTAAATGTCTAAAAGACCTTTGTACAGAAAAGCGCAAAATACGCAGTCATACTCCTAAAAAGGTCTTCCTCACGGAAAAAGTAAGTTCAATTTTTCAACACGCTCCTCCGAAGTATAAGGATCCTGGTACGCCAACGATTTCATGTGTCATAGGTGACACTATCATCCATCGGGCTCTCCTTGACTTAGGTGCTAGTGTTAACCTCTTACCTCAACTAGGTCTAGGTGAACTTAAACCTACGGCCGCTACTATTCAATTAGCGGATCGTTCTGTTAAAGTACCTAGGGGAGTCGTCGAAGACGTCCTAGTAAAAGTTGATCAATGTTTCTATCCCGTTGATTTTATGGTCCTTGACACCGAACCGGTGCTAGATGCTAGAAAATACACTCCTGTTATTCTTGGTCGTCCATTCTTAGCCACGGCCAACGCACGTGTTAATTGTAGAACAGGGGTGATGAAAGTGTCATTCGGGAATATAAAATTAAAATTAAATGTTTTTAATGCTGCTGATCAACCTCCTAAAGACGACGATAACCTATGTGAGGCGGAATGTGATGTGAGAGGGAATATTGAACCTAAGAACGTAATAAATATGAATGAGGGGAATAATATAGTGAATGATGAGTGGATGAATCCTAATACCTCGGCCCCTAATGAAGAATTTACTCGAAAGGTAAAGAATCGGTGTAATAACGATAAAGGTGAGTCGTCAAATGAATTAACACATAGTGACCTTGTTTCGACGTTTCACCGGAATCTCCCTAATGCCCTAAAGGGTACAAAATCCGAGTTACAGCCTCCGTGAGTCTTGAGCTAGAACGGTCTAGCTGAAGACGTAAAAGATAGCGCTACTTGGGAGGCAACCCAAGCTTAATTTCGTCTGTTTTCTTTGTTTTTGGTCGTTTTTGAGTCGTTTTGGTCAGTTTTGGAGTTTTTCTGGACAGGTTTGGGAGTTGGAATTAATTTATTTTAATATTATATACATAATTTTAGCCACAAAATAGAAAAAACTGAAATCGCGCGCGCGATCCGCTCTCGCGAGACGTCGCTCGCGCGAGTTTGCCCCTTAGACGTTTTTATTTGTTTTTCTTTATTTGAGCTCTCTGCTTCTTCTCGCGCCTGGTCTCGCGGGCGCGAGGTATTTTGCGGGCGCGAGGTGGCTCGCTGGCGCGAGATTTTAAAAAAAAAATTGGGAATTCGCGCGCGCGACGGCCGCTCGCGCGATTCCTCATTTTCCTGTTTTTTCGCTTTTGTTTTCTATATCCTTCCCCCTACCTATTTTATTTGTGTTTCTTTTCTGTTTTTGTTAATTTGGTTCAGTTTAGTTCGTGTTCGTTGTTTTCCTTGTTACATTTATACTTTTTTGTTTTATTTCTTTTCCATTTGCTCGTTTAGTTTAGTTTAGCTTAGTTTTTAGATTTATATTCCATATTTAGGTTTCATTTACTTTTAATATTCTTTTGTTAGTTTCTTTTTATCTAGTATTAACAGGTGGTTCCATTTGGAGCAATTGAACTTTATCGCCATATTTTTATACATTTACCTGTTTGTCATTGCCGAGATTGAGGTACTATCGTTCCTTTCTTACCTACTCTCCTTTCTTTCGTTTTATTGTTTCATTGGGGACAATGAAAGGTTTAGGTTTGGGGGTATGCACTCACACATGCACATTAGGTTTAGGTTTGGGGGTATGCACTCACACATGCACATTAGGTTTAAGTGTGTTTAAATAAACGATGTTACCGACGTTTTTGCAATATCAATTTGATACTTTTTTATAGAGAACTTTGAATTGTTATAGAATGGTAAACAAGGGAAGATGTGATTAAACATTTGCTGAAGTTATGATATGACGTTTTAAGTTATGTATTGTTTGAATCGTAGTTTTATATCATAAATTTGCACATAAACTTATGCACTGCACGTAGTCGCTTGAATACATGTTTGATGTGAACTATAATATGATTCGGATTTCTAGATAACACAAGGTGGAGACTAAACCCGATGAGCTTTTGAGCCTATCTTTTCTTTTTAGAGGGTTATAAATACATCTTGTGTTTGTCGAATTTCATTGAAATAGCGCATTAACTTGTTGTTTAGTCTCATTATTCTTGTTTTGGTTGATAGTCAAGTTAAAATGTTTGTTACCATGCTAAATAAGCTTCCATTGTAAACATTAAAGAACCGTATTACCCTAGGAAATGAGTTTAGGCCTTCTTTGTTTACTACCGGCCGATAGAAGATAAAATTTCCTTAGTTCGCCCCTTTGAGCCGTTACAATGCCTCTTTTTCTTGGTTCACCATTATACTCTGTAAAAGCTCCAACTTGATCAACTTGGAGTATACCACTGGAAGAGTGATCAACTTTTAGTAGTATTAAGGCGATGTGTTGATTGAGAAGAAGAAAATAAGATGCTATTGGGGTAGTTGCTTGGTATTCGATGAATAATCATTTGAGAAGCAAGAAAAGAAAAAGGAAAAGAAACATAATACAGAAGAGGAAGGTTGAAAAAAAAAATGAAAGAAAAGAAGAAAAATGAATGAAAAGGAATGAAGAGAAAGAAAAGATGAAAGTTTGTAGAAGAAGAATGAAAGAAATCGAACATGCCTTACAATGCCATTCTAAACCTACCCAATTAATCCGTTCTATCATTTTTCATTGCCTGAGCCACATTACAACCTTTGAAAAGTCCTATCTGATCCTAGGAAACATGGTTCGGATATGAAAACGATGGGAGGGGGATTAAAACATGGTAATGATTAATTTCTCTTGATTATTGGCGTCCTATCCATGAGACTACTGTTCTTTCGTGTCATGCGTCCTTTTCGAGTCATATGTGAGCACTTCTCGTTTTGAAAATATATTTCCTTTACTCACATATATTAGAAAAAATTACACATGTTTCTGAGTGTTTCATTTGAGAGTGTAATTAACATTGTGAGATTCGTAGTCGAAGCATAGTTAGATGGTCATCCGAGTTATATTCCAAGTTCATGACATACGCGTCTTTATTTGACTACCATATCACACACGTGCAATTGTATGAGGAACTCTATTGATTTATACGATGCATGTGCTTGAGATTGTTTTTCATGATTTAGGTGGATGTTTCATTATGTTTTTTTTATGTTCGTTATTCTATTTCAAATCTTTGTTTTATAATAAGGAGTATTGACTATTAGTTTTTTGGTTCTTAATAAAATTTGTTTTAAAATTTACAAGTTAATAAAGATGGTTGTGGGTGACTTGTTGACGAGAACCCTCACGAGACTTCACTCGTCCGACTAGGGACACCTAGGGGTTTAAAAGGCTTGTTGCATATGCTAAATGCAATCGTGATCCATGCGAAAATGGAGTAGTATTTGGAGTAGTAGTTTTATTTTTCTTTTCTTTTTGCTCGAGGACTAGCAAAGAGTAGGTTTGGGGGTGTGATCGGCGACGAATAGTTGCCGTTTATAGTTCCAAAAATACACTTTGTTAGCCCATTTCATGTAGTTATTAAGTGATTTGTAATAAGTATTCTATATTTTGTAGGTTTTGGAGCTTTAATATGAAAATGCACAAAAATTCAATGATTAGTGGCTTTGGAAGTCATTCTGGGTTCAAAAGATGGTTTCGGTGAAGGATGAATGCAGTAACAGCCTCGGAAAATTGCATTTTTGACAAAGGATACTTTGGATTTGAGAAATTTCTCCAGAGATGTAAAATGTAGATCTTTGAGTTACGGACGCGTGGCTTCAAACGGCGAGTCAATCCGAGTTCCGAGCAGAAAGTTATCGCAATTCTACGAAAGTCGCGCAGTGCAGCGAAAAGGACCTCGCGCGAGCGGGTCGCTCGAGCGACCTGTGCAAAAATCAAAAACACGCATTTTGTTAAATTAAAGTGCCCAGCGAAGGTGGTTTGTGCATATGACATCCAGATTACAAAATATAGCAGTTTTAGTGCGATTTGGCTTAGGAAAGCTTCCTAAATCCTTCCAAACTCTATATAAATCCTATTCTAACTCAAATTTAGTATTACACATCATTACAAAACATTATACACAGCCATATACACATATACTTTCAGCCATTGAAGAGAGGAAAGTAAGGAGAAGAAGAAGAAGACCAAGGATTTCCATGGCCTCCTCCATCAACCTCTTGCTGTTCATCAATTCTATGGCCAACTAAACCTAAATCTAGGGTTTCAATGAAACCCTAGCCAAGTAATAGGGTTTTATTTATGTTTTTATGTTAGTTTTATTATGTATGGATGAAGATTACATGTTTAGAGGATTTTTTATAATAAAATCGTACTTCTATTGATTAAATCGTTACTTTCAAAGTTTATTCTTGTCTTAGATCTATTTTGACTGTGATGTGCTCAATGATCTATATTTGCTGTACTTGTATAGATTGTTTACATGTAATGGTGCTTTATTGAATTGTGCTATCAAGTATCTGAATAGTCCATGCCTAGGTTAGACGGATTAGATCGCAACCCTAGTTTAGTGTGGGATAATTCGTGCTAACCGAAGATGGATTATGTTGGTGTTTGAACCATGATTATCTTCTTGTCGGAGGAATTGGGCTTGTAGCTACAATTCCCCATTATCATCCAACATAATAAGGTAAAGTAATTCATAAATATTCCTATTATGAAGCTAGTGGTGGATTTGCAATCCTAGGTTCCCTAAACATATTTATAAAAATAATTTTTAATTGCTTTCATAATTTAGATTTACTTTCATTGTTCTTAGTTTAATTAAAATCAAATCAAAATCCGTTTTTCATAATTAACTAAAGTTAGGTTTTAAAATTAAGTCGCTGTAGTTAACCAATCCCTGTGGGTTCGACCTTTGCTTTCACACTACAAATCTTTTGAAAAGTAAAGAACACTTTTTATATCTTGATATTGACAACATCAATTCTTCTACCACTGAGATCCACCAACTTGCTAAAATCAATCAATATATTCAGAGGACGCAGATTGAATTGGATGCATTGACGAATCTTCATTCTCTCCAGGAAGTTGAACGGGGCAAACTTCATAAGAATATGGTGATGGAAATGAAATCTTTCAAGTGTTTTGAGACTGTCCGCGTGATCTGTCCAGAGGACGTCCGCCTGCTCACGAAATTCCAAACTTGGTGTGGTGAGCCGGCAAGAATATACAGCATTGTCTAGTCCATTCGTCGCACGACATCAACCACTGCCATAGAAAAAAGTAGAGGGTAAATATGAGAAGAACGTGGAAGGAATATATGATGAAGGTGTTGTTGAAACCCTAGGGTTTGCCGTCGACAGAATGTAGGGCAAGAAGAGGATTAAGAAGGAGAGTGTTTGTTCAATGCAGGGAATTGAAACCCTAGAGGGTGTGGAATTGAAACCCTCGAACAACTCAGTCCAGGGCGAGAATGGAAAGGCCAAGAGAAGTTGGACATTGATTATAAGATCGGCCAATTGACTGGAAAAATTGAGATAAATTAGAGATATGTAGCAGTCATAGGGGGAGAAATGAAAGGTTTCAAGGCCTTTCACAGTGTCACAATTGTATGTTCGTAGGATGTGCGGATCCTCACCAAGTTTCAAACATGGCATAGCGAACTGGTTAGGACAAACAAACTTAGCAATTGCATCCTGTCACAGTCTCCAAGTCTTCTGTGCGGCACTTAGACGATTCACTGCCTAGCTAGTGATGCTAAGTCAGCCAAACCCAAGTGTACAAGATAAAGAAGAAAAAAAAAAAAAAGAAGACACTTAGAGAGTTTGAGAGAATATAAGTAAATTGCACTACAGAGCACTTGTTACAAGTCTTATGGATGTCTTGGCCAAATGAGGCTCATCCCAATTTATAGGCACCCCTCCTACAAATGAGTGACTATGATCTTGCCACAATTCTACAATCTAATGGTGGAGAGGGTTCTAGAAACATAGTGAGGTAAGAAGAAAAGGGAAAGGGAAACAAAAAATATTATTGTAATTTTTTTTTAACAAAAAAATGAGGAATTTGACTCATAAATCAAAATTTTAGGGTGCGTTTGATTGCACATATTTTCCATGGAAAACATTTTACTAATCAATTTTCCACCAAAGTGTGGTGTTTGATTGGCTAAAATTTCCATGGAAAAATTTTCCCCCAAATCTCAATTTCCCTCATTTTCACTCATTTTTGTGGAAAACAAATTCCTTCCCCTCACTAAAGAAATGATTTCCATGGAAAATTTTATACGAGTTCTAACCTCTCTCTCTTGCGACTATGCGATCTGAGTCCCTTTCTCTCTCTCTCTCTGCGATCTGAGTCCCTTTCTCTCTCTCTCTCTCTGCGACGATATGAGCTTCCTCTCTCTCTCGACTGTGCGATCTAAGCTCACTCTCTCAAACTTTAGGCGACAGATCTAAGCTCCCTCTCTCAATCAAATTGGTACTCTCTCTCTCTCTCATTCTGATATGTATATATAGATATATACATATGCCAATACATCACATAGTTCATATATATACAGATTCAGAGCTGTTCATATACATATATATATATATGTACACATACATATATATCCATACGTATATATACATATTCAGATCTGTATATACATATATAATTACATGTATCTACACACATACACATACACACACACACACATTTATCTGTATGCTCGTTGTAATTGCCGATTTGGTTACAACAAAACGATTTCCCCAATTTTCCCTCTATACATTTCTCGTATATCTATGTGCACATTTTTATTGCCAATTTTGGTTGTAATGAATTGATTGTTCCCAAGACAATTTCATCTTCAGAATTTCTTTCCGGAAGCCTGATGGTGTATAAGTGTGAGTGTATGTGTGTGTATGTGTGTGTGTGTGTGTGTGTTACAATCTCATAATTTCTTTAGAATATTTTTATTGCCAATTTGGTTACAATTTTAAGAACTCATAAGGGCCCCAACCACTTTTTCAATGGCCTTCTCCGAACATTATTGCTATGCTATTCAGAGAATGCAATTTTATTAGTTTTAAGGGAGGCTTGGCCTAAGGCCCCTAAGGTTGGGCAATATTGATTTAAAGGACAGCCCATTTACAATAACCTCTATAAGGACAAAAGCCCAAGCCAATTTTTTAGCCCTAGTCCATAACATAAACATTTCACTATTCAAGTCAATTTCAATATTTTTGTTTTACCAAACTACCCCATTTCATTTTTCCCAAAAAAATAAAAAATAAAAAACAGTGAGCTCTCTCTCTCATCCTCCCATGGCCACCATTACCACCACTCCTACCTGACCTCCGGCGACCACCGGCGACCCCCACCGGCGACTAACACCATCGCCGGCCACCACCACCAAAACAAACCTAGATCGCCATCGTAATCATCACCGCCACCAACAGCATTGCCACCACTACAGTCAGCCACTATTACCACATCAAACCATATCTGGATCTGGATCTGGATCTTCTTGAGTCGTTTTCAATTTAGAAGCAAATCTGGAAATTTACAGTAAGAGAAATTTCACTTACTATATTTTGAAGTGAATTTTTTTTAGTTTTTAAGTGAAGATCTTGAGTGAAATTTCACTTATTAGAAGTTAAGTAAAATTTCAATTACTATAAAACCTAGTCGTTTTCATAGGTGTTTGTGTGAGAAGCAAAATCACCATTGATCTAGGCTTGGTAGGATGTCAAACTATTAAGAGAAATTTCTCATCATAAGAGAAATTGCTCTTAAGATTTTTGATTTCTGAGAAAAAAGGTTAGAGATAGGGCTTCATGTATGTGATTTTAATAAGTTAGGACTGACTTTATTGAGTATTTCCTTGATTTTAGAAGTTACTAGAGTAACTGAGTTGGGAAATTGCCTTGTTATTCTGGACTGTATTTTCATTTTATTGAATCATAGCTGTGATGTCCTATTTATAGTTTAGAGAAATGCAAGTGACATGGTTTCATTCAATAATCATCATAATAGTATCAGCCTAATCATCAATGGGCTTTGTTTCAATTCCTTGAATTCCTCAGTTCATAGTGCACTCATAGTGATAACAAAAACGTGATGAGTGGTGGTCGCCGGAAACGTGATGAGTGGTGGTCACCAGAGCTCATCGTGGTGGTCGCCGAAGTTGGTCGTGGTGGTCGCCGGATCTGGTAATGGTGTGTAATACCCTGTATTTTTGTAATATAATATATGAATAAGACCTTGTATGCTTCTTTTAATACTTGTATGAGCTTTCCCTTACCCTTGGTATAATTTGGATACCAATCGATTGGTATGAATACCAATCGATTGCCAATACCAATCGATTGACACTTTTACCAGTCGATTGGAGCATTAATACCTAATATCAATCGATTGACATTAATACCAATCGATTGGAAGCAGCTGGTAGATTCTCTTGCTTTGGCTGGGATTTGTCCACGTGAACACATATTCCCTATATATGTGGCCCTTTTTGGGCATTTTCTGTTTCCAGAAAATAGAGAGAGTGAGAGGGAGTGCTTGTGTGTGTGTTTTATATATATATACACATATATATTCATACACTCACACACACACATCCATGGATTGAGACAAGAAAAGAAGAGAAGAAGATCAAAAAGAAGAAAGAAAGAGAATGTGAAAGAGAAGAGAAGACATAGACTGATAGAGAGAGGGAGAAGAGGCCATTGAAGCTCAAAGCTTCAATATACACACTCCCAAACACACCCTAGTAACCTAAAGTGAGTTCTAAACTCACTAAGTAGCAATATATTGATGTTAGAACGTGTTTAAATTAAGAAATGGAGTTTAAACGATGATTTCTCGTATTTATTCATGTTGGACAGTCTTCACTATGAAGAAGACGAAGTTCCAATCGATTGGACTTGTCCCAATCGATCGATATCCCAATCGATTGACATTTATGGAAATTGATTGACATATGATCCAATCGATTGAACTTTTTACCAATCGATTGATACTATTTTTATACCGATCGATTGAACCCTTGTCCCAATCGATTGGAAGTTGTAGAATGTTGATTATCTTGTTTAGTTTATATTATTATTGTTTAGTTGTTTATTTACTGTTCAGTATCTCCAGCATGCTTTATTGTTGTAATACAGACGTAATAATGAGATAATGCGACGTAGAATCATAGTAACAACGAGGTTAATGGATAATGGTTGTGACGTTAGATGGCGTAATAATTGTGAATCCTTTGGAGTTAACGTTCAATTCATTCAGAGTAGTCAGGCCACATTGGGATTGTCATGTATCGTTATTAGAGTTGAACTTAAGTAGGTTTGCTAAGATTCGGGAATCTTGCGTGAGCGGGCTTTGGTCGATCATATGTTCTTAAAAGCGGTAGATAGACGAAGGTGTCTATTACTACGGTGGACCGACCATTTGCCCTAAGATAGCCAGATGATCTAATCATATGTTCTTAAAAGCGGTAGACAGACGAAAGTGTCTATGATTGCGGTGGACCGTGATCAATGGTAGACGTCACTAAGTCATGGCTATAGAATTATGTACTGTTGCTTAAAGCGTTATATCCCTGTAGTGCGGTGAACTATGCATATGTTCTTAAAAGTTGGGGATGGACTGACATGGTATCCATGACTGCGGTGGACTGTGTATATGTTCTTAAAAGCGGTGGACGGAGCAATGGTGTATCCTTAAGAAGAGAAACTACTGTCGAATCTGTTATTCTATCATAAGGTATCGTCAGTCTTAAAATGAGTAAGAAGTTAGTAATCGGATCATCAGAATGATTAAAGGAGTTACTCTCACTAATCTTAATGGTTATCGTTTATAACTTCAATAGTTGATACCCTGTTAGTATCTAATTCACTCAGCTTTCATTAAGCTGATGGCGTTTATGCTGCTGGACATTTCCATGTTCCAGCGCACCCTGGTTATGACTATACAGGTGAAGGACCTGCGGGCGAGAACTACTATGCCAGTTACGATGTCCCGACGGAGGACTACCCCGAAGGAGGTCAGGCAGAGGAAGACTACTATGCCGAGGACTACCCCTACGCCAATTGAAGATTAGGCTAGACTGTAGTTTAATTATCTTTACTGCTTTCCAGACCTTTTGTAAACAGGCATATGTTGCCTTAACAATTGTACTTTCGCTGTATTTTGTTTTGATTCAAGACTCTGATGTGTAATAGTTAGTAACCTCCTTTTGACATTAAGTTATGTGTTAACCAGAACTTAGATTTCATTCTTGTTATCTCCTTTACTTTTGTCACTTAGTACTGCATGGTGTGGACAATCATGTGACTTCACCAGTCGCTGCCTTTGGATCCAAAAAGAAATTTTATTTTTCTCTATTTTTGCCGTTCCGGGGCATGACATTGTGGTGGCCGGAGGTCAGGGGTGGTGGTAATGGTGGCTAGGATTTGGTAGAAAGGTTAGATGAAGAAGATGAGGGTACTTTTGTCAAAAAATGTGCTAAAGAGCTTAGACCAAGGTGTTTTATTAAGTGTCCTTAATTCCAATATAACTTGTTTTAATGCCCTATTCACCAAATTTCCCTAGTTTTAATTATATAAGCCTGATGGTGTGTGAGTGGTTTTGTTAGTTTTAATTATATAATGTTCTTTGCCCTGTGTGAGTACACTAACCTTACATCCAATGTATGTGAAGCCTTCTTGAAGCATTAAGCAAGAGTTTTATTTTCTTTGAACTTCTTGTATACTGAAATTAGTAGTTCAAATGCTTAAACAAGATTTGAAATCAAAGGGGTTCACCATTTTTGAGTTTTCGACAAAAGCATACAAACTGTCCAAGTAATAGTTTTCTGTTTTGAGCTGACTTGAGAGTCAAATCGGACCTAGATAGTTGGGATTTAGGCTTCCTTAAAACATGAAAGTTTTAGATCTCTGAGTTATCTTTCAACCCTCAAAATTTCACATGCATAGCATTTATGAGTTAAGAGATACATTGATTTTACTAAAACAACCCCTGATTTTCAAAAGCTTCAGTATCAGATTTCTAAGTTCTGTTTGTGATAAATGTTTGGCCAAGTTAAACTAGTTCTCAAAGAAAGATCAAAACATGAAAGTTTTAGATCTCTGAGTTATCTTTCAACCCTCAAAATTTCACATGCACAGCATTTGTGAGTTAAGAGATACATCGATTTTACTAAAACAGCCTCTAAATTTCAAAAGCTTCAGTTTCAGATTTCTAAGTTCATTTGTGATAAATGTTTGGCCAAGTTAAACTAGTTCTCAAAGAAAGGTCTCACATGCACAACATTTGTGAGTTAAGAGATACATTGATTTTACTAAAACAACCTTTGATTTTCATATTTTGTAAGAGTAATTATACACACATATTTTTGTACACACTTTAATCCTGGTCATTGATTCCAATGGACCTAATGTGCTCAGATTTACGTATTTTGAATCTTTTTCACAAATCATCTCTTAACATGATCTCATTTCATTGTCTAACAATTGCTTTGGAGCATTGGACTATTTAGTCCCTTTTTTATAAATAATTGTGTGCTAATTTAGGTTAAGAATGCCTGTTTGGATAATATTGTGTGCTAATTTAGGTTAAGAATGCCAAGAGCACCGACCCAAAATCAACTGGTGGCTGTGTTTTGGACGATGGTTATGCAGGCCGTAGTGATCTATACTACTATGAGGCGTTACCATCGTAACCGACTTCTCCTTAGGGCTCCTCACAGGAATTGGAATGCTGACAGAGAGTTAGTACTAAATCAAATGTTCCACTCCAGCAATAGGATTTGTCACGAGCAACTTAGGATGAAAATGGGTGCATTCCACAGGTTGTGCAATAGCTTACGTGCTTACGGGTTAGCTGGTAGCCGATTTGTGAGTGTTGAAGAGCAAGTGGCTATTTTTCCAACCACGGTTTGCCACGACCATCACAATACAGTTGGAGGTTTTACATTTTTTAGGTCTGGCTAAACTGTGAGTTATTATTTCCATAGAGTGTTAAATGCATGCCTTACTCTCTATAGAGATGTTGTCACCAATGCTAACGCTCAGAATTCCCCCAACGATAAGAACAACGTCCAAGATTGGTTCCATTACTTTCAGGTTAGATGTTTATTACTAATAAGGTTATACTAACAACCTTAGATGTTTAGTACTAAAACAAATTGTGTTTCTTATAGGATGTTGTGGGTGCCATAGACGGTACTCACATTGCTGCGAACGTCCCTGTGGAGGAACAACCTAGGTATCAAAATAGAAAACAAGTCATATCTCAAAATGTTTTGGTGGCATGTACATTTGATGAAGTTTACCTATGTGCTTGCCGGTTGGGAGGGATCAGCACATGATGGTCGATTGTTGAGGAGTGCAGTCCTACGGCAAGGATCTAGGTTAACAGTTCCTTTAGGAATGTTATACATCCCCCGGCCTCTCATAGTAACCTTATGTAACTATGCTAATAACAGTTCCTTCTAATAATAGGTAAATACTATCTTGCCGACGCGGGGTTCCCCTTGGCCCCAGGTTTCCTTACACCGTATCGCAGTACACGTTATCATCGTAGAGACATTACGGGACTACTTCCATAAAATAGTAAAGAGTTGTTTAACTTTCGACACTCATCTCTTCGTAACGTTGTTGAAAGGACTATCGGGTTGTTGAAAAAGAGGTTTGCCTATCTTAGGCATCAACCCTTCCATGATATAGAAACTCAAGTGAAGATAGTCCTTGCATGTTATGCCTTACACAACTTCTTGCGAATTGATGATACAAATGATCTTTGTAGTGATGATGAAGTTAGCGACACCGATGAAGTTAACCCCCCACCTGTCGATGTACCTGAAGCTGTACCCACTAATGCCAACATCACTATCACATCTCAAGCAGCATGGACAAAACATAGAAATGTGATGGCTAATGTTATGTGGGCTCAATTCGATGCCAATAATTATGCGGGGATCGAATTCGATTGAAGACTTAACATTTACAATTAGTTTGTGTCCCTTCTAGTTTACATTTCAAGCTAGTCTGTTGTTTTAATTAGTTATGAATTTTCATCCTAAGTTTACAATTAGTTTGTGTCCCTTCTAGTTTACATTCATAAATTGTTCTTGTAGTTGAAGCACTTGTTCTTTTTTTTTTTTTTATATATATATATATAGACTTGTTCTTGTTAATTGTTGCTTATACTAATTTTTGCTAGTTCCATGTTATATGTACATATTGTTAAGTGAAACAATTAATATGGCAAGTCAACGAGCAGTAAGTTAAGGGTCATTTCGTGCTCCTAGGCCTACTACGGTCTCAAGCTCTTCTCAACCTGAGATTGAGGAAATCACTCCAGCCTCCTCTCAAGTAGGATTGCAAGAAGAAGAAAAAAAGGACAACTTCGGTGGACCGACGATATGGATCAAGTACTAGTTGACTCTCTTCTAGAGATAGTGATTGTAGGGCCAAGATGAGGGAATAATGGATTCAAGGCTGAAGAACTATCAAAGGTTGCACATAAAGTACAAGAATGTTGCCATGTTGATCAAGTACTCATTCCGAATGTGAGGGCTAGATTGAAGACTCTCAAGAAAGATTGCACAGATATCACGGAGATATTGAAGAATGGTAGCGGGTTTGGATTGGACGGGACCGGCCGGGGTCGAGTCGTTGCGGATCCTCTTGTTTGGGAGACGTACCTTAAGGTACATAAATAGTGCCATTGAAAGGAGTTTATCAAACTATATTTGAATGCAAGATAGGTTAAGAAAAGTATATAAACAAAAAATTGTGAATTGTTTGACATGAATGTTACTATGCTTCTCCACTTATTATCTGTATAGAATGCTGACTAGAACATTGCACCCCTTTTAAACAGACTTGATCCCCTCCTTTCATGAATCTTAAACTCAATTGATTAAAATCCAACTCCATGGGACTAATATCTTTGAGCCATTGGACTCGCAAAACTACATCACAGCCCCCCATGTTTATTCCCTTGTTTTGTTTTGGATTTTTTCAGTTTTCATTTTCTTCAATGGACAGGTTTTGTGGCTCACTTGCAAGAATGTTCTTTAACTATTTTCATTTCACAGCACTTGTTCTTTAATTTTCTTTAAAGGTATGAGAGTTTGTTTTAGTTTTTAAAGTATACTACATTAAAATACCATTGGACTCGCAGAACTATATCACAACCCCCATATGATATACAACTGCTTTTTGGAACACACATGGCCTCTATGATATGTATCATCACAATAATAGCATAAATTTCTGTCTCTTCTAGATTGCATTTCTTCTTGAGTTACTCTTTTCACCCCCAGAGAATTGATTACCCAGATTTCTGTTTGTACTATTGTTGACATTAGAGGTTCTCAAATTCAGATTAGTCGTAAGCCCATTATTTCCCTTATGCACATTAAGTGAGGATGCATTGTTGAATAGACTATTCTGACTATTTTTGCTCATAGCAGACACATGCCCTTCTTGAACTCTAGCTAGAATAATTGCTTGTGAGAGTGTCCTAGGAATGAACATCAAAACTAGGTGCCCAATTTCAGTCTTTTTCACTTTATAGCATTTTTTTGTGATAGAGAGCTAAGCATAGTAGAAGTAATTAAGCTTAGACAGTTAGCCAATAATGATTAGTTATATGACTCAACTTAATTTTAATTCCTTTTTATTTTTTTAATGTTGTTTTAGGATAATGATTAGTTATATGACTCAACTTAATTTTAATTCCTTTTTATTTTTTTAATGTTGTTTTAGGATAAGCCTGATGCAAGAAATATGAAAGAAAAGTTATGTCCTCGTTACTATGAATTGCTTACCATTTTTGGCAATGATTATGCAACGGGAGACCGGGCAGTCACGGGGAATGACTTTCCCCAAGTAAGTGAAGCCGATATTAATAATTCGGTGAATGCCGCCTTAGGGGATGAAAATGATGTAGAGGAAGCACAACCAAGTCATTCAAGCACATCCAAGCGAGCTGCGCAAGGGGGAGGCCAGAAAGCTCGACGTAGACGTGGGCATGCCATAGATGATGCTGCGTTAGCCCTTGCCCATATTGATCAATCCTCCGAGAAGATTGCCATTGCTTTCGAAAAGCAAGAAACTCAAAGTCATATCAATGGGCAAGAGATCCTAGAGAAACTTCGAGCAATGGGCATAGAGGAGGGGGATACAATGGAGCTTATGGATTTTTTTGAGCAAGATGAAAAATCTGGACGGTTCTTCCTTGGTATTACTGATGATGCTTTTATGCGTGCTTGGGTGTATCATAAGCTTGGAAAAGATCCGGCAAATTAATTTTGGCTTTTAGTTGATTAAAACAATCATGGAGACTTTTCAGTTTGATGAGTATTTTTTTTATGGCACTTTGATGAGTACTTCTAATTTTACTTTGATGAGTATTTTTTTTTATGGAACTTTGATGAGTACTTCTAATTTTACCTTGATGAGACTTTGGTTTTTAGTACATTAAAAAAATAGTTTATGAAATTGACTATTGATATAAGTAGTTGTCTCTCAATTGCTTGAATTTGTATCATTTTCAAAATGTTTGTTTGTGATTCATAGGTTAATTACTTGCAAAAATGCAAGTTTTCAATGAAAAATGTTAATTTTCCGCGGAAAATTATTGCAATCAAACAGGAAAAAATGTATTTTCCATGAAAAATGACCATTTTTCACTAGAAAATAGTGACAATCAAACAACAAAACTACATTTTCCATGGAAAATGTTAGATTTTCCAGCCAGAAAATAATTGCAATCAAACAGCCCAAATATTATTTCCATGGAAAAAATTTCCAAGGAAAATAATTCAACGTTAGTCAGTAAGAATTCAGCAGATCCATAGCTAAATCCTTACAAAGAAGAAGAAGAAGAAGAGTGTTTCTTCTGTGGAGAGAATTGAAGAGTTGTTTGATGAGGGTGTAGAAACCCTAGGTTCTGTTGAGGGATTGCGGGGTAGGAAGATGAGTAAGAAGAAGAGAACAGCGGCTACTTCAATTGTGGAAAAGTTGGGTTTGATTAGGGGGGGGGGGGGGGGGTTGGGTTTACAAACCCTAGGGTCTGATTTGCAGGGCAAGAAGAAGAGTGTTTTATCTAGAAAGGGAATTGAAGAGTTGTTTGATGAGGGTGTAGAAACCCTAGATTCTGTTGAGGGATTGCTGTGTAGGAAGAGGAGTAAGAAGAAGAGAACGACGGCTACGTCAATGGTGGAAATTGGGTTTGATGTTGGGGGGGGGGGGGGGTTATGCAAACCCTAGGGTCTGATTTGCAGGGCAAGAAGAAGAAGAGTCTTGATTCAATGGAGTTGATTGAACAAGCAACTGAAGAGGAAATGCAAACTCTCGGGTCTGATGGTGGATCGCAGCACAAGAAGAGGAAGAGTAAGAAGAAGATTATTGAAGCAATGGAGATGATTAAACAATCAACTGAAAAGGAGGCAATGCAAAATTTAGGGTCTGATGAGGGGTTGCAGAAGAAGAATAAGAAGATGAGTGTTGATTCTTCTACCACTGAGATCCACCAACTTGCTGAAATCAATCAAGATATTTAGAAGACGTAGATTGAATTGGAAGCATTGATGAATCTTCATTCTCTCCAGGAAGTTGAACGGGGTAAACTTCGTAAGAATATGGTGACGGAAATGAAATCTTTCAAGTGTTTTGAGACTGTCCGCGTGATCTGTCCAGAGGACGTCCGCCTGCTCGCGAAATTCCAAACTTGGTGTGGTGAGCCGGCAAGAATATACAGCATTGGCTGGTCCATCCGTCGCACGACATCAACCACTGCCATAGAAAAAAGTAGAGGGTAAATCTGAGAAGAATGTGGAAGGAATATATGATGAAGGTGTTGTTGAAACCCTAGGGTTTGCCGTCGACAGAATGCAGGACAAGAAGAGGATTAAGAAGGAGAGTGTTTGTTCAATGCAAGGAATTGAAACCCTAGAGGGTGTGGAATTGAAACCCTCGAACAACTCAGTCCAGGGCGAGAATGGAAAGGCCAAGAGAAGTTGGACATTGATTATAAGATCGGCCACTTGACTGGAAAAATTGAGATAAATTAGAGATATGTAGCAGTCATAGGGGGAGAAATGAAAGGTTTCAAGGCCTTTCACAATATCACAGTTTTATGTTCGTAGGATGTGCGGATCCTCACCAAGTTTCAAACACGGCATAGCGAACTGGTTAGGACAAACAAACTTAGCAATTGCATCCTGTCACAGTCTCCAAGTCTTCTGTGTGGCACTTAGACGATTCACTGCCTTGCTAGTGATGTTAAGTCAGCCAAACCCAAGTTTACAAGATAGAGAGAAAAAAAATAAAATAAGAAGACACTTAGAGAGTTTGAGAGAATATAAGTAAATTGCACTACAGAGCACTTGTTACAAGTCTTATGGATGTCTTGGCCAAATGAGGCTCATCCCAATTTATAGGCACCCCTCCTACAAATGAGTTACTATGATCTTAGCACAATTCTACAATCTAAATGGTGGAGAGGGTTCTAGAAACATAGTGAAGTAAGAAGAAAAGGGAAAGGGAAACAAAAAATATTATTGTAATTTTTTTTTAACAAAAAAATGAGGAATTTGACTCTCAAAATTCAAAATTTTAGTGTTTGTCCCACTAGATTTTCGTTTCTTTCCTATTTTATTCAATATTTTTCCAAACAAGGAAAATGTTTTCCCTTTCTTTTCTCTTTCCTCTATAACTTCCATGAACCAAACAGAACCTAAGACAATAAACTAAAGTAATGACCTAATTTTAAATATCGTGAGGTTACATGACGTGGTGTAACTGTATCATTAAATAACTTATCTCTGCTCTTTTCCAAAACAAACTGTACATGTATGTATATTATATATAATTTACCCTATAATATATATTTTAAAAAATTATTGGAAAATTCCTACAAGTAACTCTCAAAAGTTTAAAACTCCAATTGGTTTGACCATTTTCTAAAAAGTACAAAAGGAATCTAAGTCAGTGCTCACACGGTATAAGTGTACGCACCATAGAAGATCGCATGTGGCTCCAAGCGCCTCACGCGCGCCTACTTCCTTCAGCAACTCACACCGTGTAAGTGGCCGTACCATATGATATCCATTTTGAAAATGTTTTTTTAAATTTTAAACCTCCATAACTTTTGATCTACAACTCTGTTTCTTACAAATTTTATACCGTTGGAACCATGTCGACGATAGCTACAAAACTAGTGTCATTGTTGATACCTTTTGAGCAAAAGAAAAAAAAAACTCTTATTTTTACATGCCATGTTCCAGACGAGCCTAATAGAATTTTCACGTAATATTCAGGTATGCCAAGTTGATATGTTGTGAGAAAAAAAAAATCGAATGTTCACTTTGTTCTTAAGGAGAGTTTTAGTGAATTTTCACAAGAATTTTGCATTATTTGGGTTGAAAAACTATGTTTTATAATTGATTTTTGAAATTTAAATTTTTTTAACGAAATATGCATTGTTTAATATGAAAGAGGAAAAAAAAAGAAGTGAAATTTCACTTAGCATACATGAATATTAAGTGAAATTTCACTGAACTTGTACATGAATATTAAGTGAAATTTTACTTAAATTGACATATGAGAGACTTTTTAACAAAGTAAGTGTCATATTAGACATTAAACTCTAGAAAGTTACTTCTAGCGACTTTTGGGATAGTTAGTGAATTATTACTTGACATACTAAATGAAAATCTCACTGAACGAGTACACAAATGTTAAGTTTAACTTCAAGTTTTTCAGAAAGAAGGCATGTACGGGTTTAGTGAATTTATACTTAATTTTTATGTATGCCAAATTTATATGTTTTGAGAAAAACACATTAAAAAAAAAAAAAAAAAAAGACGAATAGCAGTCATTGCTACCTCATTAAGGCTTGGTTTGGCCCCCATTTTGGTGCTTCTCCTTTTTTAAAGCACAATTTCATGTTAATTCATTTGGGAACTAGTTCATGAGCTTTACAAAAATTGAACTTAGAGCTTTTTTGGGGAGAGCTTTTAAAAGCTCAAGAATTGAGCTTTGAAAGCTCAATATTGCCTTTTAGTTTCATGATGTTTTTCTAAAGTGAATTTTCACTTATTAAGTGAAAGTTCACTTATTAATACATGACTATTAAGTGAAAATTCATTTTTTATTACATGAGGGTCTCATAATACCCTAAGTTAATCGCCATGAATACAAATTGAGTGAAATTTCACTTAATATTTTATGTATATCAAGTAAAATTTCATGTTTTAATTTCACTTATTATTCATGTATGTAAAAACATGAAATTTTTTTTTCTCAAAATATATCAATAATGGTACTAGTTTTGTAGCTCTCGTCGACACGATTCCAATGGTATAAATTTTGGGAAAAATGGAGTTGTAGGTCAAAAGTTATGGATGTTTAAAGTCTAAAAACATTTTTCGAAATTGGAAATGATACGGTACACTGCTCGCATGGTGCGAGCAGTCTGGAAAGGAAGCCGTGAGCGTGGAGCGCTTGGGCGCGCGTGGGTCGCGCGCGTGTGGCGCGTGGGGGTGACGGGGGTTGTGCATGAGAATATTATGGTGCGCGCACTTATACCGTGCGAGCACCAGCTGTCAACTTTTTGTCATTTTTGTTAAGTGTACTTTTAAATTATCTTTAAACTTAACAAGTGTTCCATAATTGTCCTTTTTAGTAATTCCCCCTATATAGTTTTAAATTAAAGCAATTTGGTCCAATTGTCTAATTCTGTGAGAAAAGTTTATAGAATTTACTCACATGTTATGTACTGACACGTTTGTTAGGGGAAAAATGGATGACCAACACCAATCTCTCCACCCGCTTATCAGCGTAATTTTGCATAATAATTGATGAATTCTGTCAAATTTTCTCAAAGTATGAGCATATGGAGTATTGCTTCTATTTAGAATCTTTAGGGAACAAACTGATGCAATTGAAATAATAGGAATTAAAATGATACAGGGACCAAACTTCAGGGTTATATTGTGTATTTAAGCTTGTGTGTATATATATATATATATATGTGTGTGTGTGTATGTGTTGTCCTCGAGGTTAGAGTTGTTTCGAAGATTGCTCTGTTCAGACACTAATTAGATTGAAAGAGTTGAGATCAAAAAATAAAACCCGCCATGTAGGGCGGATATTGATCGACGGAAAAGAAGTAACCGGCGGAGCTATGGTGGCGGAAATGGAAAGTGATATTTTATTGGTGTGAAGTGTGAACCGACTCATCTCTATATATTAATTGCTGATTACAGTGACATATAGAGAGAGAAAGTGAGTTTTTAGAGAGAGAGAGAGGAACGACAGTTTACTTATTTTAAGTGGCTAGGGTTTAGAACCGCTCGATGTTTGATGCTCGTTCCTCTCTCTCTCTCTCTTCCAGTTTCCATTTTCTCTCTCTACAAAGAAAATTAAGCAGTATATTCTATTCGATTGCTGGCTGAACTTTTATTTGTTCGCTTCAATTCACTCCTGATGTCTCTCTTTCTTCATCACTTCAATTGAACAGTATATACACACACACATATATATATATATTTATACGGTAAGGCTCTTAAGTGAACATGTTTTTTGTCTAAAAGAACCTACGGGCTGTCCCACTAACCCGCACCCTCCGCTGCCCCACATATACATATATATATATATATATATATGTGTGTGTGTGTGTGTGCTCATCTCTGTGTATCCATCTATGTCTCTCTCGTATATTCTTCATTGTATCTCGCGATTGATCTTCTTCGAGTGTTGTTCACTGATCTAATATCTTTTGCATCATTCATTCATTTGTATGATCATTTTGAAATTTCAAGGTTTTTGTTTCCAATTAGTGCACTTTTTTTTTGTTTTTGTTTTTTGCTTTTGTTTTGCCAATTTTGATTCTCATCTCTTAAATTAACTTTCTGTTGCAGTGAAATCCGATTGTCTCTACCGAAGCCAGCTATTTTGATTCACTGTTCAAAAGGTAATGTTATTTTATTGGGTAGATAACGCTTTGCACCTTTAAAATTTGAGTATAATGTCACTTTGGTCTCTATAGTTTTAATTTAAACATTTTAAACCTTATATTTTCAGTTTAGGTTCAATGTACTCTATTTGTTAAATCTCTTTCAATTTTTTTTTTATGGATTTGGATTCAATATAGAGGTGTAAAAGTATAACTTTTGTAGATAAATTTACCATTATATGACAACAACTGTAAGAGATTTTCAGAGATGTACTAGGATGAACCCAAATTGAAACTGTAGAGACCAAATTGTCCAAATTGAAATTACAAGGACTATAATAGTATTACATCCAAACTACGAGGGGACAAAATGTAATTTATCCTATTTTATTATTTCATATAAAACTCCTCTTTCATAGTCCCTTGTTCAATTTTACTAATTTAGGGCTAATGCTAATGCCATTTTTAATGCCAAAGCATAAAGTGTCGTTAATAATTTTAGCGACAGTACTTATTTTTATCGCTAAAACTTTTAGCAATACTTTAAGCTTTGGCTTAGCAAATTTTTTTTGGCATTAGCATTTCTCTTGCTTTATCTATGGCTTTCTAGGATTGTGATACTGTGAGGTCTCTTGGGATCTGATTTAGATCTCTCAAATTCTACCATTTTGTTCTTTACTATATATTTACTAGTGAGAGTGATTACATAACTTTTAACCGAATTTAAAAGTTGGGAGATAATGCTGCCATTACAATGTAACAGCCATAAAAGTGTAATGCCAGTAACATGCCACTAGGATTAAACTATAATACATATATGGCTTAAAAGAGATGACAAGTCAATGCCTTATTCTAAGAGAAAATATTCGTTATCAGTCATTTTGCCGACGTTGTATTACAAACTAATACAGGGCCGGCCTTGAGATGACCAAAATTGGCCGAGGCCTCAAGCGAATTTTCAAAAGGGCAAAAAAAATGAGGCCTCTATACTAGGTTTCATTGAAATTATAAAAAAAAAATAGGCCTAAAAATGATAAAGTTTCATAGAAATTAGAAAGAAAATAGGCCTAAAAATGATAAGTTTCATAGAAATTTCATAAAAATTAGAAGAAAATTAGCTTAAAAATGATAAATTTTATAAAAATTAGGAAAAAAATAGGCCTAAAAATGAGGCCTAAAGTCGAGGCCCCATGCGATTGCTTTGGGAAATTGGCCCAGGGCCTGCCCTGAACTAATAAGTTGTCACTATTTAAATATATGTCAGTCCTAAAGTTAAGAAAAATAGGTGTCCACAGATTTGACACAAACACTGCTCATGTGTATAAGTGTGGCGATATTGATGACGCGGTATCATTGTTGTATTGAATAGGTGCTCCTTATTCACAAACAATTGCATCACTCTTTCTAAAATCACTTTTATTTTTGCTTTAAGGTGCCATAACTTTGACATGTTACTGTTATTATATTGTAACTTCCATGAAAGTATTAGGGCAGTAACATGTCACTGCGACTAAGCTATAAAACAGGTATGACATAAGAGAGTGACAAGTCACTGACTTATGCGCAAACAGTTGTAAATTATCGCCATTTAACATGGCAAAAGCAGTAAAATGTTACTGAGAAGAAATGTTATTGTCTTTACCTGGGCATTAGCGTAAAGACACATCTGTGTAAATGTCCATGCCTTTGCAAATCTTTGGCTATTTTGGACAAATTGTTTTTTGGGTATTGGCCTATTTTTGGAGATCTATGCACTAGAAGTGTCGGTTTTATAAATAAATAAAAAATATATATTTATAAAAAAAAACCATTTTTGAGTTGCAAAATTTTACTTTTTTAATAAAGAATTTAATAGTAAATACGCATTTTGTTTTGTACATCTAGTTTTTACCGATTATGAACGTATAAATTTTTATTGAAAACTTATTTGTATTTTCAAAATTATAGCATTTTGGAATTTGAAAAACTAAAAAAATATGTATTTTGGGAAAGGTGCAATTTAGTAGTCTAAAAATTGAGAAAGTGACACGTAGTTTGCATTTGAGGGTCATTTTGGTCCAAAAAAACTTAGAAGCTCAAGGTAACAAAAAATGGAATTTTAGTGAAAAATCTATTTATTAATTGACTTTAAAGGACAACCAGTTTTATTTTTATTTTTATTTAGTTCAAAACTCCCTAATTAGTAAAACTTAAAAAAAAAAATTATGTGAAATTTCACATAACTAGCTCACTTTTTACAGAAAGTTCATCCAAAGTTTCACATAACTTTGGAAAATCCGTCGTTTAGACACGTACTTGCACCCAACAACCGTAAGAGTCCATGAAACATAGATTAGAAATGCTTGTCGATACTTAATGTTTTGGTTAACTTTAATGAGTATACTCTAGTCACATTAATTAATAATGAAGCTAAATTTTTTTATAAAGGAAAGATGAGGAAATGTGGCGTTCAATGCCACCTTTTAAGTGGTGCCCAAACATGTTGTAACTTGGTGTCAGATTGCTGTTAACATTAAAAATCACTGAACTTCTTAAAAAAAAAAAAAAGCTTTTTAATAAATAACAATTTGATAAATTATACAACATGTTAGCTCTTGAGTATAATATTTTTTGTAATAAAACTACGAGGATGTACAGTACGATATATCAAAAATCACTAGAATGTATAATGGGATTCTCCAACTAAAGATGTAGGTCCATGACTTAATTATATAGTGTGACGTATGTAACATCTAAAAGCCACATAACCATCGTTGTCTTGATTGGCAGTATTGTTTTATGTGAAGACTTTAGAGCAATGGATAAGTAATGAGTGGAGAAAAGAGAGCAGTTCAAGAACTTCTTATTCCTACTTTTCTTCCTGGCGATTCTATATCTTTGGGATTTTCCAACTAAAGATGTAGGTCCATGACTTAATTATATAGTGTGACACATGTAACATCCAAAAGCTACATGACCATCTTTGTCTTGACTGGTAGTATTGTTTAATGCGAAGACTTTAGAGCAATGGATAAATAATGAGTGCAGAAAAGAGAGCAGTTCAAGAACTTCGTATTCCTACTTTTTTCCTTGGTGATTCTATATCTTTTCACAAAGTTGCAATATCTAAACCAATTAATCATTAATTGAATAGATTTCGTTTTTTTTTTCCTTCCTTCGAGTTTGGAATTGGAATATGAGAAATAGGGATTGTTTAGTTGTTACTCGAATTTGAATAATTTCATTTAGAATATATATATATATATATATATATAGCAGTGGCGGATCCAGAAATTTATAGGGGGGGGGGGGGGGGGATTGAATGGACATTTGTATAGTGGCAGACCTATATTGGGGTTCGAGGGCAACACCCTAAAGGGAATTTTTTTTGGGATGTTTTATACACAGTTTAAGGTTTGATTGCTTGTTGTAATTTGTAAAGTTTGATAAATGATAAAACAATTTGGGTTTGACTAAATTTATAAATTACTTATACATGTTGAAGGTTTTGAAAATTTCGAAATGGTTGTTTAGAAATTATGCATACATATTGGAATTTTGCAGGACCAAAAGTTTAATTTTTAAAATTACATGTAGAAATACAATTTTACCATAAATTATGCAAGGTCATGGCCCCCTTGGTCTATAAGTGGATCCGCCCCTAGTATATAGTATCTTGAACTAAAGCCAAATAGCATGAATAAATTCATTTAAATAAATAGAAAGCTTTACACAATTCTTACTACCTAGAATGTCAAGATTTATGATTTGAAGTATTTTTTTTTAATGAGTACACTTGTTCCAAATAAGAATGAGGTTAAAATGTTATACTTGTATCATTGGATTTCCATATTCGCCATGGGTATCCCACACCCAACTATGAATTCTCTAAAAATATGTCCCAATGTGAAAGATTTGAATAAGAATGGAATACCATTTTTCATCCTTGATTGCTGCCATTCAAATGAGGACTTAGAGCATTTAAATATGTGACTAAATATGTCGCATGCCATTAAATAAGTGCCCAAAATTAGGAAAAGTGTTGAAGTTTCACTGCCTATATATTTCACATTAAGTGAGAAATGGTGAAAAAAGACCATAACCATACCTATGTATTTACACACACACTTATATATATATATATGCACACATATCAAATTCAAATTTATTTGATTGGTGGAGAGCAAAGAGATTGAACACTGGACTGAATCTAATTGTATTACATGAGAAAATATTTGCTGGTCCTAGACCACCATGTCTACAATGGGATGTGGCGATCTCAGTCAATAAGAGAGAGCCACTTGTATCAAAATAGTTGATTAATTATTTTATTAGCACAAATACCAAAAAGATAATCATAATAAACAAAATCATAAAGCTGATATTTTTATTTATTTACACATGACTCTTTTTTATTGGTCGAAATCACCATGTCACCCAGGTGACATGGTAGTCCAGAATGGCCAATACTTTCGAGTAGTTTGTGTATTCTTTAACTCACCCTTGACTGGTAGATGAGCTGTCTATTGCTGATTTGGCCCACCCGTACTACTTTTATAAATATATCATTGACCTCTCTTATAAATGGATCACTGGCTCAAGTATACATAAATATTTGTATCACATTTTAGCTATACATGTGAGGCTATACATGTACTTCCTACGCACTTATAACTTTGAAAATACTTTTGCTCGCCCATAAAATGGTACACAAATGCTCATTCAAGCATTCCATTGGCCAATGCAGTGGGACCCAGGATTAAACATATAATAATGTTTGGGTGAGTATTGGTGTACCATTTTTTGGGTGAGCAAAAATACTCTCTTATAACTTTTCCCTTTTTAGCCATTCGAATATGAAAGATCAATTAAGTAGAGTAGTAGCACTTAATAATGATGTTTGCTTAAAAAATTAGGTATACGAAGATAGTCACATAAGGACAACACTGTAATACTTTTCTTTGGATCCATTACGCTTTGTGTTCTCTTACAGAAGTGGGCCCGTAAATATATAAATTATTTAAAAATAATAATAATTTCTAAACGCTGGGATCCACTCACTCATTGAGAGGGAATAGTACGAAATAGACCAAGAAAAAATATGAAAATATTAGGGAGTATAATATATTAGTGTTGCACCTAACGTATATAAGTACACTTGCATGCAATTCTGGTTTTCCACACACATTCACGATAAGTTCATTAGCCATTGGAGACTGATCTTCGTTTTCCATTGGAACATTTGTTTTCCAAATGTTTCCTACTGAGAGCCTGGGATTTTATTTGATTTTTAATTGTTTAACAAAATGATTATTAAAACGTTTTTGATATTATATTGCAACGTAATTGAATAATTATTATTGCTGTGTCTGCACAAATATTTAATTATTCATACTACTTAATTTGACACACATTCATATAATTCTCGTGCATGCATAGATTGTCGACTAGTTAATAATAAAGCTAAATTTTGACAAAGAAAAGATGAGTAAATGTGGGTTTTTATTTTTATTCTTTGGTGTTAAATTGTTGTAACATTAAAAATCACCTAACTCACTTTTTTTAATAAATAAATAAAAAAAAAATCACCTCAAATGGTACAACATTTTAGCACCCGAGTATAGCATTTTGAATGAAAACTACTAGAATGTATAATATATGATACATTCAAAACACTAAGACTTTGTTTGGATCTTGGATTTAGTGAGGGAAAAGAAAGGAATACATGATGAAAAACGAATACTTTATTTGGTTAATAAGAAAAACGATCAAGAAAAGAGAAAGAAAAGAGAACAACTTGATAAATAAGTTGACATTTTGGATGTTGTGACTTATATATTTATTCACTTCCTTTGTTCATATAGTATAGTAATATTTCAAAAATATTTAGTCTATTATATTATTTAAACATCACGAAAAATACACGGAAAAACACGAAGTATTAGTAATTCTTCATCTTCTTTTTCCTCCCCAAATCCATGATGAAAATAGAGCGTAGGATGTATAATAAAATTTTCCAACTAAAAGATGTACTAGGTTAGTGACTTACCCAAAGGCTACATGACACTCTTTGTTTTGACTAGCAGTTTTGGTAAAGAATAACGTTATTCATACTTCAAAGACTTCTATGCAAAGATTGAAACATCAAGTTTTTGCGGTCATGTCACTCGTCGATTCTCTTTCAAGGACCAACTCTTCGATCTCTTCCAAGTTGTCTAACAATGCAGCCCAGTCCCTTTCAAATTAGAAATTTCTCCAAGCAGCGCGTAAGAACTATATAATTAAACGAGTAAGTCTTTGGGCACAAATAAATTTCACAAACACAATCCACAAATACCATAATGTGTCCATCTCTCTCCTGGTGGGATCCAGTGACACTGTGGGATCCACAGAGAGGAGAGATATAGACACATTGTGGGGCAGTACTCAGTATGGCTTCACTCAATTTCTCACTTCTTCAAGTATATTGTGGAATATATTGATCAAACATAGATGATCTTGAAAAGCATTCCATCACCTGCTTATGAACCAACTGCTTTTTTGACCAGATCTGCTTATGTTTTTTGTTGAAACAAATAGATCAAAAAGCAGTTTGGACCACAAAAACTGCTTACAATGGACAAATGAGCAATAACAAACAGGCTCATAGAGATTGATCACCAGACTGAACCTGATTGTGTTTTATGCATTCTCTAACACGTTACACGTCTATTGCTGGTTTGCCCCACTAGTACTACTTTTATATTAAAAGCTTGCAATTGTCCACTCTCTTTCAAGAATATTGCCAGATTCTCAAAGTTGGAATTTCAAAATTGCTTCAAATACTTTACTAGTTATATCACATGTAATTGTATGTGGTACAATTAGCCATTGCCAAAATCTGAAGTATAACTGTTCAAGCATTAGAGAATCAAATTTCAGGATTAAATGTGGGAAAGCATAGCATCATTACTCATCTTTTAAGAATAACTTATTATTATTATTATTATTATTATTATGTATTTCTAGAGTAATGTTATGCATCCCAAATATGAATTCAAAATGTTTTGTCGATACAGTGACACGTAACACCAGTAATCACTACAACCGCATTTGGTAAAACTATTAAAGTAATTAAAAATCAAAATTTATTCATACTTCAGAGACTTTTATGCAAAAAAGATTGAAAAGTGACCAAGTCTTTGTGGTCGTGGTCATGTCTCAAGTCTATTCACTTTCAAGTACAAACTCAATGCAGTCCGATCCCTTTCAACTAGGAAAGTTCTCCAACAAGCACGTAATAAGAACCATATAGTATATAGTTAGACTTGTTGTTTCTAATCTCTAAGACATCCTAAAAAAAAAGAATTCAAAATTCTTGGGGGTGAAATAATAATAATGGGGCAATACTCAGTGTGGCTTCAATCAATTTCCCTCTTCTTCGTTGTGGTGATCTTGCAGAATAAAGATCAAAGTGTTTTTTTTTTTTTTTTTTTTTTTTTTTTTTTGTGTTTTTCATCAATTACTTCTTCATCATCATCAAATCTCTCTTCCATTACTGCTACTTCAGCACATGATAATGATTATCATCTGTGCCCCTATCAGCAGAGCCTTGCCAAGTAGAAAATGCTTCTTTGTTCTGTCAAGTTTCTTATCCAAAGATGATGTTGTGGAATAGTGGGAGTAGTGATTGCTGCAAATGGGATGGGGTTGGGTGCAATGATGAGTTCACGGCCGGGTTGACTCAAACCTTGCTTTTAATTAATGATTTTTCTCTCTTACTCGATCTAGATTTTTCAGGCCAAATCCCTTCAGAGATCTCACATCTCTCGAAACTTGTGTCTCTTGATCTCTCTGATATGAACTTCAGTCTTGGACCTCATAATTTCAAAATGTTGCTTCAAAAGTACTTAACCCCCAATTAAGCAAGCTTTTTTCTTTATGGATGCAAATTCTTGGGATCCATTCCCAAATCATTTGTTTGGAGGAAGTAGTACCAGACTCAATAAGTCATGTACGTAAAGTCTTTGAATTACTATTTGGATCTTTCTTTATGGATGCAAATTCTTGGGATACATTCCCAAATCACTCTGGAACCTTACACAACTTACTGTTTTGTCCCCTTGGAGAAAATTATTTTAACGGCAACACTCTCCCCCCAATCTTGAGAAACTCACTGATCTAGATCTTTTACACTAACAAACTTGGAAGGACAAATTCTTGGTTCTTTGACTAACCTGGGAAAGTTAACATCCCTAGTCCTCGGAAGTAAACAATTTCAATGGTCAATTCCCAACCTTGTTTTTCAACTAACCTGACTCAATTAGAGGATTTGGACATGGGTTCAATTCCACCCAAACTCAAGTGAGCTTCCAAATCTAGTCTCTGTCTTCTTATATGAAAACTCACTCAATGGGGTAGTACCTTCTTGGTTGTTTACTCTTCCTTCCTTGATGCATCTAGACATAAGTTCTAACCAATCGGAGGGTCAAATTGGCGAGCTTATCTATTTTCAATTGCAATTCATTGATTTGAGCAATAACCAACTGATGGTACCATTCCAGAATCAGTTTCGAAACTTGTGAACTTGACGCGCTTCTGAATCTGTCATCAAACAATATGAGCGGTGTGGTGAAGTTGGAAATGTTTCTAAACCTCAAAGAACTTATGGTTCTTGACCTTTCATATAATAGCGATCTATATATCATTCAGCACCACTGACAAGAAGGTCAACACTACCTTGCCCAAACTTCAAACATTGAGGTTAAGCTTCTTGCAAGATATCGGAATTTCCAAAATTTTCAAGATATTCAGAGAATCTCCAGGAATTGGACCTTTCCAACAACAACATTGAAGGCCAAATTCCCAAGTGGGCCTGGTCAACGTGGAGAGACTCTTTATCTTATTTGAATCTTTCCGTCAACTTTCTAACTAGTCTACAACAAGAAATTCGTTGGAAAAATCTGTATTATCTTGACCTTCGGTCCAACTTGCTTGAAAGGACCACTACTCATTCCATCGTCGATCAAGATGAGATACTTTTTTATGTCCAACAATGAACTCACAGGAGAAATATCTTCATTGATTTGCAAATTGAGCTCCCTTGAAATTATTGATTTGTCCAATAATAGCTTGACAGGTGTAATTCCGCAATGTTTGGCAAACTTTAGTCACTTTCTCACAGTGTTGGATCTACGAATGAATGGGTTTCGTGGGACCATTCCAGGCACATTTTCCAAGGGCAACCGATTGAGGAATCTTGCTTTGAATAGGAATCAATTAGAGGGACGTGTGCCGCTTTCTTTGAAAAATTGCACGCACTTGGAAGTTCTAGATCTCGGAAACAACAGCATAACTGATACATTCCCCCACTGGTTGGCGAGCCTTTCAAACCTGCAGGTTCTTGTCTTCAGATTGAATAGATTCCATGGTCCCATTACCACTTCCCACACTAAACTTCCTTTCCCAAAGCTTAGAATCATTGATCTCTCTCACAATGAGTTCACTGGTCATTTGCCAGAGAAGTATTTCAAAATTTTCAAAGCTTTGATGAACGTGGAAGATGGTAAAACAAAATTGATTGAAATACATGGGGGATCGATTTGGGTTTTATCAAGATTCTATAACAGTGATGGTTAAAGGGTTAGACCGTGAATTAGTGAGAATCCTTACTATTTTCACAACCATTGATTTATCAAGCAACAAGTTCCAAGGAGAGATTCCCAAATTCATCGGAGATCTCAATTCCCTTCGATTGCTAAACCTTTCCCATAACAACCTTACAGGTCATATCCCACCATATATGGGAAACATGACAAAGTTCTAGTCATTAGACCTCTCATCGAACCAACTCGTGGGAGAGATTCGTAGACAACTTACAAGTCTTAACATTTCTTGCAGTCTTAAATCTTTCCCAAAATCATCTAGTGGGGCAAGTACCTAGAGGCACACAATTTGATACATTTCAAAGTGATTCGTTCAGTGGAAACCTAGCATTGTGTGGATTTCAGTTGCTGAAAAGTTGTAGAGAAGACAAGTCGCCTCCGCCACCTCTGCCACATGTATTTCCAAATGAAGATGATTTTGGTCTCTTTAGTGGATTTACTTGGAAATCCATAGTAATGGGGTATGGCTGCGGAATGGTGTTTGGACTGGTTATGGGGTGTGCTATGTTTTTGATTGGAAAACCAAAATGGTTTGTGGGAATTGTTGGACTAGAACAACACAGGAGCGCCAAAGGTTCGAGGAGGTGTACTAGTCGTAGACGTGGTGGAGGAAGAACGTAGCCTTGCAATCTCTTTGGTAAGTGATGTGTGTGCTTTTAACATTATTGACCTGTATTTGTTTCCTCTTTTTGTAATGGACTGTTCTAACGGTGTGCTTTTATCATGATCATTATGTATTAAATTCTCTTTTTGGTAATTGACTGGCCTTTTAATTAGTAGTCTCTTTCCCTTAATGATATCGAAAGATATTTTCTATGGTTGGTTAGATACTGAACTATGTAATAGGATAACATCATCTGAATGTTATTTATGGAAGGTGATATAAAATCACATTTCATATTTATGATCTTAAGTTGGGCATATGGAGGGGTACTTTTGTATACTATCCTAAAGATATCAGAATTTCTCATTGAGCATTGTTGTGGTCCACCAAGAGTATCCCTTTCAAAGTCAGTAGATTTGACTAGCAAGCCAAAGTAGCTAGCAACAATAGCTGGCCTAAATGTCATTTTTTGAACTCCAGCACACTAACTATTACATTGGCTATTTTGTAAACTCTCCAAATGGTCAGAGCTAGATTTGGATAGCCAAGTTGGCTGTCCAATTTCTTTCCAAATCTTAACTGTCAAGTTTCCCGTGGACGTCAATGGACACAAATCTCAACTGTCGAAAGCAAAATTAAGTAAATTTACTAGCTAAAATAAAAGAGAGCCCTTATTTTATCAACTCGTGCTCTCGCTTTCCTCTGAAAATTATAGTGAATGCCGTCCCCCTAGGCTTTGTTTGGTTCTTGGATTTGGTGAGGGAGTAGAAAAGAAAACATATATATAAGAGGAAAATATTTTCCTTTGTTTGGTTAATAAGGAAAACCTTAGTTTTGCTTCGCTGGGTCAAGTGCTGCCATTAACAGCAGGTGCAATTTGGATGTTTTGGTTGTCTTATGTATGGTGTATATGTTTGGCTTTTGGGTTGGTCCTTGGGATATGTTTGTTAGGGTGTCATATGTTTTGGGGTTTTTTGTATACCTTACTTGTTACGGTCACTTTTATAATAAATAAATTACCGTTCAAAAAAATAAAATAAGGAAAACCATGAAAAAAAATAGGAAAGAAAATAGAATAATAATTTGAGAAATATGTTAAATATTTGAATGCCGTGAGTTATTTCCCTTCCTTTATTTAAATTTATTCTTAAAAAGTTTTATTTTTCAATGTCATCTAAACATGAATAATAATACAATGGAAAATATGAGGGTACTAGTTTTCCTTCTCTAAGCCCACAAACCAAATAGTGCCTTAATAGATATACATCCAAATACTATTTGTGGCAGAATACACTGTTAGGTACCTTTTTATCTCATGGAAAAAAAAAAAAACACAGAAATCAGGTAAACAAAGGATAGCAAAATGGTGCACCAATATAGATAAAAACATCTGATGATGCACAATAATGATTTTAATAGGATTTTTTTATAGAATTTTGTTGGAATCAATTGGATTTGTGTTTCGTTGAAATAGAGCAATAAACAGGGGCAAAGACGTTTATTTTATTTAACCACCCAGATCTTTGACTGTGGATTGGATTCTATGTTTAGCTTCAAATTTTGATGTGTTTCATTAGCACAGAGGCAACATGAAACTGTATGGTAATAATACACGGTGCACCTTTTATTGAAACTGTTCCTTTTCTTACCCTTTTGCCCATTGTTTAGGGGTAAAATAGTAATAACGATCACAAAGAGCAAATGTAAAGTGATTTTTGAATGGTTAGTGGCCACTTTCTTGCCTAGGATTCCGTGTCTAATCCAAAAAGTCTCTTAATTTGAAAAGTCCGTTGCGTGGACACGTACTCAGCCGCCCCGACAATGTATGAGTCCATGTAACATGGATAAGAACTACTACTTGCTAATTCATTTTTTGACTCCTTTAGAACATCTCCAACCCACACATCAAATACCATTTTGAGGCAAACTTTGTTGCAATCCCAAAAATTTCTGCTCCAATGGACGCATCAACAGGTGCAGCAAAATTTGCTGCAATCTAAAATTGCAGCAACATTGCTGCGAAGGCAAAGCTGAGGCAAATAATTTCCCAGCTTATTTTATTCAGAGAGAGAGAGAGAGAGAGAGAGAGAGAGAAGAATTCTGAAGATGAGAAGAGAGAGAGAAGTACTGGGTTTAGCCATTTAGGTAAAATGGGATAAAAATTATAGAGTATTTTTATATTTCGTTGACAATAAAAGTGGACCAATCAAACCCATTAAGTTTTCAATTTAATTGGGAAAACAAAATATACAATAAAAAAATTTATTTTATTTTTATTTATTAAAAAATTCATATATTTGCAATAAAAAACGCTATTAAACCACAAAAGTACATTAACATGAGCATAATATAAATAATAGATAAAAGAATAAAATTTATTAAAATATACAATCTTTGATGTATGGGTTGGAGTGACTCACTTTGTAACATAAAAAACAACACATCAACTTTGCCTCAGACCATCAAAATCACTCATTTGCTACATCATTTGATGTTTTGCCTTTGGAGATGGTCTTAGAGCCACTCCAAAGTCCAAAGCAAATGCCAAATCACTTGCCAATGCCAAAACATAGCATTTGACATGTGCTATATTTGCCACGCCAAATTTTTACTATAAATATGATGATCAAATGCAGCTAAAGCTTAACATTAGAGTCTATGTTAAATGGTTTTTAGCCCAAAAAAAAAAAAGTCTATGTTATTGTACTAATAGGTTGATTATTCTCTATATTTTTATGCATCATAAGTCATTTTGTTTAGGGTTAAATACATTTATTCCGTGATTAGGTCCATATTCGCCTTAGTCCCCTACAGTTCAAAAGTTGACACTTAACCCCGTGTGGTTGTATGTTAAGTGCAAATGCTAACGGTGTTAACTTTTGAGTTGAAATGACAAATGTATCATTTGTTTTAGTCACATGGAGTTTAAGTGGCAACTTTTGAACCATAGGGGGTAATTTGAAAACGGAGCCTAACTAAAGGATGTAAAATATACACACATATATATATATATACAAAAATTCTCTAAAGAGGGCGCCCTCTCTTTATTAAACAGAGGGCCTCTGTTTTGGCCGTCAAATCGTGTTTTCATTAAGGGCAGTGCTGTCATTTTACAGTTTTTAAATACGATCTGACGGTCAAAACAGAAGCCCTCTCTTTAATAAAGAGAGGGCGCCCTCTTTAGAGCCAGACTGTATATATATATATATATATATATTTTTAGAGACGGGGGCAAAATATTTATTTATTTATTAATAGCCAAAAAAAAAGAGTCTATGTTAAATGGTTTTTTTTATTATTTATCTTTGAAAAAGGAATCAGAAGTTTACAAAAGATGTGACAGATCTAATCGAAACGATCACAGCTTTTAAACAAGGGAAATTTTGTTGAAAGTCTTCTAAAGTCTACATTTTTAATATTAGGTCCAACCCATTTTTTATTTTATTGAAAAGTACATATGTTAAAAAAGTTATATGAAATTCACAACTTTTGTAAAAAATTGAGCTAGTTATGTGAAATTTCACATAAAAAAGTTGTGAATTCCACATAACTTCTATAGCATTGGAACTTGATCCGATTAAGTTTCACTAGTCATGGAATTTTGACCAAAAAAAAAAAAGGGTTGTCCTTTGAACTTAATTTTAATCTAAAATGAGCGACTTTTTACCAAATTTCTATTTAAAGAAATTGCTTTTCCAAGTAATTTTTTGCCCCAAATAAGCTAAAATTAAAAGTTCAGCTTGAAAGAGTGAGTGGCTCACATATAGATATGAATCATAAATACTATAATTGCAGGCTCAATGTGAAGAACTAATCTCAGAATTCTTCAACCGCAGAATCAAACAATTGTATCCCTGCAAATGACTTGTTCAACAACAGCAATGCAGGGAGTGGAACCATAACCTTTGATCTCAACTCTAAAGAACCTTCAAATGTTGATCACATTTACGGGTGACCCGTAGAGTCACAGAATGTGATTTAACCATGATGATGTGATTTCTGATACTTCTTCAATCTCAAGTCAAGTACACAATTTTCATGGAGAGTCAAGTTTCTCTGCAGAAGATACTCTATCAGGTTTAATAACTTTCTCTATCAGGTTTAACCTTCCCCGGACCCCGCACTGCAGGAGCTTCGTGCGCCGGGCTGCCCTTTTTAATAGCATTTTCTGGTAGCCTCTCTCTTCGGTCGGATAGCAGCACCACCAGTACCAAATCCTTTGCCTTCCCTGTGTAAGTTCCTGGCAAACTTGTTTCTGTAATAATTAGTACTATTTTAGTACATATTTATTAAACAATAGTGATTTTCTACTTAAAGACAGAACCCGAGTGAGTAGTGATTACTAATCTTTAATGAAGTCGTGGTTAGTAATGACGACTTTACAATGACAGGTTTAGAGTGTTACTAACGACGACTTTAACATGTGTTTTTTTTAGAGTTAGGAGTTAGGACTTGATTTTTGTAACATGTTAAATATTCATTTAGGGTTCTGTCTTTAACTCTAAAATCACTCTTGTTTAATTATTAAGAATAAGAAAAAAATTATTTTCATGGAAACAACATTGTTATCCTATTACATGAAGGTAGTTGGATAGGTCAGATAGCATTGTGTTCAATTTTAAATAGACAATAAAAAGTCCTTATTACCTTATTATAATAGAGTCACAAGGTAATTTTGTAATTAGAGTACTAAAGTAATTTACTTATTTGTGAAAATAAATTAAGTGCTCTCATTTTAATGAGATGGAAGAGCACTTTTTTGTCCATTTAAATATGTGCACTTTTAGATATTCTAGTAGGTTATCATTTGGTCCATTTCCAGTGTATATTTATACGTGGAAACGACTTGGTGCTTTTTCTCGAGTACTTTTCGTAGTGTTTTGGAGTGTGATTGGTACATATTTATAAGTGTGTCTATGTGCCACACTGGTGGGCTAATAGTATCTTAGAACTGGACGAAAAGTACATAAGAGAAAGTACTGAAGTGTTGCCCTTATTTAGCAAACCCATGTTCAAAAGATTGTGTGTTGGGACTTGCTAGCATTATATTCAATTTTTGATGGACAAGCAAAGTCATTGCCACCTCAGTAACATCGAGGCACTACATAAACTTTGCCACAAAGGTATCAAAGTAATTTACTTGGCTCCTTTTCAAATTTCCTTAAATATCCTCATTTTAATAATTTGTCTGAGACTTTTTTGGTCCTAGTTTTCTACATGTAGTAGGCTAGCATTTCACACACACACACACACACATACAGGTCGTCTTTTAAATGGACCAGTCCGTCAACGGACCGAAAAAATCATGCGTTTTCATCAACGAAATTATTCGTCGCTAAAAACCAGTTCGTCGATGGACTAGTTCATTTAAGAGTTTGGCATTGTGTGTATATATATATATATATATGAGTGTGTGATAAATTTAGGACTGTTTTTGCATGTACAGATTGCAGTCAGAGTGGAATACCAGTCCAGTAAGAATGGCAAAAGCTGATAGGAGACAATTCAGAAAACACAGGGGTTGGAGTTGGAGGCAATGCCTTATTTGTTGCAGATTCTAATCTTTCTACTTTATTTATCTAAATTTAGTTCGAGTATATAATCACTATTTTACAATATATTAGGGTGAATATATCATAAGTATATATATACATACATGTCGGTCTTTGTGTGCATTGTGCAGTAGGTTCACCAGTTCATTTTTAGATTCATGGTTCCAAGAATATACAGGTTGCAATGTTAACAATTATTTGTATATTTATTCACAATTATTAAGAAATCGAATATATGTTACTTATAGTTTGTTGTATTTTTACTGGGTTTTCCCTTTTATCAATGATGATCTCATAAATCAATTTTCAAATTTATAAATATCGACTTGCATAGCAAAATATTATGTGAACAAATCCACTTCGAGAACTTGCATTCTGGGTGTTCCTTGTACAAATGCTTCGAGAATTATCAAGCAAAATCTTATACTTGATAATTGATATTGCTTTCCCAGATGCCAAACAGAGCCCTAAGAGCCAAGAATTGCCACTTATCATTTAAGGTTAGCAGCCAGATAGAACAATTCAAAACCACCTTCAAAAGCTGTGTCCCACAGATACAAAAGGCTTCTTAAATCACTTCAACGTATTTAAAAAGTGAAATATTATAATATTCCCTACTTTTTCTTTTTCTTTTTCTTTTTTCTTTTTCTCTTTCTTGAGTTATTCTCCCATTTTGAAAATTTAAATTTCTAACGTATTTCGAAATGGGGAAAAACAAAGGAAAAAACAAAAGCAAAATAGTTTTATTTCTTATTTTCATTTCTTTCTCAAGATCCGTGAACCAAACCATCAGAAATTAGAGACTACAGCTTAAAATAATTTTGAACTTCTGAATAACAGAAACACAGTCAAAAGCATCCACCCAAACAAATATATAAAAGCAGCACTGCATATTAACATGAATTGCACTAAATAGCAAACAAAAACCAAGAAAAATTAAGAATAAGGCATGTACAACTAGTCTGTGAACCAAAATAGAAATGGAGAGATGGAAAACACCAAACAAGTTCTATATCTTCAACTTCTTTCGAGCTTGATCTGCATCTTCACCATTGTTTACTTCTCTAAAATGTCCCACTTGTTGATTGCTGCCCGATTGGGGTTTCTCGTGATCCTAAAGAGCAATAATTTGTTGTTTGTTCAATATTTATGCAATTACGATGTGTAATTTTCTCAACAAGGAAAAGTTCGTATCCAATTAACAAGGGGTAATAGAATTAGAGAGAACTCTACTCGTGAAATGGTAAACTTAGCACTTGTTCCAGATAAATTCCCCCAAAAAATTGATTTAAGAGACCATCTGGGTGAGCTTTCTAAATTTAATACTTTTTGGATTAAGATTTTTCTCTCTTTCAAAAGCTACAAATTTGAGTTTTTTTAAGAAAGTTGTTTTATGCTTTGAAAAGGAATCAGATTTCTTAGAAAGCTGTGAAAAAGCTAATTCAAACGGTCAAAACTTTGTAAACAGTCACTTTTAAGAAATTGTTGGCCCCAAAAAAATATCGCAAACGGGCCCTAAGATCAATAACTGCACCAACGGTTGATAGAATCCATACAGAGGGCAAGGGGTAGAGGAAGACAAGTCCTAGGAATCACAGGTGCAGCGGTCTGACACCCAGTGCGGGTGCGTTGGCCTTTCCGAAGAGTCCGTGCTTCCTAGAAGACAACAACTAACATGGACAAAAATCACAAAGAAAGACTTGATAATGTGTGGATTGAACAAGGTTATGATCTCGGGCCAAGGAGAATGGAGAAAAACTGGTTCTTGTAGCCGACCCTAAACAATTCGGCACAAGGCTTAGGTTGAGTTGAGTTTTTTCAGAAGAGAAAAGAAAATAGCATATAGACATGAAATCTCATGGAAGCTATTGAAGAGACAACAGAATATGATGGAAAAGCGATTCACAAAAGTTCGACTCCTACATCTATTGATTGAATCCACACTTTTTTATAATCAACCATTAATTTGGTGGCTAAAATGAGCATAAGAATTGAGAATGAAGTAATAGGAAGACAAGAATAGGAAACTTAGCCAAACCAAATTTAATAACCATTATAACCAGTGCAGATGGTAATGATAAGAAGAAAACAAATACAATCTAAACGATCCTCTGAACAATTGATCTACGGGAAAATTACACTGACCTCCCCACCTAAACGTTTTCTAACAATTGCGAGAATCTCAAATTTCACTGACCTCCTTTGAGGTTTCTTTCAATATATCACCCCATCCATTAACTTTTTCGAATGTCAAAACTACCCTTATTGTAGACTTATCAACAAAAAAAATACGTAGTGTAGTATGTTGTGTAAAAGGGTAAATCACGTGCTCCATTAACTGTATAGGAGAAGTCAGTGTAATTATCGAAAATACAAAGGAGGTTTCTGCAATTATCAGAAGCTCATGGGAGTTTAGTGTAATTTGCCAACAAAAATTTATCCTCTGTACCAGAATGAGTATAAATGCTTATACCTTGACAACAGATAAGCCAGATGTCAATCCTCGGTTCGCTCGCTTCCCTAGATCAATCTGCACAGAGATGGTAGCCTGCGATAGGTCCACACCGGAACTCTGAAGTGCTTGTGTCAGAGCATTCAATAACCTGATTAACAACAAAACCCTTTAATTATTAGAAATTTAGTAGTTATACTCGTGAATGACGCAGAATGAAAGTAAACAACATCCGAATCAAAAAGTAATATAAAGCTGACGGAGGGCAAGTAGGGAGTATAAGACAAGTCATAATTTTTAAAGGAAATCTATTATTTTAGTGGAGAATAGCCTTTATAGATTAAATCTGGAAGTTGACACTAAGAAGAAGAAAACCTAGTAGTTTTGAAAGGAATAAAAAGCTCTGTTTGGTTCATGGAGTTAGTGAGGGAAAGGAAAGGAAAACACTTTTCTTTGTTTGATTAACAGGAGAATATGTCCCTCCCTTTTTCTTAACTTACAAATATATTTTGGAAAGTTCTAAATTTGATGTTATTTAAGCATATGAATAGAACACTAAGGGACCTAGTTTTCCTTCACTTTTTTCATTTTCTTCTCAAAATCCGCAAACCAAACAGAGCCTAAATAAAGAAGAACTTATGCGTTGACCCATCACTCACCCTTGAGAGTAAGCACTTGAGAAGTTAATTGTGCCCCCTTCAATCATAAGCTCCTCGTTTTGATTCAAAGTATCACTAGTGGTTGGACACTCGGCGGATTCTTTATCAGAAACTGGTCTGTCTAGAGGATGGACAAGAACTCCATCACCTTGCACATAAGCAGGTATACTTGCCTGTAAAGGCATAGGCATAGTTAAGGACTTGTTTGCTAACTCAGTTTGCTGATCCATTCCCTTGCCAGAGGCATCTTTTCTAGGGTCAGATTCCATTGGATTTTGTGAGTTTGAATGGATGTTATCCTCGTCGAATCTACCAGTAAATGTTGAATCCGGACCAGAACCGTTCTTTATGGCTTGTGGGAGACCCACAACACTCTGACTATGCCAATGACTGTTTCTCTGTTTCAAGAGAAAGGACATCAGACACTTGGGCTCTGTTTGGTTCATGGATTTAGTGAGGTATAAGAAAAGGAGAACAAGAAGAAACACACTTTTCTTTGCTGAGTTAGTAAGGAAACACTTTTCCAGGGAACTAGTTTTCCTTTTCTACATCCGAAAACCAAACAGAGCCTTAATACGTTAACTGAGAGAGAGAGAGAGAGAGAGAGAGAGAGAGAGAGAGAGAGAGGATGGTCCAAGGAAAGGCAAACGAAGCCCATAAAAACAAAATGGCAAGATAGTAACAATAAACAACAGTTATGGAGACAAAGCATGAACATCAGATTGTATGAAACTGGAAAAGGCAACTTTGACGGGTCAAAACAGCCATGGCTGAAGGAGAGCTGAAATGTATACATATGTATATATATATATATGGGTGGGGGTGGGGGTGTGTGTGTGTGTGTGTGTGTGTGCTGGGGCGGAGCCAAGATTCGATCTTAGTGGGGGCATAAACCTATATGGGGTTTGGGGGCAGCACCCCCGACTTGGTTTTTTCTGTTAGAAGAACTACCATTTCGGGTTTTTAAAATGGTGTGGCTTTTCTGTGGATTTCACACATAATGGGTTGAGGATTAAAATATAATTACTCAAAGAATCTCTCAATAACTCTTTTGATTTTTTTTTTTTTTTCATATGCTTAATTTCTTTTCTTTCTTTTCTATTTTTACTAGCTTCACTCAAAAACAGGGAGTCCTTAGCATGTTTAAACGGATATTATAATAAATATCTTGGGCTAATTGAGTAACTGAGATATTAATTTGGATAAAAAAAATTGGAAAATTTAAGGATCAAAGTGAATTTTTTTAGTTCAGAAGGGTTTTAAGAACACAAATACGTATATTATAGAATGCGAAGGGTAAATTCAAAAAGTTGAGAGGGGGCCCAAATACATATATTATAAAATGGACGGGGGGGGTAAATATAAATTAAAAAATTTGAGTGGGGCGCGTTGGTCTTCATGTGGCTCTCTCTCTCTCTCTCTCTCTCTCTCTCTCTCTCTCTCTCTCTCTCTCTCTCTCTCTCTCTCTCTGTGCGCACGCGCGCGTGCGTGCTATGTTACCCGGACTTGGCATAAAAGGTGCCGTGTCCTTGTCGACATGGGTATGACAAGGATACCAACACGGGATATGTGTCGGACTTGTTTCGTACCATGACAGACATGGCTTGCAACAATAAAAAATATAATCTAAAGAGACACTGTTTCCTAGACTCAAGATCTTGTTATTATATTTAGGTTGTCAGTACATTTAATAGCCTCGTATGATCGTATCCTAGTGTTGATATTTATAGACATCGAAGTAGAGCTACTTTTCCAAAAATTAGTTAAACTCTGTCAAAATTATGTGTGAAATAATAATAAAATAAGAGTAATGCTATGCTTTTAGGTTTATAAACATAAGAATATAGCTCATTTTAAGAATATGTATTGTTCTATTTCTTGTTTGACATGTCCTCGTACCCGTATCTAACTTTTGAATCCTCTATGGCCGAGTCCCCTTATCCTAAAATATGGGGATCTACTGAGCCCGACTCCCAGATTCATATCCACACCCAACACACGTACCTGAGTCCAGTTAACATAGTGTGTGTGTGTGTGTGTGTGTGTGTGTGTGTAAAACAACAGATTAAAGAATGCTACTTAAAGTCACTCACAGTGTCCAATCTTAGATATCCAAATCTCATATTATGAAATATGGTTACTAATTACTAGGCATCAAGAGTTATAATCTGTTAATCATCAGAGCATGCCTCAAATAACAAATTACCAGTTGAAAATTAAGCTTCTGAGATAAAATACCCCACAAATTTATGCTTCAGCCTCATCTTTAATGAATTTCATGTTTCTTGACTATGATATTTTGTTACTTAATTACTAGACATGAAAGAGTATAATTTGCTCATGCATCAGAGCACGCCTCAAATAACAGCCAGTAAAGAATAAGTTTCAAAGATAAAGTTATTTCACATATTTATGCTTCAGCTCTCATCTTTCATGAATTCTGAACTATTATAACTTTTATCCTCAGGTAACTAGTACATGAATTGCTACTTTAAAACCATGAAATTGTACGTTATTGCCACATAACAATGAAGAACTACAATGCAAGTGTGTGTATATACTGGGAAATGCTAACCTACTACATCCTTAAAATAACCATTATCAAAATAGGTAAAAAAGCTCATTGAAATGGTGGCACTAATGGATTTTACAAATCGTCTAAAGTACATTACTTTAGTGACCTTATTTTAAAGTTCTTTAGTATCTCCACTTTAATGAGTTGGCAAGGACCTTTTTGTCCATTTAAAGTTAAAACACATTGTTATCCTACTTCCTTCGTGTAGTAGGATAGCAAGCTCTGTGTGTGTGTGTGTGTGTGTGTGTGTGTATGTGTAATAACGACTACATAAATGGCATTGGATTGAGGGTTTAGATTAGTTTGATCCCGCGCATCTGGGGAATTTTCATCCTAGAACATAAATTTATCTGAACTACTATCGTTGTGTGGATCAATTCAATTATGACAACTGAGTGATCAAGAGCCGTAAGCGGGAGTTCAGCCAAACACTGCCCATGCGTGTGAACCTTATATGCGGAGGACACTACACGAAGTTAAGTATCAAAAGTTTACCCATGGAATCAGCTTTGTGGGCTCCGGACTCCAACCTTGGTATGATCCCTCGTACTTCTGAACCTTTTCTTGTAAATACTGAACATACTCAATTACCTACATTAAGTCACTAAATCAGCAAGAAAATTTCCAGAGCAGGAAAAAAGGCATTAAAAAAAAAAAAAAGAATAGAAGAATTATCGTTCCTAGCGAGTGAGGTACCTCTAATAGGAACGACGCTGTGTCTCTCTTTTGTTCACTATGAGGTATGAGATCTCTCAATATCTGATATCTGATTGACAAAGATAAAGAACCATCAGGTATCAAACAAAGAGGGGAACACGCACGCACATAAAAAGATAAAAAGATAGATACAGAGATCGCAAGACCTTTCTCAGATCTATCTTGAGCCTGTGATGGAGAAATACATATTATTTGCATATTGCTGAACAAACTTTAAAACCTAAGCTGGTACAAAAAGTATATATTTTCACTGCATGCTAGTAACCTGGTTGTTAGAATAGGTCAATTCACAATTTTGAAGTTAAGTGAAAATTCTCAGTATTTTGGGCATTGTATGTGTTTTAATCCGCGCACAACGCATAAATTATAAATATATCTAAACATTTCTTTTCTTAAGTATGTGAATCTTTTAGTTCACGATTCATAATTTACACAAACTGATTCATGATTCGATTCAAGAATTGACAACAATGCTAGGAACAATAAAATTGAATGCTTTTATATTTCCTATAATAATAAGTGTAAAGCTCGCCATCCGTCAAATCTAATAACTTTTTTGGGGCTTAATAAAGTACATACAATCTAAACGATGCAAGAAAGATAGAAATAAATGGACTATTGTGGTAAATGTAATAGCACGTGTTTTTTTCTTCTTATTTTTGGGAAAAAAAATTTAATAAGTTGCCTACTCATGAAAATTTGTCCTTGGTTTTCAATATTTTCAAAGCAGAAGTATGCCTACAGACACAGCACATATCAGGGTACCTATGAGAGGATACCAGAAATTAGGCAACCAATATTCTTCAAAACAAGTTTGCACTAGTAATAGTTAGAAATATTAAATGTTGTGGGTCATGTGTCTTAGAAAAAAAAATTGATGTGTGATAAATTCTGAAATGAAAGCAAAGTAAAATGAAAAATGCTTGTCAAAGCTTACGATGAAATAAAAGTTCAAGGACTAAATTAAGCGAACGTTTGATTGGTCAGAAAAAATAGTTCACATGAACATAAGAAGGGCAACTCTTGGAATTTACAGTAAAAAAAAAAAAAAAAAATCAATTATGTATGGAAACTAACAAATTTCAGCCAGAAAATTGTCACCAAATTTACCCCATCATCCAATTGGATCATTATCGTTAAAAAAATTGGACAGCACGTATAACTGTATAAGCAACTGTGAATACAAAAGCTCCATATATTTCAGAGAATAAAAGTTCAGCTCATAACTCTCTTCATTCATCAGTTTTCCTTACGACTTTTGCTAGTGAACAAGAAGAATAATGCTATGATTCCCAAATGCTTTGCCAGGTGTACCACGTGCTGCTATGGTAATGATCGTGGTACCTCAGACCACTGCATGTGGTACCACTGCTATAGCATTTGGAATATCCCAAATTTGGGAACCATAGCATTTCTTGTACCAGAAAGTGACAATTCATGGTGACATTTAAACCAAACTACAAATAACATATGTATGGTTCTGAATCCTGATATCAATCCTATCATCACCACTTGTTAACTTCCTCATTTTTGTTAATATCATTAGTTCAACAACAAACAAATTTTTTTAACCAAATAGCATCTCAGAAGATGTATATTAACTTGTCAAACTGATGAGCATTTGACTTCTGGTCCATTCCTTCTTATGCATAGTATAAATGTTTTGAGCATTGAAGACTCCTCATGAAAGGATGCATATACTCATCTAACATTTGGCATGACAAAAGTTTTGGTCTAAAGGGCAACTACCAAAAATGGAAGGGATATTATATACATATATATATATATATATATACACAGGCGTAACGTGTGACATTATTGTTGCACAAAGTGGTTGCTCGTAGACTTTAACCAGGATATCAAGCTTGTCAACTCGAGCTTTTTATCATCCACCAAATACTGGCCCCCTTTTGGCCTACAAGGTTTCTCTAAATTCTAGAAAATTGGCAACACTGACAAGGGAAGTGAACAATTACCGAATTTGGAGACGAAAAAACATGATCGGAGAACAAGCATGCAGATAGAGAACTACCATCAAGTCCAAATAGTTGAATGCATGAAACGACTTGCTCAACTGTTGGCTATTCATCTTCAATCCAAGAACTTATTGAAGCAAACGTGCCTCCGGCTTACAATTCCCGCATAGTACCATGATGAATAATAACTAAGTTGATGTTTTGCTCCATACTCTAGTATGTCTATGGCGCAGTGGTCTCTATTTCAAAAGTGTCTTTGTGAAAGAAGATAAAGCCTTCACTAACACAAAGGCACTTGTATTTTCTTTATTACGACATTTACATCCAACTCCGACCCAGCTAGCATCTAAGGGCAATACCAGATCCCTATGATGCCATTCATTGACTACGCCACTCTGGTTATTCCACATAATACAAATAAAGAATCTTATCCATAACTGTTTCCTGCAGGCTCTGTTTGTTTCATGGATTTACCGAGGGAAAGGAAAGGAAAACATCAAAGAAAACACTTTTCTTTGTTTGCTTAATAAGGAAAATAAAAGAAAAATGGGAAGGAAAAGAAAATACAGTGAAAATGAATTTAATATTTTGAATTTTGTAAGTCACTTTCCTCGCCTTTTCCTTGAATTACATACTCACAGACTCACAGTTTTATTGTCAAAATTAATTGTTTAATGTTATTAAAGTATCAACTGCAGAACAGAATAGAAAAGACAAGAGAACTTGTTTTCCATCTTGTTCCCTTTCCTTTCCCTCTCTAAAACCACAAACCAAAACAAAGCCGCAACATCCAAAAGAAGCTTCATTCCATCCAGTTATACATTTGAAATTTTTTTTTAAGTTTAGTCATTTCCATAAAAGGTTAGAAGATACTCATAAAAAGAACAACCCCAATGAAGATTATGACTTTCCTAAAAAGTGATAATCAAAAGTTCAACTTAACTGACATATCACGCACAAGAATCAATTGAAAGCTAAACCAAATGTGAGTTATGTAAAAGTATAATGCATACTATAGGAATATACCTCTCATTAATTTTGCTCCTTCGCCGCTGTTCTGTTACTGAATGCTTAGACCTCATCGCATTAGTCTTATCATTGTTCTTTGCATCTACAATCACAAACCCACCAAATCAGTACATAAAGGTAATAAATGAAACATTGAAATCATACACAAATGGCACAGGACTGTCTAAGCTCCGCTTATATTGAGAGAAATGGTGTCATTTGAAGAGAAACTCATTAAAAGAAAAGAAATGATGTTTCTCTCCACCCTGTTTGGATAGACAGGAGAAAAGAGAAAGTAAATATATAACTTTCTTTTGGTTAGCTTTAATAAGTATTTCAAACCATTTTTTTTTTAAATCATCTATTAAACAATGACACTTTGCAAGTGCAATATTAACAAAAACATCTTAAACTAGATTTGATAGTTTTAAAATATTTGACTATGACTATGAGTCACTTCTCTTCTCCCCTGAATTTCTTGGATTTGGAGAGAAACAAAAGTGGGTTCTTTTCTCCTCACTTTCTCTTCATTAACTTGTCTTCTATCTCAACTTGACAAAGGGTAGAAGTGGAGAGAAAGTGGCCTCCTTTCTCTTCTCTCCATTTCTCTCAATCCAAACAGAATTTATATTAGCCCTAGTGAAAGGCAACATGCCACTATGCTTTGCTTCAACAAACATCCCATACAAAAACACATACATAAGTATACACACACACACACATACATATATATATGCATATACCTTTGTTGTTATTGGATTGGGAGGCGTCTCTCTTGGTGCCGAACTCTTCGTCCTCTTCTTCTTCCTCTTCGTGATGACCCTTTGCTGATTTCATTATCTTATCAGATGGGTTCTGATTCTTCTGAGCTGATTTACTGTAAAAACCCACAAAATCCCTAGGATTCAGCTGATGAAAATTAAGAAGAAAAAAAAAAGATTAAAATATGATTTAAGATTGTATTACCTCAATAGAGAGATTAAAGAGGGAGGGAAAAGATAAAAGAGTAGTTGAGGACAATTCAGGAGAGAGAGTTCTTCAGATTTGGGGGGTGGGTCTATGTGATTAGCCCCTCCGCCGGCGACCGCACTAACTACTACACCAGCTTTCTTGGAAATCTATATGTATGTGTGTATATATATATATATAAATAAATCGTAAAATTACACCTATACCCTTTGTACTTAAAAGTTACAATATTTTTTGGTGATCCTTTATAGTTTCAAATGTCTGCCCATTTACTTTCACTTACACTATGTTAATTTGTCTATTTTTCACTATTTCTCTGTACTTCATATTGTGTTACTAACAATACTATTATATTTTATACTAAAGTGAAACCGTTAGTAAATCAGTTAAATTTAATGAGCATAAGACATATTAGGCAACTGTTGGAGTTTATCTCAGTAATTATAAAACTCCAAAAGTTAAAAAATATATATTTAACAAAATAGTTTCTGTAATTGCGAAGAGTACTCAAAAGTTACATGGGACAACAACTCATACCAATGATAATTTGTTGTGATTTTATTGTATAAAAAAAAGAAGTTGTCAACCAATATGCAAGCAGTGTTCATAGGGGTATAATCGATTCGATTTAGTGTATATTTGCGGTTCGGTTCAGTTTTTATACTGAGGGTTTTATTTTTTTTTTAAAAACGATTGACTTGGTCGGTTCGATTCTCTCAATTTTTCTTACACCCAAGTGTAAGTGTAGCATTTGAGACTATAAGGGGGACAATAAAAAAAAGTGAGCTCGCCAACGTAAGCGGTCAAAGCCACAAATATTCTAGTAAGCAAACTTGTGTTCCATTAAATTTAATGCAATTACATTTTTTTTTGTTCTAAGAATGGAATTACATATAGACATATAGGATAGACGACCCAAACCTTAAACAAACTTATGCTCCGTTAATTTTTTTACTCCACTAAGCAAACTTACGTTCGTGTGTAGGATGGATGACCCAAAGGCTAAAATATTTCAATAATAGAGTAATAGTCCAGTTATCCCAAATCCCTCACTTAATCTCGCAAAACAAACAATTTTAGAATTATCTTATTCTGAAAAAAAGAAATTTATTTTATGTAACCATCATTTCGTGAAATGCCCACTTTGATTTCTTGTATCATTTAAGACCCATATGGTACCCACGAAATGTTCAAATTATAGTAAAAGTCACGCAATTGTGCTGGTCACATGTAGATATACCGCTACTTGCACATAATAACCGTCTTTAAAGCATCTCCAAGGGAGGAGCCAAAGAGTAAGGTAACCTCCATAATTTCCATTTTTTGCTCCTCCATGTCCCAAAATTACACTCCAAAAAGAAAGCCAGATGAGTAGGCAAATGAGTTACTCTTTTGAGATGTTATTTCGCAATATCAACATCATGAAAGTATAGACTTTTTATAATTGAAAGTCTATAGTAACTTTTTAGATGTTGGTTGTTATTAGCAACATCTATATTTTTTTAGTAATTATATTTAAATATATTGTAACGTTAATGTATACATAGCATACAACCAAATTAATTGATTCAAGAAGATTTGTAATAGAAAGTGTTGCCACTTTCACCGAAGTAAAAGCCCCTCATGAGTCATGTGACAGAATACTTCACTTGAACAAAATGGGGGCACCTTCATGTGCTTCTCATGAACTTATATCTTTTTTCTTTATTAGGTGACTATATTGTCAAAAGGAAGATTGCTACTCTTAAAATGTTTACAACCTTACCTTCCAAGCTTACCTGGCTAGTTCAAATGCAACAAAATGATAATATTTTATATATTTTAATATATGAAAGTAGAAGCTTAATATATAACATATTATTTGTTTTTTTTTTTTTTTTTTTTTTAAAAAGAAAGAAGAAGTTGCTGATGAACATTATTATTAGTCCTAAAAATTTAGCAACATATTGCTTATCCAGTACACTTATATATAATCAAAAGTTAGAATTTTGATCACATGTAAATATTACAAAAAAAAATAATTATTATATTTTGAATGTGAAATTGCTGTGTCTACTAATCTATATTAAACTATAAGTAAAATAATGTTAGAAAATAGTTAACTTATCCAATAATCAAAATACATACAATAAATAAAATGGTTCTATACGATCAATGAAATTTTAATTAATTTCACATTATGTGCAAAGTACGGATTCATTGATAATATATAGTTAATTTCTCAGTTAAGCTTTGCATGTCCCAACTTAACTGGCTGTTGTCTAGCTCGATCTGCGATCATAATTTCACTCGACTTACATATCAGTATATAATTGTCTTCACTAATTCCTTTGTGTTAATTTTGATCTTTCTCTACTTTATTATTACCTGGGGCGGATGTACATGTAAGGGTAGGGGGGCTCAAGCCCACCCCAACTTTTTTGAAAATTGCATATTTGTATTAAAAAAAAATTACAGTTTAGCCCTCCTAAAAATTATAAAAGCCCCCCTGACATTATAAATTTGTCATGTTAAGTCTAAAATATACACAAAATATGTATAAATAGGTCCAAAAGCCCCCCTGACGTTATAAATTTTGTCATATTAGATCTCAAATATACACAAAATATGTATAAATAGGTCGAAATCCCTCTCTGACATTTATAAATTTGTTATATTAGGTCTAAAATATATGCAAAATATGTATAATTAGGTCCAAAAAAAAAAAAATCGGAGGCGCTGCCCTCGAACCCCCGTATCAAGCCCCCCTAGAATAATTTTCTAAATCCACCCCTGATTATTACCTTCAATTTGTACACTATTGCACGCACAGCTAATAGTCTGTGTTGTACGTACAACATAATAACGTTTAATTTTAAAATATTAAAAATCGAGCAACTAAATACTGCCACATAAGTTATTAGAGAAAATTGTAAAAGATTATCCTTTGAACAATGTTTTGCACCTTTGTAATTGCCAAAATACAATTTTAGTATTGAAACAGGGTGTTTATTGAAAATCAATTTTCATGTCTGTTTATCTCTTATTTCGTATGAGATGAGATAAAAAGTTGGAGCATAAGAATAATATGAAGAGAAGCAAATTAAGAACCTTGGGAAAAGTTATGAATCTTTCATGTCTTTCCTTTTGTTATGGTTCCTTTATTGGTATCAGGGTCTGTTTGGAAATTATGAGAACAACTTTAAGTTTCAACCTAGTCTCAACATTCATTGGTTTTTTAGGAAATTAATTAGTATTTAAAAATGAGTTCTTGGATTATTTTAACGCTAGAGAAGGACTTGTATTTACCTAAAAAAAATAGGGTGAAAAGCAATTTACACCTCTAATGTATATATTGTTTTGGACTTTGCACCCTGATGTTTCAATTTTTGCAATTGGGACTCTAATATATAGGGGTGGCAATTCGGGTTCTCGTGTCATAATCGTGTCATTGATCGGATTATGTGTTTTGGGTTTGATTTTTAGTTTCGAGTACTATTCATCTAAAATTTAAACTATTTTAAATTAATCGTGTCATATCGTGTCGTGTTCGGGTTGGCTCTGTAAAACAGGTTGTCGTGTCAAAAATTGTCACCCCTACTAATATATATATATATATATATATTGTTTTTGCAATGTGAGCCCTCCGATAGACTTTTCTATTTAAATTGACAGAAATACCTCACATGCTTGTCACATGACCCACTTAATGGGTCACTTTTGTCATTTTACTCCACAAACCAACTTCGGACTAAAAATCCTAATCTTTTACAGATCAAACTAGGAAAAAAAAATTAGGAATTTTGGGAAAAAATTTGGGAGAGAGATTTGGAAAAATCTGATGTAAGAGAGAGATTAAGAAAGAGAGAGAAGGGGGGCAGCCAGTCACCATTACCACCATCGGACCACCATCATCGGACCACTCATCACCACCACCACCATCAGACCACCTCCACCATCAGACTACCACTTGTTGGGATTATATCACATGTAGGATAATCCCATTAATTTAGGAATTATGATTTGGCTAGATTCCTATCGTGATTTGATTTATTTTGTGATAGAGTTGTATTACTTGTCCAATAAGTAATGGGTTACAAACTCTAATAAAGGGATGTTGTATAGGAATTTAGGAAGCCCTTGGTATACCACATTGGGGGTCTCCCATTATGGGGGTACATGGTCTAGGGTGAGAGAGATATTAATCACTTGGATTTCTGTGAGGGTTGTTCACAATGATAGGGATGTGAGGTAGGGATGGGTATTTCTTTATCTCTGTGATTACTCTATGTTACAGTGATTAATTGTGTCGGGTTCTTTGGGGTATTGAGTTAGGAGAGTACAAGGGTCTTGTATTTGGGTTATGGGATTTAATCCATGTAACTTGTACCAATTGTTATACTCAATAGTGAAAGAATGGATCTCTCGAGTGTGGACGTAAGCAGGTGTTTGGCCGAACCACGTATAAATCTGTGTGTATTTTTTTTTTTGTGTGTAGGTAATGTGTATTAATCCGCCACGTGGTAGTTGCACACGTCACCAAAAGGGAAATGTATCTCTATGTGGATATCGCAGGTTTTCAAATTTTACCCACTTTTAAAACAAATATTTTCAATTTTCAAAGAGTCGCCACTTAATTTTTAAAAGGAAAAATTAAGAAACCATTTTAAAAGCAAACTGATCTTTTGCGAAACCAAAGATAAACTGGGTCCGGGGATTATGGAATGAAAGGGGAAGGAGCCCGGCGGACTAAAACACCCCCTTTCATCCTATCTCACGATAGGCCTCTACTCAACATCCTTTTTAATCAAATTAATAATCTAAGCATGCCCTCAATTAATACATATATGTAGGTATACATAACACAAGCATGTTGAAAGGGTGCAAAATTGCTAACGGTAAAATATCATTCATAAGTCACATAATTCAACTAGCAAACATCATGATATGCAATAGAGAACTAGAAAACATACCCGGGATCCGGCCGCGAATATCAAACGTGCAATGCATGCAAAGATAAACCTAAGAAAGGTCTCTAACACATATATACACATAAGGTAAAACCTAAGCTAAGGTGTCGCACATGGGGTCGAAAAATCAATTAAAATCAATAAAATAGATTAAACTAGAGAAGGGTTGAGAAATTGTACCTCAAAGCGCTACAAAACAAAGGTTAGTACACATGCCTTAGACAAGATATAATATCAAAAGGTAATTAATCATAGGTCATGTTCAATTAAATTCAACTAAGTCCAATTTCATCCAAGAACTAGTTCTAACTATAAGCATCAATGTACATGAATGAATGAATGATTATGAACAAGGATGAGACATGAATTTATTCACTAATTTGGATCCCTAAGCCTCTGGATTTAATCTAAATTATCATTATTCAAAACATGGTTTGGGTCTCAAGACATTAGGAGACCATTTGAGTTAAAATAAATAAGATTAGATGAAAACAGTAGCAGTTTTTTGTGATTTACAGAGAGCAGACCAGACGTTCAAAAATGGAAATAAAATACTTTTGATGGTTGGATCTTATTGATTTTTGGATATGTCATGCCTCTGTGAGTCTAGTTTCTAACCCAACTTGAAAATCAAGATTTCAACGGTTAGATTTCCGGGAATATGGAAAATACTAGACCTCACTCAGGATTCTGCAACTCTCTGTCCAGAGATCTTGTATGATTTTCTAAAAATAGTAAAAAAATGAGAAACACTTAGATCTTTTTAGGGTACCTTCCTAACACATTAAGGTACTTATAAAAAATTATTTGAGACCCCAAAAACTTAATTAAGGTTCTGATTTATTAATTTCAAAACGGACTTATTATTCTGAAAGTATTCTAGAACTCTGGACAGATTATGATTAGCTCACAAAAACCATGATCGAACCCTTCTAATCACAAGATCTTGCTAAAACAAAAATCACAGTGGTAAAACAATGTGTTATGAACATTTTCCCGTTGGTTTCATTCGATTCCAACGGTCGGATTTCAAACTAAAAATCCTTGATCAAAAACAGTTTATGAACCCACTGTTTCATTTTGCTAGTTCAAGTTTGTTGATTGGCCTCAACTATTAAAACATGAAGTTGGGGCTCAAACCAAACTACTTCTTCTACCATTTGATGGTCATTGAAGACTATGAGGCATATTATACTTATGGATCTTGATGAAGTATTGAAATGAACTTCACAAAATCCTCAAATCAAGAACTCAAACCTATGGACCCAAGTTTGAATTCAACTTATCACTCCTACCATTTGATGGTCATTGGAGTTAGAGACATACATGCTCATAGGTTCTAGATGAAGTATGAAAGACTTCTTAAAACCTAAGAGGAGGATTAATCCAAGCCATGGGAGTAAACTTGAATTAACACATTTCCCCTACCATTTGATGGTCATTGGAGACTAAATGAAGTTAAAATCTACTTAAACCTTATTGGAATATAGTAAGGATTCCATAATATTTCTCAATGAAGAGGTTCAAGTCATGGATTAGGACTTGCATCTCACTAATTATATGTAGATTAAGACTATGATCAACCTTAGTCTCCATATAAATCATAGGATCATAGGGGACTAGATGATCAAACTCAAGAGGATCCAATGAGATATTAAAGATCTCATGGATCTCAAAAGAAAAAAATAGAGACAAAGAAAAATAGAATCAAAGTTTACTTGAAGAAAACCAAGTGAAGATCCCTTCACAAACTAGTTTTATTTTAAACCTAAGGCTCTTATTTAGATCCAAATCAATGAGAGCAAGTAGGAATTCAATCACAATTCTATGTGGTGTGTGATGAAATGAGGTGGGAAGAGAGGTTTTGAAAATGTGTAAAAGTCCTAGATCTATGAATTGTGATTGAGTTATATATAATAAGTATAGGGATAAGGATTTAACCTCTAGATCTTCTCAGGATTTGTAGAGATGTTGAATTCCTCAAGCTTTTCCTCTTCTTCTTCCTCAAGCTTCAAGCTCCTTCAATGGTGATTTGATGGTTGGGTAGAGTTTTGGTAGGATTTGGGTAAGATAATTGGTAGAGTTTCTCTCTCTATATTTCTTTCCTCTAAAGCTCTCCTAATATTTTTCTATACAATTCAAGTGTCTTCCCCAAAATGAGATAAAATGGGTTCTTTTATAGACTTTCATTATCTTAGGGGCTAAGATAAGGGTAGATAGGTCAATTTGTGGTGAGTTAGGAATATTCTATGGCATCTCTAATTCTCCATGACACTTCTATGTAATTCCAAGAAACTTGAAGGGCATTTAAGTTGGCTAGAATAAAGGAACATTCTAGAGCATCTTCAAAACACATGGGAGATTAGTGCCCAACAAAGGGCTTTTTGGGTATTTCTTATATAAGGAATATGCCAAGGAATCTCTAACTCTCCAAATCACATGGGCTACTTTCTTTTATAATTTTTTTTCCTTTTCCTGTATATATATATATATATGTATAGACACATTTTTTATTTTAAATCTAAATTAATCATATGAGTTACCAAATAGTATCTTTTTTCTTTTTTCTTTTTTTTTTCTTTTTGAATCTAAAAATATGAGAAATAATGTTATTTTTAGAAAATATCATTATTATTATTTAATCTATTCCATTTTTTTTTTAGAAAGTAACCCATGATCTAGTGAGCTCAAGACAGATGGTCAATGATTGGCCAAATCTAGGGATATTAGGAGCAAGGTTTGGGAGCTTGAAACTTTTCAGAAGTCGAAGCGATGAACTTGAAGAAAATCGTCGGAACATTATTCATCATTGATATCTAGAGGTAAATCCCCCCTAAGTTTAATAGTTCGGTCAAAATTGGGGTGTCTACAGTTTGCCCCTCTTCGGCAGAGCTTGTGAAGCAACGCGTATCACAAGTAAATGTCGAAGCCTGTGTGAAGACAAGCCTTTGACCAGGCTATTGAACTTAGGTAAAAAAATAAAATGCGTTGCAAAAACATTTGCGGAGATGGTCGGTGCTGGTCGTGCTCAATGGTGAGCTGCCTACGTATCCCATCGGGAATCAGACCAGGGCGTAGTTCAGGCAAAGGACAACACACGAACGCAAATAACCACACGGATGAATGCTCTTATCTTATCGTGATGCACATGCTCATGCAATCTTATATCTTATGCTCCCAAACGTGATGATCCCGAGTCACGTTACTTTTCCAATTATCAGAAATGCACCCTATACATTGAATTATCCTATTATGATACCATCCTACTCTAGGAACATCATGATTGATGTATACACATTTCATATGTGTTCTGAGAATCGTCTGATTGACTGAGATGCGCCTTGCGCCTTACACTCCATGGCCGAATCAGGTAGCACGCAGAGAGATTGAGCAGCTCTATGCTCAAAAATCCCCAAAATCATCTGATCGACTAAGCCGAATCAGGTAGCACGCAGAGAGATTGAGCAGCTCTATGCTCAAAATCCCCAAAAATCATCTGATCGGCTGAGCCTAATCAGGTAGCACGCAGAGAGATTGAGCAGCTCTATGCTCAAAAATCCCCAAAATCATCTGATCGACTAAGCCGAATCAGGTAGCACGCAGAGAGATTGAGCAGCTCTATGCTCAAAATCCCCAAAAATCTTTTGATCGGCTAAGCCGAATCAGGTAGTACGCATAGAGATTGAGCAGCTCTATGCTCAAAATCCCCAAAAATCATCTGATCGGCTGAGCCGAATCAGGTAGCACGCAGAGAGATTGAGCAGCTCTATACTCAAAATCCCCAAAATATTATCTGATCGGCTGAGCCGAATCAGGTAGCACGCAGAGAGATTGAGCAGCTCTATGCTCAAAATCCCCAAAAATCATCTGATCGGCTGAGCCGAATCAGGTAGCACGCAGAGAGATTGAGCAGCTCTATGCTCAAAATCCCCAAAAAATCATCTGATCGGCTGAGCCGAATCAGGTAGCACGCAGAGAGATTGAGCAGCTCTATGCTCAAAATCCCCAAAAATCATCTGATCGGCTGAGCCGAATCAGGTAGCACGCAGAGAGATTGAGCAGCTCTATGCTCAAAATCCCCAAAAATCATCTGATCGGCTGAGCCGAATCAGGTAGCACGCAGAGAGATTGAGCAGCTCTATGCTCAAAATCCCCAAAAAATCATCTGATCGGCTGAGCCGAATCAGGTAGCACGCAGAGAGATTGAGCAGCTCTATGCTCAAAATCCCCAAAAATCATCTGATCGGCTGAGCCGAATCAGGTAGCACGCAGAAAGATTTGAGCAGCTCTATGCTCAAAATCCCCCAAAATCATCTGATCGGCTAAGCCGAATCAGGTAGCACGCAGAAAGATTTGAGCAGCTCTATGCTCAAAATCCCCCAAAATCATCTGATCGGCTAAGCCGAATCAGGTAGCACGCAGAAAGATTTGAGCAGCTCTATGCTCAAAATCCCCCAAAATCATCTGATCGGCTAAGCCGAATCAGGTAGCACGCAGAAAGATTTGAGCAGCTCTATGCTCAAAATCCCCCAAAATCATCTGATCGGCTAAGCCGAATCAGGTAGCACGCAGAGAGATTGAGCAGCTCTATGCTCAAAATCCCCAAAAAATCATCTGATCGGCTGAGCCGAATCAGGTAGCACGCAGAGAGATTGAGCAGCTCTATGCTCAAAATCCCCAAAAATCTTCTGATCGGCTACGCAGAGAGATTGAGCAGTTCTATGCTCAAAATCCCCAAAAATCATCTGATCGGCTAAGCCGAATCAGGTAGCACGCAGAGAGATTGAGCAGCTCTATGCTCAAAATCCCCCAAAAAATCATCTGATCGGCTGAGCCGAATCAGGTAGCACGCAGAGAGATTGAGCAGCTCTATGCTCAAAATCCCCAAAAATCTTCTGATCGGCTAAGCCGAATCAGGTAGCACGCAGAGAGATTGAGCAGTTCTATGCTCAAAATCCCCAAAAATCATCTGATCGGCTAAGCCGAATCAGGTAGCACGCAGAGAGATTGAGCAGCTCTATGCTCAAAATCCCCAAAAATCATCTGATCGGCTAAGCCGAATCAGGTAGCACGCAGAGAGATTGAGCAGCTCTATGCTCAAAATCCCCAAAAATCATCTGATCGGCTGAGCCGAATCAGGTAGCACGCAGAGAGATTGAGCAGCTCTATGCTCAAAATCCCCAAAAATCATCTGATCGGCTGAGCCGAATCAGGTAGCACGCTGAAAGATGAGATGCGAATTTACTGCCTTACCAAGTAAAATCAAAGTCGACTTGGTTCAATTCATAATTTCTAACTTTCAAGAGCTGATTAGATTTCGAATTAATTTTCCTAAACCTGGAAACACTTTGATTCATATTTGCTTTTAATTTTCGAAACCGAAGATCAATCATATTAAAGTCGGCTGAATTTTCTCCTAACCTGGAGTCGAACCAAATCAATTTTCAAAGTTCCAGAATCAAACAAGACTCTCATATCAAATCAAATTCCAAAGAGTTGAAACCAGTGAGGCTCAATCTATTTTCAAAGAATTGGAGCCAATCAGGCTCAAGTCAAATCAACTTCAAAGTTCCGGAGCCGATCGGGCTCAAACCAAATCAATTTTCAAAGTATCAGAGCCAATCAGGCTCAAATCAAATCAATTTTTAAAGAATTGGAGCCAATCGGGCTCAAAGCAAATCAATTTTCAAAGAATTGGAGCCAATCAGGCTCAAATTGAATCAATTTTCAAAGTTCGGAGTCAATTAGACTTCGGTTGAATACATGCTTCCGCAAATCCCAGAATCAATCAGACTCTTAATCAGATTAAACTTCAAACTTACTCCAATTTATTTAATTTTCCAAAATCGGAGTTAATCAGGTTCTAATTTAACAAATTTCCAAAGAATCGGAGCCAATCAAGCTCGAACCAAATCAATTTCCAAAATTTTGGAGTCATTCAAACTCGAAATCAACTCATCTTCTCAAAATCGGAGCCTTTCGGACTCGAGTCAATTCTTTCTTCTAAAACCAGGAGTCAATCAGACTCAAATCAGCTTAGATTCAACCAAACTCCCATTTATTCAATTTTCCAAAATCAGGAGTCAAATAGACTCTTAATCAAATCAATTTTCAAAGGCCCGGAGTCAATCAGACTCCAATTTAACTTAGATTCTTAAAATCAACCAAACTCAATTCAATTCATTCTTTTTAAAATCAAGAGTCAATCAGACTCAATTCAACTTAGTTTCTTAAAATCAACTAAACTCAATTCAATTCATTCTTTTAAAATCAAGCGTCAATCAGACTCAATTCAACTTAGTTTCTTAAAATTAACTAAACTCAATTCAATTCATTCTTTTAAAATTAGGAGTCAATCAAACTCAAATCAACTTAGATTCTTAGAATCAACCAAACTCAAATCTATTCATTCTTCTAAAATCAGGAGTCAATCAGACTCAAATAAAAAATTTGCCCAATCAAGAGTCACTTTGACTCAATTTCGAATTCAAATTCCACTTATCAGGAGTCAATCAAACTCATTTCAAATAAATTCACCTTCTAAAATCATTTAGTCAAATAAATTCAATTTTCTAAAATCAGGAATCAATCATACTTAAAGAATTTCAAATTTCTAAAAACAGGAGTCAATTGGACTCGAAGCAAATTCAATTTCACAAAACCGGGAGTCAATTAGACTCAAAGAATTTCAAAAAAACTGACTCAAAGAATTTTAGTTTCACAAAATTAGGAGTTGATAAAACTCAAAGAATTCTTGCTTCACAAAATTGGGAGTCAATCAGACTCAATTTAGTTCAAACTCATGAATTAGGAGTCAATCAGCCTCATTTCAGTTCCATATTCTAAAATTGGAATTCAATCAGACTTAAATAATTTCTATTTCACCAATTCAAAAGTCAATTAGACTCAAAGAATTTCTGTTTCACAAAATTGGAGTCAATTCGATTCACAAAGAATTTAGAATTTCCAAATCAGGAGTTTGAACGAGACTCAACAAATCATTAAGGACTAATGCGAATGCGAGGTTGCCATTGAGGAGTAATACCAATGATGCTGCCATTGAGGACTAATGCAAAGTTGCCGTTGAGGACTAACACCGATGATGCTGCCATTGAGGACTAACGCAAGGTTGCCATTGAGGACTAACACCGATAATGCCGCTATTGAGGACTAACGCAAGGTTGCCATTGAGGACTAACACCGATAATGTTGCCATTGAGGACTAATGCAAGGTTGCCATTGAGGACTAACACCGATAATGCTGCCATTGAGGACTAACGCAAGGTTGCCATTGAGGACTAACAAATAATGCTGCCATTGAGGACTAACGCAAAGTTGCCATTGAGGACTAACACCGATAATGCTGCCATTGAGGACTAACGCAAGGTTGCCATTGAGGACTAACACCGATAATGCTGCCATTGAGGACTAACGCAAGGTTGCCATTGAGGACTAACACCGATAATGCTGCCATTGAGGACTAACGCAAGGTTGCCATTGAGGACTAACACCGATAATGCTGCCATTGAGGACTAACGCAAGGTTGCCATTGAGGACTAACACCGATAATGCTGCCATTGAGGACTAACGCAAGGTTGCCATTGAGGACTAACAAATAATGCTGCCATTGAGGACTAACGCAAAGTTGCCATTGAGGACTAACACCGATAATGCTGCCATTGAGGACTAACGCAAGGTTGCCATTGAGGACTAACACCGATAATGCTGCCATTGAGGACTAACGCAAGGTTGCCATTGAGGACTAACACCGATAATGCTGCCATTGAGGACTAACGCAAGGTTGCCATTGAGGACTAACAAATAATGCTGCCATTGAGGACTAACGCAAAGTTGCCATTGAGGACTAACACCGATAATGCTGCCATTGAGGACTAACGCAAGGTTGCCATTGAGGACTAACACCGATAATGCTGCCATTGAGGACTAACGCAAGGTTGCCATTGAGGACTAACACCGATAATGCTGCCATTGAGGACTAACGCAAGGTTGCCATTGAGGACTAACACCGATAATGCTGCCATTGAGGACTAACGCAAGGTTGCCATTGAGGACTAACACCGATAATGCTGCCATTGAGGACTAACGCAAGGTTGCCATTGAGGACTAACAAATAATGCTGCCATTGAGGACTAACGCAAAGTTGCCATTGAGGACTAACACCGATAATGCTGCCATTGAGGACTAACGCAAGGTTGCCATTGAGGACTAACACCGATAATGCTGCCATTGAGGACTAACGCAAGGTTGCCATTGAGGACTAACACCGATAATGCTGCCATTGAGGACTAACGCAAGGTTGCCATTGAGGACTAACAAATATAATGCTGCCATTGAGGACTAACACATATAATGCTGCCATTGAGGACTAATGCAAGGTTTGGGAGTCTCCTTGGACTCAAAGAATTGGAAAGAATGATTCTCTGTATCTGCGGACCTTTGGAAGAAACATATCAATTCTATCAAAAGAGGGAAGTCACCTTTTTCCCCTAGTCTTGGACCCTTCATATTTCCACTTTAGCATTGTGTTATGATAGTGTTTAAAAATCCTGCTTGCATTGCTCTTGGGATACTCATGGAGACTCTTCAAATCTTTATTCATCATCTTAAACCCACACAATTGAGACCATTATTGACTCATCAAGGGGGGACAATCTTGACAAAGTGATTACACAAGCGACTGACTCAAACTCTGTATTATTATGAATCAATGTGCTTTCATCGTGAACAATGTATCATCTTACCTTTCATTTATTCATCATCTTACAATGGTAGTACTTCACCAACAAATCTAAACTTTGAAGATTCTCCCCTTTCGAGTTAGCTGGTTCTTTGCCTATCCAGAGTGTGCTTCAAATTAGTGCTTTAGCTTAGAGAATAAAAGACATTATATTTCAATCCATTCAAAACAAACTCGATTACTTGAGAACTTTTCTCTGACATAGAGGGATTTTTGACAAACGAAGTTTGCCCCTAGTTTGAATAGGACTCGAAGGCCTTGCTTCTGGGATTAAATAAGGTGTTCAGAAAATGAAGCTTGCCCCTAGTCCTAAGGGCAAATAGGCTTATCCAAGGGTTTTGAGAACATGATGGTGCAGGATGCCTGCAGTGCATTTACTCCCAACCTAGAGGTAATCATCATGAATGCGGTGGGTTGAAGTAGGACATCCCAATGCTGATGGGCAAACTTTGTTTGCCCCTAGTTTGGCAATATATATGTGGCTTCAGGCAAACTTACGCAAGTTTGCCCCTAGTCTAAAGGAAGGAAACCAAAGGCACAAAGGGTGATGCTTATGGTTTAGGGATGGTTATGGACCGAGAACCTTGGGAGGTTTGCCTACTTATCCCCGAACGGGAATCAGGCCCAAAGTAGTTCGGCTAAGGCCTGAAAGAAAGTGTCAGATCATAGCAAGGGCGGTGACCGAACCGGGTAGGCTGCCTACGTATCCCCGAGTGGGAATCAGGTCAAAAACGTAGTTCATCGATTCTGGAGGTCTTGAAAGAATAAGGCTTCAAGAATTATGGGCTTTTCGAGCCATGTTTTCATTTGAGTCCAATGAGTGCTTTTTTTCTGGGCAGATTTTCTAAAACAGATTCCTTGTGGTAGCTTTTGAACAAAATGATGAGAACATGAACTACGTCTCCCTTTTATTATTATTTTTTTTCTATTCTCTTTTTTTTTTTTTTTTTTTTTTTTGCGGTTGATTCTTTTCACTTTTTCACTAGCCAGTCAATCTTTACAACTATCATAACACATCGTGTTTGAATCATACTCTACCATACTCATAAAGCAATAGCAGCCCTCCAAATCACTCTTTATTTTTTTTAAAGATACTTTTGCATTGTTATAGGCCCACTTATCCATGAGCCTCTCACAAAATTTTGATACTAATTGATACTTTCAAATCTCTCTTTCCAATTTATTTTCTTTGTTGAGAACAACACAAAGCTTTGGGATAATTCATCTACCAATGATGTACTTTGAAGTGCTCAAGAATTCTCAATCTTATTTATTCTTTGCCTTTTCTTTTCTCTTTCCTTTCTTTTCTCTACCTCACTATCTCTCTTCATGATTTTGACTGGCTAGGATTCGGATTTTGAAATCAACACGCATCTTATTCTTGCTCTAACTTTTGCCTAGGCGCCCTTTCGGGTTTTCATCCTAGCGAGCTCCTTCATCTTCATTTTTTTTCTTTTTCTTTTTTTTTTTAATTTCTCTTTTTTTTTCGTGCTCTCACTTTTGCCTAGGCGCCCTTTTGGGTTTTCATCCTAGCGAGCTCTTTCTTTTCTTCTTTTTTTTCTCTTTTTTTTTTGGAAGAAGAAGTTCATTTAAAACATTTGGCTACCATCAAGGATCAAGTTATGACTTTGGACTGGTTGGGCTCATCTTTTAGGCTTGGTATTTAAAAAAGGAGATGGTGAGCAAGCTTCAAGTTCCAAGTTCATCTTTTCAAGATTAAGCAAGAGCATCTTTAAATTCTTAAAGTAAAGCAAATCAATTTTCTACTCCTCCGTGGTTTTGGCACAGAATTTGCTTTGATCACTTGGGGATCCTTTTTAATGCAAAGATTTATTAACAAAGTATTTTCCATGATCATTTGAAAAAGAATTTTTTTTTTTTTTTTCTCTTTTTTTTTCTTGGCTTAATGATCCATACATTCACGACTTGGCACACTGAATCAAACAGAATGAGATTTTATTCAACTAGTAGGGAAAAAGGATTACATCACTTGACTCGATAAAAAGAGACTTAAAAAAAAAAAATACTCGATAACCGACTGACTCAAAGACTCGACTGAACTTGACACTTAACTCCTACTTGACATGACTCGACTACCGGACTAGACTTGGTCTCAACTGGAGTGTCACAGATGATTTTCAATTTACTGGGTCCCCAAGAGAATCCACATTCGCTTCAACAACAGTATTCCCAAACACTATCACCCTACTATCATCATTTGAACCTTCGAGTTCACCACAATCCAACAACATGTGTGCAAAAACATTTTCTTCTTTAAATCAAGAAAGACGAACCCAAGAAGGTTAGAAGTGTCCTCACCAGGGGATCTTGTTGTTCCACTCTTTCTACAAATCCAACAACATAGAGAGGTAAAAGGTTCGCAAGCAGAATTGATTTTCAAGAGGCAAGGAATTTTGAGGAACTATTGGATTACTTTCTGAATTTGTATTTTACATGCACGTAATGACGTTTGACTGACATGATGAGAGTGCCAAAATGTACATGCTTTGATGATTTGATGTGGCTAAATGCATGCACCGCACACATGACACACGGATGAAATGCAAGTGTGTGTGTGCCTATTCTATATGCAAAAGAAAGGAAAATTCTAGTCCTAGCACATATAACATATAAGCACATAAAATCCTCCTCCATGTCAAGTGCGCCAACTTCTCTTATCATTGTGATCCTCATTACCCTTTTGAATTTCGCTTAAAAAGTATTCCTTGTTTGATGTGATCCTTTTGAAAACAATTTCTTGAAATTTTTTTTTTTTTTTTTGAAAATGAGGATGTTAAACGTTCCTCAAAGATGATTGAATTTAAAATTTTTGCTTTGAAATTCATTTTGAAAAGCATTTATCCCAAAAATGATTCCCAAGATTTTTTTGATTTCTTCTTTGAAAGTGGGGATGTGAAAATTTTCTCAATAAGAAAAATGATTTGGGTTTTACTTGAAAAATGAACCTTAAACACTTTTTTCTTTGAAAGGGTAAAATTTTTTTCAAAATAATTTCTTCTTCTTTTGGATAAAAGATGATGATTAATAAAAAAATTTCATAAACCATGAACTTTGGATTCTTGGGTAGGAGCATCACACGATTAGATAATCATCGCACTTTTCATGAATTCGGATGCATACAAGGTCAATGATGCTTAGCTAAACATGATACAAGAGATGTAATCTTATAATCAAGATTCGGCTTATTCTTTAATGTCATAGGACATGAAAAGGAATCGCCCAAAAGTGATTAAGAGGTTACATATCTTTTATCAAGTAAGCAACGTCATCATCTCAAGTAATCCCTTTCGGGCATACAAAACTCCCTAGCACATAAATCCCAATCAAGAATTGAATTCCTAATTTTGAAAGGTTCTATGGAAACTACTATGCAAAGGCCGGGTTTTGGTCAAATAAGGGACCCTTGACACACACCCGATAGGATGCTTCATATACCAAAACATGGTACGAGATCAAGGGTGATCACACGGTCCCATGATGACTTGACCGACCGGGTTGCCCCGAACCTCCAAGGTCATAGTTCCGTGCAATCGACTGGCGAGACATGCAAGTGCAATGCAACGGGCACACAAAAATTAATTAATTCGATTAAAAGGATGCTTTCAAGTCTAATCCTCGAGTGAACCCAAAATCCGAAATTCTGGTCTGCGAAACCAGAGATTCTGGGTTCGATCCCCAGCAGAGTCGCCAGATTGTGGATATCGCAGGTTTTCAAATTTTACCCACTTTTAAAACAAATATTTTCAATTTTCAAAGAGTCGCCACTTAATTTTTAAAAGGAAAAATTAAGAAACCATTTTAAAAGCAAACTGATCTTTTGCGAAACCAAAGATAAACTGGGTCCGGGGATTATGGAATGAAAGGGGAAGGAGCCCGGCGGACTAAAACACCCCCTTTCATCCTATCTCACGATAGGCCTCTACTCAACATCCTTTTTAATCAAATTAATAATCTAAGCATGCCCTCAATTAATACATATATGTAGGTATACATAACACAAGTATGTTGAAAGGGTGCAAAATTGCTAACGGTAAAATATCATTCATAAGTCACATAATTCAACTAGCAAACATCATGATATGCAATAGAGAACTAGAAAACATACCCGGGATCCGGCCGCGAATATCAAACGTGCAATGCATGCAAAGATAAACCTAAGAAAGGTCTCTAACACATATATACACATAAGGTAAAACCTAAGCTAAGGTGTCGCACATGGGGTCGAAAAATCAATTAAAATCAATAAAATAGATTAAACTAGAGAAGGGTTGAGAAATTGTACCTCAAAGCGCTACAAAACAAAGGTTAGTACACATGCCTTAGACAAGATATAATATCAAAAGGTAATTAATCATAGGTCATGTTCAATTAAATTCAACTAAGTCCAATTTCATCCAAGAACTAGTTCTAACTATAAGCATCAATGTACATGAATGAATGAATGATTATGAACAAGGATGAGACATGAATTTATTCACTAATTTGGATCCCTAAGCCTCTGGATTTAATCTAAATTATCATTATTCAAAACATGGTTTGGGTCTCAAGACATTAGGAGACCATTTGAGTTAAAATAAATAAGATTAGATGAAAACAGTAGCAGTTTTTTGTGATTTACAGAGAGCAGACCAGACGTTCAAAAATGGAAATAAAATACTTTTGATGGTTGGATCTTATTGATTTTTGGATATGTCATGCCTCTGTGAGTCTAGTTTCTAACCCAACTTGAAAATCAAGATTTCAACGGTTAGATTTCCGGGAATATGGAAAATACTAGACCTCACTCAGGATTCTGCAACTCTCTGTCCAGAGATCTTGTATGATTTTCTAAAAATAGTAAAAAAATGAGAAACACTTAGATCTTTTTAGGGTACCTTCCTAACACATTAAGGTACTTATAAAAAATTATTTGAGACCCCAAAAACTTAATTAAGGTTCTGATTTATTAATTTCAAAACGGACTTATTATTCTGAAAGTATTCTAGAACTCTGGACAGATTATGATTAGCTCACAAAAACCATGATCGAACCCTTCTAATCACAAGATCTTGCTAAAACAAAAATCACAGTGGTAAAACAATGTGTTATGAACATTTTCCCGTTGGTTTCATTCGATTCCAACGGTCGGATTTCAAACTAAAAATCCTTGATCAAAAACAGTTTATGAACCCACTGTTTCATTTTGCTAGTTCAAGTTTGTTGATTGGCCTCAACTATTAAAACATGAAGTTGGGGCTCAAACCAAACTACTTCTTCTACCATTTGATGGTCATTGAAGACTATGAGGCATATTATACTTATGGATCTTGATGAAGTATTGAAATGAACTTCACAAAATCCTCAAATCAAGAACTCAAACCTATGGACCCAAGTTTGAATTCAACTTATCACTCCTACCATTTGATGGTCATTGGAGTTAGAGACATACATGCTCATAGGTTCTAGATGAAGTATGAAAGACTTCTTAAAACCTAAGAGGAGGATTAATCCAAGCCATGGGAGTAAACTTGAATTAACACATTTCCCCTACCATTTGATGGTCATTGGAGACTAAATGAAGTTAAAATCTACTTAAACCTTATTGGAATATAGTAAGGATTCCATAAGATTTCTCAATGAAGAGGTTCAAGTCATGGATTAGGACTTGCATCTCACTAATTATATGTAGATTAAGACTATGATCAACCTTAGTCTCCATATAAATCATAGGATCATAGGGGACTAGATGATCAAACTCAAGAGGATCCAATGAGATATTAAAGATCTCATGGATCTCAAAAGAAAAAAATAGAGACAAAGAAAAATAGAATCAAAGTTTACTTGAAGAAAACCAAGTGAAGATCCCTTCACAAACTAGTTTTATTTTAAACCTAAGGCTCTTATTTAGATCCAAATCAATGAGAGCAAGTAGGAATTCAATCACAATTCTATGTGGTGTGTGATGAAATGAGGTGGGAAGAGAGGTTTTGAAAATGTGTAAAAGTCCTAGATCTATGAATTGTGATTGAGTTATATATAATAAGTATAGGGATAAGGATTTAACCTCTAGATCTTCTCAGGATTTGTAGAGATGTTGAATTCCTCAAGCTTTTCCTCTTCTTCTTCCTCAAGCTTCAAGCTCCTTCAATGGTGATTTGATGGTTGGGTAGAGTTTTGGTAGGATTTGGGTAAGATAATTGGTAGAGTTTCTCTCTCTATATTTCTTTCCTCTAAAGCTCTCCTAATATTTTTCTATACAATTCAAGTGTCTTCCCCAAAATGAGATAAAATGGGTTCTTTTATAGACTTTCATTATCTTAGGGGCTAAGATAAGGGTAGATAGGTCAATTTGTGGTGAGTTAGGAATATTCTATGGCATCTCTAATTCTCCATGACACTTCTATGTAATTCCAAGAAACTTGAAGGGCATTTAAGTTGGCTAGAATAAAGGAACATTCTAGAGCATCTTCAAAACACATGGGAGATTAGTGCCCAACAAAGGGCTTTTTGGGTATTTCTTATATAAGGAATATGCCAAGGAATCTCTAACTCTCCAAATCACATGGGCTACTTTCTTTTATAATTTTTTTTCCTTTTCCTGTATATATATATATATATATATGTATAGACACATTTTTTATTTTAAATCTAAATTAATCATATGAGTTACCAAATAGTATCTTTTTTCTTTTTTCTTTTTTTTTTCTTTTTGAATCTAAAAATATGAGAAATAATGTTATTTTTAGAAAATATCATTATTATTATTTAATCTATTCCATTTTTTTTTTAGAAAGTAACCCATGATCTAGTGAGCTCAAGACAGATGGTCAATGATTGGCCAAATCTAGGGATATTAGGAGCAAGGTTTGGGAGCTTGAAACTTTTCAGAAGTCGAAGCGATGAACTTGAAGAAAATCGTCGGAACATTATTCATCATTGATATCTAGAGGTAAATCCCCCCTAAGTTTAATAGTTCGGTCAAAATTGGGGTGTCTACACTCTAACGTCGTCATTTCTTATATGGCCACATAGACTACTTACCTAATCACTCAAATCTCCAAGAGGACCCTGCAACTCCACTACTTGTAGCATCTCCAAGGGCCAAGCCCATGATGACGGGAGGGCCGCTGCAACTCTAATACTTGAGGAGGCCCTCCTTAAGAAGGCTACAACCCCAATACTTGGGAGACCTCAAAGGGCCAAGCCCAAGATGATGGAAGGCCCTCTATAGGAAGAGTGCAACTCCAATACCTACGACACCACCACCATGGGCCAAGTCCAAAAGGGGAGGATCCCTCCATGAACCCCAGGAAGGCCCAATGCTTAGTGCAACTCCAATACTCAAGGCATCCACCTCAATGAGAGCCTCAGCCCCTAGGGGCCATAGCAGGAACCCATAATAAATACACCAGCACACATACTTACACTTGGGCCAACCATCCTTGGTCTGGAGCAGTACTTAAGGGTGGCCTGGCCCATTGGGATCTCGAGAACTCGTGGTTAGGTGGTTAGAGTCAAGGGTGTCTCCCTAACTCATGCCTCCTAGGCAGAATTAGGGTTGGTTCCAAAGAGAGAGAGAGACACGTGACCTTCTTTCCTTCACGTGCCCTGCACCTTTCAGCCTATGGCCAATTAGAAAGCCCCTTGGCCTCAAGACCAGCTGAGCCTTTGACCCTCCATTGCCTTATCACTTTCCTCGTCGCTTAATCTTCTGCGGACCAATAGCATGATCTTGATACACTCCCTCCCTTAGCCTTCTGCAGACCAATAGCATGATCTTGATACACTCCCTCGCTTAACCATCTTCACCCAATAGTAAGCCATCCTTCGATGACACATCTGCAACTACTATCTCACCTGCTAAACACCAAAGACACTCTCTTTTGTCACATGACCCGTCTCCTTTGTTACATGACCCGTCCTTGTTTGACCCCTTGCATGGTCAAGATCTCATTTAAGAGTAATATTTGGGACACTAACAACATCCACTAACACTTACTAACACACTCTATCTCTCTCCTAGTGGCACTGTGGGGTCCGCAGTGGACCCCGCTGTACTACTAGGAGAGAGATAGAGTGTGTTAGTATGTGTTAGTGGATGTTGTTAGTGCCCCTAGCATTGCCCCTCATTTAATACCTTCAACTACCTTAAACATAAGCATTTAAGGCCCTCACCTACCTTAGACAGAGGGACCTCTCCTAGAGTGCCAGCACACCACACCCACAGAGCCTCCAGTTATACCATATACCCTCACAACTCTGTTATAAATACCAGCCACATTCAATACATCCAACAACCAGAATTGACCTGAAGCTTGAGTAATTAATCAAGTTATTACACCCTTCTTACTATTATCCAAGCAACTCCTCCCCCACTTTCACTCAGACCTTACCTACCACTCCTCATCCACCTTCGCTCACACCTTACCTACAACTCCTCCTCCACCTTCGCTCACACCTTACCTACAACTCCTCCTCCACCTTCGCTCACACCTTACCTACAACTCCTCCTCCACCTTCACTCAGACCTTACCTACAACTCCTCCTCCACCTTCGCTCACACCTTACCTACCACTCCTCCTCCACCTTCACTCCTTCCATACCTTCCACTCATATCCTCACCTTAGGACACCTACTGCTTCTCTCTCTCTTATTTGGAACCACCTTGGCTCTCACTCGAGCCACGTCCTCTCTGGGACCCATCTGACTGTACTACTACTTTTCTTTTATTTTACTATATTTTACACTCACTAGCCTGCCTACGTGTTATACCTCTCTTTACACATCATCCACACTAAAAAAGAACTCACACAGTGTGCATGTTTAATTACTGCTCTCAGGTGTGTGTGTTTATTTGGGGAATTTGGTTCCACATTTTAAATTCCCAACACCACCACCACCACCCATCATCACCATTAGACTACCATCGGACCACCATCACCACCACCAACACCTAGCACACATCATACCTCCCCAATAATGGTGAGATTTATAGAGAGAGCGAGAGAGAATGAGAGAGAGAGAGAGTCACCTTGGTTTGGGGTTTTTGTAGAGTCTTGAAGATTGAGAGTGAAGATAAGCTATAATGTTCTTGAATGTTCTTGATTTTTTTTTTCCTTACAAAAAAAAAACAAAAAAAAAACCTAAGGTTCTGAAAGATGTCATTTGAAATTTATTTTTTAATAAAAAAATCCTCTGGAAGATGTGATTAGAGTTTAAAGAGAAAAAAAAGTTGACAAAGATGTCATTTAATTTAAAAGCAAAAAAAAAGGAGGGGGGGGGGGTGTCTGGCTAACAGAGGGGTTACATTGCAAAAACAAAATTGTTTGTGGTGTAAAAGACAAAAATGGTCATTTAAGTGGGTTATGTGGCAAACATGTGAGCCATTTCTGTCCATTTTAACAGAAAAGGCTAACGGAGGGGCTACATTGCAAAAAGAAAATACATTAGGGATCCAATTGCGAAAATTAAAATATCAGGGTGCAAAATCCACAACGATGTATACATTAGGGGTGCAAATTGCTTTTTACCCAAAAAAATATAGCTACACAAATACAGACCTATTTAGAAATCTGAATTACAAAACAAAATTTGTGTTACCTAAATAGTCTCTTAGGGATTGCACGAAGAAATTGAAAAAGGTAGTGCTTATTTTACTACTTTATCCTTACAAACTAGAAACTAAGGGTTCATCTAGAACGACCTTTGCAGAATGCATTCTCACCAATTATATTTATATTATCATCTTTTTTCTTAACCAACTTATTGTGATGATGCATTATAATAAATTTTACTTTGTCAAGTCTTATTTGTTTCTACTTTTAAGTTGGAGAGAGTTTTTTTGGTATAAGGACATTAGTGGGAGGTTGATGGAAGTCAATGCTTCTTAATTTTCGTGACAGTTATATCTTACTCTATAATGTTATTATCTCCATTTGTACCCCTCTTTCGGTTTTTGAGTGTATCAGTATCAAGAGGATAATTTTTCACTCCTCATTAATCCAACTTTTTCAACGAAAAAAAAAATTCACAATGACTATCTAAAGTAATTAACAATAATACGAATTTCCTTCCAAATTAATTTCAAAATTTGATATTCCTGCTCTTTTTTTGTACAGACATGTATTACCCAGTTCTAAATTAAGGAATCATTTTTGTTGTTGTAAAAAATTTCAACTTTTTATTATTATCCCTCTTTTAAGATTAAATTTTAGTGTCATAACCTAATGAAAAGTGAGAGAATCTTGTATTAAAGAATAAATTTGAAACATATGTATAGTCAAGTCAGAACAATGACTCTTAAAATAGGACATCTTAAAATGGAATAAAGGATTCTTCAATTAGGACGAAAGAGTAATAGCTTCATCTTAAAATGGAATTAAGGACTCTTCAATTGGGACGGACGGAAGAGTAATAGCTTTTGGTGTGCCTCTTGCCTTTAGTCAATACTATGGCTTGCGGGTGATTGCAAGTATTCGGGTATCATTTTCAGAGTTGGGTCCTTTCGCCTTGACCCACTTTCTGAGTTGGGTCCTTTCACTTTGACCCGGAGTGGCTCTCAAGTCATTAAAAAAATGTATATTTGCATATAATCTGTTTTTTTTTTCTCTTAATGAAAGTAACAAATTAGTTTAATACATAATTACAACAAAAGGACCTGACCAATAATTTCTCAATACAATTCAAATAGCATACTCGATCACACACAAGAAATCAATCGGTGAGAAACTCTGACACTATGTTATCGTGTATGTTGATTTGGTGTGACCTCTTAATCATATATATATATATATATATGCTCATGTATTGAATAAATATCCACATTATAATATTATGACATATTTGTAAATGCTTAAAATAGGACAAAAGTGCATATAATAGGACTTATTTAGGACTGATTATTTTCTGAACCACATAATCAGTTCTAGAACAACCCTAGCTAGTCTCCTAAATTAGAACACAATGGACCCTCTTCACAGAAAGACTAATGAAACCTCACTTTGTGGGGACTAGAGAAATGCTTAGATGCAACAACCATGGCCGCCTCCGGTCCAGAAACCGGTTCAGCTTTTGTAACCTTCACATAATCCTCATCCTCATCTGAAATAGAGAAACATGAGGCCAATGGTCTCAAGATTAATAAGTACCAACTCACTTTCTTTTCCTTGCTCATCTTGCTTCTCTCTGTGTGTGTGTAATGTTGGAAATAGTATTAATGTAATTGTAAGGGTGTGCTCTGAGTTTCTTGGAGAGATTTGGTTTATGATTCTAGGGGTACTATGTGAAGCCTATTATCATCATCATCATCATATATATATATATATATAAGCTTAGTTCCTTGATGCCCAAGCTATAATTTGAAGCATATTTGGGTTCTATTAATTGCCTATAGGAAAGATCTATGCAAATACAAAAAGTGAGTTGAAGCCTTTTTCTCTGATTTTTGACTATTGAAAATTCGATCTCAATAATAACATGCAACATGTAAGTCTCTTGTTTAGCAAGAAATATCAGTAGAAGAACTTTGAATAATTTTTAGGAGTAACACTTTAATTACTTGGATGATGTGATTAATTGGAACTTCTTTAGAAAAACAATATTACATCTTAGACTGTTTTTGAAATTTGAGGTCGGGTCTTGCGACAATGCTAATGTTGCTCTATTGTTATCTAAAGTCACATGTTGACATGTTTGAGACTCATAAAACAACATCTCCCCTTACAAAAGTAACATTAAGGTAAATCTAATCTTTACCATATTCCTAGCTATTGGAGTCCTAGCTATTTTAGCTAACAACCCTACATTTCTATGTTAATTAGCCTGCAACTATTTTTATTGTAAATTCCAACAATGCTTCCCTTTTTTGTTAATTAGCTGAGTTATCTTATAATTATTTTGTGCAATCTTGAGAATTGTTTTGACGGTTGAAATTTGGAGAGAGAATTTTGAAAGCCAAAATTTGGCTCTCGAAATTTATCTAGTTATTTGAAAATGAGTAATGCTATGCTTCTCTAATTTGGTTTCTAAATGCTCTAATAGTAGTATTGCATGTTCTAGGAATGGGCAATGGGACATACCACTGCAAATATGGACCAATTGAGATAATATTTGGGAACTAAAAAAAGTCACTGGAAAATTAAGACTCCATAGGACGTGGATAAATAAAACTCTTTCCTAATCGTAAAATAAAAGAACGCAAATTTATATTTACATTTAAAATTGCTGCTAACAAAATGAACATTTATGTATATAAATCCGGTATCAACAGCATGGACTTGGCTACAAATCAAAATCAAGAGCAAGTAATGAATGGGGAGAGCCTAGTTTGCTTTTGTGTGGGCTTTAATTAAAATTTCCCAACTATCTATGTTGGGCTTGATGTAGTACAATTTTGGGCCTCGTTAATAAGACTAAAACTTGGGCAACTTTGGTCCATATACTGCAAGAAAACACCAGCATTAGAGCTCAATTTCAATCTCAGGGTACTAACTACCAAAAAAAAAAATTTAATAATAATAATAATCTCAGAATAACCAAAAAAATTTCAAACACCCATATTTGCAGGTAAATTATAATACCTTTCGTACAACTTTCTTTTATTAGAATTTTGGTGATAAATACCTCATATTGAACAGTCTAAATCTATGATCCATCCTGTCTTTTATTTTCGCCCAAACTCCTTTATTGGTACAACTTAACCACCTTAACTCATTCGATCCATCAAAATTACATGTATTATGCCTAATATACCCCCAATGAAATTAATACCCAAATAAACCCTAGAATGTAAACACGTTCAGGAGGTTCAGAGAGAGAGAGAGAGAGAGAGAGTGATGACCACCGCCACCGCCCCTCCGGCCACCGCCATCACCCCTCCGGCCACCGCCATCACGCCAATGCCAGCTCCGGCCATCGCCATCACCATCGCCACAGAAAGAGCAATGATGATTGTCAATCTCTTTCAAGATCGGCGCTCCAACACCATCACGTTCCTTAATTTTTCTTTTGTTTGAACCACAAGGATTATCCAGCTTTTGAAGTCTCTGGATCTTACCTCACTGAGTTTGTACATGCCATGGTTGATCACATTTGAGGCTCCGTTTGGTTGTCCGGTCTGAGGAAAATGTTAAGAGCAGGTCATAACCACAAGCAAATTCATTTACCAACCAATTATTTTAGCAAAGATTGAGTTGAAAGCTAAGGTTTGTTTGGTTGAATTTAATACTGAGTGGAGTAGTGGAATTTTGGATATTTTGATCCCTCATTCATAATGTTTGTTTATGTGAATTTTCTTATAAACTTTTGTGAAGTTTCGCGAAACTTTAAAGTTTCCAGAATAATTATGTGAAATTTCACATAAATAATTTTCCACATAGTTCGTGAAATATCTCTTTTCCCAACTTTCGAATTTCACATGATTAATTATGTGAAATTTGTTATGTGAAATTTGAAGTAACTTCTCATGTGAAAAAAGTTGTGTGAATTTTTACGCTGAAAAAAGTTGTGTGAAATTTCACATAACCATTATCAAAAACAAAAGTGGGCTAATTTAGACTTTATTTGAGATGAAGTTTTTTGCTTTGCTATTTGTGTGAAATTTCACACTGAAAAAGGTTATGTGAAATTTCACATGACTTTTTCTACAGAAATAGTGAGACAACTCTCTCCTTGTTATACTCTTATCTTTTTGGAATGAAATTTCACACTGAAAATAGTTGTGTGAAATTTCACACAACTTTTCTGGACAAACAGTGAGACTGCTCTCTCCATCTTATACTCTCTATCTTTCTGAAATGAAATTTCACACTGAAATAGTTGCGTATAATTTCATATGGCTTTTTCTTTTCACAAAATTCCATAGCTAGTTTCTGAAATTTCACATAGCTGCTGTCAAATTTTATGTAATTTTTTTCTTTTTCACAAATTTCACATAGATAGTTGTTTGAAATTTTACACAACTTCTCTCTTTTTTTGTACATAATTTTATAGCGACAATGGTACTTGTTTGATAGATCTTGTCGAATAGATTCTGAAAATATAAAATTTTCAAAAAAATGATGTCTGGATTAAAAGTTACGGATTTTTGAAGTTAGTAAAACAATATAGGAAGTTTGGTGTGAGTGACTGCACACTATAAATGTTAAATGACCAATACACACGTGGACATACAAAGAGGGTTACTTTCGTCAAAAAAAAAATGTGATAGAGCATTCATTAAAATTAACAGTATGTTGGAGTTTTTACCAAAAATGTATGTTCTTTATGACTTTGGACTAATTATCCCTTCTTTTATTTGTAAGAGTAAATAAAAGTAATTATCCAAACAAAACTAACCCAACTCGACCACGTCTCACTTCACTTAAACTTTTTTCTCTCCCCTACTTGCACTCATGCGGTGAATGCTACCCTTCTCGTTATCTATAATATTTAAAGCTTAAAATCAAATAGTTTTCGGAAGCCAAAAAAAAACTTTTTTCCAATAGACTTTTAGTATAGAACATGGACAGACAAATTTTGAACAATGTCACGTGTAGGGGTAATTCAGGATTTTTGGTTAGGGGCTAGTCTACACGGGGTTCAGGGGCACCATCTCGAGGTGAATTTTTTTTGGGTCTACCTATACATAATTATGTGTAAAATGGTAGAATCACATATAAAATTGATTTAACACCCATGATTTGGGATAAATCATGTAATTTTAGGGGACCTATATCTAAAACATGTAGAATATTACATGTACGTATAGAGTTTTTAAAATTATAAGGGGGCATGTGTCTAAAACTTGTAAAATATTACATGTAAGTCTAGAATTTTCAAAAGTTCAGGAGGGCCTGTGTGAAATTTAAGAGAACTTATTTCTAAAATCTGTAAACTATTACATATAATTTTATAATTTCCAAAAATCCAGGTGTGGGGGGGTGGGGGGGTTGGCGGCCACCACTGAATAACACTTGGGTCCACCAGTGGTTATGTGCACCGAAAAATCCTGACCACAGGATCAGTGGAGCCCGTTGCCAAAATCAATAGAGCCCGTTGCATCTGCAGTCAGGATTTTTCAGTGCACACTTAATATGCATTTTTTCGGTACATATATCATTTCTCACAACTTTTTATATGTTCTGAAATTTAGCTCCAAATGCAGAGCATTGCAAGCTTCCTTAGAATCGCAGTACATATCTTCAGTTGCTTTCTTTTCCCGGTAAAAACACATTGAATTACTTTCAAATGGAAGTACTCATTCCTTGAACCCCGCAATATTTGGGACTGTTGTAACGATTCATTTTATATGCATCCATGTGTCCAAAAAAGTAATGCTAGATGCACTCCCAAATACACAACCAAATATATAGCTCTGCTTAAAAATATTCGCGTGTTGAAAAGTTTGTACACATAAAAGGGGGTGTGAAGAGTGTGCAAGCTTTTCAGCACGAGGTCCAATATTTTTAAGCAGAGTTGTGCATTTGGTTGTGCATCTAGCATTACTCGTCCAAAAAAACTCTTAGCATTAGGTTTCTTTCGCTCTCTTGAGTGAGACAGACACTACATATTGTACGTATCTATACTGCAATAGAAAGGGAGAAGGAGGGATACCACCTCTCTTTTTTAGAGAACATTTTTGCTCACTCAATTTTAGTTCACCGTTGCTCACTCAGGTCTTCACTGTGTGGTATGTATCTAATTTCAAGAATTATGTAGATAGTACAGGGGCAAAATAAAAATAATATGAGACGCATGTCACCCTATGAAAACCTGAGTGAGCAACTGTGAACCGAATTGGATAAGCAAAAATGTTATCTTCTTTTTATCATCACTAATATTTACATAAAAATCAATATTTTTTCAATCACTGAAAAAAAAATTAGGAGTACAAAAGTGTCATTAAACATTCTCACCCAATGACTGAATTTTTTTGCAAAAATAACCAACCCTCCTCACTCAATGAAACAGTCTAAAACATCCAAAGGTTTCTCTTGGCCTCTCTCTTATTTGATTTATTCCAACACCTGGTTTCAATTTTCAGTCAAGAGTATAGTAAAAGATGGTATATTGGTATGCATCCTTTCTCTCTCTCTTTATTTCTCTTCCTTTTGTTTGAAGTACAAGTTAGAAATTTCTTACATTGTTCCAGATTTTGAAAAGTTCATCAAATTCAATTGCACATCAAAAACTATATGGATACGTAACTTTGTTTATGTAGTTAAGTATTGCTATGCTTATCAAATTTGAGATATCGAATATGCAATGAAAGTGGTATTATACACTGACTATGCAGTAATATGTGGTATCATTAATACCATTATAACATTTTATATCCCAAAAAGCATTATGGATAATGTGGGAACCATAAATATATTGTACACAAAAAGCATCCAATGGTTGTTGGACAACCAATAATGCAATTCGAAATTTGACTTCGTTTATGTTCCTAGGACTCTGCATATATATATATATATACACAGTTAGGCTTTAAAGAGAGCGTCCTCTCTTTATTAAAGAGAGGACCTCTATTTTGACCATAGGATCGTGTTTTCTTTTTTTTTTTTTTTTTTTTTGTGTTTTCATTAATAACAGTTTTGTCATTTCACAGTTTTTAAACACGATCCGACGGTCAAAACAGAGGCCATCTCTTTAACAAAGAGAGGGCGCCCTCTTTAGAGAATCGTTGTATATATATACTCCCTCAGTCCCATATTAAGAGTCTCTTTTGGGAATTCCAACTTATTAAGAAGACAACTGTCACACCCCAACCCGCCTCGGGCAAGTTGGGACACGTGCAACAAGCCCACACGTTCAAAACACCCTTAATTCATTAAGAAACACATGAATTAGACCTACTAAAACAGCTCTGTTGACACAAAATAGACCCAAGGGCAAAATGGTCATTAATAAAGTATAGCAAATTTTATATAGAAAGATAGCTCTTTGAGTTCCGGTTCCAACGCAAAAAACGGTGCGCGAATCCGAGTATTCTAGAGAGAGTTATGCCTGTTTCCGTAAAAGCCGTCGAGGCTGAAACTGGACCAGCGGATCGATCCGCCCCAAATCCGGATCGATCCGATTTTAGCAGATTGTGATTTTCTGCAGCTCCAGATGTCCCGGATCGATCCGCACCAGATCCGGATCGATCCGGTTTCTGCAAAAGAGTTTTCCTGCTGCTAAAAACACCAGATTTTGAGTTCAAATCATCACCAAACATAACCAAACTTTGGGGAAACATAATGACCTTTACCAAAACATTTCCAAATGTTTTAAAACATCTACATAACTTATCCAAGTAAGAAAGAACAATCAAAATACATCAATTCCTCATGTGGTTCATTCTAAAATCCATGTTTCTCTCAAATACACACACAACCATTCAATATAGGAAAAAAACCAAGTTAAATTTATAACCAAAATCACTTAGGTTCTTCCAACTTACTCCCAAGACCCATGACTAGTAACTAGCAACCATGACACATGGTTTGCTATACAACCAAACATAAAATCCCAACTTGACATATTACAAACTTTCTCAAAACAAGAGTAAAAATGCTATCAAAACTTGATTAATCCATACCAAATCTTCATAGCCACATCCAAAACCATTTAGGAAATATACCCAAGTGTCCCAAAACTTTACCCAAACATCATAAGAGTTTTCCCAACCATTACCAAACATTTGGAAAGTAGTTGAACCATTCATAATCCATGGAATTCCAACTAGGAACCTTAATTTACATTCAAGTTCATATTCTTGAAACATATACTTAAACATTGATCCATAAGGAGAAACCAAGTTACTTTTCAACCAAAAGTTACCCAACTTGCTCAAGTCTCTCCCAACCATACCCAACTTGTGATTTATAAGTACAACTCATAGCTTGAAGCATAATCTACAACATTACCCAACTAAACATGTTACAAAGACTCTAAAACACAAGGTATTATACATTGTCACTAGAGATATATGTTAAACATAACTAGCTAGACATATGAACATATGCACAAGGACAATTCCCACGCCCAACCCGTCGTGCGGATCATTTCCTCTCCTCGTCTCGTTTGGTACCTGCGATGGTTATTCAATAACCACAACAGAAAATATATTTTTGTTTAAGCTTTCGCTTAGTGAGGGAACTAATCATGCCATTGGAATGTAAAGTATGTAAATGCAACAATCATTATAAACGACAACAAATTGATCTCCGAGAAGTCAAGTCATTCCAGCCACCACCCCCGGGTCCTTCTCACCCCGGATCTTTCTCACTTTTGGCGCATATAGCGCAACACACACTCTCTTGTGACCCCGAAGGCGTCACCGGCATTTCATTGTGGTCGTCACCACGTCCTACTCATTGAGGACTTCCTATCCCTTACATATGGGACCTATAAAATGGTGACCACTACTTGACTTCCCTTTGATCCATATAAACATTTAAGCAACTTAGCACATAAGCATAACAATTTCACCTTACTGGCATGTTTTTTGCCCAAATTCAACAACATATACAAACATGAGCATGAGTTTAGCAACTATGAGCAACAATTATCACACTAACACAACTAGACATCCAATTGAGAGATTAGGACACTCACCTCTTTGATTTATATGCACCTAAGCTTAGAATTTCCCCAATTATTCCCAAGTTTAGCTCAATTTCTAGTTGGTGATAATCCTACACAAGTTTGGTACCAAGAACATCGTCTATTAAAAACGGTTGCCGTAAAAACGTTGCCGAAAATGAAAACAAATTACATGCATATGATCATCTTACCTCCACGAGTCCAAAAGTGGTCTCGGATCGAAAATCCGGCACCGGGCAGCGAATGAACGGCAAGAAACGTCGTCGAGAATTTTTGTCGCCGACTTCGAGCTCTCGTTCTCTCTATTTTCTATGAACTCCAGCTGTGAATTATGAGTGTGCAACACATATGCTATACTTGCATGTCTGTTGACACCTCTTGTCCATATTTTTATTTACACCCCCCAATCTTTCTTAAGCTTTATTATGAAACCCCCAAGTCAATTGCAATATCTACCCACATTTTCTAAATGGATTTAATCTAAGTCCCACGTGGGTCCCAAACGTGGTCCCACATAAATTATGAGATTGCTATAAAACCTACCAGTTATCAATTTTATTCAAATACGCCCTCACATGGGTACCCAAATTGGTCCCCTTTCCTATCATAAGACATCATAATATCAATAAGCATTTAATCAAGTAATCATATAAGCACATAATGACATCAAAATGCAAATTATTTTAATTAGACCCTCGTTGGGCCCCACTTTTATACCAGTCCCGCCTTTCACAGGACTTTCATCTGTGTCCGCATTTGAACACCTTTTCACATGTGGGTTCATAACCCCACCTTAATTCGGTTTATGCATAAATTCTCATTAATTAACACATATTATTATCACATTAATCTTCTTTTCCGGGTACGGGTGTTACATTTCTCCCTCCCTTTTAAAAAAGTTTGTCCCCAAACTTATTCTTACCTCATCAGTCGAACAAGTGTGGGTACTTCTCCCTGATCTCATCTTCTCGCTCCCAAGTTGCCTCTTCAACGCTATGATTACGCCAAAGGACCATGACCAACGGAATTGTCTTCGTTCTTAACACTTGATCTTTCCTATCCAGAACTCATACCGGATGTTCAACATATGTCATATCTTCTCGGACTTCCAATGGCTCTGGTTCAAGGATATGACTCGGATCTGACACGTAACGTCTGAGCATAGACACGTGGAACACGTTATGAACATGTGCCAATTCTTGTGACAACTCCAATCTGTAAGCTACCGGTCCCACTCTATTCAAAATCAGAAAAGGTCCAACATATCTTGGACTCAACTTACCTTTCTTACCAAACCGTGTAATGCCCTTCGAAGGCAAAACTTTTAAGAACACATAATCACCAACTTCAAACTCCAACGGTCTTCTACCCGTATCAGCATAACTTTTGTAGCAACTTTGTGCCACTTGTGACCGTTGCTTAATCAATTTGACTTTATCGGTGGTGATTTGTACAATTTCTGGTCCTAGAAGTTGTTTTTCCCCAACCTCTGTCCAACACACAGGCGATCTACATTTCCTACCATACAATGCCTCAAAAGGCGCCATTCCAATGCTTGTTTGGAAACTATTATTATAAGAAAACTCAATTAACGGCAAGTGAGTTTCCCAGTCAGCCTTGAAATCCATAACACAAACTCTAAGCATATCCTCGAGAATCTGAATAACCCGTTTCGACTGCCCGTCAGTTTGCGGGTGAAAAGCTGTGCTAAAATGCAAAGCTGTCCCCATTGCTCTTTGTAGCCCTTCCCAAAACCTGGATACAAAACGTGTATCACGATCTGATACTATAGATACCGGTGCCCCATGCAATCTTACAATCTCTTTAACATAAAGTTCCGCTAACTTTGTCGGTTCTGTGGTCTTAATCGGCAAGAAGTGGGCTGACTTAGTCAACATGTCAACGATTACCCAAATGCTATCATTAGATCTAGGAGACTTCGGCAATCCGGACACAAAATCCATTGTAATGTGCTCCCATTTCCATTCCGGTATTTCCAATGGTTGTATCTCCCCCGCGGGTCGTTAATGTTCAAGCTTTACTAATTGACATGTCATGCATTTAGCTACATATTCAACAACTTCACGTTTCATACCACTCGACCAATAAACTTCCCTCAAATCTCTATACATTTTTGTACTACCCGGATGCACGGAATACCGAGTACCATGAGCTTCTTCCAAAATTCTTTCTTTTAAATTACCAACATTAGGAACACATAATCGATTGATGTACCATAATACCCCATCATGCAAACTGAACTCTGGTCGCTTACCCTCAGGTAGTTCATCCAAAACCTTTTTCAAGTTTGGATCCAAAAGTTGACTCATTTTAATTTCTCCAATCAAATCAGGCTGTGCTATGATTGCAGCCATTAACCCTCCTTCAACTCTAGGAATAACTTCCAATTCTAGTCGTTCAAACTCTTTCATTAATTCTTCCTGCGCTGTCAATACACATGTCAAACTTTTCGATGATTTACGACTTAAAGCATCGGCGACCACATTCGCCTTACCCGGATGATATTGAATTTTCATATCGTAGTCCTTCATTAACTCCAACCATCTTCGTTGGCGCATGTTTAAGTCCCTCTGGGTAAATAAGTACTTCAAGCTTTTATGATCAGTGAAAATTTTACAAGTTTCTCCGTACAAATAATGTCGCCAAATTTTTAAAGCAAAGATTACCGCGGCAAGTTCCAAATCGTGAGTTGGATAATTCTTCTCATGAGTTCTCAATTGCCTCGAAGCATACGCTATCACCTTATCCCCCTTGCATTAAGACACACCCCAAACCTTGATGAGAAGCATCACTGTAAATACTAAATCCTCCGGTGCCTGTCGGAATTGCAAGGATCGGAGCAGAAGTCAACTTACTCTTCAATGTCTGGAAACATTCTTCACATTCTTTCCCCCATTCAAACGGAACATCCTTTCGCATAAGTGTTGTCATCGGAGCCGCAATCTTTGAAAAATCCCGAACAAACCTTCTATAATACCCAGCCAATCCCAGAAAGCTACGAATTTCTGACACATTGGTTGGTCTCGCCCAATTCATAACAGCTTCTATTTTCTGTGGATCGACTGACACACCTTCTTTAGAAATCACATGGCCAAGAAAGGTAACACTTGACAACCAAAACTCAATTTTCTTCAGTTTTCCAAACAGTTGCTTTTCTCGAAGACGTTGCAACACCAATCTCAAATGTCTATCATGTTCTTCCGGACTCTTTGAGTAAATAAGTATATCATCAATAAAAACGATAACAAATTCATCTAAATACGTTTTAAAGACCCTATTCATTAAGTCCATGAACGCAGCTGGTGCATTGGTTACCCCAAATGGCATTACAAGAAACTCGTAGTGGCCGTATCGAGTTCTAAAGGCTGTCTTCTCAACATCCTCGGCTTTTATCTTTAATTGATGATATCCCGATCTCAAATCAATTTTCGAAAACACTTGAGCCCCTTGTAACTGGTCAAATAAATCATCAATCCGCGGCAATGGGTACTTATTTTTAATAGTTACCTTATTGATCTCACGATAATCTATACACATCCGCATCGTCCCATCTTTCTTTTTCACAAAAAGGACTGGTGCACCCCAAGGTGATACACTTGGCCGAATGAATCCCTTGTCTAACAATTTTTGTAACTGAGTCTTCAACTCTTTTAACTCTACCGGAGCCATTCTATATGGTGCCCGCGAAATGGGTTGTGTTCCTGGTATTACATCTATACCAAATTCAACCTCCCTTTCAATTAACACACTCGGCAAATCTTCTGGGAATACATTAGGAAATTCCCTAACAACTGGTATATCTTCTAATTTTTGGTCAGTGCTTCTAGTATCCAATATACTACAAAGGAAACCTTTACACCCCTTTCTCAATAAACGACAAGCCTTGATGGCGGATACAAGATAAGGTGGTGACACGACACCTGTCCCTTGAAAAGAAAAGACCCTATGAGTCGGTGCTTGGAATTCTACCCTTTTGTTTTCACAATCAATAACCGCGTGATTAACTGACAACCAATCCATCCCCAATATGACATCAAAATGTTGGATTACTAACGTTACTAGATTCGCTGTTAACACTTCATCATTAATTTTAACTTCACAATTCCTATAAACTCCCGAACTCACCAAAGATCTTCCCAACGGAACATCAACAAACAAATCATATTCAAGAAGTTCTAAGGGTACATTCATGTTCCTAGCGAATTGATGTGATACAAACGAGTGTGTAGAACCGGAATCCATTAATACATTAGCAGGTGTTGAACAGATAGAAACTTTACCTGACACAACTGTGTTAGCAACAGTGGTCTCCCCTGGGTTAAGCTGGAAATAACGACCCTGACGTTGTTCTCTTCCTTGTGATTGTTGTTGTTGAGGTGGTCGCGGTGTTGGTGCACTACTCACGGTTGCACTGGAGCCTCCTTGCCTCGGCTTAGAACAATTGCGCATTCGATGTCCAAGCTCCCCACAGTTATGGCAAACCATCCCACTATCGTCGGTACGCCTCATCGGAGTGTAAGTATTTGGCCTCACTCCCGAACAATTCTTTGCTACATGCCCCGTTTGTCGACAATTGTTGCACACTGTTGTCGGTAGATTGCACACACCCCAATGAAACTTACCACACGTGTTGCACCGCGGCTTATTACCTCCACCACCTGAGGAACCTCCAAAACTTTGTCTTTTCGAACTCCCTTGACCACCTCTTTGATTTATATGCACCTAAGCTTAGAATTTCCCCAATTCTTCCCAAGTTTAGCTCAATTTCTAGTTGGTGATAATCCTACACAAGTTTGGTACCAAGAACATCGTCTATTAAAAACGGTTGCCGTAAAAACGTTGCCAAAAATGAAAACAAATTACATGCATGTGATCCTCTTACCTCCACGAGTCCAAAAGTGGTCTCGGATCGAAAATCCGGCACCGGGCGGCGAAGGAACGGCAAGAAACGTCATCGAGAATTTCCGTCGCCGACTTCGAGCTCTCGTTCTCTCTATTTTCTATGAACTCCAGCTGTGAATTATGAGAGTGCAACACATATGCTATACTTGCATGTGTGTTGACACCTCTTGTCCATATTTTCATTTACACCCCCCAATCTTTCTTAAGCTTTATTATGAAACCCCCCAAGTCAATTGCAATATCTACCCTCATTTTCTAAATGGATTTAATCTAAGTCCCGCGTGGGTCCCAAACGTGGTCCCACATAAATTATGAGGTTGCTATAAAACCTACCAGTTATCAATTTTATTCAAATACGCCCTCACATGGGTACCCAAATTGGTCCCCTTTCATATCATAAGACATCATAATATCAATAAGCATTTAAGCAAGTAATCATATAAGCACATAATGACATCAAAATGCAAATTATTTTAATTAGACCCTCGTTGGGCCCCACTTTTATACCAGTCCCGCCTTTCACAGGACTTTCATCTGTGTCCGCATTTGAACACCTTTTCACATGTGGGTTCATAACCCCACCTTAATTCGGTTTATGCATAAATTCTCATTAATTAACACATATTATTATCACATTAATCTTCTTTTCCGGGTACGGGTGTTACAACAACCTTGATTTTGGTGTGATTTTCAACTTTTCAGTATTGCCCTTTTTGAAATTCGAAATTATTGTGTCACATCAAAAAAAAAGAGGTAAGAGTTGGATATAATAAAGGACAAATTTGGTAAGTGTGTATTAAAGTACTTTGACTTTTTAAAGAGGACTCTTAAAATGGGATATTAAAAAATGGCATCAAGGACTCTTAATATGGGATAGAGGGAGTATATATTTATATATGACAAAGGGACTGTGCATATTTGTTGCAATTGTTTTAATTTCAATATTTATGTATTTATGCATCAAAATCGTGTGAATTGGATGGATTTACTGCTTTAAATTGGTTAAGTTTATGTATACATAACATAAAGAACGCATTGCACACGCAACGCGTGTGCTCGGTCACTAGTATAGAGAGGAAGAGAGGTGTATACTTGAATTTGGATTGTTTATTACACGAGTATGAAATCTAGACTTAAACTTCACTTATTTATTAAATAAAAAAAAATACGAGTCGAGTTCATATATATGCTTGAGTTTGGCTTGTTTAGTAAACGCACTTGAATTTTAAGCTTTAGCATGACTCGTTTGTTCAATATAATCTTTTGTTCGGACTTAAACGGAACTCCGTATGTTTGTTTTCCTTTCTTCGAGAGACTCTGTTTGTCTTTTGGAACACAGATTCACCGTAATTTTTAATATGATATTACCAACATTGTTGTATTACGTAGGACATAAATCAAACCACGTGCACGTCCATCGATCCCACAACACACATGTACCAGGTAAATCTGGGAGACAAGTGGGCAACAAGACTTAAACATATCTAAGCTTTGAATATTATTCGTCTAATTATCTGAGGTCTGTCCTTTGAATCTTGTACGTCTCTTAAGAGAGAGCATTTTTGGTTCATTATTGCTCTCTCAGACCATCTCTAGGTGACATGTGTTTCATTCTATTCTTATTTTTTCCATGTACTATCAACATAATTAGTGAAACAATAATGCTAGGGGCACAAAACACTTTACACAAACACTTACAGACACATTCTATTTCTCTCCTGGATGGCACTTTAGGGTCCGAATAATTTCAGTGGACCCCACAGTGTCACCCAGGAGAGAAATAGAGTGTGTTTGTAAGTGTTTGTGTAAAAGAAAATGTTTGATACACACTTTTTGACACACTATGCTTTAAATATATGTACCTTGTGCTGTTTGAAATTTTCACACTTTTTTTGTGCACCACTTGCACAGCACATGGTATATGCATTTACAGTTGGGTGTCAAAAAGTGTGTCAATAAGAGAGTGTGCGTGTGTGTGTGTGTGTGTGTGTGTGTGTGTGTGTGTGCGCGTGTGCGGCACTCCTTGATCTTGTGTAAAGTGTTTGTGTCCAAAATATTACCCTTATTGAAAGGAGACACATGTCACCCAATAAATACCTGGGTGAATACTAGTGAACCAAAAAATGCTCCCCTCTTAAGAAGGATAAATTGTCTCATGTGACCGTCACACCTTTATAACTTTTATTATGATTTAATATTCTATAGGTATCAAATTAATTTTAAGTAATGAAGATATCACAAGCCATTAGCACAATGTTACCTCATATGATTTCTCCTTATTCCTTTTGAAGACCAACACCTCTGCCAACTTAAATGGTCCAAAAACAATGCAAAGAAACTTGGTCCCAAAAAAACTTTGTTTGGTTTTTTTTTTTTTTTTTTTTTGTTTTTGTTTTTTTTGCCTACTGTTCAAAAAAAAATCTGAATGAGTAAAGTTCGGATACAGATCAAAAAAAAAAAAAAAAAAGTGCGGATGACAGATCAATACAAACCCACGTGCTTCACCGCCCACCGGAATAACCTAAGACACAAAAAAACACTCTCTACATTTTTAATAATATAATAAAAAAAAGCTCTTGTTTTTACTCTCCGTCTTTGGAGTTTGGGAGGAATTCAGTTACACGTGGCAAAATACTAGTGACTAACTTTTGTCTTTTATGACTTTTTTTTTTTTGAACAAAGTCTTTTATGACATAACAGTCCAGAAAATGAACCTGGTCATTAGACTTAAAATAATCTACAAATGTCAAGTCACATAAGAACTTGGACTTTAAACATCATAAAATATACTCGTAATTAAGAAATACTACTAATAATTACACTAGCAAAGTCTCATTTTTTATTTAATTTTTACTCCCTCGGTCCCATTTTATGTGTCCCTTTTTGGGAATCCAACTATTTAAGGGGATATAAAGAATCTATACCTACTTTCCACAATTGTCCATACTCATTGCACTTTCTTTTTTGTTTTGTTTTGGTATTGGTTGTAAGGAAGGGTAATTTAGAAAACTAAGTAAAATATACATAGTAATTTAGGAAAGTGAACAACAATTTTGGGACATCCCAAAAAGGAAAGGGGGACACATAAAATGGGACGGATGGAGTATGATTTGTGGAAATCAAAGTAATGTTAGTTTGACAAAGAATCAATTTTAATAAAGTAATTTGCTGGACAGTGATTCTTATGTAAGAAACTGACACTAGACAAACACTCGACAATACAAGAAAATAGGTCTTTTGTGACGGACTCAAATCCGTCACAAAAAATTCTGTAACGGAAATATATCCGACACAAAAAAAAATTTATTCGTGACGAAAACTTATCTATCTGACACAAATAAATTTTATTTGTGACAGAAACATATTTATCCGACACATAAATAATTATTTGTCTCGAATTCAACTAATTTGTCACAAATAAGAGCCCAACTTTTCCCACCCAACTCTTCCCCCAATTGAGCGCCCAATTTCCCCCCCAAATAACCTAGACCCATATGTCTCTCTCTGACCTCTCTCTTAGACCTTAGAAGAGTCAAACCCCTCGCTCTCTCTCTCTCTCTCTGTCTCTCTCAAATCTCCCTCTTAGACCTAGATCTCGGTACCTCCTCTCCCTAACACCAGTTGTCCCAACAGCGACGGGCCGACGAGCCGTCCTCACCTCTCCCTCCTCTCCTCTCTGTGCCGACAACAGACGCAACGGCCTCCCTCATCTGACATCCCTCACAGAAAGCAGAAGAAGAAGAAGAAGAAGAAGAAGAAGAAGAAGAAGGAGGAGGAGGAAAGAAGAACGAAGAAGAAGAAGAAGAAGAAGAAGAAGAAGGAGGAGGAAAGAAGAACGAAGAAGAAGAAGAAGAACCGTACGACGAAGAAGAAGAAGAAAACAGAAGAACGAAGAATGAAAAAGGTTAGTCTCTGAAACGATTTATGAAACTGGTCGATTATGAGCTAGGTTTTCCAATTTGAGGCTTTTACAAATTACATGAAACTGATCGATTATGAGCTAGGGTTTTCCAACGGATTGTTTGAAAATTTTCTCTGGCTTTTCTCTATTCATTGTTGTTAAATCATCTGATTGATTGTTTGGTATACACCTATTATGAGAGTTTCCAAATGTTTGGTGATTTTGCAAAAAAAAAAAATGTTCCTCATTTCATCCTCCAGTAAGTTTTTCACTTGGATTCTTATATATATATATATATATATATATATATGGATATGATTATGCATATATATACTGATTATGTAGAGAGGACTTCTGTTTTAGCCGTCGGATTGTGTTTTCATTAATGGCAGTTTTGTCATTTCACAGTTTTTAAACACAATCTGACGGTCAAAACAAAGGTCCTCCCTTTAATAAAGAAAGGTGGCCCTCTTTAGAGAATCTTTGTATGTATATATATATATATATTAGTTAATTCATAGAGTTTGAATTTTGACGTTGTATGGTATAACTATGGTATATAATGATTTGATAAAATGTCGAAATAACGCAGATGAACAACCTAGATGCAAAACATCATAGCAGCATTTGATTGTACTGTCCTCATCATATTCTAAAATTTTTCGGAGCCCTAAAATTTGTATATTCTACTACCATACGGCTCAATTTAACTAAATTTGATTTGATGCATTCACAATGCTAAATATCTCATGTTTTGGAATGCACATATGCAGAAGAGATGTCTCTAGTCAAATGTATGTTTGTTTAAGCATTGCAATAAACGTCGAATGTAGTATCAATCTGATGGACACCTATTTGAATGCTAAACATCCTGATATATAGGGTTTAAGTAGGAATTCTTCTTTTGTAGCAACATTCACTGCCTTTTATAACCTTATGCACATTATACCAAAATATTAGGTCTGCATCTAATCCACCCCTCTCCCGAATTTTCAACTAAAGCGAATCAACACCAGCTAATGGGCTTAGTTTTTCTGTAATTGGAAAGAAGGCTAGCTGGGCCTTTTTGTCCTTTGAAAATGTTTTTAAATTCGAGTTAAAAGTCTCCATATAATAAAATATGAGATAAGTAACGAGTTCATTTGAAAACATAGGAAATGGGAGTGGAAGCGGGACATTATATTTTTTTTCATTAATTAAGATGATATTTTATTTTTTTATTCTCTGTGTTCTAGTTGCAACTTGCGTCTATATCCCACATTTATTAGATTTTCCATGTTGCCGTCTCCGTATTGTGTTGTATACATATATGTATCCGAGCTACATAGGAAACTGCATTGAGTATGGTCGCATGACTAAAACTTCAAGGAATTGATGAGGGCCTGCACAAAATGGCTATTTAGCTACTCTTATAGTCTCTACTTACTGAAAACCCTTTCTTCTTGCTTTTAGTTGATCTGCATTTGTATACACATTGATCTTAGGGGATACAAATCTGTTTTATTTTCCATTTTTGGATTATATTTAGTTTGATCATGCGCAGTTATTCTTCCTCCTTTGCATACAATTATGATCATGGTGCAGTTTCCTGTTTTCAGTCCGAAGTTTTATTACCATCTTGAATTGGATTCCATCTCATGTTGGTTTGAATATCACTTCAAGAATTTGAATGTCTTGTTGTTCAACCCAACTTGGGAATTATACATTCTTGCAACGGGTTGAATTCATCAAGACTTTAATGGAGTTATAGTGAGGTTATTAACTGCTGCATTTCCAGACAGGCTAATTCAAATGTTCAAGAATCCTCTCCTTCTGAGGGCACAGTTCCTATACGCCCCATCTTGTATGCTAGAATCAGCACTGGGGAACTTGTTCTCCATTTGGGAGCAGATAAGCAATAAGATGATATAACAATGCGGGAAACTGGTGAACCTATATATGCTCCTGTTATGCAGGTTTGGTCAATACATTGAGCTATAGATAATTTCCCTTTTAAACTACCACCTGTTGTTCATATCTATTGCATGTGTGCCTTTGTAGGAAGGGCCTTTGCTATGGAAGATCATATCAAAGAAGCGGAGGAGTTTGTATTGCGAACAGGGAGATCAGTGTATTGAGTAAATGCCAATTAAACTGGTCCGCCATCTCTTCAGTTCCCAAGTTTGGTTCTTATATGCTATTTTTCTAAAGACTTCTATTCTAACGAATTTAGTTGTACAAGTTACTGTGAACTTGTGCCATTAATTTCAAGTCATTTTTGTGTGATTTAAGTATTTTTGGATGGCCCTTCTAACGAATTTAGTGGTACAAGTTACTGAAAACTTGTGCCATTAATTTCAAGTCTTAGATTACTGCCTAAATAACACAACCTAATCCTCACCAATTAAGGTGCTTTGTTCTGGTCATGCCAAAACACTTAGGCTATACTCTTTTTGTAAATATATAGAGTTGTATCCAATACCAACATAAATAAGGCTCCTAGCTGAACACTTAGGCTATCTGTACTAGTTTCATACTTGTGCTTTATCTGTATGGTTTTTCATCTCATTTGATGCTCATTAGAATCTTTGCGAACGTGTTTAGCTTATTGTTCCAGATTGCATTTTACTGAATAAACTTTCTTTTTGCGATGTTGTGAGTCTTGTGACTTGTGAATAATTGTTATGCCACTTGCAATAGATAGAGTGACAGTTGTTTTGTCAATTTCTGTAATACCCGTAAAAATTCTGTTGATAATAAAATAGAGCCTCGTATCTTGTTCGTAATTTTCCAGTATTCGATTTCGTAATTCCAGAAACCCGAATATACACGTATGCGCATTTAACTATTAATTTCTTAGACTGCATATTGCAAACCCGGACTGTAATGCACGCATACCCGTAATTTTTGTGAAGAAATTAGGCTGCATTGCACGTTAACCTAAGCGACGACTAACCCCACATTTTTGGAAAACATTGGTACACAAAGAATCAATCCCAAAATGGCAATGTACTTGCCATGCCTACCATTACCCGCTGGTTAAATTACCCTACCCAAGCTAACCCCTATGACCCGCCGGACTTACTCCTTCACCACCAACCGCCGGCCACACACACACCCTAAGATGCCACTCACATCACACTCCTCTCAATCCCCTCCATCCCTATCAGCAGATACACAAATCTGTGTATATAACTGTGCGTGTGTGCATGAGTGTTGGGAGGCAGAGAGTTGAGAGCTGAAGAGAGAGAGAGAGAGAGAGAGAGCTTCGCCGGAGATAAAAGAAGAAGAGGAAGATCCGAGACTCCCCTGAGGTAAATCCCCACCCCCCCTGCTTGATTCTGTACACTGCCACACACCCTCACACACACTCCCTGGACCCCTCACACGAACCAAACAGAGCCTAAGGCTCTTGTTACTTCAGAAACACCATTAAAGCTCCCTCACCGGAGCTTTATTTTTGCAACTCAACCACAGCTTCTAAAAACCATACCAAACTGACCCTAAGGTTTCCATTAGACCCCCTTTAATTCAGTTTTGAGATTGGTGCACCCTAGGTAGGCCATGCACGACATTATTCCTTAAAAACCCGAAAAGAATAATCCATCAGTAGGTTATCGAAACGAATAAACCATGGAACCAGCTCCTAGTATGTGATAGAGGAGCCCAAACCGGACCCATTGGCGTTGGAATTATCAATTTTCGTGAAGAGACGACAAAGATATGGCCGTTTGAAGTTTTCCGGCCAAATCGGGCTCGCCGGCGGCGACATAGGCTCGCCGGAGAAGAAAAGACCCGTGGGTCTTCGGGTTATATTGTTTACCCATTGGGTCGGGTCTTGGGTCATGAGTATAGGTTTAGTTGTTTGTTTAAATGGTTAGTGGATTCGGGTTATAATAATTAAATGGTAGCGGGACCATGGAACCAGCTCCTAGTATGTGATAGAGGAGCCCAAACCGGACCCATTGGCGTTGGAATTATCAATTTTCGTGAAGAGACGGCAAAGATATGGCCGTTTGAAGTTTTCCGGCCAAATCGGGCTCGCCGGCGGCGACATAGGCTCGCCGGAGAAGAAAAGACCCGTGGGTCTTCGGGTTATATCGTTTACCCATTGGGTCGGGTCTTGGGTCATGAGTATAGGTTTAGTTGTTTGTTTAAATGGTTAGTGGATTCGGGTTATAATAATTAAATGGTAGCGGGTCGGATCTTTTAAGTTGGATCATTCCTAGTGTGTAAACGGGCGACCCGTGGGTACGGGTTTGGATCTGGGCTGGCCCGCGGGTTTTACTGTTAATTATAATTAATTATTTTTATATTCTTAATTATTCTGCTAATCAGGCTTAGCACATTAATGACCCGGGATTAGCAATAATTTACACTTTATTAAACTGTTAATCTAGATTAGTAGATTTATGATTTGTTTTAGATTTATTAATATCTTAATTATTCTAATAACCTTAATTAAGGTTTTACTAGTCTATTTTTAATGGTTAATTATTCTGTAAATCCTAATTAATGTTTTAATAAACTATTTTTAGTGATATTAATATATATTAACCAAGATTAGTGTATAAATATATTATTTATAATATATTTGGTATTAATAAATAAATATAAATGATTATAAATGATTTTTAAATTGTTTTAAAAATCTAAAAATGGTTTCAATAATACTATATATTATATTTTAATAAATTGTAAAATTATTTTTATAATATTCTTATATTATGAAAATATGAATTATTAGTATTATATGATATGCTTATTATTTATTGGTTTAAATAAATAATAAGTAAATGTTTTTAAATTTAAAATAATTAGGTAATAAATACCTAATGACCACTTTTAAGTATAGGAAAATTATATTAAATTTTCCTACGGTCTAGAACCTCTATATTGTAAATTATTATTTACAAGACCCTAGTTTTAATATTTTAATAATTATTAATTACTTATAAAGTATCCGTTTGGTTGTATTTTAATTATTTAAAATACCAGACGAGCCCCGAAAATTATGGAAAAAATACCCCTAGCCTATTTTAAGGCCTAGTATTTAACAAAAATATTTATAAGGGCCAAATATCTCCCTAAATCATACTTTATAATAATGGGGCCCCGCAGCCTATTATTAGACAATTTAAACTTCGGAAATTCGTAATAAATAAACCGTAGCTCAGAAAAATACGCGGTCAGTTCCTAGAGTCTTAGAATAATGTCTAGAATATTCCATTAAAGTTTGGTGACCTTTCAACACGGTAAAAAATACAGCTTATCTTTAGGGCCCAAACTGGTATAGAAAACCCAGCCTTTTATGCGACGGACTCCGATTTGAGTCTAGTCAATGGCGTTGGACTCAGAATGATGTCTAGATCATCATGTTGAGGTTTAGGAACCCACTCGGCACAATTACCATTATGCCCCTGATTTTAGTAAGCTTATTAATCAATGTTCCATGAAATCTTAATGCTTTGTAGGAATCGCTACGCTCATTATTACGCACCCGCATTGAGGTGAGTCGTCCTAACTCACTTGGTATATTATAGAATTATTCTTTGATCATATATGTATGCCCAGTGCGTCCTGTGTGGATGATACTGATAAATATTAGTATTGTAAATGTTGAGATTATTTCTTATATAATGAACGCATGTTAGTTAACTATACTCCATGCTTAGTTAATATTCGTTGATTTTCTCGTTTATCATAATTTCCCGATTATATAGTCACATGAACATTCACATGAACATGGTCGAGTCATGATGTCCATATTGACGTCTGCATGGTTAGTCACGGGGACTAACCCAGTCATATTATTATACATGTTGAGTGGACCGTAGTGATCCAAGTGGTATAGTCAAGTAAATGGGAACAACAATGAAACTGCTATAGGGCCCTGCTAGGCGACGATAGCCAGAGTTTCCATTGAAATCATTGAAGTTATGCATGAATTGATGATTGATACGCTATAGGGCCCTGCTAGGCGACGATAGCAATGTATCCATCAGAATACAATAGTTACCCTTCAAATGCTATAGGGCCCTGTTAGGCGACGATAGCGCTGTAACTATTCTATTCTCCCGGCAAGGTCACGAGGACCTAATAGTCCAAAAGCTAATGTATTAGGAGTGATCGGTTAAGACGATTTCACTTAGCTTCAAAAGCTAACGGCTCCTTCCCTGCCCTGGACATTTTACGTCTAGGTTATAATGAGGAGAACCATCAAGGTAACCATGAAGATGCATATCATTATCCTCGGGATGGGAACTATCAGGAAGGTGATCCTAAGGCAGACTATCAAGAAGAGTTCGATAATGAGGGTTATGGGTTTGCCAGTTAGGAGAAGGACCCTGGCCTACCTCCGCATTAAGACTTCTCTTATGTTTTAACTATCTTTTGGTTGATGTAATAATTTAAGTAGCGTAAATCGCCCAAACTTACCTTTTGTGGTTTTCATTTGGAACTTCTGTAATAGCTTAAGTAGCAAAACACTCTAAGTTCCCCCATGAATACCATTAGACGCTTTTGCGAATTCCTTACTCTGATATATATATTTTGTTAGTATGTTGCACGGACATGTCAGTTTTATGTAACTCGTCATTCCCTATGGGTCCAGAAAGGAAATTTTAAATTTTCCCTATTTTTGGCTACTCCGGGGCGTGACAATTTCCTTATCTTAGGAAATTAGTCTTTTTGCGATAAAGCATGGGATTGACATTTTTTTAATAGCCTTTTCTTGCAGCTCCCTGCTCTTATTTGTCCAGGAATAACATTAGTAATTTTGCCCCTTGTGTCACTCATCCAAAATTAGATAATGCACCCATTGTAGGTAACGTTTGCAATCTTATCAATTTGGAGAAACCATTATCATCAACTAGTTTCTTAAGATCGCTTATGACTTGTCTAATTGATCAAAGGGAAATCATTTTGATGAATGTAGAATTGTTTATTTTTTTTAAAGAATGGACTGAAAAAGTTGCTGAAAAGTTACAGGTTCATCTCTTCCTTGTGGTCACTTTGAATCCAATTGCTATTATTGGCCGAAGAGAGGAAATCAGGCATATCATGGAACAAGGTAAAGGGGGTGCTGAGAATGCAATTTTTGGCATCGGAGGTAAGACAATTGTCTATCCTGGTCTGATCCCAATTGCCAAAATCACTAATGATGTCCTTAACTTTTAGATTTGGGTAATTTTGCAGGTTAAGCTTATGAGAGATAGGCTCATTACTGCACCACCACATGTTTTAGAGGGAAATTGTTTCACCATTTTCCGTAATCCATTTGGTACCTTTAGAGATGATAGCTTCAATTTGGAGGATGCCCTTCCAAGTATTAGATTTAAATTTTTATGAGGCCAGGGGAGATGAGTATGGTTTTCAGGTATTTAGGTATAAAAATCTTAGCTCAGAGTTTGTTAGCATCCTTGAGAATGTTCGAAGCAAGTTTACTTAAAAAGTGTATTATTCTGGTGGTGTTGGTCACATGGAATACTATCTTGGCTGATTGGTTGTTGACTATGATTATAATAGTTAGAAGATTCATGATATTGACATGCATTTGACAGTCCTTGCTAATGAATGTGTTTATCAATTTACAGGTTTATGAAAATTTTTGGATATCTTAGAAATAGAGTAAACTCTGCCAATTTTTTTTAGGAAGTTTGATTGATTTTTTTTTTTAATTGTTCTCGCTTTGCTTGTGTGTGTGTGTGTGTGTGTGTTTTGTCTTCTTTCGCTCTTTGCGTTGCTAGGTGGCTGTAATATTATATTTTTTATTGAATTTTGATTTTCTGTTTCAAGATATGGAGAGAGATTAGAAACATCTACTCTGTCGATTTTCTATTTTGGATCAGGATGCGCATCAATTTAGGAACATCTACTTTATTGTTTTTTTAATTTTCAGTATTGTCAACTATGAAACAAATATGTAGGAACATATACTTTATTGTATCTCGTTTTATCGCATTAATATGCTTTGAAATTTTGTCGTTCTTGTCATTAATAATTAGTATTTCATAATTTCTTGCGATGGAAAAATTATGATTTTTGTCACTCATATGTGTTATGCTATTTGAGATGGAATCATCAAACAAAATCTGACACAAATGCTATTTGTGACGGAATCTTCAATCTTCAAACAAAACTGGACACAAATATTTGTGACGGAATCTTCAAACAAATCCGTCACAAATACTATTTGTGACAGTTTCAGGCCGACACAAATAATAAGTATATCTGACACTAATATTTGTGTCGGATCAAATTCCGTCACAAATATTATTTGTGACGGTTTTGAGTCGACACAAATAAACTATCACAAATAATAAGTATGTATGATGCTATTTTTTGTGTCGGAACAAATTTCGTCACAACATCTGTCACAAATAGTATTTGTGACGGAATTTGGTCCGACACAAACTTTTTGTGACGCCCAAAATTGTGTCGGACAAATCCGTCACAAAAAGGTGCAATTCCGTCACAAGTATTTGTGACGGAATTTCACCTTTTTTGTGACGAAAAAAAAAATCCGTTACAAAAGACATGTTTTCTTGTAGTACAAATTTGTAGAATCGGTTCACTTATGAACAACAGAGTCGATTCTTTGCTTTTGCAAACAACTTCTTAATTTTTGTAGATTTGATAATTGAAGAAATAGTGTTTGAACTTTTTAAATTTAGTAGGAGTACTAATTATTTGTTAATTTTCAATTAATATTTTATCAAAATGACCAATTTATTATTAGTAAAGTCAACAATAATTTAATCGTAATTTTTCTTCTCTTAACCTGTATATAAATCTCCTATTGTTAATAGTAAACTTGATCTTTTATAATGCATAGATGTTTTAAATTAAAAATTACACTTTGATTTTAAAAATAGCACTGTTAATGATATTAAATTTTCATTATTGACAGTAGAAATATGTAGAATTTTTATACACCCACAATAGAGCTCCTTGTTTCTTTAAAGTAAAAGACCTCTTTTTTTCACAGTTAATAAATGAATAGGCGTCCTCTAAATTTGTAATTTACTAACAATTTTCCTTTTATTGGTGGACTATTTTTCAATTGTTAAATTTTTTTATAGAAATTAATCTTTATCATAGTAATCAAAATTTTGTTGTTTATCATTTCTAATATGTATATGAAAAATAGTAAATTACTTGTTTTTGCACTGTAAATATCATTAATTTCACTTTAACAACAGAGATGTATAATTTCATATATCACAATAAAACCCCATGTATTTGATAGTTGTAGGCCAAACGAGGTATGAGTAAATAAATTTTTTCTTTCCTAAAATAAAAGTATTGTGAGTAGGTATATATAGTAACTTGATATTAGATACTAATTGTCACACCTGTTCCAGAATTTCATGGTTTTAAAACATGCATAAATTGAGATTGTGGAATTATTAATGTTATTAATAATTTGATTGAGTTGAGTTGACGTGAGTCAACGGTGAGGTGTCTAGTGGAGACACGAGGAATTGGTAACACCTGTTGCATTGGCATGATTAGATGACATTTATATGACTTAAATGTTATTTGACTTTATCTGGTATTTTGTGAATAGTAAATTTTACCTGTGTTTGGTAAATTGTAGTAATCTTTGATATTGTTATATATTGATTTGAGAACTGTGGTGAGAACGTGAGTGTCACGCTAATTAAAAAGGTAGGTTATGTAGAGATTCCACAGAATTTAGTTTTCAGACGTTATTTTGGACCCAAACGAAACTTAGTTGGAAACTTTTGGAAATTTATAGTTTTCACTTGTAAAGGCATAAAATGGACGTGTGCGACGTTTCAAGGATTAATTAGAAGTTTGAGGAACTCGTGGGGAGGTAAATGTAATTTCCCGGAAGATTGCCTATATATATATATAGATTGAGATGAGAATTCATTCTCATCCAAATCCAAACAATATCTAGAGAGAGAGGAGAGAGAAATGAGATTGTTTCTTCGGGCTTTGCGACGCCGTTTGACGACTTTCCGTCCGTCAGTTTTTCTCCAGATTTCAGATTTGAACTCGTGGAGGTAAGACCTACGTTTTGGTACTACTTAGGTCATGTTTGGCTAAGTTTTTGTAAAATCTTAATTTTGGACTTTTGGGAAAAATCAGGTAAAACTTGTAGGAATTTTCTCAAATTCGAAATCCAGCGTTTATTTAGCCTCCTAGACGATCCTTCAAAGTTTGAAGAGATTCGCACGAGGTATGAATTCTAGATCTATGAAATATATGGATTTTCATGTTTTGGACATCACTTTTGATATTCTTGGATCCGGGCAAAAATTCATGTATTAGCTAGGCCCGTTAATTATGCACGTGAAATTATGATAAAAGCACGTATAACTGTTTATGTGAGCATGTTATGTGTCTACTTGGGTCAAAGGGGAGTTTGGTGCAAATTCATTCGGAGTAAGCTCCTCGAACCTTGAGGATTGTGATCTTGTTGAAATTGGAATTTGTGGTGGTGTCTGGATTGGAGGTGGCCCAACCAGTACACGGTACCTGGTATGGAGGAAGGCCCAACCAGTGTACGAGATGCGTGGGAGAGGTGGGCCTCCTACGGCATCGACGGATGAATGCGTACCACTCACCCCAGAGACTATTTCTATGTGTTTTAGATGCTTTAACCATGAATTGTCATATAAGCATATATTTAGAATTGTACGCTCAGCATATAGCTGAGCAGTGGAGATGTACTCCATTGCAGGTAAAAAGAAAGACAAGAAGAAGTGTGCGGAGTGAGGCCGATGAACGCCGGGAAATCGCCTTTGTAAATGTTTTGTTTTTAAATCCTAAAACTTGTATAAGGATTTGAGGATTGGTAATATGTTGTAATAGAACCATAGATTAATTCTATAGTATTGTAATTGTGTAATTGAACATCTGTAGTTATGTTTTAATGTGTTAAATCAGTTATGATTGTACCACGGTGGGTGTTGAGAGGTATGAGTGTTAATATTTCAATACAGGGCTGTTAGCAGGGGAGCAGTCGACTGACCCCCTGATCAGTCGACTGGATCTCGTGTATTTGGGATACTGTAAGTGTATATCAGAGAAGCAGTCGACTGAACACCTTGGGCAGTCGACTGAACACTGTAGAATTTTAGCTACTGATCCAAATAGTAACCAATGCAGTCGACTGGATTCCCTGATCAGTCGACTGAACCCCTGATGAGCAATGTTAAATTTTAGTTCTGCATAACACAGTCGACTGGGGTTCCCTGAGCAGTCGACTGGACCCTTTGCAATATTGATGTATTTTTGGTTCTGCTTAACACAGTCGACGGAGAAGTCGACTGGTTTCTCGAAGCAGTCGACTGGGCAGTCGACTGGACCTCTGTTGGGGATTTAGGGTTTTAGTTTCTGTCCGACATAGTCGACGGAGCAGTCGACTGGACCCTAGTGCAGTCGACTGGGCAGTCGACTGAACCTCTGTTTTCAAAACGATTTCTTTTGAATGTGTTCTCAATGGCCAAAACTTTTTATAACTCTGATTTCAATAGATTTTACAAACACAGAGGGGGAACGTTTCCCAAGTTTTAAACTACCAGGGTTGTTTTATAGAAGTTCTTTCCGCTGCGTATTATTAGATGATGTTTGGATGAGCCTTGGTGGTGTGCCACGTGTCCTATTTCCACGCGTAGTGGGATGGGTCGTGACATTTATTGGTATCAGAGCTAGAGGTAACAAAACTTTGGGAACGTTCGACGACGAGTGGAGTGTTGAGTGATTTGCCACATGTTTTCAATTGCATTCATGCATCTTAGAGATGTTTGATGCATATGGATGTTGTTTTACATACATACTATTGTTATTGTTGTACATGCATAGTGTTTATGCATTGAGAACTACAGGACTATAATCATGAGTGACGAAGAGCGAGAATTATCGCCACATACTCGCCGAATGAATGAAATGGCAGAGATGATGGGGAACATGGGAGAGATGATACGAAATATAGCGGACAGATTACCTCCAACACCTCCATTGGAGCCAGAACCGATAGTTGTAGTACATGCGCCTGAAAATAGGGGTATGAGGTCAATATCAGAACGGTTTGCTCGGAAGAAACCGATGGAATTTCATGGGACACCCGACCCAACGCTCGCAGAACATTGGATCATGGATATGGAGAGAATCTTCCGATCGATTCCGATGACCAATAAGGAGAAAATTGAGAATGCCAGTGATGTGCTGAAGGGTGAAGCCCAGAACTGGTGGGTAAATGTACTAGATCAAGGGGCACCGATTACTTGGGAGGGGTTCAAGGCGGAATTCAATCGCCGGTTCTTTCCGCGAGCCGCCTACAACGCAAAGAAGAGAGAATTTGATAACTTGAAGCAGGGAGACCTGACTGTGACAGAGTATACTTCCAAGTATAATGCGCTGTTGAGATTTGGTAAAGGTTCTGTGCCAGGAGAGGAAGAAAGGGCAAGGAAATTTGAAGAAGGCTTAAGGGAAAATATCCGGTTGAGGGTAGAAACTTACGAACACTCGACTGTTGCAGCAGTACAGCAGACGGCACTAGTAGCCGAAAGTGGAATAGAGAGATCGAGACAAAATCACCAAGGAAAGCGAAGTCATGAGGGTGGTGACCGAAGTCAGGGTGGATCTTTTAAGAGGCCGTTTTCACGAGGCTCTAGTTCTGATTTTAATAATTCTAAGAGAATACCCAGTAACATACCGTTGTGTTTACTTTGCAACCGACCACACACCGGTCGATGTTTTCTGACCAACTTTCAGAACAGATCTACAGGGGGAAACAGTGTGAGTTCTGCGACTCATTCGCAACTCAAGTGTTTTGACTGTGGTACCTTGGGACACCGAGGGAAGGATTGCCCAAAGAAGCGTTCTCAACAAGGGGCAAGTTCTATGGCTTCTAGTGGTTCGAAGCCTAAGCAGTTTAGTGACGGGGGACAAAGGACGGAGCAACGTCAGGGAAGATCATTCCAGATGAACCCTGGAGACGTGGCTGCTACTGATACAGTGGTCTCAGGTATGGTGCTTGTATGTTCGCACTTAGCACGCATACTCGTTGATTCGGGATCTACGCATTCGTTTGTATCTTATAACTTTGTGGAACATTTAACTGTTAAGTCCGCGCCACTAGGATATGAATTGTCTATCGATGTGCCACTTAGTAAGTCAGTAGTGACATCTACTATATATAAGAACTGTGCAATCAAACTAGGCGATAAGTTGATGACGGTAGACCTTATACCGATCGTAATGAACCATTTCGATGTGATATTGGGGATGGATTGGTTAGCCCTTAACCAAGCTACGATAGATTGTGAACGGAAAGAGGTTAATTTTCGATCACCGATACATGGGAACTTTTGTTTTCAAGGGAGTGGTTACACCGCCGCCGTACTTGATTTCAGCTATCCGAGCAGGAAAATTATTGAAAAAGGGATGTCAGGGATTTCTATGTTCAGTGACTGACGTATCAGCAACCGAATTAAAAGTGGAAGACATTCCGATAGTACGAGAATATCCAGATGTATTTCCTGATGAGCTACCAGATGTCCTTATTGAGAGAGAGGTCGAGTTCACTATTGAGGTTATACCAGACTCAAGGCCGGTATCCAAAGCACCATATAGAATGGCACCAGTAGAATTGAAGGAACTGAAAGTTCAATTGCAAGAGTTACTTGACAAAGGTTTCATTCGACCAAGTGTATCACCGTGGGGAGCTCCAGTATTGTTTGTGAAAAAGAAAGATGGCTCCATGCGTATGTGTGTTGATTACCGGGAACTGAACAAATTGACAATCAAGAACAAGTATCCACTACCCAGAATTGATGACTTATTTGATCAACTTCGTGGGGCACAAGTATTCTCCAAGATAGACCTAAGATCGGGTTATCATCAGTTGAAAGTGAAGGTCGAAGATGTTGAGAAAACAGCTTTCAGAACGCGTTATGGACACTATGAGTTCTTAGTTATGCCATTTGGGGTTACTAATGCACCAGCTGCGTTCATGGATCTTATGAACCGCGTCTTTAAGGACTATTTGGATGATTTTGTGATAGTGTTCATCGACGATATCCTTATCTATTCACCTAGTAAGATAGAACACGAGAACCACTTGAGGTTGATACTTCAGAGATTACGAGAGAAACAATTGTTTGGGAAATTCAAGAAATGTGAATTTTGGTTACCTAGCGTTACTTTTCTTGGTCACGTGATTGACAAGAATGGAGTATCGGTTGATCCTCACAAAGTAGAAGCTGTAGCAAATTGGCAAAGACCGACTTCTGTATCCGAAATTCGAAGTTTCTTGGGATTAGCGGGATATTACCGCCGTTTTATTGAGCATTTCTCAAAGATTTCATTGCCTATGACAAGATTGATGAGGAAGGGAGTTACATTTGAATGGAGTCAGGAATGCGAGGACAGTTTTCAAGAATTGAAGTCACGACTGACGAGAGCACCTATTCTGACAATACCATCCGGAACCGAGGGATTTGTGATCTATAGTGATGCTTCACACAAAGGGTTGGGATGCGTGTTGATGCAAGGGGGTAAAGTGATCGCTTATGCATCTAGACAGTTGAAGACACATGAGATTAATTATCCGACCCATGATCTTGAATTAGCCGCAGTAATTCATGCTTTGAAGATTTGGAGACACTACTTATACGGGGAAAAGTGTGAGATATTCACGGACCACAAGAGTTTGAAATATATTTTTACCCAACGGGATTTGAATATGAGACAGCGAAGATGGTTGGAATTAATGAAGGATTATGATCTTTCGATTGAGTATCATCCGGGGAAGGCGAATGTAGTGGCCGACGCATTAAGCCGGAAGACGCCGAGGAATTTGGCCGACGAGCTAACGCAACAAAAAGAATTGGTAAAAGAAATGGAACGCTTAGAATTGGATGTGATTCCAGGGACCAACGATGGCTTAATGATGGCGATTGTAGCACACCCAGATATTATTGATGAGATCAAGAAGGAACAATTTAACGATGTTTATTTGTGTAGAATGAGAGATGAGATATCTTTGGGAAAGCGACCTGGTTTTGTATTAGATCAAGGAACGTTGAAACTGGGAAACCGATTATGTATACCGAATGTGAAAGACTTGAAAGAGAGAATTCTAGAAGAAGCTCATAGTACGAGATACTCAGTGCACCCGGGGAGTAATAAGATGTACAGAAACTTGACAGAAAACTTTTGGTGGAAGGGTATGAAGCGTGAAGTTGCCAAGTTTGTATCCGAATGTTCGGCATGTCAACAAGTCAAGGCAGAGAGACAAGTACCCGCGGGGTTACTACAACCTTTGCCAGTGTCAGAATGGAAGTGGGATGAGATTACGATGGATTTTGTTTCAGGATTTCCACGATCAATCAATAAGAATGATAAGATTTGTGTTATAGTTGACCGATTAACCAAGTCAGCTCATTTTCTACCGATCAAGACGACTAAACCGTCCAAGTTAGCAGAATTGTATGTGAAAGAGATTGTAAGACTACATGGAGTCCCAGCTGTGATTATATCCGATCGCGATAGTAGTTTTACGTCAAGATTTTGGGGAAGTTTGCAAGAAGCTATGGGTACGAAATTGAGTTTCAGTACTGCATTTCATCCTCAGACCGATGGGCAGTCAGAACGCATGATTCAGACGTTAGAGGATATGTTGAGACTTTGTGTATTAGATTTTGGGAACGATTGGGAGCACCACTTGCCGTTGATTGAATTTGCTTATAATAACGGATTTCAGTCAAGTATCGGGATGGCACCGTATGAAGCTTTGTATGGGCGTAAATGTCGATCACCGGTTTGTTGGACCGAGGTTGGAGAAAGGAAGCTATTAGGACCTGAATTAATACAGGTGACTACTGAAAAGGTGAAGTTGATTCAAGAGCGACTCAAAGTAGCTCAGAGCCGATATAAGAGTTATGCGGATTCTAAACGACGATCGATGAATTTTGAAGTGGGAGATTTCGTATACTTGCGAGTATCGCCTTCGAAAGGCATTGTACGATTTGGGAAGAGGGGAAAGCTCAATCCGAGATTCATAGGACCTTTTGAAATCCTAGAGAGGGTTGGTCCAGTGGCTTATCGATTGGCCTTGTCATCAGAGTTGGAACATGTGCACAATGTGTTTCACGTGTCTATGTTGAGACGTTGTATGACTGACACGAGTAAGATCATTGTACCTGAACCGTTGCAAATTCAGGGGGACTTGACTTATGTGGAACAACCAGTGGAGATTCTAGATCGTAAAGAACAAGTTTTAAGAACTAAGACGATTCCAATGGTAAAAGTGCTATGGCGTAGTCACACGGTGGAAGAGGCTACATGGGAACATGAGGAAGACATGAGGAATGAGTATCCGTACTTGTTCGACGCATGAGGTAAAGTTTGGGGACAAACTTCCTTTTTGGAGGGGAGAGTTGTCACACCCGTTCCAGAATTTCATGGTTTTAAAACATGCATAAATTGAGATTGTGGAATTATTAATGTTATTAATAATTTGATTGAGTTGAGTTGACGTGAGTCAACGGTGAGGTGTCTAGTGGAGACACGAGGAATTGGTAACACCTGTTGCATTGTCATGATTAAATGACATTTATATGACTTAAATGTTATTTGACTTTATCTGGTATTTTGTGAATAGTAAATTTTACCTGTGTTTGGTAAATTGTAGTAATCTTTGATATTATTATATATTGATTTGAGAACTGTGGTGAGAACGTGAGTGTCACGCTAATTAAAAAGGTAGGTTGTGTAGAGATTCCACAGAATTTAGTTTTCAGACGTTATTTTGGACCCAAACGAAACTTAGTTGGAAACTTTTGGAAATTTATAGTTTTCACTTGTAAAGGCATAAAATGGACGTGTGCGACGTTTCAAGGATTAATTATAAGTTTGAGGAACTCGTGGGGAGGTAAATGTAATTTCCCGGAAGATTGCCTATATATATATATAGATTGAGATGAGAATTCATTCTCATCCAAATCCAAACAATATCTAGAGAGAGAGGAGAGAGAAAGGAGATTGTTTCTTCGGGCTTTGCGACGCCGTTTGACGACTTTCCGTCCGTCAGTTTTTCTCCAGATTTCAGATTTGAACTCGTGGAGGTAAGACCTACGTTTTGGTACTACTTAGGTCATGTTTGGCTAAGTTTTTGTAAAATCTTAATTTTGGACTTTTGGGAAAAATCAGGTAAAACTTGTAGGAATTTTCTCAAATTCGAAATCCAGCGTTTATTTAGCCTCCTAGACGATCCTTCAAAGTTTGAAGAGATTCGCACGAGGTATGAATTCTAGATCTATGAAATATATGGATTTTCATGTTTTGGACATCACTTTTGATATTCTTGGATCCGGGCAAAAATTCATGTATTAGCTAGGCCCGTTAATTATGCACGTGAAATTATGATAAAAGCACGTATAACTGTTTATGTGAGCATGTTATGTGTCTACTTGGGTCAAAGGGGAGTTTGGTGCAAATTCATTCGGAGTAAGCTCCTCGAACCTTGAGGATTGTGATCTTGTTGAAATTGGAATTTGTGGTGGTGTCTGGATTGGAGGTGGCCCAACCAGTACACGGTACCTGGTATGGAGGAAGGCCCAACCAGTGTACGAGATGCGTGGGAGAGGTGGGCCTCCTACGGCATCGACGGATGAATGCGTACCACTCACCCCAGAGACTATTTCTATGTGTTTTAGATGCTTTAACCATGAATTGTCATATAAGCATACATTTAGAATTGTACGCTCAGCATATAGCTGAGCAGTGGAGATGTACTCCATTGCAGGTAAAAAGAAAGACAAGAAGAAGTGTGCGGAGTGAGGCCGATGAACGCCGGGAAATCGCCTTTGTAAATGTTTTGTTTTTAAATCCTAAAACTTGTATAAGGATTTGAGGATTGGTAATATGTTGTAATAGAACCATAGATTAATTCTATAGTATTGTAATTGTGTAATTGAACATCTGTAGTTATGTTTTAATGTGTTAAATCAGTTATGATTGTACCACGGTGGGTGTTGAGAGGTATGAGTGTTAATATTTCAATACAGGGCTGTTAGCAGGGGAGCAGTCGACTGACCCCCTGATCAGTCGACTGGATCTCGTGTATTTGGGATACTGTAAGTGTATATCAGAGAAGCAGTCGACTGAACACCTTGGGCAGTCGACTGAACACTGTAGAATTTTAGCTACTGATCCAAATAGTAACCAATGCAGTCGACTGGATTCCCTGATCAGTCGACTGAACCCCTGATGAGCAATGTTAAATTTTAGTTCTGCATAACACAGTCGACTGGGGTTCCCTGAGCAGTCGACTGGACCCTTTGCAATATTGATGTATTTTTGGTTCTGCTTAACACAGTCGACGGAGAAGTCGACTGGTTTCTCGAAGCAGTCGACTGGGCAGTCGACTGGACCTCTGTTGGGGATTTAGGGTTTTAGTTTCTGTCCGACACAGTCGACGGAGCAGTCGACTGGACCCTAGTGCAGTCGACTGGGCAGTCGACTGAACCTCTGTTTTCAAAACGATTTCTTTTGAATGTGTTCTCAATGGCCAAAACTTTTTATAACTCTGATTTCAATAGATTTTACAAACACAGAGGGGGAACGTTTCCCAAGTTTTAAACTACCAGGGTTGTTTTATAGAAGTTCTTTCCGCTGCGTATTATTAGATGATGTTTGGATGAGCCTTGGTGGCGTGCCACGTGTCCTATTTCCACGCGTAGTGGGATGGGTCGTGACACTAATTATCTTACAAAATATGACAAAAGTATTCAATAAAACGGTCAACTCAAGTCATCAGATAGACATCTTGTGATGAGGGGTGGTCGCGTTTGGTTTTGTTCGATTTTTATTTTTTAATATTGATTTTAAGATCGATTTTTTGGTTTCAATAAGTTAGTTTGGATCAAATTAAGCTTTTCTTGAACTTGTGATCCAAAATCTATGTGGTTTCTAATTGAAAATACATTTACTACGTAATTATCGACTTCTAAATAACACATCTTGTCTTCACTTGTAACAAGTGGCGAGCCCGTGCTTGCACGGAGTACGTAAGCTAATTTGAAAAAGTTATACATCTATCATAATACAATAGCTCAATTAATTAACAAAATAATAATGATATGTAGGTACGTAATAGTGTTGATAGAATTAGAATTGTAAAAATATTGTAGTCATGAAAGTTTAGGGCTTGACTTCAATATGGAGCGATAGTAAAATTTGTATTAAACATTTAACTTGACTAATATTTATTATATGAAAAAAAAAATAACAATTATATTTTACTTGTGAATAAATTAGGACCTAATTGATAAGAAACTCAAGTTACTAATAGAAATTCAAATTGAATAAGAACGATGAATCTCGCGCGAGACATATTTTTCATTCACCATAAATGCATCACATCATTAATTATGAAACTAAATCAATGTATAAAACGGAAAAAAAAATTAAAAAAATCATCATCACACTCTTTTTCAAATGCGAAAAAGTAAATGTATGTACATATAATCTAGCAAATTTTAGTTAATTGCAATTTAGATTGTTGCGGTCAATAAGAAATAGAGTAATGTTATGCTTTTCAAATCCAAATCCTAAATCTCAATTCCAAATGATGTGGTAGTGGGCGTACTAAATTTTGATTGAAGGATATTGATCAATTGACTCCCACATTGGCCAATGGATCCACTAAATTTTGATTGGTGCCACATCATTTGAGATGAGAATTTGAGATTTAAATTTGGAAAGCATATCATTACTCTAAGAAAAAAAGATTCATCATACATTTCTCATTGCATGTATACAACATTTTTATGTTTAAAATAATATATCAACAACAAATACAAATAAAAAACACATACTCACCAATCCTTAATAACAGAGAGGATAACAAATTAGCAATGTAATTTCAGTTCTACATCAAAATGATTAACATATACTCATCAATCCTTAATAACAGAAAAGATAACAAATTAGGCTTAGTTTGGCCCCCATGTGGTGCTTCTCCTTTTTTAAAGCTCAATTTCATGTTAATTCATTTGATAACTAGTTTATGAGCTTTGCAAAAATTGAACTTAGGACTTTTTTGGAGGGAGCTTTTAAAAACTCTAGAATTGAGCTTTTAAAAGCTCAAGGTTGCTTTTTGGTTTTATGATGTCTTTTTGAAGAGTAGTATGTCACTTGTATAAAATTATCAAAGAACTTAGTAATAAATTTCATAAGCTCCTTTTAAAAAGCCATGTGGGGGCCAAACTAAGCCTTAGCCATGCAATTTCAGTTCTACATCTGTTTGCTTGTAATTTGCGCGGGCGTGCCAGAACCAATGGTGGTTCGGTGTGTGTATGTGTACGTGCAAACTAATTTCCTATATTGCTTGAGTGAGTGATACTCAAGGCTTGGTGAATCTAACTTCTAAACAGGGTGATTGTGTGTAGTGAGTAGGAAAGTACCCTCACTGAAAGTCCATTAGCAGTACTGAAGCGCACAAGCTAAAAAGTGTCAAGTTTAACAGGTAAATAAAATCACAAACGGTTTAATAAAAACAGACTTTTATTAAATGTTTGGAAAGATTAAACAGATCTTAGGAACACCAGAAAAAAAAAAACTGAATATTCAAAAGAACAAAAAGAGAAATAACAAAAGGACAGACCTAATTGCTATTAAAGGTTGAAAAACAGACTATGAACACTTTGAATGCTTCGAATATGCTGAGTACTCTGAATGCTGTGTATGCTGTTTCGAGAGAGACGCGGAGTCCTTTGCTTGGATGGCCTGCCTCTTATTTATAGCGGCCGTATACATCTTCTACTTGGACAGTGATTCCTTACCTTGCGCCCCACGCAGCTTAATTGATTGGCTAATTGAAGTCCTTCCTTATCTATGACTCAATTAAATCAATCCCTTCAATTTAGGGACCAGACGCATCAATCCAGCTGGCAAGGAACAGATACTTTCCTAGACGGACTCTTATTTCTAAAACTTCTCAGAGCTGACACCATCCTGCCAGCTGTGAATTAGCACCGCCTCTCCTTCAGTCTATCGGCCTTGTCACTGCTTCTCCTGTATGAATCGGGCTCTATTGGTTTCCATGCCCGATTATCTCTCTTTAACCGCCCATAGCCAATCGGACTATTTCTCTATCATTGCGTGGTGTCCGATTGGGCTTCCTGTTGCTCTACTCCACCATCGGGCTTTCAACATGCTAGATTATGTCTCCCCAAAGCCCGATAAACCTTACCACAATCCCATAGCCAACCAGGCTCTGCTTGTCACACCAACCGGCCTTAACCCAATCATTGGTCTTACGTCTGTACTTGAGCCCGATAAGTCATTCACTCCTTAGCCCGGCCTCTCCTCTAACATGAATCGGACTCAAAACCCATTGACGGTTTTTGGGTGCAAACAACATCAAAATGACTATTACAGAAGTGAAAACCTGAGCAAGATTGAAAGCACAATCCAAGAATAACTCCTTTGGACCGAGTAAGGGTCTGTTTGGCACGTCTTGCGTTTATGAGATTAAATTGCAAAAGCCCCACCAAAATGATCAAATATAGTGAAATTATACATGTTTTTATATTATAAATATAAAGAGAAGAGACAACAACTAACCATAAAGTACTGAATGGTAAAGGCTCTTGTAAAAAGTCAAAGTTGGATGATGAAAGACACATATGTAGAAGCTGAGAGGAAGAGTAGAACAAGGTTTTTTTTTGTCAGAAAGGGAATGAGTTCATGAGATTTTTTAGGCAATGGTAATTGATACAACATCATATATATATATATATATTGTAAAGTGGAATCACAAGCCTGCCACATGGCAGTTTTGTGATTTTTCTTTTTCCTTCCTTTTTATATGTATAATATAATAATCTCAACATATGTTCTCTCGCATCTCAACATATGTTCTCAACATAATAATCTCAATATATATTTTTTGTGCATCACTTACACAGCAAAAGGTACATACATTTAAAGCTGGTGTGTCGTTTAGTGTGTCGTTTGGTGTGTATTCCTATCATTTTTGTTTATATATATATGTATATATTTATATATGTATAATAATCTCAATATATACTCTCTCACAAATTCCCTCTAGGCTCTATCTGACATCATCTTTAGGAAGCTTCTCTCTCTCTCTCTCTCACACAAACACACACACATAGATATACACATGAATTGAATAAATCAAAAAGTTATTAGAAAATAAAAACAAAATCATCTCCATGTCTTCTCTTTCCTTAATTCTCTCGTTTACTCCTTTATCTCTCTTATTTTACCATAAAAAAAATTATTCATTTGAATGAGCAAAGAGGAGGAAAGACAATAAAAAAGAAAAATCAACTAATCTGTTATACAAATTTCTGCCCCAACCCTTCCCTCCTTCCACAATATGATATTCATGTAGTTGAAAATAATAAATATTGACCTCTCCAAAATTTAGCTATTTTTTCTCTCCTCATATCTTGCAAATGATTTATCTCCCCAAATTATAAATCTCCTTTTTCTCTCCCCCTCCATGTTTTCTCCATGAATTATATATATCTATATTATAAATTATAACTTTGTCCTACTAGGACAAGTGACTAGGATAAACTAATGCGACTAAAATGGTATTTAGCTGATTGGGTTGCTGAGTTGGAGTGTCATATGTTGTAACCCTCAAACCCTATCTCACAATTCCTTTCTCTAATCCCCAATCTCTACCTCACCCAGCACCACACCTCCGCAGACCCACACCACCGCCTCTCTCTCTCTCTCTCTCTCTCTCTCTCTCTCTCTCTCTCTCTTCCTCCACCTTTCTCTGTATCCCCCTCTCTGGTTCACCTCACAACCTACCTCACCCAGCACCACACCACTGCAGACCCACACCATCGCCTCTCTCTCTCTCTCTCTCTCTCTCTCTCTCTCTCTCTCTCTTCCTCCACCTCTATGTCTCCCCTTCTCTGGTTCACCTCACAACCTACCTCACCCAGCACCACACCACCGCAGACCCACACCACCGCCTCTCTCTCTCTCTCTCTCTCCACCTTTCTCTGTCTCCCCCTCTCTGGTTCACCGCAGACCCACACCACCGCAGACCCATTTCTTCGTCTTCTTCGCCCACTCTCACCTCTCCTCTCCTCTTGGCTCAAGATCTTCTCTCTCCTCATCCACCCTCAAGATCTTTTCTCTCCTCATCCACCATCACCCTCCTTCTCCTCCACCTCCGGCCCACGCCACCACAACCTTCTGATCGGGAAAAAGAAAGAAAGAAGAAAAAAAAATAAGAAGCTCAAGCAACAAAAATAATTCCTCATATATGATTTTTCTCTCTTTGCCCTTTCAATTGGATCAAAAATTTCTTTTTTCTTTCCATAATAACCGATCACCAGTCTTGCAGATCCCCCAAAAGGGTTTCAAAAATTCAAGCTCTGTTCAAAGCCAAATGGGTTTCGAAAATGGTTTCTCTGATAAACAGTTTGCTTCATCTGTTTGCTTGAACTCTGCTCAAAAGGGTTGCGAAAATTCAAGCTCCGGTCCAAGCCTAATGGGTTTTGAAAAGGGTTTCTCTGATAAATAGTTTACTTGATCTGTTTGCTTGATCTCTGGTCAAAAGGGTTTACAAAATTCAAGCCAAATGGCTCTACACATAGTTGCTTGATCTTTCTCTGATTCTTTGGTTTTTCTAGACATAGTTGCTTGATCTTTGTTTTTTGTTTTTCCCTTTTCTTTTTGTTTCTTTTTAGTTTCCTTTCTTTTTCTTATTTCTAACCCATATGTTCTTTTACTTTTTTTTATTTTCAAACATGTGTGCAATTCTAATTTGATTGCGTTTGATTGTTAATTGTTCCATTAGTTTCCTTCATGAAAAGATTTACAACTTCACCCAATTGTAGACTCCATTAGTTTCCTTCACAAATAGTTTACTTGATCTGTTTGCTTGATCTTTGGTCAAAAGGCTTTCAAAAATTCAAGCCAAATGGGTTTCTCTACACATAGTTGCTTGATCTTTCTTTGTTTTTTCATGTGGAAAACTCATTTGACTTTGAGCATGTCAAGCTCCGTTATTTTTAGTTCCTTTCATCTTTCTCTGATTCTTTGGTTTCTCTACACATAGTTGGTTGATCTTTGGTTTTTTTTTTCCCTTTTCTTTTTGTTTCTTTTTAGTTTCCTTTCTTTTTCTTATTTCTAACCCATATGTTCTTTCAATTTTTTTTATTTTCAAACATGTCTGCAATTCTAATTTGATTGCGTGTGATTGTTAATTGTTCCATTAGTTTCCTTCATGAAAAGATTTACAACTTCACCCAAATGTAGACTGCAAATTTTCTTTTGTTTTCCATTTTTTTGCTTTTTCATTTGTTTGCACATCTTTCCATTTTTTTCCTATGGAAATAAGAAATATGAGATTCATGTTTCCATTTTGCAAATCTTTCCATTATGTTTCTTTCCTTTGATAATACTGAAAATCTCCGTTCCTAGATTATTCAGTCAATCTCAATCAATTATAACAAAATCTCTCCCTAAAATCTACGTTCCTATTATCTGTCCTAGCAAAATTATCACAATATGCATTCCTAAAATCTCTCTTGCTAGCAAAATTATCACAATATATATCTATATATATATGCGTTCCTAAAATCTCTCTTCCTAGCAAAATTATCTATCCTCTGTCACAATCTCTGTCACAATCTTTATTATATATATAGACTTCAAACACTCCACTTTCTTACATAGTCAACAGGTTCTCTCTCTCACGTTATCTTGCTGAAGTTATCTCGCTGAAGTTATATCTATCTCTCTCTCTCACACACACTCCATTTGACAGGTATGCCCAAGTTCTATATTTATTTTCTAATAACTTCCTACTTTTTCATGTGTTCTGACTCTGTATGTAAGTAAGAGTGTGTGATTACTCTGTATGTTGTATTCTTACATACTAAGTAGTTGTTCATAAACAAGGGTTGATTTCTATTGATGCCAGAATTTGGTAAGAGTAAAGTAAAGCAATTTAAGAAGAGAGAGAGAATGAGAGACTATTTTTTGTATGTGGTTCGGCCCTGTTAATGAAGGTACCTATGTCCACGTGTGTGTCTGAGCACGTTCACTAGCAGATCACCCGCGGGCCTGGTGAGCCAACAAAGAGGGGCGGCACTACCAGTAATACCGGCCGGGTGTATGCGTATAATGGTGAATTTTCTAGAGGTGTTGTGTAGACTTAGAAGTTGGCGGCCCCTTCAATGGGGGGTGAGAGGTCTCTTTTATAGATGTAAGAGACCTACTCATACATGAATAAGAAAATATAATCCTATTGATATAGATTGACATTAATTATGGGGATTTCCTAATTGGATTAGGAAATAGTGTGCACTTTCCATTAGTCTTCTAGCTTGAGTAGGAAACTGCCCGTAATGCTCGGGATCACGCCTATGAAGCTCAGATGAGCTGTTCCCGCGGTGGGATGTGCCTGTGCGCTTTTCTCGACCTGTTGGTCGGGTCATGAATGAACCACTCGGGATGATGAGTAGACTAAACCGCTCGGGCTGATGCTTCTGAGGAGTTGTGCATGATTTGCCCAGGGCATGGACTAGCTGCTGATTTGAACCGCTCGGTCATAAGATAGAGCCAATTTTGGGCGTATCAATTTCTATTGATGATGTTTTTTCCTTCTTTCTTTGTCTTGGCAATAATGATGTGTAAAACATGTATGCAGTGCATTAACATAATCTTGAAAAACTTATCATTTTTCTTGAAAAATTTATAATTTTCAACAGTTTGGTCTTCTTTGCTTCTTTTGTGTCAAAAGTGTTTTTGTAGTCACATTTTATTTGCTTCTTATGTGTTCATGTGATTTCTGTAGAGTTTAAGAAGATATTAGTATATAATGTTTTTCTACTTGGCCTTTCGATTTTGTTCTACAATAGATTTTTTTTTTACAAAGTGCCTTTAGCCTTTTCGTTTTTACTAAGTGCCTCTAGCCTTTACATTTCTTGATAAGCAGTACAAATGACCTTTTTAACTAAGTGCCATTAGCCTTTACATTTTTTGATAAGCAGTACAAATGGGATTAGAATTTTTTTTTTCTAAGAACAAATTGAATTACACTTGCATAGTTTTAACATCATTTCACTGATACTAATTTGTTGTTTGGTTGTGATTAATGTTGTCAAGGATTTTGCATAATTAAAAATCACATTAATATTTGTTAAAAAGCATTAATATTGTTGCCAAAAAAAATTTATTTGTTATTTTCTCTCTCATATATGATGAGTGATGCTATTGATGGGATCAAGTGTGATGTGTTGAGTATTGAATATTCTCAAATCACTAAAATCAAAGTTAAAAAGTTTAATTCATGATATATATTCTTCTCTGGAAACTCATCTATATTTGTCGTGACCAAACATCTCTGAGTTCCCCTCACATTCTGTCTCTCTCTCACAATACCCGATCTCTAATCCCCAATCTCTACCTCACAATACCCCCTCACATTCTGTCTCTCTCTTTCATCTCCTGCCTGTCTTTCTCTTTCATCTCTTATCAATATTTATTTTCTAATAACTTCCTACTTTTTCATGTGTTCTTACTCTGTATGTAAGTAAGAGTGTGTGATTACTCTGTATATTGTATTCTTACATACTAAGTAGTTGTTCATAAACAATAGAGCAATTTAATCTTGAAACTGAAAAATTTATCATTTTTCTTGAAAAATTTATCATTTTCAACAGTTTGGTCTTCTTTGCTTCTTTTGTGTCAAAATTGTTTTTGTAGTCACATTTTCTTTGCTTCTTTTCTGTTCATGTGATTTCTATAGAGTTTAAGAAGATATTAGTATATAATGTTTTTCTACTTGGCCTTTCGATTTTGTTCTACAATAGACTTTTGTTTTTACAAACTGCCTTTAGCCTATTTGTTTTTACTAAGTGCCTCTATCCTTTACGTTTCTTGATAAGCAGTACAAATGGAATTAGAATTTTTTTTCCTACTAACAAATTGAATTACACTTGCATAGTTTTAACATCAATAGTGTTTTGTCTCTCTCTTTCATCTCCTACCTGTCTTTCTCTTTCATCTCTTTTCAAAAAAAAATTTCAGTATATCTTCCATCCCTCTTACAGATTCTTACTATCGCTCTTACTCAGTTGTAGATTTATCACTCTGTTTATTCTTTGCGAACATTTTTATGCGAAAAATAAGATGGGATGAGATGTGGGGTTCTTCCTTCAGTCTGGCCATATGATTTGCACACATTACGCCCAATCCGGACCACCATTACTCTTATCATATGCTACGTGGTCTACATGTATTCCTAAGTGGATTTAGGGGCTGATTAGGGGCTGATTTAGGGGCTGTTTGGCGATAGTAGTAGAGATTGGTTATGAGTATAGGCTTAATTATTCTTTATAATCATTATTTTGAATTCCGAGTAAACGTTTAATTCTTCTTTATAATCAGTTGTATTCAATTGAAGTTTTTTGAATTTGGGTTCTATAACTTTGGCAACTTACATTATCTTTTGGTTTCATTTCGGAGTTGAACATGATTGTTTTGCCCCATCCATGCGGTTGATCAAGTTAGGCGGGTCTATTAGGCCCTATTTGGGTAATGGTAAATTTAAGTTGTGTAGTTAGTTTGGGTAATGCTAAATTTTGTGTTTCCTCATTACTAGCAGGTGTCTTAGTTCCTGTTTGGGTAATGCTAAATTTTGTGTTTTCCTCATTACTAGCAGGTGTCTTAGTAATCTTTAATTCCCCCTTCATATGTGTTTTTTTAATGCGTTTATAGTTGTAGATTTTGTTAGCATATGTAATATGTAATTCGTTGTTTGTTTGTCAATGTTTAGTATCATTCCCTTTTAACATCTTGCATAGTTTATAAACATAGGCATAAAAAATGGAATTACATTTTTTTTTTGGCTATGGACATATGGAAAACATCTATGGTCAAAGCCTCATGTTACAATCTGCAGATAAGGGTTTGGAAAAAAAATATTTCCCTTTAAGAAAAAATTAAGGTCATTGCAAAATGTGATTTTATTGACAGTCATGTTAACCGTTTTTATTTCTTGACAAAATGTGATTTTAATGTGTTATTATGATTTTCGTGTTATAGAAGTTGCAAAGTCTCCATGTTGATTGTATTTTATTTATATTATATTGATTTTGGAGTTTATTGATTTCCCTATTTTTTTATTTTCATTTTATATCATTCCATTTTGCACTTCTTTCCATGTTTTATATATGTCAGCATATGCAGCAAAGTTAGGTTAGTGGACTCTAAATTAGAGAAATCATTACTATCCCATGGGCAGTGCACAAATATTCTGAGTCCACAAATATTTCAGTCCACAAATCATTACTATCACCCTTTGACTGCAATGTCTTTTAAGATTTGTTAAATGTTCTTAAATTTCAGAAAGTTATATTATTTTGCACATCAACAATGGATACTCCTTCAATCATGATCATTACATAGCCAACAACTGTTTTTATTGGTTTCAGTCAATGTATACATGGATAAATTTTGTTGTTAATTTTGCTAAATCTGACTTTGAAAATTCTATTGTTAAAACATTGTGATTGGTTCTCTCTAAAGAGAGAAAATTCACACACAAAAAAAAAACTAAATTGTTATTTTTTAAAAAATAAATTGTTGTTTGTTAATTGATATTTTCTCCTTATCTCGGTATCACTCTCAGTCTTTCCCTTGATTTTTTAATTATGTTCGTCTCTACACAACTATTACGTGGCCACAACTATTGCATTTTAGAACTTTGCTGTGAGAAATTTTGAACTTTCCAATACTCAAGGTTGTAGCAAAACCAAAGTAAGAAAGTCAGATATGTAGGTTATGAATTCTAAGTCCAATGTTTTTTTTTGGGTCAAAGCCCAAGGTTGAATTTGTATATTTACCTTTTTTTTTTTTCAAAATCTTTATATTAATAAATATTTACGTAAAAGTAGGTGCTAATATGGCAAGTAACTCATCTTTTTAAATACTGTAGGAAACTTAACACATGTTCTCCTCCATCACAATTTGGAGCTAATCTCCATGCCCAAAACATTGGATATTATCTCCATCACATTGGAGATTAATGACAGTTGTAATTAGATGTATTCCTTAGTACACCACTTAGTAAAATTTCTAATTTAATGTTTTCTTTTTAAATGATACCTTTATATAAATTTATGCAGATGGATATTAGACCTCCTATAATGGCACGCGTTAGTGTTCGTCTTCTTCATAAAAATATTATGAATCAACTTGCAAATATGACTTTTGAAGAAGGCACTCCCATATGGGTGTATGGCACACATGTAATTGCATTATGTGGTCAATTAAGGAACACACGTAAATGTTTGTCAGAAAATGAAATAATGCAAATAATAGCTGATTCGCTACCATCATGTTGGGATGATGTTGTTGAAGATATACTTAATAGACACCAACCAGATGACGCATTAGTCTTTCTAGAACTACTTTCTAGAACTACTAGAGGAAACTGAGCGCGATATCCACCCATTATGGATAGACTTTGAGACAACACAGATGGCTTCGGGTGTAGGAGTTGTAGACCATATAGTGACAAAAGAAAGTATATGCAACGAACTTCAGAGAAAAGGATTTCGTCTCCATGACGCGATTTTGGTGTACGCGATAGTCAACACACTTCCGGATGAGTGGCCTAAGAAAACAATATACAGAAATTTACAAAATGATTTTAAGGACTTGAAAACTCTTAGAGAAATGTTGGAGGATGAGGAGTTCGATTTCTTATGTTCAAAAGTTGTGGCTGACGTGGAAAAGACATTTGCGAACCAATGTCGTGAAGATAAATAAAAAAAAATTATATTTATTTAGTCGTTTTTTTTTTAAGAAAAATTGTACTTTTAGATGTTTTAATATTTTGATGGATAATTTTGTAACTATTTTAATTATGAGTTTTTTTGTAATATATTAAGGGTTTAATATGTGAGTTTTAATTAATGGTTTGTTTCTTCTTCTTTTTTGTAATTAAATATGTCTGTTGCTATTTATGATAATTAATGGGGAAAATGTTAAAAGTTTATTCACATCTTGGAACTTCAATTCTGTAAGTCGTATCGTGAGCAATGTTGATGAGTTTTTTGTAATTAATTAAAGGGTTGGTTTCTTTCGTTTTCGTAATTAATAGTTTGTTTCTTCTTCTTTTTTATTGGTGGTCTTTTGTTCAATTTTGTTACAGTTAATCAATGGCAAAATACACAATTTTTAAGACTCAAGAATCTATAGTAAGTTTTCTTTATTTGTACAACAATCTGTTAACACCTAACATAAGAGAAACTCATAAATAATCTAATGATTTTTTTAATTACACATGTCACAGTTGGAGAAAGAATTGGAGGAAACTGTAAGTTAATATTTATCTTTATGAAAATTGTTATCCTTAATTAGTTATGATTAACATGTATTTAATTAACTTCTTTATCTATACAATAAAATGTTAGGTTGAGTTTCTTCGGACTAAAAACGTGGGCATCACTTTTCGTGATGAGAGGGATGGTTATGCTGAAATCATTTTATCGGTTAGTCCATCATTTGTTATTTTTTTTTTCATTTTTTTGGGTCATTTTTTATACTTATTGTCCTTTATTTTATCAATCTCGCTTTATTTATACGCAAATCTTTTGACAGAAAAACGCAAAAAAAAAACAAAATGCAAGAAAAGGCAAGCTCTTCTGAAAAAGGAAAAGAGAAGGAATATCAGGAAAATCGGGTAAATCTATATTTTACACTGTTACTATTTATGCTGATATATTATATACACATTTAAACATGTTATTACTGTCGTTTCATTTTTTAAATGGTTTACTGTATAAGTTGAACTTCAAATAGAAAACAAACATAAGCTGAACATTAGTTAACAATGTTTCCTTTTTAATATTAGGTATAATATACAATATATTAAAACAGTTAATAAAAAATATCACTTCAAATGAAAATAATAAGCTGAACAATCATTTACGAAATTGTTTTATTCAAAAAAAAAAAACTTCAACATTCGGTTATATACAGACAGTTAATAAAAAATACCACTTCAAAAGAAAATAATAAGTTGAAGAATCATTTATAAAAATTCTCTATTCGTATTTGAACATAATAAAAAAATGACAATAATATATTGAACATACTAAATTCAAACATCCATATTGAAAATAACTCAAAATAAATTATAAATTGAACATTCTTTAAAAAAAAAAAAACAAACATTTTGATAATCAAAAGAAAAAACTAAAATTGACCACTTATTTACAAAAATAATTTTTATTTATATTTCAAATATACAAATAGTTAATTCAAATCATGAAAAAAATCATAAAATACTTTAAGACAATAGTATTCCTGCTACATTCACTACAAAAATGCCAATAGTTTTCCTGGTACTCCAAGATTATAGATTAAATTGATCTGTATGAGTTATATTTATTTAGGCACCCAATGTTAATTATCTATCAAAAGTTTCGTTAGCCCAACGCGCTCGACGAGAACGAGAACGGAATGAATCGTGCTCTACACGTCCATTAACTCGATGTAACAACCCTAAAATTTCTTTGTAAATAATTATTTTAATTATTATTTTCAGTTAGCAATATTATATGAGTGTGCCTATGTAAGACGTGTTTGAAAAATTTTAAGTGTTTGGTGGACATATAAATTAAATCATGAGTGAGCGCGTTTAGTTTGGGAGTTATATTTTATTAATTTATATTTGTTAAAAAAAAGAAAAAAGAAAAGTGAAGGGTTGATATGTATTTTTGTTATATAGTGTTTACAGGCCCGCGAATGTGTTAAATAATGTAATTAACATTAAAACTTAGTACCGGGGTTATAGGTACCCATTGGGCTACTCATTTTAACACTTTGTACTGCATTTTGGGCTCACATGAGTCTCTTTTGTGAGCCCATAAAAATAAAAACGGGATTATTAATGTTTGTGTGAGTGTTACAATTATATGTTGAGTGTATGTACCATAGTATATACTAATATGTTAAGGGTGCTTCATGTATATAGATATATAATACAATAATAGGGTTTAGGTAACCCTTTTCCTTGGGCAGCCGCAATAGAGAGAGAGAGAGAGAGAGAGAGAGAGAGAGAGAGAGAGAGAGAGGAAGAGAAGAAGAAAAGAAGAAGAAGGAGAAAGGAGAAGGGAGAAGAAGGAGAACGGTCCCGAGTTCGTGGTCACGTGTGGATCATGGGGTATTCGCGATTGCCATTTTTTTATCAACTAGGTGAGTTAAACTTTGTGTATCCGAGTATATATATATATATATACACGTATGTATATATATGTATGTGTATGGGAGTAAATTAGTGCACGTTAAATTTAATGGTTAGGGTCAAATCTTTGTAATGGATCGATACACGTTGCTATTGTTGAAGTAATTTAGATACATTCTTTCCCTTCGTGTGACTTTGCGATCATGACATTAGGGTATTCGAAAGGGTTAGGTGAATCGTTAGTTTGATCAAAACTATAGGTGAAATATTCATGTTTGTTAGAAAATATATGTGAAATTCGTTTTATGTGTAATTCACACAGTCGCAGAAACTTTAGAAAATTATTAGAAAATCGTGACTTTGAATTTGAACATTCTGTCCGCGCGTCTCATGTAAAACGTGATTCTGCACGTTTTTCGTCTAATGGTATTTTTCCTGATTCTGCACCGTTTGGGCAGAAATTTAAGATTACAGTAGCAGTTTTCAATATAGTTCAACTTGCAAATTGGAGAATATGATTTCTTATTATGTGCTTTATGTATGCTAATATTGAATGTTGGGTTGAGATTATTGTACCTAAAATAACTGATCTTATTTTGTGGTCATTTTGAGAAAAATGAGTAAATTAGATACGTTGAATAGTATATTGGGGATGTTGTAATTTGATTGGAAATTATTGAGGGAAGAATTGTTATGGGTTAATTGATAAAACCCTTTATTGTAAGAAATTGGAATATATCTAAAAGTTAGAGATGTGATTGGATGATAAGACGGAACTATGTGATAAATGTGAAATTCACAATTATTGGGATAATACGAACGATAAGTGATAATTGCAACATAGTTCTTTAGTGTTCACCACTCCCGTTGTGTGATATGTTTTTTTTTGGTAGCTCGACTTGCTGAGTGTACCCTTTTGCCAGTGGCTTCGTGATCAAGCTGGCCTAAGCCTTATGCTCGGCTTATTTGTTAGACGTCTAGGCATATTGACTGGCCTTCTGTGTGTATACCTAGTTTGGTTGATACTCCAACCAAACTAGCACCAGAGTGGATGTTAGTAGTATGTCCGGGCACACATGGGATATATGTGTGGGTGTACCATGGAGGGTGGCCAAGTGGTGAACCTAGGGAACACAAAGATAAATTAAAGGCTAATAAATAATGATAATGGAGTATTTCATAAGACTGATAAGCGTGAAAAAATGAATGCGATGTTTGAGTTAGAATGTGGACGGTTTGTATACAGAATTGTTTGCTTGGTTTATGATCATTCAATTTGCAGGATGGTGGGCCCACTAACGTATTACAGGTTTGGCTCACCATAAGTAATGGGTAAGTATGAAACTCGTAGTACCTTTGGATTTTGGGCAAGAAACTACTTGCCACCACATAAATGGAAACTACTCTATTGTCCAGATATGTGTGTGGAACTACCTGTCTTGACCCAAGAGTACTGTAGTATAATTTGTTGTCTACGGGTTCAAGTTGGATCCCTAAGACTTGTTGTTTTGTTTAACTCATACCAGTCATTTGACTGACCCGAGTGTGTTATGCATTCGGGGGCGTTTCTATATGAAACGTAGTTGAATGCACTTGTGCAGGTTTAGTATTTGGACATTTCCTGTGGAGCTTTTGATGTCTTGGAGTTGCAGTTGTGTAGAAGTGTAGTTTGTATTTGGTTGTATTTTTATTTATTTATTTATTTTAGGCATTGTGGGCCGTATTTGGATTATTATAACATGTATTGTATATTGAGTATTGGGAACGTTTTAGTTACTCTGACCAAAGGATGTATAGATTTTATTCTTATTTTTTTTTTCCGCTGAACTCTGTATGTGGACATTTTATTTATGAAAATGATGTTTTTTTTTTAAATTGAAAAATGATATAATATTTATAATGGAACTATAGTTCTTTTATAATGAAATGGATGTTTGGGAATACAGGTTTATTAATAAAGAGTTTTTTTTAAAAAACACAAGATCACATGTCTTTATTTAATGAGTATTAAATACTGTTTTCAATAAATTATCATTTAGCTTGTGTGAGGGTGTCACTCTCGTGATTTTTGGTAATTGAATATTAGTCCGGATACAGGCTCTGGATTGAATATTTGGTTGTCCAAAAATCGGGGTGTGACAGTTTGGTATCAGAGCTTAAGGTTAGCTTAGCGAGTCTAGGTGATCCTCGGAATGTGGAGTAAGGAGTTGGTCAGAGTTATAGGTTTGCGATTTATTAGGTTTGGGTCATGTGTGTCTATGTGTTTACTTATGTAAAAGTTAACTACAGATGTGTACCTATTATTAAAATATATATATATATATATATATAATTTAGTTGATTTTAAATGTATACCATATTAGGAGCGTTGGTAACGTTATTTAATATTGATTAGTAGAGCATGCATCATTTTAATTGTCATGGGATGAAAAGGTAGAGGGGAGATGTAATTTTCTTCGTCAGGCGGTTGAGTTCAGGAGTAGTACTGGAATATCTTCTTCGAGTTATTATTATCTGGCAGTATCAACTTAACATTCAGAAGGGTATTATTCTATTGGAGTATCGGGATTCTCTTATTCTCAGAAGACTTATTATTTTATCAGCAGGATTTCTATTGTCCCTTTTATTATCTACTGAGTTGATTATTGGGCTTCATTTATTGGGCATTTGGATATTCTCAGAAGACTTATTATTTTATTAGCAGGATTTCTATTGTCCCTTTTATTATCTACTGAGTTGATTATTGGACTTCATTTATTGGGCATTTGGACTTCTTATACTATCGGCGAATCTGCCATATTCTCTATGGGTGTTCTGTACAACCGTCTATTATTACGGATTTTCTTGATTTCTGATTATTACTCTGATTATTACCAGACAAGGATATATTTCTCTTCAGTGCCAGTAAATATTTCTCAGATGTGGTTGGAGCGGTAAGTAAGTATTGGATATCCCGATGAAGTGTTGTGCGGGACACAGTAAGAGGGGAACATGTGCATACACATAGTCATATCTTTGTGAAATTAATCAATTGTTGCTTTTAATAAATGGTTAATATCTAGTGCTTTATGTGAAATTATGTGCTTTACCTTACTGGTGTTGTGTCTTGTGTGTCTGTTAAAATTTAACAAGCTACTATATGAGACTATGGGTATATACATGAGTGTTTCCTTGTTTGGATTATTCGCTCGATGTACCAGGTCTCATTACTGTAGGGAGTTAAACGATAGCGACACTTCGAGGTTGGATTGCTTTCATTGTGTGTTTAACGTCATGCATATTAATTATCTGTATTTGTTGCACCCCAAATTTCGGGACGAAATTTCTTTAAGGAGGGTAGAATGTAACAACCCTAAAATTTCTATGTAAATAATTATTTTAATTATTATTTTCAGTTAGCAATATTATATGAGTGTGCCTATGTAAGACGTGTTTGAAAAATTTTAAGTGTTTGGTGGACATATAAATTAAATCATGAGTGAGCGCGTTTAGTTTGGGAGTTATATTTTATTAATTTATATTTGTTAAAAAAAAGAAAAAAGAAAAGTGAAGGGTTGATATGTATTTTTGTTATATAGTGTTTACAGGCCCGCGAATGTGTTAAATAATGTAATTAACATTAAAACTTAGTACCGGGGTTATAGGTACCCATTGGGCTACTCATTTTAACACTTTGTACTGCATTTTGGGCTCACATGAGTCTCTTTTGTGAGCCCATAAAAATAAAAACGGGATTATTAATGTTTGTGTGAGTGTTACAATTATATGTTGAGTGTATGTACCATAGTATATACTAATATGTTAAGGGTGCTTCATGTATATAGATATATAATACAATAATAGGGTTTAGGTAACCCTTTTCCTTGGGCAGCCGCAATAGAGAGAGAGAGAGAGAGAGAGAGAGAGAGAGAGAGAGAGAGAGAGAGAGGAAGAGAAGAAGAAAAGAAGAAGAAGGAGAAAGGAGAAGGGAGAAGAAGGAGAACGGTCCCGAGTTCGTGGTCACGTGTGGATCATGGGGTATTCGCGATTGCCATTTTTTTATCAACTAGGTGAGTTAAACTTTGTGTATCCGAGTATATATATATATATACACGTATGTATATATATGTATGTGTATGGGAGTAAATTAGTGCACGTTAAATTTAATGGTTAGGGTCAAATCTTTGTAATGGATCGATACACGTTGCTATTGTTGAAGTAATTTAGATACATTCTTTCCCTTCGTGTGACTTTGCGATCATGACATTAGGGTATTCGAAAGGGTTAGGTGAATCGTTAGTTTGATCAAAACTATAGGTGAAATATTCATGTTTGTTAGAAAATATATGTGAAATTCGTTTTATGTGTAATTCACACAGTCGCAGAAACTTTAGAAAATTATTAGAAAATCGTGACTTTGAATTTGAACATTCTGTCCGCGCGTCTCATGTAAAACGTGATTCTGCACGTTTTTCGTCTAATGGTATTTTTCCTGATTCTGCACCGTTTGGGCAGAAATTTAAGATTACAGTAGCAGTTTTCAATATAGTTCAACTTGCAAATTGGAGAATATGATTTCTTATTATGTGCTTTATGTATGCTAATATTGAATGTTGGGTTGAGATTATTGTACCTAAAATAACTGATCTTATTTTGTGGTCATTTTGAGAAAAATGAGTAAATTAGATACGTTGAATAGTATATTGGGGATGTTGTAATTTGATTGGAAATTATTGAGGGAAGAATTGTTATGGGTTAATTGATAAAACCCTTTATTGTAAGAAATTGGAATATATCTAAAAGTTAGAGATGTGATTGGATGATAAGACGGAACTATGTGATAAATGTGAAATTCACAATTATTGGGATAATACGAACGATAAGTGATAATTGCAACATAGTTCTTTAGTGTTCACCACTCCCGTTGTGTGATATGTTTTTTTTTGGTAGCTCGACTTGCTGAGTGTACCCTTTTGCCAGTGGCTTCGTGATCAAGCTGGCCTAAGCCTTATGCTCGGCTTATTTGTTAGACGTCTAGGCATATTGACTGGCCTTCTGTGTGTATACCTAGTTTGGTTGATACCCCAACCAAACTAGCACCAGAGTGGATGTTAGTAGTATGTCCGGGCACACATGGGATATATGTGTGGGTGTACCATGGAGGGTGGCCAAGTGGTGAACCTAGGGAACACAAAGATAAATTAAAGGCTAATAAATAATGATAATGGAGTATTTCATAAGACTGATAAGCGTGAAAAAATGAATGCGATGTTTGAGTTAGAATGTGGACGGTTTGTATACAGAATTGTTTGCTTGGTTTATGATCATTCAATTTGCAGGATGGTGGGCCCACTAACGTATTACAGGTTTGGCTCACCATAAGTAATGGGTAAGTATGAAACTCGTAGTACCTTTGGATTTTCGGCAAGAAACTACTTGCCACCACATAAATGGAAACTACTCTATTGTCCAGATATGTGTGTGGAACTACCTGTCTTGACCCAAGAGTACTGTAGTATAATTTGTTGTCTACGGGTTCAAGTTGGATCCCTAAGACTTGTTGTTTTGTTTAACTCATACCAGTCATTTGACTGACCCGAGTGTGTTATGCATTCGGGGGCGTTTCTATATGAAACGTAGTTGAATGCACTTGTGCAGGTTTAGTATTTGGACATTTCCTGTGGAGCTTTTGATGTCTTGGAGTTGCAGTTGTGTAGAAGTGTAGTTTGTATTTGGTTGTATTTTTATTTATTTATTTATTTTAGGCATTGTGGGCCGTATTTGGATTATTATAACATGTATTGTATATTGAGTATTGGGAACGTTTTAGTTACTCTGACCAAAGGATGTATAGATTTTATTCTTATTTTTTTTTTCCGCTGAACTCTGTATGTGGACATTTTATTTATGAAAATGATGTTTTTTTTTTAAATTGAAAAATGATATAATATTTATAATGGAACTATAGTTCTTTTATAATGAAATGGATGTTTGGGAATACAGGTTTATTAATAAAGAGTTTTTTTTAAAAAACACAAGATCACATGTCTTTATTTAATGAGTATTAAATACTGTTTTCAATAAATTATCATTTAGCTTGTGTGAGGGTGTCACTCTCGTGATTTTTGGTAATTGAATATTAGTCCGGATACAGGCTCTGGATTGAATATTTGGTTGTCCAAAAATCGGGGTGTGACAGTTTGGTATCAGAGCTTAAGGTTAGCTTAGCGAGTCTAGGTGATCCTCGGAATGTGGAGTAAGGAGTTGGTCAGAGTTATAGGTTTGCGATTTATTAGGTTTGGGTCATGTGTGTCTATGTGTTTACTTATGTAAAAGTTAACTACAGATGTGTACCTATTATTAAAATATATATATATATATATATATAATTTAGTTGATTTTAAATGTATACCATATTAGGAGCGTTGGTAACGTTATTTAATATTGATTAGTAGAGCATGCATCATTTTAATTGTCATGGGATGAAAAGGTAGAGGGGAGATGTAATTTTCTTCGTCAGGCGGTTGAGTTCAGGAGTAGTACTGGAATATCTTCTTCGAGTTATTATTATCTGGCAGTATCAACTTAACATTCAGAAGGGTATTATTCTATTGGAGTATCGGGATTCTCTTATTCTCAGAAGACTTATTATTTTATCAGCAGGATTTCTATTGTCCCTTTTATTATCTACTGAGTTGATTATTGGGCTTCATTTATTGGGCATTTGGATATTCTCAGAAGACTTATTATTTTATTAGCAGGATTTCTATTGTCCCTTTTATTATCTACTGAGTTGATTATTGGACTTCATTTATTGGGCATTTGGACTTCTTATACTATCGGCGAATCTGCCATATTCTCTATGGGTGTTCTGTACAACCGTCTATTATTACGGATTTTCTTGATTTCTGATTATTACTCTGATTATTACCAGACAAGGATATATTTCTCTTCAGTGCCAGTAAATATTTCTCAGATGTGGTTGGAGCGGTAAGTAAGTATTGGATATCCCGATGAAGTGTTGTGCGGGACACAGTAAGAGGGGAACATGTGCATACACATAGTCATATCTTTGTGAAATTAATCAATTGTTGCTTTTAATAAATGGTTAATATCTAGTGCTTTATGTGAAATTATGTGCTTTACCTTACTGGTGTTGTGTCTTGTGTGTCTGTTAAAATTTAACAAGCTACTATATGAGACTATGGGTATATACATGAGTGTTTCCTTGTTTGGATTATTCGCTCGATGTACCAGGTCTCATTACTGTAGGGAGTTAAACGATAGCGACACTTCGAGGTTGGATTGCTTTCATTGTGTGTTTAACGTCATGCATATTAATTATCTGTATTTGTTGCACCCCAAATTTCGGGACGAAATTTCTTTAAGGAGGGTAGAATGTAACAACCCTAAAATTTCTATGTAAATAATTATTTTAATTATTATTTTCAGTTAGCAATATTATATGAGTGTGCCTATGTAAGACGTGTTTGAAAAATTTTAAGTGTTTGGTGGACATATAAATTAAATCATGAGTGAGCGCGTTTAGTTTGGGAGTTATATTTTATTAATTTATATTTGTTAAAAAAAAGAAAAAAGAAAAGTGAAGGGTTGATATGTATTTTTGTTATATAGTGTTTACAGGCCCGCGAATGTGTTAAATAATGTAATTAACATTAAAACTTAGTACCGGGGTTATAGGTACCCATTGGGCTACTCATTTTAACACTTTGTACTGCATTTTGGGCTCACATGAGTCTCTTTTGTGAGCCCATAAAAATAAAAACGGGATTATTAATGTTTGTGTGAGTGTTACAATTATATGTTGAGTGTATGTACCATAGTATATACTAATATGTTAAGGGTGCTTCATGTATATAGATATATAATACAATAATAGGGTTTAGGTAACCCTTTTCCTTGGGCAGCCGCAATAGAGAGAGAGAGAGAGAGAGAGAGAGAGAGAGAGAGAGAGGAAGAGAAGAAGAAAAGAAGAAGAAGGAGAAAGGAGAAGGGAGAAGAAGGAGAACGGTCCCGAGTTCGTGGTCACGTGTGGATCATGGGGTATTCGCGATTGCCATTTTTTTATCAACTAGGTGAGTTAAACTTTGTGTATCCGAGTATATATATATATATATACACGTATGTATATATATGTATGTGTATGGGAGTAAATTAGTGCACGTTAAATTTAATGGTTAGGGTCAAATCTTTGTAATGGATCGATACACGTTGCTATTGTTGAAGTAATTTAGATACATTCTTTCCCTTCGTGTGACTTTGCGATCATGACATTAGGGTATTCGAAAGGGTTAGGTGAATCGTTAGTTTGATCAAAACTATAGGTGAAATATTCATGTTTGTTAGAAAATATATGTGAAATTCGTTTTATGTGTAATTCACACAGTCGCAGAAACTTTAGAAAATTATTAGAAAATCGTGACTTTGAATTTGAACATTCTGTCCGCGCGTCTCATGTAAAACGTGATTCTGCACGTTTTTCGTCTAATGGTATTTTTCCTGATTCTGCACCGTTTGGGCAGAAATTTAAGATTACAGTAGCAGTTTTCAATATAGTTCAACTTGCAAATTGGAGAATATGATTTCTTATTATGTGCTTTATGTATGCTAATATTGAATGTTGGGTTGAGATTATTGTACCTAAAATAACTGATCTTATTTTGTGGTCATTTTGAGAAAAATGAGTAAATTAGATACGTTGAATAGTATATTGGGGATGTTGTAATTTGATTGGAAATTATTGAGGGAAGAATTGTTATGGGTTAATTGATAAAACCCTTTATTGTAAGAAATTGGAATATATCTAAAAGTTAGAGATGTGATTGGATGATAAGACGGAACTATGTGATAAATGTGAAATTCACAATTATTGGGATAATACGAACGATAAGTGATAATTGCAACATAGTTCTTTAGTGTTCACCACTCCCGTTGTGTGATATGTTTTTTTTTGGTAGCTCGACTTGCTGAGTGTACCCTTTTGCCAGTGGCTTCGTGATCAAGCTGGCCTAAGCCTTATGCTCGGCTTATTTGTTAGACGTCTAGGCATATTGACTGGCCTTCTGTGTGTATACCTAGTTTGGTTGATACCCCAACCAAACTAGCACCAGAGTGGATGTTAGTAGTATGTCCGGGCACACATGGGATATATGTGTGGGTGTACCATGGAGGGTGGCCAAGTGGTGAACCTAGGGAACACAAAGATAAATTAAAGGCTAATAAATAATGATAATGGAGTATTTCATAAGACTGATAAGCGTGAAAAAATGAATGCGATGTTTGAGTTAGAATGTGGACGGTTTGTATACAGAATTGTTTGCTTGGTTTATGATCATTCAATTTGCAGGATGGTGGGCCCACTAACGTATTACAGGTTTGGCTCACCATAAGTAATGGGTAAGTATGAAACTCGTAGTACCTTTGGATTTTCGGCAAGAAACTACTTGCCACCACATAAATGGAAACTACTCTATTGTCCAGATATGTGTGTGGAACTACCTGTCTTGACCCAAGAGTACTGTAGTATAATTTGTTGTCTACGGGTTCAAGTTGGATCCCTAAGACTTGTTGTTTTGTTTAACTCATACCAGTCATTTGACTGACCCGAGTGTGTTATGCATTCGGGGGCGTTTCTATATGAAACGTAGTTGAATGCACTTGTGCAGGTTTAGTATTTGGACATTTCCTGTGGAGCTTTTGATGTCTTGGAGTTGCAGTTGTGTAGAAGTGTAGTTTGTATTTGGTTGTATTTTTATTTATTTATTTATTTTAGGCATTGTGGGCCGTATTTGGATTATTATAACATGTATTGTATATTGAGTATTGGGAACGTTTTAGTTACTCTGACCAAAGGATGTATAGATTTTATTCTTATTTTTTTTTTCCGCTGAACTCTGTATGTGGACATTTTATTTATGAAAATGATGTTTTTTTTTTAAATTGAAAAATGATATAATATTTATAATGGAACTATAGTTCTTTTATAATGAAATGGATGTTTGGGAATACAGGTTTATTAATAAAGAGTTTTTTTTTAAAAACACAAGATCACATGTCTTTATTTAATGAGTATTAAATACTGTTTTCAATAAATTATCATTTAGCTTGTGTGAGGGTGTCACTCTCGTGATTTTTGGTAATTGAATATTAGTCCGGATACAGGCTCTGGATTGAATATTTGGTTGTCCAAAAATCGGGGTGTGACACTCGACCAACTGATGATCCTCCTTTGACTTTGATCCGTCGTCAACGCGAAGATTCTATTTTGCAAGAACTGTCTCCAAGTGAACCCAATGATAGTTCTATATCAATTTTTTCGTTAGCCCAATGCGCTCGACGAGAACGAGAACGGAATGAAGGGTGTCCTACAAGTCCATTACTCAGATCAAGTAATTTTCCTTCTTTATCACCGAGCTGTCGTCGACGCGAAGAGTCTATTTTGCCAGAACTACCTGAACCCAATTATACTGCAATATCAAAAGCTGTATTAGCTCAACGCGCTCGACGAGAACGAGAACGGCATGAAAGGTGCTCCACACGTCAGATACCCCAACCAATCGATTTTCCCTATACGACACCGAGTCGTCGTCGTCAACGCGAAGTGATTCCTGTTTCACTTGAAATACCTCCAAATTCCGCTAAATGGCCAACTGTTGCAAATTCTTTTGTGCTATCGTCTACGTGCACAACACTTCTAGAAACAACTAATCATTACAGTTATGTTTGTGGAAGAGCTCCACTACTTATGGAAGATAGCGTGGTAAATTGTCATATACCACCAACACAAGTGCCTTTACACTCCATGCTTCCTCCGCGTAATCTTGGTGGAGAATTTGCTGCTGTTGAACTAAGTGAAGCCATCACAACTCCTGTTGAAGATTCCTCATCTCCACAAAATATTCAGTAAGCATGTTGCCCGTCTATTTGCAATATTTATTCTATTGATCACGCAAATTTAATTCATTCATGTAATTAAATAAACGTGTAGGCCAACTACGACAAATCATTACATGGATGAAGATTATGTTAGTGATGATGAATTAGAAGGTACCACAAGAGTTGTTGCTCCGGTACAGATAAGTCCAGGTCAGCATTTTCTGGGTGAGATGAATGTGGAATGCCCTTACTGCTTTGCATTACATTGGATGGATGAAAAATTAGTGAAGTCTTCTACGAGAAATCCTCTTTTTGGAACATGTTGTTTGCAAGGAAAAATCAAACTTCCTCTCCTTAGAACACCCCCTCAACAACTTCAACAGTTGTATGATGGAATGAGCCTGCAAGCGACTTCATTTCATCGTTATACTAGAGGGTACAATGCAGCTAATGCTTTTACAAGTCTGGGTGTTAAAATGGATGCAAGACTCATTCGTGGAAGGGGTCCTACAGCATTCACTATTCATGGTGAGTTGCGTCATCAAACAGGATCAATACTACCACAATCAGGCCAGGATCCAGCGTATGATCAATTGTACATTTATGATCCTGATTCTGCGTTAGACGTTCGTAGTCGTCGAAATCCACACTTAAGAGTAGACGTGTTAAAAACTATTCAAGATTGTTTGTTGCAATATAATATTTTCCCAGATAAATTTCGTCAAGCTTCCGCAGTTCTTAAACAATCGAATGCAAGAGACCAAAATATACGAGCTCATCTTCACTACAATACAGAAACAGATCGACGAAGGTATAGACTACCAGCAACAGATGAGATTGCGGTGATATTACCAGGCGATGGATCTGAGAGTAGCGCAATGAGAGATATTGTCTTGCATCTTAGAAGAGATAACCAGTTTATGCGAATTAATGAATGCCACCCAGCCTATTTACCATTGCATTATGTCTTATTGTTCCCATATGGTGAGCTTGGATGGGAACCTGAAATGCGACAATGGGATGTTGTACATAGTAGACATACAGCTGTGCGACTAACACAGATGCAGTTTTACAGCTATCGTGTGTTTGAACGTCCTACAGAATACTCAACAATTTTAAGAGCTGGTAAACTATTCTAAGAGTTTTTGGTAGATGCTTGGGCCGCAACTGAGCAAAACCGATTGACATATTGCAGGCTTAATCAAACAAAACTCCGTGCTGAACTTTATCAAGGTCTTACAGATGTTGCTGTAGACGGGTTGGGTCCTGATCAAGTTGGTAAATGGATGATTTTGCCGTCGTCATTCATTGGTAGCCCAAGACATATGTTTGAAATTTTTCAAGATTCCATGGCAATCACACGATATAACCAACACCCAGATATTTTTCTTACTATGACAGCAAATCCCGGATGGCCTGAGATTACCTCTGCTTTGTTACCACATCAAAATTCCACGGATCGTCCAGATTTAGTAGCCCATGTTTTTGAGTTGAAGAGAGACAGATTGATGAAAGAGATTGAAAGAAAGAAAGTGTTCGGTAATAAAGTTGCACATGTTTTTACAATTGAATTTCAAAAGCGCGGGCTACCACATATGCACGTTCTACTATTTCTTCAGGGTCCTGACAAGATTAAAACATGTGCTCAAGTTGACAAAGCAGTATGTGCTGAATTTCCCAATCCAGCCGATGATCCTGTACTTTTTGATATTGTCAAGCGTTGTATGGTACACGGACCATGTGGTATTCGAAGACCCCAAGCACCATGTATGGAAAATGGTAGATGCACTAAGAAATACCCTCGAGCCTTTTCAGAAGCAACAACTATGGACCAAGATGGGTATCCTATTTATCGTCGTTGCAATGATGGCCGAACATATGATGTGAATGGACATGATGTCGATAATCGAGATGTCGTACCATACAATGCATATCTCTCTAAAATGTTTAATTGTCATATTAATGTGGAAGTTTGTGCGGGAGTGAGATGTGTGAAATATATCCACAAGTACATTTATAAAGGACATGATCGTACAACAATGGTATTGGGTGGTGTAGATGAGATCCAACAATATTTAGATGCGAGGTATATTGGACCGCCGGAAGCTGTCTGGCGCATATTTGGTAATCCTTTGCATGAAGAGGTTCTGACAGTTGTACGTTTGGATGTCCATTTACCTGGAAATCATCGTGTTGTTTTTAATCCTGCTGAGTCAATGAATTCGATCATTTCTAGAGCTGAGCATCAATCGTCAAAATTAACTGCCTTTTTTGCGTATTGTGCTGCGAATGTAAGTGCACGCGTCTACACTTACCAAGAATTTCCACAACACTTTGTTTGGCATGAGAAAGAACGTATATGGACGCCAAGACAAAGAGGCTATGCGATTGGTCGAATGCACTTTGCTAGCCCTAATTCGGGAGAGAGATTTTATCTGCGGTTGTTGCTAACTGTTGTCAGAGGACCAACTTCATTTGAGTGCTTACGCACGGTCGATGGTGTTTTGTATGATACTTTCAATTTAGCATGTGTTGCAAGAGGACTTTTAGAAGATGATGAGGAATGGATACAATGTCTTCAGGAGGCCGCAGTTATGAATACTGGGTACCAGTTGAGAAGGTTATTCTGTGTTATTCTAACGCAATGCCATCCATTACAACCACATGAGTTGTGGAATAAATTCTCAGTGTCTATTTGCGACGATCTTGAACACAAGCTTCGTACATTGTTTTGCATTCCTGATCCAACCGACGCTCAAATAGAAGATTATGGTTTGTACCTTCTCAATCAGTTGTTACAAGAATCAGGTCAACGTTTAAATGACTTCCCGCCGATGCCACAATCGGTGACAAATTGGAATACTGTAGTTGGAAACCGCTTGATATGGGAACATCGACAACTCTAGAGTGATGCGCTACAAACTGATACAGAAGTTAATGTGACTCGCCTTAATACTGCACAACGTAGCGCTTATAATGCAATCACTTCTTCAGTTTTCGAAAATAAAGGAACTACTTTCTTTTTGAATGGTGGTGCTGGAACAGGGAAGACTTTTTTGTACAACACAGTTGCAGCTAAATGTCGTAGCCTTGGCCATATTGTTGTTACAGTGGCATCATCGGGTATTGCTTCTCTACTATTGGTGGGAGGTCGCACTGCACATTCTACATTTAGCATTCCATTGGATGTGCTAGAAAACTCAATTTGTGGGTTTTCAAAGCAATCGGCTCAGGCGGATTCGTTCAGACAAACAAAGCTAATAATCTGGGATGAAGTTTCAATGCAGCATAGATTTTGCGTTGAAGCAGTTGATCGGACACTGCAAGATATTTGTGAGAATGGGATGTCATTTGGGAGAATCACCGTTGTGCTTGGTGGAGACTTCTGACAAATCTTACCAGTTATACCAAGAGGGCTTCGTGAGCAGATTGTGGCTGCATCACTAAGACGGTCTAATCTCTGGCAGAATATACACATATTAACCTTGAACGTGAACATGCGTCTTAGTAGCACAAACCATGCAAATACTATTTTTGCAAAGTTCTTGATCGAGGTAATTTTTCTACCCCCAATTTTTTTTTATGATATTCATTTATGACACTTTAATTTATCATTTTAATGATTTAAACAACATTGTAATTTTCATTAGATTGGGTCAAATCCAGAAGAAGTCATACAACTTCTACCAACAATAAGCAAGTGCCATAACCTAAATGAACTATTATCCATTGTTTATCCGGACTTGAATGTCGCGAGTACGGTGACCCCAACATTTCTAACTGAACGCACAATTCTTTCTGCACGGAATGACGACGTTAGTGCTATCAATACTGCCGCACTTAATCTTTTTACTGGGGAGGTAGTTTCGTATCTCGCTGCTGACAAATTGTCTGAAGATGATGAAGTTGATCGTACCATTACAACCAGATATCCGAATGAGTACTTAAATTCGTTGGATCCTACTGGACTACCACCCTTTAAGATGGACTTGAAAGTAGGATGTCCAATAATGTTGCTGAGAAACATTGCCCCAAAGGATGGACTTTGTAATGGAACGTGACTGATGGTTGTCGGGTGTAAATCGCGTGTAATTCAAGCTCGCATTCTGACCGGAGATAAATCTGGAGATTTGGTCTTCATTCCGAGAATATCATTAACTCCGTCATCTTCAGAACTTCCTTTTACAATGACGAGACGGCAGTTCCCAATCCGGTTGGCATATGCCATGACGATTAATAAATCTCAAGGACAATCTGTGAAGTATGTTGAGGTAGATTTGCGCACACCAGTATTTAGCCATGGACAACTATATGTTGCACTATCTCGATGTACAAATTCTGATCGTGTAAGTGTTCTTCTACCAGAAGATGGAGTAGATACTACGACAAACATCGTTTACCCGGAGGTTTTGTTATAGTGTTATTCTTTAGTATAAAGGTAAATTATTCTAATTTTAATAAATTACAAACTCTTGAAAAATATTTTAGTTTACTTACATTTAAATATTTGTAGGTCTGGAAGAGGATGTGTAGGGACACCGAGTGGATAAACAAACCGAGGCTTTTCAAATGGAAAGGGAATAGCGATGTAAGTTAAACCTATCTATATCAATTAATTTTAATAATAGCGGTACACATTTTCAGTACTAATTTCTTTGTTGAATACATCATCAGCTTGCTGTGTATATTCCTCACATGGGAAGGTGTATTGTATTGAATACAACTTCGTTCTGTAGGATGATGAGGAAAATGTATGGTTGGACGCCCGAAGATCGTAAAGGGTCATCCAGGAAATGAAAATCATAATTCTATTTTTATGTTCTTTATATATTGGTACCAGTAATGAATCTTTATAATTCTCTTTTTAGCATGCAAGACTTTTCTGTTTGTAATATTTTAGAATTTTAATGATGGATTATGTTATTTTTTTTGTTTGTTGCTAAAACATTAAGTTACAACAATAAAAAGTATGTTTGGTTTTTATTATATAAAGATAGATATGAAATTTTGTATCTAATATAAGACCATCTATATTGTATGAATAATGTATTAAGTGACAACGAAATATGAATATCTAATAGGCAAACACATGTATTAAAATCAATGGATAATTCCTTTAGGCATGGGCAATATCTAATTGACGATGACAGTTGTACAAAATGTGAGCCTATGATGCATTTATATTGAATTTTCCAATTGCAGTATTGAGTGCCGATGGCACATGGAGTTAAATACTGAGTGAATGCACAGGTGTTAGAAGTTTTTGGTAATGCATGTTCCCAGGATCTAACATCGAAATAACCAAGTTTAATTTGTCGAATTTTTCTGATGAATCTTTTTTTAAAAGCTATAATTTTAGAGTTAAAAAAGTTTGTACTCCTCACTTTATAAAAACTTTTTATTTTATTCCGGTAGTTAGGGTGTATCAAAACCGATCGTACCGACCGAACCGATCGATTTGCAAATTTTAAATGTAGTGAAAAAATCGAACCAAATCGAACATTTATACTAAATTGAACTGAACCAAGCTGAACTGAAACCAAACCATTTTCAACCCTACCGGTAGTGCCCTCGGGCACGGGCAATGTACTAGTATATCCATAATTGATATGCTTTGTAGATAAAGAGATAAATATTGCAACTTATATACCATTAGCATCTTAATTTCTAAAAACTCTTAACATAATAATGCTATTATATTTTACCTTCAATTTTATATTAGTTTTTCTTCACAACAAATGTGCTTTAATAAAATGTAAGTATCATATTCATAATAAAAAATTTAGCTTTAATTATATATATATAAATAGTTTAATTCTCTAGCAGATAAGTATTAGGATTAACATTCAGTAATTTTAAACTCAAAAAAGGTTCCAACTAAACTAACTTCAACTTTTGGCGACTTATGTTCCCTCCAGCAAATCACATATGTACTATTTCGATGAAGCAAAAAGGTCAGATTCTATTTGCTTATTTTTCATTTTGTTGTTGGGTGTTCTTATTTACTAATCTTTGACCTTTTTTAAATTGTTTATTAATAGCTTATTTATCTATTGAACCAATTTCACTTTAATTTGAAGCCACATACATTATAATGAAATTCTAGAATGTAAAATCAAAATTGAATTAACACCATAGCAACCCCTTAATATTTGCAGGTTGTGAGGCTGAAATAACACAGAAAAAATAGATTTGGATGTTCTTGTGGTTCTCTTAACTTTTTCTTCATTGATTTTCAATTCTGATGCAAGCCTAGGATGTAGGTAATGCACCTTTCTCAAGTGACATGTGTGCGAGTCATCTCAACAAAATAACGTAATATATTGAAACTAAATTCGTCTAATTTATTATGTTGTCATTAATCTAAAGATGGTGCATGTAGGTTCTAAGATCAATACAATATATAATTATGTACAATTGCGGATAATTGTTAATAATTAGAGAATGGATTGTAACAATATCAAAACAATATATAATTATGTACAATTGCAGGTAATTGCCAATAATTGGAGAATGGAATCAATGGATTGTAACAATTAACGAGACCATATTTGGAAAGCTAATACTGAAGTAATAATGGAATAGAAAACATGACATTTTCAAGTAATTTATATTAAATTCTTAATAAATGTAAATCCTTAATTTTAAGACTATAGTTTCAACTACACGAGATGGATAAAGAATATTTGCGCACAAACTTTGAAAACTCGAGCATTTTCATATTGTAAAGAATGTACCATTTTGTACACTTTATCACTAAGAAATATGTGTTGCCAACATTTCTAAATTAACTTTTCACATGCAAATAGAATAACTGTTAAAACATGGCTCAAAACAAATAGATGGAATTATTTTTTCATGTCAATGTCAATTAGTGATAATTGATTATAGATATCAAGAAAAACGGAGAAAGCATGACTCAAAACAAATGGATGGAATTATTTTTTTAATGTTAATGTCAAATAGTGATAATTGATTATAGATATCAAGAAATTTTCAATATTAGTATTTTGTTGATGTTAAAGAAACAATTTTATTTTCTTTAGCATAAATAATATACATACACATGTGAAACAAATTCTTAGGTACATGGTTGATGTTGCTGGAAAGCAATTGGTTATAGCCGCTTCAACTGTGAGTGATGTATGATGTGGTTCAATGATTGTAAATAGCGATTTGTTTTAAAGATTATGACTGTATTTGTGTAAATATATGCTATTTAGTCAGTTCTTTTTGTAATTATGGTAAATGTAATGTGTGAATATGATGAATACCAATAGGGTTTTACATTTTTCATATTAAATATATGTACTTTGTCTATTTTATTGTTTAAACGATTATTAACGTTTCAAACATTACTGAATTTTAAGTCATTGTAATAATTTTCTTCTATGCATTGCACGAGTTCAATAGCTAGTTTATTATGAAGTCAATGCTTATCATTCAAATTTATAACCCATAACTTTTGCTTACGATTTAACCATCTAAAGATAGAACTAAATTAAATATTATACTAATATCTTTTCAAAGGTTGAATCAAATTCAAATTTTAAATTGCAATACGTTTGGATAAGTTATATCTATCAAAAGTTAATTAGATTATTGTATATATATTTTTAAATAACAAAAGATGTGAAAATAATAAAAATTTATATAAAATGCCACGTGGCAGAAAGAATATTAGATTATATATTTACATATCCTTAAATTAGATATTAAATGACCAAATATGATTGGAACGTTATGCCACATTATTATTTGTAGAGGCAAAAATGGTATAATTACAACTTTTTCATAACAAACACATCTTGACTCTTTATTTCAGTGGATTCCGTGTGGGTCCTGTGGGATGTATGATTGTGGAAAAGATTGGAGTGTAGGGACAACACTTGGGTGCTTTTCACTCAGTGCATTTCGTGTTGTTCTCTCTCACAGAAGTGGTCCAAGACAGTTTTTTAAAAAATAATTTTAAAGTACTGGGTCCCACTTCTCTGAGAGGGAATAACACAAAAATCACTGAGTGAAAAGTACTCAAATGTTGTCCGTGAGGTGTAGCATTACTCTTATAGAGGAGTAATACTATGTTTCCCAAATTAGTATCCCAAATGATATAATAGTGATGTAACAGTAAAGTCACCTTGATTAGTGAGAAGATTGTTTTAATATTGGACAATGCTAGGGGTACTAACAAAATTCACTAACACTTCCTAACACACTCTATCTCTCTCCTAGTGGTACTGCGAGGTCCACTGCAAATCCCACAATACCACTAGAAGAGAGATAGAGTGTGTTAGTAAGTTTTTTTTTTGGTACATGTGTTAGTAAGTTTTAATGGATACTATTAGTGCCCCAAATATTACTCTTTAATACTCCCTCCGTCCCATAATAAGTGTTCACTTCTATTTTGCACATTGTTTAAGAAAGTTATACTATTATTTTAGTTTTTTTGGTTCATTAAATGGTCATTTTCCAATTTTGCCCTTAGATGTGATGGGTGTTTGACTTTTTGCTTGTTTTGAGGCCACAAATAAATGATACTTTGTCTTTATTATAAGGATAGTTTTGGAAAGTAAGTAAAAGCTATATGCCAATTTAAAAAAAATGGACACTTATTGTGAAACATCCAAAAAAAAAATATAGACACTTATTATGAGACGGAGGGAGTATTATTCAATTGAATTTCAATGCACCCATTCATATAGGATAGGAATTTGAATTGTAACATTACTAAGACGATCGACATGTCCAAATACATGAAGTACGATGTCACCAGTGTACAAGTTGGAATGATAGGAACACGTGGCAGAATATGGTTGCTGCAATAAGCAGGACCACAAGAGTCCCTGTCACGTGCAGAGACTGTGCAGTCTTGTCTTTTAGTTCTACACTAGTACCAAATTAAAAGAGGATTTTTGCACATTCGATTTTAATCCAGTATTGTTAATTCCGATTTTCATTAAATTTCATTCTAAAAATTATGTTAATAATATACGGATAAAATAGAATAAAATAAGACATATGTCACTCCTTAAAATCTGAATGAATAAATGAGCAAAAATACTCTCTCAAATTAAACACGTAACAGTTGTGTAATTTTTTTTTTTTTTTTTTTGGTAGAAAGGATAAAAGGAAAGACACAGTAGTGGAATTAATTCTTGCAAATAAGGGATTGACTGGCCAATGTGGGGACCACAAAAAAAATGCTCAACGACCGTCCTGCATGTCTTTAGTCCGACAGGTGGTATTTATTTTTACAAAAAATTGCTACACCAATATTTAAATTCACGCTCATTTTTACATCTAATAATCATAGTTTTTAATTTTAGTGGATTTTATGTGGATCTCATATAATCTAAAATTAGAATGTATTAAGTGTGAATTTAAATATAAATATAACATTACTTATTTTTATTTTATTTACAAGAGTTGTCATGTGGACAAATGTCAGATTTTATTTGTTACTAGTCAGGCAACGTGACCACGTGACATTATCTTATTAGCCAAGCCCCCCGTGTCATTAGTCTCAAATCATAAGATAATATCTCCTTCAGTTCAATCCCATGTCACCTATGTAGTTTGGGTAGTTTTATGGTAATGTGAGGGTCTGTTGAATATGCGTTAAATCTGATGAAATTTAATAAGAGCATGTTTGGTTGTCCTTGAATGAAATAATTCTATTAATGTTTTCGTACACAATTTTATATAAAAAGATGAAGAGCTTGAATGGTTTCATTTAGAAAACGGATGCTCGTCTTAAAAATGATGCTTGCAATCATGAATTTTGGCATTCTAGAAAAATAAACAAATTGCCTCATAAGAAGAAATATGGTGAAATCACCCATATTTGTAAATGGATTCATTCATGGTGATGAATTTTGCCAATAACTTCTATACAAAATTTGAATGGAACCATTCAATTTAAAGGGACAACCAAACAGGCCCTAAAGCTATGATTTCAAATTTGAAGTTCAAGTTATTTTTTAAATACTTTATCAATTGTATCACATACGACTACCATCAATTACTATCACAGCATATAGTACAATTATTTAAACATTTTGAAAACCAATTATAAATAAGAAGCATAACATTACTGATAAAGAAACACGAGAAAATTTCACCTAAAATCAGAAGTAGGCTGAGCCTTCCCGAACAGCACCAAAAGTTTGAAAAGAATTAACCTTCTTTGTAGGTGAAAGCCTAAAAGGTGAAGCTGTGTGCTTGCTGGTGGATTTAAAGTGGACAATCCTATACAATGTGAGTTGATTTCATTACACTAGAATTTTCATTTTTACCCCTTTTAATCGTCTTGACTCTTGCGAAAACAAGAGTGCAACTTTTGTTTACAATAATTGTTTGACTAACAGCATATTTGATTTCAGGGATTATGCGAAGAAGGGATAGGGACAAGGCCGGTTCCAAATATTTGGAGGTTCAGGACGAAGTACTAAAAGGGAAGTTTGGGAGTAGCACCATTGAGGCAATTTTTTTAGGTCTACTATACATAATTGCTAATTTATTTTAGGGTTTACTTATACATAATTGACGATTTTTTTTAGGTTTACTTATAATATGAGTCTATTTGTGAAACTGAAACATTTTATGGTATCATTCAAAATTCTAGAGGGGCTTATTTCTAAAACTCTAAAAATTCTTACACTAAGTGTAATTTTCAAAATTCTAAGGCCTTTGCTTTTGAGTTTTATATACATGTATATCAATATATATGTAGTTGATGACACTAAATTGGATCTTGGGGAGGCCTAAATGTAAAATACTAAAAATCTCAAGATAAAAATGTAATTAAAATTTCATGGGGGTCCTCAAAATTTTGTGAACTTTGGTGGTCCAGGGGAGTTGCTCTTTTTACCCCCCCCCCCCCCCCCCCCCCCCCCCCCCCCCCCCCTTTGGGCCGGCCATGGATAAGGAGGGAGGGAAGAGCGTAAAATCAGTTGTTTAGTAACATGAAGGAAGAGATGAGGAAAATGAAAAGGGAGCGAATGGTTCTTATCTCTATGTCATTCTTCTTTCAACTATTTTGTCCTTCAAACAAGATCTTACTATGATACAGTATGTAATAGCTAGGGATGAAAACGGTTTGGTTTGGTTCGGTGTGATTTTTAGTCAAACCGATCAGTTTCGATTCAGTTCGATTTAATATAAATTTTCGATTCAATTCACTTCTTATAATGTATGAAGTTTTTGAAAATGACTCAACCAAATCGATCGGTTCAATCAGTCAAATCGATTTTGTTACACGCCTAATAATAGCTACTTAATTAGCTAGTAAAAAAAAACCAATAGTCATTGTGTTTTTTTTCTTACTCACTTCCTTCCTATTATATCAAGGGCCACTCAGCCATAGCACCCTAAAATCAATACAATGCTACATAAAGTCTAAAGCTAAAATATTTAACTCAAAAACCCCTTCCCCAACCAAAAAGAACAAGATGACCTGATTTTCTAAGAAACTGAAAATTTCCTCTCCTCCTACACAGCAAAACTGAAGACAACGATGGTGATGGTGGTGAGGATGGCGGCTGGTGGTGTTGCGATAGTGATGAAGGTGACGTGATGGTGGAGGTGCTCCGATTGTAGATGAAAGTGACGATGGTGGTGGTAGTGGTGCTGTAATACCCTGTATTTTCGGATGCATGGTTATATAAATAAGACCCTGTATGCTTGTGTGAAACCTTGGTGAAGAATCTTTCTCGAGCGATCGAACTCACTTCGATCGATCGAACATTGTGCTTTCTCAATCGATCGAACATACTTCGAGCGATCGAATCTCTGCCGACCTGATTCTGTGATGTGTACCCTTTCCCGAGCGATTGAACTTCTTTCAATCGATCGAACCTTAACCGACCTGTTCTCAATCGATCGAACTCACTTCGATCGATCGAACGTTGTATTTTCAGTTTACGTGGTTGCCACCTGCCCTTCTTGTTTCCCTATATATATATGTATGTTTTGTGTGGGTGTGGTGTTTGGCAGTTTAGAGTTAGAGAGAGAGAGAGCTTGTGTGTGTATGTGTGTTCCATATATATATATATATGTAACCGTATGTGTGTGTGATATATATATATATATATATATATATATGTGCTTGGGCAGAAGGAGAAGAAGAAGAGAACAAGAAGAGGAGCAGAAGAAGAGGAGAATAGAGACAGAGAGGAGAAGAGGAGAGAAAGAGAAGAAGGAGAGAGAGAACGAGCTCACCATAGCCGCCACCGCGGAGCTCGGAACGCCGCCACCGGACCACCGGAGAGAGGTGAGTTCATTAACTCACTCGAGGAATGATTCTAGGGTGTTATATGTGTGTTTAGAACGTTTATATTGTGACCCCGAGATCTTTGTTCGTCGCTGCCAAGTTTCTGGGTAGAAGATGATGTTCGAGCGATCGAACTATTCTCGATCGATCGAACTTACCGCTTCCTCAATCGATCGAAGGAACTTCGATCGATCGAAACGACTTTTCCTCGAGCGATCGAAATGACTTCGATCAATCGAACTTCGTTTGACTTCAATCGATCGAGAGGACCTCAATCGATCGAACCTTGCAGAACATGTTTATTTCCTGTTGATTATAATATGAACAGTTTAGTTGATTAAATGTTGATCCATGCTTTTATTATGCGATATTGTTAATCTAAGAGATAGTGCAACACTGTTATGAGATGAACTGTTTAACTGTTACATGATAATATTGCTGAACTGAATAGTAGAATGGAATACGACAGCATGTTAATAATCAGAAATGAGTAGATATGTTGAATACAGAGCATGTGGTATTTCCTGTACTTAGTAGATGAGCATTTCACAACATGTGTCAGCATGCATGGGATAGTGATGTGAAGAGATAAGAGAATCTGATGAGGAATGGGATATTGATATGAAGAGATGAGAAGATATGATGAGAAAAGGGAACTGTGGTTTATGTAGAATAATGAGATATGTGTACTTTGGGATCCGTGGGATCAACGGCTGACGAGTCGGGTGGACGTGGGATGGTTAGAGTTCCTAGTGCGCCTCTCGCTGTTGAAGACGTCCAGTGATGCGTATGCACTGTTGAAGACGTCCAGTGTACCGTTGAAGACGTCCGGCTAGTGCTCTAATGTATTCTCAGCTGTGTAGACGACCAGTGAGGATATACACAGCGTAGAAGACGTCCGTTGTGCCGCTTCCATCGTTTACAGATAGGTGGTACCGTGTAGACGACCGGTAACCCTATCAAGGGATTGTGGGACCTACTGCCTAGTCGGGTGATTCCGATTGGCATTACTGTATCGACTAATGGTTTTCAGATTGGTATTATGGGATCGACGTATGGATACGGATTTGGATTATGGTATCAACGTACAGATACAGAGATGGATATGGATATGAGAATGGCTAGTAAGAAGATGGTTCAGTCGTGGATTCAGCGTCCCGACGTAAAGGTATATGCATGGGATGGATGCATGGGTTACACGCATGGATTTGGTGAATACGTGATGAGATATGTTATACCATGATGTTTATCCTTGTCATTACTTAATATGATTTCTGTTATTATTGATTAATGCATAGTTTAATAAGACCTCTGCTATGTCCGTGAGTGACGTCATTGATAAGAGATTAACCGCATTCTAAGATGCTGAACAATAGCGGTGAGGAGTGTTGTTTAATGTACTCACTCAGCTTTGTATTCGAAGCTGATGGCGTTTATGCCCTGGACATTCCAATGTCTAGAGCTTCGCAGGACTTGAGGACGAGAGACTGATGTTCTGCCGGTCTTGGAGCTGAAGGCTTGGAGAAGAAGACATGCTGCTTGTAATAGTTAGTTTGTATATCTGTTGTTATTGTTGTTATAGGCCTCAGACTATAAGCCAGCTGTTGTAATAGATTTAGTAGACCTTTATAATTGGTACTTGGGCATCTGTTGCTTTCATACCTTTTATAGTTTCCGCTGTAGCCTCTGATTATGTTAATAAGATATGTTCTATGAATAGCATTCCTCTCTATCGTGGTGTTTGTTGGTTTGATTAGATGACAATGCGGTTATTCACCCGTCATTCCCTATGGACCCATAAAGGAAATTTATTTTTCCCTATTTATGCTGCTCCGGGGCGTGACAGGTGCGATGGTGGTAGTGAGGGTGCTTTGATGGTGGTAGTGGTGGCCGGTATTGTGATGGTGGTGGTGATGACAGTGGTAATGGAGGTGACGATGGTGTGATGTTAACGGTGACGATGACGGTGAAGACAACGGCAACGACAACGACAACGACAATGATGATAGCAATGGTGATGGTGGCACGGTACGGTGGTGGTGGTGGTGGTGCGGTGGTGGTGGTGGTGATGCTGCGATGGTGGTGGTGGTGCTGCAAAATTCTCTATTTTAGAAAACATATAATATTATATGTTTTCCAAAACAGATAATATTGTGGTACTGCTGGTGGTGGTCGTGGTGGTGCTGTGATGACAGTGGTTGTGAACTGTGCTGTTATGGTGGTGTGGTGGTGGTGGTAGTGTGGTGGTGGTGGTGGTGGTGGTGCTCTGATGGTAGTGGTAGTGGTGCAAAATTATCTGTTTTTGAAAACAAATAATATTGTCAAAACAGATAATATTATCTTTTTCTGGTGCTGCTGGTAGTGGTTGTGGTGGTGCTGTGATGGTGGTGGTTGTGAACTGTTCTGTTATGGAGGTGGTGGTGGTCATGACGATGGTGATGTCAGTGATGGTGGTAACGACGATGATAATGGTGATAACATATAATATTATCTATTGGGCAATGGAATTCTGTTATGAAACAGATAATATTATCTGTTTTGAACCAGATAACCAAGGAAAAAGAACTGCTCATCTACGAAGATGACGAGAAAGATGAAAGTGATGATGAAAATGAAGAAAAAGAATAAGAAGATAATGAAAATAGAATGTAAAAAAGCATAATTGCTGTTGAAAAACATTAGTATTTTATCTGTTGGGCAACAGAACTCTGTTGTGAAACATATAATATTATCTGTTTTGAACTATATAATATTATCTGTTGTGAACCAGATTACTTTATTTGATGTGCATTATAGACAGATATATGTGTTCTAATTAGCAATTGAAACTCTTGTACACAACAAATAACATTATATGTTATTCATATCATATTCTCTGTTGTGCATTACAAACTCTCTTGTCCACAGATAATAATATCTGTTAGCAGATTTTGACAGATAAAATCTGTGAACCAAAAAAGCTTAAATTAAGGCTTAAAATGAGATGTCTTCATAAAATTGCGAGTGAATTGCGTAGATCTTGAAAAAATAAATAAAAGAAATATCAAAAGACCAAAAAAAAAAATGAGAAAATTATGACCATTTTAAGTTGATTTTTTCCAAACAGATAATATTATCTGTTTAGCATGATAGATAATATTGTATATCTGTGAAATTATCAGCTTTGATAATATAACTTATTGAGTATTACAGATAAAATTACATGTTTTTGCCACTTTATAATAGATAAAATTACATGTTTTGTCACTTATAACAGATGATCTACTCTCTTTTGTCACTATGTAACAAAAACAGATAATATTATCTGTCCTAGACAGATAAAATTAAACAGATAATATTATTTATCTAGATCATAATATTTGTTTTCTCAATACGAGGCTTAAAATTATCAGGTTTTTTTTTCAAAATTTAGCAACTCCAACACATAGGTCTTGAAAAAATGCATGAAACAAAAAAAAATTCACCAAAAAGACAAAAAAAAATATTATGGTAGTTTTGCAAACAGATAATGTTATCTGTTTGACAAACAAATGTTATATGTTTGTCAAACATGCAATATTATCTCTGTGTGTGTGTATATATATATATATATATACATATCATCTTTTTCAATGACGATTGTGGTGGTGGCGGTGCATTGGTAGTGACGATGGTGGCAGTGGCGGTGCGAAGGTGATGCCGATGGTGGTGGTGGCAACGATTTTATCTGTGTGTATATGTATATATATATATATCTATATATGTATCATCTTATTCAGTGGCAATGGTGGTGATCATGGTGAGATGGTGGTGGCGATGGGGGTGGTCTCGCTACGAAAGTGGTGGTGGTTGCAGTGTGATGGTGGTGGTGATGATGGTGGTGACAGTCTCGCAACGATGATGCTGGTGATGGTGGTGTTGTCGATGGTGATGGTGGTCTCGCTGCGATGGTGGCGACGGTGATAGTGGCAGTCACCAGCATCGGGTAATTTCGTCGATGTCGGGGGCAACGTCGTCATTAAACTAAATAAAAAAATAAAAATGAGTTTGTGATTGCAAACTTAAAACACACGTGGGCTTTAGATTAAACAAGAGTTTAACTGGGTTATGCACATTAACGACTAATTCTAAGAAATTTATCACCAAATTTCCCTTTAATCAAACATGAGAAACTCTTTAGAAATACCTCCTCCATTCTTCCTTCCAATTTTTTACCCTTAGCCCTGGAATCCAAACATAGCATAAAGTAATTGCAGTCTCCTCATGTGATGTGATGCACAAAATTTTTTTAGTAATTAACCAACCTTCATTACATCATATACCTACCATTTTTTCTAACCAAAATTTCACCGAAACCATTAATGGGACCAAATTTAAGTTAAATGTCAGATACAATTCCACCCAATCTGTCACAATCAATTATAGGTTTCTTCTCCGGTCATATTATTTCCCTCTTAAGATGGGAATAGAAAAGAAAATCAACAAGAATTAGAGAGGTCAGACTACAATACACCCTTTTAAAAAATAGTTATATTTGGGGCACTGACAATATCCACTAACACTTACTAACACACTCTATCTCTCTCCTAGTGGCATTGTGGGGTCCGCAGTGGACCCCGCAGTACCACTAGGAGAGAGATAGATTGTGTTAGTAAGTGTTAGTGAATATTGTTAGTGCCCCAAATATAACTCTTTTTTAAAAGGGGACCCCGTAGTACCACTAGGAGAGAGATAGATTGTGTTAGTAAGTGCTAGTGGATTTTGTTAGTGCCCCTAGCATTGCCCTTTAAAAAAAGGTGGATGTCAATTTCTCATAATTTGAATCACATTTTTCGGAACAATAGAACTATATTTCTTATAATTGAGTCACATTTTTCATAATTAATTTTTGTATTTTTTTTTTAATGATTTTGGTAATATAGTTGATTGTGAGGTACAAATTGTGGAGTTGACATCAACCCCTTTTTTAAAGGGTGTATTCTAGATTTTCCCAGTAGAGAGAGGTAGTGAACAAATCTTTATTGTATCTTTTCTAAGTTTGAAATTCTCGTTGATAGGACGTGCGATAACATTTTCAATTTTCAAGTCCTATCTTACTTTAAATTAATATATATATATATATATATATGTATTTTAGTGCAATTCAACTTTATTACCAAAGCCATTTACTTCAAACTTCAAAGTCCTTTCATAAGTCGTTTTCTCTTTTACTTTTGAGAGAGAGAGGCATAGAGAGCTCTCTCAGAGCATCTCTACTGGGGCTACCAAATTTACTATCAAAGTCATAAAATGATAGCTCATTAAATTTAACCAACTCCAATGCTAGGTTAATGCTCTACCAAAAAATGACAAAGTCATTTACATTGTCAAATTTGAGAGCTCAAATGAATTTTGTCAAATGAGTGGCCCCACGTGCAATACCAATGGATATATATTGTGCTTTTACTTTTATACCCTTCCAAATGTCTATAAATAAAAAAACTTGAACCCAATTTTTATATTGCGCTCTCTTGTCCAATTTTATTATTATTTTTTTTTTCCTTACAATGGTTGGTTGAGTGTCACCCAAGATCCAATTGTCGGTAACTTGCAGTCACAAAATAATTGAGTGTCTCTATCTCCATAATTATGTATTTTTTTTTACTAATGAAAATGTTAAGTTCTTGTTAAATTCATTAAGCCATAGAGATTCATAGATTAACATTTAATTACAAACATGCATACTAGCATTTAGCAGTATTGTAGGTGAAAGTTGAGAATGGTAGGTGAAAGTTGACTAGGAGAATGATATTTGACCCAAAATTTGGTAGTTTGGATGAAATCTACCATTGAAGCAATATTGTCAAAATATAGCTTTTGGTACTGTAACTGTGCCAAATTATAGCTTTGAGATAAAAAAAATATAGCTTTTGCATTAGAGTTAGGGGTGAAAGGAAACCGAAATAAACCGAACCACCGAACCGAACCGATCGGTTCGGTCGGTTTTCATAGGTGTGGTGCAGTGTACCGAACCGAACCGAACCGAAAATTAAGCTTAAAACCGAAAAAACCGAACCGAACTGAACCGTTCGGTCGGTGGAAAAACCCTCCCAAAACCGACCGAACCAAACCGATTTCACCCCTAATTAGAGTGCTCTCAAGCCTAAACATGTGTTTCTTCCTTTTCTCCTCTATCGTTAATAGAATGCAAATGATTATTTATTTTTAGTTTCTATTCTTTTCCTTTTTTTACTAATAACTTGGGGAAAAGAATTCTTTCAGCAACCCAATATGTAGATGGGTAAAATGGGGTCGTGCCACTTTGGCTGCGGGTTGCGGTCGGTGATGGACCAAGATTTGTATTTGAGCGTCTAAGTTTATTAGATTTTGATTCGCAAATAAACAAGTTTTAAGGGTGTATTAGGGCACTCAACAGTGTCTCTAAAGTAAAATTTTTGGGTCTATTTATACATATTTTAGGGGCTAGAGGAAGAGTTGAGACAATAATATTTTATCAATTAAATTAAGCCTTATATGTCTTTCGAGAATTGGCAATTAGCCAATTACCCTTCTCTTTTACTATTATGATAAACTATTAGTGCCATACCCTCGTAGATTAAATCCGTATGGGAGACTATTAAGTTCAAACTGACACTTAAGCAGACTAGTCTGGTTTTCATGTCCCTATATTAGTCCTGCAAAACAAATATAGTCTTTAAGGCTTTAATCTATCAGTCAGATAATACGTCTCTCATTCTCTCATTTCTGAATGATTAAGAAACCACAAATATTATCTAGTAACTTTGGATGTTGGGGTGAGCGAAAGGCGAGGCAAAGATCTTTGGTTCGTTTCTACTAGACACCTGACTTTCCAAACTAACTTTTTAGAATAATTTTGCAGAAGTTAAAAACCTAAGTCCATAATTTAAATTAATTTAAAGTTTTTTTTTAATTACATCTACATATAAAACTATTCAAAATTTATGGATTGGTTACGCGTAAATTTAAATAAATTTATATAACTACATACACAAATCAAAGTTAAATATATATATATATACGGTAGGCTTCCTATACGGACTCCAGCAAATTAACAAAGTGTGGACCAAACTTAAAAGTTAGTAAAACATAACAAAATAGACCCGGATCTTTAAAAAACCGACCCGGGTATATACACACACGTACACGATTTAGAATATATATATAGAGAGAGAGGAAAACCCAATAACAAAAAACAAACCCCCCCAATCCCCATCTCAACTGTAAGTTGAGCAATTTCTAACCAGTTTCCACCGGCTCTATATATCTAAACATTTATTCCTGTTTGTTTTAACAATTATATATATATATATATATATATTTGTATCTACACTTTCTGGATCATTTCAAAGCATTTTCCCACTTTAGAAATTGGACTTCAGTGCTAGTCATGTCCACTTAGGTTTGTATCTTCAATTCATCACAAAACATGACTACAAGTTTTGCATATGTATGTATTTGATTTAGGTTTGTGTTTATGTTTTGCTTATGGGTGTGTTTGGGTTGCTGAGAAAACTTAGCAAAAGAAAGCAAAAGTGGGTTAAAGGAGAGAGAGAGAGAGAGAGAGAGAGAGAGAGAGGGGGGGAGAGAGAGAGAGAGAAATTTGAGAGAGACGAAAAGACGTGTGCTGACTGCTGGGAATTGAGAGAGAGAGACATGCATATGGGTATGGAATGGGTTCAAATGGGTGGGTTTACAACATAAGTGACCCGGGTTTATTTTATTATTATTTTTTTAAAAAAATTATTTTTACTGAAAGTTGATCTAATGGGTATTGTTAATCCAACGGCTGGTATTATTTGGTCCGCACTTTGTTAATTTGCGGGAGTTCGCGTAGGAAGCCTACTGTATATACATATATATATATATATTAAAATTTCTTTTTTCGTGAATTACCATTAATTTTTCAAAAATTACACGTAGATATCAAGTTTTTGTCAAAATTTTGCAAGGGCAAGAAATTAATTAATTTTTTAAAAATATTACATACATGTATTAGATTCATCAAAATTTGTAGGGGCATGTCCCCCTTGGCTGCAATGTATTGGTTGTGGTTGAATCAATAACTCTAGACCCCTTTCTTCGGTTCGAGGTAGGGTTCAATTTTCAATAAATTATGTTGGTTTGACAAAAACTAATTTTAAGAAACATATGAGATTGGGTACTGTAAATAGCAATGATATTGTAAGCACCAGTACCTTCTCATGTGAAAAAGAACTCTACACATTGCTATCAAATCTTCATACATTAAAAAAATTGTTTAACAATTATTTTTACTTATTATCTTGATACCAAATCTTCATCCAACGGTTGTAGAGTGCTTTCTTACGTTAGAAGGTGCTTACAACATCATTGCTCTTTGGCAAGTACTTGAATTTGTAGAATCAATATACTTCTAACTTTTTATTTCTTTTTTTTTTATTTGTTTATACTTCTAACTTTGACTGTCCAAACAACCCCTACCAGATAAAATTTTATTGCCTTTATGATGAAACGAGTCGACAAATCCATTCGACACATAAAGCAGAATCTCCTCTACTTTTATGGAAAAATATTTGTTATTCCGGTTATTAGGATGACAAGGTATTTTAAACCAATTCAAAGTCTTTGTTTCTACATGTCACCAGGGCCGGTCTTGAGTATTTGGAGGCCCGGGACGAACTACTAAAAGGAGGCCCTTATACGGCGTTCGGGGGTAGTGCCACCGAGACAATTTTTTTGGGGGTCTATTTATGCATAATTGATATTTTTTTTGTAGAGTTTACTTATACATAATTGACGATTTTTTTGGGGTCTACTTATAATATGAGTTTTTGTGAAACTTAAACATTGTATGGTGTCTTTCAAAATTTTAGAGGGGCCTATTTCTAAAACTCAAAAAATTCTTACACTAAAAATGTAATTTTAAAAATTCTTGGGGCCTTTGCTTTTGAGTTTTATATACATCCATATCAATATATATGTAGTTGATAACACTAAATTGGGCCTTGGGGATGACCTAAATGTAAAACACTAAAAAATCTCAAGGTAAAAATATAATTATGAAAATTTTATGGAAGCCCTCAAAATTTTATGAACTTTGGTGGCCCGGGGCAATTGCCCTTTTGGCCCCTCCATTGGGCCAGCCATGCTTGTGACCCTATTTTTAGGGGGAAAAAAATCTTTCTCACATCAACAAAAGCTTTCCAAATCTATTAGTGCGTTACAGATTATGACATGGTATCCCGGTTACACCCAATATTTACTCCCACATCACGCCAAGGACATTTTTGAGTTTTGGGGGGCATTACTCCTCTGGTTCAACCATTAGATGATCAGGTCAACTTGGAAGATCCAATTGGTTTTCAAAAAAGAGGTCTAAAGTTCGAATTGAGTTATGGCGGGAAAGGAGCGGTGCAAGTTAGTGAATTTATTGTCACCGAACTCCGTTTGAGGAGTTAAATCCTAGTTTGAGTTGCTATCGGTTTTACGCATCATTACTCCCATTGTGGTGCCTCAATGGGGCGAAGGGGATGTCTTTGACCAAACACGCTCCTTGCTTAGTGCATCGTTCACAGAGATCTCGTATCGGGAAACCTTGACTTGTGGATAGGAGGCTCACATGGTCACACTTAAGGAGGTAGGCCTTCAGCGGTTACCCCTCTCTAACCCTTTTTTTCCCCACTAGAAAAAAAAAAGAATTATTGTGTTTGGGCTTACAAAAAAAAAAAGACTAGACTTCAGTACAATTCATTAGGAACTATTCTGTGTTGTGCCTCCTACAACGCAGATTTCAAAAACTCATTTTTACAGTTTAAAAAAAATAAAAAAAAGAGTTTTCAAATAATGAGATGTGAGATGCACAACACCAACAATTTTTAATTGGGGTCTTCAAGAAAACTCAAAAACCATCCGAAACACCGATTGATCAATTTTTTTTAAAGCAATACATAAACTAAAACCGATCGACACTACCTGAAACTGACCCACCAAAACTGATTGATCAATTTTAAAAACACTAAAAAAAAAAAAACTGAAAAAACTGATGGTGAACGCCCCAAGTTTTTTTTTTTTTTTTTTTTTGAGGGAATGAAGTTACGAACACTCCAAGTTTCTAGGTAACCGTACTTTAATTATTTCCTAAAAAAATGTTAAAAAATAAAAATAAATAAAAGCTAAAAAAAAAAATTCGGACGATCAGACGGACCGGGTACAGAAGAGAAGTGCTAGGCACACATTCCAAATCATACCCCAAACCACACCTTATACTTTAAATGCATGTACTATGTGCTGTTTGAATTTTTTACATTTTTCTGTGCAGCACTTATACAGTGCAGGGTACATGCATTTAAAGTAAAAGTGTAATTTGGAGTGTGTGCCTAGTATTATTAGCATTATTGGGTACAGAATCCACCGGAAAAAAAATTATGAAAACATGAAATGATGAAAAAGAAAAAAGAAAAGAGAAATAGAACAGAGAGATCGAGAGATGGGCTCCCACCATTTCGCGTCAGCACCTGTTCGATGCTGATTCGCCACGTCACTGCCCAATACATAATCTCCACGTCACCACTCATTAAACGGGGCCCCGTTCACGTCATCGACCTCAGATGAACGGCCCTGATCATACGTTCTAGAGTCTTCGAATCAAGATCGAAGGAGCGAGAGAGAGAGAGAGAGTACGGATTTTAGTGAGAGAATATAGAGAGAGAGAGAGAGAGAGGCTTTTGGTTTTGGTTCTCCGAACCAGGGTTAAGTTTATCTTTAAACCAGGTTTCACGCGTTACGTTCATTTCACAGCATTTGCCATTTGGGAGACCAGACCACAGTTAAATAGAGAAGGGGGAACAAAACAAACATTTCCGAGAAAGAGCAAAGACTGCAAGTGAGAGAGAAAACATATGATATACACATGCCTATATATATACATACATATATCTATATATAGAAAGAGAGAGAGAGAACAAAGAACACAGGTACCTACATACGGAGGAAGAGAGGGTTTCTCTGGTTTGGGAGAGAGACACTCGATCGAAATCCTTGCCGTTCAACCTCCTTCTGATTTGAATATTATGCCTAAACGTTGATCGATCCACAATCTGTGTTTGATTGTTTCAGATCTCGCGTTCTGGTGAGTGAATTCGTTCGATTTCTTGAAATTTATTCAATTTATCAATGTATTACTAGATTCTAATTTGTTGTATTTGATTTTGTGATGGTTGACGGAATATTGAGATTGATTCGATTAGATTTGAATTTTAAAAGGCGATTTAATATTTGATTACCTTATGATATGATTTGATCCGTGGAAGATTGTAAGAATTTAAGTGATTACGCCTTCAATTTCAAAAATCAGTGTTCCTGATAACTTTATTGATATTAACTGAAAGTTGTGGATTTGTTAAGCTTTTCATCTTACTAGATATATCTTCCATATTTGATCATTTGTGTGTTCATCTTACAAGATTAATTCCATGTATAGGATTTTGTATCTATTTTTCCCCCCTAATTCTAGCTTAATAGTTAGCGAAAATGTATTGTGATGGAATGCTAATAATGGTCAAAACATGCTAGTGTTATTCTTAAGATGAGTTGTGGTGTTTCCTCAAGAGCTTCTTGATTAGTCATGTGGTTATGGGGGGGTGTTTTGGCAGTTTGAATGCCTTTTTATCCCCACTTTGTGTGTTATTTTTGTTATACGGAATATTATTTTGGTTCTGATCTGCTCATCCGACTACCGATTGAATGATGGGAAAGAATGTAAATAAAGCATTGAAATTGAATCTTTGAGTTTCATAGTTTTTCCCCTGAGAAAGTACTGTTCTGCACTAAGATGGTTGTTAGTATCTATAATATAAGTGATCTCTCTGTGACACAATTATTGACTACTCGGGGGTAGTACTGAGTCATCTCTATTAGTGTTATTTATTTATTTTTATTTTTATTATCAATTTCATTAGTTGCTGATGTGCTATTACCATGGTCGTTAGTATCAGTCAATTCACATGTGAGTCGATTCGAGTATATCGACGTATCGTACAATCTGATGTGAATCACAATTCATAATTTTGAATTTTGAAGTTGTAAGTGGAAAACTTGAGCCTTGATATTGCATGAAGCTTGTGTTAAATTGTTGGAGTATTGTTCATTTTTAGGATTGTTTCTACACTCGCTTTTATGATTCATGAATCGATGGGAATCATGAGTCATAATCTTTGGCAAACAGATTCACACATTGATTTATGATTTGACAACATTGGTCATTACTGCTTCTGCAGACTGTCAATTCCTGCTTTCTCCGCATCATCAGATGGCCCTCTTGATGTAGTGATCGAGCTGCTTCTCTTTCTCTCTCCTTCATTGGGTTATGCTTTCTTCTGTTTGAAGAATTGTGGGGGCGTTGTAGTGGGTGCTTTGCTGCTTAATGATTGTTTGGGCATTACATTTGTTTCCCACTCAATTGCAATCGGCTTCCGAGCTTGGCGTTCCTCTGAGAGAAGAGAAGAAGTTCTCTTCCCACGCCATCTCCGTTGCCGGCTGCAAGAATAGTCGGTCTCTCTCTTCCTTTCATGTCTCCTAACTTGGACAGCCCAGTTCAGACCCAGATGGCAGTGACAGCTTTCAACAGCCCACTTAGAGGGGAGTACCATGGAAACCAGAGGATGGAGGGAATATCTACTGGGAGGAGAAGGGTCTTTGTGCAAACAGAGACGGGTTGCGTTTTAGGTATGGATTTAGATAGAAGTGACAATGCTCATACTGTGAAAAGAAGGTTACAACTTGCCCTTAATGTTCCAACCGATGAGAGTTCGTTGACTTTTGGCGACATGGTTTTGAAGAATGACCTTAGTGCCATCCGGAATGACTCCCCTCTTCTTTTGACAAGGAACATATTGCACCGAAGCTCATCAACTCCATGTCTCTCACCTACTGGGAGGGACATTCAACAAAGAGATCGCAGTGGTCCGATTGAAATACTAGGTCACTCAAAGAGCTTTGACAGAGCGAAACTACTTGTTAAGGCGATTGTGAAAGGGATAAAGATGGGGGTTGATCCAATCCCTGTCCATAGTGGGCTTGGAGGTGCTTACTATTTCAGAAACAGCCGAGGCGAGAGCGTTGCCATCGTGAAGCCAACCGATGAAGAACCCTTTGCGCCGAACAATCCAAAAGGCTTTGTGGGCAAGGCTCTTGGGCAGCCGGGCTTGAAACGCTCGGTTCGTGTTGGTGAAACAGGGTTCAGAGAAGTTGCTGCTTATCTTCTCGATTATGATCACTTTGCTAATGTACCTCCCACTGCACTAGTGAAGATCACTCACTCGATTTTCAATGTCAATGATGGAGTAAACGGAAACAAGCCACAAAACAAGAAGATGGTTAGCAAGATTGCCTCATTCCAACAGTTTATCCCACATGATTTTGATGCAAGCGACCATGGTACCTCAAGCTTTCCAGTTGGGGCGGTGCATCGAATTGGGATTTTGGATATAAGGATTTTCAACACGGACAGGCATGCAGGAAATCTTCTAGTTAGGAAGCTTGATGGTGTTGGGAGGTTTGATCAAGTGGAGCTCACTCCAATCGATCACGGCCTTTGCCTTCCTGAAAGTTTGGAGGACCCGTATTTCGAGTGGATCCACTGGCCTCAGGCTTCAATTCCATTTTCTGAAGATGAGCTCGAGTACATTGAAAAACTCAATCCTTTGGAAGACTCAGACATGCTTCGACGTGAGCTCCCAATGATTCGTGAAGCTTGCCTCCGGGTATTGACTCTCTGTACGACTTTCCTCAAGGAAGCTGCTGCTTCTGGTCTCTGTCTTGCCGAGATTGGTGAGATGATGAGCAGAGAGTTCCGACCTGGTGAGGAAGAACCTAGTGAGCTCGAGGTTGTGTGCATCGAGGCTAGGCGGGTTATAGCAGAGAGAGAGGTGGTCCTGTCTCCCAAGACCCCAACAGGAGAGAATGAGTTTCAATTTGAACTGGACTGCGATGAACCTGACTATGATTTTACCCCTAAAATGGAATTTGATAATTTCTTGTTTGGAAACGGTAATAACCGTTTTCCACTTTCTAAATTGAAGGAAAGCATTGAAGAAGACGAGGAGACTGAAGCAGAAGATTTCGAGGAGGAGAAGGGATTTTTAGGCCTTCCAGAAAAGATTTCGACTGTTTCAAAGCTGTCTGTATCTCTCCAAAATACCACTTTAGGTGATAAGAATCAGAAATACCCGAAATTTCTCGGACCAAGTATAGAAAATGGGAATCAAGCTAGTTCATCATCAGGACACAGGAGCGCGAACGAGCAACTTCCTCAGAGTGTGAGTTTCGTGAAGCTGGCCGATATGAACGAGGATGAATGGGTGATTTTCTTGGAGAAGTTCCAAGAGCTTCTTTACCCAGCATTTGCCAAGCGACAGTCCGCTGCTATTGGGCAGAGACAGAGACAGAGGCTTGGGACTTCCTGCCAGTTTTGAGACTCAGGATATATATATATATATATAGATATATGTATCTCTATATCTATAGGTTGCCTAAGAATAAAAGACTTGCAGGTTTGTGGGAGTGAAGGGATTCATAGTTATAGATTTGGTTTATGTTGTTTTTCTCCCCCGGAAAAAGTGTTGTAGTCTGGGAGTTTAACAATAGGAGTTTTTTTTTAAGTGATGTAAATATTCTTTGGAGGCAGCTGATGAGTGAAAGGGGCTGACTAGAATTGGTTGTATTTTTTTTTTCTTTTCTTTTTCCACTCCTTATGGACTTGTTTCATAAATAATCTGTAGAATGATATCCTACGACCAAAATATATATATATATATATATATATATCATGTATATATATTGAAAAACCCACTTTCTCAGTTTTGGTTTGAGTTTGTTATTTCTCTTGTTATTAGCTTCAGTTATGGTGCTAGAAATAAGCTTGAACTTCATTATTCACAAGGTTGCAATGATTTGAGCAAAAGAAAATCTTGCATGTTATGGACTGCTAATTTACTTTCTTGATGTGTTCTCTGAAAAAAAGGGTTTTTTTTATTTATTTTATTATTATTTATTATTATTATTATTACAGTCTCTTCATTGCCAGAAGAGGACTATTAAATCCATATTAGTTTGATTAAAATAATAATGTTGTCCAAGTTTTTTGTGGAAATTTTCTGTGGAAGATTTTGCAAAAGGGCTAAAATAACCAAATTTTAACAAATCACTTGCTGTGTTCAAAAGCTCCCTGCATTTGATAGATGAGAAAAGTGATTGAAGAAACACGACTGTTATTTTCCGTGTCCATTGTTTGAACCCTGTCCTTGTGGCTCCGTTGGTCTATGAAGTCAGTTAGGCAAAGGAAAAGACAGTAACAAGGAAAATAGTTCTTTCATGCGGTTATCAAGGAAAATAGCAAAGGAATAGATCAGAAAAGAAAATATGGTTCAAATTAGGTTTAAAAACTTGTATAAAATGCATTTTGCACCCTCAAATTATACCTTGTTTGGCACTTTGGTCTCTAAATAATTTTTTTTTTCTGCATTTTGGTCCTTCAACTAATATTTTGTGCCAGTTTGTCCCCTTAGTCACTTTTAGTGACGAAAAAAGTCGCTTTTAGTGACGCTAAAAGTGATGGAGGGGACAAACTGTCACAAAATATTAGTTGAGGGACCAAAATGCGGAAAAAATTTATTTAGAGACCAAAGTGCCAAACAGGGTGTAGTATGAGGGTGCAAAATGCATTTAACCCTAAAAACTTTTAATTTGACATGTTACTTAAAAAAATAAAATAAAATAAAATAATTGTTTTCTGTAGTTTGAGAGGTTAACCGAGAAAACCAAGAAACGTTTACAGAAGTTAGACAAACAAGGAAAATGAGTATACAAACTTTTGAGTCAAACTGCAAACCTCCCTAATTCAAAGACAAAACATTGTGGCACAACACAATACTGAGCAGTTGAGAGAGGAAGCTGCTAGAGAGATCCACAAAGAGATCGCTTCTAAACTTTGCAATGAAACTCCACCAAAAAATTATATTTGACGAAAGAATGCTAGATTTGCATGAATAAATCGCCATATTCAAAAAGGCAACGCTATAATTGCAAAGAGGAGCAGTCGGATTTGATTGCAAAGTGAAGAGTGCAAGGTGATCGTAAGTGCGAACCAGAACAACTGCACGAGAAAAAAAAAATCATCAAAGAGATGGACAAAACTCTCCTAAAGAGCAGGGGCGTAACCAGAAGTTTGCCTTTGGGGGTGCCGAGTTACTACGTAGACAATTTAACAATGACACACGGGGGTTCGGGGATAGTGCCCCCGAAACGATATTTTTGTTCTATTTATACATGAGAATACTTTTTTTTTAATCAGTAACACTACAAATTTACTATGCAGGGTTATTTTGCACTGTTTGAGAGTTGTTGGGAGATTTAGTTTATCACAATGAGTAATCTAATTGTACAGAGTAATGCTATTCTACCAAAATCTTGTATCCCAAATGATTCTCAAACACATGGTTGAAGTTTAGAGTTGAAAAAAAGTAATAAAATGATTTAAGGTGACTAAGGGAGTAGCATATTTTTTTGTTTGGGGGTGCCAAAAAACAAAATATAAATAGAGACTTTGGAGTCATACATATACATGCACAGCATGGTAAAATTTTCCCAATAAGTGAAGGGTGCAATGGCACCCTACGGCAAAGGGTTGGTTCCGCCCCTGCTAAAGAGGGACAACACTCGCCGAGAGAATTAGAAGCAATCCTGTGAAGGAAGCGCTTGAGAGGGAGTTATTTTTAAATATAGTTTTTTTTTCCCAACAAAAATGGTCTACTGAAGGCTTTGTTTGATTCATGAATTTAGTTTGAAAAGAAAAGAAAACATAGAAGAAAACACTTTCCTTTATTGGGCTAACAAGAAAATCTGGTGAAAATAATGTCTTAAATTATAGTTATAGTACTAGAGGTTTTATTTTATTTTATTGTTTTTCAAACCTTGAAGTAAGCACAAGTGAAAATACAGAAAAATTAGTTTTGATTAACACTTCTCAACAAAGCCTAAAAAGTTAAATATCAGATCATTTGCAGGGAGAAAATTTGATATGTATGATTAAATTTTTATTTTTATTTTTATTTTTATTTTTTTTTTGGCTTGAAGCAGAGGGAAAAACATAACAAACTGTCAAACTTCAACAGACATCATTCAGCCATAATATCTGGCAGTGTGATGTATTTCTCTGGATCTAATCACCTATCTGTCATCCAATACCTTTGGGGTTTGTTGTTATCTCAAGTGTTTTGTTGTTCTCACTCTGTAGACCTTTATCCTAAAGGATAACAAAAACTGGACTGTTGCTGACATCTCAATTAAGCAGAAAACAAAGAGTAATAAAAAGCAACATAGATAGAAACAGCTCCTGATTAGGTCCCACTAACAACTTGACTATAAAATCAATTTCACTATTGGCTAGCACTTCAATTCATTTGGTGGGTTCAAACTTCAACTTCTCATTAATTTGCTTTCCTTTTTTTTTTTCCTCCTTCAATTAGAAATTGTTTTGTAGTATTGTAGAAATAAACTTTTTTTTTTTAATTTCTAAGTAAGCTTGAAGAACTAGGAAGAAAAGTTGGAGGATCATCACTAATGGGCTTGTTTGGTAATATATAAAATAGGGTTAGTCTTCCTCTTATTTTCTACTTTTAAGAGTGATTTCACATAATAATAGGCACATATCAAACATTGAGGCCACATTTCGATGTCCGAGGGGATTGGACAATTAGTCCTTTTTAATCGGATAAGTCCGGGACTAATAAAATCAACCCAAATGTTATGGTTCTCGAAATTGGGACATCTCAATTATAAGAGTGGTATCACATAAAATAATGAGTAGCATCAGGACTACAATTAACCACAACATTTGAAATAACTTTCAAAAGATTTGAAAATCAAAATTGATACTTAAATTTGAAAATCAACTTGTTTATTGTGTCATATTGCCACTTGTTTTTAGGTGGGGTGTCATTTGGGTACTCGTTCCATTGCTTCCAATTTACTTTGGAACAATGAAGGAACTAAGGCAAATGTGGGTGCCACTGGGAGTGATCAAGTTGGCTGGACTCCAAGGTGGTTTGGTGTTTTTGATAGGTCTTCAGGGCCTGTTTGTTGTTGTTTAAAATAGTAAGATGTGGTTCAATTCGAGTCCTATTTGTTTACTAATTTTTGTGAGAACTAAGGTTATGTTAGTTTTGGCAAAAAACCAATTCTAAGAGATTTATTAGATGGAGCACAAACTCCTATGTAAGAGATAAACACTCACACAATATTTTAATTTATAGAACTAATTCATTTATAAACCACAAAACCAGTTTTGCTTGCTCAAACAGCCTCTTGGATTGAAAGCCTATTCTAAGAGTTCCCAAACAAGCCCTTAAACTGGGTACCAGTTCGAATAATTTGTCATGCCACTGGCTAAGTGTTTACTAGTGTTCTTTCTACGGGTTCCAGTTTAGGTTAGAACGATGGAGGAACAATGACAAATGTGGGGTACAACCAGGGTGGTCTAATGACAGTTGACTTACTACTCCCAAGTTGTTTGGTGGTCGATAGGTCCCATGATTGAAGCCTGTAATGGGTTGTTCTTCCAGTCATTTGACATGCTAAGCGGTTTGGTGGTTGGTAGAGCCTACTAGGGGTGAAAGACTAAACTGAAAAATTGACAAATTAAACCAAATTGATCGATTCGGTTAGATTCTCATCAAATCCTCACAGTATAAAACTGAACCAAATATTTGCCTTAAAACTGAACCACACCAAAACCAATCGGTTGGTTGAACCCGATTTCACCCTTCGGTCTTATGATATTCAAACTGCAATGTGTAGAGCTTCCTATCATTTGACATGCACCAACTAAGTGGCCATTGGTAATCTTTCCTTGGATTTCGATGTGAGTTAGACCGATGGAGGAATAATAGCAAATGCAGAGTACAAACCAGGGTGATTTAGTGTCACTTGGCTTACTTTCAAGTGGTTTGACTAGGCTCGCAATGGGCAGCGTTCCGAAGTATTTGTCATGTCACTGCCTATGTGTCCACTCAGGGCCGGCCCTGAGATGACCAAAATTGGCCGAGGCCTCAAGCAAATTTTCAAAGGGGCAGAAAAAATGAGGCCTCTATACTAAGTTTTATTAAAATTATAAAAAAAAATAGGCTTGAAAATGATAAGTTTCATAGAAATTAGAAAGAAAATATGCCTAAAAATGATAAGTTTCATAGAAATTTCATAAAAATTAGAAGAAAATAAGCCTAAAAATGATAAATTTCATAAAAATTAGGAAAAAAAATAGGCCTAAAAATGAGGTCTAAAGTCGAGGCCCCATGCGATTGCTTTGAGAAATTGGCCCAGGGCCGGCCCTGTGTCCACTAGTGTCTTCAAAATCACAATATTATGTTATGGCTCAATCGACCTAAGAGAGCCACTGTGATCTCCTGCTTTGCAAACCGCGTGTGTATTCTAGGCCCCTCCTGTATTTAATTTCTAGCGAATTTAGTACTACTTTGACTAGTAGGGCTGGCCGTGCCTATAGGATGGTAGGCAGTCACCTAGAGCCCCACATATTGATGATTTTTTGTTCTTTAAAAGAGCCCTGAAAAATACTGAGTAGGGCCCAAAATAAAAGTTCTATCAGTAATATGTTGAACCAATTATAATAGAGTCAAAGTAAATGCTGGAAAAAAAAAATGTATGTGCTCCATTGTAATCCAACCCACCTTAAATATTTAAACCAATGCTTCTCTTCTCACTTTTATGTTTAGCTCAACCTAAATCATTTGTTTGTTGGATCAAGCTTTATAAATTATTATCAGGGATAATCTCTTATTTATCAACAAAAAGTAATAATATGAACACATATTGACTTGCAAAGGGCCAAAGGGACTAGTGGGAGGAGAAAAAAATCAGAATCAGTACGCAATAAGGATTACAATCACTATACCTTTGAGTTCTATGAAAAAATGACAAAAAAAACTCACAAATCAACACTATAAGTTTCTAACATGTTTGATATAGAAATTATACTTGCAAACATGTATAAATAGACCCAAAATTTTCGCTTCGAGGGGTGCTACCCCCGAACCCTCGTTGTTTAAAGGGCCCCGTCTTTCAATGTTCGCATAGGGCCCCCAATTTGTTAAGACCATCTCCAAGGCTAACAACAATTTTCTGTTAGAAATAAGGAGGATATTGCTATGAGTTTTGATTGAGGTGTGCAACAGTAGTAGCACTATCTTTAAGAACAGTTCGGTCACTTCGGAGTCACTGACTTGATGCAGAAGGTTTCAATATGGCGCTATGTTCTCCAAGATTCAACAATCAAACTCTTCCAAATGTGCATTCGAATTGAAAGAATACTTGAGCGCTCAAAATTGCTTCAAGAGAAGTGAAGAGATATATTCCAGAAATTGTAGTTTTAGAACTAGAAAGGAAGAAGAGAAATCTGGAAAAAGATATATCTAAAGGCCAACCTAACCCATATATTTATAGTGAACTAGGCAGCCCCAATAGTCACATTGTAATCAATTCACCCCAACAGTCACAAGGAATTAATCTCCTCCCAACAGTCACAAAAGAATTGAAATAGTGTTTTAAAACATGTGCTAAACACTCCAACAGTCACAAGAATTAAAACAAGTTTTTAACATGCTATATTAGGAACAAAACGTGACAGTACCACCCATATGCACAAGAGTACAATTCGAGGGCCATTCATGTCCATAGGCCGCACCCGCGCAAGTCACGATTTTTAAGCCAAATCGGATGATCTGAATCCATGATTTGCTCCCCCCTACACGTGACAGTGCCGCCCATATGCGCGAGAATACAATTCGAGGGGCATTCGTATCCGCAGAACGCACTGGCACAAGTCACAATTTTTAAGCCAAATCAGACGGTTCGAATCTATGATTTGCACCCCACTGCGTGTGCGTGAGAGAGTATTTCCTCAATACAAGCTTACTAGCTTATGGAAGAAAAGTATATAAAATGAGTGAAAAGGTCTTGTAAAATATCAATGTGAGATAATTGTCAAATCAAGCTTTTAGATTGGATTTGGATTTGGGTTTTTTGAAATAACAGAGGCCCATGGCCCAAAACATGCCTTATTTGGTGTTATATTAAAAGACCCAAAAATGTTATAACCAATAAAATGACTAACCCACTAAAAAAATCCAACATTTTCATGGAGCAATTATGTAATTTGATGTATCAAAGGCAATGTTGATGTAAGGATATTGATGTATCAAAGTGTGCCACTCTAACCCATACATCAAATGTTGCATATTTTAATATTTTCTATTCTTTAATCTTTCAATCTTTTATTTGTATTTTACCCATAAATCAAATGTTGGCTACTTTGATTAAAACAATGAAAGTTGTTTTGATGTTTGGTATGAGTGTATAACTGAGGCAATGTTGCTGCAAGTTTAAAGTTGTCTCTAGGGGTGAAAGTGTAAATCCGAAAATCGAATCAAGCGATCGAACCGAGCGATTCAGTTGGTTTTCCCAAAAATCCTACAAGCTAAAAATTGAAAAAAAAAATAAATAAATAAATAAAATAAAATAAATAAATAAATTAAATAAATAAATAACCCAACCGATTTTCACCCTAGCTGCCTCAACTTTGCCTCAACCATTGATTTTATGAGTTGGAACAAGAAAATTGGGTTTGGCACATCAGAGTTGCCTCAAAACCCCCTTTGATGCATGGGATGGAGAAGGTTTAAGTCATTTTGCCCACTTTTGCGGTTTATTTTTATTTTTATTTTTATTTTTATTTTTATTTTTATTTTTATTTTTTCTTTCAGGAAAAATGTGGGGTCTTGTGGGTACTCAAAGCTTATAGTGGTGGTTTAGAAAAAAGTGATCAAGTGATTTGTCTGCACTTTGGCAGACTAGTTTGGGAAAATCTCTTATCATTGGGGATTCTACCTACCAGTTTCTGAGATTATAAAGATAAAAGCCATAATGTCTTGATGGGAAGTAACACTAAATTAAAGAATTAGATAATGTAGAGAGTCATAGTAAAGTGTGTGAGTAGGCAGGTTTTGCCTCCCACCAACCATAGTAGATTCATTTTCTGCATTAGTGCAGGTTTGGGACCACTCCATAAGTTGTTTCAACTTTTGGCTCTTATATTTACATTTTCTTTCAGTTTATGGGAAAATGGATACGGAAATGGATAACATACTAAGTGCCTGTTTGTTATTGTTTATTTCTCTATTTTAAGAATTTTTGGAGGTTTAAATTACTTTTTGATCTGTTTATAGTAACAAAAAAAATAAGTAGATTTGGTCAAAAGAGCAGTTGGGCATTAAGCAAGTGAGGGGCTGCTTTTCAAGATTCTCTCTATTTTAATCAATTCCATATCATACAACCAAATACCTAAGCCATATTAAGCAGTTCTACTTTTAAACAGTTCTACCAATCACGATTAAAATCGTATAAGCCTAAGCATAGACAAACGGCCGCTAAGAGCTTGTTTTGATTAGCTTTGATAATTCACTTTTTAAAACAACAAATTTTTTTAAGGCTTCTGTGTTTAAATTAGTTCGTTTAGAGCCTCTATCTTTTTTTCTTTTTCTTTTTTCTTTTTTTTTTTAATTTGATCCCTTTCTATAGCTTTTTTAAAAAATAAAAAATAAAAAGCTAAAAAATGGCATCCTATGATCATTATTTTCTAAAAATATGTGAAAAATTGTTTAAACGAAAACAATAGTGCTAAGTGTACACCCATATACACCCAAAAAGCATTCACACCCTGAGGTGGACTAATGAGAGAAGACTGATAGTGGACCCCACAATCTCTATCTCTCTTCTCATTGGTCTATCTCAGGATGTGGATGCATTTTGGGTGTGTAAGGGTGTGCCACAAACATTACTCAAACAAAAAAGGTAAAACAAATAGTATATATATTTATATATATATCTACTCTATATAATAAGAAATCAGACACATTTAGCAAGCACGTCAAAAAATATGAACTTCCTCTTTTGCCCTTCACTATATCATAATTACTCATATATCTATCTATACATCGTAAGGATTTATTGATTTGTGTGAGGGTATATCTGTCATTTTGGACAAATAATTACATTCAAGTCAGCTTTTGAAATTTTATTTAATATAATAATGAGGTTTTAATCAACAATCTTGTGTGTAATTACATTTGGGTCAACAATTTTTGGGAGATTTATTATTGACTTCAAAAAAAGTCAACAAAAGTGGCTATTTTGGTGGCTATTTAGAAATTGGTCACTAATATTTACAATTTTGTCAACTTCTTCTCTCAAATGAGGTTTCAATCAATAATTTGTGTCTAATTACATTTGGATCAATAATTTTTGGAATATTTATTATTCACTTCATAAAAAGTAAAAAAAAGTGGTTATTTTAGTGGTTATTTAGGAATTGGTCACTAATATTTCTAATTTGCTCAATTTCTTCTCTCAAATTTAGGATTCATATATTGTAATATGTGTAATTGCATTTAGGTCAGCAAGTTTTGGGATATTTATTATTCACTTTAAAAAAAATTTAAAAAGTGGCTATTTTAGTGGCTATTTAGGAATTGGTCACTACTTTCACATTTTGGTAAACTTCTTCTCTAAAAATTAAGTTTGGTATATCTAAAATGTCAAATAAAGTGATTATTTTAGTAGCTATTATGAATTGATCACTAATATTTACATTTTGGTCAATTTCTTCCCTCAAATTCAGGATTTATAGATTGTATTCGAATATCAATTAATGTCTACAAACACATTCATGCCATTTTTTAGAGGAAATACCCTACTTGTTCATAAATTTTTAGTGGCGCTTTATTATAATTATCAACTTCTTCCGTCAGAAGAGTTTTAGATTAAATAGTTTTATTTATAATTTTCTATTTAACTGTTTTAACATCTTATTACCTCTAATGTCAAGATTAATACACAATATATCTAGGAATACAACTATCCGACGGGCACGTGCCTTGCACGTGCACCCTCACTAGTATATATATATATATAAAGGTCTAATTTACAGACTTTTTTAAAAAAAATAAAAAAGAAAAGAAAAGAAAAGAAAAAAAAAATCCCGTGGTTCGAACACTGGTTATTGTAAAAACTAATCAAAGCATGCTCTTAGAGTCCGTTTGGGAGAACTCCTTCTGAGTTAACAATCACTTATAAATGATTGTTTAAAAAGCTGTAAACGTTTGATTTACATTTTTTTACAACATTTTAAGAAAATCAAATTTTTTTTAAAGGTAGAAAAAAGATACTCCAAATTAAAAAAGCTCCAATTTATAGCTTTATATCTCTTATTTCAGAAGATAATAAATTTTGAAAACTATCCCAAATAATCTCTAAATTTATCATGGTTCATTAATAATGCAAACAAAACATCAATCCTTAACTTCAAACCAATGTTCTACCACTTATGATCAATGTCAATGAGAATTGGCCCAATGTGTTGATTATGTCAAATGGGCTTTTATTAGGTGTGTCTTGTTTTGTTTGTTCTCAACATTTATGACTGATTTGTTGGTGCGACCAAACATGTCCTAGAAAACAAATTAAGGACATTAGTTGTTCAATTTTTTCTTTCAATTTTTGTCCAAAACGTTATTAATTATTTTCTGTTGTGCTGTTCTCTTAAACCAGTTGTCCAAAAAATTCTTCCAATGGATGATTTATGTAATACTCTATATTTTGGAGTATATATATTAATAGATGAGACTTTATACTAACTGTATACTTGTATGATATTTACCCTCCCTTTGGTTAATTTTGTGTCTCAATCGATTGCCATGTTTTTTCAATCGATTGTCACTTTTTGGATATCAGTCGATTGACATATTTTCCAATCGATTGTCATGCTACCAACCTAAATTCATTATGTGGCACTATCCCAATTAATTGCCTTTCATCTCAATCGATTGTCTTGAAATATCTGATACTAATCGATTGCCTTTGATCACAATCGATTGCCACCTGCAGAGATAAATTTTCAACTTTGCTTCGTGGGTTGACGTGTGGCAACTCATTTTTCTATATATACATGGCCAATTTGTCCTTTAGGACTATTTTTTAGATCTTGAGAGAGAGAGGTCATTGTTATATATATATATATATATACACTCAAACACACACATACATATATATATATATACTCATACATATATATATATATATATATATCTATGCACATACTGCTGGAGCAGAGAGAAGAAGAAGAAGGGATAGAAGAAGAAGAAGAAGAAATTAAAAAGGAGACAGAGAGAGATAGAGACAGAGAGGAGAAAGAGGAGGAGAGAGAGAGCTTGAAGATTGCCATAGCCACACACCCTTAAGTGAGTTCTAACTCACTTGGTTCATTTTATATGAAAGTTTATGAGCTTTATAGAATTGTAGACGTAACAAACACGTCCTTAAGATGTTTATATATGCTGTTTTATAATTCTGTTGGAGAAGACGAAGTCCTAATCGATTGGATTTTTCCCAATCGATTGCCATCAGTCAGGAACCAATCGATTGGATAGTTATCCAATCGATTGCCAAAGTTAGCAATCGATTGACATTATTTTGGATCCAATCATTTGTCTTTTTCCTCAATCGATTTTTATGATTTTTATCCCAATCAATTGGACCTTGGTCCCAATCGATTGCAACTTACAGAACATGGATTGGTTCTTTTGTTTATTGTATAAGGGGTTTGATTGTTCGATTCGGACTTTCATTATGTGACTATTGGGATAACCAGGGATAATGTACGAGTGAATAGTGGATTAACGTTATAACGTTAGTTATTATGTTGTTCGTAATTGAGTTTGATATCCGTTTTTACTTTAATTAGAGTAGTCAGGCCATAATGGGATTGGTCATATATCTATCTTAGTACAAAACGTAGGTAGGTTTGATAAGTTCTGGGAATAGTACATGGGCGGACGCCTGGTTATGATATGTCCTTAACATGCAATGGATGGTCTATATCATCAACGAGCAGTGAGCGGGATCAAGTAGTCCTAAGGTAGCCAGATGATCCACGTTATATTCTTAATGAGCAGTGAATGATTTATATCCTTAATGAGCAGTGGATGGGGACCACTGGTAAATGTCGCTTAGTTGTGGCCATAGAATGAGATACTGTTGTTCGAAATGTTATATCCCTAACATGCGGTGGATGGTTTATATCCTTAACGAACAGGGGATGGATTGACGTAGTGTCCATGACAAGCGGTGGATGGTTTATATCCTTAACGAGCAGTGGCCAGAATGATGGTATGTCGATATATGTTAAACGATTGAGTCTATTCCTTTCAGTCAGAGTATGTTGGTTATCGGTCTGGGAATAATCAGATGATAAGGGTTGGTTACAATGCATTGAATAATGATGAAGATACTATTGTAATACTATATCTTATTCATTTCATAACATGTTACTACGTTATATAACTGGTGCCTTGTTAGTTTATATTCACTCAACTTTCAGTAAGCTAACGACCGTTATTGCCTGGACATTGCCCGTCCAGACTACCCTGTTTCTAACCTTGCAGGTGACGATCACTACTAGGATGGTTACTATGTGGAGGAGGGCTATGCTGAGGATGTGCCGGGGGAAAGAGGCGAGAATAGACTAGACTATTACGCTGACGACTATATTTACGTCAACTGAAGAACTAGATAGTTATTAGTTTTATTTCTGTTGAACATATGGAGAATTGATATTTGGGCATATATTGTTTTGAGACCTTTTCATAGTCCTGGGGACAACTGTGATGATTTTGTAATAATTAGAATGATTATAACATATTCAGTTTATGTATATTATTGTTTTTATTGCTTTATCAGACTAGTACTGTATAGTGTGAACCATTTAGTGACATTCACCCGTCATTCCCTATGGCCAAAAAGGAAATTTATTTTTCTCTATTTTTGCTTACCCGGGGCGTGACAGATTATGCATTAAAGTTCGATTAACCAATGTACTTGATGTCTTAGGGTTTGTTTGGTAATAAGTTCTGCTTTTGTGATTCTATATCGCAAATTTCACCAGTTGACTAAATTTTTTTTTTTTGAGTGATTGAATCCCAGAAAATGATCTGCTGTTGAATCAATATTGCTAACCTACTATGAATATTAAAGTTCTCTTTTTAATGGACAAAAAAGTCTATGGAGGTGTTAAATACACCCATCCACTTTTTCTATACATTCACATTATGCAGTGAGAAGTAGTACATCCAACATTTGTTGTTATACATATTGCAACACAAACAAATTAGGTGAGTGTATTTGTAACACCCGTACCCGGAAAAGAAGATTAATGTGATAATAATATGTGTTAATTAAAGATAATTAATGCATGAGATGAATTAAGGTGGGGTTATGAACCCACATGTGAAAAGGTGTTCAAATGCGGACACAGATGAAAGTCCTGTGAAAGGCAGGACTGGTATAAAAGTGGGGCCCAACGAGGGTCTAATTAAAATAATTTGCATTTTGATGTCATTATGTGCTTATATGATTACTTGTTTAAATGTTTATTGATATTATAATGTCTTATGATAGGTAAGGGGACCAATTTGGGTACCCATGTGAGGGCATATTTGAATAAAATTAATAATTGGTAGGTTTAATAGCAACCTCATGAATTATGTGGGACCACGTTTGGGACCCACGCGGGACTTAGATTAAATCCTTTTAGAAAATATGGGTAGTTAACGTAAATAACATGGGGGCTTCATAATAAAACTTAAAGAAAGTTGGGGAGGTAAATGAGAATAGGAGAAAGTTGTGCCAACACACATATGCATGTAGCATATGTGTCTTAAGCACAAAAATTCAGTTGGATTCTCCAGAAATTCAAGAGAGAACGAGAGCTCGGGTCGGCGACGGAATTCTCGACGACGTTTCTCACCGTATCTTCGCCGTCCGGCGTCGGATTCACGAACCGAGACCGGATTTGGACTCGTGGAGGTAAGAGGATCACATGCACGTCCTTTATTTTCATTTTCGGCAACGTTTTTACGGCGGCCGTTCTTAATAAACGATGTTCTTGGTACCAAACTTGTGTAGGAATTACACCGGTGGAATTTGGGTTGGAAATTTGCTAGAGGTTGGGATTTCTAAGCTTAATTCGCTAGTAAATCAAAGAGGTGAGTGCTCTAATCCCAAAATTGGGTGTTTAGATATGTTTGTGTAATAATTGTTGGCTTAGAATGCTTAATCCATGTTTATGTTTATATGTGTTGTTGAAATTGGGTAAAAAGCATGTCAAAATTATGAAATTGCTATGCTTATATGCCTATATGCTAAGTTGCTTAAATGCTTATGTGGATCAAAGGGAAGTCAAGTAGTGAGCACCATTTATAGGTCCCATATGTAAGGGATAGGAAGTCCTCAATGAGTAGGACGTGGTGACGACCACAATGAAATGCCGGTGACGCCTTCGGGGTCACAAGAGAGTGTGTGTTGTGCTATATGCGCCAAAAGAGTGAGAAATTCCGGGGTGAGAAGGACCCGGGGGTGGTGGCTTGAGTTACTTGACTTTCCAGAGATCAATTGGTTGATGTTTTTAATGATTGTTGCATTTGCATATTAAACATTCCAATCGCATGATTAGTTCCCTCACTAAGCGAAAGCTTAAACGAAAATATATTTTCTATTGTGGTTATTGAATAACCATCGCAGGTACCGAACGGGAGAACGAGAGGAAATGATCCGTGCGACGGTTGGGCGTGGGGGTTACAAGTTATGTTGATATGTACATGTGTATAGAAGTTTTGGTTAATGGTAGTCTTTGTAATCCATGGGTTAAAAACATCTTGTGGTTTGAAAGTGTTAGGATCACCTTGTATTTGGAGGACTTGTATCTTGAAAGGTTGGGTTATTGCTAACTATGTCCTATGTTGATGGTGGTTTCTTTGTTAGTCACAAGTTGTATAATGTTGGAAGAAAGTCCTTTTTGGTTGTAAATTTAACTTGAGTTCTCCTATGATTGAATGGTCATGAGTATAATGGGAGAAATATGGATTTTGATGTAAGTTCATGATCCTAAGGAAGAATTTGTGTGTTTGATTGTCAATCCATGCTTTAGAGATGTTGTGTTAATGTTTAGAAACATTTGAAAATGCTTTGAGAATGAGTTTTAAGGGTTTCACAAAGTTTTGGGAAGTTGGAACAAGTTTGGACTTGAAAAATGATGTTTTTAAGCAGTAGGGAACTGTTCTGTAGAAGCCGGATTGATCCGGCCTTTTCGCGGATCGATCTGCCCATTTCCGGGGACATTCTGACTCTAAATCAATGAGATGGATCGATCCGCCCTTTTCGCGGATCGATCCGCCCCTGTTTTTGGCAGCTGCTGACTTTTACGGAAACAAGCATAACTCTCTCTACAAAACTCGGATTCGCGCACCGTTTTTTGCGTTGGAACCGGGACTCAAAGAGCTATCTTTCCATATAAAATTTGCTATACTTTATTAATGACCATTTTACCCTTGGGTCTGTTTTGTGTCAACGGAGCTGTTTTAGTAAGTCTAATTCATGTGTTTATTAATGAATTAAGGGTGTTTTGAACGTGTGGGCTTGTTACACGTGTCCCAACTTGCCCGAGGCGGGTTGGGGTGTGACAGTATTATAGTGACTCCATGTCAAAATGAAGACACTGCACTGAATCCACAAAAAATCTGCTATTAATTACATTAGTGTCCTTGTTGTAAAATTACTTAATTGTCCACATTTTAATGAGCTAACAAGATCATTTTTTGCCCATTTAAAATTGAAAATAATAGTGTTATTTTACCACTATCGTGTACTAGAATAGCAAACCTTCGTTGACATGTGTGCAATAATACAATTTGCTGCAAAGATAGTACATGTTTTTATTTTTTTATACTATTTTGAAGTATGATACAAGTGTGTCTATATGAAGTATTTAAGAATATGATGAAAAATACAAACGAAAAAGTACTTATATATTGTACCAAATGTTATTAGTAATATGAAGATCACAATTTCCACAATCATAATTAAAATTCTAACATAATGTACTTTGTTACACAATTCAACAAAAACTCTTCACAAATTGCACAACTTTAAATATGATCATATACAACCACTTTCATAACTTACATTCCAATCATTATAAATATAAATTAAAAATAAAAAAAATCTTCTACTAACATCTTCACAAAGCTTTTTTCACAAAATGAATGACTCCATGTTAGATGTGCCTCCAAGGTCTCTCTGCAACACTAACACATTCACCGAATCTAAAACAGTCAACAAGATGGTCAATGCTCATTCCTGAAGCCTGCATGAATGAACACACTATAACCGGTCCCACAAACCTAAAACCACGTTTCAATAGGTCTCTGCTTATGGCCTCTGCTTTTGGAGTCCTCAGAGGTACATTTCTTGGGTATTTGTACCTATTGATCATTGGCTTGTAATCCATATAACCCCATATATAGCCACTGAAAGATCCAAACTCTCTCACAATCTACATTTTGATCAAACCCAACTATAATGAGTATAATTTGTATGTGATAGGGATAAGTACAGTACAAATTATAAGAAAATTTGGGTAATTTTTTTTGTCATGTGTTTGATCAATTTGAAGTCCACGTAGACGGCGTTGAACATGTGGACCAATCAAAATGTCTAACAGGATAAAATAGTCTTTAGCCATATAACTTTTCTGAAGTAATGTCTTTTTAGGAGGTCTTAATATCAGTTAGTCCCAAACGCTTGATGTAATATAACTTATGTCACTCACATTTTGTATTTGTATTGTAACTCGCTCCACCAGCTATATAATGACCAGAAAATGACTATAATAATCCTAATATTTTTTCAGCAAATTTGGAAATAAAATATTCAAGAATTATTAAAAGTCAATATCTAGTTAATAGTTGAAAGTAATGTGAACATGCTTGGTTACAGTTAACTCCATACTATGCAACAAAAAAAAAAAAAAAATTCATACTGTGCTAACTGTCTCTTGCACAATTTGCACAGTATTTTTTTCAAAAAATTGTTTTTTTTTTTTTTTTTGAAAGCTGTGTAAATACTGTACAAACTATGAGAGACATAGTATGAAGCTAACTGTAACCTGTACCCAAGTGTGTTCCAAAGTAATAAATGTCAAATGATAACATATCTGTCTTTACTCGGAGGTCAATGATATTTATCCATTTGAATTACTCAAACTTACCTTAACTATGCATTTAGCATTGTCTACAATGCACCTAACTCTGCTTTCAGCTAACATTATGGCTTTGTTGGAGGCTATTTCAAGTATTTCTCTCTCCTCCATTTTAGCAACATGGTTGGGATCAAATCCACCAAAAGACCATTTTACCCTTGGGTCTATTTTGTGTCAACGGAGCTGTTTTAGTAAGTCTAATTCATGTGTTTATTAATGAATTAAGGGTGTTTTGAACGTGTGGGCTTGTTACACGTGTCCCAACTTGCCCGAGGCGGGTTGGGGTGTGACAATTTTTGGTATCAGAGCTATAGGTTAGAGCCTTTGGGGACGAGTGACAATTACGACGCGTAATAAGCATAAAGGATTAAAAGATGTGTAGTTCATGCATTCACGTTTACTTAGCATGTTGAATGATGTTGAGCGTGCATTGAAAAGTATAAAAGTAACGTGTATATGAATATGTATTGTGAATGCCAGAGAGAAAATGTCTGGTGAAAGATCGACACCGCCTACGCAAATGGAAAGAATGGAAAGAGTTGTAGCCGGATTAGTACAAGTTGTTGAAACTCATACAATAGAGGGAAGACGTGAACAACCGAATCCTAATCCGAGGGAGGAAGTGACCACTATTTCACAATTTTACAAGCAGAAACCGACACTATTTCGAGGGGAGACTGATCCAATGAGAGCTGACTTTTGGTTGTCCGACATGGAAAGGATATTCCGGGTTCTTCCGTGTTCCGAGGCTCAACAGGTTCTATTTGCCGCTGATACTTTAAAAGAAGAAGCGCAATACTGGTGGCGTACAAAATTGGGACTCGAAAGGCCGAACACTTGGGGGGAGTTCGTAATACTCTTCAAGAAGCAGTACTTTCCGAAATCTTTTGAAGATTTGAAAGCTCAAGAGTTCATGGAATTGAAACAAGGGGGAATGACAGTTCGGGAGTACTCCGCCAAATTCACAAGTTTGGCACGATTTGCTGAAAATATAGTACCGAATGAAGGGGATCGAACTAGAAAGTTTGTGACGGGGCTGAGGGATGAGATTCGACGCCAAGTATCAGTGCAACGGTTGGATAGAGTTGCAGAGGCATTGGATGTGGCTTCAATCGCTGAAAGGGATATGGGGTATCAACAAAGTTCGCAAGCACCAACAACTCAATAATACAAAAGGCCGAGTTCAAGTCAATATAGCGGTCAAGGGAGTTCGAAACGACAGAGTTTTGGGGGTTCTTCGGGTGGTAGAGGTAACAAGCCACGATGTAACACATGCGGGAAATTTCATTGGGGTGTATGCAATCTACCGACAACGGTGTGTAATAATTGCCGACAAATGGGGCATGTAGCAAAGAATTATCCGGGAGTGAGGCCAAATACTTATACTCCGATGAGGCGTACCGACGATAGTGGGATGGTTTTCCATAACTGTGGGGAGCTTGGACATCGAATGCGCAATTGTCCTAAGCCGAGGCAAGGAGGTTTTAGTGCAACCGCAAGTAGTGCACCAACACCGCGACCACCTCAACAACAACCACAAGGAAGGGAACAACGTCAGGGCCGTTATTTCCAGCTTAATCCAGGGGAGACTACCGTTGCTAACACAGTTGTGTCAGGTAAAGTTCTTATTTGCTCAACACCTGCTAATGTATTAATGGATTCTGGTTCTACACACTCGTTTGTATCACACCAATTTGCTAGGAATATGAATGTACCCTTAGAACTTCTCGAATATGATTTGTCTATTGATGTCCCATTGGGAAGATCTTTGGTGAGTGCGGGGGTTTATAGAAATTGTGAAGTTAAAATTAATGATGAAGTGTTAACAGTGAATCTAGTACCGTTAGTAATCCAACATTTTGATGTCATATTGGGAATGGATTGGTTGTCAGTTAATCACGCGGTTATTGATTGTGAAAATAAAAGGGTAGAATTTCAGACACCGACCCATAGAATCTTCTCTTTCCAAGGGGTAGGTGTTGTGTCACCACCATATCTCGTATCCGCCATCAAAGCTTGTCGTTTATTGAGAAAAGGGTGTAAAGGTTTCCTTTGTAGTGTATTGGATACCAGAAGTACGGAACTAAAGTTGGAAGATATACCCGTAGTTAAAGAATTTTCTGATGTATTTCCAGACGATTTGCCGAGTGTGTTAATTGAGAGGGAGGTTGAATTTGGTATAGATGTAATGCCGGGAACACAACCCATTTCGTGGGCACCATATAGAATGGCTCCAGTAGAGTTGAAAGAGTTGAAAACTCAGTTACAAGAGTTGTTAGACAAGGGATTCATTCGGCCAAGTGTATCACCCTGGGGTGCACCGATTTTATTTGTGAAAAAGAAAGATGGGACGATGCAGATGTGTATAGATTATCGTGAGATCAACAAAGTCACTATTAGAAACAAGTACCCATTGCCACGGATCGATGATTTATTTGATCAACTACAAGGAGCTCAAGTGTTTTCAAAGATTGATTTGAGGTCGGGGTATCATCAACTAAAGGTAAAAGCTGAGGATGTTGAGAAGACGGCCTTCAGAACTCGATACGGCCACTACGAGTTTCTTGTAATGCCATTTGGAGTAACCAATGCACCGGCTGCGTTCATGGACTTAATGAATAGGGTCTTTAAAACGTATCTTGATGAATTTGTTATTGTTTTTATTGATGATATTCTCATTTACTCACAGAGTCCGGAAGAACATGATAGACATTTGAGATTGGCGTTGCAACGTCTTCGAGAAAAGCAATTGTTTGGAAAATTGAAGAAAAGTGAGTTTTGGTTGTCAAGTGTTACTTTTCTTGGCCATGTGATTTCTAAAGAAGGTGTGTCAGTCGATCCACAGAAAATAGAAGCCGTTATGAATTGGGCGAGACCAACCAATGTGTCAGAAATTCGTAGCTTTCTGGGATTGGCTGGGTATTATAGAAGGTTTGTTCGAGATTTCTCAAAGATTGCGACTCCAATGACAACATTGATGAGAAAGGATGTTCCTTTTGAATGGGGAAAAGAATGTGAAGAATGTTTTCAGACATTGAAGAGTAAGTTGACTACTGCTCCGATTCTTGCAATTCCGACAGGCACCGGGGGATTTAGTATTTACAGTGACGCTTCTCATCAAGGTTTGGGGTGTGTCCTTATGCAAGGGGACAAGGTGATAGCGTATGCTTCGAGGCAATTGAGAACTCATGAGAAGAATTATCCAACTCACGATTTGGAACTTGCCGCGGTAATTTTTGCTTTAAAAATTTGGCGACATTATTTATACGGGGAAACTTGTGAAATTTTCACTGACCATAAAAGCTTGAAGTACTTATTTACCCAGAGGGACTTAAACATGCGCCAACGAAGATGGTTGGAGTTAATGAAGGACTACGATCTGAAAATTCAATATCACCCAGGTAAGGCGAATGTAGTCGCCGATGCTTTGAGTCGAAAATCGCCAGAAAATTTGACATGTGTTTTGACAGCACAAGAAGGGTTAGTGAAAGAGTTTGAACGTTTGGAACTGGAGGTTATTCCTAGAATTGAAGGTGGGTTAATGGCAGCAATTGTAGCACAACCTGATTTAATTGGAGAAATTAAAATGAATCAACTTCTAGACCCAACCTTAAAGAAAGTTGTAGATGAATTACCTGAGGGTAAGCGACCGGAGTTCAGTTTACATGATGGGGTACTATGGTACATTAATAGGTTATGTGTGCCTAATGTGGGTAACTTAAAAGAAAGAATTTTGGAAGAAGCTCATAGTACTCGGTATTCCGTGCACCCGGGTAGTACAAAGATGTACAGAGATTTGAGAGAGGTCTATTGGTGGAGTGGTATGAAACGTGAAGTCGCTGAATATGTAGCCAAATGCATGACATGTCAATTAGTAAAGCTTGAGCATCAACGACCCGCTGGAGAGATACAACCATTGGAAATACCGGAATGGAAATGGGAGCACATTACGATGGATTTTGTGTCGGGATTGCCGAGGTCTCCTAGATCAAATGATAGTATTTGGGTGATCGTTGACCGGTTGACTAAGTCAGCCCACTTTTTGCCGATTAAGACTACTGACCCGATGAAGTTAGCAGAACTCTATGTTAAAGAGATTATAAGATTGCACGGAGCACCGGTATCAATTGTTTCAGATCGGGATACACGTTTTGTGTCCAGATTTTGGGAAGGGCTACAAAGAGCAATGGGGACAGCTTTGCATTTTAGCACCGCTTTTCACCCACAAACTGATGGACAGTCGGAACGAGTTATTCAGATTCTCGAGGATATGCTTAGAGTATGCGTTATGGATTTTAAGGCTGACTGGGAAACTCACTTGCCGTTAATTGAGTTTTCTTATAACAATAGTTTCCAGACAAGCATTGGAATGGCGCCTTTTGAGGCATTATATGGTCGAAAGTGTAGATCGCCTGTGTGTTGGACAGAGGTTGGGGAGAAGCAACTTCTGGGGCCGGAAATTGTACAAATCACCACTGATAAGGTTAAGTTGATTAAGCAACGGTTGCAAGTGGCACAAAGTCGCTACAAAAGTTATGCTGATACGGGTAGAAGACCGTTGGAGTTCGAAGTTGGTGATTATGTGTTCTTGAAAGTTTCACCTTCGAAAGGCATTACGCGGTTTGGTAAGAAAGGTAAGTTGAGTCCAAGATATATTGGACCTTTTCTGATTTTGAATAAAGTGGGACCGGTAGCTTATAGGTTAGAGTTACCACAAGAGTTGTCACATGTTCATAATGTGTTCCACGTGTCTATGCTCAGACGTTATGTGTCGGATTCGAGTCATATCCTTGAACCAGAACCATTGGAAGTCCGAGAAGATATGACATATGTTGAACATCCGGTACGGATTCTGGATAGGAAAGATCAAGTGTTAAGAACGAAGACAATTCCGTTGGTCATGGTTCTTTGGCGTAATCATAGCATTGAAGAGGCAACTTGGGAACGAGAAGATGAGATCAGAGAAAGATATCCACACTTGTTCGACTGATGAGGTAAGAATAAGTTTGGGGACAAACTTCTTAAAAGGGAGGGAGAAATGTAACACCCGTACCCGGAAAAGAAGATTAATGTGATAATAATATGTGTTAATTAAAGATAATTAATGCATGAGATGAATTAAGGTGGGGTTATGAACCCACATGTGAAAAGGTGTTCAAATGCAGACACAGATGAAAGTCCTGTGAAAGGCAGGACTGGTATAAAAGTGGGGCCCAACGAGGGTCTAATTAAAATAATTTGCATTTCGATGTCATTATGTGCTTATATGATTACTTGTTTAAATGTTTATTGATATTATAATGTCTTATGATAGGTAAGGGGACCAATTTGGGTACCCATGTGAGGGCATATTTGAATAAAATTAATAATTGGTAGGTTTAATAGCAACCTCATGAATTATGTGGGACCACGTTTGGGACCCACGCGGGACTTAGATTAAATCCTTTTAGAAAATATGGGTAGTTAACGTAAATAACATGGGGGCTTCATAATAAAACTTAAAGAAAGTTGGGGGAGGTAAATGAGAATAGGAGAAAGTTGTGCCAACACACATATGCATGTAGCATATGTGTCTTAAGCACAAAAATTCAGTTGGATTCTCCAGAAATTCAAGAGAGAACGAGAGCTCGGGTCGGCGACGGAATTCTCGACGACGTTTCTCACCGTATCTTCGCCGTCCGGCGTCGGATTCACGAACCGAGACCGGATTTGGACTCGTGGAGGTAAGAGGATCACATGCACGTCCTTTATTTTCATTTTCGGCAACGTTTTTACGGCGGCCGTTCTTAATAAACGATGTTCTTGGTACCAAACTTGTGTAGGAATTACACCGGTGGAATTTGGGTTGGAAATTTGCTAGAGGTTGGGATTTCTAAGCTTAATTCGCTAGTAAATCAAAGAGGTGAGTGCTCTAATCCCAAAATTGGGTGTTTAGATATGTTTGTGTAATAATTGTTGGCTTAGAATGCTTAATCCATGTTTATGTTTATATGTGTTGTTGAAATTGGGTAAAAAGCATGTCAAAGTTATGAAATTGCTATGCTTATATGCCTATATGCTAAGTTGCTTAAATGCTTATGTGGATCAAAGGGAAGTCAAGTAGTGAGCACCATTTATAGGTCCCATATGTAAGGGATAGGAAGTCCTCAATGAGTAGGACGTGGTGACGACCACAATGAAATGCCGGTGACGCCTTCGGGGTCACAAGAGAGTGTGTGTTGTGCTATATGCGCCAAAAGAGTGAGAAATTCCGGGGTGAGAAGGACCCGGGGGTGGTGGCTTGAGTTACTTGACTTTCCAGAGATCAATTGGTTGATGTTTTTAATGATTGTTGCATTTGCATATTAAACATTCCAATCGCATGATTAGTTCCCTCACTAAGCGAAAGCTTAAACGAAAATATATTTTCTATTGTGGTTATTGAATAACCATCGCAGGTACCGAACGGGAGAACGAGAGGAAATGATCCGTGCGACGGTTGGGCGTGGGGGTTACAAGTTATGTTGATATGTACATGTGTATAGAAGTTTTGGTTAATGGTAGTCTTTGTAATCCATGGGTTAAAAACATCTTGTGGTTTGAAAGTGTTAGGATCACCTTGTATTTGGAGGACTTGTATCTTGAAAGGTTGGGTTATTGCTAACTATGTCCTATGTTGATGGTGGTTTCTTTGTTAGTCACAAGTTGTATAATGTTGGAAGAAAGTCCTTTTTGGTTGTAAATTTAACTTGAGTTCTCCTATGATTGAATGGTCATGAGTATAATGGGAGAAATATGGATTTTGATGTAAGTTCATGATCCTAAGGAAGAATTTGTGTGTTTGATTGTCAATCCATGCTTTAGAGATGTTGTGTTAATGTTTAGAAACATTTGAAAATGCTTTGAGAATGAGTTTTAAGGGTTTCACAAAGTTTTGGGAAGTTGGAACAAGTTTGGACTTGAAAAATGATGTTTTTAAGCAGTAGGGAACTGTTCTGTAGAAGCCGGATTGATCCGGCCTTTTCGCGGATCGATCTGCCCATTTCCGGGGACATTCTGACTCTAAATCAATGAGATGGATCGATCCGCCCTTTTCGCGGATCGATCCGCCCCTGTTTTTGGCAGCTGCTGACTTTTACGGAAACAAGCATAACTCTCTCTACAAAACTCGGATTCGCGCACCGTTTTTTGCGTTGGAACCGGGACTCAAAGAGCTATCTTTCCATATAAAATTTGCTATACTTTATTAATGACCATTTTACCCTTGGGTCTGTTTTGTGTCAACGGAGCTGTTTTAGTAAGTCTAATTCATGTGTTTATTAATGAATTAAGGGTGTTTTGAACGTGTGGGCTTGTTACACGTGTCCCAACTTGCCCGAGGCGGGTTGGGGTGTGACAGTATTATAGTGACTCCATGTCAAAATGAAGACACTGCACTGAATCCACAAAAAATCTGCTATTAATTACATTAGTGTCCTTGTTGTAAAATTACTTAATTGTCCACATTTTAATGAGCTAACAAGATCATTTTTTGCCCATTTAAAATTGAAAATAATAGTGTTATTTTACCACTATCGTGTACTAGAATAGCAAACCTTCGTTGACATGTGTGCAATAATACAATTTGCTGCAAAGATAGTACATGTTTTTATTTTTTTATACTATTTTGAAGTATGATACAAGTGTGTCTATATGAAGTATTTAAGAATATGATGAAAAATACAAACGAAAAAGTACTTATATATTGTACCAAATGTTATTAGTAATATGAAGATCACAATTTCCACAATCATAATTAAAATTCTAACATAATGTACTTTGTTACACAATTCAACAAAAACTCTTCACAAATTGCACAACTTTAAATATGATCATATACAACCACTTTCATAACTTACATTCCAATCATTATAAATATAAATTAAAAATAAAAAAAATCTTCTACTAACATCTTCACAAAGCTTTTTTCACAAAATGAATGACTCCATGTTAGATGTGCCTCCAAGGTCTCTCTGCAACACTAACACATTCACCGAATCTAAAACAGTCAACAAGATGGTCAATGCTCATTCCTGAAGCCTGCATGAATGAACACACTATAACCGGTCCCACAAACCTAAAACCACGTTTCAATAGGTCTCTGCTTATGGCCTCTGCTTTTGGAGTCCTCAGAGGTACATTTCTTGGGTATTTGTACCTATTGATCATTGGCTTGTAATCCATATAACCCCATATATAGCCACTGAAAGATCCAAACTCTCTCACAATCTACATTTTGATCAAACCCAACTATAATGAGTATAATTTGTATGTGATAGGGATAAGTACAGTACAAATTATAAGAAAATTTGGGTAATTTTTTTTGTCATGTGTTTGATCAATTTGAAGTCCACGTAGACGGCGTTGAACATGTGGACCAATCAAAATGTCTAACAGGATAAAATAGTCTTTAGCCATATAACTTTTCTGAAGTAATGTCTTTTTAGGAGGTCTTAATATCAGTTAGTCCCAAACGCTTGATGTAATATAACTTATGTCACTCACATTTTGTATTTGTATTGTAACTCGCTCCACCAGCTATATAATGACCAGAAAATGACTATAATAATCCTAATATTTTTTCAGCAAATTTGGAAATAAAATATTCAAGAATTATTAAAAGTCAATATCTAGTTAATAGTTGAAAGTAATGTGAACATGCTTGGTTACAGTTAACTCCATACTATGCAACAAAAAAAAAAAAAAAATTCATACTGTGCTAACTGTCTCTTGCACAATTTGCACAGTATTTTTTTCAAAAAATTGTTTTTTTTTTTTTTTTTGAAAGCTGTGTAAATACTGTACAAACTATGAGAGACATAGTATGAAGCTAACTGTAACCTGTACCCAAGTGTGTTCCAAAGTAATAAATGTCAAATGATAACATATCTGTCTTTACTCGGAGGTCAATGATATTTATCCATTTGAATTACTCAAACTTACCTTAACTATGCATTTAGCATTGTCTACAATGCACCTAACTCTGCTTTCAGCTAACATTATGGCTTTGTTGGAGGCTATTTCAAGTATTTCTCTCTCCTCCATTTTAGCAACATGGTTGGGATCAAATCCACCAAAAGATTCTCTACATCACCACCAAAATAATAATAATAATAATAATAATAATAATAATAATAATAAATCAAAGGTACTCTTTGCAATTGTATATTACTTTAGGTGATATTCAAGATCTTTTGAAGATTGAAGTTGAAAAAATGCAAAGAAAAGAAAATGTACCTAAAAAGTTCCTTTCTTTTTAGAATTTCAGTCCAATTGTAATCCATCAACATACCAGACATTGCAAGAAGCTCAAACAATTGGCTGTTGATAAATTAACCAGTCAATAAAGTTAATAAGCATTAGATCAACCACCGATGACCCCGTTTGGCAACAAATATTGAACTTCATAAGTGATTTTAGAACTGCATAAGTTATTATAAGATTGTGTACAAATGCAATTTTTGCAATTTCAATTGAAAAACAAAAACCTATGACCCAATCACAGAAAACTGCGATTCACAAGAAGCTATATTGAACAGCTTCCGGCAGTCAGTATTCTACAATTGAATCACAAAATCCGAAGTTGTTGCCAAACAGTCCCCAAGTAAATGAAAGTCTTAATGGACTTACTTGTCATCATAAACTGGAACTCCCCAGCATTCATCATGGAATTGTACATAAGCTTTATCTGTTATATACATTGAATGAGTAATGATACACATATAATTTCACATTTTTTCACACCCAACAATCACAGCCCTTGATTTCAGTGACCTTTATGTAGATCCCACATAGGTTACACGCAGGATCACATAGGGTCCACTGAAATTAAGGACTAGAATTGTTGAGCATAGAAAAGTGTGGAATAATGTGTGTATAATTATTGTTAATGAATCTATGATTCTGCCTTTAAACAGATATAGCCACAGACACAGTGACACACACACATTAAATATATAATATACATACATACATAGCCCGGATCTTAAGCGGACCGTAAAAAACGGACCTAAAAGACGGACTGTGTAAAATGTGAGAATTTCTCACAAAAAAGTGAGAATCTCTCACATTTTCAAATTTCTCACATTTTTTAAAATGTGAGAATTTCTCACTTTTTTGTGAGAAATTCTCACAAAATACACAGTCCGTCTTTTAGGTCCGTTTTTTATGGTCCGCTTAAGATCCGGACTGCATACATACATATATATATATATACACATTTAGAGTTAGGCTATATCAACATGAAGTATATTTGTTCCTTCTCTGGGCCATGTATATGTTTTATTGTACTGGTCTACTATATCAGAAATATTGTGTAATTATTGCTATTGATGACAAAACAACACATACATATTTATATATAGCGCAGTTATAACTACCATTATGAAAAGTCATTATAAAAAGTATAGTATGAAGATGGCATTTTTATTTGACTCTCAACAACCAAGTAGTAGGAGAATCTTTGTTAGTTTCGTCCTCTTTTAAGTAAATTTGAGTTATTAATTATTTTATTTCATATGTTTTATTTTGTTTTCTTCAATAGGTAAGGAAGGAATAGATTCCACATCTCTACTTTTTGATGTGCAATAGGTTGACACTTTGCATGAAAACGAGGACAGTAAGGTTATTGTAGAGGTAAAGTAAATTACTTTAGTACATTTATCACAAAGTTATTTTTATTGTCCTTATTTTAATGCATGAGCTGAACAAAGATATTTTTCATTCAACTAAACTTAGAAACAATATTTTTAATCACCTTTATTGTAACTGACTTTGGTATTGTGGGCGGACTGCTGTAGGTGTCTTTGTGACCACAGTAAGTGTTGGCATGCTACACACTATGGAAAGTTCGTCCCATATCGCCTATGTATGAAAAAATAATGTGCTATATATGTGTGGTTTCAAGTCTCCCTAGTAAGAAGCCTTTTGAGTAGCGGCCCAAAAACAAATCCGTGCGGGTTTGAGTCCAAAGCGGACAATATCTTACTGAGCGAGACTGGGTCGTGACAGAATGGTATCAGAGCTAGACGCAGCCGGAAGTGTGCCAACGCGGACGTTGGGCCCTAAAGGGGGTGGAATGCAACGATTCTGGTGTTGTGGGCGGACTGCTATAGGTGCCTTTGTGGCTGCAGTAAGTGCTGGCATGCTACACACTATGGGAAGTTCGTCCCACATCGCCTGGGTGTGGAAAAATAATGTGCTATATATGTGTGAATCCAGATCTCCCTAGTAAGAGGCATTTTGGATAGTGGCCCAAGAACAAATCCGTGCGGGTTTGGGCCTAAAGCGGACAATATCTTACTGAGCGAAACGGAGTCGTGACATTTATATAGTAGGATAGAATGTCCATATATATATATATATATATATATACATACAGTCCGACTCTTAAGCGGATATTTGTAAGAATTTCTCACTCTTTACACAGTCCGTCTTTTAGGTTCATTTTTTAAGGTCCGCTTAAGAGCCGGGCAATATGTATATATATATTTGTGTATGTGTGTGTACATAGTGTCTTTGTGGTGTAAAACTTCCTTTCACCTAAGGTGACTGTGATATATATAGATATATCACACCATTCACAACCCAAATAACTCAAAAACTAGTTAAATTAATTTGTATAGAACTCTTTTAACATGTTGAATTATTGGCTTAAATTTTAGGGAAAATAAAGAGAGAGATTAATTGTGATGTTGGTTTCTTGGTGGTGCATATATAGCAACAATATCAAGCACCATTCAAATCCCTAGTGTACTAAATCAAGACAATACATCATTATCTTGAATATTGGATCCATCTCAAGAAACTGGTGGTCATTTTATCATTTTTAGAACTTATGCTTAAAATTATGAATTTTACAGTTTTTAGGAAATATAGAAATAACTACATTAGACATCACTTACCACTACTAATATCAAAGGCCATCACTTACCACTATTCTTTGTAATCCAATTACACCTCTTCACTCCTTCTCCACCACCATTAGTTTTAGGACTCTCCTGTTGGACATTTTTAGCCACATGTACTTCTCTTCTTTCGGGCAGTACAATCCGGCGAAGCGCTAATGAAATCTTTTGATCCAGTGGAAATGAAGTATCTGTAAGAGAAGAATCATTTGAATTTTGTGACAAAGTTAAAGACAATGAGGACAAAGATAGTGGTGAACTTGTTTTGTGGAACCCAATTGGGTAAACTTTTTTCAAGTGTTTGGATAATGATCCATTGCTTGGCTTCTCTTTTTCTTTAGGACTTCTCTTCTTCTCCACAACATGTCTTCTTACATTTTCTTTAGACATGGTTGAGAGAAGAAAACAAAGTCCTTCTTGTAATAAATTGGGTTGGAAGTTAAGATGGGTTGAAATTTATAAAGCAAATGATAAGATGTTCAAAGAAGGAACAATATAAAAGTTGGTTGGTGCAATGTGAATCTCATTATAGAGTTCTTGCTCCTTAGTTTATAAGCAAAATCAATAAAATAGATTAGATGTGAAATTTTTTCTTCTTTATGGAAAAGGACACTTTGGAATTTCTAGGTGTTTGAACTAGACTTCCAAGCTCAAAATTCTTTTGTGATGAAAATGATTTTTAGAGTTATGATTAGATTGACTTATAGTAATCTTAGGTTTTGTTTGTTATAAAATATTGGATGTCATTAGTTTAGTGGCCTTTTAGTGGTTGAACACGATGATTAGTGAGAAGGTAGCCATAAGATGAGACATATGGAACAAGACCAAAAAAACAAGTGGAGAATCTAATTATGGATTAATTAAATAATTTGACTTAATATAATTTTTTTTTTTTGACTTAATTGAATTTTTTTATGGGGTGATTTAGAACAATGATTAGTGAGACGGTCATCACATCCATTATGTTGAATTTTGAGTAGTTTCTTATCTTCTCTCATGAATGCTTAATGTGGTGTTTGGACTATAAAATATGCTAATGCTCTATTTGGTTCGTAGATTTAGATAAAGAAAAATTATTTTCTAGTGTTTTTCTCCACCCTTTAAATAACTTTAGAAGTTTAAAAATTTCAAACATAATAGGAACTCAAGTAAATTAAGAGTAAGGAAAGTGACTCACAAAGTTCCATGATAATTTTTTCCCCACTATTTGTCTCATTAACCAGACAAAAAAATTACTTTTCTCAGTGTTCTCCTTTCCTTTCCCTTACAAAATGCATGAGCCAAACAGATCCTAATGCGGGAAAACAACAATTTTGACTTAGTTTCCTCTTGTTATATATTCGTGAAGTTGAGTGCTTACTAATATGGATAAGTTGTCAAATTGATGTAAAATAGTTTAGGACATAGCTAAGAAGTATAAATTCATGAAGATTTTTTTCCTTCAAAGCACTTAATTATATCTAGGACTGAAACATAGGGTCAATTTTGCATGAATTGTGAAGGGTATATAACCTAATGTAATACTCTAATGATTCAAATTTTTAGTTGCTGTGTTTGTCTCAAAGGATGTGTGATGGGTACATTTTCAAGCTTGTGTCCTACTCATACATGGTATGTAGGCTTGAGGCAAACCTATGGCCTGCATAGACAGAGATATCCCATCTACAATTCTTTGAAGTTTTTTTCTTCTTGGTAATTGCCATGTCATGGGGTGCTAAAGGATGTTCTTTGGGTAAATCATTTCCAATAAATTTGAAAATGCAGCAATATTATACATTGTAATTAGACTTTCTCCTCAGAAAACAAAAGTTGAATACGTGTTTGACACTCGTTCCTGCTCTTCTTTTTGGAAATTAATACGTTATGTTGGGTTTAGATTGAATACCCAAAGTTGTTTCACATGTACCTTGTTTTTTCACGTATAGGGTTGACTCAATCTTTGCTTTTCTTGAAATTCGTGTCTCGTTTTTCTTTCTTTCTTTCTTCCTTCTCAAAACGACCAAAAAATAGGGCTAGAAAACAAAAATTGAAAAAAAAGGGAGCGATTTTCAGTTTAGCAAGAAAACAAAATTAATTTACGTTTTTAGAATTTATAAATCTGGAATGTTAGAGTACAGGCTATTAGTTTGCCTCTTATCCACACGCAAGACTATTTGATTTTGCATATTTAGAGAACAAAAAGATAAGGAATAGAAAACTCATTTCCTCAGAGTTTTTCTTTAACATTACACAATCTTGTAAATAAATAGATTTTGAACTATTCAAGAAATCAAAATAAGAGGACGCAAAGTGACTTGTGAATTAAATTAATTTTTTTTTATTCTATTTTCTTCATTGCTTTACTTAACAACCAAATGCACTTTTTTTTTTTCCCCTTTTCTCTCACTAAGAGTAACTCCAAGAATGATGTTCGTTTCAGTTAGCTACTTTAATTAAAAATTATTTTAGCTATTCAGTTCTGGTAGTGCTCTTCAATTTCCCAAGTCATCTTACTTTATTACATTTTGTATGATTGTGATTTGTGCCAATTCATATTAACAAAAAAGGATAATTCTTAGGACACATAAAAATCTCACAAAAAAAAGATACATAAACCACAATCTGTGAGGTTCACAAAAAAAAGATACATAAACCACAATCTCACGAAAAAAAAATTGGAATTGACAAAGTTATCTTTTGAATTTTTTTTTTTCACTGAATCTTCTAATGATTTACGAATTAATAGGAAAAAAAAATGATTTTGGTAGTTTTACGATTTGTGTTGTGGATCATTTTGGCAACTTTTTCCCTCAACTGGCTCAGTCTCGAACAACGCCACAGGCAATTTTATCGGGGATTGGGTAAGTTTATAGTATGATTAAAGAAGTTTACGTTGCTAATATTTTTCATATATTTTCCTACTTCAGTACGCGTGTACTGGTTCCTTTTGGGGTAGGCTATCAAAAAGAAAAAAAATAAAAATATTTTTCCTTATTTCTTGGATATTTCCTTTTTATAAACAACAAGAAGCAAGTGATACTCCATGGAGAGTTCGGCAATAGTGTACTATAAAAAGGAGAGAAAATGATAATAATCTGGCATATATGCTGGATCAAAAGACTACATAAAATAGTGGAAAACCATGTCTGAGTTGGTGAAGAACAGAGAGAGAAAGAAAGAGAGAGACAATTTTACTAATATTTTCTTAGATATTTTAAAGGGCTAATTAGTAGAACATAATTTTTTTTTTCCTTTTTTACAAAAAAAAAAAAAAAAATAGAGAATAAAGAAAAAAATAATGAAAACCATTCATAATCGAACAACATCTTCAAATAAATGATTAGACTCATTTTCACTTTACTTCTTGTGCTTTTAAGTGGACACTTAACTCCCATGTGGTTTCAGACTAACGTGAAATTATAAAGATTTCTCTCAAAATATCCCGACAATGGGGGGTTGTTGTTCAAGTGTAATGATTTTGGCCAATATTATAATGTTCATTAGTTTTGATGGAAATATTAAGAGTTTCACTTTAAACCACACGAGGTTTAAGTAACCACTTTTGAAACACATGGGAGTAAAGTGAAAATAAATCTAACTCCAGAGGTCAAATATAACTACCACTACAGGGGTCAAATACAATTACCACTTAAAAATTATGAATAAATGAAGAGTAATATTGTTATGATGACCAAATGGATATCACTATTGCCAAAGTAATAATGACTGTTGTGAGAGCAATAGTGGCTGTTGCCAAAACAACTTCACTTGTTTAAATGGTAGTTGCTTTGGCAATAGTGATATCCTTACCAAATTTAGTTCTCAATACATGACAACGAGTCCATCTAAAGCAACTTTCAATACAAATCAAATTATTCCACTGTGATTGAATATGATCATAGTAGCATACATGTTGAGAACATTGGCGTAGCCATAATTTTTGCTTGCAGTGCTATTGTATAACCTAAAATCACATCACAAAATATGGGAATATATTTTGATGAGATTCAAATATCACAAAAATGTGATTTTAGGTAATAGAATGACACCACAAATTGTGAGTGCACTACAATTTTTTAACTTATTTTTAAAACCCATCAACCTTTTAAAGTTGCAAGTTCAAAATGCGAATTCTACCAAATTTTTTTGGCTCGCAAGTTCAAAATGCGACTTTTAGAACTTGCGACTTTTTTTTTGGTTGCTAAAATTAACTTCTTTTTTTTTTTTTTGCGCCAAATTCGCATTTTGTTGGGACTTTAAAAAGTTATTGGATTTGAAAATTAATTTGAAAGTTTGAAAAATATTATTGTCCAATTGATGGGTCGGGTAAAAAATTGAAAGTCTTTACTAAAAGCTAACCCTATTACTAGAGTAACAACGTTAATGCTAAAAAAAAATAAAATATTGCTAAAAATTTTAGTACTGCTTTTTTTGTCGCTCAAAATATTATTTTGCTATGACATCTATTATATATATATAAAGGCTAAAGCAAATGAAGCCTCCACAATCATCCACATCATCTTTTATAAAAATCCTATGTGGCATCTATCCCTCATTTCTTGCTTTTGCTCTAGCTATTTCTCTTCCTCTCACCTATGCCACTTGGCATTTCTAATTTTTTTGTTTTTGTTTTTGTTTTTTTTTTTTTCCCTTTTTCCTATGTGACATTTCTTATATTTTCAATTACTTCTATGCATGTATTTTCACCCTCCAGAATTTTCTTTCATTCTCGTCTTGGTTTCTATTTATTTATTTTAATCTATTTAATTTCTTCCCTGTTTCACGAAACTACATCTTCATTAAGTTACCTCTTCGGTCACCGTTTAATTTGGTCTCTCACTCTTCTCTATACCCATCTCTCTCTCTCTCTCTCTCTCTCTCTCTCTCTCTCTCTCTCTCTCTCGGATAAAAGCTTATAATTTAATGGGCTAATTAAAGTTTGGAAAGCCCTTCCAATTTCCAACCATTAATTTCCAATAAGTTTAATTAATTCTGAACAAAATGTGGTTTTCTTTTTATTTGCAGCCATTGGTTCCTCTCTACCTCTCCTCGCTGCTGCTCTCATAGCCTCCTCAATGTTTAGTTGCTGGTTTGGTCTGGAGTGACCTCAGATTGATTATGGACTGGTTTGGATAGTGGTGCTTTGGTTTTGCTCAGCTATGTTGCTTTTGTTTTCGTTAGTTGATAGTTAGCTTCATGATTAACTTTTTGGTATTGCCCTGAGTAGTCTAAATTAAAGTGGCTTTGGGAGATTTTCTATTAGTTTATGTAAGTTGTAATGTTTATGTTTTTAATGCAAATTCCCTTTGCTAAGACAGATTGAAAATAAATAACAACATAGAGCAATTGATCAATTCTCTCTCTAAAATAAGCACAATTCATTCTCTCCCCAAAGTTACTCTCTTTTATCTATTCGATATATGTAGATACACCATGTTTAAAATAATAACTACTATATTTTGCCTTGCAGGTTAAGGGGAGAAACCCATTGAACACCCAGAAAAATATGCTTCGGAGAAGCCAATATGTTGTTATATAAATATCTGCCCAGGAAAGATATTTTAAATTTCCATTTGTTTTTCTTTTTTTGCACATTTTAATGAATACAAGGATGTATCTTCTAATTTTTTCTATTTAAGTGTTGTTAATATGTTATATAATATGCTACGTTTTCCCTTTTTATTTCTCTGTAATTACCATTCTCGGTTTTTTCATGTTGGATTATTTTTATGGCCGCTTGAGTCTGATATATAATTTTCCTATAAACCTGTGTTGCCGATATACACAGTGAACAAATACACTGGCTGTAATTCCAAAGGATGAATACTTCGATAAACGAAAAATTGCAATCAACCAAACTACTCCAAACTCTATTGTCTAAAAGATACTTTTGAAAAATTAACAGCAACCATGGTGATCCTTAATTTTCCATTTATTTTTCCCTTTCGGAAATAAAAACACAAAAAATTTGAAATTATAAGGATGTTTTTCAAATTATAATTTCAATTTTATTGCTGTAATACGTAACATTTTCTTTTTTTTTTTTTATTTCCTCTCTCTCTCTCTCTCTCTCTCTCTCTCTCTCTCTCTCTCTCTCTCTCTCTCTCTCTCTCTCTCTCTCTCTCTCTCTCTCTCTCTCTCTCTCTCTCTCTCTCTCTCTTATTACATTTGAAAATATATGTGAAATGGTTCACTAACAAAAGAATGCTAATGCTTATCTATTGGCTATCTATATTATTATCTATATAAAGAGCAATGTCAAAACCATTCACGCAATGTGCCGCATGGTATTTTTTGGGTTTTTCTTTTGTCACTCGGCATTTACTATTTTTCCTTTTTTATAAATTCATTGTGTGCCAAGTTGCACATCCATCTTCATTTTCTTTTTCTTTTTTTCTTTCTTTTTTTTTTTTTGTTTGTATATGTATACACCCATGCACACATATATGAATCATATATATATTATATGTCAAAACAACTTCTCTTCAACTTTCCAAAACTCCAGCTATTTAATAAATTCATTTTCTTGAGTCTTTTTAATTTTCACTTAAATTACATTTTTTTGACAAATAAATCTCTTTGCATTCAAATGTATTAATTTAATTCATATATATTTGTTGGTTTGTGTATTTGTCATAAATATAAGGGTTAAGTACACTTATACCCGCTGTGGTTTGGCCTGTTGCACTTACCCCCTTGTGGTTTAAATTTTGGCACTAATACCTCATGTGGTTCGGACTAAAGTGCAACCGTTAAAATTTGCTATGGAGTAAGAATAAATGACCAAATTACCCCCAAGTCTTCATAACAATGTTAAGAACAAAATTTGTTTACTTCAATTCGTTTAGGGGGAAATATATGGTTTGAATTGGGTAAGAAATAATCTTTGACATTTTTTTTTTAATTTTCTTGGTATATGTCATGTGCTTGACTCAAAGAAAATGATCTATGACTTATTTTCCTTTTAATATGACTTCCAGGGGTAAAAGAGTCATTTTACCCTTTAAATTAGGGTTCCAAAGTTTAAAACCGTTAATTTGGATGAAAAAACTTGTGGTTACACTTTAGTCCAAACCACAAGGTCAAGGGGTATTAGTGCCAAAATTTAAACCACAGGGGGTAAGTTCAAATCGGCCAAACCATAGGGGGTGTAAGCGTATTTAGCTCTAAATATAATAACTCTTAAGGTCTTTTAGGTAACTATAAAAGGATATTTAGATGTATTATGTATGTATATCTACAAGTTTCCACATCATCAACTCTCCTTGCACTAAAAATCTTAAGTGGCATTTTTTTTATTTTTGTGTTTTATATTAGATATTTAGATGGTTCATGCATATAGGATATGTCTGTCTACAATTAAGTTTATTGAATGTATTTTTTTTTCATTTGTTTATTCATGTATTACATAAATTCATGTAATAGTCTTAAAGTTGTCTTGGAAGAATAATGATATTAAATATACATGAACTTGTACATATATATTATGTTTGGAATTCTATATATAAATACCTATGTAATCCTGCTACTTCAATAATTCAAGCAATGAATTGAAATAGAAGCATCAGTATGTAAATCTCCTTTCCTTAGAATGTGTATCGATATATATATATATATATATATCATATTTATGATGTCCTATAAATTATTTTATTTAGGCACTCTTGGGATAACATGATAATTGGATTTTATTTTATTTTATTTGAAATATAATTGGATTTTATTCAGTAGACTGTAAGTTGTGATAAATCTTTGTAGGATGTTCTCTGTACGTGCATTTCTTTCCTTTTAATCTCTAAGCTCCAGTTTGATAATATTTTTATTGTTATTTGTACAAATTTACATAATATGGTCAAAATGAAAAAAAATAAAATTGCTTAATGGAATTTATGTTATTAAATTTATTATGCATTTCTATTTGTTGACAAATTCCCGTGTGTATGCACGGGTGTTCGACTAGTTAACAAAGTAATGCTAAGACATTAAGAAAGTAATGCTGCTATGCCCCCTTACTAAATTCCTGAGAAACTTTGTATGAAAATTCCTCCCTCTAAAACCCTAAACCCTTCTCCCCATCTCCCTCTTCAAATTTCATCTCTTCATAACCCTACTGCAAAATTGGCGGGAACCAACTTCTATTCGCGAGAGCTTGGACCCATCTCATGCTCAATCACCTTCATCAATGGCGACCCCTTCATCACCCACTAAAAACCCTAATCCTCAGTCCCCTCTGCTCTCTCATCTTCACTAAACCCTCAGTCTCCGCCGCAAAGATCTCAGACAACGACGAAGAACCCAATTTGGAAAACCCAATTTCAAGAGACCCTTTTACTGAAATTCTCACTGGGTTGAGGACATTGGGTCCCAGAAGATTTCTCGACGGCCATTGGTTTGGAACCCTAGTTTCGGGGTTGAATTCGGCTCAAATTGATCGAATTATCAAGGTTTTGCGAGTTGAAAACCCGGATTCTGCTGTTGTTTTCTTCGATTTGTTGAGGGATAGGTTTGGATTTCGGCATTCCAGGATTTCACATTTGGTTATCGCGCACGTTCTCGCCAGAGACAGGCGGCTCAAAGAGTTGCGTGCTTCTTTACAGCAAATGCTGCAAAATGAAGGTATACTTTACTCTATATGCAGGGGCGGAGCCAGAAATTTTAGTGAGGGGCCTAGGCTATACGGGTTCGGGGCAGCATCCCGTGGCAAATATTTTGGGTCTATTTATACATAATTGGCAATTTTTTTAGGGTGTGCTTGTATAGAATTGCGATTTTTTTGGGATATTCTTATAATATGAATCTATTTGGTGACACATAAATATTGTATATTGTCTTTCAAAATTCTAGGGAGGTCTATTTCTAAAACGCATAAAATTCTAATACTAAAAGTGTAATTTTCAAAATTCTAGGCACCTTCCTTTTTGAGTTGTATATACCTGTATATCAATATATATGTAGTTGATCTGACACTAAATTGGCCCTTGAACCCCTTTGGAGGGCCTAAACATAAGTTGAGGGGGGCCTAAATGTAAAATACTAAAAAAATGTAGGGTAAAATTTTAATTCTCAAAATCTCAGGGGGGCCTAGGCCCCCCTGGTCCTATGCTGCCTCCGCCCATGTCTATATGTGTATATATATGTATATATATGTATATGTGTGTGTGTGTGTGTGTGCGTGTGTGTGTAGAAGAATGTTGTATTGCACAATGGCTTTAAGCTTGCAGAAGCTATTTACTCTCTGCTTCCCTTGCATACTTAATACAAAGTTATTGGGAAATGGGTAATTATGTGGGCAGAAAATATGCTAAGTAAAGAGAGTTTGTTTACCCAGAGAAAACAGTTAGCAATATTGCATTGTTAATTTGTTATCAACGGCCATATTCTAATCCGAGGCACATTGATAGAGCCTCAAGGACTAGACAATTCTAGTCTACAAGATTTGAATTTTACGTCATTGTTAGTCAAATGTAGGAATGCATTTCATTGTTTCTGAATGGTTTCTCAGACCCATATGATTAAAATGATAATATATTTTGCAAAAAGAGCTTGGAAAGTGTTTATGTTGCGTGTGTTTCTGTTTACATAGATTTCTTATAATTTCCTTAGGCTCTGGTTCTGCACCTTCACTTTGTGAGCTGCTTTCGAGTAGCTTCAATGACTGGGATTCTAACAGCGTGGTGTGGGATAAGTTGGCTTTTACATATTCAAGATTTGATATGGTCCACGATGCACTTTTTGTTCTTGCCAAAATGAAAGATTTGAATATTCGAGCATCAATTTTGACCTACAACAGTTTGTTATACAACTTGAGGCATACCGATATAATGTGGGATGTGTATAATGCAATCAAAACAAATGAGATTCCTCAAAATGCTTACACAAACTCCATTCTTATAGATGGTTTGTGTAAACAGTCCTTGATACAAGAAGCGGTGGCATTTTTGCGGGAGACCGGAGGGAAGGAGTCTAAAACTTCCGTTGTTTCGTTCAATGCGCTCATGTCGGGTTTCTGTAAAATGGGTTTTGTGGATGTTGCAAAATCATTCTTTTGTCTGATGTTCAAGTACGGACTTGTTCCGGATACTTACAGTTATAATATACTTATTCATGGGTTGTGCGTATCGGGTTCTATAGAAGAGGCGTTAGAATTCACAAATGACATGGAAGAGCATGGAGTGGAGCCCGATGTGGTGACTTTCAACATTCTTGCCAAAGGGTTTCGTCTACTGGGTATGATGAGTGGCGTTTGGAAGATAATTGACGAAATGATTCATAAAGGATTGAATCCGGATGTTTTCACGTATACAATATTGATTTGCGGGCATTGCCAAACAGGGAATATCGAGGAAGGTATTAAGTTGCGAGAAGAGATGCTTTCACGGGGGTTTCAGTTAAATAGTTTTACATACAGTATACTGCTTAGCAGTTTGTGTAAGAGCGGGCGGGTAAACGAAGCATTAAGCTTGCTCTGTGAAATGGAAACTATTGGTTTACAACCGGATCTTGTGACATATTCTATTCTCATTCACGGTCTCTGCAGGAAAAAAGAAGTACAAAGGGCTATTGAACTGTATAAAGAAATGTGCTCGAAGAGAATATCCCCAAATTCCTTTGTCCATGCCTCTATTCTATCGGGTCTATGCGAGGAAGGGAAAATATTAAATGCTAGAAAGTTTTTTGATACTTTAACAAAGAGTGACATGATAGAGAATATAGTTTTGTATAATATCATGATTGATAGATATGCTAAAATGGGTAATTTATCGCAGGCTGTAGACTTGTACAAACAAACTATTGCAAAAGGGATTGCTCCCACTATAGTGACTTTCAATTCTCTACTTTACGGGTTATGCAAATCCCAAAATCCAATGGAGGGGAGAAGGTGGTTGGATACCATCAGCTACCATGATTTGTTACCGAATGCTGTAACTTACACCACTCTAATGAACGCGTATTGCGAAGAAGGAAATATAAAGGCCACGTTTGAATTGCTCAGAGAGATGAAATCAAGATCAATACAACCCACTCATATAACTTACACAGTGATCATAAAAGCACTGTGCAAGATACGGAAGGTTCAAGAATCTGTTCAATTGCTCGAGGATATGTACGAAACGGGTCTCTACCCAGATGAAGTTACGTACAATATTGTAATCCAATGTTTTTGCAAAGCACGAGACATACAGAAAGCCTTTCATTTGCACAACGAGATGTTATTGCATAATCTTCAGCCTTCTCCCGTTACATATAACATTCTTATTAATGGGATTTGTATATACGGAGATATAAAGGATGCCGATACGCTATTCTCTTCTCTTCAGGATCAAAATATCGTATTGAAAAAAGTCGCTTACACCACGCTAATCAAAGCACATTGTGTCAAGGGTGATGTACAGAGGGCGGTGGTGCTTTTTGATCAAATGGTGGAGAAGGGCTTTGAAATCTCGATTAGAGACTATAGTGCTGTGATTAATCGGTTGTGCAAAAGAGATCTAATACACAATGCGAAGATGTTCCTCCACAGGATGTTGGCTAATAGCATCTCTCTTGATCAAGAAATTTGTTCGGTGATGCTTAATGCTGTTCATCGAGCTGGTGATCACAGTTCAGTATCTGATCTACTTGCTGAGATGATCAAGTGTGGTTTATTTCCTGATTGATTCCATGAGACCCTGGTCCTCGTTGTGCTCCTAGCTATTTTGGAAGGTCCCCCTATTGGTTGATTTGGAAATCTGGTGCATAAGGTATTAAATTATCCTGGAAAAAAAGTTTTCTACTTTGCAAAATCTCTTTCTTCTGTAAATTTTTCGTTTGTGTACAAAATTTTATATAACTGATCATATACAACCTCTTATTTAACTTGATATTTCAAGAACTTAAAAAGCATTAGTTCAAATAAAATAAAAAAAGTCAAATAATGGGAAAAAAGAAAATTCATCTTCTTTCTTTTTCTTTTTCTTTTCCTATTCCTTTTTTTTTTTTTTTTTCGTTTTCTTTCTCTTTCTTTTTATATGTGTGCCTTTATTTTTCACATCTTTGGACCACTTCTAAAAGTAGGGTTGTTATATGTAGGGATCATTTATGCATAGACTTGACAAGTGTAGAATTTTAGCTTTGAGTTGAACAATTATGCCACATGAAATAATTTTCCCATTTTCAGCTAGAAAATTATGTGACAGATAATATTCATTGCAACCTACCGAAACCCATTTGCTTTTACTCCTAATTGAAGGTTGGGGATTCATGTTGGCATTGCATGGAGTGGAGAATTTGGGGATTCATGTCAGTCTTTGCACTGAGTGACAGGTTTGGAATACCTATTTGAGCTTCCAAATTAAATTGTATAGGAACATGTCTAATTGACTGGAACTGTCAATCAATATACTACAACACACGGTGCATGAAAGTTTTCAAGGGATATAAGCATAGGAAATGACATGTTTTTATTGGTTTCTGCGGTTTTGCTTTGTTTGCCCAACAGATGAATCGGATTGGCAGTTCCGGACAGTTCAGGACTGGCTATGGTAGTACAATTCCTCATTTCTTTGGTAAGTTCTGGTAGACAAACTCACCAAAATTTAACAATCAATATATATACATGTGTTGCTGATAATATTGCTTATATTTCATAAGAGTGTCACCCTGTTTATACATTGCAGATCAACAGCTTGATTACCGATAGGACTACTATAAAGTATAAACTACTAAAGATATAGCTAGATACCTGAAACTGGTTGTACTAATGTAAGTAACCCTTTATGCTTCGAATTTAATTTTAAGTGTAATTGATGTAATATTCATGGTCTATGTGTTGTTTTAGCTGATTTAACATGTTTTTATTGGTCTCTGCGTTTTTGCTTTGTTTGTCACAATAGATCAATGGTATTGGCAGTTCCGGACAGGTCAGGACTAGCAATGGTCATACAAATTCCGGATTTCTTCGGTAAGTTCCGCTAGACAAACTTTGTTAGTATTAACCAACACCCAACGGTCAATATATATATACATATATTGCTGATAATATTGCTTATATTTCATAATAGTGTCCCTTAGTTTGACCTGATTTACACATTGCAGATCAACAGATTGGATTCCCATACTTAAGACAGCCGGACGCCTACCCAAAAATGGGTGTACCAATGTAAGTAACCCTTTTGCTTCAGAATTTGATGTTTTAGCTTAATTTGATGCAATATTTATGATATTTAAAATTGGGATGACTAACAGATAAGAACCTGATGGGGTAATAGCCGTTGGAGAATAGGACAGAAGTTTGCTAAATAATGAAGGCAGAGCCGAAGTATGTAGCGCTATAATCCATACGTATATTTATACACACATACACACACACATATATATATATATATATAGTAATCAATATACATCCTCACACATTATTTGATAAATTTTCTAATTTGATTTATCATGCAGGGAAATAGTTTGGATATGAAGGCAGAGGTCAGGTTTTTTGTTGTAGTAGCCGCTTATATGATGCTGATCTCCTCACAAAACAACTCGAAGACCATCTGAAGGTAATTTATTTTGATCACATGAATTAAAAGTCTATGAGAAAAGTAATGTCATTACATTAAAATCATAGTACTAGAACGATAATTCACTTGTGCATTATTTGTATGTACTTCCAGGACTTGTACAATTATGGTACTAGAAGAGTTGTAGTGTCTAGGATCACGCTTTTCTGTATGGTAGTGGAAGTTAAGCCAAAAAAAAATAGAATTAAGGCTCTGTTTGGTTATAGATTCATTGAGGGAAAGGAAAGCACTTCTCCTTGTAGGGTTAATAAGGAAAACACGTAAGGAAAGAAATAGTAAAAAATACATTAAACATTTTTTGTAAATCCACTTCCGTTCCTCTGCTCTCGCGTTCCGAGTACATTTTGTTAATTTTAATTTAATTTTTCAGTATGGAGGAAAGCACCAGGGAAAACCAAGGGGAATTGTTTGTAGAATTTCTAAATAATCAAACTTATCATTATTCACAATATGAAGAGCCTATATATAGGCTTTACATCCAACTAATTAAGGTATCAAAATGAAAATAAAATCTTTTCATTATATTATCAAATCTCTGCAAATCTATTCAATATCTTCCCACATCTCAATACTATATTCCCATATCTCAATATTCTTTCATATCTTCCAACACTCCCCCTCAAGTTGGCACACGGATACTTGTTGAAGTGTCCAACTTGCACACGAATATGGATGACAATCTTATATTGAACTATCCTCTCTAAAACTCCACCTTGTATACTGTTGCAGCGGCCCCCTCTTAGGTAGTCTCTCGCCCACATGCAACTCCTTCTTGGGTGGTCCACGTGCGGCTCCTCTTAGGTGGTCTCGTCATACAAACATCCAAAGCTCCAAGATCACATGGAGAAAGGTGAGATGTGTCCACGGAATAATCCATCGTGTGACATAAATAGAGGTAGTTGTCTTGTTTTCAACACTCTCCCTCAAGTAGAGGGGGGGCTATATGTTCAAACACAACAATCGGTGCGGTGTAGCGGGTCCCTCTTAGGGTGGTCTCGTCGCCCGTGTGATATAGAGGGCCTCCTCCTCGGGTGGTCCCGTCACCCGATCTTATCTCCTTATACTCTCCCCCTCAATCTGAAGGTGGGAGTGAACACGAACACCAAAGTTTGGAAGACTATAGAAAAAATAAAAATTGAAGCCTAAAGCCAAACATGGCTTAAAAAAAATCTGAATTTTTTTTAAAAAATGGGGGGTGCTTTGCAAAATTAGAAAATGTTTGGGGCAGATTTGAAAATCTAAAAACTTTGGGGGAATGGCAGTAGGTTGCCTTTTCTTTTTGAACAAGACGAAGTTGAAGGGGGCTGCAGATGAACAGTGTCGTGAATAGTAGCGTGAACAGTGATCATGAATAGTAGCCTATGAATTGTAACTTTGATGAATAGTGATTGTGTGAACAGTGTTCCGATGAACAGTGCCTTCGTGAACAGTACTCGATGAACTGGGAACAATGACTTTGATGAAACTCTCGACCCAACATGAGTCGGCTAGGGTTGTTTTCTCTCTCTTTCTATCTCTCTCTCTCTCTCGGTTGATGTCCGGTGGAGCGGCAAGATCGCCGCCTGCCGGCGAAGCAGAAGACTAAAAGTCACCAAGACTTACTGCTCTGATACCATGTAATAAAATAAAAGAAACTCTTGTATTGGAAGTCATTACTACTGTCACGCCCCGACGTAGCATTATACAGGAAAACATTTAATTTCCTTTATATACTCGTAGGTCGTGACAAGTGAGTATGACCAATTGTCCCTGCAATAAAATAACTTAACAACATTTCTAAAATAAAGGATACTAATAAACATAAGCTCCGAAATTGAAACTTACTAAGCTATTACATAAGTCCAGGTCTTAGACACAAAAGCCCTTAATCAAATGTCTGAAGCTAGTTATTATAACCCGAAATTAAAAAGACAATAGGAAATATAAAGCAGCCTCCTGGAAAGTCCCCTGCCTCTAACTAGCATAGTCGAAGTACCCTGGCTGCTCCTGACCCTGAAAATCTGGACATACAGTCCAGGACGCATCAACGCCGTCAGCTTATGCAAGCTGGTGAGTAAAATAAACATGTGCTCGCAATGTATATATAAGCATATGATCAACAGTACAATATAAACTGATAGAACAATAGATTCAAGGTTCCAACTTCAACAAAAGTCACGGGGGAATATAGTAAGCAATAAATACGTAATCGCACATGAATCATGTAACATCTTATCTTACCAATTCTTTTCTTTAAATAGTTCAGTTCAACTAACACATGACCTCAGATACCAGGAGTAATAACCGCCCAGTACCTAGATCGTACAACACATCGTCGCCTTTGATACCAGGAATAATATCCGATCGATATCCAAGTCACACACCATACTATCACCTCCAATATCAGGAATACTATCCGCTGGATATTGAAGTCACGCACCACTCTGTACCCTCAGATACCAGGAATAATATCCGATCGATATCTGGGCCGATCACAATAAACCATCTCTCCGAATATCAGGAATACTATCCGCTCAATATCCGAAAACGCGCGCTTTAGATACCAGGAATACTATCCGATCGATATCTAAGTCGTACGCAATACTATCACCATCGCTTCGGATATCAGGAATACTATCCGATCAATATCCGACACGCGCGCCTTAGATACCAGGAATACTATCCGATCGATATCTAAGTCGTACAACATTATCGCCTCCAATACCAGGAATAATATCCGATCGATATTGAGGTCGCACACCAGACCGCCACTCTTTACTCTTTTCACGTTTTCTCACACACGTGCATGTTGACACAACCTCGACCCTAATATGTATGTCAATGTTCACAATTTGTAGTAACAGTCGATAATCTCAAAGCTGGATATTCGTTCAACATAGATCTCGACCTTAATCATTTCTTATAAGTCCAATTTCTAACAGTGAGTCTTTAAAACAATATATTTGTCAAACAGTTCTTTAAAAACTTTCAAAACCTTTTCCAAACAGTCCCTTATATGAAAATACAAAAACTGCTCAAACTGCCCCAGGTCGCCCGAGCGAGTCGCGCGCGCGAAAATGGATTGGTCGCGCGAGCGAAGGGGGAGAACGGGTCGCGCGAGCGGGTCGCGAGCGCGAATAGGCAGCGGTGTCGCGCGAGCAGATCGCACCCGCGAAGGGGGGAAATGGTTCGCGCGAGCGGGCTGCGCGAGCGAGCCTCGCGCAAGCGGGTTGCGCGCGCGAATTGTCACAGTTTCATCATCTTCCTCGTTTTCCCCTGTTTCTGGTTTTAAACTGAAATTATACCCATTTCTGTTTTCTGTTTCAATTATGTCATGCCATATATGGATCTCTCTGGTTTTTTCACGTAGATTACGAATATGCAATCAATTTAAACAAATACGGATTGTATCACTAGATATTCGCGATTAAAGCAAAGGTGTCAAAACTTTAAATCGACAATACGCCGCGATATGAATGAATTAAGTCGTAGGATTCAAACCGCAATTTATTGGGACTAAGATCTTCCATAAACAATTTACGGAATTGATTTTGGTTAACTTTTTCAAAACTCCATTTTTAAGCTTTAATGGTGTATCACATATATATACACATATACACCCTTATATACACTGAATTATACTTATATAAACATGACGAGTGAGTTTAAATTACTCACTGAGGGCAATTATACAGAGAATTTGAGACCGAAAATTCCGCCGTCGATTCCGTCGTTCGAATTCTCCTCCGTTCTTGATCTTGAGATATGTATAGATATATATATATATCTATGTATGTAACAGTATGTGTATGTGTATGTATATAATCTGTCTGTGTGTGTGTGTGTGTGTTGTTGAGAGAGAGATCAAGAGAGAAAGTTGAGAGAATTAGAGGGAGATGGAGAGATGCAGTGAGTTGAGAGATGAGAGACTGTGAGTTATTTGGAGATGCACACACATATATAAACACTGGGAAATTTTGGGCTCCAAGAAAGCCACGGAAAACCCACGGTGTGGTTGAGCTCACGTGCTCCCACACCCAAAACGCGATATAGACGCAGATTTAATACCGAACTGGTATTTTACTGTTGAAATAAAAAATGCAGAAAGTTATATTAACGTAGGAAATAAATTCCGGTTTATACAAAAATATAGATATTGTTTTTGAAACCATATAAAATATTTTCTATATTTATGAAAATTACATTTTGATCCCAGATAAATATTTCAAATAGAAATTAAATGAAATAAACATTTATAAATGGATAAGAAATACAGGGTGTTACACTCTACCCACCTTAACAGAGATTTTGCCCCGAAATCTAAGTTAACTAATCCTGAAACAGCTCGGGGTATCTAGTCCTCATGTCCGACTCTAACTCCCACGACGCTTCTCCCTCGTCATGATGCCTCCACTGAACCTTAACCAAAGGCACGTCTCTTCTTCTCAGCCTCTTGATACTCTGGTCAAGAATTCTCACAGGTCTATCCTTGTAGACAACATTCTGACTTGCCTCAATATCATCAAAATTAACCCCATGTGAAGGATCCCGTATGTATTTCCTTAACATACTGACATGGAATACATTATGAACACCAGACATCTTTGGTGGCAACGCGAGCCGATAAGCCACTTTCCCAACACGCTCCAATATTTTGAATGGTCCGATGAAACGAGGTGCCAACTTCCCTCTTTTCTGACCAAAACGTACTACTCCTCGAACGGGTGAAACCTTAAGGAGTACATGATCTCCGACACCGAACTCCAAATCCTTTCGACGTCGATCCGCATAACTCTTGTGTCTATTTTGTGCAGCTTTCATTCTTTCCCTGACCAGTGAAATCTTCTCATTAGTCTCTCTTACCAACTCTAGTCCCAACAATTCTGTGTCTCCCACTTCTGCCCAACACAACGGAGATCGACATGGCCGTCCGTACAAGGCTTCAAACGGTGCCATCCCAATACTCGAGTGATAACTGTTATACGCAAATTCGACCAACGGCAAGTGCGTCTCCCAAGACTCTTCAAAATAGATTACACAAGCTCTCAGCATATCTTCCATAATCTGATTAACACGCTCGGTCTGTCCATCGGTCTGAGGATGGAAAGCAGTACTCATCTTGAGCGAAGTTTCCATAGCCTTCTGCAAACTTTCCCAAAATCCCAAGGTAAAACGTGCATCGCGGTCTGATACAATCGACACAGGGGCACCGTGCAATCGCACCACTTGTTGTTGGTACATTCGACTCATCCTTTCTACTGGGTAAGTCATATTATACGCGATGAAATGTGCGGACTTCGTCAGACGATCCACAATTACCCAAATCGCGTCATGGTTTTGTTGTGACCGGGGTAGTACGAAATCCATAGTTATGTGTTCCCATTTCCATCCTGGAACAGGTAAGGGTTGCAACAATCCCGAGGGCCTCTGATGTTCGGCCTTCACTTGTTGACAAGTCAAACATTTAGACACAAACTCGGCTACTTCTCGCTTCATCCCTTCCCACCAGAAGTTTCTCTTTAAATCCTTATACATCTTTGTTCCTCCTGGGTGTACTGTCAGTCTCGATTTATGTGCTTCTTCAAGAATATCCCTTCTCAAATCTCCTGAATCCGGCACACACAATCTGTCTCGACATCGGTATCCTCCATCGGTCCCAACCTTCCATTCCGTAGGGTCCTTTTCTGACATCTTGGCGAACCATACTTGAAACTTCTCGTCCTTCTTTTGGGCCTTGATAATTCGACTCACAAGCGTTGGTTGTACCATGAGGCATCCAAAGTGTTGCCCAACACTTCCCTCAGAAATCTGCACATCAAATTCTGTGATTGTCTCCAAAGCTTTCCATTCCCACATCATCAATGAAGCAATCATTCCTTGAGGTTTCCGACTTAGGGCATCAGCAACTACATTTGCCTTACCAGGGTGGTACTCTAATGTAAAGTCGTAGTCCTTGATCAGTTCCATCCACCGGCGTTGCCTCATGTTCAGCTCTTTTTGAGTAAACAAATACTTAAGGCTCTTGTGGTCCGAGAACAAATCAAACTTCTCCCCGTAGAGGTAGTGTCTCCAGATCTTAAGTGCGAATACGACTGCTGCTTGCTCCAAATCATGAGTTGGGTAATTCAATTCATTTGGCTTCAACTGTCGTGAACCATAGGCGATAACCTTACCGTCTTGCATAAGGACACATCTCAATCCTTGATAAGAGGCGTCACTAAAAATAGTGAACTTCTCACCATCCTTTGGTATCGCAAGCACTAGTGTGGTTGTCAATCTCTCTTTCAATTCCAGAAAAGCGCGTTCATGCTTATCTGTCCATTCAAACTTCAAATCTTTCTTAGTCAGGCCAGTTAACGGGGCTGCTATCTTTGAGAAACCCTCTACGAATCTCCGATAGTAACCGGCGAGTCCCAGAAAACTTCTGACTTCTGTAGCATTGGTTGACCGAGTCCAATTCGCCACTGCATCGGTCTTTGATGAGTCAACCGCGATTCCTTGTTGAGAGATCACATGCCCGAGAAACTTAACTTCCTGAAGCCAGAATTCACACTTGCTGAATTTAGCATACATGCGGTGATCTTTGAGAGTCTGCATCGCAATCCGTAGATGCTGCTCATGCTCCTCCTCTGACTTGGAATAGATCAAAATATCGTAGATGAAGACAATAACGAACTGATCTAAGTATGGCTTGAATACTCTGTTCATCAAGTCCATAAACACAGCCGGAGCATTCGTCATCCCAAACGGCATCACTAAGAACTCATAGTGTCCGTACCTCGTCCTGAAAGCAGTCTTGGGTATGTCTTCCTTCCGCACCCTCAACTGGTGATACCCTAACCGTAGATCAATCTTAGAAAAGGTCGTGGCTCCTTGCAATTGATCGAACAGATCGTCTATCCGAGGTAAAGGATACTTATTCTTAATAGTAACCTTATTCAATTCCCGGTAGTCAATACACAACCGCATTGTCCCATCCTTCTTCTTCATGAATAACACTGGTGCTCCCCAGGGTGAAGTACTTGGACGAACAAAACCCAACTTCTCAAGTTCTTGAACTTGTTCCTTCAGCTCCAACAACTCTGTAGGGGCCATCCTGTAGGGAACCTTGGTTATAGGTCGAGTGCCTGGTACCAATTCCACACAGAATTCTATGTCTCTATCAGGCTGCAATCCTGAAATATCTCGAAATACTTCCTCAAACTCTTTGATCACCAGTATTGATGACACCGTCACTTCCGTACTGACAACTTCGATATTTGCTAGGCATCTGGTGAGGAACATATCACCCGAAGGGTTACATTGGAAATCGAAGGGTCGATTCCCATCGTCCGCAAATGTGATCCTCTTCCTTGCACAATCCAACTTTGCATCATTCTTCTCGAGCCAATCCATTCCCAGGATTATATCGAACTCCTTCATCGACAGAACCACCAATCTTGCCAAAAGTTCACGGTCTCCTAACCGTAGAGGACAATCCTTACATACATGTAATAACTTGACGGTGGTCCCTAAGGGTGAGACAACACTCAAAGCTTCCTCTAAACGTTGCGGTACTATTCCCAACTTCTGAACAATCTTAACAGATATAAAGGAATGTGTAGCACCCGTGTCGAATAAAACTTTAACATGAGAGTTAAACAAGGTTAGAGTACCTTCCACTGCTCGTTGCTTAGGCGGTCCCTCTTCATAAGCACCTCCTTCATATCCTGTTTCTTCATAACCAGCAGCCTCGGGGATAACAGCATTCAGGCGAGCCTGTCCTTGCTGACCGTGATTGCCTCTCCTAGGAGCCTTGCATTCCGGACTTATGTGACCTGGCATGCCACAATTATAGCACACAACTCCCGGATGATCAGCACGCCTAGGTGCCCTGCAATCTTTAGCTCGATGACCAGGAACTCCACAATTGAAGCAGTTATTATTTTTGGCCCCTTCTATTGCTAGAGGCTGATACTGCTGAACTGCTTGTGTCTGCTGAGGTTTCTTCCCCCATCCCAGGTCCGTTTCTGTCCCTGATGGTACCCAGGTTTCTGTCCGGGATAGCCCTTTTGCGGAGGTCGATTTCCATATGGCTTCGGATTCTGACAACCATCATTCTCCAACCCCGTAGCCAATCTCACCAGAGCTTCAAATGACTGGCCCAAATGTCCCATAGTCAAATGTCGGAGAGACAGGTTGAGACCTCGGTGATATTTCTTGATCTTCTTCTGGGGCGTGTCCACCATGAAAGCGGGACAACCGTTCAAATCGAGTAGTGTACTCACGAACTGTCAAATTTCCTTAAGTCAATTCCAAGAATTCTTTCTCTCTCATGTCCTTCTCTTCTTCAGGGAAATACTTCTCGAGAAACCTTTCCTTGAACACTACCCACAGCATTCTCCTCGCAGCTTCTTCCCCAATGGTCGCCTTTTCAGCATCCCACCAATCAGCCGCTGCATATGACAACTGAAATGTCGCCAGACGCTTCCTCTCCAGATCAGTGCACTCTATGGTCTCAAAGATACGTTCCATCTGGCGTAGCCACTATTCCGCTTGCCAGGGTTCATCAATCCCAGCAAAATACTCAGGTCGCAGAGCGCGAAACTCCTTGAGAAGCTTGTCTCCAGTCTGGTGGACTTGCCTTCCATTCCCGTTATGATTCCCATTCTGATTATTGTTCCTTGCATTCTGATCACTAACCCTCTCCAATCTTCTTACAAAAGCTTCAAACATTTCGGTTGGATCTACCACCGGGGGTGCAGCTTCAATAACGGGACGATTCTTGAGATTTCTTCCAGCCATATCTCAAGAGAAAGGTACCTATCCATCAATCAACAGAATTCGATCAATCTCTCGAGAAGAAAGGGAAAAATCTCAACGATAGAAAGCGACTAAACACGGAACGAAGTCGAACTATCTTATCTCTATTCTATCTTAAAGGGAGATCCTATGTGTTCTGGACAATTGGTAGAGCCATAACCTGGCTCTGATACCAAAAAGCCTGTCACGCCCCGACGTAGCATAATACAGGAAAGTATTTAATTTCCTTTATGGACTCGTAGGTCGTGACAAGTGAGTATGACCAATTGTCCCTGCAACAAAATAACTTAACAGCATTTCTAAAAGAAAGGATACTAATAAACATAAGCTCCGAAATTGAAACTTACTAAGCTATTACATAAGTCCAGCTCTTAGACACAAAAGCCCTTAATCAAATGTCTGAAGCTAGTTATTACAACCCGAAATTAAAAAGACAATAGGAAATATAAAGCAGCCTCCTGGAAAGTCCCCTGCCTCTAACTAGCATAGTCGAAGTACCCTGGTTGCTCTTGACCCTGAAAATCTGGACATACAGTCCAGGACGCATCAACGCCGTCAGCTTATGCAAGCTGGTGAGTAAAATAAACATGTGCTCGCAATGTATATATAAGCATATGATCAACAGTACAATATAAACTGATAGAACAATAGATTCAAGGTTCCAACTTCAACAAAAGTCACGGGGGAATATAGTAAGCAATAAATACGTAATCGCACATGAATCATGTAACATCTTATCTTACCAATTCTTTTATTTAAATAGTTCAGTTCAACTAACACATGACCTCAGATACCAGGAGTAATAACCGCTCAGTACCTAGATCGTACAACACATCGTCGCCTTTGATACCAGGAATAATATCCGATCGATATCCAAGTCACACACCATACTATCGCCTCCAATATCAGGAATACTATCCGCTGGATATTGAAGTCACGCACCACTCTGTCCCCTCAGATACCAGGAATAATATCCGATCGATATCTGGGCCGATCACAATAAACCATCGCTCCGAATATCAGGAATACTATCCGCTCAATATCCGAAAACGCGCGCTTTAGATACCAGGAATACTATCCGATCGATATCTAAGTCGTACACAACACTATCACTGTAATACTCGTACCCGGAAAAAGGTAGTAATATTTATTTCTCATGCATTAATAAATGTGATTAATTGCATGTGATGATTTGGGTGAGTTTCAGGCACCCCGATGTGATAAGTGCTTTCATAAAGGGCACAGTTTGATAGATGTGACATGGGACCCACGGGAGGTCCAGATTGGATAAATTGCATTTAGTTGCATTTATGTGATTAAATGAATAATTGTGTAATTGTTTTGAATATTTTATTGTTAGCTATGACCTTTTAGGGTACCAGTTTGGGTACCTTAGTGAGAGTGAATAGGAATATGGTCCATAATTAGTAGGGTAATTAGCAACTTCATAAGATAATTGGGATCACTTTTGGGACTCATATGTGACCTAAACACATACCCACTTAGACATTTGTTAGTTAATATAAAGTTTAGGAATTTCATAATAGACTTTAGAAACTTATGGGGATGTAAATGGAAATATGATAAAATTGTGACATATCCTATATGTTAAGTCGGCAACTTAGTATAATAATACTAAAATAATAATAAATAAAAAAAGAGAATCAAAGAGTTGCAGAGAGCTCTTCAAAGAAGAAAAAAAATAAAGAAACGTGTTCGGTTGGCCGCTCCGTCACCGTAACTGCACCGTTCGACCTCTATTTCGCGAACCGAAGCCATATTAGGACTCGTGAAGGTAAGATGATTATTTCTATGTTTTCTTTTTTCAGTTTTGGTAACGTTTTTCTGCGACCCATTTTAAGGGGTGATACATATATGTGATCTATATATGTAGGAATATCATTGGGTACAATTAAAGCTAGTTTTGTGAAGGAATTTGGGATTTTCTAGGCTTTATTTGGACCTTTTCGTGAGGTGAGTGTCCTAATCCCAAAATTGGATGTTTAATGTCTTTTAATTGTTATTAAATGCTTAGAATGCTTAATTTATAATTAAGTAGAAAAGCATGTGATAATTTATTATTTAACATGTTCAAAAATGTTGAAATTGTCATGTTGAGCTGCTTATGTGCTTATTTGGGTCAAAGGGTGTCAATTGATAGTCACCATTATTTAGCCCATATTTAAGGGACGTCCATTCCTCAGAGAAAAGGGGGATGATGATGAAGTCCTCAGAGAAAAGGGGACGTGGTGACGACCACACAACGAATTGACTACGGTCACATGAGAGTGAGTGATATCGCTTTAAAAGCGACGACAAGTGAGAATGGCCCGGAATCAGGGGTCCAGAACGATGGTGATTGGTTACTTGACACGCCTGCGACCATTTATTATTGTGATGTTTAATTGGTGTTATGATCATTAAATATTTCAGTTGCATGATTAGCACCACGTACTCACTAAGCAAAAGCTTATTAGATTTTGTGGCTAATGACCACGCAGGTTCAGATGAACATCACAGTGAGAAGCGTTGAACCACGGGGTTCTGGACAACTTGGGAGTATGTTTCTTTTGTTGTATATGTTAATACGTTGTTTGTGGGCGTACTCAGTTGGGTTGGGAGTTGGTTGTAAAATTTGTAATTAGAAACTCATATTGTATGCTTTAGAATTGACACCAATTAGTGTAAAGATTTTGTAATAATCTAGTTTAATTTCTTCTTAGTTTCTAAGTGTCATGGACATTTTAGTGGATCAGTTGGGAATGAATGATAATGGGTTTGCATGAGTAATTTGGTTTTGGTTATGTTTTAACTCTTATAAAGGGAAATTGGTGTGGAAATTTGTTGTGCAAAATCCGCAGGTCTAATTTTTAGCCTGTCGAGTTTTACGGAAACAGACATAACTCTTTCTAGAAAATTCGGATTCAAGCGCCTTTTTTTGCGTTGGAACCGAGACTCAGAGGGCTATCCTTTGATATAAAATTTGGCTATAAAATGTTAAATGACCTTTCTACCCTTGGGGTTTATTTCAAGCATTTTGTTTTAAAAAGGTTTCATAATGAGTTTTAACTTGTTTAGACACTTAAATCATTGTTATTCTTCCTTGTTACACATCCTAATCCATGTGGGGGCGGGTTGGGGTGTGACAATTTTTGGTATCAGAGCAATAGGCTAGAGCCTTGGGGACGAGCGACGACGCGTGAGTGTGCACACAACAACACGTAGTTACACGATCATGCATGCACGTTTATTTTAGCATGCTTAAAATATTGTTTAGCATGCTTATGATGTTCATAACATAGTATGCATGGTAAGCATTAAGGTTATTGGTTGCCAGTCTTAATTGTCTGGTAGCAATGAACTTAGAGAAGAGACAAATATCATCGAAAATGGTGGATCGAATGAAAAGGGTTGTAGGAATCAGTACCTTACCAGGGGAAGAGGCACATGAAAATCTGAACCCAGAGGTAAGAACAATACCATTGACCACAGAAGAGTTTCTAAGAAAGTTTAGTCAATATCAATAGGGTAAGAGATTAGGGGAAACTCCAAGGAAAAGTAAGGTAAGTTGAAAATAGTTAATGAGGGTAGTTCATCGACAAGTAGTATTCCGATGGAAGAGAAACTGTATTTTCCAATTTGTGAAAAACGATACCGGGGTGTATGCTATGACACTATGATCTGCTATTTTTGTGGGAAATTTGGGCATATCGCGGGAAATTGTCGAACCAGGGGTTTGGGGTTCAGGGGTAATTGTCTTTAGATATGATCAACCGGGTCACCGAATGCGAGATTGTCTTACTAAACGACAAGGAAATCTGAATGCTTCGACATCTAACACTACTTCAAGATTTGCTCAATCGCCAAAAAGGGAAAGAACAACAATAATTTATACTTGGGATACCACAGACACCAGATAAAGGTAAAATTATTTAATCATTTATTTATCCATTTATTTGCTTAATTATGATCTCGTACGTGTTTCTGATTCTGAGAAGGGTTGTCAATTTATTGCATCGTGGAAGCTGTTAACTGGTCATGTATATGAATGGGGGGATCTTAGTTGGAAATTACTTATCTGGGGTTATCGTGTTTGATTATGATATATTATAAGATACGAGCGGCCTGATGGTTGGGAATATTTTAGTTGATTATATGACGGTCAGATACCGAGTAAAATGGGGTTTTATTTTTAAGGCAGTTAACGAAGTGTTATCAGTCAATATAGTAACAGTAGCGGAGTTGTGGGTTAATAAAAAAAGAATTGTCAAGAATTTGGTTTATTTAAATTATGAGGAGACATCAAATTGACGTTTGGAAATATTTTGGTAATAAACGAATTTTGATACGTCATTTGAAGACTGGTTGAATAATTTGATTGAAAGAAGATAGAATTACTATCAGTAAAACATTAGAAATATAACTAATATTCGGGATACCATGTCTAATGGAGTTATAGAGTTAAGAATGAAGAAATTGCAGAACGTGAAATTTATTTGATAAGGGATTCGTTCGTCCAAGCATAATATTGTGAGGATTATATGTGTTATTACAAGAAGAAAGACAGGGTAATCAGAATCAACTAAAATTGATTGAAATTATAATTGAGAAGCAGTATATGAGCAACGAGTAAATGAATTATTTGTTAGTCTCAATGGTACGTACGTGTGTTTCCTAACCTGAACTTCAGATTTGGTTACGAGCAACGGAAGAATAGAGTGAAGGTATTGTTAAGATTTGTTGAAGACTCAGTACAGAAATTGTGGGTATTTGTGAAGATAATTGGGGTAACTACAACAATAGTTGAAATTTATAAATTTATGAATACATGATGATATTAGTGATGATGTTATTATTCAGCGTTAGTGTATAAATAGTTTGGAAGGACACGGGACATGAAGAAATTTTGTGAGGACTATGTTGAAGACTCAAATTGTAATGATGCTGATATATGAACAGTTTTGCTAGTGTTGAGAATCTGTTATAGATAGTAAAAAAAAAAAAAAAAAATTTATTAATTATAATAATAAAATATGTTGAAGATTGGAGTTTTGGTTGGAGAAGAATGAAGAAGTTTTCTACAACAGTTGAACCCCTAAAGTAAGAGATGAGCTAAGAGAAGACCTGGGAGTGATAACAATCAAAACTGCACCATAGATTTGGTTATTTATGTAGGAACACTTGTGGAATTATATTGATCACATGAAAGAGTTATGAGGAACTAAAGAATTGATTCGCGAAGACATGGATTTGATTAGTTGTTCTATACCTAAACATGATTTGTTGATTCAGATGAAACTTTGAATTGAGATTGAGTTGTATGTTGATACGATAATTGCTTATATTTTACGGGAATTGGGAACTTCACGAGGCAAATCATCAAACACAAGATTTGAAATCTGAGAGATTACTTCTGTATTGAATATTTGACAGTGTTAGTTTGCAGGCATGAAGCTTATATGAATTGCAGGGATTTGAAATACTTGATTACATGACAGGAATTCAGTATATTGTAAAGAAGACAGTTAAAATTCATGCTGAGCTACAGTTTGACAATCAACGTTATTCAGGTAAAGCCAAAATGATTATTAGTATTTTAAATTAGAGATTGACAGAAGAATTTTGTATGTGTATTGATTATCCGGATATGATTGCATTGAAATAGAGACTTGATAGAAAATTGAAATTTTCTAAGACAACTAAACAAGAAATGATAATAGCAGAAATGTAGGTATTACATTAGATTAGAGGGAATTGACTCAGGGATCCGTTTGTTTTTGTGCTTTTTGGAGAAAGAAAATTTATGATGAAATTACTGAAAGGGGAATGATCGGATTTCTACTTTACAGTAAATTAAGTAGGTATTTCGAATGAAATTGATTCGGGGAAAAGATTGTAATTGTATTCTGTTATATATAATGATTTGACGATCAGCTGCGGGAATATAAGTTGTTGATATTTAGTTGGAAGTCTAGATTACCGGTAGAAGCTAAAATTGAATTATTGAGGAGATTATCTACAGATGATGAATTGTTAACTATGTGCTTAAATATTGAGTTAGTCAAGTGTAGAGACAGAATATCAAAGAATTGCTGAGTTGTTGCAACTATTGTCAGTATTTTGGCAAGTATGAGTAAATAAGGTATAATTTGAGTCAACCAATGCTATTGTATCACAGAGAGGTTGACTTAAAGATATGTTTGGGTTTCTGTTTATTTAAAAAGGAAGAAAGATAAATTACTGATGGACTACTGAAAGGGGAGCGATTGGGTATCATTCTACAGTAAGATGTGTTGAAATCTAGAAACTTGTCAAATGTTTTGAAAGCAAGTAGCTCATAATGGGATTATAGAATGATACATTGATAAGCAGATATGAGACTGTGTTGTATTTTATTATGCGGGATAACTCGTTAATTGAATACAGGGGATAAAAGCTTTTGAAGATAAATTCGATATTCGAGTATCACCAATTAGCAATTGAAGCTAAGATGCTGAGATAATCTTCAGATGAGAATTGTAAAACATATTGGGGATGTATGGTTTAACAGAGAATAAAAGCATAAATATCGAAGAGTCGTGGGGTTATTCTCACTAATGTTAATGACCAAGTCGAAATGAATATCTGTCGAGATAAACTTTGTGACTGGATAGTCAAAGTCAACAGAGATTAGATACTGAAAAGTGAATGATTGTAGACAAGTGATCGAATTCGACTGTATTGATGAATGGAAATACAAATTTGTTGGTGTTAATCGATTTGTATGTGGAAGGGAATTGTGAAATTCTATGCTTACGGATGTCTATCATCATAAAGTGGTATGTTTGACTTGTATTGATGTTTTGAAAATTCGCACGGGGCAATGGGAAAGAAATTGAATATTGGAAGAATGCCTTTCGCAAGTTGACGATTGGTTGAGAATACATCACAGGGAAGTGAATTTTGTTTTCAGAAAGTTGATAGAAATATCTACTACGGGGACAGAAATATTCTAAATGTGTTATCATCAGAGAATGGTATAGTTTGCAGAACTGAGTGATTCGATGGGATCATTTGAAAATGTTAAAGAGAATGGGAATCAGTAGAATACCAATTGAGATTGTAGTCGGTATTGACCAATGAAGGTAGTACATTCTATATTGCGTGCTAAAATATTGCAAATCAGAATTGAACCGTGAGTTGCAGGTTCGAGGGAATATATTTGTATGCAATCGATAGTTGAGATAAGAAAAGTTTGGGGACAAACTTCCTAAATAGGAGGGAGAGATGTAATACTCGTACCCGGAAAAAGGTAGTAATATTTATTTCTCATGCATTAATGAATGTGATTAATTGCATGTGATGATTTGGGTGAGTTTCAGGCACCCCGATGTGATAAGTGCTTTGATAAAGGGCACAGTTTGATAGATATGACATGGGACCCTCGGGAGGTCCAGATTGGATAAATTGCATTTAGTTGCATTTATGTGATTAAATGAATAATTGTGTAATTGTTTTGAATATTTTATTGTTAGCTATGACCTTTTAGGGTACCAGTTTGGGTACCTTAGTGAGAGTGAATAGGAATATGGTCCATAATTAGTAGGGTAATTAGCAACTTCATAAGATAATTGGGATCACTTTTGGGACTCATATGTGACCTAAACACATACCCACTTAGACATTTGTTAGTTAATATAAAGTTTAGGAATTTCATAATAGACTTTAGAAACTTATGGGGATGTAAATGAAAATATGATAAAATTGTGACATATCCTATATGTTAAGTCGGCAACTTAGTATAATAATACTAAAATAATAATGATAATAAAAAAAAAGAGAATCAAAGAGTTGCAGAGAGCTCTTCAAAGAAGAAAAAAAAAAAGAAACGTGTTCGGTTGGCCGCTCCGTCACCGTAACTGCACCGTTCGACCTCTATTTCGCGAACCGAAGCCATATTAGGACTCGTGAAGGTAAGAGGATTATTTCTATGTTTTCTTTTTTCAGTTTTGGTAACGTTTTTCTGCGACCCATTTTAAGGGGTGATACATATATGTGATCTATATATGTAGGAATATCATTGGGTACAACTAGAGCTAGTTTTGTGAAGGAATTTGGGATTTTCTAGGCTTTATTTGGACCAATTCGTGAGGTGAGTGTCCTAATCCCAAAATTGGATGTTTAATGTCTTTTAATTGTTATTAAATGCTTAGAATGCTTAATTTATAATTAAGTAGAAAAGCATGTGATAATTTATTATTTAACATGTTCAAAAATGTTGAAATTGTCATGTTGAGCTGCTTATGTGCTTATTTGGGTCAAAGGGTGTCAATTGATAGTCACCATTATTTAGCCCATATTTAAGGGACGTCCATTCCTCAGAGAAAAGGGGGATGATGATGAAGTCCTCAGAGAAAAGGGGACGTGGTGACGACCACACAACGAATTGACTACGGTCACATGAGAGTGAGTGATATCGCTTTAAAAGCGACGACAAGTGAGAATGGCCCGGAATCAGGGGTCCAGAACGATGGTGATTGGTTACTTGACACGCCTGCGACCATTTATTATTGTGATGTTTAATTGGTGTTATGATCATTAAATATTTCAGTTGCATGATTAGCACCACGTACTCACTAAGCAAAAGCTTATTAGATTTTGTGGCTAATGACCACGCAGGTTCAGATGAACATCACAGTGAGAAGCGTTGAACCACGGGGTTCTGGACAACTTGGGAGTATGTTTCTTTTGTTGTATATGTTAATACGTTGTTTGTGGGCGTACTCAGTTGGGTTGGGAGTTGGTTGTAAAATTTGTAATTAGAAACTCATATTGTATGCTTTAGAATTGACACCAATTAGTGTACAGATTTTGTAATAATCTAGTTTAATTTCTTCTTAGTATCTAAGTGTCATGGACATTTTAGTGGATCAGTTGGGAATGAATGATAATGGGTTTGCATGAGTAATTTGGTTTTGGTTATGTTTTAACTCTTAAAAAGGGAAATTGGTGTGGAAATTTGTTGTGCAAAATCCGCAGGTCTAATTTTTAGCTTGTCGAGTTTTACGGAAACAGACATAACTCTTTCTAGAAAATTCGAATTCGAGCGCCTTTTTTTGCGTTGGAACCGAGACTCAGAGGGCTATCCTTTGATATAAAATTTGGCTATAAAATGTTAAATGACCTTTCTACCCTTGGGGTTTATTTCAAGCATTTTGTTTTAAAAAGGGTTTCATAATGAGTTTTAACTTGTTTAGACACTTAAATCATTGTTATTCTTCCTTGTTACACGTCCTAGTCCGTGTGGGGACGGGTTGGGGTGTGACAATCACCATCGCTTCGGATAACAGGAATACTATCCGATCAATATCCGACACGCGCGCCTTAGATACCAGGAATACTATCCGATCGATATATAACATTATCGCCTCCAATACCAGGAATAATATCCGATCGATATTGAGGTCGCACACCAGACTGCCACTCTTTACTCTTTTCACGTTTTCCCACACACATGCATGTTGACACAACCTCGACCCTAATATGTATGTCAATATTCACAATTTGTAGTAACAGTCGATAATCTCAAAGCTGGATATTCGTTCAACATAGATCTCGACCTTAATCATTTCTTATAAGTCCAAATTCTAGCAGTGAGCCTTTAAGACAATATATTTGTCAAACAGTTCTTTAAAAACTTTCAAAACCTTTTCCAAACAGTCCCTTATATGAAAATACAAAAACTGCTCAAACTGCCCCAGGTCGCGCGAGCGGTTCGCGCGAGCGAAAATGGATTGGTCGCGCGAGCGGGTCGCACGAGCGAAGGGGGAGAACAGGTCGCGCGAGCGGGTCGCGTGCGCAAATATGCAGCGGATCGCGCGCGCGAAGGGGGGAAATGGTTCGCGCGAGCGGGCCGCGCGAGGGAGCGGGTCGCGCGCGCGAGTTGTCACAGTTTCATCATCTTCCTCGTTTTCCCTTGTTTCTGGTTTTAAACTGAAATTATACCCATTTCTGTTTTCTGTTTCAATTATGTCATGCCATATATGGATCTATCCGGTTTTTTCGCGTAGATTACGAATATGCAATCAATTTAAACAAATACGGATTGTATCTCTAAATATTCGCGATTAAAGCAAAGGTGTCAAAACTTTAAATCGACAATACGCCGCGATATGAACGAATTAAGTCGTAGGATTCAAACCGCAACTTATTGGGACTAAGATCTTCCATAATCAATTCATGGAATTGATTTTGGTTAACTTTTTCAAAACTCCATTTTTAAACTTTAATGGTGTATCACATATATATACACATATACACACTTGTATACAGTGAATTATACTTATATAATCATGACGAGTGAGTTTAAATTACTCATTGAGGGCAATTATACAGAGAATTTGAGACCGAGAATTCCGCCGTCGATTCCGTTGTTCGAATTCTCCTCCGTTCTTGATCTTGATATATGTATATATATATGTATATAACAGTATGTGTATGTGTATGTATATAATCTGTATGTGTGTGTGTGTTGTTGAGAGAGAGATCAAGAGAGAAAGTTGAGAGAATTTGAGGGAGATGGAGAGATGCAGTGAGTTGAGAGATGAGAGACTGTGAGTTATTTGGAGATACACACACATATATAAACACTGGGAAATTTTGGGCTCTAAGAAAGCCACGGAAAACCCACGGTGTGGTTGAGTTCACGTGCTCCCACACCCAAAACGCGATATAGACGCAGATTTAATACCAAACTGGTATTTTACGGTTGAAATAAAAAATGCAGAAAGTTATATTAACGTAGGAAATAAATTCCGGTTTATACAAAAATATAGATATTGTTTTTGAAACCATAGAAAATATTTTCTATATTTATGGAAATTACATTTTGACCCCAGATAAATATTTCAAATAGAAATTAAATGAAATAAATATTTATTAATGGAAAAGAAATACAGGGTGTTACAACTACAAGTTTACAATATTACATGAGGGGCTAGGATATCCAACACATCAATACACCATATCATATAATATATCTTATATTAATGTATTAGATAATATATTAATGTATCTGAAGTTGGCACACAGAATCTTTTGAAGTGTCCAACTTGCATTTGAGAGTAAAATGATAATCACCAATTGACCGACTCAGCTTTTTCAAGATCTCTTCAATACCCCCCCCCCCCCCCCCCCTCAATATAAATTTAGGGCACAATTTTCCCTTACACATCATCGTGTTCAAATCTCCTCTCAAACTGAAGGTCGTAATGAAAATTACAACTGAAACAAGACTATATCAAGTGTGAAAATGGTGGTGTCAACAACGAGTGGGATATGAAACCCTCAAGATTAGCCAAGGCAAAGACAACATCCACCAACAACAACGAGTAATTGTGAAACAACAACATCCATAATATTGGCCGAGGTGAAACAACTCACCAACAACAAAACAAAGTGTGAGACTAAAACCCACAACAAAATCACCAATTTCAGCTCAAGAACAGTGAAAACAAATGTTGTAATGCGCCATCCAAGTCTATCGAGTTGAAATTTAATAAAACTGAACTAAACAATAGCCCAAATCAATCAACCACAACCAAACAAGGGCCAAACAAGGTCTTATTTAATCAAAGAGAATCACCAGAAGCAAAACAAGGGCAGTCCACGGGTTGCACAAAACATAGTCAAAAAATCCTGTCACGTCGGAATATTTTGGGGGTGATTTTGTAAATTCCAAAAAAACTGTGGGGGCTGATTTGTAAATTTCATAAAGTTGGGGGACAAGATTGAGAGTGAGTGAGGGCTGTCACACTGGATTATGGTCTACTTTGGATTCCAAAGCAACTCACGTGAACTAGGGAAAACAAAATGATTGATATATTATTTCAATAATCCATCCATTTAATAAAATAAAGAAAAAGAAATACAAACAGATAAGATTGAAGAGTGATGTCCGGTGGAGTGATAAGGTCGCCGCCCGACGGCGAAGCGGAAGACTAAAAGTCAGCAAAACCTACTGTTCTGATACCATGTAGAATTTCTAAATAATCAAACTTATCATTTATCACACTATGAAGAGCTTATATATAGGCTTTACATCCAACTAATTAAGGTATCAAACTAAAAATAAAATCTTTCTATAATATTATCAAATCTCTCCAAATCTATTAAAATCATATCTTCCCACATCTCAATATTATATTCCCATATCTCAATAGTCTTCCATATCTTCCAACATTGTTTTCCTTTCTTTTCCTTTTCTTTCTTTAAATTCGCAAACCAATCATAGCCTAAAGGTCCTGTGCATACTGAAACCTTGGTATCCATTTTTGGTAAAGCCTATAGTGTGGAGCTTGATAATCTGAAGGTGAGTTGTTTTACTTTCCTTTTCCTTTTCCTTTTATGAATCCGCAAACCAAACATAGCCTAAAGGTCCGGTGCGTACTAAAACTATGGTATGAGTTTTTAGTAAAGCCTATAGTCTGAAGCTTAATAATATAAGATCTAAGCTAAGAAATTCAACTTTGGGGTTTGCACAAGTAAACAAGGCTATCAACGACATGGTGAACAATCCAAGTCTTTATTGTATGGCAATCATTCTACCTGAATTTTTTGTTTTATTCAACTTAAGAGTTCTTTGATAAGTAATAAGTAATGAAATTGAGGAGTTCACTTCTAATATTTTTAGGGTTCTCGGAAATAACGAAGCTATTTCTTAGAGGAGGACGACCAAATTTAAATTGGTAATCCAAGGCAAGTACAGTTCCTTGTCAAGAATTCCCATTGGTTTTGGGACAATTACAAACCAGATGCCTGAATTTTTGTATAATATATATATATATATATATATATATATATATATATTTCTTTTTCTTTTTTTTGGCTCGGTTGCAAGAGGAGAGTAGGTCATTAGGTTAATCAAAGGTATGTATACATATTACAAATGTGTACGTATGATTGAAATTCAGTTTTGAGCCTTGGTAAATTTGCTCTTAAGATAATGAGTAACGGTGTGCTTTCCAAATGCTTTTTAACAATTGTATCACATGCAAATTTGGAACCATAACATTACTCGGAAAATGAATATGAAGACAACTTGGTTTTATACCAGCATGCTATTACAATGTCAATTTGACCGCTTTTATTGCATTCTTTGCTCAACCAAAACTGCCAAATACTACAACAAAAGCTTCTTTTTGGTACACACGCGTATGAGTGTTTCTTATACATATATATGGTATAACTGTAATTGCTATAACACTCATCCATTGTACTATTGTAATCAGATCAATCCATTTGTGCTTGAAGTTGGGTTAACTCTCTCACAAGCCCATCTAAATCTCTGAAGGACCTTCCACCAGGCTTAACTGCTGCTAACGCCTTATCTGTCAGCTCTTTCGCTTTCACTTTCTTGCTGAATTCCCCGCTCATTGACTCAGCAATGACCCGAGCCAACTCGGTTGAGTCTGGTACTGCATCTTTGCCCTCGCAGACTCGGACCGCCACCCCCAAGTTCTCCACCAACAGTCTTGCATCGACATACTGGTCAGCCTCCATGGGCCAGGTAAGTATCATCACCCCGGCCACTATTCCCTCCAACACCGAGTTCCACCCGCAATGACTAAGGAACCCGCCCACAGCTCGGTGACTCAGGATCGCCACCTGCGGGGCCCACCCCTTTATCACCATTCCCCGCCCAGAAATCCGACCCTCAAATCCTTCCGGCACCAACCCGTACCCGTCCTCCGCTTGTTGGGCCGTCACCGACTTCACGACCCAAACAAATCGGGTCTCGCTCCGTTCAAGCCCGTGAGCCAAGGCCTCCATTTGGGCCCTATTCAGCAACTTCTGACTCCCAAAGCACACATACACAACGAGCCCTTCAGGACACCCATCAAGCCATGATAAAACACCATCACCCATGTCCAAACTCGGGTTGGCCCTACCCATACTCAAAGCCCCGCCCAAATTAAGTGGGCCCATCACGAAAACCCGTTCCTGGCCAATCTTCTCTCTCAAATGGTTCAAAAACTCCCCTTCCAAAGCCTCAAACGAATTGAAAATGGACCCCCAACTCAGAGTATTTGCAATCATGCCATCCGCAATGAGCTCCGAATCAGGATCCGATCCACAGTTTTGCCGGAGCATAGAAGGAAGGTGCTCCTGAACGAAACTTGGGGATCCGGGTAAATCAGTTAAATTGATCACTGGTAAAGATCGAACAGTTACTCTGTTTTTCCAAAGATATTCAGCAACACAAGCGTAAAACAACCCAGATGAGAAAAAAGCAATTCGAGGGATACCCAGTTGGTTGGCCAAATGGTGGGTCCACCCGAGGAAGAAATCAGAGAGGATAGCGATTGGGGGTGTAGGGTGAGACTCAAACCAGGTGATTACTGGGTCTTTAAGCTTGGACAGAGCAAACATTATCGGACGGTTGTCGGAATTACCAACGTCCTTTACGTTCTCGACACCGGCGAGAAGAGAAGGGTGGTTTGGGAAGGGAAGGATTAGAGTTTGGATTGATGGGTGGGTTGAGAGAAGTGGGTTCAGGATTGGGAGGTTCTTGGGTGTGACCAATATGGTTATGGCTAGACCACGGAGTGCTAGTTGATGGGTTAGGTCCAACATGGGTAGCATATGACCTTGAGCTGGGTATGGGAATACTAGGATGTGAGCACTCTGCCCGGAGGTGGACATTTTGTATGAGAGAGAGAGAGAGAGAGAGAGAGAGAGAGAGAGAGAGAGAGAGAGAGAGAGGAGGAGGAGGAGGAGGAGGAGGAGGAGGAGTGAGAACTGAGAAGTGGTGACCAGTGAGTGAGATGGAGTAAGGGATGGCTTGGGTGGTGGCGGTGGTTTAAAAGGAATTGTGAAGTTACTGTAAAGTTATTATTTTAAAGAGTAAGTTATAGTAACAACCCCTTAATTATGACTTTTTTCAAATACTCTTAAATTAAAAAGATAAGACAAATTGACATTTTGTCTAAAAAAATTGACGTTTTTGTATCATGTGAGTACGGCTGTACTTGAGTCGAGTTTTTCGAGCTCGAGCCGAGTTTTAAGAGTTGGCATCCTGTTCAAGCTTGAGCTTGACTCGTTTATTATCGAGTCTAGTTGTTACCGAGCCGAGCCTTGAGCCCTTGTTGAGTGGCTCAACTCGTGTACACCCTAGTAGCAAGTTTAAGTTGTCAATCAAAATCCACGGACTAAGCTCAATGCTTGATAGTTGGCATATATATATATATATATATATATCTAAAACAATTGTTTGGCACGTGAATTTAGGACTATGCATTTTATAATATGTCAATATTCTTTCAATTTTAAATACTTTGCATTATACATATACTGTATTACAGTCCGGATCTTAAGCGGACCCAAAAAAAACGGACCAAAAAGACGGACTGTGTAAAAAGTGAGAATTTCTCACAAAAAAGTGAGAAATTCTCACATTTTCAAAAAAGTGAGAAATTTGAAAATGTGAGAATTTCTCACAAAAAAGTGAGAAATTCTCACTTTTTACACAGTCCGTCTTTTAGGTCCGTTTTTTAAGGTCCGCTTAAGATCCGGACTGTACTGTATTATATTTTTATAATTATTATATATATACATATAATATTCTTTCAATTTTAAATATTTTACATTATACATATATTATATTTTTAAAATTATCATATATATGTATACATATAATATTATTTCAATTTTAAATACTTTGTATTATACATATATTAGATTTTTATAATTATCATATATGTATATTTATATATATAATTAAACAAGTCCTTATCAAACCTATTAAAGAGAATTTTCACGAGCCTTAAGCGAACTATTCACGAGCCTTATCGAGGTGAGTCCGTGTGTACTCAAGCTTGACTTGTTTATTAAATGAGCTTTGTATTCAAGTTTGAGCTTGACTCGTTTATTATACAAGTCGAGTTGTTATCGAGCCGAGCTGAGAGCCCTTGTTGAGTGACTCAACTCATGTATACCCCTACATGTGAGCAACATGTAATATAAATAATATTAAAATAATTTACCCTATTTTAAAAGATAATAGTGAAAATAGTCAATGGTGGTACGTTATGTAGTGACATAGTCACTATAAGGCTTAGTTTGGCCCCCACGTGGTGCTTCTCCTTTTTTAAAGTCCAATTTCAAGTTAATTCATTTGGTAATTAAATTATAAGCTTTGTAAAAATTGAACTTAGGGCTTTTTTGGAGGGAGCTTTTAAAAGCTCTAGAATGGAGCTTTTAAAAGCTCAAGGTTGCTTTTTGGTTTCTGTCTTTTTGAAGAGTAGTGTGTCACTTGTATAAAATTATCAAAGAACTTAGTAATAAATTTCATAAGCTCCTTTTAAAAAGCCACATGGGGGCCAAACTAAGCCTAAGTTATTCAGTGAAGATAATAGTGGGCTGAGTCAAAGTCACCATATTACCCTTAACGATTCAATTTGCCCCGTCCCGTCTTTCTCGTTGACTCGCGCCATGACTCGTCAAAATTCGTCCAACTTGTCAAGGTGGCGGGGCAGGCTGTCTCGTTTGACACCTCTACTTGGCCCCATATGAATTGGGCGTCACACCTCGTCATCATACTAACATGGTCTGATGGGCTCACTAAATAATTTCTCCATAAATATATATTTTTTCTTTTTCCGTTTTTACGAGTGGTGTCATTCACTTGGAGAATTTTATGATACGATCAAGCGTTTTGGTCGTTTCATATGTGATCAAAATGTGGTACAATATTTTATTAACTGAAAACAATATTTTATGACTCTGGATACAATATTTTTAGACCTTAGCAAAATAATTATATAAACCACCTAGGTGTTATATTATGTGACCTGGATACAAATTTTGAGAGACTTAATTACGACTGTTATGATTGGTATAATTGTTTTACTTATCTCTCAAAATATTGTACGTAAGGTAACAAAGAGTAATGATAGGGGTATAATTAATTCTTACAATTCATTTATAACCATCTTTATCTCTCTCTTAAATGACATTGAGGCTCATTGAAATTAATCGGACCCCATAGTGTTACTTAGGAGAGAGATAGTATGGTTGTAAACTAATTGTAAGAATGAGTTGTACAAAACCTTGTAACCCGGTTTGATCAAATGATACTGATACAACCAAATTGCTTGGTGGACATTTTGTATTAGAGAGAGAGAGAGAGAGAGAGAGAGAGAGAGAGAGGAGTAACGGATGGACTGCTTGGCCATACAAAAAGGACGTGAAGTTAAATTAAGAGTAATATTTGGGAAATAATCACTCACACAATTTTTTTTACACAATTTAATAAATGTGTCTCTCTCTCGTGTTACTCCTGTGTCAATGTGGGATCCAGTGACATCACAAAAGAGAGAGAGATACATTTATTGAGTTGTGTAAAAAAAGTTGTGTGAATAGTTGTGCCCCAAATATTACTCTTAAATTTAAAAGATCGAAAGACTAGCAAAGAAAGACTGTGGTGGTAGGGTGTGAATGTATGAAAAGTTGATAACCATTAACCACCAAAGTGACTATCAGTGGGAGTCATTATTTCTAGTTATGCCCCCTGTATCATGTGGCTGGATAACGTGGTACCTTGCAGTTAATGAAAGTGAGTTATTTAAATAGGGCCAAGAGATTATTGTACGTAAGGAGTGGAATATCCCATCCAATTATATTTGCATTGTACCACTTTTTGTTTTGCCGGAAAAATGGTAAATATGCATTGTACCACATTAACATGCTATATACGTATATATATATATATCCTGACTGGTACAAAAAAACTTTATATCCAATAAACTCTTAGAATTTCTCGAGGTCTTTATTGTGATCACATTAACATTTAATCTTCTAATCTACTCCATGGAACTCTTCAATTATACGAAGCTAAATAAAGAGTCACATTTTTGTTTTTCAAATTTGAAGAGCCTTTTGGCTCTTCACACTCATTTTTTGGTTTATTATTAATAAAATAGGCAGACTCAATCAATAGGGAAAATCAATTAGTTTTGAAAAGTCTCTTAGAAATATTTTAAACTTTCGAACTAAAAGTCGCTCTTCAAAGTGCCACATAGATCACTATAATACAAGTTTGATATACTCTTTAACGCAATGGATTTAATTGTCTAAATTTATTTTTTTTGTTTATGTTAAAAATATGCTCGTGGTTAATTGTTAGTAACTTAGTGTTTCCACTTCAGATTGGTTGGAGGAGTGGAGTTGGGGATCGAACTCTTAACGGCTTATGTATTAATGATAAAGTTTAAAAAAAAAAAAAAAAAAAAAAAATCATTTTTTATATTGTAACTAAAGAAGAATTTTAGAATCACTGTGTTCACTCATATGAAGTTGTTTATTGACAGAAATGTTAATGATAATGTGTTCACCCTATAGTCTTAGCAGAGTATCACTTTGGGCCCTATATTTTCAAATGTATCACTTTGAACCCTCAAATTTTAAAAACATGTCAATTGTAGGTGGAATATTGACAAGTGTCATTGTTACGCTAATCATCAAGACCCCAAATTGACACGATTTTGTAACTTAAGGGATCAAAGTGATGCATTTAAAAAAACTAAGCGCAAAATGAAACTCCGCTGCTGTAAAGTACTAAAATGTAGTTAGTTGGCAGTGTCTAGCATCACTAATTTAAATGAGAAAAGGCTTAACTTCATATTATAGGTGTCGTTTTAAGACCTGATTGATCCTAATCTTCTCCATATGATTACCATCAAGTGATGCCTTAGACCTGCATGCTTGGGTTGATATCCCAAATGATTGGGAGCTAGGTAGTACTGCATGCAGTAATTTGTAGTACAATATGCGACTGTCGTAGCGTATAATATAATAAACTGTCAAAACATTTGAATATAGATTCAAATGAACCACCAAGGCTAGTTGGTGGGGAGCGAATTTGCTTACGGCCAATGCTCACGGCTTCCTCACGGAAGTGCTAAAAATGGCCAGGTGTTCATTTTCTGTCAAACACTAGAGGTCCTTTTTATGCTCAAATTGCTATAATTTTTGTTCTACAAGTCTGTTTTTCGTAAAAATTTATGTTTTGGAATCAGAAAAATGAAATCTATCAAATGAGATCAATATTGACCATGAAATACTGAAAAATAAATAAATAAACAACTAGTATGAAAAATAGCATTTTTTTTCACATAGACATGTCCATTTTTATGTCAAACACTAGAGGCTAATGTCAACAAAATGTGAGTGGGACAAATACATTATCTGTTTGTAGACAGATAATAGTTTCTGTCTAACAGATAAATTATTTATTTGAGGATCGATAATATTAGTTTGTTTGTTTTTCTTTTTTCTCTTTCTCTCTCTTTTTTTTTTCCAATATTTCAAGGTCAATATTCATCTCTCTTGATAGATATCATTTTTCTGATTCCAAAACATCAAATTTTACAAAAACAGACTTATAAAATAAAATTATAATAACAATTTGAGCATAAAACAAACCTCCAGTGTTTGACAAAAAAATGAAAGGGCAATGCTAGGGGCAATAACAAAATCCACTAACACTTACTAACACACTTTATCTTTCTCCTAGTGGTACTGCGGGGTCCACTGCGGACCTCACAATGCCACTAAAAGAGAAATAGAGTGTATTAGTAAGTATAAGTGGATATTGTTAGTGCCCCAAATATAACTCAAAATGAAAATAGACACTTATACATTTTCTGCCCTTCCAGGAGGAAGCCGTGAGCAAATTTGCTCCCTAGTTGGTGGGTTAGGTCCATCATGGCATGTGACCTTTGGACTGGGTGCGTACGGGAATATCAGGATGTGTGCCCCCTGGCTGGTGGACATTTTCTATTAGAGAGAGAGGGGGAGAGAGTTAGTGTTGAGTGAGAGCATGGGAGAAGTTATTGAATATCGAGTCTATCACACCCGTTATCATACTAATGTGATATGATACTCCAATTATATAGGGATATTTGGCATCTAAAAGTAAGTGAATATTATAACTATTGAGTTTTGGATCATAAAAATATGGGAGACATGATTTACTTAATTATTTATCATTTCCACCTAAAAGTAGTGACACATAGTCCCATATAATTAGAACGTCAAATCACATTAGTATAATGGTGTGGTATGACGGACTTACTGAATATTTCTTCAATGAGATACCTGTTTTGTTTGGTTGTTGGTACATAAAGGAATAATGGGGAGCAAATTTGCTCACGGCACTTGCTCATGGAAGTGACAAGTGTTCATTTTTTTTTTTTATAAAAAAGGAGATAGAGTTGAGGGGAGATATTAGGGTGTAGTGCTCACACACCCACATACATACACATATGTATAAACACTCTAAAAAATGCACAAGTCCGTTTTTTGTAAAAAAAAAAAAAAAATTAATATTTTGGAAGCGATATATACATATATATTTTTTGGAATCATATTGTTTATCTATAAACAGATAAATTACCTATTTGTAGACAAATAATATTAGTTTTTTTTTCAATATTTTATGGTCCGTATGTGTGCGAGTGTGTGAGCACCACACCACAACATCTCCCCTCAACTCTCTCTCTCTCTCATCTTTTATTTTTGGGTTAATTACACTTCCACCCCTTAATCTATGACCCGTTTTTAACTCACCCCCTCAAGTATAGAACGCGACAGATAACCCCCTAAAAAATAGACCCATTACACATTAGCCCCTTACGTCCGTCAACTACACGGACAGAATGCACGTGATGTGTGCAGGTCCATTAAATGAGAATGCAATATACCGAAATTACCCTCCTTCATCACCCTTGAATTGCAAGGGACCAAAATGCCCTTGGCACATGTTGCCTCTCTCACTCCTATTGTCTGGTTCCTCCATTTCACCCAACTTTTCTTGGCAAAAGCTAGCTCATCCCCACCATTTTTCTTGCAACGAAATTGGTCAACAACAAAGCTTACAATTTCTTGGTGAGGTATGCACACACACAACACGCACACACATACATATACACACACGCACACACACACACACACATATATATATATATATATATGCATATAGGTGTGTATATCTGATAGAGTGAAAAATGGACAGGTGAATCGATAGAATCAGGTCAATATTCTCAAAATTTAAGTTCGACATGGAATGGGAATTGCTACTGTGGAGTGAGATCCCCATTGAAGGTTACTGTGGGAGATTGTTTTCGCACTTCCGTGAAATTCTAGAATATTGAGATTTTTGTTTTATAGGGATAGTTGCGGCGTTGCAAATAATTACGGGGAATTTAAAGCTCCAAAGAGAAATTTGAAATTTTAGAAAAGAGAAAACCATGGACCCATGGTCTAACCCCAGTGCCTCCAATTAACAATTGCAGTTACAGTGGCAATCATCCTCTTTCTTTGGAACCGATGACTATGGAATCCTACAAGTTTTAATGTCCATAGATTCGATGATCATGAGACTCATGACAGAAATTGATCTAGTTAATTTCTTTGTTTGTTGGGAAGAGTTGAACAAAACAGAGAGATAGATTAAGCAAAGAGTGAAGGAAGTGAGTCAACGTGGGTAGGATTGTTTGATATATAAGTATCTGTGTGGTGATTTACATATTGGGGATTAAAGGTGATTGTGGATGGTTAGAAGCTGGAAATAAATGGCGGATTTGAGGTGAGTCGTGGTGGCTGTGGTGGATTGTGTTAGATAATGCTATATCTTGTATCTATTGTTACAAAAAGAAAATTGAAGTGTTAATTGAGGGTAAACTTGTAACTTTAAGATTTTTACTAGCACCGTTAGTTTGAGTCAACTCAATGGGGCAACTCATTATGTTTTATAGTTAAGGGGTGTTACGTGATTTTAGGTGATAGTTCAGGGGGTGTTAACGTAATTAACCCTTTATTTTTTAAAAATGGACACTTGTCATATTGGTGAGCAAGTGTGCGTGAGCAAATTTGCTCCCGGAATAATGGAAGTTAATGCAGTAATTGAAAAGAAGTGACTAGAGTACGACTTTGTACGAAGGGACTACACTCTTGTGGTATAATAACCACCACATGATGCGCTAGAGTAAGACTTGTCGTGTCGATTGGCGTTGATTTGTAATTGTCTAATGGGTTCTGTGGGTTCAAGATGATAGATGTAGGCCAGACCAGTCTTGAAACAGTAGATTGGCTTTTTGGTCTTCATTGGGACTTGATTGGTGGCTTTGGAGCTCTCTTTTACCGCTGTGCAACTTTCCATGGTTCCGTCTTTGCTACCATGGAAACTTTTCTAGCAACTTTGGTTGCCCCCTTTGGTGAAGTTTCTTCACCTGTTTGGGCTTGGCTTTGTGCCATCTTCGTTCTTATGGTGGTCTATACCATCTACAAGGTTGAAGTTGCCCTGGGTTCGGGTCTTCTCGCCGCAGCGGCCTTCGTGACGCTTTGGTGGTGTTCTCGTGCAGCTAATGGAGTGTTCTGTAGTCGCTTATGCTTCCCGTTCTATTGTTCCTTTAGTTGTGTTGCTTCTCTGTTTTTTCTTTTTTCCTGTTTTATGTTTGTGTTGTGGTTTGTAATGTTTGGTTTTTATTAATGAATGTTAGTTTTTGAGCAAAAAAAAAAGGGTTACCCAAAATAAAAAAAATAAAAGATGGGAAATGTTTGGTACACACTTTTTGACACACTTTTTGACACACTATGCTTTAAATATATGTACTTTATGCTATTTGAATTTTTCACATTTTTTTGTGCACCACTTACATAACACAAGGTACATGCATTTAAAGTTGTGTGTCAAAAAGTGTGTCAAAAAGTGTGTGTATGTAATGCAAAACATGTACAGTATCACATGTTTTAAGAGTAGTACCATGGATTGCCTTAATTCAATGCTAGAGTGGCAAAAGTATCACCCAAAAAAAAATTTGTTTAAGCTTAAATTAATCATACATTTGTAAAAATAGTTTTTTTTACAATTTCAATGTTATATATATATATATATATATACAACCAGGCTTTAGAGTCAACATATCCAGTGAACATTTTTTTTTGTCTGAAAAAACCTGCAGACTGCCCCGCTGACTCGCGCACGCCCCACTGACCCGCGGGATTTTTTAGGCAAAAAAAAAAATTGTTCACTGGGTATGTTCACTATACCATGTTCACTCTAGAACTTGACCGTATATATATATATGGGTAATGCTAGGGGCACTAACAACTTCCACTAACACTTACTAACACACTCTATCTCTCTCCTAGTGGTACTGCGGGGCCCACTGCGGACCCCACAGTACCACTAGGAGAGAGATAGAGTGTGTTAGTAAGTGTTAGTGGAAGTTGTTAGTGCCTCAAATATTACTCTATATATATATATATATATTAGATATTGCCAGTGCCCGAGGGCACTACCGGGAAAAAAGGGTGTCTAAGTCTAAAATGAGCAATAAAAATGGTTTTTAACTCTAAAATTGTATAATGTATACAAAAATTATTGTAAAAACAAATCGACAAATTCTCCTTTGTTATTTCAATACTAGTAATTGCTCGTGCCTAAAGGCACTACTGCACATTACCAAGTGTGTGTGTGTGTTTCAGGAGTAGCTACTTAAGCTTGCCTTCGACACTTAATACGATTGAAATATAATGTAAAGTTTGAGTCGATGATGTTTTAACAACAAAGACAGAACAACATGATTCACTAAACATTGCTGCTCAAAGGCCAAACAAAATGAAAAGGCTCACATGCCAAACAAAATAAAAAGGCTCACATTCTATAATTGTTCAACGTTTTTTTTCTTTTTTTGGGTACTGTTCAATGTTGGAGATGACAAAAATATCGGACTTATTTTTTGTGTTTCTTGAACTATATTTTGGAGACCTTAATTTACGACCTTCATGATCCAAATTCTAACCGTGAATGTCTTCAACCCATGATGGATTCCATTTGTACAGATTACCTCTTGATGCACACACACAGAGTGGTGCACACAATGGTTTAACTTTTTTTAATCATTAATTAAAATAGTTCTCTGAGAAAAAAATAAAATATTAACCTGTATTGAGATCGCTCATATTAAAATAGAAGGGGACTAAGTTAGAAAGGTAATAAAATTGTTGAGAGAGGGAAAGAGATTGGTGAATTATGAGAATTAAACTCTATTAAATGGATTTCTTAGTTCAACCCAAATTCTACCCCCAACCATTCCAATCATAATCCTAGTCATATTTTTTAGACAATCCAATTAATCTTAGTCATACAAAATTATGTCATAGCCATATTTGGTCTATAATATAATAAGAAGGGGGATTACAGAGAATAAAATTGTTGAGAGAGGGAGAGAGATTAGTGAATTATGGGGATTAAACTCCATAAAATGGTTTCCTAATTGAACCCAAATTCTACCCTCAATCATCCCAATCATTATCTTAATTAGCCAATCCAATTAATCCTAGTCATACAAAATTGTGTCCTAGTCATATTTGATCTACAATATAATATAGAAGACAGGGAGAGAGATTAGTGAATTATGGGGATTAAACTCTATTAAATGGTTTCCTAATTTAACCCAAAGTCTACCCTCAACCATCCCAATCATTATCTTAATCATCTTTTTTAGCCAATCCAATTAATCCTAGTCATACAAAATTGTGTCCTAGTCATATTTGATCTACAATATAATATAGATTTAGCCAATCCAATTAATCCTAGCCATACAAAATTGAGTCCTAGTCATATTTGATCTACAATATAATATAGAAGAGAGGGAGAGAGATTAGTGAATTATGGGGATTAAACTCTATTAAATGGTTTCCTAATTTAACCCAAAGTCTACCCTCAACCATCCCAATCATTATCTTAATCATCTTTTTTAGCCAATCCAATTAATCCTAGTCATACAAAATTGTGTCCTAGTCATATTTGATCTACAATATAATATAGATTAGACACTATTAACATGTATTCTATTAGTCTGTCATAACATAATAATCTAAACAATAATTTTTACATAAAAAAATAGAGAAAATTGAAGCCATTTATGGGCACTACCTGATAAAAAAGTGTTTCTAAGTCCAAAATATACAATAACCAGGTTTAACTCTAAAATTGTATAAGTTGTACTGAAACTATTGTAGAAAAAAAAACCTCAAGTCTCTTCTCCATCGATGATGTCTCACTAACTACAAAATCCAAACCAAATTCAAAAAGTTATGAGGAAAAGGAGCATCATGAGTTATGAATTTGGAAGCAAAAGATGTTCCGAAAAGAACGAAGGGAAAGGCCATGGATGAGTCACAAGTTCCTTCGGAATTTGATTTTTGCAAAATTAACTTTTATGTCAAAATCATCTTTTAGAGGTCATGATGGTTTAGATCAAAGATAGACAAAGACTCAATGGCATAAGAAGAAAAGAATTACCAAAAAAAAATTTCAAATGTGAAAGCAGTCTGGATCACACCCATATTCCTTTTTATATCAGTCCTCTAATGAAAGTTGACTATGGATATCGCAATTTTTCTTATCCACAGCTTTTTCTTTTAAAGTTCTTTTAAATTTCAAATTCAAAATAAATGAATCGCCACTTAATTTTTAAAAGAAAAATTAAGAAACCATTTTAAAGCAACTGATCTTTTGCGAAACCAAAGATTAACTAGATCCGGGGATTATGGAATGAGAAGGGAAGGAGCCCATCGGACTAAAACACCCCTTCTCATCTTATCTCGCGATAGGCATCTACTCAACATCCTTTTAATTGAATTGCTAATCTAAGCATGCCCTCAACTAATACATAGATATACGTATACATTACACAAACATGTCAAAATGGTGTAAAATTACCAATTTACAAAATATCATTCAAAAGCCACGTAATTCAAGTAGCAAGCAATATGATATGCAATAAAGAACAAGAGAACTTACCCGGGATCCAGCCGCGAATATTAAACGTGTAATGCATGCGATTAAATAAAACCTAAGAAAAGAGTCTCTAATCCACATATATACATTTAAGGCAAAATCTTAATTCTAATGTGTCGCGCATAAAGGTCAAGAAAATCGGTAAAATCAAGAAATTAAAATAAATTAAGAGGAGTTTAAGAAATCATACCTTAATAGCGCTACAAAACAAAGGGTTAGTCCACATGATATACAATATGTAAAGTTGGATCTTAAATAACAATCCTAGACTTCTAGCTTAAATCTATCAAATTAAATCTAAAGCAAACAAGTTCTAATTATAAGCATCAAGCCACATGGATGAATATGTTCATGAACAAGAATAAATTATGAAATAATCAGTGATTTAGATCACTTAAACTTTGAATTCAAGCTTAACTAATCATTATTAAAACATGGTTTGAGCTCTAGGTCATAGAAAAGTCATTTGGACCATTATTTACAAAGTTGGTCAAATCTGTCATAAAATTCTGAAAATTGCAGAGAGTAGACCAGAACTTTAACAAAATAAAAGGCATGCTTCCCATGGTTTGATCTTGATTAATTTTGGACACAAGATGCCTCTGTGAGTCTAGTTTCCGAATCAAAAAGAAAATCAAAGTTTCAACGGTTAGATCTCTAGGAAAATGACAAACACCAGACATCACTCAGAGATGTACAACTCTCTGTCCAGAGATTTTGTTTGATTTTTTAAAAATAGAAAAAAGATCAGAAATGCTTTGTTCTTTTTAGGGTAGCTTCCTAACACATTAATCTACTTAGAAAAAATTATTTTGGGTCACAAATACTTGATTAAGGTTCTGATTTGCTTATTTCAAAAGGGTGTTGCAGTTCTGAAACTCTGGACAGATTGTAGCGACCTTACAAAACTCATGACCAAACCACTTTAAACATGAAATCTCCTTAAAACAAAAATTACAGTGGTAGAACTTTGAGTTAGTGACATTTTCCCGTTGGTTTCACTTGATTCCAACGGTTAGATCATCAACTAAAAATCTATGATCAAAACTGGTTTATGAACTCACTGCTCCAATATTTGATTTATTATCCTTTTTGCTATATCTACCAACTAAACCATGGACATTGACTTATCCTAAACCTAACTCTCCTTTCCCTTTGGGGTCATTGGAGATCAAAACATGAATAATACTCATGAGTCTCAAAGGAATATAGAAAAGATTTCATGAAACATCAAGCTAGAGGACCCAAGTCATAAGTATGGACTTGGATCCATCTATTTGCTTATTAAAATGAAGTGATGATCAAACTTTGACTCCCATGTGAAGCATAAGCTTACATGAGGTTCAAAATATCAAACTCAAAAGATTTTAAGAGAGACATTGAAGATCTCCAAGAATTCCAAAAGAAATGTATAAAAAAGAAAAAAACACAAGAATGAAAACATAAGAAAGAAAGAAACACAAGAATGAAAACATAACTAAAATTTAGAGGATCACCTCCAACTATCCTCAAAGCTTCTCTACTCTGAAGATCTTCCAAGCTCTTCTTCAAGCTCTCCAAAACTCTCTATCTCTCTCAAATATGTGTTGTTATATTGGTATATTTTGGTATCTCATGGTATATCTCTCCCAAGGAAGATCCTCCTTCTTTTATAGACAAAAATACCAAGTTTTCTCAGTGAATTCGGAGCAAAGACAGGTGTAAATATCTCATTTGGTGGTACAATACGTACTTCTTGAAAATAGACAGACTGCTGCAGAAGGCGGCAGTCAAAAATCCTTTGCGGCCGTCAGTGGATGCCGTTGCGGCACTCCGTGAAAGCCGCGACGGCATTCCGTGACTGCCGCGCGGCTCTCAGTAAGTGCCGCGCCAAATTATTGATTGCCGCGTTTTTGTCAATCTTACTTTATCAGTTTTTTGTTTTTATCCGCATAAATATACGTATTGTACTACAAAATACGGACTGTTAAAGCAAACGGCAGTCAAAAATTGTCAGTGGCACTCAGTAAATGTCAGTCCGGCATTCTGTGACTGCCGTTCGGCACTCACTGAGTGCCGCAAACAACTGCCGTGTGCCGGTTTCTGTTGAACTTCCCCTTTTAGGTCTTTTCTTTTCTCCTTTTTCTTAAAAAACTTATTTTCGAAGATCTTTTTCAAAAGTGATATTTTATACCTGAATTCTCCTAAACACCTGGTATTTCATTCTGTGAAAATTTTACCGCGTTTGGAGAACTTTCTGAAGAGCTTGGAACACTTCGAATCTTTCAGTCCTTGTCATCATCGGATATAGAGGTGACACTCTCCCTAATTCAACGTTTGGTCAAAATTGGGGTGTCTACATTGACAATTCTATATTTATTAGTAATAGATAGTAAGATTGAAAGAGAAAAATTACCCATAAATGTTATGGAAAGGCAAAGCCGTGTATACAAATGTTGCAGCAAGGCAAGGCTGTGCACACCTTTCGTTGCCCTATCATGTGAAACAACTCCCTGTGCACCTGCATAAGCAGCAAAAACAACCTTTCCCTATCATTGAGATTTAAATCACATAATTCAGACAATGTACTGATGTGCAAATTGAATATCTGATGCACAAATTCTACTAAAATACATGACCTCAGAAAGTTGGAATATTATCTTTATAGCCTTTTTGTGACATAGAAATTTCAGCTAAGAAAGTATATGCAAATAATATGTGTAGAGGATTAAGTAACCGAAAATTCTCTAAAGAGGGCGCCCTCTCTTTAACAAGGAGAGAGCTTCTGTTTTGGCCGTCGGATCATGTTTTCATTAAAGACAGTGTTGTCATTTCACAGTTTTTAAACACGATCCGACGGCCAAAACAGAGGCCCTCTCTTTATAATAAGGAAAGGGCGCCCTCTTTAGAGCCTGACTGTTAAGTAACAGTTCAGTCTAAGAGGCCTACGTTGAGACAAATATGCACAAAATCTGTAGCAACTTTCTATCAAAATCTAGGTAAATAAGCATAGAATATGTAGCAGCTTTCTACCAAAGTCTATAAATACCATTATGGCCCTCCACACATGAGAACATGCTGTTTTAAAGGTCCTAAAAAACAATTATCCATGTTTTGGTATTTTAGGAAGTATCAGTTCGGAAAAAAATTTACCAATACAGCGAATAACTTAAAAATAATAACAACGAATTGGGATCCAGACACTCTACGTTTCTCAGAAATATATGGAAAGAGGTATTCGATGAACCTGAGGCAAGGAATTGACACATGATGTATTATGCATGTATTTGTTCATATGAAGCAAGAAGATCATGACTCAATCTACCCCACCTAGCTAATCTAATTAGCTAGTTTATACTCTCTATTTTTTTTCCCTCTCTCTCCCGTCAATTGTTTAGTTGTTCTCAGTCCAGCGCATTTAAAACCCAATGATCGTCTCTTTTCTAGTATGGTGCATAGGGCTGATCATTAGAAAGAAACCATTAGTTACAAATCACCTAAGACTAAGGGTCTTTAGGCCTTTCTTTCCAAATTTAAAAACCTAAAAACATTAATACTGTAGCTATTATATCTAATGTGTATCATTTTCGTTAATTTTACAACATATTTTCCAGTAAATGATACTATCAATAATGAACATGATAAAAAAAGGTTTAAACAATTCCCCACCAAAGAAAATGCGCTAGAACTAATGTCACAGAATAATACTTCAAAGTAGCCTGAAAAAACCTTCTCTGCTGATAAGATTAGTTAAACTTCAATGTAACAAAAGGTATTCTATAAGCATTTTAAATACAAAAAACAAAGTCAGAAGCATTATGTTAATCTAAAGCTGGTAGGATTAGTAATCATACACATCAAGCTGAAGAAATTTAACCAAACAAAGCATGATTTTGAAGGAACCACATTGTCCAACACCTTATATCTAGAACATGATCGACATACCAAACCAAAAGCAACCATTGATATCGAAACAATAAATGTGTTAGCTTTATAAAACACGGACATAAAACGCAGACACAAAAGTTCAATTCAAGGTTTTATCACTAACCACTTTTCATGCTTCCAAGCATCCTCACGTATCATATATGATAATAATTACCAAAGGCTAGAAAAATCGACAAAACCGATGAGCTCAAAAATCAATGAATCAAAAACAAAAATAAGAGAAGGAAACAACCTGTACTCTTTAATTCAAAAAAATGCAACCAAAAAAAAAACGAAAAAAAAAAAAGAAAAGAGAACTCATCTTTTTTCTCTTCTATTTTTGGGGAGAAATTGACTTCCTTTTCTTAATCCAACTATTCCAAAATTAACTTAAGACTTACCTTGAACAAAGAATATAACTCATATCAACAGAGCCTTGAATCCAATAAACAATAAAAAAAATAAAAAATAAAATAATAATAATAATTTGAAATAAAGTTGCTAACAGCAACAAACCTTTTGCTTAAAAAAAATAGAATACAACATACTTTGTGATCTGCACTTGTACAACATTAATACGAATTGCTAAGAACAATGAAATGCAAAACTACACAAACTAATATAAAATTAATACCACAGTTTCCAAAATGTGAAGCACGTGCCAACACAGACAAAAAGTTGCAAGGGAAGTAACTTCTAGAATAATAACGGACTAAGGTCTACAACTCAAGAGTTCACCAACCTGATTTGCAGTGTCAGGCCTATATTCAATGGGGTTTCAATTATTGCTTCTCAAAAAATTAGCATAGTCATCTGAGTTAAAAAGCTGGTAATAGAAAATTGTAGTGAGATTCAATGAACAAATAGATATACACATATATATATATATATCGATATATAATCTTTTACCTACGTAAATTTGATGTCCAATAAAAAACCAATAAGTAAATGATTTGTTGTATCCCTAAAATTGCGCACAAAATTTTAGAAAGGAAGAAATAGGAAATCAGACGAAAAATATGGGGGCACAATTATAGGAAGAAAATATTCATTCCCCCCCATATTTTCCTTTCGAATTGGCTGAAAGGGAATAAATTATGGAAAGAAAAATGTTGATTTGGGGTAATTATGGAAAGTATTAAACTATAGGGGTAATGGGGAAAGTTGGGTGAAATGGGAATTACCGAATTGGGGGCAAAAGCCTATCAATTAGCGAACGAACAAATTGAAAACTGGAAAGCATGATCTGGAGAGAGAGAGAGAGAGAGAGAGAGAGAGAGAGAGAGAGAGAGAGAGAGAATGATTCAAAGAAAAAAAAATTTGATCTGTGAAAATAATCAGAACAAATGCTTTTTTAGGTTTAAAAAAATAAAAAATGGTTTGTTTTTTTTAAAACTTCCAGAAAATTGATCTGGACAAATTCTTTAACTGTGCAAGTTGTGGTTGGGGTAAAAACCTATCAATTGGAAATAAATCATCAAACCTATACAATTGGGGTAAAAACCTATCAATTGCAAATGCAGTCATAAAAGAAACTAATGGAACCAATACCAATCACATACAATCAAATTACAATTGTAGACATCGAAAATTAAAAGAAAACTAAAAAATAAATCAATGCAAATGAAGTTATAAAGAAAAATAAAAAGAAAAGAAAAAGAACAATTATTCATAATATGGAAAAAAAAACCCTAGCAAATTTTTTTTTTGAATTTTTCAAAACCCTTATCTGGAGATCGAAACATGAGAGCGGCGCATGAACTAAAGGCCTGGCAAAGCGACGGCGATGGGTGGTGGGTTCGAGAGAGACTCAGCGGCTACGGCGAAGGGGAGCAGACGGGTAGTGGGGTAGAGAGAGAGACAGGAGGCGGGTAGATTTTCTTCTTTCATAGCTTCTTCTTTTTCGTCTTAAGATCTGTGGCAGATCGTCTTTTTTTCGATCTTCTTCCTCTCTTCTTTTTATTTTTTTTCCCTGAGCTTCTTCTTCTTCTTCTTCTTCTTCAATGATGCGTGGAGAGAGAGAGAGAGAGAGAGAGAAATAGATCGGTGATGGGCCAGGAGAGAGAGAGAGAGAGAGAGTGAGAGGAATGGTTGATCGGTAGGAAGAGAGAGAGAGAGAGAGAAAGAGACGAAGAGAGAGAGAGAGAGATCCCTGTAAGAGAGATAGAGGGTTTAGTGGGAGGTGGAGCCGAGAGTGGTGGTGGTTCGGTGAGCCAGAGAGGGGGAGGAAGAGAAAAAGGTAGGAAGAGAGAGAGAGAGAGAGAGAGAGAGAGAGAGAGAGAGAGAGATAGAGAGAGAGGGTGTGGGATCTGGATTAGGATAGAGATAGGTTTAGGGGTCTGTGATTGAGATAGGGTTTGCCTTTTGAGGGATCAAAAATCATACACTCCCTGTCACAGCCCAGTCCCACAATAGCGGAACCGAAGCCCGTGGCACGCCACCGAGGCTAAACCAATTCATTAACGTTCCCAAAATTAGGTATGAAGAACACACGCAGCGGAAAACAAAATACAATTTAAAATCAGAGGTTCAGTCGACTGCTCAGTAGACTGCTCAGTCGACGGGAGAAGTCAGGGAGTTTTCACAAGGTTTAATAGCAATTCCAGTCGACTGAGGCTGGGGGTCCAGTCGACTAAGGCGGGGCCCAGTCGACTGCTTTTGCTATAAAAAGAAGCAGTAGCTAACAGATACAAGGATCCAGTCGACTGAATCAGGGATCAGTCGACTGCTCCCCTGACAGCAGCACATTCTGTAGCAATTCAAGTTTAAAAGCTTTCTAACTTCAACCAAGGATCAAACACACACTTCCAAAGTAATCTTAACTGTATTAAAGCATTACCAAACATAATTACAACATGTTATAGTCTATTACAACGTTCTAGATCCGTTCTATCATACCAAGTTAAACATGGGTTAAAACAACCAAATTCTTATTACAGCATTCCTATTATCCCAAAACTACAAGATTATCATTCAAGTTGCCTTCCAAAAGAACTCCCAACCCACGTGCTCACTTCTCCGATTCCTCGCCAGCATTAACACCTGAAATGGTTATTTGAATAACCACACATATTTCGATTTGTTTAAGCTAAAGCTTAGTGAATAAAACAACATATGTACATGAATGATAAACATGTCCGCATTCACATCTCTACATTTCATACTAGTCGCCGGAGACTCACGTGCCCGTCCATACTCCCAATCCGCGACTCCTCGCCAATAAGTCCACGCAAAAGGGTAAGACCCACGATTCTTCTCTTCAATCGTGCGACCTTAATGCCTATATCGGCTCCACAAAATGGCACGGTGACCACGTGCTCCTTCTGACCCACATAAGCAACTTAACATGCTCAAATACATATCACCATGCTCGCGGTAATCAAAACATATCACCGTGCTATTGAGCCTACTTATTAATACAAATGCCCAATATGAACTACACAATATATCTCTAAGAATTAATACATGCTATTCAAACATAACATGAATACATGCCAAGAAATCATTCCAAAACATAGTTGAATCACTCACCTCCAAATAACGCTCCTATAATTCGATCCAAAGAAAACCCGTGTACAAAGAACGTGTAGAGGTCCGTCTAGTACAATTCCTATGAATCAAAATTCCATTTATCAACTTTTATGAAAAATTCTAGAAAACAACTTTTCGGAAAACTTAGCCAAATAGGCCCTAATAGGTATCAAAACGAAGCTCTTACCTCGAGGAGCTCGAATATGAAATATGGGAGAAAACAAACTGACGGAAGGTCGTCGTTTGGCGTCGCAAAGCTTGAAGCAACAAAATCTCCCTCTAGCCCCCTTTTGGCCTCCTCTTGAAATTTTAGGTTAAGCTTATGAAAAAATATCTCATCCATCTCTATCTATATATAGGCAACTCTTTTGAAAATTACTTTTACCTCCCCACGAGTTTTCAAAACTCCTAATCAGTCTCTGAAACTTTCTATACAGCTTATTCTTAGCTTTATAAGTGAAACTTCAAAATTATAAAAGTTTTCGACTAAGTTTCGTTTGGTCGCTAAAACGCGAATTTCTATATGACGTTTCCGAAGTTGCTAATTAGCCTACCAAATTAATAGCGTGTTCATTTGTTCTCACTAGGATACTAAATCTAACAACGGAAATATATTCTAAGCCAGAAAATAATACAGATATTGAAATATATAGGTAAACATTTATTTTCAGATAAACATTTAAAATGTTCCACAGTGACCGTCTCACATCCGGAGAGACTTCACAAACATCAATCACAACAGTTTCAAAGGGTTCTCTAATACAGACACCCAAATCAACTCGTGAGTCAAAACTCACCTAAACATGTGTCATAAGACACGCCATATCACATTATCATGCATGACAATGTAATGCAAATGAAATAACACAAATGTGGGTGTTATACTCCCAGTCAACAATCCAGTCTGTAAAAATACATTTTCTTGTTCTAGTCACTTGTCCTAGTCAGACAAAGTTGTACAATATAATATAGATATCTAATTTAAAGAGAAATAGGTATAGGGAGAAGGGAGAAATATGCAAAAAAAAATGTAAAAATTAAAAAGTACGGAGAGTTTCAAATTTTAAAATTTTAAATTTAAGAAAGTGGTTTGCATAAAAAAAAAAAAAGAAAGAAAAGAAAGAGAGAAAGTGGTGAAAGATGGGAACAACAATTAAGTGCTGAAATAAAAAATTTCAGCACTTATTTCTTTTCAGTGCGTTTGATAACGTATCATTTAATTGAAAAAACAGCCAAAATTCATTGAAAACTTTTAGTGAAATTTTTTTACTAAAAATAATTACTGAATGTTGTCACACCCGTTCCAGAAATTTATGATTTTGAAAATGCATCATTTGAGATTTTTGAAATTTTTAATGTTATTAATAATTTGAGTTGAGGTTGACTGTGGGTCAACGGTAAGGTGTCAGTGAGGACACGGGAACATGGTAGTTCATATTGCATGGGCATGAGTAAATGGCATTTATATGATTTAAATGTTATTTGACTTTATCTGGTATTTTGGATATTTTAGTATATCATTTCGAGAACTGTGGTGAGAACGTGAGTGATACGTTATTTAAAAAGGTAGGTTTTGTAGAGATTCCTCAGAATATAGTTTTCGGATGTTATTTTGGACCCAAACGAAACCTAGTCGAAAACTTTTGAAATTTATAGCTTTCACTCGTAAAGTTATAAAATGGACGTGTGCGAAGTTTCATGGGTTAATTAGAAGTTTGAGAAACTTGCGGGGAGGTAAATGTAATTTCCAGAACGTTTGTCTATATATAGATGAGATCTCATCCAAACTTTCTAAAAATATCTAGAGAGAGAGGAGAGAGAAGGGAGATTGAGCCAACGGGCTTTGCGACGCCGATCGACGACTTTTCGTCCGTCAGTTTTTCTCCAGATTCAAGCTTTGAACTCGTGGAGGTAAGACCTACGTTTTGATACTACTTAGGCCGTGTTTGGCCAATTTTTGTAAAAATCTTAATTCTAGACTTTTGAAAAAAATAGGTATAAACTTGTAGGAATTTTCTCAAATTCGAAATCCGACGATTATTTAGCCTCCTAGTCGATCCTTCAAAGTTTGAGGGAAATCGCATGAGGTATGAAGTCCTAACTTGTGAAATATAGAGAAATACATGTTTTATATTTCAACGACGAAATTAAGATCCGGGCAAAATCCATGTATTAATTGTAGGCCCGTTAATTATGCACGCGCTATATTATGAAAAGCATGTCTAAATTTACGCGAACACGTTGAATTGTCTATGTGGGTCAAAGGGGAGTCTCATACAAATTCATGCCGGAGTAAGCTTCTCGTTGTTTGAGAATTTTAGTAGCGATGGCTACTGTACATGGTTGTAGGCTTGGACTTGCCATGGCACTTGTGGGGATGTAATGGTTGTAGGCTTGGACTTGCCATTGACATCGCAGTTTAAGGCTTGGACTTGCCGCTACCGGATGAATGCGTATTTTTCTCCCTAGAGACTATTGATATGATTTATGAGATTAAAGCATGTTTATCATATATTGCATATGTTAGAACTTGTACGCTCAGCATATAGCTGAGCAGTGCAGATGTACTCCATTGCAGGTAAAAAGAAAGACAAGAGAAAGCATGAGGAGTGAGGCCGTGGAATGCCGGGGGAATCAATGGTTTATATTTTGTTCTACTCCGAACTTGTAATAAAAACCTTGAATTAGTAGTACGTTGTAATATAATCTGAACTTAGATTTAGTACTTGTAATTCCTAGTAAATGCTCTTGTAGTTATGTTTTGAATGATGGAATATAGTGGTTATATGTTGGTTTGAGATTGGAAGAACCTGGAGTGGGAAAGCTGCAGTTTTGGGTTTGCTGATAGAAATCAGTCGACTGGTTTTTGATCCAGTCGACTGGATTGCTGTATTGGATTGGATACTGCTTTGTTTCGTCTGAGGTTCAGTCGACTGGGTTGAGAAAACAGTCGACTGGATGGGGCCCCAAACCATGACATTCTGCTGGATAAGGCACCAGTCGACTGGACTTCTTCAGTCGACTGAAAAATTTAGGCACCAGTCTACTGGGTCCCCGACACAGTCGCCTGGATGGGCTGTTATGTTTGAAAACCTTGCTGTTTGAGATCACCAGTCGACCGGACCCTCGATCAGTCGACTGGTCCTCTGTTTTCAAAACTGTTTTCTTTTGAAAGGATTCAAAGGGCCAAAACTTTTTATAACTCCAATTTTTCAAGGGATTCGTCCACTCAGAGGGATATGTTCCTAAGTTTTAAAATACCCAGGGTTGTTTTAACAGTTCTTTCTGCTGCGTATCGTTATATTGATGTTGGATGAGCCTTGGTGACGTGCCATGTGCCCTATTTCCACACGCAGTGGGATGGGTCGTGACATTCATTGGTATCAAAGCAATAGGTAACAAAACTCCGGGAACGTTCGACGATGAGTGGAGGGTTGAGTGATTTGTCATATGTTCTAAATTGCATCCATACATATTAGAGATGTTTGATGCATATGTATGTTGTTTTACATACATGATATTGTTATTGTTGTACATGCATAGTGTTTATGCATTGAGAACTACAGGATTGTAATCATGGATGACCGAGAGTTATCACCCCATACCCGACGAATGAATGAAATGGCAGAAATGATGGGGAATATGGGAGAAATGATACGAAATATAGCGGAGCGATTGCCTCCCACGCCTCACATAGAAGTGGAGCCAATAACTGTAGTGCATGCACTCGAAACTAGAGGCATAAGATCTGTATTCGAACAATTCGCTAGAAAGAAACCAATGGAATTTCATAGGACACCCGATCCAACGCTCGCAGAACATTGGATTATGGACATGGAGAGGATTTTCCGATCTATTCCGATGAACGACAGGGAGAAAATGGAAAATGCAAGTGATGTGCTGAAGGGTGAAGCCCAAAACTGGTGGGTAAATATTTTAGATCAAGGAGCACCAATTACTTGGGAGGGGTTCAAGGCGGAATTCAATCGCCGGTTCTTTCCGCGAGCTGCCTATAATGCAAAGAAGAGAGAGTTTGATAACTTGAAGCAGGGAGATATGACTGTAACCGAATATACTTCCAAGTACAACGCTTTGTTAAGATTTGGAAAGGGCTCCGTACCAGAAGAGGAAGATAGGGCAAGGAAATTCGAAGAGGGTTTAAGGGAAAATATTCGTCTAAGGGTGGAAACCTACGAACATTCGACTGTGGCAGCAGTACAACAAACGGCGCTAGTGGCCGAGAGTGGCATGGAAAGGTCGAGGCAGAATCAGCACGGTAAACGAAACAATGAGGGTAGTGATAGGAACCAAGGTGGATCTTTCAAGAGACCGTTTCAAAGAGGCTCTGGTTCTAGTTTCAGTGATTTCAGGAGAACGCCAAGTAATATACCGTTGTGTTCACTTTGCAACCGACCACACTCAGCCCGATGTTTCATGACCAAACTCCAGAACAGAAATCAAGAAGGGAGTAGTGCTAATTCTACACCCGAGATGAGAGGCAAGTGCTATGACTGTGGAGTATTTGAACACCAAGCCAAGGATTGCCCGAGGAGGTATCCTCAGCAAGGAGTTAGTTCTATGGCTTCTAGTGGGTCGAAGCCCAGACAATCCAATAACGGGGGACAAAGGACTGAACAACGTCAAGGAAGAGCATATCAGATGAACCCAAGAGATATGACTGCTTCCGAGACAGCAGTCTCAAGTATGGTGCTTGTATGTTCGCACTTAGCACGCATACTTGTCGACTCGGGATCTACGCATTCATTTGTATCGCATGCTTTTGTTGAACATTTGACTGTTAAATCGGCACCGTTAGGATATGAATTGTCTATTGCCGTGCCACTTAGTAAATCGATAATGACATCTACTGTATATAAGAACTGTGAGATAAAATTAGGCGAGAAGTTGATGACCGTAGACCTTATACCGATTGTGGTGAACCATTTTGACGTAATTCTGGGAATGGATTGGTTAGCTTTTAACCAAGCCACAATAGACTGTGAACGGAAAGAGGTTAATTTTCGATCACCGGTGCATGGGAACTTTTGTTTCCAAGGGAGTGGGGTTATACCGCCGCCGTATTTGATTTCAGCTATCCGAGCGGGAAGGTTATTGAAAAAGGGATGTCAAGGATTCCTATGTTCAGTGACTGATGTCTCAGCGACCGAATTAAAAGTAGAAGACATTCTAATAGTGCAAGAGTATCCAGATGTATTCCCCGATGATTTACCAGACGTCCTGATCGAGAGAGAAATTGAATTCACCATTGAAGTAAAGCCAGACTCAAGACCGGTATCCAAAGCACCGTATAGAATGGCACCAGTAGAATTGAAGAAGCTGAAAATTCAACTACAAGAGCTACTTAACAAGGGTTTCATTCGACCTAGTGTATCGCCGTGGGGAGCTCCAGTGTTGTTTGTAAAGAAGAAAGACGGTTCAATGCGTATGTGTGTTGATTACCGGGAACTGAACAAGTTGACGATTAAGAACAAGTATCCGTTACCCAGAATTGATGACTTATTTGATCAACTTCAAGGGGCACAAGTGTTTTCGAAGATAGATTTTAGATCAGGTTACCATCAGTTGAAGGTGAAGGCCGAAGACGTTGAGAAAACTGCTTTCAGAACGCGTTATGGACACTATGAGTTCTTAGTTATGCCGTTTGGGGTTACGAATGCACCAGCCGCGTTCATGGATATTATGAATCGAGTATTCAAGGATTATTTGGATGACTTTGTGATAGTGTTCATTGACGACATCCTATTGACGCGTTTTCTTATCACACCCAAGTGTAGGTGATCGTACAAGTAATAAAGTTCTGGAAGTCCAGGTCGAACCCACAGGGAACGGAATAAAATTTTATAAAGTTAAGCAGATAACTATTTTGTCACTAAAAAGAAAATAAAAGATGATGGATTTTTGTGGGGTTTTACTAAACAACTAATTTTTATAGTTTTGCAATAAAAGTAATTAAAGCTATTTTTTTCTTAACAGTTTATGGTAAAAAATTTTAACAGTGCAAAATAAATTAACTAACATACTAGTAAGAAAAGGAAGAAAAATATATAAAAGCTAAATTTTTGTAAGATAAACTTTTTAGATTTAATAATAGCGAAAGATGAAAATAATACAGATACTTAAGCAAAACTATTATAAAACAGGGAATATTAATTAACTAGAGGAAATGATTTAAAGGAATTGGGAATATGTAAACCAATACTAAATCCCACAACTTTTGTGCATTTGAAAAGCATTTGGCATTTAAGACCGCAGAGTCATTCTTTATTTAAAAATAAACTTTCACTAGTCAGGGTCATATCAAGTGTGTCAGGTTTGATATGAAACGACATCGTTTGGTTTAAAGAAAAATAAAAAGGCAATTGGACAGTAGCCAGGTTCGAACCGTTCCCCGCCGCGGACGTGGGTTATTCGGCGTCCAGTCCCCACCACTCTTGCCACTACACAATTGCCTATCCATTATTAGATAGAAATATATATAAACACATATTTGAAATATTAACTTTGTCATATGAGTTGTTTGAGTATGCTAGGTGTTTTTTTTATGATAAAAGGCATAGTTTGACAATCCACATAATTAGACTTTTTATTTCAAATATGTACTCTTTTGAGCCCAATATAGCCATAGTATATAAACATGTTAAATGGTCATAAACTATAGATACATAGATATTTTTTTGGCCATAAACGGAAAAAACAACTCATCTAGATAAATTTGCCCATTTAAGATTAGTGCACAGAAGCTGTGGTTTCTAAGTTTTTATTACATATCCCCAATTAAAGTTTTAGCCTACCATTTTGGAATTGAAACTGTCTTCCAAATAAATTTAAAGATAGATTAAATAGGTGTAAACAGTGACTGCTCAATTAAAACTAAAGTTGTAAAACTAAGGTAAGGGTGAAATATTATATTATTATATTATTTTTCTACTTAACATGAGCTGGGGTTGAATTTGTGGAATCTGCAAAATAGCAAAGTTTAGTACAACTAAGCTAATAAAATATACATAAATGGAAATACTGAACCAAAAATAAAATACTAAACCTTTGACTTTGGATTCTTGTGGGGTCACAGTGGTTGAACTCCAAGAACACAAATAAGGCCAAACCAAATCCAAATATACTTTTGGAGTGAGATATGGGTATGATGTACTTTTGGACTTTAGTAGGTGATTATAACAACTACGTGGCTAAAAAATCTGGCATTTAATCGCAAAATCTGTCTTTTAGTGAATGAAAATATTGCTATAAAAATTGGAAATTTGGAGTTTCAAATTATTTTAGGGGACAACTATAAGTACTACTAGACTAGAAATATTAAATCTAAATTTAAATAGGACCATTTTACTACTAAAAATTGACAAAGGTCATACAAGAAAATAAATATTTTAAATTTAAGAAATACAGTACACAAAGTTTTGCTACATATTTTTGAACATAAAATCATTAATTACATAAAAGTAAAATTTTACAACTACTAGAACCAGAAAAGGCAAAGAAAAATTAAAGTTTCCTATTTCTAGGGACAATATAAAGTGCTCACATAATAACCTCCCCTAAACTATTCTCTCCCTAACAGTGATTGTTGCTGTGAATTGTGTTGTGTGTCTGTGAATGGTGTGTTGTGCTGTTGGCTCCTTCTGCTCCTTTTATAGATGATTTATGAGAAACGTATCATCACTGCGTTCGTCAGCGTTGCCATTTTTTCTTCCGCGCTTTGTTTCTTCTTAATCTCATTTTTTTTCTTCGTTTGTCAGAGTCCCTTTTGAATAATGCAGCTCTGAGAGAGAGAGAGAGAGAGAGAGAGAGAGAGAGAGAGAGAGAGAGAGTGAAAGAAAAAAACAAAAAAATTATAATATATAAACATAAACTATCAACATCCAATCTTTGGATGTTGAATTCGTTCTTGTATTTTTTTTTTCTTTTGTTTTTTTTCTTCTTTAGTTTCTTCATTTGCAGAGAACCTTGGACTTTTGATACGTATAAGCACAAATGGGAAATTATCATGTGTGCTCGCTACTTCTTTCCTTCCCTTTATTACACTTCATTGTTACCTAAACATATAAAATGTGTAAAAACAAATAATTACATGCATTTGAGTGACATCACTGTTAAATTATATTAATTTAAATATGCATGTAAAACTAGGGATTTGGGGGATTAAATGAGCACTATGTCTATTATATTGGCACATAAATGTGCAATATTCAATGTTTGTCACACCCCTCAACTAACTTATTGCTAGTCCCTAGCAAAGAAGTGAAAGAGAAATTATTCTAAAAGTTTTATTAAAAAGTAGGAATAAACTAAGGAAAATAAAATCTAACTCACTGTCGCAGAAATCGCGATTGCATTTAGCGTATGCAACAAGCCGTTAAACCCCTAGGTTACCCCTAGTAGACGAGTGTTGTCTCGTGAGGGTTTGCAGTGAATATACCTACAAAATTCAAATTTTTTTTTTTAACAGTAAAAATAAAGTAAAATAAAAATAAAGGTAGATTTTCTCCTTTTACAACAGATAAGATTAAATTTGGCAATAAAATGAAATTTTCAAGTATGTAATAATAATGCAACACATATACTCACAGTTTTGTCAATGGAAGCATTTTTTATACTCTTTAAACTTACAGTGTGTACTTGAAAAGTCAAGCAACTGATCTTAATTTCAAAGTTTACATAGTCAATAGCAGCCATAAAACTTGTAGTTTTAACTCAAATCTCACTAGGATTTCACTCTTTTAAGGAGAAACTTTCAGAAACCAGTGTAGAGAACATCTCACTTGGTAGGGAAGCAAAGATAGAGGAATTGCTTCCATTTTGATGACTCAATATATAGGCATTTGGAGTACAGTAAATCTCATGAAAGAATACTTAGCATTAGAAGAGCGATCTACCGTGGAGAACATCCTTATCACTTAAATATAAAAATCAATTTCTTTTAAATCATTAGGACTTTGACTGGTAGATTAGAAATTAAGATGAGTAGGAGATTTGGGGTGTATTTGTTCTAAGCATGTGATTGGAGTGTTTGCGCAATTCATTCCAACCTCTTCTTTTTCTTCTCCTTTTTATCATATGTACATTTTTTTTTTTTTTTTTTTAATTTCTCATTTTTTTTTTTGAAATCAACTCCTTTCTTTCTTTACCACTTCTTACAATATTAATACAGTCCAATCACATACCTGGATATAGAAGTGAGGTTTGTACTCCCAGGTGGAGCAAGGTATGATTTGGATAGAACTGAGAATAAGGTAATATTAAGTGAAGGGGGGTGCATTTGAAAGAAAAGATGGCCTAAATCATTTTAAAAATAGATTGACTTTGTTCATTTAAGCAATTTGGACGTTCTAATGGTAAATCCTGAACGTTCTCTTCTAATGATCAGTCAAAGAAAAATAATGAGACTTTCAACGAGTGATATGATAAAGAGAATAAAATGAGACTGAAAAGAATAGTAACCCTCATAAAGAAAGATTGGCACAAAAGCTCACATGGGTTAATTAGTTTCCACTACTTGTCTTTAAACTGCATAGTTTATGTTTACTCATCCATTTAGATTCAGTAAATATTTTCACACTGTTTCAAAATGTTTAATGTTTAAAGAGTTTCTAGCATTTGAAAATAGTAAAACATGTGACAATGTGTTGTATGCTATTAACATACCCAAAATAACATTAACGTGTCAAATTTATCTTATATAAAGTAAAAGAAAAACTTCTGAAAAATCCTAAGCATATCCACTAAGGTGGATACATATATGGTGCGACTAGTATCCTCTGCACCTATACAAAAGAGGCTACGCAATCCGGAGCGTCCAAGTTGTCATGATTACCCATTCACCTCTAGTAAAAGAGATGAGTCTAGAACCACTAGCAAGCTAAAAACATCAGTAAGAGGCTAGGAGATAACTCTGGCTTTACTTAATTTTTCGCTACCTCTAGGGACATTCACCGCACTAGACATATCTGGTGATATTTGGATCATGCAAATTACTCCTATCGAACCAGCTAATGAAAGCCAGATGTACACGTAGGATCATTTTAAAGTCTGACCTGACTGAAAATTATTGACTGTACAAAAACAAAAAATAAAAATAAAAAGAAATGAGGGATGGGAAAACAAAATTTATTTGGGTATCAAAGGATCCAGTCCTCTTTCTCAACCAAAATTTTCTTTTGTTTTGATTTGAATTGTCTTTTGTAACAGTAGTAAACTTTAAAAGATGTGCCATTATGAGCAACTAAACCAGGACATTCTTCTCTATAACAATTCAAACACCATCCTAACCTTTTAGCTTTCCTTTTGATGGCATAAAGGGTAGTGCCAGCAAAGGGTTTCTTCTGCTCAGAAACAAGTGAACGACCCATTAGCGTCTGGTCATCGACTATTGGATTCATTTTTTATACTCTCAGCCAACAAGAGAGGTTAGACTCAACCCTCCACTCCTTCCAACTATCAACTAAGATCTAATTAAAGAGAGCTTAGAGGGGGTGGGTGGGAATTTTATTTAAAAACTAAAAATATTTATATATACAAATATATATATATATAAATATATACATTCAGAAACAAAATTTTTATTTTTTATTTTTTTTAAACAAAAAAAATTAAACAAAAAAAAACTAGAAAACTACATTTTTTTTTAACACACAAAAAGAAAAACTACATAATTTTTTTTTTTTAACAAAGTTTAAGACAATGCATCATTACACTAATAGTAATAAGAAGAATTATGATATAAACTTCAAACATTATAAAAATTTTGGCTTCTGAGTCATGCATTTTTTTTTTTTTAAACAGAAAACTAAGAAAAGACAGTTATATTTTTCTCTCTCTTTTTTTTTTTAACAAGGGCACCGCAACACTATCATAGCAAGAACTAGGATAATAAAAAGATAAAGTTCAAAATCCAGAAGACCAATAACTAGCGCTTCGTCCATTTTTTTTTTTTTTATAAAGAAATGGAAAAATATCACATGTTTCTTGGAAATCTGAGAACCTGGTAGGGCCGTAGATCGAGTGATATTTCCAAGCTTCTTTGATGCGTGGGTACCTTTAGTGATCAGGAGTGTGGATCTTGATTTTGGATCGAAGAAAATTAAAAAAAAAAATGAGAGATTGAGAGAGATCGAGAGATTGGGGGAAGAGAGTGAGAGAGTTGCAGAGAATGAGAGAGAGAGAGATCGCGGCGAGAGAGTGAGAGGAAGAAGAAAAAGAAAGGAAAAAGAGAGATAGGGAAAAGTTTTTAGGGTTCAAAGCCCTATATATAATCATTTTCTCTTTTTCAGTGTATCTCTCTCTAGAGAAACTAATTTTTTTTTTTATTTTATGAAATAAAGATAAAATAAACAAACAGGTGTTAATCGTGAAGCCGTCCCCCCCAGCTGAGTCTGACATTGTCCTCAATGAGTGAGATGAGAAAAAGAAGCTAAGGATAACACCTGTAATTAAAAGAAATACAAAAAGAAAAGATAATAATAATGACAAAGTTAACTTATATATAAAAAGTTATCTAATTAAGAGTATAGGACTTATGAAAATATAAATACTCTGACACACTATGTCCTATACCAATTATGTTTTAAGATATTAAACAGCATTATAGTTAGGGTCCTCCAAAGGAATGGACTCCAACTCAGGTTCAAATCCTTCTAAAAATGGCTTTAATCTATGTCCATTAACTTTAAATGTATTTCCATCTTTAGGGTCCTCAATCTCGACAGTTCCATAAGGATAAACATTTTTTTACAATATATGGACCAGTCCATCGAGATTTCATCTTTCCTCTAAAAATATGTAGTCTTGAGTCATATAATAGAAATTTTTGCGCGGGGGTAAATCTTTTGCGCAAAAGATTCTTATTATGATACATTTTAGTTCTTTCTTGATGAATTCGAGCATTATCATATGCGTCTTTACGAATTTCTTTAAGCTCACTTAATTGTAATTTTCTTAAAATTCCTCCCTTTTCAATATTACAATTTAAAGTTCTAGTAGCCCAATATGCCTTATGTTCTAATTCTACTGGTAGGTGACAAGCTTTTCCATAGACAAGTCTATATGGAGACATCCCTAAATGGGTCTTATAAGCAGTTCTATATGCCCATAAAGCATCTGTTAATTTTGAAGACCAGTCTTTACGATTAGAATCAACAGTTTTTTCGAGAATATGCTTAATTTGTCTATTAGCTAATTTAGCTTGTCCATTTGTTTGTGGATGGTATGCAGTCGACACCTTATGGGTCACTCCATATCTTTTCATTAATTTTTCAAATGGCTTGTTACAGAAATGAGTTCCTTGATCACTTATTATTGCTTTTGGAGTTCCAAATCGAGAAAGTATATTATCTTTTAAAAATGCAATAACTGTACGGTGATCATTTTTTCTTGTAGGAATAGCTTCTACCCATTTTGAAACATATTCGACTGCTAATAAAATATATTCATATTGACAAGATGGAGGAAAAGGTCCCATAAAGTCAATGCCCCAACAATCAAATATTTCAATTGTAATTATAGGGGTCATTGGCATTTGATTTCTTTTCGTAATACTGCCCAACATTTGGCAGCGATTACAAGCCTTACAATATAAATATGAATCTTTAAATAGAGTTGGCCAATATAAACCGCTTTGTAAAATTTTCATGACAGTTACTCGAGATGAAAAATGTCCTCCACAAAAGGACGAATGACACATGAAAAGTACATTTTCGATTTCTTCATTAGGAACACATTTCCTAATTACCTGATCGGCACAATATTTAAACAGATATGGGTCATCAAAGTAGAAATGCCTAGCAATAGCTAGAAATCTCTTTTTATCTGATGATGACCAATTGCTTGGTATTTTTCCAGTGACTAAATAATTAACAAGATCAGCATACCATGGTAGAGAAGTCACAGAAAATAACTGTTCATCAGGAAAAGAGTCTTGAATAGGTAAGGGTTCACTAGTATTGTCTTCAAAAGTGAGACGGGATAAGTGATCAGCTACCACATTTTCTACTCTTTTTTTGTCTTTAATTATTAAATTAAATTCCTGTAGTAGGAGTATCCACCTAATAAGCCTAGGCTTACTGTCTTTCTTTGAAAGTAGGTATTTAAGAGCTGAGTGGTCAGTAAAACAGACAATAGGGGAACCAATCAAGTATTGCCTAAATTTATTAAGGGCGAATACTACGGCTAGCAATTCTTTTTCAGTAGTTGAGTAGTTCATTTGAGCACTATCCAGAGTTCTACTGGCGTAGTATATAACTGATGCCTTTTTATCCTTTCTCTGCCCTAGGACAACTCCAATGGCAAAGTCGCTAGCATCACACATTAATTCAAATGGTAAACTCCAATCAGGCGATTGCATAATAGGTGCAGTAGTGAGATGCTCTTTTAATTGCTCAAAGGAGTTTTGACGTTCTTTAGTCCATTCAAAAGGTGTGTCTTTGGCCAATAATTGACATAAAGGTCTGGAAATAGTACTGAAATTTTTTATGAATCGGCGATAAAAACCTGCATGTCCTAAGAATGAACGGATGTTTTTTACAGTCTTGGGAATGGGTAAATTAGCGATAAGATCTATTTTAGCTTTGTCTACTTGTATCCCATTTTCAGAAATAATGTGTCCTAAGACAATACCTTTAGTGACCATAAAATGACATTTTTCCCAATTTAAAACTAAACTTTTTTCTTCACATCTTTGGAGAACTTTTTGAAGATTGCTAAGGCAATCATCATAGGTTTTGCCAAAAATTGAAAAATCATCCATAAAGACTTCTAAATTCTTTTCTACCATATCGCTGAAAATACTTAGCATACACCTTTAAAAAGTCGCAGGTGCGTTGCAAAGACCAAAGGGCATTCGGCGATAGGCGAAAGTTCCAAATGGACATGTGAAAGTAGTTTTTTCCTGATCTTCTGGTGCAATCTCTATTTGATTGTAACCACTATAACCATCTAGAAAACAGTAATACTTATGACCCGCTATTCTTTCTAACATTTGATCCATAAAGGGTAAAGGAAAGTGATCCTTACGAGTCACAGCATTGAGTTTTCTGTAGTCTATGCATACACGCCATCCAGTACTGACACGAGTGGGAATTAATTCTCCCTTTGAATTCGGAACAACTGTAATTCCTGCTTTCTTCGGCACAACTTGTGTTGGACTTACCCATTTACTATCGGATATTGAATATATAATGCCCATGTCGAGTAGCTTGAGAACTTCCTTCTTAACTACTTCCTGCATAATCGGATTAAGTCTTCTTTGCATTTCTCTTGAGGTTTTAACATTATCTTCAAGATATATATTGTGAGTGCATATTGAAGGGCTTATTCCCTTTAAATCTGCTATACTCCAACCAATGGCACTTTTATGCTTCTGAAGCATACTAATGAGTTTATTTTCTTGACTAGAGTCTAAAAGAGATGATATTATTACAGGATAAGTATTATTATTATTAAGGAAAGCATATTTAAGCTCTTTAGGGAGTTCTTTTAATTCCAACTGTGGAGTTTGTAAATTAGATGGAAGTGTTAATGTAGTCTTTGGTGGTAAAGGTTCAAAATATGTGGTCCACATTACTTCTTGAATTATTTCTTCTGTTAAATCTTCATTAAAACATACTTGACTCAGAAGATGTTCTTGTAGATTATTACTGTCTAGCTTCTGAATAGAGTTATTAATAACAGATTCTACTGGATCAGTGTAACAAGTCAAGTTAAAATATTCTTGTGATAGAGATTCAATAGCATGAACTTCTTCAATATTCTCATCTTCTTCTTGATGTTGTGGATTAGAAAAAACTTTAATATTTAAAGTCATATTTCCAAATACTACAGTCATCATACCACTGCGGATTCGAATAGTTGCATCAATGGTAGCCAAGAAGGCCTTCCAAAAATGACTGGTATTTGCACATTAGCATCTAATACTGGTTCTGTATCAAGGATGACAAAATCTACTGGAAAAATAAATTTGTCAACTTTGACAAGAACATCTTCCAAAATTTCTCGCGGGTATTTTGTAGATCTATCAGCAAGTTGTAATACCATGCGAGTGGGCTTTAGCTCACCTAATCCAAGTTCTTGATAAACAGAATAAGGAAGTAAGTTCACACTAGCTCCTAAGTCAAGGAGTGCGTGATTAATTTTGTGATTTCCAATAATACACGATATTGTTGGTGTACCTGGGTCTTTAAATTTTGTTGGTAAATTATGCTGTACGATAGAATTAATTTCTTCAACGAAGTCAGCAGAATACGCATCCTTTCGTACATTTTGCTTACGTTTGACAGTACATAAATCTTTTAAGAATTTTTCATAAGCCGGTACTTGATTAATTGCATCTAAGAGAGGAATATTAATATGCACTTGTTTAAATAATTCTAAATATTCCTGATTCTTATCATTTTGGTGTTTTCTTAAACGTTGTGGATAAGGAATTTGAGGAAAGTATTCAGGAGTTTCCTCTGTTTCTTTTTCCACTGGTAAATCAGATGTTTCAATTTCTTGAGAAATTTGTTGTTTTTCAAGGGTTTCAACTTCAACTTCACCAGTAATTTTATCTTCATCTATTTCTTCCTCAATTTCTATCATATTATCTTCCTTATTTGTATGCTCAATTTCTTCTAAAGAAGGTGAAATTTCTTGTCCAACAGCCTTACCACTTCTTAGTACAGTTATAGCTTTTACTTGTTCATGTTGATTATTACCAGAAGTTGAGGGATCACCTTGTGGTTGTCCCCTTGTATTAGGTTGTGGTTGGGTAGGAAAAATGTCTTTTCCTTTAGAATCGTGTTGATTATTAATCCTATCCACAGATGTTTGTAGTTTCCCCATGATTTGTATTAATTGTTGCATCATAGACTGTAAAGGCTCTTCTTGCACTTTCTTATGCGGAGGCACATAAACATTAGAATTTTGTTGTGTATTAGGATATGTATTTTGTGTTTGTTGAAATTGAGGCGGAGGAGGTAAATATTGATTATTTTGAGGAGGTTGATGCTGAGTTTGAAATTGTAGAATACCCTCTTTTGTATATATATGATTTGGAGGATTTCTCCAGTTAGATTGGTACGAATTACCATAGGCGTTTTGGGGACCCCTATAATTATTCACAGCGTTTATCTCTGCTGGAGCTGTTTCCTGACAATTTGAACTATTAGGACATTCATTCGCAGAGTGTCCTAAAGTATGACAACTGTCACAAAGTTCTCTTTTCTTCTTAGGTAGATTATTTTTTTCTACTGTTATAGCTTCTACTTTACGTGCTAATTCTTCATATTTCAGTGTTAATTCATCTTCTGACTGTAATTGGTATAAACTTTTAGCTTTTTCCGTCCTACCAATTTCTTCTTTTTCCCACTGGGAAGCATTTTCGCTAAGCCAATCAAAATATGATTCAGCTTCATCGGCAGTTTTACTCAAAAATTCTCCTTGACACATAGTTTCAACTAATTTCTTTGATTTTGGTTCTAATCCTTCATAAAAGAAATTAATTAGACGCCATTTTTCAAATCCATGATGTGGACAAGCTAGTAGGAGATCTTTAAAACGTTCCCAAACTTCAGGGAATGGTTCCTTTTCTTTTTGAGTAAAAAGTTTAATTTGACGCATCATGCTATTAGTTAAATTTTTTGGATAGAATTTTTTTAGAAATGCTTCATTCATATCATGCCATGAAATTATAGATCCAGGACGGAGAGATAAAAGCCAAGCTTTAGCTTTATCTTTTAAAGAAAAAGGAAAAAGCTTAAGACGAATTATTTCAATAGGACAGCTCTGATCAGAGAACGTACTACAAACTTCTTCAAATTCACGAATATGAAGATAAGCACCTTCTGACCCCATTCCATAGAAAGTTGGTAAGAGTGGAATAATGCCATGTCTAAAGTGAAAATTTCCTGTGTGTCTAGGTAGAGTGATGCAAGAAGGAGTGATGTTTCTTTCTGGGGTAAATAAATCACGTAAAGGACGTTGTTCACGTTCTGGTAAAATAAATTGTGGTATATTTTCCCCCTGCTCACTATGAGCATCATCAGCTATTCTTTCTATACCTTCAATTTCAGCCATGATTCTAGGAAACTGTATACTAGATGATTCACTAGAAATATTAGAATTATGTGGTACTTGATATAAAGCCTCAGTAGTATCTAAGGACATAAGAAGTAAGTGAAAACTAACTGATAATAATATTATTATGATTATTATTATTATTAACTAAGTAAAAAAAAATAAAACTCTTTTTTTTTAAAATATATTTTCTATTTTTATGTTTTTTTAATTTTATTTTTTAGAAGATAGGCTTATATATGTATATAAATGCTTTACCTTTTTTAGAAGATACACAAGTACATATATATAAATATATATTTATATATTTTTCACAAGGAAAGAAATTATATATAATTTTTTTTTTAATTTAATAATTTTTTTTATGTTATCATTTTTTTTAAAAAGAAAACTAGATTATTGATAAGGTAGAATAAGTATATATATAGATATAGTATGAAAAATAGTTTTAAACATAACTTATTTATTTATTTATTAACCGTTCCCCGGCAACGGCGCCAAAAACTTGATGACATCCTATTGACGCGTTTTCTTATCACACCCAAGTGTAGGTGATCGTACAAGTAATAAAGTTCTGGAAGTCCAGGTCGAACCCACAGGGAACGGAATAAAATTTTATAAAGTTAAGCAGATAACTATTTTGTCACTAAAAAGAAAATAAAAGATGATGGATTTTTGTGGGGTTTTACTAAACTACTAATTTTTATAGTTTTGCAATAAATGTAATTAAAGCTATTTTTTTCTTAACAGTTTATGGCAAAAATTTTAACAGTGCAAAATAAATTAACTAACATACTAGTAAAAAAAGGAAGAAAAATATATAAAAGCTAAATTTTTGTAAGATAAACTTTTTAGATTTAATAATAGCGAAAGATGAAAATAATACAGATATTTAAGCAAAACTATTATAAAACAGGAAATATTAATTAACTAGAGGAAATGATTTAAAGGAATTGGGAATATGTAAACCAACACTAAATCCCACAACTTTTGCGCATTTGAAAAGCATTTGGCATTTAAGACCGCAGAGTCATTCTTTATTTAAAAATAAACTTTCACTAGTCAGGGTCATATCAAGTGTGTCAGGTTTGATATGAAACGACATCGTTTGGTTTAAAGAAAAATAAAAAGGCAATTGGGCAGTAGTCAGGTTCGAACCGTTCCCCACCGCGGACGTGGGTTATTCGGCGTCCAGTCCCCACCACTCTTGCCACTACACAATTGCCTATCCATTATTAGATAGAAATATATATAAACACATATTTGAAATATTAACTTTGTCATATGAGTTGTTTGAGTATGCTAGGTGTTTTTTTATGACAAAAGGCATAGTTTGACAATCCACATAATTAGGCTTTTTATTTCAAATATGTACTCTTTTGAGCCCAATATAGCCATAGTATATAAACATGTTAAATGGTCATAAACTATAGATACATAGATATTTTTTTGGCTATAAATGGAAAAACAACTCATCTAGATAAATTTGCTCATTTAAGATTAGTGCACAGAAGCTGTGGTTTCTAAGTTTTTATTACATATCTCCAATTAAAGTTTTAGCCTACCATTTTGGAATTGAACCTGTCTTCCAAATAAATTTAAAGATAAATTAAATAGGTGTAAACAGTGACTGCTCAATTAAAACTAAAGTTGTAAAACTAAGGTAAGGGTGAAATATAATATTATTATATTATTTTTCTACTTAACATGAGCTGGGGTTGAATTTGTGGAATCTGCAAAATAGCAAAGTTTAGTACAACTAAGCTAATAAAATATACATAAATGGAAATACTGAACCAAAAATAAAATACTAAACCTTTGACTTTAGATTCTTGTGGGGTCACAGTGGTTGAACTCCAAGAACACAAATAAGGCCAAACCAAATCCAAATATACTTTTGGAGTGAGATATGGGTATGATGTACTTTTGGACTTTAGTAGGTGATTATAACAACTACGTGGCTAAGAAATCTGGCATTTAATCGCAAAATCTGTCTTTTAGTGAATGAAAATATTGCTATAAAAATTGGAAATTTGGAGTTTCAAATTATTTTAGGGGACAACTATAAGTACTACTAGACTAGAAATATTAAATCTAAATTTAAATAGGACTAATTTTACTACTAAAAATTGACAAAGGTTATACAAGAAAACAAATATTTTAAATTTAAGAAATACAGTACACAAAGTTTTGCTACATATTTTTGAACATAAAATCATCAATTACATAAAAGTAAAATTTTACAACTACTAGAACTAGAAAAGGCAAAGAAAAATTAAAGTTTCCTATTTCTAAGGACAATATAAAGTGCTCACATAATAACCTCCCCTAAACTATTCTCTCCCTAACAGTGATTGTTGCTGTGAATTGTGTTGTGTGTCTGTGAATGATGTGTTGTGCTGTTGGCTCCCTCTGCTCCTTTTATAGATGATTTATGAGAAACGTATCATCACTGCGTTCGTCAGCGTTGCCATTTTTTCTTCTGCGCTTTGTTTCTTCTTGATCTCATTTTTTTCTTCGTTTGTCAGAGTCCCTTTTGAATAATGCAGCTCTGAGAGAGAGAGAGAGAGAGAGAGAGAGAGAGAGAGAGAGAGTGAAAGAAAAAAACAAAAAAATTATAATATATAAACATAAACTATCAACATCCAATCTTTGGATGTTGAATTCGTTCTTGTATTTTTTTTTTCCTTTTGTTTTTTTTTTCTTTAGTTTCTTCATTTGCAGAGAACCTTGGACTTTTGATACGTATAAGCACAAATGGGAAATTATCATGTGTGCTCGCTACTTCTTTCCTTCCCTTTATTACACTTTATTGTTACCTAAACATATAAAATGTGTAAAAACAAATAATTACATGCATTTGAGTGACATCACTGTTAAATTATATTAATTTAAATATGCATGTAAAACTAGGGATTTGGGGGATTAAATGAGCACTATGTCTATTATATTGGCACATAAATGTGCAATATTCAATGTTTGTCATTCATCGATGACATTCTTATCTATTCACCGAGTGAGATAGAACATGAGAATCACTTGAGACTAATACTTCAGAGATTACGAGAGAAGCAACTGTTTGGTAAATTCAAGAAATGCGAATTTTGGTTATCTAGTATTACTTTTCTTGGTCACGTGATTGACAAGAATGGAGTTTCAGTTGATCCTCACAAAGTAGAAGCTGTATCTAATTGGCAGAAGCCGACATCCGTATCTGAGATTTGAAGTTTCTTGGGATTAATGGGATACTACCGCCGTTTTATTGAACATTTCTCAAAGATTTCTTTACATATGACAAGGTTGATGAGGAAAGGAATTACATTTGAATAGAGTCAGGAATGTGAAGACAGTTTTCAAGAATTGAAAGCACGACTAACGAGAGCACCTATTCTGACAATACCATCCGGAACCGAAGGATTTGTTATCTATAGTGATGCTTCACACAAAGGGTTGGGATGTGTGCTTATACAAGGTGGTAAAGTGATTGCTTATGCTTCTAGACAGTTGAAGACACATGAGATTAATTATCCGACTCATGATCTGGAATTAGCTGCGGTAATTCATGCTTTGAAGATTTGGAGACACTATTTGTACTGGGAAAAGTGAGATATTCACAGACCACAAGAGTTTGAAATACATTTTCACCCAACGAGATTTGAATATGAGACAGCGACGATGGTTAGAATTGATGAAGGATTACGATCTTTCGATTGAGTACCATCCGGGAAAGGCGAATGTAGTGGCCGATGCATTAAGCTGGAAGACGCCGAGGAATTTAGCCGACGAGCTAACACGACAAAAAGAATTGGTAAAAGAAATGGAACGTTTGGACTTGGAAGTGATACCAGAGGTTAGTGGTGGCTTAATGATGGCAATCATGGCACACCCAGATATTATTGATGAGATCAAGAAAGAACAATTTAACGATGTCTATTTGTGCAAAATGAGGGACGAGATACCTTTTGGGAGACAACCTGGTTTTGTATTAGAACGAGGGACGTTGAAACTGGAAAATCGATTATGTGTACCGAATGTGACAGACTTGAAAGAGGGGATTCTAGAAAAAGCTCATAGTACGAAATATTCAGTGCACCTGGGAAGTAATAAGATGTACAGAAACTTGAGGGAAAACTTCTGGTGGAAGGGTATGAAGCGTGAAGTCGCTAAGTTTGTATCTGAATGTTCGGCATGTCAACAGGTCAAAGCAGAGAGACAAGTACCCTCGGGGTTATTACAGCCATTGCCAGTGTCAGAATGGAAGTGGGAAGAGATCACAATGGACTTTGTTTCTGGATTTCCGCGATCGTGTAACAAGAATGACAAGATTTGGGTTATAGTCGACCGATTAACCAAGTCAGCTCATTTTCTACCAATTAAGACTACTAAACCGTCCAAATTAGTGGAGTTGTATGTGAAAGAGATTGTAAGGCTACATGGAGTCCCAGCTGTGATCGTATCAGATCGCGATAGTAGTTTTACGTCAAGGTTTTGGGGAAGTTTGCAAAAGGCTATGGGTTCGAAATTGAATTTCAGTACTGCATTTCATCCTCAGACCGATGGACAGTCAGAACGCATGATTCAGACGCTAGAGGATATGTTGAGACTTTGTGTATTAGATTTTGGGAGCGATTGGGAGAAGCATCTACCGTTAATTGAATTTGAGTATAACAACGGATTTCAGTCAAGTATTGGTATGGCACCATATGAAGCTTTGTATGGGCGTAAATGTCGATCGCCGGTTTGTTGGACTGAGGTTGGAGAAAGGAAGTTGTTAGGACCTGAGTTAATACAGGTGACTACTGAGAAGGTGAAATTGATTCAGGAACGTCTTAAGGTAGCTCAGAGTCGATATAAGAGCTATGCGGACTCTAAACGACGACCGATGAATTTTGAAGTGGGAAATTTCGTATACTTGCAAATATCGCCTTCGAAAGGCATTGTACGATTTGGAAAGAGGGGAAAGCTCAATCCAAGATTCATAGGACCTTTTGAGATTCTAGAAAGAGTAGGGCCGGTGGCTTATCGTTTGGCCTTGTCATCAGAGTTGGAACATGTGCATAACGTATTTCACGTATTGATGTTGAGACGGTGTATGACTGATACGAGTAAGATCATTGTACCTGAACCGCTGCAAATTCAGGGAGACTTGACTTATGTGGAACAACCAATAGAGATTCTAGATCGAAAAGAGCAAGTCTTAAGAACTAAGACGATTCTGATGGTAAAAGTATTGTGGCGTAGTCACACGGTGGAAGAGGCTACATGGGAAAGTGAGAAAGACATGAGGAATGAGTATCCGTACTTATTCGACGCATGAGGTAAAGTTTGGGGACAAACTTCCTTTTTAGAGGGGAGAGTTGTCACACCCGTTCCAGAAATTATGATTTTGAAAATGCATCATTTGAGATTTTTGAAATTATTAATGTTATTAATAATTTGAGTTGAGGTTGACTGTGGGTCAACGGTAAGGTGTCAGTGAGGACACGGGAACATGGTAGTTCATATTGCATGGGCATGAGTAAATGGAATTTATATGATTTAAATGTTATTTGACTTTATCTGGTATTTTGGATATTTTAGTATATCATTTTGAGAACTGTGGTGAGAACGTGAGTGATACGTTATTTAAAAAGGTAGGTTTTGTAGAGATTCCTCAGAATATAGTTTTCAGATGTTATTTTGGACCCAAACGAAACCTAGTCGAAAACTTTTGAAATTTATAGCTTTCACTCGTAAAGTTATAAAATGGACGTGTGCGAAGTTTGATGGGTTAATTAGAAGTTTGAAAAACTTGCGGGGAGGTAAACGTAATTTCCAGAACGTTTGTCTATATATAGATGAGGATGAGATTTCAATCTCATCCAAACTTTCTAAAAATATCTAGAGAGAGAGGAGAGAGAAGAGAGATTGAGCCAACGGGCTTTGCGACGTCGATCGACGACTTTTCGTCCGTCAGTTTTTCTCCAGATTCAAGTTTTGAACTCGTGGAGGTAAGACCTACGTTTTGATACTACTTAGGCCGTGTTTGGCCAATTTTTATAAAAATCTTAATTCTAGACTTTTGGAAAAAAGGTATAAACTTGTAGGAATTTTCTCAAATTCGAAATCCGACGATTATTTAGCCTCCTAGTTGATCCTTCAAAGTTTGAGGGAAATCGCACGAGGTATGAAGTCCTAACTTGTGAAATACAGAGAAATACATGTTTTATATTTCAACGACGAAATTGAGATCCGGGCAAAATCCATGTGTTAATTGTAGGCCCGTTAATTATGCACGCGCTATATTATGAAAAGCATGTCTAAATTTACGCGAACACGTTGAATTGTCTATGTGGATCAAAGGGAAGTCTCATACAAATTCATGCCGGAGTAAGCTTCTCGTTGTTTGAGAATTTTAGTAGCGACGGCTACTGTGCATGGTTGTAGGCTTGGACTTGCCATGGCACTTGTGGGGATGTAATGGTTGTAGGCTTGGACTTGCCATTGACATCGCGGTTTAAGGCTTGGACTTGCCGCTACCGGATGAATACGTATTTTTCTCCCTAGAGACTATTGATATGATTTATGAGATTAAAGCATGTTTATCATATATTGCATATGTTAGAACTTGTACGCTCAGCATATAGCTGAGCAGTGGAGATGTACTCCATTGCAGGTAAAAAGAAAGACAAGAGAAAGCATGAGGAGTGAGGCCGTGGAATGCCGGGGGAATCAATGGTTTATATTTTGTTCTACTCCGAACTTGTAATAAAAATCTTGAATTAGTAGTACGTTGTAATATAATCTGAACTTAGATTTAGTACTTGTAATTCCTAGTAAACGCTCTTGTAGTTATGTTTTGAATGATGGAATAGAGTGGTTATATGTTGGTTTGAGATTGGAAGAACCTGGAGTGGGAAAGGTGCAGTTTTGGGTTTGCTGATAGAAATCAGTCGACTGGTTTTTGATCCAGTCGACTGGATCGCTGTATTGGATTGGTTACTGCTTTGTTTCGTCTGAGGTTCAGTCGACTGGGTTGAGAAAACAGTCGACTGGATGGGGCCCCAGACCATGACATTCTGCTGGATAAGGCACCAATCGACTGGACTTCTTCAGTCGACTGAAAAATTTAGGCACCAGTCGACTGGGTCCCCGACACAGTCGACTGGATGGGCTGTTATGTTTGAAAACCTTGCTGTTTGAGATCACCAGTCGACCGGACCCTCGATCAATCGACTGGTCCTCTGTTTTCAAAACTGTTTTCTTTTGAAAGGATTCAAAGGGCCAAAACTTATTATAACTCCAATTTTTCAAGGGATTCGTCCACTCAGAGGGATATGTTCCTAAGTTTTAAAATACCCAGGGTTGTTTTAACAATTCTTTCCGCTGCGTATCGTTATATTGATGTTGGATGAGCCTTGGTGGCGTGCCACGTGCCCTATTTTCACACGTAGTGGGATGGGTCGTGACAATTATAGTCTATTTCAATACTTAAAACACTGATTTCAATATTGTAAATGCATTCGCTTAATGTATTAAGTACTTAAAATTCAGCACTTAATTTTCAGTTTTATCGAACGTACTCTTAGATGATGACACATATGATTACGAAGGGTCCAAAGTATCGTAATCAGCAAAACCATTCCTCCTATATTATATAGATATCATGTTTGAAAAATCCTAGTTCACCTTATTTTATTGAATTATGCTATGCTTTTCAATTTTGAATTCAAATTTGGTTTCGAAGCTTCACCAGTAATTCCACATTGTCAATAGTACTATATATCATTGCATGTGGTACAAATGACAAAGTATTTGAGAATTAAATTTTAAAATTCAAATTTGGAAAGAGTAGCATTATCCTATTTTATTATCTAAATTTATTTGTCAGTTGAAGTGTCTGTGAAAACTTTAAAACAATAGACCAAGAATTTGGGAATATTGAAAATAAGATTAAGTTTAATCAAGTCTCGCTCTCAATCTAGTTCTTTTTTTTTTTTTTTTTTTTTTTTTTTTTTTTGGTACAAGAGAGGGAAACAGAAAAAAGAAAAACCCAAACAAAAACAAAAGCTAGCGCAGGTACCCAGTCCCACAGTTGTCCGCGAGCAAAAATCGGACAAGATCAGTACGAGGAATTTCCAGAATCTCAAAATGGGAATTTTGGGCAACTCCTAAGTTAGCCAAAAAATCAGCACAAGTGTTTCCTTCACGATGGGAGTGAGATATGCTTCCACTTCTTAGTATAAGCATTGTTTTGCAATCCTCAATTAAAGCTGCCAAACGATGAACAGACCGCTCAGGCGCTTGGATGAGCTTCACTAGTTCTTTTGAGAATCAAGGTTATGTTACTTCAATAAAGAATTAATTTTAAAAAATTTATTAAATTGAGCACTAGCTTCTACACAAACTATGTACACTCCAATATATAAATTAATAGAATTGGTACATTGTTGAGCAAAACAATTGGTTCTTTAATTTACTTTTGTAGTCCTAACTATAAATTATGTCCATTATTTTGTAACTTGAGAAGTTACTTGTCGACGTCATTCAATGACATCTTTTAGGTGTTTAGGTTATTAAATTAGAAAATGCTGCATGCACTATATTTAGTTAATGGAAAACTCTTCGATACACCCAAGTTGATTTGGGTGTTCCTACAATATTGTAGTTTTGAGTGAGAAATGATTGTTCTGATAAGAAATATTTATTCTATTATCAGAAATATTTATTATTGGTGAATTTGATGAGAACAAATGTTTCTTATCATGAAACAAATGTTCTTTACTGAGAACAATTATTTTTAATCAAAACTATTATATTGTAGATACACCCAAATCACATGAATATATTGAAGAATTCTCCATGATTAATTTATTGGCTAGCTTTTTAGTGATCATTAGGAAGTTATAGAGATCAACTATGCTATTGCCTTACTGATTTAAGGTATTCGCCCAATCTCAAATGCGGATGAGGTTCCTATCGAAAAGATCAATGAGTGAGTTGGTTTTTAATAGTACTCCCTATTATTGCCTTTAAGTGTTATAATCTATTAATATATATATATATATATATATATATATATTTATTTATTCTCACATAAAGGAGGCTATGCCTCCTATGGCTATGGATGCGTGTCCAATCTCAAATTGATTTTGCCAATTTCGGTATTTCTCTGTTTGTTAAGAATTTTACAGTAATTGCATAGTTACTCAAATACCATAATATCCATTTAGTATACCATAATTACTCATACATGTGTATAACTACATGAAGATATATTGATTTGTGTGAAGCTAATTCTGTCGTTTGTACAATAATTACATTCAAGGCAACAAATAATTACATTTAGGTCAACTTTTGAAATTTTATTTAATATAATAATGATGATTCAATCAACTTTGGCTTAAATATTTCTAGTTCAGTCAACTTTTTCAACCAAAATAACAATTAGCTTCAAACAAAAGTCAACAAAAATGGATGCTGACATAATATTTATATATAGGTTAATTTTGGCCTAAATATTATAGGTTCAATCAACTTTTTCAACCATAATTACAAATGACTTCAAAAGTAAATCAACACAAACAGCTGCTGACATCATATTTATATATAGGTCAGGTTTAGTAATAAAAATTACAAAATAGTCATCTTTAGGCACAAAATTTACACACAGGACAATTTTTGTAAGAAAAATTACAAAATGATTATTTTTTGGCACAGCGGTCTTTTCCCTTTTTCCCTTTACAAAAATAGTTGTAGAAGCCAAAGAAGCTAATATGAGGTGATAAGCACGTGCAATTTTTGTAAGCAAAATTTACAAAATGATCATTTTTTGGCACAACGACTTTTTCCCTTTTCCTCTTTGTAAAAGCCAAAGAAGATAATATGAAAGGATAAGCACGTGAGGTTTAGTAATAAAAATTACAAAATGGTCATCTTTTGGCACAAAATTTACACAGGTCAATTTTTGTAAGAAAAATTACAAAATGATCATTTTTTGGCACAGCGGCATTTTCCCTTTTTCCCTTTACAAAAATGGTTGTAGAAGCCAAAGAAGCTAATATGAGGAGATAGGCACGTGCAATTTTTGTAAGAAAAATTACAAAATGATCATCTTTTCGCACGACGACTTTTTCCCTTTTGCCCTTTGTAAAAGCCAAAGAAATTACTATGAGGGGATAAGCACGTGCGAACACGTGCTTGTCACCTAGTATACATATAAAAGAGCGAATGCTCGTTTTGCGTGCAATTTGAAATTGATTTGGCCAATTTTGTAATTGTACACTTTCATTTGTGCTGTTTAGTAATTTTACACACATACAAAATTACATACTGGTGAATGAAAGTGTTTAAATTATGGATAGATGAATACAAATTGCAGCTATTTTCAAAATTCTTCATGATATGCATTGAAAATAACATATAGGTCAATAAAAATATTTGAATTATGGATAGGTTAATAGAAATTGCGGTTACTTTGAAAATTCTTCATGATATGCATTAAAAAGTAAATATAGGTGAATAAAGTATTTGAAATTACATATAGGTCAACAAAAGTGTTTAAATTATGGATAGGTTAATACAAATGCGGCTACTTCCAAAATTCTTCATGATATGCATTAAAAATACATATAGGTCAATAAAAGTGTTTAAATTATGGATAAGGAAATTAAACAAATTTATATCTTAAATGTGGTTCTTAACACAAGAGACTACCCTTGATTACACTTTGAACTATAATACTTTGGAATATTATTCAGAACATACAAATTAACCATAAACTGGGAACTAAATTAGGGATACAAATTTAAGAACCACAACATTATTCATAATTTTAAGACTAATGCTATGATTCCCAAATGCTAATCACACATTTGGTTTCGAAACATTTTGACAATTCAAAATTATTTTCAGCGGTACAACTATTAAATCAAATTTCAAAACTCTCACATTATTCTAATTTGGGTAACCAAATTTGTTCTCCTTAAATTTTGATAATTGTACCATGGTAGTCAGTAACACCACATAGTATTGCTTGTGGTACAATTGTTAATATACTTATAAATTGAATTCATACACACAACATATGTTCATCTTTTAATCTTTTAGTTCTATTTTTTATAAGAGTGATGCTAGGCACACTTTGAAATTCACACTGAATTTAACACTCAATTTTAAATATATGTACTATGTGCTGTATAAGTGGTGCACAGAAAAGTGTGAAAAATTCACACAGTACAAGGTACATGTACTTAAAGCATAAGATGTCAAATTCAGTGTGGATTTCAAAGTGTGCCTAGCATTACTCGTTTTATAATCATACTGAATTTAGAAGTCAGACTATAACTTCAAAATTATAACTTCTAAATTAAGTAAGAATGAGATTTTAAATTACCAATTATAAAAGTCAAATAAGCTAATATGAGGGGATTGGCACCTGCGAAGCGCACATGTTGATTTACAAATATTTTAATGGTTGCAATACATTCAACTACATCAATAACCATTTAATTCTTGAAAAAAAGTTGCTCTAAATGGCATAACTATCAAATCATTTAAGAACCAAATTTAACCATATGTTTCCTCGAGACATCCTATTAATTTACAAATTGTATAGTAGAACCACATGATATAACAATAAGGGTCACAAAAGAGATTCTCACAAAAGGATGTGGCATCCCATTTGGCATTTGACTGAATATCATTGACTGTCAAATTTGATTTGAAATTTTGATTTCCAAATGGTTTGATATATAATTGCACTACATACAATTACACTAGAGATAAGTGATTTTTTTTAATCGGAAATTGTTATAAGTGGCCTTATATCATACCCATTCCAGAAATTTATGATTTTGAAAATGCATCATTTGAGATTTTTGAAATTATTAATGTTATTAATAATTTGAGTTGAGGTTGACTGTGGGTCAACGGTAAGGTGTCAGTGAGGACACGGGAACATGGTAGTTCATATTGCATGGGCATGAGTAAATGGCATTTATATGATTTAAATGTTATTTGACTTTATCTGGTATTCTTGTGAATAGTAATTATACCTGTGTAGTATACTTCTGGTATTTTGGATATTTTAGTATATCATTTTGAGAACTGTGGTGAGAACGTGAGTGATACGTTATTTAAAAAGGTAGGTTTTGTAGAGATTCCTCAGAATATAGTTTTCGGATGTTATTTTGGACCCGAACGAAACCTAGTCGAAAACTTTTGAAATTTATAGCTTTCACTCGTAAAGTTATAAAATGGACGTGTGCGACGTTTCATGGGTTAATTAAAAGTTTGAGAAACTCGTGGGGAGGAAAATGCAATTTTCGAAAAGTTTGCCTATATATAGATGGGGATGAGATTTCAATCTCATCCAAAACTTTCCAAAATATCTAGAGAGAGGAGAGAGAAGACAGATTGGTGGCCAAAGGCTTTGCGACGCCAATCGACGACCTTTCATCCGTCAGATTTTCTCCAGATTCAAGATTTGAACTCGTGGAGGTAAGATCTATGTTTTGATACTACTTAGGCCGTGTTTGGCCAAGTTTTGTAAAAATCTTAATTTTAGACTTTTGGGAAAAACAGGTATAAACTTGTAGGAATTTTCTCAAATTCGAAATCCGACGTTTATTTAGCCTCCTAGTCGATCCTTCAAAGTTTGGAGGAAATCGCACGAGGTATGAAGTCCTAATTTGTGAAATATAGAGAAATACATGTTTTATATTTCAACGACGAAATTGAGATCCGGGCAAAATCCATGTGTTAATTGTAGGCCCGTTAATTATGCACACACTAAATTGTGAAAAGCATGTCTAAATTTATGCGAGCACGTTGAGTTGTCTATGTGGGTCAAAGGGGAGTCTGCACGAGGTATGAAGTCCTAACTTGTGAAATATAGAGAAATACATGTTTTATATTTCAACGACGAAATTGAGATCCGGGCAAAATCCATGTGTTAATTGTAGGCCCGTTAATTATGCACGCGCTAAATTGTGAAAAGCATGTCTAAATTTATGCGAGCACGTTGAGTTGTCTATGTGGGTCAAAGGGGAGTCTTATACAAATTCATGCCGGAGTAAGCTTCTCGATGTTTGAGAATTTTAGTAGCGACGGCTACTGTATATGGTTGTAGGCTTGGACTTGCCATGGCACTTGTGGGGATGTAATGGTTGTAGGCTTGGACTTGCCATTGACATCGCGGTTTAAGGCTTGGACTTACCGCTACCGGATGAATGCGTATTTTTCTCCCTAGAGACTATTGATATGATTTATGAGATTAAAGCATGTTTATCATATATTGCATATGTTAGAACTTGTACGCTCAGCATATAGCTGAGCAGTGGAGATGTACTCCATTGCAGGTAAAAAGAAAGACAAGAGAAAGCATGAGGAGTGAGGCCGTGGAATGCCGGGGAATCATGGTTTATATTTTGTTCTTCTCCGAACTTGTAATAAAAACCTTGAGTTAGTTGTACGTTGTAATATAATCTGAACTTAGATTTAGTACTTGTAATTCCTAGTAAACGCTCTTGTAGTTATGTTTTGAATGATGGAATAGAGTGGTTATATGTTGGTTTGAGATTGGAAGAACCTGGAGTGGGAAAGCTGCAGTTTTGGGTTTGCTGATATAAATCAGTCGACTGGTTTTTGATTCAGTCGACTGGACCGCTGGGTTGGGCTGGTTACTGCTTTGTTTCGTCTGAGGTTCAGTCGACTGGGTTGAGAAAACAGTCGACTGGATGGGGCCCCAGACCATGACATTCTACTGGATAAGGCACCAGTCGACTGGACATTTTCAGTCGACTGATAATTTTAGGCACCAGTCGACTGGGTCCCCGACACAGTCGACTGGATGGGCTGTTATATTTTGAAACATATCTGTTTGAGATCACCAGTCGACCGGACCCTCGATTAGTCGACTGGACCTCTGTTTTCAAAACTGTTTTCTTTTTATCGGATTCAATTGGCCAAATTTTTTTTTATAACTCTGATTCTATTGGATTTTTCAACTCAGAGGGCAATGTTTCCTAAAGTTTTAAATTACTTAGGGTTGTTTTAAAGTTCTTTCCGCTGCGTATAGTTATATGATGTTTGGATGAGCCTTGGTGGCGTGCCACGTGTCCTATTTCCACGCGTAGTGGAATGGGTCGTGACATTTTATTGGTATCAGAGCTATAGGTAACAAAACTTTGGGAACGTTCGACGACGAGAGGAGCACTACACCGAAACAGCAGATTTGTCACTCTTACTTTCGCTAGCTTTGTCACTGTCCTGAGCAGTGACAAAATTGTCACTGTCACAGGCAGTGACAAATGGAATTGGTGACAAATGTAACATTTTGTCACTGCCTATAACAGTGACAATGTTTATTATTAAATTATCACTGCCTATAGCAGTAACAAAATTGCCTAAATGATCACTCCCCATACCCCCCCCCCCCCCCCCCCCCCCCCCCCCTCTCCCCCTCCCCCTCCCCCAACCCCAAATGTTTGGTTTCCCCCTAGATCCCCTCCTGACTCCCTCCAAACATTTTCCTAAAATTTCTAAACCTCTATAGAAGATTGAATACAGATAAAAAGAAAGAAAGAATAGGCCAAAGCCGCGAAACCACAACCCCACCACCACCGATGCACCCACCTCCTCTCTCTCCTTCCACCACCGTCCGCCCCCCTTCCCACCCACTTTCTCTCTCTCCCTCGACCACCAAAATGGATTCACTCTGTTTTTCTCTCTCTTCTCTCCAAGCTACTACTGCAATCACCACGCCACACCATCACGACGCCATCTCCAGGCCGCTACCACCACTATCAAGTGGGTATTTCATTGGCAAACCTGGTCACCGTACTCTGTGTATTAGGGCTTTGCTGCTGCAACAAAGAGGGTCAGAGCTTCATAAAAAAATTAATGGTGGAATCATCAAAACCAAGGTTCGTAAAGCATCAACCCTAAACATCTTCTCTGTCATCCTTCCTTATTATTGCTCAACAATTGACTTTGAGCTCTGACAGTAACTTTCTCTTGCCACTATTTCTTTCAAATCTGAGAGCAGAAAGTTGTGACCATGTGGGGTTTATTCAAACCCTTTAAGCATTGTGGTTTCAAATCAATGATTTGGGTTTCAAACATTGATTTGGGTTTGATTTGGACTTTGAAGCATTTTGTTTTCCTCTTTTGGTTGAGAATTTGAGTTTTTATTTAATTTTATTTAGGGCTCCTGTTATAGTTTTTGATTTAGGGGATTCCATTAGAAAAATTGATTTAGGGCTTCTCTCTCCCTTCTTACCCTCATTTTCTCTCTTTCCTCACTCTTTCCTGTTTATCTCTCTCTAAAATGTACTAGGGTTTGCAATCTTCTCCACGGATGGCATGGGTCGGCAGATTTTTGGGAGTCGCAGCGTGTGAGTTTGCCGATGGAGTCACCTACTGTACCAGATTTTTGAGATGTAGCAGGAGTGAGATGGGGGTGATTTGTGTGTTTGAAGGAGGCTATATAGATGGGGATTGTGGTTGGTATCCACTCACTCACCAATCTTGATGAAGATATTTCGAATCTCCAATTTCAACGAAGGTACATTCTCTCTCAATATTTTGGTCTTCTTAAGTTTTTGTGCATATTTTGAGATTCAGACTTTGAATGGGAATTGGGAAAGACATTTTGAGATTCATATTTTGAGATATTGAGCTTCAAATTCATAAATAACTTCGTTTAGGTTTGTGTGTTAATTTTTTTTTTCATTGTAACATGATATGGACGCCATTCTATTTATTGGTTTCATTTGATGTTTTAGGGAAATAACACATTATAATTAGCACACCACATTTTTGGTATTAAATTTTGATTTTTTTTCTTTTTTCTGGACAGGAGCTAGCAAACTTTATAGCTTGAAGTTTAGAAACATGGGGTTTAAGTACCAATTACTATTGTGTTTCATTTATTAGTGCTAAACAAACTTTAGAGATTAGTACATATTGACATTAACATATGATAAAAAGAGTAATCTCACCTGGTTTGATTACGTGATTTTAATTTAAGAAGTGGACTTCCAAAATGTAGGTGAACTTAAACTTTTAATATTTTTCTGTAATGCTCCAGTCTTGCTGAAGGTTGTGCATATTACTGCTGTTGAGGCTCTGTTTGGTTCATAAATTTGTCGAGAGAAAAAAAGAGATAACAATGAGAAAAACTCTCGTCTATGTTTGGTTAATAAGAAAAACGAGAGAAGTAGGAAAGAAAAGAAAGTAAGTTGAAAAGTGAATTTTTTATTTTGAATTTCTTTAGCCATTTCCCCTCGTCTTTCTCATGTTACTATTGTATTTTGAAATTTTTTTAATTTCTTATGTCATTTTGAAGGAAAGTTTTCAGTTATGAGGCATTTAATTGGGTTCATCAAGAATGGGACAATAAATTTAAACTCTTCTATCAATTTATAAGGAAGTTTTTCAAGAGGGATGTGAAACACCCAATTAGGGATTTTAGCTTGGGGTACAAAACGCTCTGCATTGATGCACGAAATATACAATTGAGAGTTTGCTTGTTTATAAAATTGTTTCTTTTCTTCATTTATTTATTTATTTATTTTAATGGATGGTGCCATGGGTTTGTTTCATCTTCCAGGGTGCTTACACAGGTGTTTGATTGGCTCAGCATATGCCTAGTTACAAGAATAACATTGATAAGTTCAAGACCAAAGGGATTGATTCTTTAATATGTGTAGCCTTCAATGATCCATATGTTTTGAATGGATGGGCTGAGTAGCTTTAAGCCAAAGATGATGTAAACTTTTTCTTGTCTCATCCTGTTTCTTTGAAAACACATCATATGTTAGTTGCTTGGTTCATGTAGTCTTTTTATATTCAGTATTTTAGTTGATTTATAGCTCGTTTGATAATGTTGTGTGATTAAGAGTTTTCTTGTTATAGATTTTTGAAAAGCAACAAATTGATGCTTTTGATTTAACCTTTTTTTTTAGCGTTTAAGTGGAACAGATTTTTTGAAATTTTTTTTTTGGCAAATGGGCTCTTGAATATATCTATCCAGCGATTTGGTCTATTTTTTCGTTCCCCTTTTTTTTTTTTTTCGAAAAATCATCTATACAGCCTATTCACTGAATACTATGTGTATTATTCCTCACTATTTTTCTTTTTATTACTTTCCCAGTTCATCCTCATATTTTATATTGCTTTATTTTTACCCGCCAAACATGTGACTGGTTCATGCTTGCTTATATTCATGCTTGTGTGATTAAGAGTTTTCTTGTTATATATTGCTTTTTTTTTGTTAGGACTCGTTTTCTCTTTTTATTTCTTCAGACATCTATTCATTCGCAATGAACTGTTGCAATGGCTGATTGGAGAAACAAATACAAGAAATTTTATGCAGAAACAAGTGGAGCGTTATTGTTTAGCTCTAACTTGTGTTGCGAATGGCATGTTTCTCACAACGTGCATTAGCAAATAAAGCCAGGGCAGAGGAGCTCCTTGCAGAACTGGAGAAGGAAGAGATCCCTGTGACACCCGCTTCCGCGGTTTATATTTAATATTGCTTTAGCATGCATAATTATGAGTTAATGATAATTAATGTGTTATGTGACACTTATTGGAGTGGGATTGACCCACTAAGTTGATTATGGGTGTCCAGTTGGGAACCCAGTTTTGGCCACTATGGCAATCCCAAGTTGGGATATGTGTTGATGGGTCCCAGTTGGGATGGGACATTATATGTGGAACACCCTATGTGCCTAAATGTTATTAAGGCTTAAATGATTTGTTATTTTATTGTTGATAATATCATGTTATTAGGTAGTGACCACTTTTGAGGTCAATTAGGGGTACCTTTGTGAGCACGAATTGAACACGTTTCATAATTAGTAGGTTAAGTAGCAACTTCATTTAATTATATGGGACCACTTATGGGACCCATGCGGGACATAGACAAATACCCATTTAGGTTTGGGATAGTTTTAATACAGTTTCATAATTAGTGGGGGGCGTAATTGCAAAATTGCCAAACTAGTGGGGGGGTTTTAATAAATAGAGGAATTTATATATATAGGACACATAGGAGATGACTAATCTCCATTTGGTGTCATGTTAAGTACGTCTGGTGGAGATATTACAAGCAGAGAGTTAGAATACGAGAGTCACAAGTTTGACGGTGAGTTTCTGACACCAATTGACGCGCCGAACAACGTCGGTTTTTAAAACAGGCTACATATTCGGACTCCTGGGGGTGAGTCTAATCTATTGGTACTAATTTTATTGAGTTCTGTGATAGTTTTTCCGCGACCCTTTTTAGGGTTTAAGCTTATAACTTGTAATTTTTATATAGGGTTTGTACCTGGATCATAATAGGATTCTAATATTGTGATTAGGAGCGAAACCCAAGAGGTGAGTGATGTTAATTTTGATATTTGGATGATTTTCATGTTAGGTTCAATTGTGATGCCAAAGCATGCCTAATTAGCGTAATTTAATTTATTTAGATTATTATTGGGCAAAATTCATGTGGTTAAATTAGGCCCAATTTGATTGTGAAAGCACGGTGTAATGATTAAATGAGCATGTTGAGTTGTCTATTTGGGTCAATGAAAATTGCTAGTTCTATACCACCATGAGGTAATCTTTGTGGTGACGACCACGGCCGCCAGAGGCCTATGGGACCGCACGTGTGAGGGCGTGGGTCATGACTAGTCACGTGGGCTTGGGGAGTGAAGCCGCGGGCTAGTCGGTAGTGGTGGGAGTGAACTAGTAATTGCCAGAGACTATAGTTATTTGTAATATGTTGAATTGAGCATGTTTATTATCCATAATCATGATTAGCATTACTCACTAAGCATATAGCTTATATATTGTAATGGTTATTGAATAACCATCGTAGGTGATCGTGGTGAGGAATCGGGAAAGTAAGCTGGGAAGTGGCTTGGCTGGTTTATGGATTTTGGGAGTTGTTGTTACCTTGTTAATAGTTACTTACTTTTTAGTTTAAAGCTTGCAATATAGTTGTAATTAATCGGTTTTAATATGGATTGTAGTACGAGTCATATTTTGGTTGGTTTAAGCTTATGTAATATTTCTAGTTAAGCTGTATACTTTAGTTGGGATTGTTTGATCGTAGTGTCACTATGGCTAATGTTATTAGATTGGGTCGTTTGAACTTGGCGATTTATTTATTGGGTTGGTTGTAAATTGTTATATTTAGTATTCCTCTTAAAGTATTTAAAAAAACTCTTGCTTGGACTTTGGGAGCTCATGACTATGATTTGGCAATTTTATTTGAAAATTTATTACTTGTTAAAACAGGGTTTTTGGCTAATTGCAAAGACAGGATTTTGGTTTTTTTTTTTTTTATTATTATTATTACTATTATTATTATTGTTGTTGGGCTTCTTTGGTTTAAGTTTATTTTAAATTTATTTTGGAACTTTAATCACTTGTGTAAGGCCTTGGTGGCGTGCCACGTGTCCTAGGATCATTTGGGTGGTTCCGGGGCGTGACATTTAGTGGTATCAGAGCATTAGGTTTAGAGCCTTGGGTACGAGAGACGACGATTGAGAGTACGCGTAGATGACGAGCATGTAAATGCATTTCATGAATGCATATGAATAATTGTTGCTATGTTGTTATATAACACATTGGCATAGCATGCAATATATTTATGTCAAATGATTGACAGGTAAAGAATGGATCATAATCGGGAACGTTCACCTCATTCGAGGATGGACCATCTAGAGGAAGTGATAAGCAATTTCGTAAGGGCAGTAAGTGATCGAATGGGTGGTGATAGACCTGCAAACCCACAACCACGGGCCGAACGGGGAGTCATTGAGCAATTTTATAAAAGAAAACCGAGTCAATTTGATGGAGGCCCAGATCCATCACAAGCTGATCATTGGGTAATGGATATGGAACGTATCTTTCGGGCGGTGGAGTGTACAGATGGGGAGAAGATAATGTGTGCTACTGATACTTTGAAAGGTGAAGCCCAGAACTGGTGGGTAAATGTGATTGAGCAAGGGGCACCAGAGACCTGGAACAGATTTGTGAAAGTTTTCTATAAGCAGTACTTTCCAGCATCCGTCAAGACTCAGATGGGCCGAGAGTTTGCTAATCTGCAACAAGGGGACATGACAGTAAATGAGTATGCAGCAAAATATAATAGCCTATGACACGACTAAAAAGTTGTGCGCTCTTGTGCAACACCCAAGTGTAGGTGATCGTGCAAGTAATATAGTACTGGAAGTCCAGGTCGATCCCACAGGGAAGGAATAGGAAGAATGTATACTAAGTTATAACCTAAAGAAAAAGAAAATAAGGATGAATGATTGGAGGTTCTAATGAATCCTACTAAATTAAATTAAACTAAATAATAAACTAAACATAAGGAAACATAATAATTAAACAGCTAAAATAAAGGTGTTGGAAACACGTGAATCCACATCAATCCTAACCATCTACCATGCACATTCATTAACGCTCTATGGAGTTCATTCCTTTTCAGTATTCCGTATTTTTCTAAAGATAAAGAATCAATAGCCCTTTCATGACCGGGACTACATCATCACATTTGAGTAAAATACATGGAAGACGGTTTAAAACAATGGTTATTACTTGCACTCTAAATGGTGTTAGCATTCAAAGTGGTTTTCAAAAGTCATTGAAGAAAATAGCCTTAAGGCTTTAAGTTCTAAAAACTGTTGTGACAAACTGAGCTTATTGGGACAATTTGATGACAGATTTCTAAAACAGAAAGTCATGGAATACTTCAAAGAATCATCTCAAAATTCTGCATGTTCGATCGATCGAAGCGCTCTCGATCGATCGTACTGCCTCATCCTTCAATCGATCGAAATGCCTTCGATCGCTTGACAAGTTCTGGTTCGATCGATCGAACTACCTTCGATCGATCGAGCCCAGGTTTCTAAAGATTGCATGGCAGAGGCTAAGAATCAACATATCATCACATATTTCCAACGTCTAAACTACGGAAACATGATTAAACTAATACAGGAATAACAAACTAGAGCAATCATAGCATATAAACTAATAGCAATCAAATAACAAGGATTGGAAAGAAAAACCTGGATATAATCTGAAATAAACTTGAAATAAACATGAAAGAAACTTCAATCTTCAATAATCTTGAGTAAAACAATGAAAAGGATGAAGAATAATATGAATCTAACCTAATCTACACCTAATCTAACCCTAAAACTACCTAAAACTGCTGTTTTTCGCGTTCTGGAGCGTCCCCCCTTCGTCTGGCGTCAAAACGACGTATATATAGGGTTCCCACAGAGTTTACGCAACTTTTGGGTGAAAATAGAGTTCGATCGATCGAGCTCAGTTCGATCGATCGAAGGTTCGATCGATTGAACTCTCTTCAATCGCTTGAACTCTCAGATTTTGACAGCACTGCACCCCGATGGGAGAATGGCCATAACTTTTTACTCGGACCTCGGATTGACCTCCCGTTTGCGGCCACGTGACCGTAACTCAAAGATCTACATTTCTTGTCTCTGGGAAAATCTTCCAAATCTGAAGTCTTAATTGTCAAAATTGCCATTTTCTCAGCTGCTTCTGTTGTTCTATCCACCAGAATCACTTTCTTTAGCTCCACTTCATTGATTTACATCCTAATACCTATAAAACCATGCAAAAACATATATTTTAGCATTAACACAATAAAAAGAACATTGTTATTAGAATGAACCTAAATGTAGGGACTTTGGGGATAAAGTATGCATAAAATACTACGTAATACACTATAAACATGCACTTTTCACCTCGAATCAGCCTACTTCAGTTTGCACATCGAACAGTACCAAGGAAAGTGGATAGGGCACGAAAATTTGAAGAAGGCTTACGGGATAATATTAGAAGCCGAGTGGATACACATCAACTTCGAAAAGTTGCCGATGTACAAGATGTTGCTTTGATAGCAGAAAGGGATATTGACAAGTACAAACAGAGCCAACAGAATAAGCGGCCAGCTGAGGGAAAGGGTAAAGGACAGGGTTTCTTTAAGAAGCCGTTCTCGCGAGGTTCTAGTTCTAGCTCAGCACTTCAAAGGGGAAGTTCTTTTTCTGGGAAAAGTCGTCCACTATGTCCAACGTGTAATCGCCAGCATTGGGGAATATGCCACCTGACACTAGTGTGCAATATCTGTAAGCAGAAGGGACATATAGCAAGAAATTGCTCACAAGCTCGAACCCAGAGTACGGGGAGTATCAATCCAGATATGAGAGGAAAATGTTTCGAATGTGGATAGCCTGGACATCAAGCAAAATATTGCCCAACAAGACAACAACAAGCGACAAGTTCTGTACCTTCAACTGCGGCAAAACCAGGGACAAGTGTGGATAAAGGGAAAGGCCCTGAACAAAGACAAGGAAGGTATTTTCGACTAACACCGGGGGATGCTGTAGCTACCGATTCCGTGGTATCAGGTACATTACTCATTTGCTCACACCCGGCGTATGTTTTAATAGATTCAGGGTCAACACATTCTTTTGTTGCACATGAATTTGTTAAACACTTAAACAACATGTCAGAACCTTTAGGGTTTGATTTGTCGATATCGTTACCCCTGAGTAAACCTATGATGACTTCATCAATATTCAAAGCATGTGACATCAGGGTAAATGATAGGGTTTTGACAGTAAATCTAATTCCGTTGGCCGTTAATTATTTTGACGTAATATTGGGTATGGATTGGTTATCCGCAAACCAAGCTACTATCGATTGTGAACAGAAAAGAGTTACTTTTCGACCAATGGGACAAGGGGAGTTTAGTTTTCAGGGAACTAGTGTTGTAGCACCACCATATTTGGTTTCAGCAATACGAGCAGGCAAGTTGTTGAAACAAGGTTGTCGGGGGTTCTTATGTTCAATAATTGACACATGGGTCACAGGGACTAGAGTAGATGATATTTCAGTTGTACGAGAGTTCCCAGATGTCTTTCCTGAAGATCTACCTGATGTACTAGTTGAGCGAGAAATTGAATTTACTATTGAAGTAGCCTCGGGGTCCCAGCCAGTATCGAAAACACCGTACAGAATGGCACCGGTGGAGTTGAAAGAACTGAAGATTCAGTTGCAAGATCTTCTAGATAAAGGATTCATTCGACCTAGTGTATCGCCGTGGGGTGCACCAGTTTTGTTTGTCAAGAAGAAAGACGGGACGATGAGAATGTGTATCGATTATCGAGAACTCAACAAGTTAACTATCAAGAATAAATATCCATTGCCTAGGATCGACGACTTGTTTGATCAACTTCAAGGAGCCCAAGTCTTTTCTAAGATCGATCTGCGATCGGGTTACCATCAATTAAAAGTCAAGGAAGAGGACGTGGAGAAGACAGCATTCAGGACTCGTTATGGTCATTATGAATTCCTTGTTATGCCTTTTGGAGTTACAAATGCACCGGCAGCATTTATGGATTTGATGAATCGAGTGTTCAAAGATTATTTGGATGAGTTTGTAATTGTCTTCATAGATGATATCTTAATATATTCCAAAAGTGTAGAAGATCACGAGAGGCATCTACGGTTGGTTCTACAGCGACTTCGTGAAAAGAAGCTATTCGGAAAGTTGAAGAAATGTGAATTCTGGTTAACTGAGATAGCATTTTTGGGGCACGTGATTTCAAGGAGGGTGTATCAGTAGATCCACAGAAAATTGAAGCTGTAGCCAATTGGAAGTCGCCAACAAGTGTGCCAGAGGTACGAAGCTTCTTGGGATTAGCTGGATATTACCGAAGGTTTGTGGAAAATTTTTCAAGGATTGCAATGCCAATGACACAACTTATGCGAAAAGATGTCCCTTTTGTTTGGAGTCCAGAGTGTGAGGAAAGCTTTGTTGAATTGAAGACTCGCTTGATGACAACACCAATATTGACTATTCCTTCGGGTACTGAGGGGTTTGTGATATACAGTGATGCTTCCTATCGAGGTTTAGGGTGTGTTTTGATGCAAAACAACAAAGTGATTGCATATGCTTCACGACAATTAAGGCCACATGAGGTGAATTACCCAACACATGATCTTGAGTTAGCGGCAGTGATCTTTGCCTTGAAGATTTGGAGGCACTATCTTTACGGGAAAAAGTGTGAAATTTACATAGATCATAAGAGTCTAAAATATCTGTTTACACAGCGGGAATTGAATATGAGGCAAAGAAGGTGGTTAGAGTTAATGAAGGATTATGATTTAACAATCCAATATCATCCAGGGAAAGCTAATGTGGTGGCCGATGCACTGAGTCGAAAGTCTACAACTAATTTGGCCTATGCTTTGACTTCACAAGAACAATTAATTCGAGAAATGGAGCAGCTAAAGTTAGAAGTTATTCCAGAAACCAAAGGTGCTTTAATGTCAGCTATTATTGCACAGCCGACCCTTATTGATGAAATCTGAGCTAAACAACTTCAAGATCCAACATTGAAGAGGATACATGATGAAATACCTGAGGGTAAGCAGCCAGAATTTATTTTTGAGAATGATATGTTGAAATTCAGAAACCGGGTTTGTGTACCCAATATCGATGGTATCAAGTAAGTAATTTTGGAAGAGGCACACAATACAAGGTACTCAATCCATCCGGGTAGTACTAAGATGTATCGTGACTTGCGGGAAATCTATTGGTGGTCAGGAATGAAACGTGAAGTGGCAGAGCATGTCGCAAAGTGTGTGGCTTGTCAAAGGGTAAAAGTGGAACACCAAAAACCAGCGGAAAAATTGGAACCATTACCTATACCAGAGTGGAAATGGGAAAATGTCACAATGGACTTCGTGGGAGGTTTACCGAGATCTAGAAAGTCAAATGACAGTGTATGGGTAATCGTTGATCGATTGACTAAGTCTGCACATTTTCTACCTATTAAGACCAATGATCCAAAGAAGTTAGCCGAATTGTATGTTCAAGAAATTGTGAGACTTCATGGAGTTTCAGTATCTATTGTCTCAGATCGAGATAGTGCATTTACATCAAGATTTTGGCAAGGAATGCAGAGAGCAATGGGTACAAGATTGAGTTTCAGTACAGCTTTTCATCCTCAAACCGATGGCCAATCAGAACGTGTAATTCAGATACTTGAAGACATGCTTCGACTTTGTGTTTTGGATTTTAAAGGTGATTGGGAAGAGCACTTGCCATTAGCTGAATTTGCTTATAATAATAGTTATCAATCCAGTATTGGGATGGCACCTTTTGAGGCTTTATATGGGCGTAAGTGTCGTTCTCCACTTTGTTGGACTGAGGTTGGTGAGAGAAGATTGATAGGGCCTGAAATTGTTCAGCAGACCACAGAAAAGATAAAGACAATACAACAACGGCTTCAAACAGCCCAAAGTAGATATAAAAGTTATGCGGATTTGAAAAGAAGACCGATGGAGTTTGAAGTTGGGGATTTTGTATTCTTGAAAGTATCACCTTCAAAGGGTATTACAAGGTTTGGGAAACGTGGGAAGTTGAATCCAAGGTATGTTGGGCCATTTGAGATCATTGGCAGAGTTGGACCAGTAGCTTATCGGTTGGAATTGCCACCAGAATTAGCTAATGTGCATGTGTAGACACCCCAATTTTGACCTAACGTCGAATTTAGGAGAGTGTCACCTCCGTATCCGATGATGACAAGGACCGAAAAATTGAAGTATTCCAAGCTCTTCAGAAAATCTCCAAAACGCGATAAAATTTCACAGAAAGAGAAAAATACCAGGTATTTAGGAGAATTCAGGTATAAGACATGATTTTTGGAAAGGATCTCCAAAAATAATTTGTTTCAAAAAGGGGGAAGACCTAAAAAAGGGAACCTCAGCTAAAAACGGCACACGGCAGACTGCCGCGGCACTCGCTGAGTGCCGCGCGGCAGTCAGAGAGTGCCGTTCCGGCTTTCACCGAGTGCCGCCATAAATTTCTGACTGTCGTTCACTTTTAAAGTCTGTATTTTGCAGTGCAATACGTATGCATATGCGAATAAGAACAAAAAACTGATAAAGTAAGACTGACAAAAACGCGGCAATCCATTAATTGTCATGGCATTTGATGAGTGCCGCTCGGCAGTCACGCAGTGCCGGAACGGCAGTCATGGACTGCCGCGGCGGCTTTCACGGACTGCCGCGACAGTTTCTTGACTGCCGCCCTGGGCAGCAGTCTGTCTAAAATCATAAAGTACACATTGTACCACCAAATGAGATGTTTACACATGTCTTTTACTCCGAATTTACTGAAATGACCTAGGTAGTTTTGTCTATATAAGAAGAGGTATCTCCATTGAGAAACACATGCAAAAGAGGAGGGAGGAAACACACAAAAAAAAAAGACTACCATTACACCAACATTTTCCTTAGAGAAAAAAAGAGAGTTTGGAGAGCTTGAAGAAGAGTTTGGAAGATCTTCAAAGGAGAGAAACTTTAAGGATAGTTTGGAGGTGACCCTCTAATCTTAGTTGTGTTTTCTTTCTTTTTGAGCTTCTAATTTACAAGTCATTTAGTTTTTCTTGATTAAGTTTTAGAGTTTGTTAAGTAAACTTGGAAGTCCTTACTTCCTAGTTCTTTGATCCTTCTTCTATTTTTCTTGTTTATGTTCTTCTTTTGAGATTCTTGGAGATCTTCAATATCTCCCTTGAAAGCTCTTGAGTTTGATGTTTTGAATCTCATGTAAGCTTATACTTCACATGGGAGTCAAAGTTTGATCATCACTTTTTTATAAGTAAATAGATGGATCCAAGTCCATGCTTATGACTTGAGTCCTCTAGCTTGATGTTTCATGGAATCCCTTCTATATTCCTTGGAGACTCATGAGTATTAGTCATATCTTCATCTCCAATGACCATCAAGTGGTAGGAGAAAGTATTTTGGGTCTAAACTCATCTCTATGGTTTGGATTCATCATCTTGAGATTTCATGAAGTCTATTCATACTTCATTTGAAATCTACAAATATAAAAGTCTTTAGCCTCCAATGACCATCAAATGGTTGGAGAAGTGGTTTGGTTTAAACCCAACTTCATGGTTTAATAGTTGGGATTAACAAATAAAAGTTGAACTTGACAAATGAAAACAGTGAGTTCACAAACTGTTTTTGATCAAAGATTTTTAGTTCGAAATCTAACCGTTGAAATCAAGTGAAACCAACGGGAAAGTGTCAATAACACAATATTCTACCACTGTAATTTTTGTTTTAAGGTGGTTTTTTGTTTAGAAGGGTTTGATCATGGGTTTTGTGAGTCAACCACAATCTGCCCAGAGTTTCAGAATAGTTTCAGAACAGCAAGTCCATTTTGAAATTCATAAATCAAAAGTCTAATGGAGTTTTTGGGGTCTCTAATAATTGTTTCTGGGTACCTCAATGTGTTAGGAAGATCCCCTAAAAAGAATGAAGCATTTCGGATTATTTTACTATTTTTAAAAAATCAAACAAAATCTCTGGACAGAGAGTTGTACATCTCTGAGTGATGTCTGGTGTTTGTCCTTTTCCCAGAGATCCGACCGTTGAAACCTTGATTTTCTTTTTGATTTGGAAACTAGACTCACAGGGGCATCTCGTGTCCAAAAATCATCAAGATCAATCCATGATAGATATGCTTTTTATTTCTTTTAAGTTCTGGTCTGCTCTCTGCAATTTTCAGAGTTTTATGACACATTTGACTTACTTTGTAAATAAGGATCTAAATGACTTTTCTATGATCTAGGGCTTAAACCATGCTTTAATAATGATTAGTTGAGCTTGAATTCAAAGTTTAAGAGTATTTCATAGTTTATCCTTGTCCATGTACATATTCATCTATATGATTCGACACTTGTATTTAAGACTTATTTGCTTTGGATTTAATCACATTAGATAGATTTAAGCTAGAAATTTAGGATTGTCATTTTGTTTTGCACATCACGTGGACTAACCCTTTGTTTTGTAGCGCTATTAAGGTATGATTTCTAAGACTTCTCTTTAGTTTATCTTAATTTCTTGATTTTATTGATTCTTCGACTTAATGCGCGACACCTTAGAATTAGGCTTTGCCTTATGTGTATATGTGATTAGAGACTCTTTTTAGGATTTTCTTTTGTTCGCATGCATTGTACGTTTATTATCGCTGCTGGATCCCGGGTAAGTTCACTTGTTCTCTATTACATATCATATCGCTTGTTACCTGAATTATGTGGCTTTTGAATGATATTTTGTCAATTGCAATTTTACACCCTTTGGACATGCTTTTGTGATGTATATGTATATATGTATTAGTTGAGGGCATGCTTAGATTAATAAATTTGATTAAAAGGATGTTGAGTAGAGGCCTATCGCAAGATAGGATGAGAGAGGGTGTTTTAGTCCAATGGGCTCCTTCCTCTCTCATTCCATAATCCCTGGACCTAGTTAATCTTTGGTTTCGCAAACGATCAGTTTCCTTTTAAAATGGTTTCTTAATTTTCCTTTTAAAAATTAAGTGGCGACTCATTTTGTTTTTGAATTTGATTTTAAAAAGCTGTGGGTAAGTCAACCTGCGATATCCACAATCTGGCGACTCTGCTGGGGATCGAACCCAGAATCTCTGGTTTCGCAGACCAGAATTCTGATTTTGGGTTCACTTGAGGATTAGACTTGAAAAAAATATCCTTTTAATCGAATTAATTAATCTTTGTGTGCCTGTTGCATTTCACTTGCATGTCTAGCCAGTCGATTGCACGGAACTATGACCTTGGAGGCTCGGGGCAACCCGGTCGGTCAAGTCATCATGGAACTGTGTGATCACCCTTGATCTCGTACCATGATTTGGTATATGAAGCATCCTATCGGGTGTGTGTCAAGGGTCCCTTATTTGACCAAAACCCAGCCTTTGCATTGTAGTTTCTATAGAACATTTCAATCTTAGGAAATCAATTCTTGATTAGGGTTATGTGTTAGGAAATTTTGTATGCCCGGAAAGGATTACTTGAGATGATGACGATACTTGCTTGATGAAAGATGAATAATCTTTTAATCACCTTTTAGCAATTTCTCCTCGTGTTACATGACATTTTGGAGATCATGCCGAACCTTGATTATAAGATTATACTTCTTATATCATGTTTAGTTAAGCATCATTGACCTTGTATGCATCCAAATTTATGAAAAGTACGGTAATTATCCGATCATGTGATCCTTCTGCCCCGAAAGAATTTTAAGACCATCTTTGAAAGCAAGTGGATTTTTGTAATCTTTATTCCAAAGTTTTCAATTGCTCTTTCAAAAAATCTTTGGAGTTCACTTTTGATTAAAGCTCCAAACTAATCTTTGGGAATTGTTTTCGGAAGAAATGCTTTTCAAATAAATTTCAATCCAATCATCTTCATTGAGAAATGTTTTCACATCCTCATTTTTTTAAAATAAAAGATTCAAAATCCTTGAGAATTATTTTTGAAAGATCTCCCCAATTAAAGAAATGCTTTTCAAATGAATTTTAAAGCAAAGTTTCAACCCAATCATCTTTTGTTCAGAAATGTTGCCTTCAAAGGAAAACTCCTTAAGAATTTGAAAGAGCCCATCATCTAGGGGAAATACTTGTCAAATGGATTTCAAAAATTCTAAAATTTTCAAAACTTGAAGGGGTAATGAGGATCACGATGAAAGGAGAAGTTAAGCGCACTTGACATGGATGAGGATTTTATGTGCTTATATGTTATATGTGCTAGGACTAGAATTTTCCTTTCTTTTGCATGTAGAATAGGCACACACACACTTGCTTTTCATCCGTGTGTCATGTGTGCGGTGCATGCATTTAGCCACATCAAATCATCAAAGCATGTACATTTTGGCACTCTCATCATATCAGTCAATATCATTACATGCATGTAAAATACAAATTCATAAAGTAATCCAATAATTCCTCAAAATTCCTTGCCTCCTGAAAATCAATTCTGCATGTGAACCTTTTACCTCTCTATGTGTTGGATTTGTAGAAAGAGTGGAACAACTAGATCCCCTGGTGAGGACACCTCTAACCTTCTTGGGTTCATCTCTCTTGATTTAAAGAAGAAAATGTTTTTGCACACATGCTATAGGGGAATGATGAACCTGGAGGTTCAAATGATAACAGTGAAGTGATAGTGTTTGGAACTGCTGCTGCTAAAGCAAATGTGGATGCTCTTGGAAATCTAGTCAATTGAAAATCATCTGTGACACTCCAGTTGAAACCAAGTCGAGTCCAGTCCAGTAATCGAGTCATGTCAAGTAGGAGTCAAGTGTCAAGTCCAGTCGAGTCTTTAAGTCAGTCGGTTGTCGAGTTTATCGAGTCAAGTGATGTAACCCTTTTTCCCTGCTAGTTGAATAAAATGTCTCATTCTGTTTGATTCAGTGTTCCAAGTCGTGAATGTATAGATCATTAAGCTAAAAAAGAAAAAAAATGAAAATCAAATCACTTTTCCAAATGATCGTGAGAAATACTTTGTTAATAAATCTCTGCATTGAAAAGGATCCCCAAGTGATCAAAGCAAATTTTGTGCCAAAACCATGGAGAAGTAGAGAATTGATTAGCTTTACTTTAAGAATTTAAAGATGCTCTTACTCAATCTTGAAAAGATGAACTTGGAACTTGAAGCTTGCTCACCATCCCCTTCTCTCCAAATACCAAGCCTAAAAAGATGAGCCCAACCAGTCTAAAGCCATAAACTGGGTCCTTGATGGTAGCCAGACATTTTAATGAACTTCTTATTCCACAAAAAAAAAAAAAGAAAAAAAAAGAAAAAAGAAGAATGAGCTCGCTAGGATGAAAACCCGGAAGGGCGCCTAGGCAAAATTTAGAGCAAAAATAAGATACGTGTTGATCTCAAAAATCCTAATTCTAGCCAGTCAAAATCATAGAAAGAATAAGAGATAGTAAGGTAGAGAAAAGAAAGGAAAGAGAAAAGAAAAGGCAGAGAATAGATGAGATTGAGAATTCTTGAGCACTTCAAAGTAGATCATTGGCACATGAACTATCTCAAGGCTTTGTGTTGTTCTTAACAAAGAAAAGAGATTAGAAATGAAAAGAGGGACTTATCAGCTTCAAAAAAAAAAAAAAAAAGGACTCAAACACTAAGTGAGCCTAAAGCGATGCAGAGATATCTTTGAAAAAAGAAACAAATAAAGATTCGAAGGACTGATATTACTTTGTGAATAGGATGGAGTATGAATAAAACATGATGAGAATTGTAAAAGATTAACTGGCTGGTGAAAAGGTTAAAGAATCAACCGTCAAATAAAAGAGAAGAAAAGAAAAGAAAGGAGGAAAGAAAAAAAAAAGAATAATGGAAGAAGTAGTTCATCATGCTATACAAGGGCTACCACAAGTGACATGCACTCCCTAGACCCAATTGGCAACATGGCTCGAAAAGCCCACCAATTCTTGAAGCCTAATTCTTTCAAGACCTCCAGAGTTGATGAACTACGCTTTGACCTGATTCCTGAACGGATACGTAGGAAACCTGCTCGGTTCGGTCATCACCCCATCATCTCATGCTATCCTTCTTTCAGGCCTTGGCCGAACTACTTTGGACCTGATTCCCACTCGGGGATAAGTAGGCGAACCTCCCAAGGTTCTCGGTCCATAAACATCCCTAAACTATAAGCATCACCCTTTTGCGCCTTTGGTTTCCTTCCTTCAAATTAAGGGCAAACTCACGTTTGTTTGGAGCCACATGTACATCGCCAAACCAATGGAAAACTTTGTTTGCTGAACACCTCATTTAATCCCAAAAGCAATGCCTCCGAGTCTTATTCAAACTAGGGGCAAACTTCATTTGCCAAAATCCCTCTATGCCAGAAGCAAGTTCTCAAGTAATCAAGTTTGTTTTGAAAGGATTGAAATAGAGTGCCTTTCATTCTATAAGCTAAAGCACTAATTTGAAGCATACTCTAGATAGGCAAAGAATTCGCTAAATCAAAAGGAGAAGTTTTCAAAGTTTAGATTTATCAACAAAGCACTACCATTTGTAAAATGATGAATAAATTAAAGGTGAGATGATACAGTTACTCACGATGAAAGCACATTGATTCATAATGAATGAAGAGTTTGAGTCAGTCATTTTTGAGTAACTAGCTTTGTCAGGTCTGTCCTCCTTTGATGAGTCAATAAATGGTCTCAAATGTGTGGGTTTAAGATGACGAATAAAGATTTGAAAGGTCTTCATAAGCATCCCAAGAGCAGTACGAATAGAGGTTTCGAACACTATCACAGCATAAAGTGGCAATATAAGAAGAGTCCAAGACTAGGGGCAAAGGTGACTTCCCTCTTTTGACAGAATCGATGTGTTTCTTCCAAAGGTCCGCAAATGCATAAAATTATTCTTTCTATCAGCTCCGTTCAAATTCTCTGAGTCTGAAAACTCCTCAAATTTTGAAAAAATCAACTCTTTCAGTCTGTGGACTCCCGAACTTTTGTGAAATCAATTCTTTAAGTTCGAGGTGGCTCCGAATATTGAAATTTGGTTCTTTGAGCGCAAAGCATTAGTCCTCAAAGGTAGCTTCTCTTCATAAGCTTCAGTCCTCCATGGCAGCTTCTTTTCATCTGCATTAGTCCTCAATCCTCGTTAGTCCTCAATGGCAACCTCTGTTAGCCCTCAATGGCAATCTCTGTTAGTCCTCAATGGCAATCCTAGCTAATCCTCGCGAGCATCTGTGTTAGTCATCAACGGCAACCTCGCATTCGCGTTAATCCTCAATAATTTTTTCGAGTCTCATTCAAACTACCGACTTTGAAAATTGAAATTCTTTTGAGTCGAATTGACTCCAATGTTGTAAATTAAAATTTTTCGTTTAGCTGAGTTGACTCCGATTTGGAAAACTGAAATTCTCTTTGAAGATTTGAAATCGTTCGAGTCAATTCGACTCCCAATTTTGGAAATTTGAAAATTCTTTGAGTCTGTTTCGACTCCTGTTTTTAGAAGTTTTGTAGAATCTTTGAGTCCGATTCACTCCCGTTTTGTGAAGTAGAAATTCTAGGAGTCTGATTCGACTCCTGTTTTGGAAATTTGAAAAGAAATTCTTTTTAGTCCGATCTACTTACGAGTTTTGAAATATTGGATTGATTTGAGTCAAATTGACTCTGGACTTGGTGAAATTGAATTTGTTTGAGTCTGACTGACTCCTGATTTCAGAAAATGAATAAAGTCGAGTCTAGGCAACTCCTAATTTAGCCTTGAATTTGAACTCGAATTGAGTTGAATTAACTCCGGACTTGGTGAAATTGAGTTTATTTGAGTCTGACTAACTCTTGATCGAAGTTTGAAAAATTAAGCTCGATTGACTACCAATTTTGGAAAATTGAATTAATTTGAGTGGATTTGAGTCCATTGGACCCCCGGCTTTAGATATTTGAAATAATTTAAGTTCATCAGACTCCCAATTTTGAAAAAAATTGAAAAGAATTTGAGTCTATTCGACTCCAAGTTTTGAAAAGTTAAAATGAATTTGAGCCTGCAGGCTCCCAAACTATGACCCCCGTCTTGAGAATATAACGAATTTATATTCTCGATCCTCGTAACAGATTTGCGGCGATCCTTTATTTGAGAATGTGACGGATTTACATTCTCGGTTCTTGCAACGGATTTGCTCTAACCCCCGTCTTGAGAATATAACGGATTTATATTCCCGGTTCTCGCAACGGATTTGCGTTAACCCTTGTCTTTTGAATATAACGGACTTATATTCCCGGTTCTCGCAACGGACTTGCGTCAACCCTCGTTTTTGAGAATATAACGGATTTATATTCCCGGTTTTCGCAACGGATTTGCGTCAACCCTCGTTTTTGAGAATATAACGGACTTATATTCCCGGTTCTCGCAACGGACTTGCGTCAACCCTCGTTTTTGAGAATATAACGGACTTATATTCCCGGTTCTCGCAACAGACTTGCGTCAACCCTCGTTTTTGAGCATATAACGGATTTATATTCTCGGTTCTCGCAACGGATTTGCGTTAACCCTTGTCTTTTGAATATAACGGACTTATATTCTCGGTTCTCGCAACGGACTTGCGTCAACCCTCGTTTTTGAGAATATAACGGACTTATATTCCCGGTTCTCGCAACGGACTTGCGTCAACCCTCGTTTTTGAGAATATAACGGATTTAGATTCCCGGTTTTCGCAACGGATTTGCGTCAACCCTCGTTTTTGATAATATAACAGATTTATATTCCCGGTTCTCGCAACGGATTTGCGTCAACCCTCGTTTTTGAGCATATAACGGATTTATATTCCCAGTTCTCACAACGGATTTGCGTTAACCCTTGTCTTTTGAATATAACGGACTTATATTCCCGGTTCTCGCAACGGACTTGCGTCAACCCTCGTTTTTTAGAATATAACGGATTTATATTCCCGGTTTTCGCAACGGATTTGCGTCAACCCTCGTTTTTTAGAATATAACGGATTTATATTCCCGGTTCTCGCAACGGATTTGCGTCAACCCTCGTTTTTGAGCATATAACGGATTTATATTCCCGGTTCTCGCAACAGATTTGCGTTAACCCTTGTCTTTTGAATATAACGGACTTATATTCCCGGTTTTCGCAACGGATTTGCGTCAACCCTCGTTTTTGAGCATATACCGGATTTATATCCCCGATTTTCGCAACGGATTTGCGTCAACCCTCGTTTTTTGAGAATATAACGGACTTATATTCCCGGTTTTCGCAACGGACTTGCATTGACCTTTGTTTTTTTGAGAATATAACGGACTTATATTCCCGGTTTTCGCAACGGACTTGCGTTGACCTTCGTGATCAAATCAAAAGCACTCTCATGACTCCTATGACAGATTCTCGCATAGATAATCTTCCCTGACTAACACGCCACGAAATGCGCGTCATACATAGGGAAAATGTGATAAGCATGACATTTACATAACCAGGTTAATTCAGAAAGCACGAGATTGCTTGAGCACGTGCATAACGTTAAGATAGGTGCATTCATCCGTATGACTATTTGCGCTTGTGTATGTTTGACCCTTGACCCGAACTACGTCTTGGTTTGATTCCTGAACGGATACGTAGGCAGCTCATCATCGAGCACGACCAGCGTGAACCATTGCCCCGCGCATGTTCTCTTTTTGCAACGCATTTTGTTTTTACCTAAATTCGATGGTCTGGTCAAAGGCTTGTCTTCACACAGGCTTCGACATTCACTTGTGGTACGCGTTGCTCCACAAGCTCTGCCGAAGAGGGGCAAACTGTAGACACCCCAATTTTGACCTAACGTCGAATTTAGGAGAGTGTCACCTCCGTATCCGATGATGACAAGGACCGAAAAATTGAAGTATTCCAAGCTCTTCAGAAAATCTCCAAAACGCGATAAAATTTCACAGAAAGAGAAAAATACCAGGTATTTAGGAGAATTCAGGTATAAGACATGATTTTTGGAAAGGATCTCCAAAAATAATTTGTTTCAAAAAGGGGGAATACCTAAAAAAGGGAACCTCAGCTAAAAACGGCACACGGCAGACTGCCGCGGCACTCGCTGAGTGCCACGCGGCAGTCAGAGAGTGCCGTTCCGGCTTTCACCGAGTGCCGCCATAAATTTCTGACTGTCGTTCACTTTTAAAGTCTGTATTTTGCAGTGCAATACGTATGCATATGCGAATAAGAACAAAAAACTGATAAAGTAAGACTGACAAAAACGCGGCAATCCATTAATTGTCACGGCATTTGATGAGTGCCGCTCGGCAGTCACGCAATGCCGGAACGGCAGTCATGGACTGCCGCGGCGGCTTTCACGGACTGCCGCGACAGTTTCTTGACTGCCGCCCTGGGCAGCAGTCTGTCTAAAATCATAAAGTACACATTGTACCACCAAATGAGATGTTTACACATGTCTTTTACTCCGAATTTACTGAAATGACCTAGGTATTTTTGTCTATATAAGAAGAGGTATCTCCATTGAGAAACACATACAAAAGAGGAGGGAGGAAACACACAAAAAAAAAGACTACCATTACACCAACATTTTCCTTAGAGGAAAAAAAGAGAGTTTGGAGAGCTTGAAGAAGAGTTTGGAAGATCTTCAAAGGAGAGAAACTTTGAGGATAGTTTGGAGGTGACCCTCTAATCTTAGTTGTGTTTTCTTTCTTTTTGAGCTTCTAATTTACAAGTCATTTAGTTTTTCTTGATTAAGTTTTAGAGTTTGTTAAGTAAACTTGGAAGTCCTTACTTCCTAGTTCTTTGATCCTTCTTCTATTTTTCTTGTTTATGTTCTTCTTTTGAGATTCTTGGAGATCTTCAATATCTCCCTTGAAAGCTCTTGAGTTTGATGTTTTGAATCTCATGTAAGCTTATACTTCACATGGGAGTCAAAGTTTGATCATCACTTTTTTATAAGTAAATAGATGGATCCAAGTCCATGCTTATGACTTGAGTCCTCTATCTTGATGTTTCATGGAATCCCTTCTATATTCCTTGGAGACTCATGAGTATTAGTCATATCTTCATCTCCAATGACCATCAAGTGGTAGGAGAAAGTATTTTGGGTCTAAACTCATCTCTATGGTTTGGATTCATCATCTTGAGATTTCATGAAGTCTATTCATACTTCATTTGAAATCTACAAATATAAAAGTCTTTAGCCTCCAATGACCATCAAATGGTAGGAGAAGTGGTTTGGTTTAAACCCAATTTCATGGTTTAATAGTTGGGATTAACAAATAAAAGTTGAACTTGACAAATGAAAACAGTGAGTTCACAAACTGTTTTTGATCAAAGATTTTTAGTTCGAAATCTAACCGTTGAAATCAAGTGAAACCAACGGGAAAGTGTCAATAACACAATATTCTACCACTGTAATTTTTGTTTTAAGGTGGTTTTTTGTTTAGAAGGGTTTGATCATGGGTTTTGTGAGTCAACCACAATCTGCCCAGAGTTTCAGAATAGTTTCAGAACAGCAAGTCCATTTTGAAATTCATAAATCAGAAGTCTAATGGAGTTTTTGGGGTCTCTAATAATTTTTTCTGGGTACCTCAATGTGTTAGGAAGATCCCCTAAAAAGAATGAAGCATTTCGGATTATTTTACTATTTTTAAAAAATCAAACAAAATCTCTGGACAGAGAGTTGTACATCTCTGAGTGATGTCTGGTGTTTGTCCTTTTCCCAGAGATCCGACCGTTGAAACCTTGATTTTCTTTTTGATTTGGAAACTAGACTCACAGGGGCATCTCGTGTCCAAAACTCATCAAGATCAAACCATGATAGATATGCTTTTTATTTCTTTTAAGTTCTGGTCTACTCTCTGCAATTTTCAGAGTTTTATGACACATTTGACTTACTTTGCAAATAAGGATCTAAATGACTTTTCTATGATCTAGGGCTTAAACCATGCTTTAATAATGATTAGTTGAGCTTGAATTCAAAGTTTAAGAGTATTTCATAGTTTATCCTTGTCCATGTACATATTCATCTATATGATTCGACACTTGTATTTAAGACTTATTTGCTTTGGATTTAATCACATTAGATAGATTTAAGCTAGAAATTTAGGATTGTCATTTTGTTTTGCACATCACGTGGAATAACCCTTTGTTTTGTAGCGCTATTAAGGTATGATTTCTAAGACTTCTCTTTAGTTTATCTTAATTTCTTGATTTTATTGATTCTTCGACTTAATGCGCGACACCTTAGAATTAGGCTTTGCCTTATGTGTATATGTGATTAGAGACTCTTTTTAGGATTTTCTTTTGTTCGCATGCATTGTACGTTTATTATCGCTGCTGGATCCCGGGTAAGTTCACTTGTTCTCTATTACATATCATATCGCTTGTTACCTGAATTATGTGGCTTTTGAATGATATTTTGTCAATTGCAATTTTCCACCCTTTGGACATGCTTTTGTGATGTATATGTATATATGTATTAGTTGAGGGCATGCTTAGATTAATAAATTTAATTAAAAGGATGTTGAGTAGAGGCCTATCGCAAGATAGGATGAGAGAGGGTGTTTTAGTCCAATGGGCTCCTTCCTCTCTCATTCCATAATCCCCGGACCTAGTTAATCTTTGGTTTCGCAAACGATCAGTTTCCTTTCAAAATGGTTTCTTAATTTTCCTTTTAAAAATTAAGTGGCGACTCATTTTGTTTTTGAATTTGATTTTAAAAAGCTGTGGGTAAGTCAACCTGCGATATCCACAGCATGATGTATTTCATATATCAATGTTAAGGAAATGTGTATCAGATCCGAAGAAAGTAATTATTCCAGAGCCGTTGGAAGTCAGGGAAGACTTGACCTATATCGAGCATCCAGTCAAGATTCGTGACAGAAAAGAACAAGTTCTGAGGACAAAGACTATTCCTTTGATTATGGTGCTGTGGCGAAATCATTCTGTTGAGGAAGCCACATGGGAAAGAGAAGATGAAATGAAAGAGAAGTATCCATTCTTGTTCGAGACATGAGGTACTACGAGTTTGGGGACAAACTCCTTTTTAAGGAGGGGAGAGATGTGACACCCGCTTCCGCGATTTATATTTAATATTGCTTTAGCATGCATAATTATGAGTTAATGATAATTAATGTGTTATGTGACACTTATTGGAGTGGGATTGACCCACTAAGTTGATTATGGGTGTCCAGTTGGGAACCCAGTTTTGGCCACTATGGCAATCCCAAGTTGGGATATGTGTTGATGGGTCCCAGTTGGGATGGGACATTATATGTAGAACACCCTATGTGCCTAAATGTTATTAAGGCTTAAATGATTTGTTGTTTTATTGTTGATAATATCATGTTATTAGGTAGTGACCACTTTTGAGGTCAATTAGGGGTACCTTTGTGAGCACGAATTGAACACGTTTCATAATTAGTAGGTTAAGTAGCAACTTCATTTAATTATATGGGACCACTTATGGGACCCATGCGGGACATAGACAAATACCCATTTAGGTTTGGGATAGTTTTAATACAGTTTCATAATTAGTGGGGGGCGTAATTGCAAAATTGCCAACCTAGTGGGGGGGTTTTCATAAATAGAGGAATTTATATATATAGGACACATAGGAGATGACTAATCTCCATTTGGTGTCATGTTAAGTACGTCTGGTGGAGATATTACAAGCAGAGAGTTAGAATACGAGAGTCACAAGTTTGACGGTGAGTTTCTGACGCCGATTGACGCGCCGAACAACGTCGGTTTTTAAAACAGGCTACATATTCGGACTCCTGGGGGTGAGTCTAATCTATTGGTACTAATTTTATTGAGTTCTGTGATAGTTTTTCCGCGACCCTTTTTAGGGTTTAAGCTTATAACTTGTAATTTTTATATAGGGTTTGTACCTGGATCATAATAGGATTCTAATATTGTGATTAGGAGCGAAACCCAAGAGGTGAGTGATGTTAATTTTGATATTTGGATGATTTTCATGTTAGGTTCAATTGTGATGCCAAAGCATGCCTAATTAGCGTAATTTAATTTATTTAGATTATTATTGGGAAAAATTCATGTGGTTAAATTAGGCCCAATTTGATTGTGAAAGCACGGTGTAATGATTAAATGAGCATGTTGAGTGGTCTATTTGGGTCAATGGAAATTGCTAGTTCTATACCACCATGAGGTAATCTTTGTGGTGACGACCACGGCCGCCAGAGGCCTATGGGACCGCACGTGTGAGGGCGTGGGTCATGACTAGTCACGTGGGCTTGGGGAGTGAAGCCGCGGGCTAGCCGGTAGTGGTGGGAGTGAACTAGTAATTGCCAGAGACTATAGTTATTTGTAATATGTTGAATTGAGCATGTTTATTATCCATAATCATGATTAGCATTACTCACTAAGCATATAGCTTATATATTGTAATGGTTATTGAATAACCATCGTAGGTGATCGTGGTGAGGAATCGGGAAAGTAAGCTGGGAAGTGGCTTGGCTGGTTTATGGGTTTTGGGAGTTGTTGTTACCTTGTTAATAGTTACTTACTTTTTAGTTTAAAGCTTGCAATATAGTTGTAATTAATCGGTTTTAATATGGATTGTAGTACGAGTCATATTTTGGTTGGTTTAAGCTTATGTAATATTTCTAGTTAAGCTGTATACTTTAGTTGGGATTGTTTGATCGTAGTGTCACTATGGCTAATGTTATTAGATTGGGCCGTTTGAACTTGGCGATTTATTTATTGGGTTGGTTGTAAATTGTTATATTTAGTATTCCTCTTAAAGTATTTAAAAAAACTCTTGCTTGGACTTTGGGAGCTCATGACTATGATTTGGCAATTTTATTTGAGAATTTATTACTTGTTAAAACAGGGTTTTTGGCTAATTGCAAAGACAGGATTTTGTTTTTTATTTTTATTTATTATTATTACTATTATTATTATTATTGTTGGGCTTCTTTGGTTTAAGTTTATTTTAAATTTATTTTGGAACTTTAATCACTTGTGTAAGGCCTTGGTGGCGTGCCACGTGTCCTAGGATCATCTGGGTGGTTCCGGGGCGTGACAATCCCCCAACAACCTGAAATGGATAAGGAGGGTATCACCAAAGAAGAACGGTACATGTTGAGGAAGGTCGGATTGAGAATGAAGCCTTTCTTACTATTGGGTGAGTCATTGATTTCTGAACAGCTAACATGTTGAAAAACAGAAGAGCCGACTGTAACCTTTATGCTCCAGCCAAGAAACCTCATTTGTTTCACGAAACATATGCATAATGGGAAGTTACTTCTTTTGTTTGCAATTTTTTGTTTGTTTCCCATTGCAATAGAGTTCTCATATTATCCCATCTTTTATTTGAAGTTGTTTAGTTTCCCATTACAGATGAGTCCTCATATTCATGCTTTTGGTTCGCTTTGTTAGCAATGCAAGACATTATTATTTGATGAATTAACTATCTGGTCTTTCTTTCTTTCTTAAAAAAAAAAAGGCTTTTTGCCAAAATCTGTTTGATTTAATTAAGTGATAAACAAGGTGTTATTTGCACTTTCCAAACGTTTGTCTGAAAAAACTGGGTATATGTTTTTAGATAGTATTATTACGATAGTTGCTCATTGACTTGCTGAATACTATACAGAGATTGAAGAGTTGCAGACAGATGAAGCATCAGCAAAGGAGAAAATGCTTCGCTTGAGCATAGAAGCTAGTGAATGTTCTGGCTTCCAGTATAACTTCTCACTTGACGACTAAACCAATGCAGATGACAGGTTTTCTCTATTTTGTGGGAGTTCAGATTTTATACTTGTCCCTTGATTTTCTTCGGCTAAATAGAGCACTGAAAATATCTAACAATTCAAATCAAGTCCTCTTTTTTTTTTTGCTCATTTTTCATCTCACATTCTTATTTGTTTTTCATATTTGCAGAGTTATTGTGAGGGGTAGAGTCAAATTGGTGGTTGATACAATTTCACTTCACTTTGTGAAAGGTGCAACTGTTGATAATGTTGAGGAGCTTATTTGCTCTGCTTTCCAAGTAACTCTCTATAGCTTGTTAGCTCTATGCACTTCGTAGTTTATGTATCATGTTTCTGCATATCCACATAATATATCGTATCCTAGCTTGGCTACTTATGTTCTAGAAACTTTACTTATATTGGATTTGTTTCCAGAATCTGCCTTATATCTACTATCGTATTTTAAGACATAAGGACTTGAATAGGTTCATCTCACTTTCTTGTATAGCAACTATAAGTAATTACTAATTAGCATCTCTGACAGTAGAACTAGAGATAAGCATAGGCTTTAGAAGGCTCTGCACCCTACTTTCAATTAATTAGTTGGTGAATTAATTTAAATTTGGTTTTAAGGTTAATATTGGAATGATGAAATTGTGGTTATTTTCCCCTTTAACATGATAATAGTTTCAACGAATGCTTTATGCTGATAACTTTGGAATATGAAAGCCAAAGTTTCCAATGACTTCCCTTGTAGTTTCTAAAATGTTTACTGACGGCTTCTCTAAAGATTTTCAGATAGGTAATCCTTATTTCTGGAAAAGTTTCTTGAGAAATAGGTTTCCCCTCTAATTCTCTAAAAAAAAAATTCTCACAACCCATAGTTATTGTAACAAATAAAATTTACTTTTTGTTACTAGGTTACACATAAATCACTTCATGAGTCAGTGTGCTTGGCTGGTAGCACTAGTCTCTATGGTTATAGTAGAATATGATTTAGACCTGTGGAATCACACGATTCAAATTCTTGTTATCACCAAAAATAAAACAAGATCCCATCAACCCGGAAACAATGATCAAATCCTAGAGGGATGTGCCCTCGTTTCATCCTACAACGAACTCCGAATTATTTCCTTACATCCTACAACGAACTCTGAATTATACTTCTGAACACTTGAAAAGGCATGTAGGGATTTTCTCTTTTTAATCATTATAAATTTCGTGTCTATTTCAACTTTCACCGATAGATATCGAACGCAAAAATGCAAAAGAGTGGCTGTGTAATTGAGTTGTTTGGGCTGATCACAAGGCCATGGGTGGGTAACTGGGACCACCAGGATAGAAGTTCCTTATCTTTACATGAACTTCAACTTCTACCCCCCGATTTTACTTCTTTCTATTTTTAATTTCAATATCATCTTTATGTTTTCTATTTCCACTTGTTGGACAGGAGAAATACAAAAAACCAAACTATGTTCAAATTTCTGTGGAGTCATATTCACATCTAATTGGGTTGGAGGATCAAGTGAACAGTTTGGAGGATGAAATCAAGGAATTGAATGAAAAGCAGTCCGAAGCCAATTCAGACATGATTACGAAGGAAAACCTGGTGAAACAGCATGCTAAAGTTGCTGAAGAAGCTGTCTGAAGCCAATTTGTTGTAATCTTTTTTTTTTAAATAGATTGTGGTTTTTTTTTCCCGAATTTGAACAAATGATGTTTAATTAGTACACTCCGTGTTTGATTGTAAATTGCAACTTGTGTTGTTTATAGTTAAATCGTTTTGGAATACAATTGTACAAGTACAAAAAAAAATAGGCTCTTTAAAAAATATATATAAAATAAAGTCTTTCAAATAAATTGTCAATAATATTTGTCACAGTTAAATTAGATGACAAAATTATAAATTGTCACCAACATTTGTCCCCAATTGTCACCGCTCGGAGCAGTGACAAAATCAAAATTATTGTCACCGCGAAGGGCAGTGACAAATTTAAAATTATTGTCACGGTTCATAGCGGTGACAAAGGGAAGGAAATTAACCCTTTAAGGGGTCCTCAAATGGGCAGTGACAAACGAAATTGTCACTGCTCGGAGCAGTGACAAACTTTTTTTGTCACCCCCGGAATTGTCACGGTCAAGGGCAGTGACAAAGGCCCTTTGTCACCTCCCAGAGCAGTGACAAATTGGCTATTCTGGTGCAGTGGAGTGTTGAGTGAATTGCCACTTGTTCTAGATTGCATCCATACATATTAGAGATGTTTGATGCATATGTATATTGTTTTACATACATGATATTGTTATTGTTGTACATGCATAGTGTTTATGCATTGAGAACTACAGGATTGTAATCATGGATGACCGAGAGTTATCACCCCATACCCGAGGAATGAATGAAATGGCAGAGATGATGGGGAATATGGGGGAAATGATACGGAATATAGCGGAGCGACTGCCTCCCACACCCCACATAGAAGTGGAACCAATAACTGTAGTGCATGCACCCGAAACTAGAGGCATAAGATCTGTATCCGAACAATTCGCTCGAAAGAAACCAATGGAATTTCATGGGACACCCGATCCAACGCTTGTCGAACATTGGATTATGGATATGAAAAGAATTTTCCGATCTATTCCGATGAACGACAGGGAGAAAATGGAAAATGCAAGTGATGTACTGAAGGGTGAAGCCCAGAACTGGTGGGTAAATGTACTAGATCAAGGAGCACCAATTACTTGGGAAGGGTTTAAGGCAGAATTCAATCGTCGATTCTTTCCGCGAGCCGCCTATAATGCAAAGAAGCGAGAGTTTGATAACCTCAAGCAAGGAGACATGACTGTAACGGAGTATACTTCCAAGTACAACGCTTTGTTGAGATTTGGCAAGGGTTCAGTGCCAGAGGAGGAAGATAGAGCAAGGAAATTTGAAGAGGGTTTAAGGGAAAATATTCGTCTAAGGGTGGAAACCTATGAACATTCGACTGTAGCAGCAGTACAACAAACGGCGCTAGTGGCCGAGAGTGGAATGGAAAGGTCAAGGCGGAATCAGCACGGTAAACGAAGCAATGAGAGTGGAGATAGGAACCAAGGCAGATCTTTCAAGAGGCCGTTTCAGAGAGGCTCTGGTTCTAGTTTTAATGATTTCAGGAGAACGCCAAGTAACATACCATTGTGTTCAATTTGCAACTGACCACACTCAGGCCGATGTTTCATGACCAAACCCCAAAACAGAAATCAAGGAGGGAGTAGTGCTAATTCTACACCCGAGATGAGAGGCAAGTGCTATGATTGTGGAGTATTTGGACACCAAGCCAAGGATTGCCCGAGGAGGTATCCTCAGCAAGGAGTTAGTTCTATGGCTTCTAGTGGTTCGAAGCCTAAGCAAACTAATGACGGGGGACAAAGGATGGAGCAACGTCAAGGAAGAGCATATCAGATGAACCCAGGGGATATGACTGCTTCAGAGACAGTAGTCTCAGGTATGGTGCTTGTATGTTCACACTTAGCACGCATACTTGTTGACTCGGGATCTACGCATTCATTTGTATCGCATGCCTTTGTTGAACATTTGAATGTTAAATCGGTACCGTTAGGATATGAATTGTCTATTGTTGTGCCACTTAGTAAATCGATAATGACATCTATTGTATATAAGAACTGTGAGATTAAATTAGGCGAGAAGTTGATGACCGTAAACCTTATACCGATTGTGGTGAACCATTTCGACGTAATTCTGGGAATGGATTGGTTAGCTTTTAACCAAGCCACAATAGACTGTGAACGGAAAGAGGTTAATTTTCGATCACCGGTGCATGGGAACTTTTGTTTCCAAGGGAATGGGGTTATACCGCCGCCGTAGTTGATTTCAGCTATCCGAGCGGGAAGGTTATTGAAAAAGGGATGTCAAGGATTCCTATGTTCAGTAACCGATGTCTCAGCGACCGAATTCAAAATAGAAGACATTTCGATAGTGCGAGAATATCCAGATGTATTTCCTGATGATCTACCCAATATTCTTATTGAAAGAGAGGTTGAGTTCACCGTTGAGGTTATACCAGACGCAAGACCCGTATCAAAGGCACCGTATAGAATGGCACCAGTAGAATTGAAGGAGCTGAAAATTCAACTACAATAGCTACTTAACAAGGGTTTCATTCGACCAAGTGTATCGCCGTGGGGAGCTCCAGTATTGTTTGTAAAGAAGAAAGATGGCTCCATGCGTATGTGTGTTGATTACCGGGAACTGAACAAGTTAACGATTAAGAACAAGTATCCACTGCCGAGAATCGATGACCTATTTGATCAACTTCGTGGGGCTCAAGTATTTTCGAAAATAGATTTGAGATCAGGTTATCATCAATTGAAAGTAAAGGCCGAAGATGTTGAGAAAACAGCTTTCAGAACGCACTACGGACATTATGAGTTCTTAGTCATGCCGTTTGGGGTTACGAATGCACCAGCCACGTTCATGGATCTTATGAATCGAGTGTTCAAGGATTATCTGGATGACTTTGTGATTGTATTCATTGACGATATTCTTATCTATTCACCGAGTGAGATAGAACACGAGAATCACTTGAGGTTGATACTTCAGAGATTGCGAGAGAAGCAATTATTTGGTAAATTCAAAAAATGTGAATTTTGTTGTCTAGTATTACTTTTCTTGGTCACGTGATTGACAAGAATGGAGTATCAGTTGATCCTCACAAAGTAGAAGCTGTATCTAATTGGCAAAGACCGACTTCCGTACCTGAAATTCGAAGTTTCTTGGGATTAGCGGGATACTACCGCCGTTTTATTGAACATTTCTCAAAGGTTTCTTTACCTATGACAAGGTTGATGAGGAAAGGAATTACATTTGAATGGAGTTAGGAATGTGAAGACAGTTTTCAAGAATTGAAAGCACGACTAACGAGAGCACCTATTCTGACAATACCATCCAGAACCGAAGGATTTGTAATCTATAGTGATGCTTCAAGTAAAGGGTTGGGATGTGTGCTTATGCAAGGCGGTAAAGTAATTGCATATGCTTCTAGACAGTTGAAGACACATGAGATTAATTATCCGACTCATGATCTTGAATTAGCGGCAGTAATTCATGCCTTGAAAATTTGGAGACACTACCTGTATGGAGAGAAATGTAAGATTTTCACCGACCACAAGAGTTTGAAATATATTTTCACCCAACGGGACTTGAATATGAGACAGCGAAGATGGTTGGAGTTGATGAAGGATTACGATCTTTCGATTGAGTACCATCCGGGAAAGGCGAATGTAGTGGCCGATGCATTAAGCCGAAAGACGCCGAGGAATTTAGCCGACGAGCTAACACAACAAAAAAAATTGGTAAAAGAAATGGAACGTTTGGACTTGGAAGTAATACCAGAGGTTAGTGGTGGCTTAATGATGGCAATCATGGCACACCGAGATATTATTGATGAGATCAAGAAAGAACAATTTAACGATGTTTATTTGTGCAAAATGAGGGACGAGATACCTTTAGGGAGACGACCTGGTTTTGTGTTGGAATGAGGAACGTTGAAACTGGGAAATCGATTATGTATACCAAATGTGAAAGACTTGAAAGAGAGGATTCTAGAAGAAGCTCATAGTACGAAATATTCAGTGCACCAGGGAAGTAATAAGATGTACAGAAACTTGAGAGAAAACTTCTGGTAGAAGGGTATGAAGCGTGAAGTCGCTAAGTTTGTATCTGACTGTTCGGTATGTCAACAGGTTAAAGCAGAGAGACAAGTACCCGCGGGATTATTACAACCTTTACATGTGTCAGAATGGAAATGGGACGAGATTACAATGGACTTTGTTTCAGGCTCTCCACGATCATGTAATAAGAATGAGAAGATTTGGGTTATAGTTGACCGATTAACCAAGTCAGCTTATTTTCTACCAATCAAGACGAATAAGCCTTCGAGGTTAGCAGAGTTGTATGTGAAAGAGATTGTAAGACTACATGGAGTTCCAACAGTGATTGTATCAGATCGGGATAGTAGCTTTACGTCAAGGTTTTGGGGAAGTTTGCAAGAAGCTATGGGTACGAAATTGAGTTTCAGTACTGCATTTCATCCTCAGACCGATGGACAGTCAGAGCGCATGATTCAGACGCTAGAGGATATGTTGAGACTTTGTGTATTAGATTTTGGGAGCGATTGGGAGAAGCATCTACCGTTAATTGAATTTGCGTATAACAACGGATTTCGGTCAAGTATTGGTATGGCACCATATGAAGCTTTTTATGGCCGTAAGTGTCGATCACCGGTTTGTTGGACCGAAGTAGGAGAAAGAAAGTTGTTAGGACCTGAGTTAATACAGGTGACTACTGAGAAGGTGAAATTGATTCAGGAACGTCTTAAGGTAGCTCAGAGTCGATATAAGAGCTATGCGGACTCTAAACGACGACCGATGAATTTTGAAGTGGAAAATTTTGTATACTTGCAAGTATCGCCTTCGAAAGGCATTGTACGATTTGGAAAGAGGGGAAAGCTCAATCCAAGATTTATAGGACCTTTTGAGATCCTAGAGAGAGTAGGTCCAGTGGCTTATCGATTAGTCTTGTCATCAGAGTTGGAACATGTGCATAACGTATTTCACGTATCGATGTTGAGACGTTGTATGAGTGATACGAGTAAGATCATAGTACCTGAACCGCTGCAGATTCAAGGAGACTTGACTTATGTGGAACAACCGGTAGAGATTCTAGATCGAAAGGAACAAGTCTTAAGAACTAAAACGATTTCGATGGTGAAGGTATTATGGCGTAGTCACACTGTTGAAGAGGCTACGTGGGAAAGTGAGGAAGACATGAGGAATGAGTATCCGTACCTGTTCGACGTATGAGGTATAAGTTTGGGGACAAACTTCCTTTTTGGAGGGGAGAGTTGTCATACCCATTCCAGAAATTTATGATTTTGAAAATGCATCATTTGAGATTTTTGAAATTATTAATGTTATTAATAATTTGAGTTGAGGTTGACTGTGGGTCAACGGTAAGGTGTCAGTGAGGACACGGGAACATGGTAGTTCATATTGCATGGGCATGAGTATATGGCATTTATATGATTTAAATGTTATTTGACTTTATCTGGTATTCCTGTGAATAGTAATTATACCTGTGTAGTATACTTCTGGTATTTTGGATATTTTAGTATATCATTTTGAGAACTGTGGTGAGAACGTGAGTGATACGTTATTTAAAAAGGTAAGTTTTGTAGAGATTCCTCAGAATATAGTTTTCGGATGTTATTTTGGACCCAAACGAAACCTAGTCGAAAACTTTTGAAATTTATAGTTTTTACTCGTAAAGTTATAAAATGGACGTGTGCGACGTTTCATGGGTTAATTAGAAGTTTGAGAAACTCGTGGGGAGGAAAATACAATTTCCGAAAAGTTTGCCTATATACAGATGAGGATGAGATTTCAATCTCATCCAAAACTTTCCAAAATATCTAAAGAGAGGAGAGAGAAGAGAGATTGGTGGCCAAAGGCTTTGCGACGCCAATCTACGACCTTTCGTCCGTTAGATTTTCTCCAGATTCAAGATTTGAACTCGTGGAGGTAAGATCTACGTTTTGATACTACTTAGGCCGTGTTTGGCCAAGTTTTGTAAAAATCTAAATTTTAGACTTTTGGGAAAAACAGGTATAAACTTGTAGGAATTTTCTCAAATTCGAAATCAGACGTTTATTTAGCCTCCTAGTCGATCCTTCAAAGTTTGGGAAAAATCGCACGAGGTATGAAGTCCTAACTTGTGAAATATAGAGAAATACATGTTTTATATTTCAACGACGAAATTGAGATCCGGGCAAAATCCATGTGTTAATTGTAGGCCCGTTAATTATGCACGCGCTAAATTGTGAAAAACATGTCTAAATTTATGCGAGCACGTTGAGTTGTCTATGTGGGTCAAAGGGGAGTCTTATACAAATTCATGCCGGAGTAAGCTTCTCGATGTTTGAGAATTTTAGTAGCGACGGCTACTGTGCATGGTTGTAGGCTTGGACTTGCCATGGCACTTGTGGGGATGTAATGGTTGTAGGCTTGGACTTGCCATTGACATCGCGGTTTAAGGCTTGGACTTGCCGCTACCGGATGAATACGTATTTTTCTCCCTAGAGACTATTGATATGATTTATGAGATTAAAGCATGTTTATCATATATTGCATATGTTAGAACTTGTACGCTCAGCATATAGCTGAGCAGTGGAGATGTACTCCATTGCAGGTAAAAAGAAAGACAAGAGAAAGCATGAGGAGTGAGGCCGTGGAATGCCGGGGAATCATGGTTTATATTTTGTTCTACTCCGAACTTGTAATAAAAATCTTGAATTAGTAGTACGTTGTAATATAATCTGAACTTAGATTTAGTACTTGTAATTCCTAGTAAACGATGTTGTAGTTATGTTTTGAATGATGGAATAGAGTGGTTATATGTTGGTTTGAGATTGGAAGAACCTGGAGTGGGAAAGCTGCAGTTTTGGGTTTGCTGATATAAATCAGTCGACTGGTTTTTGATTCAGTCGACTGGACCGCTGGGTTGGGGTTGTTACTGCTTTGTTTCGTCTGAGGTTCAGTCGACTGGGTTGAGAAAACAGTCGACTGGATGGGGCCCCAGACCATGACATCCTGTTGGATAAGGCACCAGTCAACTGGACATTGGCAGTCGACTGATAATTTTAGGCACCAGTCGACTAGGTCCCCGACACAGCCGACTGGATGGGCTGTTATATTTTGAAACCTATCTGTTTGAGATCACCAGTCGACCGGGCCCTCGATCAGTCGACTGGACCTCTGTTTTCGAAACTGTTTTCTTTTTATCGGATTCAATTGGCCAAATTTTTTTTATAACTCTGATTCCATTGGATTTTTCAACTCAGAGGGCAATGTTTCTTAAAGTTTTAAATTACTTAGGGTTGTTTTAAAGTTCTTTCCGCTGCGTATAGTTATATGATGTTTGGATGAGCCTTGGTGGCGTGCCACGTGTCCTATTTCCACGCGTAGTAAAACTCCATTTGGATTTTCCTAATAGTTGATCACGTTCAGTGAACTTGTTCTATAACAAGCACCCATATGTCTATTCCAGTGTCCCCACATTGATGACTTAAGACTAGTCATATTTTATCAAATAAAATAAACATGGCACATGTTAGTCTAACCGGATTATCAAAGGCCCAATTTAATAATCCTATGACTAAGAACAATTTTAGAATAAAGCAACTGAGAAGTATATGGTCTTGTTCCTTAACTCTTTAAGTACATACCTTCTCAACTTTAATTCTATGGACATATCATATAGATGTTAAACAACAATAATGATAAATAATAAACTTGTTCTTTATTATGAAACTGTTATTACAAGGTAATATTCCTAAAACACTACTCCAATCTAATTGGCTTTTAGGGCATACTACTAACAATCTTCCACTTGCACTAAAACCAATCGACCATGTATCTCATACCCATCTTCTCAAGATGGCGATCCAATTGCTGCTGGGTTAAGGCCTTAGTGAATGGATCTGCTACATTATCTGCTGATGCTAGCAGATAATGTAGGTGAAGAAGAATAGAGATTGAGCTTTTATATGAATCATGTTGCTTTTGAAGCTCATTGCGCATGGATGCTAACATGTAGCATCTCACATTTATTTCATCTTCCTGCCACTTTTTCAAAGTGTTATGCTCTTCCTCAGTGGATCCTTCCGGAAGAGATTCCGGCATTGGCCCATCCAAGACATAGGCAATTTTGTCAGAAGCAAAAATGATTTTTAAGTTCCTTAACCAATCATCAAAGGTTGGTCCAGTCAAACGGTTGGAATCCAGAATTTTAGCAAGGGGGTTGAAGTTTGACATTTTTAACGGTGATCTACAGAAGATAAATAGCAATTTATGAGCATAAAATAAAATCCAATTTTATTATCCATTAGATTTTGGGTCTTTAAATCACAATTGTACCTCCCACTATTCTTTTCAAATTCCTCGTCCCTTTAAAGAAATTTGGGAATCTTTATTTGTAAAAATTCCTAGTGGGGATTGGGGTTCCACCAAAACTAGTACAACCTCACATAATAGTTTCTTGGCCATACTAACTTAGATAAGAAGGTAACTTTATACCTATTGCTTCTTAAGCAAGTTCCAATCAACATTTAACCTCTAAAATTATGAACCTCACATAATAGTTTCTTGATCCATATATTTTAGTTAAGTTAGATCCACCATTCATACAAGTATGAGTCACTAATGAGACCCTCACATAATAGTTTCTTGGATCCCACTAACCCCTCACCTCATAATATCATATATTTAAATAGTATGAGTGGTTTTTCTTAGAATGAGCAGTCCCCACATATCTGTAGCCGACAAACCCAAATAAGAAAATACAGTCACCTATGATGGTGGAAGGCTACGATAACACATTCATAATGTCTCTTCGCTTACAACTTAATTATCATAAACAAGAAGGGAATTTTATGTTCTCATCAATTATACATGCATCAAATACATAAAATAAATATTTCATCATTTATATTTTAATATGTCCATACAATGCTCCTACTAATTAAATTAAGAAAACAATTTTAAAATTTTAGTTTAAAGGAGTATCCTCGTGACAAAACAAATGGATTAAATTTTAAAACAATTTCAAAATATAGACATATAAAATATATGGTGAAACCGCCCAAACAATTATCACATAAAAAATTGGGTCATGGATGATTATGGACTTTTAAGGTGATTCAACTTGAGGTTTTAAGTTGAATCTAGGTCTATAGTGTTGTAATCATTATTAAACATCACATGCTTTCAAAATCTAAGCTTGAAACAATAATAATAAATAGTCTTCATTCTTTTCTTGGACACCTTATCTACTCCAAGTAGGCTCCACCTTTTTCTTCCTTGTAATTTTCTAATCTTCGTCTCTAAACCTAATTTTATATGACTTTAATAAGAAAACACTTGATCCATAATCAAGGGGGAGGTACATAGGAGGGAGATAGAAATTACATCGAGAAGGAGGGAGGAAGGCATGCAAGTCCTATTTAAAAATTACAAATCCAAAATAATAAAACATTCAATCACATTGAAATAATAAACCAATCAATTATTTGGTATAGTCCATAATCATCATTTTCATCCATTCACATCATATGTAAATAAAAGAAAATATAATAAAAATAATTGTTCTAGTTATAGCATGAATCTTGGGTTCAATTCTAATCCAATTAAAATTTGTCTTAATATAAAAACAATCCTGCTATACATTAAAACGCATATTAGAGGGTTTAAACGTTCGATTTTGGACAAAATCTACCTCGCTCATACCCTAAAAGGGTATGAGCCTCGCTCAGAACGTTGTTTCCAATCGAATATAGGTGTTCTGACGTAAAATTTTAAATTTCGAATCTGACTCGTCTTCTTTAGCGAACCGCTAACAGATTCGGATAAACAATCATGAATAAGTTCCAAACTTGTCACAAAAATATATATAACTTTTATACACATTACAATTGGCATATACATGTTTACATCTTATGTAAACACTATATACCAATGTAACGAAGTTTAAACCCTTTGTTCATCATATGAACAAAAACCCTAGTATCTTCATACAAACATTCCCAAAATTCCAATTTATTCAAAATAAATTTATGCTACAACAACAATTACAGTATTTTGAATTAAGGCTCTGATACCACTGAAAGAAAACCATGTGGAACCCTTTAAGGTTTGCGCAGCGGAAAACAAAAATTTAATGGTTTACTAATCCCATGATCAAGTCTATGATATATATAAAATACATACAACATCCATAGGGGGTTAATCGAATAGTTACCCTTGAAGCGTGCTTCACAAAATATTAATTCCCTTTCGTCCCACGAACAATTCACCAAATCGTTCAAGCGTCCGATCTCTAAAAATATCCATACGAGCAATGCACACTAGAAGAAAACTTTTCCTTCCTCCAATAAAGTGAAGAAGACAAAAGGTGAATAGATCAAAAACTCTTTTGACCTTACAGACGTAATGGGTTGGGAGTTTTTGGGAGAAACTTGGGTGTACTAGCATCCCACTTAGTTTCTCATATCCCATATATATAATAATGCTATAAGTCCCTTTCCTAATCTAATTAGGAAACTATATTTGATTGGAAGAATTTCTTAAATCAAATATAAACTAATAGTATTATTATACTACTTCCATATTAACAACTTAATATCAAGTAGACCCTCACAACTTCTTCTAATTACACATAGCCCTTTTGTGTGTGACCCCTTAGGTTCATACTAATCTGATAGTAGGTACTAATACTTTAAAGTATTACAATTAAAACCCTTTCTAATTAATTTAAATTAGAACATCTTCTAATTCTCCCTTGTAGAAATAATTAATATTAATATTTATTATTTCTGGACTTCTACTAGTCATGAGTGACACCTAGCAGTATATCATGACACACCCCAGACAGTCTGAAAAATAGTGAACCTTTCCGTTAACAGTTACTATACAATTCAATCCTTCTATCAAACAATGTCCCAATTAAATCTCTTGGGTAATGGACATATTATCAAACTCAGATTTAATTATATGTTCTCGAACTAATTGATATTTCTCTATTTGGTGAAATTAGAAAACTCTTTCTAATTCTCACCCTGCTCTGGCCAGGGAGCTTTACTTGAGATATATCATAGAAGATCACATAGGACATTCACTCCCTCACTTGAGAGTGATAGATTCCTTGTTGTACATTCACATGTCTCCATGTATAACTTATTATACCCAACAATACATGAATATGCCTTTGATTAAAACATAAACACCGTGCACGTTAAAGCATAATAACTTATATACAAGATAACAGTAATGTCTCAGGTCTAAGGATTACTTGTACCACTGTAACTAAGAACAATCCATTGATAGATAAGTAAAACTCCATTTGGATTTTCCTAATAGTTGATCACGTTCAGTGAACTTGTTCTATAACAAGCACCCATATGTCTGTTCTAATGTCCCCACACTGATGACTTAAGACTAGTCATATTTTATCAAATAAAATAAACATGGCACATGTTAGTCTAACCGGATTATCAAAGGCCCAATTTAATAATTTTACGACTAAGAACAATTTTAGAATAAATCAACTGAGAAGTATATAGTCTTGTTCCTTAACTTTTTAAGTACATACCTTCTCAACTTTAATTCTATGGACATATCATATAGATGTTAAACAACAATAATGATAAATAAAAAACTTGCCCTTTATTAATATGAAACTGTTATTACAAGGTAATATTCCTAAAACACTACTCCAATCTAATTGGATTTTAGGGCATACTTGATACTACTAACACTTTGAGGGTGGGGGCCCAAGCGGTTGCTTACTTTGTTTCCCCACAGGACCGGCCCTACCAAATATATATATATATATATACACAGTCTGATCTTAAGCGGACCTTAAAAAACGGATCAAAAAGACGGACTGTGTAAAAAGTGAGAAATTCTCACAAAAGACTGAGAAATTTTAAAGAGAGAAAAATTCTCAGTCTTTTGTGAGAATTTCTCGCTCTTACACAGCCTATCTTTTAGGTCTGTTTTTTAAGGTCCGCTTAAAATCCGAACTGTATATATATTAATAAATATATATATATATATATATATATATATATTGGGGGAATCCTCAGTCGGACTACGCATATTTGAGCTATATGGAGCATTCGCCCATCATAGATTGGGCCGTTCTGTAACCACGATTGGAGGACCAATGGCTTAAGAAAAAAATGCTTCTGGCCATCGCAATCATGCAGCCTAACTGGGCCAATTTTTTAATAACAATTACTCATTTCGGCCCAATTTAAGAGAATTTGTTCTATTTCAAGATGTGCCAATTTAAAATGACTAATGCTATGCTTCCCTATCTCAAATGTAGTTCTTAAATGCTTTATAAGTTGTACCATATTTAGTGGTATGTAGAACTACTGACTATGTCACTGCATATGGTACAACTATTACTGAAATTTGAAAACATAGCATTACTCTTCCAAACCCTTTATTATTCCAAACTCTTATTCTTCGCTTTAACACTGAAATTTTAAAATCAACAGAAGGGCGCTATTTAACATTGAATTTTAAAATTAAAAGAAGGGCGCTAATTGAAAGTTGAAAGTTTTCACCACAATCATGGCCGGCTCAAATGGGGGGGGGGGGGGGGGGGGGGGCAGTGGGGTAACCGCCCCGGGCCACCAAAGTTCATCAAATTTTGAGGGCCTCCATAAAATTTTTACCTTGAGATTTTTTTAGCATTTTACATTAGGTCTCCCTTAATCATGTTTAAGCCTCTTCTCAACTTATGTTTAGGCCCCAAAGGGGCCCAATACCTAATTTAGTGTCATCAACTATATATATATATATATATATATACAGAACCCTTCTTATGAGGGATCCCTCACTTTAACAAAGTGAGGACTTCTTTTTATAATCGTTGGATCCAGTTTTCATTAAGGGTATTGAAGTAATTTTACAGACAAAAAACTGGATCCAACGGCTGTAAAAAGAAGTCCTCACTTTAACAAAGTGAGGGATCCCTAGAATTTTGAAAATTACACTTTTAGTTTAAGAATTTTTTGAGTTTTAGAAATAGGTCTCCCTAGAATTTTGAAAGACATCATACAATATTTAAGTTTCACAAATAGACTCATATTATAAGTAGACCCCAAAAAAATCGCCAATTATGTATAAGTAAACCCTAAAAAAATAGCCAATTATGTATAAGTAGATCCCAAAAAAATTGCCACGGGGGCGCTGCCCTCGAACCCCTGAATAAGAGGCCTCACTTTTAGTAGTTTGTCACGGGCCTCCAAATACTCGGGACCGGCCCTGACCACAATAAAAAGCTTCCTACATTGACAGTACGGTAGAAATAATAATAACAGTGAATTGGGAATTACGTATTTGAATCCAGTAAGATTGCTCCATTGTGAATTGGGAGTCACGTATTTGAATCACAAAACTAGGCTCGCCTGAGCGTAAGCCTTTGTATATTTAACCCTTCCAGACCTCGCAGTGATGGAGCCTAGTGCACTAAATTTGATATTTACTTTATAAAAAAAAAACTATAAAGTTCAAAAAAAAAAAAACACTTCAATGTTACAGTAAAACTTATGGCTAAAATTCTGTAGATGTTCAAAAAAGTTTCTACAAGTTATTTTTAAAAAATTCTGATTAAACATGTCTCTTAAACAGGAACATAGGGTTTTTTTTTTTGGAAAAAAGGGTAAATTAATCTAAAAAGTTGTACAAAGTACAAGGGACATCCCCCAGGATAAAATAGTAAGCTCATAAAATATGCTCAAAAGGAGCAACAAGAAGCCAAGGCCAAGCATTAGATGGGAGTCTATCTGAATCAGGAAACAGAGAGACACCCATCCCTACCAAAGAGAGGACAAAGACAAAACGAAGAAGAAACAAAAGATCGTATCAAAATCCGTGGCGGCCCTTAGGGCGACTACCACTAACCTGCATCTTCGCTTCCTTCTTCTTTTGCCTGGAGGACATAGACTACTCTGGAATAGGGGGAAAATCATCAAAAACATCTGCACTGTCTTCATCAATCTCATCATCATTCACTTCCAAATTTTCATCCGTATACTTTCTATCTTAGGATTGAAACCTTCCTTCTCCTACGCTAAGGCCTGACCCATGAGCGTCCTCAGAATGGGCAACAATCCCATAAACATAAGGCACTAACTAGTTGAAAGAGTTACTAATCTTAATTTGCTGAGGATTAGAGAAAGAAGGCTCGTAGAGAACAGAAGATTCAGCAGCACATTGTCCCTCGGAAACCACACCCTCTCCTTAACCTTACCCTTACCTACCACTTGAGTCTACTGATCTTTATCATCCTCAACACTAGTCCCAGAAACATCTTTCATGTCGTTCGGACTCTTCTTGATAGGTACCCAATGTTGGGTAGATTGAAATTTGGCATGATTAGGGTAGGCCGGCTGGATCTAAACCTTCCTGTCACAGTCATGCCCAAAACACATACACAAATTGCAACGAGAGGGGGTCCACTGATACTCAACTTTTATCGTGATCAGATCATTGCAAAAACAGGAATCTGCCGCAACCAGGTCAAAGCTTGTAATCCAATCGTCCCTTGCATCCACTTCAATGCACACTCTTACATAAGTGATTCTTCGACAGGAGACTGTCATTTTATCCACCCGAAGAGGTTTCCCAATCATGCTTGCAATGTAAATAATACCAACGGGGGTCCAATATTCAAGCGGAAATTGAAGAAATGCACCCAAATAGGAACTTCAGATATTTTATCTTAGGACAATTTGTTAGATATATCAAATATAAAATTTTGGTGCGCACTGGATAAGCGCATTCGGTGAACGCACTACGCTTGTAAGCCTAAAAAAATCACGGGTCAGTGGGCACGGGGGTCAGCGGGGTGGCCTATGGTTTTTTTAGACTTAAAAGCCCAGTGCGCCTACCCAGTGCGCACTGGAACTGGACTCTATACATACATAAATATACATATCAAAAGAGTAGATATGGAGTTGAAAACTGCAGTACATATTTACAATAATACAAATTCTTGATTATTACAGGTTTTAATTGACAATTGTTATATTTCCTTAGCAAGCCGAATCTGTGCCGAAATGGCTTTCAATATTTGAAGCTGCCGTCTCAAACCTTCGTTTGGTATACGTGTATGTGTATATAGACATGTATGATAGAAGCCCCTTAATTAAACTCTAATAAGTAACTTTCAGTTTTTAGTAAAGCCTATAGTCCGAAGCTTAATAATATAAGATATAAGTTTAAAAAAAATTCAAGTTTGGGGTTTGCATAAGTAAACAAGGTTATCAACGATATGGTGAACCATCCAAGTCTCTATTGTATGGCAATCATTCTACCTGAATTTTTTTGTTTAATTCAACTTAAGAGTTCTTTACCAAGTGGTCGGGCCTAGCCCATGTGCATCACTCCACCTTTTTTAGGTGGGAGGTGGAGGGTTCGAATCTCTCCATGGGGAGTGGCGAGGAGATTTTCTCCTCCTCTAATATTGTAGAATTGACCCCGTTCCCTAGTCAGTAGAGATCTGATGGACTATGCCTTGCTTGGGTGTGTGTGTGCGTGTGTCCCCCACGTAAGAGATCAAAAAAAAAAAAAAAATTAAGAGTTCTTTGAAAACTAATAAGTAATGAAATTGAGGAGTTCCACTTCTAATTTTTTATTTTAGGGTTCTCGGAAATAAGAAGCTATTTCTTAGACGAGGACGACCAAATTTTAATTGGTAATCCAAGGCAAGTATAGTTCCTTGTCAAAATAGGAACTCCCATTGGTTTTGAGATTTTAACAAACCAGATTCCTGAATTTTTTTTTTTTATGTAATATATATATATATATATATTTTTGGCTCCGTTACGAGAGGAGAGAAGGTCATGATGTTAATCAAGGGTATTATGTATACGTACGATTGAAATTCAATTTTGAGCCTTAGTAAATTTGTTCTGCTTCCCAAATGCTTCAATAATTGAACCACATTCAAATTTGAAACCATAACATTACTCCGAAAATAAATATGAAGACAACTTGGTTTTATACTGGCATGCTATTTCAATGTCAACAAAAGCTTCTTTTTGGTACACATGTGTATGAGTGTATCTTATATATATATATATATATATATATACACGGTCTGCTTCTCGTGCGGACGTCCGCAAGTGAATAATTTGTGGATTTCTTTCTCGGTCGTTGGATCGTGATTTCACTAAGGGTATATCGGTCATTTCACAACGATTCACGCCGATCCAACCGCTAAGAAAGAAGTCCACGAATTATTAACTTGCAAACAGTCCGCACGAGAAGTTCTCCCTATATATATATATAGATATATGGTATAACTGTAATTGCTAACACTCATCCATTGTACTATTGTAATCAGATCAAACCTTTTGTGCTTGAAGTTGGGTTAACTTTCTCACAAGCCCATCTAAATCTCTGAAGGACGTTCCACCAGGCTTAACTGCTGCTAACGCCTTATTTGTCAGCTCTTTCGCTTTCACTTTCTTGCTGAATTCCCCGCTCATTGACTCAGCAATGACCCTAGCCAACTCGGTTGAGTCTGGTACTGCATCTTTGCCCTCGCAGACTCGGACCGCAGCCCCCAAGTCCTCCACCAACAGTCTTGCATTGATATACTGGTCAGCCTCCATGGGCCAGGCAAGTATCATCACCCCAGCCACTATTCCCTCCAACACCGAGTTCCACCCGCAATGACTCAGGAACCCGCCCACAGCTCGGTGACTCAGGATCGCCACCTGCGGGGCCCACCCCTTTATCACCATTCCCCTCCCAGAAATCCGACCCTCAAATCCTTCCGGTACCAACCCGTACCCGTCCTCCGCTTGCTGGGCAGTCACCGACTTCACGACCCAAACATATCGGGTCTCGCTCCGTTCAAGCCCGTGAGCCAAGGCCTCCATTTGGGCCCTATTCAACAACTTTTGACTCCCAAAACACACATACACAACGGACCCTTCAGGACACCCATCAAGCCATGACAAAACACCATCGCTCGAGTCCGAAATCGGGTTGGCCCGACCCATACTCAAAGACCCGCCCAAATTAAGTGGGCCCACTGCGAAAACCCGTTCTTGGCCAATCTTCTCTCTCAAATGGTCCAAATACTCTCCCTCCAAAGCCCCAAACGAATTGAAAACGGACCCCCAACTCGAAGTATTTGCAATCATGCCATCCGCAATGAGCTCCCGAATCAGGATCCGATCCGCAGTTTTGCCGGAGCACAGAAGGAAGGTGCTCCTGAACGAAACTTGGGGATCCGGGTAAATCAGTTAAATTGATCACCGGTAAAGATCGAACGGTTACTCTGTTTTTCCAAAGATAATCAGCAACACAAGCGAAGAACAACCCAGATGAGAAAAAAGCAATTCGAGGGATACCCAGTTGGCTGGCCCAGTGGTGGGTCCACCCGAGGAAGAAATCAGAGAGTATAGCAATTGGGGGTGTAGGGTGGGACTCAAACCAGCTGATTACTGGGTCTTTAAGCTTGGATAGAGCAAGCATGATCGGACGGTTGCCGGAATTGCCAACGTCCTTTACGTTCTCGACACCGGCGGGTAGAGAAGGGTGGTTTGGGAAGGGAAGGGTCAGGGTTTGGATTGATGGGTGGGTTGAGAGAAGTGGGTTCATGGTTGGGAGGTTCTTGGGTGTGACCAATATGGTTATGGCTAGACCACGGAGGGCTAGTTGATGGGTCAGGTCCAGCATGGGTAGCATGTGACCTTGAGCTGGGTATGGGAATACCAGGATGTGAGCAACCTGGTCTGAGGTGGACATTTTTTGTATTCTAGAAAGAAAGAAAGTAGGGAGGCCTGTTTGGTCGTTGTACAGAGTAACAGAAATGACTCGTGAAAACAATTGAAGGGCTTGAAAAGGTGCAAAGACCTGTAAAGACCAAGACTATAAGAGTCTCACGTTGGGTGTGTTTCGGTGGGAACTCTCACCGCTCACGTGGTTGTGAAATTTTTGGAGGAGAAATGCACACATTTTTTAACACACACACGCACACGCGCGCGCACACACACATATATATATATATATATATATATTTTGACATAAATTGTCATCTAGTCATTAATTAGCTACCGAACACATCTCAATCATTAATTTTCAATGGTCGAGATGTATTTGGTGATGGGACATGCGTCAATCAATGGCCGGATACACTTTTGTGTTAAAAATGTGTATATCACTACTCTGTGTGTAAAAAGGATTTGTGGTTGAGAAATTTTTGTATACCTTCTATAACACATGACATGTGTATGTCATACAAGTAATACTAGGGGTATAACTCATTTTTATAATTAATTTATAACATTCTCTATCTCTCTCTTAAGTGGTACTCCTAAGTGGCACTGGAGCCTATTGAAATTTAACTGGACCCCACAATGACACTTAGGAGAGAGATAAATATGATTGTGAATGAATTGTAACCCTAGCATTACTCATGTGGTACTGCAGCCAATTAGATTGGTTCATTTTAGTGGACCTACAAGTAAAGACTCTAAAGAGTGTGAGTTCCATTTAAATGAACTATTCTTATTGACGGTAGGATACCACTTAAACATGCCACATGGTACCTTGAAGGAGTACAAAAACTCCTCTTCTTCTTCTTCTTCTTCTTCTTCTTCTTTTTTTTTTTTTTTTTTTTTTTTTGGGGGGGGGGGGGGGGGTTGGGTTAAAACTTAAAAGGATGTACAAAAACTTAACAATAATGATATACACACATCTCTAATCACACCTCCAAACACATCATTGCTTTAAATACATATACTATGTGCTGTGTAAGTGGTGCAAAGTATGAAAAAATCAAACACAAAATGCATACATTTAAAGCATAGAAAGTGATTAGAGGTGTAGTCGAAAATGTAAATGTATCATAATTAAAAACCTAACATATATGATTTACAGAACCCATACAGTACTGACATAAGAAACTAACTAATCAATGCACCTAAATGCTTCTGGACTCCTCTTGAGAACAGTGTGATTGTCATACCACAACATATTTTTTGGATGGTGTGATCTTTTAATTCATATCATACATATGCCCCTTACTTTGACGGAGAACATAACAAGTTGTTGATAGTTGGTATTATTAAAATTTCACTAAATACTTGTTATCATCCTCTTGAAAATAAGAACAAGTGTATGACTTAAATTAAAAGGGTCGCACCACATTACCATGCTCTGAATGTTTAAATAATTTCTCCAAATACTCAAGGTGATCGCCATAGGCAATACACCTACTCTTTTTTCTAGCAGATAATGACAAGTAGTTAGTAAAATTCAAATTTGTTAGTTTCAACTACTTATAATATCCCTATTAATAAGGGGCACACGTATGGTATGAATTCAAAGGTTATACAATATAAGTATATTGACGTGGTGTGGTGGTCACGTTGAATTATTTCTCCTAAGCATTTTTCCATGTCAAATCATTTTTTAATAATGATTCACACACAATTCTACACATTTTTCTACACCACACAATTCTAGTCCTTGATTCCAGTGAATCCTATGTGTTCCTATATAGGACTCATGTGAGATCTACATGGAGTTTACTGGAATCAATAACCAAGATTATATAGTGTAAAAAAGTGTATAGAATTGTGTGTATCATTACTTATCATTTTTTGCCTTTGAAAATTTCTTCAGCGCAAATTTTCAAGTTATCCGCATGCTGATCCGTATATGCATCCAATTATTAATTATAGAGTGGGTATGTGAATGATTTTTTGAAAAACAAATTAGTGGTTCACCTAATGAAATGCTGGAATGTTTTGGTGCACTTTGGGTGAAATTTGAAATCCAAAGAAATCATAAATAAGGCCTATAATAAATCGTAGACATCTAAAATATCACTCATATTTATTTTAGTGGATCCCACACCGTTTTCTCTTAATATATATATATATATATATATATATACATATATAGATAAAAATGTCCATACTCTCATTTATGTGAGAATAATAAAATAATCTTGCAAATTAACTATATACTAGCATGTATCCCGCGCGATGCGCGGGTGCGTTGTTTCTCTGATAAGTTGTAAAATAATAGAAGTTAATATTAGGGTAAATATCACCTGGCTACCCTGAGGTTTGACCTTAATACTCATACCTCTCCTCGTATTTCAGGAATCTCATATAACTTCCTTATTTTTAAATTTTAGTATCAGTTTCTCCCCTCTAACAAATTGGTACAAAAATTAAGGGAATCTAATGCTAAAATTCATAAATAAGGGAGGTATGTGAGATTTCTGAAACGTGAGGGGAGGTATGTGTATTAAGGCCAAACCTCAGGAGAGGCAGGTGGTATTGACCCTTAATATTATTATAAACAAAAATGTTACACCCACAACATTTTCCACAACCAACATATCCTGGCCCTTGATTTCAGTGGGCGCGGTGTGAGACTCATGTAGGACCCTCATAGAGACCACCGAAATCAAGGAAAATAATGTATGATTGTAGAAAAGATTGTGAGTGTAACATTACTATATTATAAAAGCAGAAAAATTTTAAAAATATTGGAAAGGCTGGTTCGTTATCATAACATAAAATTAATTACAAAAAAAAAAAAAAAAAAACAAAAGAAAGACAAAGACAGACTGCATCTTCGTAGGAGGGATCATAGCCCACTAGCCTATCCCAAATAGAATGGGTTTGGATAAGAACATAAGAATATAGGCTAGTGAATTGGAATGATTTTTTTTTTTTTTTGAGTAATGTTTTTGGGGCACATACACTTTATAAATATTCTATTTTTTTTGTGGGTGGCATTGTGGGGTCTACTAAAATTACCAGATTCCACAGTGCTACCCAGAAGAGATAGAATGTTTGTATATAGTGTTTGAGTAAAGTGTTTGTGCCCCTAGCATTGATGATTTTTTTTTTTTTTTGCATGTAGTAATTGAAACACTTGTATTCACTCGATTATGGACTGCGTAAGAGAGAGTCAAAGATACCCAAGTCTCCAAATTTTGCACCCATATTCAGGTCCTAAAATATTATAATATTGTACCTAGGTCTCAAAATATTGTACTCATTTTAATTCATATGACGAAGTCATTATGCTCATATCATAGAATTTTCGTTGTGCTAGTTAATTTACTTCCCTTCACGAATACCATCAATCTCGGGGTTTATGTTTTGTTCTTGAGTTGTTGGGGACTTGCATGATTTGCAAGAAGCAGACTGCCCAAAAAAAAATTGTGATTCAATGGAAATAGAAAAACCATATCAATTAATACATGAAATAATTAAATGCACCAAAATAAAATAGTGCAGTTTTGCTCACCCCAATATTTGCTCACATTTTGCTCACCCTCCTTTCTTATTAGCTAATGAAATAGGGCCGAGTATTTTACACCATTAATTAGTTCTCATTTAATCCTAGATCCCACTGCATTAGCCAATAGGAGAGGAGGGTGAGCAAATGTGAGTAATTTTGGATTGAGCAAAATGTATTCAAAATAAAATCTGCAGTTTTTGTACCAAACCAAACCAAACCTTAAATTCATTAGAGAGGAAACTTATAAGTGCATTCTGTAGTTTTTGCATTATGTGTTTGGAATTAATTTGTGCACATAATGTGAGAGTGATGTGTTTGTTTGTTGTATGCATATAGATTGTGACAATGATGCATTTGTTCATTGTGTTGTATATATTTGTTTTGGTCGACAAAAAAAGAAAAGGAATTGAAAACTACTGAGAGATTGTCACTAAATTAAAGCAAATGTTTCAAAAACAAAATTACGTTGCAAAATTTAACATAATTAACATGAATGGGTTTGATGATTACACCCAAATTGACACAAACATTTCACGGCAAATCCCAGATAAGATCTGATACCAAAAAATATAACTAACATCTCTCTCTCTATATATATAGTGAGATATATATAAATATTTTTATTGTATCACTTCTTCTAAGTTTTTCTACCTATAATAGCATTGCCATTAGTCCTTCGTGTTCTTGCTTTCTGGCCCTTTGCATTCCTCTCATCACACTGGATTGAACACCCAAAATTAGGAGCAAAATCAAAAGCAAAAAGATAGCAACTCCATGAATTGAATATATATGCATGTGTATAACAATATGTATGTGTACTTTTCTTGAAGAAAGTGAAGAATCTAGAGATATATAAAGAAAGGGTTTCGTTAACATATGTCTTTAGGGCATATGTTAAGGTTCCAAAAGTAGAAATAAACAAGGGAGACAAACACTGAACCCCACACCAAACACTGATACCCACACTGTATCCCTTATTTATTTCCACATTTAGAACATTAACATATACCCTAAGGGCACATGTTAACAAAACCCATAAAAAAATTTGGCGAAAGCTCTAAAGTCCAACCCCACCGGCCATTTATGGGGAATAGGAAAAGATTTTTGAGTTAATATATAACATGACGTTTAGCTTTTACAACACTGCCATCAATTTAAGAGAGAAATGAAAGAAACGTTTGAGCTTTTTGATGAGAAGTAAAAATACTTTTACACTTGTCAGTTTCTCATAAACCCTCGCCTCAACCTTCGGCTATTAGATTTAAAACTTGAAAAATGCTAGACCCACACAATGAACCACACATTTTTTCCACACACTTCTTTAAATGCTTGTACCTTGTGCTGCATAAGTGGGGCACAAAAAAATATAAAAAATTCAAGCAGCACAAGGTACAAGTATTTAAAGAAGTGTGTGGAAAAAGTGTGGTTTATTATGTGGGTGTAGCATGACTCTTAAAACTTAGCATGTATCCGCACAATGTGCGGGGACGTTGTTTTTCATTAAAAAAAAATTAGTTTCATTAGCGGAGAAAAATTTTCATATAACCCAATCATGGACAGCCTACGAAATTGTTCAGAATATTCTCTCTGAGTTTTAAAAATAAACATTAATATATACTGATTACAACACATGTATTTTCTATTCCCTCCCCAATAATTGTTGCAACTCTATCACATATGGTTTTACAATTTCGATTTCTCATATCATATCCTACATAAAAAAAATAGTATATTAAACGGTGAATATAAACACGTGAAATGAACAAATAAAGGCAATTCATATTAAAAGATTGAAAATAAAAGTAAACTCCACTCAACGTTTATCTTCTACTGTTTATTTAACAAAACAACATATATATATATATATATATATACGGTGAGGCTCTTAAGTGAACAGGATTGAGTGAACTTACTCAGTGAACATATTTTTTTTGCCTAAAAGAACCCGGGAAGTCTCTGGGACGGGTGTTCGTTTACGGACACGACTTTTAGCGACGGTTGTTTGATTTTTAGCACAAAGGGGGTTAAGTGTTAATATTTTTGGCCAATTTTAGAATTTTCATTAGTTTTGAGGCAATTTCACTTTAATCCAAAATCACATAGGGGTTAAGTGTCCACTTTTAAATCATATGGGGGTAAAGTGAAAATGGGTCTAACCATATAGAGTAAAATGTATTTAACCCTATATTTTATTTGTTGACTGTCCTTAATATCATGATACAAACCCGAACCAAAAGGGAGTTAATGATAGCTAGCTTCAGCTTAATTAACAAATCCCAGTGAAGATTTCTTGCACAAATAAAGATCAACCATAGAAACATAACTTCTATCACATATCTATGTTTATGCATAACAGAGAGGAAATAGAAACAATGATTTATAACATACCAATTACAGGAATTCTCTAGGTCATAAAAACACAAGACACGATATTGTGGAAGTTTAAGTGAACTAAGAAATTGTGAATACAAACCTCTGTATAACTATTAGATAGAATCGAAATTTCTACAATCTATCGATGGAAACAATTAAAAACTCAAATGACACTATGAAATCGAAAAAAAACTATGAAATCAAAATTTAAAATTGTTAAATATTTTAAAGAGCACTTAACTATTTAGACTTTTATCAGAATATGTGGTATTAACTTTGTAACCACCAGTTAATTCCATTTGTGTGTGTGTATATATATTGTCAGTTTTCGAAATTTTAGTTTTGCTTTTAACAACAAAATTAAGATTCAATTAAAGAATTGACCTAATCAGATTTATATTTTCTTTTCTCACAGTTTATCGAAATGGACTACTTTAATATATATGTGTTTTTTCTCATGTAACACAACAACCAGTTCTTATGTTTTTTTTTCCTTTTCCTTTAGTGTGACAGATTATGCATGTATAGGCAGTATCAAACTGTTTTCTTTTTTAACTAACCAATCGATTTTTTTTTATTTATTTATGTGCAATTATATATAGACATGAGTTAATCAAGAACCCAAGTCAAATTTATTTTATAGTAAGAACCTGATAAAATGGTAGAGAATAGAGATGAGATGCACATCAGTCCTATTCTTCTATCCACCTTGATATTCCATTGCAGCGAGTCAGCAACCCACTTCAATTACATGCACAAATTGAGAGACCAGTTAGGATTCAAATCCTACACTCCCTTCAAGTAAGATTCAAGCCTTAATATCTATTTGGATTCGGCAATCCAATTAGAGAAAAGAAATCGCAACTCAAAAAAAAAAATAAATAAATAAAATTGCAAACCAAAAATTTATCACATGTCAATGAAAAATTGAAACAAAAAATGCCTTGCAAAACATCAGATACACTGATACACATGTAAACATATTATGTATAAGAGGAAAAGATAGTGATACCTGTCGCTGGAGAAGGAGGCAGTTTCTTGGACTGCAAGAGTGCAACCTAGAGAGAGAGAGAGAGAGAGAGAGAGAGGTGTTTCAATATCTAGAGGGACATAGATGTTTCACTGTTTAATGTATTGCTAAAAAAGGGGAGATAAGGAGACTAAACGTTACAATGTGTATATATCCAAAGGGGGGTGTATGTGTTTTAATTGGGTATTAACATGCTTTCAATAGAGAAGAAAGACAGAGGGGCTGGACATGTCTGTGATTGAGAGGGAGATGAACAGTCGTACCGTACATAACGTTAGAGAGAGAGAGGGTCGTGACCTTTGTTATACTTTCAGAGAGTGTTTTAAGTTAATGTGACACGTGTCATCACAAGAATCATTCTCAGCTTATATTAGAATCATTAGATATACTAATAGATAGATAGATAGATAGATAATAGATATATATATATATATATATATATATGGGCGGCCAGGCTCTTAAGTGAATACGGTCTAGTGAACATATCTAGTTAATATAATTTTTTGCCTAAAAATAATTTGCAGATCAGCGGGACAGCCCGCGAATTCTTTACAAAAATAATATTCACTAGGTATGTTCACTCGAACCTATTCACTTAAAAGTCTGACGGTATATATGGGTACTGACATAATTATCCATTTCTCTGTCATTAGATCAAGCTTTTTGTGCTTGAAGTTGGGCCAATTCTCTCACAAGCCCATCCAAACCTCTCACGGAGCTTCCACCAGATTTAACTGCATCCACTGCCTTGTTTCTCAGCTCTTTTGCTTTCACTTTTTCATTCGACTCACCACTCATTGACTCGTCAATGATCCAAGCCAACTCAGCCGAGTCAGGTACTGCATCAGTGCCCTCGCAGACTCGGACAGCGGCCCCCAAGTCCTCCACTAACAGCCTAGCACACACATACTGGTCACCCTCCATGGGCCAGCCCAGTATCATCACCCCAGCCCCCATTGATTCTAACACCGAGTTCCACCCGCAATGACTCAGAAACCCGCCAACAGCTCTGTGACTCAGTATCGGCACCTGTGGGGCCCACCCCTTTATCAACATACCCCGCCCGGAAACCCGACCCTCAAACCCTTCTGGTACCCACCCGTAACCTTCCGACTTCACAACCCAAACAAACCGGGTCACGCTTCGTTCAAGCCCATTAGCCAAGGCCTCAGTTTGGGCCCTATTCAGAAACTTTTGACTCCCAAAGCACACATAGACAACCGACCCATCGGGGCACCCGTCAAGCCATGAAAATACACCATCACCAGAATCCAAAATCGGGTTGGCTCGACCCACACTCACAGCCCCTGCCAAACTAAGTGGGCCCACCGTGAAAACCCTGTCCTGGCCCATCTTCTCTCTCAAATGGGCCAAATACTCCCCCTCCAAAGCTTCAAACGAATTGAAAACGGACAACCAACTCGAAGTATTTGCGATCATGCCATCCACAATAAGCTCCGAATCAGGATCCGAACCGCTGTTCCTCCGGAACACCGAAGGAAGATGCTCCTCAATGAAACTTGGGGATCCGGGTAATCCCGGAAAATTAACCACCTCTAAAGATCGAACGGTTTCTCTGTTTAACCAAAGATAATCAGCAACAGAAGCAAAAAACAACCCAGATGTGAAAAAAACAATTCGAGGGATACCCAGTTGGTGGGCCCAGTGGTGAGTCCACCCGAGGAAGCAATCAGATAGAAGAGCAATGGGGGGATTAGGGTGGGACTCAAACCAGGTGATTACTGGGTCTTTCAGCTTGGACAGAGCAAGCATGATCGGACGGTTGCCCGCATTTCCGACGTCTCTGACATTCTCGACGCCGGGGGGAAGAGATGGGTGGTTTGGGAAGGGAAGGATCAGGGTTTGGATTGATGGGTGGGTTGAGAGAAGTGGGTTCAGTGTTGGGAGGTTCTTGGGTGTGACCAATATGGTTATGGCTAGACCATGGAGGGCTAGTTGATGGGTTAGGTCCAACATGGGTAGCATGTGACCTTGAGCTGGGTATGGGAATACTAGGATGTGAGCACCCTGCCCGGAAGTGGTGGTGGACATTTTGTATTCTAGAGAGAGAGAGAGAGAGAGAGAGAGAGAGCAACGAGAGGGGAGGAGTGAGAAGTAGTGACCAGTGAGTGAGATGGAGTAAGGGATGACTTGGGTGGTACCGTGGTGGGTGGTTTATAAGGAATTGTGAAAGTTACTGTAAAGCTAAAATTTTAAAGGGTAAAGTTATAGTAATATCCCTTAATTATGACTCTTTTTTAAATACCCCTAAATTAAAAAGATTAGCCAAATTGGCATTTTTGTTTTTGTATTATGGGAGCAGCCATTTTTTTTTTTTTTTGGTTCAAAATATTTTGTGAGCAACATGTGATATAAAAATCTTAACATGATATTTATTTACCCCTCTCATTTGAGTTGTTTGAAATTTTAGGATAAATTAATATTGTTTGTTCCATAGATAATTGCCCTTTATTATTCACAAAATTTTAGGTAATTTTATTTTAAAACTTTCAACTACTAAAAAGAGAGATACAAATGTCATATTGTTAATACTTTCATATCATCTGCGATTAACATGATGCAAAAGTTATGATTTATTTGGACAACAACCTAACGGAAGGGATGTTAGTGAATAAATGTAATACTTAGTGTGATTAGTTCGTTGAGTTTTGTAGTTCGAGGCCATTTGAAAAAAAAAATGTCATAATTTAGGGGTGTTAGCATAACATAATTTACCCAATTTTAAAAGACAATAGTCGAGATAAGTCAATGGTGGAACGGTATGCAGTGACGTAGTTACTAGAAGTTATTCAGTGAGCTCGTCAAGTTACACCACGTCATTATGCACTGTGGTGTGACGCTTTTATTAATTTGAGAGGTAATGTTATGTGTATATAAAGATTTTGGCCATTTATTTTAGTGGGATCCATGCCTGCACATATAGAATTCACCAAAATGAATAACCCAAATCTTTATGTATATATTTTATGTGCATCAATTATTACTCCAATTTGAGTCATACTTGAAAGGTAGTGGATTAAATGTTCAATATAACAGTGGTACCACGTTATTTTAATCACTAGAATAACACACATGGGGGTATGGTGCTTATGTGTAAACTTGTTTTCCATAAAAATCTATTAGCTTGTGATACTACGTCATTAAATAATTATTTTCCATAAAATTAAGATGGATTTTTAAATCGTTTTTCTTTTCGTTTTGGTCGTATCATACGATCAAAACGGGATACAATATTTTATTAATTGAGATTAATTTTTTATGACTCTGGATACAATATTTGTAGACCTAAGCAAAACAAATGTATAAACCACCTAGGTGTAATTTCTGTGACCTGGATACAAATTTTGAGACTCAATTACGACTTTTATGATTTTGTATAATTGTTTTGCTTATGTCTCAAAATATTGTACGTAGTTAACAAAGAGTAATGATAGGAGTACAATTCATTTATAAGCATCTCTATCTCTTTCCTAAATGGTATTAGAGTCCATTAAAATTTAATCGAATCCTATAATACCACTTAAGAGAAAGACAGAGATATAGTTATAATTAATCAAATTGTAAGAATAAATTGTTGGGTAACAAAACAACGTCGTAACCCGATTTGATGATACGATAGTGATACGACCAAATTGGTTGGTGGGCATTTTGTATTTGATCGAGAGAGATAGAGAGAGACTAGTGAGAGAAGGAGTAACGGATGGACTACTTGGCCATAGAAAAAGGAACTGTGAAGTTAGATTGAAAGTGAGCTTTTAAAAAGGTGGAAAGACTTGTAAAGAGACTGTGGTGGTAGGGTGTGAATGTATGATAATTAGGGGTGTATACGATTTAAGTAGAGCTGATTGTAAGCTTTTTTACGAGTTTTTTTAAGGTATCGTGAGTTTTTTCAGAAGCCTTAATTAATTTAGTAATCGCAAGTTTTACATGAGCTTTTTCGCGTGTCCTTTAAAATTATATAGTTTAATAATAGATATATATAGCCCGGATCTTAAGCGGACCGTAAAAAATGGACCAAAAAGACGGACTGTGTAAAAGCTGAGAAATTCTCACATTTTCAAAAAAGTGATTTTGAAAATGTGAGAATTTCTCACTTTTTTGTGAGAAATTCTCACAAAATACACAATCCGTCTTTTAGGTCCGTTTTTTATGGTCCGCTTAAGATCCGGACTGTAGATATATATATATATATAGAGAGAGAGAGAGAGAGAGGCTAGTATACATGCCATTTATCAAACCTATTTACAAGGTTTTTTATTATCTCTTTTAAATTATATAGTTTTATAATAGACATATGTATAAATGTCAGTATATAAGCTATTTATCGAGCCTATATATTAAAAAGTTTTTTCACGAACCTACAAACGAACCTTAATCAATTGTGTTCATGAGCTCTGTTGACTGTTGAGTGTTGACTGTTGAGTGAGCTGATCTTAGCCTTTATTGAGCCAAGTCGCGAGCCCTTGTTGAGCGGCTCGGCTCGTATACATCCCAATGATAACCATTAACCACCAAAGTGACCGGTGAGAGTCATTATTTCTAGTTAGGGCAAATTATACTTTAGTCCATTAAACTATACACATGTTTTCAATTGGATCCATAATTTTTTTTTTTTTTTGCAATTGGGTCCTTAAACTTCAAAAATTCATTCAATCAGACCCAAATTCTGACACTGTTAGCTTAAATTATTAGAAATTATCACGTATGTTGCACGTAATGCTTACCTGACACATGTTAGGTTAAGACAAACACGGGAGACTGTGAATGACTAAAAAATGATGTGTTTTTGGGTATGACTGAATGCAATTTTGGATCTAGTCGAATGTGTTTTCGAATTTGATTGAACGTGATTTCAAATTTGATTGAATGCAATTTTTCACACTATTCACAATCTCCCATGTTCGTCTTAACCTGTCATATGACAGGTAAGCATTACGCGCAACGTACATGACAATTTCTAATAGTTTAAGCTAACCGTGACAGAATTTGGGTTTAATTGAATGATTTTTGAAGTTCAATGACCCAATTGCAAAAAAATGTTTATGAACCCAATTAGAAACATGTTGTAGTTTAATGAACTAAAGTGTAATTTGGCCTTCTAGTTACGCCATGTGTATCACGTGGTAGCCGGATGACGTGGTACCTTACAGCTAATGGAAGTGAGTTATTTAGATAGGATCAAGAGATTTACTGTAAGGAATGGATCCACCCAAATAATTGTATTGTACTCCCGCCGTCCCTTTTTTTGAGTCCACATTTGGAAACTCAACTTATTAAGGGGACAAAAATAATCTACATCTACTTTCCACAATTGCCCTAATCATTACAATAACTTTTTAGTTTTGTCTTGGTGTAGATTTCAAGGAAGGGTAGTTTTGGAAAGTAAGTAAAAATTGTATACCAATTTAAGAAAGTGGACAATAATTTTGGGACATCCTAAAATGAAATACAGAACTCAAAAAAAGGGACGAAGAGAGTACCACATTAACATGCCACATGCTATATATCCTCACAGTACAAAAAAACTTACATCCAATGAACTCACCAAATTTCTCTACTCTTTATTGTTAAAAGTCACATCAACATTTAATATTCTAATCTACTCTACCAAACTCTTCAATTATGCGAAGCTAAATAAAAAGTCACATTTTTGTTTTTCAAATTTAAAGAGCCAAAAGGCTCTTTAAACTCATTTTCTGATTTTATTATTAATAAAACAATAATGTTAGGGGTACAAACAAATTTCACATACACTTATACTCACAGCCTATCTTTCTCCTGGGTGGCATTGTGGGGTCTACTGAAATTATCCGGACCCACAGTGCCACACAGGAAAGAAATGGACTGTGGGTGTAAGTGTTTGTGAGATTTGTAACACTTATACTCATAGTCTATCTTTCTCCTGGGTGACATTGTGGGGTTTACTGAAATTATCCGGACCTACAGTGCCACACAGGAAAGAAATAGACTGTGAGTGTCAGTGTTTGTGAGAATTGTTTGTGCTCCAAATATTACCCTTAAATAGACAGACTCGATCAATAGGGAAAAGTAATTAGATTTGAAAAGTTTGTTGGAGGTATTTAAACTTTTGAACTAATTAAAGTGGCTCTTCAAAGTGCCACATAGTTTGATAAATATTTTTGGAGGTACTCTTTAACGCAATAGAGGGGAGCCTTGGCGTAACGGTAAGGTTGCTCCATTATGACCTGTAGGTCACGGGTTCGAATCTGGAAACAGCCTCTCTACTTGCAGGGGTAAGGCTGCATACATTTTATCCTCCCCAGACACTACAATGACGGGAGCCTCGGGCACTCGGCTGGCCTTTTTTTTTACTCTTTAACGCAATGGATTTAATTGTCTAAATTTTTTATTATTAAAAATAGACAAGTAGTTAATTGTTAGTGTGTCTACTTCAGATCGATTGAGTGGAGGTGGGTTCGAACCCTTAACAGCTTTATGTATTAAATGAAATGTTTAAATAGAAAAGTCAATTTTTATATTGCAACTATAGAAGAATTTTAGTATCATTGTGTTCACTCATATGAAGTTGGTTGTTGACAGATATGTTAATGATAATGTGTTCACTTTATTGTTTCAGCAGAGTTTCACTTTGAGTCCTCAAATTTTAACAACATGTCAATTGTAGAAGGCATATTAATACGAGTGTCATTATTGTTACACCGATTATCAAGACCCCAAATTGACATGACTGTGAAATTTAAGAGATCAAAGTAATGCATTTGAAAATGCTAAACCCAAAATGAAACTTTGCTTACTAAAAAGTACTAAAATGTAGTTAGTTGGTAGTGTCTAGGATCACTCATTTTAAATGAGAAAATGCTTAATTACATATTATGATTACCATATGATTACCATCAAGTGATGCCTTAGACTTGTGATTACCATATGATTACCATCAACTAAAATGTAGTTAGTTGGATGTAGTTTTAAGACGTGATTGATTCTAATCTTCTCCATATGATTACCATCAAGTGACGCCTTAGACTTGACGACTTGAATGCTTGGGTTGATATCCTAAATATATGTCAATAACGACTGTCATAATAAGCTGTCAAAACATCTATACTCTATTAGTATAATACGGAAGCCTCAACAGACACGTGTCACATCAGGAGGCAAAACTCACAAGAAGCAGAACTCTTTCTCTCTCCCCAAGCAAAGTCTGTGTATTGATTTTTATATTTTACGTTTTCTCCCTTACTCACAGTCCCTCCATTAAATTTTTTCTTCTCTGCCCTCAATTAAAGCAATTAATATATATCTCTGTCATCCAAGGATTCAAGACCAATTCCTCTCTCTCCCAATCAAAGTCCTAAATCTTTCCTCTATATTGTTTTCCCTCTTAAAGACAACCCTAATTGCAAAAACATTAAAATGCCTTCATTTCTCCCTTATTTTTTTTCTCTTACGTTACACCATTACAACACTCAACCATTGAAATTATAACAAAATCTATATTGGGTAATAATGATTCAGATTACTCCCAATAAACACCCACTTAATCACCCCTCAATCAACACCAGTACTACTGTTATCAAATCCATTTTTTTTTTTGGTTTGGCGGGTGAAAAGTTGCAAGCTACTCCTTCAGCGTTCATTCAAATAATTGAGTAAGTTCTTTTCAACCTTTTAACAAGTTGTATATTTAGTCAGTGCCATAATCTACAATATATGGGCCATCAACATATATTGTAGATATTTTAAGTTAGGGATGGATAAAAGTACATGTTCATGTTGGGGTTCTATTTAGTCCTTTTGCTTTTCTGGAGTCTATGTTTATGCTTCTGCCTTTTTGCTTTTCTCTGGGGTTGTATATGAACTTAGTGAGGCTGGTAGGAATGGGAGCTTAGGGTGTGTTCTTTAGGTGTTGATGTAATGAAGTATGTTGCTGTGCAGGGGTGTATACATGTCCTAGCAGTTTGTTTAGCCCATATATACCATATGTTTCTTATTTTTATTTGTTTAATTTTGTTACATATTTTACACTTTAATTGTATTTGTTATGTATTCTACACTTTCAAGAATGAAAATTTTAATTAATTAATTTTATTTGTTATGTATTCTACACTTTAAAATTTTACCCTTTCTAAAAAAGCTTTGCTAATGGATTTTCTATTTTCTCTTTTATTTCTTCATTTTTAGAAACAAAGAACCCTTCTTCATCTTTTTGGAACAAGACAAAGTAATCCTTATATCACAAAGTCAATACTTATCGAAAAGTTTTAAAGTAGTATTATTTTAGTAAATGCCTTTTTTTGTTAAATGATTTTCCTTTTAAAACTTGATAAATCTACAAATATGTGGACTACTACACATCATGTTGTAGTTACTAAGTCATTATATGTTTCAAGCATAGGATATATCTACTACTATATTATAAGAAGATAGGCCTCAATTAAGCTAGCATGTCAAATTTTTTGAAGTTCCCATCTTGCCCATGCTGTAGTAAGGTGCGCTTACAATCATACCCATGTTCTATTGCTTAATTACCCTACACCTATCGGGTCTCTCTCACTCTCTCTCTTTCTCTTCTCTTTCATCATCTCTCTATGAATCTCTCTCTCTCCCCTCTCTCTATTCATCGTCTTCTCCCTCCTCCCGCAAATCCAAAGCCGAATCGTTCAACTCTACCAATTGATTACTCTCGCATTTCACGGAATCAAAGAACTCCATGGACTCTGAACTCACTCGTTGCCGAAAAACCACCCGTCCCGATTCGAATCCCATAACTATCGTCCACCATCTACCATATCAATCAATTGGAGAGGTGAGAGAGAGTTTACCTTAAAACACCCAAATAAGCACCCACTGATATATCGTTTGTACTACTATTACAGATGCAGTTGAATTTGTTAAGGTTTCAAACCAGATTGCAATGGAGGATTCATTGAAGAATTGAAACTCCGACTCGATCTGGGCTTGCGGATTTTGATCGCTCACCGTGTTCCGTTTGAACAGCGACCTGACCAGGACGCTCTGATTTCGTTGTTTTAGAAAGGTGTGTGAAAATTGTTCTTCCCTTCCCCGTCGCCCCCCATTTATTCCTTATCTCCTTCTCTATTTCATTCTCTCTCTCTCTCTCTCTCTCTCTCTCTCTCTCTCTCTCTCTATTTCTTCTTTGTGCCTTATTTCTTGATTTTGTGTTTATGATTCATGAATTTTTGGGTTCATTTTTGTGGGCCTCAAAAGCCAATGCTTACGTTACAAATTAGAAGATGAGTGACTACCAACATTTTGAATTCTATGATTCTGTGTGTTTTTCTTTTTCTTTTTCCTTTTCCTTTTAAAAAAAAAATCCTTTTGGGGTTTTATATTTGAACAGAGATTATTTAATTTAATCAATGAAGCAACACATACTTGATGCTTACTGCATTATTATATAATCCCACTAATTATGATTAGATATGGAGGTATGGAATGTATTACCTTTTGGATAAGGTTTTGAATTTGAGTTTTCAATTGTTGTTTAGAAATAGACAAAGCCCACTAATTTATTTGGAAGTAAATAGAGAATCTGATCAGGTTTCTACATACTTCTTCTTCTTCTTCTTCTTCTTCTTCTTCTTCTTCTTCTATTATTAGCTTTAACTTAATCAATCTCATTCATCTTCTTCTCAATTTAGCGCAAGATTTGACAAATCCCATTTTCTAATTTTTTCTGCCATCCCAACTTCAGAATCTCTTATGTTTAGGCCCAGATACCTGTTGCAATTCCTACAACCTGTGTTTTGTTTGATGTTTTTACACTATATCTGAGATGTACATCTTTTACCTTTGTCATCAATTATTACTTTTTTTCCCCTTAGGAAAAAAAAAGTAAAATATGCTTCTATTTTATTTTGTTTGATACTTCAATTTGTTTGAAGTAAAAGGCTACAAATAAGTAGTAAAGTTTGCTTCTGGTGAAGCACCAATAAATCAAGAAGAATTAAAAAAAAAAAAAAAAGATGCAGTCTCGTGAGTCTTGGTATAAATTCTATGTGATCTAAGAAGCATATCCATTTTCACGGTTTGACAATATTCCCAAGGGACATCATCAAGTGGGTCCTTATTTAAATTGCAATCTCTTGGTTTTCAGCTTGAGCTTTTACAGTTGTTCCAAATAATACCCTATTGATTGTACTCCTATGGTTTCTTTTTAACAAATATAGACAATAGTTTTGGCACTGAAATCTTTCTGTGGTTTTGTAGTTTTCAATTTTTCCTTGCTTAGAAACTTTGTGGACTTATGGATTCATCTAAGAGCTTATTGACTACAGTAAATAGCGTCTCAATTATGTACCTTAATGTATACAATAGTGTTTGTGCCTAAATCATTCCGTACCTTAGTAATTTTCTTCAATTTTTTCTTGTTTACCAACTTTTTCAGTAATGGATTTATCTAAAAGCTTCTTGACCTTAGTAAAGAGCATGTCGATTATGATTTTGTCAGTTATGCAGGATTTTCCACATTTTCAATTGGTTAGTGTCAATAATAGTTTCTAAGGTGTTGGAGACTTAGAGATGGGTTGTGGCAGATTCTATTGATTTTCATTGTAAGTGTCGCTCCCGCCCCGAAGGTGGGGGGCGGTCCCCTCGTGGGTCGCGACTGTTTATGTCTAGAGGCGTGAGAAGCGTGAAAGTAGGTGAGGTGTGTGAAAAGTGGGAGTAGGGCCAAGTAAGAGTTCAGAGTCGCCACCTAACATTTATTCGGGAGTTAGGATCCTTGCAAAGACAATCGACACGATCATCTTTGACTTTTGGAAAACGTTTTGGAAAAGTAAGGCCCTTTAAAAGTGTGACTCGAATAGTCATGCGAGACCAGAGTTCTTGAAGTGGGTTCGGGGACTCGATTATGCCGAGGGAAGGTGTTAGGCACCCTCGAGCATCCGTAACACACGGTTGCCGATTTTAGTGGTTTTCATAGTAATGGGGCGTAAGTAAGAAATAGTAGAATATATATATATACAACGCGAGCATCGTGACACGCAGTTACCAATTTACGTATCTCGATACGAAATAGTTTGAAAGTATATAGTTATGGCCGCACCCAAGTGAGGGTTGCATACGTATCTCAACACGAGAATCAGGCCGTACGTAGTTCTGTGCTGTGTATTAGTGTATGGGCATTTTGGTCGATCTAGACCGTTAGTGGGTAAAATAGTGTTTTGAATAAAGTCGGTGTAGCTAGGAATTTTAATCTGTACGGTGTAGTCCTAGACTTTAACCTTGAAAAAGTAGTGAGTTATGAGATAGTGTTTTGAGTAAAAGTCGGAGTAGATCGACCGTGCGATAAGTTTTTTTTTGTATTTTTTTGTTTTTATGATTTTTTTTGTCTTTTTGTTTTATGTGCTGAAAGTAAGGGTCGATGCCCTGTAAATGAAAAAGTGTACCGGAAGTAGGGGTCGGTACCCAGTTTTGTGAAAAAGTGCCAGAAGTAAGGGTCGGTGCCCATGTGAGTGAGAAAGTATTTTGAAAGTAAGGATCGACGCCCATGTGAGTGAGAAAGTGTTTTGAAAGTAAGGGTCAATGCCCAGTGCTTTGAAAAAGTGCCGGAAGTACGGGTCGGTGCCCTATGGTTTAGAAAAGTTCTACCGGAAGTACGGGTCGGTGCCCAGTGAAAGTGATTTGAAAGTAGTCATGAAGTAATTGATAAGTTCATAGATTTGTTATATATAATAAGTATGTACAACAGTAAGTAAATAAAGCAGTAAAGGCAGAATATCCAACCAGTAGATTTATAGGGAGGCCGCACTACTAAGAGTATGAGTTTTAGTATGTTACCTGTGCAGAGGCGACTATTGAAGTTCAGTCGATGTTTGTTGAGAAAGGATGAAAGAAATCCGAGAAGCGTTGTAGAAAAAATCCGAGGAGGCCTAAGTCGTATTTCGACACAAAATCGACTTAAATAGACGTCATGGATGGGTCCGGAAGGGCCGGAAGAGTCAGTTTCCGTACGTATACTGTATATATGAATAGTATCCGTATGTATGAATAGTACCGTATATATGAATAGTATCTGTATGTATACTGTATGTATGAATAGTATCTGTATGTATACCGTATGTATGAATAGTACCCGTACATATACTGTATGTATGAGATTAGAGGTGCTTATGATGGAGTTTGGATTTTATTTGGCTAATGTAGCCAAACAGGGCTTAGGAGAGAAAAATGGTTAAGGATTCCCAAACAAAGCCTAAGGGGGAGAGTGAATTGGTGAATTTTTTGGAATGGGGGGCCTTGTATTTATAGGAAAAATTTTGATTAAAAAATAATTTAATTAAAAAATAATAATAATAAAGTAAAAAAATATCTAGATATTGTGTGTGTGCGCCGCGTTCTACGGGATTTTTCGGGTAGCTACGTGGTTGAAAATTGGACCGCTGGGTACTCGCGACTAACATAGAATTTTGAAGTCGGAATTGGATTTTTAAAACGTTGTTTGGCCCATATTCGGCACCAGTTATGACAAAACACGCCAATCGAGGTGCACTTTTCAAAATCCGGTGTCGGAATGAGACGAAATTACATGGATCCCTTTATTTTAATGTGAGGAGTATTTTTCTCCAGTCAGAAAGTGACTCCTATGGCGCGATTGGCTCAAATCTGGATTACTTAGTCGCTAAGCAAAGAAAATATCTAGATATCTGTACAAGCGCCGCGCTTTCGATTTTTCTGGAAGGCAGTGCGATGAAAAATTGGACTTCCGTGGTCCTCTCGACTAACATAGAATTTTGAAGTCGGAATCGGATTTTTAAAACATTGTGTGACCCACATTCGGCACCAGTTATGCCAGAACGCGACAATCGAGGTGAACTGTCCAGAATTCGGTGTCGGAATGAGACGAAATTACATGGATCCCTTTATTTTAATGCGAGGAGTATTTTTCTCCAATCAGAAAGTGACTCCTATGGCGCGATTGCCTCAAATCTGGATTACTTAGTCGCTAAGCAAAGAAAATATCTAGATATCTGTACAAGCGTCGCGCTTTCGAATTTTTTGGAAGGCAGTGCGACGAAAACTTGGACATCCGCGATCTTCTCGACTAACATAGAATTTTGAAGTCGGAATCGGATTTTTAAAACATTGTGTGACCCACATTCGGCACCAGTTATGGCAGAATGCGACAATCGAGGTGCACTGTCCAGAATCCGGTGTTGGAATGAGACGAAATTACATGGATCCCTTTATTTTAATGCGAGGAGTATTTTTCTCCAATCAGAAAGTGACTCCTATGGCGCGATTGGCTCAAATCTGGATTACTTAGTCGCTAAGTAAAGAAAATATCTAGATATCTGTATAAGCGTCGCGCTTTCGAATTTTCTGGAAGGCAGTGCGACGAAAACTTGGACTTCCGTGGTCCTCTCGACAAACGCGAAATATTAGTGCAAAAATGAAATTCTTGAAACACTATATGACTCGTATTAAGCATCTGTCTTGACAAATCCGTTAATTAAACTGCACTTTTTTCGGAATCCGATATCGGACTGAGATGAAATTTTAGGGATTTCTCCGTCTCGATGTGAAAAGTACTTTAATCCAGATCGAAAATGTCACAGCCGATTTGATCTCGAAGACCAAGGCTTCCTGATGATTTATCAGTATAAATTGACGCGCCTGTGAGTGACCTTATCGCAGTTTTGCAACTTTCTTCGTTTGATAGCAACGAAATTTTCGAAGGCTCTTCATCTTGATAAATATGATTTTTTGGCATCAATTTTAAACCTTCTGAAGTTCTCTGGCGATGAAAATAGAATTTTTCCATTTGATTTCTACGCCTGATAAATTACTTTTTCCAGATCCGGTGTTCAATTGAGATGAAATTTTAGGGAGTCCTCGGTAATGTCACGCACTTTCATTTGGTCATAAAAAATGCTTGTTCTGACACCCGAAAAGCTAAAAAAGTAATCCCGGTCCCTCTTTGGCAAAATAGCAGATTCGTCCGAACTTTAAACAATGATCATTTCTTCGCCCGTGGTCCGATTTTGACGATTCGAAGTCTAGGGGCCTTGTATTTATGAGCTCTTCACACCCGTCAGACTTGATGTTCATTATCTGTCTGCCTCTTTGTAGGTGGGCAAAAATCGGGTGTCTACAACTGATCCGACATGCTTTTGAAACCATGCTGGTGGGTATTCAAATTGACGACAACTTGAAAACATTTGATTTGACCTCCGAATACTCTGATTAGGACTCTACCTTTTTCTTCCTCGATTTGCGTGCCCAGTGCCCCCCCCCCTGTGACAGTTATTCTTTTTTTGGCAGGTCAAAATTGTTGGGTTTGTGCCCTCAAACCATTACTTTCTGTATGAGACATTGACATTTTAATATATGGATATCAGTTTTACATTTTATTGTGTATGTTCTTTTCATGAGATGATTGTTAATCCTTAAGTATTATAGTAAGTAATTCGTGTGTGTATGAGATGCACACAAGTGAGATACGAATTACTATTCTTTAATACTTAGAATGTGTCACAGTGGATGATGAGACTGGATACCTCATCAAGTCTACACTGTAGCATAATTAACTACCATTGGATGGAGTGATTAATCTCAATCACTAGAGTGTAGCTCTTAGTTGATATGCTAGTGCTTATAGTGCATTGACGGACCTGAGTTTCCTATTGACGCTTAAGACTGTCAAACAGTCAATAGGAACTCATAACTTGTATAAGGTACGTGTTCTCAATCTTGAGACGATTATGAACACAGACTGTGGATATGACTGCTTTGACTTACCAATCAGTGAGGTCTATAAAAGATCAACACCTGGGTATCTTGGGTATGTCATATTCATAGGGTTGTGAACATATATTGTCAAGATAGAATCTACCCTCTGTTTCAGAGTAAGCATTCCCTTGAGAATGTCACCAAGTCGATTACTGAGTACTGCAGTCTTGTTGATAAGAGTTATCAACATGTTTGGTAATCATGAAGGTGAATGGGACTCAAGGAATACAAGAAGTAATCATGATTCAGGTTGACAGTAACAGTTATCCGATTACCTGAATATGATTACGAATGCTGACGGTAGAGGGACATTAGTACAACATACAAGTCTAGTTATCGCTTCGGATATGTTCTTTTGCGTTGGAGTTCAGTTATCGTTTTATAGTGGAGTAAACTTTAACTGACCAGTTAGTTAGTTTGCTGATCAAAGAGTTTGGTCATGGTGATTAACAAACTGGTCTGAGCCAACAATAAAGAGCCTAGGAGGTCCCACTCTTAGCTCCGCAAGGATGCTTGGAAAGATGCTTGAGGATGATGTCCAGACAGGTTCGATCGATCGAAGATGTCTCGATCGATTGAAGTCTGCAGGTTCGATCAATCGAATATGGTTCGATCGATCGAATGTTCGATCGATCGAAGGCACTTCGATCGCTCGAAGTCTAGGTCGGTTCTGGGAATCTATAAATAGGGCAGCTGCGTTCTGGAAAAAGTTGTTCGTCGTTTTGAACGTCAGAAGCTGCAGAAACTGTTTTGGAGCCCCAAAACCTTCTCTATCCTCTCCATTAGGGTTCCCACCAACCCTAGTCTTTCTGGCAGGCATCCGCAGGAGTCATAAGGGTGAAGATCATCTAGTGGAGGCTGCTGGAAGCTGAAGATCAGAATTGGGTTCAAGACACTAAGGTATAACTCGTGTCCCCTCTTGTGCGCATCTGTAGAATTGACGAGTAGTAGATCCGGGCATGCCAATAAAGTTTCATAACTTGATTTTTCCGCTGCGTGTTTAAACTTTCCATTTAAAATTGTTTTTCCAACAATTGGTATCAGAGCCACGCTCGTTTGGATCTATAGATGCGTTTTTTGGAACACTATTTTGATTTGCATGTTGATTTTAGAACTGTTTTCAAAACTGCATCGTCACAGATCTGTTTCTGCAGTGTTATCACAGCAGTATACAAATCTGTGATTGCATTGGATGCAAGATGGGTTCGATCGATCGAAGTAGTCTCGATCGATCGAACGCTCTGTACTCGAGCGATCGAACAGGTTTCGATCGATCGAAACCTTCTGTTGTTCGAGCGATCGAATAGAGTTCGATCGATCGACACAGACTCTTTGTCAGGTTTTCTGTTTCACAGTTTTAAAAGTATTTTGAAATTAAAAGTTTAATTTTAACGTATTCTGCAAAATTTTTAATCATTCTGTGAAATAGAATGTTCAAGCGATTGAACAGTGTTCAATCGATCGAAGGTTCGAGCGATCGAACGGTCTTCGATCGATCGAACTATGACAGAGAAGTTAGATGCTGTTTTGAGTTCTAATTCAGTATGTAAAGAGTTTATATACTGTGTGAATCAATTAAGGGTTCCAATAGTTATATTTTGTTATATATATGCGTGGATGTGTGTTCAACTAACCTTTTGCAGCAAAAGATTAGTCGCTATCTCCCATGGCGCCAAGAGCATTTAATTTTGTGTTTGAATGTTTTTAGATTGGTGTGTTATTTTAAGTTTGGTTTGGTTTTAAGGCATATGTAAAGGGCGCTGCGACTTCAATCCTACGAAAAGGAAAGTCGCACCGGTTTTCCTAGCCTTTTATTTTGTTGTTGCTATTTCTATTTCTAGATAAATTGTAAGCTTCAAAAGAGGCATAGGTTCAATGTAATAGAATTAGAATATCCATGAAGATGGAGCAAGGAGCCGTTGTCCATGAAGATGGAGCTGGAGGCGATCAAACCAAAAGCAGGTTCTATGGAGATAGAGCCATGGGAGATAGAGGCATCGTTTGGATGTCTTTTATTTCATTTTAGTTTTTTGTTTTATGTGCTTTGTTTGTGATTGGCGTACAATACATTGTTGCATGCACGCAAAACAAGTTTTCTAAAATAAAATTCAAAAACCGTTTTCAACACATTAGTAAACATTAGATGTTTATGGGAAGTGTGTAGAAACAGATTTTCTCAAAAAGCAAAATCCTTTTTTACTAAATCTAGTGGGAGAGGGTCTTATTAATTACACCCACGATCTTCCATTAACTGTTCACTGTAAGATGAGTGATGCATTCTGTGTCACCTCGCCAGGGGTGATCATTCCATACGGAGGATGCATTACTCATTGGTTACTAGATGTGAACTTCTTTTGATAAGGATCAATCAGACGTGTTAGAGGGTGACCACCATACGGAGGCACTACTTGAGACGGTTGTGATTGGATCCTAGTTAATGGTACACACTAGCTAAGCTATGGATAAGGGATCCCACACGGGGCATTATTCAGAAACTTAGAGATCAAATAGGTTCGGAAGTCATAACTTGTTTTGCAAGAGTTGCATAGCGGATAAGTTATGATAAATTGAAAGATCGAACATTGACCACCACACGGAGGCTTTATTCTTTCGTTTCGATATTCCGGCGACTTAGTTTTAAAATAAGAGTTTTAAAAGGATTCTTTTATTTCAAACTGTCAAATTCTGATATCCATATTTATTTTGTTTTGATTTTTTCAGTAAATCATAATGTCTGGATCTGCATTTAGTCCACTTGCCACCATACTCACTCAAAACAAGTTAACTGGAAATAACTACACTGAATGGAAACGTAATCTTGACATCGTGTTAACTGCGGAGGATCACATATATGTCCTCACCACCCCATGCCCCGAAGAACCCGCTGCAAATGCTTCGGCTGCTGCTAGACGCGAGTTCGATAAATGGAAAAAGTCGAATGGGATGGCTCGTTGTTACATATTGGCTTCTATGGCTAATGTGTTACAACACCAATACCAGTCGAACAGTTCCGCCAGTGACATTATCGAATCCCTGAAAAAGATGTTTGGGGAGCATGGCAGGCCTGCCAGACAGGTAGCTATGCAGAAGATAATGAGTGCTAAGATGTCGGAAGGGACTCCAGTCAAAGAACATGTTTTGAAAATGATTGGTTATTTAAACGAGCTGGAGACCCTAGGTGCCAACATCGATGCACAGACCCAAGTTGATATGATCCTCAATACGCTGTCGCCATCATTCGCTCAATTTAAACTGAATTATAATATGAATAAAATGGATTTTTCAATGAGCGAATTGATGAGCTCTTTATTGGCAGCGGAAGGGGTGATCAAACCTGGGGGCAGCGTTTTAAACGTTGAGAAGCGCTTCCTCTTCCCGATCTATGCCGAAAGGAAAGAAAGGGAAGAAGAAGGCTAGCACTGGTGGTTCAAGTGTTGGACCAGTCCCTAAGATTGCAAAATCTAAGGGAAAAGGTAAGGGCAAAGGGAAGGTGGGTGGCCAAGGCAAAGGAAAGTGTTTCCAATGCGGTGAGAAGGGCCACTGGAAGAGGAACTGTCCAGAATTCTTAGCTACAAGAGTTCAAGGTATGATTGAATCACATGTGATTGAAGTAAGTTTTATAACGGATACTTCAAACACTTGGTGCATTGATTCTGGTGCGACTAACCATATCTGTAATTCATTGCAGGGGTTCAGATCAACCAGGAAGTGCAGTGATGGGGAAATCGTACTTACTCTAGGTTCTAGCGCAACCGTTTCTGCGGTTGCTATAGGAGTCGTAGTTTTAGAATTTCTAGACAATAAAGTTTTGATTTTATCAGATGTACTTTACGTCCCTTCAATGAGACGTAATTTAATTTCAGTTTCTAATTTATCGAATAATGGTTATTCTTTTAATTTTGGAACTGAAGTTGTGATTAAAAGAAATAGTTCTTTTATATGTTCTGGTGTTAAATCAAATGGTTTGTATGTGATTACTCCCAATATTTCTAAAGATTCTTGTATGGAACTTAATAACTCAGTGGTAACTGTACCATCTAAAAGAAAGAGACCTTCCACTAATCCAACAAAGCTTTGGCATATGAGGCTTGGTCATATCAATCTAAATAGGATTGGCAGACTAGTCAAAGAAGGGGTCTTAGGCGATTTGGTTCTCGAACCAATAGAAGTCTGCGAGTCTTGTTTAGAGGGTAAGATGACCAAAAGGTCCTTTCCTGCAAAGGGCAATAGAACCAATGCATTGTTGGAATTAGTTCATACTGATGTGTGTGGACCAATAAATATTAGAGCAAGGGGTGGTTATGAGTATTTCATAACATTTACTGATGACCACTCTAGGTATGGATATGTGTACCTAATGCAGCACAAGTCTGAAGCCTTTGAAAAGTTCAAAGAGTTTAGGGCTGAAGTGGAGAAGCAATTGGGCACACATATCAAGGCCATTCGATCTGATCGAGGTGGCGAGTACCTCTCTAATGAATTTATTGATCACCTCGTACAGAATGGGATTCTGTCACAGTTGACTGCACCTGGCACGCCTCAGCAAAATGGTGTAGCGGAGAGAAGGAATCGGACTCTTTTAGACATGACTAGGTCAATGATGAGTTATTCCGAGTTACCTTTATTTCTTTGGGGTTATGCTTTGGAAACCGCTGCTTACATACTAAATCTAGTACCAAGCAAATCTGTTCCCAGGACACCACGAGAGATGTGGATTGGGCGCAAGCCTTCTTTGCAACATCTGCGGATATGGGGATGTCCGGCACATGTGCTAAAAGGAAAGATGAGCAAGTTGGATTCTAGATCGGAAGTATGTTACTTCGTGGGGTATCCAAAGGGTACTTATGGATGGTATTTTTATGATTCAAGAGAACAGAAGGTGTTCGTCAGTACGAATGCTATTTTCTTGGAGGATGATTATATCATGAACCATAAACCTAAGGGAAGGATAGATCTTAGAGAGATAGAAGGAGAGCCCTCAGTCCAACCCGTAGTTAATAACGATGTAAATCAGGAAAACACCACTTCTTCACCTATTTCCGCACCAGTACCTCGTCGTAGTGGGAGGATTATCAGCCAGCCTGATAGATACATGTTCTTAGGAGAAGTTTTTGAAGCTGTCTCCATAGAATCTGAATCTGATCCTACCACATACGAAGAGGCAATGGCTGATGTTGATTCAGCTCATTGGGTTAAAGCTATGAAGGCTGAATTGGAATCTATGGATTCTAATCAGGTCTGGGATCTTGTAGAACTTCCAGCCAATATTAAACCCATTGGCTGTAAGTGGGTCTACAAGAGGAAAAGAGGATCTGATGGAAAGGTTGAGACCTTTAAGGCAAGGCTTGTTGCGAAAGGTTATACTCAGAGGGAGGGCATTGACTATGAGGAAACCTTCTCGCCGGTGGCCATGCTCAAGTCCATCAGAATACTCTTATCCGTTGCTGCATGCCTAGATTTTGAGATCTGGCAGATGGACGTCAAGACTGCATTCTTGAATGGCAATCTTGAGGAGGACATCTATATGCAACAACCAGAAGGGTTCATAGCTGGTCGGAAAGATAACTTGGTATGCAAGTTGCAAAAGTCCATTTATGGGCTTAAGCAGGCATCCAGAAGTTGGAACATACGATTTGACCAAGCGGTCAAATCGTTTGGTTTCATACAGAATCTGGATGAACCTTGTGTATACAAGAAGAGTGAAGGGAAAGTGGTGGCTTTTCTTGTGCTTTACGTTGACGACATTCTACTCATTGGAAATGATGTAGCGGCATTGTCAACGGTCAAGGTTTGGCTAGCTAGTACTTTCGATATGAAGGATCTAGGAGAGGCGAGCTATATTCTTGGGATAAAGCTCTTTCGGGATCGCAAGCGAAAGATAATGGGATTATCTCAAGCTGGTTATATCGATAAGGTGCTAACTAGGTTTTCAATGGATAATTCGAAGAAAGGTTTGTTACCTTTCAGGCATGGTTTAGCGTTCTCCAAGGACCAGTGTCCAAAGACACAGGAGGAGAGGAATCGCATGACAGGAGTTCCCTATGCTTCTGCAGTGGGAAGTCTCATGTATGCGATGTTATGCACTAGACCAGATATCTGCTTTGCTGTTGGCATGGTTAGCAGATATCAGTCGAATCCGGGTCCAGAGCACTGGACAGCCGTTAAGCACATTCTTAAGTACTTGAGAAGAACTAAAGATTACATGCTTATGTACGGTGGTAGTGAGTTAATTCCAGTGGGATACACTGACTCGGACTTTATGTCAGATAAAGATTCGAGGAAGTCGACGTCCGGTCATCTCTTTACCTTGGGAGGTGGTGCTGTCAGTTGGAGGAGCATCAAGCAGAAATGCATTGCAGACTCAACTACAGAAGCTGAGTATGTGGCTGCTTGTGAAGCCGCAAAGGAAGCTGTTTGGCTCAAGAAGTTCCTTATGGAACTCGAGGTGGTACCAGCGTCGCTGTCGCCTATTACGCTTTATTGTGATAATAGTGGGGCAGTGGCTCAGTCCAAGGAGCCAAGGAACCACGGAAAGGGAAAGCACGTAGAGCGGAAATATCATCTTATCCGAGATATTGTTCAACGTGGAGATGTGACTGTTACCAAGATTGCCACAGCTGACAATCTTGCTGATCCGTTTACAAAGGCCTTGCCACAGAAGGTCTTTGATCGTCATCTAGATAGTCTAGGTCTTAGATGTAGTTTTGAATGGTTATGAGTGCAAGTGGGAGTTTGTTGGGTTTGTGCCCTCAAACCATTACTTTCTGTATGAGACATTGACATTTTAATATATGGATATCAGTTTTACATTTTATTGTGTATGTTCTTTTCATGAGATGATTGTTAATCCTTAAGTATTATAGTACGTAATTCGTGTGTGTATGAGATGCACACAAGTGAGATACGAATTACTATTCTTTAATACTTAGAATGTGTCACAGTGGATGATGAGACTGGATACCTCATCAAGTCTACACTGTAGCATAATTAACTACCATTGGATGGAGTGATTAATCTCAATCACTAGAGTGTAGCTCTTAGTTGATATGCTAGTGCTTATAGTGCATTGACGGACCTGAGTTTCCTATTGACGCTTAAGACTGTCAAACAGTCAATAGGAACTCATAACTTGTATAAGGTACGTGTTCTCAATCTTGAGACGATTATGAACACAGACTGCGGATATGACTGCTTTGACTTACCAATCAGTGAGGTCTATAAAAGATCAACACCTGGGTATCTTGGGTATGTCATATTCATAGGGTTGTGAACATATATTGTCAAGATAGAATCTACCCTCTGTTTCAGAGTAAGCATTCCCTTGAGAATGTCACCAAGTCGATTACTGAGTACTGCAGTCTTGTTGATAAGAGTTATCAACATGTTTGGTAATCATGAAGGGTGAATGGGACTCAAGGAATACAAGAAGTAATCATGATTCAGGTTGACAGTAACAGTTATCCGATTACCTGAATATGATTACGAATGCTGACGGTAGAGGGACATTAGTACAACATACAAGTCTAGTTATCACTTCGGATATGTTCTTTTGCGTTGGAGTTCAGTTATCGTTTTATAGTGGAGTAAACTTTAACTGACCAGTTAGTTAGTTTGCTGATCAAAGAGTTTGGTCATGGTGATTAACAAACTGGTCTGAGCCAACAATAAAGAGCCTAGGAGGTCCCACTCTTAGCTCCGCAAGGATGCTTGGAAAGATGCTTGAGGATGATGTCCAGACAGGTTCGATCGATCGAAGATGTCTCGATCGATTGAAGTCTGCAGGTTCGATCGATCGAATATGGTTCGATCGATCGAATGTTCGATCGATCGAAGGCACTTCGATCGCTCGAAGTCTAGGTCGGTTCTGGGAATCTATAAATAGGGCAGCTGCGTTCTGGAAAAAGTTGTTCGTCGTTTTGAACGTCAGAAGCTGCAGAAACTGTTTTGGAGCCCTAAAACCTTCTCTATCCTCTCCATTAGGGTTCCCACCAACCCTAGTCTTTCTGGCAGGCATCCGCAGGAGTCATAAGGGTGAAGATCATCTAGTGGAGGCTGCTGGAAGCTGAAGATCAGAATTGGGTTCAAGACACTAAGGTATAACTCGTGTCCCCTCTTGTGCGCATCTGTAGAATTGACGAGTAGTAGATCCGGGCATGCCAATAAAGTTTCATAACTTGATTTTTCCGCTGCGTGTTTAAACTTTCCATTTAAAATTGTTTTTCCAACAAAAATTGGGTGTCTACAGTAAGTATTTTAGGTGATTACCAAATATGTTGGGAAAAAAAATCCGAAAACCACACCATTTTTAAAATTTCTTTGGGCTATCTTTGCTTTGTTCTATCTATCATTAAAAACTTTCTATGCTGCGCTAGCTTTTTGCTTCTATAGTAAGTAGTAGTTGACTCATTTGTGTAACCATTCGAGGTTCGGAGCTTGGAAGAAGTAAAGAAAGCCATTGACATGGGTGTAGATACAATGATTGCAAAGAGAGGAAATGGGAGGGTATGTAGTTGGTCAGGTTAAGCTGATGTTTAGTTCTTCAGTGAAATATGTCACTTTCTTACATATCCACCTTTTATGATCTCTACAACTTTGTTTGGTTTGCTGATTTATTGAAGGAAATGAAAAGGTGAAGAAAGAAAAATTGGGCTCATCCAGTAGAGGCTCACGCTGGTAGCCTTAAACACAAATAGTTGCTTAATCTTTTGCTTCAGCATTTCCTATTTTTGTCAAAGTAGTGTAATATTCAATCTCAATGATTCATACTGAGTAGTTATCATCTTGTTGATTTCTGACTTTAAGTACTTCTATGTTTGCAGCTTTTTGTGCATAAATCAATTTCAATATTTAAATTCACTCATTCTCTCTTACGGGCACGTGCATAAATATATATTATATAGGCAGGTAGGTCATAAGATAATCCATTATTGTTTGTAAAGTTGTAGGGGCTGAAACAAAATTTTGGCTTCTTTCCAACTTATTCGCTTGACTGCAAGGAACAATCAGTGATTTTGATTATATTTTGTCCATGACGAAATTCCCACTTCACATAGAAGACATAAATAACCATATAGGCAGATTCGCACTTCACATATTTTGTCCTATCTTGAACATGATCAAGTTTTCCATGGCCAAATTCTTTCAATCTTGATTTTCTCAAAGTTCAAATTGAACTTTGATTTGTAACAGTCACACCTTGATGCATGAATTGGTAGTCTATTATTTTGAAAGAGTAAGGCCAATTAGGGAGGTAACACGCTTCTTTATTACACAGGGGGATCGTGTGGCAATTGAATTTAGCACTAAAAGGGCCCTCAAAAGCAAATTTAAGCCAAATCCAATGGTGCCTGGTCTATTGGTTGGTTGGGTTTGTGGTGGTCACTGTAATTTGGTTGTGATTCCAAAGTAGATATTTGATTACGTAAATACATTATATTTTGAGCACAACTTATCTTTAAGATTGTTTCTGAAGTGTTTGGTTTATTTATAAAGTGTGGAACCATAGTTTGGGCCATGCTTTTGGTTCAATTGTTTGCAACTCATGCATGTTGTCTTCAAGTTTGTTTGGTTTTTTGTAAAAAGTGAGGAACTATAATTTGGGACATGGTTTCTGGCTAGAATCCATTAGGTTGTAACTATTGTATCTCTTACAGCAAAGCTCCCGTGCATTGCACGGGTTAAACAACTAGTTGAATATAGATTCAAATGAACCACCGTACCAAGGCTAATTGGTGGGTCAGGTCCATCATGGCTACCATGTGACCTTAGGCTTGTTATGGGAACCCAAACCAGGATGTGTGCCCCCTGGCCGAAGGACATTTTCTTCCGAGTATTGTTATAATCAAAGTCATTCACAATTACTTATAGTGGACTCCATAGTGTCAGTGGACTCCACAGTACCACGTAGGAGTTGTTGTGAGTGGATGTGAGTTTTTGGTTATAAAGTGGGTTTGGTTAGGGGTGTATATGAGCTGAGCCAAGCCTGCTCGCGACCTTTCTCTCAAGCTTGCGAGCTAGCTCACAAGCTCAAATGAGCTGAGCTTTCAAGTGCTCGTGAGTTTTCTCGTGAGCTTTTTAACGAGCTTTTCACGCACCCTTCAAAACTATATAGTTTCATAATAAAACAATCATTTATCAAGCCTATTTATGATATATGTCATATTTTTTTCTAAAATTATGATTTTATAATATATATATATATATAAGTCACTATACAAGCTCTTTGTCAAAGCTATTAACAAGCTTTTTCACGAGACTTAATCGATCAATGAGCGAGTCGAACCTCCCCTTTATATATCAAGCTGAGCTTCGAGCCCTTGTTGAGCTCCTCAGCTCGTTTACACCTCTAGGTGTGGGTGTAGTAGCATTACTCTTTTCTATTTGAGAGAGAGACAGAGACAGAGAGAGTGAGAGAGAGTTAGTTTTTGGGAGAAGTTATTCAATATTGAGTCCGTCACATCAAGTATGGATCTTGGGGGGCGAGGGGGGTGGGCGGGGGTCTTATCAAACCTATTAACGAGCTTTTTCACGAGACTTAATCGATCATATTCACGAGCTCAAATGAGCGAGTTGAGCCTCACCTTTATACATCAAGCTGAGCTTCGAGCCCTTGTTGAGCTCCTCAGCTCGTTTACACCTCTAGGTGTGAGTAGAAGCATTAAGGTTTTTTATTAGAGAGAGAGAGAGAGAGAGAGAGAGAGAGAGAGAGAGAGAGAGAATTATGTTATGTTTGGTAGACCAGAATGACCCTTGCAATGGAATGGTTATTCATGAGTTCATTTAATTCTCAAGTTTGTTACCACCAAATCGGTTGGAATGACCATTCCAAAAGTAATCATCATTCCCACAAAAGTAGGAATGATCATTCCTTCCACAAACCTAAGGAATGAGATTTTATTCCAATGGAATGAACCAATAAGGAAATAATATCCATCTTCTGCACTTTCCTTATTTCAATCTTCCTATAATAAAATAAATTATTACATTTTTTTGTTAATATTTAATTTAAAGCAACATATGATATAAAATATTAACAATATGATATTTATTTATCCCTCTTTTGAGCCGTTGAAAATTTTAGGACAACGTATCATTTGTTCCACAGATAATTGCCATTTGTTGTTTACAAATTTTTAGGTAATTTTGTTCTAAAATTTTCAACTTCTAAAAAGACAGATACAAATGTTATGTTGTTAATACTTTCATGTCATGTGCGATTAACATGATGCAAAAGTTTTTAATTTATTTGGACGACAACTAATAGAAGGGGTATTAGTGAAAAATGTAATAGTTGATGTGGTGAGTTCGCTAAGTTTTGTAGTTTGGGGCCATTTGAAAAAAAAAATGTCATAACCAATTTTAAAAGATAATAGTGATCATGATAGTTAATGGTGGTATGATATGCAGTTACGTAGTCACTAGAAGTTATTTACTGAGCTTGTAAGCCCCCACCCCCATAATAGTGAAGATAGTCAATCATCATAATAACACACATGGGGTATGGTGCTTACATGTAAACTTGTTTTCCATAAAATTAAGATATATAGACGGAGGTTTAAATCTTAAAAATTTATTGGCTTGTGATGCTACATCATCAAATAACCGTTTTAAATATTTTCTCCACATAGTGGGGTATGACATGTTGTATACTTGTATAATCTTAGTCATTACTTCTCATATGACCCCTACATGTAGAGGGCACATGGCCCATATGAATTGAGCCCGTCATCATACTAATGTGGTGGTTTGATGGGCTTATTGAATAATTTCTCCATAATTATATATTTTTTTTCTTTTTTCATTTTTACCCATGGTGTCCTTGATTGCTTGGAGAATTCTATAATACGATTAAGCGTTTTGGTCGTATCGTACAATTAAAACGGGGTATAATATTTTATTAACTGAGAATAACATTTTGTGACTCTGGATACAATGTCTTTAGACCTAAGCAAAATAACTATATAAACCACCTAGGTGTAATATTCTGTGACCTGGATACAAATTTTGAGACTTAATTACAACTTTTATGATTTGTATGATTGTTTTGCTTACTTCTCAAAATATAATACGTAGGGTAACAAAGATTAATGATAGGACTACAACTCATTTATAACTATCTCTTAAATGGCAGTAGGGCCCATTGAAATTTAATCGAATCCCATAATGACACATAAGAAAAAAATAGATATAATTATATACGAGTTATAAGAATAAGCTATACTCCTATCATTGTTTGGGTAACAAAACCTTATAATTTGATCACATGATAGTGATACGACCAAATTGCTTGGTGGAAATTTTGTATGAGAGAGAGAGAGAGAGAGAGGGAGAGGAGTAGGGGTGTTCACGAGTCGGGTGAGTCGGGTTTGGCCTTCATCCGCTCATCCATCCGAACATAGTCGGGTTTGCCCTCCTTCCACCCGTCATCCACTCGCTTTGTCGGGTGCACCCGACTCATCGGGTGGTCGGGTGAGTCAGGTCGAGTCGGGTGAAACTCGACTATCTCATTTGTCTCAATCAAGTATTTGTTTTACACATGACTTTGTCTACATTTTTTTTTTCTTTTTTTTTTTTCTTTTTTTCTTTTTTTGCTTTGAATGTATTTATCTAGATATTCATGGGCTAACCAAAGCTCTGACGAAACAAAAAATAAAAACATAATCATGTGCTAGTTTAATGATTTTAAGATTTTTATATCTCCGCTAGTGATATATATATTTTATTGATATAAGAATATAACATATATATTTAACGACTTTATAATACATAACACATATACTAATATAAGCATATTATATATATATATTAAAGACTATATAATACATAATGCATATATTGATATAAGCATATTACATATATATTTTTAAAAAAATTAAGTGTGTTTCGAGTCGGGTCGGGTGAATCGGGTTTTCACCCCCTTAGACCCGTGACTCCACCCGAAACTGTCGGGTTTCCACCCCCAAGACCCGTGACTCCACCCACATTGTTTAAAAACCAAAAAAAAGTCTACGGGTGAGTCAGGTGAGTCGGGTGAGCGGGTGGTTTTTGAACAGCCCTAGAGAGGAGTAACGGATGGACTGCTTGGCAATATAAAAAGGAAGTGTGAAGTTAAATTGAAAGTGATCTTTTAAAAAGGTGGAAAGACTTGAAAAGAGAGTTTGTGGTGGTAGGGTGTGAATGTATGATAACCATTGACTACCAAAGTGACCACAGTCGGCCTGTGGGAATCATTATTTCAAGTTACGCCCATGCATGTATCACATGGTAGGTTGACAGTGATATCTTGTGATTAATGAAAGTGAATTATTTAATTTCATGTATCACATGGTAGGTTGATATGATATTTTGTGATTAATGAAAGTGAATTATTTAAATAAAATGAAGAGATAATTATTGTATGTAAGAAGTGGAATATTTCACTGAAATAATTGCCCTGTACCACATAGCATGTCACATGCTATATATTCTCACAGCACAAAAAAATAAAAAAATAAAAAAACTTTACATTCAATAAACACTTCAGATTTCTCTACTCTTTATTGTTAAAAGTCACATCAATATTTAATCTTAATCTACTCCACCGTTGTCTTCAATTATGCAAAACTAAATAAAGAGTCACATTTTTGTTTTTCAAATAAAGGCTCTTCAAACTCATTTTTCGGTTTTATTATTAATAAATTAGGCAGACTCGATCAATATGGAAATTCAATTAGTTTTGAAAAGTCTCTTCTGAGATATTTTAAACTTTTGAACTAAAAGTGGTTCTTCAAAGTGCCACATAGATCATTATAATAAAAGTTTGATAAACATTTTTTAAGATTTTATTAGAGATACTCTTAACACAATGGATTTAATTGTCTAAATTTATTTATTTATTTTTGTTAAAAATAGACGAGTAGCTAATTGTTAGTGTGCCTACTTCAGATTGGTTGGTAGGGCTGTTCAAAAACCACCCGCCCACTCGACTCACCCGACCACCCGACTCACCCGACTCACCCGTAGACTTTTTTTTGGTTTTTAAACAATGTGGGTGGAGTCACGGGTCTTGGGGGTGGAAACCCGACAGTTTCGGGTGGAGTCACGGGTCTAGGGGGGTGAAAACCCGATTCACCCCACCCGACTCGAAACACACTTAATTTTTTAAAAATATATATGTAATATGCTTATATCAATATATGCATTATGTATTATATAGTCTTAAATATATATATATATATATATATATAATATGCTTATATTAGTATATGTGTTATGTATTATAAAGTCGTTAAATATATATGTTATATTCTTATATCAATAAAATATATATATCACTAGCGGAGATATAAAAATCTTAAAACCATTAAACTAGCACATGATTATGTTTTTATTTTTTGTTTCGTCAGAGCTTTGGTTAGCCCATGAATATCTAGATAAATACATTCAAAGCAAAAAAAGAAAAAAAAAAAAAAAAAAGAAAAAAAAAAAAAAGAAAATGTAGACAAAGTCATGTGTAAAGCAAATACTTGATTGAGACAAATGAGATAGTCGGATTTCACCCGACTCGACCCGACTCACCCGACCACCCGATGAGTCGGGTGCACCCGACAAAGTGAGTGGATGACGGGTGGAAGGAGGGCAAACCCGACTATGTTCGGATGAATGAGCGGATGAAGGCCAAACCCGACTCACCCGACTCGTGAACACCCCTATTGGTTGGAGGGGTGGAGTTGGGGATCGAACTCTTTGATGCTTATATTTTTAGGAGAGTTCTACTTTGACCACTGCATTTTTAAATGCATTACTTTAAATTTTAAATTTTAAAACGTGTCAATTGTAGGTGGCATATTAATACGCACATGTAACCAAGTTCCTTGTGGTCGAATGGTAAGTTTTTTGGATGTACTACCCAAGAGGTTTAGTGTTCGAGTCATGGGGGGCGTGACCACTGGAGTATTCACCCGGCGCCTCCAAGCCTCGTGGGATTAGTCGAGGTGCGCGCAAGCTGGCCCGAACACCCCCGATTACCAAAAAAAAATAAATTAATACACATGTCATTATAGTTGCACCAATCATCCCGACTCTAAATTAACACGATTTTGAAATTTAAGGGACCAAAGTGATGCATTTGAAAATACTGAGCCCAAAATAAAACTCTGCAGACTATAAAACACTAAAATGTAGGGGTGGGCAAATAGTTCAGTTAACCGAAATTCGAACCGAACTGAACTAAAATTTTTATTTCAGTTCAGTTAATTCAGTTAAAAATTTCAGTTCAGTTTCAAACCGAACTATATTTTTTTTTCAGTTCGGTTTTTGGTTGCCCTGTCCCAAACCGAACTGAATCGAAAAATCGAATTTTTTTTATAGTCTATATATTATTAATATATTTTTATATCCAACTATATATATTACAAAAATTTAAATATATTATATATAAGTAAATATAAATATATGTTTTCATTGTAATATGAAAGGAAAATGGGAAAAAAAACATATAAAAAAAGTTGTGAAATTGAAAAAAAAGAAAAAGAAAAAATTGTATAACAGAATTTTCAAATTGAACCAAACCGAATTGACCAAAATTGAAATGCCGTTAATACCCCCAAGCCCCTATACATACTCTTTAGGGAAAAAATATCTTTTACCCTCCTATGGTTACACCCATGTTCTCATAACTCCGTGATTCATTTTTGTAACACTTAACCCCCCATGTACTAATGACTGAAGTGTGACTGCTGTTAGAAAAGTTAACAGTCTCGCTTTAGTCCGTAGTACAGGGGGTTAAGTGTTACAAAATGAACCACAGGAGTTATGAGAAAGGTGTAACCACATGGGATAAAAGGTATTTTTCCATATATTTTACCATATAAAATATTTTTTTCCCCAAAAAGCCCACCCTAGCCCTTTGACACCTCTGCCCTTGCACCACGGCTAGTTGGTGGGTCAGGTGCATCATTGTCCGGAGAACATTTTCTATTAGAGAGGGAGGGAGAGAATTAGTTTTTGGGACAAGTTATCCAATATTGAGTCCGTTACAGTGTCATACTATTGATGTGGTGTGATATTCTAATTACATAGAGATATTTGGCATCTAAAAGTAAGTGAACATTATAATTATGGAATTTTGGCTCCTGAAAATATGGGAGACATAACTATCTATTTGTCATATCCACTTAAAAGTAGTGGTCATATGATCTCATATAATTAGAATGTTATATTATAATATAATAATATGGTATGACGGATTCACCGAATATTTCCTCAAAGAGAGGCCTGTTTGGTGGTTGGTACATAGAGGAATAATGGAAGTTAATAATTAAAAAGAAGTGGCTTAGAAAAAAAGTGGGAAAAGACCTGTAAAGACTAAAGAGAGTCACTAAACTCTTGGGCCACGTTTGGATAACAGAGAGAGAATTAGATAATTAGTCTATTTTAATTGATAGTCCCGGGATTAATAATACCACTTCCCCCATGGTATAACTTAGTACCCCATATGGGAGACTATTCTTTTAAAATGGACAATTAGTCCAGACAAATTAGTCGCGCCAAACGCCGAACTATTCAATTAAAAGGGACTGTTAGTCCAATCCCCCTCTATCCCACCCTTAGTCCTGCATGCGAAACAAACGAGGCCTTGTGGTATATAATACCAACTGCGTGATGCGCTAGAGTACGACTTGTCGTATCGTGTCACATTTGATTTGTAATTGTTTAAATGATTTAGATTTGTGTGTGATAGACGGAGTGACACCGGAGAAAAATAGGCACATTTTTTAAAATTGTAAATAAAAAGTTGTGTGTGAAGTGTTACTCATATATATATATATATATATATATCTAATTTAAAGAGAAATAAGTATAGGGCGAGGGGACAAAAATGGAAAAGTGTAAAAATTAAAAAGGGATATTTGGTCATAAACCCCTTAAAATTAAGTGTAACACCCAAAAATCCATACGATTTGACCATTTTTTTTTATAAAGCCCCTTGCTACTTTTTGAATTTGGTGAAAAAAGCCCATCGCTGGAACAGAAAAATGGTTAAGTCAATATTATTTGTCAACTTTAAATTACTATAACTCACTCGTTTTTTAGCCTATTGAGGGATTTTTTTTTTCATATAGTTCTTCGAGATCGAAGTATGGAGTAGAAAATTTTACAAAATAAAGTAATTTGGAATTTGATTTTTTGATTGTATCTATCAAAACAGATATCATCTGTTTTGACGGATAATATTAATATTATATCTCAATTTTAAACCACCATAACTCACTCGTTTTTTTTTTTTAGCTTTTTTGAGTGATTTTTTTTAATGTCATGTATTTCTTCGAGATCTACACAATAGAGTTGAAAATTGTACTAAAGAAAGTAATTTGAAACGTCATTTTTGATTTTATCTGTCAAAACAGATGATATTATCTGTCTTGACAGATAATATTAAGTTAAACAATCATAATTTTACTATTTTTTGGCCTTTTGGGATTTTTTTTTTGGGTATTCATGTAATTCTTCGAAATCGATGCAATGGCATGGAAATTTTACAACAAAAAAAATATATATGTTGCAGTCTGATTTTGAAATTTTATCTTTCTTACAGATAATATTATGTCTTATTTGTCTACAAGCATATAATATTTATCTATTTATATTAACGGCGATAACCTTCTCAATTTTTGAGCATTTTTGGGTAAATTTTTTTTATTCCCTTTTTTTTTTCCCCAGATCTATGCACCTATGGTGCCAATTTTATGAAAGGAATATGTTTTTGTTATATTTATGCAAAAAAACATAATTTTTCATATTTGCTTAGTTTTTAGTTTTTTTTTTTCCCTAGTATTTAATAGTCCATGTTGATCTTGGTTGATAGATCTCATTTTGCTGATTCCAAAACACCAAATTTTATGAAAAACGAACGTGTAGAACAAAAGTTATAGCAATTTAAAGTTGTTTAGGCATAAAAATAGCCTAATGAGTAAAAGAAAACTAGCATGGGTTTTAGCTTAGAATGATTTTATTTGAGGGGGCTATATATGGCCGCAGCCCCCTTCTAAAAAGTAGGCAGAGTTCCAAAATTTTTAAATTCTAAATTTAAGAAAGTAGTGAAAGGTGCGAACAATTTTGGATACTTAGATTAGGGGTGTCCACAGGTCAAGTGAGTCGAGTTTAACCCCTACTCGCCAATCCACCCAAATCCCATCAGGTTGGTTATGTGTGCAGCACCCGCAATCCATCATATAGTCGGGTGAAATTGACTCGTTGGTTTCAGGTTGGTTTGGGTTGAGCTCGTGTCAAACCGACTCAATGCACTTCTCACCATTCGAAGATGAAAAAAAACCAAATTGATGTTGAATCACATCCAAATATAGTAAAATCAACAAGTTGAATCGACTCAGAATACCAAGATGATACAAAACAAACAAGTGGAAAAAGGAGTTACATCTCATAATGGATCAGATCTACTAAACAATACTGAAAAAAAAAATTCAAAACCAGAGCGTTGGTAAAGTACCAACAACGAATGGAGAGGTGAGACTTAGATCCGAGATCGGTACGCGCCACCAATAGAGGCTGAGATTTCGATCCCAGCAGCGGTGAGATTAGAGAGGGAAGAGGTGAATGTGCACGATGTCCTCTGCTCAGAGATGGTCATGCTAACGACGACATCTCCGGCGAGAGAAGCCTGCCTGAGGACTGAGGAGGGGATGGAGGTTTGTGGAGTGGAAGGTTGCAACTGTCTCTTGTATGAGGCAGTGGTGAGAACAAGAAATTGATAATAGTTTTAAGTATGGTGTTTTTACCAAGAATTGGGTCGGGTCGGGTGACGTCAGGTGTGCTAAGGGGGAAACTGATATCTGAACCGAAAGGCCTCGGGTTTGCCTTCGGGGACCCGTGATTCCACCCGCTACCCGTGAAAACCGACTCATATGGGTCGGGTCGATCGGGTCTCGCAGGTCAGCGGGTTTGTTGGACAGCCCTAACTTAAATGATGACACATACGAAGGGTCCAAGTATCGTAATTAGCAAAACTGTTCCCCCTATATTAAATAGATATCATGTTTGAAAAATCATAATTCACCTTTTTTTTTTAATAATGCTATGCTTTTCAATTTTGAATTTCAAATTTGGTTCTAAAGCTATACCAGTTATACCACATTGTCAGTAGTACCACATACCATTGCATGTGGTACAAATGACAAAGCAATTGAGAATTAATTTTTAAATTCAAATTTGGGAAGCGTAACATTACTCTATTTTATTATCTAAATTAATTTGTCAGTTGAAGTGTCAGTGAAAACTTTAAAACAAATAGACTATTTCGGAATATTTAAAATAAGATCATATTTAGTCAAGTGTCACTCTCAATCTAGTTCTTTTGAGAATCAAGATTATGTTACTTCGATACAAAATCAATTTTAAGAAATTTATTAGATTGAACACTAGCTTCTCCACAAGCTATGTACACTCCAATATATAAATGTATAGAATTGGTTCATTGTTGAACAAAAGAATTGGTTCTTTACTTTTGTAGTCCTAACTACAAATAATGTCCTTTATTTTGTAACTTGAGAAGTTACTTGTCCACGTCATTCAATAACATGTTTTAGGTGTTTAGATTATTAAATTTGATAATGCTGCATACTTTTGATAAGAAACATTTGTTCTGCAATCAGAAACAGTAATTGCTCTGGGTGATTTTGATGGGAACAAATATTCTTTATCGAGAACAATTATTATTTTTTCTTTTTATCAAAACTACTATGTTGTAGATACACCCAAACTAATTGGGTATAGCCAAGAATTCTTCTTAGTTAATTTATTAGCTAACTTTTTAGTGATAGTGATAATTGTGAAGTTAGAGATCAACCAGGCTATTGCCTTACTTATTTAAGTTCTTCGCCCAATCTCAAATGCGGATGAGATTCAATTGCGACCGACGATACTATCGAAAAGATCAATGAGTGAGTTGGTTTTTAATAGTCATATGAGTTATAATATCTTACAATCATGAGTAATGCTATATCCATAATTCCAACTTCCAAGAGCGGAATCAGGAATTTATATTTGAGAGTGTCGAGTTACTAATTAGGTTACCCATTAGGCTAACACAGGATTCGGGGGCAACGCCCCGTGGTGATTTTTTTTATTGAAGTATGTTTTCTCAAATTTGTATCTCAAATGTGATGCCCAATACATGTAACAATTGTGTCCCACTTCAACATCCTCCAATGAAATCAAGTGGTCCCATGTCATATGTGTTGGAAACCACATTTGTGTTACAAATTCGGAAAGCATAGCATTACTCTTTCAAGCAAAATTAATTTTCACAAGCTAAGCTGGAGGGGCCAAATCTAAAAATTTAGAAAATACTAAAAGCAGGGGCGGACCCAGGATTTTTGGCCAGGGGGGCCTAGCCTATGCAGGGGTTCGAGGGCAGCGCCCTTGAGGCAAATTTTTTTGGGTCTACCTGTACATAATTATGTGTAAAATGGTAGAATCGTATATAGAATTGATTTAACACCCATAATTTGGGGTAAATCATATAATTTTAAGGGATCTATATCTAAAACATGTAAAATATTACATATAAGTATAGAATTTTCAAAAGTACAAGGGCCTGTGTCAAAAACTTTTATCGCAGACTTGGAGTTACTTTTTTTTTTTTTGCTGGGAAAGACTTGGAGTTACTTGATTTGTGCTATTATCATATGGGAGAGAGAGAGAGAGAGAGAGAGAGAGAGAGAGAGAGAGAGAGGGGGGGGGGGTCCAAGGGTTTGAGATGTCATGCGATTACAAGTCGTTCAAGGTCAGTGGATACGGTCATGCCAAGCTCATCAAAAGTCCTACGGTCATTGCTTTGGGAGAATCTTGGTTTGGAATTATAGCCAGGGTTTTGGTGAAGGACATTGACAATGGATTCGGTGGAGTGGTTGCCTCCCATAGGCTTCATTCGAGGCACGTCTTCTTTCTTCCTGATCCTCCCGCTTCTGCGGGCATCCTTGAGAATGCTAAGATCCTTCTAACCCTAGGATCTAATCACTAAACTCATGTCTTGCCCCCATTATGCTCTCTAACCTATCTATCTTTTGTAGCTCATAGAATAGATGGTTGACAGAGCCTACCAATTCATCTAATTTCTTGGTGATTTGGGAGAGCATGTGACCTTGTTGTTCTACTATATTTTGAAGTGCATTGAATCTTCTTTCGAGATACTTCTGAGTCATTGGACCAGTCTTGATTTCAAAAGGATGGGGGATTAGTCCTAAGAAGGTGCAGACTTCTTTATTTCTCGGAGCTATGTTCACTTGTCTCTCTGCAATTTTGAATTTTAAAATTAAGTTCAACCCCAGAACGATTGTGCCCCTTTTTGTTGTTCACAGGTCCCTATTCAATTTCATTCCACCTTTTCATTTTCTTCTTGAATTCTTTTATTTTTCAAAATTAGGAATTCCTCTCTCCTTTATTCTTTTAAAATATTTTCCAAGAAAACTATGAGTTCGTCCTTTTTTTTCTTGGTTTCTAAAACATGAATTATATTTCCAATTTTATTTCCAAAACAATTTGTTTAAAAGTGATTTTCTTGGGGGAAGAAGTTTTGAAAAGAGACTCATGTTTCAATGAAATCAATTTTTTTTGGATTTTGACTTTTTATTATGCAAGCATGAAATGCAAATACAAGTGAACGACTTGATTTCAAACCATCATATAGCCATTTAAGCCCTAATCGCATCATCGAGTATTCCTTCTCATCCCATGCCACCATAATCAATGTCACGCTAGTTGTTCCATGCTTGGATCTTCATGTGTGACAAGGTTCATGATAGCATAGGTCTAATCAGGGCTAGCTCTAATGAATAGGATGCAAACAAGGTTGTGATTCGTCGTCTTACGGACTCGTGGCACATAATCCCAGTATAACACCTAGGCATACCATCCTTATGTCATGTGGCAAGCATTTCACATGGACCTAATGCCGATAGTGTTAGGCAAGGCTATGTATCACGTGTCGTATAGGCTTCCTTATCATGTCACATAATCCCAACGGGCAAATAAGGCGTTGTCTTAGCAGGTCAAGCCCTAAAGGATTAGGATCTATGGATACTATATGCATCAAGGTGGATAGAGTCCAAGGGTCCCCCAATGAGATGTCCCATATACCCCCCATTACAGGGTTTGGTGTGGTATGTGGACATGCCTTTTATACTCATAGGTACGTGCTAGGGAAGGGAAGTCCTCCACGGGGGTGATCTGGTGATGTTGCAAGCCCTGGCTTTGGTTCACCCAAGCTTTCTAAAACTAATGCACGTGTGATCCTCATAATATAGAGTCAAAGAACCTTCAAAGTTTTGGAGTCTAACCCTCTTAGTCTATCCCCAACAGAGTCGCCAATTGTGGGTACCCAAACCAAGTTTAGGGCCTAGAAGGATTAAGCCCACTTGATTGATCCCAATAAATCCTTATGTCAACAACCACGAGTGAGGTTCACCACCCTTCATTAGTCTTTATCTTATCCAACCGATTTGGACTACTCGTATTTAGATTCCATGGGGCTTTTTTATCCCACCCAAGGCAACAACCGATGCCCATGATCCATATCCGATGCTACACGAGTGAGTAATCTATATATATATATATATATATATCTCACAAGGCTAAATCTGGGAAGATCCTCACTAATAGAGTCACTACTTGATTTGATAAAAGAAACCAAGCAAACTAAATCTATCAAGTCCAATGGATAGAGAGCACTGCCCCATCGTCACCAAAGAACTCGGTTTGGGGTTAAGGTACAAGAGAGGAAGAAGCTAGATCGTGCTAAAACACCCCCTCTCGCCCTATCGTGAGATGGCCTCTACTCAGCTTTCAAGTTGTTTGACTAAAGATTATGAAGACCGTTTCAATTATTACTAATGTTTATATATAGCACTGGAATATTAGTTTGCCTCTCGAGAAAGGTATAAGGACTTACCCAAGATATATATAGCATAGCATTCCTTATAGCTTCCTAATTAACCAGGGTTAGGATAATAATATCATAATAATCAAACATGAGTACTAGGTGCATGTGTGCATATATAACTCTTAATCAGGATATCCTACTATTCTACGTATGGATGGTGTGTATGTGTATGCATAGATGCATGGATAAGCATGAATAAGCTATACTAGGTTACTTATGAATAAGCAATAGAAAAATATTAGGGTTTCATGGTCCCTAGTGAGATTGGAATATCCATACTTTGGCTACCAATCCCACTAGTGATGGCTATTCCATGGTTGGAATATGGACCACTAGGGATAGCCTACCCACAAATGGGATAGTAGGCTAACCTAGGAGCCTAGAAGATCTAAACTACTAAGAAAACAAGAACTATGAATCTAAACTATGAACTACGAAGATCTACTAAGGAAAAAAATAAAAACAAAGAAAGAAAAGAAGAAGAAGAAAGCTTACCTCAAGAACTCCCTTCGGAATCTTCCTCCGGCATAGCTTCGCTAACACCAAGATCTCTAGAATCAGAACCCTAAAACTAAAAGATTAAACTATTCCCAATAACTTTGATGAGTGCTTCGAAATCCTCCTATGGGGTTTCCTTGAGCCCTCTCTAGTTCTCTGGATTTTTTGGTGCATTGGATGGAGAGGGAAGGCCCCTATTTATAGTTTCAATTCTAGGTTGTGTTTTCTATGTTTAAGCAATGTGGGACCAAAATACAGGCTTTAAAGACTTGTACCTAGGCTATTTGAGGTGTACCTAAGAGGTTTTGGATGTACTTAACTCTGATTGGTCGAATTTGTGCTAGTTCACACGGACTGGGACCTAATCAACGACCAAAAATTGATCTGGGGCTGAGTGCCATAGTGGCCTTCTCTAAGAGCTGCATGGCCCTCATGGAGTGCCACTGTGGCACTCGGTCCCTAAAGGATGTGTTTTCTACCCTAACTTCTCGGACTTCGTTCTTTCACCTCGCTTATTGTTTTTGGGCTTGTGATATACCGTTGGAAAGGTATGGAAGTCTAGTTTTTAGTGATTTTGATCTCATTCAAAAATAATTTTTAGATTTTGAGTTATGATGAAAAAGGTGAGGCTGACTCCGGAAAGGAGCTAACCGGAGATGTGTAGAAGGGCTATTTTGGCACGAAAATTCTCCTAAGCGATTTTTGGCCAATTTGAGGGCTCAGGGCATCACTTTATATTAATTTAAGAATATTTTTTAAAGGGAGCTCTCGGGATCCCACCCCGGGGTCCAGAATTTGCTCGGTAAAAGGCAGTTTTCGTCATATCATGTGAATTGGTTATCCTAACTTAGGTTGTTGTTTTTAAATCAAATTTCTAACATACCTAAGTCTTCTTAGAGGTTATTCTAATGTATCTAATAGATCATGGTGCTTCAAGGAGTTCTGCTTCACACAATCAATAAATCCTTATTCCAATCATCGGGTTGTTCTTGAGGCAGGGTTCCTTCTGTCGAACTGACGAACCAAAATAGGGTGTCTACACACCCCCTCATGTATTTCATTTTTTCACTAATACCCCATAAACTAAAAAAAACTCAACAATCTGACCCCCTCAGCTATTTGTAAGGGGGTATTTGTTGGGGGGGGGGGGGGGGGGGGTGTCAATGTGCAAAGAAAACTGATAGTTAAAAGGGTTTGTTTGTTGGGTTTTTAGTTTAAGCAGTGTTAGTGAAAAAAGGCAATATATAAGGTGGTGTCTATATAATTTACCCTTCAATAAATTGTTATGAAGTATGACTATGTTATTTGAAAAGAGCCATTTAATCTGAGTACAAAAAAATGTAGAATAGTAAAGTGGCGAGAAGATAGAGGAAACCATTATGAATCTAATTTTATGTGTTAATTCAATGATGAAATATTAATGTTATTATGTTTTCAGTATATTTCATCTCGTTATATTAGCTTGGTGAGGTGATTGCATGCTCAATAAAGAAGGATTCACATAAACTAAATATGAAAGTAAGGATAAATCGAACATATTATTGTTCATTATCGATTGGATAATACTGCTGTCTCTTTTCAGAATGTGAAACTTTGTTTCACTATTTTGTTTATGCTTGGCAATTTTAGAAATTTAAGTATCACAACAGAAGTTGAACGAACAATTGCATTATTTATAATACATTCCAATATCTTTAAAAATTAAAAGAAACTCCAAAGAGTTGTTATTGACTGTAAATAAACATAATACGAATCATAGAAGATGAGGCATTGTTTTCTAAATATAGCAGTTGTAGTTATGAATTCTAGCAGAACATGGGTAAACTATATATAATTAGGTTTTAGAATCTTCATTTCATTATATATCTTTTACAATTTATTTTCTAATTTTAAATTTATATACATAAACTTTTACTAATTAAAAAAATTTTATTTGTTGTCAACTATAAATTGACTTACACGTGTAGTTTATAAATATTAACACCAAAAATAACATTTTATCTTTGTAATTCATTACATTATAAACTAATATAATTTTTTTTTCTCAGCAATAAACTAATGTAAATGATTACTTGGTTTTTGCATCCTATGTGCTCTGGATTTGTCTTATAGAGCAGTTGGCATGTATTAATCAGGTTGATGTTTTGAATAAGACTCTTAAATTGAGAAATACCATTATGGAATAAAGAACTTTGACGGATGGAATACGTTATTTCAAGCAATTAACACATATCATAGTAGCCTTTGATTGTGGTGCGCAATGTGCTTACTGCGATAGTATTAAGTAATATTGCATGTATTCTTCATTATATCAGCCATTACGTGGGGGAAAGAAATTGTAATATTAGTACGTAATAGAAAAACCATAGAACATACAAAACCAAAAAAAGTAGGACTCTCATGGATGGACCAAAAAAAATGTGGCACACTAAACATTTTAACACTCTAAGAAAAATCAATTAAATAAAAGTACACCCATTGATAAAAGTGTAAAACTCTTATGGGGATCGGTGCATGCCACGATGGTATCTTATGCCACTACATGTGGTACAACTAAAGTATTTGAGAAACTAATTTGCGATTCAAATTTGAGAAGCATAGCATTACACTACGTAGAAATTAATCTCCTTTTGAAGGTAATATCATTTGTGATAACTCTTGAAATAAAAATGACTTTCAGAATACCAATTTGGTTAAACTCTGCATTTAGTATCAACCAAGTATTAGATTTTGGAAGACCAATTTTGAAAAACGGTCTGCATTTAGTTTGAACCCATATTTGGTACAGTACGACTATTGTACACAATTGCCATAATATAAAATAAAATAAAAATAAAAAGTAATGAAGTCTTACTCAAAGAAGTGATGTATATTAGTAAAACTACATTGGTATCAACTCATTGCTCCTTTTGTCCCGTTTTATGTGTCCCTTTTTCTATTTTTGGCCATCCCAAAACTATTATCCACCTAGAGTATTGAATTATCATTTTTTTGGTTACTTTTTGACTTAATGAGTTAGCACACCATACTATTTTCTTAAAGAGTAATGCTAGGCTTCCTAATTTTCTATCGCAAAAGTGATTCCCAAATGATGTGGGAGTGGGGCCAAGCCTAATATAGTGGGACTAGTTGAATTTTGATTGAAAGTTGTTTACCAAGTGTGGACACGCGGCCTCTGGGGTCCACCCCCTTTCGGGTTTCGGAATTGATTTTCCTTTGAAATATTTGAAAAGGTCTGTGAAAGCTGATACAGAGTCGCTACTTGGTCTTTAGGAACCAAGAAACCTACTTTTGACTCACCCAAACGGATAAAGGGTACCTGCCCTTCATAACCAAAGAACTTGGCTCGAGGTTTTGGTACGAGAGAGGAAGGAGTCTTTGTCACGACTAAAACACCATCAACTCGCCCCGTCTCTCGACGAGCCTCAATTAGCATCCAAATAATCATCTTATACTATGTTTGGTTGGAAAATTAATACTATGATAAGTATATTACATCACATAAGAATCTTGAAATGGAAGATCAAAAGATAAGATATTATTCATAAGATCTAAGCCAAATATCGCACAATGCAAAGTGAAAGATCACACATAACAAGCCTAGGAAAAGTCGTCTAATCACATATCAAGTAATCAAGTTTTCTTAGTCTAGAAGGGGGACATGAATTGTTCTTGAAACAAATAATCAAATAAAACCAAAAAAAAATTGCTTAGTAAGCTAGAATGTATGCATGTTAAATCTTGAGAAAAGAAGATCTCTCAATCCCCGGGACGGATGAAGAAGGAAGATTCGATCGAGGGGAAGCATGAATGTGTGATCCAGTTCATTCCTTATAATCTTCTTAGATTAGGTATCACAAAAACTCCAAATCTTGCATGGATGCAATGTATGATCCTAGAAAGTGCAAAGTAGTAGTGTGTTTGTGTTCATAGGTTTCTCTAAAGTGACTTTGAAGTCTAAAATATGCATATATGGATGAAGAATGTTATTATAAGATATGTACAAATGTAGTATGAACAACTTCCTAAGAGATGACCTAATTTGGATTGCATGTGAACATCTAATCAAAGAATAAAAGTAAAACATGCTTGCTGTGAATAGTGGACTGAACAGTGAACTAATTTTGCAAAAATGGAAAAGTGAGGTTAGGAATGTTTTTAATTCATGATTTTTATAGAGATCATATCTACTGTGTCTAGAACACATAGCAAAAACCCAAATCAATATTGAAGTTGTAGGTTGAGAGAAATCATATAAATAAGAGAGGTTACTCAGAAACAGAATCAATATTGTCGACTAAAATGTAGAAATATCCTTGAAAATGAAAACAAAATATTTGGAGACCCATATTATACAGAAAGTTCCCTAAGATACTAAAGTTCAAGGAAAATATGAGTTGGGACCACTCTTTTTGGAAACGTTTTCTGAAAAAACAAGTTTCAATTCAACTAAGCTAATGTGACAGAAAAATAGAATATTTGGAAGGAATGTTTGAGTCAAAGTGGAACTCTTCCAAGTGTTTTAAATTTATCCAAAAATCATGGACATCCCCTAATGAGTTAGGAAGCCTTTTCAAGTGGTGTTGCAATCATCCATTGAGTATTGAGCTCAGAATGGCATTTTTAATTTGAACAACTCACTGTTTTGAAGATTTTGAAAAGAACAAATGTTTTATTTCTTGAAATCAAAATGAGGGGTTTAAGAGGGGTTTTGAAATGGATGCTTTGAAATAATATTTTCAGCTCTTGGATGAAGATTTTAACCACTTGGAATATCAATCCCTAACTCATTTCAAGAATTCCTTAAAGCATTTACAAAACATGGTTTTATTTGGAAACCAAACTCAAGAATCCATGGAAGTATGATACATGAGAGGATAAATGATACATGGTATGATACAATATGCTAGGAGTGTTAAAGAATAAGTTCATGGGATGTGGGTTCATCTAGATGCAAGGGAGTGTAGCACCAAAGTGTTAAAGTCGAAAAGTGGTCTGCTGTGAATAGTGTCCAAACTGTATGTATCACTTTATGTCAAGCTTGCCTAGAAAAATTTGGGAAATATCAGAGAGTCTCCCTAGTATGTCTAGAATACACAAAAAAAGACCAAACTCCAATATATATTACAAATTAAAAGAAAAAAATAAGAATGTACACATGACTCAAAAACAAAAGCTGCACTGTTGACTGATTTTGTATGATTTTTTATAAATAGAAAAACAACTCTTATGATGCTCAAAAGATACAAAAAGTTTCATAATACATTGAAGTTTAAATAAATAAAAAATAAAAAAAGACCATGTTATAGGATGAAAAACATCCGAAATAAATTTAAGAAGTCTTTTGTGAGAGAAAAGACAGATTGTTAATATGAACATCTAAAATCCAGAAAACATGTTTCTACAATTCTAAAATTGATGAAACAAAATCAGGGTGAACTATGATGTATTAATAAGGTCTTCCAAGTGGTTTTATCATCAAACCTCAAGTATTTAATTCAAGATAAATGTTTGAACTCAGATTGTTCACTATTTTGATAAAATCTGCAGAAAATGGACTTTTCCTTTTAGAAAACTCACTTGGTTTTGATTGGGGCTTTGAAAGAGGAGTTCCAATCTTGAATCACTTGAGAAGATGAAGTAACCATATAGAACATCCTCTTAACAATTGAAACCTCAAGAATTTGGAATAAGAAGAAATCAAAATAGAACTGAGGTTGGGGGAGAGAGGATGCAAATGACAAAGAAATCAAAATAGAAATGGAGGTTCAGAAGAGATAATGCTAGAATATAAAGAAATAAAAAATAAAAATGGGCTTGAGAAGAGAAATGCAAGTATGACAAAGAAAAATGAAAATAGAAATAAGATTAGAAAAGAAGAACAAATAATCAATGATCTTTCAATGGTGGAATCACAAGCATTCAACCTCTCATATATGTGTATGTAGGTGTGTTCATCACTCTCTAACTCTTTGAAAACTCGAAGGATGTAAAGAAAATGGATTGAAACTTACATTTTGATTGAATTTTGAAGAAGAAAACTAGTATTCCTCTCTCTATTTTTCCCTAACTCTCTATCTCTCTCTCTCTCTTTGAAGCTTTCATTAAACACCTCAAGTCCTCTCTAAATGGAAGCAAATGGCCTTCGTTTATAGGCCAAGATGGGGGTGTATTTTGGGTTTTGAAAAGTCTCAAATTGGTCCAAAATGTTCAGAATATCAAAACTATGTCGTTCTATGGGAAGCAATAGAATTCTCAAAGAAAAATCTCTTGGCTGATAGACATGCCTCCAAAGAAGGGCAAGAAGGCTGCTCAACAGGCTAATGGGAACGTCCCGACGGCCCCGACACAGGTTACAGCAGTCCTAACACCGGAGCAGATCACGACGGCTTTCACGCAGCTTCTTGAGGGTCAACGTCAGACCCAACAACAAATTAATGCCCTATTGTCCCAACAGAATAACGTCCTGACAGCTAATGATCCTCCCGGGGATGCTAGTGGAGGTCGGGCACCGCGCCAGGGTCGACCACCGACCCGAGGCCATCCTGGCCCTGAGGAGGACTCCCGGAACATAATCAATGACATGCGTGCTGCTCGAGATAGACAGCTCAAACACTCGACTCGGGAATCTGCCCAAGGTTCCCCAGCCAGAAGTCATGGAGACCTTAGGCAACAGATTAACCATAGTCACAGCCGAGCCATCTCTCGGGAAATGGCATCACGTAGCCGAGCCCTCTCCCAAGAAACGGCATCACGTAGCTGAGCCCTCTCCCAGGTGTTAACTCAATGCAGAAGTCGATATCTCTCGTGGGTGGTAGTCCTTTAACTTCCTGGAAAATGTCTTCGAAATCTCGGCTATGGGGATTTGTGCAATTGGGATTTCATCACTCATGGTTCCAAGGGTGGCCAGGCAGTTGGTGAGGAAAACGTCACACGGGGGATTGCATTTGAAATTAAAAGGTTTGCTTTCGAGTACTGAAAAAGATATTGATTTGCTAGCACAATCTAACTTTGCATGATATTTCGCGAGCCAGCCGATCTAAGATCACGTCAAACTCTTTCATTGATAAAACTATCAAATCAGCAGGGAGATTCTGATCTTTCAAGTTTCGAGGGTAGTCCTTGCATATTTTTCCTAACTTAACGCTCACTCCCAGGGATGATGCAGCGTTTAGGGCTATATCCATTATTTGGGGTACTAAGCCTAAGCGTTGTACGATTCTAATTGCAATAAAGAAGTATAATATGCCCGTATTGAACAAAGCTTTTACTTGACTGTTAAATAAGGTTAGAGTACCTTCCAGGTTCTGCTAGTCTTCTTCGTCAAATCCTGCTTCATCAGGGATGATAGCATTGAGGTGAGTTTTTCCTTGTGTGGATCCTCCATAGCGTCCGCCTCGGGGTGCCCTACAGTGCTTAGACAAATGCTCTTTCTTGTTGCAGGTAAAATAGGCAATGTCTACTTGGCTATTCTTCTTTAGGGCAAGGCAATCCTTAGACATGTGTCCTAGGATTCTGCAGTTGAAACAGGCTCCACGGTTGTCATTTGTTATTCCCGACTGTCCTTGGGGTGGAGTTGGTTTAAATGGCACTGCTGGCTTATTTCGGAAGGAGGCTGACTGTGGCTTCTTCTCGTCATTCTAATTCCTCTTATATCCTTGGTTACGAGCGGGAGCTTGTCTCTATCCTTGGTTAAACCTTGGAGGGGGTGGTCGATTCACAAAGCGTATCTGTTCGAGGTCGGTGATTTCCTCGAAGCCATTGGCCATCCCTACTAAAGCTTTGAATGACTAGTTCAGGTGGCCAAAAGTTAACTTCTGCAAAGTTAGGGAAAGTCCCAAGTGGTATTTTCAGTTCTTCTTGTCTGGAGTGTCGATCATGTGGCTCGCAAACGAGAAAGATGCTTGAATTGCATCATGTATTCTCTTACCATCTAATTTCCTTGGTCCAGATCGATAAATTCCTTCTCTTTCCAGTTCCTTTCTATCTAGGGGAAGTAGTTTTCCAAAAATAATTCCTTGAATATCGCCCATGCCATCCTCTGTGCGGCTCCTCCTAGTGTTGCCCTCTCTGACTCCCACCAGTCAGCACCAGCATAATTCAATTGGCAGGTAGCCAATCGGTGTTTCTCAATTTCGGAACATCCCAAGGTATCAAAGATGATATCCATTCCACGAAGCCATTGTTCTGTTTCCCATGGTTTAGTCATTCCGTTGAACTTGTCAGGACGCATTCCACAGAAACATTCTACTATACAATCATCCTATGGTTTAGGTGGGACTACAGGGTTGTTGTTGGCGTTGTTGTTGTTGTTGTTGTGGTTGTTCCCAATGTGTTCCAGGTGTTGTCGAAACGCGCCTAACACTCCAATGGGGTCCATTCCTGCAGGGATGGGTTTCGATGCTCCTCTAACGGGGTTTAGGGGTCCTACGAGTCGGTTTCTTCTTGGTTTGTCTGCCATTGGTCATCTTGTTTATCTACAAAAGTATTCTACTTAGAAATCTTGCATATAGGATTTACATGGATATCTAAGAATATATTATAAAATAATCAAGTAAGTAATGCAATCATTGGGACAAGTATGGTACTCCAACATCTTCCTTCATTAAAAAGATAAAGGCTACATAGTTAGATTTTTTTCCTAGAATACATGAGTACAAAAGTGGGGATATTACCCTATTACATGTATTCTTACAACAAACGGATTGCCAACCCAAGTTAACATAAATACAAATAAAACTTAAAACCACTAGCCTATTACAGAAGTTATCTTGAACTAGTCATCTATATCCGACTCGGACGTGGTCTCTCACGTGTCAGAGTCGCGAGGTCCCTCCTCATCTGGATAGGGTTTACCCACGTCCCAATCTTTGATGTCAATGTCGCCCTCATTATCCTCTTCTTCGTCATCGTTTATGGACATTTCTACTATGGGTTGAGGCCACATAGGATGAGGGCTTGCCACATGTGGTGCAGGGATCTCAACAATCAGGGATCTTCATCGTCAGCTATAACATCCTATATAGGATGAAGCGTTACCACATGTTCGGGTTCCACCCTGTAGACACCCCAATTTTGACCAAACGTCGAATTAAGGGGAGTACAACCTCTAAGATCTGATGATGACAAGCGTCCGATTAATCTAGGACTTCCAAAGATGATTCAAACTCTTCCGAAAGCTCTTGCAATTCAAAAACAAAAAAAGGAAAAAGAAAGAAAAGGAAAAACAGAAGAAAACGGCGCACAATGTGACCTCTGCGGCAGTAACGGGCTGCCGTACGGCAGTCCATGGAGTGTCGCGTGGCATTCTGTGAGTGCCGTTAATTCCAGAAAATGCCGCGAAAAAAATTAAATTTTCAAAACAGGACAGCAGTCCGTAAAACTTCTCCGGCATTCATTGAATGTCGTTACGGCATTCGTTGAATGCCGCTCTGGCACACACTGAGTGCCGCAACGACACTCACTGAATGCCGCCTTTTTGTAATAGCCAGCTGTAAAACATCAAACTTTGTACCTTCAAGAAAGGACATCTGGGGTTAGGGTTTTGCCCCTGAAATGGCTGGAATACCCCTCCAAAATCTGCCTATATAAGGAAGGTGTATATCCTACTACAAAGGGACTTGGAATATTAGAATGTTAGGATCCCAATATTGATTCTCCTTCATAATTTTCCAAATTAAGAGAGTAATAGAGAGATTTGTTTGGAAGAGTTAGAAGAAGAGTTTGATCATTACTTGGAAGTCTTTGAAGAAACCAAGAAGTTGAGGATACTTAGAGGTAAAACTCTAAACTAATTAGTTTATTTAGTAGTTCAATCACAATATTTAGATACTTAGGATCTTTTACACATTTTCAAAACTTCTCTTCCCACCTCATTTCATCACACACCACATATATTGTGATTGAACTTTCATCTCACTAGTTTGGATCAAAGTAAGTTTAGCGTTTGAAGCTTAAAATAAATCTTGAAATAGAACCTTGATCTTTTTTTTTTGCTTGTGTTTGTTTAGATTCATGAGACTTTCAATGTCTTATTTGAATCTTAGCATTCAAAACCCAATATACTCACGAACTTATGATTTATGAGAGGATTGAGGTTAATTTTAGTATATGGAGTCAATGAGTCCAAACTTCATCTATAGTTTGAACTCATTACTTTGAGGTTTTATGAAGTTTCTTATACTTCAGTGAAATCCACAAGTTTAAATGTCTTTAGTCTCCAATGACCATCAAATGGTAGGAGAAATAATTTGAATCTAAGCCTATCTTCATGGTTTAGGTTCCTTGTCTTGAGGTTTTATGAAGTTTCTTCATACTTCATTAAAATCCATGAGTTTAAGAGTCCTTAGTCTCCAATGACCATCAAATGGTAGGAGAAATAATTTAGCTTAAGTCCATCTCTAGGGCTTAGGCTAATCATTTTCTTAAAGTTTTGTGAAGTTCTTCATACTTCACTAAGACCTACATGTGTGTGTGTCCTTAGTCTGCAATGACCATCAAGTGGTAGAAGAAATGGTTTAGGTTAAGCCCAACTTCATGGTTTAATAGTTGGGGTTAACAAATGAAAGTTGAACTTGAACAAATGGTGTTGTGAATTCAATGACCACCTTTGATCAAGGATTTTTAGTTCGAAATTAGACCGTTGGAACTGAATGAAATGGAGAGTGTCAATAACACAAAGTTTTACCACTGAAATTTTTGTTTTTATTAGATTTCATGTTTAGAATGGTTTGGTCATGAGATTTGTGAGTTAACAATAATCTATCTAGAATTCCAGAACAGCAACACCCTTTTGAAACTAGTAAATCAGAGTCCTAACCCAGTATTCTCAACTTCAAATAAATTTTTCTATGAGGTTTAATGTGTTAGGAAGATACCCTAAAAAGATCAAAGTGTTTCTGATTTTTTTACTATTTTTAGAAAATCATACAAGATCATCAAGATCCAGAGATCTAACCGTTCAAACCTTGATTTTCTTTTTAGAAAATCATACAAGATCATCAAGATCCAGAGATCTAACCGTTCAAACCTTGATTTTCTTTTTGGGTTAGAAACTAGACTTACAGAGGCATAACATACTCAAAAATCATCAAGATCCAACCATCGAAAGCATGCTTTCTATTTTCTTGAAGTTCATGTCTGCTCTTTGGAATTTCCAGAATGTAGTGACAGATTTAATCAACTTTGTAAATAAAGGTTCAAATGATCTTTTCTTAACCTAGGGCTCATACTATGCTTTAATAATGATTGAGTAAGCTTAAAACCAGAAGCTAAATGATCCAAACCAATGAATAGTTCATAGCTCTATTTCATTCATACTCATGTGTTCATGTGCATTCATCCACGTAGATTGATATTTGAAAATAGAATTCACCTTGTGTTAAGACTTGTTGCTTAGGATTTAGTGATGTGTTTTGTTTAAAGTATGTGAACTAACCCTTTGTTTTGTAGCACTTTCAAGGTACATTTTCTCAATCCCTTCTCTAGTTTTGTTTATTCCTTGATTTTATTGAATTCTCGACTCCATGTACGACACCTTAGAACTAGGATTTGCCTTATGTGTATATATGTGATTAGAGACTTCTTTTTTTAGGATTTTCTTTTATTCGCATGCATTACACGTTTAATATTCGCGGCTGGATCCCGGGTAAGTTCTCTAGTTCTTTGCTTTGCATATCATGATTTGCTTGCTAAATGAATTACTTGATTTTGAATGATATTTTATCGTTAGCAATCTTTCACCCTTTTAGACATGCTTTTGTAATGTATATTTATACATATGTGTTAGTTGAGGGCATATTTAGATTAATAAGTCGATTAAAAAGATGTTGAGTAGAGACATTTCGCAAGATAGGATGAGAGAGGGTGTTTTAGTCCGACGAGCTCCTTCCTCTCTCACTCCATAATCCCCGGACCTAGTTTATCTTTGATTTCGCAAAAGATCAGTTAGTCTTAAAGTGGTTTCTTAATTTTTCCTTCTAAAAATTAAGTGGCGACTCGTGTTTTTTGTATTTTTAAATTGAAAAGGGTTTTAAAAGAAAAGTTGTGGGTAAAAGAAAATTTGCAATATCCACACAGCCAGAGGCACGTCTCGAGCTGCTCAGACTCCAGTAGTTTTCTGTTCCAGCCAGAAGATTGATGGAAGGCTGGGATAGTTTCCTAAACAGATTAGGAAACTATCCTAACTCGTAACAATCAGATCAGATCTGATTGCCTCTCCAGATCTGAATAGGTTTCCTTGTACGAGTGCATCTCTTATGACTATAAAAGAAACCACTTACCCCCTCCAAAAGGGGGGAGGAAAAAAAACCTAGAATCTGCAGTCAGACATATTGTAATACGCTCTCTAGACAACTCGGCCAGCCTCTAGTAGTGCCAGACCTTTGTTGGTTCACCAAAGGCCGCCCGACACATTACATTATAGTACAAGTGCTCAGACACACACGTGGACGTAGGCTCCTTCATAAACAGGACCGAACCACATACAATCCCTCTATCTTTCTTTTTGATCTGCTTCAATCACACTAAGATCTCTTCACCAAAAATTTCATCATCATGGGTATTGGTACATTTATATATACTATAGATAGATATAGATATAGATTATAGATTATAGATTATAGATAGATTGTAGATTGTAGATTATAGATATAGATATTAGTATAAAATTTTTACCTTGAGGGGTGTCATGGCACTCTACTAGGTACACACAGTTCCGCCCCTGCACAATTTCACACCTACTTCACACTCAAAAACTCACAAACATTCACAATCACTCGTAGATTATGTGTGTTTGTGAGTTTTTTTGGTGTGAAGTGGGTATCGGTGTAACATTACTGATTGAGAGTGAACAAGTCCTAATTACACGTTAGCACTTTTTATCATGTTTTCATGTACTTTTACTTTATTTTCCATTTTCTGTCAAATTTTGGAAGAAAGCAAGGGTTTCAGGCTAAATAGGGTGTAAAAGCAGAAGAAAAGAAGCAGAAAAAGGCACTTAGCGCGAGCGGCCCGCTCGCGCGACAATCCAGCACCTCGCTCGCGTGACTTCCCAAAAACGCACTTCCGCGACCTATACAGAAAAAGTAAAAATGTGTATTTCGAGGTATTGAAGAGCCCTGTGCGAATGGAATTGGCTGAATGCGTCCAGGAAGTGAATTATAGCAGTTTCAGTCAAATTAGGTTTAGGAAAGCCTCCAAACTTGCTCCAAAACTATATATACCCTATTCTAATTCAATTTTGGGAGTTACACAATGTTACACAATATTATACACATCCATATACAACAAAAATTTTAGCCATTGAAGAGGGAGAAGCAAGGAAAAGAAGAAGAAGACCAAGGATTCCCTGTTGGGTTTGTGCCCTCAAACCATTACTTTATATATGAGACATTGACATTGTAATATATGGATATCATCTTTACATTTAGTTATGTATGTTTCTTTCATGAGATGATTGTTATCCTTAAGTATCATAGTAAGTAATTCGTGTATGTAGATACGTACAAGTGAGATACGAATTACTATTCTTTGTTACTTAGAACTTGTCATAGTGGATGGTGAGACTGGATATCTCATCAGGTTTACACTGTAGCATGATTATCTACCATTGGATGGAGTGATTAATCTCAATCACTAGAGTGTAACTCTTAGTTAATATGCTAGTGCTTAGAGTGCATTGACGGACCTGAGCTTTCCTATTGACACTCAAGACTGTCAATCAGTCGATAGGAACTCATAACTTGTATAAGGTACGTGTTCTTAATCTTGAGACGATTATGAACACAGACTGTGGATATGGTTGCTTTGACTTACCAATCAGTGAGGTCTATAGAAGATCAACACCTGGGTATCTTGGGTATGTCATGTTCACAGGGTTGTGAACATATATTGTCAAGATAGAATCTACCCTCTGTTAAAGAGTAAGCATTCCCTTGAGAATGTCACCAAGTTGATTACTAAGAACTGCAGTCTTGTTGATAAATAGTTATCAACATGTTTGGTAATCATACAGAGGTGAATGTGCCTCAAGGAATACAAGAAGTAATCATGATCAGGTTGACAGTACCAGTTATCCGACTACCTGAATATGATTACGAATGTTGACGGTAGAGGGACATTAGTACATCATACAAGTCTAGTTATCGCTTCGGATATGTTCTTTTGCGTTGGAGTTCAGTTATCGTTTTATAGTGGAGTAAACGTTAACTGACCAGTTAGTTAGTTTGCTGATCAAAGAGTTTGGTCATGGTAATTAACAAACTGGTCTGAGCCAACAATAAAGAGCCTAGGAGGTCCCACTCTTAGCTCCGCTAGAATGCTTGGAAAGGCACATGAGGATCTAGTCAAGGCGGGTTCGATCGATCGAAGATGTCCTGATCGATTGAAATCTTGGTAGGTTCGATCGCTCGAAGGTGGTTCGATCGATCGAAGTCTCGTTCGATCAAATGCACTTCAATCGCTCGAACATTAGGTCGGTTCTGGGAATCTATAAATAAGGCAGCTACGTCTAGAAAAAGAGTTCGTCGTTTTGAACGTCAGAAGCTGCAGAAACTGTTTTAGAGCTCCCAAACCCTCCTTATCCTCTCCATTAGAGATCCCACCATCTCTATCCTATCTGGGAAGCGAAACATAAGGGTGAAGACAACCTAGTGGAGGCTGCTGCACCATCCCGGAGAAAGAAAATCAGAACTAGGTTCAAGACCTGAGGTATATTTCTTCTCCCTCTTTAGTATACGCATCTATAGAATTAACGAGTAGTAGATCCGGGCATACCAATAAGTTTTTGAAACTTAATCCTTCCACTGCGCGTTTAAAATTAATTTAAACCTGTTTTCCATCATTCCCATGGCCTCCTCCATCAACCTCTTGCCAATCTTTGATTCTATGGCCGCTTAGATCGCTATGAAACCCTAGCCAAGTAATAGAGTGTTATTTATGTTTTTTTCTTTTAGATTTATTATGTATGGATGATGATTATATGTTCAGAGGATTTTTTTTATAATAAAATCGAACTTCTATTAATTAAATTGTTACTTTCAAAGTTAATTTTTGTCTTAGATCTATTTTGAATGTGATGTGCTCAATGATCTTAATTTGCTATGCTTGTATGGATTATTTGCATGTAATGGTGCTTAATTAAAGTTTAGTGTGCCGCATCCCTAGTTTAGTGTGAGACACTTCGTGCCAACCGAAGATGAATTATGTTGATGCTTGAATCGTAGTTATCTTCTTGATAGAGGTTATAGCTAGGATTCCCCATTATCATCCAATGTAATAAGCTAATTGAATGCATAATACCCTTATCATGAAGCTAGTGGTGGATTTGCAATCCTAGGTTCAATTCCCATATTTATCAAAATAACTTTTAATTGCTTTCATAGTTTAGATTTATTTTCACTGTTCTTAGTTTAATTAAAATCAAAATCAAAGTTCTGTTTTCTTAATTAACTAGACTTAGGGTTTTTAAAATTAAAGTGCTTTAGTAATTCAATCTCTGTGGGTTCGACCTTTACTTCTATCCTACAAATCCTTAGAAAGTAAAGCATACTTTTATATCTTGATTGTGACGAGATCAATTACTCTACAATCATACCTATCTCTGCTAAAAATCTACGGGCGAGTGCACCACAACAGCGACAATATTTAATATTGTTACTAAAGAAAAGATAGAGGAGTCTCTACCATGGTTATGTTCGCTACTCTAATTTTTGGTAAATGATTCCAAGATTGTCAAAGTCTCTTGAACTCTTGAATCAATTATGCCATTTTATCTAGCACCTAACGTAGACTTTAACTTATATTTGGTGAAATATTTAGGGAATTTTTCCAATGTCTATGGCATCTATAATAAGACATTTTTAGAATATTTACCATGTGTATCTGTTGTTTTAGGATGTGATTAAGTGTACTCTATAGGGACAATATATGCACACATGAATAAATTATGTCTCGAAATTGCACCAAGTGCACCTAAGAAAATGTAATGAAACCTAAGAAAATGTAATGAAATCTTGTACTTTAACATATGGGTTCCAATTTTCTTTCCTTTTCTTTTGGTGTTGGCTAGGTTGGAATTATTTTTATTTTTAATCATTTGGTGCAGTGGTCTGGCAGCAGGGTATGAGATAGGGGGCAAGGTTCGAACCCTGGTATGAGTGTAGCATTAAGAACCTTTTTACCAACTTGGCTAAGCTGCAGGGCCGGCCTTGAGGCCATGCCCCAAAGCGACCGCATGAGGCCTCACTTTTAGGCCTATTTTCTTCTAATTTCTTCCTAATTTCTATGAAACTTAGTATAGGGTCCCCATTTTTTAGGCTCCTTTGAAAGTTCGCTTGAGGCCTCACACGATTTTTGTCATCTCAAGGTCAGCTCTGCTAAACGATTAACGTTGCTCGGTTAGGTAGGAAATCTTGATAGATGCATTCTTTTCTTCTTCTTTTTCAATTAAGATAAATTACTTTTAAGAGTAAAATTCACAAACCTTTCATGAGGTTTAATTCTATCAAAAATATATCTAAAAGGTTGGCAAAAATTTTGTAACCTTTTTTGGAATTTATATTTGTGTTTCAGTTAATATATTCACACACAAAACCTTTTTTGGAATTTATATTTGTGTTTCAGGGAATCAAAATTAGTCCTTAATTACATACTTAAACTATAAATTCGTCCTTTTCCCCAATTGTGTGTAAAATATATTGACGAATTTAACCATATTATTATCATTATTTGTCACGACCCATCCCGCTACGCGCGAAAATATGACACGTGGCATGTCACCAAGGCTCAACTAATTCCATTAAAGTAAATAGCAGCGGAAAACATAAGTCAAATCATTAAAATCAGGGTAATAAAAAGTTTTGCCAAATTGGAATACTGTCAAAAGAATTCAATGTGAAAACCAACGGTCCAGTCGACTGGAGTAGCGACCCGGTCGACTGGAGGTCACAAGCAGAAAGTAAGAAAAGTTCAACAGCCCTGTCCAGTCGACTGTGTCGGGGACTCAGTCGACTGGGGTCTCAATTTCTCAGTCGACTGATGCTTGTCAGTTCGACTAAACATTTTGCATGCAGAATACCATGTATTCGTGCAGAAACCAGTCGACTGAAGCCTATGAAAACTAAAGGAAAATTTCTAGAAATCATGGATCCAGTCGACTGGGTCGGAGACTCAGTCGACTGATTTCACTCAGATAAGCCCAATTCTGCAGCAATCTCAACCCAAAGCTCCCAAACCAAAAACAAACATACACACAACTATATTCCCAAGATTTAAAACATAATTACAAGAGTTTTACCATGGTATACAATACTACAAATCCATGTCAAGATTTTATAACAACATATTACGAAACCTAATTCTTATTACAAGATTGGAATGGAAACAAAAGTATGAACAAGTAGTAATTTCTAATCTTGTCAAAATCAAGATATAAAAGTATGCTTATATGTGCTTTACTTTCAAAAGATTTGTAGTGTGGAAAGTAAAGGTCGAACCCACAGAGATTGTTAATTTTTAGTCCTTTAATTACTAAAATCTAATCTAGCTAGTTATAAGAAAATCGGGAGTTTGATTGGTTTAGAATTTGATTATTACTACTAATTAAACTATGAAGTAGACTATGAAATTTTAGAATAAAATCTAGAAGTAAATCTAAGTAAACTTGTATGCAAAATTTAAAGTTGATTTAAATATATGGAGATGAGATCTAGGATTACAATTCCACCACTAACTATGCATTGGGGTTCTATACTTTCTAATCTAAGTTCTATGTTTGGATAGTTATGATCTATTGTAGCTACAAGCCCAATAGTATCGTCAAGAGAATATTGTTAGTTCAATCTAAGCATAATCCATCTATGGTTCACATGAATTATCTACCTATAACTATGGTGTAGCATAACCCATCTTTCCTAAGCATGGATTATAAAAGATGTAAACGTCACAATCACATAAGCACCATTGTATGTAAATACTCCTATCAATCACAGAAATCAAGGACTATTGAGTTCAATAAGCATAAGGAAAAATCCAAGACAAGAATAGATCCAAAATACTATTGATTATTAACATTAAAACTGATTATATATAAATAATCCACCAACATACAATCACTATCCCAAAACATAAAATCTTAGAGTAGAAAAGCACAGAAAATCCCCCTTTACATAGCTAGGGTTTCATTGAAACCCTAGATTAGGAGTTTAGTTGTTCATGATGGTTGAAAGCATGAAGATTGGTTAGATAGAAGTCATGAGAGACCTTCAAACTTGCTCTTCTCCCTTGCCTTCAAAGCCTTGAATGAATGTATATGAATAGCTCCCTAGATGTATGTGTAACCCTAAAAACTTATAAAATCCCCATATATATAGAGTTTACAAGGAATTTTTGAAGCTTTCCTATCCCGAAACTACCTAAAACAACTATAATTTCCAATCCGGACGTCATTAAACAGTCTCGTTTGCACAGGATTCTTCAGTAGAGCATATTACGCAACTTTGATTTTTGTACGGATCGCGCGAGCAGGCCGTCCGAGGGCGTAATTGGGCAGGTCGCGCGAGCGAATTATGGGATCTCGCGCGAGCGGGCCGCTCACGCGAAGGGCTTTTTCCAACTTCTTTCTGCTTGCTTTTTCACCTTATTTAACCAGATCTCCTTGCTTTCCTCTATAACCTGACAGAAAGTAGAAAATATAGTAAAACTACATAAAAACAGGATAAAAACAGCTAACAAATGTGAGTTAAGGTGTATAATTAGGATTTGTTCTCTCCCGATCAATTTCCCCGGCATCCCTCGGCCTCACTCCTCACGCTTTATCTTTCCTCGCTTCTTATCACCTGCAATGGAGTAAAACTCCACTGCTCAGCTATATGGTGAGTGCACAATTCTAAATGTATGCTTATATGACAATTCATGGTTTAAACATCTAAAACACATAGAAATAGTCTCTAGGGTGAGTGGTACGCTTTCATCCGGTAATGAAACCGATGCCGTGGAATGCACACCTCTTCTACGCATCCCGTACACTGGTTGGGCCTTCCTCCAAACCAGGTACCGTGTCCTGGATGGGCCTTCTTCCATACCAGACACAACCACAATCAATATCACAATCCTCCAATGTCACGACCCATCTCGCTACGCTCGAAAACAGGACACATGGCACACCATCAAGGCTTATCTAGTTTCAATAAAGTGTGAATAGCAGCGGTAACATAAGCCAAATTCATTTAAAATCAGAGTTATAAAAAGTTTTGGCCAATTGGTAAGCGTCTAAAAGAATTCATTTTGAAATACAGGCGTCCAGTCGACTGATCGGGGACCCAGTCGACTAACCATCAAAAGCAGTAAGTTTAAAAGATCAACAGCCCGGTCCAGTCGATTGTGTCGGGAACCCAGTCGACTGGTGCCTAAATTTATTAGTCGACTAAAGTTGTCCGGTCGACTGATACTCTATTCAAATAGAAAGTCATGTTCTGGGATCCCGTCCAGTCGATTGTTTTCTTAACCCAGTCGACTGGTCCCCAAACATATCAAAGCAGAACTCAGTTCAACACAGTGATCTAGTCGACTGAAACAAAAACCAGTCGACTGATCGGCCTCAGCACACTAAGTATTCTGCAGAATTCCAAGCTACACTCTTCCGGTTCAAAACCACACAAACACAGCGATACACTAACGATTAAAACATAATTGCAGGTGTCTGAAAACAAGATTTCAATACTGCAAAACTAAACCATGACTATATTACAATCTATTACAACTTCCCAAATCCTTATACAAGTTTAGGAAATGAACAAAAATATAAACAAGTGATTCCCCGGCGTTCCACAACGACCTCAGTCCTCATACTTCTTCTTGTCTTTCTTCTTACCTGCAATGGAGTAAATCTCCACTGCTCAGCTATATGCTGAGTGCACAATTTCTAATATATGCATATATGACAAAACATGCTTTAATCTCAGAAATCACAACAATAGTCTCTAGGGAGAAAAATACGCATTCATCTAGTAGCGGCAAGTCCAAGCCTTAAATCGCAATGTCAATGGCTAGTCGAAGTCTACGACCATTACATCCCCCCAAGTGCCCTGACAAGTCCAAGCCTTAAACCATGCACAGTAGCCGTCGCTACTAAAATTCTCAAACATCGAGAAGCTTACTCCGACATGAATTTGTATAAGTCCCCCCTTTGACCCACACAGACAACTCAACGTGCTCGTATAAATTTAAACATGCTTTTCACATTTAATCGTGTGCATAAGTAACGGGCCTAAGATTAACACATGAATTTTGCCCTGATCTCAATTTCGTCGTCGAAATCTAAAACATGTATTTCTCTATATTTCATAAGCTAGAAATTCATACCTTGTGCGATTTCCTCCAAACTTTGAAGGATCGACTAGAGGGCCGATTAAACGTCGGATCTCAGATTTAAGGTAATTCCTACAAGTTTACAGGGGTTTTTCCCAAAAGTGTAGAAATTAGATTTTTACAGAAGTTTGCCAAACATGGCCTAAGTGGTATCGAAATGTAGGTCTTACCTCCATGAGTTCAAATCTCGAATTTGGGCAAAATCTGACGGATGAAAGGTCGCCGATTGTCGTCGCAAAGCTCGAGGAATCAAATCTCCTTTTCTCTCTCCTCTGTAACGATATTTTATAAAGTTTGGCAAATGAAATTCTCAACCCCACCTATTTATAGACAAACTTCTCGGAATTCGCGTTTACCTCCCCATGAGTTCTCAAAACTTTTAGTTATCACCAGAAACGTCGCATACGCCCATTTTATGACTTTCCGAGTGAAAACTAAAATTTACAAAAGTTTTCGGCTAAGTCTCGTTTGGGTCCAAAATTACGTCCGAAAACTGAATTTCGCGGAATCTCTACACAGCCCACCTTTTATATAACGTGACACTCACGTTCTCACCACAGTTCTCAAAAGTTCTATATAACAATATCGAAATTACCAAAAATTATACTATACAAGTATAAATCACTATTCATAAATTACCAGTTAAGTCAAATAACATCTAAAATCACATAAATGTCATTTAACTATGCCAATGAAATTCCGATTATCGAATTCTCTTATCCTTACTGACACCTTACAGTTGACTCACAGTCAACCTCGAACCAATTATCAATTAACATTGACAAACTCAGGGATTCAATTATGCATGATAAAACTTATGAAATTTTGGTACGGGTGTGACATCAAACATCGAGGAGCTTACCCCCGGATGAAATTGCACCAAACTCCCCTTTGACCCAAGTAGACATGTAACAGGCTCACATAAACAGTTATACATGCTTTTCTAACATTTTTGCATGCATAATTAACGGCCTAATTAACACATGAATTTCGCCCGGATCCAAAATATCAAAACCGATATTCAAAACATAAAGCTCGTAGCCAGCAATTCTCCTTTTCGCCAGCAAATCTCCTTTTCACTCTCCTCTAGGATATTTTTAGAAAGTTTTGTGAAAAATGAAATCTCACCCTTACTATATATAGACACGACTTTCAAAAATTATGTTTACTTCCCCACGAGTTTCCAAAACTCCTAATTACCTCCCGAAACATTTAAACGTCTACTTTATTATTTCACGAGTGAAAACTAAAATTTATAAACGTTTTTTACTAAGTTTCGTTTGGGTCCGAAATGAGGATCCAAAACTAATTTTCGTGGAATCGCTATACCACCTACCTTTTATGCAATGTATCACTCACGTTCTCACCACAGCATTCAAAATGATATATATCAATATCAAAACTACCAAAAATTTACTCTACACAGGTAAATTTACTATTCGCAAAAATACCAAATATTTCAAATAACATTTAAATCACATAAATGTCATTTGACGATGTCAATGCAACATGAAGTTCCATGTTCCCGTGTCTTCACTGACACATTACCGTTGACCCATGGTCAACCTCCTCTCAGATTATTAATAAACATTAATAATCTCAAAATCTCAAATATGCATGTTAAAAATAATGAAATTCTGGAACGGATGTGACAACTCTCCCCTCCAAAAAGGAACTTTGTCCCCAAACTTATACCTCATGAGTCGAAAAGATATAGATATTCATTCCTCATCTCTTCCTCATTCTCCCACATAGCTTCCTCGACTGTATGACTACGCCACAATACTTTCACCATCGGAATCGTCTTTGTTCTCAATACTTGCTCCTTACGATCCAAGATTTCTACGGGATGTTCTATGTAGGTCAAATCTTCTTAAATTTGTAACGGTTCCGGTACCATGAACTTACTCGTATTCGACATACATCGTCTCAACATCGACACATGAAAAACATTGTGCACATGCTCCAAGTATGATGACAAAGCTAATCGATAAGCCACTTGTCCTACTTTCTCTAGAATCTCAAACGGTCCTACAAATCTCATATAAAGCTTTCCCCTCTTTTCGAATCGAACAATGCCTTTCGAAGGCGATACTCTCAAGTATACAGAATCTCCACCTTCAAATACCATAGGTCGTCGCTTAGAGTCCGCATAGCTCTTATATCGACTCTGAGCTACCTTAAGTCATTGTGGATCATCTTGACCTTCTCAGTAGTCAACTGTATTATCTCAAGTCCTATCAGTCATCTTTTCCCAACTTCAGTCCAACAAACTAGTGATCGGCACTTACGACCATACAACGCTTTATATGGTGCCCTTCCGATACTCAATTGAAAACCATTGTTGTAAGCAAATTCAATTAACGACAAGTGCTTCTCCCAATCACTCCCAAAATCCAGTACACAAAGTCTAAGCATGTCTTCTAATGTCTGAATCGTTCATTCTGATTGTCCGTCGGTCTGATGATGAAATGTAGTACTGAAACTCAGTTTAGTAACCATAGCTTCCTGTAGACTTTCCCAAAACCTCGATGTAAAACTGTTATCATATTCCGATATAATCACTGTTGGAACCCCATGTAATCTTACAATCTCTTTAACATACAATTTTGCCAACCTCGAAGATTTAGTCGTCTTGATCGGTAGGAAATGCATTGATTTTTGTCAATCTATCAACTATAACCCAAATCTTGTCATTCTTGTTAGGCGATCGTGGAAATCCTGAAACAAAATCCATCATAATCTCATCCCATTTCCACTCTGACATTGGTAATGGCTGTAGTAGTCTTGCAGGTACTTGTCTTTCTACTTTGACTTGTTGACATGCCGAACATTCAGACACAAACTTGGCAACTTCTCATTTCATACCTTTCCACCAAAAGTTTTCTCGCAAGTTCCGGTACATCTTGTTACTTCCCGGATGAGCTGAATATTTAGTGTTATGAACCTCCTCCAAAAGTCGTTCTTTCAAGTCCTTTACATTTGGTACACATAACTGATTCCCAAGCAACAATACCCCTTACTCCAATGTAAATCTAGGTCATTTTTCCAAAGGTTTCTCGTCTCTCATCTTGCATAAATAGAGATCATGAAACTGTTCTGCCTTGATTTCATCAATAATGTCTGGGTGAGCTATGATCGCCATCATTAAGCCACCAATCGTCTCTAGAATCACATCCAACTCCAAGCGCTCCATTTCTCAGACTAATTATTTTTGCTCGGTTAGCTCATCGACTAAGTTCCTTGTTGTCTTCCAGGTTAAAGCATCGGCTACTACATTAGCCTTCACCGGATGATACTCTAATGAAAGATCGTAATCCTTCATTAACTCCAACCATCTTCGTTGTCTCATGTTCAGATCTCGCTGCGTGAATATGTACTTCAAACTCTTGTGATCTATGAAAATCTCACACTTCTCTCCGTACAAATAGTGTCTCCAAATCTTCAAAGCATGAATTACTATGGCCAACTCGAGATCATGATTCGGATAATTTACTTCATGTGTCTTCAACTGTCTTGAAGCATAGGCAACCACCTTGCCACCTTGTATAAGTACACGCCCTAACGCCTGATGCAAAGCATCACTATAGATCACAAAACCCTCGATTCCAGATTGTGTTGTCAAAATAGGTGCTCTTGTCAACCGCAATTTCAACTCTTGAAAATTATATTCGCATTCCGGACTCCATTCAAAAGAAACACCCTTACTCATCAACTTTGTCATAGGTAGTGAAATCTTTGGGAAGTTCTTAATGAAACGGCGGTAGTACCCTGCTAATCCCAAGAAACTTCAGATTTCGGATAATTAGATATTGCTTCCATTTTGTGAGGATCAACTAAAACTTCATGCATGTCAATCACGTGTCCAAGAAAAGTAATGCTAGGTAGCCAAAATTCATACTTCTTCAATTTCCTGAATAGTTGCTTCTCTCACAATCTTTGGAGTATCAATCTCAACTGATTCTCGTGCTCTATCTCACTCGACGTGTAGATAAGAATATCATCGAACACTATCACAAAATCATCTAAGTAGTTCTTGAAGACTCGGTTCATAAGATCCATGAACACGGCTGGTGCATTTGTAACTCCAAATGGCATAACTAAGAACTCGTAGTGTCCGTAACGCGTTCTAAAAGCTGTCTTCTCCACATCTCCGCTTTTACTTTCAACTGATGGTAGCCCGATCTAAGTCTATCTTGGAAAATACTTGTGCCCCATGTAGTTGATCAAATAAATCATCAATTCTCGGCAACGGATAATTATTCCTGATTATTAACTTGTTCAGTTCCCTAAAGTTCACACACATACTCATTGAACCATCCTTCTTCTTTACAAACAACACTAGAGCTCCCTATGGCGATACACTAGGTCGAATGAAACCTTTGTCGAGTAACTCTTGTAGTTGGGTTTTCAGCTCTTTCAATTCTACAGGTGTCATTCTATATGGTGCTTTCGATTCAAGTCTTGAGTCTGGCATTATCTCAATGGTAAACTCGATCTTTCTCTCAATAAGAACATCTGGTAAGTCATCTGGATACTCTCGCACTACTGGGATATTTTCTACTTTCAATTCGGTTGCTGACGTATCAATTACCGAACACAAAAATCCTTAACATTCATTCTTCAACAATTTACCCGCTCGAATGGTTGAAATCAAGTACGGCAGCGGTGTAACCCTACTCCCTTGAAAGCAAAAGTTCCCATACACCGGTGATCGAAAATTAAATTCTTTCCGTTCACAGTCTATAGTAGCTTGGTTAAGAGTTAACCAATCCATTCCTAGTATCACATCGAAATGGTTCACAACAATCGGTATAAGGTCTACGGTCATCCACTTCTCGCCTAGTTTGATCTCACAGTTCTTATATATCGTAGACGTTACTACCAGTTTACTAAATGGCACAGTAATGGATAATTCATATCCTAGCGGCACGGACTTAACATTTGTGACGCCCCGCAAAAACTAAAGCGTGTTTCCATTAAAAAAATAAAACGAATTACACTTTGATTCTTTAAAATAAAAATACAAACTTTATTTAAAACTCCCAGCAGGTCCATATTCTCCACGGATCTCCTATATCATCCTTAACCTTATCTCCCTTCCAGGCTTCGGTTACCGGCACTGCCTGCATCTAAAAACCACACCGGGAAGTATACAATATGACAGGAATGTCAAAAACTCAAAAGGTACAACGAAATCAAATAAAGAGACCAATCACACAAACCAACCGCTCACCCAAACCAACCGCTCACACAAAGAGCATCATACTAGGTTCCTCATGGTCACATAGCAAAGAGTCACCTCACCTCACCTCACCCGTCTCCAGTACCTCGGTCCCTGAGGCCTGTTGGACTGTTGGTAGGTGCTCCTTGCTCATGACCCTTTACTCCCATAGCACTTAGCAATAAACACATACTCATTGATTCCAAATGAAAGCACAACATAACTGCAAAAAGAGTACAAATAGAGATAACAAAGAAATACTCCGGAGAATTTAGAAAGCATATTATACACAACCCGGTATCTATAAATGATGTTGAGCAACTCCCCAACACTTCTCTTCTTCTTCTTCCTCTAACTCGAGGTGTATGTATATCTATAATTGTGTATATATATATAAATCTCTCTCTATATATATATGTAAGCTATATATATAATGTGCTGGAGAGAGAGAGAGAGAGAGAGAGAGAGAGAGTTGAGGTGAGGAAGATAAAGAAATGTAGATGAATTAGTAAATTGAATGAAAGAAAAGTGATTTATTTATAGACTTAGGAAACTTGGTCACCAAGTTGGAACTTGTGGTCCACAACACAAACACACACACAATACACACACCACACAAATGCATAGCCCTCAAATGAACACATGCACAACATATACACCACACAAATGCATAGCCCTTAAATGAACACATGCACAACACACACGCCACACAAATGCATAACACACAAATGAACACATCTACAACACATATACCACACAAATGCACATGGGGTGGCTAGCATAGTTTAGAAAATTTAGTTAGGAAAATATAATCTTTCATTATAATAATTATTCTTATAATTATATTATTAAATAATAGAATTAAAAAGTCGTATAAATACAGAAAAAGTCATTTAAATACAAAAATGGGTATTTTTTCAAAATGATTAAAATCGAGATGTCTTCTAAACGGAGATCGAAAAATCTTAACTTCCAACACGAATATCAAATCATTTAATCTCACACAACTTTTCCCAAAAAATTATATTTTCAGTTCATGACTTACAAAATTAGAAAATTACCAAAATACCCATGTGACCAATTTTCGCTAAAATCGCACACGAAGTCTAAATTGTTAATTTAAACATGAAAATACGGGTTACTACAACATTCAAATGTTCAACAACATAATGTGATACCAACAAATGTGTAGATCCAGAACCAACGAGTATGCGTGCTGAGTGTGAACATACAAGCACCATACCTGAGACCACTGTATCAGTAGCAGCCACGTCTCCAGAGTTCATCTGAAATGATCTTTCCTGACGTTGCTCTGTCCTTTGCCCCTAGTCATTAGACTGCTTAGGCTTCGAACCACTAGAAGCCATAGAACTCGCCCCTTGTTGTGGATGCTTCATTAGACAATCCTTCGCTCGATGTCCCAAGGTACCACAATCAAAACACTTGAGTTGCGGATAGGGTGCAAAACTCATACTGTTTTTCCCTGTGGTTCTATTCTGAGAGTTAGTCAGAAAACATCGGCCAGTGCGTGGTCGATTGCAAAGCGAACACAATGGTATGTTATTGGGTACTCTTCGGGAATCACTACAACTAGAACTAGAGCCTCGTGAAAACGGCCTCTTAAAAGATCCACCCTGGTGCCGGTCACTACCCTTATAACCTCACTTTCCTTGCTGGTTCTGTCTCAATCTTTCTATCCCACTTTCGGCTACCAGTGTCGTTTGTTGCACCGCTGCCACAGTTGAATGTTCGTAGGTCTCTACCCTCAACCGAATATTATCTCTTAACCCTTCTTCAAACTTCATTGCTCTATCTTCTTCCTCTGGCACTGAACCCTTTCCAAACCGTAACAACGCATTGTACCTGGAGGTATATTCAAGCATAGTCATATCTCTCTGCCGTAGGTTGTCAAACTTCTTTTCCACATTATGAGCAACTGTAGACACCCTGATTTTGACCAAACGTCGAATTAAGAAAAGTGTTACCTCCAAGACCAGATGATGACAATGTCCGGCCAATCTAGGACTTCCAAAGATGATTCAAACTCTTCGAAAGACTCTCTAACCTAAACAAAAAGCAAAAAAGAAATAAAGAGAAAAATAGAGGCAAAACGGCACTTGGGCAGATTTGCGGCAGTCACGGGTAGCCGCTGCGGCACTCCCTAACTGCCGGAACGGCATTCAGGGAGAACTGCACCGGCATCCATTAACTACCGCTAAAATGCTTCAAGTGCCGCTAAATTTGAAAATCCTAAAAAGACGGCAGTCCATGGAGTTGTCCGCAGCATTCTATGAGTGTTGTTGCGGCATTCAGCGAATGCCGCACCGACATTCACCAAGTGTCGTTACGGTACTCAGTGAGTGCCGCTTCCATCTCCATTGAGTGCCGCGTTTTTGTAATAGCCAGCAGTAATACAGCATGTTTTGTACCACCAAAGGACAGTTCGAATTAGGGTTTTCTGCTCTAAAATGACTGAAATACCCCTTTAAATTTGTCTATAAATAGAAGATGAATATCCTCTTGCATGTGGTTATAATTTTCTTTGAATCTAGAGGTTGTATTAGTTCTCCATGTCCTAAAAAATTTCAAAATTTCTTCTCTAAGCACAATTAAAAGTGACTTTTAGAAGGGTTAAAGAGGGTGGAAAGCTTGATTAGTCTTTGGAAGTTCTTCAAAAACACAAAGTTAAGGATATTTTGGAGGTAAAGCTTTAAGTTAATTAGTCCTAATTATATTCTAATCATTAATATACTTAGAGTCTTTGAATTTTCTTTTTCTCTTCCTTTTAATCTTTGAGATTCATAAGACCCTCAATATCTTACTTGAATCCTTAGACTTGAAATCCTTTAATTCTTTTGTAAGCTCATGATTTACAAGAAGATTGAAGTTGATATTAGTACACTTGATTAATAAATCTAAACATATCTTTATGGTTTAGGTTTGTTATGTTTAGGTCTCATGGAATTTCTCCATATTTCATTGAGACTTTCAAGATATGAATATAGTTAGTCTCCCATGAACATCAAATGGTAGGAGAGGTAGTGTGGTTCAAGCCAAATTCCATGGCTCATGGATGAAGTTAATTAATGAAGTTGTATTTGATAAATGATGCAGTTGGTTCACAATCTGTTTTTTATCATAGATTTTTAGTTGAATATCGAACCGTTGAAACTGAATGAAACCAATGGGAAAGTGTTTATAACTCAAAGTTTTACCACTGCAATTTTTGTTTTAAGGAAGTGTCATGTTTAGAGTGGTTTAGTCAAGGGTTTTGTGGAACAACTATAATCTGTCCAGAGTTTCAGAACAGTAATACTCTTTTGAAATAAGCAAATCAGAACCTTAATCAAGCATTCTTGACCCAAAATAATTTTTTCTAGATAGATTAATGTGTTAGGAAGCTACCCTAAAAATTCCAAAGCATTTCTGATTTTTTTACTAGTTTTAGAAAATCATACAAAAACTCTGGACGAAGAGTTGTAAGTCCTTGAGTGACGTCTAGTGTTTGTCTAATTCCCAGAGATCTAACCGTTGAAACCTTGATTTTCTTTTTGGGATGTAAACTAGACACACAGAGGCATCTTGTGTCCAAAAATCATCAAGATCAAACTAAGGGAAGAATGCTTTTTATTTATTTGAAGTTCTGATCTGCTCTCAGCAATTTTCAGAATTATATCATAATTTTGATATATCTTGCAAACAATGGTCCAAATGATCCAAATGATCTTTCCATGAGCTAAGGCTTAAACCATGTGTTAATAATGATTAGTTAAGCTTAAATATAGAGGCTAAATGATACAAATCAAGGAATAATCCAATAGCTCATTCTCGTTCACATCTATGTAATCATGTACATATTCATCCATGTGCCTTGATGTTTGTAATTAGGACTTGTTTGTTTTAGATTTAATTACATTTGATAGATTTAAACTAGAAGTATAAGATTGTTATTTAAGATCCAACTTTATATCTTGTATATCATGTGGATTAACCCTTTTTTTGTAGCGCTATTAAGGTATGATTTCTTGAACTCCTCTTTAGTTTATTTTAATTTCTTGATTTTATCGATTTTTCGACTTAATGCGCGACACCTTAGAATTAGGTTTTGCCTTATGTGTATATGTGATTAGAGACATTTTCTTAGGTTCTTCATTTTTGTATGCATTGTACGTTTAATATCGCAGCTGCATCCCGGATAAGTTTTCTTGTCCTTTATTGCATATCATCTTGCTTGCTAAGTGAATTATGTGGTTTTGAATGTTATTTTCACCATTAGCAATCTTACACCCTTTGGACATGCTTTGTAATGTATATATATACATATGTATTAGTTGAGGGCACATTTAGATTAATAATTCGATTAAAAGGATGTTAAGTAGAGGCCTATCGTGAGATAGGATGAGAGGGGGTGTTTTAGTCCACTGGGCTCCTTCCCCTCTCATTCCATAATCCCCGAACCTAGAAAATCTCTGGTTTCTTAAAAGATCAGTCTGCTTTAAAATGGTTTCTTAATTTTCCTTTTAAAAATTAAGTGGCTACTCTTTATGTTTTGAAATTTGAAAAAGATTTAAAATAAAAAGCTGTGGGTAAGGAAAATTGCAATATCCACAGCAGCCCGCAGAAAGAATCGGTGATTGAACTCTACCTTGAACCCTTCCCACGTAATTGGTGCCCCTTGATCCAAAACATTTACCCACCAATTTTGGGCTTCACCCCTCAATACATCACTTGCATTCTCAATCTTTTCCCTATCTGATATCAGAATTGATCAAAAAATTTGTTCCATGTCCATGACCCAATGCTCCGCCAGCATTGTGTCAGTTGTTCCATCAAATTCTGCTGGTTTCTTTCTTGTAAATTGTTCAGATATAGATCTCACACCCCTATTCTTAGATGCATGTGCCACAGCTATCGGTGCTGATTCAAATGGAGGTGTTGGAGGCAAACGCTCTGCTATATTCCGTATTATATCCCCCATGTTTCCAATCATTTTTGTCATTTCATTCATACGTCGGGTATGAGGCGATACATCTCGGTCGTCACTCATGATTACAATCCTGTCAATCTCAATGTATAAATACTATACATATATGACAATAACAATATCATGTATGCACAACAACATACACATGCATCAAACATCTTTATAATGTATGAATGCAAACTATAACATGTGACAATTCACTCAACACTCCACTCGTCGTCGAACGTTCCCAAAGTTTTGTAATCTCTAGCCTTGATACCACTAAATGTCACGACCCATCCCACTACGCGCGAAATAGGACACTTGGCATGCCACCAAGGTTCAACCAATTCCATTAAAGTAAATAGCAGCAGAAAACATAAGTCAAATCATTAAAATCAGAGTAATAAAAAGTTTTGCCCAATTGTCACACTGTCAAAAGAATTCAATGTGAAAACCAGCAGCCCAGTCGACTGGAGTGGGGACCCGGTCGACTAGAGGTCACAAGCAGAAAGTAAGAAAAGTTCAACAGCCCTATCCAGTTGATTGTGTCGGGGACTCAGTCGACTGGGGCCTCAATTTCTCAGTTGACTTTGTCCAGTCAACTGAACACTGTGCATGCAGAATACCATTTTTTAGTACAGAAACCAGTCGACTAATGCCCCCCCCCCCCCCCCCTTCAGTAGACTGACGGCCTGCGAAACTGAAGGAAAAAATTATGTAAATCATGGGTCCAGTTGACTGGGTCAAAGACTCAATCGTCTGATTTTCCTCAGATCAGCCCAATTCTGCAGCAATCTCAACCCAAATCTCCCAAAACAAAAAACCAACATACACACAACTATATTCCCAAGATTTAAAACATAATTACAAGAATTCTACCATGGTTTACAATACTACAAATCCATGCCAAGATTTTATTACAACATATTACGAAACCCAAATTATTATTACAAGATTGGAATGGAAACAAAAGTATGAACAAGTTGTGATTTCCCCGGCATCCCTCGGCCTCACTCCTCAAGCTTCATCTTTCCTCGCTTCTTATCACCTGCAATAGAGTAAAGCTCCACTGCTCAGCTATATGCTAAGTGCACAATTCTAAATGTATGCTTATATGACAATTCATGGTTTAAACATCTCAAACACGTAGAAATAGTCTCTAGGGTGAGTGGTACGCTTTCATCCGGTAATGAAACAGATGCCATGGAAGGCACACCTCTTCCACGCACCCCGTACACTGGTTGGGCCTTCCTCCATACCAAGTACCGTGTCCTGGTTGGACCTTCCTCCATACAAGACACAACCACAATCAATATCACAATCCTCAAACATCGAGGAGCTTACCCCCGGATGAAAATGCACCAAACTCCCCTTTGACCCAAGTAGACATATAACAGGCTCACATAGACAGTTATACATGCTTTTCTAATTGCGATTTCTCTAAATCTTTGAAGGATCGACTAGAAGCCCGAATAAACGTCAGATCTCAAGTTATACGCGATTCCTATGAGTTTTACCTGATTTTTTCCAAATTTCTAGAAATTAAATTTTCAAAAAAGTTAGTCAAACGTGGCGTAAGAGGTATCAAAACGTAGGTCTTACCTTTAGGAGTCCAAATCTAGAATCTAGAGAAAATCTGACGGACGAATGGTCGTCGATCGGCGTCGTGAAGCTCGTAGCCACAAAATCTCCTTTTCTGTCACCTCTAGGATTTTTTTTGAAAGTTTTGTGAAAAATGAAATCTCACTCTTACTATATATAGACACGACTTCCGAAAATTACATTTACCTCCCCACAAGTTTTCAAAACTCCTAATTACCTCTCGTAATATCTTAAACGTCTACTTTATTATTTCACGAGTGAAAACTAAAATTTATAAACGTTTTTGACTAAGTTCTGTTTGGCTTCGAAATAAGTATCCAAAACTAATTTTCGTGGAATCTGTATACCACATACCTTTTATGCAGTATATCACTCACGTTCTCACCACAGCATTCAAAATGATATATATCAATATCAAAACTACCAGATTTTTACTCTATACAGGTAAATTTACTATTTACAAAAATACCAGATATTTTAAATAACATTTAAATCATATAAATATCATTTAACCATGTCAATGCAACATGAAGTTCCATGTTCCCGTGTCTTCACTGACACCTTATCGTTGACCCACAGTCAACCCCCTCTCAAATTATTAATAAACATTAATAATATCAAAATCTCAAATATGCATGTTAAAAATAATGAAATTCTGGAACGGGTGTGACATCATCATCATAATAATTATTATTATTATTATATACATACAAGTATAGGTTTTATAGCAGTTTTGGAAACTAAATTTGTGCAAGGTGCTATTTTTGGAAACTGAAATCGTGGGATCATGGATTGAGATAGAATGAATATTGCTAAAATCAAGGAGTTCCCTTTTTTTTGTTTCTCAAATTAAAAAATGGTAAACGTTTAAACGATACAGTTTTCGTCAATTGCAATTTTGATTTGCGGAGGTTTACATATGTGTTGAAGGTGGATAATTTCGTATTATATAAATTCAAAAATGTGAGAAAATCAAATTCGCATTTGTTGTGCAAAGGTGACTGCATGTTGATTTGAAGTGCAAACAAGTGAAATTTTAGAGGATATGAAAATATTTTTCAACTTAAATGCCTGTCGCAAATTCATTAGATTGAGAAATTATCAGTTTTAGAGTTCCTTTTGAAAGTGAGAGTTTCTCACTATTAAATGAGAAAGTTCTTAGTATAAAGTTAGAAATTCTCAATTTGTCACTTGTTCATTGAATTGTAATTTTATTAGTTTTAGAGTTCGTTATGAAAGTAAGAATTTCTTAGTATTAAGTGAGACAGTTTTCAGTATAAAGTGAGAAATTCTCAATTTGTCGCTTGTTCATTGAATTATGATTTTTCCAGTTTTAAAGTTCGTTATGAAAGTGAGAATTTTTCAGTATTAAGTGAGAAAGTTTTTAGTATAAAGTGAGAAATTCTCAATTTGTTGCTTGTTCACTGAATTATGATTTTACCAGTTTTAGAGTTCGTTAGAAAAGTGAGAATTTCTCAGTATTAAGTGAGAAAGTTTTCAATATAATACGAGAAATTCTCAATTAAATAAAATATAGTCTAGAAAAATAGAAAAACACGAAAACGGAGACCTAAACAATAGAATTTGGCCTCAAAACCCCGGACTTGATGTGGAGTATCAAGTTTTGCTCATCGACCCGTTTCTGATCAAATATGGGCTGTTTCGCAATTTTCTGACACTATCGACATTTTGAGCACTATTAAATAGGAAAGTTCTCAATATTAAGTGAGAATTTCTCACTTTAACATATTGATCATGTACAATTTACAATTACTCACTTTAATTAGAAGTGAAAAAAAAAAACGCAAACTTTTACACCAAACAAAAACAAAAATTTCTCACTTCAACATGTTGATCATGTACAATTTCTCACTTAAATTAGAAGCGAGGGAAAAACAAAATTTTATACTCCACCAAACAAAAACAGAAGTGATAAATACCCAATTTTTACTTAGTAAGTGATAAATTCTCACTCTGGTAATAATGTAGTGGAATCATATGTAGGAATTTGATTTATTTGATAAACTTCTCACTTAAATTAGAAGTGAGACATATGCAATTTTTTATATCAAACAAAAAGCAAAGGTGAGAAATACCCACTTTTTATACAAACTCAACCATTCACACAGAGAGTAGATTTGAAATTTCTCTGTCACTCCCCGGAACCGCGCATACGATTCTAGAACATGTGGCATGCCACCAAGGCACGTCCCATGTCATTAAAGTTCCATAAAAACCTTTAGTAAAAGTTTTGACTCATGAACTCAATACATTTCTAACATTTTCAAAGAGATTTTATAAATACCGTTCCAAACACACCCTAACGAATTTGTCTTTCGAAAGTAAATCTTTTATAGTTCAAAGGGGTCCCAAAGGTACCCTCATGTTTAATTAGAAGTAAAACAAAACACCTGAAGTAGTAGAACTAAATGATGCAGGGAATATTTCGACCGATCGAACAGCCCCTTTCGACCGGTCGAATGACCTCTGGGCAGAATCCTTCCCTAGCTGCAGGATTTTGCCCAAGGTCACCCAACCACTACGAATTTAACCAACTTTAAAACATTCAAAACATTGAGTTTAATCCATAAACATGTAAAAATATCATTACAAAGTAAATCCGGGCTTCTTGAGTTCACAACCATTAAAGCAAGCTAAAGACAGTTTTAGAAACCATATCCATTTCAAGTCAAACTTTCGGAGTATACTCCGAGTTCGTCGCCAAACAAAACCGAGTAAGATTGAAAGAGTCGCACATACCCAAACTCAACCAACTAAACGCAAGCCATATATTACATGAACCAAAATCCAAGTTAGGAAACTAACTACACAACTAGTACGAACAAAGTTTGAAACCAAACTACTAATTTACAAAATATAAACTAAGGATTAAGCTAGTACCATAATCCTCAAGTTAAAACCAATTACAACCATATTACAAATTTAAGTTCCAAAATACAAAGTTAAAGACATTTAACTATATCTGTTTCCAAGTCCAACGTATCCTCTCCGACTTCCATTTTCATTTCTTCGATGTCTCGGCTTTATCACCTACAATGGTTATTCAATAATCACTACACTATATCAGCTATATGCTGGTGAATGACAACAATTATGCACATGAATAATAGACATGTTCAATCTTATCTTTTACACATAACTATTGATATGTACAAAAATATCAGGCTAAAGTCAAGACTCGCCACTTCAGCAAAGAAAAGCCAAGTCACCTTGAATTTGAGCTGACTACTCAGCCATCCCGTGCCGTTACACAGAATCGTCCAGTTCGGTCCAAAGCTCGGGTATTCGTTCCAGACTGGCCCCACATGGGCGCACCTCCAGAAGGCGTGGTTACTCGCCCAGCAAGCCTCCAGACAGTTTCCTATCCTAGCTAGAAGACTAAATGGAAGGAGCAAGCAGTTTCCTAAACCGCTTAGGAAACTCTCCCAAATTTATGTAAATCAGTTTCAATCAAATTGGGCTTCCTAATCTGATAACTTACCTTGTACAAGTGGCCTCTTACACCTATAAAAGAGGCCCCTCACCCCCTTTCGAAGGAAAGAACATTCTAATCGCATTCCTAGCATAGAGAATAGCAAATCATAATACTATTACGCATATACCCGGTCAGTTTCTGGTAGTGCCGCCCACTCTGTTGGCTCACCAACAGCCGCCGGTGATCTGTTAGTGAAGCGTTCCGACGCATCCGTAGACGTAGGTCACCTCATTAACGGGGCCGAACCACATACAAATTTCGTGGTCTCTCTCTCTCTCTCTGAATTATTCTTACCCGGATTTTGGCACCATCAGTTTGGCGCCGTCTGTGGGAAGCGATAGATTTCCTCCGAAAACAAATCTTTAGCTGATTGCCATGGCACCCAAGAAAGGTAATAAGACCGCTGCTTCAACGGGTCAGGCGGAGTCGCAGTCCGAGCAGCCGGCTGCCTCCATGACCCCCGAGTAAATTACCGCGACTCTTGCGCAACTCTTGGAAGGCCAGCAGCGAACCCAGCAACAGATCGAAGCACTGTTCGCCCGACAGGAGAAGCTCCCATTGATCGAAGATCAGACCGAGAAGAGTGTGCCCGATCGAGAGCCGATCAGACCCCGAAGGCGCGCCTACACCGAGCCATTGTCCCCGTCGGCTAGGGGACAGCTCGGGAATGACGAACGTAGCCAGGCTCCCAAACGGACCCTACAACGCCCACGAGACCGCCTGCGCCGGACAGGGGACGCCTGAGATATCATCAATAACAGGTGCGCTGCCAGAGGGGAAGAACAAAGGCAAACCGCCCGGGATTCGGTCAGAGATCCCCCGGTCTTGGGCCGCCGGGATCTCAGGCACCCGATTACCCGGAATCGGAGCCGGGTTTCATCCCCAAGGACCACACGCTTCGAGGAAGAAGCCTCCTCATCTGACCCAGCACACTGTTCGAATACGGAGAAGAGGACCGGTCAGAAGGATGTCAAGGCCTAGATTGAGGATCTGCAGAAGCAAATGGAACAACTGGGCTGCAAGTCGCGCCACGATCACACCAACACTGAGACCGAGTCCCCATTCACCGTCTGGGTCATGGGATTCCCCATCCCACGGAAGTTCAAACCACTGCATCTAGACTCCTACAACGGTTCGGGAAGCCCGGTCGATCATGTCCGGTCTAACAAAGCCCAGATGGCGCTGGTCACTACCGTTGACAAACTACTGTGCTGGCCTTTCCAAGCACTCTCAAAGGGCTAGTCACCCAGTGGTTCCATGCTCTTAAACCCCGGACGGTCGATGACTTAAAGACGTTGAGCAAACTCTTCATCAGCCAGTTCGTGGGCATGCAAGACCGATCTCAACGAGATACCCAGCTGCTAACCGTTAAGCAGCGCAAAGGGGAATCCTTGAAAGAATACGTCGATCGTTTCAATCAGCAGAGGCTTCAAATCTGCCACTTAGATGAAACGGTCGCTATTATGGCCTTCTGCTCGGGGGTTCAATACACCAAAGTTGCTACGTCGTTCCATCGCGACCGACCGACAACCCTGGTGGAACTCTCGGAGAGGATCGGAAAGTATATTGACACCGCGGAGTTCCTTATGGCCAAGTGCGCCAGCTTCGCAGGAGATGAGTCCCCGAGGACTAAGCGCAAGCGCGAGGACTTTGAGAAGGGCCCAGGAAAGAAGCCCAAGTAGGATCAGCAGAGAGGCGGTCAAGATTAAGTCCCGACTAACTTCACTCCACCTTCCCGACCTATCCACAAGGTCATGGTCGCCGCAGAGACTCAGAGGCTGCTCGAACAACCAACAAAGTTGAGGAGCCCGCCCGGGAAGAGAAACCGGGACAAATTCTGCGGGTACCATAAAGACCATGGCCACGACACGAAGGACTGTTTCAAGCTTAAGATCGCCATCGAGAAGCTGATCAAACAGGGGCACCTCGCCGAGTTTGTCGCGGCAGATAGGCGACCTCAGCAAGATGCCCGAGTGCCCGAGGAGCCATAACCCCTCGGGCAAAATCAACGTGATCTCTTGAGGAACTTCAGGTGGAAAGGACTCACAGTCGGCAAGGAAGAGGCATGCCCGGACATCCCGAGCGGATGTCTGGCATGTCCAATCCACCGACTCCCAACCAACCGATGTGCTAACATTCTCTTCTCACGATGTAGAGGACCTGCACTGTCCTCACGACGATCCACTGGTGGTAACGCTCTCCATAGCAAATTATGTGGTCAAAAGGGTGTTAGTAGACACAGGTAGCTCCTCTGACATCCTGTTCGTTTCAGCGTTTGACCAGTTCGGAATATCAAGGGATCGGCTCCAGTCTGTAGCCACTCCCCTAGTAGGCTTCAATGGATCAAGCACTCAACCGCTCAGGACAATCGAGCTTCCAATTCTCCTGGGGACCTATCCCCAGCAAGTCTCCGTACTCGCAAACTTCGTGGTGGTAGAGGTTCCATCAGCCTACAATGTTATCTTGGGGAGGCCGACGCTCAATAAGGCCAAAGCGGATGTGTCGACATATAGTCTGGTAGTCAAGTTCCCGACCCCTAATGGTCCCGGGAGCCTATGAGGAGATCAGGCCACCGCTCGGAGCTGTAATGTTAGCTCCCTGCGTCGGAAAGCCCTTGCAGAAACATTGAACGTCCAGGAGATGGACCCGAGGGACAAAAGCTGCGGAATGGGTCCCGCAGAAGAACTAGAACAAGTAGTGCTGGACCCACATCTTCCCGATCCGTTCGTCAGCATCGGGACCAACCTGCAACCAGCCCTTAAGGAGGAATTGATCCAGTTCCTAAAACAGAGTCAGGACATCTTTGCTTGGAGTTACGAAGACATGCCCGGGGTTGACCCCCGGGTTATATCCCACCGTCTCAACATCGACCCGGACTCCAGATCGGTCAAGCAGAAGAGGAGGGGCATGGCCTCAGAAAGACAAGCAGCAGTACGCGAGGAGATCGAAAAGCTCCTAAAGGCGAATTTCATCAGGAAGGTCCACTATCCCGACTGGTTGGCTAACGTCGTACTAGTCAAGAAAAGCAACGGGAAGTGGAGAATGTGCGTAGAGTAGACTTCACCGATCTGAACAAGGCCTGCCCCAAGGATTGCTATCCACTGCCCAGGATAGACCTCCTTGTGGACTCAACGGCAGGCCATTCGCCCCTTTCTTTCATGTACGCCTACTCCGGGTACAATCAGATCAGCATGTACCCCGGGGACGAAGGAAAGACCTCCTTCATCACGGACCAGGGCACGTACTGCTACAAAGTGATGTCTTTCGGCCTCAAAAATGCCGGGGCAACTTTTCAACGCTTGGTCAATCATATGTTCAAAGATCTAATCAGGAAATCAATGAAGGTTTATGTTGATGATCTATTGGTCAAAAGCCGATACGAGTCAGACTATCTCGAGCATTTAGCCGAGGCCTTCAGCATCTTAAGAAAATTCAGGATGAGGTTGAACCCGGCCAAGTGCACATTTGGCGTCTCGTCCAGGAAGTTTCTGGGACATTTGGTCAGCAGACGGGGAATTGAAGCAAACCCCGAGAAGATTCAAGCAATCATCAATATGCGGTCGCCCAGGTCGACCAAAGAAGTTCAAAGCCTAGCCGAACGAGTAGTCACATTGAATAGGTTCGTGTCCCGGGCAACCGACCGGTGCCTGCCATTTTTCAAGATCCTTCGTAAGGCTTTTCAATGGCCGGAGGAGTGCGAGGAGGCCTTCCAGGAACTCAAGAAGTACCTGGCGTCACCCCCTCTGCTCTCAACACCAATACCGGAGGAGGAGCTATTCTTGTACTTGGCAGTATCGCCCTCAGCGGTAAGCTCAACACTGATCAAAGAAGAACACAGGATACAGTTCCCGGTGTACTATACCAGTCGGGCACTCCGAGTAGAAAGCAGATATTCCCGCATTGATAAGCTCACATTTGCCCTCATCACTTCCGCCCGGAGACTCCGCCCCTACTTCCAGGCCCATGTCATTGTGGTTCTTACAGATCAACAACTCCGCCGAATCCTAAGCAGTCCCGAGACATCTGGAAGGCTCGTCAAATGGGCACTGGAGCTAGAAGAGTTTGAGGTCGTCTACCAACCCCGGACAGCTATCAAAGGACAAGCCGTAGCAGATTTCCTGGTGGAGTTTACGTACCCAGAGGAAGCAGTGGAAGAGTTGGACCCGCCGGCGTTACCGCCAGGTCTACGGCCTGACACCCCGATCTGGGTACTATATGTTGACAGATCATCCAACAAACAGGACAGCGGGGCTGGAATCATCCTGAATACACTAGACGGGATCCAACAAGAATATGCATTGCGATTCAGGTTCCAGGCCTCCAACAATGAGGCCGAGTACGAAGCCCTATTGGTTGGATTACAATTGGCTACATCGATGGGTGCACAGCAAGTCCAGGGGTATCGTGACTCCCAACTCATAATCAATCAAGTCACTCAGGAGTATGAAGCTCGGGAAGACAACATGGTAGCCTGCTTGGCCCTTGTCCAAACAATCTTAAAGAAACTCGAGGGCTTCTCCATTACACAGATCCCCAGGGAAGAGAATACGAGAGCCGATCGGTTAGCCCGTCTCGCCTCATCCTCCGAGTCAGACTTGCCCGGGATAAGGATAGAATACTTACCCGAGCCAATTGTGATCAACTCGGAAGGCATGGAGGTCGAGCCGGTCGCCTTAGGCTCCAGCTGGATGGATCCGATCACGACATTCCTCACAACTGTCGCTTTACCGGAAAGGAATGAAGAAGCCCGCCGGGTAAAATACCGGGCGGCAAGATACCACCTTGTTGATGGCATTCTCTACAAAAGGGGATTCTCTATCCTGTATCTCTGCTGCGTCCACCCAGCACAGGTCCAAGCAGTACTGCAAGAAATCCATGAAGGTGTTTGTGGAAGCCACATAGGAGGTCAGGCGCTCTCCCGAAAAGCCCTGCTACAAGGCTATTATTGGCCGACGATGGCCCAGGATTCCCGGGAATATGTCAAACGATGCGACAAATGCCAGAGATACTCATCCATGATCAACCGCCAGCGAGTGCCCCAGACACCAATACTCAGTCCCTGGCCGTTCACTCAGTGGGGCATCGATATTGTTGGTCCCCTCCCGATGGGAAAAGGACAAGTCATGTTCGCTTTCATTGTCGTAGACTATTTCACTAAATGGGCAGAAGTCGAGCCTTTGGCAACAATTACCGAGAAGAAGATGGACCTTCAATGAAAGAAACATCCTCAGCCGGTTTGGCATTCCCAGGGTCCTAGTCAGCGACAACGGCAGACAGTTCGACACCCCGGTCTTCAGGCAATTCTGCTCGGAATATAGAATATCCAACCACTACTCTTCACCCGAGCACCCCCAAGCCAATGGCCAAGCCGAGGTAACAAACCGGACTATTCTATAGTCGATCAAAACTAGGCTTGAAAACGCCAAAGGACTTTGGGCAGAGGAACTACCGACCCTCCTGTGGGCCTACCGTACAACTCCCGAGCGGCATCGAGCAAAACACCATTCTCACTTACCTTCGGCTCGAGGCGGTGGTCCCCACGGAGCTCGGATTGCCCACTTACCGAGTGGAAAATTTCAGGTAGCAGCTTACAAGCAGAGGGTATCCCGGTACTTCAACAACAAGGTGAAGCACCATAGTTTTCAAGGGGGCGAACTCGTTCTTAAGGCGGTGAACCAGTTTACCAGAGTCCCGAGCCATGGAAAGTTGGGGCCAAACTGGGAAGGACCCTACAAGGTTACCCAGGTCAACCGTCTGGGCACATACTGGTTACAGACTCTAGACGGGAATGATCTATCTCACTCATGGAACGTGCAACATCTCCGCAAGTACTTTCAGTGACGCTTGGATAAGGGAAGGCTAGCATTGGTTGGAAAATTTGTAGCTCTATTCGAGCATTTATTACGATTTTTCAAAATAAAATAAAAGATTTTCTGTTTTTACTACAAGGAGTGACCGCTACAAGTGTCCTGTGCAAAGACCTCGGGTCAACACCCGGGGAAAAAAAGACCTCAGGCTTAAAACCTGAGTCATAAAAGACCTCGAGCTAACACCCAAGGCAAAAGACCTCGGTCTCAAATCTGCAGGCACTGGCTTCGCCTAGGTCCCCAACCGACGATGGGGGGCAAACCCCCCCTAAGCGGCTGATGATGGCAAGCCCCAAAAGACCCTGCAACCATCCATGTTCCAGGTCGGCTCCCTACGGTCCGTCCCCTTACAAAGCGCCCGCCTTAGCAAAAGCTTGGGGGGCAGAGGGATACTGGTGTTTAACTCCAGACCAAGACAGGGAATCACACCGGCCATTCAACAGGACACGGGGCTAGGCACATGATGCCACCGATAGACAACCCCGGGTACCTACAGTGTCCAGAGAAACCGGGCATTCAACAGGACACGGGGCTGGGCAGATGATGCCAACCCGGGTACCTACAGTGTCCGGCAAAACCGCTCGAACATTAACAAGACCAACGTTCTACATTATACCGAGCGCAACCTTCAAAACAGGTTAATGTAGGTCCCCAAATGACCAAGTGTTCTCTACTGTTTACAGTCCTAAAACTTTTGCTAAGGCAGAGGTCGGGAAAGACAAACAGGATGGGAATTCCAGAACATTCCTAGGTACCTACAGCGTCCAACAGAAACCGCTCGGATAATAGCAGGACCAACAAGTTCCTACAAGACCGAGCGCTTCCTACCAGTGCATTCCTAAACTTTTTACTAAGGACAGTCCCACAGGGTGCACAACCGATCGGGCACAAGCAATCACAAGAAGACATACAAGTACGAATAATAACAAACAGTTGGTGAAAAAGATAGCCTCAAAGGACCTTTTCATTAAATGGAAATTTGTACATTGCCTGGGGGGCAATTGTAGTAGCCTCCCAAAAAAAAAACAAAAAAAAAACAACAAAAACAGCAAAAAAACCCAAGGAAGAGCCGCTAGACGTCGACGATGTCCACATCATCACCTGTGACATCTCTACCGACCAGCACATCATCAGCAGCAGCAGCGATCCCTTCATCATCCTGAGCCAGCTCCTTCCAGAAGTCGGAGTCAGCCCAGGAATACCCAGAGAGGTCCCAGTCCGGATGGTCTGAGGCGGCCCAAGCGGCCAGGTCGGCATAGCCCTTGAAGAAGCCCGCCTCGAATTCTTCTTCAGCTTCCTTGGCCTCGACATCCCGAGTGGCGGTGACCTCAGCTAGGATTGCCATCAGAACCTCGGTCTCCTTCTCGACAGCCACCCTCCCGGCCTCTACAACCACAACCTTAGCTTCCAAGGCCTTCCGAGCAGCCCGTTCGGTGAAGATGGTGTCTCGGGCCTCCTCCAGCTAAAGGGGCAGAGCCCTGGACTTTTCCTCTGCTACAGAAAGGGCGAACCCCGCAGACTCCCGAGCAGCCTTCTCCTCTGCCAGGGCGGCCTCAGCAGCGGTCAGTTTTTCAGCCATCCCGGGCAGGGTAGCCTCAGCCCCCGTCGCCAAACAGCCGACTTGCAGAAAAAGGGCATAAGTATAAGTTTCCCAGGCGGAGAAGATAAAACAATAAATGTGTAAAAAGCAACTTACCATATGGATGACGCTGTACAGCCAGTCGACCAAGGCCTCGGGACCCAGCAGAGAACACTTGTCAACCTGACTCTGCAGCAGCCCGGGCCGGACTCTCCCTCTTACAGCGTCCGCCGTCTCCGCCGCCGGCATTGCGCAAGGCTCCGCGTGTGGTCCCAGGAGAGTCGGCTCGTCCAAGGTAGGGAACGATACCCCGGCCGGTGTGACGATGGGGGGCAGCATCGGTGGCACGGCGATGGTTACCCCGGGGGTCGAGGTTCCGACCGCTTCCTTGCCCGCCCGGATAGTGATCCCCCGGGATATCCTCTTCAGCTTTTGGCCCTCAACAGGGTCCTGCTTCTTCCGCTTTTGCCCTGCACGGGCCAACAGCGCATCCTCCTTCTCTTTCAAAGCTGCAGCGTCTTTAGGGGCCATCTCTATGAGACCAGTGAGGACATGTCAGTACAAATAATAAAGCAGCAAGAGGGTAGACGAAAGAGTTTACCGGGAATGATCGGAGGGAGTATAGGAGCCTGGAAAGGGTACTTGGGCTAGTATGAAGTCTTCAGGCTCCCCGTCCAGGTCAGCAGCTTGTTGACGTCAGTCAGGTCCTCAACCAAGGACAATATCCTCGCCTGGCACTCCTCAAAAAGCCTGGGCGGGTCGATTGATCTCCCTGCAAAAAAAAAAAAAGAGACAGTTAGTTCAGCGATAGCGACGAAGTAAATGCAAAGCAAGAAGGGAAATGGCAGCTTACTCCTCAGTTCCCCCGCCCAGGAGGTCCTCAACAGTATGCCCAGCGCCTCTTCACAAAACCCGAGGGTGGAGACTTGGAAGAATTTTTTCTTCCATCCCTTATTGTTGCTCGGGCAATTTACTATTATTTTCCTCCCCTGCCGAGCCCCCAACGAGAAGAAGCTAGTCTCTCCGTGCACCTTGAACGGCCGGTGGGTCCAGAAGAACTCCTTCAGGGTAAGTTCATACCCGTGAACTTGGGACCACAGGGAGATGGCCCCCATCAGGAATCTCCAACCGTTCAAAGCAAGTTGGCCGGGGGCGATCCCGAGGTAAATAAGTGCATCTCGAGCGGTGGGGTGAAGAGGAAGACGAAGGCCCGCCATAAGGGTGTCCTCATACAGGGTGACGAAGCCCAACTTGTGTTTGTGAGCCCCGTCATCGTGAACAGCTAAGGAAAAGGGGCCGGGAACATCGTATTTCTCCCTGATCCGGCTCAAATCAGGGGTACGTAAGATGCAAATGGTTGACTCGCAAGCGAAGACTACGCCAGGACTGTTCGGTACCGACCCTTCGTCACCTCACCACCGTGACACCGAGGCAACAGGAGTATCCCGAGATGTCTCACTAGAAGGCACCCGGACGGGAATCCCCCCCTCGCTGTGCTGGTCAGAGGGGGTCACGGAAGGGGGGTCTAGACTCGTGTCCGGCGTCCTTGATCATGACTGCTCGTCTTCCGATCGGGAAGACGAGTTGAAGCCAGAATGACACATTATTAAGTTTCCTACGGCAAGACTGGGAAGCAGTTGGCGACCTAAGTAAGGGTCAGGAACCCCAAGCCTGAGGTACAAGGGGGGCAGAGTCACGAGCCTAAAGGGTAAAGTATACAGGGTCCTCACAGTCAGGTAACACTCATTCAGAACTAACCCAGGACAGCCTGATCGGTTCAGCCTACCTATTACACCTCCTACTCTGATAAAGAAGATGAACCTAAGAAAAAAGAAATCCCACTCCCGGTCGAGCCCTAAAGGATTCGTTCTCTCCAGCCTCATTCCAGAAAGAAAGAAAAATAAAGGGGAGGGGGAAGAATGCAGCAAAGGGAAACTGGGAAGTGAAGACTTACAAGAAATGACGCAGAAAAGAGCTCGGGTTTATTGACCGGGGACTTTTCTCTCTCAAGATCGCTCGGTTGTATCAATCACTTGGTAGCAAGAATGAAAGAAATGGACAAGTGTTCCTTATATACACAGCGTGAACGGTCAGGATCAAACAAGATCTGACGGCCACGAAGCGTTCCCACCAAAACGCCTGACAACTGTCATCTCGGGCATGTGGAGCGTCGCCTCGAAAGGCGCGCAAATTAAATGCGCGACGGGACGGTCCAGTTACCCTGCGACTAGTCGGTTACGTCCACACCAACTTCGTTGGAACCTAACCAGGCCAGTCACTCCTTGACATGTGGCAGACATCGGCTCTGGGCCTACATGGTCACCGCCCGATCTACACCCCGGTTGACCATCGCGATCGGTCTTGCCTGAGCAAGGGTCCCGACCTCCTTCCCAGACAGTTTTCCAGAGCAGTACTAATTTTCAAAACCTCATCTAATAGAGCATCACATCAGTTTCAAAAATGGGGGACAGCTGATACGTACAAAAATATCAGGCCAAAGTCAAGCCTCGCCACCTCAGCAAAGAAAAGCCAAGTCACCTTGAATCTGAGCTGACTACAACCATCTCGGCCCGTTACACAGAACCGCACGGTTTGGTCCAAAGCCCGGGCGTTCGTTCTAGACTGGCCCCACATGGGCGCACCTCCAGAAGGTGTGGTTGCTCGCCTAGCAAGCCTCCAGACAGTTTCCTATCCTAACTAGAAGGCTAAATGGAAGGAGCAAGCAGTTTCCTAAACCGCTTAGGAGACTCTCCCAAATTCATGTAAATCAGTTTCAATCAAAGCCTCTTGCACCTATAAAAGAGGCCCCTCACCCCCTTTCGAAGGAAAGGACATTCTAATCGTAATCCTAGCATAGAGAATAGCAAATCATATCACTATTACGCATATACCCGGTCGGTTTCTGGTAGTGCCGCCCACTCTATTGGCTCACCAACAGCCGCCGGTGACTGTTAGTGAAGCGCTCCGACGCATCCGTAGACGTAGGTCACCTCATTAACGGGGCCGAACCACATACAAATTCCGTGGTCTCTCTCTCTCTCTCTCTCTCTCTCTCTCTCTCTCTCTCTCTGAATTATTCTTACCCGAATTTTGGCATCATCAACTATGATCTCCGGGAACGCGAGAACCGGCCACCCTTTCACGTTAGTCCGCGACTAGTCCGTTAGTCCGCGACTAGTCCATTAGTCCATTAGTCCATGCGACTAACCGAGACCCACGCCTCTCTCATTCAAACGTGCGACCTCATGGCCATTTTGGCACCTAGTCACATTTCTTCGATGGCAAGTACAAGTTTCCCTTCAACCCATTTAAACAACTCAACATGCTCATATAAGTTAATCTCATCACGTTATTGCCATACAAATGGGTCTTATTAACCACATGAGTTTGCCCAATAATAATTAAACAAGCTAAATTACACAAGTAGACATACTTATCATCACAAAGATAATCCCAAACATTCAATTATCCATCTTACATAATTATTGTCACTCACCACAAGGATTTCGCTCCTGCTTGTAGAATTAAGAGCTTAGTAAGTTCCACGTATAAATCCTATACGAAATATACAAGTTATAAGCTAAACCCCCAAATTGGGCTGCGGAAAAACTGTCTTAGAATTAATAAGATTAGTACTATCATGTTAGACTCACCTCCAGGAGTCTGAATATGTAGCCTGTTTCGAAAATGAACGTCAACCGCCACGTCGTTTGTCGTCGCCAGCGTTGCCGAACTTCCGCCAATATTTCTCTCGTTTTCTCTTCTATAAATGTTTTGATTCAATGAACTAAAGAAGAAGAGGACTCATGTGATGAGTCATAAGCTATGTGTCAACACCATATAAATCCAAAGTTTGTAATTCTATTATGATCTCCCCAACGTTTCACTAGTTCTGCAATTATACCCCTATTAGTTATATAACGTATTAAAACTGTCCCAAACTTAAATGAGTGTTTGTCTATGTCACGTATGGATCCCATAAGTGGTCCCACATAATATTATAAAGTTGTTAATTAACCTACTAATTATGCAACGTGTCCATTTCGCTGTCACAAATGTATCCCTAACGACCATAGAAGTGGTCCCTAACAATTAACATTTTATTTAAACAACATAATATCATATCCACATATGCCTTAATAGACATTTAAGCACATAATAATTATTTCACGTTTCCATCCCATCACACGGGGACCTCTCATAACTGTTCCAAAATGGGACTGCCACATGGCCAATCTCTGGGTTCCAAACTGGACACCCCTAAAACATCTTAGTGAGTTAAACTCACTTAACACATATAATCACCTCACTATTAAAATGTTAATATGCATACTAAATGCAATTAAATATAGCCCGTGGGAGCGAGTGTTACATTCTCACTTCGACATACAAAAACGAACCATCAATCACTTATACTATAGAATATTTGATGAGAAATTCACATTTTCTTGCCATCGTCGTCTTTGTCGAGTTGCATAAAACGAAATACGAATCTTGAGTTTCTACCACATCATGAGAAATTTGCAAACAAATCTGTGAGAAATGTGGGAAAATCACTTGATCTTCTTGAGTCGTCTTCAATCACCTCCAAATCGTCGGAGCTCTATGGAATGATTTAGAATTTCTCTGAATTTTTCCAAATAGCTTCCTCTCTCTCTCTCTCTCTCTCTCTCTCTCTCTCTCTGTGTATAAATTAGATCCTTGAAAATTAGATCCTTATATATATATATATATATATATATATAGATAAGGATCTAATTTTCAAGGATCTAATTTATACACAGAGAGAGAGAGAGAGAGAGAGAGGATAATAAAGGGGTATTTATATCTTTAGCAATACAAAACGACTAATTTCTAGATTCAGATATAGGAAAGACTTATTTCTATAAAAAGCTAGGATTAGGGATTAAATCCTACTTTACCTATATTTTGGATTTTTTTTTAGGCTTAAAAGCCCAGTGCAATGGGTCACTGCACCTAAGAGCCTCTCCCTATGTATATATATTAACAAAATTATAAAATATATATATATATATATATATATTGGGGGAAACCTCAATCCGACGGCGCATATTTGAGCTAGAGCTATGGAGCATTCACCCATCGCAGATTGGCCCCGTTTGGTAACCACAATAAGAAGACCAATTGCGTAAGAATAAACTGCTTCTGGACATCGCAATCATGCAGGTTTCCTAAACTGGGCCTATTTTTCGATAATAATTCCTCCTTTCGGCCCAACTTAAGAGTATTTTGGTCTATTTTAGGATGTGCCAATTTAAAATGACTAATGCTAATCCCAAATGTAGTTCTGAAATGCTTTGTAAGTTGTACCATATTTAGTGGTATGGAGAGCTCATGCCACTGCATATGGTACAACTGTTACTGAAATTTGGAAAGCATAGCATTACTTTTCCAAATTTCCCCTTTATCATTCAAAACTCTATCAATCTTCACTTTAACATTGAAATTTTAAAATCAAAAGAAGGGCGCTAATTGAAAGTGAAAGTTGAAAGTTTTCACCAGAATAAAGAAGCTTCCTACATTTGACAGTACGGTGGAAATTATAATAACGGTAGAGGAAGAGCATGGCTCAACCAGTAAGATTGCTCTATTGTGAATTGGGAGTCACGTATTTGAATCCGGTAAGATTGCTCTTGTGAATTGGGAGTCACGTATGTGAATCGCAGAACTAGCCTCACCTGCTGAGAGTAAGCCTTGTATATCTAACCCTTCCAGACCTCGCGGTGATGGAGCCTCGTGCACTGAATTTTCCGTTTTCTTTAAAAACTATGAAGTTCAACCAAAAAAAAAACAAACAAACAAAAACTTCAGTGTTACAGCAAAACATATGGCTAAAATTCTATCGATGTTCAAAAAAGTTTGTACAAGTTATTTTTAAAAAATTCTGATTAAACAAGTCTCTTAAACAATTTTGATAACACTTTGGCACATTTCAAGTGTTTTTGCTAGATCTTACCAAAAAGAAGGTTTGAGACAGCAGCTTTAAATATTGAAAACCATTGTTAATAATGTCCGGCACAGATTCAGCCGGCCAAGGAAATATAACAATTATCAAAACCTGTAATAATCAAGAATTTGTATTATTGTAAATCTGCACTGCAGTTTTCAACTCCATATGGACCATATCTACACTTTTGATATGTATATATATATATATGTATATATGTGTATGTGTATATACATGTATGTATATGTGTATACATAGTTTGTTAATAGGAAACCCCTCCAGGGCAGGGTTTATAGAAGCCCCTTAATTAAACTCTAATAAGTAACTTTCCAGTTTTCAATTTTCTAAATTCTGAAAACTGAAACTAGCTTTTGTTTTTCGTTGTATAGAAACAATAAGTGAAAACTGAAATCACTTTTTTTTAGTTTTTATTTTCACGCCAATTATTTTGTTGTTTTCAAAAAGCGAAAAACGAAACGATTACCAAACACGTATTCAGTTTCGTTTTAGAATATCAAACACAGTTTTCAGTTTTCTTATAAGTGAGAACAAAAACTGAACACTAAAAACTGCAATGTTACCAAGCGAGCCCTACAATAACATCACGCGTGACACTCTTTAGTAATATACAATATCCGCGTACCCATACCAACTTTTGGACACATTTCAATTCAAGCCAAATCAAGATTTGTAGCTTAGAAAAGTTCTACAGGCTACACCTAGACACGCACCCATACCCAATATGCGTAGTGAACATAGAGTATAAAGAAAACAGAGAGGAAAACAGTTCCTTTGTTTAGTTTATAAGGAAAACGAAGAGGAAATTAGGGGGTTGGGGGAAGAGGATAAGTTAATAACAAATTAAACATTTTGAATGTTGCGAGTCATTTCCATTCCTTTATTCGTATATCACAATTATAATTTAGAAGTTTTTAAATTTGAAATATTATTTAAGCATGAAGAAAAACACGAGGGAAAACACGAGGGAACTAGTTCCCCTTGTTGTTTTCCTTTCCCTTTTCTTTTCCCTCACGAAATCTATGAACCAAACAAAACCTTAAGTGGTCATGGTGGAACTCTTCCACAAAGCATTCAAACAACTTATAAGAATGGAATTTAAAGCCCATGAGAGGATTTAACCAGATTGTGACACATTGGCATTGCCGTCATCAGATGCATTTTTGTTTTTACACCTTCATTTTTATGCAGTCTAAGACCCTTCATATTATTTATATACATAACACTTGTACATAGACATATGTGTCTATATATATATAGACGTGTGTAAAAATTTGATGGTTCATATAAACAACACATTTTCTCTGCTTTGAAAGAGGATGGGTTCTTTTTCAATGGAGGATTTTGTGGGGAATGGAGCTCTGAAGAGATTGATTCCAAAGCTATTGGAAGAAGGTTGGGATGATGTACCAACTTTGAAGATTATGAATTCAGATGATAGGAATGCAATGAACATGACTCAACAACAGAAGGTTGGTTTTTCATCAAAGCATTTTTATTTTAATATTCTATAATAAGCTTTTATTTAGCAATGACTTTCAAGTTGTGGATGGTTAAGCTCTATGATCACCTGCAAAATTCAATGATTTGTCTATTTGATGAAACAATTTTCCAAGGCTCTGTTTGGCTCGCGTAATTAGAGGAAGGAAAACTTTTTCTCTAGTCTTCTTTCCATGCATAAATACCATAGAAATTAAAATATTTCAAAATATAATTGGAACTCATGAAAAGAGGAAGGGAAGTGACACACAAAATTAAAAATATTTAATTTAACTTTCACACTAGTCTTTTCTTCCTAACTTTCGTATTGTTTTACTTGCTAACCAAACAAAGAATAGTGCTTTCCCCAGTATTTTTTTTTTTTTTTTCGTTCTTCTCACTAAATTTTTATAAACCAAACATATAAACTAAATATCTATCTAAAGAAAAGTTTGCGGATAGCTACCCCAGAGTTTGGTGTTGAAATTGTGCGTTTTACGGCTTTTTTACTCTAGATGGATTAATACTTCGCTTGGTTCATAGATGAGAGAAGGAAAAGGAAAGAGAAACGAGAAGGAAAACTTTTCCCTAGTCTTTCCTCTATACTTGAGTAACCTTAGAATTTTAAAAAAATAAAAAAAATAACAAGATAAGTGACTCACAAAACTAAAAAAAATTATTATTTTGTTTTCACGCCTATTTTCTTTTCTTTCGTACTCTCTTTATTATCTTCCTTTCAACAAAACAGAGGAAAATATTTTTCCTTTCGCCCACTATATCCATGAACCAAACATAACATTTATGCAAAGTACATTATCATCTTTAGAAACATAAAAGTGATGAGAATGCCAACAATTGGAATATAAGCATCCACTGCATTAAGCTATTAGCTGAATGAAAAGGGATGTGGAGGTACAGAAAACTGTACCCATGAAACAATTTGATGGGGGTTTTATATATGTGTAAGGATATATCTTTCAAGCAAATGTTTCATCTAAAAGCTCTTCTTTGTTTTCCTCTAGGATGCACTGGAAATCAGATCATACCTACACGATCGTGCTTTGGTGCAATACGGAGACAAGCTCGAAGCCTCTGGTAAATGCCTCCCTGAACTTCTTAGCCTAAGCACATCGGATATCTCTTCTCAGTTCGGTATGAAACGAGGCCACATCGCCCGTTTCATGGATAGATATAGTTCCAGCTCCTGTATAGATCCTAAATCAGCAACATACAATGTCCCTGCAAGGCAAAAGAGCACATTAACTTCAAGAAACACTAGCATGAACAATAGTGGGTTTGTTTCTTCCAAAAGCAATATGAGAACTTTTGATGCATCACTTGAACAATCAATGGCTGAGTTAAAGATCAAAGATGGGTATAGCTTTAAGGGGATCATATCGGCGGCCCCCACTAATCCGAGAGCTTGTGGGTGTGTAGAGCCATCAAAAGTAATTGAAGATGTTGTTCCTTATTCTGCTATTGAAAATATTTCTATTCAGAAACTAACTCCTGAATATAAGATTGAGACGGAGCGGTTGGTGAAGATAAAGACGCCACCAACGAAGGCTTCGGAGTTATGGCGCGATAAGCCAGCTGTCCTCCTCTGTATACGCCGACCCGGGTAAATATTTTTTTTTGATATTTTGCATCTTCACATACCCCAATTTTTTTAAGAGCCCGTTTGGTGGTGTTGTAGGAATAAGATAGATTTTCTCTCTAATAGATTTTTGGAAAAGCTGTAAATTGCTGCTTATGATTTGAGCTTCTGTAGCTTTAAAGTGGAGGATTTTTTCAAAAAATGTGAAAAAGGCTCTCAATAATCCCAAATAAGTGATTGTTGGTCCCAAATAATCTAATCCAAACGGGCTCTTAATGGTCTCTAGAAACTTTGAATATTATGATGACGTGGAACCCCGCCAAAACCAAAGAACCCGACACTGTAGTGTAAGATCTCGAATACTGGCAACCATAGTTGTCACATGGTGAAGCGGTTTACCAAAATAATGAATCGTGAATCCAAATATTCACTTGTTTTAGAAAATAAATAATAACATATATGTAATGCTTAAAATGAACAAAATAACAATTTAACACAAATTTTACTCAATATCAAGGGTCGAAATGTTGAAACTTTTTCATGAAAACTTAACTTCAAAGTTCAAAATTATGAATGGGGAGTCATATCAGGTGGAATGAAATTCAAATCGACTGATATAAATAGACGCGTAAGTCGACCGATTCTAATAACCATGCTGGCAACCACGGATAACACATGGCACACACTAGGAGGAGTCGAGCTTGGGTTCGCAGTTCGTCCCAACTCCCAAGCTGGCCCCACGCTGATAAAATCTGAAAATGTTGTGTCCAGCCATGTAACTATATTACACAGAGACAAAACTTGATCAATCACGCAAGATTTTTGCAAAACTTAGATGTGAGTTTTCATGTATTAGAACTATTTTCTTTAGGTTCAATCTCTATGGAGGGATTTTCTTAGCCAAAACTTTACAAATTGGATGGCTATAGCACTAAACAAACAGAAACTAAATATTATATCCAACACATCATGTCACGGAATATAGGCATTCATCAATTATAAGAAATGTGACATATACAACTATTATCGTACTCTTTGTTTGTGAATTGGAGAGCAGGTGCATCATGTGCAGAGCTGAAGCCCACAAACTCTATGCAAAAAAGCCTATATTTGATGAACTCGGGGTTCAATTATATGCAGTTCTTCATGAGAACATAGAGTCAGAGGTAGTTCTCTCCTTTTTCTTCATCTTCTTTATCTTTCAATTAGCTCCTAGTTTATTCAAAGTGTTACTTGATGGTTCCAGGTGAGAGAGTTCTGGCCCCGATACTGGGGCGGAGTCGTACTTTTTGACAGGGGGAAGGAATTTTTCAAAGCACTTGGTGGAGGGAATCTTCTCAAGGACAAGTTCATCTCGGGATTTCTCTTTAATTCACATGCTATTTCAAATTACAAGCGTGCAAAAGCTATGGGGATTGATCAAAACTTCAAGGGCAAAGGTGAAATAAAAGGTGGACTCTTTATTATTGGAAGAGGAAAGAGTGGAATTGCGTACCAGTTCATAGAGAGGAACTTCGGAGACTGGGCACCTCTTGCTGAAGTTTTTGAGATATGTTCTCGGTTGCAGGTAATCTTGTACGCTTCTCTTTGAGCCCGTTTGGATCAGCTTATTTGGGACCAACAATTACTTATTTGGGATTATTGAGAGATTTAAGTCCGTTTTATTTATTTACTTTTTATTTTTTTGGGTGGGGGGTACTTTTTTCACAGCTTTTCTTAAAATTCGAATCCGGTTTAAACCTGAAAAAATAGCTTAAATCGGAAGTAGCAATTTGCTGCTTTTTCAAAAATTTATTGAAGAAAACTAAGTCCCACAGTAGTACCAAACGGGCTCTAATTCTGTAAAGAAGCTTTTATCCTTCGTAAGTTTCCATCAAATTGGCTTTTTTCTTCATGTTTCTGCAGAATAAACAGCAAGGTCAGGAGTCATCTATCAGATCATCACAGTAAGATTAAGAAGTTTGGTTTTTGATCTTCTATGATTACTTATTCTTCCATGTTTTGATCTTTTCTATAGTTCCTACTAATTCAAGAATGAGTTCAAAAATGGTTGTGCAATTCAAGAATATATAAGTTTTACTATCCAGTATTCTTTGAGATCAAAACCATATTATGTTTTAATTGGTAGGGAATCATCCCCATCCCACTATCTGTGATGCAAAAAATAGAAAGGAGAAAGCAAAGTGGCAAACACAAGAACACCTGATTTTACGTTGTTCACCCCTGCGTCCACGGAGCTGCTAACTATTCTCAAAAGGCAAAAAGAGAAGATCACGAAGTACATTGACAGCGGCCCTCGAATCACATACAAGTTTAGGGCTACATGCTGTATGTGAAAAAATTACCATAATACCCCTCGTGAAAATTACTATCAGGCTTCACTCTATCCATCATTTATCTCAAGTGTTGTCAGTTGTCACCAAGCTACTAGTGCTCCAAGTGTTCTCCTTAGTGTTTTCACCCATGCTTAAATAATATTAGAAGTTGAACACACTTAAGAATAAGGAAGGGAAGTGACTCACAAATTCAATATCTTCAATCAGTTTTTCACCCAATACCTTTCCCTTCCTATTTTCCTCATTGTTTTCCTTATAATCTAAACAAAGAAAAGTGTTTCCCCAGTGTTCTCTTTTCCAATTCCTGTTCCATGAACCATACAGCAGTTACCGGGATGACGTCACCAGAAATCTCCACAGGAACACATTCCGTCTTTAAACAAATGGAATCGAACAGCGTCTCTAACAAGAATCTCTCTCTGGGTAATCTTAGAAATGAATTTAGTTGCATTGTGGCAATCCCCACATACTCTAAGGTTTTTAACCACTCGTATGGGCTGTCCATGAGGGATAAATATCAACCCAAACGTAATAGCAAGCTTCTCGCTATGGTGGTTTAGCATATTTATCTTCTCCGACTCCCCAACATCGTGCAATACAGAATTCGTATTGTGTACATATCCCGATTCTATCATTTTCAAGTTCAATTTCTCGAGCTCTGTGTATATCTGATCGGAATATATACTGGACTGGTCATCAGCAGAGAAAATGTGTACTTTATTTTTATACTTAATCCAGCTACATCCCGGCTCTTTTCTTGTCCCCTTATCTCTCATTCCTCTCCTTAACTTAGCCACCTCGTCCCACTTCCCTTTAGAAGCGTATATACTTATAAGCAATACATAGCTTGCCGGGTTTTGGGGCTCTAGTTCACGTAAAGAATCCGCAGCCCATTTCCCGATTTCCAAGTTACTATGGACCCTACAAGAGCTCAGAAGGGTAGACCAACCTATGGAATCGGGAGGCGAAGGCATTGTATGTATGAAATCTTTTGCTTCTTCTAACCTCCCGGATCGGCTAAAAAGATCAATCATACAAGTGTAATGATCTTGAATTGGTACGATTTTATGTTTCTCTATCATTGATTCAAAATAGTTTCGCCCTTTATCCACTAAACCTGCTCGGCTACAAGCTGAAAGAACCCCAATGAAAATGACACCATCGGGTTTCAGACCACGGGCCAACATTTCCTCGAACAAATCAATAGTTTCCTTAGCTTTTCCAAACTGCGCGTACCCAGAAACCAATGCAGTCCAAGAGACTTCATCCCTATCGTTCATCTCATCGAACAACTTATGGGACTCTTCGATGTTTCCACATTTACCATACATTGTCACAAGAGCGTTAGATACGGTGATATAGGAAATCAAGCCTGAAACCAGAGCTCGACCATGAAATTGGACACCCTCTTCTAAGCTAGCAAGATTTCCACACGAGCTAATTACACTTCCCAGAGTAAAATCATCCGGGTCAATCCCATTTCTCTGCATCTTGCGAAAGATCCAAACAGCTTCTTTGCTGTAACCGCTCTGACCATAGCCCACTGCCATTGCAGTCCAAGACACAATATTTTTTTGTGTCATTCTCTTGAAAACTTTTTCTGCATATTGAATGCTTTTACACTTAGAATACATATCAACAAGTGCACTACCTACAAAAACATTGTCAATATGATTAGCCCTAACTATATGCGCATGGATTTGCTTGCCTTCTTTCAAGGCCATAAGACCCCCACAGGCAGTCAAGATGCTTCCTAAAGTGAACTGATCAATATCCAACCCTTCCAACCTCATTAATCTAAACATGTTAACCGCTTCACTCTCTAGTTTATTCTTCGTAAGCCCCGTTATCATTGTCGTCCATGAAATCGAATCTTTCTTAGGCATAATAAAGAACAAATGCTCCGAATCTTCAATCATACCACACCTTAAAAAACCCATAATCATCGTATTACACATAACCAAATTCCTCTCAGGCGATTCATTGAAAACCCTCTTTGCATCATGAATATACCCCATTTTCGAGTACATATCCACCAAAGGACTACCCACAAAAACATACGATTCGAAACCAAATTTCACAATCTGCCCATGAATTTGCTTACCCAATTTAATACAACCCTGATCCGACGACAATATAAGCATTGTCGAAAATGTAATCCTATTTAAATTCATGGGTCCATTCTTTAACATCAAATTATAAGCATTCACAGACTCATTAACCGATCCACAACGCGAATAACCCGAAATAACCAAATTCCAAGAAACCCCATCTGGATTGCGCATTTGGTTAAACATTTCTCTCATTTCGGAGATCATTCCGGACTTGGAATAAGCGGAGAGTATGGTGTTCCAAGAGAAGAGGTTTGGGTGAGGAATTTGATCGAACAAGTGGCGTGCATACGTTAGACTTCCTAGCTTATAGTATGCGTTTACGAGATTGTTTAGGAGAAATGTTTCTGGGTTTAACTGGGTTTTGAGTATGAAGCAATGAAGGTTCTTTGCTTGGAGGTAATTGTGTGTTTCGCAGCAGAGTTTGAGTAACGAACAGTAGTGGTTGGAGGTAGTAGACATTATTGTGAACGTTTAATTTGGCGGGAATGTGATAATGCAATTTAGGAAAATTCTTCAATCCATCCGCTTACTTTTTAGTTGTATGAATACAATTAATTTTAGGTCCAATTTATAGCAACGTGGTGTATGGCCATGAGGAGTAGCTTTTTGAAAGTATTATTTGGCAGTAACAAATACGGAGTAACTTTTTTCATTTCTTAGCAACTTTTTAAGGGGAGATTTTTGCTCACTCAAAAATTGTCACACATTGCTTACTCAGGCCTCTATTAGGGGATAAGTGTCTCTTTCTATTCCCATTTTGCCCCTGTACTATTAGCATAATTATTAAAATAGGACACATGTCAACTAGTGGAGGCCTGGGTGAGCAAAATTGCTCTCCTTTTTAAGGTGTCATTTAACATAAACAATTCCAATAAAGTGGATCAATAGTCTACTGGTGTGTGTATGATACAAAACAAATTATTTGGCTGCATCCATGAGGTCCCTTCAATGAAAAGCCAACTTACATAAATTAGACATTTTTCGAATTTAACCTTTATTATATAAAGTTCTATGTTGTCCGTCGAAGTGTAACCTAGTAGAACGAGGCAAGATTGGGACGAACGGCAAACTCGGACGTCTTGAGTTCGAATTCCAATAAAGTGGATCCATAGTCTACTGGGGTGTGTGTATGATACAAACAAATTACTTGGCTGCATTCAAGAGGTCCCTTCAATGAAAAGTCTAATTTACATAAATTACACACTTTTCGCATTTAACATTTATTATATAAAGTTCTACATTGTCCATAGAGGTGTAACCTAGTAGAACAAGACAAGACTGGAACGAACGGTAAACTCGGACGTCTTGAGTTCGAATTCTCTCCTGGATCCACCCTGACTTACTTGATACTAGTGGCTTGTGGGCGATTGCCTGATTTCAGCAGTATATCCTGCAAGGTCAGGTCCTTTAGCCAGCCTTGGAGAGATTCCTCATCATAATTTTAAAAAAATAAAAATAAAGAAAGAAAATATAAAATATAAATAGGTTATAAAAGAATTGGCAAAAATATTTTGCATTTGTTGCATGCTCATCTTTTCACAACCTGCAGAGAAAGAGTGTTACTAACTACACTTACCAAACATCCCTTTACACTCGCGTTATAAGGAGAACTACATGCGGCATTTTGTGCATGTGAACTGGGAAGGGTATTACTAACTATACCCACCAAATATCCTCTACATTAATGTTATAAGGAGAAGTACATGTAGCATTTCATATTATACATGTGGATATAAAGAGAAATCTATGAGTTTATCTGCCAACTCCAGCAAAGGAATTGTTCATAATTTGGTAAGGTTGCATGAGAATTTAGTGGTCCTATGAGAGAAAACACACTCTCTCTCTCTCTCTCTCTCTCTCTCTCTCTCTCTCTCTCTCTCTCTCTCCAAGAGGTGATATCAATAGAGCACACATGCTCGTTACTACACATGGCACATCAACGGACAATATAGCACTCTAAATGCAAATTAATTAGCTTTGACATATGACACAACACACTAGTTGACATGTTAACAAGGTCACCAAACCTCAATAAATCAGAATTACTACATTTAACTTATTGTTAGGGGGTATGAAACAAGGTCAACAAAGATTATAACCCCCTAAAAGAAAATACATTTTGAAAAAAGAAAGGAATTACATTTTCTTTCCATAGATGAAAGTAAGCAACACATTCAGCTACCTAATACCCCCCATGAGAACTATAGCACCACCATAGTTCAATGGCAAATTCCTTGTCAATTCCAACCCATAGAAGATCAATACCAAGTGCACCGATATGTGTTCTTTTCGTGTCTCCCAATGGGTGTTCAAAAATAGCGAAGTTTCACCCTTCTCTGCTTCACAAATCCTCTTGTTCGTGTAGCTATTCCGATGACATAACTCTCATATGGAACGTTTTGGCTGCATAATAATAGAGGTTGTTTCCACTGCAGTATATAAGCGATAGTATCCAGCAACCGACATACAAGCTTTGAAAACCAGGACTGTGATGGGCTAATAAGCAAAGAAGTCTCGAAGTAGGAGAGCATATTTTTATCAACCAAAATAACTGTCGAGGAAATTTCACGATCTTTAGTATCCTGTGACTCTGAGGTAGTATATGCGATCATATTAGAGTAGAAATTGTATTTCTTTGTGTGGAAAACAACTAAGACAAACCATCAAAGTTCGACTTTCGTGTGGCCTGGAGGCAAAGACCCTGCAAAAATGAAAAAAGAAAATGTTCTGGTTAGCTCAACCACTACAATCCTCGTTGCAGTCCAGAGTTGCTGAAACTGAGTAATGCTACAGTTCCCAAATTTGGTATATCCCAAATGCTATAGGAGTGGTACCACATGCAGTGGTCTGCAGTAGCGGTACCACAACCACTGGCACGTGTGGTACCACTCTCATAGCATTTGAGAACCATAGCATTACTTTAGAAGAATAGTTTTAATAGCATTGTTTTGATTGTCACGTGAATTAGAATAGTCTCGTCTGTAATATATCTTTACATATAGGGTTAATTACACTCACCTCCCCTGTGTTTTGCCTTAATTTCACAGACCTCTCTTATGCCTAGTATTTTTTTACACAAGGGGGGAAAGTGTTACAGAATATTAATTTTAAGAGGGAAAGTGTTATAGAATACTAATTTTAAGGGAGGTCCGTGTATTTAAGGCAAAACACAGGGGAGGTGAGTGTAATTAACCCATATATATATTCTAAAGAAGAAGAAAAAAGTAACATCCTTTTTCATGAATGAAGTTATTTAAAAAGTATAAGACTTCATCATAATCCCTTTTATCCATAGTTGACATTATGTTTCTTGAAATGGAAAAATTCATGACTTTAAGAATTTGTTTGGTTCATGGATTTCAGGAGGGGAAAAGAAAGGGGAAAGGAGAACAAGATGGAAAACTAGTTCCTTTTACCTTACCAATAGAACTAGTTTTCCATCTTGTTTTCCTTCCCCTCTCTTTTCCTTCACAAAATCCATGAACCAAACAAAGCCTTAAGGCTCTGTCTTGTCCATGGATTTAGTGTGGGAAAGGAAAGGAAAGCTGTAAGAAAAACAGTTTTCTTTGTATGGTTATTAAGGAAAATAGTGAGGAAGATAGGAGGAACAAAAATTATGGTAAGAAATGAATTAAAAATGATGAATTTTGCGAGTCACTATCCTCCCTGTTTCTTATTTACCAATTACATTTTCAAAAATTCAAAATTATTATTTTTGTTTAAGAATGGAGGTAAACAGAAGGGAAAACGCCAGGGAACTAGCTTTCCTTCTTGTTTTCCTTTCCTTTCCTTAATCCTCAAACCCAACAAATCCTAAGTATAAACTTGGAAATGAGCACCAATTTTTTGGACGGACCCATTCAAAATGATGATCTATTTAGATAAAATCCCATAAAATTACAAACGCCCAAAGAGGCCTGAACAGATTATACCACTTAAATCTCGGCCATCGAGGGGAGCACTGGAATTGAAGCCCATCTGGACAACATTGTTAAGTTCATCCTCCCACGAATTGGGTACCTATAGAGAAAGACATCAAATAAAAGTAAGTTGTAATCACAAGGTTTCATCATAACACACACACAAAGAGGCCTGGTATATTCAGGTTGCTACAGTTGACAACTTTATGTGATAAACAAAAGAGAACCGACGAAGGCCTTATTTTATGATTTCTAGTTATACAAAAGGGATAGCAATTTGGGCCTGCTTGGAATCACTTCCCAAACCCATGTTTGGGCCAAAACATGCTTCTGAGCCCAAAACGCATTTATTAGCATGTTTGGATTAACTTTAACAAGCACTTAATAGGAACTCAATAAAAGAGGAAGAAAAATGACTCACAAAATCCAAAAATTTTAACTCGTTTTCCTTTCCTCCAATTTTCCTTGTTAACCAAACAAAGAAAAGTATTTTCCTCAGTGTTCTCTTTTCTTTCCCCCTCATTAAATCCGTGAACCAAACAAAGCCTTGATGTCCAGAAAAGAACGTAAAAACAGGAAAAATAAAATCTTGAGAACTAGAAACAAAAAACAACATAGTATCTATATAGCTTTTGCATGATCATGATTCTAGCGTTGGATGGAAAGAAACCTGAGGTGTAGGACCCTTGTATCCTCCACTCATGGCCATCGATTGGGAATTAATGGTTCTCTGGAGACCTTCAGATGAGTTCACCATATTGGTAAGACCTGTTTGGATCATTCCCGGTTGGGATGGATGCAGCATAGAAAAGGGTATAGTCATATCCGGTGAGAAACCCATCGTAGAGGAAGGATCAGCTCGTGACTGAAGGATCTGCTGAGAAAAAAGGCATTATATAAGAAACAAAGATGCATATATATAAACACACATATATATACAGGCATCATTCCGTATTCTACGTAGTAGTCTTTGTAGGTGCGTGTTTACTCACATCTTTGGCCAGAAGCCCGTCAATATTAAAATCCAGTCGTGGATTAACAGTTGCAAGCTTCATGGACAGGAACTGAAAAAGAAACAAAAGTTACATGCACTCACCATCAGCTCATTAAACCGCAGACAATATATAAATAGTAAGCAAATATTGGGTCAAATACACTTCACTACCCTCTATTTTTTCCACAGTTTCATTTGGCCAGTCTATTACTCTATTATCAATTGCAACACTGAAGAGGCTCGGTTTTTAATTCACTTTGAATTGAGCTCGGGAAGGCTAAGAACCGGTTTTATGGTTCATTAGTAAGCTGTTTCTCATACTCAAGTGTTTTGTAGATGTCATTTTATTGCATCGGAGCCCGTGCCGATCGAATATCACTCTTAAAACAACTCCTTTGTCAAAGCAACATGATACTGATTTTCATAATAAAAAACAGAGAAAAATGAGACTTGGAATGAACATGATCCGATTTTATGCATTCCCAAACAGGTCCTAACTTTGTTCAAACTCCCAAGACAGATGAACAGGCACTAATGCAACACAGTATAAGAAATGACTATGTGAACAAAAAAAACATAAAGCCCCTTTTGTTAAGCATACCTCAACTTGTCGTTGAAGAGATTGTACATAGTTAATGATTTCGTCTAGCATAACGGCCTTGCCTGTCACCTACAAAATCCAACTAATCGTCATGAAATAAACTGCAATAAAAACATTAAATTCTAATGACGATTCAATTTTAACTGTTAATTCGCCAAATGCATGTTTGGTTGTCAGTTGAATTTGAACTTCATTTAAACTTCAACGAAAAGACAACATTTAGATAAATAATAGACTTCACCACATTGCTTCTTTTATGGCAATTTCTATATTTCCTCAGAGCGTCGAGATTCATGATTTCCAGCGCCATTCTTTAAATGAGCACAATTTTCAAAAATGAAAGCATTCAAAATCATTATCTTTTTAGTTAAAATGCTGCGTAAAAGTATGAATGCAATTATTACATTGCTTCTTTATGGCTTCACCACATTGCTTCACCACATTTAGATAAATAATAGACTTCACCACATTGCTTCTTTTATGGCAATTTCTATATTTCCTCAGAGCGTAGAGATTCATGATTCCAGCGCCATTCTTTAAATGAGCGCAATTTTCCAAAATGAAAGCATTCAAAATCATTATCTTTTTAGTTAAAATGCTGCGTAAAAGTATGAATGCAATTATTACATTCAAGGACACCCAAACATGCCCTAAGCTATCAAATCCATTAAACCAACCTTGCTGCAACCAGGTACAAGGTCCTGAAGAAACTTCATTCTTTCACTGATCTTTTCCCTTCTCACCTATAATCAATTCGTTCAAATCAAGTCAAACTGCACATCAAAAGTTTTCTTACCCTGAAACCTAAAGCTCTCCTTGGTTTGCTGATTTGGAGAAGGAAAAGGAACTATTTTCCTAGTGTTTCCCTCCATGCATAATTAACAATTGAAACTAAAAAAAAATTAACATGCAAAAGGCTCAATAAAAGATAAGGCAAATGACAACCAGAACCTAAATTTTTATCTTATTTTCTTTTCCTTCCTATCTTCCCGACTCTTTTCTTTACTAACTAAACAAAGAAAAGTGTTTTCCTTGTGGTTTTCTTTTCTTTCCCCCACGTAACCCATGAACCAAAATTAGCCCAAGGTTCTGCTCGGTTTGCGAATTTCGAGAATGAAAAAGAAAGGAAAACAAGAAGGAAAGTCCCTTGTGTTTCCCATTGTGCTTTCCTCCTAGCTTAAATATAATTAGAAATTAGAAATTAAAATTTTCAAATTGAACTGGAAATCGAGAAAAAGGGAGGGAAGTACCCACAAAATTCAGAATTTTAAAATAAAAAATAAAAAATCTCACTACATTTCTTTTCCTTCCTATTTTCGTCACTGCTTTCCTTAGTCAGTAGTCACCAAACAAACAAAAATGTTTTCCTTACTGTTACTTTCTTTTCCCTCACTAAATCCATGAACCAAACATAGCCCAAATATTCAACTAAAAAGTCATACTCTTTCTGCAAGACTGTGACTATTTGTTGCCTGGCCTCTCCGCGCTCTAATATGAATATATTCTCCCTTCTGTGCATCTGAAGCTTGAGAACCATTTTTACCATTTTTCACAATAGGCTTATCACTTATTGAAGCTGCCTTTTGATCTCCCTTCTCTTGAATTTTAGTATCATCATTTGTAGCTTCATCCGGTGGTTGTGGGGCTCCCCCCTTAACTTGATCAAGCTCAGGATCCTATCAGAGAAGAAAAATAACAATAGATAAGTCAGTTTGGTTTGCGCATTTAGCGAAGAAAGAGGAAATCGAAAGAGAAACAATAACAAAAACTTCTCCACAGTGATTTCCTCCATGTTTGAATAACATTAGAAATTTAAAAATTCTGGAAATATAATAAGAACTCACGAAAATATGACGCAAAGTGACTCGCAAAAGCTAGAAATTTTAAACTTACTTTTCACTCAATTCTCCTCTCAATTTCCCTTATCATTTAAATTATTCACAAAACAAAACAAAACCAAAAAAAAAAAAGTGTTTTCCTCCACGCTTAACTATCATTAGAAATTATAAGAACTCAAAATAGGACGACAACTGAATCCGCAATTAAAAAGTTCTGATTTACTCTTCACTCAATTTTCTTTTCCTTCCAATTTTTCCAATTTTCCTCGTTGTTTTACTTCTTAACCAAGCAAGAAAAAGTGTTTTTCTTCCTCCAAGTTTTCTTTTCCATTCCCTCAAGCTCTGCTTGGTTTGCGGAGTTAATGAGGGAAAGGAAAATTACATAGAGAAGTATCCATGGTTTTTTACTCAAATGTTTAATAATATTAGAAATTATAACTTTTAGATATAAGGATCTTGGCTCACAAAAATTCAGATAATTTAATTTTTCTTTTACTCTATGTTTTCTTTTACTCTCTCTTTCCCTTGCTAACCAAACAAAGAAAAGTGTTTTCCTTTGTGTTTTCTTTTCTTTTCCCTCATGAAATCCATGAACCAAACAGAGCCTCATACATGAATTGAACATTTGAAGCACATGTTACTCATTGAGAAAAACAATAATAAGCTAGATTGTACCTTAAAAATCCTTTTCCTTTTCTTTGAGCCAAGTCCTTTGGTGGAAGAAGGCTCCCCATCTCCACCCTCCAGCACAGATGGTTCCTCGTGACCACCACCACCACTAAGTTCAGCTTCATCAGACTCATTATCGGACTTCCTAGCGCCTTGTTTGGCTTCATCATTGGACCTCACAAAGCTCTCATGTTCAGCACACAAAGAAAGATCTTTGGAATCTTCAACCATATTTAGCTCCTCTTTAAGGGAATTTGATGTCAAACCAATTCCCGCAAAAACCTCCTTCTCCAAGGGTAAAAGCCCGAAATTGTTCATCATATCACCGAAGCAAGAAAACCTCGCCGCTGTCTCGATAAAACCCGAATCCGTCGGGATTTGAGACATGTTTTGAGGGAAAAACATACCCATATCAGTTTCTCTCTCAGCTCCTTTTCTGATTCCAATTGGGTTTGAAGTTGAAGCATTGTTCTCGGCAATCAAGTCACATAAGGCCACGTTTGGTAAATTTGAAGGGTGGTCCCAAATGGGTGGGCAAAATGAAGCAGACATACAAGAAGAGTCCATTTTCTTGCTTGTGGAAACCAATTCCATACCGCCAAATCGCCAATCCAAGGACATGTTTGTTGAATTATAGTTTATATGATCATCATTCACATTTTCAATCTCAGATTTACCCCTGTTATCCATATTAATCTCTCCTTTAATATCTTCAAGAAAATCACCAATGGAAACTGAATTTTTCTACAAAATTGGCCACTCAAAAAAGCCCTAATTGCTCAAATATCTTTAACAAAGCCCCAAAGAAAATGGGAAATTGAAATATCTCATGAAAACCTGAAAAATCTCCAAAATAAAATCAAATCAATAACTTCAAAAGTTTCAATAAAAAAAAAAACTGAAAAATAACAATTGGGAACAAATATTTTTCTAAGGAAACTGAAATACCCAAAAGAAAGATTATAAGGAGGCATATCTAGTTATCTACACAGAGAACAGCTGAGAAGAAGTAAATAAGAATGACCCAACTTTCAAAAAACATAATCTGAAGCATTAAAACAAAACCCATGTACCAAATCAGCACCTAAGTCCACACAAATACGAAAAACATATTTGGAGCTTCAACTGTTTTGTAACTCTCACTGAATTTGTAGTATTCCTTCCAAATTGGTCAAGGGAAGCCTTAAATGACACAGAAAACACAAACCCAGTCAATAATCTGAACCATTAAAACAAAACCAAGTACAATATGTTGGTCCACACAAGTAGTAATCAATAGATATGTAGCTATAACTACTTCTGAAAAAACACACACTGAATTTGTAGTAGTCCTCCCAAATTGGTCAAGTGAAGCCCCCCAAATGACAAAGAAAACACAAACCCAGTTCAATAAATAGCTCAAAAAAGTGTTCAGAAGCAGTCAATTAAGCAAAAGCATTGATTTCACAATCATAAATACACACAATTTAAAAGTTGCAGTGAAAACCCTAGTCAGAGAAACAGACCCCCCAGCTCTGAAACATGTAGAAAAAGAGAGAGAAAGCTACCCATTTTAGATTCTGTGCTACTTTTGGTACTCTGTCCACCATTTCTGAAGCTTTTTACTGAACTGAAACTATTATTGAAATTGAGGGCTTCCTTCAAACCTTCCTGTTTTTTAGCTCACCCAAACTGGTATGCACTGTCAACCTTCCATGGACTAACACCCAGGAAACAAATTGAGAGAGAGAGAGAGAGAGAGAGAGATGGGTACTTGGAGGAAGTGAAAAAAGAAGCTTAATTCCAAAGGTCCTGCATTTTATACCACACTTGCATAAAAAAGAGAGTTCTTGATCATTAGACCACCCCCCTCAAGACTAGTACTGTACAAACAAATAGAGAGATGTATTTTGTATTAATTGTGTGCGCATACAACAATGAGCCCGTTTGGCTTCATTTATAGAGACCCCAAGCATAGTTTGAGATCCAAAATGAGCTTTTGATAAGAGTAATGCTATGATTTTCAAATTTTTATCTTAAGAGTGTTTTTTAAATGATGTGTCAGTGAGTCATGTTTAATATAGTGGGACCAATTAAATTTTGATTGAAAGTTGTTTATTTCTCTCCATTGGCACATTATTTGAAAAGCACTTTTGGGATCAAAATTTGGAAATCTTAGCATTACTCTTTTGACATCGAGTAATGTTATGCTCTCTAAAGTTTGTATTCCAAAGCCGAGCGGACTGTAGTCCAATTGGCATAACATCTCTCTTCCAAGTGGGGAAGGAGAGAGTTCAAATCCCCATAGGAGATTATAGTTGCATGCCCCTCCTCTCCCAAGTTATTTTTCAATCAAAATAAGTGACCCTTGTCGGGCTTTGTTGTGGGTCAATGTGAGACTTAGGATTGGATTGGGACTGGGGTGTATATGTATTCAGTCCGGACCCAGGTAAGTATTAAAAAATATATATTTGTATCCCAAAAGATTTTCGAACACATGTAATAGTTGACACATGTGTTTAGAAATCATTTGGGATACAAAATTTGAAAAGCATAACAATATAACTTTACTCTGACAAAATTGGGAAGATTTTGTGGTTGAAATAAGCACTTCGAAGTTGCTTTTGACCAATTGCATTTTTTTTTTGGCAACTGCGATCGCAATCACAATAGGCGCGGTAAATTTTCCAAACAGCCCCTGTTTTGTAAAGCCTAACAATCTTTTTCTACCTCATTTAGGCATATTTAGTTATAGCTTTTAGAGTCCATAAGTGATCATGGAGTCCAAAATCTAAAATGGAACTTTTGGCAAATTAGCCCCTGCAATACAATTGCTAATAATTCTGAGTCAAGTGCAAAAGTTTGCGATTGACCAAAAACAGACTTCGCGATAGAATTGTTGTTTCCAAGCGAGACCTTATTATTGACCTCTAATTTAATTATGTTATTCACTTCTTAATTTTTAAACCTATTTTTAGCTCTAATTTAATCTCACTTTTTACTTCTCCTGCTTGAGGTAGCAACTGAAAATTCCCAGCTCTCATAATAGAATAATTTATCTTATTTCTACCTATATATTTCCTTACCTTGGGAGAAGAGTTTATAACCTTCTTATGGTTTGTTTTGTCAAGGCTCCCAAGATTTTAAGTTTTAACCCCTTTTCACACATATTTTAAGCTCTGTGAGTTGATTTTAGGGATTAGCTTTACCCATGGTGTTTATTTGTGTACCAGGCAATTTTGTACTTGGGGTTAGAAAATTCGGTTTGCTCAAAAACTCATTCTAGTGAGAGAATGAGAAAAAGAAAGCATCATAGTAGAGACTTTAGTGATTTCAAAAGATCTTTTATTTTATAAAAGATTCTCTAAAGAGGGTCACCTCTCTTTATTAAAGAAAGGACCTCTGTTTTGACCGTTGGATTGTGTTTAAAAGCTGTGAAATGACAAAACTGCCATTAATGAAAACACGATCTGACGGCCAAAACAGAAGTCCTCTCTTTAATAAAGAAAGGGCGCCCTCTTTATAGTCTGACTGTTATTATATATATATATATATATATACTAGTTGGAGTCTCGCGCGTTGCTCGAGAAATTTAATTATGTTGTTTCGTGTGGTTAAGTAGTTGTTAAAAGTATATAATAACATGTTAAAACGGTCAAATAGAAATTGTAAAGGTAGCTATTTTATCTAAAACTCTTCTTACGGAAAAAGTTGATAATTCTGACTATCTTGTAAATGAGTGGTAAATGTACCTAATAAATCACCACTAAAAATATGACACAAGTAGGGCATTTCCCCTAAAAAAAAGAACATGAATGTGTTTGTAAACCTTAATTGATATTCAAAGCAAAGATGTGCATCATAAAGATGCAACAAAATGCTGATCCAAATGTAATTATACATATTACAATCTATAAATCCTAAAGTTGAAAGCAAAAATTGACCAAAATATAAATATTAGTGGTCAATTCATAAATAGCCACTTTATTTGACATCTTTTTGAAGTGAAGTATAAATATCCAAGAAGTTGTTGACCCAAATGTAATTACACATATTACAATATATGAATCCTAAATTTTAGAAAAGAAATTGACCAAAATATAAATATTAGAGACCAATTCCTAATAGCTACTAAAATAGTCACTTTTTTTTTACTTTTTTAAGTGAATAATAAATATCCCAAAACTTACTGATCCAAATGCAATTACACATTTCAATATATGAATCCTAAATTTGAGAGAAGATGTTGACAAAATTGTAAATATTAGTGACCAATTCCTAAATAGCCATTTTTTTTTTACTTTTTTTTAAGTGAATAATAAATATCTAAAAAATTGTTGCCGCAAATGTAATTAGACATAAGATTATTGATTGAAACCTCATTTGAGAGAAGAAGTTGATCAATTGTAAATATTAGTAACCAATTCTTAAAATGAATTGTTATTGCCACTCCATCATTGAACTAAGGCACTCCATGGTATCATTCTTAGAGCATGTGGTACCATGTATGTCATTGCATACATGGTACAATATGCTCTAAGAATGGTACCATGGAGTGCCTTAGTTCAATGATGGAGTGAAAATAGCATCACCCTTCTTAAATAGCCACTTTTTTTGAAGTGATTAATAAAAATCCCAAAAATTATTGACCCAAATATAATTAGACACAAGATTGTTGATTGAAACCTCATTATTATATTTCAAAAGTTGACTTGAATGTAATTATTTGTATAAAATAACCGATTTACCCTCACATAATTCAATATATCCTTACGACGGGTAGATAGATGTATGACTAATTATGGTGTAGTGAAGGAAAAAAGAGAAAGTTTATATTTTTTGACGGAGTAGCTTATTCGTTATTATAGTATAGTAGAGATATATATACATATATATATATATATACATTTCTTTTGAGTTAAAAGGACACTAATTAACTTTAGTTTTGGGCAATATATATATATATTTATATTTATATATATATATATATATATATATATATATTTCTTTTGAGTTAAAAGGACACTAATTAACTTTAGTTTTGGGCAACTGAGAGTTGTTTCTGTTAAGAATCATATTCCTATTGTTATTAACGTTCTTATTTACGTTTAGGATTAGAAATCTTTGTATTGGAAATAGGACTGAAATCTACTAAGGCTTAGTTTGGTTTCTATTTTGGTATTTCTCTTTGTTTAAAGTTGTAACACCCATACCCGGAAAAGTTTTGCTTATTATCTTAATATGTATTAATTTTTATAATTAGTGTATATTATGGAATAAGGGGAGGCTTTGACGTGCCCATGCAAAATGTGTTCAGTAAAGGACACCACTTGGAAAAGTTTCCAGTGAGTAGGGACAGGTACTGTAGTGAAACCAATGAAGGGTTAAGTACTAATTTGCATTTTAAATGATTAAATGCATTTTATATGATTACATGGATATTTGTTAAGTTGTTTGCTTACTATATATGATGTTATATGCTAGCATTTAGTTTTAGTTTGGATAGTCATATAAGGGTATAACTGAAAAAGATTCATAATTAGTAAGTGCGATAGCAACTTCACAAAATATTTGGAACCCACGTTGGGACTCATACGGGACTTAAACAAACACTCATTTAGATAATTGGGTAGTTAATGGAATGTGTAGGGGATTTCATAATAAGAACTTTAGAAATACCGGGGGTGTAAACAAAAAGAAGGAAAATTGAGGAGGTGACACCTAACACATGTTGTATGTGTGTGTGTCAAGAGGTGATGACTCTCCAAAAAAATTTATAGAAAATTAAAACAAAAAGAGAGAGAACCGGAGATAGAGAAGACGAACACGAGACGCAGACGTCCAATTCACGCCGTTATGTCGCTGTCCGGCTTCTAATTCGCGAAGCGAAGCTGTATTCGGACTCGTGGAGGTGAGACGATCGTTTCTATACCTTTAATTTACGTTTTAATCATCGTAATTTTGGTACTTCACAATAATCGATGACACGCAAATGCTGAATTCTTATAGGAATTTCTCCGGAGTAAACTTTGAGCTAGGATTTGGAGGAATTCTGCACTTCTTGGTTTAATTTGTGTAGATCTTGCTAAGGTGAGTTTTCTATACTAAAGAGTGATTGTGTTTAACTATGTTCAAGACTTCAATGATGTTAGAGATAACAATTTACGCTTAGGAGCTATGAGAATGTCTTATTGTATTGATTATTTATGTTTAGAAGTCATGGAGATGTTTGAAATTGTGAGTTGCATGTCAATTATATGAAAATCGTTGTGCTTACATGTTTATGCGCTTATATGTTTATATGATTATGTAGTAATCAATGAACACCGAGGAAATGATTCATTAGTTGGAAGTAATAAGAGAGACGAATAAGAAGAATCCGATAAAGACGGAAGTCCAAGGAATAGAAGTGGCCACGGGATCAAGGGAATGTCTTCAGGTCTGAATGAATCATTGAACCGGTGGTTCGGCGATTACGGATATGATTTATGTGTTAAATTGTAGCATTGCACATGTTAAACATTCAGTCATGTTTAGATTATTCACTAAGCATCATGCTTAAAAAAAAAACCATTTTTTTTGTTTCTGTTGTGGTAAATAACAACCACCGCAGGTTCGGGACAAGACTTGGAGAGAAAGTGACGCGTGCTTGAGAATGAGGGAGATTGGAATATGTGCATAAGTTTCTTAAACTTGCATTATAAAATAACTTATGGCTTGGAATCCTTGACTTGTGTTGTAATATAGATGGTTAGAAAGTTGTTCTTTCATTTTGACAAACTTGCGTATTTCTTAATATTGTAACAACTATGGGTACGTATGTGAGTTGGTTGAGATTGGACCTTTCCAGCGAGTTCGAATTAGTGTTACAATCATTTTGGATAAGGTTTGTGTACAAGCAAATTGGTTGAAAAGTTCTTGAATCCTTGGTTCTAATATTTTCATTACTAGTGTTGGTTCTACCAAGTATGGGGTTTCCATAACTTAATTTGTTCCAAATGAAGTTTGAGTTATATTCTAAATGTGTGAAGGTGTTTAAATAAGTTTATTGTCAAGTTTATGAAAGTTTCAAAGACTTTGGAATACTTTAGAAATGGTTTTGGAAGTGTCCATAAGGTTTGATTGGGTATTGGTGAAGTTTGGAACTTATAAAACAGGGAAAATCTGCTAAAAACTAAGTTTTGCAGAATCCAAATCGATCCGGGTCTTGGGCGAATCGATCCGGAGCACATGCAGAGCACCTGGAGAAACCAGAAATTCCGTTCAGCTAAAATCGGATCGATCCGGTTTTGGGGCAGATCGATCCGCAAGTGTGGTGTCAGCCAGACGGCTTTTACGAAAACAGACATAACTCTTTCTAGAAAATTTGGATTCGTGCGCCGTTTTTTGCGTTGGAACCGGGACTCAAAGACCTATCTTTTTATATAAAATTTGCTATACTTTATTAATGACCATTTTTCCCTTGAGGCTATTTTGTCACAATAGAGTTCTTTTACATTGTTAAACACACGTGTTTCTTAATATTTCACATGTTTCTTTGTTAATTAGTATAAATGAGCACTTGTAGCATTGTTACATATGTTCTAATCCGCACGAGGCGGGTTGGGGTGTGACAAAACACATTTTCATGTTAATTCATTTGATAACTAGTTTATGAGCTTTGCAAAAATTGAACTTAGGGCTTTTTTGGGGGGAGCTTTTAAAAGCTCTGGAATGAAGCTTTCAAAAGCCCAACGTTGCTTTTTGGTTTCACTTGTACAAAATTAGTAAATAACTTAATAATAAATTTCATAAGCTACTTTTAAAAAGTCATGTAAGGGCCAAACTAAGCCTAAAACCCATACGAGAAGAAGCTTTTTTTTTTTATCAACAGAAATTTTCTTTTTTCAATTTCTCTTGTGAGGATTGTGATCTTGGTAGTGTGAAATCCAACTTCCAAATAGATTCCAAGAGAGCTCATAAGGATTACTTGGACAAGGTTTTAATTATTTCAGGGTGCCGCATCAATTAGTGCCTGAGCGAGGATTAATTTGTCTGTTTACAAGACTTATGATAATAACATGCATTATCTAAATTTAGATTAAATTAAGAATTATTTTTGACACATTAAGGCTTAGTTTGGCCCTCACGTGCCTTTTTAAAAGTAGCTTATGAAATTTATTACTGTATTAAGTTGTTTGATAATTTTGTATAAGTGACACATTACTCTTAAAAAAAAATATCATGAAACCAAAAAGCAACCTTAAGCTTTTAAAAGCTCTCTCCAAAATAGCCCTAAGTTCAAAATTTATAAAATTCATAAACTAGTTACCAAATGAATTAACATAAAATTGTGCTTTAAAAAAAATAAAAGCACCAAACTAAGTCTAAATAGATAAGTTATGGCTTGTTGAAAAATCTAAAATTTAATTTTGTTGTTTTAAATGCAATGCTAAACATGCCCAAAGTGATGGTAATTGTTAGGAAATTATATTTCCTAATAAGAGTGGGTAACATATTAATATCTATTATATTATAAGGGCTATTAATTAAATGGGCTTATATTATGTGGTCTAATTGTAGTAAGCCATGGACTTCTACTGGGTATGGGTTTAATGAGTGGATACCAAATACTGATCCTGTTAGGAATAATGGGAACCTAACATATCAGTATATAAAGACATATAGGTTATGGTCCCCAATATGTCAAATCATTATACTACTTCCTCCTCCATCCCATCTAGAGAAGGAACCCATTAAAGAACTAAGGAGATTTGACTGAGGAAGACATAACTGGTCATCATCGTTCTTCTAAGGTTTGCTAATTGCTTCCATGGATATAGGTATGTATTCTACTATGTTATATCCTTGATAATCTAACATGATATGATCTTAGGGCTGTGATTTTACTACTCTAGGGTTCTACAATTTTATAGATTAAAGATTCTAACAAGTGGTATCAGAGAAGGTTATCATGTTGATTATTAAGAATATTTTGCATTATTTTTTATTCGACTGATTCATGTTTCGGCTGATTCATGATTTTTGGGTGGCACTTGATTCAATAATACAATGGATAAAGTTGATTCGTTTGATATATGTTGACGTGATGCTTCACAATTGGCCGATTTTTGAATCAGATTGTGTGTTGACTATAATCCAACTTTGTATAGTCCACTTTTGGTGCTTGTGGTTCCTTATGTAATCTTTTGGGCCTTGGGTTGCTATATCGATGTATTGTACTCAACTTAACATCTACAGTACTTTTTTTTTTTTGTTGAATTGATTTAACATGTATGACCCCACCGAATTTAATGGGACTCGAATGGATACATGGTAGAGATTTACTTTGGTTTGAAAATTTTCCACCAACTAATCATGATTTGATTCATGTTGAATCTGTTGCTTTAGTTGATTTATAAAATTGTCACGTTTCTATCAAAAATTTTATGTATGGCAGTGCTTCAGTTTAGGATTTGGCCGATTACTGATTTTATGATATGATATTAGGTTTTCTGTAGCACTTCAGAATTTCTGGTTCAATCGAGTTGTGAATGTTTTTTTTAAGTATCATAAAATTTTGGTTGTTCACAACATGAATTAAGGTATTTTTACTGTGCTTTAGAATTTTGGTAATTCATCAAATGAATTAATTCTATGGTAGCTTAGGACTATATTATTCGTCCTATTAAAAAAATAATAATAAATAAAATAAAATAAAATAAAATTTGGGATCTATTTTTGTAACACCCTTACCCGGAGAACGGGTTAATTACTATGTTAATATGCATTAATTAATATAATTAGTGTATAAAATGGATTAAGGGGAGGCTTGGACTCGCCCGTGAAAAAAGTGTTCAGAAGAGGGACACTAATTGGAAAAGTCCCCAGTGAGGAGGGACAGGTTTGGAAGTGGGACCCAGTGAAGGGCCCGAATAAAAATATGTGCATTTTATGTGATTAAATGCATTTATATGATTACATGATTATTTGTTTAAATGCTTTCATATTATATGATGATATATGTTTAGCATTTGGTATTAGTTTGGACACCTAAATAAGGGTATAATTGAAAAAGATTTATAATTGGTAGGTACGATAGCAACTTCATAAAATATATGGGACCCACGTTGGGACCCATGCGAAACTTAGACAAATACTCATTTGATAATTGGGTAGTTAATGGAATGTTTGGGGGATTTCATAATAAGAACTTAGAAAGTTCCGGGGGTGTAAACAGAAAATGGCTAAACTTGAGATCAAGACACCTCATGTTTGTGCATGAGTGTATGTGTCAAAAGAGAGAGTAAGACTCTCATATTTTGCTGGGAATTAAACCAAAAGAAGAGGAGAGCTCGGAGAGAGAAACGGAGACGGACCGTCACCGACGACGTTTTTCGCCGTACCGTCGCCGCCGTTCGCCGGATTCACGATCCGAGACCACCTTTGGACTCGTGGAGGTAAGAGGATCACATACACGTAATTTGTTTTCATTTTCGGCAACGTTTTTTCGGTAACCGTTCTTGATACATGATAGTTGTTGCATCAAAACCATGTAGGATTTACTTTGGGTAAGAATTGAGCAAGATTTGTGAAGGAATTCTTCATTTCTAGCTTGAATTTGGGTAGATCTTGCTAAGGTGAGTTTTCTAACCTAAAGAATGGTTGTGTTTGACTATGTTCAATACATCAATGATGTTAGAGATGATAGTTTATGCTTGGAAATCAAGAGATTGTTCTTATTGTGTTGATTATTCATGTTTAGAAAACATGTAGTTCTTAAATTGTAAATTGCATGTCAATTCTATGAAGATTATATGTGCCTCCTTGTTTATGTGCTTATATGTCTATGTGGTATTCAATGGGCACCGGGAAAATGATTCATGGTTGGGAGTAATAAGGGTGGTGAAGAGGAAGAATCCGAGAAATACGGAAGTCCAAGGAATAGAAGTGGCCACGGGATCAAGGGAGGTCCCGGGTCTGAATGAATCATTGAACCGGTGACTCGGCGATTACAAAGATATGATTTATGTGTATATTGTTGCATTGCACATGTTTAAACATTCAACCATGTTTAGATTACTCACTAAGCGTAATGCTTAAGAAAACCGTTTTCTGTTTCTGTTGTGGTAAATAACAACCACCGCAGGTACGGAGCAATATTCGGAGAGGAAATAGCGTGCTCGGGAGTGGGGGAGAGATGTGGGACTTGTAATTATGTTTATAACTTGTAATATAATGTAACTTGTGGGTTTGTATCCTTGACTTATGAATTAAAGTCTTGACTCGTGGTTGCATCCATGGAGTTAGTTTTGGAATTTTACAACTCATGTGTTTAATGTAAATTGGGGAAACTTAAGTAAATTTCTATGTGAAAGTTGTAAGTTGTATGTTTGGATCGTACCGGCAAGTCCGGATACTTGGGTTATAGATTTTAGTCAAGTTTCTTCTTGTAAACAAATGTTTTGGTAAGGTTTGATCTTCTTGTTGGAAGGTTTATGGAAATGGTTTTGTAATGGTTTTCTAATGCTCCCTGTAGTTGGTTATAGCTTTGGGCTCTTTTTCAACAAGATTTCATAAATTATTAGCTTCTACCATAAGTTTAATTCCAAAACTTGATTTGTTTCCAAGAGGGATGTGTCTATGAGTTGGTTTGATCCCTAAGAGGTTATGTTAATGGTTTGAATGTTTGAAAGAACTTGGATTTGTGTTTGTTGTAGTTGTGGTGGTGTTTATCATGTTTACTTAATGCTTGAAGGCATCTAAATAAGTTTTGGAATGATTTTGAAAGAGTCCATAAGGTTTAGTTAGGTTTTGGGTGTGTTGGGATTGATTAAACAGGGGTTTTCTGCTAAAAATCAAGTTCTGCAGAAACCGGATCGATCCGGGCCTTAAGCGGATCGATCCGGAGCATCTGGGGAAGCCAAAGTAGACAATCTGTCAAAACCGGATCGATCCGGTTTTGGGCGGATCGATCCGCTGGTCCAGATTCAGCACTGTCGCCTTTTACGGAAACGGACATAACTCTCTCTAGAAAACTCGGATTCGCGCGCCTTTTTTTGCGTTGGAACCGGGACTCAAAGCCTATCTTTTAGTATAAAATTTGCTATACCTTATAAATTACCATTTTACCCTTGGGGCTTATTTTGTAACAATAGAGTTGTTTAATGTGGTAAAATACATATGATTCTTAATAATTCGAATGGTTCTTTGCTAATTAATGTATGTGGACTCTTGTAGCATTGTTACACATGTCCTAATCCGCACGAGGCGGGTTGGGGTGTGACAATTTTAGGCCCCAATATAATATGTCTGATACTTCAAATAAATAGATTGAAATAATATGTTGCCAAAGTAACCTCTGTTATTTAAAATTTATTTATTTTGAAATATTAAGATGGTATATATGTTATTCATGCGATTAACAATCGGCCCAAAGGAAGTTTTTTTAATTGGCCGAATGATGGATGTACATGTGGTGGTAAATATGTGACAATTATCAAGATATAATTATCCATGTGGGCAGTGAGTCGGCCCAAAGGAAGGCTACTGTTTGACAGGACTTATTGTCAGTATTTGATCACTACACGGGGAGTACCACTTACAATTGATATTTATGTCCAAAGACTAAAATATCAATGTTGTTCTAGATATCCTGTGAGGGGCCCACCATTAAGTAAATTATTTAATGTGTCATGCATGCATATATATATATAAAGTATTCATAATATGTTTATGTCATGACATGTTATTAATTATGAGCATATTATTTTATTTTATTTTTTTCTCTATTCAGTTTCTGCTACAGCCACAAATGTTTATGCTCAAATTAGTGCTATCCCAATGCTGAATGGGGGAAACTTTAAGATCTGGAAAGAGAACGTGGAAATCGTTCTTGAATGTATGGATTTGGACCTTGCGCTAAGGACCGAACGACCCACTTCGACTACGGAAAACCCGAATGAGGGTAAAATTGAGAAGTGGGATCGCTCGAATCGCATGAGTCTAATGATTATGAAACGTTCCATTCCGGAAGCGTTTCGGGGCTCGATCACTGAGAGCACAAATGCTAAAACGTTCCTCTCTGAATTACAACAATATTTTGCTCAAAATGAAAAGTCGGAAACGAGTACAGTTTTGGCTACTCTGATTTCTATGAGGTATAAAGGAAAGGGGAACATAAGGGAGTACATTATGGAAATGTCTCATCTCAGTGGAAAACTCAAGGCACTAAAGTTAGAGTTGTCTGAGGACATGCTCGTGCACTTGATTCTCATATCTCTTCCTGCACAATTCAGTCAATTTAAAGTGAGTTACAATACCCAAAAGGACAAATGGACTCTTAATGAGCTCATATCTCACTGTGTGCAAGAAGAGAAAAGATTCAGCGAGACAAGACTGAAAGTGCTCATTTAGCATCAACCTCTCAGAATAATAAAACGAAGAGAGCTAAGGATGCTGCAGATGTGACACCTCAGCAGAAGGAACTAAATAAGCAAAATGAGGAATTCATTTGCTATTTCTGCAAGAAGAGAGGCCACATGAAGAGAGACTGTCCCAAATATGCCGCTTGGCGTGCAAAGAAGGGTAAGCTTCTCGTTTTGGTTTGTTCTGAAGTTAATTTAGCTTCTGTACCTAAAGATACTTGGTGGGTAGATTTTGGTACTACTACTCACATAAGTATGTCTATGCAGGGTTGCCTGTGGAGCCGGCCGCCAACTGATGCTGAAAGATTCATCTTTGTGGGTGATGGCAAGAAAGTTATAGTGGAAGCTTCAGGAAATTTTAGATTATTATTAAAGACTGGTGTTTATTTGGATTTGATTAAGACTTTTGTTGCACCGTCTTTTAGACGAAATTTAGTTCTATTTCTAATTTGGACAAATCTGGTTGTGCTTGTTCTTTTGGAAATAATAAAGTTAGTCTATTTCAAGATTCAAAACTTATTTGTACCAGTTCTTTGATTGATAATCTTTATATGCTAAACATTGTTACTTCCTATAATGAAATTCTGCATACTAATTCACGTGGTATAAAGAGAAAATTAAATGAGAATTCCGCCACCTTATGGCACAAGCGATTAGGCCATATCTCTAAACAGAGAATTGAGAAACTTGTGCATGAAGGAATTCTTGGCCCCTTAGATTTGGCAGACTTTCAAGTCTGCATTGAGTGCATTAAGGGAAAATAGACAAACATAAGGAAATTAGGTGCCAATAGGTGTACAGACGTCTTAGAACTCATTCACACTGATATATGTGGTCTATTCCCTACAGCCTCTTGGAATGGACAACAATATTTCATTACGTTCATAGACGACTACTAAAGATATGGGTACCTATATTTGATACATGAGAAGTCACAGTCCCTGGATGTTTTCAAGTCATTTAAAGCCGAAGTTGAACTTCAGATTGGCAAGAAAATTAAAGCTGTCAAATCTGACCGTGGTGGTGAATACTACGGTAGTTATGACGGATCAGGTGAACAACGTCCAGGACCCTTTGCTAAATTCCTAGAGGAATGCGGTATCGCCCCTCAATACACAATGCCAGGCAAATCTAACATGAATGGTGTAGCTGAGAGACGAAACAGAACGCTTAAGGATATGGTAAAAAGTATGATTAGTCATTCTTCTTTACCAGAATCACTCTGGGGAGAAGCTCTAAAAACTGCAGCATATATATTCAACAGGGTTCCAAGTAAAGTAGTAACCAAAACCCCTTATGAATTATGGGCTGGAAAGAAGCCTAGCATTAGGCATTTACACATTTGGGGTTGTCCAGCTGAGGCACGGCCTTATAGGCCACATGAAAAGAAATTGGACTCAAGAACAGTCAGTTGCTACTTTGTTGGATACGCAGAACGCTCTCGGGGCTTTAAGTTTTATGATCCCACTACTAGGACATTTTTTGAGACGGGAAATGCGAGATTTCTTGAGGAAGTTGTGTTTGTGGGGGGAGATAAGGTTAGCGACATTGTCTTTGAAGAGGAATTTATTCCTAATCATATTGCTATTGACAATGTTCAGATTCCTATTCCTGACATTGTTCAAGATGCAAATCCGGATATACGAGACAATGTACAAGTGCTCCCTGTGCAAAATGAAAATATTGCACCTGAAGTGCAAACTCAACAACCTCAAGAGGAGATGCCATTAAGAAGATCCACTAGGGAAAGGAGAAATACAATTTCGGATGATTATATTGTATTCTTCCAAGAACATGAGTTTGACATAGGGATAGTGGAAGATGATCAATCAACTTTCACCAAGTCAAACAAAGTTCCATCAATGGTCTCAAGCGGGCTTCCCGTCAATGGTATCACAAGTTCCATCAAGTAATCACCTCGTATGGTTTTGAGGCGAATGTGGTTGATGATTGTGTATATCACAAGTTCAGTGGGAGTATTGGGCAGATTTTTGGGTAACCCACGAATGGATCATTGGAAAGCATCCAAACGGGTTATGCGATATTTACAGAGAACAAAAGACTACATGCTCACGTATCGGAGATCAGATCTTTTGGAGATCGTCGGGTATTCTGATTCCGATTTTGTTGGATGCCAAGACAGTAAGCGATCCACGTCAGGCTATGTTTATATGCTGGCTGGAGGAGCTATATCTTGGAAGAGTGCTAAGCAGACACTCATAGCTTCTTCAACCATGGCTGCAGAGTTCATAGCCTGTTATGAGGCATCCAATCATGGGATATGGTTGCGAAACTTTGTCACTAGGTTGCGTGCGGTAGATGGCATTGAAAGGCCACTAAAGATATACTGTGACAATAAAAGTTTCTGGTTGTTAAGGAAAGAGTTCAGAGTTGTCAAATTTTAATAGAACATATAGGAACAAACTCCATGATTGCGGATCCGCTGACCAAGGGATTACCTCCCAAGGTCTTTCATGAGCACACTGCTCATATGGGTGTTAGGTTGTCTAACGATACTTTGGTTTAGTGGGAGTTAACTTTGGATGTTCTATTTTTGACATTTATGGTTTTATTTTCTGCAGAATAAAGTTGATGGTTTAAAGTTTATCTCTGAATCTAACTATTTTCTATATGCGGTTTTGCATTGTTTTGGATTGATCTCAATAAAGACTAAATTAGGACCAGTTGGAAATAGGCATGTTTGAGATCACATTGCATGTAATTTCCATGCTACTCATCCATACTTGATCTATGTCATTGAATGTGTTGGTATGGTGACCATTGAAGGCCTAGTTACGATTTTGTGTGACGAAAGCCGCCTTGATCCCATATTAATATAGGAAATGGACCAGATTGAAACTAAAGTGAAGTCCAAAGATAAATAGCGCAGATGCGCGTCTAAGGAACATGTAATATAATTGTTTCAGGAATCATATGTAGCCCAAGTGGGAGATTGTTAGGAAATTATATTTCCTAATAAGAGTGGGTAACATATTAATATCAATTATATTATAAGGGCTATTAATTAAATGGGCTTATATTATGTGGTCTAATTGTAGTAAGCCATGGACTTCTACTGGGTATGGGTTTAATGAGTGGATACCAAATACTGATCCTGTTAGGAATAATGGGAACCTAACATATCAGTATATAAAGACATATAGGTTATGGTCCCCAATATGTCAAATCATTATACTACTTCCTCCTCCATCCCATCTAGAGAAGGAACCCATTAAAGAACTAAGGAGATTTGACTGAGGAAGACATAACTGGTCATCATCGTTCTTCTAAGGTTTGCTAATTGCTTCCATGGATATAGGTATGTATTCTACTATATTATATCCTTGATAATCTAACATGATATGATCTTAGGGCTGTGATTTTACTACTCTAGGGTTCTACAATTTTACAGATTAAAGATTCTAACAGTAATAACCAATGACCCTTGTCCCAATGGTATCACCTCATCTCTCCCTAGTGAGAGGGGAGGGGGTCGAATCTCACCAAAGGTGAATGGAAGAGATTTATTCTCTCTTTTCTTTGTAGAACGCCCCATGTGCTCTGGTCGGGTCGATCTCTTGAGTTACTATTACTTGAATTGGGTGTGTACGTGTGTGTAGCGTGTGTCATCCAGGTAAGTACATTAAAAAAAAATAAAAATAAAAATAAAATAATAAGTGATGGTAATAAAAGTACAAAACATGATTGTATCATCTCCTCATCTAAATTCAACTAAAAAAGTTACAATGTGACTAGGTATGTATGTCCACAACTCAATTGCTAGTGATAGGTGTGCCACAAATCTAAACAAATTAAATGAGTAAGTAGCCTACTTACTTTGGCAAAAAGAAAGAAGAAAGAAGATAGATCATCTAGCCACCTCTTGGTCAAACTGCCAAATAATGTCTTATAAACAGTATAATTGTCAGTAAGGGGTCTGTATTTGACCTTGGATTAGGAAAATCTCTCAAGAAAAAGTAATCTAATCTGATGGTGAGGATGAGCAGTCACATTCTCAAAGTTTGACCGACCATTTTTTTTTTCCCAATCCCTTTTAACCCATTTGGCTCCACTTATAGAGGCCCCAAACGCATCTCATTCGGCCGTTTGGCAATTTGTGATCACAAGTGCAATTGTAAAACTTTGCGACTGACAATAAGCAGCCCCAGGTTGCTTTTGACAATTGAACTTTCTTCAAAAAAAAAAATAAAGAGTAATTCTTCGGTGACAACTTTCATACAACTTTCATACAATCTCTTTAAAAGATGTGTCTATCTCTCTCCTGTGATGTCACTGGATCCCACAGTGACACAGGAGAGAGATAGACACAATTTTTATAAAGTTGTATGAAAGTTGTGTGAAAATATTTATCACCAAAAAATTACCCAAAAATAAATTATTGCAATCCAAAAATAAATTATTGCAATCACAATCACGAATGTCAATATAGAATTGTCAAACGGGCCCTAGATAAGCTTTTACATTCATTCTCGTTCATGTTCCTACGATTCAATAGCAAAAACTACTTTAGCAAGAAGCTGTCCTACGTAGCTTTAGTCTAATTATAAATTTCTATGATTGATACACCTTTTATTATTCTTTTCATTGCAATTAAGTCGCATAAATTTATTTTTTTAAACAGTTTTATTTTAACTTTTAGACTTCTATATTCACTTACAAATATGTGGCATTTTGTAATTTTTTTTTTTTTTTTTGCCTTTTTGTTTCAAAAAATATATATATTATATACTATGTGTGTGAGATAGGAGTTGTATGGTCAGTTATTGATTTTTTGGATTTTTATACTACACTAGCATGTATAGCGCGTTATGCGCAGGTACCTTGTTTTCCTAATAATGAATAGAACACTAGTCGCGAATATTAAATAAATAAATAAAGGGCAGTCCAGTGCACGAGGCTCTCGCCATTGCGGGTTCTAGAGAGGGTCAGATGTACGCAGCCTTATCCCTGCAAGCAAAGAGGCTGTTTCCAGATTCGAACCTTGTGACCTCCAAATCACAATAGAGCAACCTTACTAGTCATGAATATATCACATGAAATTCACTTAAAACCTGACTTGTACTCTTGGTTCAATTGGGTGGAAATTCATTGTTTTTTCACTGTTATCTAGGGGTATGCTTTAATAAAAATGATATCACATATCACATACAAACTAATAAAATTTCAAAAGGATGATAAATAATGACATAATTAATAAAAGTAGAATCTCGGAAGAAATACAATGGATTTAGATGATAAAATATTGGAATGCGCAATACACTGCCATAATACATTGAAATAATATAAAATTTTGTTTTTTTAAAATCAACTGAGAAATTCATCTACATACATTCAAATAAACTTTGTAGTGTAATAAGGTAATCCAAACTACAGCAAAAGGCAAAAAATCCCCACTTTAGATGACTAGGAATCAAAATTCTAAACAAAAACCCAAGAAGTAGTTTTACACATCACGTTGTGCATGCCTCTGTCTGCAACAGTTTAGTCCTCCATGCAAGTATACCATCAGGGGCGGAACTACCCTATGGACGTGAGGTGTCATTGCATCCCTCATTTATTGGAAAAATTTTATCCTATTATGCATATATATGTATGACTTCATAGTCTCTATTTATATTTTGTCTTTTGGCATCTCCCGATCCAAACAAAAAAATATGCTACTCTCTTAGTCACCTTAAATTATTTTATTGTTTTCTTTCAACTCTAAATGTCAACCATATGTGTTTGAGAATCATTTGGGATACAAGATTTTGGTAGAATAACATTACTCTGTACAATTAGATCACTCATTGTGATAAACTCAACCATCCAACAACTCTCAAACAGTGCAAAATAACCCCACATAGTAAATTTGTAGTGTTACTGATTAAAAAAAAAAAAGTACACACTCGTGTATAAATAGAACCAAAAAAAAATCGTTTCGTGGGCGCTGTCCCTGAACGCTCGTGTGTCATTGCTAAATAGTCTACGTAGTAACTCGGCACCCCCAAAGACAAATTCCTGGTTCCGCCCATGTATACCATTAAAGTCACCTTCACATTGTGATTGTTCCATTGGACCAAATCTACATACACCTAAGCTAAAGGTTCACCAATTATGCGCCAGTACAATGCTACCTCTCTCTCTCTCTCCCTCTCCCTCTCTCTCTCTCTCATGCTTCGCAAGATCTCTGAGTTCTTATAAATCTGGCATATGACAGGAAAAATATAAAGTCGAATAGAAATTCTTGTATTAGCGTCTCCAATTTTCGTCGTCGAGAGATTCAAGATATTGATATATATATATATATAGGATCAATTCTATCTAAAATTGGGAAAAAAAATTCTTTGTTTTTGAGAACTTTTGGCAGGGGAGAAACCAACAAAAAAATTGTATTTTTGGACAGAACGCAACAATTTTAACACGAGGTACTACTTTTCTATTACTTATAAAAATAAAAATCAAACCAAACCAAACCAATCAAACTAAGTCTTGTGTCTCAATCAATTGGAGTCTGACCTGTAAACAAAACTTCCTTTATTTTCAGGACATAAGCACTAAACAAACATAGAAGCATTAATAGACATAAACTGATAATAAGGGAATAAATGAATAAATAAGCTCAAACAAAATAGAGCAACACAAAAATAGAGCCCTAACACTAGGGCTGCACATGGGTCGGGTCGGGTCGGGTCCCTACAGAACCGGAACCGACCCGATTATGAATGGTTCCATATTTTGAGACCCAGACCCGACCCGATAAGGTTTGGACTCGGACCGACCCGACCCAGTAACTTTGGTTCGGGTCAGGTTGGGTCTGGGCCACAACCCAGTTTTTTTTTTTTTTTTTTTTTTTTTTTAAATATATATTTTTTCTTATATTTTATTTTATTAGTATTTTTATTTATATTCATTAGTGGATACCTATTCTTCTATGTATAATATATCCATTAAAAAAATTGATGAGGGTAGAGAGTCATGAAAATTAATTCCCACCATTAGAAAAGTAGATATAATGTTTTAGATATTCATAGATATAATGATGTGCAACCTATAAAAGTTCAAATTAATAAAGTGGTTATGTTTTATATATTCATGGATATAATGAAAAGAAAAATGAGTACTTTGTCAACAAAATAAATAATTAATTAGCAAAAACAGTTTGTCTATTGGCTGGACCAAACCAGACTCAGATCCGACCCGAACCAAAATATTTGGCTTTTGACTAGACCCGAATCAGACCCGACCCAAGAACATGTTGGATTTGGGTAACGGGTTTTTTGTGCAATCCTACCTAACACAATATGAAACACCAAGAACATGTTGGATTTTTATTATCTTATTTGGGCATTGGGGCTTTTATTTCAAAAACTCAAACAAAGGTAAAACCATTTATTTGATGCGACTTATGTCCCACATATTTTTTTTTTATGTCCCACGTTGGTTAAACATGAGACCATTTCACTTCTTATATATGATTTCACTTGTCTAGCTTGGTAAGCTTGTGTAGTAGAAATGTTCTCTCATGCACGCATAGAGGGGTGCAAATCTTGAATTTTGAACCGCCTAATTTGATTTGAAAATCGATACTTGCGTGTGCAAGTCCTACGACAGAGGGGCTCCATATTAAACTAGTTTAATCTCCTACTTTCATATATGGCTGTTGGAGAGACTGAATTAATTTATTATTAAAAGCGATAGTCTATTCTTCCCTTTATAAATTTACAGTAACATATTTTTTATTGCATTAAAACCATGCTCAATGGCTATCAATTTGATCTCATTAAAAACATGTTCAATAGCTATCAATGGTGGCCCTCCTTTATAATGGTTGCAGATTTTTATTTTTGGTGTAAACATATACTGAAAGATCAGTATATGGTCAAAAAGATTGATATGGGATTTAACTAAAAAAACAGCGCCTATTGGATAGTCTTGCACACAAGACATGTGTATATAGCCTATTATATTAGATGAAAAACTATTCTCTTCTTTCATTTGTTTTCTCGAAAAAATTGTTTGGGAAATTCTTTTGTTGTTAACTCTTTGATTTTGGAGTAATTCTTAGCGCTCAAATAATCTTCCAATTCGTGTGCAATTTGGAAGATCTGATTGCTGAATCCTGAAGAACATAGTGCTAAGACGTTCTGTATCGAGTCACTGATTCCGAGGGGCGGAATTGTTCTTAAGAACAATGCAAAATGTTACACGCCTCAATCAAGTTCATAGCCGTATCCTTCTTATATTTCCAACAGAACAATACCCATAGACAATTCTTAGACACGAGACAATCCAACCAACTCTAAGAGACTAAAACCCAAACACCTACAAAGCAAGAAACCGGCCCTTTGTGGCTCATCCTAATGCATAGGGTCGGCCTTGAGATGACAAAAATTGTCTGAGGCCTCAAGCAAACTTTCAAAGGGACTTAAAAAATGAGTCTTTTATACTAAGTTTCATAGAAATTATGAAAAAATTAGAATAAAATTGGCCTAAAAATGATAAATTTCATAGAAATTAAGAAGAAAATAGGTATAGAAATTGGACAAAAAAAAAATATTTAGGCCTAAAGCAACCGCTTGTGTCACGACCCATCCCACTACGCGTGGAAATAGGACACGTGGCACGCCACCAAGGCTCATCCAACATCATCTAATAATACGCAGCGGAAAGAACTTCTATAAAACAATTCTGGTAATTTAAAACTTAGGAAAACGTTCTCCTCTGTGTTTGTAAAATACCTTGAAATAAGAGTCTTAAAAAGTTTTGGCCATTGAAAACACATTCAAAGAAAAATAGTTTTGAAAACAGAGGTTCAGTCGACTGACCCGTCGACTGCACTAGGGTCCAGTCGACTGCTCCGTCGACTGTGTTAAGCAGAACCACAAATACAACATACTGAAAAGAGGTCCAGTCGACTGCTCCGGGAACCCCAGTCGACTGTGTTATGCAGAACTAAAATTAACATTTGCTCATCAGGGGTTCAGTCGACTGATCAGGGAACCCAGTCGACTGCATTGGTTACTATTTGGATCAGTAGCTAAAATCTACAGTGCCTCAGTCGACTGATCAAGGGTCCAGTCGACTGCTTCTCTTACTATAGACTTTCAGTGTCTCAATCCCACGAGATTCAGTCGACTGACCCTGGGTCCAGTCGACTGCTCCCCTGCTGGGCAGCCTGTGAAGAAAAATAACAAGTCATGCTACTCAACACTAACAACAATCACAACCAACACCAATTTCCAACATACCAAACATCACTACAGACGTTCAATTACAAGATTACAATACTGAGAAACTAATCCATGATTCTATTACAACACTCTACAAGATTCAAATCCTTATACAAGTTTTAAGATTAAAGCAAAAACATTTACAAAGAGATTCCCCCGGCGTTCATCGGCCTCACTCAACACACTTCTTCTTGTCTTTCTTCTTACCTGCAATGGAGTACATCTCCACTGCTCAGCTATATGCTGAGCGTACAATTCTAAATGTATGCTTATATGACAATTCATGGTTTAAGCATCTAAAACACATAGAAATAGTCTCTGGGGTGAGTGGTACGCATTCATCCGGTAGCGGCAAGTCCAAGCCTTAAACCGCGATGTCAATGGCAAGTCCAAGCCTACAACCATTACATCCCACAAGTGCCATGGCAAGTCCAAGCCTACAACCATGCACAGTAGCCGTCGCTACCAAAATTCTCAAACATCGAGAAGCTTACTCCGGCATGAATTTGCACCAAACTCCCCTTTGACCCAAGTAGACACATATCATGCTCACATAAACAGTTATACGTGCTTTTATCATAATTTCACGTGCGTAATTAACGGGCCTAACTAACACATGAATTTCGCCCGGATCCAAGAATATCAAAAGTGATGTCCAAAACATGAAAATCCATATATTTCATAGATCTAGAATTCATACCTCGTGCGAATCTCTTCAAACTTTGAAGGATTGACTAGGAGGCTAAATAAACGCTGGATTTCGAATTTGAGAAAATTCCTACAAGTTTTACCTGATTTTTCCCAAAAGTCCAAAATTAAGATTTTACAAAAACTTGGCCAAACATGACCTAAGTGGTATCAAAACGTAGGTCTTACCTCCACGAGTTCAAATCTGAAATCTGGAGAAAATCTGACAGACAGAAGGTTGTCAAACGGCGTCGCAAAGTCCGGAGCAACCAAATCTCCTTTCTCTCTCCTCTCTCTAGATATTTTTGGCAAGTTTGGATGAGAATGAATCTCATCCTTACTATTTATAGGCAAAAGTTATGGAAATTATGCTTACCTCCCCACGAGTTTCTCAAACTTCTAATTACCTCTCGAAACTTCGCACGCGTCCATTTTATGTCTTTACGAGTGAAACTATAAATTTCAAAAGTTTCCGACTAAGTTTCGTTTGGGTCCAAATTACGTCCGAAAACTATATTCCGTGGAATCTCTACACAACCTACCTTTTTAATTAACGCATCTCTCACGTTCTCACCACAGTTCTCAAAATGATACTATCATATCCAAATTACCAGAATTATACTACACAGGTATAATTACTATTCAACAAATACCAGATAAAGTCAAATAACATTTAAATCACATAAATGTCATTTACTCATGATTATGCAATACGAACTTGCCATGTTCCCGTGTCCTCACTGACACCTTACCGTTGACCACAGTCAACCACTTATCCTCAATTATCATATATCAATGATAATTCATAAAATTTCATATCATGCATGATTAAACTATGAAATTCTGGAACGGGCATGACAGCTTGGGCCAAGGGCCGGCCTGCAATAATGCATAGATGGTACCGACACTTCATCATCAACAATCACGTATTTTAAATTATTGAGAGATTTGAATTTGTTTGACGTAAACTTGTCACATATATTTTATAATACTCAAATTGACTTCGAAGCTGATAAATAACTTAAACTTGCTTATTTTTTATTTTGAATTTTTTTTTTTAAACCACCCCTTCTCATAGTAATACCAAATGAGTTCTTAATAATCGCACCAGTTAAGCTATATTGCCAACCCAAAAAATCATAAAAAGGTATCCATAACATGTTTGGAATTTCAACTATGTAAAAACACCTCCTTTAATTTTGACATCGTTTTAAAATGGGCCAACTATATGTGTTGACAAGCATTGCAAGATCATTTTTGTAACAAATAAACTTAAGAGATAAAACGAATTTACCAACCGTCAACCTGTATTCCCAATGAATTTCAGTCCCAAACACTAATAATTCAACCTTCTGAAGAAAAAAATCAACATATTAGAATAATTGAGAAAACATAGACAGTTAAGGAAGCAAACTTCATCCCGAAAAAGGCAAAATCACATTATTAGCTCACCCATTCCAAATGAAGGAAGCAATTTCACATGAACATCAAACCCAATATTTTGATTTAGGCAAATTCAAAGGAACTTGAATAAAAAATAAATAACATAAAAATGAATAAATAAATAAAATAAAAAACCATTAAGACCATAAGATTAAGCTAAAAATCAGGCCAAGAACTATTCTAAAAAAAAGAAAATACAACTAGAACATAGAAATACACAAATTAGAACTGAAAAGAAAATGAATCACTTACCGTAAACCAAATCCAAGAAAGATCATACACGTCCCAAAACTAACCAATCATATTACCATGGTATGTATGTATCAAACATTATATCTAACCAATCATATTACCATGGTATGTATGTATCAAACATTATATATATAAGAATCTAGCAGCTGAAACCTGACTTGGTCAATTATCATACTGTCCTTCTGCATCTTCCCAAGACCATAATACTCCTTCACTATACCTTAATTACGTGTATATCGTGGTAGTCATCATAATGATACATTGATTTGTGTTATGGTAATTGTGTCATTTCAGATTATTATTACATTCAGGTCAACTTTTGAAATCTTATTTAATATAATAATGAGGTTTCAATCAACAATCTTGTGTCTAATTACATTTGGGTCAGTAATTTTTGAGATATTTATTATTCACTTAAAAAAAGTCAAAAATGCGGTTATTTTGGCGACTATTTAGGAATTGGTCACTAATATTTACAATTTGGTTAACTTATTCTCTGAAATTTAGGATTCATATATTGTAATGTGTAATTGCATTTGGGTGAGCAAGTTTTGGGATATTTATTATTCACTTCAAAAAAAGTAAAAAAAAAAAAAAAAAAATTGGCTATTTTAATGGCTATTTACGAATTGATCACTAATATTTACATTCTAGTCAACTTCTTCTCTAAAATTTATATATTTAGGAATTGATCATTAATATACCAAAATTCACTTGTACTCAAATTGTGAGACTCTGTCTCTCAGTCGACCGGGCTGTGCGCCAGTCAACTGTGTGGATAGGGAATTGCGTCCCACATCGCCTGGGGAAGGGGAGGGTGATGTGCTTATATGTAGAGCTTGTGCACCTTCCTAGCATGAGGCCTTTTGGGCTGGTCTATTGGGCCAGTGCCAGAGCAAAGCCGTGAGTGGGCCTGGGCCGTATGTGCGAGCCTGGGTACTGCAAAGCGGACAATATCGTGCTGGTGGGGGTGGGCTGTGACACAAATCTCATACCAAATTCATATCTTATACTCAAATGTATAGAAATAAAATAAACTTACATCAATATCTTATACTCAAATGCATGCAAATAATAAACTCATATCCTTTAAAATACCAAATGATGAAAACAAAAAAAAAGACAAACCAGCTAATAAGAGGAGGATTGGCGCGTGAATCGCACGTGCCGGGACCCTAGCACATATATAAGTATCTCCCTTAGCCTTCATATTTTGGGAAGGTTAGTTTCGTTCTTGCTTTTAACTTTTTCTCTTTTATTTTGGAGCCACTCTTTTTATTGTTTATTTGCAATTCTAAATTTATGTGTACTAATTTTTATATGTTTACTCGATCAATTTCAGTCAATTATGTAGAACTAAGTCACTTTTATTATATTTTGGATAGTGCTCGGAGTATTGACTTTTCGTGCATTTGCACAGGTTGTTGACTAGTTGAATATATACATAAGAAGTAAGGCCGTATCTATAAGGGAGTTAGGATGGGCTCTAGCTCCCCCTAGATTTTGGAAAAGAGTTTTCTATATGTAATAATCAATATTTTTCCTTTTTAATTTCAGTTTAACCCACCCCAAAAAAATTTCTGAATCCCCTCTTGTAGGACGGCATTATATATTTTTAATTAGACATTAAAAGTCCTTAATAGTTAACACATCTCATTTACACAAAGATAACTTTGGCTTTTGCATTTAGGTCGAAGTAGTAGCACAATCAAAAGTCATAGTCACAAAAAAAATAAATAAATACAAATAATTATTACAATGTTTATTTTGGTGATGTGCTATTACAAGCCAATAAAATTTTAATGTTCAATCACAAGTCTATCGTAATTTCATGGAAAACATAATGTATAAGCATCGTATGTATGTGTATTAGTGAGGTGAAACAGATGACATTGAATAAACTTCACATTGAATATTTCTAATCAGGACTCTATGAAAATTAAGTAAAATTCATGAAAATCCAAATTTGCTTCATACGTTACATTTGGTCTAAAACACCTCTAGGCTTACTTCAGTAAAAACATGCTTTTGGGGCAGTACATTGCTTCTTAAAATTTATCTAACAAGCTAACATATGCGTTTTGGTCACAGAAGTATTATATCCAGACTCCAAACATACTTTTGAAAAGTAATTTCAAACAGGGCCTTAGCAGAGTATGCCAAGGCATAAGTGTCAGTTACACATCTACTTCTCCATTCTAGGCAAAGTTCTTGGATATATGTTTAAATATTATATTTGGAGTAGCTTTCACACTGAAAACTAGTGTCCTCCTCATTAAAGGTAACAAAATAATCTTCCTCTTTATAGCACGTTTTTCTTGCACACACACATATATAACACATGTATTTATATTTGGGTAATGTTATGTTTTTTTTTTTTTTGGTAATCGGGGGTGTTCGGGATTTGGGTAATGTTATTGTCAAAGCAGTAATGGCTAATGCCAAAGTAAAAAGTGTAGCTAAAAGTTTTAACGATACGAAAAAAAAAAAAAAAAAGTGACACTAAAACTTTTAGCAACACCTTTTACTCTAGCATTAGTTATTACTGCTCTGACAGCATGGGCGGACCTACATGTACTTCATGGGTGGCACAGTCCCCCCCTGAATTTTTGTAAATTACAAAATTGTATGTAATAGTTTATAGATTTTAGAATTAGGCCCTCCAAAATTTCACATAGATTCCCCCTGAACTTATGAAATTTCTGGATTTACATATAATATTTTACAAGTTTAAGACACAACCCTCCTATACTTTTGAAAATCCTATACTTACATGTAATATTTTACATATTTTAGATATAGGCCCCCTAAAATTACACGATTTGCCCCAAATTATGGGTGTAAAACCAATTCTATATACGATTCTACCTTTTTATACATAATTATGTATAGGTAAACCTAAAAAAAATTCGCCTCAGGGGTGCTGCCCCCGAACCCCCATATAGGCTAGACCCCCCGACCAAAAATTTTGAGTCCACCCCCTATCTGGCAATAGAACTAGCCTTTAAATTTATATCCCCGTAGATAGTGAATATGCATTTAAGAATATCAAACTAGTTGTCTACACACACATATATTCAATATATATACACTCACATGCGTAGGTGGGTGCGTGTAGGCTTCTTCAATATTAATGTTTAGTCATTGTAAAATGGATAGGTTTAGATGGAGACATTAGTTTGGGTGCTTTTGAAGTACACTAGCAATTAAGCACTTGTACATTGAGAAAAATGCACTTAATTTCCATTTTGTACAAACCAACAATTTGGTTCTAAAAAGCACTTTCACTTGCCATTGTTGTGATTTCTGGCCCTTTTTACTTACCAGCCTATGAAAGTTCTAGGGGAGTAGGGTCAAGGATGGGTCACAATCTATGGCCAATTTGAAAGCTTATGTTTTTCTGATTCAATTACAGAAAATAATTTTTGGGAAAAAGTTGTCTTAGGTAAATCTTGACCAATCGTAAATTTCTCTTATTGACTCACATTTTTTATGATTGAATGATAGAAGTTGTTTGCCAAATGATTTTATTTTAGCTTTTATAGTCATCTATCCAAGGGCGGATGTAGTGGTAGGCTAGGCCGGATGTAGTGAAAGCTTATGTTTTTACGATTCAATTACAGAAGATAATTTTTGGGAAAAAGTTGTCTTAGGTAACTCTTGACCAATCGTAAATTTCTCCGATTGACTCACATTTTTTATGATTGAATTATAGAAGTTGCTTGCCAAATGATTTTATTTTAGCTTTTATAGTCATCTATCCAAGGGCGGATATAGTGGTAAGCTAGGTCGGGCTGTAGCCCCCGCCCACACCCACCCCCACCCCACATGGAATTTTTTTTTAAAATACATATGATATTCTAACCCAATTGTAGTTTAATCCCCCCAAATTTGAAACAATAATTTAGTACATGTGATATTTTAATTCAAATGTAGTCTAGCTCATTCCAAAATTTGAGAATTTTTTAGTACATGAGATATTTTAGTCCAAATGTAGTCTAGCCCACCACAATTGAGTGTTCCAAACTCAATTTGACGTCATATATTGTTGATAAATAGACCCAAATATGAATAAATATTATCCCAAAGAATAATATTGTTCTTAAATAGATACAATTTGATACTATATCTCATTATGAAATATATATATATATATATATATATATATAAATAGACCAATTTTTTTTTTAATTTGGGACCAGCCCCCTGTATAGCTTTCTTAGCCGCTACATATATATATATATATATATATATATATAAGTTGCTGCCAAACAAGGCACTCACATGTGCTTATAGTGCTCGTTCGGCAACAACTTATACTTTAGTAATTCAATCGTAAAAAACTTATTTCGATTAAAAGTTGCTTAAGGTAGCTCTTGACAAGTTGGAAATCTCTACAATTGCCCAACCCTTTTTTTATTTATTTATTTTTTTATCGTTTTGTTTTGTGAATGAACCTTTGAAACTAGTTTACCTTTAATTTTTAAGTTCTAAGCACTCCAAAAATTATCGCCAAACAGTGCCACGATAGAGGTAAACTAAGGGGTTGGCACAAATTTGAGAGATCTAATCCCAATCTCAAATTTGTGATTTGCCAAACGCTGCTTAAGTTTTGCAGTTAAAAACACCTTAAACAAATGCAACCATGCACAAATATCTTTGTAGTTCTTTAATTTGCTCGTACAAATTCAATCCCTAAGGGGGGACCAAGACAAAAATGATACCAAACCCTTGCTATGGTTTTAAATGGTCAGTCTCATTCTTTCTAGCTATAGTCTATAGATGGCAATTCGAAGCTGATTTTTGTGGTTCAAACCTAACTTGTGTCAGCAACTTTGGATAAAAGATGATATGATTAATGAAAAGTAGACACCTTAATTTAAATCATAGACATTTTGGGTCCCTCGTACGTGCCCAATTATGCTTAACTAGATTTTAATACGGACAACCATATTTCTGGCTTGAGTCTCTCAATGCCAAACATATAAGAAAAATGTCGAGAAGGCCTTTTGTTTGGTAAGGAAAAAAAAAAAATATATATATATATATATATATATATAGAAGAAAATATTTTTATTTGTTTGGTTAGTAAGAAAATGATGAAAATAATATGAAATAAAAGAGAATAATTTGATAAATAAATTGAATGTTTTGAACATTATGAGCTATTTACCTTCCTTTATTCACATATTATAATTAATTTTTAATTATTTAATTAAGCATGAAGGAGAACCCGAGGGAACTTGTTTTTCTTTCCGTTTGCTTTTCCCTCACAAAAACTATGAATCAAATAGAGCCTTAGTGCAAGGTATTCATTTACCTAAATTTGTTTACCAATTGATGTCTGAATAATAGCTTTTGCTTTGTCTGGTTCAGGGATAGTGAGAGAAAAGAAGAGAAAATAAAATCCATAAGGAGAAAAATCTAGTTCTCTCATGTCTTTCCATTGTTTTCATTCATGCTTAAATAATACTCGTATTAAAAAATAAAAATTTCTAAAATGCAGTTTTAAAATATACGAATAAATAAAGGGAAAAATATGTTTAATTTATTTTTTTCAACTTATTCTCTTTTACTTCCTATCTTTCTCACCGTTTTCCTTATTAATCAAATAACTGAAATGCTTTTCTCTATGTTTTTCCTTACTTTTCACTCACTATATCCAAGAACCAAATAAAGCCATCCCCCTTCATTCATTTGTATAGTATAATTATACTTTCGAAATTCAAAGTTTTTAATGTCATTTAAGCATTGAGGAAAATACAAGGGAACTATATTTTGCCTTGTTTGATTAATATGGAAAACAAGGGAAAAGCATAAAGAAAAAAGAAAATATGGTGAGAAGCAAAACTAAATAAATTTAAGTTTGCGATTCACTTTTCTCTCTTTTTTTAAAGTTACAACTATTATATTATAAAGGTAGAATTCTAACCTTTTCTACTACTTAAGCATGGAGGAAAACACAAGGGAAATAGTCTTCAATCTTTTTTCCCCTTTTCTTTCCTTTTCCTTCAAGAACTCCGCAAATCAAACAAAGCCTAAAACTAAATGTAAACGAATACCCTTTTAGTCAATAACTGAAGAAGAATTTACCTATTCACCCCATCATTAACTGTTTTGGAGTGTAATATTTTTTTGGGACACTTAATGTATAGTCCATTATATCCACTCTTTTTAGAAATTGGTTCATAGTATAACACAACTTAAGAATTAGTCTCTCACTTATTTTGAGGACCAAAATACCCTCATATTATAATATCTCATATATATATATATATATATATATGTGGTAACTGTCAACCAAATATCTCTCTCTCCACCATCACCTTGAAATTGAAACCCCAAAAACTGTTCAGATTAAACATATATGTATATATGTATATCTCACGATCTCTGTCAATATCTCTCTCTCCCTTTCTCTATCTCTCTCTCACGATCTCTCTCTCTCTCTCTCTCTACCATCACCACATAGAAATGTGTTTATTTAATGATGATAATGGTGGTAATGGGTAGATCAATGATGATGGTAGTGATGTTGAGTGGCAGATTGATGGTAGTGATGTGGATGATGTGCATTCAAGAGGTTGATGATGGTTGCGGACAGATTGATGGTGGCAGAATTGGTTTTGGTGATGCAACGATAGTGTTGCGGACAGAAGATCACCAAGAGTATTATGGCTCGGATACCATGTGTCGAGAAATTGTTTAATACAATTGTAGTGTATTTGTATAAACGAGACATGCTCCGACGAAGCACACGCCGCAGTGACATGCTTCGACGAATACTTCCCAAACAGTGCTTGCCTCATTTTTTTCCTCACTTTTTTGCCTACTTCCCATCAATTGTAATTTTTTTGTTGATATTCCAAAAATATGTATTTGTAAAACTTCTTACAAAAAAATGTGAGAAATTTCTTTTTTAAAATGAACCCAAAAAAAACTGAGAATTTTCTCACCAAAACTTCCGTGAATAAACTAATTGTCAGAACAAGAATAAGAAATTGATTACTTTGTTATACATCATTCAGTGACAAATTATTATTATTATATTTTTGTTTTCGCCTTTTGTCCTTCTTCCCATCAATTGTATTTTATTTTTTTTTTGATATTTCAAAAATCTGTATTTGGAATTTTTTTATTTTTTATTTTTGTTTTCCCTTTAGTGAGAAATTTCTCACAAAATACTGTATGTTTGTATGCATGTACTTGGGTTAATTCTCACTTTTAGTTTTTCTGTGAATAAAGCGTGAAATTTTTGTTCTATGTATGAATTGCTCACATTATGTTATATGAATTTCTCACTTTTTAGTATTTCTGTGAATAAAGCGTGAATTATTCACTTCCTGTTATATGAATTTCTCATTTTCTGATATTTAGTAAGAATTTCTCACATTATGTTATATGAACTTCTCATTTTCTGTAACTGAGAATTTCTCACTTTATAATAAAATAATTTTCGCATTAAAAAAATGAGAAATTCACACATTTACTAAGAAGTCAACAAATCAATATGATACGTAAAAAATCTAATGATTTAATGATTGTTAAAATCTGTCAAAGTGAGCATGAATTTCTTAACAACTCTCACATTTTCTCACACTTTGCTTTATGATTGTTAAAATATGTCAAAGTGGGAAATTTATCACTGTTTGACTGAGAAACTTCCTTATATAAAACTGACGAAGTGAGAAATTTCTCACGTTTTTTTTAATTGAAAAAAAAAAAAACAAGCATCATTTTAGCAAAGCATATCATGCTAATCAAATAGTACTGGACAACAACAACAAAAAAAAAAGTTAACTATTGACACAATTCATTCCTTTTAAAGAATTTAAATTAAATGAGGAGACCACAAATTTAGACAACTCCATGATTTTAGCAACCATAACTCCTAAATTTAGGTTGTAGTTAACTTATCTAAATATAACAAAATATATGTATATTAAAAATCAACCTAAAATATGCATCAAGAGTATATATACGGCCAGAACTTACCAACAAATTTGGGGAAAGGGATTAAATCCTAACATTTGGTGATATAAAGGATTAATTTCTATTCCTATAAAATTGGATGGACCAAATCCACATTAAATCCATATGTACGGACCAAATCATAGGTTTCTATATTTTGTCTTTATTTATTCCGTTTTCTCCCATTGTCTCAAGCATTAGCCAAAGAATAAAGCATGATTTTTCAAAAAAAAAAATTGGGAATACAAGGCATAAAAGTGCACCTCCTAGAAGTTTTACATGCAAACGAGGTTTAGATGGGCCTACAATGTATTGAGTTTATATTGAAGCCCAATCTTAAAATTCAAAAGCAAGCCCCGTGGTCAGATCATAATGTTTTAACCCAAGAATAAAGATCATGATTATGCGCACACACACCAAAAAGGCAAAAAATAAAATAAAAAATAAAAAATAAATAAAAAAGAAAAAAACCAACAACAAAACAAAACAAAAAAAAAAAACAAGATCAAGCTGATCAAGCTAAAACAAACCTCAAATAAGTCCAAAAAGAGAAGAAGAAAAGGTATACTCGTATTTTGTATTTACATCCCAATGATATTAAATAGTTACAAAAAACAAGATCAAGCTGATAAGCTTAAACAAACCTCAAATAAGTCCAAAAACAGAGGAAGAAAAGGTGTACTCGTATTTTGTATTTACATCCCAATGATATTAAATAGTTACAAGGAAAAGATTCTAGATAGGAAAGAAATAAAGATAAAATAAAAACTAATCATAACTGGTCAACAGACCTCTAAAATCACGGACTAAAAAAATGTATGTAACACCTAATTTAACATTTAATTCCAACACTTCCCCTCAAGCTGGGAGCGAAGACATCGACGAGTCCCAACTTGCCAAGAGAAGACTGCAGAAGCGTAGGACCAATAGACTTAGTAAACATATCAGTTGTTTGATCAGTAGAAGGAACAAAACTTGGAAAAATAACTCCGGTCCGAACTTTTTCCCGAATAAAGTGAACATCAACCTCAATATGTGTAACACCCGTACCCGGAGAACGGGTTAATTATTATGTTAATATGCATTAATTAGTATAATTAGTGTATAAACGGATTAAGGGGAGGCTTGGACTCGCCCATGTAAAAACAAGTGTTCAGAGAGGGACACTAGTTGGAAAAGTCCCCAGTGAGGTGGGACAGGTATTGAAATGGAACTCAGCGAAGGGTAAAATGGTAATTTGCATTTTAAATGATTAAATGCATTTTATGTGTTTATATGAATATGTGTTTACATGCTTTCATATTACATGTTGATATATGTGTAGTATTGGTGTTATAAGGGTAGAAATGAAAATGATTTAAAATTTGTAGGTGCGATAGCAATTTCACAAAATATGTGGGATCCACGTTGGGACCCATACGGAACTTAGACAAACACTCATTAGATAATTGGGTAGTTAATGGAATGTTTGGGGGATTTCATAATAAGAAGTTAAGAAAATCCGGGGGTGTAAACAAAAAGAGAGGAATTGTGAGAGATTGACAACACAACATGCATTGCATGTGTGTGTGTGTGTGTCAAGAGACTAAGGAGTCTCCACAGAAATTCAAAGAAAAAAAGAAAGAGAGAACTCGGGAGAGAAGACGGAGACGAGACGCCGATGCCGTAATTTTGCCGTTCTGTCGCCGCCGTTCGTCGGATTTACGATCCGAGACCACTTTCGGACTCGTGGAGGTGAGACGAACATTTTTATACCCTTAATTTATGTTTAATTCGCTGGATTTTGGTAGTTCATACTTAACGGTGAGACGTCGTCTACCGAATTCTTGTAGGATTCTTGTTGGAGTAGAAATTGAGCTTCAATTTGGGGAAATTCTGCATAATTTGGCTTAATTTGGGTAGAATCTGTGGGAGGTGAGTTTTCTAGCCTAAAAATGATTGTGGTTTAAGATGTTCAATATTCTTTAATTATATTGGGTTGTTGAAATTATGCTTTGAAGATATGAAATTCTTGAATTTATGGTTTCATGTCAATTGTATGAAAAGTTGCTATGAATATGTGCCTACATGATTATATATCTATATGGTATTCAATGAGCCCGGGACAATGATTCATTAGTTGGGAGTAATAAGGGTGGTGAAGAGGAAGAATCCGAGAAAGACGAAAGTCCAAGGAATAGAAGTGGCCACGGGACCAAGGGAGGTCTTCGGGTCTGAATGAATCATTGAACCGGAGACTCGGCGATTACAAATGTGATTTATATGTTGATTGTTGCATTGCACATGTTAAACATTCAGTCATGTTTAGAATGCTCACTAAGCAAATTGCTTAAGAAAACTGTTTTCCTATTTCTGTTGTGGTACATAACAACCACCGCAGGTACAGAGCAATACCCGGAGAGGAAGTGACGTGCTCGGAAAGAGGGGAAAAGGTTTTGGAACTTGTATATATGTTTTGAGCTTATGTTACAGTGTAACTAGTGGCTTGAGGTCCTCGACTTGAGGCTTGAAGTCTTGGCTTGTGGATGGGAGAGATGGGAGAGATGGGGGAGATTTGAGCCTCATGCTTGAGAACTTCTTTTGAACTTGTAAAATGGTGTAATTATGGTTTCTTTTATGTTAATGTTCATACTTGGGTTGTTGGAAATGAATTTGGATCATAACTATGTATTTGGAAGTGAAAAGTAGAACCTATGTATAATCTCTTTTGTTTTGCTCAAATGGTGCAAGTTAGTAATTAAGACCATCTCTGTAGCACCCAGAATTTTATACAAATTCCACGTAGGAATATCAGATTGGTGACATCGCCGTAGTGCAGTTACAGAAGATCCATTAGGAGTTCTTACTAGAATCCTTAGTAATCGTCTTGACGACGACTACGTCAAGTTAATCTAGTGCCTACTAGAATGGTCGTAACCCCGGCATATATACTTTCTATAATAGAACCTTAAGAAGAATTGCATTTGGAACCGCATATCCTGGTAACAGGTTTACATTGTCAGTCTCATTTATAAGACAGTAGTGTAGCAACCTGTGAGTGGGACCCACACTATATCTAAGAACCAAGTGGACACCCCACCCTAATAATCTACCCTTAGGCACACACCACATACACCTGCACGTACTTTAAGACCCACACACACACCCCAGTGCATATTACCCCGTATGGGACCCACACTACCACTTGGCGGTTATGTGGACCCCACCTTGATCTACCCCTGGACACACAAACATTCATGCATAGGTATGCATTTGATGCACCAACTACACACACAACCAAACCTCCCCACCACTTCCCTCTATATAAGCACCTCCCCTCACCACCATTTCACCCACACAAATCTGTCTATACAGATTATAGAGAGAGAGAGAACCGAGAGAGTGAAAGAAAGCTTGAGAGAACATCTCTCACCCCACCACCCCCGGCCTCTACACACAACACCCCCACATTGTGAGCACAACCCCCTCTCTGTCCATTTTTCCTCCCTGTACACACACACACACGCAGAAAGCTAGAGAAGAGAGAAGAAGCAGAGCAGAGGAGAGAGAAGGAAGGAGAAGAGGAGAAACCGGAGAAGAGAGAGAGATCTGAGCTTCCCTGAGGTAACCACACCCCCATTTGCATTCCTGAGTATCTGCATGTCCCCCTAGACACCCCCAGGCCCACATGCAAGCCCCTAAACAGAGCCTAAGGCTCACTGTGAACTCCGGCGACCATGAAAGCTTTATTTGAGAGCTTGACTTCTCAAATATGATCAAAACCAATTTTGATCATACCAATCAGACCCTAATGAACCCAGATAGACACCCATATAGCAGGTCTAGGTTAAGGCAATGTTTGGCCGGCCATGCAGGCCATTATTGTCTGTTTTGACCGAAAGGATAATCGCATCGTGGGAACCCTAAACGAACGAACTGGATGTTAGGCTTCTAGTATGTTGTAGAGGGGCCCATTCCGGTCAGTTTGCCGTTGGTCTCGTGGATTTTGATGAAGAGACGAGGGAGATATGAGGAGAGAGAGAGTCTCCGGCGAGCCGCGACTTTCCGGGGACGCCAGTTCGCCGGAGAAGATGAAGATGACCCGTTCGGGTTTCGGGTTATAAGACCCGGGTATGGGTCGGGTCATGGGTGGGTTACGATGTGTGAAGAAGTGGGTAGGGTCACGGTTCGGGTTTATTTTAATAAACCCGTGGGTCTTCTTTAGTGGCACGACGTCGTTTTGACGTCGGGCCGGCTTTGGGTCGGGTTCGGGTAGTTGGGGCGGGCTGGTATGTGTCTGTGGTTGGGTCAGGGTTTGAGTCCGGGTCTGGGTAGGATTTTGGCTAGCGGGTTGGGTTGTGTTGTGTCTGGGAATGGGTTAGGCTTTGGGTCGGGTTCAGTTAGGGTTTGGGTTAATGGGCTGGGTAGGTTTGTGAGTAGATATGGATTCGGGTTTCGGGTTAGGTCCAACCCGAATGGGTTATAGGTTGGGTTAGGTTGTGTCTGTATATGGTTAATCCATATTAAGTCGGGTCGGGTCAGGGTCTGACCCATCGGGTCACGAGTTTGGGTTGCCTTGTTAGTGTATATGGGTTACCCGTAGGGTCCGGGTCGGTTCGGGTTTGACCCGTCGGGTCTGAGGATTTTATTATTATTATTATTATAATTATTATTATTATTATTATGATTATTATTAGTATTAATTTGTTTAAAAAGGTTTTAATTGGTTTTAATAATTATAATTAATTTATAATTATACCATTAAGGTTTTAATATTATAGAATATTATTTTAATATTCTATATATATCATTATTATATTATAAATATTGTATATTTATTATTTATATGATTAATATAAATAATAAATATTAGTTTTAAATGGTTTTAAATAGTTAATAAATACCTATGTGTATTTATAAATTCTAGAAAAATAGGGTAATGACCCAGGGACTATTTTATTATATAGTGTAAATTATAAAGCTATAATAGTATAGTCCAGTATTTTTAATAATTAATAAGGAGCTATTTTATAAGCATATTAATTATTAAAAATACCAAACGAGCTCCGAAAATTATGAAATAAATACTGGTAGTGTATTTTAATATCTAGTATTTAATAAAAATACTTTTAAGTACTGATTTCTCTGTATAATTATACTTATGTATTTAAATCCCGTTTCGGGTATTCTCTGGTATATATTACATTTAAAAATTCATAATAAATAATCTAGGACTCCGAAAATTATGCGGTCAGTTCCCAGAGTCTTAGAATAATGTCTAGAACATTCCCGTAAAGTTTGGTGACTTTTCGACTCGGTCGAAAATACAGCCTGTCTTTTAGGGTCTGTATTAGTATAGTAAGCCCCGCATATTACCTCGAAAAACGCGACGGACTCCGATTTGAGTCTAGTCAATGGCGTTGGACTTAGAATGACACGTAGATCACTACCTTGAGGTTTATGACCTCATTTGATAAAATTACCATTTTGCCCCTATAGTTGTACTCATACATTACTTCTGTTTATTCCGTTTATTGTTGTAGAACTTGACGTTTATCTGCGTTTCGAGGAGCGGCAACTCGAGGTGAGTTTCCTAACCTCACTCTAATCCTATTAAGACTAATATAAGATCATTTAAAGTTACCGTATGATGTTTTGTATGAACAATATGCTGATTTATGATGTCACATGTATTTCCAATAATTATAAGATGTTTAAAAGCATGTTATGGTAGTGCTATCGCATACGTGAGCATGTCAAGGGTTTTATCTATATGTTTATCGGTATCAAATCCATGTTATATGATCCATGCTCTATATGTTACGTTTCTGCTGCTATGTGTTAAATGCACGTTTTACGATGTTGTTGACTGAATAGATAACGCATGCTATGTTATTAATAAAGAGGAATAAAAGTAGAATTGCACATGAGTATTGATGATGGACACACGTGCATTTCATGACATGTGTCAGCATGCGTCATGTATGAGAAAGAGAAGTGTTTGATGAGAATGTGAATGAGATGAGATGGGATTTCTGGATCCTATGGATCAACGGCTGACGAGCCGGGTGGACATGAACGGTTGGGGTTCCTAGCGCGCCTCTCGCCGTTGAAGACGTCCGGTGATGCGCATACGTGGTTGAAGACGTCCCATGTATCGTTGAATACATCCAGCTAGTGCTCTAATATACTTCTCAGCTGTGTAGACGACCGGTGAGAGTATACACATGGTTGAAGACGTCCCATGTGCCAGTTTCATTGTTTACAGATAGTGTGCGCCGTGAAGACGTCCGGTGGCCTATCAAGGGAATGAGTATGAATTGGCTGTGATAGTATATTTTCATCCTTGATATACCGCGTGTTGTCAAGTGGATGAGAGAGAGAGAGAAAGTGAATGATGAGATTGAGTGGAGGAGGAAATGATCTGGTACAAATGATTTGGTTTTGGAAAGTTTTGGTTTTAAAATAAAATGGTTTTGAAAATATCGGTTTTAAAAGCAAGTGCCTTTGAAAAGAGTTGGGAATGAGTCTTATTGATCATGCATTTGCACGCACGAGTTTATAATAAAGAGAATGTATTCTATGATGTTATATTTATCTATTTATCTTTCTTGTTGAAACCTCTATTATGCCCGTGGTGAGAATGCGTCTTTTGATAAGAGAATAACCGTGCTTTAAAGTACTAAACTATGACGTGAGTTGAGAGATGTATTGTATTTACTGATTATTGTGCGGTTGAGACTCTCACTCAGCCTTGTTCCAAGGCTGACGGCATGTTACGCCCTGGGCATTCGTATGCCCAGAGTGTTGCAGGTTTGGAGATAGATAGAAGAGTTCAGGATGCTGTACCGTGGAGCCAAGGAGAATAAAGCCTTGCCCAGGACCTGATAGACAGTTTCTCAAGTTTTAAGATTGTATAAATTGTTTAGTATGGCCTCTTGTATTAAGATTGAAGTTATTGTAATCCCTGTTTAATTTCCACTGCTGTACTTACGCTCTGATAAGTTTAGATTATGCTTATGTTCTAGCACTTCCTTATGATTTTTATGGTGCGGAGTTAGAAGGACAGAACGGTTAACAAACTAGTCACGTGTCTACGGACCCATAAAGGAAAAATTTTTATTTTCCCTATTTTTGGCTTACTCCGGGGCGTGACAATCTCGGCATGTTCGGATGTGTTGCAAGCGTCGTGGACAAGTTTGGTTGTGTAAATGGTGTTGGTTGTAGTTTGAGTTGATTCCCAATGAATCCCAAGTACTTTGGATGAGAATTGAGTTTCAAAGTTGAAAAGTTTGTTTTGGATCAAAGGAAATGAGTTTATGATTGATTTGATCAAATTGTGAATGTGTTTGTGTGATCCAAGCTTGACTTAAGTTTAAAAGTGTTTAGAAATGTGTTGGATATGTTTTCTCAAAGTTTCATAAGGTTCCCATGTGAATTGGTTGTGTTTTGGAAGTTAAAACTTGTTTTGACAGCAAAAAAATTTAGCAGCAGAATTGTGAAGGGATCGATCCGCGATTTATGAAGGGATCGATCCGCCCTTTTAAGGGAACATTCTGCGAGAGACTCATATAAATGGATCGATCCGCGATTTATGAAGGGATCGATCTGCCTTGTAATTATCACAGCATGTCCGCTTTTACGGAAACATGCATAACTTTTTCTAGAGAATTCGGATTCGCGCGCCGTTTATTGCATTGGAACCGGGACTCATAAATCTAACTTTTGGTTTAAAAATTTTACATACTTTCTTAATTACCATTTTTCCCTTGGAGGCTGTTTTGGCACAATAGAATTCTTTAAAGTGATTTTATTCACTTTTTCTTCTAGTTAGTATATATTTTGGGTGCGGTTACTCTTGTTACACGTGTCCTAATCCACCGGGGGTGGGTTGGGGTGTGACAATATGCTTACTTCTCTCATGAAGAACTGAGTCAGAAGACAACATAATGGTGGACTTATTGTCACAAAATAGTGTAGATGTTCCTGTAACAGGAAAACCCAACTCCTGTAGAAGAGATTGAAGCTAGAGAAGCTCACAAGTGCCTTGGGCCATGGCATGATATTCTGCTTCAGCTGAAGAACGAGAAACAACTACTTGTTTCTTACTCTTCCAAGATATAAGATGATTACCACGAAAAGTACAGAAACCAGACGTAGAATGTCTATCACTTTTAAAAACTTGCATAGTCGACATCTGTAAAACATGAGAGACTAGTCTGAACTCCTGCTATAAAGAAAATCCCAAAACCAGGACAAGTCTTGAGGTACCGAAGAATATGATATACAACATCCAAATGAGAGGTACGCGATGAATGCATGAACTGGTTCACAACACTGACAGCAAATGTAAGGTCTGGTCTTATGTTTGTCAAATAAATGAGACGACCCACAAGACATTGATATACCGAGGGATCTGGTAGGAGTTCTCCCATCTCTGGTAAGGTTCGGATCCATATGGGAAGAGGCAGGCCAACACCCAAGCATGCCTGTATCCTGAAGAATATCAAGAGTATACTTTCTTTGAGACATACCTTTGCATGACTGAGCAACCTCAATACCCAGAAAATACCGAAGCGGACCCAAATCCTTAATATCAAACGACACTCAAAGAGACCGCTTCACTTAAGTAATACCCGGAGCATCATCCCTGTTAATAAGAATATCATCAACATAACCAGAAATAATAATACACTTCCCCTGAGACTGATGGCGAATAAAACATGTGTGATCTGAATGGCACCGAATAAATCCCATGTGAAGAACCACCTTACTAAAATGGCTAAACCATGCACGAGGAGACTGTTTCAGGCCATAGAGAGATTTGTGAAGGAGACAAACTTTCCCCGAATACTCCCCTTGAGCCCGAAAACTAGGTGGGGGATTCATGTAAATAGTTTCAGACAAATCACCATTAAGGAAAGCATTTTTAACATACAGTTTATGAAGCAGCCAAGAGTAAGAGGCAGCTAACGAGACAATAAGACGAACTATTGTTAACTTAGCCACAGGAGCAAAGGTAGCACTAAAATCTTTACTAGGCACCTGAGTAAAACCCTTAGTAACCAAACGAGCCTTATAACGATCAATAGTGCTGTCAGCCAAATATTTCAAACTAAAGACCCATTTATAGCCTACCGTGCACTCCCTCATGGGAAGAGAAACAAGCTCCCACGTCTTATTTCCCTGAAGAGCATCCATTTCCACCTTCATAACAGCCACCCACTTAGAATTCTAGAGGGTGAACAAAACGAGGGACAGAGACCGAATCAACCTGACTAATAAATGAGTAAAAAGAAGTGGACAAGCCCTGGTAAGAGATATACTTGGAAATAAGATGGTTAGTACTATCAGAAAGAAGATAACGGGCAGGGGGACGACAGACACAAATAGGATAACGGGGTGAGACAGGAGCTAAAGAAGGAGGAGAGATACCTGAATCCGGAGAAGACTGAGGCAGGGTAGCAGAGGAGCGCTGAAGGCGAGTGTACACCTGTATTGGATTACCAGAGACAACCAGAGGCAATGACGTATCTGTAGAGTCAAGAGTAGGAATCAGATGAGGTAGAATAGAGTCATTAGGCATGACAGGCTCCACAGGAGCGGGCCCTGATGAGGAAGAACCTGGGAAAAATGAAATAGATTCTAAGAAAGTAACATCCAAAGAGTTATAGAGATGGCGAGTGACAGGGTCATAACACCTATACACTTTAGACATAGAAGACTAGCCTAAAAATACACAACGAATGGCTTTGTTATCAAGCTTGGTCCAGGTAGGACTCCTATTTTGAACAAAATAAGTACAGCCAAAAACACGAGGTATAATGGGAAAAAGAGTGCAATCAGGCTTAAGAACCTGAAGAGGGGCCTTTCCTTAGAGGACACGGCTAGGAGTACGATTAATAAGATAAGTAGCAGCAAGAACATCCACATGCCAAAAATATTTGGGAACATTCATCCCACACAAAAGACATCTAACAACAACTATGAGGTGGCAGTTCTTGCGTTCTGCCACCCCATTCTGTTCTGGAGTGTAGGGACATGTAAGTTGCTGGAGAATCCTATCTTTATTAAGGGCAGCCCTAAACTCATCATTGAGATACTCCCCGACCATTATCAAACTGAATATAATGCACAACTGTATTATACTGAGTTTTAATCATTTGAAGAAAATTCCTAAAGTGACTAAAAACTTCAGATTTTTTCTTCATTAGAAACACCCAAGTGCATTAAGTATAATCATCAATAAGAGTAACATAATGACGGTGTTGTGACATGCAGTGACAGGAGAAGGACCCTAGACATCAGAGTGAACTGCATCAAAGGCACTAGGTGCACGGTGCATACGTGGAATATACGAAGTGTGAGTATGCTTAGATAATTCACAAACCACACAATTAAACTGAAAATCTTTGCAAGCTTTATTTAATGGAGGAAATAGCCTACACAAATACTTAAAATTGACATGACCAAGACGAGCATGCCACAAATCCAAAGTTTTAAGGGAAAAAACAAATTTATTATAATCCTGTAAAACGGAGTTATTCGGAGTGGAAAAAATAGTCGCTTGCAAGTTGGAGGTCATTCCAGACACTGGCGGATCCCCAAAAAAGTATAGACCATCCCGCTCATACCCCCTGCCAAAAATCTTCTTCGAAGTCAAGTCCTGCAAGTAGCAACCATGAGGTAAGAAAACAATAACACAATTGTGGTCTTTAGCAAGACGGTTAACAGACATAAGATTATAGGCAAAGTTGGGAACATACTAAACAGAAGAGAGAATAATATCGGGAGTAAAATGAATATCACCCTGACTATGAACAGGGATAGTACTTCCATCCGCAATACACACTGACTGATCACTAGGAGTGCAAAGGGAAATAAAATCGGAACACTCACTAGTCATATGATTGGAAGCACCAGAATCCAGAATCCATGTGGGATAGGCCAACTTACCAAGAATAGTAGTAGGTGTATTGGTGGCAATATATAGCAGCTAGCCATGGGGCCTGAAACGGTAGAACCCGAAGCTGAAAAGAAAGCACCTAAACCCAAATGGGACTGAAGCTGAGAAATCTGGGACTGAAGTTGACTAAAATCAAGGGAAGGTGAAACAACCTCAACAATGGCACCCATACGAGGAGCACTTTTCCCGCGACTAGAGGGGGGCTTATTCCTAGCAAATTGTTGTCGTAAGTCTAGATGCAGGTCAAAATAATGATCCATAGTATGGCCCGGCTTCCGGCAATGCTGACAAAAAAATTTTGGACTCATCGAATGAGAGCCTAGGGGAGCAGCAAAAGCCATCTGATCCGGAACAGACGAAGAAGAACTCGGCACAGAAGAGACGAAAATAAGGTAACGACGACGCTCATCTCCATCCACCGTAGCAAAAGCCTCAAATAAAAAGGGCAGAGGAATCGCATTAAGAATCTGGGTACGAAGGGCCTCAAACTCGGGTTTCAAACCCATTAAGAACTGGTAGGTATGACGGCGATCCAATCGCTTAGACTCAGTTGCACCATCGTTCGAAAAATCACTTAGAGGTTTATACTAAGAGAGCTCCTCCCAGTGAGTCTGTAGATTCCCAAAGTAATCACCAATAGAAAGTCCCAAGGCGAATTGAGAGGCATGAGAGAAATCCTGACAGAGCTCAAAGATACGAGAATCACTATGAGCGTGCACATACATTTTATTAAGCACAATCCAAAGATCACACACATTTCGATGATACATGAACATGTTGTAGACCCGTTCTTCCATGGAATTAAACATCCAGCCTAAAATAATATAGTTATCAGTATACCATTCCTCATACTTATCATCAGATTCCCCCGGGGACGTTACCTTACCAAGTAACCATCCAATCTTACGTTTTCCGCCAAGAAACAAACGAAGTGAATTAGCCCAGGCATGAAAGTTCTTACCATTTAACAAAACACTAGTAACCCGCTGAGCTAGTGGCGTTGTAGCAATATCTTTACCAGAAGTAGCCATGAAAGCCCACACAAACAAATGCTGAACAGAATCAACATCGGAAGTTACAACAGACAAACACCCACAACCTAATACTCGGCTGAAAAACAACGGGCAGCCGGACACTCTGCTTCACCCAACAAGAGACAGAGAGCACAAAGACAACTCTAGTGCATACCAACAGGGCAGCCAGACACTTGGCTTCACCCAAAACATAGACAATGAGCACACATAGGGCTCTAGGACTAGGCCGAAGGGTCTGAAGGCTGGAGAGGTGCGACTGGCTTTATGAGAGGTACGGCTGGCCCTGGTGAGGCTCTACTGGTGGTGGGAGGAAGAGAGAAGATAGGCAAGAGGCTGGGAAAGGCGGAGAAGGCCCGGTGAGGGTGATGGGTGAGGTGCGGTTGAGATGGTGGTGGTGGTGAGGTAGGGTTTGGCTTTGGCTCTGATACCAAAAAGAGAAGAAGAAAAAGGTATATTTTGTATTTACATCCCAATGATATTAAATGGTTACAAGGAAGAGATTCTAGATAGGAAAGAAATAAAGAGAAAATAAAAACTGATCAAAACTGGTCAACATGACCTCTAAAATCACGGACTAAACAAAAGTATGTAACACCTAATTTAACATTTAATTCCAATAGTCCAAAACATGGACAGTGTAAATGGCCTTGAAGTTTGAGGCTAGGAAGTAGGGGTGTTCGTGGTTGTTTTATTAGTGGTTTAAAAATTTTCATTTTTGGTGTCGATAGGTCGGTTAATGATTGGTTTTCGGTTGATTTAAGCTTATGCATTCATTTAATAAACCGACTAATTGGTATTTTTTATTCCAGTCGATTTTCAGTTTTTCTTTAACACCCCTATTGGGAAGTTTAAGATAAGTCGCAAACCATATATGGGGTATTGCTAGCTATTTTTGTCTAACTATTTTAGATAAAAATATATATATTTCTCTATTTTGCCTAATCTTTTTATTCTATTGTCTTTGACACTTGAGATTTGTGTCAATTGACATTTGAAAAAATTTAACGATTTAGAAAGTAGAATTGACTTTTTAGATTTAGCAGTTCATTTGGATACTTTTATCGAGGTTTGTCGGAGGTGCTCTATCTTATACGTAGTGACATATTTTTCCATATATTATTAAGAACTAACTTTTGGACCCGTGCAATGCATGAAAGATTTAAAAATTTTAAATTGTACATGAATTTCTTGGGATTGTGATACATTGAGAATTCTTGGTTCCAATTTATGTGTATTTGACTATGTAATATCACTGCAGAATCAAAATTTTAAAGTAAATTTTAATGTATGTGGTAGTGTCACACACAAATGCAATGAAGAAGTCAGGAATGAAGACCAATATGCTCTAGAAACAAAAATTGAGAAATAAAATGTTCAACTTTACACAACAAGTGGATTGACTATGAACCCACCAAGTTAGCTATTAATTTGTCAAATGATTTTTGGCCCGCAAGTGACATAGATTAGTAAACATCTTACATACAAATCAATAGACATGCATGAGGACTTACCCGGTGACAATGTTGGCTTCTACGTGAAGAAATTGTTATCACTTCCAACACATCGATGTGTCACATATTGATGCTAAAACCAACAACGCAATGTGACGACATAATACATGCATAAGAAACATTAAATTTTTAGGTTCTTTATCAAGATTATTAGCATGACATATCCTAGGTTTCTAGGGGGGGGGACAATATAGAGACATAAACTTGAAACAACGCAGCGGAGTAGTAGTGGTGAGATGAGATTGATATATATATAAGAAACGTGAAAGAGCCGTGAGAAAATATGGCATCTTGGAAGTAAATCAAAAATCAATTCAATCAAACCAAAATGGTTAGACCTGGCAATTTTCACCCAAATCCACAAACTTGCCCGAAAACCACCCACAAATAATGGGTACGAGTTGATTTTTTTAAGTTGCGGGTCAAAGTTGGGTCGCTAATCTGAAATCCAAAAATCAGACGGGTTTAGGCAGGTTAGACTATTATAAGCCATTGGATTTGCATATACGTATGTGATATAGAAGGTTTTCTCTAGTCTCTCTAAACGATCTCTCACTCTAGGGATCTGAGGGATTTTAAAAATATGAAGATGATGATTGCTTTGAATCTACTGGTATATGTATATATATATGTATAAGTGTATGTATATACCTTCTTTTCGACTGGTTTTGTCTAGCCCAACTGATCAGTGATCCAAAAGAAAGCTCCACGGAATTTAATGTTTCTTGTTTAACCAAATGAAAAATGAAAATAAGAGTTGATTTCTTGATTTTAGAATTTGTGTTTGTCTGTGTTAATTCGTATATATATATATATATATCTATACATATATTCCTGTATAAATAAATAAGTTTATTTTTTTAATGTACCCACTACTCAAAGTTCTGGGTTAGGTGGCCCTGGACTAATGTGATATAACCTTTTTTTATATAAGTGGAATTCTGGAGAGAGAGAGAGAGAGAGAGAGAGAGAGAGAGAGACACAGAGAGAGTGTGTGTGTGTGTGTGTGTGTGTGATGATTGATTTATACATATATATACAGAGAGTGATGGTTGATTTATATATGTATATATATGTCCAATTCAAGAGAGTGAGAGAGGGAGAGACAGGTGATGTCCTGGGTAACGAGTTGACCCTACCCATACTTGACCCGCCCATTTGCAACTCCTAAAAATGGTCAAATAGTTCCCACAAGCAGCAATATTCTGCATAGCATAGCTCCATTGCTAATCAGTAGGCCAGGGAAAAAAACACTGGAACAGAAAACAACATAGTAAATAGATGTAACAACTGAGAGGGTTACAAAAAAAACCAATTACCTAGTAAATACTTGTAAGAGTGCCGGAAAGAATTCTACAACAATTAAGCCAAATCTTGAAACAATTATCTATTCTGAAAAAATGATTGTTCAAGGAAAAAAGTGTTCTTTGAATAGCATGACAAACCAAATATGTATCTAACTGGAAAAAATAACACAGAGACACAAAGAAACCTGGAAAACCAATTGCGCAGCAGAAGAGGTGGTGGTGAGAAGGGAGAGATAAATATGAAATGTGAGAAAAATGAAAGAGAGAGTCGTGAGAGTGAGGGGGGTGGGAGATAAGGCAGAGAGAGATGGTAGATAAGGAAAGAGAAACATAATATAAAAGAGAGAGGTAGGCGTGTAACAACCTGCATTTTCATTTAATTATTTTTAATTTCGCATTTCCATGTTTAATCTGTATTACTGGTTTTATTTGAAATTCTCATGTTCTAAACTTTACTTTTTATTTTATTTCATTGTCAAAATTCTTTTTGGGGTCAAACTGTAATTTTATAAAATTTAGTTATACATGTGTTGGATTTCAAAACTGTATTTCAAAATGGTGGAAATAGTTTCTTTTGACTCAAACAATATTTTTATAAAATCGGAAAATCATTTCTCACGTTAAAATGAAATTTCTGTATTTTTGTGGCGATCACCGCGCTGCGAAAATACCAGTTTATATTCAAAACTGCCTGTGCCGCATTGATCTCCCACAGATTGGGAATTAACATCCAATCGTATGTGACATATGCTTTTAGTTTAATTAATACTTGTAATGATTGAGTAAGCTTTGTTTGGAAATGCATTCTATGCATGAGTAATTATAGTGTCTATAAGTTGTTTTACCAAACACACCAAGTGATTCTTAGGCAACTTGATAGAGCCTTGTTTGGTTGTGCTTCTTTGGTGTGTATTGGTTTGTGCCTATAAGCTACCCTTTCCCAAACACCTTCATATTGACCCCTATAAATCTAATTGCCCCCTACTCTCATTCACAACAGATTATACATGTATAATACGTATATGCATAACTTGGTTTTGGAAATTAGAAAATAAAATCAATTGTAGAGTGTGAGTTAAGGAGCTTGGGCTCCAAGTTCTTATATTTTCTATATAAACACACATTCAACACACAATCTGCACAAGTTCAATACTTCAGAGAGTTTAGAGAGCAATTACTGAAAATTTTAGAGAGAGAGAGAGAGAGTAAAACCTCCATAGCTTGGAGCTTGAAAGCTATATTTGCTTATTTCTCATTCTTTCTGAGCAATCAGTTAATCTTCAATCACAATGAGTATTTAGAACTCACTTGGAATGTTATTCATGTTCATTTACTACTTGTGTATGTATAATTGTGATTTCACCATTGTTAATTTGTCCATGGAAGTTCAAGCTAGAAAAAGGGTGAATTTCAAAACTTAACCAAAACTCATTTTGATAGATAAAAATGAAAGATTACAGTCCCTAGAGGTTGTATTTAAAGTATTAGAACTTAATTCATTCGTATATGAAAGTATATTAAAATTGAAGTTTTGTCACCTCTCGATTTTACGTGAAATCCGAGAGCTACGACTGAAATTAGTTAAAACCGATCGCATATTCACGATCCTTGCGAAAAAAACGGAGAGAACCATATATTACAAGTCATGGTTACATTCGGATTTCAAAATAGGTCAAAATAGGCTTTAAATTCGTAACAGGGGATAAACTTCTGATGCCAATCGATTAGCATGATTACCAATCAATTGACATGTTTACTAATCGATTGGAATGTTTCAACACTGACGACTTTAGAAAAATGGTCATAACTTCCTCTAGAAAACTCGAAAACGCGCACCGTTTGAAGCGTTGGAAACTATACTCAAAAATCTTTATTTTGATATGTAATTCATCCACAAAAATTATAACTCATTTTTAAGGGCATTGCTTTCAAGTGGACCCACTTGTGTTCTAGTAGCGATAAAAGAATATTAAAGTATTCTTTGATGAATTCACCGGTTGTTTCATATAAGATTTGATTTCTTCTTGTATATTCGTGGTTATCATTCCTAGTGCTTTATATTCTCTGTATATAGCTACATGACATACACGGGGAGTCAGTTTTACATGTATGGTGAGTGTGGGTTAGTGTGGAAAAGAGTATGTGGTTGAGATTGTGATTGGACACTCCCTGGTACGTGTGTACTAAAGTGTGATGTTTTGAGATTGCAGCTAAAGTATCTTTGAAATGCGACGGTGACAAAACTGGACACTCCCCGGCGCCCATGATAGCGCTAAAGTGTGTGATGCCGACTTGGACATTCCCTGGCACCCATGGTAGTACTAAAGTGTGGCCTACTGGACATTCTCTGACATGCGTGGTATGGTCAAAATGTGAGACATTGGACACTTCCTGGTAACCCGTACTAAAGTGTGAGGCAAACTGGACACTCCCTGGTACCCCGTTACTAAAGTATGGTCATCTTAGTGTTTCAAAGATACTGGTGTGAGAGAGTTGGGTGTTTGTGTTGTCGAGAGAAAAGAGTCGGTAAGATGAGAATGGTGGTATTGGTCTCATGCACGATCACATGTTTTATGAACCAAAGTTTATAATGCGATTCTTACTGTTTTATCAATTGAATTCATTGCGATGATTAACCCGTTGATTAATGAAATTGAAAAATGGAAAATAGTACATGAGTATGTTTTACATTCGAGCAGATGTTTTTAATACTCACCAGCTTCTCGAAGATGACGACGTTGATGCGTCCTGGATATTCGTGTCTAGGCTTTTCAGATTATAATTAGGAGGGACTATATGACTATGCTAATTGAGAAAGACTGTTTATGAAGATAAACTGTTTATCATTATCTTATGTTTTAAGTCATGAACTAGTTTTGTAATAAGAATGACTGTAATAGATGTTAGATATTATTTTATTTCAAGGCGGTCTGTGCTTTTAGGTGATCCCGTGCTGTAATATTTATTAAGTTAGAAATTTTTTGTAAACCTTTATTGCTCTACTCTGATTTATGGTTTTATGTTGTTCAACGTTTGAGAAGGATTCAATCTTTCAAACTATCGCGACCTACGGATCCATAAAGGAAATTAATCGCTTTCCATATTTATGTTACGTCGGGGCTTGACAAGGCATGAGATATGCGAGTTAAGGAATCAAATATATATCAAATATTCTATTTACCAAGCTTCTTACGTTTATTTATACAAATTATACATATATATAGTCTCGTATATATATGTATATATAATATAATATAATATATATTTTGCATCTATGTAAATTTGTTATTGGTATCATTATTTTATAGAATATGTAGTTATATTATTTTAGCTTGTATCATGTATGTGTGTATATTTGGAGATATAAGTATATATATATATATATATTAGATATTGATGAGATTTAATATGGTTAAAAAAGAGATAGGGGAAATAAGAGAAAAAAAAGGAAAAAGAGAGAGAGATTATATGTATATCTTAGTAATTCTGGAGATAGAAAAAATAGGAAACAAATAAGAATAATATAAAAAAGTGGAAAAAAATCACAGAGCTACCACGTGGTAGGCTTCTGATTCCACTTAGTCCCGTTTATTTTATATATGTATATATAATATAATATAATATATATTTTGTATATATAAGGTAGAAGTCAAATAGATAGAAACAACGGATATATCGCAAAATTATCAATATCATTATCGAAATTTCTTTATACAAACTGCACATTTATATTTATAATATAATATATATATGTTTTGTATCTACATTAAACATCTATTTATACATGGGATACATTATATGTAGGTACGTATTAAAAATAAGGAAAATAAAAAAATTTAAATGTTTCAAAATTTCATGTAGTATTTTTTTGCTAAGAAAATTTTATGCACGTAAATTTGTTAGTGGTATTGTTAATTTTTTATTATTATTTTAGTTTGTATCATGTATATATGTATATTTGAAGATATTAGTATATATATTTATCTAGATTAAATATTTTATGACATTAGATATGGTTTAAAAAGATGAAAGAAGAGAAAAAAGGAAAAAGAGAGAAAATGATTATACGTGTATATCTTATTAATTATAGAGATAGGAAAAATCGGGAAAAAAGGAAAATAATATAAAAAGTGAGAAAAATCACAGAGCTACCACGTGCCAGGCTTCTGATTCCACTTTATAATATATATTATATTAAAATTTTGATATCACACCCCAACCCGCCCCCGCGGGCTAGGACACGTGTAACAAAGCCAAGGACCAAACAATCATTTTCAACGTTCCAAAAATTACATTTTGACTGAAATACCAGGGGTAAAATAATATTTTATCAAATAAAATAACCAAAAGAAATAATAAAGTTTTAAAACCGTTGAAAGGTACTTGAGCATAGTTTCCCCTATTACAGCACCATTCACCCTGTTTTCATAAACTAAAATATTTTTAACCCCTACTGCACACATTTATTTAAATATTCCAAAACACATCAAAATCCAACTAAATATATAGATTCACTCTAACATAATAAAAGTTAAAATCATAACCTCTAATATATACTTATACATAAAACTATAATCATTGTATAACTCCCAATATCTCTAACTTGTAATTTAAAAATAAATAATGCAAAACTCATCTTAGCAACCCAGCCCCGTAGTCTCGATCATTTCTCACTGTGGTATTCATCTGAACCTACGTGGTCATTAGCCACAAAAATCGAATAAGTTTTCGCTCAGTGAGTACGTGGTGCTAATCATGCAATTGGAGTATTTAATAATTCATAACCCCAATTAAACATTCACAACAATAAATGGTCGCAGTCGTGTCAAGTAATCAACCACTATCGTTCTGGACCCCTAATTCCGGGTCTATCTCACTTTTTCCGTCGCATATAACGAAATTACACTCATTCATTTGTGACTGTAGTCAATTCGTTGTGGTCGTCACCACTATCCCCTTTTCTCTGAGGATTCCAACATCTCTCTCTCCCTTATATATGGGCTAACTAATGGTGATTATCACTTGAGACCCTTTGACCCATATAAGCACATAAACAGCTCAACATGTCAACATGGCAATTTCAACATTTTAGACAAGTTAAATAATAATTAATCACATGCTTTTCTACTTAATCACAATTAAGCAATTTAAGTATTCAATAACAAATAAATAACATTAAATATCCAATTTTGGGATTAGGACACCCACCTCACAAATATGTCCAAAATAAGCCTAGAATTCCCAAATTTCTTCGCAAAGCTAACTCCTAATGATTCCAATGATAATCCTATACAATTTTAGTAAACTAAATATTGCCAACTCATTTGGGTCACGAAAAATCTATCGATTAAACTGAAAATAAATTATATCATAGGGTTATACTTACCCCCACGAGTTCAAATATGGCTTCGTATCGCGATTAGGACAACGTACGGCGAAGCTATGACATCGGAAAAGTGGAACCCTCACTTTCCTTTGGTCTTCCTCTCGGTACTATTCTCTCTCTGTTCTGTTTCTTTATTTTTTAATTTTTTTTTTCCTATTTTGATTAACTAATGTAAACTAATATATCTATATATATAATACTCCCTCTGTCCCATTTTATGTGTCCATCTTTCCTTTTTCGGATGTTCTAAAATTGTTGTCCACTTAGTTTCCCAAACTACCCTTTCTTGCAATCAACACAAAAAAAAAAAAAAAAAAAAAAGAGGAAGAGCAATGATTATGGGCAATTGTGGAAAGTAGGTGTAGATTCTTTTTGCCCCCTTAAATAGTTGGATTCCCCAAGATGGACACATAAAAAATGACAGAGGGAGTATAATATATACACCACCAGCCGCGGCCATTCACAAATGACAAATACACACTTTCACGTTGTGGTTTTTTTATTTTATTATTATTATACAAAATGATGATGAATCAAGACTAGAGGTGTCAACCTCTTGACCCTACAAGCCAACTTTGGCTTATTCGCACTCATATCCCTACAAGTTGTATTAGTTACCTAATTATCTAAGTGAGTCTATATTTATGTCACGTATGGATTCCAAATGTGGTTAAAAAATATCATATGAAGGCACTAATTAGCCTACCAATTATGTCACGTGTTCAATTACGCCCTCACAAGGGTACCCAAACTGGTCCCATAAGCAATCATGAACAACAATAAAATATTAAAACACTTAATATTTCATTAATTAAATAATCACATGGCATCAACATGTATTATAATGTACACATTTACATTTACATGTCTACCATTTAATCACATAAATGTAACTAAATGTAATTTATCCAATCTGGACCTCCCATGGGTCCCGTTTCACATTTCTCCAACTGTGCCATTTATCAATTACTTATCAAATCGGGGTAAATGGAACTTACCCAAATCATCACATGCAATTATTTATACTAACTAATGCATGCAAAAAATATTAATACTATTTTCCAAGTACGGATATTACATTTGATGAATTAAAAAAGAAAAAACATAAATTCTTTTAACGAAATCGACACTTTGTATCAAGGTTGCGTTTGCAACAAAGTCCTCCCCGAAGTGATCGTCAAACTCCAAAATCTATTATAAAACTATACATCAAATTCATCTTCAGTGATTCTAACACAGACAAGAAATAATAGTGAATCACAAAAAACTCCAATTAGAGAAAAGCTTTCTCGTAAGGGCGCAAATTCTTGGCAAGCATACATCTTTCCCATCCTTAATCGCAAAATAAACAATAAAATTATGTGATCTACCAATCAGCACGTAGGTGCTGCCGAGGATCCATAGTCATCTCATACAACTTTTAGTCGTCGCAAAGTCATCCAAACTAATCCCTTTGATACATCAGCACTTGTGTGGTCCCACAAAAAATTCATGAGTACATTTTTGCTCACTCAATCACCAAATGGGTGATCATGTGTGATCCACTTCTTTTCAAGGACAAAATGAGGTTAAATAAAATATGGAAAGTGGTGGATCTCACATGTTCATCTAATGGGGTGTTTGGGTGAGAAAAAATGGCTGAACAGAAAAAGCACTCCAATTTATATGGGAGCATTTTTGCTCACTAAAAAAATGGTTCACTAATGCTCACCCAACAATCCCATTGGCTAATGCAGTGGGACCCAGGATAAAACAAATGATGTTTAATCCTGAGTCCCACTGCATTGGCCAATGGGCTGCTTGGGTGAACATTGGTGTACCATTTTTTGGGTGAGCAAAAGTATTTTCAATTTATATTAGTTGTAAAACTTTCCACTTCATCTTTATGGACGATGATGATTAGGGGTGGTATTCGGGTCGGGTCGGGTCATAATCGTGTCGGGTCATTATCGTGTCGAGTCATAATCGTGTCGGGTCATAATCGTGTCATTCTTAACGCGTCATAATCGTGCCGGGTCATATACGGGTCACCCGTTTAACACGTGTAGGGTGTCATCAGTTCGGTTCAGTTCAAAATTTTATTTTCTATATATTTTTTCCATGTTTTGAAAGCCAATCGAAGTGGTTGGTTCGGTGGATTTTTCGACTTTTGGTCGATTTTGTCAATTTGGGCAGTTGGATCAGTTTTTTAGTTGTAGGTAGTTTTAAAAAAACGATTGGTTAGCTCGGTTCGGTTATTAAAAAAAAACTTACAGCCTTGCTAAAAATACAAACAAGTCTTCCCATCAAATGTATTAATTATTAGCACGTATTACTGTCACATCCGTCCCGGGAAATCTATTTATTTTAAAATACAGAATTGATTTATTGTGAATTATTAATGTTGATTAATAATTGTGGATGTGGTTGACGTGGGTCAACAGTGAGTGTCAATCGAGGACACAGAGATTTGATAATCAATGAGGGATTGATATGAGTAAATGACATTTATGTGATTTTAAATGTTATTTGACTTTACCTGATTTTCGTGAATAGTAAATTTACCTGTGTAGAGTAAATTTTTGGTAGTTTTGATCCTATTTTAGATCTTTGTGAATACTGTGGTGAGAACGTGAGTGTCGCGTTGTATAAAAGGTAAGTTGTCTAGAGATTCCATGTAATTTAGTTTTCGTGCGTAATTACGGACCCAAACGGAACGTGGACGAAAACTTTCGTAATTTATAGTTTTCACTCGTGAAGTCATAAAATGGACGCGTACGACGTTTCAGGGGATAATTAGAAGTTTAGAGAACTCCCGGGGAGTTAAACACGATTTTCAAAAGTTGTGCCTATATATAGAAAACCATGAGATATTTTCATTAGTTATAATTTTCTAACCTAAATCAAGAGGAGGCCAAAAGGTGGATTTATTGCTTCAAGCTTCAAGACACAAATCGACGAACTTCCGATCGTCAACTTTTCTCCAAATTTCATATTCGGACTCCTCGAGGTATTAGCTACGTTTTGATGTCTATTAGGCCATGTTCGGCAAATTATTTTCGAAAAGCTAATTTTAAGAATTTGGGAAAAACATGTGTATACTTGTAGGAATCGCTTGTAATCGGATATTCGACGTTTAATTGGTGCCTAGTACTTCTCCTAAAGTTTGAGACTTATAGCTTGAGGTATGAATTCCGAACCTATGTAATATAGGGAATTTTGGATGTTTTAGATATTTTGTATGAATTGTGATCCGGGCAAACTTATGTGTTAAATTAGGCCCGTTAATTTTAGCGAGTACGTATAGAAAAGCATGATGACATGATTATGTGAGTATGCTAAATGTTTATGTGGGTCAAAGGGGAGTTCGATATAATTTCATGCCGTGCACGCCTCTCGATGTTTGAGAGTTTATAGTAGTGACGACTACTTGCTTGGTGTGGAAAGTGGCCAACCAGAGTAGATGGATGCAATGGTTGAGTGATTCTTGGCTAACCATTGACATCGCGGTTTAAGATTTAAGACTTGCCGATATACTGGGTGAATGCGTATCTCTCCCCGGAGACTAAATTATGTGATTTAGATGTTTAAAACATGAATTGCCTCATATGCATTTGTTTAGAATTGTACGCTCAGCATATAGCTGAGCAATGGAGATTTACTCCATTGCAGGTATGAAGAAAAGAAAGATGGATGCGAGGAATGAGGCCGTTGGGATCATTCGGAGGAATTGGGTGTAGATTTTTGTAATCGAATCATAGAAGCTCTGGATTATTATTATTGAGTTGATGTAATATTCTTTTGAAAACCTTTTTAAGTTGGTTGGAAGTGACTTGGAACTCTTGAGTTCGCGTTTTGATGTTTAACACGTTGAGTTTCATTTTTTATGAATTTGTTGTAGCACTTAAGAGATTTGATCCAAACGAGTTCCGTTAATGTTTTCAAAGCTTAGACATGCTGTCTAATATGTTTATATACCTTTGGTAAAGTTTCAGAACGATTGAGAATTTGTATGTTGAGTTTCGTCGTAATTGCAACGTTTTCAAAAAAAGTAAAAATAGGCAAAAGTGGGCTGTCCGTGAATAGTGTTTTTACAAAGGAAGTACCTTTTTCGGAAAATATTGAACTGTTCTATTTTGCTTTTAGGGTACATTTGGGGTCCCTAATAACACTTTTATAGTTAATTTGAAATATAATTAACTTTTCAAATTGATACGGATTTTACGGACTCATAGTTCAATGTTTTGTTTTTCTTCCAAAATGAACTTTGTTTTAAAGAGTTTCTTTAAGTTTCTTTTCCGCTGCTAGAGTTATAGAATGAATTGGATGAGCCTCGGTGGCGTGCCACGTGTCCTATTTCCGCCCGTAGCGGGATGGGTCGTAACAATTACATATCATCTTAAATGCCAAAATATTACAAATATAACAATATTCAACTATTATAAACTATTATAAACCTATTAGTTATTAATTATTATTATTTTATTACATTAGTTATTAATTATTATATATAGATTTACTTGTTTGGTAAGTTGATAATTACTACTTCTTCTTCTTCTTCTTTCTTTTTTTTTTTTTGGTTTTGGGAGCAAAAAAAAAAAAAAAACAATTTAGTTTATATATATATGTTTAAAAATTTTAATTATTATTTTTTGATTACATTAATTATTTATTATTATATATAGATTTAATTGTTTGGTAAGTTGGTAATTACTCTTTTTTTTTTGCTATTGGAGCACAAAAAAACAACAATTTCACTTTGTATTTTTTTTTTTACAAAAATAATTTTTTTAATTCTTATTTATATTATTTGTATTTTGGATTTACAGATTATTAAAAATAAATTTTAAAACTAAAAAAATGCCTCAACTGTACTTAAATACTTAATTGGGTCAAACGAGTTGACCCGCTTAAATCCGTTTATTAATCGTGTCAAACGGGTTAACTTGTTTATCATCCGTGCCCTTATACAGATCACCCAAACCCATTTATTTTCGGATGGGTCGAAAATTGCCAACCCTGCGGCGCATCTAAGGAGTATATACTCATCGGTAACACTGTAAAAAACCACTAGGGTTTTTCATTCCCCAGCTCTCTCACTTCACTAAAAAACATTGAAAAAAAGGGCGGGAGAGAGAAACACACAGTTCTACTCTCTCTCTCTCTCAAACGATTCAGCCCACAATATGTCCGTTGCGATTCGCCACCTGACAGTACTTGGGGAGTTCAAACCCTTTGGCTTGATCGCAGAAGCTCTCGACGGAAAGCCCGCCGAGAATGTCCTCGACGAGTACGATTACTTCGTCTTCGGTCCCGAGGTCGCTAGACAGAGAGACGAAGCCGAAGACGACAACGATTCATGGGCTTGGAGCGATCAGAGTGATCACGAGCTCTTCATTCGAGGGAATCGGTAATTCAGCTTATCAAATATATATTTTTTTAATTTCACATTTGGGGAAAGTTTTTCTATATTTAACCAGCATTTCAAGATTTTGAATTCTTTGTCAAAACGAATATTTTTTTTTGAATTCGGAGTCTATGAGGCGTCATTAGGGAAATTCTATCACACCCACCAAGGGGTTTGGTCCTGTAATGCATACATGAAAAAGTTACAAGCTTTGGCACACACTTGATATCAAAGTTTGTACCTTTTCAAACCACCATTGAGTATATTAAAAATTAACGAACAATGGGCTTGGAGCGATTAGAGTGATTTCGAGATCTTCATTAGATGGAATTGGTAATTCAGTTTCAAATTAGATAGAATTTGAAATTTCACATTTGGGAAAAGTTTTCTATCCGTATTTCAAGATTTTGAATTCGGAGTCTATGAAGGTAATGCATGGATGAAAAAGTTACAAGCTTTGGCACACACTTGATATCAAAGTTTGTAACCTTTTGAAACCACCATTGAAGATTGTTTAGTGGTGGTCTTCAATCTATGGTTGTTTTCGAATGTGACTATCTTTGACACTAACTGGGTACTAAAGTTTGTGAAATCACTATCAAACCACTTGCTCATGCCTTTGAATTTCTCATTTTATGAAATGTAGATATGTTTCGTTGTGTTTGGATGCTTGGAATGGAATGGCAACCTTGTTACGGACACAAATATAGATAAAGTTGTATTTAGTTTTATACATTTCACGCAATTCTAATACCGAACTTGTTCCATATTGCCAAATGCAACATTAATGTTTTTGATTCTTTATTCTAAATTTCTAATTTTTTTTTCCTTATCCATTATTGAATACTCATCGGCACGTTGTAACAAGAGTATGTTTTTTGATAATGTAGCTTATTGTGGAATTTCCTTATACTCATTTGTGACAGGATTATATGGACTACTGGTTCGCGTGTGTATAAGAGATTCACCTCTCCCTCATCAGCTATTATGGTACTTGAAATTTTTGGTGCACTGAAGTGATTCAACTTCCATTTGTTCTCTTGTATACTAAAACTTGATAAATGATAGCTGCTATTTAGTGAACATCTTGGTTTTTCCTAAATTTTGTTACTTTATGTGAATTTCTAGTTGTTGCAGCTGGGTAATATAAATGGACATCAACATTCTTTATATAATATAGTTGTGCTATGGGAAATATAACCGGTGGAGTCCTCTTGATCATTTCTAGCTTCTTGGTCACTTTGTATGCAACATTCAAGTATGGGGATTCATATGGTTTTTTGATTTTGTGTTGCTTTCTAACAAAAACAGCATAATTTAAAGTGGATTGACGATTGAAGCTGGTTCAAAAATACTAATGGCATCATTCTTCTAGTTCGGAAGTCATCAGAAGAGGGTTTTATTTTGGGTGCATCGAATGGATAGAGGTTATTAGTGTGAGCTGTTTCTTGTTATATGATTGCGTAAAATGATTTGAAGATTAGTGCTTATTGGGTCAGTGACAGATTTGCTAGTGTGGGCAGGATGGCTATTGTCTCTTATGTGCAAGGATATGGAGAAGTAAAAAAATATTGATTTCCTTGCAGAGAAAAGCTATGTTTGCAGTACACAACTTACTCAAAGTTCTTGCAACAAGTTTCTAAAATCAGTGTTATTAATTAAAAGGAATTATTAGCTCTTGGCAGGAAGATATCCAGACAGCTGCTCTTGTAAATAAAAGAACATGTTGATAAAATTTTAATTGCTCTCTCAAGAAGTTCAAAAGCTAAAATTTGCTGAATCTAAAAAATTGTCTTAAAGAGTTAACTATTTCACAGATGTTTTAATGCGAGTTGCTTTAATTTAGAAAAGGGCAATTAGGCCCATTACCCACCGTTGGTCTCGTTTACTCAGCTTAATGGGAGCAGTAAACTGGAGAGAGACCTAAAATTTACATATTTCCGCAAAGTGGTTCATCACGGGCTCGAAGCTGTACTCTCACTCGTCAACTCGAGCTTTTCTCATTGCACTAAACAATGAACCCTAGTTTCTTTTCAAATTATATTCGTTATGGTTTGTCTGAAGTATTCTCCTGATATGTTTCAGATTTGGTCTAACAAGAATCACATATTTTACAAGGATATGCTGTATTGTTGAAATCTTTTCCATATTCATTCAAGGACATGTGTTTATATACACACAGATAAATATCCATGCAAGTAGAGGGTGTCTTAAAACGCAACGTTTTCATTTTTATACATGGTAGTAGGGCCCTAAATGCTCAATCGAGCAATGCTATCCTTGTCTTCTCCATGACCAAATAAGTCAGCACTCAGATCAACCTCTGGTTGTCTCTTCTTTTGCATCTACTGGTTCAAGCCCTGCATTGCTCTCTATTAATGAGCTGCGGAATTAACTCTCAAACTCACACTGATGAGTTATCCATTACGGCATGCACAATTCAACGCTCTTCTCCTTTAGGTAAGATTTAAGGGCTATCTTGATGACTGTTGGTCAAGCCCATGAAAGAATGTGATGAACGATGGAAGAATGGTTCAGCCAAAACCTCATAGGAATGCTGCTAAAAATTGACAAGATTTATGCTAACTGGTCTAGACAAGAGTGATGCACCTTAAGGCATTCCTCCTCATCAAATGCATCGTGATTCGAAGTCTGTGACTGAATAGCTAAAAACAATCAAAGTAACTTTTGACAAGTTAGCCCTCATTGATGCACCTATAGCTGAGGATGACATTATTATTCTCATTCAAATACCTTTTGACCCGAATTCAAGGAAATTGTAGCTGCCTCTCCTACTTGTGAAAAAGCCATCTCATCGGTGGTACTCCATGACAAGCTCGTTGAATATTGAGTTCTATGAAGAGAGAGGAAGCACATAGTTCTCCTCTCCCAAGTATACTGCCTATTTTAGTCATCCCTTAGTACAAATTAGTCAAACAAAGGCGCAATTGGATGTCTTTTTGGAATCTGAGCTTTCTCCTTTTCTTTTGAGTACGTGCTGAATTATCTCCATTATGCCTCTATTTGTATCACATTTGGTTTTTAAGCATTTATCCCATTTCACTTGACTTATTTAAAAAATATTTTGCTCAAATTCTAGGCATGCTGGTGTCGTCTGGGTGATATGTCTGAAGCTCTTCTTTGTGTTCTACACACTGATAGTTTGACACTCTATAACACATCAGGTAAATGTTATTTTACAAATTTAATGTAGTTGGTTGTTTGTATGCTTTTTTTTTTGGTTTTGTTTTTTAAGTTAGCTCTGGACATTTATTTCGTAATGATTTACTGTTTGTTCTTTTGTCTCTTCACCTTTCCTTTTATTTGTTATGGACTGTGGACTTTGACATTTGACTCATGCTACTTATGGTTCTTTTCTTCTTAAAATTTGTTCCTTTCTGTTAAACTCTGCTCCTCTAAATAAAGCACATCTTGTCTGCAAAAACAAGATTGGGATCTTCTGCTGGATGGGTCCCCGTATTAGTTTTAGAATACTCTATAGTCTATATAGCATCTTGATTGATAGAAAACTATTGAATTTTATCTGAAATATATGAGCAACGGAGGACACTTTTAAGGAAAGAACATGAATGTCTATGTTTAAAATCCACCCAATTCGTCTCGACTCTTTTTTTTTTTTCTAATTCATTTTGTTACTGGATGGAGATTAGTCAGAGTCTGTGATGGGATTGGCTGTGGCTTTTGAAAAGTAGAAGTAGAAGCAGAAGTCCAAATCATAAAGGCAGGATGGGAATTAAGAAAAATGTGGACATGCTTAAGCCCAAAATGTTTTTTTTGAGGCTCTGAAGTGCTTTCTAAAATAATCCAAATAGTCTGACATTTGCATTTTGTGTTTCTGAAGCACATTTGGGAAGTGATTCCAATAAAAGTCTAATGATTTCTCATTTTATGTCCGGATGCTTTTCTCCACAGGTGAAGTGGTATCTGTTCCTCTACCTCGTACTGTCACATCGATATGGCCTCTTCCATTTGGTTTGCTACTTCAACAGGCGACCGAGGGGAACACATCAACATATGCTTCTTCTTCATCCTCAAGCCCTTCATTAAATGCACGGTTTCCATCCCGTCTGAAAAGAGAAATTGGACACAGTCCTCAAAATAACATCACTTCCATGAATGCATTTGATCCTATGATAAAGGGAGATGGAGCTTCAATATCCTCACATCTCATTTTGAAAGATGCGCTAGAGGAACCCCAGGTATGCAGATACTTGCCCTTGATGGCTGGAGTTTCCTCATCTTTGTCTTACGCTCTGTTTGTTTAGATGAAATACTCAATTTTCCAGTGTTTGGTAGTCTGTAAATGTTTTATGAACATTTTAGGAAGATGAAAGTAGCTTAAAATCCGAAAAATGACTTATGGAAAAAAATTCCGGAAGTCATTTTTGAAACAATACTTAAGTGGTGGAACACCCAGTTAATCAATGTGCATGTATATTAATATACTATAAGTCTGTACACACGCATAATATATACACGAGTATGCGAATGACAATATACTATAAATCTGTGCACACGCATAATATATACACGTGTAGATGCGAATGACCATGTATACTATGAGCTTATATTCATATACCTACATATATTATCAATTGTTATGTTCCCGTTATCCATGTACTAATTAAACAAGTTAACATTAGCAAACTGTATTCACCCTTATCAAAATGCTTAAAAGTGCATTGTTTTGTTACTTGTAAATATTTTTAAGCGTCAACCAAACACCTGAAAATAAGAAGGAAACTGATTTTTTTTTTGTAAAGTATTTTATCAAAAATATTTTCCGGCATAAAACAATTTATGTTGAAACAAACAGAGCTTTAACCTTAATGTTCCCAGTAATATCGCAGATGCATTATATTATTTCTTAATCTTATCTCTGACCTGATTTTGTTGCAGTTATCCGTTTATTTTTTCTGGCTCTACGGTTTCATGTATCTGATATAAAGTTCTTCATTACATTTTCAGCCTACTTATATAGAGGAAAGAGGAAAATTGAACATAATGAAGGAATTTGATGAAAGAATAATTTGGACTAGTGAGCGTATTCCTCTAATGGCATCATATAACAAAGGTTTTCTCTTATTACTTCCATCTTATTGTGACTTCCCTGCACAACTACCAAAAGAAGGAAAGTAATACACACGTTATATTCATCATATACTACTTTGTTCCCAGGGAAGATGCAACACTCTATATGGGTTGCAGAAGTCATTACCTCTAACATTGAAGTGGCACATTCTAAATTATTTGATGTTATTCCTGATGGAGTATTACCCAAGCAGTTCTCCTTCCGAAGGATATGGCAAGGGAAGGGTGCACAGACAGCTGCTAGCAAGGTTCTGGATTTATATATTGATTCCTCTAGTTTTCCTTGGATGAATATTTCAAATTGAACGTTGGCTACTTCTGTCATTTGGTTATGTTGCGATCCTGCCATTTGGTTTTCATTATATTTCTCCTTTCACATTTAGTATGGAACATGCGTAAATGGAGGTGCAATTTCTTTATTGAATTAATATTCTTGTAAAGATCCCAACATGCAACTTAACTCAGATCAACTAAGCTTTAAATACTGGAACTAAGTCTTCCGATTTGAGGTACACTTGAGTTGATCATATAGACAATTGGTACTGGGTCAAAATGGCCAAAATTATGTGATTGAGTCGTCATGGGTATATTTAGTGGACATGTTCTAGATTCAGCTGAAAGGCGAAGTGGGTTATCAGCCCAAGTATTTGAGATTTAAGGTTTTGTTGAGTTCAACTTAATTGGGTACTCAATTCAGAAGTTTAATTGACAGCTTGACGCTATATTTGAAAGATGTATGAGTTTTACTCCAAGTGGTCTCTCTTGCAACATTAATTCACAATTGCACTCCTTTGTTTGGGATAATGTTGGGGTTTTCTTAGTAGGTATATGTAGTTTGTATTTGTTGGAATTAGGAAATCTTTTTATATTGCTGACTTTATTCTTTTTATTTTAGGTCATGTTGACCAGTATTTATTTCATATTTATTAGGCTTTATTTCTTTCCTTTTTATGGCTTTCTAGCTTTGTATATATATACATGGGATTAGTTTAATAAAATTATTTTTTTTCCCTAAACTCCTTTTGGTATCACAGTCACAAAAGAAAAAACCCTAACCTCACCTCGCCTCATCTTTGCGCCGGACCTCCTACCAGCCTACCCCCACCTGCTGCGCACCACCCAGCCCCACCACCACCCTCGCCGACCCCTCCTGTTCTGGCTCAGACCCTACCGCAGGCCCCTGCCTTGCGACGCACCTACCAGGCCTCTTGGCTTGGTCCAGCAGCCACTTGGCTGCTTTTTCTTACCCGTCTCGGGCATCTTTGCGATGTATTAGAGCCTTCTCGTGCTCTCCGTCTTCAGTCTGGGTAACCTGTTCGGTTGCCCACGTCATCATTCGCTGAGTGTCTGGCTGTGATATCTGTTGTTGCCGATTTCCATCCTCTTCCGGCAAGTCTATTCTCTTCTCATTATTTTTTAATCCTACAGCATCATGACTGATCCTAGTAAGGATGATCCTACTGCGATTGTTCTTGCCCGTTCCGATTTGTCTATGTCTCATTTGACACCTGCTCAACGTGTCACAAGTGTTTTGTTGAATGGAAAGAATTTTCATGCTTGGTCTAATTCTCTTCGCCTTTATCTTGGAGGCAAGTGGAAGATTGGGTGGTTGCTTGGTAAGATCGTCAAACTTGCTGAAACTGATGCTAAATATGATGAATGGTTTTCAGATAGTTGTATCATTCTGGGGTGGATGTTCAACTCAATGGAGGAATGAATCTATAATATGTTTATGTACCATAACATGGTTTATGGTCTTTGGACTGCGTTGGCTAAGATGTATGCCCATGCGCATTCTGACTCGCACATTTTTGAGCTCTACCAGGACATCTCTCATGCCTTCCAAGCTGCCTTGGGACTCTCTGTTTCTGACTTTTTTGGCTACCTGCAAACTCGGTGGGAGGAGTTAGCCCAATATGAGCCTATTACAGATTTTCCCAATGGTGGTGATGTTGAGGTCAAGCGGCTTGACCGGCGACATACCTACCAATTTTTGATTGGTCTAAAGCCCGAATTCGAGGCCCTGCGCACGCAGATTCTTAATACTGCACCCCTGCCCTCTTTATTTGAGGCTTTTGCTACCGTGGAAGGTGATGAGAGGCGACGCCGTATTTTATCCCCTTCTCCTGTCACTGAGCCGTCTCCTCTAGTTTATGATCAAACGGCATTGGTTACTCGTTCGAGCCCACGACTTGCTTTTGGTTCCTCTTCAGGCCCCCGCCCTTCTTTTGGTGCCCCTTCTGACAATCGTCCTGCTTGCACTAGTCCTTTTTGTTAGCACTGCCGACAACTTAGCTATACTATAGATCGCTGTTTTGATCTTCATTCGGAATTGCAATAGCAATTCTCCAAGAATAAGTTTGCTGGCCGTGGTAGGGGTGGTCCTCGCACTGGTGCTGCTGTTGAGACGGTACCTCCTCCACGTGATTGTGGTCAACTTCAGTCTCAGATTGCTCAGCTCTAGTCACACTTGGGATTGGTTACGTTCGTCTCATCGTCTGGTCCTACGGCTGCTCTTGCTACAGGTACCCCTACTGCTCTTTATAGTAAGTCAGATCATCCCACTTGGATTTTGGATTCTGGTGCAAGTAAGCACATGACTGGTGAGTCGTCTATTTTTACATCTTCCTTTGCCCATATTGACCAATCTCCGTATTGCCGATGGGTCTTCCATTCCCATCCGAAATCAGGAAGATGCCCAATTGTCTCCCGACATTACCCTCACATCTGTTTACTTTGTTCCCAATTTTGCCTATAATCTCCTTTCTGTCAATCGCATTGCAAAGGACCAAAATTATGCTGTCGTGTTCTTACCTAACTCGTGTTATTTGCAGGACCTGAATTCGAGGAGGATTTTTGGCAGGGGGTATGAGCGTGATGGCCTCTATTCAATGGTCTAAAAATCGCTAGGCGCTAGTCGGGCGGCAGAGGGGGGCCTAGCGCCTAGGGGCCTAGGCGGACGACTAGGCGGGGCCTAGGCGGATTTTTTTTATAAATAAAATTAATTATATAATAGATATATATATATATATATATACGAGTTATGTGGTGTTAATTAAAAATAATTATAGATTTGTGGTTCAAATAATATATATATATATATAAAGGTTATGTGGTGTTTTTTTTGGAAATAAGTAAAGATTATTAGAAGGTTTTAATATTTAAAAAACTATTAGGGATCTCTCCATAATTAACTTAAACCTTAAGTGTATATATATACTAATGTTAGGGTTTTTTTTCCAAAGAGTCAGACCAAAATAAGACTCTCTAGCATTCTCACCCTAGCCCGCCTAGCACCGCCTAGCCCGCCTAGGCCTCGCCTAGAGGCCGACTAATCCACTGGCCGATTTTCACAAACGCCTAGGGAAAATCTCGGCGGCCGGGCACCGCCTAGCACCTAGGCGGATTTTTAGAACACTGCCTCTATTACTTTGGTGATCCACTGTTTCCATGGAAGTCCTTGTCCAGCCTACAAGCATCTACTTTACCCGTTTCTAATAATTCAGTTTTGCCTGATTCTAATAAATTTGTTTTCTCGTCAAACATTGGATTTGTGGCATGCTCGTTAAGGACATGCAAATTTTCAGTATTTGTGTTGGTATTTCCTTCATTAAATAAAGCTTGCAAGGATTTTAATTTTGAATGTGTGGTTTGTCAATTATCCAAGCACACTCGCACTTATGTTCCTCGTATGCATAGGGCACCCTGTGCCGTTGATCTTATTCACTCTGATGTATGGGGTCCCTCACCCTTCACTGCCTTATCTCACCATCGTTATTATGTTACATTTATTGATGACTATACCCGTTTGTACTTGGGTTTACCTAATGAAGAAAAAATCAGAAGTGTTTACTCATTTTCGGAATTTTCTTCAAATGGTTAAAACTCAATTCCATACATTTGTTTGTAATATTCGGTCTGATAATGGTAGAGAGTATATCACAAATGAATTTAGGTCAGAACTTAATAAAGAAGGGATTCTCTGACAGCTTACTTGTCCCTACACCCCTGAGCAGATTGGTGTAGTTGAACGTAAAAGTCGCCTCATTATGTCTGTGGTTAGATGTCTTCTATATGGTATGAGTGTCCCTAAATACCTATGGCACATGGCTGTTCATACTGCTACTTTATCTTATAAATCGTACTCCCAGTCGTGTTCTGCATGGCAAGGCTCCTCTTCATGTTCTTAAACTTGACTGCACCCTTTTCTTTATTGTTCCCTGTGTATTTGTTTTGTTCGAGATAGGAGTCCTACTCGAACTAAGCTTGACGCTAAGGCTATTCGGTGTGTTTATCCATGTCTAAAGGATATAGATGCTATGATCCTGTTTCTCGTCGTTTTTATCACTCTTTGGATGTCACCTTCTTGGAAACTGTTCCATGTTTTACAGGTCCTGCTTCTTCTCCACCAGCAGCTACTGTGGAGGATACTGTGGAAGACATTTCTATACTTCCCCGTCCTGTTCCTTTTCTTGAGCCCTCTGGGGTACCATTGCCTCCGGTTGTTTCCACTGATCCCATACATGTCTACACTCGCCGTCCATGCTCTCTTGACCCCCCGCCAACTTCTTCTTTGGAATCAGGTATGTTACCTCTCCCCGTAGTTTCTGAAGTTGATATTGCTCCTCCTCGTTACCCTACTCGCATTCATCGCCCTTCTTCTTGCTTTATACTCTCAAGTAGTACTAACCATCCCATTTCCAAGTTTGTGTCTTACCAGGGGCTGTCCAAATCTTTTTACTCATTTGTTAGTGCAGTTGATTCTGTCTCTATTCCTCGCTCGGTTCATGAGGCTCTCCAGAATCCTAAGTGGGTGGCTGCTATGAAAGTGGAAATGGGTGCTCTTCAGGGCAATCAGACTTGGGATCTTGTTACTCTTTCTCCTGGCGAGCGTACAGTTGGCTGTAAATGGGTTTTCAGTATTAAGTATTTGGCAGATGGAACTATTGATCGGTATAAAGCACGTCTGGTGGCCAAGGGCGTTACTCAGGTTCCTGGTAAGGACTTTGTTGCTACGTTTGCTCCTGTAGCCAAGTTAACTATGGCCGGCCTTCTTGTTTCTCTTGCTGCATCTCACTCTTGGCCTCTTCATCAACTTGACGTCAAGAATGCCTTCCTTAATGGTGATCTCTCTGAAACTATTTATATGGATCCTCTACCTGGTTTTTGGGCTCAGGGGGAGTATTCGGGGAAAGTGTGTCGCCTTCGAAAATCTCTCTATGGCCTAAAACAGTCTCTTCGTGCTTGGTTTAGCCATTTCAGTGAGGTGGTACTTACTATGAGTTTTACTCGGTGTCACTCAGATGACACCTGTTGTCACGCCCCGGAACCACCCAGATGATCCTAGGACACGTGGCACGCCACCAAGGCCTTACACAAGTGATTAAAGTTCCAAAAATAAATTTAAAAATAAACTTAAACCAAAGAAGCTCAACAATAATAAATAAAATAAAAAAAACAAAATTCTGTCTTTGCAATCAGCCAAAATAACCCTGTTTTAACAAATAGTAACTTCTCAAATAACAATACCAAATCATAGTCATGAGCTACCAAAGTCCAAGCAAGAGTTTTTAAATACTTTTAAGAGAAGTACTAAATATAACAATTTACAACCAACCCAATAAATAAATCTCTAAGTTCAAACGTCCCAATCTAATAACATTAGTCATAGTAACACTATGATCAAATAATCCCAACTAACACAGTCCAACCTTATATTACATGAGTTAAGTTAGAATCCAACTAAAGTATAAAGTTAAACTAGAAATATTACATAAGTCTTAAACCAACCAAAATATGACTCGTGCTACAATCCATATTAAAACCGATTAATTACAACTATATTGCAAGCTTTAAACTTAAAAGCAAGTAACTATTAACAAGGTTACAACAACCCCCAAAACCCATGCACTAGCCAGCCACTTCCCAGCTCACTTCCCCGATTCCTCGCCGCGATCACCTACGATGGTTATTCAATAACCACTACAATATATAAGCTATATGCTTAGTGAATAATGCTAATTATGATCGTGGGTAATAAACATGCTCAATTCAACATATTACAAATAACTATAGTCTCTGGCAATTACTAGTTCACTCCCACCACTACCGGCTAGCCCGCGGCTCTACTCCCCAAGCCCACGTGACTAGTCATGACCCACGCCCTCACACGTGCGGTCCCATAGGCCTCTGGCGGTCGTGGTCGTCACCACAAAGATTACCTCATGGTGGTATAGAACTATCAATTTCCATTGACCCAAATAGGCAACTCAACATGCTCATTTAATCATTACACCATGCTTTCACAAATAAATTGGGCCTAGTTTAACCACATGAATTTTGCCCAATAATAAGCTAATAAATTAAATCACGCTATTTAGACATGCTTTGGCATTACAATTGAACTCAACATGAAAATCATCCAAATATCAAAATTAACATCACTCACCTCTTGGGTTTCGCTCCTAATTGTGAGATTAAAGGCCTACTATGGACCAGGTACAAATCCTATACATAAATTACAAGTTATGAGCTTAAACCCCAAAAAGGGTCGCAGAAAACTATCGCAGAACTCGACCAAATTGGTACCAATGGGTTAGACTAACCTCCAGGAGTCCGAATATGTGGTCAGAATTGAAAACCAACGTCGTTCGGCGCGTTAACCGTCGTCGTAAAGTCACCGTCAAAACTTGTTGACAACGTATCTCCTATACATCTATTCTGTGTAAATCCCAGTGAAAAAGATGAGAAGGACTCATCTTATATGTGGCTTGTTATGAAGATTTCCAATTTTTATTATAACCTCCACACAGTTCTACTAATTTTACAATTACGCCCCTACTAATTATAAAACTGTATTAAAACTATCTCAAACCTAAATGGGTATTTGTCTATGTCTCGCATGAGTCCCATAAGTGGTCCCATATAGTTATATGAAGTTGCTAATTAGCCTACTAATTATGTAACGTGTTCAATTCGTGCTCACAAAGGTATCCCTAATTGACCCCAAAAGTGGTCAATACCTAACAACATGATATTATTAACAATAAAACAATAAATCATTTAAGCCTTAATAAACATTTAGGCACATAGGGTATTCCACATATAATGTCCCATCTCAACTGGGACCCATCAACGCACATCCCAACTTGGGATTGCCATACTGGCCAAAACTGGGTTCCCAACTGGACACCCATAATCAACTTAGTGGGTCAATCCCACTCCAATAAGCGTCACACAACACATTAATTAACATTAACTCATGATTATGCATGCTAAAACAATATTAAATATAAACCACCGGAGCGGGTGTTATACCTGTTTTCTTTGTCACAACTCCCAAGAGAAGTGTATTACTACCTCCGTCCCATTTTATGTGTCCATTTTGGGGAATCTAACTATTTAAGGGGACAAAAAGAATCTACACCTACTTTCCACAATTGCCCATAATCATTGCACTTTCATTTTTTTTTTGTTTTGGTATTGATTGCAAGGAAGGGTAGTTTGGGAAACTAAGTATAATTAACATACTAATTTAGGAAAGTGGACAACAATTTTGGGACATCCCAAAAAGGAAAGATGGACACATAAAATGGGACGGAGGGAGTATTATCTCGATTTATGTCGATGATATTATTATTACGGGTGACGATGCCTTTGGTATTGTTCAAGTTAAGCATGATCTCGGGGTGTCATTTGATATTAAGGATTTGGGTCCTCTGAGATATTTCCTTGGGATTGAGGTTGCTCGCTCACGCCAAGGTATCTCTCTATCTCAGCGAAAGTATGCTTTGGATCTCCTTCAGGATACTGGTATGCTTGGGTGTAGACCGGTCTCTTCTCCTATGGATCCAAACCTGAAATTATCTTCTGAATTGGGGGAATTATTACCTGATCCCTCGGTATATCAGCGTCTTGTGGGTCGTCTCATCTATTTGGCGAACACAAGACTGGATCTGACATTTGCTGGTAGTGTTGTGAGTCAGTTTATGCTCTCACCGCGTACCACTCATTTGGATGCTGTGTATCATATTCTTTGTTATCTTAAGACCTGTCCGGGTCTTGGTCTGTTCTTTAAGACAAGAATACAGTCAGGTCTTTCTTGTTTTACTGTTGCCGATTATGCGGGTTCAAAAAGTGATAGACGTTCTACTTCTGGTTTGTGTACCTTTCGTGGTGATCACCTAATATCGTGGAAAAGCAAGAAACATGCAGTAGTCTCCCGTTCTTCTGCTGAAGCCAAGTATCGTGCTATGGCTCAGGGGATATGTGAGCTGCTTTGGCTTCGTTCTATTCTTGATGAGTTGGGGTTTCCCGTGAAGGGCTCATCCGCTTTGTTTTGTGATAATAAGTCGGCTATTATTTTATCATCTGACTCCGTCCTTCATGAGAGAACGAAGCATATAGAAGTTGATATTCACTTCATTCGTGAAAAAGTTAAGTCAGGGGTTATCTCACCAAGCTCTGTCACCTCACGTGAACAAACAACAGATATGTTTACTAAGTCTATTGGTCCTGGTCTTCTTCAGTCATCTCTTCACAAGCTAGGGCTAGTCGATATATTCGCCCCAGCTTGAGGGGGAGTGTTGGAATTAGGAAATCTTGTTATATTGCTGAATTTATTCGTTTTAATTTAGGTCATGTTGACTAGTCATTTTTTCATATTTATTAGGCTTTATTTCTTTCCTTTTTTCTGGCTTTCTAGCTTTGTGTATATATACATGGGATTAGTTTAATAAAATTATTCTTTTCCCTAAAGTCTATTGTATTGAGATCAAGATACTAGTCATTTCGCCTTGTAACAGTGAATGGAATGTAGAGAGTTAATCCAGTAACTGCATGGGGATAAGGACAATGGGGCGGCTGTTGCAAAATGCGCCAGCTTGAGGGGGAGTGTTGGAATTAGGAAATCTTGTTATATTGCTGAATTTATTCGTTTTAATTTAGGTCATGTTGACTAGTCATTTTTTCATATTTATTAGGCTTTATTTCTTTCCTTTTTTCTGGCTTTCTAGCTTTGTGTATATATACATGGGATTAGTTTAATAAAATTATTCTTTTCCCTAAAGTCTATTGTATTGAGATCAAGATACTAGTCATTTCGCCTTGTAACAGTGAATGGAATGTAGAGAGTTAATCCAGTAACTGCATGGGGATAAGGACAATGGGGCGGCTGTTGCAAAATGCGCCCCCCCCCCCCCCCCCCCCCCCCCCCCCCCCCCCCGGACACACACACACACACACACACCCAACACCACCAAATAAAAAAAGAAAAAAGGAAAGTGAAGAACCTTGCCCATCTTTGTTAGTAATTGCATGGGGATGAGGACAATGGGGGCGGCTAATGCAAAATGGTGAACCTTGCCCATCATTGTTGGCAGAGGCATAACCTGTACCTTTCCAGAGCGCTTTACTAGTTGCATTATGATTGATATCCCTGTTCGCAGAACAACCTTCACGCGAAGTTAGCACCTTGGTGTGCATGTTAGTCAAAATACTAAATATAAACGAAATCACACTCCGCCTAAATTGATGGCTTAACTGTTACCTAGGAATTATTTTGCCATCCAAAAGCTTAAGGGGTATAGTAGGAATAGATGTGTTCAGGCTTAGGGTAATGATTTCTGATTTATGTTTCGAACATGCCTTGCTTCTGTATCACTGAATAGTTTTTGATGGTTGTCGGGCATATTCCGCCTAAATAGATTTGTGTGGTCAAGTCAACTGGGGATAGACACTGTCTTCCCCTTAATGGATGGACCTGGGATATCTTAGTTTGAGTGTGCACAAGTCTTGGTATGTATTGAACTCAAGTTTGATCTAAGGTGGATTAGGACCTCAAAATGGGCCGGGTGAATCTGTAGTTGCCCTGTTCGAGACTTGTTACTTTCTATGCTGCACAATTATTTTTTAATGTACTTCTTTATATAGGGGTCCCCAATAGTTAACTGATTTGATGTTGACATCATTATATTGCTTTTGCCTGTGTATCGGATTTGCAGTGTTTGGAGATTTTTTCTTTTTTCCTTTTATTTATTTATTTATTTTTTTCCTTTTCCACTTATTGCTCTCAAATGATTGTACCAGGTCTTTCTAGCAACAGATGATGATGTAGCGCCTATCATATGCTTTCTTCACCAAGAACAGAAAAAGTTGTTGTCGGTGAGGCTTCAAAGTGTGGAAATAAATAATGAGATTCTCTTTGATGTTAAACCTGACATGAGCTGGAGCATCACTGCAGTTGCAGCTGCACCTGTGATTGTGACTCGGCCAAGGTAGGGTTGGATTACATTCTTTATATCTTCTCCGATTGATGAATAGTCTTCTTGACTTGTCTTCTTCCAATTTCTAATTTAGAGTCAAAATGGGACCACTGCCGTTTGTAGACATCGTTGTTCTGGCTTCAGAAAACAATCTTCTCCTTTATGTAAGTTGTTCATTGTGTTGGCTTACAAATATTAATTCGCTCTTATCAGCCATTGATAACTACGTTGAATGTTTTCTAGCAAAAAAAAAAAAAAACTACGTTGAATGTCATATTCAGACCTTTTTATGTTGAATAGGTAGGATACTTGCTATGATCATCTTGAACATCTACAGTTTGTCAATGTAAAAGGATTATTTTGATTTGATGCAGTAAAATGTAGCTACAGTTTAATATTTGAACTTTACCTGTTATTTCTTTTACCGCAGCCTTGTAGTAATACGTTTACTAGAAGTTACTTAGCTTTTTTACTTTCTCTAGCCGATAAATAAGAGGTCTTAAACCTCTCTTGGAGGTAGACATAGATTTACAGACTTTTATTAATATAGAGTTTTCTGAGCTTTGGCTCAGATTCTCTCTTCCTCAAACCCTACTTTTCTACACTTGGGATTTCATTCTCGATTTCTATTTGATTCTTGAGATTTCGCTGCGTCATTCTCTTTTCAGGGTTGTGCTTCTAAGTATTAGTTCACATTTTTTCTGTAATTGTCAATCAATGGTTAGATTAGACTATCACTTCAAAATGTTGCTTTGGATACTTGAATAACAAGCACCTTGGTGGCCCCTGAATTTCATTTTCGTTTGTTTGTCAACCCCTCTCTAGACCATGTGCAAGCACGAGCACCGAGGATAGTGTCCCTTTAATGGTTTGTTATCATGTATAAGCTATGGTCAAGTGTAAGAGAGGCTGTTTTTAAACTTCAAATCAGCTTTGAGATCTATGATTTTGTTTACTGAAGAGTAGTCAGATAGGAAGCGAAATGCAAAAGTAAGGAGAAGAGGTTCTCTTGAACTGAGGAAAAATACTGATAGTGAAAAGACCACGATAAACAACGAGTAGATGAAATAGTGGGGTCCATTGATAGATTCATGTACTATAGTCTATAGCTACATGTTCTATCACATATACATTTCCTAATTGGACATCCTGAGAAATGATAGGACTTATCTACCAGTGATTTGCTTTCTATTAACTGTCTGGAAAATCAAGTGACATTACTTCTTTGAGACTCCATATACTTGTGTGAGGAAATTGCTTTGCATGAATTACTATATTCTGCGAGTTCAAAGAAAAATAATAACAGAGCCCTGAAGTGTCCTTCCACACCACTTCCAACTTGATCCTTTAAGCATTTTTTCCCCTCTGTGTGGCATTTGAGTTTTGGTATTAGAATTTAGTATTTCTACTCAGTAAGTGGGAAAATCATTCTTTGAAATGCATTGACCAAAAGTCACAAATCACAAGTCGGATTTTCTTGTGTATTCAGTAGAAATTACTGTAACATTTATATATATGGAGAAAACGTGTTTTAGGAGTTCGTTTTCTTCCCTCAAGTGGTCCATTGAGAGTAGAAAAAGCATTTTCATGAGTTTGACTTACTTTGATCTCGCGTCTTTGAGTCTTGTAACAGAGCTTGTAGACTGTATATTGAAGTTTTGGACATTATGGAAATTACCATTAGTCCTCCACATAGGTTAAGAAATGACAAAAGAGAAGTTCTTAACAGAAATTTCTGAATCCTATCTGATTTTCTATTATCCCTCCACAAAGGTTAAGAAACGACAAAAGAGAAATTCTTAACAGACGTTTCTGCAAAATGTATGTCTGTTCTGCTCATTATCTGTTTGTTTTATTTTATGAATTTTGTCCTGAAACTATCCTTGCTTATTAATATATCTCTTTTTCTTTCCCATAATGGGTTACTATCACCTTCTATATCATACTGCTAAATATTTGTATTTGACGTGTAAGAGATTTGAAAGTGCAGTCTGGGAAGCAATGCTTGTGTAAGTATATGTTACCTTCTTCGGGCAAAGCTCCAATGTTGGATGATGTGAAGCATTTAGAAAGAGCATCTCTTCTCCATGATCTAAAAATTGTTGGGTTAGCTGATGAGGTTGAGGGGCGTATCAATGTGATAGTAAATAGTGGGCAGGTATGCTAAATATACTACAATTTTCACTTTTCCATTTGTTATTCGAAGTAATTTTGGTATTTCTTAGTGTTTCGCCATTTGCCATATTGTTATCCCATGTTTAAATTCCTGCCTTCTTTTTTTCGTCACACACAATTTCGGATTAGTTGGCACAACTTCTATTGTTTATAAATTCATTTTTTGACCTATCTGTCCATTATGACCATGTGATTGCATGTGTTGTATCTTAATTCACTCTTTAGCCCATGTAAGTGTTGGAAGATATGGAAGATTGAGATATGGGAAGATATTATTGAGATATGGGAATATGTGATTTGAAGAGATTTGGGGAGATTTGATAATATTAAGAAAGATTTTATTTATTTTTGTACCTTAATTAGTTGGATGTAAAGCCTATATAAAGGCTCTTCATATTGTGATTAATGATAAGTTTGATTATCTAGAAAATCAACATGATATCAGAGTCACCCTAAGTAGGGTTCCACGATCACCTCCACTGCTGCCCGCCGGAATTTCTTTTTCATTATTTGATACTTTTATCAACCCAAAACAGAGGTTGAAAGTTTTTTTTCTGAAAAAAAAAAAAGAAAAAAAAAGAGGCTGTTTCCTCCACACCCCCCCCCCCCCACCCCCGACCCCTCCCGAAAAATAGAGAGAGAAGAAAAAGAAAAGGAGGAGATTGAGAGAGAAGAAGAAGAGGCAGCCTCCACCCACTCCGGAAACCTCGCCGGATTTTTTTTTTTTAAAGCCAAATACATGAAAGTGTTCATCGGAGAAGAACAATATTTTTCACATAAATGAAGTTGAAGTTTCAGATCTATCTGGTTGGTTTGGGTGCGATTAGGTCTCTTTTGCCCAACCCACGTGTTTCTACCAGTGATAAAAGGAAAACCAAAGTTTTGTTGCTTCAGCTAGGGCTTTTTCTAGTTCTTTTTTGGTTCGAACAAATCTTGATTACCTGTTTGTCTGTTTGTGGGTTGTTTGGTTGGGCCAGTGCTGTTGCTGTTCAAGCAGTACCTTCTCGGTTCACTTAGGCAGTTTGTTTGGTTGTGGACTTAGAGAGAGAGAGAATATAGAGGAGAGAGAGAGAGAATGTGGAGATCAATAGTAATAGTAAGAAGAGCTTCACTTAGCGGACACGTAAGACCAAGTCTGTCAAAGTTGGTATTACTTCGAAACCATCTTTCATCCCAAACTCCTCTGAAATTTCATAACAGCCCAGAGTTTTCAGATTTTACAAATCAATCTCCAAAGTTCTCTAAATTTTTTAGTAAGACCACATTCTTCTCTAAAATTTCAAATCTACCCCAAATTTTTTTTTGAAAATGACCTTTTTGCCCAAAATTTTCAGAAATTTTAGCCCCAAAATTTTCAAAAATTTTCAGATTTTTTAAAAGCCATGTTTGGCTCAAAAATTTCAAAATTTTTTTAAGCCATGTTTAGCTTTGGACTTTAATGGGCTTTTGATTCTTTAATCTTCCAAACTTCGGTGTTCGTTCACTCGCACCTTCAGTTTGAGGGGGAGAATATAGGGAGACAAGACCGGGTGATGGACCCCGGAGGGGGCCCGCTATATCACACGGGCGACGAGACCACCCGAAGAGGACCAGCTACACTGCACAGATTGGTGTGTTTGAACACACGTCCCCCCTTCAACTTGAGGGGGAGTGTTGAAGACAAGACAACTACCTCTATTTATGTGTTACACGATGGATTATTCTGTGGGCACATCTCACCTTTCTCCATGTGAACTTGGAGCATTGGATGTTTGTATGACGAGATCATCTAAGAGGAGCCGCACATGGACCACCCAAGAGGGGTCGCACGTGGACGAGAGACTACCTAAGAGGGGTCGTTGCAACATGCTACAAGGTGGAGTTTTAGAGATTATAGTTCGGTATAAGATTGTCTTCCACCTATGTTACCCAGACCTGGCATCAAAGGTGCCGTACCCATGTCGACGTGGGTATGACAAGGATTCCAACATGGGATATGTGTCGGACTTGTTTCGTACCATGTGGGACATGGCTTGCTATCAAAAATATAATCTAAAGGGGAAAATTGTTTTCTAGACTCAAGTCTTCTTATCTTATTTAGACTACTTTTAAACTATGACCCTATTTTAAAAGTATTTAAATTATGACCCTATTTTAAAAGTATTAAAATTAAAATACTTGATTTTTTTCTTGCATAATATGCAAAACTATTATATAAATTTATAACATTTACTTTAATATAGACATGTCTCCGTACCCGTACCCCGTTATGGATCATTTTTTTGTCGAGTCCCCTTATCCTAATATTTGGGAGTTTGACAAGTCCGACATCCGCATACATCTACGTACCCGACACTCGTACCCGAGTCTGGGTAACATTGTCTTCCACATTCGTGTGTAAGTTGGACACTTCAACAAGTATCCGTGTGCCAACTTGAGGGGGAGTGTTGGAAGATATAGAAGATTGAGATATGGGAAGATAATATTGAGATATGGGAATATGTGATTTGAAGAGATTTGAGGAGATTTGATAATATTAGGAAAGATTTTATTTTATTTTTGTACCTTAATTAGTTGGATGTAAAGCCTATATATTTTAATTAATGATAAGTTTGATTATCTAGAAAATCAACAATAAGTACATAGTTGCCTTCTAATTTGTTTCTGATAAATGTATTCAAGTTGTTTTAGAGGTTATGGTTCCATTGCTGGCTACATTAGTGCTTCAATTCAAATAATGCCATCAATTAAAAGAGGATGGAATTTCTCACGCCATTATTGTTACTCACAGGGAAAGCTGACAATGTACCAAGGAATTGATGAACTCTTTTTCCATATTAGTAGCTTTTTATTCCATATATATTAATTTTTTTCATCATTTTTCATTCTTCTTTTTCTTTTTTCTTTGCAAATCGTTTTGCATTTTTCCACCAGAACATTTTGCTCTGCTCTCAGGTTTGCCTCTGCTTTTCCCTAAGGAATAGGAGAGAGGCCATTTACGAATACGTACAGGGCAAATGTTTCTTTTCAGCGAAGTTTTTGGTGAATTTATTCTTTTGTTTTCGTTTTTCTGTTTCCCTATCTTGAGGATATTTTTTTTATCCTCAATAGACCGAATAGTCCGGGTTCTGTCCAGGAGTTGATGCATGATTGCAAAACTCTCCCCTTTTCAGTCTTTGATATATTGTCTCTGAATTGTATCAAATTCTATTTTGTAAGATATAGTTTGGTTTTCAAAATTATCTAGACATAATTTGGAAATGAAAATTTAGCATGCTAATTGGGTGTCAGACTTCAGTTGTTGATCTTGTTATTTTCTTGTCCTCGAGTTTTGTGTCAAGCCAAAACATATTTCCAATGTATAGCACTTCATTTTGTCGATTAATAAATTTGTAGGGAAATGTCATTATATGCAATGTTCCAACTGTCAAGAATATTCATTTGGTAAAATCTTTGGTTTCTAACATAAGTTAGAACCTTTTATATTAACCACAAAGGAGAAGAAAAGAAATATTACAAATAGGTCCTTGAACTTATAAAAAAATAAAAAACTAATAGCTTAATAACTCTAACACTCCCCCTCTAGCTGGTACAAAAATATCTGTCATTCCCAGCTTGTCCAGGATAGTATGAAACGGCCAACTTCCAACGGCTTTAGTGAGAACATCAGCAACTTGATCGCAAGACTTCATAAAGGGAACACAAATAGTACAACTACTAATATTTTCTTTGATGAAGTGACGATCATTCTCCACGTGCTTTGTTCTATAATGTTGAATAGGGTTATGAGCTATATTGATGGCCGCTTTGTTGTCACAATATAGCTTCATAGAATCTATCAGCTCAATTTTCAAGTCCTTCAACAAAGACTTGATCCACAATAACTCACAAATCTCTTGGGCCATAGCCCTAAATTCAGCTTCCGCACTAGACCTGGCTACTACATTATGCTTTTTACTCATTCAGGTAACAAGATTACCTCTTACGAACGTGCAGTACCCTGAAGTGGACCTCCTATCAGTAATAGAACCAGCCTAATTTGCATCAGTGTACCCTTCCACGCTTAGGTGGTCACGTCTCACAAAGTGCAAGCCTTTTCCAGAGCAGACTTCAAATATTATAGAATCCATAAAACAGCCTCTTAATGCGATTCTCGTGGGTGTATGAAGTGAATGACAACACTAACTGCAAAAGCAATATCTGGATGAGTATGAGACAGATAAATGAGCTTACCAACGAGTCTCTGATAACTCCCCCGTCCACTAATTCCCCACTACTATCATCGCCAAGTTTCTGATTTTGTTCCATAGGAGTATCACAAGCTTTGCTGCCAAGCAACTTTGTTTCCTTCAACAAGTTAAGGACATACTTCCTTTGGGAAATAAAAATCCCATGTTTGGACCGAGCAAGTTCGATCCCAAGAAAGAACTTCAAGGCACCCAAGTCTTCAATCTCAAACTCAGTGGCTAACTGCTAGGGTGGGCATTCGGTCGGTTCGGGTTCGCACCGAAAAGTTCGGTTCGGGTTCGAGTTGGGAATTTTAGTACCGAAATCTAAATTGAAATAAAGTTCGAAAAATACAGTTCGGTTCCGAAATGGAAGTTCGGGTTCGGTTCGAAAGTTTGGGTTGGGACTCAACCAAACTTCTCTCTCTTTCTCTCTCTCTAGAGTCTCTACAATTTTTGTCTGTTACAATGATACAAAGATACAAAGATCAAAGACATGGGAAAGAGGCGATTTATAGAAATTTTGATAACTCTAGAAAGAGCATTAAATTAAGAAAATTAATCAAAACCAAGCTTATTTAAGGCGCAAGGCGCACTGAGGCGCAAAGGTCTCTTGGAGCCTAGGCGCGAGGCGCACTTTGAGGCGCGCGCCCGAGTGAAGCGAGGCTCAAAAATACACAATTTTTTTTTTATATGATTTAGCAGCCTGGCTGCCCTTTTTTAACACATATTAGTATTTTCTATTTGTTTTTTTAATTTTTTTGTATTTTATGCCTAGTGCTTCACCCAAAGATTAAGACATTAAGACATTTTTTAAAAAAATTTTCTAGTACTTTTTAATTTTCTTGCATTTTTTTTAATGCTTTTTTAGTATTTTCGGCCTAGTATATATATTATATATTATATTATCTCACTACATGACTACATATTATATATTGAAAATACTTTTGCTCACCCAAAAATGGTTCACCAATGCTCACCCAAGCATCCCATTGGTCAATGCAGTGGGACCCATGATTAAACAATAATATGGGACCCAGGATTAACCAAATTATTGTTTAATCTTGGGTTCCACTGCATTGACCAATGGGATGCTTGGGTGAGCATTGGTAAACCATTTTTTGGGTGAGCAAAAATGCTCTCTTGTATATTATGTTATATAGGTTATATAGGTCAGATATTATATATCATATTATATTGGTCATATGTTATATTATATAATATATATATATATATAAAAAGAAAATGCCAAAAGAGAAGAAAAAGAGGGGTTTTAAACCCACCGAAAGTTTGACCACAAAAAAAAAAAGGGGTTTTAAACCCCCCACTGACAGTGGAGAAAAAGAAAGGAAAAAAAAAAAGAGAAGAAGAAGACGATGGGGAAGAAGACGAAGAAAGAAGAAGAAAGAAGAGAAGAATAAGACGCAAGATGAAGAAGAAGAAGAAGAAAAAAAAAACAAGACATCTCAGATCTGGGCTGAAGGAGGAGGAGAAGAAGAAAGAAGAAGAAGATAGAGAAAAAAAAAACGTCTCAGATTGTGGGCTGAAGAAGAAGAAGAAGAAGAAAGACAAATAAAAAAATAAAAAAATATACATGGGCTGCGAGTCTGCGACATCTCGTTTCTTCTTCTTCTTCTTTTTTTTTTTGGGTAAATTGTTGGGCGATCGCCTCGTGTGCCTCGCGCCTCGCAAAAATGCCCTAAAAGGCGCGCCTCGCATGCGCCTGATTGAAGGGGCTGCGCCTAGCCTTAGGCGAGGCCCTAGTCTCGCGCCCGCCTGCGCCTCGCGCCTAGGCGTGCCCTTTCACAACAGAGATCAAAACAAATCCTTTTGATTCCAATGTTGCCACAAATTTCAGTAATGTTCATAGAATTAACAAGAAAGTTCAGGAAGGGGCAATTGCCCAAATCAGATACGCACATGAACATATATGAATGTATCCTATATAACCATACCTTTAGCGAGAGAGAGAGAGAGAGAGAGAGAGAGAGAGAGAGAGAGAGAGAGAGAGAGAGCCTCGTCTGGACTTTGGGGACTGAGCGAATGAGAGATCTGGGGAGTGGAGGCCGAGAGACTGAGAGATCTGGATTACCAGTGGTGGTGGTGGTGTGGCGCTGTGGTGGTGGTCCGATGATGTGGTGTTTGGTTGGTCCGATGATGTGGTCACAGAGGAGTGAGGACCAGAGGCTGAGGTTGTGTGAGAGTGAGAGTGATTTTGAGAGTGAGAGATGATTTCAGCCGTTAGGTGAGCTGAGATTGAGAGATGATTTTGAACCCTAAAATTTCTCAAAACAAGTTTATACGTATTCTTATGAACTTCGGATATTCGGTTTTGAACTGATATGTTTTCGCCTTCCGAAAACCGAACTGTTAATATAGTTCGGTTTCGAAGTGAAATAATATTGGTCGGTTTTATCCGAACCAAAGTTTTAAAAGTTCGGGTTCGGGTTGGTTTTTCGGGTTGACCCACTACTAACTGCTTCTTCAATCTCCCCATTTCCTCTAGGTCATCTCCTGTCAGCACAATAATCAACATAGACAATAAGAGTAGTAGTCTTACCCTGCGATGAGTGTTTAATGAGCAATGTGTGATCCCGCATGACTCTGTCTGTATTCAAACTGAAGCATAGCCTGTGTGAATCTCTCAAACCAGGCTCTAGGGGACTGTTTGAGGCCATACAGTGATTTTCTAAGCCTACATACCTTCCCATCTGTCTTGGAGTCCTCGAACCCTGGAGGAATATCCATGTAAACATCTTCTTCTAAATCACCATGCAAGAAGGCATTCTTCACAGCAAACTGGTGAAGTGGCCAATCCTTGTTAGCTGCTAAGGAAAGAAGGTTTCTAATTGTGATCATCTTTGCAACAGGAGCAAAGGTTTCCTCATAATCCACCCCGTAGGTCTGAGCGAACCCTTTTGCTACCAACCGAACTTTATACCTCTCAATAGAACCATCAGCCCGATGCTTCACAGTGTACACCCATTTGCACTCCACAATTTCCTTTTCCTTGGGTAACATGGTCAACTCCCAAGTACCAGTCTTTCGAAGAGCTTTCATCTCCCCGATCATGGCATGTTTCCACTTGGGATCAGCAAGAGTTTCCTGTACATGGTTAGGTACTAACAGAGGAAATTTTTGAAAGGAAGGCTTTATAGGAAGAAGAAAGTGTTAACTTACCCACTACTCCAAAAGCTTAAGCTGTTAGAGAATGAGCTCAACAATGTATATCAAGCTTCAACACCCTCCCTTACGTGCAACCCCGACTTGCACGTGGAGAGCAAACAAATCAAACTTCATCATAGTGGAGACAAATAACAAAGTGCAAATATGCATAACAAAGCGGGGATGGAGAGTCGAACCCAAGACCTCTCACACACAAGGCTCTAATACCATGTTAAGTTACCAACTACTCCAAAAGCTTAAGCTGTTAGAGAATGGACCCAACAATGTATATCAAGCTTCAACAGAAATATGAGAATAAGACACAAAGTTAGATATAGGATGTTGAGTACAGGATCGAACACCTTTTCGAACAACAATAGGAACATCTAACTCATCTAAGTCAAGAGAGGAGGGATTAGCTGAATCTTCATCACTTAGAGACAGGCAGTGGCAGTGGAAGAGCAGTAGTAGTACTAACTTCTGGAGTCTCTCTGATTTTTCTTTTACTTCATGTTCCGCTAGAATAAACTCTCAACTCATTCTCCCCTTGCCTCTCAATTTCCTCTTCTTCTTCAGGCTCCCTCTCACTTTCCTCACTTTCTCTCCCTGGTTCAACTCTCTCAACTTCAGTCTCTGTTGTCTCAACTCTCTCTATCTCAATCATTGTAGGCAAAACTGGTATCTCTTCACACCTCATCTCCCCCTGAAGAGGTACCGGAGAATCAAGAAAGTAAGACTGGGACTCATGAAATGTGACATCCATAGTGACAAACCATTTCCTAGACGGGGGATGGTAGCACTTGTAGCCCTTTTGAGTTGGGGAATAACCCACAAACACACACTTAATGGCACGAGGGTCTAATTTGTCATGAGTAGGGCTGCGGTAATGAACAAAGCAAACACAACCAAAGACATGAGAAGGAATGGATGATGATAGAGAAGAATGAGATAGAACCTGCAGAGGTGTTATCTTATCTAACACTTGAGTAGGGAGACGGTTGATAAGGTAAGCTGCGGCTAACACCGCCTCACCGCAATAGGAGCGAGGAACTTGAACTTGGAAGAGTAAAGACCGGGCAACATCTAGAAGGTGACGATTCTTACGCTCATCCACTCTATTTTGCTATGGAGTGTTAGTGCAAGAAGTTTGATGGATAATCCCATGGGAACCGAAATGCTTACCCAGATCCGAATGAATGTATTCACCCCCATTATCTGACCTTAATACCTTTACCACTGCCCCAAACTGGGTACTTACCATTTTGTGAAAATTTTGAAAAAATAGAGAAAACTTCCCATTTTCTTTCATCATATCCAACCATGTAGTATGCGAAAAATCATCGATAAAAGACTCAAACCATCTATGACCTTCAAGGACACAGTCCGGAACCCCAAACATTAGAATGGATTAATACAAAAGGAACAAGATTTTTAATATTACTAGGAGTATAAGAAGCTCAAAAATGTTTCTCAAGCATCACAAAAAGTATTAGAGTTTGAGCTACCAGTATTATCAACAAGAGAAGGGAACATATATTTAAGTAAAGACAAAGAGGGGTGGCCTAATCTCCTTTGCCAAAGCACTAAATCTTCCGCTTTATTTTTCAAAACGACGGTATTAGTAGCAAGCTTTTCTCCCTCATCTAGATTCGTCTCTCCCTCTTGCAGAATATAGAGTCCCTGTGTCTTTCTACCACTGCCAATCACCCTCTTCGTGATAAGATCCTGAAAGACACAAAGAGAGGGAAAAAAGGTTATTGAACAATTCAAATCCCGAGTAATACGACTCAAGGATAAAAGATTATGAGAGAAACTAGCGACATGTAAAACAAAAGTCTGGGATAAAGCAGTGACACAAATAAGACCTTTCCCTGCGACGGAGGAAAAGGTATCATCGGCAATTCTAACTTTGTCCTGACCTGAGTAGGGCTTATAATCACAAAAAGGATCAGAAGAACGAGACATATGGTCAAAAGCACCTGAATCAATAATCCAATGGGAGAATGAAAGCGAAAGAAAAAGCTCTTGCGGGCGTGACAATGTTACCTGATTGTGCAAAAGAGGATGAGGTACTAGCAGCTGTCGATGAAGTGCACCAGGTCATCAAATTCTTGAGAGTGTCAAGCTCAGCAAGAGATAACGGACCCTGATCAGAAGTAGGTGCAGTATCACCACTCGGTGGAGTCTCAGTATTGGCAGTAGTTGTTAAACACAATATTTTGGGTAACGCTTAGGGTTAGACAAATTGTCTCACCCCTTTTATATATAACAATATTAAAGAAAAGAAATATTACAATATGACCCACACTGTAATAACAAAATAACAAGAAATATAAAAATAACTCTAACTCTCCCCCTCAAACTGGTACAAAAATATCTCTCATTTCCTGCTTGTCTAAGATAGTGTGGAAAGGTCGACTCCCAATAGCTTTGGTAAGAACATCTGCAACTTGATCACCAGTCTTCACGAAGGGAACACATATAGTACCATTACTAATCTTCTCTTTAATGAAATGTCGATCGATCTCTACATGCTTAGTTCTATCATGTTGAACAAGGTTATGAGCTATACTAATGGCCGCTTTGTTGTCACAAAAAAGCTTCATAGACTCTGTCTGATCAATATTCAAATCCTTGAGTAATGACTTAATACACAATAATACACAAATACCTTGGGCCATAGCCCTGAATTCAGCTTTTGCACTTGACCTGGCCACTACATTCTGCTTCTTACTTCTCCAGGTAACGAGATTACCTCCCACAAATGTGCAGTACCCTGAGGTAGACCTCCTATCAGTAATAGAGCCAGCCCAATCTGCATCAGTGTACCCTTCCACCCTTAGGTGGCCATGTTTTGCAAAGAACAAGCCTTTCCCTGAGCAGACTTCAAATGTTGAAGGATCCGGAAGATGGCGTCTTGGTGTGAATGTCGTGGAGAATGCATAAACTGACTGACGACACTAATAGAAAAGGCAATATCCGGACGAGTATGAGAGAGATATATGAGCTTATCAACAAGCCTCTGATAACTCCCCCTGTCAACTAACTCCCCACTACTGTCCTCACCAAGTTTCTGATTCTGCTCCATAGGCGTATCACACGCTTTACTATCCAGCATTCCTCTCTCTTTTAACAAATGCAGGACATACTTCCTCTGGGAAATAAAAATCCCATGTTTTGATCGAGCAACTTCGATCCCAAGGCAAAACTGTAGGGCTCCCAAGTCTTTTATCTCGAATTCAGTGGCTAATTGCTTCTTCAATCGATCCATTTCCTCTAGATCATCTCCTGTCAGAACACTATCATCAACATACACAATAAGAGCAGTGGTTTTACCCTGCGAGGAGTGTTTGATGAACCATGTGTGATCTGCATGACTTTGTCTAAACCCAAACCGAAGCATAGCCTGCGTAAATCTCCAAATCAGGCCCTTGGTGACTGTTTGAGACCATACAGAGATTTTTTAAGTCTACACACCTTCCCATCTGTCTTGGAGTCCTCGAACCCTGGAGGAATGTCCATGTAAATTTCTTCTTCTAGGTCACCATGCAAGAAAGCATTCTTCACATCAAACTGGTGAAGAGGCCAATTCTGATTAGCTGCCAGAGAAAGGAGAACTCTAATAGAATTCATCTTTGCGACTGGGGCAAAGGTCTCCTCATAGTCCACCCCGTAGGTCTGAGTGAACTTAAAGACCTGTTGTCTCTCTAGAATTTCCGGTACTCCTCTACATCAGAAATATAGGCCGGCTGAAAAGAGTGCAGGTGATCAAGACGATCCCAACTAGTAGCAAGTGAGGTATAGTATTGGGTGACAGTCATATCACCCTGCTCAGAACAGTCAATGGAGCGGATCAGCTCAAACTCCTGAGGTTTGTTCCCCTGTCGAGAGAATGTGGAAGCAACGATGTCCCAAATAGCTCTAGCTGTCTTCATACGATAAAAACTCTCACCAATCTCAGGGACCATGGAGTTGATGAGCCAAGACATGATAATAGAGTTCTCAATCTCCCATTTATCATATCTCTGATCAGTAGTAGAAGGGGCAGTGACATGCCCATCAAGATGTCCTATCTTCCCACGTGCCTTCAGGTAAAGTTTTATCGCCTGTGACCACTTCAAGTAATTTTGGCTATAGAAAGGAATGGTAGTGATTTTGATATTGGGATCCAAACGTGTAACCATATTCTGAACAGTTGCCACTGGTTTTTGGGGATCGGCCATAGTTTAGTGCATGAATGGAAAACCCCCAATAACTTATGGAAGACGAGGGAGACGGAGACAAAAGGGAGGACGCTGGTGAAGGCTTAGGGGGGGGGGTTGGGGTTGTTGTAGTGGTGGTGGCTGCTGGTGTTAGGGTTTAATGTTTGGTTTTGATACCCTGTCAAGAATATTCATTTGGTAAACGCTTAGGTTTCTAACATAAGTTAGAACCTTTTATATTAACCACAAAGGAGAAGAAAAGAAATATTACAAATAGGTCCTTGAACTTATAACAAAATAAAAAAAACTAATAGCTAAATAACTCTAACACCAACTTCCAACATTTTTGAGGGTGGAGGGATGGGTAGTGGATTACCTAAAGAGTTTGCGACGTTCATTCTAGAATAATTATTTCTCCGTAGGCCTTAGAACCAGAAGTTGAATTAGCTAGGTTCCGCATATGTTGAGCATATAGTTGGGTTCATGTTTGAGCATTTCTTTCTTAGCTCAGTTAGCTGTTGCGTTATCCCATGGACATGGACTCAGTGACACGGATATGACATAGACACACTGAAACGACAAATCCTAAAAAAACTGTACGTCGACACAGCAGGAAAAGTGTACGTGAATGTCATGTAAATGTGTGGGACATGACATGTCCTGTTACCTTCTCAGAAGTGTCCGTGCTTCCTAGACGTTATCATGTTCTTTTGGATTTGTGGGGGATGGCAAAGGACACCGCTTCAAGATTCTTTTTATATTCAAATCCTTTTCAATCTTGTAGTGATAATTTTTGTGGAAAGAGTCTTTTAATTTGATTTATATCCGTAACTTTAACATGTACTGTTCGTTTGTTCCCATACTTTTATTTATTGTATGTATAATAGCTATTTTGTCACGTCGGTTGATAATGTGAATTTGAGATGTGCTGCAAACTAGTTCCTTTTTCAATTGGATCATTGGTGGATACTGATAGATGGAAACACTTGCTTTTGATATGCTACATTCCATCTATAGACTAGTATAGATGCAAGAAATTCGTTTTATCAAGAAGTCAGATGTTTATATGCATTGCTTTGCTAGTGGCCTTCACAATTTAATTTTGCTCCAACTTTTGTATTTTGGTTTAGATTTTTAGATGTACATTGCGGCGAAGCCCATTTTCGTTCTTGGCAAATGATTGCATCACAGCAATGTCTGAGGGGCTCAGTTCTAGGTTTTATAATCATTTTCTTGTTCGTCTCTGGGGCGATGGTGATTCGGCTTATTTATCTTCAGCAGATGCTAGTGTTGATTCGGAGTGGGAGTTTTTTAGTGGTATTATAATGCAGATGTGTGGAAATTCTGCACTCAGTCCTCAACGGTCTTCGGAGTCTGTTCAACATCCATCATGGGAGTTCCTTGTCAACAGCAAATTTCACAAGAACTATTGTAAAAAAAACTTTATCGCTGGAATTTCATCTAGAATGTCACTTGATCTGCACAAATCTGATTTCTCTAGATCATATACGGACGGTGCTCAAAGGGCAGAAGGGTCATTCTTCTCCGAGTTTCTGATGGAGACCTTGGATTCTCTGCATGCAGTGTATGAAAGTCTGAAACTAGACAATCTTCACAAAGGGTAAACTCGCAATTTTTATGTTTATGCAAGTTGCTTATGTACTTAATAAGTCCTTATTGCAAGTATACTTGTGCATGTGTTCCTGTCGGCATCCCTTCAGAATTTTTTACTTGCTTCCTTCATGTTGTGTTCCTCAGTGGCTGATCAATGAATAACTTGTAGTTGTATACTCATCTGTTAGCTGGATTGTATTTCTAAAGATTAGAAGTTATATATGGAGAAAACCATGTGCACAAGTAATTATATATCATTAAAAGCATACGCATGTGTGGGGTAAATAAACTTAACTGAAAAAACAAAATAAAAAAATTCTACAGTAACTCATACCAAGAACTCCACAGAAGAATCAGTGGATTCTAAGATTCTACAACCCAAAAATTGGATTGCTTGAAACAACTCCATTCATTCTCCTCCAAACCTGTATGGCCTTTTAAATCTAGGCAATGCTATATCACCCAGAGGGAGGGGAAGCAGACTCTGCTATTGGAGAATCCTTATTTTGAAGTAATGATAATCTGAAATGATACGAAAAAGACCAAGCAATTGATCTTTTGCATACCTCCCTACACCATGCATCTTGCCCAAACTTCACATGTATCATCAAGTACGAGATAAGAGGTTTTGACGACTCGTTATGCTTTGCTTCCTCACGTAGCCTCTCTCTCCCTGACCAATCTGCATAACCACTTGGTAAGACGTGCTTTTTGAATACCCTCAAATCCTAGATGCCTCTAAACCTCCACTCTTTAGTGGCAAATGCAGCTTCTCACTTCGACCAACTACATGCTGGTTTCTTCCCTCATACTTCTCACCCAACCTCTGCTCTGCTTTAAAATGATGTTTTGTCTTCCAACTTGTAAACCTAATACCGTGACTGTTGATGAAATCCTATTTGTTATGAGCCTTGAACGAAGACCTCGAGTCAACCACAAGTAAGGAGTGGAAAGAGAATCTATATATGAGATTCACTATCTAATCCTGAAGAATTACTTTAGCCTAATGTGACTTGTTAAACTACTCGCCCTTCTTGCCAAGAATTACTTTAGCCTTCCAAATACTCAAAACAAAGGACACACCTCAAATGCCTTAGTTTCTCCCTTTCTCACTTCAAAGAGAATGGCAGGATCATCCATAGAAAACCTCGATTAGAGGTCTTGCCATATCCCCTATCTCAAAGCCCTTAAGGGACCACCTTCCATAGAGAGCCCTATCACCACTTTAATCACTAAGATGAATAAAATTGATGAAAGAGTATCACCTTGCACTAAAGCTTTTGAACAGTAAAACTCCAATGTGGGCCATTTACCGTTAATGCATTCTAACAAGAATTGTAAGTTTTTAATTCACTGTCGCCACTTTGACCAAAGTCTATTTGTTCTTTATAATAAAATGCGACCTCAGTTCCATGGCTATAGGCTTCTCTGTGTCAAGCTTGCAAAAAACGTCTGTTCACTCTTAGGCTTCATTGTGTGACTCCATAACATTGCATTATGAATCTTTTTTTTTTCTTCTAAAGAATTTTGAATCTTTGGATACGATTCCATCCACCACCCTTCTTAACCTCAGAGCTCATTCCTCTCCTAGCAATTTATTGTTACATACTAAACTAGTCGCCTTGGATTCTTGAACTCAACCACTGTCTTCTATTAGCATTCTTGGACAAACAACCACTGTCTTCTATTAGCACCCTCGGACAAAGAGCTCAAACTCCTCTAAAATGGCCGCCGTTCAAATTTTGCTAAAACATCCCTTTTTACACCCGACCCTAATCTCACACCCACTCTCTGTCTGTTACAAGAATACCACCGTGAATCCATTTTATGAAGCCTTATCGTTACAAATTTTTAACTCCTCTATCTTCCTTGAAAAGATATCTTCATGTAGAATTTTTTAAATAAAGAGAGAGATTGTATGAATGATATTCAGTAGTTCAGGATTACAAGACTCTCAATCCTTTATATAGGGTGAGCATAAGAGAGATAAGATGAGAATAATGGATAAAGATCAAAGGAGATCATATCTCCAAGATTACAATAATATCAGTTTAAATCAAATATAAAATCTGAATAATCTCTATCAAATCTGGAATATTCTGGAATCATATCACACGATTCACACCCCATATCTTCCATATTTTTCTTCCATAATTTCCAACACCCCCTCTCAAGTTGGCACACAGATACTTGTTGAAGTGTCCAACATGCACACGAATATGGAAGACAATCTTATACCGAACTATCCTCTCTAAAACTCTACCTTGTAGGCTGTTGCAGCGGCCCCTCTTAGGTAGTCTCTCGTCCACGTGTGACCCCTCTTGGGTGGTCCACGTGCGGCTCCTCTTAGGTGGTCTGGTCATACAAACATCCAAAGCTCCAAAATCTCATGGAGAAAGGTGAGAAGTGCCCACGGAAACAACCATCGTGTGACACATAAATAGAGGTAGTTGTCTTGTCTTCAACACTCCACCTCAAGTTAAGGGGGGTCCATGCGGTATAGCGGGTCCCTCTTCGAGTGGTCTTGTCGCCGGTGTGATATAGCAGGCCCCCTCCTCGGGTGGTCCCGTCACCCGGTCTTATCTCCTTATATTCTCCCCCTCAAACTGAAGGTGGGGAGTGAACACGAAGACCAAAGTTCGGAAGACATAAGAAACAAAACCCCATTAAAGCCTAAAGCCAAATGTGGCTTAAAAAAATATGTAATTTTGAAAATATTTGGGGCTAATTTGTAATTTTTGAAAATTTTGGGACAAAAAAAGGTCATTTTAAAAAAATAAATAAATTATGGAGGCAGATTCGAAAATCCAGAAACTTTTAGGGCAGATATGAAATTTAAGAGTAGATTGGGTCTGATTTGAAAAAAAAGAAAGAAGTGTTTTGGGAATATTCTTTGAGCCCACCACACTTGATGATTTCTTACTTTGGATTCAAAAGGATTTGGTGAAAGCTTAATTCTTTCGTTCATTATTCTAGTATATGTATATATTTACAATGAGGAAAAGAAAAGGAAAGAATATAATAACAATAAATGAGAATAAACAAGAAAAAGAATGGTCAACATGACCAAAAATAGATAGAATAAAAATCTCTAATTATTCCTGAATTCCAACACTCCCCCTCAAGATGGGAGGGGAAGATATCGACGAGCCCAAGCTTGCAAAGATATGACTGAAGTAGACCAGGACCAACAGACTTAGGCTCCGTTTGATAAAATTGAAAATTAAGTATTGAAAATTAAGTGTTGAATTTTAAGTACCGATAATTTTAAGTGATTGAATTTGCAATACTAAGAACAGTGTTTTAACTACTGAAATAGACTGCATTCAGTGATTATTTTCAGCAGAATTTTTTCACTTAAAGTTTTTAGTGATTTTTTTACTGCTTTTTCAATTAAGTGGTTATTATCAAACACACTGAAAAAAATTAAGCACTGGAAATTTTCATTTTCACCACTTAATTGGGTTATCAAACACACCCTTGCTCAGCAGTTTGGTCACGTGAGGACACAAACATTGAGGTGATGACCATTGATCGAACCTTTTCACTAATAAAGTGAATATGAACTTCTTGTGTTTGGTTCTCTCATGAAGGACAGAGTCTGACGATAACATAATAGCAGACTTATTGTCACAGAACAACGATGATGAGTTTTTCATAGGAAAACCCAATTCCTCAAGGAGAGAGCGAAGCCAGAGAGTTTCACACGTTCCCAGAGTCATGGCACGATACTCAGCTTCAGCGGAAGAACGCAAGACAATAGTGTGTTTCTTACTTTTCCAAGATATGAGATGATCACCATAAAAAGTACACAGCCTAGAAGTAGATCGTCTGTCACTTTTTGAGCCCGCATAATCAGCATCAGTAAAACAGGAGAGACCTGAATGCACTCCTACTTTAAAGAACAAACCAAAACCAGGATAGGTCTTAAGGTAGCGGAGAATATGATACATAACATCCAAGTGAGAAGAGCGGGGTGAATGCATAAACTGGCTCACAACACTAACAACAAATGTTAGATCCGATCTTGTATTCGTCAAATAGATGAGACGACCTACAAGACGCTGATATACCAAGGGATCCGGTAACAGTTCACCTAACTCAGCAGACAATTTTAGGTTCGGATCCATAGGAGAGGATGTTGGTCTACACCCAAGCATACCTGTAACTTGAAAAAGGTCAAGAGCATACTTTCGCTGAGATAAGGAGATACCCTGGCAAGACCGAGCTACTTCAATATCAAGAAAATACCTTAGAGACCCCAAATCCTTAACATCAAATGACATCCCGAGATCACGCTTTACTAGAATAATACCTGAAGCATCATCACCTGTGATGATAATATCATCGACATATACTGAGAGAATAATACATTGCCCGTGGGAGTTGTGCCGAATAAAACAAGTATGGTCTGAATGGCAGCGGATAAAACCCATAGTAAGTATCACATCACTGAAACGACTGAACCACGCACGTGGAAACTGTTTCAAACCATAGAGAGACTTACGGAGACGACAAACTTTCCCAAAACACTCCCCTGAGCGCGAAAACCATGCGAGGGATCCGTATAGATAGTCTTTGAGAGGTCGCCATTAAGGAATGCATTCTTAACATCCAGTTGATGAAGAGGCCAAGAATAAGACGCCGCAAGTGAAACCAGAAGACGAACCGTGGTTAACTTAGCCACCAGAGCAAAAGTAGCACCAAAATCCTTACCAGGAACCTGAGTAAAGCCCTTAGCAACAAGTCAGGCATTATACCGATCAACAGTGCCATCTGGCAAATATTTAACAGTAAAGACCCACTTACAGCCAATAGTATGCTCACCAGCAGGGAGAGCATCAAGATCCCACGTTTGATTGCCCTGAAGAGCACTCATTTATACTTTCATAGCATCCACCCATTTAGGATTCTGAAGAGCCTCTTGAACTGACCGAGGAATAGGAATGGAGTCAGTTGTACTAACAAAAGAGCCAAAAATTGGTGACAGTTCCTGATAAGAAATGTACTAGGAAATGCGATGGTTAGTACTATGAGAAACAAGAAAGCGAGAAGGTGGGCGGCGAACACGGGTGGGATAACGAGGGGGGAGGGGAGGACAGTATCAGAAACAATATCAGTAGGTATATTAGAAACTAAAGGAGGAGAGGAGATACCTGAGTCCGGAGAAGAAGTTGGCGGGGGAGCAGGAGCGTGCTGGCGCCGAGAGTAACCTGTGATGGAGCATTGGAAACAATAGGTGGAAGAGACTCAAAATAGGAACCGGACGAGGTTGGATAGAAATATTCTCCTCCGTGGGTTCCACAGACGCTGGAAGAGTGGAAGAACCTGGATAAAAAGGAACAATTTTGAGATAGGTAACATTCAAAGAATTATAGAAATGGCGTGTGAGAGGATCATAGCAGCGATACCCTTTAGACATGGATGAGTATCGTAGAAAAACACAACGAACTGCCTTATCATCAAGTTTTGGACTTTTATTTTGGACAAAGCAGGTACAACAAAAAACCCGGGTTACAATAGGAAATAGAGTACTACCAAGTTTAAGAACATAAAGAGGTGCCTTTCCAAGAAGGATACGGCTCGGAGTACAATTAATAAGATATGTAGCAGTGAGAACAGCCATATCCCAAAAATATTTAGGTACACCCATACCACATAAGTGACATCTAACTACAGACATGATGTGGCGGTTCTTACGTTCTGCCACACCATTCTGTTCAGGAGTATAGGGACATGTAAGTTGTTGAAGTATACCACCTTTATTAAGTGCAGCCCTAAACTCACCAGTGATGTATTCCTGATCATTATCAGATCGAAAATATTACGCACAATAGTATGATATTGAGTTTTAACCATTTGTAAAAAATTCTAAAGTGAGAAAAGACTTCCGACTTTTTTTTTCAAAAAATAAACCCAAGTACAACGGGTGTAATCATCGATAAATGTGACATAATATCTATGTTGGGACAAAGCCGTGGTATGTGAGGGACCCATACATCAGAATGAATAAGGTCGAAAGCACTAGGTGCTCAGTGCATACGAGGTATGTAAGAGGTGCGTGTATGCTTTGACTATTCACAAACCACACACTTGAAGTTATAATCTTTGCAAGCTTTATTTAATGGTGGAAACAACCAACACAAATACTGAAAATTGGCATGTCCTAAACGGGCATGCCAAATCCAAAGTTTTAAGAGAAAAAAACATAAGTATTCGAATCTGGTAAGACAAAATTATTGGAAATAGAAGAAACAGTAGCTTGTAGGCTGGAAGAGGACACCCTGGTTGAAGGAGGATCACCAAAGTAGTAGAGGCCTTCACGCTCATACCCCCTGCCAAAAATCTTCTTCGAAGTCAGGTCCTGCAGATAGCAACAAATGGGTAAGAACACAACTGCACAATTATGATCTTTGGCTAACTGATTAACAGATAGAAGATTGTTGGAATTAATAGATTAAAGATTGTAAGCAAAATCAGGAATAAAATAGACAGACGAAAGAGTAATATCGGGAGATAAATAGGTGTCACCCTGGCTATGTACAGACACAGATGATCCATCAGCAATACGAACTGACTGATTAATGGAAGTAAACGGAGAAATAAAGGAAGAGAGCTCACTAATCATATGATTACTAGCTCTGAAGTCCAGAATCCAAGTAGGATGGTTTGACTTACCATAAAGAGCAGTAGGAGTACCTGTGGCAATAGCAGTTATAGGTCCGGGAGCGGAGGTGGAGGAGGAGGTAGTGCCAAGGCCCAAATGTGACTGCAGCTGGGCAATTTGGGACTGAAGCTCAGTATAATCTGGTGAAGGTGGAATCATTTCAACAATGGCTCCAGTACGAGGAGCACCTCTCCCACGACCCACACCCCAAGCCTTATTATATTGCTACTTTTACTCAGGATGAAGGTCAAAACAACGATCAATAGTGTGACCAAGCACACGACTGTGCTGGCAATATAGACGATTGCCAGTAGGACGAGGACCTGAGGGAGCACCACTAGGAGGACGAGGATCTGAAGTATCAAAAGGAGGGCATGGGCCCGGACGGGCAGCAAAAGCCATCTGATCAGAGACTGGAGAAGCAGGCACAGTCGGCAGTGCTAGAATGCGACGACAACGCTCATCACCCTCAACAATAGCAAAAGCCTCAAATAAAGAGGGCATAGGAACAACGTTCAGAATCTGTGTACGCAAGGCCTCAAACTCAGGTTTTAGGCCAGTATGCTGATGATCGAGACGTTTGACTTCAACATCACCATCATTAGGGAAATCACTGATGGGTTCATATAGGGCTAACTCTGTCACGCTCAGACGTAGCATAAATACGGAAAGCGTTCAATTTCCTTTATGGACCCGTAGGTCGCGACAGTTTGAAGGATCGATTCCGTCCCAAACATCGAACAACATAAAACCTTAAATCAGAGTAGAGCAATCAAGGCTTATAAACTTTTCTAACTTAGTAAATATTACAGCACGGGATTAACTAAGGCACACTCCGCCTGGAAACAAAATAATATCTATCTATTATAGTCATCCTTATTACAATAACAGTTCATAACTTAAAACATATAATCATAACTTCCTTTTCGGGTGGTCATTCTCAGTTCGCATAGTCATATTGTTCAGCCCGATCATAACCTGAAAAGCCTAGACACGAATGTCCAGGACGCATCAACGTCGTCAACTTCAAGAAGCTGGTGAGTATTAAAAACATATGTTCGAATGTAACACATACTCATTTATTATTTTCCATTTTACAGTTTCATAAATCAACAGGTTATCAATATAGAAATGGATTCACATAATAAAAGCAGTAAGGGTAACATTAATAAACGTTAATTTATAAAGCATGTGACCGTGCATCGGAACAATGTAACCATTTTCATCTTACCAAAACTTTTCTCTCGACAACACAACACCCAACTCTCTCACTCCAGTATCTTTGAAACAACTAAGATGACCACACATTAGCACAGGGTTACCAGGGAGTGTCCAGTGCCTCACACTTTAGTACGGGGTACCAGGGAGTGTCCAATGCCTCACACTTTAGTACCTAAACCGCCTCGCAAATACCAGAGAAACCTCACGCAGTATCCAGACTCGGGTGCCAGGGAGTGTCCGAAGGCCTCATTTTAGCACTACCATGGGTGCCAGGGAATGTCCAAGTTTGGCGTCATACACTTTAGCGCTACCATGGGCGCCAGGGAGTGTCCAGTTTTGTCACCGTCGCATTTCAAAGATACTCTAGCCGCAATCTCAAAACATCACACTTTGGTACACAATTACCAGGGAGTGTCCAAAACACAATCTCAACCACATACTCTTTTCCACATTGACCAACACTCACCATGCATGTACAACTGACTCCACATGAATGTCATGAAGCTTTATACGGAATGTGTAAACAACTAGAAATAGGAACAACGTGCGTATTAAGTCATAGTTTATCGTTTTTATAATCCAGACGTAATAAACAGTATTCTGATTTAGTAAAATTCCCAAACAGAACCTTAACTGCCTTTAAAAGTTATTCCAAACAGTCCTTTCGCAGAAAACAGACAAAAACTAAAAACTGCAAGGTCGTGCGCGCGGGCCGCTCGCGCGAGGGGTCGCTCGCGCGATATGCCTGTTTTCCGTTTTCTTTATAAAAATTTCCAACTGTCAAAATATACAGAGGTCGTGCGCGCGGGCCGCTCGCGTGGGCCGCTCGTGCGATCCTCGCTCGCGCCATCGCGCGCGCGAGTTCAGGCAGAGACTTCATCTTCTCCGCTGAAACTCCCCTGTTTTAGATTTTCGCGCGCGCGAGTTCAGGCAGAGACTTCATCTTCTCCGCTGAAACTCCCCTGTTTTAGATTTTAAGGCCATTGATGACCCATTTTGCAATTTGGAAGCAACCAACACATGTATATATGAAATTCTTCGTTTTTCCGCAAGGATTACAAATATGAAATCAATTTGACATGAATCAAAACGTAGCTCTTGGATTTTACGAAAAACCGAGAGGTGGCGGAAACTTCGTTTTTAATATACGTCGCGATACGAATGACTTTGGCTCTAATACTTAAACCGTAGCTTCCATGTACTCTAGTCTTTCATTTTCATCTCTAAAAATGGATTTTGATTAAGGTTGAAAATTCTTGATTTTCAAGCTATGGAGTTTCAACGTGAAAATCTCAATGGTTATTCTTAAATTAGACTAATACACACAGTAAACAAGCATATATTACATTCCAAGTGAGTTAAGAATACTCACTGAGATTAAAGCTTGGAGTAGATGTTGAGAAAGAATCAAGATAAGGAATCCAATTGCAAAACTTGTAAGTTATGGTGATGAAGTTCTTTCTCTCACTAGAAAATTATGAAATTGAACTCTTAAGCTTTCTCTTTTCTCTCTGAATTTCTTTGGTTTTCAAAAGAGTAGAATGTGTGTGAGAGTGTAAGGGTGTGACTAGATATAACAAAATCAAGCCTTGGAGGCCAAGAACAACCTCCTATACTCAACAAATGGGTTTGATTTCTAATTAACTAAAATTCTAAGTATGCAGATACGTACACACATATATATGTAGATCATATGGGCTCTATAGTGAAGCTAACGGTCAAGTAGATGTGTAGGGGTCAAGCTTGGTTGTTTGGGAAAAGTAACTTCTAGGCCCCAAACAATACACACTCAAACAACACTCCCAAACAAAGCCCAAACAAGTAGTCTAGGAATTATACAAGTGTTTGGGAAAATTCTAACTTAAAGCACCACAAATTTACATGCATATAATGCATTGCCAATCAAGCCCAAGCCAATTATTAGTTGCCATAAATGGAATAAAGTACATGTCACTTCTAGCTTTATGTCAATTCCAAAATCTGTGGAAGTTTAACACGGCGCAGACAGTTTTGAACATGAACTGGTATTTTCGCGGCGCGGTGTTCGCCATAAAAATACAGAAAATTCATTTTAACATAAGAAATGCTTTCCCAGTTTTGTAAAAATACTGTTTGAGTCAAAAGTGAATGTTTTCACCATTTTTGAAATACAGTTTTGAAATCTAACACAGGTATCACTAATTTCATAAGATTTGCAGTTTGACCCCAAAAAGGTTTTGACAATAAATAAAACAGGTAATAAAATTTAGAACATGAGAATCGCAAATTAAATAACACCGGGAATGCAACATAATTATGGAAATACAAATTTAGAATTAAATGAAATGCAGGTTGTTACAAACTCCTCCCACCGGTCTGTAAATAACTAAAAAATTCGGAGACAAAATGACCCAGAGCAGCCTGAGAGGCATGGGAGATGTCCTGGTAAAGCTCAAAAACTCGTGAATCAGAGTGGGCATGCGCATACATCTTCTTTAAAGCCCAAAGCCTATGAACAGTGGTGTGATACATAAACATGTGATATATTGACTCCTCCATTGAATTCAACATCCACCCCAAAATTATACAATTGTCGGAAAACCATTCTTCATACATAGCATCAGTTTTTGCCGGTTGGGGCTCCTTGCCAAGTAACCAACCAATCTTCAGTTTGCCGCCAAGGTAAAGACGAAGGGAATTGGACCAAGCATGAAAATTCTTCCCGTTCAAGACAACGCTAGTAACCTGTTGAGCGGGAGTTGGATGAGAGAGATCCAGACGAGCAGTAGTAGGAGCAGTGGATGTAGCACTGGGCTTAACAAGATTAGTCATGGTAGCAGTGGGAGAGGACAACTCCAAAAAAACAGATGAGACAAGAGGGGTGAATAGCTGGTTGACAGCGGCAGACTTTGACGGGGGTAACCGGAGACGTGGTTACCCGACGAGACGACAAGTGAGCACAAAAGGCTCTTAGATCATCACAAGCATGCCCGTGAAGGGCAGCCGAAGCAGCCGAAGAGGCCTCAAGACCATGCCGATTGGCTTGGGTTGTGCCGCAGAGAGCTGCGGCTAGGCTGGGGGCTGCGACTAGGTTGGAGGTTGCCTGGGGGCTGCGGCTAGGCCAGGTGGCTGTCGCGAGGGTGGAGATGGGTGGTGGTGTAGGCTGCGAAGGTGTGGAGGGTGGTGGTGGGTTGCGACAGCAGTGATGGGGTTAGGGTTTGCGGTTGTAAGGCTCTGATACCAAAAAGTATTTGTGAAAGCTTAATTCTTTCATTCATTGTTCTAGTACATATTTATTTCCAATGAGGAAAAGAAAAGGAAAGAAAATAATGACAATAAATGAGAATAAACAAGAAAAGGAATAATCAACATGACCAAAAATAGATAGAATCAAAATCTCTTATTATTCCTTAATTCCAACAGATTCTCTTTAAAGCAAACAAACAGATTCCTCTGCTGGTTGTGATTTCAATGCATGTGATGATGCTAATGTGGAAAAGGGCAAAGCGGTCGACGAAAATGTGGCTGCTTCTAAACTTGAAGTCTTGGTTGAGGAAATTCCCCCCCTTTGGCTCTCAGTCTGTGGAGAAGTTAGTTGAATCTGTTGTTGATTTGAACTGCTCTTCTTCCGATACAAGTCATCACGACATTCTTGAGAGAGAAAATACTCCTGTCAAAGCTGCAAAGAATACTTCCGAGGATGTCAATGGCCATCATAGTCCCATTTACTACTTCCAGAATTCATGACACTGTTGAGATCACCGTACAAGTCAACTCTGATTTGAATCATGGCAGTGTGGTTGACATGGAAAGCGTGGTTTCGGAGGTTGATTTGAATCTCGATGGTGCACATGTTGATTTGATTATTCTTTTTCTTCTTCTCTCACTTCCCTTCTCTTCTGTCGAACTCTCTTTTCCTTTTTCTTTTCTCTCTCTCTCTCTCTTTTATCAAGAATAATAATAAATTTTTTATATTTTTTTTGTGCATATAACAACTTTCAAGTTTCAACCTCAGATTTGGTTGATAAAAAAAAAAACCAAACCAAACCAAACCAAATCAAACCAAGCCTTGTGTCCCAATCAATTGGGGTCGGCTGTATGAATCATTTTTCTCCATTCTGCACGATCAAGAGCTATATGCTCATTTAAATTATATATATTCATATCTTGTTGCACTACATATTCGCAAGTCAGTCTAGGTCTGCCTCTCCCTCTAACCATTCCAGGCACTACGATCTTATCACTCTTTCGCACAGTGTCACTCCTATAGTCTCTCGGATGTACTCATTTCTAATTCTATCTTTCCTAGTCTTACCACACATCCATCTTAGCATCCTCGTATCCGCTACACTCACTTTGCTAATGTGTTGTTTCTTAGTTGCCCAACACTCTGTTTCGTAGAGCATAGCTGGCCTAATAGTTGTCCTATAAAATTTTCCTTTCAATTTTGCTGGTATTCTCTGGTCACATAATACTCCAGAAGCACTCCTCCACTTTAGCCAGCCCACTTTAATTCTATGGGTCACGTCATCACCAATCTCTCCGTCTTTACTGATCATTGAACCTAGATAGCGAAAGTGTTCCCTCTTTGGGATCTCCTGATCTTCGATCTTCACTGCTTCGTTGTCTCTACTTCCACTGTTGCTAAAAGTACATTCCATGTATTCTGTTTTCGTCCTACTTATCTTTTGCCCCTTAGTCTCCAGTACTTCTCTCCAAGCTTCTAGTTTAGTGTTGAGTCCCCTTTTAGTCTCATCAACCAAGACAATATCATCTGCGAACAACATACACCATGGGACCTCATCTTGAATGTGTCTAGTCAATTCATCCATAATTAGGGCGAACAAATAAGGGCTCAAGGCCGACTCCTGGTGCAGGCCTACGGTAATTGGGAATTCGCTTGTTTCTCCGGCTGGTGATCTAATTGTAACCGCTTCATCATACATATCCTTCACCACGTCAATATAACCCTTGGTCACTCCTTTCTTCTCTAGCACCCACCAAATTAAATCTCTAGGCACTCTATCATAAGCTTTCTCTAAATCAATAAAAACCATATGTAGATCTTTTTTCTTCTCTCTATACTTTTCCATTAGTCTTCTAAGTAAATAGATTGCTTCCATAGTTGATCTCCCAGGCATAATCCAAACTGATTTTCTGACACTGATGTTGCGCCTCTTAAGCGATGCTCCATCACTTTCTCCCATAGCTTCATAGTATGGCTCATCAACTTAATACCTCTATAGTTGTTGCATTGTTGTACATCTCCTTTACTCTTATATATAGGCACTAGGATGCTCTTCCTCCACTCATCAGGCATTTTTCTAGTCATTAAAATCCTATTAAAAACTTTTGTAAGCCAAGATGCCCTCACATCTCCCAAGCATTTCCAAACCTTAATGGGGATCCCATCTGGTCCCAAGGCCTGTTGGGTTTCATCTTCTTCAAAGCAAATTCCACCTCAAACTTCCTTATTCTCCGATAGAATCTGTATTCTCTAGTTTCATCGTAACTTCCAGTTTCTTCTTCCATTGTGTTATCCATATGTTTTTCATAAAGCAACTTCTCAAAATAGCTCTTCCACCTTTCCTTAGTCTCTTCGTCGTTCACTAATACCCTAGAGTCATCGCTTTTTATACACTTAACCTGATTAATGTCTCTTGTTTTCCTTTCTCTCGACTTAGCAAGCTTATAAATACATTTTTCTCCCTCTCTAGTGTCTAGTTTGGTGTAGAAGGCGTCATAGGCTTCCATTTTAGCAACTCTAACTGTCCTTTTAACCTCCTTATTTGCACATTTATAGTTTTTGAAGTGTTCCTCACTTATATCATTTTGCCACTTCTTAAAGCAAATCCTTTTTGGTTTTTACTGCAGCTTGTACCTCTTCATTCCACCACCAAGTATCTTTAGAAGCTAACCCTCTTCCCTTCGACTCTCCGAGGACCTCCTTCGATATTCTCGTGATGCACCCTACCATTCTATCCCACATAGTATTGCTTCCATCTTCCAAATTCCAAGGTGCTTCTGTATACATTCTCTCTTGGAATATTGCTAGTTTCTCGCCTTTAAAGTTCCACCACCTAGTTCGCGGGTTTATAGGGTCTTTTCTAGTACGACATTGTCTTTTTATATGGGTATCTAAAATAGTCAGTGTATGTTGAGATGTTAAACTCTCTCCTGGGATGACCTTACAGTCTTTACATGCTAAGCCGTCTGCCTTTCTCACAAGGAACAAATCGATTTGGCTTCTATTAGATCCACTCTTAAAGGTTATCAAGTGTTCTTCCCTCTTTTTGAAAAAGGTGTTTGCTACTACAAGATCATATGCTACGGCGAAATCTAAAATACTCACCCTTGCCTCATTCTGATCTCCAAAACCATACCCCCCATGCACCCTCTCATATCCAGTTCTATCTTTGCCTACATGGCCATTAAAATCTCCCCCTATAATTATCTTCTCTCCTCCCGGTATTTCTTGCATTAAAGCATCTAACTCATCCCATAATATACTTTTAGTGTGATCATCCAATCCTACTTGGGGCGCGTATGCACTAATCACATTAATTATATCCACTCCAACTACCAGTTTGATAAGCAATATTCTGTCTCCTTTCCTCATGACTGTCACAACTTTATCCTTGAGGTTCTTGTCAACCACGATTCCGACACCATTTCTATGCCTATCTTTCCCTGTATAGAATATCTTATACCCGGTCTTTTCTACCTCCTTAGCTTTCTCTCCAACCCACTTTGTTTCTTGTAAACATACTACATTAACCTTCCTTCTAATCATAGTGTCTACTAGTTCCATAGCTTTACCTGTTAAGGTTCCTATATTCCAAGTTGCTAACCTAAGCCTATAGTTCTGGACTAGCTTCTTTACCCGCGGTGGCCCAGATGAGCGCGGGAACCCTTGCTTATTTAACACCGCACCCGGGTGTCGATGCGGCGCCCCTTGCACATTTTTCGAAACACCCGAAGGCAGGCGCAACGCGTCGCTTAAAGGGAACACCCTAGCATTTACACGAGTATTCATATTTGGATTCATATCATAAGGATCCGACTGTTTTTTTTTTACGTGCTGGCTGTCGAGCTACCTAACGCACTAACCCTCCTCTTTTATCCGGGTATGGGGCCGGCGGTGTTCAAACGGATAAAAAAAAGAATAATCCGGACAATTGTTACTGTCCTACAGAGTGGCAAGGTCGCTGCCCACCGGCGAATCAAAAGACTGAAAAAATCACCAGAACCTGATGATTGGCTCTAATACCATGTAGAATTTTATAAATAAAGAGAGAGAGATTGTATGAATGTTATTCAGTAGTTAAGGATTACAAGACTCTCAACCTTTTATATGGGGTGAGCATAAGAGAGATAAGATGAGAATAATGGATAAGATCACAGGAGATCATATCTCCAAGATTACAATAATATCAGTTTAAATCAAATATAAAATTTGAATAATCTCTATCAAATCTGGAATATTCTGGAATCATATCACACGATTCACACCCCATATCTTCCATATTTTTCTTCTATAATTTCCAACACTTCATACTCTCTTTCCTTCTTACAAAGGGCATCAAATTCCAGTTATGCTTGTCACAACCTTATTCTTAGTGACGTGGGTTTTTTTTTTTTTTCAACTCCATTAATGACAACTACGACCTTTATGACTTCCTTAATGTGAATTAGCAATTCACAAACCAAAATGCCCTAGATTTATCTTTTAACTTAACATTTCCGAAAGAATATCTTGATTCATTTTCTATCATTTTGCAAAGCCCTTTTTATGCCTAGAGAATGAGCCATGTCGCTGATAGCATCAATCTCCTTTATAACTTGGAAGGCCTAACTTTCCTTACCTCCAGCTTTTCGCACACCTTTTTGTTCCTCCTTTTGATGCCTTCTTTGGGCATTTTGACTTTATAGCCAAACAATAGCCAAAGAACCTTAATGACCCACTGGCCCTTCATCACTTTAATCTTTTGAGTGAGGGTTCATACTGATGTCCTATTTTTTTTTTGGGTTCTGTCATACATAATTCACACTCCTATGTTGAAATTTTAGGATTTTCAAATAACATATCTGCTTTGTTTCATATCTGTAGCCTATATCTGTCTGACTGGCCCATACTTAAGAGGTTTGAGCTACTAATAGCTCTTTTCACCCTAGTGTACTAATAGTTCAGCTGTAAAGACTTCTGAAGAACTTTATCATGAATTGCAGTTTGGGTCTCTTCCTCTTGACCTCCCCCATAAATTGAGCTGGAACATTTGTTATCGAGTGTAGCAAAGTCCTTTTAGCTCATTTTTGGTATTGTGCTATGAACTTCATAACCAAATTTCACCATACAGGAACCTATGCCTTCTTGTGGTTCTGTTGTGTAATATTGCTGATTTTCTTGGGGAGGAAAGCTACCTGGACCATTATATTCGTGATTTTCCTGATCTTTCAAAAAAGTTTGGGATGTGCCGTACCTCAGTTTCCCGGAAAACTCCCCCAAGTTTGTTCAGATGGCTTGAGAACTGTTTGGCACATGGATGTAGTTCTGCCAGTACTAATGACCTTCCACTTCTGATTCGTAAAGATGGAAGTTCTGTCGTGAGCTGGGCCCGGAAGATAGTCTCATTCTACAGTCTATTATGTGGCGCAAAACAGTCAGGGAAGAAGCTATCGTCTGGTGTTTATTGCAATGTTGCCAGTGGATCGTCTTGTACTTATGAGGAGCTGACAGTTTTGGCAATGGTTGGGGAAAAATTTGGTTTGCAACAGCTGGACCTGCTGCCAGCTGGCGTCTCACTTCCTCTACGACATGTGAGTTAAGTTTCATTAGCACGTTAGTGGGTAGGTGGTTTGAATAAATTGTATTTCTCATGCTATGAAAGTGAGTGCTTACATTCACGGTAGCTCCATTTTAGACTGTTCGGTTTGGGAATTTAGGGAAGGAAAAGAAAAACGATAAGGAAAACCATTTCTCTAGTGTTTTCCCTCGTTACAGAAACTGAAATTCACAACAGAAATTCAAGAAAGGGGAAGGGAAGTGAATCATAGGATTTACTATCTGTTATTTGTTTGTCACCTTATTTTCTTTTCGTTCCTGTTTTCCTTACCGTGATCTTATTAACCAAACAAAGAAAAAGTGTTTTCCTGTATGTTTTCGTTTCTTTTCCCTCACTAAATTCGTGGACCACATGGATCCTCCGGTAGAGTTGTGTGAGATTCCCATTCTGTTGCTTATATACTTATAGTTACAATATCCTAAAGCCAAACCCGGATGTCATGTGTTGTGATTTTGTCAAGAGAAGGTGCAGGCTTCTGGTGAAAGAATTGTTGAACAAAAGTAGGGCGACTGCCTATCGAAAGGTGAAAAAAATGTTAGGATGAGCTTCAATGTCGTACTTGTTCACTTTTTATCATAGTGGCATGTTACGTATTGATCCAGTCCATTGTTGTTCTACCACTGAGTTGTCCTTGGGGGCTATGAGATATCCGCATAAGACTCCTTAATTATTTGAACATCTAATATCGTTAACTAATCACTCAGTTGGTTAACCTATTTTGCACTCCGTAGGCATTGGACAAGTGTCGGGAATCTCCTCCCACTGACTGGCCTGCTGCTGCATATGTTCTTCTTGGTCGAGAAGATTTATCCTTTTCGTGTTTGGCACATTCAAGCAAATCCAAGGAACTTGAACCCCAGAACAATGTGAATTTAATTTCCATGTCTACACCTTACATGCTACATATGCATCCAGTGACTATTCCCTCCTCTATTTCTGACACAATTGGATTGGAGAACACCAACTTTGAGGATACAGATGCTGTTGATGGATCTGCAACAGATGGTATGGAGCATATCTTTAACTCTAGCACGCAATTACGGTATGGCCGTGATCTGCGATTAAATGAGGTAAGTCTTGTTTGGTTATGTAAAGCCAGTAATATCAATAAGGTTCCAAGGAATATGTTAGTAGCTAAGCTGTGGATAATTGTTTTCTTTTAAAAATTGCTATTTTATCTCGACTGTTATGGTTGACGTGCTTCATGTGCTTACAAAGGGAAGGTGGTGATATGCACATCTTTACTTTATTAACCTGTTACATATAAGTTTAGCTTAAAGTTGTATGTTGCACATTTGTGGACTGATCTTTATGCTGCATTCTTAGGCTTAGTTTGGCCCCCACGTGGCTTTTTAAAAGTAGCTTATGAAATTTATTATTAAGTTGTTTGGTAATTTTGTACAAGTGACACATTACTCTTCAAAAAAACATCATGAAACCTTGAGCTTTTAAAAGCTCTAAAAGCTCCATTCTAGAGCTTTTAAAAGCTCTAACTCCCCCCAAAAATGTCACACCCCAGAACACCCATATGATTCTAGGACATGTGACACGCCACCAAGGCTCGTCTCACGTCATTAAAGTTCCATAAAATCAAGTTTAAAACAATTTTAGGAAAAGAAACCACATACTAGCAATGTCTTCTTCAAAGGTTCAAATACAACCGCTCAATACGACCTATAAAAAGGTCGAATTCCAAAAATTCCATTTTTGTGATTCAAAGGAGTCCCAAGAGTACCCATTTATATAAAAGTTTGAATTGTAAATTTCGAGAAAGTTTAGTAAAGAAAGTCAGTTAGAGGGGTTTTCGACCGGTCGAACGGCCTTATGCGAGTCCAATCAGCTTAAATGCCCTGTTTTAACACAAAAGAATTATCCTATAATTTGTTAAACATAAATTAAAAACCAATATCAACTCTTGTAATCTTTCCTAAACATCTTAGGAACACCACTGAGTTCATACTCAAGAATTTAAAAGAGTCTTTGCTAGCGCTTGAAAGCTTTTAAACGAAATCCAATTCAAGAAGCTAATATGAACTCGAGCTCGGTTAGCACAATACATAAGAGAAGCCAATTCTTACAATTCTTACTAACAAGACTAAAGTGAGATACAAGCCCGAGATATAAACTTAACACAAGTGCGACCACCGCTATAAATTCCCAATTAAACTTACAAGAGTTACTCCAAACACTAACTACAAATGTGAGATTATAACATGTTCTATAAATCCGGATTATTAACTGATTACAAGTTTAGCTACAACATAAGTCTTGTACTAGCATTTACAAGATAAAATACAACCCAATATAAAAACCATAAATATAACCCCCGGTCACGTGACTTCGTTTTTCCCCACATCAGCTTTCCGATTCCTCACAACCTTGACGCGAACACCTACGATGGTTATTCAATAACTACTACAATATATTAGCTATATGCTTGTGAGCAATATTAATCGTAAACATGTTTGTCACCACATATTTCAAATTCATCAAACAACATATAATTGATCTCCAGGTAGAGCAAGTATGTTTCCACCAACCACTACTACGCACCACACCCCCAGACTTCGTGCCTAGGCCATCCACCCATGCCCCTTTAGATATGTGGTCCAAATTGCCTCTTGCGGCAACACAATGTTCCACTTTCAATACGGGAGGCTAAATCTGGTGGAACACTACAAGTCTCCCTTTGATCTACATAATCAAATTAGCATGCTCACATATAATTCATTACACCATGCTTTTCACACATACATGCTTTCACATTAATTGGGCCTAATTTTAACCACATGAATTTGCCCGATAAAAATTAAATACAATTATTCAATTCGATTAGACATGCCCGTATCAAGACATATGAATCCAAACATGGATTCCATTAAAAAATACGATTAAAATCAGTCACCTCTTGGGTTTTGCTCCTAAACATGAAATTAAGGCCCTATTAAGCTTTGGGTACAAATCTTATACAAAAACTGTAAATTATGAGCTAAAGCCCTAAAATGGGTCGCGGAAAAACTGTCACAGAACTCAATAAAATTGGTACCAACATGTTAGACTCATCTCCAGGAGTACAAATATGTATTCTGTTTTGAAAACCAACGTCGAACGGCTCCTCAATCGACGTTGAAACGGCGATGAAACTTCATCGCAAACTTTCCCTTTTCTCCCTGTGTATTTCGGCCAAAGAAGAAGATGGAGATGACTCATCATCTCCCTAGGCATGACACCTTTTATATCAATTTCCTTATTTTATTATGAAACCCCCACAGTTTTACTAATTTGCATTTACACCCCTGCATGTTATGAAACTTATTAAAACTATCCCAAACTTAAATAAGTGTTTGTCTCTGTCACGTATGAGTCTCGTAAGTGGTCCCATATAATATTATGAAGTTGCTAATTAACCTACACGTTATGTAGCGTGTCCAATTCGCTCTCACCAAGGTATCCAAAATTGACCACATAAATATTCATGACTAATACTAGAATATTAAAACAATTGAATAACCCACCATATAATGTCATATAATGTTTAAATAAACATTTAAGCCACATAAGAGTGATATCTCAATCCTGTCCTATAACGCCCCGATTATCAAGCCACATGGGCGAGGTCAACGAGCCAAACCATATAAAGGAAAGCAAGGGATAGTTCTACATAATAGAGCAATCCACAAGGCGGAAGCATATAGGGGAATCCTATGTGGATTCCAAAGAAAAGTTAATAAGTCAAGGGTCAACCCACAAGGACCAAACGGGTCAAATAGGGTCAACCAACATAGTTTGGTTTTGAAAGGAGTTTGTAAAGAAGTATAAAGAAACTACTAAGGTTTAAAAGTTACAAGTAATGAAGTTTGCTTTGAAGGTTTATCAGTTAAGCGGTTTTTGAAGGAATACGACCAAACGGTCCTTCGGAAATTGAAAGTAGTAATTTTTCCTTAAAGGGTAACCATGGGCTAAGAATTTCTAATACGTGTTAAAAACATAATTTAACAAGGATCCAAGAAGATCCAACTAACAAGTTCAAGAACAAGAAGGAATTTACAAATAACATCTTTAATTCAAATATCCAAATGAGATAACGGTAACAACAATTACAATGTTCCTACCATGAACTATATCATTGGAACATTAACATATCACAAGATTTCCTCGTAAGGAATCTTACAAAACGAGATGCCATTCGTCGGATAACTCTTGGGCCTTGCCTTAATCAACATTTCCTGAAAAAGGGGGTTTTATAGATTCATTAAGCACGATGGCTCAGTAGATAGCATTGAAGAAATGTACTACTACTTCTAAAATCATGCTAAGACATGCGGTGCAATGATTTGCCACCGTGGCAATGCAAATAGCCGTAAGGCCAAACCATGCAACTTCCCGATACCAAATTCCATAACCACTCACTCTCAACACCGGATGCGAGCCACTCCAACGTGAGTGTAGCATACAAGATCTCCAGTAGCTAACCGGATGTGGCCTTGCGTTTTCGAATGTTTCAAGGATCACAAACAACCTTCCTCACCTCACACCCGCTTCCGGAATTTCATCAAATTATAACCCCAAACGGGGATTCAAAAGGCATTCCCCAATCGTGGGAATTCTAACAAGATTCATACTCCCAAGCCCAATGCCATGAATGCTATGCCGACTTAGCGATTATGAAATGTGACAACAATGACTATGCAACCACAATGTTATTTCTAAGAATTTCATTTGTCAAGAAATTACACATAGTAGTTCATAATATCAAGGCTAAATGATTTGGTTGGAAATCATGTAAAGCATAATCCACCACTTAAGCAAATAAGCAATTTATTGTATCTTTAATCTAGTTAAAGCATAGCAACCAAATGACATTTGGGATAACATAGTTACAACTAAGCACATAAGGGCCACATAATCACATAGACAAATATGTAGAAAATTCCTAAGCAAGATTAATAAGTATTAGGACTAATCCTACACATAGCAAACCATGAAATTAGATGTAGGAGTGCACTTAGTCAATGAAATCTACCTCTTGAGTATTTGAGCAAATACTCTCACCAAAGAAATCCAAAGGGGAAATCATTAACGTAAGCATCTCCTACAAGATATCAACGCCTAGTTACATAAACCAAACTCAGGAATGAAAACTATGGTGTTATTAAGATAACATAAATTACCTCTTGAGTTCTAGGGCAAGAAGTACTAAATTGCAAATCCCACGAAGAAACCGAGAACACCGGTGTGAAGGTTTAGGTGAGATGATCAAAATGGTCTCTAATAGCCTTGACCCAAACTTGAGTCCTTGGCCTCCAAATGGAGCTTGAAAGCTCTAAGCTTCCATGGAGTTGTATCTCCCAAAACTAGAGAGAGAGATGAGAGATATATAGAGAGAAAATGAAAAAGAAAAATGAGAGGGAGAGTTAGATATGGGTTATATATAGGATGATAAAGGAGGGGGAAGCTTCCTAGTGAAGCTTTAGTTGTTGGGGTGGTTGGGAGTGGTTAGGGAGTTGACTTGAGGGTCCCACTCTTGTCTCCCTTACACATACACACAAAAATATATAACATACATATATACACATGTGCTAATTTTAATGTAGATGTGATACCACTTGGACAGAAATAAATTTATTGTCCCAAACCAAGACCCAAATTGGTCCAAAATTACCGAATTACCCTTTATAAAAATCTGGGTTTCTACATGTCCCATCTCAAATGGAACATCTCTTCACATATCCCAATTTGGGACTGCCACTCTATCCAATATTGGGTTCCCACTTGGACACCTAAATCAACTAGTGAGTCAAAACCCACTTTATGCATGTGTTAATAAACACTACTAATTTATTAAATAATGTATATGCGTGCTAAAATGTAATTAGCATTAAATGCGGGAGCGGGTGTTACAAAAAAAGCCCTAAGTTCAATTTTTGCAAAGGTCATAAACTAGTAACCAAATGAATTAACATGAAATTGTGCTTTAAAAAAGGAGAAGCACCAAAATGGGGCCAAACTAAGCCTTAATCTTTTATCATATAGAAAGGGTGGTGCTTTTAAATCATATTCATCGACAGTGCTTGAGCTGTGTGAATAATTACTTACAAGGAGATCAAGTCGTGGTTAAATTTGTAAAATTGCTTGGAATAAGTAAGTGTATGCTTTTCTTAATTCTAAAACCTTTGTTGTTTTGTCTATTTCACATATTCATTTGTGTAGTAGTCCCTGACTAGAGGGTAGTGGTACCTATGAAATGAGTGCCTAACTTCTACTAACCTTTGCTCTACAACCCCTCTGGTTGGATCTGTTCGTGACTTGTCCTCTGTAATATGGTCAGCCTTTTGTGCTTATAATACTTTATTCTCGTGGTATGTAGTGTTATCATTAGATGCCCTATGTGATGAAGGATCTGGGCGCATTCGATCTTGGTCATCATATAGGAACCAAATTATATTGCTGGTGTTCCACTTTTTTCCGCCTGTCAGCAATGCGTTCAAGCTATACTGCTGTTTGTCCTGTCTGACTATTACATAGAACTTTTAGGTCTAAAGGACTCTTGCTTTGGGTCTGATATGTCCACTCAAGATGCTTCTAGCTCTCTGGTTGGCATATTTCCAAATGGTACTTGAAGGATACATCTATGCAACAATTGTAGATGTTTGAGAAGTAGTGCTCTTTATGTCACCTTACGTCCCTACCCTACCCATGTGCTCCTCATGCATAGTTGTTTTCTCACAAAATGGCATTGACCTTTTTCCATGGGATCACCTCTGTCCAGAAATTATGTGGTCTGTCTTTACCTTCGTTCATGTATATTCTGTGGTGTTGATTGCCTTTGGTTTTTCCAGCCCCTTAATTTTCATGCTCGTTCATATTCATTACATCATTTGCTTTCTTATAGTCTCGGAACTATTTCTTATTTAATGGAGTATACTGGTTAATTACTATCTACGTGTTCTGAAATTTGCAGTTCTGTTGATTACGGTGGCTTTTGATATATTTCTGAACTCGATTTTTTACTTGATAGCTACTTACAACTTTTTGTAGGTCAGGCGCCTTTTGTGTTCCGCAAGGCCTGTGGCAATTCAAACATCTGTTAACCCAACTGCATCTGATCAGGACCTCCAGCAGGTAGATCTTATTGTAGGAAATATCCCTAAATATTTGAATGCTAATTATTCTATGATCTTGTTCTGGATCTTCTGTTGATATCTGAAAGGTCATAGTGCTTTTGAATACTAGAGTACTTTTAACGTATTTTGTACAATGCCACTTTCTAAATGCGCGCTACAGTCTCACATTGGTTATCCTCTATTTACTTCTCAGCATAATCATGTAGTGTTTTATAGCATTTTGAGAACTTGACTCTCTCCATTTACTGCATTTTTATGTAGGCTTACTTATTCAAAGGTAGGTTGCTTTCAGACTTTTTTTTTTTAATCCGTATCAAATACCACTGAAAACTACTTATAAATAGCTTTGTTTCTGAATTTGAATAACCGTAACTCAATTACGGTCTCTGGTGTTTCTTTAAACCTATTTTTGTAACAACTGAATTTTATTGTGTGTATTCATTTGCCTATTTTTTTCTTCCCGATAGGTAAATGACTAAATGTATTGCATTGAAAATACACCAAAGGGGTGCGAATTGTTTGCCTGTTATTGAACGTATCTTTGTTCTGGAAGCCATTCTTTTTGGTCTGATTTAGTTCCATTCTTTCCATTTTGTACAGGCTCAGCTGTGGCAGCTTGCTCAAAGGACTACTGCTCTTCCTATTGGCCGCGGGGCATTTACTCTTGCAACCACCTGCACTCTTTTGACAGAGGTATCACTGATTATGCTTCTTGCTATGTTGCTTCCTTTTAAGCTCTGTTTGGTTCATGGATTTAGCGAGGGAAAAGAGAGGAAAATATTTTCGTTTGTTGGTTACTGTTTAAGAATATTATATGTCTTGATTGTCATTATTGGAATATATTAACATAATTGGTGGGATGTTTTAGATTATTTTGTGGGATCTATAATTAAGTGTGATTTTATTTTCTTTCTTTTCCTTTTATAGCTAGCTGGCATCTTGTATAAATACTAAATAGAGCCTCCTCCAAAAGTAAAGAATACACAGAATTCCATTTTCTCTATTTTATTTCTGACAGTTGCCAAGGAAAATAATGACGAAAATAGGAAGGAAAGAAAAATTGTAGGAAAATAGGAAGGGGAGAAAATATTGTGATTGATTACTTAAGGCTCTGATTTGCGGATTTGGAGAATGAAAGGAAAACTAACTATTTCCCTAGTGTTTTCTTCCATACTTAAAATGACATTAGAATTTAAATTTTCAGAAAATAATAGGAACTCAATAAACGAGAAAGGTAGGGGACTCACAAAATCCAGAGATTTTGGTTTATTTTCCTAGTAGTACACCTTTTTCTTCCTATTTTACTTACTAACTAAACAAAGAAAACTCTTTTCCTCAGCGTTCTTTCCTTTTCCCTCATTAAATCAATGAACCAAACAGATTGTAAAGATACACTCTCGGTACTGATTGAATCCTTTGAAATTTTTTGCAGGCACTCACAGTCCCGAAGCTTGTTTTAGCAGGTCGGTTGCCTGCACAACAAAATGCGACTGTATGTTCTCAATGAGTTCAAACAAGAAAATTTTCTTGTGCTTGCATGTGTGTTCGCATTTGTATGCTGCTCGTTTTCAACTAGTCATGCTTTTCATGCTCTTGAGAAATTTGTTTGATTCTGAACGAAATGTTAGCTTCTTTCATTGAAAAACTGAGAAACAGATTTAGTGAGTTATTTGTAATTACTAACATGGTTTTTCCTTGTTACAACTATTTATCTTCTTCTTCCTCTCTCTAATATCACTAACATGGTTTTTGGATCCTTGGCAGGTTAATCTGGACCCAAACATAAGGAATATACAGGAACTTAAAGCTTGGCCTGAGTTTCACAATGCCGTAGCTGCTGGCTTAAGGATGGCGTCACTTCAGGTTTACATTTAATTCTGTCGATCCTACAGTACTTGCCGTAATTACTCCGATTTAAAAGTTAATCATGTCGTTGTGTTTGCTCGTATTTCATGAAATTTCTTGTTGTCGCCGAATTTTGCCTTTTGTTTTTATGACTTACCTTGCCATGTATTCATCATAGATGATTTAAAGTAGTACAGTAGTACTCAATGCTCTGGGATTGTCCGTTGCATTTAAATTTAGATATCTTGAAGTCTACTTTCTGTCTGTTTTACTTCCTAGAGAAAAAGAATAGAATTTCTCAATCCCTTGTGTTAATACATACCTTGGTTTTTTTTTTTTTTGCAAGATAAATGAAAGCAAAAACCAATTCTTGGAGTATAACTGATGCACATTGGCTTTTCATTTGCAGGGGAAAATGTCAAGAACCTGGATAATATATAACAAACCTGAAGAGCCAAATGTTATTCATGCAGGACTTCTCCTTGCGCTGGGTTTACATGGACATTTGCGTGTTTTAAGTATAACTGACATATACCAATATTATTCTCAGGTTAATTTTACATGTGTTTGATCTGTATTTTGCAATTCCTCAACTTATTTTTAGAATCAACTTGGTTTTAGTTATTTTATGATCTGAATTTTATGGTGTTTGTCTTGTCTCTGACTAGTGCTCGAACTTTTAGCTTTAACCATTTTGAGTTTTGGTCTTTCTATAAAGACTGATTATCACCATTTGTCTCCGTTGATGATTTTAAGTGAATTGCTGATGCTGCATTAATGCACTGGGGCAAGATAAGGAAATATTGATAGGATGAGTCTAGCAAAGATGCGAAAATAAAATAAAAGGCGCCAAAATGCAAGAAAAGGGTCGGACTGGGAGAGTATGTTGGGTCGTTGGGAAGTCATAAATGTGGAGCAAAGTGAAGATGCTAGCATGCACCAACTTTTCAGAACTTTTTTTAATGGTCTAAACTTCATTTACGGGAGAGAGGCTGGTATATCAGTATATATATATATATATATGTATATATATCTATATAACAGTCGTAGATTCAGCGTTTATGTAAAACATAAGTTTTAACTTGTCGAATATAACTTGTCGAGTATTTTAGGAGTAGATTATTTGATTTGATCCTATGTATTTTAGGATAGATACGATCTTATCCTCTATTTCCTTTTTCTCTTCTCTCTTCTCTTGTATATATACTATAATGATATTGAGAAATAAAGTATTCAATTTCTCCATTTTTACTTTCTTCTTGGTATCAGAGCAGGTTCCAACCCTAGCCACTACCCTTCCCCTTCCGTTGCACACCTAACACCAACACATTCGCAAGCCCTAACCACTACCACGGCCACCTCGCCACACCCCAGGCCACCCCCACACCTCTCGCCGCACCACCCAGCAGCCTCGCCACACCTCGGCACACCCCCAGACCCTCGGTTCTCTTTGGTTAGCTTCGACTAACCCTTGTGCAGCCCGTAAGCTGCGCCTTGCCCCTTCTGTGGGTCTTGTGCTGATCTAGAGCCCTTCACGTGCTCTCTTTCCAGTTTTTTGGGCTACCCGTGTGACTAGGTAGCCCCTTCTTCTGCCGGCAGCCTTTCATACTCCCTTCTTGTGCCTTACTGCTGTTCTTGTTTTTGGTTGTTTTTAATCTGCAATAATGACCAAGGATAAGGAGATTGCTCAGCCTTCTACGGGGTCACCACTGCGTACAGATTTATCTCTGTCGCTGACTCCACATGCTCCTGCACAAAGGGTTACTACTGTTCTGTTGGATGGACGATAAGGAGATTGCTCAGCCTTCTACGGGGTCACCACTGCGTACATATTTATCTCTGTCGCTGACTCCACATGCTCCTGCACAAAGGGTTACTACTGTTCTGTTGGATGGACAAAATTTTGCTGCATGGTCTCATTCCCTTCGACTCTTCTTGGGTGCCAAAGGCAAGTCAAGTTGGCTTCATGGTACTACACCCAAGCCTGCTTCCACAGATTCAACTTTTGATTAGTGGAATATGGATAACTGCGCTATCTTGGGTTGGTTATTTAATTCTATGGAGCCTGATATTTATCACATGTTTATGTATCACACTTCGGTTCATGGATTGTGGAATGCCTTGACCCAAATGTATGCGCATAAGCGTAATGAGTCCCGTATTTATCAACTTCATCGTGAAGTTTCCCAGTCCTCTCAGGATTCTCTCCACCTAAATGTCTCTGATTATTTTGGTTATCTCCAGTCACGTTGGGAGGAGTTGGCTCAGTATGAGCCTCTTGGTGATATTCCTGCTGAAGCTGCTACTATTATTGTCCAGCGCCTTGATCGACTGCACACTTACCAGTTTCTGATGGGTTTGAAATCTGAATTCGAATCTCTTCGTACTTAGATTTTGAACACGTCACCTATGCCCTCACTTTATGAGGCGTTTGCTATTGTGGATGGTGATGAGCGTCGCCGGAAATTGATTCAGACTGCTACTACTCCGGTCTCTGATTCTCCTGCTGTTCCTGACCAGATGGCCTTTGCTGCTCAAACTAGGCCACAACCCAGTAATAGAAAATCTCCGGTCTGTAAGCATTGTAATGTTGTTGGTCATACCAAAGATCGTTGTTTCCAACTTCATCCTGAGTTGAAGAAACAGTATGCTCGGCCTCGCAATCCTGGCCCGACCCGCTTCGCTGCTATCGCTGAGACCGGATCTGACCCCATTGTTCCTGATATTGGTCAACTTCATCAGAATCAGAGTATGCTTCAAACTCAACTTGGACAAATTCAAAACCAACTTGGCTCTCTTCTTCAGCAACATCAGTCTGGTTTTTCTTCCACGGCTGCCACTGCTATAGGTACTTCCACTGCTTTACATGTTAAGACTGGAACTCCAAGGTGGGTTCTGGACTCGGGAGCCCATGATCACATGATTGGTGAGTTATCTCTTTTTTCGTCCCCTCTTACACCTGTTAACCACACTGTGAGTATTGCTGATGGTTCCATCACTAGAGTTCAAAAGTAAGGGTAATGTCCGCTTGTCTCCCACGATTACCTTGTCCTCTGTTCTTCATGTCCCTCAGTTGTCTTTTAATCTTTTATCAGTTAGTCGCCTCGCAAAGAGTTACCTATACCCCAGAACAGAATGGTATGGCAGAACGAAAGAACCGTCACATTATGTATGTAGTCCGGTGTCTTCTTCGTGGTATGGAGGTACCTAAATATTTTTGGCACTTCGCTGTTCTCACAGCTACATATCTTATTAATCAAACTCCAAGTCGTATCTTGGATGGTAAAGCTCCTTTGCATGTTCTTCAGCCCGATTTTACTCTTTTTCATGTGTTACCTCGTGTCTTTGACTGCACTTGTTTTGTTCAGAATCGTAGCCCTATTCGCACTAAACTTGATGATAAGGCTATCCGTTGTGTTTTTCTTGGGTATTCTCCTTTATCTAAAGGTTATAGGTGTTATGACCCCGTTGCTCATCGGTTTTACACTTCTATGGATGTTACGTTTCTGGAGCATGTTCCTTACTTTGCAGGTTCCACTCGTTCCTCTGTGTCTCAAGAGACGTCCATTGAACCCGACGAGTTACCTCGCCCTGTTCCTGTCTTTGATTCTTCTTCTCCTGAGGTTGACATTGAGGATTCCCTTCCACTAGTTATCACATCTTCCCCTGAATTCCGTTATGCCCGGCGTCCACAGGCTCATGCTCTGCCTCCAAATGCTTCTCCGGATCCAGGTCCTGCTTCTCCTGCACCGATAAGATGATCTACCAGAATTTCTCGCCCGGTAAATCGGTATGGTTATTCTTGCTCTACTCACCATCCTATTTCCCAGTATGTCTCATATTCAGCTCTTTCACAACCCTATCAAGCTTTTCTTGGTCAGGTTGATTCAGTTTCAATTCCCAGATCTGTGTCTGAGGCTCTCCAAAATCCCCATTGGGTTTAGGCCATGCAAGCAGAAATGGATGCTCCTCAGCATAACCACACTTGGGATTTTGTCTCTCTTCCTCCGGGGGAAAAGACAGTTGGGTGCAAATGGGTCTTTACAGCCAAGTACCTTCCGGATGGTTCTATTGATTGGTATAAGGCTCGCCTGGTTGCAAAAGGATTTACTCAGATACCAGGCAAGGATTTTAATGCAACTTTTGCTCATGTGGCTAAACTTACTACTGTTCGACTTATTATTTCTTTGGCTGCTTCCCATTCTTGGCCTCTTCATCAACTTGACGTAAAGAATGCTTTTCTCAATGGAGACCTCCAGGAAATCATTTACATGGATCCCCCTCCGGGTTTTCGGGCTGAGGGGGAGTATTCTGGGAAAGTTTGTCGACTACGGAAGTCACTTTATCGGTTAAAGCAGTCTCCTCGGGTGTGGTTCAGTCGTTTTAGTGATGATATTATTTCTATTGGATTCACTAGGTGTCACTCTGATCATACCTGCTTTATTCGCCGACGTCCGGATGGTCGGTGTATCATTTTATCAGTTTACGTGGATGACATTATTATTACTGGTGATGATACTGCAGGAATTGCAAGGGTGAAAGAAAAACTTGGAGTGGCATTTGATGTCAAAGACTTGGGGCCTATCAGGTATTTCCTTGGCATTGAGATTGCTCGGTCTCGTCATGGGATTTCAATGAACCAAAGGAAATATTTCTTGGATCTCCTCAGTGATACTGGCATGCTGGGTTGTCGCCCTGCATCTACACCTATGGATTCGAATATCAAAATATCTTCTGAGTCAGGAGAGTTATTATCTGATCCGGCTTCCTATCGTCTTGTTGGTCGTCTCATTTATTTGACGAATACTAGACCTGATCTTTCTTTCGCTGTAAGCGTCGTTAGCCAGTTCATGCATAAACCCCGTACCTCTCATATGGACGCTGTTCATCATATTCTGAGGTATCTGAAAACTTGCCCAGGTCTGGGTCTTTTCTTTGCTGCAGGAACACAATCTGGGGTCACGTGTTTCACAGATGCAGACTATGCTGGTTCCAAGAGTGATAGGCATTCTACTTCAGGATTTTGTACATTCCATGGTAAACACCTTATTTCTTGGAAAAGCAAGAAACAAGCAGTTGTTTCAAGATTTCAGCCGAATATCGTGCTATGGCACAAGGCACCTGTGAGCTTCTTTGGCTTCGGTCTCTTCTACGGGAATTGGGATTTCCAGTTTCTGTGCCTTCTACGTTGTTTTGCGATAATAAGTCCGCTATAATGCTGGCTTCTGACTCTGTTCTTCATGAGCGTACCAATCATATTGAGGTTGATGTCCACTTTATTCGTGAGAAAGTTCGTTCTGGTTTTATTTCTCCATGCTTTGTTCCTTCTTCAGATCAGACTGCTGATGTACTCACAAAGTCTGTTGGGCCATCTCTCTTGAAGTCGTCTATTGTCAAGCTTGGACTCGTGAATCCCTTCGCTCCAGCTTGGGGGGGAGTGTTGGAATATTTTATATTTTTATGATATTATGGATGTAATTTAGGAGTAGATTATTTGATTTGATCCTATGTATTTTAGGATAGATACGATCTTATCCTCTATTTCCTTTTTCTCTTCTCTCTTCTCTTGTATATATACTGTAATGATATTGAGAAATAAAGTATTTCAATTTCTCCATTTTTACTTTCTTCTGCATCTAATACGTCATTATCAAAACTTCATTTAAGGAAGAGTGAGTGTGGCTTGTATATTAGTAGATACTGTTGAGTTTCATTAGTTATAAATGTTTTATTTATTTTATGATTAGTATAGGGACTTGTGTGTAATTACTTGTTCTCTTGTTATTATAAATACAGAGGTCTCACAGTTGTGAGATTAAGCCTTCAATAATATTGTGTAATGTTATTCAACATGCTATCAGAGCCTCCCTAAATTAGGGTTCTGTCACCACCACCAGCCGCCTACCATCACCACCATCAGCCGCCACCCTAACCTTAACCCTAACCCTAGCCTACCCAACGAGAGTTTCATCGCAAAGTTACTGTTCATCGCGAAGTTACTGTTCATCTCAGCACTGTTCATCGCAGCACTGTTTATCGAGTTACTGTTCACGCATCACTATTCACACCTAGCCGCAATAATTTTTTGAGAACATTATTTGCTCCTAGTTTGTTCGTCTTCGATCCGTAAGCGGATCTATGTTTAATTAGATCGGATCATCTTAGGCTTCCCTTGACCACCATCCCTTGATCATCTGCATCCTTCATCATGTCAAAAGATGATGTGATATCTGAGAAATCTATTGCCGCCTCTTCAGGTTCTTCTATGGGTAACGAAAGACAGTCGTACGTTACTGAGAATCCGGGTTCCAAAATCACCACTGCGTTGTTCAATGGTGCTAGTTACCTCTCATGGTCCCAATCGGCAACTTTATGGCTCCGTAGTCGATATAAATTCGGTTATGTGGATGGTTCAGTCAAGGCCCCTACTCGTGATGATCCGACATATCTCAAGTGGGAAGGTGATAATTCTCTTGTTATGAGTTGGCTAGTTCATTCTATGGAACCCGAACTTGCAGATCCATTCTTATCTATGGGCATGGCCAAAGATATTTGGGATACTGTAGCTGAAACATATTCCCGTCAAGGGAATGTTGCCTAAGTGTATGAACTTCGAAGAGCAATTCAGGACGAAGTTCAAGGGGATCGCACTACTCTCCAGTATTTCATCGCTCTAGGCTCTCTTTGGAAGTGACTTGATCATTTAATCACATTTCATCCCTCTAATCCAACTGATGCTGTGGGTTTTCAGAAATACATTGAAGGGGAAAGAATCTTCAAGTTTTTAGCCGGTCTTAGGCCAGAGTTTGATCCAGTTCGTGGCCGTATTTTGGGTATTGTTCCCCTTCCATCTCTTCGAGAAGCTTTTTCTATTGTGCAAGATGAAGAAAGTTGCCGCTCTGTTATGTTGCCCTCTTCATCGACAGATAGGTCAGCCTTGGTATCCTTTAATCAACGGGGCGACAAGGCCTTTACTCCTCCGAGAGAACCTCAGTATATGGGACGTGACACCAACAATAATAGACCTTGGTGTGATCATTGCAATCGTCTCGGACACACTCGCGAGACATGTTGGAAGCTTCATGGGGCGTCCTTCCTTTCCCAGGGGACGTGGTGGTGGCCGTCATGGTGGTCGTGGTCCTCCACGAGCTCATTTGACTACTGACTCATCTCCGTCTGAGGAGAAAGATACTCTTGCCTCAGCTCCTCCATCGTCTTCTCCAGCAATGGGAAACATCAGTAGTGCCGATATCGAAACACTCCGCCGTATTATGACTCAGTTGAACACTCCATCTGCCTCTACTTCCTTTGCCCAGTCAGGTATTTTTGCTAATTCTTCACATGCCTTACATGCTGATTCTAGTCAACCATGGATTATTGACTCCGGAGCTTCCGATCACATGACCGGTCTTTCCTCTGTATTCTCTTCTTATACCCCAAGTTCTGGTAAAGAGAAAGTTAAAACTGCAGATGGTTCTCTTTCATCAATCTCTGGTAAAGGTGTCATTAAAATTTTTAATTCATTACCTTTATCTTCAGTACTTCATGTTCCTAATTTCTCTACTAATCTTTTATCCATTGCTAGGATTACTCATGATCTTAACCGTAGTGTTACCTTCTTCCCATCTCATTGTGTCTTTCAGGATCTCTCCACGAAGAAGGTGATTGGCAGTGGTAGAGAGGAGAATGGCCTATATTTTCTGCTGCCAGAGGGAGCCACACAGGGAAACTTACCACAAGCAGCTCATCATATACAGAGAGAGACTATTCCTAGGGAAGCTTGGTTATGGCATCAGAGATTAGGCCACCCTTCGTTTTATTTACTTCGTTTTTTATTTCCTTCTCTTGTCAGCAATAAAAGTGTTTCCAACATTTCTTGTGAGGCTTGTGAGTTGGGAAAACATCATCGTGCAACTTATAATTCTAGTTTTAATAAAAGTACTGTTCCATTTGCTATTATTCACACTGATGTTTGGGGTCCTTCTCCTATTATCACTCTAAATGGCTATAAGTGGTTTGTTACCTTTTTTGATGACTGTACTCGCACTACTTGGGTTTATTTGATGAAGGATAAGAATGATGTTTTTTCCATCTTTAAATCCTTTCATAAAATGATATGCACACAGTTTAGCACAGTTGTCAAGGTTGTTCGGTCTGACAAAGGGGGGGAATACATCTTTGGTGGTCTCACTCACTATTTTTCTGAACATGGAATGATCCATCAAACTTCTTGCACTAACACCCCTCAGCAAAATGGTGTTGCAGAGAGAAAAAACCGTCATTTGTTAGAATCAGCCAGGTCTATGCTCTTCTCTATGCATCTTCCCAAGTCTTACTGGGGGGAAGCAGTCCTAACTGCATCCTATCTTATCAACCGTCTTCCTTCTCGTGTCCTTGGTAAGAAATCTCCAATTGAACTTCTTACTAAGTCATCCTCCATTTTTCCCATTCCTCCTAAAGTGTTTGGTTGTGTGTGTTTTGTCCACAATCATTCTCCTTCTCGTCGGAAGTTAGATCCTCGTTCTGTCAAATGTGTCTTTGTTGGTTATTCTCCAACTCAGAAAGGGTACAAGTGTTATCATCCTCCTACTCGTCGGTGGTATGTATCTATGGATGTCACTTTTGATGAAACACTTTCCTACTTTCAGTCCTCTCTTTCTCCTCTTCAGGGGGAGATAGACCAGCAAGCAGAGCAACCTGCTTTCATTGTTCCCTTTCCTATATCTAGCAAGGAAGAGGAAGGAAAAAAAGGAAAAAGAGAGAATGAGGGAGAAAAGAGTGAGCAGAAAAAAGGTGAGGAAGAGGGAGAAAAAGGAGAGAAAAAAGGAGAGGAAGAGAGAGAAGGTAAGGAATTGTTAACGTATACCAAGGATAAGAGGAGACAAATTTTTGGGGCAGCAGAAAAAAGGCACATATCTCCAATCCCGCTTCAATCGCCTTCTAGTGAAGATGATTCAGGTATTTCCTCTCCTTCTATTGCTAATTCTCCAATACCTGTTATTGTTGATCCATCTGATGATGATGATTTAGACATGCCTATTGCCCTGCGAAAGGGAACTAGAGCATGTACTAAACATCCTCTTTTAAATTTTGTTTCATATTCTCATCTCTCTCCATCATATAGGACATTTGTGTCCCAAATCGATTCTGTGTCTATCCCTAACCATGTTCAGGAAGCTTTGTCTAATCCTAATTGGAAGAATGCCATGGTTGAAGAGATGAAAGCTCTTCACAAAAATGGGACGTGGAAATTAGCAAAGTTACCTCGAGGTAATAAGACGGTAGGATGCAAGTGGGTATTCACCGTGAAACATAATGCGGATGGGACTGTTGAGAGATACAAAGCCAGGCTTGTTGCTAAGGGCTTTACTCAGACATATGGGGTTGATTACCAAGAGACATTTGCCCCGGTTGCAAAAATGAACTCCATCAGGATCCTTCTGTCGCTAGCAGCAAATCTGGAATGGCCCTTGCATCAGTTTGATGTCAAGAATGCATTTCTACATGGTGACTTGGAAGAAGAAGTGTATATGGATATTCCTTCCAGGTTTGAGGATAGTAAGACACAAGGTAAGGTATGTCGCCTCCAGAAATCCTTATATGGCCTCAAGCAATCTCCTAGAGCCTGGTTCTATAGATTTTCTCAAGCTATGATACGATATGGTTTCAGACAAAGCCAAGGCGATCATACTCTCTTTATCAAGCATTCATCACAAGGGAAATTGACTGCTTTGATAGTCTATGTAGACGATATAGTTCTCACAGGCGATGACTTAGTTGAAATGGAACAGTTGAAGACCTATCTTGCGAAGGAGTTTGAAATTAAGGATCTAGGAGATTTGAAATATTTTCTTGGAATAGAAGTGGCACGCTGCAAGGAAGGGCTGTTTATATCCCAACGTAAGTATGTCCTGGATCTCCTAAAGGAGACAGGTTTGCTTGGTTGTAAAGCTGTTGATACTCCCATGGATCTAAATATGAAGCTCAGTGATGATCCCAGTGGAGAACCGGTTGAAAAGGGAAGATACCAGAGACTAGTGGGCAAACTTATCTATTTGGCTCATACCAGACCGGATATCGCTTTTGCTGTTAGTGTGGTAAGTCAATTTATGCATGCTCCTAGACAACTCCATCTTGATGCTGTGTTTAGAATTATGAGATATCTTAAGTCAGCCCCAGGGAAAGGGCTGTTCTTAGCCAAGAATGGTCATACACTTGTTGAAGCCTACACCGACGCTGATTGGGCAGGTTCAGTGATGGATAGGAGATCAACTACGGGGTATTGCACATTTGTGGGAGGTAATTTGGTCACATGGAGAAGCAAGAAGCAAGCAGTGGTAGCAAGATCCAGTGCAGAGGCCGAGTTTAGAGTTATGGCACAAGGAGTATGTGAATTATTATGGATTCAGATAGTTTTGACTGATTTGGGGTTTGGGCCAAAGGACTCTATGAAACTGTACTGTGATAGTAAATCAGCCATTAGCATTGCTCATAATCCGGTCCAACATGATAGGACAAAACACGTGGAGATTGACAGACATTTTATAAAGGAGAAGTTAAATTGTGGAAGCATTTGTACTCCATTTGTCAAGTCTGGGGAGCAGCTAGCAGACGTTCTTACCAAGAGTCTAGCAAGTCGTTCGTTTCACTTTATCCTTAGCAAGCTGGGAATGAGAGATATCTTCGCACCAGCTTGAGGGGGAGTGTTGAGTTTCATTAGTTATAAACTATGTTACCCAGACTCGGGTACGGGTGTCGGGTTCGTCCAATTTTAAAGATTTTACACTATTTTGAAGGATCGGAAAGAAAAGTACCCTCATCCGGGTGTCGTGTCGGATACGGGTACTCCATGAATAATAAAGGGTCCGGGTAACATAGGTTATAAATGTTTTATTTATTTTATGATTAGTATAGGGACTTGTGTGTAATTACTTGTTCTCTTGTTATTATAAATAAAGAGGTCTCACAGTTGTGAGATTAAGCCTTCAATAATATTGTGTAATGTTATTCAACAGATACATCAATACAAAAGTTGTATATAGATTCAGGCTGTAGCGTTTACATAAAAATATAAGTTAACTGGTTTACTTCGTATTTTTACTATGTTTTACAAACATTGGTATTCTGTTAACTCTATCCTATGCAATATGCCTACTTTTCCAGTATGGCTACTTATTAATGCCAATCTACTATTTTTATGGTGTACTCTACTTTTTAGGTCTACATTATTTAACTAGCTTCCTTCCTCATCATGAAAAACTGTTACTCCCCGTCCCAAATTAAGAGTCCTCTTTGAAAAGTAAATGTACATAAATCTTCCAAGTTTGCCCTCTAGTATATAAAATCTTCCTCTTTCTTGGATTTGACACTAGAATTTGAAACTCAAAAAGGACCATATAGGAAGGTTGGAAAATTTCACCACAATAAAAAATGTCCCCTTAAATAGTTGAAATTCCAAAAAGAGTCTCTTAATATGGGACAGGGAGAGTATTATGCTAGCTAGAGCTGAATGGCTTGAAAAAACACTATGTACGTAGCAAAGTAGTCACATGCTTTTAATTATGGTTAAATTTGTAACAATGGACTAGAAATATTATGGTTATATTATCAATAAGCTGATTCAGCTTTCTTAGTTTTAATACCCGAAATATTGTTTTGTGCTTTATTTACTAGTTTACCATGATCTTCATATCTTGAGTGTGCATATTAAAATTTGAAAACAATAATGCATTTTACTGTTAAATGCATTAGATATTGACCATAAACGTGAAATCAAAGTCTCAGTCTAAATTTTAACAACAAAAACATTTAGTTTAATCTTTCGATTTTGGATGTCAAAAACCACCCTACTTTAATTTATAATTCAGTTAACCCCCACTTTTTTCGTTTGATGATTGGCACATTTCAAATTTCGCTAAGAACTTGTGGAGATGCCATATCCCATGTGTAACTGCAGTTTTTTATTTCCTCTAGTGCTTGCAAGAACCCGACTAATCACCACCATATTATTATTACTATTTGTTTTTTTTGGGTATTTCGAAATCGTATATGCTTTGTTTCATGTGTAAGAACAATTTTTATTGTAGTTTTCTCTCTCTCTCTCTCTCTCTCTCTCTCAAGTGCACAAACACTGACGACACATGGTTTGCTGTGCTTCCTAAAGGTGTTACACAGTTTCTATCTTTTTCCTACAGCTACAATTTTGTATTCCTAATTTTTCCCCTCGTAGGAACATGAGAGCACAACCGTCGGGTTAATGCTTGGCCTGGCAGCATCTTATAGGGGGACAATGCAACCGGCAATATCAAAGGTAAAAACTGTGTACTTATATAACTTTCTCTTCTTTTTGATTTCCACTCATTTACTAGTTGATGGACTGTGGTAGTCTTCACTCTTCAGCAAAAAGTGTGAAATTTTATCGGACTCAGAAATTCTTTTATGGATATCTGTGCAGTTGATGGTCCAATTTTTGGATTTTTTGTAAGTTGTAGGGCTGATTAGGTTAGCTTCAAGTAAATTTTACTATGGAGTTGATTCTGGTATTCAAAGCCAACCATTTGCATTTGGAATCTTTAGTCAAGGCTTTATGAGCTTGATATATTCCGTATTTTTTCGTTCGCCTCTGCATTTACTGCTATGATGTTGTGTTCACTAATAATAATGATGTTTGCGGCAGTCTCTTTTTGTACACATACCTGCTCGCCATCCATCTTCCTTCCCTGAGCTGGAGTTGCCGACCCTTCTGCAGGTATGCATTTCCATACTAATGGCTATTTATCAGTCCTTGAAATTTGTCTAACCAAAAAAAATAAAAATAAAATAAAATTGTCTCTTATCATATTCTGTGGTGGTAAGAGTGGTGAAGCCCAGTCTCATATATTTGTAGCTACAAATATGCCAAGTGATTTAATTTTTGAACTTCTTTTTCTATCTTTGCTTATCCAACTCTTTCTATGTTCAGTCTTAAAGTGTCAAAAGTTTCCGTCTTCGCAACCATTCACGAACTTCTTTTTCTGACTGGTTTCACATGATTAACACCTGGTTGCCACATTTTTAGCATTTATAAATTTTTGTTCAGTGCAGGTGTGGGTTTTTTTTCCATTGCTATTTTGAATATATATATATATATATATATGCCTCTCCCATTATGGATTTGACCAGTGATGTGGTTACCATCTATGTAGCATGGATACAACATGATGCAGACACGGCGCAAATCCCAAAAACGTTGGATACGGCGAATACAAAATTTTATCACTTAGTTACTACCGTGCTGTGTCCACTCCCTTTTCTTGAATTATCAAATAAACCGCCAATTACCTCCCATTTTAGTATATTAAAACTTTTGCCTCAAGATTTTAAAAACTTTTTCAGTGAGGCTACCATGCGGAGAGTGTCCAGTGTAAAAAAGAAAAGAAGAAACATTTTTTCAAGTGTCTGACACGTGGTGGTGCGTGTCTGATGAGTGTCAGTAACTGACATGGACATGGCACCCAAAGTGAAGTGTTCGTGTTACATAGGTTACTATTATTACTGGAATTGTTGTTTTATTCATCAACCCTAAAGGGAACTAGTAGTTTGAGTTGTGGTGATTCTCTTAACATGATTTTCATCTTCAGCTATCTTTTCATTGATTTTGCAGTCAGCAGCACTCATGTCCGTTGGGCTTCTTTACGAAGGATCAGCACACCCCCAAACAATGCAAATTCTTTTGGTAATTATCTTGTTATGTACTTCTGTACTACTTTTATTCACCGGGTTTCAATTGCGACGTTTGTGTCATAGAGTTCATTTTGATGTGTTCCATCAAAAAGAAAAAGACTTCATTTTGATGTAACGATAGTTTCTAAACTCGTTGTTTGGCTTCTTCCCATCTTTCATCTTTTCTGCAAGTTAAAAAGATTTTCTTCAAAGGTTAGGATAACATGATAGTGGACCCGAAATATCTACTTGGATACAAAATCCTTTATATCAACCTAGGAGGGATTGTTTTTGTGTGTGTGTTTTTTTTTTTTTGATTCCTGTGAAGGAGATTTATCTTTCTTATTGTGTCACAAGTTAAAAGATTTTCTTGAAAGGTCAGGATAACATGATAATGGACCCGAAATGTTTTCTTGGATGCAAAACCTTTTCTATCAAGCTAGGAGGGATTTTTTCCAGTGAAGGAGATTTATCTTTCTTATGGTGGCACAAGAATCTATTAGTCATCTTGATTACTTAAATTGTCTAGAAATTCATCTGGGTCGGGAATGTAATAATCACATATATTTGTAATTTTATACATGCATGTAATTGACAAGAATATGCATGATATAATCACCTTTAGTTTTTCTGTCAAATGAGATGTGTGAATTTACTGATGTATTATCCGTAAGGAGCTATGGCTTAACGATACGTTACTTTTCACAAGTATCTATAATGAAAATGCATGTTACTTTTATATCATAGCAGTATAGCACCGTTAATCTGTCAGTTACTCATATTTGGACTGACCTCTTGGGTTTCTGTTTATCAGATGCAAAGTTGGTTAACTTTTTTGTTCATATTTTGTCACAGGCTGAAATAGGCCGTCGAAGTGGAGGTGATAATGTGCTTGAAAGGGAGGGTTATGCAGTTTCTGCTGGATTTTCATTGGGACTTGTTGCATTAGGTACGGGTGGTGAGATAATAAAAAATTTATTGGAATTTTTTTCATTTTAGCTGACGGTGTTCTATCTTGATGAAGGTCGAGGTGAAGATGCACTTGGTTTCATGGACACATTGGTCGATCGATTGTTCCAATATGTTGGTGGCAAAGAACTTCTCAATGTATAGCGATCTTTTTCTAATCCACGTTTTCTGTTTTTTTTCCATGACTTTTATTCTTGATAATCTTGGTTCAAGTCTCATTTCGTTGGCCACATTTTCTTTCATGATATTGCTCTAAGATCTGGACTGTTTTGAGCTATTGGTTTATTTTATTTTATATAATCTATATATGGCTTTGAATGAATTTTTCACTTTATTTTTCTTCTCCAGGAGAGATCCCTTCTCTTGACTCTAACAGATGAACAAAATCGTGCTGCTGGGCAGGTTTGCAAACTTTCTTTTAGTCTTTGACTCTTTGTACACCATATTTCTTCTTGTTTTCAAGTCATAAGATACCAGTCCCTCTTGCTTTTGCTTCGCACTTAGGGCCTGTTTGGATTGGCCTGGGATTTTGCGTTTAGGTTGAACCAGAAGCCCTAGTGACACACACACGTTGGGAATGAAGAAAAATTCTCTAAAACGGTAAAACCCCAATTTGCTTCCTGCAGCACATTTGGGCTGAAGCACCTCTGTACCTGCTTTAGCAAAAATGTGCTTTTGGGGCTCTAAAGTGCTTCCTAAAATTTGTCTAAATGGTAATATATGCGTTTTTGTTCCAGAAGCAGGTTTGGGCCAAATGTGCATCTGGGAAGTGATTCCAAACAGGCCCTTAAAGTTGGATAACAATCTTCTAACAATCCCCCTCCCCCCCTTTCCCCCCTCCGCAAATAGAGTTGCATGGTTTTCGTTCTATTCTTCTAACAACCTATGGTGCTGCTATTTAATATTTCAGATGATGGATGGAACGACGGTGAATGTTGATGTCACTGCACCTGGAGCTATTATCGCTCTGGCTCTAATGTTTTTAAAGGTAATTTGTTTGGTAGCTCGTATTGTTATTTATATGAAATGTGATGTTTCCTTTAATAAGTTCAGAATGCCTTGCTTTCTCAAAATATGCTTTAAAAAATGGCTTACTTTGTCCCGTGCTTATTACAGACCGAGTCGCGGGTGATACTGGCTAGACTTTCTATTCCCAGTACGCGCTTTGAGTTGCAATATGTGAGGCCTGACTTCATAATGCTTCGTGTCATTGCTCGGAATCTGATAATGTGGAGCAGGTGACATTACTTACTCAACGGTCCAACAAGTGAACTTGTGTGCATTAATTAATCTCAAAGACTTTTAACTTTATTATACTTGTATTTTATAGGGTTCATCCATCTAGAAATTGGATTAAGTCTCAGATTCCTGAAATTGTCCAAAATGGTGTTGAAGGCCTTGTAAAGGAGATCGTCGATATTGATGAAATGGATGCTGAAGCGTTTGTACAGGCCTATGTCAACATAGTTGCTGGTGCATGTATTTCTCTTGGTGAGTTGTTATTTCTGCAAATTCATGTTGTAACTTATATGCCTCCGTTGTTTTTCGTGTTACCAGTTCCCTTTTGTTTTGGCGTCACCATGTAAATTATTGACACTGCTGTTTCTCCTCTCTTTTGTCTTCTTCTTCTTCTCTTTTGTGATTGAGGCAAGACGCTTTTACTACTCCCTCCTGGAATTTCTTCTCTCTCATTCTCCTTTAGTTCTTTGACCTCCTTTACATAATCTTTTGTTCCGCTTAAATCTCACGTGTATGTATTACATAGTGTGTTAGGTTGCCCCCAGGTGTCCTTGGAAAGTATCTTTAATGTTGGGTTGTATGATCAAATAATGTGGCAGCTATAAAGAAGGGGGGTGGGGGTTGGATTGTTGGTTTGATTCGTAGGCCTCATTTGGCAACAACTTTTGGAGTCTATGAGTGATTATGGAACTCCAAAAGCTAAAATGGAACTCTTTGGAAAACTAGTTTCGGCGATTCAATTGCAGAGAAATGTGGTCTCAATCACAGAGATTTGCGATTGACCAAAAGCAGTTTTTTTTGAAGCGCTGAAGCAGCAACTGTTGCCAAACGGTCCATTCCCCCCGGTTAATAATGAAGAAGCTATGGATGGTACTTGATGCTAATAACACCATTTCATTGGGAAAATCTGTTTTCAAATGCCATTCATATCCCATGTCTTCAACGAATCATTGTTAAGAGATGTCTAGGTGAGACATTAGGTGCCTACAATCATTGTTAAGAGAGGTTACTCAGCAATCTCACGAAGGATTTAAAATAGCTTTAGCTAAAATTGATCTACTGATATATGATACTAGCTCTTAATTGCTCTGCTGATCAAATCACAGCCCCAAGTACAGTGACAAATTTCCAACTCAATCAAATCTCCTGAAGGTCTTTGAATTTAGCTTTAGATTTGCTTATGCATTTATTTTCAATCACCTATGTATGTGCTGTCACCTAATTTTGTGCTGTGAATATTGAATTTCTTTGTTGTATAATTTCCTGATGTTGTGGTTCAATTCATTTGTTTTGTTTGGTTATTATTTACTGTTAGCATGAACTTTGACTTCGGCAGGTTTGAGATTTGCCGGGACCAAAAATGGGAATGCTCAGGAGTTGCTTTATGATTATGCTGTCTACTTTCTAAATGAGGTCTGACATTGACAGTAATGCTGCTCCACTAATATGAGTCTTTTTTTTTTCCCTTTTAAAACTATTCATTTAGCAGATAAACTAATTCACTCCAATGATTGCAGATTAAGCCTGTTTCTGGTACAAGTAAAAATACCTTCCCAAAAGGATTATCTTGCTATGTTGATCGGGGAACATTAGAGACATGCCTTCACCTTATTGTTCTTTCCTTGTCAGTGGTGGGTAGATTTTGGTCACTCCCTTTATTTATTATATTTCTCTTAGGTAAATTTGTTTTCGGGTATAACACATTTACCCTCAAACTATTCACCAACAAACATTTTGGTTCCTCTTTCAATTATATATCAATTTGGTCCCATAACATTTAGGTTAATTTCAGTGTGAACCTTCTATCAATTTCCGTTTTAAAAAGTGATGGAAGCACATATGTGGAAGGTTGACATTGCACTACATGGCTCGCAAGTGATGAGTTACCCTAACCTTTGTGGAGATGATTTGGAAGGTTTTACTATTGGCCTGAAAGTAGAAGGACCAGACTCAACTTGGTTTATTGTTCAGGAGTGCAAAATGCAATTTAGCTCGTGTTGGAATATTCAGAATATCATTATTCCCATGATTTATGGATCACGATGTTTTAGGATCAGATTGATTTGATCTTATCTGTATTTTCCTTTCTTTTCTTTTATTTCCTTTTATTAGTTTCTCATGGATGTATATATATATATATACCTTGTAACTTAACATTGTGGTATAAGAAAATATAGTTTCTTCTTGGTATCAGAGCCAAAGAGACTAAAAACCCTAGCCTCTTTTTCTTCCAGCCGCACCACCTCCACCTGCGCCGCACCACCTCTGCCATCACCAGCCTCCTGCGCCGACCACCAGCCACCTCACCCACCTATGCCGGAACCCCAATCACCTCCCCACTCTCGGCCGAACCTCCACAGGCTCTCGGCCCTCTTTTTGGTTAGCCTGGGCCGACCCTTGCTCAGCCACTAGGCTGCGTCTTACCCTGTTCATGGGTCTTGTGATGGTTTAGAGCCCTTTTGTGCTCTCTTTCTCTTTCTCTTGGGCTACCTGGGGTGTTCTGGTAGCCTCTGATTGCTGCTGTTGTCTCTGTCCAGCAGCCTTTTCATCATCAGTTTCTCCTCTGCGCCTGATTGATTGTTTATTGGTTTTTTTTGATTCTGCTACAATGACTAACACTGGAAAAGATAAAGATAAGGGTACTGATTAGTCTTCTACCGGTCCACATTTGCGTCCGGATATCTCTATGTCTCTGACTTCGCATTCTCCTGCGCAGAGGGTGACTACTATTCTCATGGATGGGCAAAATTTCGCCGCATGGTCTCATTCCATTCGCCTTTTTCTTGGTGCCAGAGGCAAGTCCAGTTGGCTTCTTGGCACTACACCTAAGCCTGCTCCAACAGATTCCACCTTCGATCAGTGGAATATGGACAACTGTACTATCCTGGGTTGGTTGTTCAATTCAATGGAGCCTCGTATTTATTATATGTTCATGTATCACACTTTTGTTCACGGCTTATGGAATGCTTTGACCCAGATGTATGCGCATAAGCGCAATGAGTCACGGATTTATCAGCTTCATCGCGAAGTTTCTAAGTCGTCTCAGGATTCTCTCTGGATGAGTGTCTCTGATTATTTTGGTTATCTACAGCCCCGTTGGGAGGAGTTAGCTCAGTACGAGCCCCTTAGTGATATTCCTGCTGAAGCCGCTACTGTTATTGTCCAACGCCTGGATCGTCTGCACACTTACCAATTCTTGATGGGTTCGAAATCTGGGTTTGAATCTCTTCGTACTCAGATTTTGAACACGTCTCCTATGCCCTCTCTCTACGAGGCCTTTGCTATTGTTGATGGTATGAGCGTCGTCGCCTATGAATTCAGACTTCTATTGCTCCAGTCTCAGATTCTCTTGCTGTTCCTGATCAAATGGCCTTTGCAGCTCATACTGGCTCTCACCCCAGCGGTCGGAAACCTGTAATCTGTAAGCATTTCAATGTTGTTGGTCATACCAAAGATCGCTGATTCCAACTCCATCCCGAGTTGAAGAAACAGTATGCAGCCCGAAGTCGCAATCCAGGTCCAACCTGCTTTGCTGCTATTGTTGAGACTAGTCCTGAACCTATTACTCCTGATCTTGGCCAGCTTCATCAGAACCAGAGTATGCTTCATTCTTAGATTGGACAGATTCAGAGTCAGCTTGGCTCCCTCCTTCAGCAGCATTAGTCCGGCTCTTCTTCCACAGCGGCCATTGCTATAGGTATTTCCACTGCTTTACATGTTAAGACTGGAACTCCAAGGTGGGTTTTGGACTCAGGAGCCAATGATCACATGACTGGTGAGTTATCCCTTTTTTCGTCTCCTCTTACACCTGTTAACAAAATTGTGAGTATTGCTGATGGTTTCACCACTCGTGTCCAGAGTAAGGGTGATGTTTGTTTGTCCCCCCAGCTTACTCTGTCTTCTGTTCTTCATGTCCCTCAGTTATCATTTAATCTTTTATCAGTGAGGTGCCTTGCAAAGAGTTATAATTGTGCTGTCATTTTCTTACCTGATCGTTGTCTCTTGCAGGACCGGACTTCGAAGAGGATTTTTGGTACGGGCCATGAGCATGACGGACTTTACTTCTTTGGGGAACCTCCACAACCACTTGTGTCCTCTAGTTTACAAGCGTCTGTTTTGCCTAGTTCTAGTTCTAGTAATAAAACTATGGAGTTGTGGCATGCCCAGTTAGGACATGCTAATTTTCAATATCTTTGTTTACTTTTTCCAGAATTAATAAAAGCCTGTAAGACTCATAAATTTCAATATGTGGTATGTGAACTTTCTAAGCATACTCGTTCGTCTTATATTCCTCGCATGTCTCGAGCACCTTGTGCTTTTGATGTTATACATTCGGATGTGTGGGGACCTTCCCCTGTTACTGCTTTATATGGGTATCGGTATTATGTTACGTTTATTGATGATTATTCACGGTGCACATGGGTTTATCTACTTAAAAAGAAATCTGAAGTTTTTCCATTATTTATTCAATTTTTACAAATGGTTAAAACTCAGTATCAAACTATTGTTCGCACTCTCTGATCTGATAATGGCTGTGAATACGTTTCTAATGACTGAACTTAATAAAAAGGGTATCCTCTAACAACTCACTTGTACTTATACCCCGGAACAGAATGGTGTGGCAGAACGAAAGAACCGCCACATTATGTCTGTTGTCTGGTGCCTTCTTCGCGGTATGGTGGTACCTAAGTATTTTTGGCACTTGGCTGTTCTCACAGCTACATATCTTATTAACCGTACCCCAAGTCGTGTCTTAAATGGGAAAGCCCCTCTACATGTCCTTCAGCCTAATTGTACACTCTTTCATATTTTACCTCGTGTATTTGGTTGCACTTGTTTTGTTCAGAATAGCAGCCCTCTTCGTACTAAGCTTGATGATAAAGCTATACGTTGTGTTTTTCTTGGTTACTCTTCTCTCTCTAAAGGATATAGGGGCTATGATCCCGTTGGTTGTCGTTTCTACAATTCTATGGATGTTACTTTTCTGGACGATGTTCCTTACTTTGCAGGTCCAAATACATCCTCCACTTCTGTTCCTCAGGAGCCTCTCACTGTACCCGAAGAGTTACCTCGTCCGGTTGCTGTCTTTGATTCTTCTCCTTCTGAGGTGACCCTGCCACCTATAATTACATCTTCGCCTGAATTTCGTTACTCACGGCGTCCACAGACTCATGCTCATGCTCCACCACCAAATCCTTCTCCGGATCCAGGTCCAGCTTCTCCTGTACTCGTAAGATGTTCTACCCCTACCCGGATTTCTCGCCCGATAAATTGGTATGGTCATGCTTGCTCTACTCATCATCCTATTTCACAGTAGATCACTTATTCAGCCCTTTCACAATCCTATCGAGCTTTCCTTGGTCAGGTTGATTCAGTTTCCATTCTCTGGTCTGTGTCTGAAGCTCTCCAAAATCCGCATTGGGTCCAAGCCATAAAAGCAGAGATGGCTGCCCTTCGACATAATCATACTTGGGATTTTGTTTCTCTTTCCCCCGGTGAAAAGTCAGTCGGTTGCAAATGGGTCTTTACAATTAAGTACCTTCCAGATGGTTCTATTGATCGTTATAAGGCTCGCCTGGTTGCTAAAGGCTTTACTTAGATTCCAGGCAAAGACTTCAATGCAGCTTTTGCTCTTGTGGCCAAGCTTAATACTGTTCGCCTTCTTGTTTCTCTGGCTGCATCTCAGTCTTCGCCTCTTCACCAACTTGACGTCAAGAATGCATTTTTGAATGGGGATCAGCAGGAAGTCATTTATATGGATCCCCCTCTGGGTTTTCGGGCTGAGGGGGAGTATTCTGGGAAAGTCTATCGGCTACGTAAATCTCTTTATGGATTGAACAATCCCCTCGGGCATGGTTCAGTCGCTTTAGTGATGTTATTCTATCTATTGGGTTCACTAAGTGTCATTCTGATCACACCTGCTTTATTCGACGACGTTCTGATGGTCGATGTATTATTCTATCTGTTTATGTTGATGATATCATTATAACTGGTAATGATACTGCAGGGATTACAAAGGTAAAAGAGAAACTTGGAACGACATTTGATGTCAAAGACTTGGGTCCTCTCCGGTATTTCCTTGGTATTGAAATTGCCCGATCTCGTCATGGGATTTCAATGAACCAGAGGAAATATATCTTGGATCTTCTTAGCGATACAAGTATGATGAGTTGTCGTCCTGCTTCCACATCTATGGATCCAAATATCAAAATATCATCTGTGTTAGGAGAATTGTTATCTGATCCAGCTTCGTATTAGCGTTTTGTTGGACGTCAAATTTATCTAACCAATACTAGACCTAACCTTGCTTTTGTTGTAAGCATAGTTAGCTAGTTTATGCAGGCTCCGCTTACATCTCATATAGATGCTGTTCTTCATATTCTTCGTTACCTGAAAACTTGCTTAGGACTGGGTCTCTTCTTTGCTGCTGGAACACAATCTGGGGTCACATGTTATACAGATGCTGACTATGCTGGGTCCAAGAGTGATAGGTGTTCAACTTCAGGTTTTTGCACGTTTTTTTGGTTAACATCTTATCTCTTGGAAAAGCAAGAAACAAGCAGTCGTTTCAAGATCATCAGCTGAAGCTGAATATCGTGCTATGGCACAAGGTACTTGTGAGCTTCTGTGGCTTCGATCTATTTTACAAGAATTGGGGTTTCCAGTGCCTGAGCCCTCTACATTGTTTTGCGACATTAAGTCTGCTATAATGCTTGCGTCTGACTCCGTTCTGCATGAGCGTACCAAGCATGTTGACATTGTTGAGGTTGATATCCATTTTATCCGAGAGAAAGTTCGTTATGGTATTATTTCTCCGTCCTTTGTTCCTTCTTCAAACCAGACTGCAGATGTGTTTACAAAGTCCGTTGGGTCCTCACTGTTGAAGTTGTTGATTTTCAAGCTGGGATTAGGGCATACCTTTGCTCCAGCTTGAGGGGGAGTGTTGGAATATTCAGAATATCATTATTCCCATGATTTATGGATCACGATGTTTTAGGAATAGATTGGTTTGATCTTATCTGTATTTTCCTTTCTTTTCTTTTATTTCCTTTTATTAGTTTCTCATGGATGTATATATACCTTGTACTTTAACATTGTGGAATAAGAAAATCTAGTTTCCTCTTTCCCTTGATTATTGAATATAGCCATGTGTTTTAACACTGATATTCCCTGGGAGCAGGTGATGGCAGGTTCTGGACATCTACAGACATTTCGCCTTTTGAGATTTCTTCGCAGTAGAAACACTGCAGAGGGGCATGCTAATTATGGTACTCAAATGGCGGTAAGTTCATATAATCTTAGCATTATATTAGATATATATACATGTATGTACGAATTTTTATTTCGTTAGCTCTTAGCATTAGATCTGGTAATGCTAAGAAAATGTAAACCTGGATCTTGTTGCTTCTAACAGAAATGAGAAGTCTAGCAGGTTTAAACATTGAATTCATTGTAGAACCACAGATATTTCAGTATAACTGAGTGGAGGCAATGAAGGGTTTAGTGTTACCTTTTGCATTTATTTATTTATGTTTTGTAATTTTCTGTTCAGTGAAGTAAAGTCCAATATTCAGTTTAGTATTGATTTGGTTCTGACTATATTCCCAAAATGAAAATGATATAGGCGATTAGCTGTAGAATGGTTTTGTACTTGTTAAATTGATGTTTACTAGGGATGTTTTAGTTTTCCATTCATCTCTAAGCTTTGTCTTTGGTGGAAAATTAAGTGTATATGATAATGGCGCAAAACATGGTTTATCATTTTGTCTGTTCTTGATATCTACTTTATTACTTTTAGGTAAGCTTAGCTATAGGTTTCTTGTTCCTTGGTGGTGGAATGCGAACTTTTTCAACTAGTGACAGTTCTATTGCTGCTTTGCTGATAACTCTTTATCCGCGCTTGCCTACGGGACCCAATGATAATCGATGCCACCTTCAGGTATTCCAAAATGCACTAGCATTTGTTATTACATTCTTTTGTTGTTATTGTTGGTTTTATTATCCCCCACTGCTTTTTAGGTCAAGAACCGTGTGAAATTCATAGCACTGTAACTACTCAATTGTTGCTAATACTTTGCCTTAATTCTTTTTTGTTTTTTTGTTCTTCTTGTGACTTTTAAAAGTGATCCTTGAAAACATTGTTTGTAAATGGTGTTGTGATGCAGTAATTATATTAATAGTACTTTATGTTTTACTTATAGTGTCTTTTATGTTATTTATTTTGGTTGTCATTTGGTGTTGGTCACAAGCATGTGACATTAGTATGGGTTTAATAGGGTATAAATTGTAATCTAGGGTTAGGGCAAATGATTTTTGGGATATTTTGTATTTGATATTGATTTGTAAACCATGTGAGCTTTGAAGCTCTTTAATGGAGGTTATCTTCCCAAAACCCTAGTTCTTGAGTTCTTAATTCTCTAATTTCCTCTTTATACGTGCAATTGTTGAGTTTTTCAGAAAAGCTTAGAGAGAACTAACGTTGCTCTCTCACATTTTATTAATCAATAATAAAATAACATAATTACTAGAGTGCCCTTAGAGAAGGGAATAACATAAACTAATAGTAAGACCAAAAATAGTAAAACATCTCTCAACACTCCCCCTCAAGTTGGTGTTAAGATATCTCTCATGCCCGACTTGCTAAGAATGTAGTGAAATGGTCGACCAACAAGATTTTTAGTCAGAACATCCACTAATTGTTCTCCAGACCTCACGAATGGTGTACATATGCATCCACTATTCAACTTCTCTTTAATAAAATGCTTGCCAATCTCTACATACTTCGTGCGGTCATTTGAACCGGATTGTGAGCAATTTCAATAGCAGCCTTGTTATCACAGTATGACTTCATTGAATCATTTGGTCCAAATCCAAGATCTGATAGTATAATCTGGACCCATTACAGCTCACACACTCCCTGTGCCATAACTCTGAATTCAAAAGCTACCATTGACTGTTTCTTGCTCCTCCATGTACCAAATTACCACCCACAAATGTACAGTAATCTGTGGTTGACTTTCTGTCGGTAATGGACCCAACCCAATCAGCATCAGAATAGGCCTCAACTAAAGTGTGTCCATGTCTAGCAAAGGATAACCCTTTTCCTGGTGCTGACTTCAAGTATCTAATTGTAGCGCCCCAAGAGATCCACTAACCCAACAAATTGACGAGCCTACCACATTGGCCCTTAAAATGCTTAAGCCCAAGTTGTCAGTAGTAGCCCTCTTGGTTCTACATATACCAGATTAACTTTTTATATTTATTCGATGTGGGATGGGATCTCACAATCTCCCCCACTCAGAGACACGGCGTCCTCGTCGTGTTGGCCCAGTTCTTCCCTTGGTTGGTCGATGTGGAAGCAGATCATTGGTGACCACAGAGCAGCCCATAAGCGTGCACAAGGTATACTACCTCGGGGCCTCTACCCCTCTCCGGAGCCTCTACTCCTCTGCCACACCGCCCACGGCGCCCTTACGGGACTAGGGTTGGCTCTGATACCATTTGTAGCGCCCCAAGAGATCCACTAGCCCAACAACTTGACGAGCCTACCACATTGGCCCTTAAAATGCTTAAGCCCAAGTTGTCAGTAGTAGCCCTCTTGGTTCTACATATACCAGATTAACTTTTTATATTTATCCGATGTGGGACGGGATCTCACACTAATAAATCAAAACACCGCATCAAGATGAATTTGCTTCGGATCATGCATAAATTGACTAACCACATTAACAGCAAACGCAATATCTGGTCTGCTGTGTGCCAAATAAATTAATTTTCCTACTAACCTCTGGTATCTCCCCTTTTCAACCGGTTCTCCATTGGGATCATCTCCAAGTTTTAGATTTGGATCCATTAGCGTATCCACTGCTTTGCTTCCAAGCATACCTGTCTCCTTAAGCAAATCTAGGACATACTTCCTCTGTGAAATAAATATGCCTTCCTTGGATCTTGTTACTTCAATTCCTAAGAAATATTTCAAATCTCCCAAATCTTTAATTTCAAATTCCTTAGCAAGGTATGATTTCAAACACTTCATCTCTTCAAATCATTACCTGTGAGAACAATATCGTCTACGTGGGCAATTAAAGCAGTCACCTTCCCCTGTGATAAGTGCTTAATAAAAAGAGTATGATCACCTTGGCTCTGTTTGAAACCATACCTGATCATAGCTTGAGAGAACCTATCAAACCAAGTTCTGGAAGACTGTTTTAGACCATATAAGGATTTCCTGAGGCGACATACCTTCCCTCTCGTTTTGTCATCCTCAAACCCAGGTGGAATGTCCATGTAGACTTCCTCTTCCAAGTCTCCATGGAGGAATGCATTCTTCACATCAAACTGATGCAAAGGCCACTCACAGTTGGCTGTTAAAGATAACAATATTATGTTGGAGTTCATCTTTGCTAAAAGTGCAAACGTCTCATGATAGTCTACCCTATAGGTCTGAGTGAAGCCTTTGGCTACCAATCTGGCTTTCTACCTTTCACCTGTTCCTTCTGCTCTATGCTTCACGGTGAACACCTACTTACACCCAGCTGTCCTTTTTTCACGATGTAATTCTGCTAATTCCCATGTGCCATTTTTTCTAAGTGCTTTCATCTCTTTAACCATAGCCAATTTCCACTTAGTATCAGCTAGAGTTTCCTGTATATGGTTAGGGATAGAAACAGAATCGAGTTTGGACACAAACGCCCTATAAGACGGGGACAAACGGGTGTAGGAAACAAATTTTGAAATGGGGTGTTTAGTACACTCCCTAGTGCCCTTGTGAAGAGCAATAGGAATGTCTAACACATCTGGAGAGGGAGAACTAGAAACAGGAGTAGTAGCAATAGGAGAGGTAGGAGTAATAGACACAGGAGAAGTAGAAATACTTGAATCTTCATCCATTGAAGAAGGCAATTGTAGTGGGATTGGAGAAATGATCCTCTCAATCGCTGTACTTTGCTTTATTTTATTGCATTGGGAACTCTTTGGAAACGCATTGATCATCTGACTACCCATCACCCGATCCGTCCAATCGATGCTGCTAGCTTCAAGACTTACATTGAGAGTGAAGAGAATATTTAAATTTTTAGCAGGTCTTAATCCTGAACTTGACCCGGTTCGAAGCAAGATTCTTGGCATAGAGCCACTTTCGACTCCGAGGGAAGCTTTTGGTCATCTTCAGAATGAAGTGAGTCGCCGATCAACCATGCTTCCTCAGTCCTCAACTGACAGGTCTGCCTTGGTTTCCTCTAGTCATCGTGGTGGTAAGACTCCTGTACCTTATAATGATTACAATACTGAAGTGGGCGATGACAAGGATAAGCTATGGTATGACTATTGTAATCGTCCTAGACATACTCGGGATAAGTGCTGGAGCCTCCACGGTCGTCCTCCTATGTCAGGTGGCCGTGGTGGTCGTGGGGGACCGTCGTGGAAGACGTGGTGGCCGAGGTAGTGGACCTCGTGCAAACTTATCTACTGGATTAGATTCGTCTCATCAGGAGGGGGTATCTAGTCCAATTACTTCATCTGGACCTAGCACCATCAGCAATACCGATATGGAGACTCTACGATGTGTAATGGCTCAGTTGGATCCTCCCATTAGTGCCTCGACTTTTTTTGCCCGTAAAGGTAATTGTGCTAATTTATCTAATGCTTCATTTTTACTTCTCAACAACCATGGATAGTTGATTCGGGAGCTTTCGATCGTATGACTGGTCTTTCTAGTGTTTTCTCTACTTATAACCCATGTTCAGGGAAAGAAAAAACTCGAACTGTAGATGGTACACTATCCACTATTTCTGGTAAAGGTGTTAATGTCTCAAGTGCACTTGCCTAGCCTTAATTCTTCATGTTCCAAAATTTTCGACCAACTTAATTTCTGTTAGTCGAATTACCCGGAATCTCAATTGTTGTGTAACTTTCTTCCCATCTCACCGTGTCTTTCAGGATCTCTCCACGAAGAAGACGATTGGCAGTGGTAGAGAGGAGAATAATCTTTATTTTCTGTTGCCTGATGGAGTTACAAATTGGAAGTTAACGGAAGTTGCTCACTCCACACAGAGAGAGACTCTTCCCCGAGACACATAGCTGTGGCACCAGAGATTGGGACATCCTTCTTTTTATTTGTTTCGTTTTTTATTTCCCTTTCTAGTTCCTAATAAAAATGTTTCTGACATTTCTTGTGAAGCATGTCAACTAGGAAAACACCATCGTGCTACTTTTAACTCGACTATTAATAAAATTTCAATTCCATTTGCTATTATTCATACCGATGTTTGGGGTCCTTCCCCTATCTCTACTTTGAATGGTTATAAATGATTTTTCACTTTTATAGATGATTGCACTCGCACGACGTGGGTTTATTTGATGAAAGAAAAAAGTGTTGTTTTTTTTTTCTCTTTAAGTCTTTTCACAAGATAATTTGTAATCAGTTTAATACCGTTGTAAATGTTGTTAGATCAGATAAAGGGGGGGAATATATCTATGGTGGTCTTACCCATTACTTCTCTGAACATGGTATGATTCATCAAACATCGTGCACCAATACTCCTCAACAGAATGGAGTAGCTGAGCGGAAAAATCGTCACTTATTAGAGTCAGCTAGGTCAATGATGTTCTCGATGCGGGTTTCTAAGTCGTATTGGGGTGAAGTAGTCCTTACTGCTGCATACCTTAACAATCGTATTCCCACACGTGTGCTTGGTAAGAAAGCCCCAGTTGAACTTCTTACTCGACCATCTTCTCTTTTTCCTATTCCTTCGAAAGTCTTTGGTTGTGTTTGTTTTGTTCACAATCACTTTCCCTCTCGTAATAAATTAGATCCCCGTGCCCTTAAATGTGTCTTTGTCGGCTATTCTCCAACACAAAAAGGGTACAAGTGTTATCATCCTCCCTCTCGTAAGTGGTTTGTGTCTATTGATGGTACCTTTGATGAACGTGTGTCCTATTTCCACGGTTCCAGCCATCTCTTCAGGGTGAGAGCAAGTCATGGGAAGAGAAGTCTGGAACAACAGTTCCATTGATAGTGGGAGGAGAGGAGGAGAGAGAAGAAAAATATGAGGAGGAAGGAGAAAAAAATAAAAATGAGAAAGAAGGAGAAAAAAATAAAGAAGGAAGTGAAAGAGATAAGACGAAGGAGCTGTTGACTTGTTCAAAGTACAAGGGGAGAAAAAATATCAAGCTAGTGGAGAAAAAAAATACTCTCGGGTGAACAGTACCGTGAATAGTACGGTGAACAATGCGATGAACAGTGCCGTGAACAGTATGATGAATAGTGACATGAACAGTGATGAATAGTGCTCAGGTCATGTTTGTGGGTTGCTGCTATGGTGGTGGGAGGATCGAGTCCCCTATTAGGGTAGCTTTGATACCATGTTGAGTTTTTCAGAAAGCTTAGAGAGAACTAACTCTCTCTCTCTCTCTCTCTCTCTCTCTCTCTCTCATTTTATTAATCAATAATAAAATAACATAATTACAAGAGTGCCTTATCGGATGGCGGACACCGTCTCACGAGGCCCTGAGGTGACTCGATTACAGCGTTGTGTCACGGTATCGGGTGACAGACAATGATATGGCAAATTGAGATGTATAAAATTTAATACAGATAATAAATATGAAAATAATGTAGAATTTTAGAAGAGAGATATTTTGTTGATAATATTCGATGTCGTGATTACAAAGCTTTCAACCCTTTATATAGGAGATAAGATAAGAGTAGGAGATAAGATCAAATCATATTCTAAAATAAGAGGATTATAAATCAATTCAAATCTTCCCATAAAATCTGTATTTTCTCTGGAATATTCTGGAATTATCACATCCCATATCTTCATCTTTTCTTCTATATCTTCCAACACTCCCCCTCAAGTTGACACACAGATACTTGTTGAAGTGTCCAACTTGCACACGAATATGGAAGACAATATTTTACCTAACTATCCTCTCTAAACCTCCACCTTATAGATTGTTGCAGTGGCCCCTCTTAGGTAGTTTCTCGTTCATGTGTGAACCCTTCTTGGGTGGTCCATGTGCGGCTCCTCTTAGGTGGTCTCATCATACAAAGATCCAAAGCTCCAAGATCACATGGAGAAAGGTGAGATGTGCCCACGGAATAATCCATCGTGGGTCCGTGACACATAAATAGAGGTAGTTGTCTTGTCTTCAACACTCCCCCTCAAGTTGAGTGGGGGCTGTGTGTTCAAACACACCAATCCGTGTGGTGTAGTGGATCCCTCTTCGTGTGGTCTTGTTGCCCGTGTGATATAGTGGGCCCCCTCCTCGGGATCCCATCGGGGTCTTGTCTCCTTATATTCTTCCCCTCAAACTGAAGGTGGGAGTGAACACGAACACCAAAGTTTGGAGGATTAAAGAATAAAAAAACTCATTAAAGCCCAAAGCCAAACACGGCTAAAAAAGACTGAAATTTTTTTTTTTAAAAAAATTGGGGCTATTCTGTAATTTTACAGTTTTGGGGACTGATTTCAATTTCAGGAACTTTTGGGACTGATTTGCAATTTCAGAAACTTTTAGGACTAATTTGAAAATTCAGAAAAGCTTGGGGCCAGATCTGAAATCCCCCTTTTAAACAAAAAAGAGACAGTTTAGAGAACTTTTTTTTTTGCTAAATCAAACCCAAATTAAGAGCCAGTTTCTTCAATGGCTTACGACCAAATAGATTGCATCAATACTGGTTTTCGAGGCTGGCTTGCAGATGAGATCTCAACTTGAGATCAATGGCGGCTAGGGTTTGCAAGCTAAGAACAAGCTGCGGAAAGGGTTCGCGGGCAAGGTGATTCGGCGAGTGTTGTGGCTAGGGTTTTCCTATTTCTTCTCTCTTCTTCTTTTTTTTTTTTCCTTTGGTTGAAGAGACCATCAAGTTTCTCTCTAGAGCTGGAACACCACTCTCGTTCTTTCTCTCTCTCTGTATTTTGATCCCTCTCATTCACCCTTTTCTCTCTCTACCACTATTCTCTCTCTCTCTAACAAAAAATAAAACAGTCAAGAAACAGTGTCCTGATTTTTTACTCTTTTTTTTTTGGGTGTATAAAACAACTTTCAACCTTAGATTTGGGTTGATAAAGAATCAAAAAAGGATAAAAAAATATTCCGGAAAAAGTTAATGTCCGGCAAATCGGCAAGGTCACCGCCTGCCGTCGAAGCGGAAGACTGGAAAAAATCACCAGAACCCTATAACCTGGCTCTGATACCATGTAGAATTCTAGAAGAGAGATGTTTTATTGATAATATTCGATGGTTCGTGATTGAGAGAGATAAGTTAAGAGTAGGAGATAAGATGAAATCATATCCTAAAATAAGAGGATTATAAATCAATTCAAATCTTCCCATAAAATCTGTATTTTCTCTGGAATATTCTGGAATTATCACACCCCATATCTTCCATATTTTCTTCTATATCTTCCAACAAATAACATAAGAACAATTTAATTGGTCCGTCAAATAAACAAAATTAACTATCGACCACGTCTTGGATTTTAAAAAATAATCTAAAAATAACTGTTATATGAAAAAAGCTAGATACACACAATCTAATTGATATCTTCCGTGTTTTTATCATAATTTCCTGACAATATCATGATTCATTATACAACTGAGATGATGTTCTCTCCCTATATTTATGTAACGGTCGCAGTCTTGTCTCGGTAGACCAACAATAGCGCCACGACTCGGCTGAGATGTCTCGAAGGTGGGCGATACTTTGAACAATGGTTGGGTATGAGGGTCAAGCTCCTCATGATTTGTCCTGTTGATGGATAGTTTTTGTGCTTTATTGTCTAGTGTTCTACTGTTTCTGTAGCTTTCTTTTGTCTGAAGGAAGTATATTTTTCAGGCCTTCAGGCATTTGTATGTCCTTGCGACAGAAGCTCGCTGGATCCAAACAGTTGATGTTGACACGGGTTTGCCAGTTTATGCCCCATTGGAGATTACAGTTGCGGAGACTGAACATTATGGTGAGACAAGTTTCTGTGAAGTCACTCCTTGCATTCTCCCAGAACGTGCTATTGTAAGTTCTTGGTCTTCTTGTTGGTTTGTTCTTGTTCCTGTTTGACATGGTCAATAAATTCTAGTATGATGCTAGACTCAATGATATATGATTTTGATGCATACACATTCTGTTTTCTCGATGGTGGACTAAAGTGGCTTACTTACGTTTTAAATGTAAGGCTACCTTTGAATACAGCTTGTAGAGTGTAGCAGATGTGCTACTACTGAGAGCCCTTTTGGCAATGCTTTTTTGCAGCTTTTTCAAAAATCAAATCCTTTTTAAAGCTGAAAAATAGCTAAATTAGAAGCAGCATTTCGCTGCTTTTTCGAAAATCTAGTCAAAGACAAAATCTCTTAGTTCCACAGCAAAACCAAGCGGTCTTTAAGCAGTTAATTAACTGCAGCTAGTGTTGACTATCAACTTATCTTATTTACTTGGTCGGACCACAATATCTCAATTCCACTTAACTTCCCCTTTGAGGCTTGGACTGTAAACATTAAAGTATCCTAGTGTTATCAGTTATCTGCTTTAATTGAATTGGTGAAAATATATATACAGTCTAATATATTTTCAAAATACTGCTGTAGTTGAAGACTCTTCGTGTTTGTGGTCCTCGGTACTGGCCTCAAGTCATTGAACTTATTCCTGAAGGTAGAAATGGTGAATTGGTTTATATATATATCAATGATTGTGTGTTCTAGCTGACTTACAATTGTTGTTCTGTTGCAGAGAAACCTTGGTGGAACCCAGGAGACAAGAATGACCCGTTTAATTCTGGTATCCTCCACATCAAGCGGAAAGTTGGAGCCTGTTCTTATGTGGATGATCCCAATGGTTGTCAGTCGTTACTGTCCCGAGCGATGCACAAGGTTTTGACTCATTTTATGTTAGCATCAATTAGTTCTCCGAGTATCCATTTCAAATTATCTTTGAAACATAGGGTGTGTTTGAATGATATTTTTATAATGCATGCTCACCAATTGGAATTGCATCATCCTCTCCATTTTAATCTTGGTAACATTCATTATAACACAATTTTTAATTTTTGAAAAAAGTGAGTCTTACTTGCTTCTGCTCTAAAGTTGGAAATGGTTGGTGTATGAGGACATGAGTTGGGGGTTCATGCAATCCCACGCTCCTCAACTTATATAACAAATAACTTCTCACTCTATCATGTTTCTATCTCCATTTCGACCCCTCTTTTGCTTTTTGTTTTTTCCTTTATAGCAGCATCCCAAGTATAACGATGTTGTACATGTACAGGTGCACTTTGAAAATAAGTTGCTTCTTTTCCAAACGCAGCTTTATTTCTTAATGCAGGTGTTTGGTTTGACAAGTTTGAGAGCCTGTACTCCGATTTCTACCGACTGTGTAGGAGGAGAAATTGCAGTTACAGTTGATCAATTGGTCAGTACCTTCTCGTCTGATCCAAGCTTAATTGCTTTTGCTCAACTCTGCTGTGATCCTTCATGGAATAACAGGCAAGTATACAAAATCACTGTATTTTATTTTTAGCGTTTAGTTTTTGCCTAAGCATCTAAAGTGCCTTTGATGTGTAGTTTTTAGATATTTATTTATTATCTCATACTGTTATATATTTAATGACATCCTCTGCAAACCATCAATTGAGTGGGATGACACGTAACAGACGTTTTTGTTTGATAGGTTTCTTTTGTTGCGCAGAGAGAAGCATTTAAGGAATGTGTAAGGTTGTTGCTTTGCAGCTATTGATGTTAGTGTTCAATTTAACTACTCAAAAACTGATTTGCATCCAAACTTCATGCTTTCGTTGGTATGATGGAATTAAAATTTGAAACTTTGAAGGTAGGGAAAGTAGGAGGCTTTTCGTCCTTTTTCTTGATTGAATAGGGAGTAAAGGAGGGAGAATTGGTTCATGCTTTTAAAATTCTACCCTTACAGAACAAGTGTAGTTTTACGGCCAAAATGGAAAGAAGGGGGAGCCTTTCCCTCGTCTCCCACTTTTTGGGAGGAAAATTTTGTGGGTTCATGAGAGGGGTCTTCCTTTAACCTCTGTTAAGTTACCAACTACTCCAAAAGCTTAAGCTGATAGAGAATGGGCCCTACAATGTATATCAAGCTTCAATGCTCTCCCTCACGTGCAACCCCGGCTTGCACATGGAGAGCAAACAAACCAAATTCCATCATAGTGGAGACAAATAACAAAGTGCAAATATGCACAACAAAGCGGGGATGAAGAGTCAAACCCAAGACCTCCCACAAACAAGGCTCTGATACCATGTTAAGTTACCAACTACTCCAAAAGCTTAAGCTGTTAGAGAATGGGCCCAACAATATATATCAAGCTTCAACAACTTCCTTCAATTTTCTTTAAAGATTACCTGTTATTATATCCTTCCTTTCATATTTGCTCCCTCTCTCTCTCTCTCTCTCTCACACACACACACACACACACACACACACACACACACACACACACAAACACAGAGTAAACATAAAGTTCTATCGAAATGTGTTTGATTTTTTTACTTATTCTTTCACTGCGGCTATATGAAGTAATAATTTGACAAACATATATGCAGATCGGACATTGATTTCCAAGAATTTTGCTTGCAAGTTTTATTTGAGTGCGTGAGTAAGGACAGACCAGCCCTCTTACAGGTAATATTGATTTGCCAGGACAAGCCAACACTATCACCTGTCTTCCTTTTATACAGTTGTTTCCTTGCTAGACATTGCATTCCTCACTCAATTTAGCATAATTTCGGGTGTGTGGAGAACCTATAAAAATTTCAATTCGCTGCCAATTATGGTTTATGATTAAGAGAAGAAAACTATTTCTTTAGTGTTTTTCATGCTATTTTCCTCTGTGCTTCAGTAACATTGAAAATTAAAAATCTCAAAACATAATAACTCAAGAAAAAAAAAAATCAATTTAAATTTCACCCTATTTTCTTGTTTCCTATTTCCCTATTTTTTTACTTATTTACTTTTCTTTTCTATTTTACTCACTGTTTTCCTCACTATTCAAACAAAAAAAAGAGTGTTTTCCTTTATGTTAACCTTTCTTTTCTCTCAAGAAATCCATGAACCAAACAGAGTGCTAATGTTAAGTTTTCCTTTCCATCATGAAATCCTTGAGCCAAATGCGCATTGAAATGTATGAATTGAGAGAAGTTTTGTAGCAATATTTTATGTAAAAGTTTTAGGCTTAACCTAGGAAGCACGGGTGCGGCGGTCCGACACCCAGTGCGGGTGCGAGTACCTTTAAATTAGTACACACTAAGTGCGGGTGCGACTGCCTTTCCGAAGAGTCTGTGCTTCCTAGGGCTTAACTAATTAAATCCCTTTTGGGATATATCCAATCTCTGCTCACGCCTGTTATTATGCCGACACTTTTTTTTAGTCATTATATTACTTTTTTTTTTTAATTTTTATTATTTATAATTTCACATAACTGATTGTTATGAAAATTATGCAGGTCTATTTGTCATTGTACACGATTATTGGGTCAATGGCTGATCAGGTTACTAGTTGTGGTTCAACTTTAGGCGACTCAATCTTTATCTCTAGCTTAAAGGTAATTTTATCTAATTTTAGTGCAATTTGAATTTGTTGAGAGCTACATTCTTGGATCAAATTATTTCAACTATGTGAAAACCTAATTTCAGACCACCACTTTTTTTTTTTTTTTTTTGTTGAGTTACGCTATCCTTCCCAAATTTCTATCCCAAAGTGCTTCCCAAATGGTGTGGCAGTGGGGACAGGTAACAAATTCTAATAAAAAATTCAACTGGTCCCACTATTAAACCTGGCCCACTGCCACATCATCTGGGAAGCACTTTTGGGATAGAAATTTGGGAAGCATAGCATTACTCTTTTTTTTTTTGGTACACAATACGACCAAGCTTCAAAATCAATGCTCTTGTAGTTGGCCTTATTTTGGCCAGAATAAGAGCCAGTTAGGTATTGCTGTTGGAGAGTTTTTTAACATAGTTGCAAATTGCTGCTTCCGATTTAAGTTTTTTTTTTCAGCCTTAAAAGTGGATTCGATTTTTGAAAAAACTGTGAAATTTTTTTGCCAAAATGGACTCAAATCTCTCAATAATCCCAAATAAGTGATTGTTGGTCCCAAATAAACTCATCCAAACGGGCTCTGAGTTTAGAAGAAATGAAGTCCCTTTTGCAGTTTTTTCCTCATGATGAAGGAAATATTGCACGTATTCTTGCCTGAACCACTACCGTAATTTCAAAGGATATATATTACATATTCTTGCGCAAACCACTAAGGTAGCATTTCGCTTTCTTGGTATGAGGTTCGGATATTATAGGAAAAGGTATGGATGTGAATGTGATCACATTGGTGGGATGTAATAGATCCCTATCTCATGTCAGGTGCTAACAGTTACAGCTTTGTCTATTAACCCGGCTTTCCTTCACATCGTCCATTCTCCTAGATAGTCACCGACGTGGCATTCATGGAATGGGCTACTTGGTTTATCGTTTTTTTGGTCGTCACTTGAATTTTAATAACCTCATTGAGAAGTTATATAGGAGAGATTATATTGACGTGGTGTGATGCCCCTATGATATGTGTCCACGTGGCCCCTATTTTTTGGACATGACAAGTAGTCGTTGACTATGGGTAACTTGTCATTCCCCCATCTTTAGAGCTACATGGCCATCTGTGATCAGGGCGTCGCACCACGTTATTGTGATGACTTGGTTTGACGGTCTCACTGAATAGCTTCTCGTGATGTAGGCCCTGTTCGGGATCGTGATTGGGGCACCGATGGGGCTATTGGTCCTCCAATTGCGGATCCCAGACCCTTTGGGTAAAACCCCTAATCGCAACTGAGAATCAAACGGCCCCATACTAACTTAAGGTAGAATCCATTACCATGAATGAACACTTATAGCTAATAAATAAGAAACTTCGAGTCCGTTTGAATTAGCTTATTTGGAACCAACAATAACTTATTTGGGATTATTGAGAATTTTTGACTTCATTTGGCTAAAACTTTTCCACAGAATATTGAAAATCTATTCCATTTTAAAGCTGAAAAGAGCATATATTAACGCTCCGTTTGTGTCGATGTAAAAGGTGTTCCGGAAAATGCGTTCACCTTATCCGGATAAGGTGAACTCATTTTCCAGAAAACTTTTAAGGTGAACTCATTTTCCGGAAAACATTTTACATCAAAAACAAATGGAGCCTAAAAGAAAAATCTTTTACTTCTACAGCAATACTAATGGACTATTCATGAGGTTTCTTTGTATGGTCACTTATTTTTCTTGGATGACAAAATTCATGAACTTAAAACTCCATCTTTGGAATAAGCAATTTATTTTTTTGAATGGAACAAATCAAGTTATCAGTTTTTAGTAAATTTGACTACAATTATTGCATTTAAGGACGCCCAAACAGGACTTTAATGTTCATGCTTTATTTTGCAATGCAGCTTGCATTAGCCTACAACGAAGCTCTGATAAGTGGAAGACTGAAGACCTCGCGAGGAAGCATTGTTCAATCTACTTTTCTCGGGTCACTCAGAAAGCGCGTAGAAGAGCTTCTAAATCTTTCTCAAGGGTTAAAATGTAATTTTCCTAATTATATGGAATCGGGACAGTGGCCCGGTGAGGAATCAACAATCCTTTCTTGGTATCTACAATGGTACGGTGTACCATCTCCGTCTCTTATAAAATCAGCTGTGGAGAAAATCAAATCCAGAAGAACATTCTCTTCTATACCCTTGTTGAGGTTGTTACTGCCAAGAACTCACATTAACGCGATTGGAGAGATCGATAGACTCTGGTTTTCTTCACAGGTTGAGGCCTAGGTTGGGTCCCGTTTGGGAATCACGTTGGAGAGCCAATCTTGATTCCCAAAACCATTTGGAAAACCCTTACATATGCGGTGCGAATTGCAAATATTATGGTGAAAATCCCGCAATGCAATCGGGTTTCCCAAACTGAAGGAGTTTTTGAAAGGTTGCGTTCTTCTGTATATGGGTAGCTTTTGCTACGAGCAATGAAGAAATGGTGGACTCCAAGGCCTCGGTTTTACGAAGAGGACGATACAGCTGTCGGACTATCGGAAAGTTTTGCCACGAGTTTTGAGTTCACATCAGGCTGAGCTGCCTCTTGAGTCTTGACATCAGCTGCTGGCCTCTGAAATTGGAAGAAGCAAAGCCAGCCTGAAAAATGTATACACACATGTGAGTATGTATTGTCAGGTAATTATAAATTTAGCTTTTTGGATCTTATAATTTGTAGAATCTAGAGCAGAGTTTGTAAGTACCAGCCTGAACTTCTGCATGATCTTGGAAATTTTGTTATGTACTCAGCCTTATATTTTAGGGTTAAAAACACCCCGTGGTTGGGCGTTTTTTCAGTTACCCCTGTACTTTAAATTGTCACTAATACCCCTATGGTATGAACTTAACTGACACACTCACTTTTTTCCGTTAAAAGTTTACGGGAAATGGATAAAAGTATGAAATTACCCTATTACATGCTAATGAGAACATGCTTATGTGTTTAGATATTTATTTTGGCATATGCGGTATATTATTATATTATTTTTGATATTATATTTGTTGTTATAAATCATTCTGTGGTCACTTTGTGAAAGCAATTTGGACACACACACAACACAGTTTTGGTGATACTTTTTATTTATTTATAGATCTTCATACGGTGGGTTTTACTGTGTGTGTCGAATGGTAGTTAAAAAAAATAAAAATTAAAAAATTAAAAAAAGCCAACATATCACAAAGATTGTGTGTTGTGTGTTTAAATTAAAAAAAAAAAATCACCAATACTGTGTGTGTTGTGTGTGTGTCCAAGGGTTGATAAAAAAATGAAATAAAATAATATATCACATAGATTGTGTTGTGTTGTGTGTGTGTGTGTGTGTGTGTGTGTGTGTGTGTCACAGCCTGTTCCTCTAATAGCATAATCAAAGCCTGTGTCACGCCACCGAAGCTATATCTATTCATTAACGTTTCCAAAAGACTTAGTTTAAAAACAAGTAACAGAAAAGAAAACACTTTATTTTTGAATCCAGCTCGACTGATCAAAGGCCCAGTCGACTGGAACTACAAACTACAGAGAGTTCAAAAACTCAGCAGCCTGTCCAGTTGACTACTCCCCAAGTCTTAGTCGACTGGGGTGAAAAATTATTAGTCTCGGTACCAGTCGACTGAAATCTAGTCCAAGCAAAAGATTTAATTCTGAAACACAATTCAGGCGACTGTGTTGGGGGATTCGGTTGATTGTTTTTCATTAAATGATTCAGTGAATTGCTCAACAAAAGGATTCGGTCGACTGTTTTCATACCAGTCGAGTAGTTTCATTGCAGCAGCACGTTTTGCAGAATTCCAAGTTAAGAGTTTTTTTCAAAATTATCCAGGGACCAAACACATACTCCAAACTCATTTTAAAGTGATCTTAACTGGATTATAATATTACCAAAGCATAATTACAAAAGATGACTGTCTATTGCAATATCATGAATTCGTTCTAAGACATTAAATTAAACATAGATTACACGTCATGGAATTCTTATTACAAAATTTCTACTACAAAACAACGAGGTGCACATACTCCATCACCTTCTAATTGAATTCCCAACACTCCGTGATCATTTTGCCGATTCTTCGTCGGCATTAACACTTGAAATAGTTATTTGAATGACCCCACACACTTCGATTTGTTTAAGCTAACACTTGGTGAATAAAATAACAATGCACATGAATAATAAATATGCTCGCATTCACATCCTCTACATTTCATACTAGTCTCCGGAGTCTCACGTGTACGTTCCACACTCCTAGTCCGCGACTCCTCGCCAATAAGTCCATGCGACTAGGTAAGACGCACGTTTCTTTTCTTTAAACATGTGACCTTATGCCTATAACGACTCTACAAAATGGCTTGATATTACATGCTCCTTTAACCCAAATAGCAACTAAACATGCTCAATTCACATTTCACCGTGCTTTTGACATAATCAAAACATTTCACCGTGCAATTGGGCCTACTTATTAATATAGTCGCCCAATATGAACTACACAATATATATCTATGATTAACACATGCTTTTCATGCAAACTATGGATACATGTCAAGAACACATTCCAAAACATATAGTTGAATTACTCACCTCCGAATAATGCTCCTAAAATTCATTCCAAAGAAAACCCGAGCACAAAGAACGTGTAGAAGTCCGTCTAGATTATCAACCTTTTAGGAAAATTCAAGAAAATGAGTTTTCAGAAGACTTAGCCAAACAAGTCCTAGTGAATATCAAAACGAAACACTTACCTCTAGGAGTTCGAATATCCGATTTCAGTTGAAAACCAACGGACGAACGGTCGTCGTTTGGCGTAGTGAAGATCAAAGCTCCAAAATCCCCCTTTTGGCCTCTCAACAATTAGGTTAGAAACTTGTGAAAATGAAAATATCTCACCTCTTTCTATAGATAGCCACAACTCTCGGATATTGTGTTTACCTCTCCACAAGTTCTCAAAACTTTTAATCATTCTCCGAAACTTATTACACGCCTAATTCAGTGCTTCACGAGTAAAAACTAAAAATTATAAAAGTTTTCGTCTAAGTTCCATTTGGTTGCTAAAATGCGATTTCACATGATTTTACGAAATTACTAATTAGCTTACTAATTATGTAACGTGTTAATTCGTCCTTACCAGGATACTAAAATTAGCAACAGAAACATAATCTAAACTAGATAATAGTACAGATAATGAAATACACAGGTAAACATTTGTTTTTTCAGATAAATATTTAGGGTATTCCACAATGACCCTCTCAATCTCGAAGAGACGTCACAACATCAAAACACTCATTCTACACAGTCTCAGAGGGTTCTCTTACACAGACACCCAATTCAACTTGTGAGTCACAACTCACTCACACATGTGCCACAAATGCACATCACATCACATTATCTTGCATGGCAATGTAATGAAATGCAACAACACGCATACGGGTATTATAATTCTCTCTCCTTAAAAGAAGTTTATCTCCAAACTTGTAGCTCATGTATCGAAAATGTGTGGATACTGAGTACGCATCTCATCCTCCATTTCTCTATCATCTCTTCCGTCGTTTGGCTACGCCATAACACCTTCACCTTTGATCTCACATTATTTCGTAAGACTTGATCATTCCAATACTTGACTGAGAACTGTTGTTGTATGCGAACTCAATAAACGACAAATGGTCATCCCAATCCCCTTGAAAATCAAGTACACATAAACGAAGCATGTCTTCCAAAATCTGGATTACTCTTTCCGATTGACCATCAGTCTGAGGATGAAAAGCAGTATTGAAATGCAATTTGGTACCCATTGCTTCTTGCAAGGCCCTCCAAAATTTTGATGTAAAACTACTATCTCTATCCGAAATAATAAAAACTGGAATACCATGTAGTCTCACAATCTTATGGATATACAACTTAGCTAAAGTCTTCAGCTTAGTTGTTTGAAGCAGTAGGAAGTGCGACGATTTCGTCAAACGGTCAATGATCACCCAAATAATAGTATTCGATTTCTTAGACCTCAAAAACCCACTAAGTCCATTGTAATGTGTTCCTATTTCCATTCAGCTATTGGTAACGGTTGTAACAATCCTGAAGGTACTTGGCGTTCATCCTTCACTTGTTGATAACTTGTACATCGTGAAACGTAGCGTGCTATTTCTCTCTTTATTATCAGTCACCAATAAACATATCTCAAGTTTCTATACATCTTGGTGCTTTCCGAATGAATGGTGTACTTTGTATTGCGTGCTTCATCTAGGATGTTCCGTTTCAATTAGGTACACAAATTCTACCCCTCAATCTCAAAACATCGTTCTCAAAAGTGGAACCCGGGTATTTTCCCATTGGAATCTCATCACAAATCTTCTTTAAAGCTACGTTGAAGTTGTTTCCCCGTATTCTCGTGAATCAAGAGTGGTTGCACCACAATCGTCGACATCAAGCCACTTTCAATTCTCAGAATCACTTCAAGTTCCAAATCCTCCATATCTCGAATCAACTCTTGTTGAGAAGTCAAATCTGCTGCCATATTGATTGGTACTTTACGACTAAGAGTATTGGCGACTACATTCGCCTTGCCCGGATGATACTGAATTGACAAATCATAGTCTTTCATCAACTCTAATCATCTTCTTTGCCTCTTGTTCAAATCTCGTTTTGTGAACAAGTACTTTAAACTCTTATGATCCGTATATCTCACATTTTTCCCCGTATAGGTCACGCCAAATCTTCAGTGTAAAAATTGCGACGGCCAATTCTAGATCATGCGTCGGATAATTCTTCTTGTGTGGTCTAAGTTGTCTCGATGCATATGCAATGATCTTGTCACCGTGCATAAGAACGCAACCCAAACCTCCATATGAAGCATCACTATGAATGATAAACCCTTCAGTCCCCGTCGGAACGACTAAGATTAGTATCTTCATTAGTCGACTCTTCAACTCTTGAAAACTTTCTTCATATTCCGAACTCCATACAAAAGCAATATCTTTCCTCATTAATTGTGTCATCGGCATTGCTTTACGTGAAAAGTCTTTTACAAACCTCCGATAATAACTAGTTAATTCTAGGAAATTTCGGATCTCTGTCACATTCGTTGGTCTCAATCAATTGGTAACAACTTCTATCTTTTGAGGATCTACAGAAATTCCATTCGCTGATACTATATGTCCAAGAAAAGCAATCTCCGTCAACCAAAATTCTCACTTCTTCAATTTTGCAAACAATCTTTTCTCACATAATCGATGCAAGGCTAACCGCAGATGGTGTTCGTGATCTTCAACACTCTTGAAATAAATTAGGATGTCATCTATGAACACAATAACAAACTCATCTAAATAGTCTTTGAAAACACGATTCATCAAGTCCATGAAAGTTGCTGGTGCGTTAGTCACTCCAAACGGTATAACCAGAAATTCAAAGTGACCATATTTAGTCCTGAAAGCTGTCTTCTCAATGTCTTCTTCCTTGACTTTAAACTGGTTATAACTGGATCTCAAGTCGATCTTCGAGAATACCTGAGCCCCTTGAAACTGAACAAACAAGTCATCTATTCGCGGCAACGGATATTTGTTCTTGATGGTCAACTTATTCAACTCTCGATAGTTGATGCACATACGCATTATCCCGTCCTCCTTCTTTACAACCAAGACTGGAGCTCTCCAAGGCGAAATACTAGGTCGGATAAAACCCTTCTCTCTGAACTTTCAATTCTTTTTACCATTCGGTACAATGCTTTGGATACCGGTTGTGGCCTTGGTATTTCTATCGTGAACTCAAGCTCTCGTTCAATCAATACATCGGGTAATCCACTGGGAAAAACATTTGAAATTCTCAAACTTTCGGAATGTCTTTTACTAGTGGTCTAAGAACTCGTGTATCATCAATCAAACATAAGAAACCCAACCAACTTTTCTTCAATATCTTATTTGCTTGAAACGTCGATGTCAAGTACGGAGCTTGAATCGTCAATGTCAAGTACGGAGGTACGATCACACCCTTACCTGAAAAGTAAACTCTTCATGACCTGACGGATAGAAACTAACCCGTTTCTACTCACAGTCAATTCTAGTTTGATTAACCGATAACCAATCCATGCCTAAGATAACATCAAAGTAGTTTACTGTCAATGAAATCAAATCGACGCTCAAGACCTTATCGCCTATCTTGATCTCACACAACTTGAATACTGAGGAAGTAACTAACAGTTCACTAATAGGCTGATATGCACAAGTCATATCGTAATGGTTTGAACTTAACAGTTAAATGCTTAGCGAAATCACGGAACACAACTGAATGTGTTGAACCAAAATCCATGAGTATACGTGCAGGATATGAACAAATAGGAAGAATACTTGATACGACCGTATCATCTGTATTCTCAGGCCTGAGCTGGAAATATCGCCCTTCTTGTTGCTCGACTCCTTTCCCTTTATCCGCTCGTGGTTCTGTCCTTGATCTGCTTGGCACACTCGATGCCCCGATACTCATCTCCAGTTGTCTCGTACTCGGACAATTCTTCACTATATGCCCTGGTTGTCCACACTCAAAACATTTCCCCCTCATCTCTGGGTTGGAGCTCTTGGTGTTCGAGGTAGTGTTCGGTGTAGTTACATTTGTATTTAAAGGACAATTTCGGGATATGTGCCCGAGTTGCTTGCAAAGGTAACATGTACTCAATAGATAACAAGTCCCCTTGTGTCGTATATTACAGTTTGGGCATAACGGTCTCGAGTCTCCAACGAACGTACTTCCTCCTTGGCTACCCACATACGATCCCAAACTTTATGTGAATGGCTTCTTGGCATTCCCTTGTCCTTTGCTCCTTTTGTTATTTGTTCTCTTCCATTGGTGTCCTTGTCGATATCGATTGACACTTTTCTCAACTATGCTGGCAGCTTCCTCAACTAGAGAAACAGTCAGGTGTTACAAGGTGTCAACACGGCTATGGATATTCTCCCTAAGACCTTCCTCAAATTTACGTGCCTTATATTCATCAGTCGGAACTGTAGTTTTCCCAAAGCGCAACAAAGCATTATAATGTGAGACATACTCACCCACATTCATATCTCCCTGAACTAAACTCGCAAACTCTTGACATTTCTGAGTATGAGTTGATCGCATAATGAAAAGCTTGGTGAATTCATTTTTAAATGCATCCCATGTGGTTGGTTTCCCTTGTTCAAGCACATTATTCCACCAATCCAATGCTTCTCCCGTCAATGTATCAGATGCGCAAAGAATTTTCTCTTCATCAGTGCTTATCACTGTACGGAAATGTCTTTCCATGTCCATCATCCAATAATCGGCCAAGTCTATGTCTACTTGTCCATGGTACAAGGTCAATTTTTGTTTATAGAACTGTTCTATAATTGTGTGTTGAGGTCTTGGTACTAGTGGTGCATTGATATATCGAACTTCAACCGGTGGAGCCTGAACATTTATTTGATCTCATTCACTTATGACTTGAACAAAATTCCCCACCATATTCACTATCTGATTTATACGTGAATGCGGTGACAACTCTCTTATCGAGTCAGTCATGACGTTTCAAGTATTCACCCTGATAAGTAAAATGCATAAATACTATGCATGCCATGCCGCAATATATGTATTTGAACAGATCACCATCACAATCGACAGATGCAAACATGTAAAGGATTTCTACAATGATAATAATATTATCGTCACAATCATACACTTTACTCGACGTCACTCAGCATATATTGTCACTCGTTCCCAAGGTTCTAAACTTATGCTTTGATACCATTAAATGTCACAGTCCGGTCCCATAATAGCAGAACCGAAGCCCGTGGCACGCGCCACCGAGGCTAGATCCATTCATTCACGTTCCCAAAAAGACTTAGTTTAAAAACACGTAGCAGAAAAGAAAGCCCTTTATTTTTGAAACCAGCAATCCAGTCGACTGATCAGAGGCCCGGTCGACTAGAAATGCAAACTACAGAGAGCTCAAAAACTCAGCAGGCAGTCCAGTTGACTGCTCCCCAAGTCCAGTCGACTGGGGTGAAAAATTATCAGTCGACTGGTACCGTCCAGTCGACTAAAATCTAGTCCAAGCAAAAGATCTAATTCTGAAACACAATCAAGTCGACTGTGTCGGGGGACCCGGTCGACTGTTTTTCATAAAATGATGCAGTGAATTACTCACCAAAGGATTCAGTCAGCTGTTTTCATAAACTAGTCGACTGGTTTCATTGCAGCAGCAGATTTGACAGAATTCCAAGTTACGAGTTTTTTTGAAATTATCCAAGGACCAAACACACACTCCAAACTCATTTCAAAGTGATCCTAACTGGATTATAACATTACCAAAACATAATTACAAAAGATTACTGTCTATTACAACATCTCGAATTCGTTCTAAGACACTAAGTTAAACATAGATTATACGTTATGGAATCCTTATTACAAATTTTCTACTACAAAACAACGAGGTGCACATACTCCATCGCCTTCTAATTGAATTCCCAACACCCCGTGATCACTTTCCCGATTTCTCACCGGAATTAACACCTGAAATGGTTATTTGAATAACCACACATATTTCGATTCGTTTATGCTAACGCTTAGTGAATGAAACAACAATACACATAAATGATAAACATGCTCGCATTCACATCCTCTACATTTTATACTAGTCCTCGGGGTCTCATGTGCACGTTCCACACTTCTAGTCCGTGACTCCTCGCCAATAATTCCACGTGACTAGGTAAGACCCACGTTTCTTTTATTCAAACGTGCGACCTTATGCCTATAACAACTCCACAAAATGGCTTGGTACCACGTGCTCCTTTGACCCAAATAGCAACTAAACATGCACAATTCACATTTCACCTTTTGACATAATCAAAACATTTTACCGTGCAATTGGGCCTACTTATTAATATAGTCGCCTAATATGAACTACATAATATATATCTATGAATTAACACATGCTTTTCATACAAACCATGAATATATGTCAAGAAATCATTCCAAAACACATAGTTGAATCACTCACCTCCGAATAACGCTCCTAAAATTCGTTCCAAAGAAAACCCGAGCACAAAGAACGTGCAGAAGTCCGTCTAGTACAATTTCTATCGATCAAAAATCCGATTATCAACTTTTTAGAAAAATTCTAGAAAATGAACTGAACAGAGCCTTAATACCAAAAAGGAAAGGGTAATGCTATTGCCAGAGCAGCAATGGCTAATATCAGAGCAAAAATTGTCACTAAAAGTTTTAGTGACAAAAAAAAGTGTCGCTAAAATTTTTAACACCACTTTTTACTCTGACATTAGCCATGACAGTAGAGCTAGCCAAAAGGAAAACCTATTTGAAGTTGGAAATTTTCTGTAGTAATCACAAAATTCACAATAATAATAATTGCCATAATATTGCAATCAGATTGTCAAAGGGAGAAATTTATTACAGCGATCAACTGCTACATTATTACAGAAATCTAATTTTATTTTATTTTTATTATATAGATGTATGTACAATTGTACATGTGGAGCATGAGTTGTCCACTTGTGCCAACAACGCTACACTATAATGTATTTATAGCGGTTATTGGGATCCTCTATTCCCCCACAATCAACAGAAATGGAGAAGGCCTCTGTCAAGATAGCTTTGTTGGTCATCCTCTTAGTTAGTGCATCTGGTAATTACTCTCTCTCTCTCTCTCTCTCTCTCTGTGTGTGTGTGTGTGTATGTACACACACATGTATGTATAGCTATTGTGATGTAACACTATGTTAACATTTAAATTCACCTCACTCGATCTTAAACTTTTAGCTATTTTTGAGAGTCAAATTAAAGTTCTATATTGGAGCATCAAGGGGGCCTCGATTACGGAGACTGGTTATTGACTCCAGAAATATGAAGCATAAAAGAGAAGATTTGATGAGAGAAAGAGAGTGTGAATCTTCAAAATAAAGATAGGGTAAATTATGAAATAAAGATTTGATAACTAAATCTCTATTTGCACCTTGGCCGTAAATTAAAAAACAAAAAAAAAAAAAGAAGGCAAAATGTTCCTAAATGAAGCATTTAGCACTTTTCATATTCACCTCAAACAAAAAACTGCACTTTGCATTCCTAAACTAAGCATCCTTTTGCGACTGTCAACAGACCATTTTCGATCAATATTACTTAACGGCTAAATGTGAGGGAGTGTGTTAAATGCTCGACTTTGTTACAGGGCCAAAGTGCAAATAGATACCCGTACAGTTGAAGGATGCAAAAGTGTTTACTTAAACCAAGTCTTTTGTGACTGAGTGGTAAGTTTCTTGGGTGTACTACCTAAGAGGTTTAGTGTTCGAGTCATGAGGGGCGTGGCCACTGGAGTATTCACCCGGCGCCTCCAGGCCTCGGGGGATTAATCGAGGTGCGCGCAAGCTGGCCCGGACACCCCCGATTATCAAAAAAAAAAAAAGTGTTTTACTTAATATATACAGTCGGGCTCTAAAGAGGGCGCCTTTTCTTTACTAAAGAGAGGACCTCTGTTTTGGCCGTCAGATCGTGTTTTTATTAATGACAGTTTTATCATTTCACGTACAGTTATTAAATACGATCCGACGGCCAAAAACAGAGACCCTCTCTTTAATAAAGAGAGGACGTCCTTTTTAGAGAATCTTTGTATATATATATATATATATATATTTATATATACTAGTATTAGAACACGTGCTTTGCACGTGGTTGGTGCATAAGACTACAAGAGGGTAATATATTATATGGACAAATTAAAGGAAAATCTAGGAGACCAAGATAGGGGGGGCAAGTGGGGAGGCAGACCAAGACACGGGGGTGTTCTACCCTCTTGGTCTTGTGTTCGAAACTCCTCATAGGTAAATATTAGGCATTTGGCCAGGGTCTTTGGCCTCCCAAAGGGAGGTTAGGGATTCGAAATCCCCCAGGGGTCGTGTAAGCTAGTTGGAGGGATGAATCTCAAGATGGACTTTAAAAATGTCCAGTTTGGTGTGGGTTCAGATCCTACCGTTAGCTTGCCTCCCTGATTTACCTGGTGCGTGTGTTGTGGGGTCGGTGCACGTTGCTCGGGGTTTGCCCCTTGTTCTACTGCGATAAAAACGAAAATAGATATCGATCCCGAAGTCGCAGAGGACAAACATGGGGATTTGTCCTCGTATTCTAAAAAAAAAGTTAAGGCCCAATTATTAAATATATTTATTATTTAATATTACAATCTTATCAAAAAAGAAAAAAAGAAAAAATTAAGTAATATTGCCTTAAAAAAAAAAGTCCCTATTACTATCTCCTAAATAGCCTTTTATTATTTTTCCAACTTATCTTTTTACTTTATTAACTATTGCCTACCCCTATTAAAATTATAACCAACTACATATGAAATATTTATTCCTAAAAAAAGACCCCCAACGTTTCACTACCTCCTTAACTTCAAGGCTTCAAGCCTCTTATCAAGCATACTCAGAAAAAAAGGGGTTCCAACACGAAAATATATTAGACATGTGTAGTATGCAATTTGTCTCCTTTTTTTTTTGGTTGGTGAAAAGGAAATGAAAGAACAAGATTAGCTCCCCTATGAAGCAATTACCATTTGAAGGGAGGAAGATTAATCCTCTTAAAAATAGCAATTTGTTTCTTCTTCTTCTTCTTCTTCTTCTTCTTCTTAACGGAAAATATATCATTAATAGATAATAGTAAATATAGCCCAAAAATACGCGAACATGCCATTAAAACAAGGAGATACGCAGATTTCAATCTAAATCCAATTCTAATCCCAATTTGTGTAAAATAGTGGCTCTGGCTTCAACCTCTGTCCATGAACACGCTAAAGAAGCTATTGAAGCAGCTGAGGTACGACTGGAAAAAAATAGGAGAAAAAGGCCTCCTTGAAAGAGCAGAAGAGGAGAGAGATAGAGAGAAGGGAACGAAATGTACCGAAATGCTTGAGAGTATGTCTGAGGAGGAGAGGACGAAGCCGATTGAGTTGAGAGGGTCACAAAGGACACATTCTTCTCCTAATCCAACTATTTGCTAACTTGACCATCGGAGGGACTTTGGTGGCACCCCCGCCGAGGTCTTTTTCCAGGATATACCTGCTTGAGAAGGAGGATCAATTAGTTGACATATATTAGTCACGTTGATGTTTTGAATATGACTCTTAAATTGGAAAATCCCATTATGAAATAAAGGACTTTAACGGATGAGATATATGATTTCAAACAAGAACACTTTTGCTTACCCAAATTTGGTTCACCACTGCTCACCCATACCTTCACTGCATGACATGTGTCGCCATACGTGGCGACACATGTCATGCAGTGAAGGTATGGGTGAGCAGTGGTGAACCAAATTTGGGTGAGCAGAAGTGCTCTTCAAACAATTAACACATATTAGAGTAGCCTTTGATTATGGTGCACAATGTACTTATATTATAATTAATTTTTATTTGAATATACTTAAAAAAAATTTGTTTAATCTTATCCCCTGTACTTTAAATTGTGTCACTAATACCCCTGTGGTCGGGACTTAAGTGATACAGTTACTTTTTTAGTTAAAGTTAATGGAAGTGGGTAAAAGTACGAAATTACCCCTATTACATGCTAATGAGAACACCATTATGTACTTAAATATTTATTTAGGCATATGTGGTATATTATTATAATATTTTGATATTCTATTTGTTGCTAGAGACCATTTTGTGGTCATTTTGGGGTACCTATGAGAGCGAATTTATTTTAATTTATTTTTTATTTTTTATTTTTGATCTACCCTTGGACACACACACACCCACAACATACATAGTCTTGGTGATATATTATATTATATTATTTTATTTTTTTGATCTACTATTAGACACGCGCACACACAGAGTGTCACACCCGTACCAAAAATTTATAAGTTTTATCATGTATAATTGAATTTATGAATTTATCAATGTTAGTTGATAATGAGGTTGAGGTTGAGGTTGACTGTGAGTCAACGGTAATGTGTCAGTGAGGACACGGGAACATGATGATTCATTTTGCATTGACATAAGTAAATGACATTTATGTGATTTAAATGTTATTTGACTTATCTGATATTTTATGAATAGTGAATTATACCTGTATAGAATACTTTCTGGTAATTTTGGTATCGTTAGATATTATTTTGAGATCTGTAGTGAGAACGTGAGTGTCACGTTATATAAAAGGTAGGTTGTGTAGAGATTTCACGGAATTTAGTTTTCGGACGTATATTTTGGATCCAAACGAGACTTATTCGAAAACTTTTGTAATTAGTAGTTTTCACTCGTAAAGCAATAAAATGGACGTGTGTGAAGTTTCAAGAGTTAACTAGGTATTTGAGAAACTCGCAGGGAAGTAAACGCGATTCCCGAAGAGTTTGTCTATAAATAGTGGTGGATGAAATTTTCATTTCTTAAAAACTTCATATAATATCTTGAGAGAGGAGAGAGAAAAGGGAGATTGATCCTATGGACTTTGCGATGACAAACGGCGACCCTTCGTCCGTCTGAATTTCACCAAATTACATATTCAAACTCCCCAAGGTAAGGGCTACGTATTGATAGCCTTTAGGCCACGTTTGGCTAAGTTTTATAAATTTCTAAATCTAAGAAATTGGGAAAAACACGTGTAGAATTGTAGGTTTTGCGTAGGATCGGAGATTTGGCGTTTATTCGGGTTTCTAGTCGTTTCCTCCTAGTTATACGACGATAGCTCGAGGTATGAATTTCTAGCCTATGTTATATAGGTGAAATACATGTTTTATATTTCGATGACGAAATTGTGATCTGGGCGAAATTCATGTGTAAATCTTAATCCTGTTAATTATGCACGCGCTTAAATGTGAAAAGCATGTCTAAATTTACGCGAGCACGTTGAGTTGTCTATGTGGATCAAAGGGGGGACTTATACAAATTCATGTCGGAGTAAGCTTCTCGATGTTTGAGAAGTTTAGTAGCGACGGCTACTGTGCATGGTTTAAGGCTTGGACTTGTCAGGGCACTTGGGGATGTAATGGTTGTAGGCTTAGACTAGCCATTGACATCGCGGTTTAAGGCTTGGACTTGCCGCTATCGGATGAATGCGTATTTTTCTCCCCAGCGACTATTGATGTAATTTATGAAATTAAAGCATGTTTTGTCATATATGCATATGTTAGAAATTGTGCACTCAGCATATAGCTGAGCAGTGGAGATTTACTCCATTGCAGTGAAAAGAAGAAAGGGAAAAAGAAGCGTGAGGAGTGAGATCGACGAATGCCGGGGGATCCTTTGTATATGTTTTGCTTCAATTCCAAGTTTTGCAATAATGAGCGTTTCGAATAGCTAGCATTTTTGTATTTGGCTTGAAAGGAGTAGTATATTGTTCATGATGTTGTAATAACTCTTAAAACTCTTTTTACTATGTTATAATGAATCCGAACTCATGGATTCGTGTTTTGAATGCTTGTCCTGTCAATTTTGAAGTTTAAAGGAAGAATGAATAGAGTTTTGTGAATTGCGCCAAACAAGCCTTAGCTTGTTCCGCTATTGTTTCTATTAATGCATTAGTAAGTCTAAACTTTGGTTTTGATAACATGTTGTAGCTTGTGAAATTTAAAATAAGGTAAACTTGTTTGGAGGAATGAAGAGAGTAAGGTTGGGTGATGCCTTAGGCAAAATTCTGCAACTTTGTGCAGGATTTTGCTAAAGGGTAGTTCGACCGGTCGAATGGGGTGTTCGACCGGTCGAAATGCCCCATGTTAGAAATCTTTTTCTATACCTTCCGGAAATTTTCAAAAGGTTTTGATTGGTTCTTAGGGTACCTTTGGGACCCCTTTTAACATAAAATCATTCGATTCGAAATATAATTGCGTTTTCAATTTTACACGGATTTTACAACTTGAAGGGTAATGTTTTCAAAAGTTTTATACACTCAAGGTTGTTTTAAAGTTTTTTCCACTGCGTATGGTCATTTAACGAACTAGATAAGCCTTGATGGTATGCTACATGTCCTGCTTCCGCACGTTAGCGGGAAGGGTCGTGACACAGAGCATACACGGTCTTGGTGATATATTATATTATTTATTTTATTTTTTATCTACCCTTGGACAAACACACACACATAGTCTTGGTGATATATTTGCTTTTTTATTTGCTTTTTTTTAATCTACCCTTGGCACACACAGTGAAACCTAGTGTAGTGATGTGCTAAGATCTAAAAATAATAATTATCACCAAGACTCTGTGTGTTGTGTGTATGTGTGCTCAATTCGCTCTAACAAAGGTACCCCAAAGTGACCACAAATTGGTCTCTAGCAACAAATATAATATCAAAATAATATATTAATATACCACATATGCCTAAATAAACATTTAAGCACATAAAGGTGTTCACATTAGCATGTAATAGGGGTAATTTCATATTTTTACCAATTTTCCGTTAACTTTAACTGAAAAGAAACTATGTCACTTAAGTCCATGCCACATGGGGTATTAGTAACACAATTTAAAGTACATGGGGTAACTGAAAAAATGCTTAACCACATGGTGTATTTTTGTAATTAACTACGATTTTTTTTAATCAAATATGTATTAACCAATCATTTATTGAACAAATAATATGCGACAAATGTTCAACCAATAGGATGTCCTCTAATCAAATATGTGTCGACTATGTTATGTACCGTAAATGTATTTAAAACTCATTTTTTAGGAGTCCTAATAGGGATCAATGTAGTTGAGACTAACAAGTTAGAAAGTTCTCTACAGCTAATATAACAACAATTTGAAGTTGATTCTTGTGAGAAAACTTGGAAATTGGAAGGAGAACCAATGTAATTGAAACTTATCAAAGTGAGAGTCCTAATTCATAATTATCTTACAATAAGTAGAAACAGCGAAACATGATATATACATATTAAATAACAGGTTGGTATGAAGTGTGAAGCAACATAATCATGGAAACATAAAAAATAAATAATAAATAAAAAAGGGGGGCAACGTTGATAGGAAAAAAAAAAGTACTCTAAAACCTTAGGAAGTGTATTAATTGGGATTCTCATGGATGGGCTCAAAAATATAAGAGTGGTACAAGCAAATTGTCAAGGAAAAATAAATACTTAAAGTGTTATCAAGGAGAAATTTTAACAGTTTCACTTTAGTCCGGAACTACAAGGGAGTGAAGATATCCGCTTGTTGAAGTACATAGAGTAAAGTGAAAATGGACCTAACAACACGAGGATAAAATGGTAATTAACTCATATACATATATATATATATATACGAAAATTCTCCAGAGAGGGCTCCCTCTCTTTAGTAAAGAGAGGGTCTCTGTTTTGATCGTTGGATCGTGTTTAAAAACTGAATCTGACAGCCAAAACAGAGGCTCTCTCTTTAATAAAGAGAGGGAGCCCTTTTTAGAGCCTAACTGAATATATATATATATATATATATGTATATCCGACAAGGATCAAGTGCGGACTCAAAGGGACGGACCATTTTTAGTGACGAAATTTTCGCTTTGAAAATATCGCTTTTAGTGATGAAATTAAACCAAAGAAAAATATTTAGTAGCAAAAATTTTTCTTCGCTAAAAGCGGTCCGTCCCTTTAAATCCGCTTAAGATTAGGAATTTAGGATTGTATATGTATATATATATATATATATATATCTAATGTTGACTACTGAACTGGTTCTGCTAGGTTGGACACTTGCAACGGTGCCAAGCGCGGCAGAGGAACGCCTAGTGGAGTCTGCTCAGTTTACATCCAAACTAGACCTAAGGTGTTCCATTGACGAAGATTGCGAAGACCGTTGCCCGAAGAATTGCTCACACAACTTCTGTGAATATGAAATGTGTTATTGTATGTGTTTTGACTGATGATGCTTACTAATAAATGAAAGTTATATATATTGTTGAGTAAAGGCTCTGTTTGGCTGCTCGTTACATAAATAAAATTATGCAAATGAAATAAACTTCTTCCTATTCTATTTAAGGGGTGTTTTAAAGGTCAAGATCTGTTATAAAATTGTAATGTAGTTTTACACTCTCTTTGGATTGAGTGAAATGGAGAGAAGAGTAGAGAAATGAGACTTTCTTTCTTTCCACTTCCCTTGTTTGGTAAGGTGGAAGAGAAGTTATATCTTGCTTAGCGACACTCCCCCCACCCCCCCCCCCCCCTTCAAAAAAAAAAAAAAAAAAAAAAAAAAAAATTGGGAAAGAAGAGATACATGTTAATGAAGAAAAACGAGTCCAGTTTTGTTTCTCTCAGAATCAAGTAGATTAGAGGAGTAATATTGGATGTAACGGGGATACCAAGTCAGAATTTGTAACGTCACAAACACACCGAGATTTGGAGCTTATCTAGAAATGGTTTGGGCTTATGTGGAGAGGAATTCTCCTGAAAATAGGGGGACACATGGATGGACAATGAGATTTGATTGGGCTCGGATATCACGTCACTTATATGCCCGTGATATTTAATATTTTTCCATATTAAAGAGAGAAGAGAAGAGACTTATAATAAATAATTGTCGATACACAATTTGTGGTTAGTGTGTTTTTCAGTTTGTCCTATGTAGTTTCAAATTTGTCACTAATGCTCCCTATGGCTTGGAACAATGTGCAAGCATTAATAAATCGGTTAAATTTAATTGGAGCAAAAGTCTGCATACTACTTTTTATTCTTTGGTTTGTAAGAACAACATTCCACCAATAAATTTTTGAAACATGCATTAAAAATAACTAAGTGCAGGCAACCTCAAACAAGCGTCTGTTTTTTCCTTGCTGTAACACCATTTTGTTGGTGCCAACACACATTTCAGATTTGCCATAAATATGGTGAATGGGTGACAAAAACATTCCTATGCCTTATCACTTATGACAAGGCAAAGTAATTTTGTACTAACATTGGCAAAAAAAAAGTGATTTTGAAGAAATAAATGAATTTGCACGAACGAAATGGAATCCTAAGAATTTTTTACCAGACCCATCAGATTTGGGGATTTATTGACCGGACTTATCAACTTTTTAACTTACAGTATTTTCTATGGGTAATGCTATCTGCGCATAAAATATGCCCATAAAAATCTGGGCTATTCATTTCGGTGGAGACCATATTTGCATACATGGAACCCACCAAAATGAATGGCCAAGATTTTTATGTGCACACTTTATGTGTAAATTTTATGTGCTCCAATCATTACTCATTTTCTAAACCCAACAAATTTCTGATGTGGCCTATGCGAAGTTGTTTTTTTTAAAACACACGTACAAGATAAAATTTCCCCGTGAAGTCAAATTTTAAAAACACTTGACGGGTTTGGATAATAAATTGAAAAGTTGATGAGCCCGATCAATAAGACCTCACATCCTAATTTGTCACAGAAAACATTGCTCCAATGGAGGGAGCACTTCATTTTAATGGAGTACATTTGGGAAACTTTTTAGTATTTTCACATCTTGGAGATTGATTTGTGCATTGTTTGGTTCTTGGGGTTAGTATATATAATTAAAAAGACAAGAAAAATGAGGTAGCGAAGTATACTTTTACTAGCTCAAATTTTACGAAGTTGAAGATGGTCCAAGTAGTAGGTAGTAGTGTTCTTGACAAGGGTCTAAGTAGTAGGTAAATAACTTGAAAATGGTAAAGTATTTTTTCTAAAAATTTAAATCCAAAAATTAATGGTCTAACTAACAGTCAACTAATGAAAAGGGGGACAGTATAACTCATAAGAGGTCAGTGAGGTTTTTAGAACCATAAGGAAAGTTCTTTTATTTTGACATCATCCCAAGAGAGGTATATATAATTTGATTTTAGTTCCAAGGCGGGTGTTCTTTTGGTGGCATTTTTAAGCGTTTTGAAAGCAATATTGTAATTTGGGGGCTTTAACCAGAGATCCCTAGACCTTACATGACTCATGTAATGTCAACTTCTTCCATTTTTTTTTTAGAAAAACTTATTTCGTCCTTTGCACCCGTTTTGGTATATTTATATACTAGATATTGCCCGTGCCCGAGGGCACTACCGGGAAAAAAGGGTTTCTAAGTCTAAAATAAGCAGTGCATAGGTTGGCTAAGTCTATAATAAGCCGTGCATAGGTTGGTATAACTCAAGTGGCAAAGAGCTTGGCATTTATAAGTCCCTCCAATACCTAAGTTCAGAGTTCGAACCTCATAGCCCTCCCCCATATATATATATAAAAAAAAAAGAGAGTCTAAAATGAGCAGTGAAAATGGTTTTTAACTCTAAAATTGTATAATGTATACAAAAATTATTGAAAAAATTAATCGACAAAATCTCCTCCGTTATTTCAACATTAGAGAGTGTTAACATGTATTCTATTAGTCGGTCATAACATAATAATCTAAACAATAATTTTTACATAAAAAAAAATAGAGAAAAGTGAAGCCATTTATGGGCACTACCTGACAAATAAGCGTTTCCAAGTCCAAAATGTGCAATAACCTGGTTTTAACTCTAAAATTGTATAAAATGTACTGAAACTATTGTAGACAATAAATCTAATGTCTCTCCTCTGTCGATGTTGTCTCACTGTGTTTACTGCAAAATTCAAACCAAATTAAAAGATTGTTAAAGAGGAAAAAGAGCATCATGTGTTATGAATTTGGAAGCAAAAGATGTTGCGAAAAGGACAGAGAGAGAGGCCATGGATGAGTCACAAGGAAATGCGGGCAGGGTAGAGCTCGGCAGAGGGTTCGAGAATAGGGTAGGGTCCTGTCCTTAAGATTCAGACACCTTTTAGAGGTCATGATGGTTTTGATCAACGATAGATAAAGACTCAATGGCATAAGTAAAGAATTACCAAAAGGAAATTTCAAATGTGGAAGCAGTCTGGATCACACCCATATTCCTTTTTACATCAGCTCTCTAATGAAAGTTGACAATTCTATATTTATTAGTAATAGTAACATTGAAAGAAAAAATTACCCATAAATGTTATGGAAAGGCAAGGCTGTGTACACCCTTCGTTGCCCTCTCATGTGAAACAACTCCCTATGCACACGCATGAGCAGCAAAAACAGCCTTTCCCTATCATTGAGATTTAAATTACATAAATCAGACAATGTACTGATGTGCAAATTGAATATCTGATGTGCAAATTCTACTAAATACATGACCTCAGAAAGTTGGAATATTATCTTTATAGCCTTTTTGTAACATAGAAATTTCAGCTAAGAAAGTGTATGCAAATAATCTGTGCAGAGGATAAAGTAACAGTCCAGTCTAAGAGGCCGACGTTGAGAAAGATGCACAAAATCTGTACCAGCTCTATCAAAATCTGGGTAAATAAGCACAGAATATGTAGCAGCTTTCTACCAAAATCTATAAATACACATTAGAACTTGCTGTTTTAAAGGTCCTAAAAAACAATTATCCATGTTTTGGCATATTAGCAAGTATCAGTTTATGAAACTTGAATGTGAACCCACAACCAATGAAAGAATTAGGTACAAAGGTAATTGATTCAGAGAACCCACAACCAATGAAAGAATTAGGTACAAAGGTAATGTGAATCCACCAAATGTTCATCACTAACAACGAATGTGATATAAGAAAACACATGCAAAAGTAGGAAGAATGTATATAGTAAATCAATGCTTCACATACCTGTTAAATTATGCGGTGCAAAAACTTGTGGTAATTGATTCAGAAAGGGAGAGTGTCACGACCCATCCCACTACGCGTGGAAATAGGACACGTGGCACGCCACCAAGGCTCATCCCATCATCATCTAATAATACGCAGCGGAAAGAACTTCTATAAAACAACCCTGGTAGTTTAAAACTTAGGAAAACGTTCCCCTCTGTATTGTAAAATATATTGAAAACAGAGTTATAAAAAGTTTTGGCCAAAAGAAAACATTTCAAAAGAAAACAGTTTTGAAAAACAGAGGCTCAGTCGACTGCCCAGTCGACTGCACTAGGGTCCAGTCGACTGCTCCATCGACTGTGTCAAGCAGAACCAAAACCCTAAATCTCAGCAGAGGTCCAGTCGACTGCCCAGTCGACTGCTTTCTGAAACCAGTCGACTGCTTTTCAATCGAAGGAGGCAGTAGCTAAAGTCAACAGTGTTCAGTCGACTGCCCAAGGGGTCCAGTCGACTGCTTCTCTGATATTTCCTTACAGTATCTCAAATACACGAGGTCCAGTCGACTGATCAGGGGGTTCAGTCGACTGCTTCTCTGCTGGCAGTCCTGTGCTGGAAAAATAACAAGTCCTACTACTCAATACCAATAACAATCACCACCACAACTGATTCTGACGCATTAAAACATAATTACAGACATTCAATTACACGATTACAGTACTGCAGAATTAGTCTATGGTTCTATTACAACATATTACCAATCCTTACACAAGTTTAGGATTTAAAACAAAACATATACAAGTGTTAACCCCGGCGTCCATCGGCCTCACTCATCGCGCTTCTTCTTGTCTTTCTTCTTACCTGCAATGGAGTACATCTCCACTGCTCAGCTATATGCTGAGCGTACAATTCTAAATGTATGCTTATATGACAGTTCATGGTTTAAGCATCTAAAACACATAAAAATAGTCTCTAGGGTGAGTGGTACGCATTCATCCGGTAGCGGCAAGTCCAAGCCTTAAACCGCGATGTCAATGGCAAGTCCAAGCCTACAACCATTACATCCCACAAGTGCCATGGCAAGTCCAAGCCTACAACCATGCACAGTAGCCGTCGCTACCAAAATTCTCAAACATCGAGAAGCTTACTCCGGCATGAATTTGCACCAAACTCCCCTTTGACCCAAGTAGACACATAACATGCTCACATAAACAGTTATACGTGCTTTTATCATAATTTCACGTGCATAATTAAAGGGCCTAACTAACACATGAATTTCGCCCGGATCCAAGAATATTAAAAGTGATGTCCAAAACATGAAAATCCATATATTTCATAGATCTAGAATTCATACCTCGGGCGAATCTCTTCAAACTTTGAAGGATTGACTGGGAGGCTAAATAATCGCTGGATTTCGAATTTGGTACGATTCCTACAAGTTTTACCTGATTTTTCCAAAAGTCCAAAATTAAGATTTTACAAAAACTTGGCCAAACACGGCCTAAGTGGCATCAAAACGTAGGTCTTAGCTCCACGAGTTCAAATCTGAAATCTGGAGAAAATCTGACGGACGAACAGTCGTCGATCGGCGTCACAAAGCCCGTGGCAACTAAATCTCCCTTCTCTCTCCTCTCTTTAGATATTTAGGAGTTTGGATGAGATTGAAATCTCATCTCAATCTATATATAGGCAATCTTTCGGGAATTTACGTTTACCTCCTCGCAAGTTCTCAAAATTCTAATTAACCCATGAAACGTCGCACACGTCCATTTTATGCCTTTACGAGTGAAAACTATAAATTTCAAAACTTTCCGACTAAGTTTCGTTTGGGTTCAAAATAACGTCCGAAAACTATATTCTGTGGAATCTCTACACAACCTACCTTTTTAATTAACGTGTCTCTCACGTTCTCACCACAGTTCTCAAAATGATACTACCAAATCAAAGATTATCAGAATTATACTACACAGGTATAATTACTATTCACAAAAATACCAGATAAAGTCAAATAACATTTAAATCATATAAATGTCATTTACTCATGATTATGCAATATGAACTTCCACGTTCCCGTGTCCTCACTGACACCTTACCGTTGACCACAGTCAACCACTTATCCTCAATTATCATATATCAATGATAATTCATAAAATTTCATATCATGCATGATTAAACTATGAAATTCTGGAACGGGTGTGACAACTCTACCCTCCAAAAAGGAAGTTTGTCCCCAAACTTTACCTCATACGTCGAATAAGTATGGATACTCATTCCTCATATCTTCTTCACTTTCCCATGTAGCCTCTTCCACTGTATGACTACGCCATAGTACTTTCACCATTGGAATAGTCTTGGTTCTCAAAACTTGTTCTTTGCGGTCTAGAATCTCCACTGGTTGTTCCACATAAGTCAAGTCTCCCTGAATCTGTAGCGTTTCATGTACAATGATCTTACTCGTGTCGGTCATACAACGTCTCAACATAGACACGTGAAACACATTGTGCACATGTTCCAACTCTGATGACAAGGCCAAACGATAAGCTACTGGACCAACCCTCTCTAGGATTTCAAAAGGTCCTATGAATCTCGGATTGAGCTTTCCCCTCTTCCCAAATCGTACAATGCCTTTTGAAGGCGATACTCGCAAGTATACGAAATCTCCCACTTCAAAATTCATCGATCGTCGTTTAGAATCCGCATAACTCTTATATCGACTCTGAGCTACTTTGAGTCGCTCTTGAATCAACTTCACTTTCTCAGTAGTCACCTGTATTAACTCAGGTCCTAATAGCTTCCTTTCCCCAACCTCGGTCCAACAAACCGGTGATCGACACTTACGGCCATATAAAGCTTCATATGGTGCCATACCAATACTTGACTGAAATCCGTTGTTGTATGCAAATTCAATTAATGGCAAGTGGTGCTCCCAATCACTCCCAAAGTCTAATACACACAATCTCAACATATCTTCCAAGGTCTGAATCATACGCTCTGACTGTCCATCGGTCTGAGGATGAAATGCAGTACTGAAACTCAATTTCGTACCCATAGCTTCTTGCAAACTTCCCCAAAACCTTGACGTAAAACTACTATCACGATCGGATATAATCACAGCTGGGACTCCATGTAGTCTTACAATCTCTTTCACATACAATTCCGCTAACTTGGACGGTTTAGTCGTCTTGATCGGTAGAAAATGAGCTGACTTTGTTAACCGGTCAACTATAACCCAAATCTTATCATTCTTATTACATGATCGTGGAAATCCTGAAACAAAGTCCATCGTAATCTCGTCCCATTTCCATTCCGACACTGGCAAAGGTTGTAGTAACCCCGCGGGTACTTGTCTCTCTGCTTTCACTTGTTGACATGCCGAACATTCGGATACAAACTTGGCAACTTCACGCTTCATACCCTTCCACCAAAAGTTTTCTCTCAAGTTTCTGTACATCTTATTACTCCCCGGGTGCACTGAATATCTCGTACTATGAGCTTCTTCTAGAATTCTCTCTTTCAAGTCTTTCACATTCGGTATACATAATCGGTTTCCCAGTTTCAACGTTCCTTGATCTAATACAAAACCAGGTCGCTTTCCCAAAGATATCTCATCTCTCATTTTACACAAATAAACATCGTTAAATTGTTCCTTCTTGATCTCATCAATAATATCTGGGTGTGCTACAATCGCCATCATTAAGCCACCACTAACCTTTGGTATCACATCCAAGTCCAAACGTTCCATTTCCTTTACTAGTTCCTTTTGTTGCGTTAGCTCGTCGGCTAAATTCCTCGGCGTCTTCCGGCTTAATGCATCGGCCACTACATTCGCTTTCCCCGGATGATACTCAATCGACAGATCGTAATCCTTCATCAATTCTAACCATCTTCGCTGTCTCATGTTCAAGTCCCTTTGGGTAAAAATATATTTCAAACTCTTGTGGTCCGTGAATATCTCACACTTTTCCCCGTACAAATAATGTCTCCAAATCTTCAAAGCATGAATTACTGCAGCTAATTCCAGGTCATGAGTTGGATAATTAATCTCATGTGTCTTCAACTGTCTAGAAGCAAAAGCAATCACTTTACCCCCTTGCATCAACACGCATCCCAACCCTTTGTGTGAAGCATCACTATAGATCACAAATCCCTCGGTTCCGGATGGTATTGTCAGAATAGGTGCTCTCGTTAGTCGTGCTTTCAATTCCTGGAAACTGTCTTCACATTCCTGACTCCATTCAAATGTAACTCCCTTCCTCATTAACTTTGTCATAGGCAATGAAATCTTCGAGAAATGTTCAATAAAACGGCGGTAGTATCCCGCTAATCCCAAGAAACTTCGAATTTCAGATACAGAAGTCGGCCTCGTCCAATTTGATACAGCTTCTACTTTGTGAGGATCAACTGATACCCCATTCTTGTCAATCACATGACCAAGAAAAGTAATGCTAGGTAACCAAAATTCACATTTCTTGAATTTCCCAAACAATTGTTTCTCTCGTAATCTCTGAAGTATCAACCTCAAGTGGTTCTCGTGTTCTATCTCACCCGGTGAATAGACAAGGATATCGTCGATGAACACTATCACAAAATCATCCAAATAGTCCTTAAAGACTCGGTTCATAAGATCCATGAACGCAGCTGGTGCATTAGTAACCCCAAATGGCATAACTAAGAACTCATAGTGTCCATAACGCGTTCTGAAAGCTGTTTTCTCAACATCTTTGGCCTTCACTTTCAACTGATGATAACCCGATCTTAGGTCTATCTTGGAGAATACTTGTGCCCCACGAAGTTGATCAAATAAGTCATCAATTCTTGGCAGTGGATACTTGTTCTTGATTGTCAATTTGTTCAGTTCCCGATAATCCACACACATACGCATGGAGCCATCTTTCTTCTTCACAAACAATACTGGAGCTCCCCACGGCGAAATACTTGGTCGAATAAAACCTTTATCAAGTAACTCTTGTAGTTGAACCTTCAGTTCCTTCAATTCTACTGGTGCCATTCTATACGGTGCTTTGGATACCGGCCTTGAGTCTGGGATAATCTCAATAGTGAACTCGACCTCTCTCTCAATAAGAACATCTGGTAACTCATCAGGAAATACATCTGGATATTCTCGTACTATCGGAATGTCTTCTACTTTTAATTCAGTCGCCGAGACATCAGTCACTGAACATAGAAATCCATGACATCCCTTTTTCAATAACTTTCCCGCTCGGATAGCTGAAATCAAATATGGCGGCGGTATAACCCCACTTCCTTGAAAACAAAAGTTCCCATATACCGGTGATCGAAAATTAACCTCTTTCCGTTCACAGTCTATCGTAGCTTGATTCAGAGCTAACCAATCCATTCCCAGTATTACATCAAAATGATTTACTCCAATCGGTATAAGGTCTACGGTCATCAACTTCTCACCTAATTTGATCTCACAATTCTTATATACAGTAGACGTCGTTATTGATTTACTAAGTGGCACAGCAATAGACAGTTCATATCCTAACGGTGCTGATTTAACATTCAAATGTTCAACAAAATCATGAGATACAAACGAATGCGTAGATCCCGAGTCAACAAGTATGCGTGCTAAGTGCGAACATACAAGCACCATACCTGAGACCACTGTATCAGTAGCAGCCACGTCTCCAGGGTTCATCTGGAATGATCTTCCCTGACGTTGCTCTGTCCTTTGTCCTCCGTCATTAGACTGTTTAGGCTTCGAACCACTAGAAGCCATAGAACTAGCTCCTTGTTGAGAATACCTCCTCGGGCAATCCTTGGCTTGGTGCCCAAATACTCCACAATCATAACACTTGCCTCGCATGTCAGGTGTAGAATTAATACTACCCCCGCCTTGGTTCCTGTTCTGGGGTTTGGTCATGAAACATCGGCCTGAGTGTGGTCTGTTGCAAAGTGAACACAACGGTATGCTACTTGGCGTTCTCCTGAATTCACTGAAACTAGAACCAGAGCCTCTTTGAAACGGCCTCTTAAAAGATCCACCCTGACTTCGGTCACCACCCTCATGACTTCGCTTTCCTTGGTGATTTTGTCTCGATCTTTCCATCCCACTCTCGGCCACTAGTGCCGTTTGTTGTACTGCTGCCACGGTCGAGTGCTCGTAAGTTTCTACCCTCAAACGGATATTTTCTCTTAAGCCTTCTTCAAATTTCCTTGCCCTTTCTTCCTCTCCTGGCACTGAACCTTTACCAAATCTCAACAACGCATTATACTTGGAAGTATATTCGGTTATAGTCATATCTCCCTGCTTCAAGTTATCAAATTCTCTCTTCTTTGCATTGTAGGCGGCTCGCGGAAAGAACCGGCGATTGAATTCTGCCTTAAACCCCTCCCACGTAATCGGTGCCCCTTGATCTAGTACATTCACCCACCAGTTCTGGGCTTCACCCCTCAGCACATCACTTGCATTCTCAATCTTCTCTCTATCCGACATCGGAATAGATCGAAAAATTCTCTCCATATCCATGATCCAATGTTCTGCGAGCGTTGGGTCGGGTGTCCCATGAAATTCCATCGGTTTCTTCCGAGCAAACTGTTCTGATATTGACCTCATACCCCTATTTTCAGGCGCATGTACTACAACTATCGGTTCTGGCTCCAATGGAGGTGTTGGAGGTAATCTGTCCGCTATATTTCGTATCATCTCTCCCATGTTCCCCATCATCTCAGCCATTTCATTCATACGTCGTGTATGTGGCGATAGTTCTCGTTCTTCGTCACTCATGATTATAGTCCTGTAGTTCTCAATGCATAAACACTATGCATGTACAACAATAACAATAGTATGTATGTAAAACATCATCCATATGCATCAAACATCTCTAAGATGCATGAATGCAATTGAAAACATATGGCAATTCACTCAACACTCCACTCGTCGTCGAACGTTCCCAAAGTTTTGTTACCTCTAGCTTTGATACCAATAAATGTCACGACCCATCCCACTACGCGTGGAAATAGGACACGTGGCACGCCACCAAGGCTCATCCCATCATCATCTAATAATACGCAGCGGAAAGAACTTCTATAAAACAACCCTGGTAGTTTAAAACTTAGGAAAACGTTCCCCTCTGTATTGTAAAATATATTGAAAACAGAGTTATAAAAAGTTTTGGCCAAAGGAAAACATTTCAAAAGAAAACAGTTTTGAAAAACAGAGGCTCAGTCGACTGCCCAGTCGACTGCACTAGGGTCCAGTCGACTGCTCCATCGACTGTGTCAAGCAGAACCAAAACCCTAAATCTCAGCAGAGGTCCAGTCGACTGCCCAGTCGACTGCTTTCTGAAACCAGTCGACTGCTTTTCAATCGAAGGAGGCAGTAGCTAAAGTCAACAGTGTTCAGTCGACTGCCCAAGGGGTCCAGTCGACTGCTTCTCTGATATTTCCTTACAGTATCTCAAATACACGAGGTCCAGTCGACTGATCAGGGGGTTCAGTCGACTGCTTCTCTGCTGGCAGTCCTGTGCTGGAAAAATAACAAGTCCTACTACTCAATACCAATAACAATCACCACCACAACTGATTCTGACGCATTAAAACATAATTACAGACATTCAATTACACGATTACAGTACTGCAGAATTAGTCTATGGTTCTATTACAACATATTACCAATCCTTACACAAGTTTAGGATTTAAAACAAAACATATACAAGTGTTAACCCCGACGTCCATCGGCCTCACTCATCGCGCTTCTTCTTGTCTTTCTTCTTACCTGCAATGGAGTACATCTCCACTGCTCAGCTATATGCTGAGCGTACAATTCTAAATGTATGCTTATATGACAGTTCATGGTTTAAGCATCTAAAACACATAAAAATAGTCTCTAGGGTGAGTGGTACGCATTCATCCGGTAGCGGCAAGTCCAAGCCTTAAACCGCGATGTCAATGGCAAGTCCAAGCCTACAACCATTACATCCCACAAGTGCCATGGCAAGTCCAAGCCTACAACCATGCACAGTAGCCGTCGCTACCAAAATTCTCAAACATCGAGAAGCTTACTCCGGCATGAATTTGCACCAAACTCCCCTTTGACCCAAGTAGACACATAACATGCTCACATAAACAGTTATACGTGCTTTTATCATAATTTCACGTGCATAATTAAAGGGCCTAACTAACACATGAATTTCGCCCGGATCCAAGAATATTAAAAGTGATGTCCAAAACATGAAAATCCATATATTTCATAGATCTAGAATTCATACCTCGCGCGAATCTCTTCAAACTTTGAAGGATTGACTGGGAGGCTAAATAATCGCTGGATTTCGAATTTGGTACGATTCCTACAAGTTTTACCTGATTTTTTTCAAAAGTCCAAAATTATGATTTTACAAAAACTTGGCCAAACACGGCCTAAGTGGCATCAAAACGTAGGTCTTACCTCCACGAGTTCAAATCTGAAATCTGGAGAAAATCTGACGGACGAACAGTCGTCGATCGGCGTCACAAAGCCCGTGGCAACTAAATCTCCCTTCTCTCTCCTCTCTTTAGATATTTAGGAGTTTGGATGAGATTGAAATCTCATCTCAATCTATATATAGGCAATCTTTCGGGAATTTACGTTTACCTCCCCGCAAGTTCTCAAAATTCTAATTAACCCATGAAACGTCGCACACGTCCATTTTATGTCTTTACGAGTGAAAACTATAAATTTCAAAAGTTTCCGACTAAGTTTCGTTTGGGTTCAAAATAACGTCCGAAAACTATATTCTGTGGAATCTCTACACAACCTACCTTTTTAATTAACGTGTCTCTCACGTTCTCACCACAGTTCTCAAAATGATACTACCAAATCAAAGATTATCAGAATTATACTACACAGGTATAATTCCTATTCACAAAAATACCAGATAAAGTCAAATAACATTTAAATCATATAAATGTCATTTACTCATGATTATGCAATATGAACTTCCACGTTCCCGTGTCCTCACTGACACCTTACCGTTGACCACAGTCAACCACTTATCCTCAATTATCATATATCAATGATAATTCATAAAATTTCATATCATGCATGATTAAACTATGAAATTCTGGAACAGGTGTGACAGAGAGAGAGTCAGAGAGAGAGAGAGAGAATGTGTAAGTAACTACAAAGGTAATTGATTCAGAGAGGGAGAGAGAGTCAGAGAGAGAGAGAGTGTGTAAGTGACTACAAAAGGGAGATTCTGAGGTGTGTGTATTATATAAGGGAGAGTCTGTAGTGTGTATTAAATAGAAGGTGTTTGACTAATCATAATTGATATCGAATTGATTTTAGGAAGAGGCAATTAATTTGACTAAAATATGATTCAAAATTAAGATCAAAATGTGCAATCAGTGAGACACAGAGCTCAAAATCAAAATTTTCAATCCCATAAATCTCTCTCCGCATGTTTTTTCTTTCCATGTATAAATCCCATAAACCGCATGTTTTTCCTTTCCATGTATAAAATCCCATAAATCTCTCTCCGCATGGTTTTCCTTTCCATATATAAAATTAGGTTTCAGCGACAAAGAATGAATACAGAACAAAATTTTGAAATAGACAATCAATACAGAACAAAAGTTCCTTGTATAAAGGAGAGAGTAGTGAAATTTTAAAATGGAAAGCAAAATTAAAGGGGGTGTGTGTGCAAGCAATAAAGACAATCAAATAAAGATTTCAATACAGAACAAATCAATTCAAAATAGACAATCCAAATGCGCGTGCAAGAAAATGCAAATGCAAGCAAGAGGAAATTGATGTGTGCGCAAGCAAATGCAAACCCTATAGTCATATGGTGAAGTAGCTTAAAAAAAAAAATCCACAGAACTCCTTAAAAAAAAAAACCACAGAACTCTTAAAAAAACCAATCCACAGAACTCTTAAAAAAAATAGCTTTAGTAAAAAAGAGGAAAAGAAAAATTTCCACAGAACTCTTTAAAAAAATAGCTTTAGTACAAAAAATGGTGAAGTACTATTACTGAAAACCATTGATGTTCCTAATTAAAAATTAATTCTATCGAACTCTTAAGTTAACGGGGATTTTCTTGACTCATGGGGTTGTCGCCACCGCCGCCTCGAACTGTCGCCGCCGCCTTTAAACGCCACCGTCACGGTTTGAAAATCCAGACACCAGGTCTCGAGGCCAAACCCTCTCAAATCTCAAATCAAGGTCCCATTCGGGCCATTCTGGGCAACGATATCTGCAACAAAAAAAAAATCCACACAACTCTTAAAAAAAATAGGTTTAGTAAAAAAGAGGAAAAGAAAATTTATGCTTCTTAAAAAAATTGATGTTCCTAAAAAAAATTAATTCTACCGAACTGTCGCCGCCGCCGCCGCCTCGAACTTTGCCGCTACCTCGAACTGTCGCCGCTGTCTCGAGGCCAAACATGGCCTATCACTTGGGTCTTTTTCCAAACCCTCTCAGATCTTAAATCAAGGTCCCATTCGGGCTATTTTGGGCAACGAAGAATCAAGATCAGATTTAGATTTGTGGTGGTCTGGCAGTGGGAGAAGAGAGATTCAGATTTGTGGTGGGTAGATGGTGGTCTGGCGGTGGGAGAAGAGAGATAGATGGTGGTCTGGCGGTGGGAGAGAGAGAGAGAGAAGAGAGAGAGAGAGAGAGAGAGAGAGAGAGAGAGAGAGAGAGAGAGAGAGAGAGAGAGAGAGGAGGTGGAGGCATGTTGTGGAGCAGAGAGAGAGAGAGAGTCATCAGATTTGTGAGATACGGAGTATTTGATTGGGTTTTGGTAAGGGCTGCATCAGCAAAGAGGGTTGAGTCAGCAAATAAGAGAGCCAATTACATTAACCTGTTAATCCTAGTCACAACTCAACTTGTCCTAGTCATACTTTTCCTTCCTACAATATTATATAGATTAATCCTAGTCACAACTCAACTTGTCCTAGTCATACTTTTCCTTCCTACAATATTATATATATATATATATATATATATATATAATATAAACAACACCCTTTTAAGCCTAATTTAAAATATATATATATATATATATATATTATCATATCTTTTGTTCTTAAGTCCGTGTGTGTGTGTGTGTAAAATTTGATATTGCAATAAAAAAAATGAGATCTATCAAACGAGATTAATATTGAAAATGAAATCTTGGGAAACAAACCAATAAATTTAAATTAAAAGGTGAAAACATATATTTTTTTTGTATGAATCTAATAAATATATACCACTTTTGTAATATTGACATCCATAGGTAAATAAATCTATAAAAAAAAAAAATCAACAAAAAATGAGGAATTTATAGTCATCTAATTCAAACAAATAATATTATCTATTCAATAAGACAAAAGCTCAAAATGAGCTTTCAAACAATTACCTGTTTTGCACAATTTCCAAATCCAATGCAAATATCTCGACAAAATACATAAAGTAAAAAAATCATTCAAAAAGGCCAAAAAATGAGAATGTCATGGCCATCTAAAGTTGACATTTGTCAAGTAGATAATATATTATCTGTTTGGATCAGATTTTCTGATTTTACTATTTGAGCCTCAAAAAAATATGTTCTTGAAAAATGAGCAAGTCTAATATGTAGATCTTGACAAACCACATTAAATAACAAAGAAATCACGCAAAAGACCAAAAAAAAGAAGAAAGTTATGGCCATCTAAAGTTGTTATTTTTTAAACATATAATTTTATCTGTTTGATGCTAAAATTAATTATTATTTTTTTTTGTAAAATTGGCACGTCTAGTGCGTAGAGCTTGAAATAATACATTATATAAAAAAAAAAAGTACCCAAAAATGACCAAAAAAAGGCCAACATTTTCCGCTACATTTCTTTTTCTTCTAATTTTTCTCACTACTTTCCTTACCAAACAAAGGCTAACGTTTTTATAGTGTTTACCTTTCTATCCCTCACTAAACACATAAACAAAACAGAGCTAAACGTTAGCAAGGAAAATCTACTTGTTAGCAAATTTTCCCCATTCCTCACAAAATTCACATTAAAAATAATTCCCTTATTATAATCAAGATTGTCAAAAGGGAAAATTATTGAATAATCTCTCAGAGTGATTACTAAGAGTTTAGGGTCCAAAAAATTTCTTAGCTTGTTAACAAGTCCCTCTAGTTGAAAAGTGACTGTTCAGAGTTTAGGTCCAAAAGATTTCTTAGTTTGTTAAAAAGTCCCTCTAGTTGAAACTTATATTTGGTAAACATTCTTAGACTAAATGTTCTCTCTCTCTCTCTCTCTCTCTCTCTCTCTCTCAGATCTGGGTGAGCCTCCAATGCGATAGCTCTGCCACCACCACCACCACCGCCCTCTGCCACCACCACGATCGCTAGCCATCGCCAACCACCACCACTATCCCTAGCCTCCACCACCACTACTACTGTCATTGTTGCAGCCACCACATCCAGCCATCTCCGACAAGGTCAAACCAGGTCCTGCAATATCTGACGAGCTCGAACCAGATCTGGCCATCTCCGACGAACTTGAATCAGATCCGGCCATCTCCACGTTAGTTGCAGATTTTACAAATATTAAGTAAAATTTCACTTTCACTTGTTATAGCCTTATAGGAAAAATTAAGTGAAATTTCACTTATTTATTTATTTATTTATTTTATATATTTTTTATACCAAGTAAAGTTTCACTTAACTTTGGCTATAACAACTGGAATTTCACTTATTTTTTAGTCGTGGGAGGTGGTAGGGTGGTCGCCGGAGATGGTGGGGGTGATGGTTAGAGTTAGATGATGAAGATGAGGGCATTTTAGTCTAAAAAATAGGTGGATGACTTATCTTAATGATAAATTTAAGTTATCCTTAATATAAAAAAATCTTATCCATTAGTCCTTTCCACTAACTTCTCCTAATCAAAGTGATGAATCTATTTCAATAATCAACTACTACATCTTAAGTACTAACTTTATGCCATATTATAATCAGATTGCAAAATTGAGAAATCGATTTCGGCAATCAATTGCTACACTTTTTCTTTTTGTACGTACAGGGTGTACTATTCTAGAATATGATTAGTCTATGTGTGCAAATAAATCATTCAAAAAGACAAAAAAAAAATGATAATAAAGTTGTCATTTTTTTTAAGTAGATAATATTATACGTTTGGATCATATTATTTTCTTCTTCTTCTTCTTCTGTTTTTTTTTTTTTTTTTTTTTTTTTGTGTTTTTTTTTTGAGGTTCAAAACTATCCTTTTTTGAAAAATTATCAAGTCAATTATGTAGATGTTAACAAACCACATTAAATAAATAAAAAAATTATCCAAACAGAGTAAAAAAACCAAAAAATGACAAAGTTATGATCATAAAAAGTTGACATTTTTAAACAGATAATTATATCAATTTTTGCTGCTTGAGACTTAAATTTACCTGCTTTTACAAAATGAGCAAGTCGATCTGATGCCTAGATCTCATAAAAATGCATGATATAAAATAAAGGGGGAATTATTAGAAAGCCCTCAAAGTAACTCTCATAAGCTTCAAACTCCAATTTGTTTGACCATTTGTTAAAAAGAACAAAAGAATCTAAATCAATGCCCTCACGCGCCCCCACGCGCCCTCCCACGCGCGACCACGCGCTCCCCACGCGCGCGCCTTCATTTTCAGGCTGCTCGCACCGTGCGAGTAGCGTACCGTAATATTTCTAATTTCGAAAAATGTTTTTAAACTTTAAACCTCCATAACTTTTGACCTATAACTCCATTTTTCGCAAATTTTATACCGTTGGAATCGTGTCGACGAGAGTTACAAAACTAGTACCATTGTTGATATGTTTTGAGAAAAAAAAATTCATGTTTTTACATACATGAATAATAAGTGAAATTTCACTTGATATACATAAAATATTAAGTGAAATTTCACTCAATTCTATAGCTTTAAAAGCTCTTCTTAAAACAGCTCTAAATTCAATTTTTGCAAAGCTCATAAACTATTTACCAAATGAATTAATATGAAATTGTGCTTTAAAAAAGTAGAAGCACCAAAATGGGGGCCAAACTAAGCCTTAATGTTCATGTACGAGTTAAGTGAAATTTTACTAAATATTCATGTAGGCATGGTGATTTGTTTTTTGTTTTTTAAACAATGCATATTTTGTTAAAATAAGCAAATTTTATAATCAATTATAAAACACAAATTTTCAACCAAAACAAATGCAGGAATTCTTGTTAAAAATCGTCTTTTTTTAAAATTTATTGTTGATATGTTTTGAGAAAAAAGATTTTCATGTTTTTACATACATAAATAATAAGTGAAATTTCACTTGATATACATAAATATTAAGTGAAATTTCACTTGATATACATAACATATTAAGTGAAATTTCACTCAATTCTAGAGCTTTTAAAAACTCTCCCCAAAAAAGTCCTAAGTTCCATTTTTGCAAAGCTCGTAAACTAGTTACCAAATGAATTAACATGAAATTGTGCTTTAAAAAAGGAGAAGCACCAAAATAGGGTCAAACTAAGCCTTAATGAGGTAGCAATGGCTTTATTGCTATTCGTCTTTTTTTAATTTTTTTTTTCTCAAAACATATAAATTTGGCATACATAATATTAAGTGAAAATTCAATGAACCCGTACATGCTTTCTTCCTGAAAAACTTGAAGTTAAACTTAACATTCGTATACTCGTTTAGTGAGATTTCACTTAGTAGGTTAAGTGAAAATTCACTAACTATCCCAAAGGTCGCTAGAAGTAACTCTCTAGAGTTTAAGGTATAATTTGATACTTTGTTAAAAAGTCCTCAAGTGTCAATTTAAGTAAAATTTCACTTAATATTCATATATAAGTTCAGTGAAATTTCACTTAATATTTTTATATGCGAAGTGAATTTTTTTTTTCTTTTTCATATTAAACAATGCATATTTCCTTTATAAAAAAAAAAAAAAATCAAATTTCACAAATCAATTATAAAACATGGTTTTTCAATCCAAACAAATGCAAAATTCTTGTAAAAATTCACTAAAACTCTCCTTAAGAACAAAGTGAACATTCGGTTTTTTTTTTCCTCACATCATATCAACTTGGCATACGTAAATATAACGTGAAAATTCAATAACCAATACACAAATATTATGTGAAAATTTTTATTAAGTTCGTCTGGAGCATAATATGTAAAAATAAATTTTTTTTTCTTTTGCTCAAAAGGTATCAACAATGGTACTAGTTTTGTAGCTCTCGTCGACACGGTTCCAACGGTATAAAATTTGTAAGAAACAGAGTTGTAGATCAAAAGTTATGGAGGTTTAAAGGTTAAAAATGCATTTTCGAAATGGATATTATATGGTACAGCCACTCACACGGTGTGAGTGGCCGAAAGAATATTGCGCGCGCGTGAGCAGGGCTGGGGAGGTGTTGGATTTTCTACAGTGCATGCACTTGTACCGTGTGAGCACTGGATTAGATTCCTTTTATCCTTTTTAGAAAGTGGTCAAACCAATTGGAGTTTAAAACTTTTGAGAGTTAGTTGAGGGGTTTTCCAACAATTATCTATAAAATAAATGATAAAGTTATGGGCAATGCTAGGGGCACTAACAAAATCCACTAACACTTACTAACACACTCTATCTCTCTCCTAGTGGTACTGCGGGGTCCACTGCGGACCCCACAATGCCACTAGGAGAGAGATAGAGTGTGTTAGTAAGTGTTAGTGGATATTGTTAGTGCCCCAAATATAACTCTAAAGTTATTGTCATATAAAGTTGACAATTTTCAAACAATTTATCTATGGAAACAACTTCCATACAATTCCTTAGACGTGATTCCATAGGTTTTTTTCGCACAATCGTGAGACCTAGTACTAAAATTATATATTTTTTTAAAACTATCTTTTGATATTGGGTACCACGGTTGTGAGAGGTAGCCTAACGAATTACACCCAAGAAATTGTATGGAGATGTCCTCTATCTATTTGTAAACAGATTAAATCACTGAACAAACTAACTAATAAATTTCATATTTTTCCTTCATAATTTCATGTCTGAATCTTGTTTTAAAGATTTCGATTTTAGGATTCCAAAATATAAATTTTATAAAAAAAGGGTTTGAAATTTAGAAGTTGTGAAATTTAATAATAATAGTTTCCATATTACAATCAGATTGTAAAAAATTAAAAATAAATTTCAGCCTCAACTAGTGCATCTTATGTTCTAACTTTCCCATAGTTTTTTTTTTTTAGAATATGATATGTCAATGTGTGCAAATTAGCTAGGCTACACTATTGTGTATTTATAGCTGTGATTAGATCCTCCATTCCTCACAATTAACAGAATGGAGAAGGCTTCTTTCAAGATAGCTTTGTTGGTCATCCTCTTGGTTACTGCATCTGGTTAGTCTCTTTCTCTGTTTTCCTCTGTACATACACACACATATATATATATATATATATAGATATTGTATGTAACATTATTTTTACATTTCCAATTCATCTTCGGTCTTAGACTTTTCTCTATTTTAGAGAGCCAAAGATTCTTTTTGGAGCATCATCAAGGGGCTCTCTATTACAGAGATTGGTTTAATTTGACTCCTAAAGTATGAAGCCTGAAAGAGAGAAGAATTGATGAGAGAGAGAGAGAGAGAGAGAGAGAGAGAGAGAGAGAGAGAGAGAGAGTTGATCTTCAGAGTAAAAAAAAAAATTAAAAATTACAGTGCACTGCATTTTCAATCCTTCAACTATATCTCCATTTGCATTTAATTGGTCCGTAAATAAAAAAATTTGGCAATAGTTGAAAGGTGCAAAATGTATTTTACTCAATATATATATACACATTTATAAATTATAATATCTAGCATGAAATCCTTTAGAGGGGAAAAAGATATTGTAGCTCGCTAAAATTAATTATTAGTAAACCAAATGCTCTCTAAAAATCGAGAACATGTTTGTGGTGTTTAGTTAAAATAGTTTTTTTTAGTCAATTTAGCTAAAAATGTACAGAAAATTTGGAGTGCCTAATTGGATATGCTCTTATATATATATATATGCACATGCATATATACCTATGTCAGAAATGTTGGATACAATGGATATAGTAAACTTCAATTAAACAGTGACTAAACTTGATTGAAGCACGTATAAATATGCTGTCCGAAAAACAAGTTTACGACGTCCCACATATGGTTGTTTTGTGGACTACGACGTCTTGTTTTTGAGGATGCTACGATCTAACAATTGAAGTACAACAAACTTTAAATGTTCTGCAGAATTGAATGTATATAAATTGCTCTCCATGACTCAAGAATGGATGAGGAAGAGAGGGGATAAAATCTGTGAAAAAACATATATATCACAAAACTAACTATAACTATATTATTATATATAGAGATGTCTACTGGGTAAGAGACGTCTCTCTACACAAATAGTTGTGTTCCAACACCTATGCACTACCTATATAACAGTATATATGCGTTTATCAACCATTAGAACAGATGAAGTTCAAACTAATTCTAAGTTACTACATGAAAAGTTGTGACTCTTCACAAACAGGGGTCGGTTGACCGGTCGAACGGGGCCGATCGACCGGTTAAATGGCCCTCTGTCAGAACTTGTTTAAAACTTCATATAGCCATTGACTCGGTCGACCGGTTGCCTGAAAACTTGAAACTTAATATTCCAAGCTTTCCCTGGGCATTGAGCTGGTTCACAGCGATCATAATGATTCCCTTGAACTTACATAAGCTGCCATTCACACCCTGAATCTAACAATCCCCCACATGTAAATGATTATGGCTAACTAAACAAAAACGAAATATAATAACACTATAAGAGCAATTCACGGACTTGCGATGCATTAGGAGAGTGTCTTTTGGACTTGAACTTTCCCTTAGTGAATATCTATTAGATTACTTGGTGATGCAGTGTACATTAAGTATTGAACTGTTCAACCTTTTAGCGTAAACCAATACTAGATAACACACCACATATTCTTATACATATTCATTCATTCGGTTGTGTTCATTTTGGTTTTGAACATGATCCTTATTCATGAGAACTCTTAGAGAACAAAGCCTTTGAAGTTCTCATAGAAGAGACCCCACAACTTCCATTCTCATATAGGTGATACCAATTAAGAGCACTATCATTACTCATCAATATCATTAAATATAAGTACATAGCCTCAACAAATTTTATTACACACTTGAACAATATACATGAATGATGCCACAATGAATGTGTGTTTATAACATGAACTTTCCCAACTAGTTTTATTGAACCTAGATCTTGGGATCTCCAATCAACTAGGTTAGGCTTCTGCCAGGTTGTTCAAAGTATTGGCTTTAGGCCCATTTCTTTCGTCATATATTGAACTTGATCTCTAAGCAATCCTTTCGTAAGAGGATCCGTAATGTTTTCCTTTGACTTGACATAGTCAATCGTGATTATACCACTAGAGAGCAACTACTTGATTGTGTTGTGTCTTCGTCTTATATGCCTTGACTTGCCATTATAGACGGAATTTTTAGCTACGGAAGATGTCGCATTGCAGCTACAATGCACAACTATGGTCGTTACCGGTTTCGACCATAATGGAATATCTTCTAGGTTCCGAAGCCATTCTGCTTCCTCACCCACCTTGTCTAAGGCTATGAACTCTGATTCCATCGTCGAATGTGCTATACACATTTGCTTAATTGATTTCCAAGAAATTGCAGCTCCACCTAAAGTGAATATATACCCACTTGTGGACTTAGTCTCTTGACTATCCAAAATCCAATTCGCATCGAAATATCCCTCTACAACGGGTGGGTATCGTATGTAGTGCAAACCATAGCTCATGGTATACTTTAGATATCTTAACACTCTTACAAGAGCGTCCCAATGATCTCTTCTAGGATTGCTAGTGTATCTAGCAAGCCTTCCCACCGAATATGCAATATCCGGACGTGTACAATTCATGATATACATTTACTTGCAAATATTCAAGTTGAGATATGCTTTAACCCATATTCTTCCTCAACTTACAATTGGCATCAAACGGTGTCACAACCGACTTGCTATCTAATTGTCCAAACTTCTTTAATATTTTTTTTCAATATAATGTGATTGTATGAGAAGATGTCCTTCAGAATTTTGTCTTACTTGTATACCAAGAATAACATTGGATTTACCCATGTCCTTCATGTCAAAGCTTGAGCTTAACATGCTCTTGGTTTCATTGATTACTTTCTTATTCGTTCCCGTAATAAGTAAGTTATAAACATACAACCATACAATAACACACGAGTCTTCAAACTCCTTGACATACACACACTAATCGCATTCATTGATTTAAAAATCATTTGCGATCATGGTGTGGTCGAATTTCTCATGCCATTGCTTTGGAGCTTGTTTCCAACCATAAAGAGACTTAACGAGTCGACACACTTTATGTCTTGTCCCTTTACAACAAACCTTCTGGTTGTTCCACATAGATCTCCTCATCTAGATCTCCATTGAGGAACGCGATCTTCACATCCATTTGATGTAATTCTAGGTTATAGATGGCGGCTTTAGCAATTACCATCCTAATGGAAGTGATCCTAGTAACCAAGGAATAAGTATCAAGGAAATCTATTCCCTCTTTTTGTCTACAGCCTTTTGCGACTAGCCTAGCTTTGTACTTATCTATGGTACCATCCGCTTTGAGTTTTTTCTTAAAAATTCATTTGCAACCAATTGGTTTACTACTCGGAGGTAAGTCAACCAACTCCCATGTATGCTTTTGCATAATGGAGTCCACCTCACTATTTACCACTTCTTGCCAATAAGACATTTTGGGTGTACTTATAGCCTCGTTAAAGGTTTGAGGTTCACCTGTAGTAATTAGTGTCATAAAATCCGGTCTAAAAGAAGTAGCTTTACTAGCTTTTTTGCACTTTCTAGGAGCAACTTCGATTTCTTTGTTGTTCTTAGAACTTGAAGAAATTTCTTCAATACTTCTTTTAGGTGTTGAATTTTGTCTTTCTTCCCTAAAAGGAAAGATGTTTTCAAAGAACTCAACTTCTACCGATTCCATGAATGTGTTGACACGAATGTCTACATTCTCGGACTTAACCACAAGGAATCAATATGCAACACTATTACTAGCATAACCAATAAATACACAATCTATGATCTTAGGTCTTAGTTTTGTTTGTTTAGGGAGCGAAACTTATACCTTAGCTAGACACCCCCATACTTTGAGCTTTTTATACGAAGGTGCTATTCCTTTCCAAACTTCATAAGGAGACTTGCTAGTCTTCTTATGTGGAATTCTATTAAGAATGACATTTGCCGTAAGAATGGCACCCCCCCCACAAGTTATATGGCACTCCCGAGCTATTTAACATAGCATTAGCCATTTCCTTGAGGGTTCGGTTCATCCCCTCGGCTACACCATTTTGTTGTGGTGTATACAGTGTAGTTGTTTCATGAATAATCCCATTATTAGCACAATACTCGTCTAGTGGAGTTGAATCATATTTACCTCCTCACTCCGATCTAACTCGTTTTATTGTTCAAGATAATTGATTTTCAATTTTAGCTCTATATGTGTTAAACATATCCATTGTTTCATCTTTAGAACTAAGTAAGTAAACATAACAATATCTACAACTATTATCTATAAATGTAACAAAGTATTTCTTTCCACCTCTTGTTGGAATTAGTTTTAAATCACATAAGTCGGTATGAATTAAGTCTAGCAACTCACTTGTTCTATCTATGTGGCTTTCTAGCAAATTTTGATTCTACACATGTTTCACATCTATGTGATTTATCTATTTCAAATTTAGGTAATAATCCACGATTAATCATTTTATGCATGTATTTGAAATTCACATTTCCTAATCTAGAATGCCACTTAGAATGGTTCACTAATTGCCATCCCCTCCAAGATAATTTGGTTGATGATCACTTAAATTTCTTCCAAAAAAAATCTGCCCACAATGAACTTCTTTGTACCGGCTGAAAGAAAACCATATGGAACCCTTTAAGGTTCGCGCAGCGGAAAACAAAAATTTAATGGTTTACTAATCCCATGATCAAGTCTATGATATATACAAAATACATACAACATCCATAGGGGGTTAATCGAATAGTTACCCTTAAAGCGTGCTTTACAAAATATTGAATCTGATTCGTCCCACGAACAGTTCACCAAATCGTCCAAGCGTCCAATCTCTAAAAGTATCCACACGAGCAAATCACGAATTGGAAGAAGCTTTTAATTTTCTTCAACAAAATTGAAGAACAATTAACAATGTCACAATATATATATATATATATATATATATAACTGTACGGATATGTTAGGGGAGGAGTTTTTAGTTGGGAAAAACTTATGTGTGCTAGCTTACATATTGTATCCCATACCTCATATATATAATAATGCTATAAGCCCCTTTCCTAATCTAATTAGGAAACTATATTTGATTAGGAAAACTTTCTTAAATCAAATATAAACTAATAGTATTATTATACTACTTCCATATTAACAACTTAATATCAAGTAGACCCTCACAACTTCTTCCAATTACACATTGCCCTTTTGTGTGTGACCCTTTAGGTTCATACTAATCTGGTAGTAGGTACTAATACTTTAAAGTATTACAATTAGAACCCTTTCTAATTAATTTAAATTAGAACATCTTCTAATTCTCCCTTGTAAAAATAACTAATATTTATATTTATTATTTCTGAGCTTCCACTAGTTATGAGTGACACCTAGCAGTATATCATGACACACCCCAGACAGTCTGAAAAATAGTGAACATTTCCGTTAACAGTTACCATACTATTCAATCCTTCTATCAAACAATGTCCCAATTAAATCTCTTGGGTAATGGACATATTATCAAACTCAGATTTAATTATATGTTCTCGAACTAATTGATATTTCTCTATTTGGTGAAATTAGAAAACTCTTTCTAATTCTCACCCTGCTCTGGCCAGGGAGCTTTACTTGAGATATATCATAGAAGATCACATAGGACATTCACTCTCGCACTTGAGAGTGATAGATTCCTTGTTGTACATTCACATGTCTCCATGTATAACTTACTATACCCAACAGTACATGAATATGCCTTTGATTAAAACATAAACACCGTGTACGTTAAAGCATAATAACTCATACACAAGACAACAGTAATGTCTCAGGTCTAAGGATTACTTGTACCACTGTAACTAAGAACAATCCATTGATAGATAAATAAAACTCCATTTGGATTTTCCTAATAGTTAATCATGTTCAGTGAACTTGTTCTATAACAAGCACCCATATGTCTGCTCTAGTGTCCCCACACTGATGACTTAAGACTAATCATATTTCATCATATAAAATAAACATGGCACATGTTAGTCTAACCGGATTATCAAATGCCCAATTTAATAATCCTACGACTAAGAACAATTTTAGAATAAAGCAACTGAGAAGTATATGGTCTTGTTCCTTAACTCTTTAAGTACATACCTTCTCAACTTTAATTCTATGGACATATCATATAAATGTTAAACAACAATAATGATAAATAATAATCTTGCCCTTTATTAATATGAAACAGTTATTACAATGTAATATTCCTAAAATACTACTCCAATCTAATTGGCTTTTAGGGCATACTACTAACACCAGCGTCCTCTGTCTTGCATTTTTTCTCCAAGAATTCCCATAATTCTTTGGCGGTAGTGATATTCGAATAGACGTTGTAGAGAACATCTTCCAGCCCATTTAGGATGTAATTACGACATAGAAAATCGGAATGAATCCATACTTCCAATGCGGCTTGTTGTTCCTTTGACGGATTTTTGGTAGGAAGCACCGACTTCTCTTGTCGTAGGATTTGAGCAAGGTTGAGGGTTGTGAGATAGAAGAGCATCTTCATTTGTCATCATTTTAAGTCTACTCCCTTGAACTTTTTAGGCTTCTCAGCATGAGTATTCTTCACAATATTTGTAGTAGAAGTAGATTTTCTGGCCATTATTCCACAAACAGTGACTAAACTTGGTCGAAGCACGTATAAATATGCTGTCCGAAAAGCAAGTTTACGTTCCACACATGGTTGTTTTGTGGACTATGACGTCTTGATTTTGAGGATACTACAATCTATCAATTGAAGTACAACAAACTTGAAATGTTTAGCAGAATTGAATGTATATGAATTGCTCTCTATAACTCAAGAATAGATGAGGAAGAGAAGAGATAAAATATGTGAAAACACACACACACATAATGATCCCCTTGAGCTTATATAAGCTGCCATTCATACCCCGAATCTAACAAGAAATACATGCGATTGACTACATCTTAAAAATGTTTTTTTTTTGTTTGAAAATGTACAAAAAAGTCCATATCACTTTGTTAGAGTAAGGGTATTAAACTAATGTACAAAAGATATAAATTAAATTACTTAAGTACCCTTATTGTAAAATGAATAATGTTATGCTTTCCAACTTTGATTTCCAAGTGGTTCGTCAATTGTACTACATTCACTGGTATATAGTACCATCAATCACTGTCTGTGGTATCACCGATCACTTTCTACCCCCCAAAAAAAGGGTGCCACTGATCATTACCACAATATGTGGTAGAACTATTAAAGCATTTCAAAACTAAATTTAAGATTTAAATTTGTAAGCATAGTATCTCTTGTAAGTTTACTTTTGTATTTCCATTTTAATAAGGTGCAAAGACTTTTCTTACAATTTTAAATTTGGACACAATGCTATCTAATATCTTCATGTTTCATGTAGTAGGATAGCAACTCCTTATCTATGTGTGCCTGTATATATATATATATATATATATATGCATAAGGGTCCAAAATTGTTCACACTTTCACGATTTTCATAAATTTAAAATTTGACAAATTTGGAACTCTCCCCACTTTTTACACTTGTTGCATTTCCTTCCTGTCACACCCCAAATTTTCAGACAACCATTTATTAATCAAGGGAGACCCCTCGACCAATATTCAATTGCCAAATCATCAGAGGTGCTTGTAATATAAAAACATCACACAGTCTGAACAGGGTAAATCATAACTCACTCATGCAAAAGTAACGGTCAACATCCAACCATAAAAGTCAAACCATGATTAAAATCCAACTCCAAAACATAATAAATATCTAAAAAGAACACTTCACTAAAACAATATCTTAAATAGTCAAATGGCCCACAATGCCAGAAATTTTATTACTGAACTCTCTAAAATGAATTAAAAACGAATAAGAAGAAACAACACAAGACTCCACATGCCTCCTGCTGCCAGGTGCCACAACCTCCCTACTAGCCCTGCAAATTTTGATCGGCTATGCTCTAACAAGAATGCACCCGCGAGAAAAACTCAATGGGTCAGTCACATAACTGATATGAGTTAAACCACACACACACGCCGCTTCGGAATCACAGAGAGACTCTTATTACCACACACACAGATAGCTCGGGCAACAGAGTAGTTCCACATCACATATCGGGACGAGCGGTAGTTTCCCTTTATGTGGCGGCTATGTAGTTCTCACCCGAATTTAAATAAAATAATACTTACCTTCCGTCACATGGTGAGTCAATACTTGCATAATGTTAGTGGACCCACCATCCTGCAACCACAAAGATTTATAATAACAAACTACCACAAGATTATGTGGAACTACTTGTACTAAGATATTGCAAGAATTAACATCGTAATTTACTCACTAAACATCCAAAATAAATATATAAGAAAAGAACAGAGGTTGAGGAAATCAACAGTTTAGATCCATTAACTCATCGGAAATTTTATTGACAATAATCTTCTTATTATTATGAACGATTCATTATTCAATTTCCTAGATTCACCACTTGACTACCCTTCATGGTACACCCACACATATATCCCATGTGTGCCCAGACATACTACCAACATCCACTTTGGTGCCAGTTTGGTTGGGGTATCAACCAAACCAGGTATACACACAAAAGGCCGGTCAATATGCCTAGACTTCTAATAAATAAGCCGGGCATAAGGCTTAGGCCAGCTTGATCTCGAAGCCACTGGCAAAAAGGTACACTCAGCAAGTCGAGCTGCCAAAAATATCACAACTGGGAGCGGTGAACACTAAGGAACTCGAAACTATTTTTACATTCTCGGAATTATAAAATTTCATCGGGTTCAACGTTAATGACTATCACCCAATTTTTTTTTAGCTCAACATTATATGAGAATTCAAGTAACTCCAAGTAAAATTTCGTTAAGTCATATTAACGAATAGAAAATCCACACAGAAAATAATATTCCCCCAAATTTTGCACGTTTAACCATACTTAAAAAACTGCTACTGTAATTTTAAATTTCTGCCCAAACGGTGCAAAATCAGGAAAAACTTCAAACATGAAAAGTGTGCAGAATCACGTTTTACATAAGACACGCCGACACAATGTTCAAATTCAAAGCCACAATTTTCTAATATTTTTTTGAAGTTTCTGCAACTGTGTGAATAAAAAAAAAAGAATTTAACATATATTTCTTAATTGTCATGAGTCTTTCACATATGTTTCATCAAACTAACTATTCACCAAACCCTTTCGAATACACTAATGTCATATTCGCAAAGTCACGCGAAGGGGGAAGAGATATCTATATTAATTCGACAATAATGACTTTCAATTCAATACAAAAATTTAACCCAATAATTGATTTAAACAGGTAAGAGTTTGGTTAACTCGCGTACGCATATATACATACGTGTATATATATACTCGAATCCACAAATTTAACTCACCTAGTTGATCAAAAATCGACAACCACGAACACCCCGTAATTCCACACGTAACCACGAATCCTAGACCCTTCTCATTTTTCTTCCCTTTTTCTTTCTCCTCCTCTTCTTCTTCTTCTTCTCTCTCTGCCTTTCGGCGGATGTGCAGTGTGGTTGTGTGGGTTTACTTAACCTATTTCAATATTATAGATACTAGCATAAAACCCACGCGATGTGCGGGTACGCTATTTTTCATACAAACTTGTTAGAAAAACAGGTTTAAAATTAAATCTAAACGCGCAGCGGAAAACAAAGTTTAAAACTTTTATTGGTAGCCTTGGATCTACTACTTATTAACTCTATAGATGCGCATAACAAGATGGAGAAGATTCTATACCTTAGGTCTTGAACCCAATTCTGATTTTTGTCCTTCTCCTTGTGTGTGCAGCAGCAACCTCTAGGAAATCTTCACCCTTATGTCTCCTCGAATGCTCCCAGAGTGGCTAGGGTTGGTGGGAACCCTAATAGTGAGAATAGGGAAGGTTTGGGAACTCTAAACAGGTTCTGCAGCAACTGGTACGTCAAAACGACGAACTCAGATTTCTGGACGTAGCTGCCCTATTTATAGATTCCCAGAACCGACCTAACTTTCGATCGATCGAAGTGACTTCGATCGATCGAACTGTCGATCGATCGAACCTCGTTCGATCGATCGAACCTGTCTAGACTTCAATCGATCGAAACAACTTCGATCGATCGAACCAGTCTTGACAGCATTCTCATTTGCCTTTCCAAGCATTCTGGCGGAGCTAAGAGTGGGACCTCCTAGGTTCTTAATTACTGGCTCCGATTAATTATTATTCCATCTAGTCAGTACTCTTGACTAAGGAATCAATAATTAATCAATTATCATTAATGCCACTATAAAATGATAATTGCACTCCAGTGCATAAGAACATAATCACACATACATAAGTGATTGCTAGACTTGTATAATATGATACGCATGTCCCTCTACCAGGCAGTATTCGTATCTATCATTGGGATGTATGTCTTAAGATACTGTCGACCCAATAGATAGTACATCTTATATTCCTCAAGTATCATTCACTACTCTTGGATTACTAAACATGTCAACAACAACACTTTGTTGACAAGGCTGGCCAGCTCTCAGTAATCACTCCTAGTGACATTCTCGAGGGAATACTTACTCTTCGTTTTATTGAAGAGGGTAGAATTCCATCTTGACAATATATGTTCCCAACGTTGCATACTTGATTTACCCAAGATACCCAGGTGTTGATCTTGCAAGACCTCACTGATTGGTAAGTCAAAGCAACCAAGCATACAACTTGCGTCCATAACTGTCTCAAGATTAAGGACATGTATCCCTATACAAGTTTTGAGTTCCTATTGACGGTGACAGCGTTTAGGTGTCAATAGGTTTAACTCAGGTCCGTCAATGCACCGAGTGCACTAGCATATTAACCAAGAGTCAAAGACTCTTATGAATGAGATTCATCATTCTACCCCGTAGACGTTAATCATGCTACAGTGTATACCTGATAAGTTATCCAGACTTATCATCCACTGTGACTTATTTGAAACAACAAGGATTTGTGATTCATATCTCACATGTGTAATCACATACACAAATGAACCACATACAATGTTGTTTAAGGATTCCAGTCTAATATTCATCTCATGAACTAACATGCATAAATGCATTATGATAATCCATTGTCCAACTAACTGGTTTGAGGGCATATTCCCAACAAACTCCCACTTGCACTCATAACCATATAGCGTTAGTACTAACACTAGCATAGTCTCTGTGACTTGTCAAAATCCTTAACCCGTAAGGTTTTGCATAGGGACTGATGATCATCGACTGAAACAATCCATAGTAAAACATCTTCATGTTATACTATATCCCTAGACAAAAGACGTCACATGACATGTATCCAGTAAAGCTAATTTGAACATTGTCCAAAACACCATCACCCTGCATATATCCGCTAGTTCTTTCTCAAGCCCTAGAGAATATATACTTTATGATAGTTCAGAAAACTGAACATTCATTTGGACTGATATCTGTGAACAACCTCAACGGTATAACTGATATCCATACCTAACATCACATACAAAGTTTATCAATAGCGAAGGCTTATGATATACCTTTCATGTGATCTATTTCATCTTGTATCCCTAGATACAAATCTTGAAAGAGCAATAGGTTATGTTCAAAGGTAAAAAACCTTTATCGAAACGTTCCACGTTGAATCTAGCCAGCAACTTTATGATATAGAAGTTTGAGACAATCTCATTATCTTAACTTTCTGATCTTGAATGAGCAAAAATCATAAGATTATAGCTCGCCTCACCGAGATCATAAATATCAAGTATACTGTAGAAACTTAACCTTAATCATTGATGATACTACTTTAACATATCGCAATGATAAAGATGTCATCAATATATGGAACCATAATCACCACCACACTTCCTTTGCGCAAGGATCCTTTCATCCATTTAAGCTACATCCACACTTTAGATGAATCCAAAGTATTTTGACCAATATGTCAAAACAGATGTCCTTATCTCTGGATGATTGCTTTAGTCCATAGACTTATGCAAATCACATACCAGAGCTTCCTTATCACAAAACTTCAATGCTCCAGGGAATTTCAACAATGTTGAGAATTCTCCCACTGCAATGAAGTACCAATGTAGGAATGGATGAAGAGGTAGTAGATTTTAGTTCTAGATGATTTATAGATTGCTTTAAGATATAAATTACTTTACTCTTTTATATTATCTTTCCTTTGCAAAATTTGGTCTCCAACCAACTTTTGTTTTCTCTGGAAACACTACAAAAGTATTATACTTCTAATCTAGATTCAAAAGGCTCATCATTTCTTTACACCAAAGTGCTAGACATCCTTATCCAAAGTTACCATGAGAAAGAAGTCGCATTCTTTTCACAACTTTGGGGATGTCTATCGAAAAGATTTGCTTTTGAATAAGATCCAGTATATACATTGTAGTTCCATCGAAAAAAAAAACAAGGAATAGTAGTAACTCTAAATAACTCATCCCATGACCCAGTCATATCTAAAAGAAGATAGTTCCTTCTACCTGCTACACCATCCCGTGGAGGCGCACTAGGTGTAGACTGTCGAGAAAAAATCTCATTCTTATCTCCTTTGGACAATAAATACATTAGATAGATACTCACCATTTTGATCAAATCAAAAGGCAACGATATTCTTTTACCAATTACTCTTCATTCCAAAACTTTTGAATTTCTTCAAAATTGAGGATGAAGATGCAATAAGTAAATGTATATCAGTATCCAAAGTAGCCGAAACTACTTTTCAACTCTAATGTTTATTGCCCTACATACATGAGTATGTCCTAATTCTAATAAGTCCTTGGTCGTGTGATTTTCAAAAGAAAAGTCACCTGATCATATTAGCCTCTAAATAGGATTGACAAACAGGTAGTGGTTTCAACAACCAAAAGAGTTTTAGGATCCAATCCTTTACTCCCCATTTATCCTAATTTAGATTAATATGATCTGATCACATTTACTCTCTAAATAGGATTGACAAATAGGCAATGGTCTTAGCAACCGAAAGAGTTTAGGATCCTATCCTTTACTCCCCATTTATCCTATTTAGATTAAATATGATCTAACCTCAAAACCAAAAAGTCATAGAATTAGTTGAGGGTGCTATCCTTTTAGATGGTAAAATACCCATGAGTCATTTAAATACTACATTAGATAATATATGAGAAACAAGAGTAAATTGGTGAGATACTTGCTTGACAAGTTATTTAGATCACATAAAAGAAAGCTTTCTTTTAATCAAGAATTTCAGTACCAAAATCAAAAGAATAAATATTATTCATTAATTCAAAACTGAAATCCATCTAATAACTCCAAAGTTTTATTACAATATAAAACTATTAATCTAATAGCAACTCTTGCATCAGATCCCAAAAGGCAATCAAGATCTTCTAATCACTGCACATTCTTATTTTCCAATTCCCTGCAACAATTACAGATATAATTTAGAAAATATAGAATTAGTGCCCATAGTAGTTGAAGTATCAGTTTTTCAACTTACTTCAAAAACTAGTGAAAGGATCGTACCTTGCCTTTTGGCAGTCAAGTATTCCACACAGTTCCTTTTCCAATGCCCTCTCATGCCACAATGGAAACACTTTCCTTTTGGCACGGCACCAGCCTTTCCCTTTCCAAGTCTTGCCTTCTTCCCAAGAGTTGGCTTAGGCTCACCTATCCTTGAGTCTTGCTTCTCCTTCTCTGAACTTATGCTCTTAGGCTTAGTTCCAGAAGATGAAGCCATTCCAATGTTCTGAACATTTGACTCCTCTTTGACTATATCCATCGTTGCCTCAAGAGAGCTCATCAACTCACTTGTTGAAAAAACTGTTTTACTCATTTTAAAAACCTTTTTAAATTGAGTGAATGATGAAGGCAACGAATGCAAGATTATGTCAACTTGAGTCTCACCATCAATGTCGGAACCAAGAACTTCCATTACTTTGAAATAAGTAATCATTTTAAAAACATGCTCTCTTATTGAAGTTCCTTCCAACATTCTGGTGTCCATGACTAACTCCAAGGCTCTAAGCCTTGCAGTACGGCTCAGATCCCCAAACATCTCCTCGAGGTTCAATATTATAGCACGGGCAGTGTTCAAAGGTTGATGTTGCTGCTTCAACACATCAGACAAAGAGTCTAAGATGCTAGAGCGAGCTATACCATCAAATTTTATCCACTGCCAATATTGATCCGCAAGATCAGTTGGGGTGTCATGGTATGGAATAGGTGGACAGGGAATGGTAAGAACGTATTTACATCCATTAGCAGTTAACAATTCATCCAGTTCTAGTTTCCATTCAACGTAGTTATTTCCAATTAGCTTATTCTGGATCATGGTTATAGCAAGTGGGCTAGACATTATGAATCTGAAATACAAATAATGTAACAGAATTACAATATGAAAATCATGAATATGACAATTTATATGATACATTGGAATTCCCTTAACCAACTCATTAATTGTCTTCAGGATGTCAAGCCTATGAAATTAAGTCTCCGTGTGGCGATCATAACCTCATAGCCTGATTGGGAAACCCATCATGAATGTCATGCAACTCTTACAAAACAATTCATGACTCCTGAACTTTTGGTCTCTAAGTTTCTGGATAATGCTCCGTGTGGAATCCCTTACCCATAGCTCAGCTAGTGTTTACCATTAACTAGAATCCAATGACAACCGCCTCAAGTAGTGCCTCAGTGTAGTGGTCACCCTCTAACGCGTCTCATTGATTCTATCCAAAGGAAGTTCATATCTAGTAACCAATGAATAGTCTATCCTCCGTATGGAATGATCACCCATGGCTGGATGACACAGAATATACTACCCACCTTACAATGAACCGTTTATGGAAGACTGTGGGAGTTATAAAATAAGTCCCTCTCCCACTAGATTTTTATAAGAAGTTCATATCTAGTAATCAATAAGAAATACCCTCCGTATAGAATGATCACTCATAAATGAGTGACACAGAGTATTTCTCATACTTACAATGAACTAATAGGAATTTTTCAATAAAAAAAAATGTTTCTTCACATTGCCCATAAACATCAAGTGTTTACTAATGTGTTGGAAAAAAGGTTTTTGAATTTCATTTTAGAAAACCTGTTTTACGTGCATGCAAGTAGTAACAATATATAAAATTCCAATCACAACTAAGCACATAAAACAAAAACTAAAATGAAATAAAAACATTCAACAATGCCTCTATCTCCCATGGCTCTATCTCCATAGAACCTCCTTCTTGGTTTGATTGCCTCCGACTCCATCTTCATGGACAACGGCTTGCTCCTCCATCTTCATGGATTTTCTAATTCTATTACATTGGTCCTATACTTCTCTCGAAGCTTACAATTTATCTAGAAATAGAAATAACAACAATAAAATAAAAGGCTAGGGAAACCGGTGCGACTTTCCTTTTCATAGGATTGAAGTCGCAGCGCCCTTTACATAAGCCTTAAATCCAAACCAACAATTAAATACAAAATTTAAAAGTCTTGGTGCCATGGGAGATAGCGGACTAAGCTTGCTGCAAAAGGGTTAGTCACACGCACAACCACGCATATATATAACAAATATATGTACCATTGGAACCCCTAATTGATTCACACAGTATATAAACTCTTTACATACTGAATTAGAACTCAAAACAGCATCACTGTTCTCTGTCACACTTCGATCGATCGAAAAAGTTAGATCGATTGAACCTTCGATCGATTGAACATAGTTCAATTGATTGAACTTTCAGTTTCACAGAATGTTTTGAAAAACTTATAGCATAAATAAAATTTTAAAGTAAATATTTTTAAAACCTTTAAATCTGTAAACTGAAAACCTGGACAAAAGAGCAGTCTCGATCGATCGACCAACATTCGATCGATCGAACAGAACCAAAGTTCGATCGATCGAAACTAGTTCGATCGCTTGAGAACAGATGATGTTCGATCGATCGAGACTACTTCGATCGATCGAACCCACCTTGCATCCAATGCAATCACAGATTCGTATTCTGCTGCATAAACACTGCAGAAACGGATCTGTGACGATGCAGTTTTGAAAACAGTCCTAAAATCAACATGCAAATCAAAACTAGTGTTCCAAAACGCATCTATAGATCCAAACAAGCGTGGCTCTGATACCAATTGTTAGAAAAACAGGTTTAAAATTAAATCTAAACGCGCAGCGGAAAACAAAGTTTAAAACTTTTATTGGTAGCCTTGGATCTACTACTTATTAACTCTATAGATGCGCATAACAAGATGGAGAAGATTCTATACCTTAGGTCTTGAACCCAATTCTGATTTTTGTCCTTCTCCTTGTGTGTGCAGCAGCAACCTCTAGGAAATCTTCACCCTTATGTCTCCTCGAATGCTCCCAGAGTGGCTAGGGTTGGTGGGAACCCTAATAGTGAGAATAGGGAAGGTTTGGGAACTCTAAACAGGTTCTGCAGCAACTGGTACGTCAAAACGACGAACTCAGATTTCTGGACGTAGCTGCCCTATTTATAGATTCCCAGAACCGACCTAACTTTCGATCGATCGAAGTGACTTCGATCGATCGAACTGTCGATCGATCGAACCTCGTTCGATCGATCGAACCTGTCTAGACTTCAATCGATCGAAACAACTTCGATCGATCGAACCAGTCTTGACAGCATTCTCATTTGCCTTTCCAAGCATTCTGGCGGAGCTAAGAGTGGGACCTCCTAGGTTCTTAATTACTGGCTCCGATTAATTATTATTCCATCTAGTCAGTACTCTTGACTAAGGAATCAATAATTAATCAATTATCATTAATGCCACTATAAAATGATAATTGCACTCCAGTGCATAAGAACATAATCACACATACATAAGTGATTGCTAGACTTGTATAATATGATACGCATGTCCCTCTACCAGGCAGTATTCGTATCTATCATTGGGATGTATGTCTTAAGATACTGTCGACCCAATAGATAGTACATCTTATATTCCTCAAGTATCATTCACTACTCTTGGATTACTAAACATGTCAACAACAACACTTTGTTGACAAGGCTGGCCAGCTCTCAGTAATCACTCCTAGTGACATTCTCGAGGGAATACTTACTCTTCGTTTTATTGAAGAGGGTAGAATTCCATCTTGACAATATATGTTCCCAACGTTGCATACTTGATTTACCCAAGATACCCAGGTGTTGATCTTGCAAGACCTCACTGATTGGTAAGTCAAAGCAACCAAGCATACAACTTGCGTCCATAACTGTCTCAAGATTAAGGACATGTATCCCTATACAAGTTTTGAGTTCCTATTGACGGTGACAGCGTTTAGGTGTCAATAGGTTTAACTCAGGTCCGTCAATGCACCGAGTGCACTAGCATATTAACCAAGAGTCAAAGACTCTTATGAATGAGATTCATCATTCTACCCCGTAGACGTTAATCATGCTACAGTGTATACCTGATAAGTTATCCAGACTTATCATCCACTGTGACTTATTTGAAACAACAAGGATTTGTGATTCATATCTCACATGTGTAATCACATACACAAATGAACCACATACAATGTTGTTTAAGGATTCCAGTCTAATATTCATCTCATGAACTAACATGCATAAATGCATTATGATATTCCATTGTCCAACTAACTGGTTTGAGGGCATATTCCCAACAAAACTGTCATAATTTTTTTCAAAAAACTAATTCACAGTTCAAACAAAATATTTCATTTCCATCAAACCAGATACGACATGGGCATAGTTGGCACAGTAGAAAAGTAAAAGGCACAATCATTTGTGCATTTTGAGCAATTTTGTCATTTGCAATCAAGAATATATTCAAATGCCAGTATACCTAATAATAATTTCTCCTTTTTTAGGCTCACATTAGTTCTCAAAGGAAAAAAAAAAAAAACATCACGGTATGTGAAGGAACCAAAATAGAAAACTTCCTTCTTTGCTAAATTTACATGGTACAACTGAAATAGCTCAACGAAAGTTTTATCCAAAGAGAGACAAAAACCTAGTACTATAATGTTTGAATAGAAAGATATAGGTATCTTTCATGTATAAGTTCGACCCCTGTTACCTACTTGCCCATAAATACTTTGGTGACGATGGGATCGTCATTCATGGAGGAGGAATCTGGCTTGAGATGTCGATGGAGTTGAAGTGTTCATCAAGGATAGTCTGGCGGGAAAAACAACTAAGCTATCAAAATGGAAAAACATGTAGTATACCATACAAAGGCAATCAACAATTTTGTTGCACTAACAATATTTAAACAACCAAAGCATAATTATCAAATTCTGGATAGCAAAATAGAGTATTTGATATCTGAAAAGCATCCAAACAGTCTTGTTTTATCAAGCTTAAAGTGAAAGGTCAGTATCATTCATACCATGTTCCCTGGAAATAGAACCAGAGTGAGCAAACCATTGAAATTCACACTCTTCACCTTCTTCTTCTTCTTCTTCTTCTTCTTCTCATTTTCTTGTTTAGCCTAGCTTGCACTGACAAGAAAACACTGTGAAATGTGACAAAATAATGAGAGATAACACATATATATCAACTATGCATTTAGAAGAAAGAAAAACATTTCAAATTTAAAGATATATTTAAGAGAGACAAAAATCTGAACTCAAAGTAGGGTAGCCAAAAGGCATTGCCACATGTCAATATTGTCCCGTAGCACTACGGCTGAAGCTTTTGCTTGAAATTCATGATCATGAAAGACCCCTTTCTCGAATGCAAATTTGGTTTCTACTGAAATACAAAATGACTCTGATCAATAAACAATCAAAACTACACAAAAAATGGTAAAAGTGATAACTCAAATGAATAACTGAGAAAGAGAAAAAGAAGAATTGATGGACAAAGAAACTAAAATTGGGCCCAAGAGAAAAAGAGCTCCTTTAAAATTCAAATTTTCTTTTTATCAACACTATTCGGAAAACCTGAAATAATCATCACCTCAATTGGTTAAAAGTTCAAAGTATCTAGACAATCTAACAGAGAGGCTTAATTCAAGAGAATTTATGACCTTTCTTTTCTTGCTGAAATTTCAATTTACAGAATTTTTGGTCATTTTTTTTAAAAAAAAGAAAACATTCTCACCCTTTGCTCTTTCATATAGATGTGAATAATCACAGGGACAGAATGGTCTGATCATGTATTTGTTGTTTTCTTTATTCAAGTGGGATCTTGTGTGGTCCTTGTTCTGAGAGATGTATGCAACCCATCAATGGGACATTCTCTTGTTATATGCTTGCTTGGCTACTATCTATATTACCCCCTTCGCTTCATGGAATATTTTACAACACACAGGCTGTGATGTGCACTCATGGAAACATAATCAAAGAGGAAATTTTGTGATACTTGGTCTGTTGGTCATATCATACAACCAAACCATGGTTACACTAATAGGTACAATTTTTTTAGACCTAAACAAAACCTAGGCCACGTTCCTTTCACTCACTGTTGGTAGGATTAGGTGAGATTGGACTAATAGTCCATTGTTTGGGTGCACTTAACCACATGGGATTAATAATCCATTTTAACTAAATAGTCCCCCAATCATTCAACATAAGAAGAATGAATGACCGACAAAGGTGTTGTCTTCTTTTTTTGAACAGCAAATTCATTAATAATGAGAGCATGGGGCAAAAAGCCCAACCAAACAACCTGAGAAATTAATGGTTAAGAAAAGACCCCAAAAATCAACCTTAAAAGATGTAGTCTTAAAGGTCTTAAAAATTCAAAAATTCATGTTTGAATCTTCTATGCAAGAAAGTTAACAGGGAACACTGGATTACATAACTTTTTCTTTTAACCTAAAGAAATTGAAGAGCTTCCTCCATTAGTTGCAAAATTGCAAAATAGACAAACAATTTTTTATGTTTACAATACGCCCAAACCACTTGATCCTATCATAGAATTCTCCACTAAAATATTAGCACTTTCCAACACCATTATTTTCAGGGTCAAGCAGTCTATAGGATTGCCTTTAATTTTTATATTTACTTTATTCTTTTTCTGGATAAACTAACTTGAGGGAATATTTTCAATTTGACAAAATTGGCCAGAAATCCTTCAGAATGAATTCCAACAGCTTAAAGAGCAGTTCATGATTGCTACAAAAGTTTTCAGCTACGGAAATTAAAGAACAGAATTTGAAAAAGGACCACTTTTGAATTACCTTTATTCACCTTCAGATTTAATCTCTTCAAACAATGCATAAAACTATTACCTATTAAATTGAAGTACACAAACCAAATCAAAAAAAGGGACAGCTAGAAGATTCAAAATTTCCAGATCTAAAAAACCCATCAACTATTCGTCTATACCCACCAAGGTCCCAAAATTTACAAATTAATTAATCATTCTGTTTTGAGAAAAACATGCATGCAAAAAAAAAAAAAAAAAAGAGGAAATAAAACGAACAAATATTGTAAACAAAAATAATCCTATGACAAAAGAGGAAAACAGAGCCACAAACCTCTGAAAGATTGAAGAACGGCTCGGAGGAGGTGATGGTGCAGCCTTGAGCGGTGGTGACGATACTGGTAGCGGCCGGTGGAGATGTTGGTAGTGGCGAAGAAGTAGAGTGGTCGGTAGTGATTAGGAAGAGGAAAATAAGAGGTGGAGAGAAATGGGATGTGAAATTTGTAAATAGAATGAGTGGAAGAAGTACAGTCGAAATAACGATCAGATTCGTTTTAGTTTCTAGAGAAAGACAAAGAGTCAGATTTTATTAAATGCTAGAGAAAGTGGGGTTTAAAAAATCCAAAAATAATGACACGTGTCATCACAGCAGCGCCCTACGGATAAACCCTCCGTTTTTAGTATTCTACTAGCATGTATCCCGCGCAATGCGCGGATACGCTGTTCTCCAAGAAATTATAAAATACTAATAGTGCATTTTTTTTATCACGCGAGGTTGTGGCCTCACAGCTAGCTGCATGCCATCATCCCAACGCCTCCATTTATCTAAACATTCAAGGATATCAACGCATCTATAATTTTATCACTCCGAAGGTTCTTGATAATTTTTAATCTTTTGTCCGTCGTGACCTCATTTCTGTTTCTTTTCTCCAGCAAAGCCCCAGTGACTCCACTATTAAACATAGTCCACGGATTGTCCATGGTCTTATATTTTCCAAGCTACCAGACCAAACCTAGCTACACTTAATACTAAATACTCCATTGTAAGTGTCACCTTTAATACTCACTGACACCACTATTTTCTGAAAAATTCATGTGTTTAAGATTAACAACCACACAACAGAGCAAGAAGATGATGTTAAGTGATGTATTGTCCATTGCATGTAAAATGATACTAATACATTTCTCGGAAATAGGTGTGGCAAACGCATTCAATGTAAACAGAAATAACAACTGGTAAATTCTAATAAATTTAGGACCTAAACGTCTTGAGGACATGTCAAACCCACACCAACTTTTTAGTTTACACAACATAATTTCTAAATCAATTCATAATAAACATAAAAATATAAAATCTCTCAATTGATTTAGAAATTCAACTATCACCTTTATATATCCAAAAGAACACCAAATATGATACTAACAATTAGATACACAAACATGTCAGACCCACAAACAGAATGCATGCCCGTAATCCGAATGATCAGTTAGATCAAATCATATATGCACATGTGCTGCTAATTGATGCGTAAATTGTTAGCGCTCCCTGACATTTCTTCAACCATAATCAAATGGGCCGGAAAAAATAATAAATAAATAAACAACCTAGAGATTCATTTATGAAAATTGTCAACTAAATACATGAATATATTACATATATACATATGTGCATATGTAGTTAGTTACAAAAGTACTTACAAATTGTACAATTGGAAAGAATATTTTGTATCCAAGCCTGCTGCAATGATTCGCTGCTGACCGATCTAAGCCCTGTCTAGATGCCCACAAATCCCATAGTGTTATACATCTTCTGATCACCGTAGGATTGTTGAAATGCTTGGGGTTGGTGGAGATGTGAATGCTGGATGGCATTTGTAGAAGGGTATTCATACCAAGGTGGATTGAGATATACGGTCAGTTTTAGCAGAGACCAATCTACGTTCAAAGACAAGGTGAGAAAGATTGAAGCTTGAAACGACTGGCAATTTCCAAAGAGGGAGAGGGAGAGAGAGAGAGAGAGAGAGAGTGCTTTTTTTTAGAGAGTGTTGTATTTTATGCGAGTGATTTGGGGAAGATGGAAAGTCTAGGAGTACTGAGGAGATAAATGGGTGAATAAATTGAGGGAGGTAAATGAGGGAAAAGATAAATGCTTAATAAAAGCATGCCACGTGTCGCCTTTATATTACATGGAGAGAGAGAGAGTGCTTTTATTTTAGAGTGTATTGTATTTTATTCGAGTGTTTTGGGAAAGATGGAAAGTCTAGGAGTACTGAGGAGATAAACGGGTGAGTAAATTGAGGGAGGTAAATGAGAGGGAAAAGATAAATGCTTAATAAAAGCATGCCACGTGTCGCCTTTATATTACATCTTTCTCTCACCTTCAGCTTTTAGATAATAGAATAGATAGATAGATAGAATAGATAGAATAGATAGATAGATAGATATAGATATAGATAGATATGATATACTATGCTAGATACATACCCAACTAATACACACACCTATAATGATGACACACTACTCATGACCCACAACACACACAACTGCACACGCACGTTTCTTTTCTTTTTTTTCTTTTAAGGATTTTTTATGGTGTATAACACTCACACCAGTTTTTGTATATTACTCCCATTAATAATACAAATAAGTGCATAAAATATAAACTAAAACACTATAATTTATTTAAAATAAATCGGGGTATTACACTTCCTCTATCTCTATACATCATTCTCCTCTCTCTCAATACTTTTTTTCTCTCTAAATTTATTATGTATCTAAATATAGATATAATCAAAATTATTCTTATCAAAATATGATTAATTTAAGTTTAAAGAAACTTTTTTGAGTAATGGCGTAATGTTATGCTTTCCAAATGTGATTCCAACACACGTAGTGATAGACCCAATTGGCTTTTTAACGAAGAATGTTGAAAAGCTCTCAATGTGATATGTATTAGAAACCACATTTTGCATGTTAATTAAGGAAGAATAGCACTATTCAATTTTCTTTGGTAGTACCTATTTGCACGTGCAGTTTCCAGTATAAATATGTCTATATATATGCTTGTGTTATATATCCCTAATATGGACCACTGAACTAGTGGTGCTAGGTTGGACATTGGCTAGTGTGCCAAGTGTGGCAGAGGGAGGCCAAGTGGAGTCTGCTGAGACTAAAGCCAAGTGGAGGTCAGGCCCCCGATCGTGTTATACTGATAAAGATTGTGAATCACTTTGTCCAAAGTATTACTTTTTCAAGTTCTGTAACTTTGGAAGTTGTCGTTGTCTCCCTTTTGTCTGATGCGTATGTACTCATAATAATAACCAAAATATTGGTCCAACAAAGGCTCTGTTTGGCAGCCTGATAATTAAAGAAATTAAATTATACAATTAAAATAAAATTTATTCTTGTTGCTCTTTTTAAGATCCTTTAATTTGAAAGGTGGTTATAAATTTGTGAAGTACGTAGTTTGACAACTGTTTGAATTGAGAGAAATTATTGGATTATTTGTGAGTTATTTATTTAATTGGGTTATAACATTTGTTGTTTGAGTCTTTTTAATATAAAAATCAAACAAAATATATTTTGGACCATGGGTCTCTTTTATTTCAAAAATCCAAATCCAAGCCTAGAAGCTTGATGTGACATCTATCCCGCATTGTTTAAACACACGGCTTTTTTGCTCCTTATATTATTATATATGCTTTCATTTCATAATATGTGTTGTAGAAATGTCTTCTCACAGGGGGAGGGGTGTTGCAAATCTTGAATTTGGACCATCCGATTTAGCTTAAAAATCGTGACTTACGATGGTACATCTAAAAATATTTTCTTAAAACTAGTTTAACTATTTTTCAAGCACATGCTTGGTTTAATGGAGTTTAATCTCTTGTTTTAATTCATGTGGATGTTGGAAGGCTGCACTAATTTCTTATATATTTTTATATCAGCTTTGTTGTAAACATGATATCTTCTTCTAGAATACTTTGTTCTCTCTCTTTCTCTGGTTATGAAAAACTATATCTGCAAATTCTCTTATCTGTTTTGGAGCAATTCTGAGCGCTCATATACTCTTTTAATTCGAGTGCACATTTGGAAGATTTGATTATTGAATCCTGGAGAACATAGCGCCATGTTGAGACCTTCTGCATCGAGTCACTAACTTCGAGGAGACATAATTATTTTTAAGGATAGTGCTACCATAGCACACCTCAATTAATTTGATAGCACTATCCTTCTAATTTCCAATAGAAATTGACATAAAAGAAGAGGAAGGAGGCTACTTTCTCTCTACTTTTCTCATTTGGTGAGTTAATTTGGGAGAGCGATAGTCGATAGAAAGTCAGAAGAAAATTTAGTTTTATATAGATCGGATAGATTCAAGAGAGAAGAGAGGAAACTCATATCTTGATATTTAAAAATGGAAAGTTATTTGACAAAGGATAAATTAGTAATTCAGTTCTATATATACACTTTCTTTTATTTTCTCGAAAGCTAATCAAAAGAGAGAAAGTTACATTTACTTAATTTATATCCTCTCCCGTCTATTCAAACACGGTGGAGAGAACCTTACAGTCTCTTCTCTTCTCTCCACTTCTCTTAATAAAAAAGTTTCCCTTAATGAGGTCAATGTTGATTAATGGGGACAATTGAGTAGTGTTGGGAATTTAAAACACGAAATTAAATTCCCCAACTAAACACATAGATACACATCAACAGTAATTAATAAGCTCACCAAACAAAGTAAAGATTTCTATGTAGTTCGGCCAATCATGCATACATCCACACCCATGAGACTCGTTCTTTCACTATTGATGAGAAAAAAATCGGCAAATGTTGAATTAAATCCCATAACCCAACCCTCTAACCCCTTGTACACCCACTCTCAATACCCAAAGAACCATCATTTCTTTCACCCTAGATCATGCACCCCAATGAAGGGAGACCCCTCAACTTGGCACACCAAGGACTTTCTAAATTCCTATACATATAGAACTTACAACCCATTACTTGTTGGACAAATTATATATAAAGCTCTATCATCAAAGGAAACCAAACATAATAGGAATCTAGCCATATCAACAATCCCAAAATGAGTGTAGGATTGTTCCACATGTTATAAACTCCTAACAATCATCCCCTTTATCATTTGTGGGGAACTGCTCAATCAATCTATCACACATAACCAGCACCCCTCAACTAGAGAACCCACAAAGCTAACCGTTTTGCGACCATTTACTATTGACCATTTTTCATACTAGCATGCACACCCTGAATCAATATAGTCTCAACACCTTTGATTTGTCAATACTGCGACCAATACATGTGTGGTTGTGCAAGTTAGTTGTACACATTAACTCTAGATAAGAGCCTCGATACGTCTTTCTCCCTTATAGGATTTATCACCTCACCATCGTCTGAACCTTGAATAAACCATCACAAGCTTTCAAGAATTTATCTTCCATCGAGAACTTGAGAGTATAACTATACCAACCAGACGATACAAATCCACACTTTTCTTTTTCTTTTTTTTTTGGTGAGAACTAGTCGTATGTGATTTTAATGGCTCTATATGTAACTCGAATCTTGCATCCCATGGAAACCATCTGACAAGTAGATTTTAGGTTATTCTGCAATTCTGGGATATACGTCACACCACCCAAATAGTGAATCTTTCAACAAAATATTTTGAAATCTGTAACACTTGCTCCCGCGGGCTATATTTAATTGCAATTAGCATGCATCATTAACATTTTATTAAGGGCAAATTACACAGACCTCCCCTGAAGTATCTGACAATTACAGGGACCTCCCCTTTGTTTTAAAAAATTACACTCACCTCCCTTCTATTTTTAAAATGACTGTTATACCCTTGGACAAATCATCAAAAAAATTATCCACTATCTTTTAAAAATGAAAAAAATATATTAACAACTATGAAAAAAAAAATTAAAAAATCATCGACAAAATTTCAGTATATACCAAATCAGGCTTTTACTAATTTTTTTTTATAAAAAATATCAACGAGTAAATTTTAAAAACATAAAAATCATCAACAAAATTATCTACTACCACTTTAAAATGAAAGAACAATAACAACAAAGGAAAAAAAAACATTAATCATTTAAAAAAAAATGAATAGTTATGTTGTATTTTTGTCTACTTTTTATTTTTAAAATTGTGAACTTGCTCCTAACATTGTGAATGAGCTGCTCCAATGAAACTTAATTACTACATGCCTTGCACGGGTATTGCCTTAGTGTGTGTGCGTGTGTATATATATATATATATATATATATATAAGACTCCGCTAAGTATGTTTAAAAAAAATAATAATAAAGCAGACAAAAATGCAATATAAACTATTCATTTTTTTTAAAAAAAATTGTTGATATATTTTTTTCATTATTGTTATTATTCTTTTCATTTTAAAGTGGTAGTAGATAATTTTTTATGTTTTTAAATTATTATTGATATTTATAAATAAAAGAGTAATGCTAGGCTTCCCAATTTTTTTTTTAACCAAAAGTGTTTTCCAACACATGTGGTAGTGGACGCAGTTAATTTTGATTGGTTGTGATATTAAAGTGGTTCAATTATGGTCCCACTTCAATATTATTTGGGATGAAAATTTGGAAAGCTTAGTATTACTCTAAATAAATGTTTTAATATTTTTCACCTACTATTTGGACAAAAAATATTAAATGGCTTAAATTAAAAAACTAAATTTGTAAACTATTGTAAGTTAGGCTAAAGATTATCAAACCTAAATTTTAAATTTTTATAAATTTTTTTTTGTGTTGAAAATTTTTATAAAATTAGGGCTAAATACTATAAATCTAAATTTGTAAAATTTGCTAATGTATATATAATTTTATCTAATGCTCGCGCAGATACACACTCACACAAATACACACACACATGTACATATATATATATATATATATAATGAGATAAGGGGTAAATTGGTAATCTTACACTCAAAAAGCAGGTAGAGGGAAGGTAGGTGTTATTTTTCAAATTAGAGGGGAGATCCTGTAATTATCATATACCTCAAGGGAGCTCAGTGTAATTTGCCCGTTTATTAATGGTGTGATATATGTGTTAAGTGAGTTTTAACTCACTAAGATGATTATGGGTGTCCAGTTGGGAACCCAGTTAGTGGCCAATGTGGCATTCCTAGTTTGGGACATTTATAAGAGGTCCTCATGTGATGGGACAGATATGAGAAATAATTCTTATGTGCTTAAATGTGTATGAAGGCATATGTGATTACTATATTATATTGCTTAAATAGTATGTTAATTGTTAGAAACCACTTCTGTGGTTTATTAGGGGTACCTTCGTGAGAGCGAATTAGACACGTTGCATAATTAGTAGGTTAATTAGCAACATCATAATATTATGTGGGACCACTTATGGGACCCATACGTGGCATAGACAAACACCCATTTAAGTTTGTGATAATTTTAATAAGTTTCATTAACTAGCAGGGGCATAATTATAACACATCAGGACATTGGGGGTGTAAACACAATTAATGGAACTAGAGTTACATGCTAGGAGACATGTGTCAAGGATGATACATGTCAACTCTAATTGTCTCCTTCTTCTTCAGTTTCGATTTAGACGCAGAGAGATTACGAGATTTTGATGGAATATTCGACGACGCTCGCGACGACAGATGACGTACCGTTTGACGTTTAATTTCGAAATAGGCTACATATTTGGACTCCTGGAGGTGAGTCTAACACGTTAGTATAAATCTTATTGACTTTTGAGATAGTTTCTCTGTGACCCAATTGGGGGCTTAGCTCATAACTTGCAAATTTTGTATAAGAATTGTACCTGGGGTTTACTAGGGTCTTAATTTATGAGTAGGAGCGAAAATCCTTGAGATGAGTGACAATAATTATAGAAACTAGATAATTGGATGTTTGAGATCTTTTTGATGAAAAGCTTATCTAATTAGCTTAAATTCATATGTTTAGAGTAAGCTTGATGGCATGTGTATAATCTGTGATATTATACGGTGATATGACTATTTGAGCATGTTGAGTTGTCAGTGTGGGTCAAAGGGGAACTTGTATTTTCCTTTGAAAAAGAGATCAGGTGCCAAATTGGCCACGAGGTCGCACGTTTGACATGAAAGAGATGTGGGTCTCAGCTAGTTGCGTGAACTAATGGAGTAGTCGCGGACTAGTATGAAAGGGTGGCCGGTACTTGTGTTCCCGGAGACCATAGCTATGTGTAAAAGATGAAATTGAGCATGTCTATTATTCATGTTTATAACTGTTGGCATTCACAAGCATATAGCTTATATAGTATAGTGGTTATTGAATAACCATTATAGGTGATAAAGGAGAAGGCTCAAAGAACTGAAGAAATGGAATTGGCAAGGCATCGTGGGTTTTGGGAATTTGGCATAGTTAATGTAGATAACTTCATGTTTAGAACAAGAACTTGTAATATGTTAAGTTTTAGTTTGTATTGGGGGAGTATTAGCTGATGGTTAACTCTTAGTTTATATTTTGTAAAGTTAGTAGCTTGACTTCAAACTTGAGTTGTTCTAGTTTGTGTAGTTGGATTCCTAATTTTGGTTTCGGTTCATATGTTTTTTAGTCAACAAGATCAACCTTGTTGTATAAGAATGTTACCATGTTGGTTATGTTGGGTTTGATTACACTTACCTGGGTTTGAGTGTATTTGGTTTAATTTTGGTTAGAACTGGTATTGCTGCAGAATGAACTCTGTTGACACAAAATAGTCTACTAGAGTGCTAATCCAGTCGACTAGATTGTGTTTAGAAACATGACATTCTGCTGCGGGGGTGTAGTCGACCGAACATGGTCCCAGTCAACCGAACTTCTGTATGTTCAGTCGACTAGATTACCCTGTTCCAAACCAAATTATTTTATAAGTGTTTTAAATGGAAAAACTTTTTTAATACTCTGAATTTATGGTTATGAATGGACCTTTAGGATTGTAGTAAGTGCCTAGGTGGCATGCCACGTGTCCTAGAATCGTATGTGCGATTCCGGGGCATGACAAAATCACCTGTTCACCTCAAGACTATATCAGTCACCCTACTACAATTAATAACCCTTCTATAACCTATCAAAATATTTCCTCCTGGACCACATATGTACCATATCCACAATCTAGCAATCCAAGAGAAGCCAAGTGGAGTGTGAGGATCTCTCCATCATACGCAAGTGAAGTATGAAGATCTCTCCATGATATGTAACCTGCTATAATCACAGTAGCACTGAAATTGTCTTATACCCTAGACCACGACCTGCCACATCATCTAATCTATCACCAAGAAAACTGTAACCCTCAGTTATTCATTATGTAATTTTCTTATGTGTATTAATACTACTTTTGTTTTTTTTATATATATTACTGATTCTAACTTCATTTATGTATTTGGTTTTCAAATTGGGAACTTTTGCTGAGACAAAGCCCAAGATCGATCCTGTGAAGATCGATCTTCATAAGATCTATCTTCATAAGACCGATCATTGCCTTCATTTTGCCAAATGGATGCAACATTCTACACTCCACTACACCAGCATTATCACCACCACCTCGCCTCTGGATATCTGAGAAACTCACCTGCATACACTTCATCACCTCCTAATCATTATCATGACCACCCCATTGAACCCTTACATCAACCATCATCCCCTTACACCACCATCATCACCTCTTGTCAATTTCACCATCATACACCTTCATCATCACTCCTACCTCCCTCATTTTTGCACACACATACATTGTAATAATCTGCTTTTTCATTTATTTGCATTGTCATATTTAATATACATTGTCTGCTTTTATTTTAATTACCATTCTCATGTGTTAAATCTGGTTATTTGTTTTATTTCATATTGGAATTTTTGGGGCCAGACTGCAATTATATAAACTTTAGTGACACCTGTGTTGAATTTCAAATCTGTATTTCAAAACGGTGAAAATAATTTCTTTTGACTCAAACAATATTTTTATAAAATCGGGAAATCATTTCCTACATTAAAATGAATTTTCTGTATTTTTGTGACGAACACCGCGCCACGAAAATACCAGTTTATGTTCAAAACAGTCTACGCCACGTTAAAATTGCACAGAGTTTGGAATTGACGTAAAGTGTGAAATGACTTGTGCTTTATTCCTATTAATGGCAACTAATCATTGGATAAGGCTTTGTTTAGGAATGCTTTTAACTTGTGTGTAAACTTAGTACCTTAAGTTGTTTTCCCAAACAACATAAGTGATTCCTAAGCAATTGGCTTGTGCCTTGTTTGGTGATGTTTTCTTGTGTGTATGTTTGTTGAGGCTTAATCTACTTTACCCAAACACCTTATAGTTGCCCCCTAGTACTCTACATGACCTTTTAACCAATTTGGGAGACATTTGCAGTTTAGAATCTGTGTATATGTGTATACGTATGTACATATGTGCTGTGCATAATTGATATTTATGATATTAACAATTTTAAATCTTTTGTTGAGTATAAGTGAAAGAACTTGGGGACCAAGTTAAAAAAATCCTTTATAAACATATACACTCTCCATTACTCTCAGTTTCCTGCACATTACATTCACAGAGAGAAAAGAGAGAGAAGAAGTTTCAATCCTCCATAGCCAAAGCTTGGATTAGATTCTTATTTTGCTTATCTTTCTCAACACACACTACTCTCTTATCTCTGTGAGTATTTTAAACTCACTCCAAATGTAATTTCATGCTTAGTTACTGATTGTGTATGTGTATTGATAAATCACCATTGCTTATTCCTCCATGAGAGTGTGAATTTGAAAAACTTGAGATTTCCTAAACCTAACCAAAATTCGTTTTAAAAGATGATTTTGAAAGATTATAGTATATATAGACTATGGTTAAAGTATTTAAGCCTAATTCATCAATATGTGAAAGTATGTTAAAAATTAAGTTTTGTTAACTTTTAGTTTTTCATAAAATTCAAGAGTTATAGATTGATTCATGTAAAATTAGTCATAAATTCCTAATCCTTGTGAAAAATCGAAGAGATCTATATATTATATGTCCTGTATGCTTCGGATTTGCAAAATGGGTTAAAAGACCCTGAAATTCTGAAACAGGGGAAAGTTCAGCGAAGAAGACGAAGACACTGCCTGAACTCGCGCGCGCGATCGCGCGAGCGGCCCGCGTGCGCGAGCCGTGTATTTTCAGGCAGTCAGAAAATGTTTTTATAAGAAAAACAAAAATTAGGCAGATCGCGCGCGAGCGATCCGCGCGCGATCTCCCTATATTCTGACATATGGAAAAGTTTTAATAAAAGAAAAGGAAAATTGGGCATATCGCGTGAGCGACCCCTCGCGCGAGCGACTTCTGGCAGTTTCTAGTTTTTGCTTGTCTTGTGTTAAGGAACTGTTTGGGTGATATTTTATGAACTGTTAAAGCTCCGTTTGGGAAATTTACTAAAATAGAATCCTATTTGGGTATGTTTGGACGATTAAAACATTGTATTATGACTTATCAATCCCCGTACGTACATCGTTTCTATATTTTAGTGATTTACTTTATGTTTAAAGTTTCATGACATACATGTGGAGTCAGTTGTACACGCTTGGTGAGTGTGAATGTTAGTCAGTGTGGAAAAGAGTAATGGTCAGTATGGTAAAGAGTGTGTGGTTGAGATTGTGTTGTGGACACTCCCTGGTAATTGTGGACCAAAGTGTGATGTGTTTGAGATTGCGGCGAGAGTGTCTTTGTAATGCGACGGTGGCAAAACTGGACACTCCCTGGCGCCCATGGTAGCGCTAAAGTGTATGACGCCAAACTTGGACATTCCCTGGCACCTATGGTAGTGCTAAAATGTGGCCTACGGACACTCCCTGGTACCCGAGTCTGGATACTGTGTGATGTATTTGCGAGGCGGATTAGGTACTAAAGTGTGAGGCATTGGACATTCCCTGGCACCCCGTGCTAAAGTGTGAGGAAAACTTGGACATTCCCTGGCACCCCTGTGCTAAAGTGTGGCTATCTTAGCGTTTCAAAGATACTGGTGTGAGATAGTGGGTTGTTGTGTTGTCGAGAGAAAAGAGTCGGTAAGATGAGGTGGTGCATTGTTTTCATACACGGTCACATATATGTGTATTATAGCTTTCAAATGATATTGTGGTTGTTTTCTAAAATAAACTCTTTACTTTAATGTAAATTTTTTGAATTAAAAGGGATTTGGAAAATGGTAAATGAGTATGTGTTACATTCAAAGTTATGTTTTTAATACTCACCAGCTTCTTGAAGCTGACGGAGTTGATGCGCCTTGGACATTCGTGTTCAGGCTTTTCAGGTTATAACTATGCTGGGCCCTATGATTATGCAAACTGAGATCTGCTGCTTTGGAAGATAGAACTGTTATCAATACCCTATGTTTTAAGTTACAAACTGTTTTGTTATAAGGATGACTGTAATAGACGATAGATATTGTTTTGTCTTAAGGCGGCTTGTGCCTTAGTTGACCCCATATTGGAATATGTAATAAGTTAAAAAAATATTTGTAAGTCTTGATTGCTTTACTCTGATCATGGTTTTATGTTGTTCGACGTTTGGGACGGAATCGATCCTTTAAACTGTCGCAACCTACGGGTCCATAAAGGAAATTAAACGCTTTCCATATTTATGCTACGTCAGGGCGTGACATACTTATATATATATATATATATATATATAGAGAGAGAGAGAGAGAGAGAGAGAGAGAGAGAGAGAGAGAGAGAGAGAGAGAGAAGTGGGTGTCACACCCCAACCCGCCTCGTGCGGATTAGGACACGTGTAACAATGCCACCAAGGTACGTCCCCAAAACATATAATATAAAACAAGTCTTAAACTCTATTTTAAACTCTTTATAAGCTCATTTGTATGTAACTAATCCCAAGGATAAAATGGTCATTTTGAAATTTTAGTCAAATCCAATGTCAAAATACAGTACTTTTCATTTAAAAACCAACGGTGAAAACGGCTCGCGAATCCGAGCTTCCTAGCTCAAGTTATGATGACAAAGCATGTTTATTTGGAAAACACACCAGTCCGGTTGACCGGACAGAGACCTTTAAAATATCCGGTCGACCGGACAGAGAGCTCTTTTGCAGAAAATTCTGCAGCAACTCCCCCAACCTGTTTTGCAAGTTTAAACCCCGCCAAAACAGGTCTTAATCACTTGAGAACACCTCCAAAACTTCCACAACATGTCCACAAACATAATTAAACATTCCCACACATTTTCAAACATCAACCAAGCATGTACCACATATCCACAACTAGAATTGGATCAAATTAACCCATGACAACTCTTTTACATGAACTTGTTAGGAATGGATTCAAGCCAATTCAATACTTCTTCAAACTTTGCATACCTTTGAGAAACATATTAATAATCTATACAAGGTTTTATCTCTCTTTCAAAACAAATGTATACAACTTCAAATGAGTTAAGTAAGTAATCAAAACCAAGTTAACTTTAAAACAACCATAAGCATGAAACTTTCCAATTAGCATTTCCAAAACCATTCAATCCACTTAGTTACAAAAGGAACTTACACAAAAGAGTTGCGACACATATCCGGACTTGCCGGAAAGGTCCAAACATACAACCTACAACTTCCACATAGAAATTACATAAGTTTCTTCAAATCTACATTAACACATGAGTCGTAGGATTCCAAAACTAACTCTATGGATACAACCACGAGTCAAGTCTTCAATCCACAAGTCAAGGATTCTAACCCACAAGTTACATTATATTACAAGTTATGAACATATTTACAAGACCCAAATCTCTCCAATTATACACCACTTGTGGTTTACAAGTACCACCCATATAACAAAACTCATAAACAACATCAACTTGGACTTGACATATTACACCCTCCCAAAACTCAAGTTGTTTAAGCATTAGAGTTATATTTTGAAACTAAAACCATCTAAGCATATGGGCATAACCACACATATTTACAACTCCCAAGCCCAAACCCGACGTGCCGGTCATTTCCTTTCCTCCTCTCGTGCCGTACCTGCGGTGGTTATTCAATAACCACAACAGAAAATAATATTTGTTTAAGCTTTCGCTTAGTGAGTAAAACTAATCACATGTATGAGTGTAATGTCATATTCAATGCACAAATCAACAATTAACATATCATTTAGTCTCCAAAGACCAAATATCAATTCACCGTGACGTCGCTCTTGCCTTTTTCCCTTATGTGCATATAGCACCTCTAATTCATACAATCTCACACACCCTTCTACAGCTGGGTCGCCACTCACACACCTTTACACAGTTAGTGTGGTGAGTACCCTTACACCGTTGGGTTTTTCCACGTCTCCTTATTATGGAGTAAATCCACGGTGAATCAACATAAGGCTTTCTTCAACCCACATAACACATAATCACATAATCCTCAACATGGCACTTCACAAATCATTTAACACATATTAAACTTCCAATTTAAAATAAACCAACCAAACCCACATATATCAACAAGTTCATATATACCCAATTTTCATGTCCATGCTCTAATTTACAAGAATTCAACATATCAATATATAAACTAACACATTTAACATGATTTACATCCAACCCATGGATTAGAGTCACTCACCTTAGCAAGATCTACCCAAATTCAAGCTAGAAATGAAGAATTCCTTCACAAATCTTGCTCAATTCTTACCCAAAGTAAATCCTACATGGTTTTGGTTCAACAAATATCATGTATCAAGAACGATTACCGGAAAAAACGTTGCCGAAAATGAAAACAAATTACGTGCATGTGATCCTCTTACCTCCACGAGTCCAAAAGTGGTCTCGGATCGTGAATCCGGCGAACGGCGACGACGGATCGGCGGAAAAACGACGTCGGCGTCTCGTCTCCGTCTTTCTCTCTTGACGTCTCTCTATTTCCTCTTGAAATTCTGTATATCCCTCTTGTTTTTAACTAAGGAAGACAATAGGTGTCTTCATTCTAAGCCCAAACAAGTATGACTCATGTCATGCTTTCCGTTTACCCCCCTAAGTTTTTCTAAACGTTATTATGAAACCCCCAAACATTCCATTAACTACCCAATTATCTAATGAGTGTTTGTCTAAGTTCCGTATGGGTCCCAACGTGGGTCCCCACATATTTTGTGAAATTGCTATCGCACCTACTAATTTTAAATCTTTTTCATTTATACCCTTATTTGGGTGTCTAAACCAATACCAAATGCTATACATATATCAACACGTAATATAAAAGCATTTAAGAAATTATTCATGTAATCACATAAAATGCATTTAATCATGTAACATGCAAATTACCAATTTACCCTTTGCTGAGTTCCATTTCCAAACCTTTCCCTCCTCACTGGGACTTTTCCATGGGCGAGTCCAAGCCTCCCCTTAATCCATTTTATACACTAATTATATCAATTAATGCATGTTAAGTTAATAATTAACCCTTTTCTCCGGGTACGGGTGTTACAGTGGGTCTCATCTCCCCCAAATTCTATATAAACACACACTCACCACGTCATTGCTCTCTTTGTTGCACATTAAGAATTCTAGAGAGAGAGAGAGAGAGAGAGAGAGAGAGAGAAGAAGAAGAAGAAGAAGAAGAAGAAGAAGAAGAACTAGAGGAGGAGGAAGAAGATGTTTAGGAGGAACCTTCACTAAAGCTTGAAGGTCCCAGCATAGGAACTTTCAAAATCAAGCCTTAGAGACCCCAATCGATTAAGGTGAGTCTCTTAACTCACTTATATACTACTACATTGAAGTTTAGAAGCCTTAAAGAGTAACAAAAATGCTTAAAACCCATTCAATTTGAGACTCTATTCAGTCTCTATTTTCTATGAAGAAGAAGAAGAAGATCAATCTTACCTAGGATCCATCATGATAAGATCGATCCTTGATACTGTTTTAGTAAATATTATTTTTACTTCATGCTATTTTGACTTGTACAGTGTGTTGCTCTTACTTGTATGTGTTCCCTTATACTGTTATGTTGTTATGTATGTTAGTTATGTGACGTGCATGTGCTTAAGGACTTCTACTATGTGTTTTAAGTGTTGTACATTGATATATATTGCATGATAGAACACTTGGGGACTTGAGACTTACATTTTTATAAACTTCATGCTTAAACAAGTATTTTCCATGAAAACACCTTTGATTGATTAAGTTGGGAAGGTGATTAACAATTTATTTTGAAAAAACAGAGGTAAGATTGATTCTCTGTAAGACTGATCCTCGTACGATCGATCTTACTTACTACTTAAAAACACAACTTAGTAAAACTATACAGGAGAATCGATCTAACTTAGATCGAATCTCCTGCACAGTTTTACTAAGTTGAGTTTTTAAGCAGTTTCAAGTCCAGTTAAGCTGTTGTAATCATGTTTCCATTGTTTCTAAGTTCTATAAAGACTGCCCTCAGTATGTTTTGGTATGTTAATCCGATCATGCGATATCCGAATAACATACATGCTTGAATAATGAACCCCTACTGCATTGTATAAGTAAAACTGGATAAATAACGATGAATGTGATGCTATTAACCGAATTGGAAAGCTGACATATATGGTAGTAGGTTCATCGATAGTAGGGGACTGTCTTCTGTCCATGGTCGTCGGGGTGTAGTCAATGGTGGGAGGTCGTGTGCATTCGTTTGTATGTGGTTGTGTGTCATGAAGTTGAGACTACATGTCAGGCTTCGTCCTTGGAAATGTACGATTCTGTTCAACACCTATTGTTTGCACCCAAAATATGTATTTTGTCATATGACCGATTATTTGGAAGCATTTGGTCAAAAGTGTTAGACATGACCAAATGAATGTTGAACATTCGGACTACTACTTTCCATCGCCCATAAAAGTCCATCAGACTACTGCTTTCCATTGCCCATAAAAATCCATCATACTACATTTCTTCTAGCATCAACAGCTAATCGGTGATATGGACTGACCAAATCTCTTGCAGATAAATGAATATCATCATTGAACGTGGGACCGATGTGCTTGGCTCTTGTTTCCAAATGATAAGCATATGACTTGGTCTCATGGTGTGCTAGAAAAAATAATGTGGTGGGGCGATGTTTTTTGTCTCATTATTTGTTTTGATTATCAATTTGGGCATATCCATGCCATGAGTCCATGATCGAGAAGTTGTGCGAAAGTATTGCCATCAATTTCATCTTTGTCAAAGACATCATTATGAGGTAAGACCCATGTCCTTGTGGCTTCATGATTTTTTTTTTCCAAACACAAGCATGATACCAAGCCAACACCTCTTACTCGGCCTTGACCACGCTTCATCGGGCTAGGCACTCTCTACGTAGAATACATTCACAGTCCAAGTTGATGCAGGACCCAGGAATAATTACAAGTTCCAATGAGCACGGGAAATGACAAAGTAAAGTCTGAGCATGAAAGTAAAGCACAGCCATTGGACCAATATATTAGGCTATTTCTCTATAAATACACATCAATCCCCAACAATTTAAACTCTCCTACACAACTCCCCCAACAACTCAATCAACACACAATACTCAGCCCGATCAGCACTCCTCAAAAGCATCCTTTTGCTTTTCTTTTCTAAGCATCCAGTAGCTTTCTTTAAGTTTTTTATTTTCTTTGGTGTTCTTACACTATTGTATTTTACTTTCTTAAGTAATTTTATTCCTTTTAGTTTCCTTTCAAGCAATATATTTTTACTTTCAAAATCTTGCTTTATTTCTATTTTCACCACCTTTTGACTTATATGCTTCAATTCTGTCAAAGAACCTATAACTAGGGTACTTTCATACTGGATTTAGTTTTTAACAATCCCAATAGGATAGAAGTCAGATCATGCACCACTCATATAGTATATTAGGAAAAATCATGTTTGCTAATATATTCACACAATCGAGCTACCTCAGCTCTGGCATGCTCGAAGCAAAATAAAAAAAGCCAAACACCTATATCGCCTTAGTCCAAGACCGAGATTGAGAGTCCAATAGAGGCTAAGGGATTTAGTGGTACTATCCCTGTAGTCCATGATCGAGACTGAGAGTCCGATAGAGGCTACAGAGTACAAATCATGAGAACTATAACATGGCTATCATCCTAGTCCAATAGAGGGTAAAAGAATATCACCTTAGTCCAAGACTGAGACTGAGAGTCCGATAGAGGCTAAGGGATATGGTCCCTTTAGTCCATGACTGAGACTTAGGTTTATGCCAATGCAATCATCTTAGTCCAATAGAGGCCAAGCAGTGTAGGGTACTGCTTTAGCCCATGAGAGAGGATGAAGGGTAGGCCAACGTAGTCACCTTGGTCTATGACTGAGACTAAGAGATACATCATTTTAAAGAGGAAATATTTCAACAGGAAATGGTTAATACTGTACGTGTGGGATTAGGAGTCAAGTTAGGCATGTGTATTCTCTTTAAATACTTGGTTGTACGAGTTAGTAGTTGTTGCACAGTTGAGAATGCACTAATAACAACAAAGACAAGAAATACATTAATTCAGTTTCTTTATCAATTGCCTAACTAGTCTTTTATAACTAAGACTGCTATCTTACTGCATGTATTTATATCTTTGTAAGTTATTATGACTCACTTAGCTTTCCCAAGCTAACAACGTTTTACGCCCTGGATAATCTCATGTCTAGCCTTTTCAGATAATGCATATGTGGGAGATGACGTAGTCCAGGAAGACTATACTGAAAGAGATTACGTTGAGGAATGTAATGGTTATGTAAGCTAAGAGAGATGGATTAGGCTTTAGTCCTTACTTGTTATTTTGTCGTTTCAAACTTATGTTATTTTATGGCAATGTCTGTAATTAGCAATTTATGTCTTAACTATCTTTTGATTTCTAATGTTGTAATAGATTAGTGAACTCTCCATTATGTTATGATAAGCTTGCTACCTTTTGAATATTAGTTTTTGCTTGGTTAGTTTTATATCATTGGACAATTAGGTGATGCAACCAGTCATGGCCTTATGGACCCAATAAGGAATTAATTTTTTCCTATTATTACTGTTTCGAGGTGTGAAGAAAATGACCTCAATCCATGTAGAATCTCGTAAATCTACACCCACAGGTGAATCTGTAGTGCCAAAAAATCGTAGAAACCATCTTTGACTAGAATTCTAAACAACATAGCTTGTCTCACAACTCCTTGAAATTCTAGCCAATCAAAGACTCAATGCACTTGCCATACTAGATAACTTCCTTATCAAGCTTTGCATCTGTCATGACCCATCCCGCTACGTGCGAAAATAGGACATGTGGCACGCTACCCCAAGGCTCAATCAATTCCATTAAAGCAAAATACATCAGTCCTTCATCGGGAAACTTAAACTCTCATTTCTCCTCGGATTCTACAACAAGGTTAGCTAGATATTCAGCGACGGCTCTCCCCTTGACAGATTTGGATGTGACATATCTTATATCGAACTCTGCTAACATCATGATCCACTGAGAAATCCTACTAGTTAGGGGGGTTTTTCGAACAGGTATTTGAGTGGGTCTATTCAGGATATCAAGATCACAGGAAAGGCCAGCATATAATGCCTAAGGCGATGGGTACACCACACCAATGCCCAATGGGCTTTCTCTAATGGCGAATAGTTCAGCTCGTATCCAGTCATCCTTTTACTAAAATAATATATAGCTCTCTCCACACGCTCCTCTTCTTCTTCCTGGGCTAACATACACCCTATTGAATTTTTGGTCATAGAGAAGTATAGCAATAAAGGTTTTCTGGGTTTGGGAGGTGATAAGACAAGAGGGTTTTAGAGGTAGGTTTTGATCTTTTCAAATCCTTTTTGGCATTGGCCATCCCATTCAAACTTTTCCCTTTTCCATAGCAATTTGAACAGTGGGTCACAGGTCATGGTGAGCTTGGATATAAAATGGCTAATGAATTGTATTCTACCTAGAAATTCCCTTAACTCCTCATTTTTAGGCAATTGCATCTTGATTATGGCTTTAATTTTGGTCGGGTCTACCTCTATTCCCCTTTGAGTGATGAGAAACCCTAACAACTTCCCAGTAATAACCCCGAAAGTGAACTTTTGTGGATTCAACCTCATTCTAAACTTTTTCAGCCTCTCAAAGAACTTCCTCAATGCCTCTAAGTGCCTCCCTCTTTCTTTGGATTTTACTATCATGTCATCCACATATACCTCAACTTCCTTATGGATCATGTCATGTAGTAACGTAGTGGCAGCCCTTTGGTAAGTCGCACCTGCGTTCTTAAGTCCGAATGGCATTACCCTATAACAATAGGTCCCCCAAGGTGTGATGAAAGTAGTCTTCTCCCTATCCTTTGGTGCCATATGAATCTGATTATACCCCGAGAATCCATCTATAAAAGACAAAAGCTCGTGTCCCCAGGTATTATCAACTAGTACATCAATATGAGGTAAAGGGAAATCATATTTAGGGTTGGTTTTATTTAAATCCCAAAAATCAATATAAACCCTAACACGACCATCCTTCTTTGGGACTGGCATGATGTTGGCAACCCATTCGGGGTACTCAGTGACAAACAAGAATCCAGCTCTTAATTGCTTTTCAACTTCCTCTTTCACTTTAAGCGCCCATTCAGACCTCATTCGCCTTAATTTCTGTTTTACGGGTTTCAAATTTGGGAAAAGAGGGATATTATGTTGGACTATCTCTGGATCGATTCCTGGCATATCATCATAAGACCATGCAAAGACATCTTTAAATTTATTTAATAGATTAATTAATTCTTTGCTTTCCTCATTGCTAAGTGTAGAGCTAATAAAAAAACATTTTGGGGATTACTTTCATTTTCCAGATTAATTGTCAAAGTGCTCTTAGTGATTTTGCATGCATATTTATTTTCTTTTCAATTGATTTTTGTAATTCATCTGGTATTTCATCACTTTCATTGCATGTATCACATTTATTATTATGCGCAGTCGAGTAAGCAGAACTGGTCATTTTCTCATTGTTATTCTTTGCAGTGATTACAACAGACATAGAAATATTAAGACGCCTCATATGGGCCATTACAGACGCCGGGGAGGGGGGATACCTATCACTAGACTCAAAACCCCATTCTTTGTTGACCCCTTGTTTGAGTTCTACAGTGTCACAGCCTGTCAGACCCCTTGTTTTTTCCTCACTTTCTGGCTCTTCTTCGTTCTCTGGCCCATCCTCCCTTGCTTCATTCTCTTCGATTTTTCCTTCACTCTGACTTTCCCCATCTTCTTCCTTTATAATGTTTCCAAGATTACCCTCTTCGGTCTTCTCATTTCCTTCTACTAGCAGTTTCTTCATTGCTGAACCATCCAACGTACAAATCCAATCTTTAGCAGAGGTTGGCTTTGCAGGCACCTGTAAGTATGGGTCTTCGTAATCGGTAAACTCATATGGGAAGAAGATCTCAAACCCCGGCTTTAAGCATTTATCCTTCCAATTCATCCATGGTTTTGGGAAGCCACAGAAGGGGAAATCTTCTCCCTCCTTGATAAAGTACCCATTAAGCGTTTTGGCATACGACTACAGTGGTGTGTCAATTGCTTTCTTTTTTCTTCTCGACTCTTGTTTTGATGGTTGATATCCCAAACTGCGAGTGTGGGTCTATGTCTTGATATTCAAAAATTCTGACAAACCTTGGTGCATTTTCCCCAAATCCATACCTAGAAAGAATCCTATTTTCCTTGTGATTCCTGCGATTAACAGACTTGTATATTGGTCAAAATATAATGGTAGAAATTCCTGCGGTTTTCTATACTCTATCATGTTGATGAATTCAAATCCTCCCAAACTTGTTTCCTCTTCTTGTAACTGAACTTCCAGGATTGGGGTTCATTTACCCAGACCCAACTGTCCCCAAACATATCACAAACCTTGTTTCCCCAAATGCATTTAACCTTTTGGTGAATTGTTGATAGAATTGCATTCAAACTATCCAATCAAGGTTTACCCAATAGCAGATTAAAAGAACCGGGAATGTCAATAATCTGGAACTCAGCTTCCTTTTCCAATGGTTTGATAGTAAGATTAAGAAAGATGATGCCCATAATCGCCCTCTGGGTGTTGTCATATGCTCTTACTTTTTGCTCGGATGGTATGAAAGTCGACTCGTCTAAACCCATTCTTTTAATTGTATGGAGTGGACACACGTTTAAATCATATCCATTATCAACAAGGCAAACAGGTAGTGAACTCCCTAAATATTCGACAGTTACGTGCAAGGGCTTGTAATGGGCAGGTCCTCCGGGAGGCAGATCTTTTGAGGTAAATGTGATAGAGAGGGCCAGAGCTCCACTGATCATTCCCACAAGATCTTCTTGGGAGATATTGATGGATACATCCGATTGGTTTAGTGCATCTAAGACAGCTTGTCTGTGACGCTTCGAGGCAATCAACAACCCCCAAATCATGATATTGGCTTGATTTTTCTTCATATATTTTAATACCCTATCCTCCTCCTCTTCTTCATCTATTTTTCCTTTTCCTTTGCCCAGTTCTTGGCTCGGATGGTCTTCTTCCAGTTCATGCGGCTTGAAATGTCTTCTCGATCGGGTCAAATGGCTAAACTCTTCTTTCATCTATAGATTATCTTGTGCTTCGGTGACTTTTGAACTTTTTTCTTCACCCTCATCACTTTCATACCACAGATCTTCCTTTGTCTGATTAATGCCTTGGCTATTATCCCCTTCATACCAAATAGAGTCGTCAACTTCAGGTGCCCACCAATCCAAAGTAGCAGCTTCTTTCATCCCTTTTCCCTTACTTTCATCTGATGGCTCGCCTAGAGTGTAGATCACGATATCTCTCGGCATTTGAGAAGACTTCTTTGGGTAGCCTAATTTTGTGATCGAAAGAATTTTCCTCACACTCTAAATAATTAATTTTGAGAGGTGGCACAACGTGATGATTCGACAACGGGTTTTTGGTGACATTGGGTGGATTTTTAGGGGGTTCAGATATCACCTTTTTATCTATTAAATCCTGGATCTCGTGCCTCAATCTTGTGCATCGGTTCGTAGAATGCCCCTATTCTTGGTGGAACTTGCAGTATAAGTCAGCCTTGAAGTTTAGAGGAAGCGGGTTTGGTCTCGGCCTCAGTTGCAACAAGTAGAGATGCCCCTTCACCACCAACCTATCGAGTGCCGTAGATAACAATACTCCTAGATTAGAAAACTTCCTCAATGGCTTATCTCCCCCTGTTCTCGGTAGTTTCTTATTATATCAAACTTCCTTTCTGGTTCACTTAGTGCATTAACATCAGTAGGGCCAGAGTGGCCTCCCGAGTCCCCTCCTCCCGACCCGTATCTTGGTCGCCTGTATCTATTCGGTGGTTCCTCTCTCTTGATCACCCCTTCTTGTATCATGTCCTCTATTCTCGTTCCCACATCAAAAACCTCAGCAAAAGTGTTCTTTCTTGATAGATAGTCTGTAGATTCTTCATTAGCATTCCGATCTGTTCCTTTTACGATGGTCTTTGTACCATTTTGGCTGCCTTTCCTCTCCAACGGCTTAGATACTTAGCAAAAGACTCTTTGTTTCCCTGCCTTGTAGTTTTAAGATCTCGAACAGTGACGTACATATCCTGATTATGCTCATACTATGCTACAAACAATTTGACGATCTCTTCCCATACCCTAGTTTTGCTAGGTTCCAATGTGAGGTACCATGACAAAGCAGCCCTAGTCAGAGTCTATTGAAATAGGGTGGCCATCATAGCGGTACTCAAGCCACTTGGCTGAAATGCCCCAATGCACATCCGTACATGACTGCTAGGGTTTTCTGTTCCATCGAACTTATCGAATATTGGCATCTTGAATCCAATAGGTAGTATCTTATGAACCCCATCATATAACCCTTCAAGTTCCAATAAGTAAGTGTCGATCCTTTGGGCCTTGCGGACCACCCTTTCCAGTTTCTCTACTTTCTCAGTCATCATTATTTCTTTTTAAGCCTTTTCTCTCTCCATTTTTTTCTCTCTCTACTCGTGGTGCATCGGCTCTCTAAACCTTGGGTTCTTCAAACCAATCCTCTTCCCTTGTGGCCGGAGGAGGATAAAAAACCTGCAGATTAGCTATTGGTGGCTGTCGTGCCATTATCTCTATCATAGTCATCATTCTATTCATTTGTCTTGCCTATTGCTCTACAATAGCCCTTAACTTTGCTATCTCTCTTGTATTTACCTCTTGTTCCATCTCTCTTCTTACTAATCTTGCGGTGGAATCTCTGAACCAAACTGTGCTTGTAGTAGATTCTATCATCACCTACAATCATATTTATTTTAATCAAATTTTATAAAAATTTTACATTATCCTTTTACATTTTCAGTATATACACATTTTATTTCCAATTGATTTTGGTGAAAATGTTTATGAATGGTTCAAATGTCATAAGGATGCAATGCATGTGTGTATATGTGTGTGTGCCTAATCTATATGCCAAAAATAAAAGCAAATCCTAACCCTAGCACATAAGACACATAAGCACATAAAATCCTCATCCTTGTCAAGTGCACCAATTTCTCTTCTCATTTGTGATCCTTGTTACCCTTTCGAAGTTTGGACACTTTGAAAAGTTTTGAAATTCATTTGGGAAGTATTTCTTGGATGATAAAATCTTTTGAGAACTCTTTTGAGAATAAGGATGTTAAACCTTTCTTCAACAAAGATAGTTGAATCGAAATTTTACTTTGAAATTCATTTGAAATGCATTTCTCCCAAAACAATTCCTAAGATTTTCCTTTGAAGATGATCATATGAAATATTTTAACAAAGATTAGTTTGGAGCTTTAATCAAAAAGTGAACTCCAAAGATTTTTTTTTGAAAGAGCGATTAAAACTTTTGAATAAGGATGGTAAAAATCCGTTTGCTTTCAAAGATGGATTCAAAATTCTTTGGGTAGAAGGATTACATGATCGGATTATCACCGAATTTTTCATGAATTCGTATACATATAGGTCAACGATGCTTAGCTAAACATAATATAAGAGATGTAATCTTATAATCAAGATTCGACATGTTCTCAAATGTCATGAGACATATGAAAGAAATGCTCAAAAGTGATTAAGTGGTTACACATTTTTCATCAAGCAAAGCATCGCCATCATCTCAAGTAATCCCCTTTGGGCATACAAAACTCCCTAGCACATAGTCCTATTTCAAGAATTGATTTCTTAGTTTAAAGGTTCTATAGAAGCTACTATGCAAAAGGCCGGGTTTTGGTCAAATAAGGGACCTTTGACACACATCCGGTAGGATGCTTCATATACCAACACATGATATGAGATCAAGGGTGACCACACAGTCCCATGATGGCTTCACCTACCGGGTTGCCCCGAGCCTCCAAGGTCATAGTTCCATGCAATCAACTGGCGAGACATGCAAGTGCAATGCAATGGCCAACGGGCACACAAAAATTAATTAATTCGATTAAAGGATGCTTTCAAGTCTAATCCTTGAGTGAATCCAAAATCAGAAATTCTAGTCTGCGAAACCAGAGATTCTGGGTTCGATCCCTAGTAGAGTCGCCAGATTGTGGATATATATCGTAGTTTAACCATGCTTTTTAAAACTTGTTCAATTTCAAATTCAAATACGAGTCATCACTTAATTTTTTAAAGAAAAATTAAGAAACCATTTTAAAAGAAAACTGATCTTTTAAAAACCAGAGATTTCTAGGTCCGGGGATTATGGAATGAGAGGGAAAGGAGCCCGGTGGACTAAAACACACCCTCTCATCCTATCTCGTGATAGGCCTTTACTCAACATCCTTTTAATCGAATTATAAATCTAAGCATGCCCTCAACTAATACATATGTATAAATATATATTATAAAAACATGCTAAGGGGGTACAAGATTGCTAACGAAAAAATAGCAATCAAAATCACATATTTCAAGTAGCAAGCAAGATGATGTGCAAATAGGGAACTAGAAAACTTACTCGGGATCCAGCCAAGAAATGGAAACGTGTAATGCATGCAAATAAATAAAAGCCTAAAAAAGAGTCTCTAATTCACATATACACATCAGGTAAATCTTAATTCTAAGGTGTCGCACATGCAATCGAAAATCAATAAAATTGAGAAATAAATAAACTAAAGAGGGGTTAAGAAATCATACCTCAATAGCGCTACAAAACAAAGGGTTAGTCCACATTCTTCTGAACAAGATATAATATGGAATCCTAAATAACATATCCAAACTTCTAGACTAGAACTATCAAGCATGGAAAGAATTGATATAACTATGAATTCCTTCTAACTAGTTAGAATCATAACACCTCTATAGATATACAAGTCTCAACTAGGAGCCAATGTAATGTCCATATAGAGATAGTATAATCCCAACTTGATCTTAAGGAACCTATAGTTATATTCAACTAGGTTCAATTAAATCCAACTTAAAGAATAAGTCCTCATCATCAGCATCAACATGCATGAATGAATGCATAAATAGGAACAAGAATGAACTATGAACTATTCACTAATTTGGATCAATTATCCTCTGGGATTAATTTCAATTGATCATAAATAAAATGAATTTTAAGCCTTAGGTCTTTTGAAGGACATTTGAGTCATCATTTGTAAAGTTTATCGAAACTGTGGCAGAGTTTCAGAATTTATAGAGAGCGGACAAGACTTTTAAGAATAGAAAAATCATATTTCCAACGGTTTGGTCTTAGTGATTTTTGGATATGATACGCCTCTGTGAGTCTAGTTTCTAACCCAAAAGAAAATCAGAGATCAAACAGATCAATCTCTGGGAATTGGGCTAAAACCAGACATCACTCAGGAATTTACAACTCTCTGTCCAGAGTTTTTATATGATTTACTAAAAATAGCAAAGAAATTCGAATGACTTCATTCTTTTTAGAAGATCTTCTTAACACATTTAACTTCCTATGAAAATGTATTTGAAGTCAAGAAAGCTTGATTAAGATTCTGATCTACTAAGTTTAAAATGGACTTACTGTTCTAAAATTTTGGACAGAGAGTGACTAGTTCATAAATCATACGACCAAACCATCCTAATTATAAAATCTCATCAAAACAAAAAATCTAGTGATGCATATATGAGTTATGAACAATCTCCAATTGGTCTCATTCAATTCCCATGGACCAAGGTTTAATTAAGATCACAGTTGATTCATGAATTCATTGCACCAATATTGACTTAGTATTCAAAATCTTATTTAGACTTAACTATTTCTAATTCCTCTCCCAAATACATGATCCTTGGAGACTAGATGTGATCAAATTCACATGGACTTTAATGGAATATGAGGAGGATTCCATGAAGTTTCAAACTAGAGGACCCAAATCATAAGTTAAGAATTAGATCCAATAGTTTAAGTATAGATATGTCTATAATCCACCTTAATTCTCATACAAATCACACGGTCATAGAGAATCAAATGATCAAACTCATGGGAATCAATGAGATATTGAAGATCTCACAAATCCTATGAGTGAAATAAGAACAAAGAAAAGGTGAAATTAAAATTTTATTGATGATCAAAGCTAAGTTTTACTTTAAATTTCACTTGATCTTAAAACCAAGGCTTATGTATATCCCAAATCAATGAAAATAACACATGAAAATTCAATCACAAGTTCTATGTGGTGTGTGATGAAATGGGGTACGAAGAGAGTTTTTTTTAAAATGTGTAAAAGTCATAGATCTATGAGTTTGTGATTGAATTCTAGCCTAAGTCTAGATAAGATTAGAAGGTTACCTCTAATAACCTCAGGGTTTACTTGACTCTTGATGAAATCTTCCAAGTTCTTCTAATTCTTCTTCAAATTCTTAAAATTCCTCTTCAAAAAATCCTTGATTCTTCAAATTATCTCTCAATCTCTCTCAATTCTCTCTAGTTTTCTATGTATTTTTCTTGCCCAAAAAGAAAAATCTTAACAATGGAGATGAAAATCTCCTTCTATAGACCACTCTCCAATGGTCAATTAGGTAAATTCGGGTGAAAAACCCATGTGCAAGGATCTCAGTAAGTGCTGGCGTGGCGCTCGCATCGCCGCGTGCCCCTTCTAACGGGATTCTCTTATTTATTTATTTTTTCAACTATATACTTATATATACTTATAAACTTATAGAAATTATATATACATAAATATATTTCTAGGATTAAAACAAAATTTTTTTTGTTTTATTTTGTTTTGTTTTCATTTCCTTTTTCTCTTTTCTCTTCAAAATTCTTTTCCTTTCTTTTCATTTTTCTTTTCAAATCTTTATATGTATGTATATATATATATATATTTTATATTGAAATTAATTTTCCAACTGTCTCCTTTATGCGTACTTCATATCTGAGCTTCCCCGAATACCTAGTTTTCTCTCTTTTCTCTTTGAAAACTTTATTGGGGCTTGAAGAATCCTCCGAGGAACTTGAATCACTTAGAAAACCTTCGAATTTTGTCGAACATTGTCGTCATCGGTCTTAGAGGTAATAATCCCTTGAATCCGACGGTCGTTCAAAATTGGGGTGTCAACTCTTTTCTTACTCTTTGGTACCCTAATACCAAAATTAACCAACATGGTATTACAACTTCCATTCTTGACCACCAAAAGATTCTCTTCAAATTTGCCAATACAGTCAACCTCAATGATATTAATACTGTTGTAGAATTTTCCATAATTAACAAAATAGATTGGAAAACTAAGCATTTAGACTTTCTTAAGAATGAAATCATATACCGACAAATAGAGGAACAATTAAAAGATAAAAGACTCCAAGATAAGATTTCTAAATTTCAAGCTAAGTTAGAAAAAGAAGTCTGTTCTAACCTTCCCAATGCCTTTTGGCATCGTAATCAACATATTGTGGAATTACCATATATTTCAGATTTTAGTGAAAAACACAAACCTACAAAAGCAAGACCAATTCAAATGAACAGAGACTTATTAGAGGTTTGCAAAAAAGAAATTCAAGAATTACTCAACAAAAATCTAATCCGGAAAAGTCATTCTCCTTGGAGCTGTGCTGCTTTTTATGTTCAAAAAAATGTGGAACTTGAAAGAAGAGTCCCTCGTCTTGTAATCAATAACAAACCCTTGAATGAAGTCTTACATTGGATCCGCTATCCTTTACCAAACAAAAAAGATTTAATTCAAAGAATTGTTGGTGCAAAAATATTTTCTAAATTTGATTTAAAATCTGGATTTTGGAAAGTCCAAATTACTGAGAAAGATAAATATAAAACCGCTTTTACTGTTCCTTTAGGGCATTTTGAATGGAATGTCATGCCATTTGGCATACAAAACGCACTTTCTGAATTTCAAAATATTATGAATGAAATATTTACCCCCTGTTTGCAATTTTCTATAGTCTGTATTGATGATGTTCTCATCTTCTCAACTTCTATCAGGCCCCATTAGAAGCATCTTAATATCTTCCTGGCTACCATCAAACACAAAGGCTTTGTTATGTCCTCCTAAAAAATATCACTATTCCAAACCAAGATTAGATTCTTAGGACATAATATTTACCAAGGTACTATTATCCCTATAGAACGGTCTATCCAATTTGCTGATAAATTCCCTGATGAAATCAAGGACAAAACCCAACTTCAAAGATTTTTAGGGAGCTTGAATTACCTTTCTAAAATTTTAAGAGATCTTTGCACCCTTTGTGCTCCTCATCACCAAAGACTCAAGAAAAACCCTGCTCCTTGGTCTAACGAGTACACTAAAATACTGAAGCTCATCAAACTCAACGCTAAAAGCCTACCCTACCTAAGTATTGCAGATCCAAAAGCTTTTAAGATTGTTGAAACTGATGCCTCTAATTTAGGATATGGTGGCATCCTCAAACAAAGAATTGATAATAAAGAGCAATTAGTTAGATATACTTCAGGAACATGGAACCATGCCCAGAGCAAATATTCTACTATCAAAAAAGAAAATTTATCTATTATTCAAAATTTCAAAGTGATTTATTAAATCAAGATTTTTAGTACGAGTTGATTGCTAGTCTGCTAAGAGTGTCGTGCAACAAGATGTTCAAACTATTGCTTCAAAATAAATTTTTTCCAGATGGCAGGCCAGACTTTCATACTAGAGAATTTCTACAGGACAAATAGCAATTACAAAACGGGCCGACCTAGCACTATGCCACCCCGAAAGGAAAAATAGCAGGCTCCAGTTCCTCCTACGTCCACTACGGCTTATGCCAAATCCCCTACTCAACAACCTCCTCCTTTCCACAATATCCCTGCCCTATCCAATACTCAAAGCCACCCCAACTAGTATGATCTGTGCCAAGAAAAAGATGAGGCTCAACCTACCCAGGCCTATCTTATTCCTGGCTAGCTTTTGGTCCATCCAAGCCAAGTCCATCCCAACCAATTCAGACCTCTCAGCCCCATTCAATATGACCCATCATATAACCCAGCTATCAATTCTCTATGAAAACAAACCCAAACTTTTGCAGTAACTGCTTCTTCTAAACCAGAAAAACCCAATACAGTTACCATTCCCCCCCACTCCAATACTTCCATGATAAATTACAAATCCACAAGCTCTACAGCTATTGTCGGAAAACCCACACAAAAGTCCCAGTATCTTCTAAAAGATAATGTTTTGGCTCACATTTGTGATCTCGAACTAGACCTTTCCCACTCTGATCCAATCATAACATCTAAGATGTTATTTGCAAAAGTTTTTTATATTCTAACTACTGATTTTAGGTTAGGTATGGTTAGGTCATGGTATCAGAACCAAGTTAGGTTAGGTAAGGTTATTATGAGCCTTATTATACTAAGGTTTGAGGCCTAGGTTTGTAAGTCCATTTAAGTCTTAGGTGAGGCAAGGGCATTAGGCACCAAGAAAATTGTGAAGTAAGATTAGCAATGAGCTTGTTTAATCGAAGCATGTCTTCGAGGTCATCTATAGTCTTAGGTGCTTAGGTTATCAATAAAGAAGAACAAGAAATTAGTAATTGTAACTTAGAATCTATTGATAAATGGAAAATACCCAAAGTACTTATTTCAGAAATTTAGAAAAAATCAACTTTTGATTTCCAAATCGGATATTCCATCCAAACTGTTGAACAAACAATTTCTTTAAATAAACCTTTTGAAACTCTTCAATTATTTTGCAAAAAGTCCTTAGAAGAATATCGCAAAAAATGCAATTTTTTTCCATATAGGTTTAGTCTAAGTAGCAGTCCAACCTTTGACAACCTTAGGTCTTAACACTGCTGTCATGCTTTGCCTAAGAGATTGTAGGCACAATAAATTTGATGATTCTTTGTTTGGTACTATTCAAAGTAGCCTGTGTTTAGGACCCCAATATTTTAATTGTTTTCCCAATTTTTCAGTATCCCTTACTGATCCTACTATTGTTCATGCCCTTACATTAAATGTTAAGTCCTATGGATATGACACGATGGGCCAAGCCCAACCATTCAATATCATTTATCGTATCCATTATAAGGTTTACACTACCCATTTTTCAAACTTTTTGACAAAGATGCAAGACAGACTATTCAAGAAGAATATTATTCTTACTTATGTATTCATCAAATCCATGAGTTATTTTTTTAATTGGTTTTACCATTATTTTAAAGAAAAACAAATTGTTTTCCTCTTTAAACAATTATGTGTTACTTTAAGTCAACAAATTCCTTCTACAACCATACAAACTCCTCTAGATCTTCTAAAAAGCAATCTCAACAATACTACACAATCTGAGTACACCAATCAGTCCACCAACCAAGACATTGATCCCAACAATACTACACAATCTGAGTCTACCAACGAGTCAACCAACCAAGACATTGACCCTACTATCTCCATGCTTACTAAAAAAGAAAATATTTTATTCAAAACTTTTGATAAGATAGAGGGTCCTACTGCTAGTCAGAATCATCCTACAAAATACCCAACTCATACATTTCACACTATTACTTCCATTTCTACTACCACCAATATTGGAGCCCTTGCGTTTTCAAAGAAATCCTCCAAACTAGTTACTGTACAAGATTTACAAAAGGAAGTCAAATCATCAAACAAGAAATCAAGGAACTCAAAAACGATAGTCTTAAAATCGGTATCCTGTCATATGGTGAAATTAAAGGTCTAAGAAATTTTGTGTTACAAACCTCTATTCCTGCGGATAGCATATCCCCCAATACTATCAATACATCCATTGATAACATCACTCGTGATAACATCCAAAAATGGCATGTCAATATGAAAATCATTATTAACAAAGAATATGAGATCAACACGATTGCTTTTATTGATTCAGCAGCTGATCCCAATTGAATGTATGAAGGCTTAGTTCCTTCCAAATACTTTGAAAAAACTAGAGATAAAATACAGAGCACTAATGGCTCTTAGTTACAAATCCAACATTAGCTCACCAATGCTCATATCTGTAATCAAGGTGTGTGCATAAAAACTCCTTTCATTTTGGTCAAAGATCTCAACACTCCTATTATTCTAGGCACTCCTTTTCTTACTCTTTTGTACCCTATTACCAAAAATTGACCAACATGGTATTACAACCTCCATTCTTCACCAAGAGATTCTCTTTAAATTTGCTAATACAGTCAACCTCAAAGATATTAATACTGTTGAGGACTTTTCCATAATTAGCAAAATAGATACGAAAACTAAGCATTTAAACTTTCTTAAGAATGAAATCATATACCGACAAATAAAGGAACAATTAAAAGATAAAAGACTCCAAGATAGGATTTCTAAATTTCAAACTAAGTTAGAAAAAGAAGTCTGTTCTGACCTTCCCAATGCCTTTTGGCATCGTAATCAACATATTGTGGAATTACCTTATATTTCAGATTTTAGTGAAAAACACATACCTACTAAAGGAAGATCGATTCAAATGAACAGAGACTTATTAGAGGTTAAAAAAAAAGAAATTCAAGAATTACTCAACAAAAATCTTATCCAGAAAAGTCATTCTCCTTAGAGCTGTGCTGCTTTTATGTTAAAAAAAAATGTGGAACTTGAAATAGGAGTCCCTTGTTTTAATTACAAACATTTGAATGAAGTCTTACAATGGATCCGCTATCCTTTACCAAACAAAAAAGATTTAATTCAAAGAATTGTTGGTACAAAAATATTTTCTAAATTTGATTTAAAAATCTGGATTTTGGCAAGTCCAAATTACTGAGAAAGATAAATATAAAACCGCTTTTACTGTTCCTTTTGGGTATTTTGAATGGAATGTCATGCCATTTGGCATCAAAAACGCACCTTCTGAATTTCAAAATATTATGAATGAAATATTTACCCCCTATTTGTAATTTTCTATAGTCTGTATTGATGATGTTCTCATCTTCTCAACTTACATTGAGGCCCATTGGAAGCATCTTAATATCTTCCTGGCTACCATTTATCCCTATAGAACGGTCTATCCAATTTGCTAATAAATTCCCTGATAAAATCAAGGACAACACCCAACTTCAAAGATTTTTAGGGAGCTTGAATTACCTTTTTGAATTTTTAAGTGATCTTAGGCACCCTTTGTGCTCTTCTTCGCCAGACACTCAAGCACACTAAAATAGTGAAGCTCATCAAACTCAAAGCCTACCCTACCTTTCTGAATTTTAAGATTGTTGAAACTTAAAGCTAAAAGCCTACCCCAGAGCAAATATTCTACTATCAATTTTTTTTTTATCTATTGTTCTTTGTATTTCAAAATTTCAAAGTGATTGATAAAATCAAGAATTTTTAGTACGAGTTGATTGCCAGTCTGCTAAGAGTGTCTTGCAACAAGATGTTCAAAACATTGCTTCAAAACAAATTTTTGCCAGATGGCAGGTCATTTTATCTGTTTTTGATTTCCAAATTCAATATATCAAAGGGGAGAATAATTCTGTCCCAGACTTTTTTACTAGAGAATTTCTACAAGACAAATTGTCATGCCCTGGAGTACGCCAAAAATAGGAAAAATAAAAATTTTCCTTTATAGGTTCATAGACACATGACTGGTTGGAAGTAGCTCGACTGCCCTCAGTAACCTAATAACAAAATGCGTAATAATATATGGCAAGTGACTAATTCAAACGCAGTGATACAATATTAAACATTAGCAGTCTTAAAATGTTATAGACCCAAATAGAAACAAAATTAAACATCATAAGTCTTGTGACAATACTTGTCACTAATCTCCAAAACAACAGATTTATTCCATCATAAGATAAAAGGCAAAAGAAAGTTCAGGTAGGCCAAGCTTCAACTAGCGAAGCCTTAGTGGGCCCCATAGAAGTCTTCTCTAGAATAGCCTTCCTCATAGTACCCATCATCAACAAAGCCTTCTACGACATATCCATCACTACCATAATTGCCCTTGGGCTGTAAGCCTTTTGCTAAATCTAGTATAGCTGGACGTGGAAGGTCCAGTGGTATAAAACACCATCAGCTTGCTGAGTGAGTATAAAGTCTCACGAAGCTCTGTTAGAAATAGTTAAATCAGCAATTAGGTTCATTATTCATGAGTTAGCTTAGGTTCATTATGATTATATGAAAATACGATAAGGAACGATCTAAAAAAAAACCTACGTCAAGACTCACAATAGAAATGATTAGACAACACCTGACTCGTTCCACAATTTTGAACTCAACTCTTACGCTTTTCGCATTCCCAGCCTAAGCCGTTGGTTTAGAATATACATGCCATAATGGTCGCTTGATGAGTATACTATACATACTTTAACAGCTGCTTGATCGCCCTCGGTGCATCAAGATAGTATCATGCCTTAACGGCCGACTCGACCAAGATATTCAAGGTCAAATACCTGTCCTAACATGCTTTAACAACCAAGTGATTAGTATACTATACGTGCTATAACAACCGCTTAATCTCCCTCGGCACATCAAGATAGTATCATGCTTTAACAACTGACTATATCACTAAAGTCTAGTCACAATTCGCTTCCTCAATCCCAAAATAGGCTCATACCAAAAGGGACAACAACAACGACCAAACTAACAACATTCAACGATGCAGTAATAACCCTTACTCAACAAAAAATAGACTGAAGTATAAGTGATGGTACGCGAAGCGCAAATCAATAGAGAGCAGGATTATTAGAAAGTTCTAATCTTATTACGCATATTTATTCTCATTATCAGAGTTGACACATAATAGAAGTCGTCGTCGTCGCGTTAAGAGTCATAAAGACTGATTTTAAGCATCAACGAGAAACATAAAAGTTGCACATATAATCAAAGTTCAACCAATATCAAATGGACCTAAGTGTCCGTGTGATAATTGGACACGTGAGTACTAATTCATGGATTAAACATCTTACGTTTGTACACAAAACAATTAAAAATATGATCAAAGCACATAAAATAAGTAACAAATCAGAAACTGCTGAACTCGAGTGCTCAGGGTGCTCGAGCACTCAGGACGCGAGCACTCCGGCCTAGCTCAAGCGCTCGGCCTTGATAGCAAGCAGATTCGTGGTTTAAAACACACATGTAAGTTCAAAACTTCATTTCTAGGACACATGCAAGTAGCAAAAATTTGTAATAACTATGTCTTAAGGCATCTAGGTGAGGATTCATGTCCATAATGCCTTAGGGTGTGTTTGGATGATGATAAAAATCACCAAAACTATGAAAAAGAGTTTAATCATGAATTATTCTTTATATGCAAGGACTTTAACACTACAAATCAATTACATGCATGGGCATTGGATCAAGTAAAAACTATTTTTATAGGCATCTAAGTGAGAATCTATACTCACACAAGCTTAGATTGTGATTAGATGATGAAATAAGTATGTAAGTATTGAGAAAGCTTGAGATCTTGAGCTTGAGAACTTTAATCTCTTGTTTGATCTAGTAGAAGCTCACAATCAACCACTTCTCTAGTCCTCCATCTTGAACTAGCAACAATGTGAGGCTATGGGTGTGTTGAGAGTGAGAAGTAGTAGAGGAATCCTTGATTGTATATGTATGGATGAGTGTATATGTGAATGTATGGAGATGATTTTATCAAAAGCCTCTCTAAGAACAAGCTCTCTATTTTTCTCTCTATTTTGTAAACAAAAATGCTGGGTATTTATAGTCTTTTGAGTCCTAAGGGCAAAATAGTCTTTTCACCCTTTTAAGTGCTCGAGCGCTCGCGTTGCTCAAGCCCTTGGGGTTGAACGTTCAGGGGTCTTGAGCGCTCAGGATTATTTTTTAAAGGAAGCTTTCCCCAAGTCCTCAAACAAACTCCCAAACATACAAAGATCATATATAACATAAAGGAATAAAGAAAATGGATCTCTTATATATATAACCGAGAGTATTACAAAGAGAAATACAAAATTTTGAGAAATTTAGATAGAAAAATACAGGTGTTACATCTCTCTACCACCTAGCAAAAAATTTTATCCCAAAATCTGAGTAAACTAATCTTGGAATAACTCTGGATACTTTTCTCGTATTTCTGATTCGATCTCCCGGGATGCTTCTCTCTCGTCATGATGGCTTTACTGTACTTTCACCAAAGGGATCTTCTTATTTATTGGCTTTTTGATCTCTCTCCCCAAGATGTGCACGGGCCTCTCGTGATAAGACACGTTGTCGTTCACCTCGATAACCTTGAAGTCGATCACTGGTGCTAAACTGTGAACGTACTTCCTTAACGTAATTATGTGAAAGACATTATGTACTCTAGACATTCTTGGTGGCAGTACGAGTCGATAATCAACTTTGCCCCCGCGATCAAGAATATCAAAAGGTCCAATATAATGAGGCGATAGCTTTCCTGTCTTTTTTCTAAATTTGACCACACCTCGTACTAGAGATACCTCGAAAAACACATGATCTTCCACATTGTAATCCATGTCATTTTGGCGTTTGTCTGCATAACTCTTTTGTCTGCTCTGGGTAGCTTTCATCTTTTCTCGGACTATGTTGATTTTCTCACTGGTTTCTCAAACCATATCTGGTCCAAGTAGTTTGCCATCTCCGACTTTGGCCCAATATAGCGGTGAACGGCACGGTCTTCTTTACAATGCTTCGAAAGGTGCCATCCCTATGCTCGAGTGATAACTGTTGTTATAAGAAAACTTGATTAAGGTCAAGTGGGTCTCCTACAAACTCTCGAAGTCAATCACTCAAGTTCTGAGTATATATTCCATGACTTGATTCGTCCGCTTAGTCTGTCCATCAGTCTGCGGATGAAAAGCGGAACTCAATCTCAAAGAAGTCCCCATGGCTACTTCCAATCTCTCCCAAAATCTTGAGGTGAACCTTGAGTCACGATCTGGCACTATCGAGATTGGAACACCATGAAGTCACACTACTTGCTGAATATACATCTGACTTAGCTTCTCTACCGGGTAAGTTATGCTGTAGGCAATGAAATGAGCAAACTACGTTAACCGATCTACTATCACCCAAATGGCATCATGACCTTGTTGTGATCTGGGCAATCCAACCACGAAGTCCATGGTAACATACTCCTACTTCCATTCTAGAATCGACAGTGGTTGTAGGAGTCCAGACAGTTTTTGGTGCTCGGCCTTGACTTGTTGATATGTGAAGCACTTGGACACATACTCAGCAACTTCACTTTTCATGCCTTTCCACTAGAAGTTCCTCTTTAAATCTTTGTACATCTTCGTTCCTCTTGGGTGGATGGTCAGTTTAGACTTGTGTACTTCACCCAATATGTCTATTCTAAGCTTTTCATCACTGGGTGTCACAAGTCGATCTTGGCATCTGAATCCTCCATCTAGTCCGGTACTCTACCCTTCTGGTTCCTTTGCCGAAACTTTGGCGAACCATTCCTTCAACTCCTCATCCTTCTGTTGAGCTTCTAAAATGCATCCAATGAGTGTTGGTTGAACCACGTGACACCTAAAATCTCATCCTTCCTTTGACTGTGCGTGTTGAAGATCAAATTCTGCTACGGTCTCCAATGCTTTCCATTCTCGAATCATAAAGAAGGCAACTATCCTGTGAGGTTTTCAGCTTAGTGTGTCTGCGACTACATTTGCCTTACCAGGATGGTATTCCAAAGTAAAGTCGTAATCTTTTAGTTCAACTCTTTTTGTGAAAACAAGTAGCTCAAACTTTTATGGTTCAAAAATAAATTGAACTGTTCTAAAAAAATGTAATGTCTCCAGATTTTTAGGGCAAAAACGATTGTGACTAACTCAAGATCATGCGTAGGATAGTTTGTCTCGTGTGGCTTCAGCTGCCTACATCCATACGCTGTAACCTTCCCATCTTGCATTAGCACACATCCTAATCCATGGTGCGAAGCATCACTGTAGATGGTGTATCTCTCGCCGTTCTTCGAAATTGCAAGCACTGGAGCTGAAGTCAGTCTCTCTTTTAACTTGTGGAATGCGCGTTCGTGCTTATACTTCCACTCAAATTTCAAATTCTTCTTCATAAGTCTAGTCAATGGGGCTGTAATTTTGGAAAAACCTTCTATGAATCTTCGGTAATAGACAGCCATACCAAGAAAGCTTCTAACTTTTGAGGCATTACTCGTTCTTTTCTAATCTAGTACTATGTTAGTCTTCAAAGTATCCACAGAAAATCCATCTTGAGAGACTACGTGTCCCAAGAACTTGACTTTCTCAAGCCAAAAATTTGCACTTGCTAAATTTTGCGTACAAACGATTATCTCTAAGCATCTGCAATTCAATCTATACATGCTTCTCGTGTTCTTATTTGGTGTTAGAATAAATCAAAATATCATCGATGAGGACGATAATAAACTGATCCAAGTAGGGTCTGAACACCCTATTCATCAAATCCATGAACACTGCTGGGGCATTGGTCATTCCAAACGACATCACAAGAAACTCATAATGACCATATCTGGTCTTGAACACAGTTTTTGGCACACCTTCTGACCTAACTAGAAGCTAATGGTATCCAGACCTCAAATCAATCTTCAAAAATGTTGTTGCTCCTTCAAGCTGATCGAACAAATTGTCGATCCTAGGCAGTGGATACTTGTTCTTGATGGTTACTTTGTTCAACTCCCTATAATCTATGTAGAGTCAAAGTGATCCATCTTTCTTCTTCATGAACAACACCAGTGCTCCCCACGGTGATGTGCTAGGGAGAACATAACCCAAATCTTCCAATTATTACACTTATTTCATTAGTACTCGTATATAGCTTTATATAATCTTTCTATACTTTTTTTCTTTCCCCTTTCTCTTGCTCTATTCGTACCTATTTATCACTGCTCCCATAGAATGTCATGTTCTATAATGCCAAAACCCTATTTAATTGATCCCAGAAATATCAAATTCTGGCATTCCCTTCAACGGCTCAGTTTTCATTGGAACTCTACTAACAAATAAAATAACAAAGAAAGAATAAAGTTTGCTTATTTCACTTATCTTGATTGAATACATTATTGATGTTCTTGTATCTCTATCAGTGCCATTCGATATGGAGTCTTGGATATCGGGGACGTATTAGGTACTAATTCTATGCAGAAGTCTATTTCACGCTTGGGTGGTAACACTGAGATATCCTTGAATACATCCTTGAATTCTCGTACCACTGGGATCTCACTGACTGTAATCTCTGGACTTGTGCCCTTAATGGCATCTAAGTGGCATGTAAGAAAAACGCCATTCGATGGATTACACTAGAAGCTAAAAGGTTGGATTCCGGGTAACGAGAAGGTAATCGACTTGCTAACACAGTCCAAGTTGGTATGGTACTTAGTCAACTAGTCGATTCTAAGATAACGTCAAACTCTCGCATCGACAACACTACCAAACTCTCGCATTGACAACACTACCAAATATGCTAAAAGGTCTCTGTCCTCTAGGTTAACAGGGCAGTCCCTGCATACTTTACCCAACCTAACAGATTCTTCCAAAGGGGATACGACATTTAAGGCTACAGAAAGGTTCTGAGGTACTAAACCCAAATCTTGAACAGTTCTACTAGTAATGAACGGATTTAATGCACTAGTATCAAATAAGGCTTTAACTCTATTACTGAAGTGCATGAGCGTACCTTCCAGATTTTGGGCCTCAACATCAAATCCAGCTGCTTTCGGGATGATTGCATTCAAGTAGGTCTGGGCGGCCTGACTTTGAGTTGTAGGTCCATAGTATCCTTGATGAGGTGCCTTATAGTCTCGGCTCAAGTGGCCTAGCTCACCACAATTGTAGCATGTATTCTCTTTTCGATTAAAGGTTTTAGGTGCACGATAATCCTTGGCAAAATGTCCCGGGGTTCCACAATTAAAGTAATTACCTTCATCTCCTCTTGGGGGAATTAGGGGTGCCACATATCCTCTGGCTAGGGTAGGTGCTTAGTTCTAGACCAGTGGTGGTCGTGGTACTGCAACTTGAGTTTGTTGCTGTATTTGATGAACATTCTAGGATTTTTACTCTCCAGTCCATGTTCGCTTGTTTCCTTGATAAGGTGCCTGGTTCCTAGCCCTGGGTTGAACCTTGGTAGAAATCTGTGAGCAAAACTTGCTTGCCTCTTCCTATGTATGTTTTCCATTTGAACAGCCAACCTAACTAGTGACTCAAACAGCTGGTGCACATATAGTGCAGTGGCCTCTTGAAGTGGCAGAGACAATCCCTAATGGTATTGCTCATTCTTCTTTGCTGGGGTATCAACCATGTAATAAGCAAAGTGTGATAGATGCTCGAACTGAGTAGTATATTCATGCACCATCCTGTTACCCTGGGTCAGCTCCATAAACTCCTTCTTCTTCAAGTTCCTCTCAACCAGCAGAAAATACTTGGTTAAGAACTTTTCTTTGAATGTGGCCCAAGTAAGTCCTCTAATTGATTCTTCCCCTATAGCAGCTTCCTTTGCTTCCTACCAATCAGCTATTGCATGAGTCAGCTGCAAGATTGCTAATTTACGTTTCTCCACTTCGTTATCGATAGCTCTAAAAATAAGGTGCATTTCCCTTAGCCACTGTTTGGCTTTCCACAGTTCCATTAATCTATCAAATTTGTCAGGCCTTAGAGCATGGAAACGCTCTAGTAACTTGTCTCCAGTCTGCTTGTGATGTGCACAATGGTAGTTATTCCCATTTTTGTTTCCTCAGTTCTCCATATTCCCTGCTATAGCATTAGCTCTTTCAATCCTTCCTACAAGAGCTTCCAAAAGTCCTATCGAATCAATTTCAGGTGGAATCAGATTGGCAGGCCCTGCTCCACTACGGTTCCTCGCTCCTCTAGTATCAGGGGCCATTATAACCTAAACACCAGTGCATTAAGATAAGCACTTCTGGTTGGTGCCAAAATCTTTCAATAGGTCGTTCGCATATTAATACTTAAGAGGATATCTCACAAATTCAATAAGGAAAATAACTACGGACTAAAAATCTTGATAAATAAATCGATCTCCAAAATAGAAGTAGGAATAGTATACTAGTAATCGAAGGCTTATATAATGTGGCCTTATCTAGAACCACAGGCGACCTATAAATAAGACTATCTCATAGTCTATACTAGCACGAGGTATCTTATGTTCAAGAAGTGTAGGACAATCGTCGAGCACATCTAAACCTATAGCTCTAATACAAAAAATCCCTGTCATGCCATGGAGTAAGCTAAAAATAGGAAAAATAAAAATTTTTCTTTATGGGTTCGTAGATGCGTGACTGGTCAGAAGTCGCTCGACTATCCTCAACAATATAATAACAAAATGTGTAATAATATATGGCATGTGACTAATTCAAACGCAGCGATGGAATATTAAACATTAGCAGTCTTAAGTCAATAAAGTATTATAGACCCAAATAGAAATAAAATTAAACATCAAAAGTCTTGTGACAATACTTGTCACTAATCTCCAAAACAATAGATTTATTACATCATAAGATAAAAGACAAAAGAAAGTTCAGGTAGGCCAAGCTTCAATTAGCAAAGCCGTAGTGGGCCCTATAGAAGTCTTCTCCATGATAGCCTACCTCATAGTACCCTTCATCAACAAAGCCTTCTGTGGCATATTCATCACCACCGTAATTGTCCTCGGGCTGTGAGCCACCTGCTAAATCTGTCATAGCTGGAAGTGGAAGGTCCAGCGGTATAAAACACCGCCAGCTTGAATACAAGTTGAGTGAGTATAAAGTCTCATAAAGCTCCGTTATAAACAGTTAAATCAACAATTAGGTTCATTATTCACGAGTCGGCTTATTTATGACGTTCAGAGAAATTAAGAATTATGATCTTTGGAAATACGATAAGGAACGATCTAAAAAAAACCTACATCGAGACTCACAATAGAAAGGACTGGAAAACACCTGACTCGTTCCATGATTTCGAACTCAACTCTTACTCTTTTCCGCATTCCCAGCCTAAGTCCTTGGTTTAGAATATACATGCCATAACGGCCTCTTGATGAGTATACTATACATGCTTTAACAGCTGCTTGATCGCCCTCGGTGCATCAAGATAGTATCATACCTTAACGGCCAACTCGACTAAGAAATTCAAGGTCAAAGACCTATCCTAACATGCTTTAACAACCAAGTGATTAGTATACTATACGCGCTATAATAGCCACTTGATCGTCATTGGTGCATCAAGATAGTATCATTCTTTAACAGCCGACTATATCACTAAAGTCTAGTTACAATCCGCTTTCTTAATCCCAAAATAGATTCACACCAAAAGGGACAACATTCAACGATGGGGTAACGACCCTTATTCAACAAAAGATAGACCGAAGTATAAGTGATGGTGTGCGAAGAACAAATCGATAGAGTGCATGATTATTAGAAAGTTTTGATCTTATTATGCATATTTTATTCTCATTATCAGAGTTGACGCATAACAGAAGTCATCGTCGCGTTAAGAGTTCATAAAGACTGATTTTAAGCATCCACAGGAAACATATAAGTTATATATATAATCAAAGTTCAACAAATATCAAATGGATATAAGTGTCTATGTGATAAGTGGACATGTGAGTACTAATTCATGGATTAAACATCTTAGGTTCGTATATAAAACAATTAGAAATCTAATCAAAGCACATAAAATAAGTAACAAATCAAAAACTGCTAAACTCAAGCACTTAGGGTGCTCGAGCGCGACGCGAGCCCAACGGCCTAGCTCGAGCGCTCGGCCTTGACAACAAACAGATTCTTGGTTTTGAAACACACATGCAAGTTCAAAACTTCGTGTCTATGACACATACAAGTAACAAAAATATGTAATAACTATGTCTTAAGGCATCTAGGTGAGGATCCATGTTCACAATGCCTTAGGGTGTGTTTTAATGATGATCAAAATGACCAAAACTATGAAAAAGAGTTTGATCATGAGTTTTTCTTCACATGCAAGGGCTTTAACTACAAATAAATCACATGCATGGTCATGGGATCAAGTAAAAACTATTTCTATAGGCATCTAAGTGAGAATCTATACTCATACAAGCTTAGATTGTGATTAGATGATGAAATAACTATGTAAGTGTTGAGAAAGCTTGAGAACTTCAACCTCTTGTTAGATCTAGTAGAAGCTCACAATCAACCACTTCTCTAGTCCTCCATCTTGAACTAGCAACAATGTGAGGCTATGGGTGTGTTTAGAGTGAGAAGCAGTAGAGGAATCCTTGATTGCATGTGTATGGATGGGTGTATATATGAATGTATGGAGATGATTTTATCAAAAACCTCTCTAAGAACAAGCTCTCTGGTTTTTTCTCTATTTTGTAAATGAAAATGCTGAGAAAACATTGGGTATTTATAGTCTTTTGAGTCCTAAGGAAAAAATAGTATTTTTTCCCTTTTAAGAGCTCATGCGCTTGTGTGGCTCGAGCGCTCGGGGGTCTTGAGCGCTCAGGGTTGCTTTTTAAAAGAAGCTTTCCTCAAGTCCTCAAATAAACTCCCAAACGTACAAAGATCATATAGAATATAAAGGAATAAAGAAAACAAATCTTATATATATAACTGAGAGTATTACAAAGAGAAATACAGATAGAAAATACAGGTGTTACACAAATAGCAATTATAGAACGGGCCTGGTACTATGCCACCCCGAAAAGAAAAAAAACAGTAGGCTCCAGTTCCTCATAAGTCCACTACGGCTTATGCTAAATCCCTTACTCAACAACCTTCTCCTTTCCAGAATATCCCTGCCCTATCTAATACTCAAAGCTGCCCCAGCTGGTATGATCTGTGCCAAGAAGAAGACGAGGCTCAACCAACCCAGGCCTATCTTATTCCTGGCTAGCTTTTGGTCCATCCAAGCCAAGTCCATCCAAACCAATTCATCCCTCTCAGCCCCGCTCAATATGACCCATCATATAACCCAACTATCAATGCTCTATGCAAACAAACCCAAAATTTTGCAGTAATTGCTTCTTCTAAATCAGAAAAACCCAATACAGTTACCATTCCCCCCAACTCCAATACTTCCATGATATATTACAAATCCACAAGCTCTATAGCTACTATCGAAAAACCCACACAAAGGTCCCAATATCTTCTAAAAGATAGTGTTTCAGCTCATATATGTGATCTCAAACCAAAACTTTCCTACTCTGATCCAATCATAACATCTAAGATGTTATTTGCAAAAGATTATTATTTTCCAACTACTAATTTTAGAAAAACACAAGAATTTTATGAATTTATCCTTGTTGATATAGGATCTATCAAAATCTGCCCTTTTGTTATAGATCCTACATTAATTCTCATACATTTTGTACTATATTACAATCCTTAGTCCAACCCAATGGGGCACCAACATAATTGCTCCTAGAAGATTTTCTCAAAATTTTGAACCCCCAAGTTACAATTACTGGGACTAACAAAGAGCTTGGTATCGAGCTTTTTATTTTCAAAAAACTAACTATGAACATTCATGGTTGTTTCTTTTTAAAAAGGATTTTAACCTTTATGTTCCTCGTTGGTTCATCAACTGGTGGATAAAGTTAGGTCCAGCCCCAGAAATACTTCCTTCAACAAACCAATCAATTTTCCCCAAACTATTTTAATTTTATGCAAATTTTAGTCTGCTGTGGATTGTCAGTTGGCATTTCAATATTACTGATCCAACACCTTTTCAACCAATCTCATTCCTACAACGGTTATTCAGAGTCAAGTGGTGGGATCAGTTCAATTGCAATCATGCTACAAAGGAAGCAGTTAACAAAAGGTTTTTACAACATCTTGCAATTGCCTCCTCAGGATTAGGAGAAGCCAGCCAATTCTTGCTGACAAAAAGCCAAAATCAGTCCATGTTAGCCTTTGCCTCTTCTCAACAATAATACAAGGACTACCTATTGCAAGGCTTTGCTCACATTGATCCAGATACCTATGCAAAGGCAACTTCCACTAAAGACGATGAAAGCACCTCAAACTCTAATGACATAGATGTTCCCCCATGACCAACAAAGTCTTAACTCCAATAGGTCCAAAGGTGCAAAACTCCAAAGCTCAATAGCTGTTCAAACTATTTGGGCCCCAATTCCCCAAAGTTACCCGTATACTTTGGCTTTCCCACTTTCCCAAAAGGAATCAATTCTTGTAATGTTTCTTTCCCCCAAAAGTCAAAAGTTCAATAGTTACTCCTGCAATATGGGCCCCAGATTCACATGGCATCCATAGTTTATTGTGCCCTCGTGATCAAAAGATGCCCTATTATACTTTACCTTTCTTTCCCTTCAAAACCTCTTTATTTCAAATCAATTGGCTTCTTTCAAGACAAAGAACAAAACATCAATTCAAAGAAGAATCAAACATCAACTCAATGAAGAATCCCAAGAAGCTCGAGCATCCAAGGCACCAAGGTTCAAAGGTTCCAAGGCTCCCAGATGGCTATAAATGACCAGGCCATTCTCAATATCAAGCACCACGCAAAAGAACACTCTACTACAAAAGTGTTAGTTTCTTTTCAATTTTCCATTCCTCCAATTGTATTTTATTTTCCATTTCAATCTTCAAAAGAAGTTTGAATCCATGGTCATCAATATTTGTAAGTTTCAATTTATTTTCTTTATGTATTTTCAATTGTAATTTTCATTTTATGAACTTCTATTTGTATTTTCTATCTATCAATCTATGTTAATTTCCATTTACTTCTTTCTCACTTATCTCTATTTATCACTTAATTCCCTGGGTTGTCATGTTCCATCTGTAATTTCTACCCATTCTATAATTTCTATTTATCAATCTATTTTGATTTTCAATTACGACTTTCTAGCTTATCTCTATTTATCACCTAATTCTCTAGGTTGTCATGGTATCAAAGCCAAGTTAGGTTAGTGAGAAATTTCATACTGTGAGTGTATTGCCCCTTATTATGTGAGTGAAAAATTTCTCACACAAAACAAATTTAGGTTAACAATTTTAGTGAGAAATTTCGCACTGTGAATTTTTTTTTAATCCTAATAACGAATTTCTTGGTATTTGTTTAGTTGTTGTGAAACAATGAGAAGTTTCATACTGTGCAATTTTATTCTAATTAGTAATTTCACGTGTATTTCTTTTACTTGTTGAGAAGTAGTGAGAAATTCCATACTAGAGTGCATTGGCATTATTATGTAAGTGAGAAATTTCTCACTCAAAACAAATTTAGGTTGACAAATTTAGTGAGAAATTTTGTACTATGATATTTTTTTTCAAATCCTAATAACGAATTTCTTGTGTATTTCTTTACTTATTGTGAAACAATGGGAAATTTCATGTTGGGCAATTTAATCCTAATTGAAAATTTCACGCGTATTTCTTTTACTTGTTGAGAAGCAGTGAGAAATTTCATACTATGAGTGCATTGGCACTGTTACCTAAGTGAGAAATTTCTCACTCAACACGAATTTAGGTTGACAATATATAGTCCCATGCATTTTGTGTATAAAATTTCAGTCATGTTAGTAAGAAATTTCTCACAACAATCAGGAATTCAATGTTTGTGTATGAGAAGTTTTCATATATTCTGTATATTTCATAAACCTATGAATGTAGTGAGAAATTTAATGATAAATGTTTACAAAATTTTTGACAAAGTAAACACAACACTGCTTTATATTCGGTAGTATGTACATAAAAATGGTGTGAGATGCTCAACAAAAATGTCCGAAAGCATTAACTAAAAAATGCTGATATGGAAAAGTGGGAATATCATTGAGAAACTCAAGATGTTACAAGATTAGACAATGTCAAAGATTCAATACATTGAGGTAAAGCATCAAAGAAAAAGACATCCACTCTATTAACTTTGCATAACGTGCAAGCTCATCAGCCACCTTGTTACCATCGTGACGAACATGATAAATATCTGCAGCATGCGAGTGAGAAACTATTTGGTCGCTTCAATAATGTGACCAAAAGGGTGAAGGCAAGGTCTTGAATCCTGAAGTAGATTAACCACATTCAGCGTGTCAAGTTCAATGACATCACAAGAATGACTGGTTTCTATGACTCCCTCGCACGCACGGAGCACCGCCATTGCCTCGCATGCAGTGGGGTCCAGAGAACCATGGCCAACCAAAGAACAACCAAAGATAACATAGCCGCTATGATCCTGAACCATGCCCCGCACACAGTACCCATCTAACTCCTCAAACTGTGCACCATCTACATTAAGTTTTAAACGACCATGGGGGGGTGCAGTCCACCCCACCAAACTGGATCATCCACTCCTACAAACCAAACTCTCCTGCAGTTGTGACAATTCGGCAAAGTAACATTTCGTAAAATCACCCACATCGGATTCGAAGATTCCTCGTCATCAAAAACTGATTTATTTCTATCACCCCAGATTGTCTAGGTTGTGATAAAAAATAATGAAGCCCGATCTGTTGGTTCCACTTGAAGCACTTGATCGAGCCAATCATCCACTCTCAAACGATCTCCAAACTTGGCAAGACTTCAAGAAAAATGTCGAGACCACACCTCCTTGGAAAACCAGCATCCACTCAAAGCATGTGTCATATTTTTTGAATCTCCACACGTAATGCATCTTGGATAAATATCTACACCTCTCAATGTCAGGTTATTGTTACAAGGGATAAAATTATGTAAAACGGGCCAGCCAAAGGCCTTGATTTTTGTAGGAACCGGTAAATCCTAAAGCCATTGCCACTGAAGGCCATTACATTGCCCTAAGGATTCACCTTTTCTGGCCTCCTCCCGTTTCATCTGCATGCCCACATGGTAAGTCGACTGAACAGTGAATGAGCCCCACCTATCCCAATGCCAAATATGAGAATCTCTATAAAAGTCTCCCTAATAGCAGATACATTTCAAGTGCCCGAGAGCCCATCGATAAGAGAAGAAACTTTACTGTCTTTCACCTCTAGTTGCAAAGGAGAAACATACAAGAAAGAACATGGAATCGAGATCCATGGATCAGAGCCTACTCTAACACGACTCCCATCACTAACCCGCCACTTGCATCGCCATCTAAATAAATCCATAGCCCCCCAAATGCTCCTCCACGTAAAAGACGGATATGAGCCCAATTTTGCATGCATCAAATCTGAATTGGGAAAATAACGGGATTTAAAAACATGGAAAAACAATGAATATGGCATCTAGGACAATCTCCAAAACTGTTTCACAAGCAAAGCTTGGTTGAAAACAAGCAAATCCCTAAGTCCACACCTTTTTTTTTTTTTTTTTTTTTTTTTTTTTTAACTTCTGCACAACTTTTCCTAGGAAGCCCAATGAATTTTTCGTTTATCACCCTAGCTACCCCACCAAAAAATGAGCAAGTTGACTTAAAATCTCATTACAAATGGAAAAAGGAAGTCGGAAGCATGACATGGAAAAGGTAGGGATTGTCAGGGCAACTGCTTTAAATAAGACTTCCCTTCCCCCTTTAGACAGTAATTTTTCCTTCCACCCTTTAATTTTAGAAGCCATGCAGTCACGGATACTCACAAAAAATTGCCTCTTGGAAGGACCGATGAGGGATGGAAGACCCAAATACTTCTCATGAGCTGTCAACAAATCAACCCCCAAAATGGCTCTAATATTTGTGGACACAGCTTCTGGTGTATTTAGACTGAGAAAAACACTTGACTTATTGACATTCACTTTTTGTCCCGAAGTAACCTCATACTTGCGAAGAATATTCATCAAATGTTCACATTCTCTCTCCTTTGCACGACAAAAGAGGAGACTATCATCTGAAAAAAAATAAGTGAGTGAGACATGGACTATTTCTCGTAATTCCCACCCCCTAATGTTTCCATTGGAGCTTTCATGACTAAAATAAGAACAGAGAACATCTACACATAAGATAAATAAATACGGAGAAAGTGGGTCACCTTGTCGAATTCCACGAGTCGGCCCAAAGCAGTTTGAGAGCTCCCCATTGAAATAAATTAAATAAGACACTGATTGGATGTAATTCATGATCAAATCCACCCACCTTTCACAGAATCCCAGTCTACGAAGTGTCCCTTTAACAAAATCTCACTCAAGGCGGTCATAGGCTTTACTCATATCAAGCTTCAAAGCCATTTGACAATTTTCCCTTCAGATTTGGACTTCAAAAAGTGCATAGCCTCAAAAGCAATAAGGACTTTATCTGAAATTAGTCTACTTGGAACAAAGGCACTTTGGTTTTGAGTAACAATCCCAAGTAAAATAAATTTAAACCTATTTGCCACCACCTTAGAGATGACCTTGTAAATCACATTACATAGGAAGATTGGCCTAAAATCACTAACTCGCTTAGGGTCTTTAATCTTTGGAATAAGAACAATATGAGTATGGTTAATTTTGTCCGGCAGAACCCCATGAGCAAAAAAATTATTCACTAATGCAAACATCATAATCCATAATATGCCAGAACAACTGATAAAACATAGCACACATACCATCCGAACCTGGAGCTTTTGTTGGGCCTATCGAAAACAAAGCTTTCTTTACTTCCTCCATGAAAACTGGCCAAAGAAGTTGAGCATTAGTCTCCTCAGAAACCTCGTGGTCAACTGATGAAAGCATGTTCTCCAACTCTGTAGGGTACGAAAGAGGTGAAGATATCAAGAAAATGCTCATTTGCCACCGCGCCTGGATGATATGATCATTTGTAACTCACCAAACACCATCCTTGTTCGTCAAGCCTTCAATCAAATTTCTTTTTTGGTGTTGAGAAGCCTTTTTTATGAAAATACACTGTCTTTCGATCCCCTCCTTTCAACCAAGCTTGTCTCGAGCATTGTTTCCACAAAATTTCTTCCCTCTACAAAAGAATATTAATCTCCGTGGATAAAGTTTTTTTGGTCTCTAAGTCTTTGAGGGAAATTGGATTCCCTCTAAGCTTAGCAAGGGCCTCACGCTTGTCTGTTAACTGTCTATGGAAATTCTCAAAGGTAGCACAATTACACGTGTCCAAGTCAGTCCCACACAACTTGATTTTTCCCCAAAACATCATCCCTGACTGAACCACCATTCCACGCCCCCCAAAACTATATCCTCACACTGTTCATGTCTCAATCACATAGCTTCAGATCTAAATCGCTAATTACGTCAGGCCGGTCTAGATTGAGGACCATGTAATCGAATAACAATAGAGGCATGGTCAGATGTAGGTGCAACCAGATGGTAGACTGTCACGACCCATCCCGCTACGCGCGGAAGTAGGACACGTGGCACACCATCAAGGCTTATCCAGTTCTATTAAAGTAAAATTAGCAGCAGAAAACATAAGTCCCAACCTTAAAATCAGAGTTACAAAAAGTCATATCCATAGAAAAACTTAGAGATATAATTCAGTTTTAAAAATAGAGGTCTAGTCGACTGGGTCGGGGCTCCGGTTGACTGAACATCAAGCAGTAAGGTTAAAAATTCAACAGCCTGGTCCAGTCGACTGTGTCGGGGACCCAGTCGACTGGTGCCCAAAATTATCAGTTGACTGAAGTCATCCGGTCGACTGGTACTTCATTCTAACAGAAAGTCATGTTCTGGGATCCCGTCCAGTCGACTGTTTTTCTCAACCCAGTCGACTGATCCCCAAATATCAAAGTAGTGTTCAGTCTCACACAGTGATCCAGTTGACTAAAATAAAAACCAGTCGACTGATTCACATCAGTACACTAATTCTTTGCACCATTCCAAGCTACACTTCTCCAATTCAAAACCAACACAAACACAATGATACACAAACGATTTAAAACATGAATATAGGAGTTTGAATACAGGATTACATAACCACTAACTAATTCCCAAGGTTCCATTACAACATATTACAATTTCTAATCCTTATACAAGTTTAAGGAAGAGAACAAAGATATGAATCAGATGATTCCCTGGTGTTCCAAGCCTCACTCCTCACGCTTCTTCTTGTCTTTCTTCTTACCTGCAATGGATTAAATCTCCACTGCTTATGCTGAGTGCACAAGTTCTAACATATGCATTATATAACAAAACATGCTTTAATCTCATAAATCACATCAATAGTCTCTAGGGAGAAAAATACGCCTTCATCCAGTAGCGGCAAGTCCAAGCCTTAAACCGCGATGTCAATGGCTAGTCCAAGCCTACAACCATTACATCCCCAAGTGCCCTGGCAAGTTCAAGCCTTAAACCATGCACAGTAGCTGTCGCTACTAAAATTCTCAAACATCGAGAAACTTACTTCGGTATGAATTTGTATAAGACTCCCCTTTGACCCACATAGACAACTCAACGTGCTCGTATAAATTTAGACATGCTTTTCACAATTTAGCGCGTGCATAATTAACGGGCCTACAATTAACACATGGATTTTACCCGGATCTCAATTTTGTCGTTGAAATATAAAACATGTATTTCTCTATATTTCACAAGTTAGAACTTTATACCTCGTGCGATTCTCTTCAAATTTGAAGGATCGACTAGGTGGCCAATTAATCGTCAGATTTTGAATTTGAGATGATTCCTACAAGTTTTACTGGATTTTCCCCAAAAGTCTAGAAATTAGATTTTTACAAAATTTTGTCAAACGTGGCCTAAGTAGTATCAAAACGAAGATCTTACCTCCACGAGCTCAAATCTCGAATTTGCTTGAAAACTGACGGACGAACGGTCGCCGTTTGTCGTCAGAAAGGTTGTAGCAACTAATCTCCTTTCTCTCTCCTCTCTCTAGATATTTTAAAAAGTTTTGATAGAATGAAAATCTCATCCACACTATTTGCAGGCAAACTCTTCGCAAATCGCGTTTACTTCCCCACGAGTTTCTCAAACACCTAGTTAACTCCTGAAACTTCACACACGTTCATTTTATGCCTTTACGAGTGAAAATTATAAATTACCAAAGTTTTCGACTAAGTCTTGTTTGGGTCCAAAATTTACGTCCGGAAATTAAATTCTGTGGAATCTCTACATAACCTACCTTTTATTTAACGTGTCACTCACGTTCTCACCACAGTTCTCAAAATGATATACAATAATATCAAAATTACAAGAATTTACTCTACACAGGTAAATTTACTATTCACAAAATACCAGATATTACAAATAACTTTTAAATCATATAAATATCATTTAACCATGCTAATGCAAAAATGAACTTTCAAGTTCCTGTGTCTTCTCTGACACCTCACTGTTGACTCACGGTCAAATCCATCTCAATATTAATAAACATTAATATTTCCACGTGTTACCACCATGTCATATTTTAAAAGCATGCAAATTCTGAAACGGGTGTGACATAGACCATAGCTCTCGGGAACTGGATACTCTACTGAACATTTGCAACAAAATAGTCGAGTATTTCTTGGATGAAATTCCCAATCCCTCAATCACGTTGCCAGGTGAACATACTACCCCTGAAGTGCATGTTATGGAGCTCACAAACATTAAGGGACTCGTGAAACATATTTTGGCAATCTGGAGTCAATGATGTTTCCCCTTCCTTTTCCCATGAAAAAATAACCTGAGTAAAATCCCCCCCCCCCCCCCCCCCCCCACCTACCACAAGATACGGATGATTCAAGGATGACCTCAGTTGTTTAAGCAAGTTCCAAGTGAAACACCACTTAGACACATCAGGATGCCCATAGAAACCCATAAACCTCCACCAATCATCACTGTAACCCTCCTCAACCACAACATCAATGTGATGAGATGACATATTTTGAAGAGAAACTACCAAAGAATCATCCCAAAGAAGCGCTATTCCACATCTAATTCTAAATCCACTAAAAAAATGCAATTTCTCAGACCTATATGCCTACTAACAACTTTCATACGAGAACTAGACGAATGAGTTTTCGATAGGAAACCATTCTCGAAGCTTCTAGTTTTACCAACTGGTGAAGTGCACGATTTGCCCGAGGGTTCCCAAGCCCTCGGCAGTTATAACATAAAATATTCATTGGTCTAGGTGATACTGGAGCCTAGTCACCGCCTTTGGTAAAAGAACAGAATCAACAAATAGAGAGTCAATCTTTGCCTTCTTAGGATCTTCTTGGATGGTCCCACCCTCATCCAGCAAGTATAAGGCTCATTTCGGCTTCTTTCGTGAAGTCCTAGGATTTGGTTGCAAAGTTTCCACATTAGCAACACTACGAGCCCTACGTTTCCACGATTATCTTGCCCTGAATGGTTTGGCTAGAGCAATATCCACCACCATCATATTATCACCCAACATTGTCTCGGGAACCTGAGAAGGATCATCTTCTACTTCTTCATCATTCTGGTTTATGCTTAACAATGGGTTGGAATTGGTCTTGCCAAAGTTTTACTCAGAGAAATTGACAAGTCATCGGATAAAGAATTCGAGGTATTCCGCTAAGACCCACTCCCACCCGAGCCCAAACTTGTATTATGTCAGAATCTTTCTCACCCGTCTCGGTACTTGGCGGTCGTTCTGGCGATGGATGGCCCTCTTTAAACTGCCTCGAGTCATGGCATTTGGAGTTTGAAGCCCTTAACCATACCCCATTTGAGCAGGCATAGGGCTATACCACAGATCATCTCGGAATGCATACATTCCTTCTCCGAATGGCCCACCCTGCTACACCTAAAGCAGAAATTCAGTAGATGTTCATACTTAAAACGAACCCACATTGACTAATCCTGATACTTTAGCATCGCCCGATATGGCAATGGTTTTTTTGATGTTTATCCAAACACGGACTCGTAGAAATTCCCCCTAGCCAAGCCCAATGTCGTTCGTGTCCACCATCAAAACATGTCCAACCCTATACCCAACCTTGATCTGATTTCCTTCGTCATGCTGCCAATTGGCATGTCGTGTATCTAAAGCAAGATCGACATGTGATCAAAAGAAACCTTGTTTGTCGCCATCGTAACGTTTAACTCACTCAAGCATAAGAGATTGTTATAAAAAATACACGGTTCCATTCGCTGGATGCGATTTTGGTCCTCCACATTATTAAACTCAAACAGATAGCAAGTGCTACCCATCTCCCTCATAGAGCAGCCACACCCCGTCCAAAGTGACGTGAAAGCTTTCCTCAAGATCTCAATGTTGATCAGTCTCGGCGTGCAAAGCAATCCCATTAGACACAGACCTTCTTTCACCTTATCGCGAGAGAGATCACCATCCTGCAAAGCCACCCATTCTCTCTCCTCCTCGATGAGAGGGAGATTCGAGAATAAATTGTCCACCTCTGGGTCCATCACAGATCGAAAAAGGAATGAAGAAACGAAGTGTAGAATTTTGATCGGAATCACACACCCACCATTAAAGCCGAAGCCTCAAGGTGACAAACTAGGGCAAAGCCCTGACACCCTCTTCGAAAGCCCAAGGGTTAGCAAGAGGCTACTTTAATTTTGCCTCGTGTGCAATAGCTCTCTCAAAAATGCTGATAATTATGTAATCCATATTAGCGTTAACTTACTGAAATGGATAAGCCTACAATTCTGATATTTCAATTTCAAATCAGATATGGAAATCTATTTAATATGGGATTTGACACACACATACACACACACACACACACATATATATATATATATTGACATCTATATACATTTGGAGTAAAAAGGTAAACAAGTTTAACTATAATTGGGGATTTGGACTTGTCTAAAAAAAACTATGAACCTATTGATATGAAGATATTCTTACTGGATCCTTATCCAAAAAAAGTTAGGTAAATAACGATTTATAAGTAAAATTTTAATATAAAACATCAAAGAATGGTACATGAGAATAAATGCAATAAATGCACATCCTTTAAGATTTTTTTTAACATAAAGATTTAAGCTTTAAAAAAGGGTAACTTATTATATAGTCCTACTATAGATACCTAACTAGAAATTGACTCCTTTTTAAAATGAAACTAGAAATAGGTCCCTAATTTATTTTGAGGGCCAAAATAGCCCTATGTAATTATATGTAGAAATATATATATATATACACATATATAGTATTTACTTCCCACAATCAATGTTTTGAAATTCACTAGAGAGAGAGAGAGAGAGAGAGAGAGAGAGAGAGAGAGAGAGAGAGAGAGAGAGAGAAACAAAAGTTGATGAAGAGAAAGAAAGAAGATCGTCGACACTACCTCTGCAACACCACGTCCATCACCTTTCTTCATAGGAGATCCATGAAGATCGTCAACACAGAAGCTCGATTCACTATCGACTACGCAATCTATGAATTTGATACAAATTTCTCACAATTTTCGAACAAATCTCACGTAGCTTCAATTCAAACATTGGAGTTTTATGAGAAAAACGGTTAATGTTTTGATTAGGGCTTGGCTTCACACTAAAGGTTTTCGATTCGACGACGATGACTAAAAGACTGCATGACAGCAATGGCCAAAACACTAGCTCGAGTCTTTCGTTTAACCTCTATAATCTTTTCATTTTTTCTACATTATATTTGTTTTGTTTGTAGTTTTTTGGTGATGCGGAAAATTTCATGATCGCTAAGAGAATAATAGTGAGAAACTTGTTTGTGTATATATATTTGAATAGAAGTTTCATAAAGAATTCGTCTTATAAAAATTTTTGTTTTCAAATAGAAGTGAGCAATTTCTCATCAAATTTGTGGTTATTTGGTGAGAACTTCTCACTTTGTTAATGAGAAGTGATAAATTTCTGATAAATATTGTCTACATGTGTGTATATATTTGAACAAAAGTGAGAAATTCTCACTAAATAACCACAAGTTTCTCACTTTAAATTAAAAAACTCGAAAAAAAACTTTTGCTAATACCATTACGCATATACATAACACAACTATGATTATTTCAAAAGAAAGATATGCAAATATACTGAGAAGTTTTTCACTTAATAATGAGAAAAAATTATTACACATTAAGTGAGAAATTCTCACTAAATAATAAGAAAATTATCAATTGATTTTAGGGATATTAATCTCATTATCCATGATCTCCTAAAAATACGCTTCCCATAACTGTATGTAACACGAATTTGGAAGTATTTTGAATATATACAGCTGTATATACAAAAAAAAAAGTGAGAAATTCTCACATTACTCTGTTAAACCGAAATCCCTTAATTTTAGGGATATTAATCCCCTTATCCATGATCTCCTAAAAATTCGTTTCTCATAACTGCATATACACGATTTTGGAGTATTTTGAATATACACATCTCTCTCTCTCTCTATATATATATATATATGTATATATATGAATTTCGCACTATATTAAGAGAATTTCTCACTTTTTTTTTCAGCAACCTTCAATAAGGAAACTTCTTGATTTTAGCACTTAGAATTTAGTCCTAATATAGACACTTAAATAGCAAACAAATTTAAAAGTTGAGTAAAATAAGGAAACTTCTTGATTTTAGCAATATTTATACTCGTATCCATGATCTCCATGGATTACCCTAGCCATACCCGTCATTCACACGCCTTATTTGTGCTAGTGGTACATATATACATATGCACATGAGTACATCTAATCATATGGCCTATTTCGAATGCTCTAATAACAAATTTCTCACTTAGTAATACAAATTTCTCACTTTTTGATTGGACATAATACGAAATTTCTCACAACTAAGTCACTTCTTTCAATAAGCTTATCACCAAAATCTCAGATTATAAATTTCAACATGATTTCACACTATATTGTGAATTACAGTTATGAATTTCGCACTACATTGTGAGAATTTCTCACATTTTTATCAGCAACTTTTAATCTTCCACACAAAATTATCTCTTTTTTCTATGATTCGAATTAATAAAACATACAAATCATTTTCTACTATAAAGCATATTACATACAGATTTAAAAAGGCATTGTTTTGAACCCCAAATCAGCATGATCTTTGGGATAAAAATCATTATCCATGATCTCCTAACAATCCGCTCAATATATTAACTGCCTTATTTAACTTTATTTGAATTTCACATGTGTCATATATATGTGTATATATACAGTTATGTATATATTTATGGCAAAGGTATAATGGTCCGGATTTATACTAACCATTTAGGAATATGGACTAATTATTAATTTCTATAGCAAATTAAGGATTAATTTCTATAGACCAAATCAAGTTAGGATCAATTTCTATTAATGGCCATAATTAGGGACCAAATCGCATATTTCTATTTAAAAAAAAGAAGAGAAATATGTAATAATTTTAGAAAACGTATTATCTAGAGGGTAATGAGCTTTAACTAATCAAGTTTATGCCATATATAGGGGGATTGTTAAAATCAGAAATCTATTTTAGCAATTAACTGCTAGATCTTATGTAATAAATCAAAATATATATTTTTTTTGTTTGTTTTTTTTGTTGTTGTTTTGTGTGTACAGTGCTATTCTAAAATTTGATTTGTCCATTTGTGCAAATAAGGCTACACTAGAATGTATTTATAGCTATCATTGAATCCTCCATTCCACACAATTAACAGAATGGAGAAGGCTTCTTTCAAAGTAGCTTTGTTGGCCATCCTCTTGGTTACTGCATCTGGTCAGTCTCTTTATCTGTCTGTCTCGTATATACATATACATATACATATACATATATAGGTATTGTATGTAACACTAATTCACATTTCCAATTCGCCTTCAGTCTTAAATATATATATATATATATATATATATTGGTAATCCTAGGTGTCCAGCTTGCACGCATGTCGTCTAATCCTCCGAGGTCGTGGAGTCGCCTGGTGAATTCCCCAGTGGCCACGCTCCCATGACTCGAATACTAAACCAGTTAGATAGTACACCCAAGAAGCTTACCACTCGATCACAAAAGTGCTCAGTCTTAAATCTTTATCTGTTTTAGAGAGCCAATGTTCCATTTTAGAGTGTCAAGGGGCTCTCTATTACGGAGAGATTGGTTTTTGACTCCTAAGATACAAAGCCTAAAAGAGAGAAGATATGATGAGAGAGAGAGAGTGGATCTTCCCAATGGAAAAAAAGTAAAAAAAAAATTAGAGTGAATTACATTTTGCTAATTGTATTATTTGAGTAATGCTATGCTTGCCAAATTTCTATCCCAACAGTGATTTCTAAATAATTTGAAAAGCTTCAGGGTTATGTTTAAAATTTGTATCCTTTTTGGATTGAGCGAGAATTAAGAGAAGAGTATGGAAAGGAGGCTTATTTGTCTCCACTACTCTTATTTGGGAAGTTAATTTGGGTGAGAAAAGAGAACGGTCATCGATAGAAAGTGAGAAGAAAATTTATTTCTCTCCAGATAAGAGAGATTTAGGAGAGGGGAGAGCGAGGAGATCGAGAGGAGACTCATAATAAAAACTTTTTAAAACTGATAAATATATGCCCCCAAATATTTAACATGTCATTATTATTTTATAACCGATCGATAAAAGAGTAAATAATTCTAAGTACCTTTCTTTTTATCTTATGAAAGCAAATCAAACAAAAGAAAGTTATATTTGAAATAAGTGTTAAATACACACCCCATGTAGTTTCTCTAGCTTTCACTCATTCCCTTGTGCTTTAAATTTGGGAAATACCTCCTATATTCCAGAGCAAAGTGTAACATCAATTTTTTCTTACAATTTCCCGATTTAGAATTTGGGAGCCCTGAGTTGGAGGATAAAATGTCCCTGTTGCCCTTGAAAGCAATATTTAATCGATATATGCTATAAGCCATTTGCATTGGGTCAAGCAACAAGTGCCAAGAAGATAAAAAATATCAAAAGTTCTTCCTTGCCCAATTTGAAGTCCTAGGTTTCTCCCATAATAAATCTAAGTAAACAGTTCTACTCTCAACACTCTTATGAATTATTTGAAGATACTTTGGTCATTTCCGTTGATGGTTACATCGTGCTAGTGTTTTAATTAATTTAATTTTTTGTTGTTGAGAAAATAGCATTTTTGTCATGTTTTTAATTGGTAGTTGAATTGTTTTTTTTTTTTTTTTAATCTTTCAGTCAGCTTCGCTCATGCAATGGATGAAATTCCTGGGATGTCCACCATTGATGATTCAAAGGAGTTTCAGGAGAACATATACAAAGACCCAGAACTAGACACAGCTACATTGACTTGTAAAACTCATGATGATTGTGAGAAAAAATGTCCTCCCAATTACCAATTGAAGTTATGTGATCTTGACCATCATGTGTGTGTATGTGTGTGTTTTACATGTAATGATGCTCGTCCAAAAATTATAATGGACTAATGTCATTTTAAGATTTGTAAAGCTTTAAATAAATTAGTGAAGTAAAATTATTACAGTATAAAAAAAGGGGACGAAAATGGTTTCTACTTTGCATTTTGAGTGGCTCTTCTTCCGTGGAAGGTATTGTCAACTTTTGTTGTGTTGAAATGAAGTGAACTTTTTTCATGGTATATTATATGTATCAATACAGTTAGATATAGAGAAAGTAAGAACAATGGGGGTAGTGCTCCAACTTAGCTTTTAAAATTTGTTCTTTTACCCTATGCATTTAAGGTTATTTGTATTTGTGCCCCAACTCAAGTTTTGAAATTTATTGTTTTGCCTTGTATGTTTTATATTACATGCATTTTGTGCTATTTTGAATTTTTTAGTTTACCCCATTAATTCTAAAATAAAAAATCTCACTTTGAACCTTTTTTCCCCTATCTTGAATTTTGTGTGCGTCACAAATAATGTACACAAAATTTGCTTATAGTATTTGTGGTGCATATAGCGCGACGTCACAAATACTATTATAAATAATTTGCTTAGAATACTTGTAACACATATTGTGCATCTCAAATATTTGTGTACATTATTAGTGGCATAGTCAACGACTCACAAATAGTCTATATATTATTTGCGACGCAAAACTCACGCGTCGCTGATAATTATACTATTTATGGCGCATTAGATACCCAATAATAGAGGCTCATTACCAACGCAAATGGCTTTTATTTGTGGCACATAAGCCAAATAAATAAAATGTCTCTAAATTTTTCATTGTAGAGACACTTCAAAAGTTGTCATCAGCCTGAAAATAAACTATTATTATTATTATTATTTTAATTTTCATAAAAAAAAATTTGAAAAATTTATCGCTGAAGTCATCGCGGCAAGTAGAATGCGCTTTTTTGTCGAAAAAAAAATATTGAGGACCTTAAAAGATGTGGAAAAACTCTGTGCAACTAGTTAGTTAAATATTACTAGTTAGGCGTGCGTGGAAAAACTCAGTGCAACTAGTTAGTTATATATTACTAGCTAGTTGGGCGTGTGTTCTCATTTTTGGGCTTATCACTCCGTGTACTAGTTGGGCGTATGAATGTGTGTGTGGGGGGGGGGGGGGGGGGGGGGGTGTGTGTGGTGTACTTGTGAGGGGAGGTTTTTTGGGGTGTGTGTTTTTGGGTTGTTTCTTTTTGTGATTGGTGTGAAAGGGCATTTGGATGGGAATCATTAGTGGGAGTGGTGTGCAAGCACTCGTGCTCGTAGTTATCACAAGACATATCAATTGGGACAATCAAGCAGAGGACTGTTATTGAATTGGGCCGGGTGATCTTGTAAGCTTAATGCTGGGAGATATTAGTTGAAAACTGTAGAAAAAATATGCACACAAGCATACTAGTAGAGTTTAGGTCACTTACCTAGCAGCGGAATAACCCAATGGATCGCCAAACGGTGTTGTTACGAGCCCAATCAAGAACCACGAATCTGCTGCACCTTCATCGCTTCCGTGTACTCCATTGTGCATCGCTTAGGTCGTAGAAGACGCTACTGGAGCAATCTCCATGACAGTCACGCGGTAAATCCCATGGCACGATGGTGATGGCCAAGAGAGAGAAAACGTGAGAGAGAGGGGAGAGGGGAGAGGGAGAGGTGGTCGGCTTCTTGGGTTGTAGTGTGTAACCCTAATATGTGTGTGCAATACAAAAATATTGGGAAAATTGGTGAAAGAGTCATTAAGAGGAGCTTTATTGGGATTAAAGACAATTTAAAATACACATTGGAAGCAAGTCCTGCCAGAAAAAGACAAAATAAATAAATTTGAAAAAACCACATTTACCCTCGCCACACGCGCCACATGCGCATGATCCCCGCCTGCCACACGCGCCACATGCGCAAGATTCTCGATTTCCCACGCGCCTCACGCGGATGTTTGCTTTCCAAACTGCTTGCACCATGTGAGTATTGCACCATATAATTTTCAATTTCGAAAAAATGTTTTTAAACTTTAAACCTCCATAACTTTTGTTCTACAACTCCATTTTTTGTAAATTTTATACCGTTGGAATCGTGTCGACGAGATCTACAAAACTAGTACCATTGTTGATATGTTTTGAGCAAAAAAAAAAATTCAAATTTTTACATATATGAATAATAAGTGAAATTTCACTTATTAAGTGAAATTTAACTGAATATATAAAATGTTAAGTGAAATTTGATTTGACTGCATATTATGTCCTACTCTTCACTGCATATTATGTTAAACTCCCTAACTTCGAATTTATGCGCACAATAGAACTTAGAAGTACAGTTCCCTCACTTGAACAATGATTGGATGATCTCAATGTCCACAATAGCATTGTAAAAACTAAAAAGTTTATCATCTCATAGTTCGAAAATGGGTGGTGCTTGTGAGTTGTGGCCCAGTTGACATTTTTAATACAAGAAATTGAGACATACTTTGTATTAACGGCTCATATTTTACTGAGTCATACTTAATATATATATATATATATATAATCTTACTCAAGTCGATCTTATGTTTCTTCTTTCTTGTGATCATAGCATCTGATGGTCCAGTTCAAGTTTACTACATGAATATTAAGTGATCACAACATTTGATGGTCCAGTTCAAGTTTACTACATAGGTAATAAGTGCATGACTAGTTCAACCTCCATAAATATTAAGTGAAATTTCACTTATTTTTTCATGTACTCAGTGAAATTCCACTTAATAAGTGAAATTCCACTTATTATTTCGACTTACCATTCTCCATCACTATTTTTTGGAGCCCACATCTCTCTACTTCCTCTTTACTTTACCTTTCTGTATTCCCAGATTGTCTCTCTTTTTTTTTTTTTGGTCTCTGTCTATCTCTCCTTTTCCGAATGAAATATCAAAACAGATTTCAAACAAGAAAAATCCAGGCACTATCTTCTCTTTTGACATTTTAGAACTTTCTCCCTTTCTAAAGGAGCCCCATTTACTCTTCTCTTATGCTTTCAGTGCCATTTGATAAGATTCTTCGAGAGAATGGATGGAATGCATCATGAGGTCTCCACGTAAATTAAACTTCAGCCCACCTAAACATCGTGCCACAAGTTGATCATCAGTTCATTCAAATCAAGGGGACTAAGAAGCTTGTAAACTTGCTCAGTATATTCTGCCACAGCAGGGGCGGATGCACAGCCAAGGGTAGGGGGGCTCAAGCCCACCCCAAATTTTTTTAAAATTACACATTTGTACTAAAAAAAAAAATTTTTTACAGTTAAGCCCCCCTGAAAATTATAAAAGCCCCCCCTGACATTATAAATTTGTCATATTAGGTCTAAAATATTCACAAAATATGTATAAATAGGTTCAAAAGCCCCCCTAACATTATAAATTTTGTCATATTAGGTCTAAAATATACACAAAAATATGTATAAAGAGGTCAAAAATCCCACTCTGACATTATAAATTTGTCATATTAGGTCTAAAATATATACAATTAGGTTCAAAAAAAAATTTTCGGGGGCGCTGCCCCCGAACCCCCGTGTCAAGCCCCCCCTAAAATACTTTTCTAAATCCGCCCCTGTGCCACAGACTGATCATTTCGTTGGTGGAGATGATGAAATTTACTTTTAAAACCGTGTGGGGCCAAACTAAGCCCTAATCTATATTTAAAGTATTTACGACCTGCTCAATTTGCCCATTTTTAAACTAAGAAATCTCACAATAGAGAAGATTTCAACCTCCATAAATATTAAGTGAAGTTTCACTTAATATTTTCATGTACTCAGTGAAATTTCAAATTTCACTTAATAAGTGAAATTTCACTTATTATTCATATATGTAAAAACTTTTTTTTTTTTGCTCAAAACATATCAACAATGGTACTAGTTTTGTAGGTCTCGTCGACACGATTCCAGCGGTATAAAATTTGCTAAAAATGGAGTTGTAGATAAAAAGTTATGGAGGTTTAAAATTTAAAAATATTTTTCGAAATTAGAAATTATATGGTACAAAGCTCACACCATGTGAGCGGCTTGGGAAACGAATTTGCGCGTGTTAGCTCAGTGGGGAGACAATGTTCAAGTGGGCGCGTCAGGCGCGTCAGAGGACGTTTGACCTGGTGGGCTAGGGGACGTTTGGCTTGGCCATTTTTCAATTCTTTTAAGGGTAGTTTGGTCAGATGGAAAGAGTAAATGGACTTGAAAAGTGATGTTTTAATATTATGGATGTATGTTAAAAATGGGCTTGGACTTTTGTCCTAAGAGAGTTTGTTGTTAATGGGCTGTCTTTTAATCCAACTATGCCCAACTTTAAGGACCTTAAGCCAAGCCTCCCAAAAATATTTAGACACATACCCTATGTCACAAGGCCTATAGGACCGGTCCAATGTATGTGGGTGCCCATATGACCCATATATTTCTTACAAAAACAATATGTATGTTTTTGAGGGGTAGTCTAGTTTGTCTGTTTTGTTCAGGGATTGTATTAAATCTTGGTTCGAGGTCTGTGCGAGCTTTGTATCTCATTGGCCTGATTGGTTTTTTAATAAAATGTTGTTCGAAAAAATATTACTAGTTGGTACCTTAGATCAGGACTCCAACCCATGTTATAAAATGGAAGTATGGTCATAGAAGATGACTATCTCTTGAGGTAAAGTCAAAATAAAAGAAGGCCTAATTATACTTTGTAGTCCTTGTATTATACTTGTGTTTTTAATTGGATATTGCTTTCTTTTTTTTTTTTCTTTTGTCAATTGTAACTTTGAATTTTAAAACTTCATTCAATTAGATCCAAAGTCTAACCTTATTGGCTTAAACTAATGAAAGTTTTCGCGTAAGTTGCACGTAATGCTTACCTATCATGGGTTAAGTTAAGACAAATTAAATGAATGAGATTGTGAATGATGCAAAAAATTGCATTCAATCAGATCCGAAATCACATTCAATCCATTCCAAAATCGCATTCAATTAGGCCCAAGGCGCATCGTTTTCGCGCCGTTCACAATCTCCTTCATTTATATTTATCTAACTTGTGAAAGGTAAGCATTATGTGCAACTCACGCGACAATTTTTGTTAATTAGAGTCAACAACGTCAGACTTTGGATCTAATTGAAAGAATTTTTGAAGTTCAAGGGTTCGATTGAATTTTTTTTTTTTGAACACATATTCAATTTAAGATATGAGTATAGTATAGGAGTGTAAAGTATAATTAGGCCATAACAAAATTTCTTTCTAAAACTCACAGTGACTTCCTATAAGTAACACTGTCTTCCTCTTCATTAGTTACTTGTTACTTGACCATAAATCTTTGGAGTAAACTTTTCAGAAAAAAATCAAGTTAAATGAATTATTTTTCAAATGTCTCTCCCCCCTCTAATAATTTTGTAAGAAAAAAATACTCTTAAACTAATTGCTTAAACCCTATTTGTTGTGACACTAATAAATAGGGTTAAATATATTGTACCCCTGTACTTTAACCTATGTTTAAGTGACCCATTGGACTTTGATTTATTGCACATAACACTCCTGTGTTTTAAACTAAAGCGAAAATCGTTATGCTATTTATCCAAACAGACGGAAAGTTTAAAATCCACATTTTACGGAAAGTTTAAAATCCACATTTTCCTGCCAAATAGCCTTAGGAAATGATACATTTGCTTCCATCTTCTTCAGTACTAAACAGCAAAAATAAAAACTCTCATCCCTTTTGAATAAATTGATTCATTGAATTAATGCATGAAGACTGAATAAATTTTTTTAAAAAATAAAGTGCATAAGGATACAATGAAATGCATGAGAAATGGAATAAAAGTAAAAATAAGTGCAATTATGTTATTCTGTATTCTGTAAATGCATAATATATATATATATATATATATATAATTATGACTAGGTTTAATATGTCTTCTTCCTCTTCCACTGTCATCCCATCCTACTAGGATTATAATACACACAATTTAAGAATTTTTTGTTTAATTTTTCTTGACCTTGACAGGGAAACATAGTCACAAGTAACAAAATTTAAACAAAAAATTATTTGTTGAATAACAAATGGCTAGCAGTCATTCTTTGGTGCATTAAACAGGTTGGAAACTGGTTTCTCAATATTTGATTATTGTTCAAGTTCAAAAGTCACTAATAAGTAATGCGTCAAGGGATCCGTCTGAGTTTTCATGTTTGAGATTGGTACGCATGAATGGAATAAGGTAGGAATGGAATGAAACTCAAGAATGGAATGAAGACGTAATGGAATAGGAATGAGAATTTCATTCACATGTTTGGTTGTAACTAACAATGAAATTACATACAATAATTTCTATTTTAAAATGGTATCCTTATTTATGGAGTTAATATTGAATTTAAATTAAATATTAATAAAAAGGTAGTAATTTGTTTTATTATAGGAAAGATTGAAACAAGGAAAGTGGAGAAGATGGCTATTATTTCCTTACTGGTTCATTTCATTGGAAATAAATCATCATTCCTTAGGTTTTTGGAAAGAATGATCATTCCTACTTTTGTGGGAATGATGATCATTACTTTTGGAATGGTCAAATTTTTTTTTTTTTTTTTTGCTAAGCAAGAAGTTTTTAAAAGCATTGGCACAAGGCCAAATAAAACATTACACCAGAAAATCAAACACCACTGTCAAATTTCAAAACACCCAACTTGACACAAGCTAAAGTGTCCACTCAAAACCAAGCCTAATACAAAGAAAACAAAAACAAAAGGTAGACCCCCAATAAAAAGGAACCATAATTCTGCTGCATGGCCTATGAGAGGGGAGCAAAACACCCATAAGAACTCAAAAAAATAGCACTAAATCAAAATTCTGTATCACGACATCAGCATCAACTACATCTCCATCCTTAGTCCACTAGACAGCGTTTCGGCATCAAGGCACACATTGCAGCAGCATCTCAAATGTATCAACATTGCCCAAATTATTAGCAAGAATTCCCGAACCAATAGCCAAATGGACTAATAAGCAGATGTCCACTGCAATTTCATTATGAAACTAACTGACAGCAAGAAGTAACAATCCAGCAAAATGAAAGCCTAGATACCACCCCTTGAAAACCGATCCTGCATCCCAAAAGACAAGAGCCCCAACCTCATAAGCATGACATAAATGAAAACCAAGCCTTAGTATGGAGGATCCAAAAAATGAACCAAGGAAAGTCCATCCCAGCCCCTCAATCCAATTAAGAACCATCGCAAAATGCAGCAGACTTTGATCCTACTGCCAACAAACAGAGCTTTGCAAACTTCCATTTTCACCTCTGATAGCATTGAGGAACATACCATGCAGCAGCTTTGATCCTACTGCCAACAAACAGAACTTTTTTGCAGACTTCCATTTTTACCAACCGATTTGGTAAACATGAGAATTAAATGAACTCATGAATGACTATTCTATTGCAAGGGTCATTCCGGTCTACCAAACATAGCCTAGTTCTTATGCTTATCTTTTGTGGTGTTGATTTGATTCCCTTGGTGAATTGGCTGGGGTGTTCAAGCTTTTGGGGGTTGTTAATTTGCTATTGTTAATGTAGCTAGGCTAGTCTATCTGTCTGTGTTTTGTCCTATATATATATATATATATGAATGTCTTTTGGTTTGGGTGGTTTTCCACCGTTAGCCCAGGGAGGGATTTTAGGACAATTGTTCGATTTTGGGGCTGGTGATTCACATTCACCGGCTAGTTTTGGGGTTTTGCCTTCATGAATTGAGGGATATACTTAATCTTGTTTGAGTTAGCTGAAAAATTAAGTGATGAAATATATATTCAACTTAATTTTCAGTTGATTTGTTTAAATGCTAAAATTTTAAGCTAACCTAAACACTTCATATATTTATAAAATAATCACTTTTTTTTGTTCTTAAAATTCGTAATTCATCACTTCATCATTAATTTTTAACTAATCCAAACAGACTCTTACGTTCTTTTGACAATATTCTAATAGACTTCTTCTCCTTTTCAAAAACAAAGAAAAGAAAAAAGAGTACTTTAGATTTTAGTCCTTTAATTATAGATTTTTCTAGAAATAGGTCCTTTCTAAAACAAGAACTAGAAATAGTCTTTCAGTATTTTTAAAGATATAAGTAACCCACTCCCATAAATCAAGGTTTCCAAAAGAAAAAAACATACAAACGAAATATATATATATGTATGTGAATATATATAATTTTCTATAGAAATATCTATATATACACACACACACAATATTTATCTCCCACAAATCAAGATTTTGAAATTCAAAATCCATATAACTATATATATATATATATCTATGTATATAACTATATATATAGAGATAGAGAGAAAGAGACAGAAAGAAATTTCTCACAAACTCTTGATAATTTCGCATTACGTATTCAGAACTTTATACTTAAAAAGTGAGAAAATTCGATCTCACTGATATTGCACTAATAATGTGAAATTTCTCCCTATGTTAACTAATTACGTACTGAACATAGTGAGAATTTCTCACTTACACTAGATGGCTAGAATAATCTACTTTTTAAAAAAACAAAAATAAGCACACAAAGAGAGGATTTGATGAGAAATTTGTCAACAATTAACAATTTTTGACAAGAACTCAAAAATATAAATTTTATACCTTTTGAATGGATATGACGAGTAATTTCTTTCAAAATAAAAACAAATTTCTCACATTTTTTTATACAAAATTCTCACTTTTAGGTGAGAAATTCTCACGTCTCTCTCTCCCTCTATACCAGTACTCCAAACTGTGCTTTTCTCGAATTTCCAATCTGTGATTCTCTTTAGAACTCCAGGCTTCAAGCTTCTCGTTCTCATCCACAACACAAAGTGTTACCACTCCTTTAGATCCTCGAAAGATGGCACGCTACTCTCTGAATTGTCAACTCCACGACATCGGCGTCAATCAGAAGGTAAGGGTGATCGGCAGTGGCCGTCGGAAAGTGAGTGAAGAGCTTTTTCAATGGTTTGTAACAGAGGAATTTGTCCCTCCATTCGCATAGGGGTTCTTCAATATGCATCGGAAACTCCTTCCTATCACACCCTGGAGTAGCAAAAATTAGAGGGAAATAAAATTTACCTTTCCGGATCCATATGCCATGACTAGTTACATTAACTAATTAATTGTCCTTTCTACATTCTACACATGGTTAACAGAGTAAGCGGAATCATAAAAAAAACATCTATTGGTATTCTTCAATAGAACTCAAATATCTGGGATCTAGTATGAATGAGATACGACACGATGCATCATCGATATATTCAACTATACTCAACCACATACACCACAATTGACTCATGTGACTTGTTACATTACCAGTGCAACGCCGTTAGCTTAGAGTAGAATGATTACGTTGCTATCATCACTTAGCAAGGCATCTATAGCAGTTTTGGTTTTAAAAGAGTGTAATCATTTTACTCTTAGGTCCTCGTGACCTTGCTTGGAGAATAGAATAGTTACAAACACGAGTGTCGTTAGCTTGAATATCCTCGCCTTACGGCTGTTAGGTTACCTTCTTGTCATCGTCGCCTTACGGCCTCATATTGACATCGTCGCCTTACGACCTCATATTGACATCGCCGCCTTACGGACTTATATTGACATCGTCGCCTTACGACCTTATATTGACCCCATCTTATTCATCCGGCCATGGTCAATTTGTCATTGTTGCCTTACGGTCTCGTATTGACATCATCGCCTTATGGCCTTATGGTTAATTTCTTGTCATCGTCGCCTTATGGCCTTATGTTGACATTGTCGCCTTACGGCCTTATAGTAAATCCATAGCATAATAACCTGTCCCCATTGATTTGACTCACTACAAGAAAAAAAAAGTCCTTTTATGTCACTTTTAAAATTATATTTATGTCACTTTTATTTCGAGTGACATAAATATTTCTTGTATGAGCTTTTTATATCACTTTTTAAGTAGTTATGTCACTTTTTTTTTTTAAAAAAAAGTGACATAAAAACTCTTATATTTATGTCAATTTTTTTTTTTATAAAAGTGACATAAATAATAATGTTTTTATGTCACTTTTTACAAAAAAGTGACATAAATAATAAAATTTATATGACACTTTTTAAAAAACGACATAAAAAAAATGCGGTGACAATTTTGCAAATAAAACATTTTACATTTATGTCAATTTATACAAAAAGTGACATAAAAAAAATGATGTGGCAATTTTGTAAATAAAACATATTATATTTATGTCGATTTATGGAAAGGTGACATAAAGATTTATGTTTTGGCGGGCTGATAAAAACATATACGCACAGAATCTAAAATCATTTTGTTTGGTTTCTTCACCGTAGCCTCCATTGTCCTCTCTTCTTCCTCCACCACCGACACCACCACCATCTCTCTCTCTCTCTCTCTCTCTCTCTCTCTCTCTCTCTCTCTCCTAGTCTCACAAATTGTGATCATGGGCATTAAGACCACAGATCGACCCAAAGGCTTTGGCTTCGTCGTCTTCGTAGATCCTTCGATCCTCGACAATGTTCTTTAGAACAAGCTAGCACACCATCGATGGCAGAGACCCTTGAAGGTGGTTGAAATTTTCACCATCTCTCTCTCTCTCTCTCATATCTTTCTCGTTTTTTCTTTGGAGGTCCTTTATGCTTTGAAAATCTCTCTCTTTATCTCTCTCTAATATGGCGTCCGATAGTTATGCCAACAAGAACACCATTTTCAAAAAGCTAAAATCGAAGTCATGTAACAAGGTTTGTATTTTGGTATTTGTTACGTGTGTTCATTTTGTTTCATTTCAGGTAGAATTTTGTTGAATCTGATTCAGATCTGGCATTTGTTTCGTAGATATGGGTTCAATTCGATTTTGATTTTGATAATATATATATATATGTATATTACAGATATGTTTTGATTGCAATGCGAAGAATCCAACTTGGATGTCAGTCACGTTTGTCGATTGTTCGGCTGTGCATTGGAGTCTCGGTGTTCACATCAACTTCGTGAGGTAAATTGAATTTCAATTCATAATAGTCATATGCATCAGTTAGAGTATTTTTAATTTCTAACAATAGCAATCTATTACTTACCACTATGTAGAAATCAACCTATAAAACATGCTTACTACATATGCATCTACGTATTCCTAACTGCCCCAATTCTTGTGCATTTTTTTTAATCTAATCAGATCTAGTCTGATCATATTTCATTTGGGTTTTATTTTTAGCTGCTCTAATTCCTTCAATAAGTTTTGTCAAGAAGAGATAATCTAGATTGACATTGGAGTTCTTGACGTGATTCACATTACTTCTATGCAGAAAAATGGTTTTTTTTTTGACAATGCCTTAATCATATTTTGGATTTATGTTTGATGGTCAATCATAATTTGGTTTTAAATGCTCGATACGCATATATTAATAGATTCTTTCCAAAAGCACATATATATGTACACACATATGTATATACACACATATAACTGTGTAGATGTATGTGCTTGTAGATTAAAAGTGATATCTATTATATCTAACTAAATTTCATGGCCAAAAGTCTTCTATAAGGCTATCCACATGGATCCTACTTGGCAGCCCCTATTTCTAGAATAACATCTATGTGTTAAATGAAGTAAACTGCCCATTCTCTTCCTTTTTTCTCTCTATTCCAAGCTGGCTTTGAAACTTGACCGACATGTAGTGTTTCTCCACAAGTCTTTTGGACTCTTTTCCCATAAATGGTTGACCAACTGTTGGAGTCCCCACGGCATTCACCTACGTTTTAACTACACTGTATATATAATATGTCACTTCTCTTTTATAAATAGGGCTTTCGTTTCAACTTTGCGTGAAAGCATTTGCGACAATTATAATTACACTATACTCTTTACTTCCAACTTATTTTGAAGATGCATTTTTATACAAATTTTAAAATACCAAGTCTTACTTGCTTCCACTTTTAAGTTGGAGACGGTGGTTTGATTTTGAGGACATGAATTGGGGGTTGATTTAACCCATGCTACTCAACTTCTGTAGCAGATAACTCTCACTATATCATGTTTCTTTCTCCATCTCTATCCCTCTATATATCCAAAGTGTGACAATGTTGACACATGTACATCATTAAATAAGTTTCTTCCGTTCTAAAATATATGATCATATACTTATCCTTGCAGGTAACTGGTGAGGATTACTCTGTTGAACCCACAAAAAGCAGGAGACCTTTCCGTGCCTTTCTTACATGTTGGCCTTCTAAGAACTACCACAGGCAATTGTGTTTTCGGTGCTCTGAAGGTATCATGTAGTGCCTGTCATAAAGTTAATTATAAAACATAGAGAGAATTGAAGTAATATGCCCATCTTAAGTGCTTAATGATAAGTAAATGCTTCTACATGGTATCTCATGGATTAAAACTCTGAACCAGTATTTGTCATCCTTAGACAAGTTGCTTTTTTTAATCAAAATCTGTGGACACTGCTCCACTTGGAGTTGCACTTGTACCTGTGGTCCTTGAAGCACGTACATGGCGGGAAAAATCTCCGCAAAGTGTCGTGTCCTTGTGTCTGTCACGACACGACTTGTTACCTTCTTAGAAGTGTCTGTGCTTCCTAGCCTGTGGTTTGTTTTACTTGGCAATTATTAGTTTCACACCAGTTTTCTTCAGAGATAAAAGGGTTATTTATTTACACCGGTGTATGTATGTCTGAAGCATCACTTTGTCGCGACTCTTCGTTTCAGGGAGCACTCGATGGTGGACTTGATATTCTCCATAGTGAGAAGAGGTTTGCTGGGTTGAGTAAGGATGGTAAGCAACTTGATGTCGAGGTTCACCACAAGTACATCTATGGAGGCCATGTTGCTGCATACATGAGGGCCAGGCCTAATTCTTCTGCATTGTTGTGGATTGCATTATTGCAATATCCTGTTGCTATTCGTAAAATAGAAGATGAACTCTTGCACCCTTCAATTATATCTGACTCATAAACCTTTTTTCGACAAGAAATGCCGACTTTGATGGAGGATGAGAGAGAGAGAGAGAGAGAGAGAGAGAGAGAGAGAGAGAAAATGGGGAATTCGTTCAGGTGCTCGGCGTCGGGAGAGAGGTTGGTATCGGCGGTGAGAGATGGAGATTTCGTGGAAGCTAAGATGTTGCTTGCCTGCAACCCTTGCCTCGCTAAGTACTCCACAATCGGTGGCCTTAACTCTCCTCTTCACTTGGCCACCGCTAAAGGCCACAACAAGGTTCACCATCCCCTTTTTTCTCTGCATCACTCTTGATCCATTCGATTATATGCATTTTTTAAGTGTGTATATGTAATTGTTCTTGTATTTTGGTGTACAGATTGTTGCGTTGTTGCTTGAGAATGGAGCTGAGGTGAATTCCAGAAATTATTGTGGCCAGGTAAATTATTTTGATTATTCTTTCTTGTTTGCGATCTTGTTTCTATTTACCTTTTTGTGTTCGATTGTGTAGAATTTGGTATTTGATTGTGTGAATTGAACTTCAATTTGATAATTTTCTCAAGATCAATCGATTGATTTAACCAAATAGTTGATCTGTGTTGAATCTAATTTTTGATATTGTATATGAAGACGGCGTTGATTCAAGCTTGTAGATATGGACACTGGGAAGTGGGTACAGACTCTTCTGATTTTTAGGTGCAATGTAAGTTTCTCTTCAAGTATCTTATCTTTTATGCTATTATTAGTAGTAGAGCTGTGCTTGAAGCTTGAACATTGGTCATTGAATCTCTTGGAATTGAGAGGTAGTTAGTACTGCTATTTTTCTAGCTACTTAAAGGGACTGTAGTATTTTTTTTTTCTTGTTGATTGAACTCTGAAAATTTTCCAAGAACTAATTTGATTATGCTTCATACTTTTTATATGTTTTATGCATTTCAGGTTACAAGAGCAGACTATCTTAGTGGGAGGACTGCTATGCATTTTGCAACAGTGAATAGGTATGTTAGATGTATAAGATTAGTGGTTGCTGATTTTATTGCTAGTGCTCCATTTGAATATTTAAATGCACATGCCAACAATGATCGAAGTGAAGTTTGTAATACAAAAAATAAACTCGACCAAAGGTATGTGACTCTTTTTGGTTCTTACTTGTCAGACAAATGTGTTCTTTTTCTATCATTGTATAATTTATACCATCTCTGTTATGCCATGGCCGTGGTGAAATAGTTGCCGATGTTGAATTGGAATAGGGTAACTTAATGTGAGTTAACAATGTCCGTTGGAAAACTGAGTTTTTCAGTTACATGAATAGCTGAAGGGATGAATGTGTGGGTTGAAACTTGAAATAATGATAAAAGGGACAGAGACAATTTTTGGGTGAAATGAACTGGGAGTCTGATTTTTGAGTCGAGTTATCTTTATAATTTAATACTTTACAATATGCTTTCTAAGAGTAGAAGATAACCTATAATTGAATAAATTGATATGTTTCTGCCCAACCACATGATATAATATCATCAGCCTTGTCCAAGTTTTTTCAGGGAGGATATAAACGTAGATATTTCAGTATATCAGTTCATAAAGAAGCAGCTAAAGTAAGTTGTCCATGCTGAAATTCCTTGATCGGTCAATTCATATTTTTGTGTATTTTATTCCAATGCAGTGCACTGGCCTAGTTTGTAAATAAGGCTGCTGATGGCGGTATTACTGCTCTTCATATGGCCGCGTTAAATGGGTACTTTGATTATGTATAGCTCGTATTTGATCTTCATGCAAATGTGTCAGCTGTGACATTTCATTATGGAACATCAATGGATCTGATAGGTGGGCAAATTTTGTGAGATTAATGAATCATATAATTTGTGTTGTCTTTGTTTTTCTGACTTGTAAATGAAACACACGTATCACTTGTAGGAGCTGGAAGCACTCCTTTACACAATGCTGCATGTGGGGGAAATTTGAAATGCTGTCAGGTGATACATAAGTTTCTACTCTTAATGATTTCCTAGTACTTTCGTGCTTCAAATAATGGCATCCTTATATCTTCAGATTCTCCTTGCAAGAAGTGCCAGTCGCTTGACATTGAACTGCAATGAGTAATGGATTGTGACTGGGTTCTTTTGATATTAACTTTCACATCTTCGAATATACATTATTACCTCTTTTCTGTGCCATTCTTGATGGAATCTTTGCCATTCTTTTCAGATGGCTCCCTCTTGATGTTGCCCGAATGTGGGCCGGGGTGTCACTGGCTTAAGCCACTGCTAGCAATCAATTTTGATTCAGTGATACCAGCATTTCCTCCTTCTAATTATTTATCTTTGACTCTTACGAGCTTACTTAACATAGCAAGGTAAGTTGCAATGCATCATTCTATCAAGTTTTTGCTGTAGTTCTCTAACTTTTGTTATGTGATTGAAATTTCAAGTTAAAATAACCCTTCTCTTAAAATGGACTTTTACAATTTCCTTTTGGGAATACATTGAAACGGAGTTTTATAATTTAGTGTATAAGAATATAAACCATTGCTGTGCTCCTTTAAGCATCACATTCAGGCTGTTTGATTTGCATTTATTTTCTTATTTGTTATCATTTCATAAGAAGCATGGTCTATCTGCTTAATGAGAAATTTGGATTGTTGGAAGGATAAAATTTTGTTTTTCTATGTAGAGTCTATGGGTTGCAGTCCTCAGCAACCTGTTCTGATGAAACTAAAGTTTATGCTGTTTGCCTGGAGAGGGCCTATATAGTAGCGCCTAAAGGACGTCAGCCATATCATTCACTGTCTATATACTTCCTGTTACAGTATTTCGTAGTATCTACATTGCATGATGTGGTTTAAATTTGCAAACATTAGTTGCAGTTAGTAAGTTAGACTTATGATGATTATCTTCTTGTTATATAATGGCTGGAAAGCCTGTATACTTATCCACTTTTATACAATTCCTAGTTACTCTTCACTAGCTAGAATTGTAAGAGTTCATGTACACCACGCTAAATGTATAGGATATAGATATGCAGATAGCATAGATTGAAGTTTAATCTTCTAGCTAGTTGCACCATTTACTGCACAAGATGCAAATTTAACTGGGGAGAGCAATCTCTTCAAAAAGTGGTCCCCCTAGTGTCTATGGAGGAAAAAGGGGCATTACCGAGTAGATGTCCCGTACATACTGGGTGCTGCTAGTTGAAGTAGAAGCACAAATATAAACAAGTCTGTCATGTAATATGATACAAGTAGTAAAAGCTAGTATAAACATTTGGAAGCTAGTGTAGTGCAACTCTATGACATGCTAAGCGTACACATATTATGTACACAAAGTAATTAGATGTGAAAAATCAATATAATTAATTAAGGCTATCGTATTGGCAACGATGTACTATAGTGAACTCTTTCTCTACCCTAACGGCTTGACCTCTACTATACTTACATTTTGGTTTATTACATGTTATTTCTCAAACATATCACAATTATCTTCATGTGTTCTTGGGTTTTAATATTTCAATTGTTAACTTAATTAGAAAAAGATTGGATACTATTGTTCTCAAATCTTGGACTATGTCCAGGCAAAAGAAACGTTAAGTAGAAGTATGGGGGGTCATTTTACTTGTGTCTACGCTAATAGGGTAAACATAAATGACTAGTCATCTTTATTTGTTGTCTTGAGTACTAAGGATATTAAGACTTTTTCTGATGTTACTTTGTAAACCAGGTACTTGATTCCAAGATTTTTCTTAGTGACAAGAATTTTGAACATTCTGGTGTAAATGATATGGAACAAGCTGATGATGCATGCATGTTGTCCTGTGAGCGATTTATGGAGTTTCTTATTGATTTGTTAAGCCAATTGCCCACAAGGAGGTATCATCATTTGCAAAAGAAGAGCAAAAAGGGGAACCACGTTTTTTGTTGGATTAATTTTTTCATAATGGTATACAATAGTTGATAATTTATTTTCGTTGATGCTATGGTTTTGGTACTTTTAGATAAATATAATATATACAATAAGATGTGATTAGTTTAGTATATGGAGATCCGTTGTATTTTTTTTTGTTGATTCTAATTGGTTCTCGGAAACATGTTTTTTAATATTTTTGTTGATTGGTAGACATGAATAGATGGAATGGAATTGATTGGTTGTAATGATATATTAATTAATTATTGAGTATTAATTTAGTTGGAATTGATTATTGAGCCGCATTTGGTTTTGTACGGGTGGTAATATTGATACATGCAATCACCATTTAAAAAAAAATTGAAAACATTTATGTCACTTTTAAGAAACTGACATAAATAAAAAGTATTTATGTCAATTTTAAGAAAACATACATTACTAAATACACATTTATGTTGCTTTTATAAAAACATTTATGTCACTTTTAAAGTATTTATGTCACTTTAAGTTAAAAGTGACATAAATAAAATTGTATTTATGTCGTTTTTAAGTATTTATGTCACTTTTTATTAACATATGTTTCGATTTTTATGAAACATTTATGTCACTTTTTACTGCAAAAAAAAAGAGAGACATAAATGCATATTTATGTCACTTTTTAAGTGACATAAATAGCAATTTTCCTTGTAGTGGTTGTAACATTTGAACCTCCACGGTCCACCCAAACATGTGTGACAATATAATTGAGTTAATCTCCTCAACTAATCATGCAGACGTCAACTTTGACATTCATGACTCGACTACGTACGTTCATGTGAATATTTATACGATTGTATGACATATGACATAACAAGTATGAATCGTAATACAATTATCAATTAAGCATGGAGTATACGTATCTAGACATGCGTTTTCAATTTTCATATAAACAGTTCACCTTTAACTTACACACATAGAATTCTCATATGTCCACTCAAGACACATTGGATATTCATATAATACACATAGAGTATTTCTATAATATACCAAGTGAGTTAGGACAACTCACCTCGATGCAGGTTCGTAAAATCAAGCATAGCATCGGTACCTAAAATTCATATAAATTCACAGAACGGCAATTAACATGCATTCTATTCACAAAGGTATAACGGTAATTGTGTTGAATGGGTTCCTAAACCTCAACATGATGATCTTGACATCATTCTGAGTCTAACGCCATTGACTAGACTCAAATCGGAGTCCGTCATATAAAAGGCTAGGTTTTCTATACCAGAATGGACCTTAAAGATAAGCTACATTTTGACCATATCAAAAGGTCACCAAATTAACTTAAGGGAATAGGTTAGGAATTTAGGAACTAACCGCGTATTTTTCTGAGTTACGGTTTATTTACTATGAATTATCGAAGTCTTAATTACATAATCATAGTCTACGGGGACCTATACTTATAAAACATATTTTAGGAAGACATTTGGTCCTTATAAATATTTTTATTAAATACTAGGCATTAACATAGGCTTGTGGTATTCTCATAATTTTCGAAACTCGTTTGGTATTTAAATTAATTAAAACAATAATAAACGACTCCGTATAATATATTAAAAATATCAAAACTTAGTTTTATAATTTGTTAAATTATAAAACAGTCCTTTATGTCCTTAGAATATAATGTATAACCTCTCGGATTTTAAAATGGGCCAATAGATATTTATTATCTATTTATCACAATTTAAAACTAACATTTATTATTCATTGAAGCCCAAATAAATAGTAACTATAATAAATAAATGCCAAAGTTTGGGTTTTATAAATAAAATATTTATAAAATAAATGCATTAGGCCTTGGGATCAACAACATAATTTTCTAGACTTTTAAAAATAGCCTTTAGGTATTCTTACCTAATTATCATAATTTTAAACTAGCACTTTTTATTTATTTCAACCAAACAAATAATAAGTATACATAATATGTAATTAATAAAAAATATTTTCTAGAATATAGGAAATATTATAAATTAATATTTCATAATTATATAAAATTAAAAATTAATATTAATATTAATAAAACAACATTAACAATTAAAACAATTATATATTAAGGTCCAAGCCTCATGTTTGGCAACCTAGCTTGTTAATGTACAAAAGCTTAGTCCAAAATCTACTTCCCCAAACAGGACCTAAGCCAAACCCTTCTTCTTCCCAAAAATTTCTCCAGATTGTGCATATATATATATATATATATATTTCAGGGGTGTTAACATTGTTACCCAGTCAAAATCTTTGGATGCTAGGAAAGTGGAAGGGTATGATGAGGCTTGTGAAAGCCTTTGTAAAAAATCAGGATCGGTTGAACATCTTTTTGAGTCAGTTGGCGGGTTGACGCCTCTAAGTTTGAAGGCGGTCAAGGGGTTGCTATCAGAATCCCACAAGAAGTCGCCGTCGATCCTTGCCATTCCTGATACTCCGAGGGCTGTCCTTAAAGGGGGAGATATTGAGCCTTCTTTTGGAGAGTCAGTAAGGGAAGTGGAGAGGCCATTCAATGATGGTGAAGGGGATCAGGTGGATAGTGAAGCGTCTGAATGGTAGTCTGATAATGAGAAGTATGAAGATATGCTATTGATTTTCATAATAGGATTGAAGAAGCGAGACTTAAAAAGCGGGCTGGGAGAAGAAATGCTCTTGACTTAATTCTTGACAATTGTGGGGAGGGTATTCGATGGAGGTACAAATTTTCTCCTAAGGTGAATCTTATAGCAAAAAAATGTTATCTTAAGAAAGGTGGTCTGTCTATGGAGGAGGCATGCTCTTTGCTTGAGGCGGGTACTATGGGCTCAATCTCGAATGGTAGCATTAGAAATCGTAATGAGGTTATTCTCGGGGAGGCTCTTGATTCATGGAAGCTTGGGCAAGCTCTGGGTTTGTCTTTTGATGGTGAGGAAGGGGAGATTGTCTCCCTGTTCCAGGAGCTAGAGAAAAGGGACTGGGATGAATTTGAAAAAGGCTAGGTGGGCTCCTAGTTTGTTTTATGTGTTGGGTTGGGTTGAGTTCCTGTTTATTCGGGTATATCTTAGATTTTGGGTTTTTTTTCGAAACCCTTCTCGTGGGTCATTGTCTTTTCGGATTTGGTCTGGCTGTAAGCGTAGTTTAATTTTTGCAGAATTTTGGTTGATGATCTGGGTTTTAGGCTTCTGATGGAGTCTAAGCATTTTGATTGGATCTTTTCTGGGCAGTTTGTGGTTGAGAGGGCCTTAGGTTTAGTTTTCATGTGTCTTGGTTTGTGGAGGTTGGATCTGCTCCTTTTGTCCTTGAGCTTATGCTAGTGATTTTGTGGTCTCTCTTTGATAAGTTGCCTTGTAAGGGGTTGTTTTTGGCTGTTTTGTGTTGTTTTCTTGTGGGGTTTTTTGCTTGTCTTTTTTCTTTGTTTTTGGGGGCTGCTTTTTGCTTAGCTGTTGTGGCATCCCATGGTTCTATTTGGAGTCTTTGGTGTTTCTTCTTGTTTGGCCTGATTGGCTCTTTTATCATATTTTGTTTGCTGTTAAAAAAAAAGTGTATGCTGCATAATATGGGAGTGGTGCCTATGGCTCAAATTTGGGGCCATTGGTTCTTCTTTGCTTCTGTGGGGTTGTGGGCTGCTTTGGTGTTGCTCTATTCAAGGTGATAGTTTGGTTGAGGCTGCTTTCGTGTGGCTTGGTCTGTCTGAGTTTAGCGATTGGATTTTGCCAAGTATATCAAGTTCACATTCTGGTTTTGGGGATTGTTTATAGGGGTTCTTTATGTGGCAATTCGATTGGATTGGTCTACAGTTCTATTCTTGAAAAGCTCATAAGGGAGAGTTTGCTTTCAGTTGTGGAACTTGGATTAGCGAGTTTTGAGGTTTTTTTGGGTATGCTAGTGAATGTAATTTATTTGGTGGGCTCTTTGCCCCTTGATTTCTATCAATGAAATTGGCTGTTAAAAAAATATATATATATATATATATAACGTATATACACATATTAGTACACAAACTTCAATTGATCATATCTTCCTCATTTCTTAACGAAAATATGTAAACTTTATGTCGAAATCGAGTGCCTCGACGAGCCCAATCCAACGGTATAGGTCTTGAAGCCTAATTGTTAATGGTCTATCTGTACAGGAGGAAAAACAGATTCGTCCTAAAAAGAATAATCGAATCGTAGGACGACCAAACGTGGTCTAAGTTTCGAGCCGTTCATCGAGGGTCTTAAGGGCGTCGTTAGGGTCATTTTGGCATTACTTTTGACGGTCCAAAAATTTAAGCTCGTACGAGCTTCAATGGTGGTCTAGCCATGGCAGGGGCTTCGGGTCTGTTCGGGGGTGTTTGTGAGGGTGAGTTTGAGTCTGTGTGTGTGCAGAAATACAGAGAGGGGTGTAAGGCTTTATCTTTTCGATCTCGGCTCCAGTGACGGTGTCTTCCTGCGGCTCTCTCTCTAGCTTCGTTCCCTCTCTCCTCTTCTCCTTCTTCTTCCTCCTTCTTCTCCCTTCTTCCATGTGGTCTGGGTTGAGGGTAAGGGGTAGAGATCGAGGATGAGGCAGAGGGGTAGTGAGGAGTGTTTGGGTCCTCTCTCTCTCTTTCTAAAAATATTGTGGTCTCTCTCTCTCTCCCCCTCTCTCTCTAACTCTCACTCTTTCATCTTTCTCACACTCTCTCTTTCTCTCAGCTTCTCTCCCTCTCTCTGGGGTTCATTCTCTCTCTATATGTATACTATACATACACCCACATGCACACACATAATATTATAATGTAATATACACACACAATAAACATACATATTATATATAATTACATTGTGTGTGGTGTGCTCGTGGTGGTGTGTGGAAGTGATGTTAATGAGGGGGATGTGAGAGGGACGGGTGGCAGTGAGTGTGTTTGGGTAGGAAGTTTATCCAATGGGTTTAAGAGGGTTAGATAGTACGATAGGCATTTTTAGGTAATATTCTCATTTCCATATTTGTATAGTTAATCGTTGCTAGGAACTACGTGCCACATAGTCTAATTGGATACAGATTTTGCGAGTTTGCGTGATAGTCAGTTCGGGTTTAAAACTAAATGGGTCGATAATATTATAATTACAAGACT